>OY728152.1:1970977455-1975977455 GCA_963277665.1 Viscum album
AAAAGTCTGATGGTAAGAAAACTAAGTTTCCGGTTTGTGATAAATGTGGAAAAAGGCATGCTGGGGAATGTCTTCTGAATTCTGGAAAGTGCTACCGATGTGGTAAGATGGGACATAAGGCTCGTGATTGCACTGAAAAGGATCAAGGTGAAGGTAAGAACAAATTTGATTTACAGTTAGTGAAATGTTTTAAGTGCAATGAGATGGGTCACTATGCAAACGAGTGCCCGACAAGGAGCTTGAGTGATGGGAAGCAGTTAGACTACAAGCAGAAAGGGGTGGCAAAATCCTTTGCAACTACTTCAGCAGACGTCGGGCCATCGAATGAAGTTGTATCAGGTACTTTGTTTGTTTTTTCAGATTATGCCAGTGTGTTGTTTGATTCGGGGTCTACACATTCTTTCATCTCTGAAACCTTTTCTAGTAAAATGGGAATACCATCTCAAGAAATGACTCCTGAACTTTTGGTAAAAACACCTGGGGGAAGTGTCGAGGCAAAAAGAATTTATAAGAATCTTCCTATCCTTATCTGTGGAAAGAACCTACTTGCAAACCTTATTGTTCTACCTCTAGTAGAGTTTGATGTTATCCTGGGTATGGATTGGCTCTCTATTTACCATGCTAAGATTGACTGTAGAGCTAAAGAAGTTTCTTTTCAGAAAGACTTTCAGTTTGTTTACAAGAATGAACCATTACTTTTGATAACATATGAAGAGGCCGAGAAACTTGTAAAAGATGGGAATGAATGTTACCTTGCACACGTCGTTGAAAATAAAGGAACTGTTCAGATTAATGATGTGCCAGTGGTAAATGAGTATCCTGATGTTTTTCCTGATGAGTTGCCTGGAATAATACCAGATCGGGAAGTTGAGTTTACTGTTGACTTAGTTCCTGATGCTAAGCCAATTTCAAAACCCCCTTATCGAATGGCACAAATCGAACTTTTAGAGTTGAAGGAGCAATTGCAAGATTTATTAGAGAAGGGTTTCATTAGACCTAGTACATCACCATGGGGTGCTCCTGTTTTATTTGTTAAAAAGAAAGATGGTTCTATGAGACTTTTCATTGATTATAGAGCCTTGAATAATATCACTGTTAAGAACAAATATCCTTTGCCTCATATCGATGATTTGTTTGATCAGCTCCAGGGAGCTCAGTTTTTTTCAAATATTGACTTGAGATCGGGGTACCATCAGCTGAAGGTAAAGGAGGCAGATATTCCGAAGACCGCGTTCCGTACGAGATATGGCCACTATGAATTTGTAGTAATGCCTTTTGGGCTAACCAATGCACCTGCTGTATTCATGGACTTAATGAATAGAATTTTCCATGAGTTCTTGGATAAGTTTGTGGTTGTTTTCATTGATGATATTTTGGTGTTTTCTAAAAGTAAAGAGGAGCATGAAAAACATTTAAGGGTTATCTTGCAAACCTTAAAAGAAAAGAAATTGTATGGGAAATTCAGCAAGTGTGAGTTTTGGTTGCAACAAATTTCTTTCCTTGGGCACATTGTTTCTAAAGATGGAATAACTGTTGATCCTGCAAAAACAAAAGTTGTGGAAGAATGGCCAAGACCCACAAATGTAACCGAGATTCGTAGCTTCCTTGGTTTGGCGGGCTATTACCGAAGGTTTGTTAGAAATTTTTCACGGTTATCTAGTCCAATGACTAAGCTAACTCGGAAGGGTGTTAAGTTTATCTGGACAAAAGAATGTGATGATTGTTTTCAGGAATTGAAAAGAAGATTGGTGAATGCTCCAGTTTTGGCACTACCTTCCAGGAATGGTGACTTTGTTATATACAGTGATGCTTCATTGAAAGGACTTGGTTGCGTCCTAATGCAGAATGATCAGGTAATTGCTTATGCTTCACGACAGTTGAAAACTCATGAGGTAAATTACCCTACACATGATTTGGAATTAGCTGCTGTTGTTTTTGCTTTAAAAATTTGGAGGCATCATTTGTATGGGGTAAAGTGTGAAATATATACCGATCACAAAAGTTTAAAGTATATATTCACTCAGAAAGAGTTAAACATGAGACAGAGGAGATGGCTAGAATTAATCAAGGATTATGATTGTACAATTCATTACCATCCGGGGAAAGCAAATAAAGTGGCTGATGCTTTGAGTCGAAAAAGTAATTCTTCTTTAACAATGTTGCGGTTGGAACGTGATCCTTTGGTTAACGATTTGATGAACTTTGGCATGGAAGTTGTTGGTGCAGGAAGTCCTTCTGTTTTGTTTCAGGTATCAGTGAGATCTTCTCTATCAGATAGAATCAAGCATGCACAGAAGCAAGACAGTGAGTTGCAGAAAAAGGTAGAGCTGGTTCAGAAAGGTAAGTTGCCTGAATTCAACATTGATAATGATTGTGTTTTGAGATTTGGGAAGAGATTGTGTGTGCCTTGTGATTCACAGTTAAAGAGAGAGTTGTTATGTGAAGCTCATAGTTCTCCGTTTTCAGTTCATCCGGGCAGTACTAAGATGTATAGAGATCTGCGGGAGTATTACTGGTGGGATGGAATGAAAAGAGACATTGCTGATTTTACTGTGAAGTGTTTGACTTGTCAGCAGGTTAAAGCAGAGAGGCAGTTACCGAAAGGGATGCTTCAGCCTTTACCAGTGCCAGAGTGGAAATGGGAAAATATATCCATGGACTTTGTTGTTGGATTACCGAAGACGTCTCGAGGTAATAATGCAATCTGGGTTATTGTTGATCGCTTGACCAAGTCTTCTCATTTCCTTGCTATACGAGATACTTTCTCTCTTGATCAACTTTCCCATTTGTATCTTAAGGAGATAGTCAGGTTACATGGAGTTCCTCTCTCCATTGTATCGGATCGTGATCCCAGGTTTACTTCTAACTTTTGGAAAGGCCTTCAGAAGTCGTTGGGTACTGAATTAAATTTTAGTACAGCTTTTCATCCTCAATCAGATGGGCAGTCAGAACGAACAATTCAGACATTGGAGGATATGCTACGAGCTTGTTCTATGGATTATCAGGGAAGTTGGGACCAACATCTTTCTTTGGTTGAGTTTTCATATAATAACAGTTTTCATTCTAGTATACAGATGGCACCATTTCAGGCATTATATGGGAAGCGGTGTCGAACTCCAGCTTTCTGGGATGATGTGGGTGAAAGAAAGTTGATGGGACCAGAATTGGTAGAAGAAATGGCAGAAAAAGTTCAGCTGATTCAGAAACACATGAGAACAGCTCAGAGCAGGCAGAAGAGTTATGCGGATAACCGGAGGAAGGATCTATCTTTCGAGGTAGGTGATCATGTTTTTCTCAAGGTTTCTCCTTGGAAAAGTGTGATGAGATTTGGTAAGAAAGGAAAGTTGAGTCCAAGGTTTATTGGACCATACGAAATTCTGGAAAGAGTTGGATCAGTTGCATACCGAGTGGCTTTACCTCCGATTTTATCTCAGGTACACAATGTTTTTCACGTTTCGATGTTGAGAAAGTATATGCCAGATCCATCTCATGTTTTGAGCCCAGAGGTAGTTCAGCTGGAAGAGAACCTATCTTATGAGGAACAACCGGTCCAGATTCTTGACCACAGGGAGCAAGTGTTACGGAATAAGGTGATTAAGCAGGTAAAGGTTTTGTGGAAAAACCACATGATTGAAGAGGCAACATGGGAATCTGAAAATGCAATGAGGGATAAGTACCCCCATTTATTCGATAAGTAAATAAATTGCGGGGACGCAATTTTCTAAAGGGGGGAAGGATGTAACATCCCAAGTAAGTAATGAATAATAGATATTTTTATCTATGTCTATTAATGATTAAGATAGTGTTATAGAGGCTTAAAATGAAAATAAATACAATCTTATGCATGGAATACACTAATATTCTTAAAAGATTGTTTTACTGCCTTGTGATGGCAAACCATTTTTGAATCTATATTTTGACAATTTTATAAACTATGTTTGTCAAAATAAACTTATTCTTTATGATTGGGACATCAAAATTTACCTTGTGTGAAATTTTGGTATTTTTCTGACAATGTTCATTTTTTTTAATGAATAGTGAAAAATACTGCATTTTACATCAAAACTGCTTTTTAATCTAATTTATTGATATGATTAGATTATGTTTTGATTTGGTTTTGAAGTGGAATTAGAATATATTTTTACCATTTTATCCAATAGTGGTCATTGGAATCAATTTCACTTTGAAATTAGACTTAAACTGGTGTCAATCTTTTGATACTTATTGTTTTGTAAAAACACGCTATTTGCTCTGGCAGCGGGAATTAATTATTAAATTAATTAATGTGACTTATATGATTTGAATTTTGTAAAATAGACTTCATTTTTGAATTCAGAATGTCAAATATAGCTTAGAGTGAATTTTTGGTAATTTTCTGAAAAACTTCAATTTTTGATGAATAGTGAAACCACTAAGTGGTAATCAAGCAAACTGATTTTTCAGTTAAATGAAAGTTTACCACTAATGTGTATTGAATTTTGAAAATCCGACATACATGGTTGTCATTAAGAAGTAAAATGTGGTTCAATGAGATTAAAATAATTTTTTGGTGAATAGTAACTTATTAAGTTCTTAATCGCGATTAGTGGTAATTAGTGTAGTTTAAGGTATAATTAATACTTTAATAATATGAAATGACCTAGACACATGTCCCAACCCCATTGGTTGTGTCATGGCCGACCAAGACAAGCCATGGCCTAACTTGGGGACCCCATGGATCCACTTTTGTTGGGAAATAACATAAATTACTTTTTATTTAATGTTAAAGTGAAAATGACACTAACATAAATTGTTTTACTAAAACAATTTTTAAGTGGGGTTATACAAGTCCAAATTTAGATTATAAATAGTCATTGGAAAGCTAAAAAGATTTCCTATATCATAGTATTTGTTTTATAATTTTTAGAAATTAAATAAATTAAAGTATTTATGACATAATAATGATGCAGCGATGACATCATTATTTGGCGATTTAAATAAAACAGAATAATAATGTAAAATCTAAAACCTACACATGGCAAAAACCAATTGGATGAGTGGATTTCTAAGCCTTATCACCTTATCCACGAATTCTATCAATGTGGGACCTTTTAGAACCGAAACACATTTTCAAATAAATTAATATTTCTTTACTTTCCAAAAGTGCCCCTCCTCTCCTCTTATAAAAGGCCCCCACCTCTACCTCATTTCACACACCTCTCAAGCCTTTGGCTCGGCCAACCCCTGCCCATTTGCTCTCTCCACATCCCTCTCCTCATCCTAGAGGATTCCCTTTGGGCAGAATCCTTTCAAAGGAAGCCTTTAGGCTCAAACCAAAAGAAGTTACACTTTTTAAGGTATTTCATTCTCTCATGATCATTTGTTTTATTTTGCTTCTCCGACCCCCTAAACTCTTTTTATTTACTTATTTTGTAACAACACCAGTATCTTCAATATACTAGGATGTTTTTATAAGATTTATTTGAGCTACACTCTCACACAACTACATCAAATGGTTAAAGAACATAAGGTTTCCGTGGATGGCGAAATTCTGCCTCCCGAAACGATGATTGTTCAACACTCATTTAACACCTTCAAAGGTGGCCATTATGATGTCACTATTTTTATATATGATATGTAATATGTTTATGTTTTACTTATGCTTCTGTATTTTTCATTTGTGTCTTACCTTTATGGCTTCCATTATGGGTATACGCGATATCTTCACTTAAGGAAGTGCGGACTACCGCCCCCTCAAAGTGATGTGATTCGTTAATGCCATATGTGGGACGTGTAAAGGATGGATTTAAAGTTATTATATATGATGTTATACTGGAATTATAATATACCTATATATATCATTATCATTTATTTCCATTAAAGTATGAGATAGAAATGAAAGTAGCGTTCATGCGTACGTACGGACTACCGTCTCCATGAACGGTGCATTTCATTTCTTATCCCCAAATGTAATGTACTATTAAAAGTACATGTATATAATGGATATATAAAATTAATGATATATCTAAATGATGAATATAATTCTGGAATTAAAATATACATAAGTCTCATTTAGTTTTAATTCCGTTAATATGACAAAGAAATGAAAGTAGCGTTCATGCGTACGTACGGCTTACCGTCTCCATGAACGGTGCATTTCATTTCTTACCTCTAAATGATTATGTAATATTTTAAATACATGTATGTACTGGATATATATGACATATATGATATCTACATCATGAATAACATTCTGGATATAATGAATCTTTGACCAAATTAACAACACGTAAGTGTAAGAGGTCTATTTTTGACTTAAGAACCAAATACCGACAAAATGAACATTATTAACTTAACTGATTACATGATGTTAATAACATGGTATAAAAGGAATAATGAACTTGAAAAAGGATTCATAATCAAGTAGAGATTAACTCAAGTTTATTATTCAGGAGATTAAAGAACGGTCGGGTCAAGTCAGATACGAGGTATGGGATTTCGTCTCAATCTCCTTTCGATGAGGCATATTTTGTTTTATACACAACCTTCTTTTATACGGTGTATAAACCCCTTTGACTTTTACGTTTATTCAAAAGGAATCTTTTTTATACGAAGCGTTTACCAAACGACAAAAGGGAATGTTTTTGTCGTACGTATGCGGCGACAACGACTTCTCCGCCGTCGTAACCGTTATTTGAGTTTCGGCTTCTTCTACAAGCCATTCCTTCTTTTTAAAAGAAAAATAAATACCATGTTTTACTTTTCTTTTATTTTGGTATTGAAAATGGTTTTCATAATATTTTTATATCAATGTGTGGTATTGATATCTTGTGATTGAATGGTGGAAATTTTATGTTTCCTTTATGCATGTTTTATGTGATACGATTATGTTGAGGTTCTTGGGCATTATTATGAAGAACGGGTGGTTCCGTGATAAACTAAGGGCGGGTGAGCCCGTTATAGCTCTCCAATGCATTGGGTAACGCGAAGGAGTGAAACATTAAGGTTTCTCCGAAGAGATTTTCAGGGAATATACTGTGATGGGTATTCCAAACGTAACCAAGAGGGTTACTCCCTACGTAAGAATGTTATGAATGCCTCAAGTTACCTTTATGTCTTATGGATTCTATGATTTATTCATGATTTTATGAGGCGTGCTAAAGTGCCAATGTTTTATGGGTAAAGTATGATTTCATTCTTATGTACATATGAACTCATGTTTCCTATTCATGTTTTCTATAACCCATACTGAGTTTTTATGCTCATCCCAAGTTTTTGAAATGTTTTTCACAGGTCAAGGGAAAGGTACATGATAAGATGATAGGGTCAAGGATGTGTCAAAAAGAATCCATGTTTTAATTCAAATGTGTTTCCATTGATGGGAATGAGGAATACTATCTTTATGTAACCACTTTGTTTATATGTGGAATGTAATGCAAGTTTTATGATCTAATTCTCTAAAACTCTAAACCCGAAAAGATCCTCAATGTGTAATCTTGTAATAACTCAAGATTAAGTAAGGTTTGAGGCTGGGGCCTTATATCAACCACCAATATGAATGATGTTATACAAATATAAATATTTCCAAAATGAATGATAATTAGGAAATTAATACTTCAAATATATGATATTAAATATTCAAATATGATTATTAATATGGTTTTATAATAGTGAAAAAATAATAATGATCATTATAATGTAACATGTTGTTATAAGTAAATTACCCAATAAATTATTCATGGATTCAATTCTCCAAAATCACTCATGTAATTTCCATAAAATAAACATGGGACTATGTAATAACTTTAATAAAATTATTCCACTCTCATTAAAAATATATAAATTATGTACTTAATATCAATGAATGGAGATTGAAATATCCATTACAAACCATGTCTGAAATAGTCAAAATTACTATCTTCCAATGATGAAAAGAAACAACAGATAACTAATATATATTAAATGAATGATTTTATTTAAATAGTTAAAAAGAAATGGATAATAGTAGTGTTTTAAAATAATATATTATGCTTATTATGTTTAATATATTGTATTTTAATGTGAAATCATGGATATATAGAGTAAATGAAAGGATTTCACTCCAAACTCCCATTAAAATTGATATTGCATGTTGTTAAATTTATATTATTGAAAATTGTATGCTACATCGATAAAAAACCCAATAATTTATATAAAAATATTTTTAATAAAGGGTTTTATATATATTCATTCCATTTGATTCCATTTGATTCATTATTCAATCAAAATAATACTCATAAATGAGGAACAACCATAACTATTATTTTCGGCGAGGAATCACTATTTTTCATGTCCTTATTCTTTTTATTTTATGATGAATGTAAATATTTAAACATGAATTTTTATTTCATTAATTTTTTTTGTCTTACATAATATACTTTTGTGAGGTATTATATTATTTACAAATAATGAAAAGTACGTAGCTACTATTGTGGAGTATTGAACCTTATAAATTTATTTGCTCATGTGGATGTTTGTTTTAATTGTTTTAAGTAGGTAAAGAAATATTTAACAGGTGTTAAAAATTGTTTCATAAGTACGGAAACCTAAAATAAAAAGATATCACTAATTCACCCCCTCCCCCACAAAGTGGTATTTGAATCATGACTGGGTAATTTCAAAATAAACTTCACTGGTCATGTTATTATAACAATAAAAGGAATATCATTGGTCCTGAACACATGACATTGAAAGTATAATCAATGGTCATAGTTTCATTCTCTTAAAAATAAAATCACTGGTCCTAGATATATGACCTTGAAATGAAAATTTGTAGTGCTAGATGTCTAACAATAAATGTTACTTAACTGTTCCTATTTGTATGACCATAAATGGAATATAACTATTCTTATACGATCTCCTTTAGTATGTACATCCCTGGTTATGTATGGATTGAATAAAAATGAACTTAATTAGTCAAGGATCCATGACCTTAAAAGGAACATCATTTGTCCCTGTTAATTAAACTTTGTAGGATGTGCCTCATTAAGTGTAGTAGAAATACATGGGTTCTATTTCCATTTAAAAGTATGTATATAAATCCCTTCTCCTAGTACTAGTCCTATCTTCACCATATCCTCCACCTCCATTGTTGGAGTTGAATTCTAGAGTGACCAAAAATATTTTTTTTAAACTATAGTGTAATAATCCAATTAGACAAAAAATTTATAACCTCTTACAAATATAAATGGAGAACCTTAGATATATATATATTTTCATATTTATTCATGGTGGAAAAAAATCATTTTCACATTAAGGAATAGAAATTGTTACCGACATGGACATCAACATGACATAAATTTATATGAGTGTCTCAAACATAGTAATAAGATCCATAATGGTACAATCTAGCCTCCCCAAATAATTTAATTATTTTAATAATAAATGTATTGTTTTTTAACCCAAAAAACCAACTACCTTTGGAATATAGGTCTTATACAAATAAACATTGGAAAACACACATTACAAAATAGTTTCTCATAAAGATTCATCTGAATATATTATTGATAACAATTATTGTGACATAATTGTACTAGTGAAATATAATCCTTTCATTATCCACAAAAATCAAGAATATAATTTTAGAGAACATCCCCAATGATGAAAATGGATTGGTCATATTTTCTATCATTCTATTGGTGGAATACAGTGCTCAATTTTAATGTAGAACCCATTGTCATTTAAAAAAATTACAAAAAATAAGGTGCAAACCTCATATTCATGTTATATAAGATGTTCTAAAGCACATCATGACTATTAAATATCTCTATACAATATAAATTGCTAATATAATCATCTTAAATGAATTAATTGATTGAAAATAAGTGACCGACCATGGTTATATCATCCACTAGCACACACAAAATATCCAAACCCTAAGATAGTATTGGTAAACTAATCACAAAATCAATCCTTATTGTCTCTAAATTAAAAAACTTATATAGCAAATTATTGAAGAGTATAATAAAATAATTGAGGAATAATTTTTACCTAATGATTGGTGAGGCATCTATCCACTAACTGTTTAAAAAACCCATTTTAGGAAACTAAAACTAGCACCAAATATTATGATAAAAGATTTGGATTCTAAGATACATATCCCATCAAGAAGAATAATACTCCTTCATCACCATTATTCTTACATAATTTGTGATAGAAAGAATTTAATGGATTTATATAAAAAAAGAAACATGGAACTCACCATAAAGGACTTAACAACCATCATGTTTATCATGAATAATGATATAATTAAGGTTAGAGTTTTAATATTCCCTAACATGCTCCATGATAGATGATGTCAGATCATCAAAGGGAAAATTCATCCAACCTTGATCCTCTATCACATCCATGTGAATCTAATCCAAAAGAAACATTAATCTCAATTCCTCTCAGGCCTCCTTCACATTCTATGTATGATCCATCATTCTAAGAGCATTAACCATTGTGTTTCCTTTACCCGGATCGTTCATATTAATTTATGCATCATTGATATACGTTTTCTAACATATATTATTATCTTCATTTTATTCGATGATTATTCCCTTACTATGACTTATGGATCCCCACTTTCTTATATATTTTCCCCATGTAATCCAATTTCGTTTTAGTCTCAAGAATATATAATAAATTTTCATTAAAGATATTATAATTCATGTTTAAATTTGTAATGAAATGTAACTAATTCCCAAAAATACTATACATGTCAGTTTTTCAGGTTGAATTAAATTTAATTTTATAGAAATAAATCAGTTATAATTGTGTAATAAAAATGTGGGTTGATATAGTGTGTGTGTAAGTGGTGGATTATACAACATTGGAAGAAAGAATTGAGAATGAGGGAATCCAAGGTGTATATGATTGGAATAGTAGGTCTAGTGTGCCTGGTAGTCTACAAAGGACATGGATTAGTTACCCTTGTAGAATTGATGCCAAAATATTAACTAAACATGTGATGATGATCAGAGACCAGTAGACCTTGGGATGAATTCCACTATAGTGGATCATTCACAAGGGTGTTTTGGGTTTTTGGTTACTTTAATCACTGAGGAATAACAATCATAGGTCCATACTAACCCTAGGATATTAGGGATTACCTATGATTATCATATGATAATATTCTTATCACTTGGCTTATTGTTATGTTTAGTTTTCCTTTTAAAATTGCATGCATGTTTCATTTAAAAAATACTTCCTTTTTCAATGAAAACATAAATGTTGATTTTTCTAACAATTTAATAGCATTAGATCATTTTTAGTGGTTTCCTAATGAGAATTGGATCACACCCTACATAATCCCCTAGGTATATATAGACCTTGTCTTGTTTGACCAGGGTAATGGAAAGATGTCCCATGGTGATGATGGTGGGTATGGTTGTTATTATTCCCCCTTTTTACAGGTGTTGGTGGAGGTGGAATGAGGGTGTTGGACCTCTTGTTTCATAGAGGTTCAATTATATTGTTGATTCAACTCCATATTTTGGTATTTTTATTTTTGGTAAAAAATGTAAAATTTTTAACATGTGATATTTGTATTTATTCTGTTCATGGTTATTTCTTATGGAGTGATGTGTTATTATTATGGTTGGTTAGGAATGATTTCTATGTAAGAAATCCTTCCAAAATGTGATTCTTTATGGATAATAAATAGTTTCTAGCCCAAGGGGATCAAGAACACCCCTTGCGCCTTCTTATTGCGCAGGTCGGGTGTCATGTTGGTTGGAATCCTAGAACGATTCATGAAACAAAATAACAATAATAATGTTATTATTGGAATAAATCAAAATATCAAACCAGATACTTCTATACTACTTATTATGTTGTAGTAGAATCCACAACAGACTCAGTTTACTTTGATATTAAAATTTTTGGTTATATTTTTATCATGAATATTACCTTAACCCTACCTTGATAAAAATTAATAATATAGAATATGAGTGTTAAATAACACAAAACCCTAATATTTTGTTTCTCCACTAACAATGAAACCATGTAATTAATTTTTTTATTTACTATATGATAGTTACTACATCAATTATATACAATTAATCAATTTTTTTTATATTTTAGCATTAACCATTACACATGATAAATATGAAACACTTGTACATATCATAGAATTTGGGCTAGATTTATTGAATTTATGCATATGGTTTTTTTAACAATATCATCATGTAAATATGCACATTGTCATGGTGGGATTTCATACCATGTGACTTATGTAACAATTAAATTTTTAATTAATCAATCAATATTTTTAACATATAACTAAAATATATAAAATTACAAGATAATGAAATCCTCTAGATAGAAATATATTTATATTATTCCCTTTTTATTTTTTATTCATTAAAGGATAAATTTATTTCATTAGTATTAACAAGTTTTAATATTGAATATATATTTTCATATGTTATTAACATATATATCCTAGAAAAAAGTAGTTCCACCACAAACCCTTTTTAGACACATGGAACTCCCTTATTCCAAATTAGTATTTTATGATTATTATTATTCATTATATCCATTAATTGATATTTCCATTTTTCATATTTTATTCAATTTTATTATTTTCTACAACTATTTTATATTTTACATATACTATTTTCAAATGATATCCATTAAATATACTATCCTTAACATCCAATTCCCAAATATAATGATCATAGAAAATCCATGATAGTCAGAACTCAAATGGATTTAGTAATATGATTGATTTAATTTTTTTATTGAATATTCTTAAATGTTAGTTAAAATATTATATAATAGATTATGTTTCATTGGTATTGTATTAATCATACATTCCTTATTTTCCTCATGAATACCCACTATCGTTAAAAAGTTAAAAAATCATTTCAATATGGAACCCCTAAATTTTAGAACATTTAATCCATTATGTAATTATAAGAAATCATATTAATTTCACATTATTTACAATTAATAATTCTATATAGGATTTAATACTCTTAATGAATAATATATTTCCCACTTAGGTGAATATCAAATACATTTTTTTGTAACCCTCCCCCAAATTATGTGTCTTTGGAATAATTCATCTCAATATTCTATGTGAAGTGTATGTTCCTATTTTAACTCACATGCATCCAAAGAATTTAAATTATTAACATCTATCCTACTACCAATATCTCAAAATGATATATTATTCTCTCTAATATTTATTCAGATTCCATATATATTGGATGTTAATATCCTTAGTGGTCGTATGATAATTAACTGAGTTGCACCAAGGGTTTTCTAGGAGGTTCTTTTGTAGCTAAAGACATATTTTCAAAATTAGTCTCATAAAATACCATATGTCTTAACAAATGGATTTTTTATAAAATTTTATTAATATAATATCCATTAGAAAATATAATTAGCACATAGTCAGTAATTGTTTTATTATTTCTGAAAAATTCCTTGAAATTTTATTAGAATATCTTTAATACAGTAAGTCATTTATCTGATCCCATTTTACTTCATCAAAAAAATGATGTATATGTTAATGTGTGTTTTGAATTACCTTCAATCCATGTGTTAATTATCAATAATCCAACTCTATTATCATTGTTTCATACTATTATTTCATTATGTTACTTTTTCAAAACATGATAGTGAATTTGTTAATAAACATATAGTCTTTTATCAAACAAGACTATAACATCCCACTATCTATTTTAAATAAAAAATAATATTCCTCTTAAATTAAGGTAATCTTTTTCGTATATTTATATTCATATTTTATTAATGATTAAGAATATTTGTGATTCTATAATTGAAAAACTATTACCTCAGTATGAAATATTGTAACAACATATTTTCCCAATATGAAACAATATCTTGTTGTGTCAAATTTTTCACAGAGATAAATGTTTTAGTAAAAATAAATATAAAAATTTAGTTTCACATTAATCTACCATGGAATCAATAATTTGTCACTTTATTTATATTTACATAATATTCGTGATTCTTTTGTTTATTTTAAAAATTCACTAAAACTATAGTAATATCTATGTTCATTATTACTTCTACTGAATGAATATATATTCATAAACATAACATATTTTGTAACCAAGAAGTAAGATAGAACATGTACATTGTTGAATATAACTGATGTAATATATTATACTTCATTTCATTATAGTTTCTCTTCCAATGACTTTTCATTAAACATGAGATGAAAATAACAACATGTTTCATTTGTTTCCCCTAACATTCTTCTAATTATGATGTATTTTTTATGAATCCTATGAACCAGTGTTATTCTTTTGGTTTTTCACTTTTACCTTCCTCGTGTTCACTTTAAAAAAAAGAAGGGGTTTTCACTATGTATCCTTGTAAATCAACAAAATTATATTATATAGATTTATTGGATACTTTTCTATTTTTTTCATATTAAAATTACAGAAAAAATATAGATAAGAGCTAAGACAGTGAGTCATGAAAGAGATCAGTGAACAATTTATCATATGATTCAAATCATATAATGTTTAGATGCTCAACATTTCCAATTATCATACCCACATGAGGTCCAACAGGTTCCCCCACTCCAAGATTTCATGTAAATGATCCCTTTGATATCTCAAACCACTCATATCAATATCTATCCAAATAAAGATTGCCGATATTTTAGATCATTTTATATGAATCCATGATCCCATTATCATTCATGAGTTCATTATTCAAGGATTATATAACCAAACAATGGACATATTGTGTATCACCTGAGTGTTATTCATATAAATATATCACTTTTTCAATCACCTCTATATCTGGTGGACTAAAAACCATGGGCTTAAGAACATAAAACTTAAATTAATGGCCTAATACATTTTATAAACAATTAAACAATTATTTGATGTTGCATCTAATAAGGTTATATTATTTAACTAGTACAAGTCACAATGAAAATATATATGATTGGATTTTTATTTTACTATAAAAATATAAAATATTATTATTAATACTTTGATTTGTTTACCAAAATATGTGAGTTGAAATAATTTTAATTATCTTATTAAGTCTTCCATAATTTTATCATGTCTTAAAATCCCCTACCATTAGACTAGTAATGTCATGTTTCATAGGAATTAAAGTGTCTGCAGTCTATAATTTCATTATCATAACCCATGAATGGACCTAAATATTTACATAGAGCTAATTAGGTAGGCCGTCTTGTCAATAATGGGGTTGTAGCTCCATTATTTATTGAATAGATGCTGTATTCTTAAAATCATGATTCATATTTTCCCAAAACATTCCTCTAATGTGTATAATTTATTGAATTAAATACTCTTATTAATGGAAAAGAAAATTAAGTCAACCCAAAACATTTAAAAGAACTCTATGATAAAAGTAAGATCACTAAAAAGGGTTAAATAATCACTTCGTACTATGGTTTCATCCTTAATCAGGATTGCAAATCATATTAGTAATTACATTTTTTGAGGGAATTTTTTTATTATGTGATCAATTATTTATTTAATACTTGTACATGTCTTGTTATTATAATGTTTATTCTTCTTATATGATTAAACATGCATTGAAGAAATATATGCAATTTCCTTTTATTTTATTAAATATATAAACAATTATTATTTAATTCTCTTATTTATTTGATTGTGATATAAAACCCATAAAATAGAATAAATAACCATTCACATATCACAATAAATTTATGGAATAATCATGAACATGGACCGATGGTTTGTTTATTGATAATACAATGAAAATTATTTAATATTTGGTAAAAAACTCCTTAAGAAGGTTTTATCTTGAGTTATGAAATTCTTCTTTTATACAATGTATCTACCTGGTTTATTTCACCTTCGATATCTCTTGAACTAACTCCACTGACCTAGTAGATCTATCCATACATATGGTTTACTCACATATAGGTGAGGGTAACCAATTGTATAGTAACATAGTTGACATTAATGAAAGAACAAACACACATGTCCTTAAATAATAAGTGATGGAGATAACACTCTTACTATAATTTGGATTTTATAATAATTTATATAAAAAATTATATAATTATTTTAAAATAAATTATACACATACAAGGTCAATCAAACTCATGATCGTCCACACAAGCCATGAAGAAAAATTTAATATACTAGAGCTTGTATAACACTCAATCCTATTTTAACTAAAATACCCATTTAAATAATCCTAAACCTAAGGTTATTTATTAATTTTAATTAGGTTTATAAAGGTTAATATGTTTTACAGTTGTTCTGAGGGTGTTCTAGATGTTTCTAATGATCCGCTGTGTGTTTCTGGTATTTTTTTTGACCTCAGCATATCATGGAATGAATGGAAAAGGTGTTTTGGGGGGAATTTTCATTGTTCATGTAACATATGAGAAAACATAAGGGAAAAATTCAAAATACATGATTTTCATCAGATGTGTTGTCCAATAGTGAAAAGGAGTGTACCAGTTTGAAATAGATAGGGAGTCCCTTAATATGGGGTCCCCATAATAGTTTTTTATGAGATGATTCCATTCAATCTAAACCATGGTGTGATTTATTCCATGGTCCAGGTTGTGGTGTAAGGGGAAAATCTGATGGAATATTGTTGACAAAAACACATATGTAGGGTATTATTTCAGACAATCTTGTAACTTGTGTGACCAAAGTTCATGTGAGAAATGGGGACTTTCTATACCATGGTCCCCTTTCAAAATGTATTTCAACCTGTAATCCTTATGATGAGAAATGAGGAGAGTAGAATCCCATCCTAAGCATTTCATCATCAATTATACGTGGAATTTATCATTTTGAGGAAGACCATATCGACATTGATATTCTTTGGAAATTTTTGATAGGACCACAGTGATGTCAACACCATGGAGAAGTTCTGGGTGAGTTTTGAAAGTTACTTATAAAAATATTGATTTTCCTACACAAACATTGGTCAATTAATAGTATTTGTGTTTATTTTATTCCCCTACACTCAATATATACCCCCCACACTTTATACATTATCCATCCCCTTCCTTATTGGTTAGATTCTCTATTGATTATTAGAATAATTGATTATCATTCATTGTGACTAAGATATATATTTGATGTTATCCTTTAGTTTTCATCTCTTATTCATTTATTTTTTGTCTATGTGGCCTCAAATTGTTTATATATATTTTTTCCATTGTTTTAGGTGTTTATAGACATATTTATTATTATTTTTCAATCTTAAATATGAAGATGGTATTTTATGAGTGGACATATATGAGTTTATGTTATGTGATCATAATTTTGTCCCTCAGAGAATGATTTTTTTAGTAATGCTTGTGATGTGTAGTAATATTGATATATCAGATGTTTGAAAAAAATTATAATTTTTTTTTTCAGTCATAATTCATGAGATTGAACATTATCATTTTCTGTGAGTGGACTTTTATAAATTATAGACCACAAATTTAGAAAACTGATGAGTTTTTATTGGAATTTAAAATTAATTAGAGATTTTTATTTGAGTATAGGGGTGACCTTGGACGTAATAAAATTACCAAGTGTGTGGGGATTCATAGGATGTTCTATAGGATCCAGTAATTATTCAATGAGCCAAAAAAATTGAAATACATGAGTTAAAAAAATTATTTCATATTGAATTTGAATACCCTATGGGAACCTACAGTGTATCCTTTTATGGGACTATAAACTATGAGTACCATTTGGAAATCTCCCTTGTATTTATTAATGGGAATATTGTCTCGGAATACCTTAGAGAAATACCACTATGATTTTTTTTGTGGACCTATTATCTTGGAATACTTTAGGGAAATCCCCTTTGAATTCATTCTTGGTCTTATTGATAGAAAATTCCTTCAGGAAATCCCCCTTTTATTTTTACTAGATTACTAGTGACTTTAAATATCCTGGAAAAATTATTTAAATTTAGTTTTTAACCTTATAATTTTATAATTCCATGGATATAATCCTAATATTTAGTATTTTTCATATGGAATAATATATCATTATACATGATCCCTGGATTTACATTTGATCCAATTTCTACTGTATTTGTGATCATAGACAGTGGGAACTGGCCATTGTAGTATTGGCCGCTTCTAGATTTCTATCTTGGAACCGAAGGATATATGGTAACATAATTATTTATATTAATAATTTTTTTAAGCATGAAAATTACCATGAACTATATAAAAAGACTATATATGATTATATATGTAATTTTTGGCAGCCTATAAAGTCGTACTTAAAACTTACATGGTCTTCCATAAGTATGAAGGGATATATCTGGGTTATAGGGTGGTACACGAGAAAGAACTATATTATTGATGGTTGATTATTATCTGGTATGTAGCATATGGTATGTGGGATCACACTAGATATAGATGTGATTTTTTATTATCTTATATTGGGTTTTTTGGTTTCTTTTTTAGTTTTTTATGTACGTGATCTTCCCTCAACCCAATTCTTTTTATTTTTATGACTATATGAAATTATATATCCCCCATTTTGATATACAATGTCATATATTCTTATTACTACCTGAATTATTTTATTTGTTTTGATTTTATCTAATGTATTATATGAGTACTATTAATGTTTTTATTTCACAATGTCATGAGGATATAGTCTCCCTATTTTACCACTATAGAAAATCATTTCTAGTTGGAAGAATCTGTTATACAGGGTGGCCCACATGATGTGATGTGGACCACCTGATTCGGTTACTATCAACTAAGATAGGTGGGGACCATTAAAAATATCATTTAAACCACAATATATTAAGAAGAATTATAAAAATAAGCCAATTATTTTTTCAATAAATTGATTAATGTATCTTATGTATATCAAAAAAATTGGGAGATTCTCAAGCACGCTAATTTTAGATAAATTAAATTAATTAAATTTGTTTAGAATTTACTATGTATATATATTGAACATGTAGGTAAAATGAAATGGATCTTTCAAACTACATGGAATAGTCATATTCATGTACAATGCCCTCAAAAAACAAATAGCATTCATGAAATGTCATTAAATTATAGGGAATGTTCTGTCAAAAAATAATTTGAAAACATGTGTTAATTTATGTGGAACATACCACTTAAAATGTTTCTAGAGTACATTGTGTCTAAGGATGAGTGCCCTCAAAATATGGATCTTATTTTATGGTTAAAATTAATTAATCATATCATATTATATAAACCATGTCACACATCGTGTACAATCAACATATGGAAAATAGAACATGTGTTACTTTTGTTTAATAGAGTAATTATTTTTCTATCTATATAAAGTAATAAATGTGGTTTACATCTCAGATCAGGGTATATTCAACATAAACAAGTATAAGACCATTTGTATATTAATTATAACAGATGTGTGCATTAATAGCCAAAAAGTCCGAGAGACAGGAAAATCCTACTCCCAACAAATTATTAATAAAAAAGTGATAAACAACTGAGTACAACTGAAAGAAGTGGAGCCTTGCAAAGCCTCTTATAAACAACACCAGCACTATCATCATGCACTAGGACATTGCAATAACTGGGTAACACAAAAGACCAGCTGGAACTGACCTCCATAATTGCTCTTTTAGAAAGAGCAGCAGCAACCTGATTTGCCTCTCTGTAGACATGTGATACATCAAGACAAATCCTCTCAACAAGCATGAGACACTTTATCCAATTAGGTAGAATTCTCCATGGGACATTCCTGGACCGATCCTTCAGGATCTGAACAACAACAGAGGAATCCGCCTTGAGCCATAACATTCGCCAGCCATATCGGACCGCATACCTGATCGCTTTTATAATCGCCCAATGTTATGATTCAATCGCATGCCCAATCCCAATGTAATGAAAGTAGAAACATTTCACAAAGCCCCAGAAAGTCCGAAAAACTCGACCACAGCCAGCCAGGCCCAGTGCACCATGGGCCGCTCCATCCATATTGACCTTCAACCAATCACAGATTGGTGGGATCCATCTATTGTACTTCATGACACATGGCTGCCTCTCCCTGCCACTTACACCAAGAGTCTTCAATAGTGTAAAGTCAAGAAATATCACTGTTCATGCTTCCATATTGATGTGTCAAAGAAATCTGAATGCTTCGGTGAATAAACAAAACACCCTCCTTAAACATGGGGTTGCAATTATTAAATACCACACTATTGCGAGCTCTCGAGATGTATGAAAAACCTGAAACAGTAGCAGCAGTGAGAAGGTTTTTCACTTACTCACTTGCATCTATTTGAAGCACCGGGTTGAAGAATGTATCAACCAAACAGAATGTGAAACAGCAGTGAAAAATGGACTTTAAATACAGCCATAATCGCACAGCAAGAGGACATTCAAGGAACAAATGGAGGGCAGATTCTTCATTTCTCAAGCAAATAGGACACACCGAGGTAATGTGTACACCGGTAAGTTGAAGGGAAGACCGCATCAGTAACCTTTTCATCCAGATTCACCAAATCAGCAGAATTTCATTTGAAAAAATAAAGGGCCTGTGAATGCCTTTGAACCATGAAGGTATAGTAGATGCAGTACCACATTCCATCTTATAAAAATCATGACTTAAGAAAAGTCCATTTAATGCAGGCTTCCAAACAAGAATGTCATGATTAGCATAGTCATAATTTGTAATTTCAACACAAACGTTTCTAGGTATAATAGCCATAACATCTGTATTTCTCTGCATGTCACATATAGACATTTGCCTCTAAGATGATAGAATATCAATGAATTCCTTAAGGGGAGAGGAAATCCATAAATTATTCCAGTAGCTCAAAGATGAATTGATACATACCAGCCATTTGGATTGTCCCATGAGTTGAGAATAGGTACTCCAGATAGAGGTCCACACATAGGACTACAGGTAAGCATCACTATGATTATGCAGCCTGTGAGTAAACTTGTTGGTTAGGAATTCCAAGGATTTATCTCCATTTATAATTCTCCATGTAAAGTTCATAATCATAACATCATTAAATATCCTAACATCATTCACCCCCTTCCCACCAATGTCCACCGGCTTGATACATTCTTTCCATGCCACCGTGACAAGTTTCCTCTGATTAATAGAGCCAGTTCATATAAAGTTGTGTATCATCCCACTTAACTCCTTTAATAAATTTTTGTTCCACTTATATAATGAGAACGAATAAACAAACATTGAAGTGATGACATAGTTGACCAAACATACTCTCCCAGCTTGGAACATGGTTTTCCCCTTCCAGCTAGCTAGCTGATTAGTTATTTTTTTAGCTATATCCTCCAGATATACCCTTTTTACCCTCCCCCAAAACAGAGGCAGTCCAAGATAAGTGAAGGGAAAACTACCTCTCTTCACACCAAGCCTGTTAGAAACTCTTATCTGCTTCTGTGTTCGAATCTCTTCCCCAAAGACAACAAAAGACATCCCCCAGCTAATGACCTGACCTTCCACTTTCTCATAATGTGCAAAGAGATTCTTGATGCAACAAATATTTTTTCAATCAAAATTGTAGAATAAGAGGATATCATCAACATATAACAAGTGAGAGGATGGAAGACAATTCCTACCATCTCTCATCCTCTCATATAACCCACTATTGACATGATTATTCGAACAGACACTCAAGTAATCCTCAGAAATGGAAAAAAGTATCCCAGAAAGAGGGTCACCCTTCCTGACCCCTCTATAACATGGAAAGAAGCCCCTAGGGGATTCATTGATCAGAATCGAGAGGCTAGCACTTTTCAAAATTTTAAAGATCAAACCAATGAACTTTCATGAAAAGCCATGCATTTTAGGAACATTGAAAATAAAGTCCCACCTTATTGTGTCAAAGGCCTTCGAAATGTCAATCTTCAAGGCCATATGACCATCTTTGACTTTCCTTCTCATGATATTAACACACTTTGAAGCAGTGAAGAGGCAATTCTTGTTATTCCTACCGGGAACAAAACCAAACTGATTAGAAGAAATAAGATGATTAGAAATATCACCTAGACGTACATCAATGACTTTATTGATAACTTTAGGAATCAAGTTCCCAATGGAAATAGGCCTGAAGTCCATGATATCCAAAGCACTATCCTTATTTGGAATAAGGGTAATGAAATTGGAGTTCATCCCAAAGGGCATGTAGGAATGACGGAAGAATTCTTTCACAGCATCAATCACCTCTTTTTGGATGATATCCCAATAAAACATAAAGAATTTGTTGGGGAAGCCATCATGATCGGAGACACTATCCATATTTAAAGAAAATAGAGCAGAATGGACCTCTTTGAGTGCAGGAATGTCAGTGAGTTTTTTATTTTTTATGTCATCAATACTTGGCTCTATGCATTGAATGATCTTGTTGGAATTATAATCACCAGATTCAGAGTAGAGATTCACAAAGTAACAAGTCACATCATTGGATATCTCATTCTTATCAGTAAATATGTTGCCATCAATCTGCAGCGCCTTAAGAGACTGCTTTACCTTATTTTCCTTGTGAATAAAATGAGAAAATCTGGAGTTTCTGTCCCCTTCCTTTAACCATCTATCATTGGAATGATATCAAGCAATGTTATCCTTAAGATCCAGTAATGAATCAAGCTTTGCAACCGCATGTATCTCTTCTTGAGATGGTATGTCATGATTCATATTAGCTTGCTGACAGTTAGCTAGGTGAAATTAAGCTTCTTTAATGTCATTTTACAAATAGGAGAAAGATTGTATCATCCACTCTTTAATTCTGATTTTCACATTATTCAGTTTGGTAGTCAGAATATGCATAGCACTACCCTGTACAGCAACCTCCCAAGCCTCATTTACAACTTCCCTACATCCTGGTACAACTAACCATGAATTGTTGAATTTAAATGGCAAGGGAGCAGATCTGATGTTGCTGAAACAAAGATCAACCAGTAAGGGATGATGGTCAGAATGGAATCTGGATAAAGTCATGCCAGAGATTTCCATAAAATCAATCCCTTCAGTCCTTTTCACAAGGCACCTATCCAGCCTGCTCGCTTGCCTTCCATTAATAGTGTATCTGGTCCATGTGAAATCAGCTCCTGGGACTGGTATTTTAGCCAGCCTACACTTATCAATACAAGAGGAGATGTCTTTAGATGATGCTCTACATAAATTTATTCCTGTTTTTTCAACAGGCCTCAAAACTGTGTTGAAGTCACCCACTAGGATCCATCGCATATCCATGCTGTCAGAAATTTCAGATAGGTTCCTCCACAAAGCTCTCCTCTTGATATAATTGTTGAGTGCATACACAAAGGTAACATAAAAGTAGATTGACTGAAAGCAGCAGGTTAATGATACCGACTGCAGATTAGTTTGACAGGAGTCAACAGTAACACTATTGTGCTTTAGCACCCATAAAGACTCCATATCATTCTCTGAATGATTAGCAGATATAAAGGAATACCCAGGAGCATTCCAATAAAAATCCATCCAACTCAAAAACTTTAATCTAGGTTCAGTAATCCCAAGGGGCATGTGTTTATTGGTCAGAATTATATTTCTCAAGGCTCTGACCGTGGGAGTGTTCCCAAGGCCCTGACAGTTCCAAAAGAGAATTTTCATTGATGGGAAGACATTTTCCTTGTGCAGGGTCCATCATAACAAGATTCTTCACATTCTTCAGATGTAGTGAGGTCTTCCTCAATTTTGGTTCCTTCTCCCCGGAAAGATTCAGGTTCATCCTCAGGAAGAGATGTGAACCTGTTACACGAGATTACATGTGCTGTGAAAGTTGCTGGTAGAATCCTCTTAGCTACCTTAGCGAGGGGAACTTGTGAAAAAGCTCCATCCAACTCACCACTTTCCATCCCAGCAGTTCTCCCTTCAAGGTGCATCTCATCCCCTATAGAGGTGTCCAGTCTTGTCGGGGCAGTAACCCCTACAGATATATCAGGTGAAACACGAAGGACCACCTGCGCACTGTGGCTAGGAGTGATCACTACATAACCATCTCTGTAACCTATCCTTGAACAAGATTATCATCAGCATGATCAATAGCAATTCCATGTTCAGGATTCCCATCAGACTCCTCAGGTTTCCCATCCTCAGATTTCCTATCACTGCCATTACCTGTCTCAGTATTGAAAGAATCTTTAGGAGGATCAGCAATGATAATATTACCATTGGTTGTATCATTCCTTTTACTACATCCTGCTTGATCAGGTGCCTTGGGATTAGAAGGACCATTGTCAATAGATTTTTTCCTGCAATTATTAGAATCATGTCCTTTAATGTTGCAGAAACTACATACCTTATTCCTCTGACAATCAAGAATAGCATTCCCAAAAACATGACAGTTGAGGCAAAATTTTGGTTTCCTCTCATAACCTATTTCCAGGTTAATACTGTCATCCCTTGTGGTGAATACAACCTCTTACACTAGGGTGTTAGACATATCCACTTCAACAGGAATCCTTGAAAAGTGTCCAAAGCTTGGATTGTCTGTCTTCTTGTCAAGCCTGATAGGATTACCCACTGACAATGCAATATCCCACAAAATTTTTGGGTGCCAATAAAGCGAAATCAACTTATGGATGCGTATCCATATCTGTGCAACGGTATTCTTGACAGAGTTAGGGTCAAAGTATCGATCCCATTCATGAATTCTATGGAATCCAGGTTTCAACGGAATGGAACCCAGACTCCATGCACGCCTGTTACACTCATCCGTAGGAAAGACAACATGAAAGAAACCCCTTTCCATAGCCGTCATTTTCTAGTCACTGAAACCCCATAAATCCGCCATTATGTTGGTGAGATCATGAAATTTCCAGGGATGAACCCCTTTATCACTTACCACACGAGAAATGATTGAGAATTTGCATAATTTCACCCGTTCTTCAACAGTCGCCTGATTCGCAGAAACATGCGAGACCCTCCCTTTTCTAATAATCCTTCCTGAATCACTCGGATCGCGATCCAAGAAAGAGATTTCCCCTGACTTCTTAATCACATCTGCAAAGCCTCCCCCCTGAGAAAGTGCATCCTTGATAGCGAATTCTTCAGATTTCTGTTTGGAACAGAGACTGAAAAGATCATGATGCCCTATCCGGTCTTCATCATTTACCTTTGCACCATCGACTTTCTCAAGATTATCACCATGATCACAATGCTTTCTAGGGTTTTCGCCACTTTGAACATCTTGAGTCGCCATCCAACACATATAAAATATCTTGTGTGCATTAATATATTATACATAATATGTGTATTATTTATTCACTATGTGTGACATAATTATTAATAAATAGTTTTTGTGTAAATTACACAACACATGTCGTGAACCGTCCCCCGGAGTCTGTGCCATATATACCTCAATCCCACCTTCCATTGGCCAGGGGATGACGACTAGCACTGAATAGGAATATCCCAAAAAGGGAAGGAATTTTCCTTTAAATATTTACTCATACAGAGTGATCAAACTGTAGAAAGTAAACATGAAGTGAACCACAACATTCACTAAGAAAACTAAAGGGAGTACAATACACACTGAAAGTAAAAAAGGTAGTAGAATAGAATCCCAAAACCTCAAAGAAAGTACAACTACCATGAACCATCCTCTCTAAACCCCACATGAAGGGTAAGTACATTGGAGCTTCCTGTAGCTGTAGAGGTACGTATCTTCATCCCATCTCATTGAGCACCACCTCGTCCTGGACCACCAAGATCTTCGTCGAATCGTCCGTCTGTCCTCTCTCACTAAGCACAGATTGGTCCTAGACCACCAAGGTCTCCACCGAAGCATCGATCACATACACATGACACAACACATGCGGTCAAATACCGTGAAAGGGTGAGTAACACAATATTAAATAGGGACCCCAAACCACAATGTAAAGACCACAAAGAAAACCACGAAGCATGATCTTGAATCAAGATAAGTCACACCAGGTATAATCTGAAGTATGAAAATGTAAGACTATCAGTCATATTACCTAACACCTTGGGATGCTGGGTAATTCCTCCCTAATTATTACCATGGGTATGTTGGGTTACACTGAGCTTCTCCCCACCATGGTCTTTTCGGGTCACATAAAGCCACTTCTCACTGGCCTTGGATAGTTGTGGTACTCATCACTGATGTGTACCCTGGGTTTACTGGGACACTCATAGATTCTCCCCACAATGGTTCTGTTAGGTCACACAGAATTCCATCCCATTTTGGCCATTGTATTGAGGTACTTATCCCTAACGAGTATCGTGGGTCTGCTAGGTCAAACAAAGCCGCTCCCTACTATGGGTCTGCCATGTCACACATAGCTACTTTCCACTGGTCCATCGTAGCTAATCCATATAGGGTGACTAATAGCTGATCCACAGAAGGTCTCTTGTCGGCAGTATTTGGGTCTCAGTCAGTCATAGGGTTCCCGTAGGTAGTGCACTTGATTCCAGGATAAACAATTCCTCAATCTATTCTTCATATTCCTAATTCCATTAAATACATCATAAATTATTCCAAAATATATTCCTCACTGGGAGGTTTTTCGTGCCGTAATGGATCATAATTTGGATGTCTTGTATAAAAGATATTGGCGTTTTAGTAATTGGGGGGTCTATCATCTATGGGCTCGGTTAGACAGACCCAACCGACCCGGCCCGGGGGCCCTACTTATCCCGGTCCGGTTCGACCAATCTGGGACAACCCAGTTCAGGTCTAGGCCATGCCAGTCTGGCGTGGACACTGGACCTTACTGGACCCAGCCCGGTTCGACTGGTGGTCCAGCACGCCAGGTCTCCCAACAACCTGGATCCATCCGGCCCAGCCCACAATAGCCAGGTTGGTTTTTTCCTAGCCCGTGCCTCCCAACGACCTGGTTTTATTCTGTTGTCCCATAATGAAAAATAAGGATTGATTAATTCCAGCCCAGGAAACTCAGTGGCCTAGTTCATGCAGCCTGTGGTGCCATGTCTGCGTCGCCCCCTTCAGCCAACCGGTCCACTCATGCAGTATGGTCTCTCGCGTGACCGACGAAAAGTTGTAGGTCCATTCCCAACTATTTTTTCCTTCTCCACACGTGGTTAACCTAGTGCTGGCCATGTCCTCCTCATCCCGCATCTCACTTGGTGGGCCCCTCCTCTGACATGACACTCGAGCGGTGCCGCCCTCCAATACTGGTCCCCCAACGTAGAATGGAATTCCTGTTTCACCAATGGCTATGTTGTGGGTCCATCATGCGGCTGCAGTCTTCAGACCATGGCCTTGTATAGTGTGGGCCTTTGTCATGGCTAGGTGGATTCTTCTACCTTCTGGCGGCTCCTGGCACTGTGGTTGGGGTTCCGTGACCTGGTGCTTCCACCACGGCCTTATGTCGCGATCTCTCACTAGTGCTTCTGCCCGCCTGGCCCCAACCCATTCTCCAGATGCCTCCTCGGCCGATGTGCCACGTCCATTGCACCACAAAGAATGAGAGAGAGGGATAGAGGAATGGGGCCACAATGAACAAACAAATGAACAACTGGCCTTTGTTTGTGTTGGTACATGATTGTCCATGTTAGCGGAATCACAACGTACCAAGAAAAAGAGGCAGAATAATCAATAAAATAAACTATCCCATTTTTATCTTGCATCATTAACTATCCTGCATGAACGATCAATCTATGCATTAAATTATGTGTTAGTTAACCACGTTCATTTTTTAACAGAAAGAATGGGGAATGTAATTCACACAAAAAGCATAAAACTCCTGTTTGGGAAAGATTTTGGTCGAGGAAGTGTGGGTTCACACACCTTTATTCTCAGTTATTGATTCACCACACACGTTGCTAGAGATCCATCAAAAGGTGGAAAGATAATGTTCTCATCATTCATCATTGGAGAGGATTCAGCCCTGTAGATTCATAAAAGAAATTGTAACCATGAATTCTCCAACATTTTATCTCATTAAAAGGGAAACGTGTCCCAACATTTTTGTTATATTGAGTCATCGCATCGTTATGTTGTTTCATTAGTGAAACAATATATCTATTATACATCAATTAATGACTCATTACACTAAAAATGAATGATTATTCTTAATGGGGTTTTTTTCCACCTATATTCCATACCATAGTACTGGAATCCCACTGCTAAATGGTGAGAAAATGAAAATAAAATAACATTTTAATTTATTTTATTTCTCTTCCTAAAGGACCGAAAAATTTATTTTCTAGTCGACCCTCATAGGTTGATGTTGGGTTCTTTTTAGGTGAATGAAATTAGAATGATTTCAACAGAGCCCTCATATTTTTAATCTGAGCAGTAGATTAATAACCTCCCAAATTTCACATGCGTGACATTTTAATTCGCTTTAAAAAAGTTCAAAAACTATTATTCATCTTTGACCTGAGACAGTTGAGGTTAAGATCTATATAAGTAAAATAAGCCCTCACAAGATCAATGGTACTCTCAAATTTCCAGTCTAAGTTACTGTTTAGTAGTTATATGAAATTGAAAATAAAATTACATTATTCAATTATTCAATTTATGGCCAGAAACTACATTCCACTGTTAACCCATACCGACCAATGTTAGGATCTACCTAAAGAAAGAATGCCCTCATGAGTTCAATGGTGGTCTCATATTTTCAATCTGAGTCACCATTCATGAGTTATAAGGATCTTAAAAATAAAATAATTTTTATTTAATTATTTTATTTACGGCTATTCCATTTTTGTGTTTTCTCACTGGAGGCCCACACCGACTAAAATTAAGTCTCTATAAGGGTAGACCCTCCATCCTAAATTCAATTTTACCCTCATATTTGTGATTTAGGATCCAGTTTAAGTGTTATTCCACTTTTTTAGGAAATCCACTCACGTGTACTATTTAAAACATCACATGATTTGATGGATCATTTCGGGAACATTGGGACTTGTAATCACACACCTTCACAGAACATGGTCTCAAAATAATACCATTTAATTTAAAAAAATCATGGAATATCTAGGTATTACATTACTCCCCACATTAGGTAGTTTTGTCATCGTAATCCAAAATAGGTTCTTATCAAACAAATAGTGGTATTAAGTACGAATCTGAGCCTCACATCCCCACATGCTATTATAGAGATTCACATGCATCCAATGAACATGCACCAGAGGAATCGACCATCTACAAAGGATCATCTCCTGTCAATTCTTTATCTCCACCAGGTAATCTACAAATTTCACCCCATCATCAATCCCTATCTCACCGCATTCGATGATGTTAGAAAGGGTTGTGCACATATCTCCACATATGGGATACGTGTATGATTTCTTGCACCCTCTCTAAATGTGATGGTAGATCCAAGCGGTACACCACCTCACCCACTCTACGTAGTACTGGGAATGGTCTGATGAACCTCATAGAAAACTTATCACCCTGGCCGATTCTCTGCATCCCTCATCGAGGAGACACTTGTAAGAATACATGGTTCCCCACTTTGAACTCCATGTGTCTCATTTTTTCTATCATCAAAGTTCTTTGTTCGGTTCTATTTTGTCATCATTTACTCCCGGATGATCTGTACCTTCTTAGTGGTAGCTCATACCAACTCTCGACCCATGAGTGCTGACTCCCCTGGGTCTGTCCAGCAGAATAGTGACCTACATGGTCATTCAGAAAGTGCCTCAAACTATTCCACATTAAAGGTGGAGTTGAACTATCTCCTTTATATAGAGAAATCCTAAAATCTCTACTGAACCCTACCCTCGAGACAAACTCTACACCAATTTCTTCATCACAGACCACCAATATTGACATCAAATATCCTGGTACATCTTCTCCACACATGGATTTTCCACCAAGGGCGATGTATGTGACTACCTCAACACCTCCTCCCACAATTCCATTGGTAATATGGCATGTCCTATGAAAAGTATGATGTCCTCCACATCTTTTGAATATCCATTGGGGGCATGCCCTATGAACATTTGAGCATGTGTAGTATCGCAACTGAAATCTTTGAGTTGTGACTCATTGAATACCTATAGAATTGTTGGGAAACCGCCATCGACTAAAGATGTGTTGTGTTATCTCTATGCACAAAGGATGTCTCATGCAAGGACAACTGCTCTGTGGCCTCACTCAAAAACTGTGAACTCGATCTCTTAATGTGAGAATATTCCACTATTTTCTCCTTTCAAGGAGTATAAACTATTTCGATGTCATAGTGTTGGAGGAACATTAGCCACCACTACAGTCTCAAGATCAGATCCTTCTATGAATATATATACTTGAGACTCTCTTTGTCAGAGTAGATGATGAATCATTTTCCCATAAGGTAGTGTCACCAGATCATTTGTGTGAAGTCTACCTCTACCAACTCAAGGTCATGAGTCACATAGTTCTACTCAAGTTGTCTCAATTGTCGCGAGCCATATGAAATCAGTACATTCCCCTACATCAGGACACAATGAAGCCCAGTTCTTCCTGAATAATAGAACACCATGCAGATGGTGCCCTCCTTTGACAGCATTAAGATTGGAGCACACATCATGCTCTACCTCAGCTATTGAAATCTCTACTAGAATATTTTGTTCCATATAAAGGGTTTTCTCTTCTTATTCAATGTCTTCATGGGTGATAACACTATGTATAAGTCAGGTAAAAACATTTTATAGTACCCAATAAACTCAAGGAAACATTTTTCCTCGGTAACGCTCCTGGGTGGCTCCAAAAAAATCACTGCCCCAATCTTTTCTGGATCTACTTTTTCACTATCATCATGATGGGTTGGAAAATCTCCTAAAGACATGTCCCCTTCCACCTCATGAATATCCTTACTTATTTCTAGGCCAACTTGACTCACCCTATTATCCCTATATTGTAGATCACCTATTTTTGGACATCTTCTCAAAATGTCACAGATGTCTGATTCTCTAAGACTGACATCGGCTTCTTACTTTACCACTACTGAGATGCAGTAGCTATATATACTCAACCAAAATACCTTCAACCAAAAAGGTTCTCTCTAGAACCCTTGTATAAGTAGGGATGAATAGAGGAATAGAGTTGGAACAGAGTCCCTAAAAACATCTCACTCGAAGTTCTGAGCCCTGAATCACTATTCATATCATGTTTATCGAGTACCTAGAAAGGTTGGTACACCTAGATGAATACTCGGCTACCGATATGTCTTTATTCCAATGATATAGAAGCTCTTGGGAATGCATAACATGTGTCCTTTGTAAGAAAAGACCCTTCTCAGAGAGAGTTCTTATGTTCAATGTCATAAACCTTTCATCAGGGCATGTGTCGTGACTACCCCAAGCCCACATTCCATAGGCTGGGGCTGGTGACTAGAACCAAAAAGTAATATCCCAAAAAAGCGAAGGCATTGGATTTCATCATGTGCACACATACACGTCCCATACTGTCAGAAATAAGCTAAAACTACAAACAATAAAATGTACAAGTACTAAATAAAGAAAAAGGGTTCAGAATACAAGCCCAATAGAAAGGAAAGTACAAAAAAGTATGTATAAGATCTAGAGGTCATCCAACAAGGATCCTTTATGAAGGGTAGGTACAACTCACTTTTAGGTGTCACTATAGCACACCATGTCTATCGATCTACCCATAAGTAATAGGAATCCCTGGTTCCCCAAAGTCCCACTCATAGGGTTGAGTAACACAATACTCAGTAGGGAACCCGAGACCAACTCTGGTCTCACGTAAATATACAAAGTAAAATACCAAAAAAATCATATCAAAGTGAATCACAATGAAAAATACACATCTGACACAAGGTATAACATAAGTACATAATAAAAGATGAATATTTGTAAATCCAGATCATCTTATTCTATTGAGATTCTCTGATACTGATCCACTAAGTGCCCCTCTACTGTTGAACCACAAAGGGTCGCTCTACAGCTAATCCCTGATGGTTCACACTCATGACGATCCATGAAGGGTCTCTCTCTTGTTGATCCCAAAATGATCTCTCTCATACCGATCCAAAAAGGTTCTCTCTACTATTAATCCACTAAGGGTCTATCTCATGTGGATCCATGAAGGGTCTCTCTACTACAAATCCACGAAGGGTCTCTCTTCATTATTCACTCCACAGCCAACCACTAGATTCTTGTACATAGAACGCTTGATTCTGGAAGGATCCACTCCTCAATCCATCGTTCATACATAAATCAGTAGTAATTCCCACATAGAGTAATCCAATGGACAGTTTCTTCAATTGGGTCCCAACGTAATAGACGGAACGTCGAATGGATGACCGATCTGTTTGATATGGGCATGTTATTAAAAAGGGATTAGTTGGATTCGATTCTGATCCAACACATCCATAAAACATATCCTAAAAAACTTATGTATTTTATATCAGAAGAACCTCCTCATCACAAGGGTCCCAACACCTCTAATGATGCGTAAATCTGAATCCTATTTTGAGAGATATATGTGTTTTTGTAAACAGGGGCAGGTTACATCCGGGCCTGGCCCAACGGGTTCGGACCCACCCCATGAACCTGGCATCGTGTATCGGATGAAACATCATTGTTTGTTTGGCCCATCAACCCAGACCATTGATCCATATTGGACATAGACCAGGTTGTTCTTGGGTCCATCCCACCCGGTCACCCAGTGACTCGAAATTATTCGGCCCGACCTGCACTAGTGGGCCCTTCAATTTCTAACTCAGGGTCCCACAAGGCCTGGTCTCATCATGTTGGCCTAGTCCCGGCTGATTTGGTCATTGGTATGGAATGTTGTGCTACAGGTCAGGACCACCTCCTTCAGCACGACCTGGACTGCCTAGCAGACTGATTTCCTCCAACCTAGTTGCCCCAGGGGCCTGGTCCCTTCTCCCCCAGCCCCTCCCACACGATGGGCCGGTTCTATCCGATTGAACACTGCACAACCGCATTTGTTTCCATCCATCCCAGGTGGCAGGTGTTCGTTCAGTTCCTATCACACGAGGTCGAAGGACCACGTGCCTCGAGCACATCCTAGCAGCCCAGACGTGGGCCCCCCTCTACACGGCACCCGTTGGTGCCGCGTATCCACACCTCTATGTAAATTTGGCCAAGATACTCTACCACTATAGTACACTGACATGTTTTTCCCTCCCTCTTCATGTGGCCACCACCACTTTCCTCCCCGGATGATTTTTTTATAGGACATCAGAGTTGCTCTGGTGGTCCGTTTCTCATACCACATGTGCCTACAAGACCATAGGGATTCCAACATCACTACGGAATACTTAAACTCTCCTTGCCGCCATTTTGATAATTCATCCACAAATAATGCACTAGGCGGAGGGGATCCGACCATGTTCGTGTTGGCATGTACCCTTCATGTTAGAAGTTTGAATCATGGGAGGTTATGGGTCACAGTTTTTTCAAGGTATCAACAATCCCTATGAAAAAACCCAAAGAATGAACCCTCCCACAAGAACACCCTATCTTTGGATCAACCTATTTGTGGTTTTATCCTCAATTGTTGTCTTATAATGAATTGTGTGGAATTCAATCAAAACGAAATCCCTACCTAGATTCGGATCTATCATAGTTGATGAATGATGATCCAATTCATCATCGACCCTTGATCCGCTATCGTTCTTCTACATTCATCAATTCCAAAATCCAATCTAGTTCTTAGTGAGATTTTCTCCACGGTCTGATCATCCAACATTCTTCATTGGTGAGGGTTTCTCCAGCGTTCAATGTTCTTCTTTTGAGAGGAATTTCTCTTTCAAACTGTCAGAGAATCTCCAAGGTTAAATTTTGAACTCTCCAACATGTTAGTTTAATAAAAATAAACACGTCATAACATTTTTTGTTACATTGCGATGTTGCATCATTATGCATACTTTACGAGCCATTAATGATCATCATTTATTGTGCCTCTTCTTCACCTCGTTGCTGCACCACAATGTTTTCGTCCCTCAATCAAAGGTTTGAATGGAAATAAATTAACTTTATCTGTGTTATTTTATTATTTTACAAAAAATTAAAAAATTAACTTTTCTATCCAACCATTGTCGGGCAAAGATAAGTTCCTTATAGGAGAAAACTAGTGTTTTGAGTTCAATTGTGCCCTTAGATTTTTGTTCTAATCACCGATAAAAATTTAGAAAAACACTCTTGCACATTTACTTAATTGAACTGAATAAAAATCAAAAAATACATTCCAGGAACCCTGGGCCTCGGAATCACATTCTGTCCCAGCGACTGGTCTCAAAATTATTCAATGTAAATAAAATAAAATATATATATAAATTATGGGACATTAAATTCTCCCTATATTAGTGATTTATGTTCCCGAAATCCAAAACAAATGATAATCAAAAAAATGGGGGTACTGAGAATGAATATGTTCCTCCTACTCCCATGTGTTCTCCAGGAGGTTCATGTGATGCCACCGAACACACACCAGAGGAATCGACCATCCATGAAGGACCCACTTCTGTAGATCCACTATCTCCACCGGTAACTCCAAAAATGTCACCACATCATTAATTTCCAACTCAACCAAGTCAATAACATGCGATAGATCATGCTCGTACCTCCTCATCTACGACACATGAAAAACATCGTGCACTCATGAATCATTGAGGGAAGAGCTATGCGGTATGACACCTCGCAAACTCTGCTAAGAATATGTAATGTTTAGATGAACCTCGGAGATAACTTTCTTCCCCTGACAAATCTCTACACTCCCCTTCGGGGTGAGACTCGAAGGAAAACATGGTATCCCTCCTCGAACTAAAAGGGTCTCTATATCTTATAAGCACATGATTTCAATTTGTTCTGTATAATCTCATCCAATCCTATATGGTTTGTACCTTCTCAGTGGTAGCCCATACCAACTCCAGACCCATTAGTACTGACTCATCCAGGTCTGTCTAGCATAGAGGTGATCTTCATGGCTGCACATACAAGGCCTCAAACAGTGTCATTACAATGGTTGAGTGATAGCTATTTTTGAATGAATACTCCACCAGTGATAGGTGGTCCTCCAAACTACAAAAAAACATCCAGGACAAAAGAATGGATCATTTCCTCAATGTATTGTATGGTTCGCTCCTTCTGACCATCTGCCTAGGGGTGAAATGATTTGATCAAGCAATGCTTAGCCTATAATTCTTCATATAACCCCTTCCACAAACATGATGTAATGTGTGCATCACGGTCTGAGATGATCGTCGAAGACACCCCATGAAGTCTTACTATCTCTTCGACATAGAGGCGCCCCAATCCCTCTATCGATCCTTGCTCCCAGAGGGGTAGTAAGTGATCTGACATGGTGAGTTCATCAATGATCACCCAGAATGAGTCTTGGCCCCTGGACATGTGTGGTAACCCCATCAAAAAGTCCATGGAGATACCATCCCACTTTCACTTCGATACCTCAAATTGTTGTGTCAAGCCTATTGGGACCTGATACACAACCATCATTTTCTGATAAGTGAGGCATCGTGAAACGAACTCTATCACCACATTATTAATCCCTCTAAACCATTAATTACATCAGAGGTCATATTACATAGTCACCACACCAAGATATACCGCCAAAGGGGCTGTATGGAACTTCTTAACATACTCCTCCCATAACGTCACTAGTACTATGGTGAATCCTATGAAAAGGATAACGGGCTCCCAAGCTATCAAAAATACATCAAGAGAATGTCCGAAGGATAAATGATCCTGTCATGCCTTGTAGTAAACATCCACTAGTTTTTCCTCCCTAACTCACTGTAAGATTGGGGGAGTGACAATCATTGATAGAAGGTAAGCAGCTCCATCATTATCCGTGAAGGATATCTGTATTGCAGCTAGCTGCTCTATCACCTTTCTCAGTAGCTATAAACAAGACCTCCTATTGAGCCTGTATTCCATAACGTTTCCCATCCATGAAGCATAGACTATCTCAAATTCATAGTCTTTGAGGAACTCAAGCCATCACCACTGTCTTGGGTTAAGTCCTTCCGTGAGAAGATATTCCAGAGACTCTTGTTGTCGGAGTAAATGGTAAATCGTTCACCCATCATGTAGTGACACCACCTCTTCTAACTCTAGGTCATGGTTTGCGTAGTTTTTCTCATGATTCTTCAAATTCCATGACTTTAATGTGATCACTACTCAATATTGAATCAATACACAACTGAGTATGGTTCCTATTGCATTGTAGAAGACTACATACCCAATGCCCTCTTCTTATAGTCTCAAGATTGGGGCACTCATCATTCTCAGCCACAGCTCTTGGAAACGCTGCTAGCATCTCTGCATCCATTCGAAGGGTTTTCCCTTCTTTGTAAAAGCTGAAAAGTGTTTTTCTACTCTAGAAAAGTCACGTACGAACCTCCAGTAGTACCTTCCTAACCCCAGGAAACTCCTCACCATAGTCATGCTCTTGGGTGGATTTCAAGAAATAATTACCACTATATTCAACAGATCCACCATGTAACGCCCCGACCCCAGCTACCCAGAGTCGGTGCATTACTTCGTAACATTGGCATGATCACAAAAGATCAAGTCTCAAAAGACCGATTAGTTTAGTAGCCTTGGAAAAACTAGATACATTCATAAGTCTTTCATTACATCAAAAAGTAAACAAACTACAATAACATGGTCTTCATTTTCCACACTCATATCCCTTCCTAACTACCCCTATAGGTCATTCATAAAATACTTCTTCACATCCTGGAAAATTATTAAAACATTGAAAGGGGTGAGCTCAGATGCTCAGTAAGGTTAACAATATAGAGGAAGCTTTCATAAATAAACATTAACATTTATGGCAATGTATAACTAAAACAAAATCCTTTTAAACTTGAACTTCAACATAATATGGAAAAAGTAAAATGAGATAATGCCATTCACTTCTTCACATGGATATTCTACTAGTCGAATAATCACATGCAATATCAATATCCACTTTCATAAAGCGGGAATGTATAATTCCAGGCATTCTGAAACATTTTTTCAAGGCCTTGGCCAAGACGTCTAAAATGATTAAGGCCTCAGCCAAAACCATAAATCAAATTAGGAAAGGGCCTCGGCCAATTCGACGTCTAGTTGTCTCATGAGACCTACCGATGCAATATTTTTAGAAGATACTTACATTTAAAATTGCTTAAATATACTCCAGTGTTTTTCTGAAAACATTATGCAAGCTTTTGAAAACAAAATAACTAATTCTGAGACTACTCGACTAATTACAGGCCATGATGGGTCCACGCCCAATCCCTTCCTGTCTACCACACTCGAGAGTCAGGTTTTCTGAAAACATTTTTAAACCTGTGTTAAATACGTATACATTTGCACTGGATTTTCATATATTTGAGAGAAATATCTTTTTTTTGAAATCATTTATAAATAAAATAATCATAAAATAAAACCTTTTTAATAAATGTAAAATTCAAAGTGGTTTATACACCGTATAAAATAAGGTTGTGTATAAAACCAAGTATGCCTCAATGGAAGGGGATTGAGACGGAGTCCTTAAAAAGATCATTTGTAAAATAAAATAGATCTATTATGTGTATTCACTATAGGTACACATAAAGAACATAAAAATACCAAATATGACATAATAATATCATGACATAATTTGAATGTAGGAGATTAACCCAAAGAATGGAAGTTGGGGTAAGAAATTCCCTTACCTTGCGTCTTGTCCTGACTCGACCGTTATTTAACCTCCTGAATAATAAACTAGAGTTAATTTATATTTACTCAAGAACCTTTTTCATGTTCATTATTCCATTTATATCACTTATTACCATGTTATGAACATTATTTAATTATTTAAGTTAATAACGGTCGTTTTTTCGATCTTTGGTACTAGAGTCAAAAATAAACTTCTTATAATTACAAGTTGTTCATGTGGTGAAATATCCATTATATCCATAATTATATTCATGATTTAGATATCATATATTTTATATATATCCAGTATATACATTCATTAATAATTTCACGTAACATTTAGAGGTAAGAAATGAAATTCACCGTTCATGGAGATGGTAAGCCGTACGTACGCATGAACACTACTTTCATTTCTATTTCGTATTTAATGTAACGGAATCATAATGATATAAATTTATAATATAATTACAGTATAATATAGTGTATAATACCATTTAATCCATCCTTTATACATCCCACATATGGAATTAACGATTCAAATCACTTTGAGGGGGCGATAGTCCGCACTTCCTAAAATGAAATTATCTCGTTTTACCCATAATAGAAATCATAAAGTATGCCATAAATGAGAAATACAGAAGCATAAGTAAAACATAAACACATTATATATCATATATAAATATAGTGACATCTTAATGGTCACCTTTGAAGGTGTTATATGAGTGTTGAACAATCATCGTTTCGTGAGGCAGCAATTCTCCATCCACAGAAACCGTATGTTCTTTAACCATTAGATGTAGGTGTGTGTAAGTGTAGCTCGAATCCTTCTTATAAAAACATCATAGTATATTGAGGATACTGGTGTTGTTACAATATAAATGAATAAAAAGAGTTTAGGGGGTTGAAGAAGAAAAATAAAACAAAACAACATTAGAGAAGACATTACCTCAAAATCGGGTAACTCTTTTTGATTTGAGCCAAAGGCTTCCTTGGGAAGAGTTAAGCCAAAAGTGAGGCTTCTAGGAGTAATAGGGGGAAGTTGGGAGAGTATTTGGGCAGAGGTTGGCCGAGCCAAATGGCTTGAAGGTGTGAATAAGGTGGGAGAGGTGGGGGCCTTTTATAAGTGGAGAGGAGGGGCACTCTTGGAAAGTAATGAAAAGTCACTTTATTATAAAATGAGTTTCGGATTTTAGAGGTCCCACGCTTATATAATTCTAGGATAAGATGATAAAGGGTTCTAAATATACTCATCCAATAGGTTTTTTACTAGTGTACGCTTTGGATTTTACATTATCTTTCCATTTTATTTAAATCGTTAAATAATGAGTTCTTCACTGCATCATCATGATGTTTTAAAAAATACTATGATGTAGGAAATCCTATTAGCTTTATAATTAATATTTATAATCAAAATTTGGACTTGTGTAACCCCACTTAAAAACTGTTTTAGTAAAACAACTCATGTTTGTGTCAATTTAATTTTAACATTAAATAAATATATATTAATGTCATTTTCCAACCAAAGTGGCTCCATGGGGTCCCCAAGCTGACCCATGGGTTTTCTTGGTCGTCCATGACTCATCCAATAGGAGTAGGACAAGTGTCAAGCTCATATCATATTATTAAAACATTGTTTTTACCTTAAACTACACTAATTACCTCTAATCGCGATTAAGAACTTAAAAGTTACTATTCACCATAAAATTATTTTAATCGCATTGAACAACATTTTACTTCTTAATGACAACCATGTATGTCAGATTTTTTAAAATCAAATCACAGAAGTGGTAATATTTCATTTAAACGAAAAATCAGTTATTTAACTACCACTTAGTGGTTTCACTATTCATCAAAAATTGATGTTTTTCAGAACAATGCCAAAATTTCACCCTAAGCTATAATTGATATTCCGAATTCAAAAATGATGTATATTTTACAAAATTAAAAACATATAAGTTTCATTAATTAATTTTATACTTAATTCCCGCTATCACCACAAATAGCGTGTTTTTAAGAAACAATTTATATCAAAAGATTGGCAATTGTTTCTGTCCAATTTCAATGTTAAATTAATTCTAATGACCACCATTGGATAAAATGGTAAAAATATATTCTAATTATACTTTAAAACCACTAAATAGTATAATTTATCACAATAAATTATTTTGATTAAAAAAGTTGTTTTAAGTATTTTTCACTATTCATAAAAAATTGGAAGTTCTCAGAAAGTTACAAAAAATTCAACTTAGGATAATTTCGATATTACGAATACAAAAATGAAGTCCATTTTGAAATCTAAAATTTCTATAATTTTAAAAAGTGGTTATTTCTATTCATAACGGCTATTTTGATTAGTCGCGGTGTTTTAGAACTCGAAGTTGCGTACAATACAAGCTATTGCATTATTGAATGAGAAGCGTATCGTGGAAGCTCGGGGTGTTACATTCTCTCCTCCTTCAATAAATTGCGTCCTCGCAATTTGAAATTTTTCATTGAAAATAAAAGGTTGAAAAGAGAAAATACCTTTGAGGAAAACCCACATCGGAAATAAGGTTAATAAATATATAACATTAAAAGAAAGCAAGATAAGTACAAAGGTCACCCGATATAGCCCATTCTTGGATTCTATGAAAATATGGATATGGAGGAGAAAAAACAATCAAGGTCTGATGGAGAGTTATAGAAAACAGGATTAGGAGAAATTTTAACTACAAGAAAATCACAAACTTGTGATTGGTTAAAAGATCATTGATTCCCAAGTAGGAAAACTTAACCGACAACATTTTTGTTTTGAGTCAACTTTTATAAAGTTGAGGAATTTATTTAGGAGATTTTCTAAGAATGTAAGGGAATATACATACTTGTCATTTAGACTTTCATTCTTTAATAAATTTTTACCACAAACCCATCTTTCACGCTAAAAGGTAATACAACTCAAAAATATAATATTTATCCTAATTGTATAAGATTCCAAATATTAACACATACCATTTAGATTAGTAAAATTATTTTGTAATAACCAGGGACTTCATGTAGGCTAGTGGTAGGAAATAAAGGCCTGTCGCACTTTGATTGTGGGTTCGATTCCTGTAGCTTTGTCCGACGCGACGGGTTATTCCCCACCCTGCAGTTTGTCCTCTTCCTAAAACTATAGTATTATAATATTCCAAAAATAATCTTCAGAAATGCTTTAACCTTAAACAATACTATCCATGGTTCAACTTAATCCATTCCAACCTTAATAGTTATCCAAAATACCTCCGTCCAGACTTTCTTTAAAAGGTCTCTAAATTCCAAAATCAATTGTAACATCAGATTCCCCAAACAAAGAAAAGTTTCTCTTATTGTCACATACTAAATATATGATTACCTTAATCATATTAAAACCTTACTGAAATGAAAAAGTACTGCAGTACAATATTTATATATATCACATTATTCTTATAACCAGAATATAATCCTTGAGTCCAAAATCACCAATACATTAATTATTCCGCTTCAACTGTAGTCATAGCATAAGATTGGCCTTGATCCCTTGGCCTTTTCTGAGGTAAGATTCCTTGACTCTTAGGACATTCATTTGCATAATGCCCCATTTCCCTACAATTGTAGCATTCAACTTTGACAACCTCTTTCTTTCCCTTGCAATCACGAGCATGGTGACTCTTTTCTCCACATTTATAACAAATTATCATTCCTTTTAGGCATGTACCAGGGTTATTCTTCCCACAATTATCACATAATGGAAAATCCTTCTTTCCCATTTCCCCTTTATCTGTCTCTTGTTCCCCCATTCGCTTCTTCTCTTTCTTTACTTTGTTGTCATAAGACTTAGAGAATTCCTTTTCTGTCTTGATAGCACATGATACAATATATTCATATGATGAGAAGGATTGTGATACTAAAGCTCGATGGAGAAATGGTTTTAACACATCAAATAAACGATCAATCTTACTCCTTGGGTTACGTATATAATCGGCAGCATGCCTCGCTAACCTTGTAAAGATAGCCTTATACTTTGCGACATTCTCATCCTCCTTCTGCCTCAGACTCAGAAATTTCCTTTCCATATCTGCTCGATGGTCACGAGGAATGTATTTTTCTAGGAAATGATCTTTGAACTCCCTCCATTCCATATTCTCTACGTTATCATCTTTCTTTTTGTTTCGAATCAGCGACCACCACTGATCGGCATCTCCAGTGAGGCGGTAAACTGCCATGAAAACATTCTCCCTTTCACTACTCCCCAAGGAATGGAATATTTTCTCTAAGGAATTTATCCATTGCTCAGCAACTATAGGATTTGTACTCCCATTGAAGGTTGGTGGTTGTTGCCTCATGAAATGGTCTATCATTGATCCTCCACGTTGCGGATTAGGGTGCTCCATACGAGTAAGGTTATTATTCATAACCTGAGTGAGTTGTCCTAGTATGGTATTAAGTTGATCAGAACCAGTTGTATCTCTAGATCCACAATAATTATCTTGAGCAGGAGGGAAATCCCTACACAGAGTTCGTGCATTGATACGGTTTCCATTCCTTCCACTAGGCACCATTTCAAAACAATGGCATAAACTAGATTATTTTATGAATCAAAATACATAATTCCATAATTATAAAACACTTTACATAAATTGAACTATTTATGGATATAATCCATAATCATAAAAATAAATGTTTTCTTTAGGGAAGTATATACTCATAACCCTTCATAGTGGTTTGTAAATAAAATGAGAATTATCCTAAGAATATCCCCCGGGAGTGTCGTTACCAAGAGTGCAGCAAGGCCCGTTGTCGTTCACCAGTTCCCGTTCGAGTCTAGCTCAAAGCGGTGTTTTTGGGTTTTACACCTAGGTACATCTGTGCCAGAGCTGCCTCTACCTGCTCGTATCCAGACAGGGATGTATTGCTCGGAAAACTCATAACATCTCTATAATACCAAAATTCTAAGAAGTTCTTCTATACTAATACTCAAAGTCTATCGTTGGGATATGTGCTCTAATTAGAGTTTATCTAAATCTAGCTTCCATGGTTAGTACTAAACTGCCTTTGATACCAACTGTAACGCCCCGACCCCAGCTACCCAGAGTCGGTGCATTACTTCGTAACATTGGCATGATCACAAAAGATCAATTATCGAATGACCTATTAGTTTAGTAGCCTTGGAAACACTAGATACATTCATAAGTCTTTAATTACATCAAAAATTAAACAAACTAAAATAACATGGTCTTCATAGTCCACACTCATATCCCTTCCTGACTACCCCTGTAGGTCATTCATAAAATACTTCTTCACATCCTGGAAAAATATTAAAACATTGAAAGGGGTGAGCTCAGATGCTCAGTAAGGTTAACAATATAGCGGAAGCTTTCATAAATAAACATTAACATTTACGGCAATGTATAACTAAAACAAAAGTTTTTTAAACTTGAACTTCAACATAATATGGCAAATTTAAAATGAGATAATGCCATTCACTTCTTCACATGGATATTCTACTAGTCGAATAACCACATGCAATGTCAATAAACACTTTCATAATGAGGGAATGTATAATGCCAGACATTCTGAAACATTTTGTCAAGGCCTCGGCCAAGACGTCTAAAATGATTAAGGCCTCGACCAAAACCATAAATCAAATTGGGAAAGGGCCTCGGCCAATTCCACATCTAGTTGTCTCATGAGACCTACCGATGCAATCTTTTTAGAAGATACTTACATTTAAAATTGCTTAAATATACTCCAGTGTTTTTCTGAAAACATTATCCAAGACTTTGAAAACAAAATAACTAATTCTGAGACTGCTCGACTAATTAGAGGCCATGATGGGTCCACGCCCAATCCCTTCCTGTCTACCACACTCAAGAGTTAGGTTTTCTGAAAACATTTTTATGCTTGCGTTAAATACGTATACATTTGCACTGGATTTTCATATATTTGAGAGAAATATCTTTTTTTTGAAATCATTTATAAATCAAATAATCATAAAATAAAACCTTTTGAATAAATGTAAAAGTCAAAGGGGTTTATACACCGTATAAAAGAATGTTGTGTATAAAACCAATTAAGCCTCAATGGAAGGAGATTGAGACGGAGTCCTTAAAAATATCATTTTTAAAATAAAATAGATCTATTATGTGTATTCACTATAGGTACACATAAAGAACATAAAAATACAATATAGGACATAATAATATCATGACATAATTTGAATGTAGGAGATTAACCCAAAGAATGTATGTTGGGTTAAGAAATTCCCTTACCTTGCGTCTTGTCCTGACTCGACCGTTCTTTAACCTCCTGAATAATAAACTAGAGTTAATTTATATTTACTTAAGAACCTTTTTCATGTTCATTATTCCATTTCTATCACTTATTACCATGTTATGAACATTATTTAATTATTTAAGTTAATAACGGTCGTTTTGTCGATCTTTGGTACTTGAGTCAAAAATAAACTTCTTATAATTACAAGTTGTTCATGTGGTGAAATATCCATTATATCCAGAATTATATTCATGATTTAGATATCATATATATGATATATATCCAGTATATACATTCATTAATAATGTCACGTAACATTTAGAGGTAAGAAATGAAATGCACCGTTCATGGAGACGGTAAGCCGTACGTATGCATGAACGCTACTTTCATTTCTATTTCATATTTAATGGAACAGAATCACAATGATATAAATTTATAATATAATTACAGTATAATATAGTGTATAATGCCATTTAATCCATCCTTTATACATCCCACATATGGCATTAACGATTCAAATCACTTTGAGGGGGTGGTAGTCCGCACTTCCTAAAATGAAATTATCGCGTTTTACCCATAATGGAAATCATAAAGTATAGCATAAATGAGAAATACAGAAGCATAAATAAAACATAAACACATTATATATTATATATAAATATAGTGACATCTTAATGGCCTCCTTTGATGGTGTTATATGAGTGTTGAACAGTCATCGTTTCGTGAGGCAGAAATTCACCATCCACAGAAACCGTATGTTCTTTAACCATTAGATGTAGGTGTGTGTAAGTGTAGCTCGAATCCTTCTTATAACAACATCTTAGTATATTGAGGATACTGGTGTTGTTACAAAATAAATGAATAAAAAGAGTTTAGGGGGGTTGGAGAAGAAAAATAAAACAAAACAACATTAGAGAAGACATTACCTCAAAATCGGGTAACTCTTTTTTATTTGAGACAAAGGCTTCCTGGGAAGAGTTATGCCCAAAGTGATGCTTCTATTAGTAAGAGGGTGAAGTTGGGAGAGTATTTGGCTAGAGGTTGGCCGATCCAAATGGCTTGAAGGTGTGAATAAGGTGGGAGGGGTGGGGGCCTTTTATAAGTGGAGAGGAGGGGAACTCTTGGAAAGTAAAGAAAAGTCACTTTATTATAAAATGAGTTTCGGATTTTAGAGGTCCCACACTTATATAATTAGAGGATAAGATGATAAGGGTTCGAAATCTACTCATCCAGTAGGTTTTTGAGATGTGTACGCTTTGGATTTTACATTATCTTTCCATTTTATTTAAATCATTAAATAATGAGGTCTTCACTGCATCATCAAGATGTTTAAAAAAATACTACGATGTATGAAATCTTTTTAGATTTCTAATGAATATTTATAATCAAAATTTGGACTTGTGTAACCCCACTTAAAAACTGTTTTAGTAAAACAACTCATGTTTGTGTCAATTTAATTTTAACATTAAATAAATATATATTAATGTCATTTTCCAACCAAAGTGGCTCCATGGGGTCCCCAAGTTGACCCATGGGTTGTCTTGGTCGGCCATGACTCATCCAATAGGAGTAGGACATGTTTCAAGCTCATATCATATTATTAAAACATTGTTTTTACCTTAAACTACACTAATTACCTCTAATCGCGATTAAGAACTTCAAAGATACTATTCACCAAAAAATTATTTTACTCGCATTGAACCACATTTTACTTCTTAATGACAACCATGTATGTAGGATTTTTGAAAATCATATCACAGAAGTGTTAATATTTCATTTAAACAAAAAATCAGTTATTTAACTACCACTTAGTGGTTTCACTATTCATCAATAATTGAAGTTTTTCAGAACAATTCCAAAATTTCACCCTAAGCTATAATTGATATTCCGAATTCAAAAATTATGTCTATTTTAAAAAATTAGAATCATATAAGTTTCATTAATTAATTTTATACTTAATTCCCGCTATCACAACAAATAGCGTGTTTTTAAGAAACAATTTATATCAAAAGACTGGCAATTGTTTATGTCCAATTTCAATGTTAAATTAATTATAATGACCACCATTGGATAAAATGGTGAAAATATATTCCAATTATACTTTAAATCCACTAAATAGTATAATTTATCATAATAAATTATTTTGATTAAAAAAGTTGTTTTAAGTATTTTTCACTATTCATAAAAAAATTGGAAGTTCTTAGAATGTTACAAAAAATTCAACTTAGGATAATTTCGATATTACGAATACAAAAATGCAGTCCATTTTGAAATATAAAATTTCTATAATTTTAAAAAGTGGTTATTACTATTCATAACGGCTACTTTGATTAGTCGCGGTGTTTTAGAACTCGAAGTTGCGTACAATGCAAGCAATTGCATTATTGAATGAGAAGCGTATCGTGGAAGCTCGGGGTGTTACACACCACAAGTTCAGCCTCTGAGATGATTTTTCAATGAAATTGGACTTCCGAAATCCAAAACAAGAACTTCAATAGCTTACTGTAAACCTGGTGCTCTCGGAGTGCATCCTGTACTTTTCGCATGTGTGTACCATCCTCCTCCTCTGACGCTGAGTACACCAAGATTTAATTAATGAATACTTATAAGAAATGATTGAGGTAAGGCTGGAAGATCCTGTTAATGAGTCCACTGAACACCACTGGGGAATTCGTCATGATGAAAGTCGTCACTAAAAACTTATAGTGGTCATACCGACAACTAAAGGTTGTCTTCGATATGTCCTCATCCCATGCTCGAAGTTAATGATAGGGTGATATGAAGTTGATCTTCGAGAAGAAACTAAATCCCTTCAACTTCTCGAATTGTTCATCAATCCTCAACAGTGGATAAGTTCTCTTCATCGCCACCTAGTTCAGGCACTGGAAGTCCACACATAGAATCATGCTCTCACCTTCCATCTTTGAAAATATAACCGGGGTTGCCCATGGGAAACATTGGGTTCTATGAACCCCATCCTCTTCAATTTCTCTAACTTTACTCTAACCTCCTAGGGCTCCATGGGTGTCATCCGATATGCAGGTATAGATATCGGAACTATCCCTAGGTTTAAGTCAATGAATAATTATACCTCTATGTGAGGAGGTAATCCTGGGAAATCTTCTGAAAGGTATCCATAAAATCATTCATCACAGCAGAAAAGCTCGGACTCCACTTTTACACCACACCATGGGTGATTCTATGTAATTGGTGAGTGATCAGTTTCACCATCCTTCGAGAAAGTCCATATGGTGCTAAATAGGTTCCCTTCTCACCAGTGATAAAAAACCTGGTCCCATATTCATAGAATCACTACAATTTGCGCCTAAAACATTCAATATGAGCATTGAATGTAGGTAACCAGTCCATACTCAAGAACAAATCGTTAGGCCTCGATGCTACTACTAGGAGATCCCAGCTGAAGCTATTTCCTCCTAGAGTAATCTCACACTGCCAGAAATAGTGTTCAATCATTGAGTCCCCTCCCATGGGATTATTTAATCATAAGGATTGAGCTAACAGCTCCACCAGAATCATGGATCCTTAAACGAGGTCCATGTTAAGGAAAGAGTGACTGGATCTTGTGTCTATAAGAACTGAAACTAAGGTGTAGGCAACATAAATCATATCTATAATAATATCTTGAGTTCCATGGTAATAGTCCTTCACTACTTTAAGCTGAGATCACCCCTATCTTTCAGCTCCCTAAACATGTGGTGGACCACATAGGGTGTTGGGGGTAGTACCTCCAACTATATTCCACTTCCTACCACTCGGCCTGCTCCACTGCCACGCCTTCCACACTACATACCTCTTCACTTGAACCTCTACATATTCCATGGTGGTCCCTTGAACATATGCTGAATGTCTATGCGGCGTGTCTTACAGACACAAGCCATGTTTCCCTGCCCGTCGTAGGAGTAACAAAATCTAGCCTTCAACTGACCTCCTTCTCCTTGTGAGCTTCGCACCAACGACCCTGCATCTGGGTGTCATCCTCTATATAGTATGGATCATTTGGTCTTTTGTGTCATCTTCCTGCTATTGATTACTTGGCCACCTAACTTTTGGTGGTGGCTCTCACCATCGGCCCCTTCTCGCCTAGGAAGCTCCTCACCAGTAGAACTCACTATGGCACTCCAACCTGTAACCGGATGCTGAGAGAAATCATCGACACCGTGATAACACATTGATGTCCCTTATCAAAGGTCCAAGACCTATATAAAGGGTCCTATAACATGTAGGGGGAGATGCAGGAGAGGTCGTTAAACCTTGCCGAGTAATGGGCCACAGTTAGGCTTCCCTTCTATAGGTGTAGTAGCTCTTGAATACGCACTTATCATAGTGTCAATGGTATGAAATCCTCCATAAATAGGCTCTTGAAGTCTAACCAAGCATGGGTCGCCTCCTCATGTGTTTGGAGCATTGAACTCCACTATCTCCATGTTGGGCCCAAAAAAGGCTAGCGGCTAGAACCACCATCTTCTCTATAGGTGTGTCTACTAGGTGGAAAACCCACATAACTACCTCCATCAAATCCTCAGCTACCTGAGGATCTGTCTCACCTTGAAACATGGTATGCCTCAATCTCTAGAACCTATGTAGCATTCTCAATCACAGTGAAATGTCCACTAGTGGGGCTAGAAGAAACAAATACTCTATGGGTGGTGGTTCTTCTTGTACACCACCCCGACGTGCTATCTCTGTATGTGGTCCTTGTACTGAAACCTCATCACTCGGTGGGCCATAGACATGATCTCTCTCTAGAATCCTGGATGGTTGTATTCATGGAGGCATCCAATAGGTAAAAAGATGCCCCAAAATTAATAAGTTATACCCAGTGAGCTAACTAAAAAACTATCAACACAAAAACATTTCCAGAAAATATGCAACCCGTGTTTTTGTATACTAAGTTGTAAAACTGAATTTTGGGTCCTACTATATAGATACATCGGCCACCACACTAAAAATGGACTCCTAATACTGAAATCCAAACTCAATACACATAAAACTATTACCCCCATCAAAAATACAAACTCTTAGTTCTTCTAGTAGAACCGACTGCCCCTTTGATACCACTTTGTCACGACCTGTCCCTACGAGCCCAATCCGTAACTACCCTAATCCTGACTTCTAGGATTGGTGATGGAGACTAGTATACAAAAAGAATATCCAAAAAATGGAATACATTTACTTTCAACCAACACACACACACAACCCATATTGTGGGAAGTAAGCTGAAACTATAACCAACAACAAGTAAAAGTACTACAGAAAGTAAAAGAGGATGAAATACAAGACAAACTAAAAGGAAAGTATAGCAAAGGAAGTACATTATTTTGATGTCATCTACCAAGGATTGTACCCAAAGGGTAGGTACAACTCACTGTTGGGTGTCACTCTCTCACACCACGTCTATCGATCTACCTCTGAGTACCTTCTAGCCCTGGCTTTCCAAAGTCCCAGTCAAAGAAGTCTTCTGTCTGCACAAGACACAACAGGTGTGGGAAAATCCCATGTAGGGGTGAGTATAACAATACTCAGTATGGACCTTGAGAAAAATTGGGTCTCATAGAAATCCATTAATAAATACCACAAACCAAGATATCAAAGTAAATAACAATGAAAAAGGAACCTCTCACACTAGATATAACGTAAGTACATAAGTAAATATGATTAGTCATAAAGCTAAATCATATTATTCATTTAAGAGGCTCTACTGTTGATCCACAATGGGTCACTCTATTGAGAATCCATAATGGGTTTCTCTGCCGTTAATCCACAAAGCGTCTCTCTCATGCTAATCGACATAGGGTCTCTATCATGATGATCCACAAAAGGTTTCCCTTATGATGATCCAAGCAGGGTATCTATCATGATGATGCATGAAGAGTCACTCTACTATTGATATATGAAGGGTATCTTTCATACTGATCCATGAAGGGTCGCTATATTTCTGATCAATTAAGGGTCTCTCTTCATTCCTCGCGTCACAGCCAGCACTTGGATTCCCACACTTAAGATGCTTGATTTTGAGAGGATATGATCCTCAAGACATCATTCATAAGTTAATTTCTATAATTTCCCACATACAGTAACCCAAAGTACTGTCTCGTCACAAGGGTCCCAACACAACAGATGGGGAATCGAACTGATGGCTAGTCTGTAAGATATGGCCATTTTTTTAAAGGGCCTAGTTGGATTGAGTCCATTCCAAAATAGTTGTACGCAAACTTCTGAAAAAATCATGAAGAGTATATAAGAAGGACCAACTCATGAAAGGGTCATAAATCCACTGACGACATGTCAATCGAATGCCTAGATTGAGAGATATAGGGATTTTTGTAAACATGGGATGGTTGCCTCTAGGCCCGGTCCAACTGGTTCGGACCAACCTGACCAACCCAGCCCAGGATATCACTTGATCCATCCTTGTCAATCTGGACCATCAGACCAAACCATTTAACCTTACTGGATTTGGCTCAGGTTGGCCATGAGTCTATCCCAGTGAGTCACCTACTGACTTGAAATGATCTGGCACATCCCGCACTGGAGGGCCAGTCCGTTTATATCATGAGGTTCCTCTGGGCCTAAGCCCGAACCAGTTGGTCATATGTCCGGCTCACTACGCTATGGGTCGATCCTTCCTAGAGGGCCGGATTCTTCCATCCTAGGCCACCCCAACAGCCCGTTCCCTACTCTCCTAGCTCGACCCACACAACGAGCTGGTTCCTCCCACATTCGGTCGAAGGAATGCATGACTCTAGCATGTCTGACCGGCCTGGTGTTGGACCAATGCCTCCATGTGGCATCGGTTTGTGCTACATCTCCATACTTCCATGGCCATCTTTCCACTACTCTTTACTATAGTAGCACACTGACGGTTGCGCCTCCTCCCTCCACCTGTGGCCCCCACTGTGGGGAACCGCTGCAAATAGCACGATGACAGTTTCTTATACAAGCCATTGATGTTTCTTTGGTGCTTCTATTCTTGAAATGTCTACACCTACAAGACAATATGGTTTCTACATTCACTACAACTGACTCAAACTCGAAAAGGTGGAGGGGATCAAGCCTTGTTCATGTCATCCCACACCCTCTTGATTAGATGTTTGAAATAGGGGAGGTTCAAGATCATAGTTTTATCAAGTGATCAATAATCCCCATTCAAAACCCCAAAGAAAGCATCCTCCCACAAGAACACCTGATCTGCGGATCAACCTATTCTTGGGTTGATCCGCATTCATTGTTTTAAAAAGATGAATGCAGAATTCATGAAAAAATCTATCCCTACCTGGATTTGAATCTATTGTATGTTATGGATGATGATCAAAGCCAATTTCAACCAGTGATTCAGTATTGTTCTTCACTATTCATCAATTCCTAGATCTAATCTTGTAAACCATGAGATTTTCGCCATTCTCCTATCCTCCAGCAATTATCATTGGTGAGGGGTTTCCCACATTTTTTTTACTTATTGTAGAGGAATTCTACAGTAGGTTCGTCATTGAATCCCCAAGTTTTAATTCTCAACTCTCCAATGCATTAGTTTAATAAAAAGAAACATGTCTCAGCGTTTCTGTTACACTGTGATGTTGCATCGTTATGATATTCCATTTATAAAATAGCATAGTGGTTACACATGAATAATGATCCATTAATGAAACTCATTTAGTGAACCTCATAATCACCTTGTCACAACACCGCAATAGCACCATGAGCAGCACAAATGTGTGAAAAAAATAAAAACAAAATCTATGTTGTTTTATTATTTTCGAGAATGTTTGAAAATTTAATTTTCCATCTGACCCTTACCAGTCGATGTTAAGTCCATTCTAGATGAATCCTAGCATTACGATTTCAACTATTCCCTAAAATTTATTATCCAAGCACTGGTTAAAAAATTATAAAAACTCACTCCCATGTTTACCTAGGTGTACTAAAGAAAAGGTCAAAATTACATTTTGGGCACCTCGGGCCTCAGAATAACGTTCTGTCTCAGTGCCTGGTCTCTATTTTATTCCATATAAATAAAAATCATTATACATATATTCTGAGAAATTACATTTTGTCCACAAAAAAGTCACCTCATACTAAGATCAGGTAATATTAACCCCTTCATCGCCCAGCTGAACAACATAGAAGGATCACTGCCAGGACTAAAATCTAATCTAATGGTTCCCTGAATAGATGGAAAATTTTGTCACCACCTTAATCCATACCATAGCCACCTATCAGTTCGGTTTTCCTCAGAACATGAGGGGTCTCTCTTACTATAACTCGTGTATGGTACTGGGCCTACATGCGTCCTCTACGATTAGACAAAGTAGTAAATGCTGAACAACATGCGGTGGTAAATATGGGACACTGACCAAAGGCTCCATCTCAGGAAACTGTCCTTATACTGAAGCCTCATCACTCTTTGGACCATCTTCACAACAACTGACTAAAATCGTGGCTATTTGTCTGCATGGAGGCATCTTGAAAGAGAATCAAGATGAACCAAAATAAATTTATTATACCTGGTGAGCTTAATTTTACTCAAAAATATCCTAAGAAAACATTTCAAGATTTCTGCAACTGGTTCTTTTATGTACTAAGTGGGAAAGCATAATTCAGGGTCATGTTGTATGGATACATCGACCGCCACACCAATACTGTACTCCATGGCCTGAATGAAAAACTCAAAACACTTAAAACTATTGACTCATAAAAATTTATAGACTATTAGTTCTTTTTGTAGAACCTACCACCTTTGATACCAATTTTTCACAACCCTCCCCCCCCACCTCGGGTCCCATGCTGTGACTACCCCAACCCCGCCTCTAATAGGCTTGGGGTTGTCAACTAGAACTGAAGGAATTACTCGATGAGTGGGAGGAATTTTCTTGAATACCTATATGCAAACACACACACAACCACATCCCAAAAAAAATGTAATGGAAAAAAAAAATGCCACTAAAACAACCACTGAGTAATGGTACAAGCTACAAGTCAAATGGGCTAGAATAAAAACCCAACGAAAGAAAAACTGATGAAAGGGAAGTAAAACGATATCTGATTATGTTTACCATAGGAGAACCCCACATGAAGGGTAGGAAAATAATGGATTCCAAAAGATATAGAAGTATATCCTACCTATCAGATCTCACCAAGCACCACCTGGTCCTAGACCACCAATGTCTTTGTCGAAGTGTCTGTTAGTCTCGTCTCGCTGAGCACCACTTTGTCTAGAACCACCAAGGTCTCCTTCGAAGAGTCAATCACCTGCGAGGGGCACGACATGTGAGGGAAAAGACCATGTAGGGTTGAGTAACACAATACATAGTAGGGACCCCAAAACACATAGGAAAGACAACAAAAAAGGATATTCATAAGTTACCATCAGTACACCGTTGAGGAGAGTACACCAAGTACACTATGTACACCACTGAGAAGAGTAAACAATGTACTCTAATTAAACCACTAAGGATAGTATGCCTTGTACACTAAGTAATCCACTGAGGAGAGTGCACCAAATACTCTATATACATCATTAATGAGAATATTCAACGTACACTAAGTACACCACTGAGGAGGGTACACCAATACTCTAATTACACCAAAGATGAGAGTACACCAAGTACTCTAAGTACACACTTGAGCTAAATCTCGATATACTTAGAGTAACCAGTGTACTCTCCTTAGTGTTGTACATAGAGTAATTGTTGTACCCTCCTCAATGGTGTACTTAGTGTACATGAATTACTCTCCTCAGTACTGTATTAGAGTACTTGGTGTACTCTCCTCAGCAGTGTACTTAGTGAACTTAGCGTACTCACCTCATTGGTGTACTTAGAGTACTTGGTGTACTCTCCTTTGTGGTGTACATGGTGTACTCTCCTCAGTGATGAAGTGGAAGTACCTTGCAAATATCTTCTTTTGTGGTCCTTCCACTGTGTTTTACGGTCTCTACTGAGTATCGTGTTACTCAACCCTACACGGGATTCACCCGCACATTTTGTGTCTCGTGCAGTTGATAGAAACTTTGATGGAGACAATGTTTGTTCGGGACTAGGTGGTTCTCAGTGAGATGGGATGGATATACACTTAGATAGAGACCTTGGTGATTTGGTACCAGGTGGTGCTCAATGAGATATGACAGGCATGATGTACTTCTATGACATCTGACATCCACTATTTTCCTACACTTCATGTGGGTTTATCCTGCAGATAACTTTATTATAGATCATTGCACTTTTTGTTTTCTATTGTTCTTTGTTTGGGTTTGTATTATGGCCCATTAGACATGAATCTTGTACCTTTACTCTGTGGTTGTTTTAATGGAATGCTTGTTTTCCATTCTATTTTTGGGGATGTGGTTGTGTGTGTGTGTGTGTGTGCATACATGTATTCATGAAAATGCCTCCCACTAATGGGATAATTCCATCGGAGCAAGTATCCAGCCCCTGGCGTTTGGGAGACTCGCTTGGGTTAGTCACATCATGGGCCCTGTGGGGGGGGATAGGTCATTACAACACATGTTTATTAATTATTGATCACATGTGTGTGAATCTATTATACATCACAAGTGTATTAATTATAGAACAATTGGGTCTTAATTAATTTTACACCACATGTTTATTAATTACATATCAGGAGAATATCAATAATAAATTTCATGTGTATTAATTATTTATACATCATATGAATATTAATCACATAGAACATGATTTTTAATTACACCTCACATAAATATTGGTTATATGTATCATGTTTCTTAATAAACACAAACAAGATGTATTAGTTACAAACTGTGTCTATTGGCCACAAAACGGCTAATTCATGTAGGGTTACATGACACATACCCATGATAATCATGTGCCATAATTTTATAGAATCCATACATTCTCTTTATTTTTTATAATAAGTAGAATGAATGTGATAGCTCAACTTTTAGATTAACTAATTAAAAAAATAAAAACATAAAAAATTATAAATCAAATAAGGAATAAAATACATTTATAAATTTTAAAATGGCCACGTTGATATTGTTTGATAGTTATAGATATAGTAGAAGCCCCTATTAAGTCTAGGTCCAACTCATCTATCATCAGTTTCAATGAATAATTCACAATGGGTATGATGACAAACATCATAAATAATGAATATATCTATTGAAAATTGATAATGATTACCAAAATATATAGGGATCCATAGTATTCATACATAAATATTAAATAATTTTATATGAGTATTCAAAAATTTTATCAAAAATACAGGCCTATATATTATAGAGGTTTAGTGTATTTGAAAACATAGATATGTAAACAAAGGGCACATAGAACATATACACCATTTCCCAATTTGTTCATCACAAATAGAACCCTTATAACACATAATATACTTAAAATAATTCTATATAAACTATGGAAAGAAAAAAATAATGAAAGTTAAGCTCAAATGATTAATAAGGATAATGATAAGAGATATTAATAAATGATCACAAGTAAGGGTAAGATAACCATATGGGTATGATAACATCAGTTATGCATCATAAAATCATACCAATCACTTCATGTAAAATAATCATGAAACATGGATGAATGATTTTCAATAAACATAAATAAGAAATAATTGAAAGGATTCATCAGTAAAAAATAATGATCCATGATAACATATCCTATGAATAATACAAAAGTTATTGGAATTAACATAAGCATTGAAAATCATTTCGTTAGTCAAGACTACCTACAAAGATTATCATAGTAGATTCGGTTCACTCTATATTCTATTGTCTCATATTTCGAGGTTCACTATTAAAACTATCATATTGTAAAATTTATCTTATTTCACTAGGATGAATCCCCTATCTAGTATTTATTATCTCATGGGATATTCATCATTACCAAATTCATAGAGTGGTATATAATTTCATCCACAACCATCACATAAGGAAAAACATACATATGTGTTCTACAAGATCTAAAAACATTAATCAGATCATCATATCATAACCCCTAAAACATATATGGGATTCATAAAAATATATTAATAATAATAATTAACCATCCATTAAATGAATATGGATTGCTAAATTGAATCATATCACTTTTATATGAGATAACAAAGGATGTGGTCCTATAATAATGGTACCAATAAAAATTAATAGAACAATAATTGAGGAAAATACCCTTTCAATTTAAAAAAAACATATTTAATACCTTATAATTTCTAATTTATTAAGAAAATCAATTTATTTGGAAGAAATTGAAAATTATTGATAACTCTTCACAAAATATTACCATGATAGCTAGGGAATTCATTCAGGCAATGTGAATTAACATAAATTTTTTTGACATTTATTGTAAAATGTCAGAACTACCTCATTAAGAAACTAAAAAAAAGATACATATAAAACTTTTAAAGGAAATTAACAAAAGGGTGAAATTTAATTTAAATTTTTTTTTACGATAGTAAAAGCACACTTGAAAAACATTTTAATGAGAATAAAAACACATAAGGAAGGATTCTGAACTAAAGAGATGAATGATGTATGTTTTATTTTAAATTATTATTTGGATATTTTGAGTATATAAAGTTGGGAATGTAAAATGGGAACATTATATATCCATAAATAATTATATTATAATAAAATAGATAATATTCTAGAGATAAATATTATATAATTTCATAAATATAAAATTTAATCATAAACAATCCTAATAAAAATGCTATTATTATATAAAATGAATACCTTTACGGTAACTTTTGAATAATAAACCCTATAAACATAATAAAATAAAAAGAGAAATTAAATACCATGGCATAAATATAATAATGATACATAATATTAATATTGAAATATGTGAATGTCATATAATAAGATACATGTATAACATCAAACATGTCCTAATGAAACAAAATTAAGATGATAAACACTTGTGACTTTTGTAATCCTTGAATCAAAAATCATTGGAAACATGAAAATAGTAATATTTGATAAATAAATTATATTAAATAAATAATTATTAAAAAATATATTATTGTGTATTATATAAATTATATAAATCATATTTTTGTATATTACATTTAAAATGACTCAATGAAGGGAAATGGAGACAAAACTGTTACCATAAGTGTGTTTTACATCATAAGCTCTCTAACACATTTCATAGTAAATATTAATTTAACATAATTATATTAAAACCTTATTAATAAATAAAATATCATATATTATCCACTTATATCATTTATCTCCATTTTTTAACAATTTTTTATTAAAGTCGTCATTTTGGGTGTTAACTACATCATTTCTCATGACTATTTTAGTTTTGAAGTTACATTCCATTCACTTTGATCATGGTTCCCCACATATAAATAATTTTCATTGTTTTATAATTTTTTATAACCATTTATATAAATAGTTGATTAAAATTAACCACATCACTTCGTGAAGATGGTAATTTATATATACACATGAGTTATTTTTCCACTTTTAGATGTATTGAATGAAATAATGAAATGAAATCATTAAAATATATAGAGTAATTATTATATCATAAATATAATATATGTAAATTAAATATATCCTTTTTTCCATCAATGTAATTTTGAAATGATAAACAAATAATATATCTTTTTTTGGATGGTTGTCCACACAAATTCATGAGTGAAATTATCATTTACCAATATTTCTAGGCATTACCCATGTGAAATAATAAAATAGAATTCATTCTTCCTACTAAATCAACTTTTATTCATGATCTAGATTTTCATTAATGGTGTATGACTCTATAGGGTTTTTCATGGTTGATCTTCAATGAAAACTTGGGGGCTCTCATCAATGGCATGACTCGCCTTATTCATCCAGAATTTGGTGATTTCTTCTTCTACAATGATCTTTAGTGGATATTAGGTGAAAATGAATCTATTGAGGTATCCATATGATAGTGGTTGACTTTGGTAGTCTCCTCCAGTGATAATTGTTTGGGAGAGTGGAGAGCATGACTTTCAATAGGTTATAGTGATATAAAAAATAGGGATGGTTAAGAAAGTGATCATGTGGAGGAAGGGGACATGCACGGTAAGTTGAGAGGAGTGACTACAAGAAGGATAAGAATCACTTTAGTGGAAATCCTTGGACACTAAAGTGCCCATGAGATGGGGGACTACATTTGGTTGGAAAAGTGACTATGAGGGAACAATCTGATAATTTTTTCAAGTTGCATGGTCCCTCCAAGTTCATCATGTGGTTTGTATGAAATTAGTCAAATAAGGGAAGTTTCTTCTTTAATGTGTTCATATTGACCATATGAATATCACAATAGTTTCATATTATAGTGCAGATTTTATTAACAATAAATTTTGTAAAATGATAAAACAATTAAAATAAGAATTTCATCCATTGAAAAAAAACATATCCAATTCATTTAAATCAAAAAAATTTGAAAACCACTTTTTTAAAACATTAAACATAAATCAATTAAAATTAAATTAATTTCAAATTTCAAATTTCATCTATAATAATCACATTTTCTTTTCCAAAAAAAGATTCATGGGATTCGTTAAATTAAAAAATTAAAAATCATAAAACTAAAAATAAATCCATTAAACAATTTAATTTTGCATTTATTATTTACAATTTAAATTTAATAGTTTAAAATTTAAATATTGTTTCAATTTAATATCTTGTTAATTGGCCACAGAAATGAATAAATAAACAAAGAAATGATTTGAAACTATTATCATTTAAGATTAAAATTATAAAAATCAACCAAAATTCAATATTTTTCAACTTATTTGATTTAAATAGATGTATTTTAAATGAATACAAAAAATAATAATTTTTTAATTTTCAGCACACATCACTCCCCCACATAACCCTTGAAAAAATTTATTAATAAGTTCAATATATAGAAGAAGAAAAAAGAAAATGATTCATCATTGTTAAATTAAAATATAAAATCTTGAATATTAGAAGACGAACGAATCCTTATACTCAATAGTCAATCCCTCCATGTAAAATTCACACACTATTTTACTTTATACATATTCCAATTCCAATCCCATTATTTAAAGTGATATGTTTAATAAGAACTAAAATTTTAAAAAGTATCGCCTCTATATTTCCCTTATTCTTATGATTTTAAAAGGAATTTGATCATCATACATAATTTATATCATCTAAATTGAATTTTTATAAGTTAATAATACCTTTTTACTAGTTCTCATATTCCCCTTGCTTAAATGAATTTATTTTTGACATATGAACACATTATGAAAAAAAAATCATTGAATTTTCCCATCCATGTTTTTGTAAAGTTCTGTGAAAAAGAACGAATTTAAATTTGTATAGAGTGATACCTATAAACCCATTATCAATATCTAATATATTTATTATTTTATCCCAATTTCCATTTTTAATTATGGTTTAATGGAATTATATGAGTTTATTTTACAGAGGCTCCCAGAAGTGTTATTAAATCCCAAAATTTGGGTCCCTTGAGAATGAGTTAAAAATTCTAGTGACTGCATGTTATAGTTCTTATTCTACTATGAAAGATTCATCTTTCACTATATTTACCTAGAAATAAAATATAATTTCAACATAAATGCGGATTTGTTCACTTAGAAATCAATCACAATTTGTAAATCAAAATTAGTGGACATTCTTAACTACAATACGAAATTAAAACTAGGCATGTAAAAAAATATTTTCAAGTAGTGTTTCAAAAATTGAAACAAAACTATAAAAATGTATATGTACAATATTTTAAAAAACAAGGACAATTTTTTATACAATTTTTATATAAATACACTAAAATTAGTTAGAAAATTTTTGTGTAGAGATTCAAAAAAAAAACATTCAAAATATTATTAAAAAATTATTTAAAAAATTTTAAAACCCCTTCGCAAATCTTTTTCAACACTATACACATGAATTATAAAAAATGTGTAGAAAACGTACATTGAATAAATAGTGAAAATGATTGGTACCACCTTTTGTTCTAATTTCATTGATATTTGAGGTAATCTCTAACAGGTTTTCTCTATCAATAGCCTACATCTAGTCTCTTAAGTGATGTACACTAAGGGAAAACTTCAAGAAAAGTTTGATTTAAATAATATTATATGAAAACAATAAACAGAATGAGAGGACAGGTGATTCATGGGTTTCACCTCATATGAGGGGAATTATTTATAGGAATCATAGCAGGATTTTCTGTTTTTCATCTTCAATCCACCAAATGACGGGGTTTATGTGGTTATAAGGACCACAAATTATTTTTCCTATAGGTGAATAGTTTTACTTGTTCTTATAGGGCTTTTTGAATAGATTTATTCACTTCCACCCCTTCATCAGTGTGGTGTACATTATAAAGAGGGGGTTGAATGTTGACGTATGAGGTCTAAACGGGTTTTAAAAAAACTATTATAGCATCTTCTTATTCTATTGGTAGCTCTACCAATGTAATTTGGATAAGTTAAAAAAAGGGGGAGTAAGTAGGAAATTCAAATTGAAAAAATTCAAAACAAACTGAGATTAAATCGAAATATACCCCTTCATATGAATCAACATATAATTTTGTTTCTTTATGAGGGTCCATCAGGCATTTTTCTTCAACTATTAATCCTACCTCATATTCATGTTCAAAGAAAATTAGAATGAGTGATTGATTCACTATAATTATAGAGAATTATTCTTCATTTGCAGCCGCTTCTCCTATGGAATCTTCTATAAACTATTCAATATTGAATTCAACTAGTCTGTCAATTTAATATTAGTACCATTCTATTAATTTATTTCAGGTAGCGTCTTCTACTATTTCAAGTTGGTCCAGTTTATCCTTTATGGTATCTACCTCAGTAACTACATATTCTATAAGGGTTACTGAAAATGATGCTCACTATGAAATATGAAAATTAGGTATATCAAGTTTTAGAATAGATTTCAAAAAATTATATGATCTTAATGATTTATTCATGTCCTCCTATATCCTAGTTTGATACTTCTATTTCAAGTTAAACCCCCTTGTGTGGTTTTTTATATTACTTGGGGCATGTAGTTCTTCAATTATATCAAAAATTGACATTTCATCAAATCATTTTTATTTATCATTCATGATAGTAAATATGTCACGACCAATCCAAGTGGGGCTCGTGTCGTGACTCCCCAATCCCACCTCTGATTGGCCAACGATGGGGACTAGCAATAAGTAGGAATATCACTAACATGGGAGGAATTTCATAAATACATGCACACACACACACACATCTATAATACCAGAAATTAGGAAATGTAAAAAACACTAAGGATAACATATGCATGCATACACTAAAACCCAACCAAAAACTATTACTGAATGTACAATGCCGAATGAAAACTAGTTCGGAAAACAAGACCACCAAAAAATAGAGTTTATAAACTGAAAAAGTCCTAACTGTATATATAAATAGGTAATGGGACTACTAATCATAGTTTTATGAAGCCTCGGCTTGTACGGAAACTCACAAAGCTCAGTCATGTCCTGGTCCGCCCTAGACTCTGTCAAAAATTCGTTCGTCTTCACAAGATAGAAAAAGTTTGTGCAAAGATTGTTCATGGGTGAGTATAAAAATACTTAGTTGGATACCTCGAAAAACCCACAGAAAATGTATATTAATCCCAACACATTATATGTCTACAAATCATATAAGAAGATAAATATCAAGATATACTCATAACCCAGACTCGTTGTCTAGAGGTAAGACATACCTACTACATACCCACACTAGGGATTCTATTTGAAGATTCCACGAAGCTCTTGTCCATGAGAACTCGCTCCATGATTCTTGTAGCTCTAATGATGTCTGTCCAAAAGTACGTTCATCGGGAATTTTTACGAGAGATATAGATGAACTAATAGATCTGAAGTGAGAACATATAACTCTTTCTGGGATAACACACCCATGAGTGGGAAGAGGAAAATTATACACAGATGAGGATCACTATCTGGGCCTTGGAGTATACCATGAATCTTCTAGATTAAATTGATATGTAATGGATCTGTGTCATGTAGGATTGGTCAGCTCAATACCTAATGCTACGTGGGGAAAAAATGGGAAGAGGATCTCCCTCTGGGCCTCTCGTAGGGATTCTGAATCTATCTAGAATGTCTTGCTGATTGGATCATACTAATATGGATAAAAACGATACATGAACATTAGGGGAATGAAAAAAAGGGAACTACCACAAATGAGACTATTCTAAGGAATGGTGTAAAATAAGACCAATCCATGTATTGAAAGGTACACAACATGTAGAAGTGTCACACATTATCTCCTCTAACCCTGGGTACTTCTCATGTAAAACATCCCTTGTTGAAGAGCATGTCAATTAGAAAGAGATACAAACGGTGTGTAAGAGCATGACACTACTTGTCCTACTATCCAAGGGCCACTTCATGAATGCTTATCATGTGCCCACACATGGCTTCAACCCGTGTCTGCCAATTCGTTTACTGGTACATGGGGTAACCCTCGTATCCGACATGGTCTAGATGTCTGGTTAATTACACGCCATATACATCACCATGTTATCATGTATCATCCAAGATACACACTGAGTATCAATTTCGGCCCCATAGTCAGTGTAAAATATGTCACATGACATGTTAAAACATTCCATCACCCAGAACCCTAGCCGCTGCATAATGGGTCTTACATGCCATGTAGCTTCAATTTCATGTTGTGTTCATCAAATTTTTCTAGAAAATGTTGTCCTTCCTCCTGTGCCTTTGATGTTCTTAAAACATTTGACATGGCTGGAATTTTTCTTCAAAACTCATGATATAAGATCTCCCCCCCATAATGGCACTAATTCCGTATGTTTTGGGACTTCTATTAGCTCTAGAAACTTTTTTTGATCAACTGTGAAAAGAATGGTTAAAGAATGATTTCATCCGAACCATGTTCATTTTTCATCAACTATCATCGTCGCACCGCATTTGGGTCATAAAAATTTTAGATCACCAACATGGGATATTTGCATTGTGAAACAAACGTGCAATGTTTCATTGTTCATAACCCCATGAAGCACGTAAAGAATCCAAGGTAAAAAGGGGAAGAAGAAATACCCACAACGAATTTTGTAACATACCTCCACCGTCATTCATCCCGACATTGATAGGCTCTCATTAAAAGGATCAAATAGAGAAAATTAAGAACAAAAATATAATGCCTGGATTAATTCCCCGAATTAAACCTGATAAAAACCCTCCCGCAAGAACGAATGATCATCAAGTGAACCTATTAGTGGGTTGATCCATGTTCACCATTTAAATCAATAAATATGAAAAACAATTGAAATAACAACCCCTGCCTCAATTTTCAACGTTGCAGAAGAGTGGCCACTGCCGATTGAGATTTGATCTCGCTACACAATGGTCCATGTAACACCCCGAGCTTCCACGATACGCTTCTCATTCAATAATGCAATAGCTTTCATTGTACGCAACTTCGAGTTCTAAAACACCGCGACTAATCAAAGTATCCATTATGAATAGTAATAACCACTTTTTAAAACTATAGAAATTTTATATTTCAAAATGGACTTCATTTTTGTATTCTTAATATCGAAATTATCCTAAGTTGAATTTTCTGTAACTTTAGGAGAACTTCCAATTTTTTTATGAATAGTGAAAAATACTTAAAACAACTTTTTTGATCAAAATAATTTATTGTGATAAATTATACTATTTAGTGGTTTTAAAGTATAATTAGAATATATTTTTACCATTTTATCCAATGGTGGTCATTAGAATTAATTTAACATTGAAATTGGATATAAACAATTGCCAATCTTTTGATATAAATTGTTTCTTAAAAACACGCTATTTGTTGTGATAACGGGAATTAAGTATAAAATTAATTAATGAAACTTATATTTTTGGAATTTTGTAAAATATACATCATTTTTGAATTCGGAATATCAATTATAGCTTAGGGTAAAATTTTGGCATTGTTCTGAAAAACATCAATTTTTGATGAATAGTGAAACCACTAAGTGGTAGTTAAATAACTGATTTTTCATTTAAATGAAATATTACCACATCTGTGATTTGATTTTCAAAAATCTGACATACATGGTTTTCATTAAGAAGTAAAATGAGGTTCAATGCGATTAAAATAATTTTTTGGTAAATAGTAACTTTTAAGTTCTTAATCGCGATTAGAGGTAATTAGTGTAGTTTAAGGTAAAAACAATGTTTTAATAATATGATATGAGCTTGACACTTGTCCTACTCTTATTGGATGAGTCATGGCCGACCAAGACAACTCATGGGTCAACTTGGGGACCCCATGGAGCCACTTTGGTTGGAAAATGACATTAATATATATTTATTTAATGTTAAAATTAAATTGACACAAACATGAGTTGTTTTACTAAAACAGTTTTTAAGTGGGGTTACACAAGTCCAAATTTTGATTATAAATATTCATTATAAAGATAAAAAGATTTCATACATCATAGTATTTTTTTATAATTTTTAAACATTAAAAAAATTAAATTATTTATGACATCATGATGATGTAGTGAAGACCTCATTATTTAACAATTTAAATAAAATGGAAAGATAATGTAAAATCCAAAGTGTACACTTTTCAAAAACCTATTGGATGAGTAGATTTTGAACCCTTATCATCTTATCCTCTAATTATATAAATTTGGGACCTCTAAAATCCGAAACTCATTTTATAATAAAGTGACATTTCTTTACTTTCCAAGAGTGCCCCTAATCTCCACTTATAAAAGGCCTCCACCTCTCCCACCTTATTCACACCTTCAAGCCATTTGGCTTGGCCAACCTCTTCCCAAATACTCTCCCAACTTCCCCTCTTACTCCTAGAAGCCTCACATTGGGCAGAACTCTTCCCAAGGAAGCCTTTGGATCAAATCAAAAAGAGTAACCCAATTTTGAGGTAATGTCTTCTCTAATGTTGTTTTGTTTTATTTTTCTTCTCCAACCCCCCTAAACACTTTTTATTCATTTCTTTTTTAACAAAACCAGTATCCTCAATATACTAGGATGTTTTTATAAGAAGGATTCGATCTACACTTACACACACCTACATCTAATGGTTAAAGAACATACGGTTTTTGTGGATGACGAATTTCTGCCTCACGAAACGATGATTGTTCAACACTCATATAACACCTTCAAAGGTGGCCATTAAGATGTCACTTGTAACGCCCCGACCCTAGCTACCCAGAGTCGGTGCATTACTTCGTAACATTGGCATGATCACACAAGATACAGTCTCGAAAGACCGATTTGTTTAGTAGCCTTGGAAACACTAGATACATTCATAAGTCTTTCATTACATCAAAAAGTAAACAAACTACAATAACATGGTCGTCATAGTCCACACTCATATCCCTTTCTTGACTACCCCTGTAGGTCATTCATAAAATACTTCTTCACATCCTGGAAAAATATTAAAACATTGAAAGGGGTGAGCTCATATGCTCAGTAAGGATAACAATATAGCGGAAGCTTTCATAAATAAACATTAACATTTAAGGCAATGTATAACTGAAACAAAATCCTTTTAAACATGAACTTCAACATAATATGGAAAAAGTAAAATGAGATAATGTCATTTACTTCTTCACATGTATATTCTACTGGTCGAATAATCACATGAAATATCAATTACAACTTTCATAATGATTGAATGCATAATGCCAGACTATCATCACCACGTAGTCAAGGCCTCGTGCCAAGACCACAAATAATATTTTTTCAAGGCATCGTGCCAAGACACTAGTTTGTCTCATGAGGCCTGCCGATGCATCGAGGAGCTATAGCGGGCTCCACCCGTCACTTATTAAGTCAAATTCATTCCTCATATGAATTGTTTTAAACATATCATAAACCATAACATAATCGTATCACATAAAACATGCGTAAAGGAAACATAAAATTTCCACATTTCAATCACAAGATTGTCAATACAACACATTGATATAATAAAAATGCTGTCAAAACCATTTTCAATACCAAAATAAAAGCAAGTTAAAACTTTGTATTTATTTTTCATTAAAAAAAGATGGCTTGTAGAGGAAGCCGAAACTCAAATAATGGTCACGGCGGCGGAGAAGTCGTTGTCGCCGCATAAGTACGGAAATAAAAATATTCCCTTTTTTCATTTAGCAAAACTCTTCGTATAAAAAGATTCCTTTTGAATAAACGTAAATGTCAAAGGGGTTTATACACCGTATAAAAGAAAGTTGTGTATAAAACCAAATATGCCTCAATGAAAGGAGATTGAGACGAAGTCCTTACAAAGATCATTTTTAAAATAAAATATATATATTATGTGTATTCACTATAGGTACACATAAAGAAAGTAAAAATACAAAATAAGACATAATAATATCATGACATAATTTGAATGTTGGAGATTAACCCAAAGAATGGATGTTGGGTTAAGAATTTCCCTTACCTTGCGTCTTGTCCTGACTCGACCATTCTTTAACCACCTGAATAATAAACCAGAGTTAATTTCTATTTACTTAAGAACCTTTTTCATGTTCATTATTCCATTTATATCACTTATTACCATGTTATGAACATTATTTAATTATTTAGGTTAATAACGGTCGTTTTGTCGATCTTTGGTACTTGAGTCAAAAATAAACTTCTTATAATTACAAGTTGTTAATGTGGTGAAATACCCTTTATATCCAGAATTATATTAATTATTTAGATATCATATATATGATATATATCCACTATATACATTCATTAATAATGTCACGTAACATTTAGAGGTAAGAAATGAAATGCACCGTTCATGGAGACGGTAAGTCGTACGTACGCATGAACGCTACTTTCATTTCTATTTCGTATTTAATGGAACGGAATCATAATGATATAAATTTATAATATAATTACAGTATTATATAGTGTATAATACCATTTAATCCATCCTTTATACATCCCACATATGGCATTAACGATTCAAATCACTTTGAGGGGGCGGTAGTCCGCACTTCCTAAAAAGAAATTATCGCGTTTTACCCATAATGGAAATCATATAGTATGCCATAAATGAGAAATACAGAAGCATAAATAAAACATAAACACATTATATATTATATATAAATATATTGACATCTTAATGGCCCCCTTTTAAGGTGTTATATGAGTGTTGAACAATCATCGTTTCGTGAGGCAGAAATTCGCCATCCACAGAAACCGTATGTTCTTTAACCATTAGATGTAGGTGTGTGTAAGTGTAGCTCGAATACTTCTTATAAAAACATCCTAGTATATTGAGGATACTGGTGTTGTTACAAAATAAATGAATAAAAAGAGTTTATGGGGGTTGGAGAAGAAAAATAAAACAAAACAACATTAGAGAAGACGTTACCTCAAAATCGGGTAACTCTTTTTGATTTGAGCCAAAGGCTTCCTTGGGAAGAGTTCTGCCCAAAGTGAGGCTTCTAGGAGTAAGAGGGGGACGTTGGTAGAGTATTTGGTCAGAGTTTGGCTGAGCCAGATGGCTTGACGGTGTGAATAAGGTGGGAGAGGTGGGGTCCTTTTATAAGTGGAGAGGAGGGGCACTCTTGGAATGTAAAGAAAAGTCACTTTATTATAAAATGAGTTTCGGATTTTAGAGGTCCCAAACTTATATAATTCGAGGATAAGATGATAAGAGTTCTAAATCTATTCATCCAATAGGTTTTTGACAAGTGTACGCTTTGGGTTTTACATTATCTTTCCATTTTATTTAAATCGTTAAATAATGAGGTCTTCACTGCATCATCATGATGTCATAAATAATTTAACTTTTTTAATTTTTAAAAATTATAAACAAAATACTATGATGTAGGAAATATTTTTAGACTTATAATGAATAATTATAATCAAAATTAGGACTTTTGTAACCCCACTTAAAAACTATTTTAGTAAAACAACTCATGTTTGTGTCAATTTAATTTTAACATTAAATAAATATATATTAATGTCATTTTCCAACCAAAGTGGCTCCATGGGGTCCCCAAGTTGACCCAAGGGTTGTCTGGGTCGGCCATGACTCATCCAATAGGAGTAAGTCAAGTGTCAAGCTCATATCATATTATTAAAACATTGTTTTTACATTAAACTACACTAATTACCTCTAATCGCGATTAAGAACTTAAAAGTTACTATTCACCAAAAAAATATTTTAATCACATTGAACCACATTTTACATCTTAATGACAACCATGTATGTCGGATTTTTGAAAATCAAATCACAGAAGTGGTAATATTTCATTTAAACGAAAAATCAGTTATTTAACTACCACTTAGTGGTTTCACTATTCATCAAAAATTGATGTTTTTCAGAACAATGCCAAAATTTCACCCTAAGCTATAATTGATATATTCCAAATTCAAAAATGATGTCTATTTTAAAAAATTACAAACATATAAGTTGCATTAATTAATTTTATACTTAATTCCCGCTGTCACAACAAATAGCGTGTTTTTAAGAAACAATTTATATCAAAAGATTGGCAATTGTTTATGTCCAATTTCAATGTTAAATTAATTCTAATGACCACCATTGGATAAAATGGTAAAAATATATTCTAATTATACTTTAAAACCACTAAATAGTATAATTTATCACAATAAATTATTTTGATTAAAAAAGTTGTTTTAAGTATTTTTCACTATTCATAAAAAAAATTGGAAGTTCTCAGAAAGATACAAAAAATTCAACATAGGATAATTTCGATATTACGAATACCAAAATGAAGACCATTTTGAAATATAAAATTTCTATAATTTTGAAAAGTGGTTACTACTATTCATAACGGCTACTTTGATTAGTCGCGGTGTTTTAGAACTCAATGTTGCGTACAATGCAAGCTATTGCATTATTGAATGAGAAGCGTATCGTGGAAGCTCAGGGTGTTACATCACTATATTTATATATGATATATAATGTGTTTATGTTTTACTTATGCTTTTGTATTTCTCATTTATGGCATACTTTATGATTTCCATTATGGGTAAAACGCGATAATTTCATTTTAGGAAGTGCGGACTACCGCCCCCTCAAAGTGATTTGAATCATTAATGCCATATGTGGGATGTATAAAGGATGGATTAAATGGTATTATACACTATATTATACTGTAATTATATTATAAATTTATATCCTTATGATTCTGTTCCATTAAATACGAAATAGAAATGAAAGTAGTGTTCATGCGTACGTACGACTTACCGTCTCCATGAACGGTGCATTTCATTTCTTACCTCTAAATGTTACGTGACATTATTAATGAATGTATATACTGAATATATATCATATATATGATATCTAAATCATGAATATAATTCTGGATATAATGGATATTTCACCACATGAACAACTTGTAATTATAAAAAGTTTATTTTTGACTCAAGTACCAAAGATCGACAAAACGACCGTTATTAACTTAAATAATTAAATAATGTTCATAACATGATAATAAGTGATATAAATGGAATAATGAACATGAAAAAGGTTCTTAAGTAAATATAAATTAACTCTAGTTTATTATTCAGGAGGTTAATGAACGGTCGAGTCAGGACAAGACGCAAGGTAAGGGAACTTCCTAACCCAACTTCCATTCTTTGGGTTAATCTCCTACTTTCAAATTATGTCATGATATTATTAGGTCTTATTTTGTATTCTTTATGTGTACCTATAGTGAATACACATAATATATCTATTTTATTTTAAAAATGATCTTTGTAAGGACTTTGTCTCAATCTCCTTTCATTGAGGCATATTTTTTTTATACACAAATTTCTTTTATACGGTGTGTAAACCACTTTGAATTTTACGTTTATTCAAATGGAATCTTATTTATACGAAGCGTTTACTAAACATCAAAAGGTAATGTTTTTGTCCTACGTATTCGGCGACAACGACTTCTCCGCCGCCGTGACCACTTTTTGAGTTTCGGCTTCCTCTACAAGCCATACCCTTTTTTTAATGAAGAATAAATACCATGTTATACATTTATTTTATTTTGGTATTGAAAATGGTTTGGAAAGTGTTTTTATTATATAAATGTGCTGTATTGATATATTGTGATTGAAATGTGGAAATTTTATGTTTCCTTTATACATGTTTTATGTGATACGATTATGTTATGGTTTATGAGATGTTTAAACCTGTTCATATGAGGAATGTATTGGTCTTAATAAGTGACGGGTGGAGCCCGCTATAGCTCCTCGATGCATCGGTAGGTCTCATGAGACAACTAGACGTGGAATTGGCTGAGGCCCTTTCCCATTTTGATTTATGGTTTTGGCCGAGGCCTTAATCATTTTAGACGTCTTGGCCGAGGCCTTGACAAAATGTTTCAGAATGTCTAGCATTATACATTCCCTCATTATGAAAGTGGTTATTGATATTGCATGTGATTATTCTACTAGTAGAATATCCATGTGAAGAAGTGAATATCATTATCTCATTTTACTTTTGCCATATTATGTTGAAGTTCAAGTTTAAAAGGATTTTGTTTTAGTTATACATTGCCTTAAATGTTAATGTTTATCTATGAAAGCTTCCGCTATATTGTTAACCTTACTGAGCATCTGAGCTCACCCCTTTCAATGTTTTAATATTTTTCCAGGATGTGAAGAAGTATTTTATGAATGACCAAGAGGGGTAGTAAGGAAGGGATATGAGTGTGGACTATGAAGACCATGTTATTGTAGTTTGTTTACTTTTTGATGTAATGAAAGACTTATGAATGTATCTAGTGTTTCCAAGGCTACTAAACTAGTTGGTATTTCGAGACATGATCTTTTGTGATCATGCCAATGTTACGAAGTAATGCACCGACTCTGGGTAGCTGGGGTCGGGGCATTACAGTTGGTATCAAAGGCAGTTTAGTACTATCCTTGGAAGCTATATTTAGATAAACTCTGATTAGAGCACATAGCCCAAAGATAGACTTTGAGGATTAGTATAGAAGAACTTCTTAGAATTTTGGTATTATAGAGATGTTATGAGTTTTCCGAGCAATACATCCCTGTCTGGATACGAGCAGGTAGAGGCAGCTCTGGCACAGATGTACCTAGGTGTAAAACCCGAAAACACCGCTTTGAACTAGACTCGAACGGGAACTGGTGCACGACAACGGGCCTTGCTGCACTCTTGGTAACGACACTCCCGGGGGATATTCTAAGGATAATTCTCATTTTATTTACAAACCACTATGAAGGGTTATGAGTATATACTTCCCCAAAGAAAACATTTATTTTTATGATTATTGATTATATCCATAAATAGTTCGATTTATGTAAAGTGTTTTACAATTATGGAATTATGTATTTTGATTCATAAAATAATCTAGTTTATGCCATTGTTTTGAAATGGTGCCTAGTGGAAGGAATGGAAACCGTATCAATGCACGAACTCTGTGTAGGGATTTCCCTCCTGCTCAAGATAATTATTGTGGATCTAGAGATAAAACTGGTTCTGATCAACTTAATACCATACTAGGACAACTCACTCAGGTTATGAATAATAACCTTACTCGTATGGAGCACCCTAATCCGCAACGTGGAGGATCAATGCTAGACCATTTCATGAGGCAACACCACCAACCTTCAATGGGAGTACAAATCCTATAGTTGCTGAGCAATGGATAAATTCCTTAGAGAAAATATTCCATGCCTTGGGGAGTAGTGAAAGGGAGAAGGTTTTCATGGAAGTTTACCGCCTCACTGGAGATGCCGATCAGTGGTGGTCGCTGATTCAAAACAAAAAGAAAGATGATAACGTAGAGAATATGGAATGGAGGGAGTTCAAAGATCATTTCTTAGAAAAATACTTTCCTCGTGACCATCGAGCAGATATGGAAAGGAAATTTCTGAGTCTGAGGCAGAAGGAGGATGAGAATGTCGCAAAGTATAAGGCTATCTTTACAAGGTTAGCGAGGCATGCTGCCGATTATATACGTAACCCAAGGAGTAAGATTGATCGTTTATTTGATGGGTTAAAACCATTTCTCCATCGAGCTTTAGTATCACAATCCTTCTCATCATATGAAGATATTGTCTCATGTGCTATCAAGACAGAAAAGGAATTCTCTAAGTCTTATGACAACAAAGTAAAGAAAGAGAAGAAGCGAATGGGGGAACAAGAGACAGATAAAGGGAAAAAGGGAAAGAAGGATTTTCCATTATGTGATAATTGTGGGAAGAATCATCCTGGTACATGCCTAAAAGGAATGAGAATTTGTTATAAATGTGGAGAATAGAGTCACCATGCTCGTGATTGCAAGGGAAAGAAAGAGGCTGTCAAAGTTGAATGCTACAATTGTAGGGAAATGGGGCATTATGCAAATGAATGTCCTAAGCGTCAAGGAAACTTACCTCAGAAAAGGCCAAGGGATCAAGGCCAATCTTATGCTGTGACTACAGTTGAAGCGGAATAATTAATGTATTGGTGCTTTTGGACTCAAGGATTATATTCTGGTTATAAGAATAATGTGATATATATAAAGATTGTACTGCAGTACTTTTTGATTTCAGTAAGGTTTTAATATGATTAAGGTAATCATATTTTTAGTATGTGACAATAAGAGAATCTTTTCTTTGTTTGGGGAATCTGATGTTACAATTGATTTTGGAATTTAGAGACCTTTTAGAGAAAGTCTGGACGGAGGTATTTTGGATAACTATTAAGGTTGGAATGGATTAAGTTTAACCATTGATAGTATTGTTTAAGGTTAAAGCATTTCTGAAGATTATTTTTGGAATATAATAATACTATAGTTTTAGGAAAAGGGCAACCTGCAGGGTGGGGAATAACCCGTCGCGTCGGACAAAGCTGCAGGAATCGAACCCACAATCAAAGTGCGATAGGCCTTTATTTCCTACCGCTAGCCTACATGAAGTCCCTGGTTATTACAAAATAATTTTACTAATCTAAATGGTATGTGTTAATATTTTGAATCTTATAAAATTAGGATAAATCTAATATTTTTGAGTTGTACTACCTTTTAGCGTGAAAGATGGGTTTGTGGTAAAAATTTATTAAAGAATGAAAGTCTAAATGACAAGTATGTATATTCCCTTACATTCTTAGAAAATCTCCTAAATAAATTTCTCAACTTTATAAAAGTTAACTCAAAACAAAAATGTTGTCGGTTAACTTTTCCTACTGGGGAATCAATGATCGTTTAACTAATCACAAGTTTGTGATTTTCTTGTAGTTAAACTTTCTCCTAATCCTGTTTTCTATAACTCTCCATCAGACCTTGATGGGTTTTTTCTCCTCCATATCCATATTTTCATAGAATCCTAGAATGGGCTATATCGGGTGACCTTTGTACTTATCTTGCTTTCTTTTAATGTTATATATTTTTTAACCTTATTTCTGATGTGTGTTTTCCTCAAAGGTATTTTCTCTTTTCAACCTTTTAATTTCAATGAAAAATTTCAAATTGCGAGGACGCAATTTATTGAAGGAGGGGAGAATGTAACACACCGAGCTTCCACGATACGCTTCTCATTCAATAATGCAATAGTTTGTATTGTACTCAACTTCGAGTTCTAAAACACCGCGACTAATCAAAGTAGCCGTTATGAATAGTAATAACCACTTTTTAAAATTATAGAAATTTTATATTTCAAAATGGACTTCATTTTTGTATTCTTAATATCGAAATTATCCTAAGTTGAATTTTTTGTAACTTTCTGAGAACTTCCAATTTTTTTATGAATAGTGAAAAATACTTAAAACAACTTTTTTAATTAAAATAATTTATTGTGATAAATTATACTATTTAGTGGTTTTAAAGTATAATTAGAATATATTTCTACCATTTTATCCAATGTTGGTCATTAGAATTAATTTAACATTGATATTGGACATAAACAATTGCCAATCTTTTGATATAAATTGTTTCTTAAAAACACGCTATTTGTTGTGATAGCGGGAATTAAGTATAAAATTAATTAATGCAACTTATATTTTTGTAATTTTGTAAAATAGAAAACATTTTTGAATTCGGAATATCAATTATAGCTTAGGGTGAAATTTTGGCATTGTTCTGAAAAACTTCAATTTTTGATGAATAGTGAAACGACTAAGTTGTAGTTAAATAACTGATTTTTCGTTTAAATGAAATATTACCACTTCTGTGATTTGATTTTCAAAAATCCGACATACATGGTTGTCATTAAGAAGTAAAATTTGGTTCAATGCGATTAAAATAATTTTTTGGTGAATAGTAACTTTTAAGTTCATAATCGCGATTAGAGGTAATTAGTGTTGTTTAAGGTAAAAACAATGTTTTAATAATATGATATGAGCTTAAAACTTGTCCTACTCCTATTGGATGAGTCATGGCCGACCAAGACAACCCATGGGTCAACTTGGGTACCCCATGGAGCCACTTTGGTTGGAAAATGACATTAATATATATTTATTTAATGTTAAAATTAAATTGACACAAACATGAGTTGTTTTACTAAAACAGTTTTTAAGTGGGGTTACACAAGTCCAAATTTTGATTATAAATATTCATTAGAAAGATAAAAATATTTCCTACATCATAGTATTTTTTTATATAATTTTTAAACATTAAAAATATTAAATTATTTATGACATCATGATGATGCAGTGAATACCTCATTATTTAACGATTTAAATAAAATGGAAAGATAATGTAAAATCCAAAGCGTACACTTGTCAAAAACCTATTGGATGAGTAGATTTCAAACCCTTATCATCTTATCCTCTAATTATATAATATTGGGACCTCTAAAATCCGAAACTCATTTTATAATAAAGTGACTTTTCTTTACATTCCAAGAGTGCCCCTCCTCTCCACTTATAAAAGGCCCCCACCTCTCCCACCTTATTCACACCTTCAAGTCATTTGGCTCGGCCAACCTCTGCCCAAATACTCTACCAACTTCCCCCTATTACTCCTAGAAGCCTCACATTGGGCATAACTCTTCCCAAGGAAGCCTTTGGCTCAAATCAAAAAGAGTTACCTGATTTTGAGGTAATGTCTTCTCTAATGTTGTTTTGTTTTATTTTTCTTCTTCAACCCCCCTAAACTCTTTTTATTCATTTCATTTGTAACAACACCAGTATAATAAATATACTAGGTTTTTTTTATAAGAAGTATTCGAGCTACACTTACACACACCTACATCTAATGGTTAAAGAACATACGGTTTCTGTGGATGGCGAATTTCTGCCTCACGAAACGATGATTGTTCAACACTCATATAACACCTTCAAAGGTGGCCATTAAGATGTCACTATATTTATATATGATATATAATGTGTTTATGTTTTACTTATGCTTCTGTATTTCCCATTTATGGCATACTTTATGATTTCCATTATGGGTAAAACACGATAATTTCATTTTAGGAAGTGCGGACTACCGCCCCCTCAAAGTGATTTGAATCGTTAATGCCATATGTGGGATGTATAAAGGATAGATTAAATGGTATTATACACTATATTATACTTTAATTATATTATAAATTTATATCATTATGATTCCATTCCATTAAATATGAAATAGAAATGAAAGCAGCGTTCATGCGTACGTACGACTTACCGTCTCCATGAACGGTGCATTTCATTTCTTACCTCTAAATGTTACGTGACATTATTAATGAATGTATTTACTGGATATATATCATATATATGATATCTAAATCATGAATATAATTCTGGATATAATGGATATTTCACCACATGAACAACTTGTAATTATAAGAAGTTTATTTTTGACTCAAGTACCAAAGATCGACAAAACGACCGTTATTAACTTAAATAATTAAATAATATTAATAACATGGTAATAAGTGATATAAATGGAATAATTAACATGAAAAAGGTTCTTAAGTAAATAGAAATTAACTCTAGTTTATTATTCAGGAGGTTAAAGAACGGTCGAGTCAGGACAAGACGCAAGGTAAGGGAACTTCTTAACCCAACATCCATTCTTTTGGTTAATCTCCTACTTTCAAATTATGTCATGATATTATTATGTCTTATTTTGTATTCTTTATGTGTACCTATAGTGAATACACATAATATATCTATTTTATTTTAAAAATGATCTTTGTAAGGACTTCGTCTCAATCTCCTTTCATTGAGGAATATTTGGTTTTATACACAAATTTTTTTTATACGGTGTGTAAACCACTTTGACTTTTACGTTTATTAAAATGGAATATTTTTTATATGAAGCGTTTACTAAACAACAAAAGGGAATGTTTTTGTCGTACGTATGCGGCGACAACGACTTCTCCGCCGCCGTGACCACTATTTGAGTTTCGGCTTCCTCTACAAGCCATACCCTTTTTTAATGAAGAATAAATACCATGTTATACATTTCTTTTATTTTGGTATTGAAAATGGTTTGGAAAGAGTTTTTATTATATCAATGTGTTGTATTGATATCTTTTGATTGAAATGTGGAAATTTTATGTTTCCTTTATACATGTTTTATGTGATACGATTATGTTATGGTTAATGAGATGTTCAAACCTGTTCATATGAGGAATGTGTTGGACTTAATAAGTGATGGGTGGAACCCGATATAGATCCTCGATGCATCGGTAGGTCTAATGAGACATCTAGATGTGGAATTGGGCGAGGCCCTTTCCCAATTTGATTTATGGTTTTGGCCGAGGCCTTAATCATTTTAGACGTCTTGGCCGAGGCCCTGACAAAATGTTTCAGAATGTCTGGCATTATACATTCCCTCATTATGAAAGTGGTTATTGATATTGCATGTGATTATTCGACTATTAGAATATCCATGTGAAGAAGTGAATGGAATTATCTCATTTTACTTTTTCCATATTATGTTGAAGTTCAATTTTAATAGGATTTTTTTTAGTTATACATTGCCTTAAATGTTAATGTTTATTTATGAAAGATTCTGCTATATTGTAAACCGTACTGAGCATCTGAGCTCACCCATTTCAATGTTTTAATATTTTTCTAGGATGTGAAGAAGTATTTTATGAATGACCTACATGGGTAGTCAGGAAGGGATATGAGTGTGGACTATGAAGACCATGTTATTGTAGTTTGTTTACTTTTTGATGTAATGAAAGACTTATGAATGTATCTAGTGTTTCCAAAGATACTAAACTAATCGGTCTCTCGAGACTTGATCTTTTGTTATCATGCCAATGTTACGAAGTAATGCACAAACTCTGGGTAGCTGGGGTCGGGGCGTTACAGTCCATGAGTTGATCATTCATCGCCATTCGTTGAGAATCCTCCTAGGATGGATCATCTCCAATTCTCCATAGAATCCCAGTGTTTTGTGCATAACCCTAAATTTTTTTCATAGTAGCTTATTTGAAATCTCATATCATTGCATTGACACAAAGTCAATAATATAAATATTTATTTTATTTTATTTTCTTAAATGTCAAAAAACTAACTTTTGCAGCTGAACTGCACCATCCAAAGCTAGGAAATGCCAATGTTAATGTTGCTGTTATGAATGAAATAGTTCCCTTATATTTATGATCTGGGAACCCATTTAAAAATTAATCCACTATTTCAGAAAAAAGGTTCATGCACACTATATAAAAGTTTAATTTATTTCAGGCATTCTGAGCCTCATAATTGCATGCCTTCACAAATCCTATTATTGTAATAATTCGATATAATATTTAAAAATAATATTTAGAAAATCAGAGATATTAAATTCTCCCCAACTTATTTCTTGACATACACTAAAATCCTAAACAAAATTATACTAAAATAGATGTGGGTACTGGGAATGAATATGATCCTCCCACTCTGATGTGCTATCTTAAAGGTACTTGTGCTACCACAAGATGCGCACCAATAGAATATATTTCCAACAAATAATACTATCCTATCGATCCACGACTTCCAATATGTATTCTGTGGAGGTCAATCAATCCTTATTGTCCAGCTCACCCCTGTCTATGACATGTGATGGGCCATGCACATACCACCTCACCTGTGACACGTGGAAAACATCATGTACTCAGTGCAACTCTAGTGGTAGATCTAGGTAGTAAACCAACTCTGAAACTCTATAGTTTACTTGTAAATGGAAGATGAACCTTAGAGACAACTTTTGACCCTGGCCAAATCATTGCAACCCTTGTCGAGGTGATACCCAAAAGAAGGAATGGTTTCCCTCATCATACTCTAGAGGTCTCCATAATTTGTCATCAAAATAATTTTTTTGAGACTGTTTTGTCTTCATTTTCTCTGAGATGATCTAAACCTTCTCTATAGTATCTCATACCAACATTGAACCCATGACTGCTGACTCTCTAGGGTCTGTCCAAAAAAGAAATAACAAATAGGGTTTCCCATAAAATGCCTCAAATGGTGCAATACTAATGTTGGAGTGGTAGTTGTTGTTTTTTGAAAACTCCAACAGTAGTAAGTGGTTCACCCAACTATGACAAAAAACCATGATACATTAAAACAAAACATCCTCCGGAACATGAATGATTTTCCCTTTTTAAAATCTATCCAGGGATGGAATGATGAGCTCATGTGTAGATGGGTCCCAAATGCCTCCTGCAATCCCTTCCACAATCAGGATGTGAAAAGATCATCATGATATGATACTTTCGTAAAATGGAGACCATGAATCCAAACTATCTCCAATATGTAGAGGAATCTATAGCTCTCTACATAACTCTACTCCCTGATAGATAGGGATTGGTCCTACATGGTGAGTTGGTCAATGTTCACCTAGACAGAATCATGTCCCCTGGATGTTCATGGTAATATCATCACGATTTCCATCAATATTCCATCCCACATCCACTCGGGCACATAATGGGGGTGGGATGTCCCGGCAGAAACATAGTGCTTATCCTACACCTACTAGCACGTAAAGAATTGAGAAAATAACACTACTACTCAATTTTTAATACCTGACCACCATAACTAACGTCGGAGGTCCTTGTACATCTTCTCCATGCCAGGGTTTATCGCTACCGGATATGTATGAAACTCTCTTAGAACCTCCTCCTACAACTCTACTGGCACAACTTTGCATCATTTATAAAGGACGACATGGTCCCCACCTTACAAATATCCATAAAGACCATGTCCTATGGATAACTAAGCATTGAAACTCTCATAGTTGCCATCCCCGAGTTGTGACTCCCTAACTTTCCGTAAGAGTGGGGGTGACAACCATCGACTAGAGATAAGATGAAGAAACATCTTCCCTAAAAGATAAATTTAGCAACACGGACTGCTCTAACGTGTCTCTCAATAGATGTGAACACGATCTTTGACTATGATAATAAACTACTATTTTCCCCTACCTAGAAGTATAGATGATCTCAAATTCATAATATTGGAAGAACTCCAGCCATAGCCTCTGCCTCATATTCACATCCTTCAATGATAATATGTATTTCAGGCTCTTGTGGTCAGAGTAGATGATAAATAATTCGCCCATCAGGCAGTGTCTCCACATCTTCAATGTGAATACCACCGTTGCCAACTCAATATCGTGGGCCACGTAGTTCTACTCATGTGGCCTCAGCTGGTGTGAACCTTAAGAAATCACCACCTATCTGTACATCATTACACATCCAATCCTGATCCCTGATGACTCACATTAAACCTTGTACTTGACACATCTTCTAGAAATCACATGATTGGTTAACTCATCAAACTCTTCCTTAACTACTAGAAAGCATGGTGGAACTTTGATATCTATATAAAATGATCCCCCTTTTAGGAAAAGGTTGTCATTGGTGTTGATATCAGAGAGAAATTAGGGTTAAATCTCTAGTATTATCCTACCAACCAAAGGAAGATCCACACCTCTATGACACTCTGCGGTGGATCCCATGCTAACAGTATCTCAACCAGGGCTGGGTCCACTACTACTCCATCTTTTGATATAAAATTTCCCAGGAAGTGGACCTCCTGTATTGAGAACTGGCACTTTGAAAGCTTTTCATAATGTTAGTGGTCTCAGAGTTTTTCTAGAACAAACCGAATATTTCTTTCTTTCTCCTCTTCCGTTGCTGACTACACAAGGTTATAATCAATGAAGACCACTACAAACCTATCCAAGTACAAGTAGAAGATCAAATTCATAAGTCCCATGAACACTGTATGGAAGTTTGTCACACCAAAAGGCATTAATAAGTACTTGTAGTGACTATAGTGTCATATAAAATCCATCTTCTGTATATCCACTTCTTATAATCAAAGATGATGATAACCCTACCTGAGGTCAACCTTCAATAACCAACATGCCCCCTCAACTGAATGAAGAGTTTGATTATCCTTGGTAGTGGCTACTTTTTCTTCACCACCACCTGATTTAGGCACTAGTAATCCATGAACAACCTAAAACTCTTCTATTCATTCTTGGAAAATAGAACTGGGCCCACCTAGGGTGATACACTGGGTCTTATGATCCACTTCCTCTTCAAATCCTACATCTTCACCCTTAGCTCAAAAAGCTCTACAAAATCTATCTGATATACCTGTAAGGATATTGGTGTCATCATGGGGTGTAATTCGATGCAGAAGTTGATCATCTGTTGGGGAGGTAATCCTAGGACATCTTCTGTAAAGAGGTCCTCGTACTCCCCCACCACTGCTGGGAATTAAAAGGTCGTAACATCTTCTGATCTAAGGTTAAGGCTAAACAACGCATGTATGATCAATGACACCCTCCTATGAATGATCCCATCTCATTCTTCCTGAGTTCCCTTTTCCACAAAAAGGAAAAAAATACTCCCGCCACTGTGAATACACAATACTATTTTTCTAAAGCAATCAATCTGAACGTGGACTGAAGATAACCAATCCATATCGAGAATGACATCCTAAGTCATGAGCTACCACCAAGAGGTTCAAACTGAAACTCTCACCTCCTAGAGAAAGACCAAAATGTTGGAAAAGATGCGTGATCATTGAGTATACTCCTATCGGTGTCAACAAGAATGAGGGTTGAGTCAATGGCTCCACCGGAAACTCGAGGTTTCACCCAAGACATGTTGTGGGGAATGAATGATGGAAACCATTGTCTTTAAGTACAATAGATAAGGTATAAAAGACACAGATCATATCTCAAATCCTCATAGAAGTCCCTGGGTCATACGCCTCGACTGCATGTAGCTACCCATGCCCCTATCCCCCAGCTCCACGATCCTCATGTGGACATCCTAGAGATAGTGGTGGAAGTAGGTGAAAATTTCTACACCCTCATGTTGCTCTCCCAGTTCCTCTTCCATGTCAGCTACCTAGCGGTTATGCCTATTACACTGTCTACCTCTTCCTTGGTGGTCCATCCTCCATGTTCATGTCAGCAGCTCAATGGGTCAGGAAGTATCTCACGAGATGTCCCATGTTATCTCATGAATAGAATCACCTCTCCCTAGGCTGACTTGAACCATCTTGTGATCCCTGTACTGTTAATAAATAATCATGGGTCTTCATGTAACATCTCCCATATCCCAATCCATGCACTTGATGTTAGATCCCCAATACTGATGTCTCTACACCAATCGTCTTACTGCTTACTTCCACTGGTTGTCTCTACTCCCCCAAGAACCTCTCAATTACCAAGGCTCACTCGAGCACTCCAGCATAAGTCTGAATGAATAGAGTCACGACACTAGCTCATATATCCTATCGTAGTCCCCAATAAGAGGTATGAGATCTAGAATATGGATCCCTTACCATATGCATTGAGTACATGGTGAGGATTGTGAACCTCTATTAATAGTCATCCACCATCATGCTACCCTGATTGAGCTGAAGAAGCTCCTGGATATGCACTTCTATTAGCATAACTGAAGATAACTCCATAACTAGTTTCTTGAACTCTGTCTACAAAGGAGTCTCCTCATCATAGGACTTCATGGTCAAACTTCACCATCTTCCCACAAATCCCTAAATAAGGCTTGCTCCTAGGATCACTATCTAGTCTACTGGTGTCCTCACAAGATGGAAAACCCTATTCACCTCATCAAGCTAGTGATCAGATGCCTGAGGGCTAGGCTCACCTTAAAATATGAGGGATCACTGTCTCTAACACTCATAGAGTGTGCTTTGCCTATTATCCACATATTTTGGTACTCAGGTACCACGTGTTTCTCTACGGGTGGTGGTATTGCTGGTGCACCACCTAGAGGTAATTCCTGGGGAACTTGTCACTGAATCGAAGCCTCTCCAATAAGGGGGTCATCCTCCTGATTGAGGTACTGAATCCTAGTGGGTATGCATCGCTGAGGCATCCTGTATAGAAACGAGATGTACTATGGTTAAAGAGTATATCTGGATATCTAACACAAAAAGAAAATGTAGAACACAACCCATTCATATATGATTCATGTACCATTCGTTTGTTCCGTTGTATGTAGTGTTTTCATATACCAAGTCAAAAAGCAGGTTATCAGAGTCCTGTTGTATGGATACGTCTGCCTCCCGCACCAACGTTGTAGTCCCAGGCCTGAAAGATGACCTTGAAACACTTAAAACTATTCCCCCAAACTTATCTCACATATTCTTGTCTATAAGGTATAACTGAACACCTCTAATACCACTCTATCATGACTCGTCCTAGTGGGGGCCATGCTGCAACTCTCCAAACCCGCCTTCGATTGGTCAGGGGCTGGTGACTATGACCAAGTTTTCAAATCACTAAAATGGGTTTAATTTCCGAAGAACATGTACACACACACACATATCCATGCCCAATGATGCTGTAATGTAAAAACAATACAGAACAAAAATTCATGCATTCCCTAAAACCCAACCAACGAAGTATGACTTAAAGTAAAATGTGCAATGTAAACTATGATAGAATACCATCCAACCAAAAATAAGTATCTACAAACTGAAAAAGTCCATTATATAACTAGAAATAGGTACAAGGTTTTGAAGTCATAGAAATTGGAATCCTCAGGCAATATGGATTCTCAAAAAGCATGGTCCTGTCATTGTCTTCCCTAGACTCCATCAAAAAGTTTCTCGTCTGCACAAGACACAACATGAGTGGGCAATGCCCGTGCAACGGTGAGTATAACAATACTCAGTAGGACGCCCCAAAAACCAAAAACAATACCCAAATAAATTGTGTAGTCATATCTATACAATATATGTCTATAAAGAATATAACACGATAAATATCCAAATATACAGAAATCCCAGACCTATAGTCTAGATGTAGGTCATAACGAATGCATAACGATACTAGGGATTCAGTACAAAGATTCCACGAAGCACTCATCTGGGATAACTCACTCAATGAGTCTAGTATCCCTGATGAAATACATCCAAGAATTACATTTGTTGGAAAGTGTCACAAGAGAGATAGACACACTAATTGATTTTTCGAGAGAATAGATATACTCATTCTAGGAGAACTCACCCATGAGTGGTGAAAAAATCATGATACACTGATCAGGATCACTGCTAGGGCCTTGGCGTATACCAATAATCCTTCATATTCTCCTGATTGGTGTATGATTTCCTATATGATTGTTCACGTCGATACCTAACTCTAACTAAGGCTATCAATGGGTATAAGATCTCGCTTCATGCCTCATGGGGGGATTATGAATCTATCAAGAAAGTCCTACTGAAGGGATCATACTCTTGTGGATTTAAATTATACCATACCATCAAGGGAATGAGAAAATGGGGCACTAACCCAAATGAAAATTGTCCATGGAATGGTAGACAAGAAGATCAATCCATGTACAAAAAGGTACATGGCATGTAGAAGGGTCACACACCGTGTCCTATGACATAGGAACTACCTGTATATAATGAACCATGTCAAAGAGAATGTCGTGTAGAAAGATATACACACAATGTATAAGAGTGTGACATGTTATGTCCTACTATATTGGGACTACTTCACGTATGCTTGATGTGTGACCATACACAAATTCAACTCGTGTCTTCCAACCTGTGTACCGGTACATGGGGTAACCTATGTATCCATCTTTCTCTGGCCTTGTGTTGGAGTACATGTCATGTTCTGAAACTTGTGTTTATGTACCATCAGAGATACATATCGATTCCGGGGTAAGTCCCTACATGTCGTGTGACATTTTTCACATGACGTGTTAAACTTTTCTGTTGACCAAAACAGTAGTCACCACTCAAGGGGTCTTACACGACGAGTAGAACAAAATACACACAGGGTGTGTCGCATTTTTTCAGAAACAATCATTCTTCCTCTCACACCTTGGTTGATCATCAAACATTCAATCTAGTTGTCTTTTCTCCTCGAAACACAATATCCAAGGTCACCCTACCATAATATCACATATTCGGTAAGATTCAGACCTTCAATCGGCTCCAGAAACACATTTTCATCACCCATGCAAAGAATGGTTGATGGATGATTTATTCATGACCATGTTTGTTTGTCATCCTTCATCATCGTCACACCTCTATCTGTCCTTCATGATGTTAGATCTCTAACTTGGGATCATTAAATGACATATAGTCATGCAATGATCCATAGTTCATAACCCCATGATGAATATGGGGTAAAAAGGGGAATTAGAAATTCACACAAAGAATTTTGGAACTAACCCTTGCCTTTATTCATCATAACATTGATCCACTCCCATTATAAGGATAAAACTAAGGGGATCCAAAATAATGAAATCATGCTTGGATTAATTCCACGAAATAAACCTAATAAAAACACTCAGAAATGAACAAATGATCTGTGGGTCAACCCATTCATGGGTTGATCCATATTTTTCATTTAATTTCACGAATGAAGAAAAGAATTGAAATAAAAACCACTTCATCAATTTCCGATGAAGAGGAGAAGTAGTCACCATGTATTGAGATTTGATCTCGCTACGCAATTATCCACAAATAGATTTTTTGTTGTCGTTTGTCGAGAATCCTCCCAAGGGGGATCCTCCCTAAATCCCCAGAGCATCCCAGTGTTATGCAGCTGACCCTAAAATTTCTTTATAGAATCTTCTTTAAAATATCTCATCATTTCATTAACATAATGATAAAAATATAAATATTTATTTTATTTTATTTCCTTAAACATCACAAAAATAAATTTTGCAGCTGACTTGCACAGGTCAATGTTATGCCCAATCTAAGGTAAATTCAATCCTTTGAATGCAACAAACCCTTCAAATTTCTTATATGATCACTTGTTTATAGGTTATTACAGTTTTTCAGGAATGTTTCTCATGTACACTATTTGAATGTTTAATTTATTCCAAACAATTATTTCAAGTACATAGGGCCGTTGAATCACAGACCATCGCAAATCATAGTCGTGTAATAATTCCGTATATTATTTAACAACAGTACAGAGAACATTTGAGAAATTAAAAATATTTTTGGATGAGTCTATAAAATAATAACAAGGGATAGTTTTAGATAATTCGTCTCATAAAAATAAATAATTAAATGATTTTATGTTAGTGATACATTCCTCTACAATAATAACTAATTGTTATTTTTTATGTATAATGCCTCTTTGATGTTGTCTTGAGTTTATGGGTGAGATGGTGGATATTTTAACATCTCTTCAATGGAGAGGCATTAACTTATTCATCATCTTCATCTAGTTTCAATAGATAAAATTTTAATTATTCAGAAAAACGAGGAATCATTATAGAATTTCTTTTTAATAAAATCAGAGTATAAAATACATAAAAATGAGACTACAATACTAAATTTAGCATGTATCTTCTTATCATGGTACACTAGCTCTAGGAAAACGTTCTCAATAGTATATGGAGTGTGATATTTGGATTCTATAAACTCCCCTTTACCTTATTTACTATATTCTTTGGAAAATGATATGGGTCTAATTTTTATAACTCTTACTTCTCCCCCAAGACATTTTAGAGGGTACGTGGAATCATCTATAATGTTATTTAGATTATCCATTTTAGGTATTTCCTCATATTTTTTCTATATTGGGGATTTTTTTGGTGATTTATGATGGTTTATCCATCAATTCTTGAATCAAACACAGAATGATTTATTTTTCTTCAAATACTTCCCAAATGGAATGTTTTTTAATTGATTATTTATCCACATAGGGAACTAGTGAGAATATTAATTATGAATATGGGCGAGGATCACTTAAATAATACTCCCAATGTAGTGGTTGTCTCAATTGGTTTGAAAAGGGAAAAAAATAGAACGAAACAAAAGAGAAATACAATATAATAAATTCTCATTACAGTTGTGTTTATGATAATGAATACACGACCTTAATCTCTAAAAATGTTGTATATTTGATCATGTTGTTTTCATGGGATTTGATCAAATAGAAAATATTATCTTTAATCATGGAATATAGAATAAGGAAAACCAAGGTCATTTTTTAAGGAGCATGTGTGGATTATATTCTTATTATTATAATTTTTCTTCATGTTAATTTTTTTATTAATTTTTAAAATATCATGAGATGATATTTTTTTGTTAATTTTTATTGATTTATGAATTTAAAAAACAAGATTCATAACACATGAGATGTCAAGGTGAATGGAGGTGGATTCATGGTCAATTATATAGGTTATACAAAATCTTATTTTTTATCATCTAATAATCATGTTAATATCATTGATATATTACTCCTTTATATATATTTTGTGATTCTAAATTCACAGAGAATATATATCCCAATTTATACCTAGTTACACCTCCTCCAAAGTGAATAGGAAATGAACACACTCAATTGAGACATTGACTATATTAACACACAACTCCATCATATGTTATCCATCCCTATGTCCTTGATAATCCACTGGTATGAACCATGGACCATGATGAGGGATTGATACAAAAATCATTGATTAGAGGGTGAAACAAATCTTTGAAAAGAGATGATCAATATCATCAATATGCTTCTCAACAAAATACTAACAGTTCAAGGATGTTAATTTAAAAAATAGTTAAGGAACATTTTTCTTATGTTTTCTAGGAATATAAATTGGGGTTTTTTTCTATGTTTTTGAGTTAAGATATTAAAAGGAGGCATTTATATTGAAAAAAAGTCAAGAAGAAAATGGGGAAGAAAATGTTCTCGAAGAACGATCGTACAAAAATAATGAAATATGGAAATTAAATAAATATTTCATGAGAAACATTATGTAGAAAATATATTTATGAATACTATATGATGGATAATTAAATTGTGGTGGGTGAAAAATATTTATTAGATTCAAATTTCATTTATACTCCTTGAATTTAGTAAAAATTAATAGGCTCCTTCATTTTATTCAGATGAGTTTCACATATCGAAATAGACATTAGAGGTGGAATATGTTGAAGTTATATTTTTTGATTTTTAAGTTCCTACTGAGATTATGAATGTACTTATTCAAATAAAATAGAGTATATTTCTCCCCTAATACATAGATCTAGTAAAAAATGAGTATTATATCGTCCCATGTACTGTTGTGGAATGATATTAGCATGAAATCTTGTGGTTCATGTATGTATTGACAAATTGGATTAGTATGATTGGCTTGGGTATGTATTTCATTGTGTACTGATTTTTAATAATAACAATATGGGGGATGCTCATGTAGAACCTTATAATTATTTTTGATGACTTTTTTCCTTATTTTTTGGGTATTTTTAGGATTGTGTGTGTATTTTACTAAAGAGGAATGGTAGAATGGGAAGCATTTTCTGAGCATGTTGGGTTCACTATTTTGTGGACCAGAAACTGGTTCATGCGAGCTAATAGCGGCCTCTCCATTTCCAGAGTACCTGTATAGAATAGAAATCATTAATAAACGATTAATACTATTTCTTATCTAAATCTAATTTAGAAATTCATGATCTTTGGTGGCTTCTCATGCATTCACATCAAAGTAAATATTGTGGATATATCTTGATATTTGCTTTTGGAATGTGAAATAGAGAGGCTATTTTTCATCAACTTCTTCTTTTTGAGAAGGTTGAGTCCAGGTTTCCTCCTCTGCAACTACTGAAAACTCATTCATATTATCTTGAGAGCCTAATTTTAGTCTTTTTTAAGGGGAATTGGCTGATCTAGATTGTACTTACCTGGAATACATGGTAGGAATCCCCCAAATTTCATCCATATCCCTCATGATAACATCAAATAAAATTCAATAAAAGGTATGGATTTTGTTTCATCCATGGACTCAGGATTCTTAAATATCAAATTAGGCTCATGGGTTAATCATTTTTGATCTTATAGGGAGATTCAGGGTGTCTTGGAAGTGGTTGGACTCACCCTCATTATCAATAATCTAGTGAGTTCTTATTCTATAGGGAGCTTTGGAGTAGAGGAGGTTTGGCTAAATCCAATGTGGCATTGATTTGAGACTAGTCATCATTAGTTATCTCCACCAGCAAGAAGTGGCTTTGATAGTGTAGAACATAATTTGTGGTAGGTTGGGAGATCATTAAATAGAATGGTATGTTAGGAAATTCCCCATAAGGATGAAGGGAAGATACAACACAGGTTGAGTGGAGTGACCTACTTTAGGCCCTGACCAAGAAAATTACATAAAAAGACAACTAATTGATTCATGTGGGTAAATGGATGATATCAATAGAGTAATAGGATATAAATATTCATTTCCATGCATTCTGATACTAAAATTATCCAAAAAATATATAATGTGAGTAAAACTATAGAAAAATACATAGACACAAATTTCAACTAAGCCAAAATCTATAAAAAGTATAAAAATGGAGACTTCATATGGGTAAAATCCCAAGGAGAATTTTTGGGAAAAAATAACTTCATCATCCTATCCATATATCAAAATCCCATAAGAGAATTCTTAAATTCCTTGCTCTACGTACTATAATAATCTATGCTCTGGAACCATAGCTATATCTAGACCACAGTTTTATGGATCTTAACATGTACTATATGGGTCTATGTAGAGTTTTATTATATAATACCCTGTTAGATGTCACCACAAGCACCTAATAACTTGTAATAAATATTTTTTTGCACAACAAATATTCAAATCATGAGGAATGGGTAGTGTATCAATCTGTCATATTTTAATAAATTTGTTTAATATATACATTTAATGATAATATCAAACTTATTATACAATTTGGTTCTATGTCTGAAATTCTTTCTCGAATCCAATGATAGAGAATTAAGGAAAACCACATATGATGATTTGGGGTGAAATGGAATAATGTATAATGATCCTGGGAAACTTATTTTATTATCCCAAGGGATGGAGTAAAGTGGTATAATGAGTTATAGAGTTTTAAACCCATCATAGCCACAAATATATGTATAAATAGGTGGAATACTAACAAAATATCTATATAAGTTGATAAAAACATTTCTATCAGGCAGTACAATATTGATGTATTAAGGATAAATAAATAATCCATCATGAACCATGTGATGCCGAAGGATCACATTTAATATTCTTAAACCATCATTTAAAAATAAATGATAGTATTAATAAATGGATAATTGCTTTTTTAATCATGTCATATGACATCATTAACAAATAAGTAATGATAGTAAACCATAAACCATGACATACAACACATATAAAATTAGACAAAATTGTAAAAAAATTAAAACTACTTTCCATTCTAATAAATATATAAATAAAATTCATAAAACAATTTGTCCTAGGATTAATTATCTTAGGAATTTTATTATATTAAATTCAATCAACCCAAAACCATTGTTAATTCAAAACCATATGTGTTTAAAAGGTTTAAGGGGTAAAACTTCCAAAAAACATTATCAGAGGATTTTGAAACCAAGAGGAATAATAAATTCCACCATTAGAATTGATATTCCAATTGAACATAGCTGACCTTAGGGATTGAGTCGGCTACTATTTAAACTTATTGAATCCATAATAAAAAAACCCTATATTTTTCACCATTTCAATTAAGTTAAACCTATATAATAGAATAAATGAATGAAAACCAATGGACCTAGTGAATCCCTATAAACATATGATTTGGATTCATGAAATTATAATTATTTTGATGAAAAAACTATAATGAAATGAATATAATAGAAATACAATACCATTACCTTACTGATGATGAGATTGTATGACCCTATGTATGTGATTCAACTAATATTGAAGACAAGGTAAAATAAAAATTAAAGAGATATAGAAGAGATCTTGAGATATTATTATTACAGATAAAATTATAATTAAGTCCCAAACCACATTTTTAAGGGATAATATGGAAATTATAAAAATGATTTTACCCACAGAATTAAGAAAAAAAACCAATAGTAAACATTGGTACCTTTTCCATGTCATATCCTTTGTTTTCATACATGGTAAGATTAATTTTTTGGATTAAATGATCAATAATGGCCTAATGTAAGTACCCATTGCGATAATGGGTGTATTAGGGGTTCTAATGGATTATTTAGACCCCTAAACGATGCATTTTGGAGAAAAAAAAATAGGATACATGGTTAAGAGAAACTGTGATAGAAAAGATGCTTGGTTACATTTAACCATATAGGGATTGATAATGAGGTTCCATATGTTGTAGTTTGATGAAACCATGAAACCTCAGGTGAATTCCCATGCTTGGAACATACAATTTTCAGTAGACCTAAAATGAACGTTTCTAAAATACTTTTTCAATCTGTGCACCATGACTTTTCAACATCCCCTTTGAAGAAATTAATCTTGTACAGTTGGTGCATAGTTTTTCCAACCATGTAGACTAACTAAGTGGCCTATTATTTCATGTTGAAGTTACCTATTTTCCATTAAAATATATTAAAAACTTAATGTGATTTTTATTTATCCTTTGGTGGAACGACCTCATGAATTGAAGCTCTCTTTAAATCCATGATGTAGGATTTGACCCCATTTCATTGTCCAGACTCTGAATCAAACACCATATGACTCATTGGATCCATGATGGTGAGTTATTCAATCATCTTGTGTCATTATTTAGTTGAATTTGTATGGTAATGGTAATTTAGGTTCAGTATAATAAACCTCATTAACTGGTTTTACATCCACTGTTCATTTTTCTCATGATCTTGATCAAATTAGAGCTTGATATAGGACTAGTACTCTACTACAGACCAATGGTTGGTATTCTATACCTCTTACCATTTTGTTTGGGGTTTTATAAGATGTATTTTCACTGTTCTGTAATTCGGACTTTCCTTTATTTCCTAAAAAAACAATTAAAATTTTAAAGTGAATGAAATGGAATCTGTTAGGTTTCCCCGTGAGTAGTGTTTTATCGTTTGGGGTCATTTAGCCTCATCCTAGGCCACCCGTGATTAACACCCTTTATTTTACCCTAAGTTATACCACCCTCTTCGATTCATGTTTGATCACAACTATTTTAGAAGGTTTTTTATTTTAAAGAATTGATTTTATATGATTTGGAGAGCTTCAATACCTCGTTTTCCATGTGTTGACATGATGTGAATTGTTTTGATTGTTTAAATGGAATATTTTTTTGGTTAGGATGAACTCATTGAATGCGATGAATTGAATTAATTATTAAAATGAGACGAATAATTGATATTGTGGTGGATTCATAGATTTGGATACCTTGTATTCCAATCCCATAGATTCCATGGACCTTTCTCCCTTGGTTATTGATTATGACAGCAAATTCCTTGGATTTTTTCCTACACGAATCTTGATTTTGTAGGATGCATTATGACTTAATACCCAATATATATGACATTCATGGGATCAAAGAGGGCATGGTCTTTTAACATGCTCCTTAGACCCCACCTATATATTTACCAATTTTCCATCAGGATTATCCTAGGACTTGACATGGATTCCTTGGTCTTATGTACATTGGATCTGGCCCTTCATGATCTGACATGTTTGATTACATATAACAAACATTGTGGGTGGCTTTTTTATATGAAATGGACATATTTAATGTTTTATTCTATATTAAATTGTGTGCATGTGGTAGTGGTTTTACATTTGGTTGTATGGTGTGGTCGTGGTGGATATTTTTCCATGTTATACGGATAACCCTTGTATGGCTACCGTTTTTTAGTTGTAATACTGAAAAAATTATTTGTTTATTTATATTATACCACCACCCTTGATATGGGAGCATAAATATTGTTTGTCTGGAGCCTTATTTGGATAGATAGTTCCACATTTCTTATATAACATATGCATTGGGAACTATTTTTCATTTCTTCTCTACCAGTTGTATATACATTTAAAATAGCATTATATTATTACACACAACATGGACTTGTTATAGAAATTATTGGTGGTGGCCTACTATTTTGTATTTCACACTTGTTCAGGAAAACATTGGGTACCCATGAAGACTTCTTGGATATAGGTAGGGACTGGGGAAATAACCCATTTTACAATGCTTGATTTTCTTATTTCATAGGAGAAGGATAGCACTAGACCAATCTAGGTTCGTGATGCTAGCTAAGATAGTACTTTATATTAACTTTTATTTATTATTATACATGAACAGTAATGGACTCCTATTTTTTAGTTTTCTAGATTTGTAGAGACATGAAATTTAAAAAAAATGAGATTACATTTGGAATTATTTATATATTCCTATAATGGATTTTTATAATCATTCTAGTCAATTTACTACTTCCACTATTTACTGTTATTATATATCTTAAGCATTACACCCTAATATTAGGTAATATTCCATCCATAGAATCAGTCTAGGTTGTTGAAGAAATTCGGTAGCCTCTGGCATATGGGGAGGTACACATGAGTCTATGTGGCCAACCGGCTCGGGGCACCATTGAGTATAATTCTAATCGGGGCATTACAAAGTAGTATCAAAACATTTTTTTTCTGGTTTTACTATTTTGATACCATTGATAGTGATTAAAAAGGAATTTGAATTTGGTAATATGTTTTGTTTGAGAGTAAAAACTCCATGTATAGATAAAGTCTAATTTATAACAAATAGTAATTGTTATTTTAATGTATTTTGATAATTAATGTTGATTTAATTCCACAATTGGGTGATGTACTTGAATTGTATTGATATTATTGATATTATTGAGGATATTGTTTAACATGGTTTCCTGATGAGACGTGTTTATGCATCTTATTCATACATTTAGGTACATTATACAGTTCACATGTCATGAATAATTCCAGGCCATATATGATGCATTGGTTTACCACATGAATTTTTGATAACTACATTGAGTGATATACCAATTTTTGATATATGTTTTGAGTGGATAAATTAGAAACCTTTTTGGTAAAGGAGTGTCTTCCTGAACATAAATTAGTTTTTTTTATTAGGATCCAACAGACGCTCTATGCAGTCAAATATGGAATGTTGAGTTGTGGAACATTAATCAAATGGACTTGAACGTGTTGTGGTATGGAATTAGTGGAATCCATACTTATGTTCTTGAGGGCTATAATACCTTATATATTGGAAGAGGTGAAAGATTTAGTTCACCATTTAAAGATAATTGAGATATATCTGTGCTTTAAAATTAAATTTAAATTAGTGAAACAATGTACTTGAATTAGACCCAACATTTTATTAGTATGTAGACAATGTCTCTTTTGATGTTTGAGTCTATTTCCTTTTAACTAGTATTTTATTTGCAAGTAGGTTGGTTTGTGTGAAATATTTATAGATTAGATTCAAAATATTCTTTGTTTTTCTATGAGATCATATAGTTGTCGATATTTTTGATGGTTTGTATATGGAATTGTATAGACATGCCACCATGATGACCTCTAGCCATATACCGAGATATTTTTGATGGTTTTTATATGGAATTGTATAGACATGCCACCACGATGACCTCTATCCATATACCGAGATGGAGGTTAGAACCATGATCTTGAGGCGGTGGGCCCGGATCTACCAATAGATCCTATAATAGTTCTAGTTGCAGAACCAGTAGTTTCACTAGAAAAAGTTCATGAGGACTAGTTCCAAGAGTGTTTTATGTGCTATATTCATATTTTTCATGGAGTAACACAACCTACCTCATCTATCAATGAGACGAAACATGTGTTCTAATATAAGTATCCTCCAAAATTTTAATGGGATGTTAGTCCAGAAGATATGGATCCATGGATTTAGATTAAATTTTTGATTTTGATAAACTTTAGAATTCTCCTGGAATGATAGTTAATCTAGCCACATATGTTCCTTATGTAGTAGAAAAACATTGGGGGATGTTCTGAACTAGGACAATGTGCTATGTGATATGGTTTAGAGAGATTTTAGAACTAGATTTTGTGACTAATTTTTCCAAATTACTCTGAGATAAGAGTGGTATAGTGAGTTTATGTGTCTGAAAAAGTAAACAAGGGCTATTATGGGATATTCATCATTATTTACATAGATATAACATTTTGTGTTGACATAATTGCTTAATGAGATATCGAGGGTGAGATGATTCAAGTAATGTCTCAGGTATACTGTTTGATCTTATGTCAATGTGTTTAGTTTGACTATGTGATGAAAGTCTATCGTGGGGTATGACAAAGAAAATTTATATTCCTAATGTAGCATAGAGGCTGACCAGGGTCATCTCACTTGAGTATCATTTTATTCGATTAAATAACTATTTATAATTCACATTTTATAATTTCTTTTTTTAATATATTATTTATAAAAACAATGGTTTTTGTGTTTTGGGATATCATTATATTAAAATAATGCAATGAAAATATGAAATTTAAATAAAGAAGAAAACAAAATGAAATTCAGGAAGAAAGGTCTTGGTCCTAGGGTTGGATAACATGGGTTCATTCCTTATTTATTTTTTTTAATTTTAATTGGATAATTAATTTTATGGAACCTCATTAATGAAATAATTTCCATCGGTTTATTGAATGTGTGATTTTATAATTCCTTTGATTCCCCTAAACAAACCTCCTCCAATAGTAAAATAGGATAAACCCTCAACTAATAATGTTATTCCAGGAAGACCTAGCTCCACTGTATGTTGTTTCAAACCACAAGCCAACCCCATTTCCACCGTATGATGTATTTGATTGAGATAATGGAGGAAAAAGAATGAATCAAATAAAAGTAAGTGATTTTGAAATATTTTCATGGTAGAAGACCGCCACAGCCATGAAATATTCTCACATCCACAACAAATTAAATAAAAACATATAGAATTGAGGAACAACAGTAAAGAACACCGTGAAACCTCCCCAAAGGCCAAGCCTTTGGTTAGAAACTTTTAATTTAAAATTAAAATGATATCATAGAGGAATATAGAAGAGGTAAATAATGATATTAGATATTGATTTGTAAGAGGGATGAAAGAATAAAATGAAACACTTTCATTAAAATATGATATCCCAATACATGGGAAAAGAAAACATAACTAAAAAATATGAAAAAAGAAATCATAATGATGCATCATGGCCCTAGTAATCCGCTCCAATGGTTGTGTGGTAATCTAATTTCTTGTGGTTTAACTCTTTCGTATATAGGCCAAGGGGGTTCCATCATTCAGTTATTAATTTTATGATCTTCCAAATACCCCTTTAAGACATCCTTCAAATTCTTTCCACCAAAATTTTGAACATGGTAGGCCAATTTAGTCACCAAATATTGTAAATGTGACTTCTTTAAAGTTATTCCAGTATTAATTCTATATCTCATCAAGAAATATTAGCATCATTCGATTTTTTTTTGGAAAAGATATGGCTCATTAATGGTAAAAATTTATTTTGGAATAATATTTCCTAAATATTACAAAAAATTTGTGAATCCATGGACCTCCATAATATAAGGAAATCTTCATGATATTAAATTGTAAAATGAAACATTGAATTATATTTTAAATCCAACTAGAATCATCCCAATTGATATTCTTTAGACTAATTTATCCAATATTTACTAAGGCGGGGTCTATGCGGTCATCCAAATGATCTTCCAAATTGATTGTTTTTTTCACGCCCTTGGATGGTCTAGTTAGATTCTAGATTAGAATATAAGGAGAGAGGAAACAAATTATAGAATAAAAAAGTCACATAAATTGGATCCATATTTCGAATTACCAAAGTGATTACAATCTCACTAAATTCTAGAATTAATCAATTTGCATATTCTATCCTAAAACTCACCATAAATCCAAAATTGAAGAAAATAAGATCAAATTGATAAATTATTAGTGTTTATATCCCTTAAAACAAAATATAAATGAAAATTATATTATTTATATCAATTCACACATATTTATAATGCTTTTCCCCAAGCATGAAATCTCATTATTAATTTTCCAAGGGAATCCATGCCACCAATATTCAAATTTCAAAGAAATAAAATCGAACAATTTTTAATTTCAAATCAAATTTTAAACATTCCAATAAAATATTAATTTAATTTATCAATTTTAAATTAGAAAATAAATCTAGGTATTTTACTTTTTTCCATTTGAAAATGATGGTACATCTCTTTTCATTCATTTATGTTTATTAATTAATTATTATTAAACAATCCATGTCATCATTTACCTCACATTACTATTTTTTATCATATCTCGTGATACAATTCAAGCGGATTTATACTCATATAATGAGAAAATTATTCTTATATATGGGTTTACAAATGAACAAATTTCCATAATTTATATTCAAAAAAGTTACATGAAATCCCAAGGGATTTTATTAATGTTACAAATGACTCTGAGGATTACGGTTGGTTGGAGTTTATGATTAAAAACTAATTATAAAAGAGGAGGCTAATATCTTTTTTTTGATATATGATTTCAAAAATGAAAGATCATTTGAATTATCCCATTAAAATTAGAAACACCAACTTCCCCAAAACTCAAAGTAAAATTTATGATCAAATAGAGCATAAGGAATGATTTCTTTACCCTCTTGAATATTAATTTTCACACTTTTATAATTTTTTTATTTTTCAAAGAACTATTTTGGATTTTTTAATATTTCTAAAGTTAGAAATAAAAAAATCACATCCACCAGCTAACCACGTATGATAAAAATCATCGTGCATGTAAAGGTTCTATTTTATTTTCCTAAATCATTTCCCAATTTCATCATCTCTTTGGTTATTTTTTGTTATTTCCTATTTTTTAAATTAAAGAGGGGAAAATGAATTATCATGAATAAATCAATAACCATAATTTATTCCCACAATAATCACCCCCATACACATATTCCTTATAATTCATTTCATCCTATATATCATTACTCCCTTCACTCCCACACATACACATTAAAATGTCATGAAAATACCATGAGTAGGGTACGGATGTATAAAATTGGTTGGAAATACGGCTCATCTATATAAAGTTCATTCATGATCTCTATATATTTAATTAGGATTGATGTGAGGGTTTTTAAGGATATTTGTTTTATCAAAATATTCATCAGTCATATGAAATATGTTTTTCTATAGTCGTAATATTAATAAGTTTAAATACAAGTTCATGTCAGTGAAATGTCTCAAGATCAGTCAAGAAATATGCTCATGAATAAAATAGGAAGTACATGGTCTATAAATACTTATGGGAGTTGTATATATGATTTTGGATAATAATTTAAGGAATGATTAAAAATAAAAATTTCAATTAACATGAATTTCAGATTTTAAAATCCTGAACAATTAATGGGAAATTTCGTTTTCAAGAATCAATTAATTTCCATAAACTATGAGACCTAATATTATTATCCATTCTTCACTTTCATAATCGAAATTTCCATTTTACATATTCAATTTCATGATAATTGAAATCTAAAATAGGAAATCACTTGATTATTAAGAAACACATGACTCTTAGATAAGTGAAGTAAATATTAAATTCAATTATGTGCATGAAATTCATCTTAAAACCTCAAATCATGATTGGAATAATATAAGGATTTTAAAAGATAAAAATTAAATGTGAACTCCCTTTTGAAATGAAGATTATTACTCTTTACTTTATGACTATTTGAGGCTTCCTTCTACCATTTTGAACCTACAAAATATAATTACTCAATAATGAAAAATGATAATGTTATTTAAAATAAAAAAATATAATAAGGGGAGGGGTTCCATGCTGGAATAATTCAAAAATGTAATTAAAATTTAAATTTCTTAGATTGAAATTTATTTACTATAAATAATGTAAAGAATTAATTTTCATATGATCCCCCAAGTGGGACCTGAATATTTACTTCTTCTAGAGGGTAGTACCAGCTGTTATCTAGTGTATGAGGGATGTTGATGCTTCTTTGACTTTAACCATTGTATATAGTTTTTCACAGCTTCCAATCCCTTATTATTTTTTAGGATAATCCCATGTATAGAGTAATCTTCATCCAACCCCTTAAAATGTGATACAACTTGCATGGTGTGGGTAGGATGATGTTTAGAACCTTCACCACCACTATATCTATATTTCCATATTTTTTTCTTCAATTTATGAATGAACATGGGTTGCATGAATTGAATGTTCAAATAGAATTTCAAAAGGGTAATGTTGAATAGAATTTAAATTTGAATTATGAAGAATATTATCCTTTTAAAAATGAGTAGCATCTATCTTTATTTCCCCAAGCTCATGTATATGGACGTCTTCATGGGCCTACTGAAATGCATGATCATAAAAATTATGGAGCTATATGTGTTCTTCAATAGATGTAGGTATGATTTCTTTATCTTCCTATATGGAAATGATATGAGGGACCAAATCTGAAAAGTCAAAATCATATGGAGTTATACTCAATGTAGTTTTCATAAAATTAAATGAGTTTCATTTTAAGAATTTATCATCTCGATTAGTTGGATCAGATTTAATCACGTATTTGATGGAAAGTTCCTCTTAGAGTAGATCATCACTGTATGGAGGTAGGTTGTTAGGATACTTTATCCTTTATTTAAATTATTCCAATTAGGGAGACTATTCTTCCATGTATAGGGATATATGCAGTGGTGGAATCTTTTATTCTGTTTATGGTCTGGGGATAACATGTAGATCCTCACATTAATTTTAGAAGTCACAAAGTTCATCTAGATCATACTCATATAGATCAGTAGGCAATTACTTTTCATCTATCTCTCCTAGAAATGGTTGAGCGAGGAAGATTGAATCTTCTGGAACCTCCACCTTTTCTTCCTCAGGTTATTTAATTTTATTTATGAGTGGTGAAACTTATTAAACTATTGCATCATGTTCTCGCTCTGGCTCAGGGTTAGGTTTCTCTATTAATGAACAAAAGTAGAAAAATTTTCCATACATTTTTTTCCATAAGTCATCCAAAGTATTGGTCATCCTTTCCACCTGGTCATTTAGATCACTATAAACATGTTTTGGTTTTTGATATTTCAATTGAGAGTAATCTTCCCAAACATAATAATATGAATTTGGATACATCATGGGAAGATATTTTTTTATATTATTTAAATTAAATAAAGACATAAATATTTATCTAAAATGTGATAATAATAATATTAAACGAAATAAATATCTATATCCTGAGAAAATGATCATGTTATTATGCACTTATATTATATGGTATAGAAGAATAAAATTTATATTATTATGAAACAAAGAGGCGAGACAGGGTCATCTCACTTGAGGATCATTAAATTTGATTAAATTATTAATTATAAACCACCAAATATAATTGTTTTTGTTTTACATATTTTTTATGGAAAAATGGTTTTTTGGTTTTTGGAAATCATGAAATAAAAATAATTTAACGAAAATTTGATACCAAAATGAAGATACAAACAAAATGAAATTAGGGAAGAAAGCTCATGTTTCTGGTGTTGGATAATGATGATTTATTAATCATTTATTTATTGTTTAAACTCAATTAGGTAATCCATTTTATGAATCCTCATTAATGAATTACATTTTCTCAATTTATTAGGTGTGTGATTTTAGCATCCCTTTAGCACCCCAAACCACACCTCCTCCAATATTCAATTAGGATAACACCTCAAGTAAGAATGTTATTCCAAGAAGACCTGGCTCCACAGTATATTTCTTTTAACCCTTAAGGCCAACCCAACTCCACCATCTGAAGGGTTTTTGTGAGAGAATGGATGAAAAGGAATGAATAAATTAAAATGAAGAGATTTCAAAATAGTTCCATGGTGGATGACCTCTACACCGGTGAAATATTCTCAAATCCATCACAAATATATTAAAAATAATTATAATTGAAGAAAAATAATAAATAACATTCTGAATCCTTCCCTTGATTTGAGCCTCTGGTTAGTCACTTACCATGGAAAAGTAAAAAAGAGATCACATTAGGAGATTTAAGAGATAAATATATATATTTGGGTTGGAAGAGTGAATAATATGGAAGAATAAAACGAAACACTTTAATTAAAACATGAATTAATGTAATATGGGTACACAAAATTAAATAAAAGAAAATATTAAAATAAATCCTAAATATGCAGTATGGCCCTAGGCCTCCAAAATAATGGTTGTGTTGTACTCTTCTTTATGATTGTTGAAATACTCTTTATATAGTTCAAGGGGGTTCCATCCTTCTGTCTTCAAAGTCATGATCTTCCTAATCACCCTTTATGACCTACTGCATATTCCTTCTACTGAATGCTTGATCATGTAGGCTAAATTAATGGAATAATTTTTGAAATGTAATTTTTTGACGTTGTTCATATATTAATCCTCTACCTCCCCACAAAATTTCAAATTCATCTGAATTTTGAAGAAAATATATAGACAAATAATTCTGAAACACTATTCTGGAATATTGTTTCTGTAATATTCCTAAAATATTGAACACCCAAGGGATATCATAATGAAGTAAAATGTCCATGATCTTCAACATTAAAATTATCCTATGAGTTATCTTCCAAATACAGCTATAACCATATCAATTGGTGTTTTATAGATCACGTTGTTCAGTATTTACTGATGTGGGGTCCACATGGTCATCCGTAATGATCTTCCAAATAGATTGATTTTTTTGGGCACTTATATGGTAGTATTTGTAGGAACCACTTTGTGTATAAGGATGTATTTGTTGGAAAAAATTGTCAATGATGATCAAAATGATGGAGATAAAGAATTACTCCAATGAAATGGAGGAATGGAAGATCAAAATGAAGGAGATCATGAAGTACTCTGATGAAGTGGAGGAATAGTATTTCAGAAAATTGTTATATTGATCATAAGTTCAAAGAACATGTGTCAAAGGTGATACAGTGTTTAAAACAATGAATAATGTGAGGTGTAATCCATCTGAGGATGATTAAAGAATAATGGGGTTTTTGGATAAAGACAATGCAATTCCTCTTTATTGCATGAGAACCATGGGTTTTGATGAAGACCATGAATTTCCTCATTATTGCATGAGAACCATGGGTTTTTTATGAAGACCATGTAATTAATCATGATTTCATGAGAACAATTCAATAGACTTCTTGATGAATTGAATCATATGGTTTGAATGATGTAGATCACTACAGTTGATGATGAAGAAAATGTGCAAATGATTGGAATTCTAAGATGGCCGTGCGGGGATTGGAATTCTGAGATAGCCATTCACATCACATTGTCATAGAATATGATTATGCTAAAGCTATGCATTCAAAGAATACATATCACAATAGTGGAGTTTGTGATAAAATTAGAAGAATTGATGAAGGACACAGATCACCAAGAAGAAGGGGTTTTGAGGTGTTCATGCTTGTTGAAAAAGCAACCAAAAGACATACAAATTTGTTGACAAAGAAGATTCCATGGTGGCATGTCGATATTCAAGAAACATTGACAAAGGAATGGATGATCTGGAGACGGACAAAAAAAACAGATAGACGGTGGCACCATTTCCCAGTGTTTGCCAAATTTTTGGGCCTGAAAATTGACAAATGAAGAAAATTGATTTTGGAAAAAGGACTTGGGTGCCTTGTACTTGAAAGAGAGGAAACTTGCTCTCCATATGTTTATCATGATCAGAACATGGAAAAATGGTAAAGGAAAGAGGGTCGCGCAAGTGTTGGGTTTGTCGCGCAAGTGACCTGCGCGCCATGAAGAGACTTGCACGCCGATGCCTAGAAGGCTTGGGAACTTGCAGGCCTATTTGTTTTTGTGATCAGAAACTCAAAATATGGAAAAGGAAGGAGGGTCACACAAGTTTGGAAGTTGGTCGCCCAAGTGACTTGCAGGGGAAGAGACCTGCGCACCGTGACTTGCACTGCGAGGGGAGACTTGCGCACCATCACGTAGGGGGTTCCAAATTCCTATAAATACTGGACCAACCCTCCTCATTTATCATAGAGATCAACTATTAGAAAAATCAGAGGTCCCATCGTGCAGTTGTGGAAGTCTTGCAAGTAGTGTGTGGTCATGCAGGTAGACTTGCATGCCAGTGTTTGAAGCTGCGCGCCGATTGTTGGTTGTGCGCACAAGGCGGTTTGTGTGAGAACTGAAGTATGTCGCGCAGGTTAGAAGTTGAGGAAGGTAGTGTCGCGCATGTGTTTTGGTGATATGTGTGCGCAGTATTGGGACTTGCATGCCAGGCTTGGAGAAGAGTGCCATGTGTTGTTGAGGTACACCGGTATTTTTGTGAGCTGCATGAAAGCTGAAATATTGACCTATACCTTCGGTGCAATAGATGGTGTATTCGTTTTGCAAAGATGAAAGAACAATAAACAATTTGGTTTTATGAAGATAAGTGGTACCACACAAACATGGCTGGTGATTAACATCCTCATTGTGATTTCTGAAGAGAAGAAAAACAGTTCGTGCAACAAAAATAATATATGCATAGAAAGAGGGGAATATATCAATACACTTAGGTGTTAGTATTGAGAATCAAAGGAAGAGAAGAAGATGATATAGTACATTAAATTATTGCACTAATGTAGAAGGTTGAATACAAAAGAGCATCATCTCAGAACTCTGATGCAAGAAAAGTCTCATGTTGAACAGGAGACAAAGACATCATTGCAAATCTATTGAAGAGACATTCGCGTCTATAAACTGAGTGGGACTTCACCCAATGACAGTGAGCTAGGGGGAGTCAACGGGAGTGACCCGAGGGATGTAGTGAGCTATCCCTGAACAATTGTAAATGCAGTGAGATTGGGACAGAGTGACTGTTCCTGAACCATTGTAATCCACAACTAGTGAAGATTAGTGGAATTTGGTACGAATGGAAACATGTCGACGTATGCTCCATGGAAGTATCCCATAGTGGTGAACTAAGAAAAATTGTTGTGTTATCTCTTTTCATGTGAATTTTTCATTTATGATCATATCTATCATACAAGTTTAAGTAGTTACTACCAACATGGGATCAAGATCCATAACTTTAAGAAGAAAAAGTTGACACCCTGATTCACCGCTCCCCTCTCAGGGTGTCCCGGGGTCCTACAAGTTGTATCAGAGGCATGTTAACATATGTTTGATACTATACAGTAATCATATTCAGAATAGGATTTGAGTTTCTTTCCTAAAGTCAACAATGAATAACAGTCTTGATAATGACTCAGTCATTTCATAGCAGAAGCCTACATCCAACAAGATCATGACAAATAAGAAAAAGAAAGAGAAGAAGTAGTTGAAGAAGTCTTTCATTTCCAAATAAGATTCAGGGTCTTGTTCTCCATGACATTCCAATAATGATGAAATATCAGGCTTGGAATGTATCGAGTAGGTGGCTCAGATTTCTTCCAGAGGAAAGGATGACATCCCTAATTCATGATTTCAGGAAAAAATCAAAACATATATGAATGATATTCCTGAAGAAAGGGTTGCTATTAATTGTATCCTTTTCCAATCTATTTAGGTTGAGATCACTCGATTAGAAAGGGAAGCTAAAAATATGGAAAAGGGGTTGGATTTTTTTTTTGGAAAGTATGAATCTCACCAAACAGGTGAAAGTCTTTGAATAAAAATAGGTATTCAATAAGACTCTAAAAGAAACGATCCATGCACTTGAAGCTATGTTGAAGAAGAAAAATGAAGTCAAGAGTTTTTGTTTGGAAGAAACATCCATTAAATTCTGTGAACTTGACACTTTGTTACAAAACAATGTTAAGATGCAAGAAGATGAGGTTGAAAGATTGAATAACACTTATGAGGAGAAGATGATCATGATTGAAGATCAGAATATCATCCTCAATATTGAGGGTAAAAAATTGGAAGCCTAGTTGACCAAGATTGAGAATACACATATTGAGAATTCACAAAATAATGAAATGAGTGATGCTTGCACTCAATGATCGTTGGAGGAATCTAAAGCTGAAATACCTCAAACATGTGACAAGAAGATTATGACAACTCTTGATTACCCACATAATGAATCAGTTGATGCTGGTACACAATGATCACTGGAGGATTCTACTGTCGAAAGAACTCTATCATGTGATAAGAAGACCACGACATCACTCATTGATCTATCATGAGAATCTGAGAAAGTGAAGGTACCATCCAAACCATCTTGTACTCATGTTTCTAAATACGTTCCTACAATCAGTGCAGGTTGGAATAATAGTCATAAAAAAGTATGGATGAGGAAAGTTGAGAAGAAGAAACCATCTAACATGGCTAGGGTGGATGAGAAGAAAAAAAATGAAGTGGGTTCCTTAAATAGAGCACAAAAGATTAAGAAGAATTCCAAACAATATTATTCAGAAGATACAAAGAAGAAAATATTTTTGGGTCAATGTTGGTGCTGCAACAGATTTGGGCATTATGCGCTGGATTGTTGGTACAATCCCTTTAATGGAAAAGTACAAAGAAATCTTGTGTCAAAATGAAGACATCCATAGAAGAAGAAGCAACATATACAGGTCGAGAAGCATCTGTTTACAGCAAACAGATTTAGAATGCTTGATAACATTTGTGATGAATGCAGTGGCAGTGGGCACTAGAATGATTCATGCCTATGTCAACAGATATCCAGAGAAGATATGAATAGAAGACCACAAAAGCCAGCTAAGAAGGAAGAATATTCCTTGGGAAGAAATCAGAAGAATAGTGCAAACACACATTTCCCCATGAAGATCTCAAGTAGGGAAGCAGAAAAGACCCTTGATTTTAGATCCATGAAATTTAAGGGTCATTCATCCAAAAGAAACACCATGTGGGATGAAACTCAGATGAATCCATGTTGAAGACCCAAACCAGCTGCAACAGTTCCAAATTATATATTGGTCATCTGGCCCGAAGATTTTAAAAGAATGAAGAAACTTGAAGATGAAAAGTCCATGGCTGGTGACAAAGGGAAAGAAAAACATTCACATGATGAAGACACAGTGCATGAGAGATTGAAAACCAATAGAAACACACGAGTCAAAGATGTTCTGTGTGAGGGATGCAAGAAATCTGGTCACATTAAAAAAGGTTTCCTAACCATAATACCATATCAAGAAGCAGTCCTTAAGAGGAGTAAGAATGTATCGTTCATGATGCATGTTAAGCAGAACAATTCCTCACACAAAGTAGAAGAGAATGTGAAGAAAGCCATACCACATCAACAGATGTCAGAACATATGTTCAAATGTGCAGGAATGAAGACTAGAGTGAACAGAGGAACTTGGTTGAGAAAATAACCTCACCCATATAGATCATGCTGATGAAGCAAGGAGGAACCACCTTATTCCCTTATTCATTTGTGTATTGTATTTCTGCTAATAATGAAGGGAATTGAAGGTGAAGCATGCTCTCAGGGGGAGAACCTGAGAAGTAGTGAATGCTGTCAACTCATGATAGCCAAGCTAAATAAGTATCCATACATAGTGGATTCTTCAAATTATATTCAAATATTAACATGATGAAGGATCACTCTTGATGAAGACGATGAAGAGTGTTTCCCTTGAGGGGGAGAAAAATGAAGAAGCTTCCAAAATCATTGTTTCAATCAGTATCAACTCAAGCTGGACTCAAATGTAGTTACTCTTCTAAATTTCTTGAAGAAAATGTCAATGGTCAAGGTATGAAATTTCTCAATATCTATCCCTTGGTTACTCAGCTCAAATATCATTCTACAAAGGGGGAGAAACTAAATTGATCAGTGACATAAGAAGAATAGATGTGCCCCAAGGTGACTTATCCTGCCGATTGCACTTGATTGTTTTGATCTGTTTGCTGATGTGAGTGCAGGAGTTTCAGGTTGATTATTCCCTATCACATTTGATTTTATTCTACCTGAAATAAAAGTGGTTTACCCTTTAAGAAAAAATACATGAGTTCTCATCTCATGTTGGTATCATGATCCATGAATAATGGACATACTTGTTGACTTAATCAAATCCTCTTGTTTTCTACATAGAGCGTTTCTCAAGTAGACATAGAGTGAAATGATTACTGATACATTGCTTATGTATGGATTGATACCCTCCCTACCATGTGCTTTGAATTTCTTGTCAATAAGGGGGTGAGAAATTGAAATGAATGATTGAAAAGAAAAGTTGATTGAAGTAAAGATTCTCATTTTGACATTGAAAAATTCATTTCAGAAGATGTATAAGGTATTGACAACAAAATACAAAGAGAGATATTGTTGGAACCACATTGTGTATAAGGTTGTATTTGTTGTCAACAATTGTCAATGATGATCAAAATGAAGGAGATCAGGATGTACTCCACGAAATGGAAGAATGGAAGATCAAAATGAAGGAGATCATGAAGTACTCCGATGAAGTGGAGGAATGGTAATTCAAACGATCGTTGTACTGATCATAAGTTCAAAGAACATGTGTAAAAGGCGATAAATTGTTTACAACAATGAAGAATGTGAGGTGTAATCCATCTGAGGATGATTAACGAAGAATGTGGTTTTTGGATGAAGACCATGCAATTCCTCCTTATTGCCTGAGAACCATGGGTTTTGATGAAGACCATGCAATTCCTCATTATTGCATGTGAACCATGGGTTTTTTATGAAGACCATGAAATTACTCATGATTTCATGAGAACCATTCAAGAGACTTGTTGACGAATTGAATCATATGGTTTGCATGATGTAGATCATGATGGTTAATGAAGAAGAAAATGTGAAAATGATTGGAATTCTAAGATGGACGTGCGGGGATTGGAATTCTGAGATAGCCATGCACATCACATTGTCATAGAATATGATGATGCTAATGCTATGCCTTCAAATAATACATATCACAATATTGGAGTTTGTGATAAAAGCAGAAGAGTTGCTGAAGGACACAGATCACCAAGAAGAAGTTCTATTGACGAGATCATGCTTGTTGACAAAGCAAAAAAAAATACATACAAATTTGTTGAAAAAGGGGATTCCATGGTGGCATGTCGAGATTCAAGAAACATCGACAAAGGAATGGATGATCTGGAGGTGGACAAAAAGAGCAGATACAAGGTGGCACTGTTTCCCAATGTTTGCCAAATTTTTGGGCCTGAAAATCAAAAAATGAAGAAAAGTGATTTTGGAAAAAGGACTTGCACGCCGTGTACTTGAAGGAGAAGAAACATGCGTGCCATATGTTATTCAAGATCAAAACATGGAAAAATGGAAATGGAAAGAGGGTCGCGCAAGTGTTGGGTTTGTCGCGCAAGTGAACTGCGCGCCATGAAGAGACTTGCGCGTTGATGCATAGAAGGCTTGGGAACATGCGCGCCTATTGTTTTTCAAGATTAGAAACTCATAATATGGAAAAGGAAGGAGGGTCGTGCAAGTTTGGATGTTGGTCGCACAAGTGACTTGAAGGGGAAGAGACATACCCGCCGTGACTTGCGCGCTGAGGGGAGACTTGGGCACCGTCGCGCAGGGGGTTGCAAATTCCTATAAATTCTGGACCACCCCTCCTCATTTCTCATGGAGTTCAACACTTAGAAAAATCAGAGCTCCTGTCGCGCAAGTGTGGAAGTCATGAAAGTAGTGTGTGGTCACGAAGGTAGACTAGCACGCCAGTGTTTCAAGCTGCGCTCCGGTTGTTGGTTGCGCACCCAAGGCAGTTTGGGCGAGAAAGGAAGTTTGTCACACAGGTTAGAAGTTGACGAAGGTAGTGTCGCACAAGTGGTTTTGTGATTCTTGCGCACCAGTTTGGACTTGTGTGCCGAATACTTGCACGCCGTATTGGGACATGAACGCCATGCTTAGAGAAGAGCTCCAGGTGCTGTTGAGGTACGCTGGTCTTTTTGGGAGATGCATGAAAGCTGAAAGATTTCCCTATACCTTCGGTTCAATAGATGATGTATTCATTTCCAAAGATGAAAGAACAATGAACAATCTCGTTTTTGAAGGGAAGTGGTACCGCACACACATGACTGGTGTTTAACATCCTCATTGTGATTTGGGAAGAGAAGAATAATAGTTCGTGAAACTAAAATCATATCTTCATAGAAAGATGGGAATATATCAATACACTCAGGTGTTAGTATTGAGAATCAAAGGAAGAGAAAGAAGATGATATAGTTCATTCAGTTATTGCACTAAAGTAGAAGGTTGAATACAAAAGAGCATCAACTCAGGACACTGATGCAAGAAAAGTCTCATGCTGAAAAGGATGAACCATTGTAATTCACAACTTGTGAAGATTAGTGGAATTTGGTATGACTGGAAACTTGTCGGCGTATGCTCCTCGGACGTAGCCCTTAGTGGTGAACCATGTAAAATTGTTTTGTTATCTATTTTAATATGAATGTTTCATTGCTGATCATATCTATCATACAGGTTTATGCAGTTCCTACCAATGTGGGAATAAGATCCAAAACATTAAGAAGAAAAAGATGACACCCTGATTCACCCCTCTCCTCTCAGGGTGTCCTGGGGTCCTATAGAATTATCTTCTAGTTCAGAAGATAAATATGAATAAAAATTTTTTAGGAATCCAAAAATAATAATCTCATCAATTGGATATATATTTTAATTTTTATGCTCGAATTACCAACATGATTAAAATCTGTCCAAATTATAGAATTAACCAATTTTCATATTTTATCAAAAAACACACCATAAATAAGAAATTGATGAAAATAATATCAAATTGAAAAATTATTATGGACAAAGTCATTTAAAACTTATTAGAAATGATGAATATTTTATCTCTATCATTATGATTACAAATACATTTAAATAAGAACTGATTACAGAGTAGAACCTGATGAATGTTAGGGTTGTAGAGTAGGGAAGTGTAGATGCAAGAACTAGTGGTTCATCTTCCAGTAGTCAAAAGATTCATTTTTTACACTTATATAGGGAGTTACATACAGGATGTTAGTTTTGTTAGTGAAATATTAAATCACCAGTGTGGGAGATAGAGGCATTTGTGGAATCATTCTTATCGATACCCATTTGAGTTCCAAGATTGCGGTTAGGTGGGCCACATACATTGTTTCCACTATACATTTCATCTAGATGATAGCGGAAGGGGATTTAATCTGACTCTAGGTCAAAGAGTAGAATTTCTAGATCATCATCAGACTAGGAGCTGGAAAAGTTATAGTTATTTAGGTCTAGGAAGTGGTTATGGTTGAGGAATATATATAGTAGGTGTAACTAGATAGAAGAGTGGGACTTCTCTATGTGTTTAGGTTGTTTCAAAGAGCCACGTTTTATGCTAGATATATTCTGTATAGCATACCCCCAAGGGTCTGTGTGTCAGGTCATCTATTGAGATAAGTATAATCTTAGTAGCCTCAAATCTAGTATCTTATATTTTTGATACAGGTTCTCCTCATAGTTTCTTATTTTTACCTATTGTGGAGTTCCTTGGGATCATTTTTTAGTTGTGTGATGTGATTATGAGACTAGAAACTCTTTTGGGAATCAGAATAAAGAATTTACAATATTGAAAGAAGTTCCCCCTTCAGGATTGTTTGTGTCACCATGTATGGGATCCTTTTTCCCTCAAGATGATTGGGTTTGATGTCATATTCAGGATGGACTGGCTTGTTGATTAACAAGCCCATGTTGATTTATATCACCAGAACGTGGTTTTTACAACAGCAAATAGAAATACTAAAATCGAGACCTATAGCAATGGTTTTTTCTAGACCGTTGTTGTAGGTAAAATAATATAGAACTATACCAATGATTTGAAAAAAGTGTCGGTATAGGTACCCTATACCAAAGTTTTTGGAAAACATTTTGCTATATATTCAATAAAACAAAACTACAATAACAATTTCTAAAAAACCATTTGTATAGGTTATGGATACATTAATGGTTTGGTTAAAACCATTAGTATAGACACAATTTAATGACCCCATACCAATGGTTTTTCCAAAACCCTTTTATAATTCCCATCATACAAAAATACATATACCAACAGTTTTCTAACCCACAGGTATATATATTTTCCTTTTAAATGAATTATTTTATCCAATAAAATTGAATACATCAATAATTTATTTACTAATAAATATACATCTACATACTTATTATATTATCTTACAAAAAAATATTGTATCTTATTGGTTAGGTTGTTCAGATATAAATCAAAGTTCCAAGGATCAAAACCATCTATGGTTTTATGAGATACCTATAACAATTGTTTTGGAACCATTTTTATAGCCCACCTACACAAACAGCTTCCCAAAACATTGGTATAGGTCTATACCGACACCAGAGAATCCAACGACCACCAAAACCACTGGTATATCCTATACCATTGGTTTTGGGACATATACCAATGGATATAAACCATTGCTACAGGCTTATATTCTAATAATGGTGAAGATTTTTTATTCCTAATGGTGAGTGGAAAGTCCATGTGGGTAGATCTGGATCAGATAATCATGTGTTGGGTGGGATGAAAACCCGTATTTTTAGATTGTATCTAAATGAATGGGGATAATGTCCGGAAGATTTTGTTCTAGTTGTTGATCGTCTTATAGAAGTTTTCCCAGATGAATTTTTTGGTTCAACTCTTAAGAGATAGGTGTATTCCTCAACATATCTAGTGATAAGATCTATATCCTTATCCATTCATCCTTATAGGATGGATACTATGGAGTTGAAAGAGCTCAATAGGTATCTAGAGGACTTAGAGGCAACGGTTTTTATACGACCCAATACATCTATGTGTGGATCACCGGTCCTTTCTTTAAAAAAATGTGTACAAGAACCTCAAGATATATGTGGATTGTTAGAAATTAGCGAAGTTAATGGTCAAGAACTGGTATCCCTTTCCATGTATTCATGACCTTTTATATCAACTCCAAGGTTCTTGGGTGTTCTCAAAAATAGATTTCAGGTTGGGATATCACCATGTATGTGTTCGACCAACCGGCATTCCTTGTATAGATTTTATTAGAAAGTATTGTCTATATGAGTATTTGGATATGTCATTCAGTATCAAAAATGCACCAACATTTTTCATGTCACTGACGAACCAAGTTTTCTATCCTTATCTGGATTCATTTTTGGTGGTTTTTGAGGATGATATCTTGGTGTATTCTCACAAATAAAATAACCACGAAAAACATCATTATATTTTTTTCGATTCATTGATAGAGAATAAATTATATTCAAAGATCACAGATTTTCACTTATAGATTGATAACATTCACTTCCAATTTCATATTATCTCAGATACATTATTATTAGTTGACCCGAAGAATGTGAGAGCTATAATATTCGGGGAGTATCCCATGAATATCATTTATATACACTGTTTCTTGGGGATAGCTAGATATTACCAGCATTTTTATAAGAAATATCATGATTAAAAGAACCATTGATGGGATTGACTAAGAATGGTGTGAATAATGTATGGTCAGATACATGCATGTCAGTCTTTCATCAGTTTAAAGAGATACTGACTTCAACATCAGTCCTGATTCTACTGGATCTTGAAAGAAGCTAGATTATTTATTAAAATACATCAGGTATCAGCCGAGGAGTATTTTTGATGTAGGTAGATAGATTCATGGTGTAAAAGTATCATCATTTGAGGCCACAAGATAGGTGTTACATGAAACCCAATCTTGAGTTAGCAGTAATTGTACATGACTTAAGTTTTTGGAGGCATTACATATTATATTTTTTTTTGGGTGCACATAGGCTTAAAAATCCACAAGTATATATTTACACAGTGTGATTTTAATTTGAGGTAGTAAAGGTTGGTTTAATACCTATATCATTTTCACATAGATATTACCTACACTCCTAGAAAGGGAAATGTAGTGGCTGATGCAGTAAGAAGTAGGACTCAAATACAAATAGTTAATGATGCCAATAAAGAGTGTTGGATTTTATTTTTGAGATACACTTGGAGGTGAGGGACTTTTGTGGCTAGATATTTCTCTCATACTTAGCAATGACGTCCACTATTCTAGATAGAGTGATTATGTTGAATTTATCATCTTCCTTGGGCCTAGTCCTACATAAGAGTGTGGTTGATGAGAAACCTCCTCCTAGATAAAGAATATATGAGAATGATATTTTAAGTATTCATGTTCATGTTTGGGTTCCAGTAGGAATATATGAGGATCTAATTAGGGTTTTTCACACCTCATTTTGGAAAATTCATCTCGACATTACAACAATTTATCATTATTTACATCACTAGTATTTGTTGTCAGGGATAAAATGATAGGTAACTTTTTTTCATGATGTGTTCCACCTATCAAAATGTGAAGGTGGACCATCTTAATCTATCTGGTCCATTATAAAAGTTACTCACTCATTAATTTAATTGGGAAGATGTTGTGATGGATTTTATAAATGGTTTTCTGAGGTCACCTTAAGGTAGTGATTCCATTTCGTTTATGGTTTACATGCTCATGATGATTTCTCATTTCATTCCGATCTGGGATTCCTTCTCAGTAGATAAGATTTAGTGGTTGTATATCCATGAGATAGTGTGACTTCGTGGGGTTCTTTATACTATGGTTTCATATAGGGAGGTCAAATTGACATCTTTTTCTTCAAATATATTGCAGAGGGCATTGGGTACATAGGTGGTTCTAAGGAAGGCATACCACCCTCTCATTGATGTTCTATCAAAGAACATAATATAGGATCTTGAGGACGTGTTCCATGCATGCGTTATGGATTTTGGGGCTCATTGGAGAACTATATACCCATATTTTAGTTCACCTAAAAATAGTTATTAGGAGACAATATAGATGGAACCTTTAAAATAATTGTATGGTTAGGGATAATGTTAAACCCAATGCTAGTCATAAGCTGGTGAGGCAAGTTTAATATGACCATATCTCATACTAGAGATAGTAGACCAAGTCTAGTTCATTAAGAAATTGATTTTTAGTGTACAATCTTGACAGAAATCTTACATCGATCATTTTAAATGACCTCTATAGTTCGAGGTCAGGGATATGATCTTTTATCATGCCTCACAGAGGGTAAGACAGTTATAGATATAGAGACATGGAAATATTTCACTGAGATATATAAGGCCATTTGAGATTCTAGAGGGATTTTATCATGTAGACTTTTGGTTTAAGTTTCCTTAGATTTATCAGACCAATATTGATGTCTTCCATGTATCTCAACTATTTCATTATCACTTAGACCCATCTCATTTTCTTAATCCCAAGGAGGTTGAGTTATAGATAGATGCATCCTTTTTGTAGAATTTTATTTGTATCATTAACACGATCACAAATAATCTGCATGGCTAGTTAGATCCACTATTATATGTGCTTTGGATGAAAAACCATTTATAGGAAAAGACATGGGAGTGGGAGGTCGACCTATATGCTCACTGAACAACATTATTCTCAGATGAATCTTGACCACCCTTTGAAGCAATGTTTTGGGATGAAGGATGGAATATTGTAAGATCCCACGTTTTCTTATTAGATAAAAATATTTTTTTTGGTTAAAAATGATTTTCTATTTCCTAATGTGTTTCCACAGTGAGATCATGGGTATATCAAGGGTTCCTAGTGACTGTTCAGAGCCCGAAGCCCTTCTTATTTGAAAAAAACAAATACGATTCATAGTTATGGGATACTGTGTGGGACCAACCACATGGATACCTATAACAGTGTGGTGGATTGATAGTTACATGCAATGTAAAACATGGTCTGATGAAACTATTCAACCTCATGTGCATGATGATGGGAGAACCTTAAATTTTTAGTAGAGCCAAACAAGCATGGTCGGTGTATGGTTTTATAAACAGTGCACCATTGATGTGAAAGGTTAAAATTGATGTAGTGAATGGAACACAATTTTTGCATGGGTTTTCTAACCAGGCGTCTGAGTATTTCTTTTTAAAATTACATATTTTACCATAAAATGTTTTAAAACATAAATCAAAATTCCATTTCTCATCTTTTGGATATACCTCATCTGTGGGAGATCGACTTCATGACTTCAGGTAGGAATTTCTCCCATTTCATCATCTAGACCTAGAATCAAACATCATTAGTCTAATAATATTCATATCTACGATTTCACGGATCATCCTATTTTATTCTTTATTTGACATCATATCAAAGGGATTATTTAGGTGAAATAAATTATTCCTTATTTTCCCTTTCTTAATCCGTTCTTCATTTTCCCTTGATCAAGACTAAATCAAATCTCAATATCAGAATACTGATCTACTATCGATCCACAATAGGTGTTTTTAGCTTTATCCTTATAGTTTGTTATTTTATAAATGGTAATTCCATTGTGTTGTACCTCAAAATATCTGACATTACCCCTAAAATTAATTAAACGATTAAATTGAATTAAATAGAATCATATAAATTTCACATTGAGTGCCACTTTATTGTTGGAGGTCATTTAGCATCAAACAAGGACACCCATGGGCTGTTTCCTTATCTTTCCATATGTTATACCACCTTGTTGGGTGTATGTTTTCTCCCCAATATTCTAGTATCCTAATAAAATGAATGAATTAAATTGATTTTATTATCATGTATTTGATGCCTCATTTTAAAATGAAGTGGCTTTTTTGATTATTTAAATAAAATTCTTTTATGAGTAGGATGAACTAGTATAATGTGATGAATTGAATTGATTATTTTGATGAGATGAGAAAATAAAAGGGTAGTGGGTGTCTTGGTTTAAATAACATGGATTATAATTTCGTAGATTCCTTGGATGTTCCCCCCATAGATCTTGATTATGGTAGTGGAACCCTTGGACCTATTACCTATGTGGGTATTGATTCTGTAGGATATCTAATGGCTTGATACCTAGTGGATCCAGCATTCTTTGGCTCACAGTGGACATGGTCTGTTAATATGCTCATTGTACAATTCCCAAGTCTTTAATGAGTTTCCATCATGATGATATTGGGACTCAACAATGATAATTTTCTCTTATGTGCCTTGTAGTAGGCCCAACATGGTACGACACTTTTCGTTACATGACATAACCTTTGTGGATGACTTTTTTATTTGGTATGGTTGTAGAGAATGTTCTATATAGGATAACATAGAATGGTAGTGGTAGTGGGTTTAAATTTGGTTGTACAGTATGGTTATCATTGATCTTTTGGCATGTTTTATAGATATCCTTGGTATAATTATCAGCTTAAAGTTGTTAGACTGAACATAATTAATCATTATTTATATTTTACCACAACTTGTGGAATTTGATACTTGATATTTTTAGCATGGATCCTTATATGGATATATAGATCCACTTTACTTATTTCTAATATTCCATGGGAATTTTTTTTCATTTATTCTATACCTACTATATATACATTGGACACTACTTTAGTTAGTTATACATAGCCTAGATTTGTTATCGACACCATTGGTTGTGGCCAACAATGTGTAATCTCACACCCTATTTGAGATGATATTTGGTACCTAGATAGAATTTATGGATGTAGGTATTTGAATGGGGAAAAAAGCCATAATACGATGGAGTATATTCTTATTTCATAGGATTATGAGATAACACAACCAAGATAAGATCATGATTCTATATGGGATAGTATATTTTAGCCTTTTTGGTTTTTTGAGAGATGTATTTTAATGGTTATGTGTATACTTTTGTCTATTTTTTATAGAGATGTGACACTAAACATGAATTTTTATGTGATATTACCATTTCTATTATTTATATATTATTTTCTTGAATGTTTATATTTTTATTATTGATTTACTAAACCATCAATTGACTCTTATTATTATTTTATTGTCTTATAATCTAAAATGAGGAAATAGTCTCCCATGGACAAACCCAAGGACCGTGTTACTAGTTAGTAGCCTTTGGAATATGGGGAGGCACACATGACACCATGTGAACCACTGGCTCAAGGAACCATTGATTATAATCCGATTCGGGATGTTACAATCGTGGTACCTAGTATTTTCCTAGCACCCATGTCTATTCTCCTCTCCTATTCCATCCTCCACCAAACTCCTCTAATTGCATCACAGTTACTAATTTCACACAACATGGAAGTAAAACAATATAATATATGATAATTACTAACATGTAATGACTAGATTCATTTCGAACTCTACACAATTAGGACTCTTTTACCCTATAATATTCAACCAAATTCTTGAGGGAACATGTCTTGTCATTGACTTCTAATCTTAATTTCTCACTCATGTTTCATGTTGGACATTCCAATGATTCCATCTAACCTAAATTAGATATATTATTTCCCCCCTAATACATGATGACTTCAACAAATAATATATATATAAATATTCACAATGGAAATTTTTGATTCATGATTGATACGGAACTCATCTAGTCACTAGTATGTATTTATTATGATTTTTTCAATTCATATAATTTATTTTTGTAGTTCATAGGGATGGGGTAAAATTTTATGAAATTTGGAAATTAGAACAGGGATCATGGTTTTTTAAAACCATGATCACAAACTAAGAAATGGGGAGAAGGGTTTTTCAAATGGGATCACATGGTTAATTCTTGCTTAGCACTAGTCATTCATGACTTCAAAGAAACTGTGAAGACTAACCTTTGGGGTTTATAGGGGGTTATATGTTAACCTTAAAATTTTTATAACCATTTAGGTAAACCATACAACCTATTCTTAGAGTATCCTTTTAGTTATTTTTGGTTCTTTGAATTTGGGTTTTATTTTAATTCCTCCCCAATTTAAAACATTATGGCCTTGGGGCCTCTACCAATAAATTTACATCACTAACACACTCTCCATGGTATGAATTTTGTGATTTTTTTATGATTTCCGCACATAATATCAAAGTTACGTATATCCTTATCTATATTTATCCCATTTTTCTTGATTTATTCTCTAATTATTCCTTACTTTACAAACTCTACAGTCCATTTTCATAGGGTATCACATCTAATTTAGGTTTAAATAGTGGTTTTATGCTTTTAGGGATTGTGGACTTCCTATTATGACTTATTCATGCAGTATTCATCCAAGGAAACATGTTTCCATATTTTTAGGTAGGTGGTTACATTTCATAATATTTATTTTAAAATTCCTCGATTCTTGGATTTTGAAATATACTTTACCTATATAATAAAAAATCATATAAAGAGATAATAATGATTTCATTAAAACCCCCAATGTATTATTTTTTACTTAAATTGGGTTTTCTAGTTTAAGTCTATCCTAATCCTAAGATTAAATTTATTCCCTCCTTATTTTTGATGAAATTTATATGTGTGGTTTTCTCAAATCGAATGATTTATATAGGTTTTTTTATACTAGAATGATTTTTAAATTTGGTATTCTATAGTTTAGTTAGCTTTCTATATTTATAATGGGTTTGCATGATCTATGGATGTTTTTAATGATTTAATTAGTTGATCTTAATTATGTTTGATGTTATTTGTTTGTTATTTTTATTATTCATTTTCCTTAATGTAGTTTTCAAAAATGTGTTTTAATTTTATGATTAATTTCTCAAAACCAACATCTCATTTGGAACCTTCAAAAAATTGTTTTATTGGTTATAGCTATACCCATGTTTAGCCTCATTGTTGATCTATTTAAAATGTTTGTATGTTTTGATAAATGATGTTATTGTTTAATGATTATTATGGGTTTAGAAATGGGATCATTATTAACAAGTGTTCGCGGTGGGATTGATAATAGTTTATTACCCTATGAGCCATTATTTATTTGTGATTGTACAATGATAAATGAAGACCACCTCTTTTAGATTGTTTCATGGTGAAACCATGTTTAAATTAGTGGAAAATAAAAGGACAAGTTTTGTTATAGTTGAGATTATGAAATGTCTAACAGCATATAGTTGAGTAATGTCTATGATACTGGGATATTCTCCTAATTATGCTTGCTTAACAATAATTTAGGTGGAAATTGTAGGATTTTACAACTTATTGGATGTTTCTTTCACTTATTCACATCTATTTGTTTCTCATTTGTCCCAATTGTTATGCCGCATAATGAGTATTATGTATTATGTTTTGGTTATGACATAATTTATATGTTATTAACATGTTTTCCTAGTTTAATTTCATTATTAATGTTTAAGGGGGTTTTTTGTTTGTGATATTTAGTGGAAGATACTGTTGTGTGTTCCTTATTTTTATTCTTTAAGGATTCTTATTTAGTTTTTTATGCTTCTAGAATTATATATATATTTTTTCATAACACAGGTGGTTGTTTTTTTTCATACTATATAGTTATAATGATATATTTATGATTCATACAATTGGTTTATTTGTGTGGAATTTTTTAATTGGAGTGTTTCTAAATGTAAAATGAGGAAGTGGTTTGGGTTTTCTAAAGAAAACATTATTGATAGGTGAAATATATTTTTTATGGCCATGTAAATGTTAACGAAATATATTTGGTACACTATATTTTCAAACTACTATTCATGGATCATCTTGTAAAAAGGATGTAAAAGACTCAAAATGGAACCCTATTATTTTTGGATCACATCATAAAACCCCAAATTTGGAGGTATGTAGCCTTCATGTTTTTTAATGTTTTCATGTCATGACTACCATGTTATATTTATTTTAGACTTCATGAGGAAGATGAGTTGATTTTCATTCATGGTAGTGACTTTGAGTCACATGGTGGATACAATTTCTTGGATGTTGGATCACTTGGGATATTTTTTATTAACCTCCATGGGATTTTTTCTTATTTTAGTCTCATTTTTTGATGAAAATATTTTATTGTATTGTATTTTTAATAGTGGTATTTTATTATATTAGGTGTGTTATAATATAGTTGGTTTATTTATTTTAATTTAATGTAACTAATGTTTATTCATGATTATCCAATGTTTGGATAATTTATTTCATGTTTCTGGGTGGATATCATTTCTTTTATTATTTAATTTATTGACTAAAGTCATTCTATATGGTTGTGTTTTTATACTTTCATCACTTTTTCCCTACCCAGGAAGATAAAAAACATTCTATGATCCCTATATTGATAGGGGTTTGGTAAATTTTCAAGATAAACTAGAATGGTTTATTTAAAATGTTATCAGAGGCCTCTAGTTATTTGGGGTATAACAATATATATGAGATAAGTCCTTTAAATATCGAGAGGTAGGAACTAGGCAGTTCCTGGTGAACTCTCCTTCATTATGATCTTTGAGTTTCCATTGGTGGTCAGGTTTTTTTTTGAGATTTGGGTTTCATAAATTATTATTTTTAGTCATTTGGATATGTTTATCAATATATTTAGTTTAAATGATACCCCATATGTAATTTCTCAAATTCCCTTAGTTTGGGGTGAAAATGGTAGGAAATCTAAAAGAACATTATGGGGGTGCATGGTCTATTATACCATACATAGACCATGTGAACCCATTTTGGGTTAATTACATTTATAATTTCATCGTTTTTCTGTGGTGTGACAAACATTGGGACCAAACATTAAATAGTGGTAAAACTATGGAAATTTTTATATCAACACATTGGTATTTAAAATTTCAATTATGATTGACTTTTCTAGTTTATGACTAATTAAATGGGATTCACTGATAGATAAATTCCTTTAACAAAGATATAATATGCCTTTATTAACACTAAAAATGTTCTGATAAAATAAGCATAATTAAAGACATAAATCTTTTAACAATACTAAAAATCAATTTTAAAGGTCGTCTTTAGTAGTGCTAAAAAGGCGCTCTTAAAAGGGGCATTTAAAAATACCTTTTTAGTGATGTTAAAGGGGGCATTAATGGATATTTTTTAGCACTGGTAAATGAATTGTTGTTAAAGGGGGTAATTTTTTTAGATGTATATTAGTCTAACCTCTTTAATCATTGCTTACTTGACCTCTTTTACAACGCTCTACCCCCACCCCCCTTTAGCAGCACTTTTCACCACACCACCCCTTTTATCAGCTCATTTCCAATTTCTAGCCTCATGAGCACTTTCCAGGATTCGAACCAGGCACTTAACCTTCAAATATGGAATGTATTTACCACCACACCATGTTGTTTTTCTATTTGTTTAATGATATTTCTATATATATATATATATTTTTCCACATATATTTCCATATATTTATATAATTACTTTTAAATAAATGTATACAATATATGCATGAGTGATATATATATATTTTATTTATTTATATATATTATATTTTATATTGATTCACATATACTAATATATAATATAAATATATATCCGTTTATTAATACACACATATACGTATATATAAAATTTATAAATATATTTGTATAATGTAAAAAATGGATAAATATTGTTTAAAATAATTTAATATAATATTTATTTATTTTGAAATATGAGAATATAAATTTCTATGTAAATATAATGATATATATATATTTATATGAGTGATTTATTATAAGTAATTTTGAAAAAACATGAATATATTTAATTATAAATAAAATTATTTTGTAAAAAATGATAAAATTTAAAAACTATAATCTCAATATAAATTTAAGTCATGGGAATAAATTCATTCCCCACTAAAAGAGGGAAAAAATTCCCCCTAAAATGATTCTGAAAACCCTACAAATTTTAAAACAAGTAGTGTGCCCTGACCAAAATCTCGTTTTTGGAGGCCTTATGGGATATTTTGGCCACAATAAATTTTATTGATGTTTACCTCTACCACATAGGGAGTAGATCTTATCACATAATTCGATTTTATATGTGTTAGTGCCCAAACAGACACCCAGATCAAAAGCTATGGTCGTTTGATGTTCGAGTTATGTCTTAAACATATTTTAGATATTTTATTGAATTTTTGATTTTTTTATCTTCAAATTGATATTAAATGAATACTACTCAGTAATAATAATAAAATTATTAATTAAAAATGTTTTTTAGTTATTTTATAATCCATTCTCACTATATATAATATATATGAAATGTGATTTTATATTTACCTTATATAAAACATATTTTATTAAATATATATTTTATATATATTAATATAAATATAGTTAGATATTAAAATATTATTTTTAATGAAATATAATTTATGTTTTAGTAAAATATTAACTGCGCTTGTAAAAAATCACTAATAGAAAACCTCATTTATCAATGCTTTTTATCGCACTAATAACAGTTAGGCCAATATCATTTCTTGTATGAAAGAACTGATAAATCACCCCCTTCAGCAATTCATTTTTTTTGTACCACTATTAAATACCCCCATTAATAGTGTTTTTAGCACTAAAAAGGTGTCATTAATAACGTTTTAGCTAGCCCAATTATAGCCCTAACGCAGGATAATCTTAGTTTTGTAGTAGTAATTTATGGATTATTTATGTTATTTGTTCATGTTTTAAAGTGATATTTTATAGTTTAGTATTTAACATTATTGTACCAAATCATCATTTATTCATAATCAAATTTCATCGGAATTGATTTTAATCGTTATTTTGAATGAATTTTTAGGTGTCTAAGACCCATAATCGCAAATATGGTTCAAAATGAATACCATTAATCGAATTTTCCATGATAAAATGTAATACGACCAATGTTTAACTTGCATATATTTCACATTAATCTTACCTCTCACAAAACTATCAAACAATTGAAAAAATAATACATATTAAATCTCTTGGGACACTAGATAAATAAAAAAAATCTTATTGTGAACATTTCTTAATAATCACACCATACCATATCCAATTATAGAAATATCATTGGTTATACTCATATTTATACTCTATTGAATTCAAAAATATGAATGAAAGAGATTATATTCTATTTATATGAAATGATAAGAGTTAAAAATTTATGATAATAATTGAGCATATAATAATAATGTGTGTATGTTTTCATAGTAAACATCCATGAACATAACATTATAAAATCATACCCAAATAAATAAGAATCATCAAAATTAACTAGAAGATTAATAATTTTATATTATTATAGTGCATGAGTTATTATAACAAGGGAATAAGGAAAAAATGATATTATAGGAAAAAAATATAATAATCGAAAAATATTTTCCTTTTCAATGCTCATATCATTGAAGATCATCATATAGTGGATAGAGCCACATAATGGATGGGGTTTACTCCCCAATCCCATAAACATAGTGGAAACAGTCTCATTGGGTTCTAGTTTATCTACCTAAATAGTGACATGTCATCTCACATGATATAATTCATTACCTAATTCATTATTGGGTTGTATAATTTTGGTCCCACTGATCAAATAATTTATATTGTTCATTAGTGTTAAGGTACACTCATCATTTCCATTCATATTATATAATGACATATAAAACATTACCTAATTTATTAAAGGGATATATAATTTTAGGTCCCCCCACAACATAATGAAAACCATACATAGGTGTTCTAAGAGAACATGGAAACATTATATATCAAACATTAGTTAACCCATGGAAAAGAGTTGGGTTTCATGAAAAATTCCATATAATATTTCATAATCCATCCAAAGATATAATATGGTTCATGGAATAAAAATATATATCTATTGTAACATAATGATCATTAAGGATGTTTACATAAGTAAAAACACAATTTTTATAATATTGTATAAATAGTTTTAAAAACAATAAGAAATATCCCTTTATAAATTTTTTAAAACATTGAAAAATTATTTTAAATAAAATTAATTAAGCACGATAAGTGTTTTTAAATATTTTCATTAAAATAATAAAAGTGTTTTCAGAAATTAAATTTTATAAATGAAATATGTTTTTCAAATATTTTTTTTACGAATACATAAAAATTATATATGACTTTATTAAAAATTAAAACCGAAAATCTCTTTTAGAATCATTAATTCTTTTTCAAAATCAAACCTATACTACTAAAAAATATAACATTATTACTTTTGAATTCGAAATCATTAATAATTAAAGTCATTTATAAAACCATTTCAAAACAAGTTGATGAATATTTCTAAGTAAAATTTCTCTTAATGTTTAATGAGACCATAAAAGAGTTTTTTAATAAAATTGACATAGTATAAAAATAATAAGTTATTGGTGAAATTTGAAAGTAATTTTCACAATGTTTAAGGTAAAAAAATTTAAAATAAAAAATTATTTATAAACATATTCATTAATAAAGGATCCTTGAAAAGAATATAATAGTTTTTCAGAAAAAAATTTATATTTTAAGATAAAACATAATTTTTCTAAAATAAAAACATTTTAAACATTTTAAAAATACCATTATATAATCACACATCATGTAAAAACCTTATTTTTGGGAAATATTTTTTTTCAAATTAATTAATTTATTTTTTATATTTTTCATATCAAGGAACACAAAATATAGCTTGAGTTATATGAATGAACCAAGTTATTCTTTCTTTGTATGCTACACCATATTAATATTTAATTATAGGATATCCCAATATATGTTTTCTATACACGAAACACTAACTTGGCTTGGTTTATAGACAACACTAACATGATTTGCGTTACATGCAACCCTGAGTTTCTATGAAACAAAATTTTTTTATTATAATTAACTAAATGAAATAGATATATAACATTCTTTAAACATAATAGAATAAATATTAATAAAATGTTATCAATATTATTCATAATGGTTTCATATAATAAACATAGTGATTATAAAACATATAATTTTTTTAAACTCTTTATATTTTTGGAAATACTCTTATCTATAAAAAAAATTAAAAATCATTATGTGAAAAAAAATAAAACTGGTTTTAAAAAATTTTAAAAATTTAATTTGATAAAATAGAAATAAAATTTGATTTTATAATAACATAATTATATAAGGTTTAATTTTTGGTTTTTTTTGAAACATCATTTTTGGGTGAACACTGCGAAATACTGAGTTTTAATACAAAATTTATTTTTCTTCTAATTTATTTTACTATTTAAATTACATTTTAATTTTTTTTAAAGTCAAAATAGATAAATTATACATCTATTAATCCAATTTAATTCATTTTTATCATTTTTATATTGAATTTATATGTATAATCAAAATGAACTTTTGACTATTCTATCTTTAAAAACATGCTTCCTCGTCATGTCTGTTACATTAACATTAAACATAATTTTTATGAATCTATGATTTAAATTTAGATAAATGTAAATACATGGTTTTAATCAGTATAATATTTTTGGTCTAATAAATTCAAATTAATTTTTGACCACAAATATTAGTCAATGTGACTAAAATAAATTATAGCTATTAAAGTAAAATTAAGATTAACAAGAGACTAAACATTGATTATAAGGGCCAAAATGACATATAAAATTGTCTAAAATACATTGGATGTCCACATTTCTGCCATAAATCATCCATTTTTGAGTTTGTTTTTGTTTTTATGAAATGGTTTATGTTGGAACATGGGTACACCTAACTTGTTTTCAAAAATTCTATCTGAGTCCCATCCCTCTCCTATAAAATGCCACCAACACAACCCATATTCACACCAATAAAACCACTTAATATCACAAACTATCTTCTCAATTAGCTTTCCAAAATCAATCCATTTCTCATCAATTCTCTCTTTTTTAATAAATCAAACCACGAAATCCAATTGGTGAAAACAAAATAGATTTACCCAAAGAAGAGTTAACATCCATCCTCAAGATCCATTCTTTTAATTACATTTTATACTACCTCAATTTTTCTATTTCTGTGGATAAATAATAGAATCATTATCCTCAATATAATGAGATTTATTTTTTGATAATGGTTTAACCAACACTTACAAACACTTCCATCTAATGGGTAATGAACTTTCTGTTCTTGTGTACAGTGAACTACCACCTCACGAAATGATGTTGTTATTTTTTACTTTAAAACCTTTCATAGTTATGAATTGTGATGGAAACTATATTTTTATATGATATATATTATTTATATTATGTGTTTATTCGTATTTAATTATTATATAACACATAACATCATGATTTACATTTTGTGTAAATATGATAATTTCAGTTCGGTAAGTGTGGACTACCCCCTACTCAAAGAGATGGGATTCACTTAGAAACTACATGAATTATATTAATTATGGGTTTAGTGAAATTATTTGATATATATAAACTAGTAATTTGAAAACAATGAATATATATATATATATGTCATTTACATTTTTTATTTTGATATTACAAAGAAAACTGAAACAATATTCATGCATATGTACAACGTACCCTCTCCATGAATGGTGTATTATTTTTCATATTTATATATTATATATATTATATATATATAATGAATATAATTTATATTTATATCATGTTTTAGATTTTGGGAATTATTATATAAGTATGAGGAAAAAAATATAACAATTTAAGACACATGTGAAAAACAAAGAATATATTACACACAAAAACCTTAAATTGGAATTGTGAATTAGGGGGGAATATAAAGTCATAGTAAAACCATATATGGTATTAGATATAATAATTTAGTTCTGTAAAATATTTATAACAAAATTAATTTTAATATATCGAAGGTTTTTATGAGTAGGGAGAGAGTCGAGACATAAGGTTAGAGAATTTTATCTCACACTTTATTTCCAAGAGATACATGTATTATTAACCACACATTTCTTTTGTGTGGTGTGTATAATGACAATTCCTTTATAATATGATTTTTATAATTAAATTTATCGGTATTTTCATATCGATTTGATGATCTTTCTTTCATAGGGATAATGTTTCAAAAGATACCAAATCAGTAAAGTAATTTTGTCTCAATTTCCCTTATTTCTGCCACATGCCATGTTATACACCTATATTTTTTCATGAGGTGTATATATTTCCTTTTACATGTTATATAATGATTATCATTATTTTTATGACGTATTGTGATTCATTTAATGTTATTATTTACATTTCATTAAAACTCAATGTTTCCAAATTGGTGACTATTTATAGCGACATTGTAATGTCACAGAAATTTCTATGTAGTTTTTTTTAAGTTATATGGATTATTTCAAAACCAATAACTGAGAAGGAACATGATTCTGAGTCTGGGGGTTCCCGAAGTAATTGTTTCAACTTTTTAATATTGCACATGTGTGATTTTGGTAACTTCTACACTAGTTCAGAAATAAAAAATCCGAGTGCACCGTTGGATCCGGAACAACGAATTTTACTTAGGAAGGACCTAACCTAGACCGACACAGGTCGAATGTTAAAGATAATTTTTGGTAATTTTAATGAAAAAATAAAATAATATTAATAATGTTTATTTTATTCAAAATGTCTCTCTACAACACAACGGTGAGTCAGCTGTTTTATTTCTTAAATGAAACTGCATAATGGAGTCGTGATTCTGTGTAATAGAAAAGCTGAAACACGTTTCCTCTATTTGATGGATTTTCAGGGATACGGGATCGGGAGAGGATCCTAGAGTATTCTTTTAATATTTAATGGAATTTCTTTAGAGAATGTTGAATGGTGATGAATTAAGGATCTCCAATGACAACGGATTCCCCCACATCTTCGAAAGATTTCACCAACAAAGATGGATTCCGAATGGAGGATCGATGAATGATGATAGTTTGTCTCTATTATTCACTAGGGATCGATCCAATCCTTTATGAGGGGATTTATTTCTATTTTATTTCTATCTTTCCTCATTCTTTGATTTGAGTGATGGGCATGGATCAACCCACGAACATATTGACTTGTTGATCGATTGGGTTTTTCGGGATGGTTTTGATTGTAGGTATTTGAATCAGGATCATCAATGTTTTGATGATTCCATGCTTAGAGTTATTAATCTCCCCCGATTTCAATTCTAACATGGATGGATCAGGCCCAACATTAACAAGGCCTAGATCTATCCATTTTGGGAGTTCTTGTGTTCTTCCCATTTCTCACGGCGCATCAATCCATACTACCGGCTTGTTGGCTAGCGATGACATCAATCCATGATCTAGTTGAGACCACAACGATGGATAATCCCACAAAAGGAGGCCTCAAGAGATGGTGGTGCTAGGAGAACAAATGCAGTTAGGGTATCCAGTGGTGGTGGAAGGTAACCGCAATGATGGAATCCCACAACCAAGCGGGCCATGGGGGCTCTTAGGGATGTTATCTTATAGGCCAATGGTGGAGGATCACAAAAAACCACCACATGCGGTAAGATAGGGACTTTTCAACAGGCTAGGAACTGCAGTCCAACAGGACCACTGTCCTGTATGATTGCGGTGGCTGGCAGTGTTTTTAGGGTGGGACGCGGCATACACTACATCTGAGGTAGACTAACCGACCAACTCCAACAGGCCAGGTCGAACCGGTAGGTCGGGTCGGACATGGTGAGTTTGGTGGGACCTGGCAGGTCCGGTCAGTCTGACTGGGTCAGATCAGAATTAGACCCCACCAACCCCATTTCACTAAAACACCCATATCTCTCAAATTGTACATCTGATTGAGGATTCATTTTTTTGTTGGGACCCATGCTAAGAGAAAACCATTTTGAGATAATCTATGTGAGTTTTTGTGGAAGTGAACATATGACCTTTGGTTTGAGGAATAAGTTCTCCCATAATAATCATTCTATGAGCATGAATCATGTTGCTGGATGTGATGAGAAGATTATGACTATGGGTCTAAGTGACACATTGGGTCAGAGTGACACAACGAGTCTAGGTGAATCAGTGCGTATATGTGAGTTGGTGGGTTTAAGTTACTCAATGGGTCTATGTGAATCAATTGTACTGGCTGTTAAGTGATTATGTATGATAGTCTTTCTTTTCATACTTAGATTTATAAAAATTTGAGCTGACATATTTTCATTTTAACTTTTCTTTGTGCTCTTTCCTTTGTGTTTTGGGATCCTTACTGAGTACTATTTTACTCACCCATGCAAGGTCTTTTCCCACATGTGTCGTGTCTTATGCCGATGACTAATTCTTTGAAATAGTCCTAGGTGGTCTTGGACCAGGTGGTTCCCAGTGAGATTAGACAGGGGAGGCGTACTCCTATGGCTTCAGGCAGCTACCCGCCACCTACCCTCCCAGTAGGGTTTTCTACAGACGGGTTTCCAGTGACTTGTTCACTGTCCTGTTTACAGATTTTCATTTTTTGTGATTATATATTTTTCACATTTACATCTTGTTTTATACTCTTACCCTTAGTGGTTGACTCAGTTATTAATTTTCAAAATTTGTGGGTTTGCATCTTTGTTCATGTGTGTAGGTTTAATGGCAATGCCATCCATTTGTGATACAATCCTACTCGGCACTAGTCACCAACCCATGGCCAATTGGAAGCAATATTGGCATAGTCAAGGTGTGGTCCCCAATGGGATGGGTCATGGTAGATTTGTATTATAGTAGTTCAATTCCACATTGGGATTGGGAGTCTCTGAGATTGGTTTAGGAAAGCAATGTTAATTTTTTCGAGTTCATCTTTAAGGCTAGGACTCCAGTGTTGGTGCCGCAGCTAATATATCCATACACCAGGACCCTCGACCATCTACATTCATACTTAGTACATGAAAACATTGGTTGTGGGGAAATAAATTGTACATGAATCGTATAGGATTCTTAGTGTGCCCTCTTGTCCTTCTTGAATCAGCTCACCTGGTATATTCTATTGATCATGGTTCATCTTGAAATATTTTAGGATGACTTCTCATATACCACCATCCATGATTCTATTATGTGTCAATGAGGAAGGTATTCCTAGTGATGAGGATTTTGTATAGATATTAGTACAATAGGTTTCCACACTCGGTGGTGTGCTAGTGTTACCAATACCCATCAATCTGGAGTTGCTACCAGCACTACTGATAGATGATGAATGCATCCTTTGTGAATAATAGGAGTTATAGAGGAATAGACCTCCCATGTTAAAGGGTGAGACTGAACCCTAGGTGGATGATGAAGGGCTCGAGGTAGTTACAAGAGTCATCCATCTAGTAAGGATTCCTCTCAATCAGAAGGTGGACATAGGTGTGAGCCTTCATTAGGGATCAGTGGGGAGATGGTGGAGCTTGACGAAGTGACCCATAATTGGACATACTTTGAGAGCCTCTTAATAAAAGATTTCATTCTAGAAACATTATGTTCATTTCATATAAAATAGGTACTACAACTACAAAAGGGTGGCATGATAGTAGTGGAGTACTCATTGAGATTCACTATGCATTCTCACTACACTACAGACACTGTTCAAAAACCTTTATTTAGTGCTTGGGATTTCAAGTAGGGTAGTGCATAGGATTGAGAATTTGTAAGGGGACCTATAAAAGTAGCAGTCCATGGGTGGAGGTTTTAGGTACTTCCACCACAACCCCATGGTGGTCCGCCACGACTCTAGGAGCTGGTGGATAGGGGAGGTCCCAGATTCAAGAGATTGAGGCATACAATCCCGATGATCGGGAGATGATAAGAGGTATGATCTCTTTATTCCACAACAAAGATTTTGTTTTTATAGACATAGGTTTCAATCACTCTTTCCATGAAACAGATCTTGTTTTAAGCTTAGAGATTCTGGTGGAGCTGTTTTCTCGATCCTTAAGATTATTGACACCTACAGGAAGAGGATTCGATGATCATGCACTGGTGATAGCATTGTGAGGATACTTTATGAGGATAGAGATTTGGATGAGATATACTAGTAGTGGCATCGAGGAATTATTATTTCATTCTTGATATGGACTGGTTATCCACATTCCATGGTTAGATTAATTGATTTAGGAATAGAGTGTGGTGTGTCTATAGAGATGGGACAAGGTTTTCCTTTATCGGAAAAGGGTAATATTGTAGCACAAGAAAGAATTTCTTGGAGGAGGGTGCAGTTGATCAATCACCAGTTGGATAACCTTACCCTTAGAGAAGTGTACGAGAGGAGTCCTCAATTTCTTATAGTAGTGGATGAGTATGAGGAAATCATCCCTGAGGATGTTCTGAGAGTACCTCATAGTAGGGTGGTTGACTTCTACATTGATTTTTTTACCCTATGATAGAACCTATATCCACACCCGAATATCGGATGGTCCCCATATGGCTTTATGAGTTGAGGGTACAAATGGAGGAGCTACATAAGATTGGCTTTATGAGGCCCATTGTTTCACCTTGGATGACCCTAGTTCAATTTTTTTAGAAGGAATACAATAGATTGAGACAATGTATGGACTATCATTTCCTGAATCATATATCCATGAAGAATATATATCCACTATAGATAATCAATGACCTCTTCGACTGGATAATGTGAACAAGGTGGTTCTCAAAGATATACCATAGTTCTAGCTATCATTTGTGTCATTTATGGGATGAGCATGTTCCAAATATACCCATTAGATGTCGGTATGCCCACTATGAGTTCTTGTGGATTCTATTAGATGTGAGCAATTCCCCATCAGTGTTCATGGGACTCATGAATAGGATCATCCAACCTTTCCTTGACTACTTCATCATGGTCCGAATTGATGACATCCTAGTGTACTCGGTGTCTGAGGAGGACCATTCGACAGACCTTTGTATGGTCTTGGATACACTCCGAGAGAACTATCTATATTGGATTCTCTCAATGTTTCAGTTCGGGATTCAAGAATTCCACTTTTTGGGACACGACATTACAGAGGCTGGAGTTGCAATGCATCCGGTGAAAATATATGTGGTTCAATATTGGGATCCACCAAGAAGCGTGACTGTGGTGAGAAGTTTCTTGTGTTTGTATGTATATTATTGATGGTTCGTGCCCGACATTTCCAAGGTTAGATCACCCTTATCATCTTTAACACAGAATGGAAAACCCTTCATGTGGACGGAGAAGTTCGATTAGAGTTTCCAGGAGTTGAGTTGGAGACCAACAAGTGCCCCATCATGAGACTCCTAGATGAGGGCGTTGGGTATGTAGTGTTTTTGGATGCATCAAGGACCAGACTGGGTTGTTTCCTGATGTAGAATAAATAAGCGATCTCCTACAATTCGAAACAGTTGAACAACACGAGCAGAAGTATGTGACCAATGACCTTGAGTTAGCACTGGTGGTCTTTGCTTTGAAAATTTGGCGTCACTACTTTATTGCTGTGCAGTCTACCATCTACTCAAAGTACAAAAGTATATGGTATATCTACACCCATAAGGACATGAACTTGAGGTAGTGGTGGTTGTTAGAGTTACTCCCAGATTATGAATTCGATATATTTTGTACTCCTAAGAAGGGGAATGTGGTGGTGGATGTGCTGAGTAAATGATCCAGGTTGTAGTTGCTGAGTGAGTCATTGATGTAGTTAGTCATGAAATAGATATTTTTTGTGGATGGTGATGGATCAACTTAACTTCAGTCAATTGATTCCAATCCCCCACTCATATAATGAGATAGAGAGGCACAACTGGGGGATGTTGACTATGAGACCTATCCAGATCAGTTAGCCATATGGCAATCCCCTGATAGATATTTGATGGGTGGGGAGCACTTCATACTTTTCAGAGGGTGCACCATTGTACCTAGGATGTTACAATAGTAGGATCTAAGAGATCTCCACACATCCCCTTGGGAATTACATCCATGACTGGAAACGATAGATCATGATCTATGACATCAGTTCTAGTGGTCATGGATAAAGAAGGCAATGGATGAGTTCATTTCTTGGTGCCTCAATTTTCATCAAGTGAGGGTAGAGAATAAGGTTGCAGCAGGCTTAGTTCAGCTAGTTGAGGTGCCATAGTGGATGTGAGATTGTATATCGATGGACTTTGTGATGGTTTTTCCATGCAAGTCAAGGGGAAAAGACATTATCTATGTGATCATTGACCGGATCACCATTTTTTCCCACTTCCTACACATTTGGGAGAAAATATTGGTTGGGATCATAAGACACATCTATATTAAGGAGATAGTTCATCTTTATGGGTTTTCATCTACCATCATTTCAAACAGTGATACTCGCTTTAAATACTGGCAATGGAGAGGATTACAAGAAGTATTCAGGACTATGTTTTTCATGATCACGATGTTTCATCCAATAACGGATGGCCAGATAGATAGGACTATCTATGTTTTATATGATTTGATTTGAGGTTGCATCTTGGAATTTGGTCGTTATTTAAAGGACCACATACCACTAGTGGCGTTTGTGTATAAAAATAGTTCCCACTCCACCATTGGTATGGTACAATTTTATGCATTGTATGGGTGACCACGTAGTTCATTTATATGCTAGACAGACCCAGGGGAGTCAATATTAATTGTCCTAGAGTTGGAATGGGATACAACTGAGAAGGTGCAGATCATACAGGAGTGGATGAGGATAGTAAAAAGCATGCATAAATCTTGTGATGACAATATACGTAGGCCTTTGTAGTTCTAGGAGGGTGACCACATGTTCTTTAGACTCTTCCCTTAGTGTGGATTGTGGATGTTTGGCTGGGGTGACAACTTGTCTCCAAAGATCATCAACCCTTTTCAGATTATAAGTATATTTACATTGGTTTCATACTACCATTCTCTTCCCCCACAAATGAATATGGTGCATGATGTATTTATTATGTTGCAGTTAAGGAGGTACATGCTTAATCCATCCCATTCCATTAATTGGGGTGAGCTAGACACTAACGATGGGCCGACATTTATGGAGTTTCTAGTGGAGATAGAATATTTATCAGATAGGATCCTTCATGGATGGTTGATTCCTCTGGTATGAATTTCATGTAAGTACAAGAATCTCTAGGAGAGAACTTGGTATTGGAAGGTTCAGATTCATGCTCAGTATCTCCATTTTTGTTTAGATCTTGTTTTGGATTTTGAGGATGTAATTATCTATGGTAGGTAGAATATAATGTCTGAAAATTATACATGTAATTTTTTTAAATTATATGGATTATTTCAAAACCAACCACTAAGATGACACATGATTATGATACCTAGGGTGCCTATATTTTTTTCAACTTTATAAAATCACACATGTGTAGTTTTGGTAACTCATATACTGGTGAAAAATTAAAAATCTGAGGGCACTATGGAATCTAGAACGGTGACTTTTCATTAACGAAGGACCTAACCATGACCAGTGCAGGTCAAAGGTAATAATTAATTTTGGGTCTTTTTAAAGAAAAAATAAAATAAGCATAAGAAAGTTTATTTTATTTAAAATTTCTCGATGTAACCCAATGACGAGGCAACTTTTTATTTCTTAAATGAAATAGCGTAATGACGCTAAAAATAAATGTAATAGAAATGCTCAAATGCATTTACTATATTTAATGGAATATTATGGATAAAATATAAGTAGAGGATCATCGAGTTTTATTTGAATATTTTAAGGAATTTTGTTGGTTAAAGATGAAGGAAGACGAAATAGGGATCACCAGGGACAACAGACACCCGCTTCTCTTTGAAGGATTTCACCAACGAAGATGAAATCCAGATCAAGGATCAAAAAACAACAATAGTGCATCTCCATTATTCCCCAAAAATCGATCAAATACTCAAATTAGGGGTTTATTTCGATGTGATACTTTTTCCCCGTTCTTTGATTTGAACGATGAACATAGATCAACCCATGAATAGGTTGACACGTGGATCGATTGTGTATGTTGGATGGTTTTGATTGGTGGTATTTGAATCAGGGTCATCCATGTTATGATGACATACATGATTAGAGTTTTTAATCTCCACCAAATATAAATTATAATACGTATGGATTTGTGAAGACACGAAGAATGCCCAAATCCATCTATTTTGGGCATTGTTGTGTAATTTCCATTTCTCGCGGAAAAACGGTCCAGGCCGCTGGCACAAAGGCCGGTGGTGATAGAAATTTGTGGTTTAAGAAGGACTGCAGTGGTGGATCATCTTGTGGTAGGAAGCTGTGTTAGATGGTGTAACCATGTGGATGACCACCTGTATGGGATGCGATGATGGCAGAATGATGCAGCTAGGTGGCGGCCCATGAGAGACATAGAAGGTGGGCCACATCACACCACAGGGAACCACTGTCTAGCAGGACCAAATCAGAGGACCCACGGTGGCTGACCACATTCATCATGTGGGGACGTGGATCCCACCTCGTTTTGGGTGGAGCAACTGTCCTTCCCTTCTGAGCCGTGCCAAGACTTACAGGTTGGGTTAGACTGGACCTGGACCCAACTGACCCCTTTTCAATAAAACACCCATAACTCTCAAAGTGTATGTCTGATTGATGAGTTATTTGTCATGTTGGGACCCTCATAATGAGAGTTCAATTTGAGACACTCTAAGTGGTTTTTCATGGAAGCCCACATATAGCCTTTTGATTTATGACTACATTCTCCTGAAATAATCATGGTATGAGCGGGAATCCATTGGTTGGTTTTCACGAGAAGATTGTTATTATGGTTCTAATTGACACGGTGGTTCTAAGTGACATAGTGGGTCTAAGTGACTCAGCAGGTTCTAGGTGACTCAGTGGGTGTAAGTGACTCTATAACTACCCAATGTTTTTCAATGTAAATTCCCTTCTCATAAGTATGTCATAAAATAACATAAATACACAACATAATGAACTACTAAGTGCTAAGTGACCTTTAAAAATAAGTTTGACACTTCTATGTTTGGAAGTTTTAAATTCCGGCACCCACTGTTGTAATTAGTAAGTTATTTGGAGTCCGATAAGAAAATTTTAATTTTTTGTGAATAGTAACCTACCCTAATGAATAGTTGCATACCCATATGAATAGTGCTATACCCCAATGAATAGTATCATAACCTATGGTATTATGAAAATAATATTACAGTTGTATGTATGATATAACTATGTTTTAGGATAAGTTAAAAAATGTTTTAAAAATGTTTTTGATAATTGTTGGTCGGAGTGGATACTCAAAAGGGGGTGAATTGAGTTCCAATTAAAAATTTATATTTAAATGATTTCTATTAAAATCCCCAATTCATAAGACATGTTATGCTATAGTCAATTTATAATGATTTTAAATGTTCAATCAGTTTCTCAATGATTGATTACTTCTCAGTTAACCCAATCTGAAGATTAAGTAAGCTTTTGAAACTAGCTTACTGGTTCAAAATAACTACAAAAACTTTCTAATTTATCCATCATAGTTACGCAAAAACAGATTTATATTTAACGTACTTAGAATAGGAATATTCAAAATGGTTTATCAAATGTAAAAAAGCACAGTAGTTTTAAAACACGACGTCCAGTCTCAGACTGAGACTTAGTCCTCTCAAACAGATTATATAAAATATGATCCACACTATGGATTGAGGGTTTTAAAAGAGTACTCAGACTGTTCAAGTCCTCAAACCTCTAACACAGTTCTACATGGGAAAACTAAACAACTGCACAAAGGTTGTCCATGTCACACTTTACCTCTCCCACAATACACATTGGGATACAGTAAGGTGTAAGATGTTTGGTATGAGGATTTAGTATCCTCCAGTTCAGCCCAAGAGAAAGTGTATATCTAAATATAAAGATGCACAGACACTGCTCAAAATGTTAATCAGAGGTTCACTAAAAAGAAAATAAATGGATAATGAGTTTATAATTTTTTGAGTGGATGCAGATGAGCTCTGGACTCGTTTGGATGTTGTTGATGTTATGTGATTCCTTTCAGGTGAGGATGACACAAAATAGAGTGTTGTTGTTCTTCTCAGCTATAGTTATTCTGCCTTGTGCATATTATGTTCACTATGGCACATCAACTCGGCTTCATTGTTTGTTCCAATTGAATGATCTTCTTGAAATAGTCTAATTTTCACAGCTGTTCTTCAAGTTCTTCTTTTGTTTCGTGGTCCTTCACACACGTACACCCTCGTCTTCTTGTGTGTCTTTGTCTGTGTATATTTTTTTTGTGTCAGTCTGTTTGCAGATCGATCTTCCTTGTTATTCCTTGAGTCCAGAAAAAGAGAATAATTAATTTTTGACAGGTACAAGGTACAGTTCTCGGACATCCAACAACCAACATTAATTAATATAAGGTTCATTAAATTAAGAAACTATGACCGTTGCAATTAAATAAGAGTAAATAAAAATTCCAACAGTTTTTCATGACTATCGGTGAGTAATGATATCAGTAGGTCATTTGATTTTTCATCAGTATCGGTAATTCATTTGACCAGCATCGTTTTCGGTAAGACATTTGATCAGCATCAGTTTCGGTAGGTCGTTTGATCAGCATCAGTTTCGGTAGGTCTTTGACCAGCAATGGTTTCAGTAGGTCTTTTGATCAGCATTGGTTTCAGTAGGTCATTTGATCATCATTGGTTTTGGTAGGTCATTTAACCAGCATTGGTTTGACTAATCTCATCAGTGTGACCATTTTCATTGGTGCGACTATTGTCATCAGTGCGACTTTTGTCATCGGTGTGACTATTGTCATCGGTGTGACTATTGTCATCGGTGTGACTGTTGTCATCAGTGAGACTATTGTCATTAGTGTGACTATTTTCATTGGTGAAATGTTATCATCAGTGTGACTTTTTTCATCAGTGTTACTGTTGTCATCGGTGCGACTCAAGTATATAACTAACGGTGAGTCAAAAATATAACTAACAGTGTGTTAAAAATATAAAATTTTCACAATATGTCTATTTAATCCCGAACATTCCCAGTTCAATAGTACACCATAAATAATCACAGAAAATCATATGTAGAAATGAATAATCATATATAAACACATTTATAATAGATTGAATAATTTACTAAATTTACATATATAAAAACAATGATTTGTGATTATTAAAATCACTATCGCACAGAGGGTTCAACAATAATAAATTATAATTTTAATTAAATATTAAAATAATCATATATAGAAATTTATTTTTGAAATATTGAATTCATTTTTGGAATCTACACATCGATAAATGGTTAGGGTGAATTTTTAGTATTTTTCTGAAATACATGAATTTTTGATGAATAGTAATATACGATATTTTACAATAAATGTAAATAAGGGATTTATTGAGTCATTGATGATGTTATGATGATGTAAGCCCACTAGGATCGGGATCAAATGATAAAATTACTATTCTTGGTGATGGAATACTTACTATTCTTTGTCTTGTGAAGAAATAATAAATTAATGATTATAATATTATGAAACCCCTTCTCTCCTCCACTATATAAACCCCCCTTCACTCCCTCTTCCCTTCACTCCTCTCAAGCGTAGTGCCTCACCAATATTTTGCTCAAATCTCTCCCCAAGAACCTCCCCCACGTCTGAAACCTCTTATCCTAATCAAAATAACAAAACCTCTCCCCTTAATATGTTCTCAAAGGAGGAAGTCTGATGTGGTAAATTCCTCTTCCCAATTCCATATTTTCTTTTAAGTTATTTCCTTCTAATTTCATTCCTCACATCTCTTCACCATAATAGTATGATAAATTCATTAACATACATCTACTGCATTGTTTTCCTGCTAAACATATATTTAATTATCTTCTCTCTTTTCCTCACCCTTTTATTTTAACGAAATGAAAGCACCATTTGAGATGTGTTAATTTAGCACATTCAAGGACAATGGTTTATCAATTTATATTGTTATCATTAATTTTGGTCATGAAACCATTTTTTTTATAGTTTAACCTTATTATTATATATGTAATATATCCTATTTTTGGTTTTTTAATCCTTTAGTACAAAAGTTATTATATTTTAAATCAAAACATGTTCATTGTAATCAAATCCACCGATTAACAAAAACAGTTATCACTAAGGTTATATATATAATAATTCGACTTCACTCTAAGAAACCTAATTAAAATTAAAACCATTTCATCTCCTGTATGTTAAATAAATAATATAACTTCAATTCTGGACAACCAATTTCATCTTACTTATAATCCAAACAAGAATTTAAGTGAACCAATCTTTTAAAGCCAAGTAAACAAATGAGCCCGAACAATAAAATTAATCCTAATAACTAATCAAAAAGGATTTCAATGAAATAAAAAGGGTTATAATTAATAAATTACATATAGAAGAGGTTATGTAATTATTAATTAAGAAGCCTAACTTTTTTCATTCTGTTATTTAATAACAAGTGGAGAACACTAACGGATTTAAGGTATGGGATCCTCTCCTTTTCAATATTAATCCAAATTGTTATCTATCCATTATTGGGTAATAAAAAGTGATGTGGTATCTTTTATGAAATCCCCCACACTTCCCTAATGTTTTATAAGTGATGAAAAACCCCTTACCTCTCTCATCAACCTCTCTTAGTTACACTAGATACCAAGCTGATAAACTGTAATGTATTCAACACAAACTTCCTTTATTCCTTTGGGTTAATCTATCTATGTTTTTTCCAAAATATAGTTGAATTTTATTTTTATGTAAAACTACTAAATTCTGTTTATATGATCTATAATCATGTTCCACGATTCATCTCACATTATATTTCAAGGATATACATGCTTTTAAGTGAATCCCTCCTCGATACATCCCAATAAGCACACACGTTTTACGGGAACATCCCGAATTCATACCCAAATTTAAGTTCACTATATCCTATGTTTTAAGACACCATTGTCTTTATAAAATAAGTATTTTTATTATGAAATCCTTTTTGGTTCACTTCTGGTTTTATATAGAAGATTTTTCCCTTTCCTATTTTAAAATCTCTATAGTGTTTTTCATAAAACCACACAAAAATGTCTTCATGCTAATGATTCTATAATAAATTTCTCATATGTTGTCACTTCTGTTTCACACCACTTACCAAGTTATAAGCTTATTTTACCCTATATATGTCCATGTATTTTTTAATTTTTTCCTTAAATGGACACTTTCATGATACACCCATTGGTTTTGATTTATGTCATGATTGTAGTACCCAATTCATTCCATGTGTATCCCTATGTATATGAACGATTGAGTATGTAAGATTATTTATGTTGATAGAATATAAATTTGGAATGAACATTAATGCAAATTTTGAGATGGGGGCACCTAGATAGCACTCTAATGCATTTGGTAAGGCTAAGTCTCATGAGATGGGATGTGAAATGGTATTGGCGGTTATCCTAGAACTGTACTGAAATGGGAAACGAGATTCACGGTTAGCCCTGACCCATACTAAAGAAATATTTTATGAATCTAACAAATTTATATGATTCCATGTTTATATGATCCCATGATTATATGATATTATTTTATATGTTCCATGTTTTGGATAACAATATATCATGCCTCCTAACTCATGGGATTAAGATGTATTCTTATGTTCATTCCCTTATTGGGATTTTCAGCTCATCTTTTTCATCATGTGTTCCCCAAGGTACCCTATGTAGATGTAAGGTCTCAAAGGAATTAATAAGCTCTTTATGGATATAAAATAATGAAGTGTTCTTTTAGACCCATGATTATACTATATGTACCTAGTCTTCCAAGAAACTGGACTTAATGATCCTTGGCTTGTACTCTGATGATTAATTATTCAAAAAAATCATGAAAAGTTATATATAAAAGGCCCAGGTCGCTATAGTTGGTATCAAAGGATGGTCTAGTCATTTTGGAGACTAGGAATAGAGGTCCTTAGAGAGAACATTTAGGATGATACTAAGTATAAGAAAAAATTCCATAATTTTGGATAGTATTGAGTAAGTGGTTTATCATGAAAATACATCCATATCTGGATACGAGTAAGTAGAGGTGGCTCTGGAACAGAATTATCTATGGGTAAAATTCCGAAAATGCCACTTTGATCTAGACTCGATTGGGAACTAGTGTGCGACAGCTGTCCTCGTAGAACTCTTGGTTAAGACACTCTCAGTGGATATGCTTTGGTAAATTCAAGAGTTTAGTACAAACTGTTATTAACGGAAAAAAAGAAGCCCATAAGAAAATAAGTTAAGAAATAGATTGAGGATAACCTGGATATAAACCTAAGTAATCACAAGTCAGGTTATACTTTTTCTTTATAAGTTTATAATTTTATGTTAAAAGTTTCCTTTTTATTCTCAATAACTATGTATTCAAGACCTCTAATTATACGTTCTTTTTCCTAGTTAATGGCGGGAAATAGAAGAACAAGTTCCAACAACCAGTGTGGTAGGAAATGTGATGATTTCCCTAATGATATGACTTATGTGATGGAAGCGGTTTCTCGAAACATCATGGAAGTACTTTCTCAGATATCTGAAGTTATGAATAATAACTCGAATCAGGTGGAACTTCCTCCTCCTATAATAAAAGATCAAGTTGACGTAGAATCCTTCATGCAGAAAAGGCCTCCTATGTTTAGTGAATATTTTGATCCCCTCCTCATAGAACAATGTATTAACTCCATTGAATTGATTTTCTCTGTCTTCCAGTGCTCGTATAAAGAGATAGTTTTATTGGTGGTCTATAGTTTTGATAGGGAAGCTCATCAGTGGTGGACACTGATCAAGAATAGAGAGTCATAAGAGGAAATTGATTCCATAGATTGGGATGCATTCAAGAGGAGTTTTTCAACAAATATTTTCCCCAAACCCTCAGTCTCAAGATGGAAAGAGAGTTCCTTGGACTCAAGCAGAAGGAAGATGAGACCATCGGGGCGTATGAAGAGTTCTTTACAAGGCTTGAAAGGTATTCCATTGGCATTGTCATGAATTCTGAAAGTAATGTGGATCGCTTCTTTAGAAAACTAATGCTGAGTTTTTGAAAAGCATTGGAAATTTGAGACTTCGACAGCTATAAAGAGATTGTCTTTTGTTCCCACAAAGGTGTAAATGGAGATTGGAGACTCTCAGTGGTCTCATGGGCCTAGTGACAAGAAGAAAAAACTGGAGAACAACATGGGTGGTTCATCAAAAAAATATCATGATGGAAAAAGCCTCACTATTCCCTTTGTAAAAATTGTACGAAGAAGCATCTTGGTGACTGTCCAAAGGGAACCAATAATTGCTTAAAATGTGGAGAGATTGCTCATCTGGAAAAGAACGGCCGAAGGGATATGAAATATCTCTCTACAGTATAAGAATAAATGAAAAATTATATTTACACTTAGCCTGTAGTGCAGTGTCACAACTAAAAAGAGCTTGGGAATTATGCCAAAAATTTCACTAAACCGAGGGTTGCCAGAGGCAATCAACATCATCCTCCAAGGAAACAAATAAGGTCTTATGTTAACACAACTACTAAGGTGGAGCCGGAAAATGATGTGGTGACAGGTACGATTGTTATTCATTCAAGAATAGTGAACTTACAATTCGATTCGGGTTCTATTCATTATTTCATATCATGAAAGTGTAGTAGAACTATTCAAAAACCACCTCAAAATTTTGAGGAAATGTTATATGTGAGAATAGTTAATGGGGAAATTGTTGCATCCATGGTATATAAATCCTCCTAGGTTAATGTTTGTGGACTGAACATCCTAGAAAATCTTGTCATACTTCCTTTATTGGATTTCAACACCATACTGGGCATGGATTGCATATCTTTATACAAGGGAAACCTCAGTTTTTGGAAAAGGAAGATCACTTTTCACGTCACGAAGCATTCTATTGATCATTACTAGTGTAATGAAGAAGATGAGTATCCTTTAAAATCTTTTTCTCAATTTTGGATAATGATTTTTTTTGTGATAAATCATATCAAGCTCAAATTATTGGGAAAAAGGTTAGAATCTTACTTGAAGACATGCCCATCATGAGGGATTACACTGATTTATTCCCATATGAGTTGTCTGGTCTTCCTCCTGAATGAGAGTTTGATTTCACAATTGAAATTATCCCTGGATCTCTACCAATCTCAATGACACCTTATAGAATTACCACAATAGAGATGGAAGAGCGGAAGAAGTAGTTATAGGAGAATATGGAGAAGGGTGTTATACGCCCGAGTGATTCACTGTAGGATGCGCCCGTCCTCTTCATCAAGAAGAAGGAAGGATCAATGCGCCTCTACATTGATTATTGTGATCTCAATAAAATAACGATAAAGATCATGTATCCCCTTCCATGGATTGATGACTTATTCGATCAGCTTCATGTGGCCAGTTATTTCTCTAAGGTAGACCTTCGGTTGGGATATTACTAAATAAAGGTGAGGAAGAATGATATTCTCAAGACTGGATTTCAAATAAGGTATGGACACTATGAGTTCATAGTGATGCCCTTTGAACTTACTAATTCTCCAGAAATTTTCATGGATTTAATGAATTGTGTCTTTAGAGAGTACCTCAACAAATTTTGTGTGGTCTTTATTGACGATCTTCTGATATACTCCAAGAGAAAGGAGGAATATGAGGATCAATTGGAAACTGTGTTAAAGACATTGAGAAGAGAGAATTTGTATTCAATGTAAAGTAAATGTGAGTTCTAGATGGAGAAAGTTTCATTATTGGGGAATGTTATCACCTGGAAAGGGATATCTATGGCCCCTTCCAAGACGAAGGCAATTGAAGAGTGGCCGAGGCCATCTTCTGTAACAGAGGTACATATCATTTTGGGTCTAGCTGGGTATTATCGATGATTTGTGAAGAACATTTCAAAATTTCCAAACCCAATGACCAATCTGATATGGAAGGTAGTAAAGCTTGTCTGGACACAGTAATGTGAAAACTGTTTCAAGGAGTTGAAAAAGAGGCTTATCACTGTGCTAGTACTCACACTCCCGTCAAGTGGAGAACTCTTTGTTTTGTATAGTGGTGTTTCAATGAAATTCATAGGATGTGTGCTAATGAAAAATGATAAAGTGATAGACTATGCCTCAAGGAAACTGAAAATCAATGAGAAAAACAATCCTGTGCATGATCTAGAGTTATCGGCTGTGATCTTTGCATTGAAAATCTAGTGGCATTACCAATATGGAAAAAATGTGAGATATATACAGACCATAAAAGTTTCAAATATATATTCACACAAGAAATAACTTAATATGCACTAGTGGAGATGGATAGAGCTCATTAAGGATTATGACCGCTCAATCCACTACCATCTCAGTAAGGAATACAAGGTGGCAGATTCTCTAAGAATAAAAGATCATGTATCTTTATCAATTATGAGAATTTGAAAGGATCCAATCTTCTTATATTTGAAAAGGATGGACCTGTGAATCTTTGAGAGAGGAACATCATCAATCCTTTCACAAATGATTGCTCAACCATCCCTATTGGAGAAAATTAAGGATGCTCAAAGAAAGGATGTGGAAATTAAAAAAGGGTGGAGTCTATTAAAAATGTAAAATCCTCCGATTTCAAAATTAATCAAGAAGGAGTTGTAGGATTTGGGACACGATTATGTGTACCATCTGATCTAGAGATAAAGAAAGAGCTATTGAATGATGCACATAGCTCGACCTTCTCTATCCACACTGGGAGCAAAATGATGTATTGAGATCTCTAAGAAAACTTTTGGTTGGACAATATGAAAATGGAGATTTCTGAATATACATCAAAGTGCCTCGTATGTCATTAAGTGAAGGATGAGAGGATAAATTCTAAGGGGATGATGCAACCACTACCCATACCATCATGGAAGTGGGAGAACATTACCATGAACTTTGTCACTGGACTTCCAAAAAAATCAAGAGCAAACAATGTTATATGGGTCGTTGTGGATCGTCTTACGAAGACAAATCACATTATCGTGGTTCGAGAGGACATATCATTGGATCAAAATGCATATATTTATAGAAAAGAAGTGGTAAGGATGCATGGAGTACCACTATCTATTGTATCCAATCGTTGTCCGAGGTTCAACTCAATGTTTTGAAAAAGTCTCAAACATGCTCTATGCACTAAACAAAACATCAGTATGGACTATCATCCTCAAACTAAAGGCCATTCCAAGTGAACTACTCAGACACTGGAAGACATGTTGACAACGTGTTCAATGGAATTCAAAGGAGGATGGGACCAACATCTTCCCCTAGTTGAATTCTCATACAAATATAGTTTCCACTCGAGCATCCAAATGGCACCATATGATGCCCTTTATGGGAAAAGGTTTAGAACAACAACGTGTTGGGATGAAGTCAATGAGCGTAAGCTTCTAGGACCTAAAATGGTCGATGAAATGGTGGAAAAGGTGAAAACCATTCAGCATCATTTCAAGGAATCCCAAAGTCGACAGAAGAGTTATGCAGATAATTTTCGACGAGACCATGAGTTCAAAGTCCGAGACATGATATTTCTATGCATATCCCCATGGAAGGAGGATATTATGTTTGGGAAGAAAGGGAAGTTAAGTCCCAGGTACATTGTCCCCTTTCGAGATCCTTGATCGAGTAGAAGTTGTGGCCTATTGACTGGTACTTCCATCTACCATGTCGAAAGTCCATGATTCCTTTCATGTATCCATCTAAAATAAGTACATACCAGACCCTTCACATGTACTTTCTTCAGAGGTGGTATAGTTGAAGGATGATCTCTCTTACAAGGAGCAGCTAGTGAAGATCTTGGATCGTAGAGACAAAGGTCTACGCAGCAAGACTACTCATCTGGTTAATGTACTATGGAGAAACCATAAGTACGAAGAGGAAACGTGGGAATTGGAGGGGGAAATGAAGGAAAAGTACCACACCTATTTTTGTCTTAGAATGTAAAACGAAATCCCGAGGGTCAAATTTATTAAGGGGGAAGAATGTAACAACACAGTCCTTTTCAATGGAAATTCACGTCACATAAGTATGTCATAAAATCACATGAAATCACAACATAATTAACTAATAAGTGCTAAATGATCTTTAATCATATGTTTGACACTTCTGTGTTTGGAATTTCAAAAATCCGGCATACACGGTTGTAATCAGTAAGTTATTTGGAGTCCGATAAGAAAAACATAATTTTTGAAAAATAGTAACCTACCTAAATGAATAGTAACTCACCCTTATGAATATTTATATACCATAATGAATAGTATCCTCACTTATAGTAGTATAAAAATAATATTCACGTTGGATGTACGATATAACTATATTTTAGAATAAGTTAATGAATGTTTTAAAACTGGTTTTGATAATAAATTAATATTTTAATTAAATAATAAAATAATCATATTTATAAATTCATTTTTGAATAATGGACTTTATTTTTGAATTCAGCATGTCAAAAAATGGTTAGGGTGACTTTTTTGGATTTTTCTAAAATACATGATTTTTTGATGAATAGTAAAATACGATAATTTACAATAAATACTAAATAAGGGATTTATTGAGTCATTGATGATGTTCTACTGATTTAAGCCCACATGGTTTGGGATCACATGATAAAATTACTATTCTCTGACATGGAACACTTACTATTCTTTGTTTTGTGAAGTAATAATAAATTAATGATTATAATATTATGAAATCCCTCATCTCCTTCACTATAAAACCCCCTTCACTCCCCCTTCTATTCACTCCTCCCAAGCCTAGTTCCTTGCCAATATTCTGCCCAAATTTCTTCCCAAGCTCCTCCCCACGTCTAAAACCTCCTATCCTCTTCAAAATACCAAAACCTCGACCCTTAAATGTTTCTCAAAGGAGGAATTCTCAAGAGGTAAATTCCTCTTCCCAATGACTTATTTTCTTTTAAGTTCTTTCCTTTAAATTTCATTCCTAACCTCCATTCACCCTAATTGTATGAAAAATATTCTAACATACATGTACTGGAATTTTTTCATGCAAATGAAATATTTCATTATCTTCTCTCCTTTCCCCACCCTTTTATTTGAAAAAAATGGAAGCACCGTTTGAGATGTGCTAATTTAGCACAATCAAGGACAACAGTTTATCAATTTATATTATTATCCTTAATTTTATCATGAAACCATTTATGTTATAGTCGAACTAGATTATTATATATGTTATATAACCTATTTTTTGTATTGTAATCCTTCTGTACAAATGGTATTATGCTATAAATAAAAACACATTCTTTGTAATCAAATCCACCAATTAACAAAAACAATTATCACTAAGGTTATATATATAATAATTCGACATCACTCCAAGTAACAAAAATAAAATTAGAACCATGTAATCTCTTGTATGAGAAATAAAGAATATAACTTCTTTTATCTTACTTATAATTCAAACTTGAATAGAAGTGAGTTAGTCTTTAAAATCCAAGTTAACAAACGATCCCGAACAATGAAATTGAACTTTATAACTAATCAAAAAATATTTGAATGAACTAAAAAAGGTTATAATAAATAAATTACATATATAAGAGGTTCTAGACTTATTAATTAATAATCCTAAATTTGTTTATTCAGGTCTTTAATAACTAGTGGAGAACACCAACAGATTTAAGGTAAGGGATCCTCTCCTTTTCACTCTTAATCAAGATTATTCTCTATGCTATGCCTTTTTTATGTAATAAATTATGATGGGTTATGTCTTCTCAGATCCCCATACTTCCCTAATGTTATATATGTGTTTAGAAACCCCTTACCTCTCACAAAAAGTTGTCTTAGTTACACCTAATACCATGCCGATAAACCTAATGGATTATACCTGAACATCCTTTATTTCTTCGGGTTACTCAATCTTTCTTTTTTTCCAAAATGTAGTTGTATTTTATTATTATGTAAAACTCCTAAATTATTTTTCTATGATCCATAATAATAATCCATTATCCATTTCTCATTCTATTTCAGGGATATACCTGCTTTTAAATGAATCCCTCCTCGATACATCCCAATAAACACACTCATTTTCAGGGAAATTCCGGAATTCTTACTGACTTGAAGTTCACTCTATCCTCTATTTTAAAACACCATTGTTTTTAAAAAATCAGTATTTTTATTATGAATATCTTCTTAGTTTACTTCTGGTTTTATATAAAATATTTTTTTCCTTTCAATTTTAAAATCTCTATAGTATTTTTCTTAAAACCACACAAAAATGTTTTAATGCAAATGTTTCGAGAATAGATCTCTCATATGTTGTCACTTATGTTTGACACCACATACCATGTTATAAGACTATTTTAACCTATATACATCCATGTATTCTCTAATTATACCCTTATATAGACACTTTCATGATACTCCCATTGGTTATGATTTATGTCATGATTGTGGTACCCAATTATTTCTATGGGTATCCTTATGTTTATGAACGATTGATAATGTATAATAATTTATATGGAAAGAATATTTATGTGTTAAGAATATTCCTAATATTTTTGAGATGGGTGCACCCAGATAGCACTCCAATTCATTATGTAAGGTTAAGTATCATGAGATGTGATGTGAAATGAGATTGGCGGTTATCCATGTCCCGTACTGAAATGGGAAATGGGATTGACAGTTAGCCTTGACCCATACTAAAGAAATGTTTTATGATTCTTCCACATTTATATGATTTCATGATTATATGATCCCATGATTATATGATAATATTTCATATGTTTTATGTTTTGGATATCAATATGGTCTTCCTCCAAAATCATGTGCTTAAGATGTATCCTTATGTTTATTCCCTTACTGTGGTTTTTAGCTCATCCCTTTGTTCATGTATTCCCCAAGGTACCCTATGCAGATGTAAGGGCACATAATAAGTTATATGATCATTATGAAGATTAAATAAATAATTGTGTTTCCCCATTTTTATGTTATGTGTACCTATTTTTCCAAGACAGTAGACATAACGATCTATGGCTTGTACTCTGATGATTAATTTTTCTTAAAATCATGAAATGCTATGTAAAATCTTGGGTCATTATAGACTCAACGGGTCTAATTGAATCAGTGGGTATAATTGAATTAGTGGGTCTAAGTGTCTCAGAGAGTCTATGTGACTCATCTAGTCTAAATTACATGGTAGTATTGGGTGTTCTGTGATTATGTCTAATTGAATTTTTTTTTTACTTTAGATTTAGACCTGTGTAAGCTGAAAATAATTAGTGCGTACTTTCTTTAATGGTCATTACTTTTTTGGACATACTTTTTGGTTTGGGAACCTTACTAAGTATTGTATTACTCACCCCTGCTTAGGCCTTTCCACATGTGTCATATCTTGTTCAGATGACCGATGACTTGAAAAAGACCTAGATGGTCCAGCAGTAGGTTATGGCCCATGAGACCAGACCGGCAAGGCATACTCCTATGGCTTCAGGTATCTACCCTTCATATACCTTTCAAGAATGGTTTTCTGCAGATAGGATCCTAGTGACCTATTTACTTGTTTCTTTATATATTTTCTTTTGTTTGGTAAGTATACTAGTCCTCTTTAAAGTCATTTTTTTCTATTATTCTTAGTGGTTTTATTCATGGCTTGCATGGTTAACTTTGTGTTTACATTTAATCATTTAATGTTTGGATGAAATGTGTGTGTGTATAGGTTTAATGGTATGCCTTCTATTTAGGTGATAAGACTACTTCATGCTAGTCTCCAGACCATGGCCTATTAAAGGTGAGAATGTGGTAGTCAAGGCACATGCCCCACTAGGACGGGTCATGACATACAATCTCACCATCTAACAAGATTGTTTATGATTATGCTCCCAGTGATGAAATATTATGATCTTTCTCTTAGGAACTATCACGAGTTTTCATAAATTATAATAACTCATGTTATATCAATGTTGTGGTACCATTTTTCTATAATTTGGTACTTTATATGACCTAGAATGTGTTTTAATGAATGTTCGACATTACCTCTCTCCTCAGTAAAAAATATGTGTTCTATCAAAACTATGTTTTCTAAAAAAGTCTCAAAAATATTAAATTATTAACATAAGATCATTAAAATTAAATTTTACACATCTTTTTACATTTTAAATAAAATGGTTTTTAAAAATAGGTTTTCTTGTAATTTTTCATTCGAGGGAATTTTTTAAACATTTTATGATGAAGAATGAATGTTCTGTATGTGTGGATTTACCCACCTCCATTACCATAATTACCTTTAAGATACGTTAACATTATTATAAATTTAGTTTCTTAAAGAATATATTTTTCTAATATTATGGAAATGTAATTTTTTGAAGTTTTTTCAATGAAAAATGTTTTGAAAAATGTTTTATATTTTAAAAGTGTTTTAAATTATTTTAAAAACATCCTCTACAAGTTTTCAAATGGTTTTTTTCAAGGGAAAGGTTATACATGATTTGGTAGATTCTTTTATGTGTTTTAAATGTATTTTAAAAAAAAATATTTCAAAATGATTGATATATTTTATTACAAATTTTCAAAGGAAAAGGTTTTAAAAAAAATCAAGACTTCTATATCTCTTTACGAAGTATTTTAATCAAATGGTTATCAAAAAAGACATTATTTGTATGAAAATTATTTTAAGGAAGAAAAGATATTTTCCATAAGATATTTTTTTGAAAGCATATTTCTAATTTATTTTCCATATAAGATGAAATCCATTAGTGTTACTCATGACTTTCTTGGAAATGATCTAATGGATGCATTAATATTCATTCTTTGAATAGTTGATGGAATGATTTTTATGAAACTCATTTCTCTTTCATGGGTTATATGTTTATGAAACATATTACTCTTGCATGGGTTTTAGGATTATGAAACAGACTTTATTTCTAAGGTTATTATTTTTATAAATTATTACAAACTTTTATTTTTTTATATTTTAAGATCTGGTTACATTTTTTCGATACCCATTCTGTTTCATGGTTTATGTTATGATTTTTATGAAACCCATCTCTTGTAATTGGTCAGGATATGATGAAAATTTTATTATCTTTTAGAACATGTGTTACTGATTTTATTATGATATGGTTGGGAAATATATCTACCTCTAATTAATTGTGTAACGATTTATATCTCATGAGATAATGTTGGGATTAATGTCGATGGGCTTAATCCACTATGGGAATATGGGGAAACCTGATCCATAATAAGGAAAGGACATTGAATGGGTATGGTAGTGTGTCCCTACCTGTAGGTTTAGTCAAAATGAAGATGAAATATGGGGAAATGTGATCCACTATGGGAATATGGGGAGACCCAATCCTTTATATGATGATAGGGAAACCCGGTCCCTTATAAAGAAAATACTACAATTGGGAATGGTACTATGTCCCACCCTGTAGGTGTAGTCACAATGAAGTTCCCTGATAAGTTCTAGAAATGCATTTGGTATTTTAGGAAGTTATGTTACAGGTTTATGTGTTTGAAAAAATTACATATCTTACTCTTATGTTATGATTTCATTTCTTATATTATTGATTCCATTCTGATTTGTTCCTTGAGAACTAAAAATATTGTTCCATGATTCATGTTTTTAGTATTTGATATGTACGGTATGATCTTCTAATGTCATGATCACACTATTAGGCCATTATGATCATGTCTTTTCTTTTATATCTATCTTGTATAAACATACAGAGCATCTGAGGTCACTTATTTTTTATGTTTCCTTTCATAGGTTATAAAGATAAATTTTATTTATTATGTTTCTATGAGGGGTTCTAGTATTGTAGAACATAGTGGACGAAAATTTATCTCACTCATGTAACATTTTTTACTTTTTTATGTTTCTCAATGAACTAAAAAAATATTTTATTTGGATGTCTATTCATGTAATGTTTTAAGTATTGCACAAAACTTTGTAGTTTCCTTATACGGTAAAACTCTGTTATTATATTTCGTATCAGAGTGATGGTTTGTTCAACCTTTGGAAATTAGAATGGAAAATATATATTGATATCCCAAGGTATATTTATAATGATATAAAATGGTATGTATCTAAAGATACATATAAGGATGAGAAAAAATTCAGGAAAGTGTCCCAAAATTTTGGTAAAGGAAAGAGTGATTAGTTTCATTAAAATAAATCCCTATCTAAATATTACAAGTCAATGAGGATCTGGAATAGATGGACCTAAGGGTGAAGACTCTGACAAGGTGCATTGGGCCTGACCCGAATATAACCTCTTACATGAAAAAAAGTCATACTGTGCGCCAGGTTTGAAAATATCAAGGGAAGTCATAAGGGAATTCAGAAAAGTTTTATAAACCATCATGAAGAATATAAAAATATTTTTTCTTTGAATAACAAGGAATAAAACAATGGTGTCATATATTATGTAAGGTGTCATAATTTAGAAATCATATTAGTGGGTGTTAAGGATTATTTTGTTCTTCACTATGATAATTATTTCCAACTCAATGATTTCAAGTTTTAGTTATTTGAAGGAACTACGAGGAACTAGTATAACGATCAATGTAATAGATGATTTTCTAATCAATAGTTAAATTGTATGGTCACTGGAGTGAATGATGTTAGGATCATGTGTAATTAGATTTCACAAAACATGATTAACAACATTCACCTTAACCAACCCTCATACTAACCATGGAAGGGAAATAATTCAGTCACTTAGATCCTGGGTAATGGAGACCCTAGATGAAATAAGAATAAATTCATGTTGTGTCAACAATATGAAATGAGTCACCCATGTGATATTTTTAAAGGAACAAGAAGATAGTTTGACTGTGGAAAAGAAGGAAACAAATAAAGTAACTACAACATAGAGATGGAGGGTTTGGATAATTAAATGGAAGGGAATACGACACTCTCTAAGACATCATAAATGTTTAAATAATTTTATTTTGGAATGCATCATCATTATTTAAATTGTTTTCCTAAGTGGGAATCTCTCAAATAAAATAAAAAAGTTGGTATGAGTAATGGTTATATTTTTTAAGATGGTGATACTATAGATGAAATGTGAAAGAAACTATGTATTTCATAATAGGATGACGTATTCATATTATAGATTATGGATAAAGTGGAATAATTGATGTTTTTTTGTATTTATATTAAAGAATTATATTATATGAATTTAAAAATATAGTAGGACTATCCATATACTGTTTTTCACTATGGATTTAGAAGATTATGATAAACGTTTCTAATGGACTAAAGAAGTGATTTAATGATAGTGTTATATTTTGACCAAGGGAACATAAACCATAATATGTACCTTATATTTAGATATTTTTTTTGGATAAATAATTTTTTTATATGAATATGTAAATAGGATAATATTGATAAACTTGGAACTAATTAAGGACTCTTTGACTAGTGGTTCATGCTGTCATTGACTATATTTAAAAAATTTGTTCAATTTAAGGAATATATCCAGTAATATTTTGAATAAGGAATCACTAATGTTTTTAAATAGGATTTAGTGTGATTGAGGTCATTAACATGATTTAGGAATATAAAATGAGAGTATTCAGATTTTTGAAATGTGAAAATGGAGAAATATTTTGTTATATACGGGAGATCAAGCTCAGGATGATTTAATGAACTTTTTTATAATGTTCTGTATTTTCATCTTTCATTAGATTTATAAGGTTAAATATTTATAGAATGTTTAATTTAAACATAGAATTAATCTTTTGAGATTATTGTCTTATCCCAATACATGCGGATTTATTCTTGTTTAAAAACATTCTAGAAAAAAATTATGTTGATGGTAACTAAAGAGATATAGGATGGATTATCATGAATGTCATGATCTATTTGTGCATCAGGAATTTAAAATTCACCATCCTTTTTTAAGAAATAGTTGAAGTGGAAATTTTTCAAGACATGACCAAAGAGTGGGATTTTACTTATGAAATGGAATGAAATCAAGTAAGTATAACTTATCATGAAAATTCTTCATCTTTGGAGAAATGATCTCGAAAATGTAATCCTAGTACCTTCTATTCTGATGAATCAAATGGTTCCTTTTAACATCACAAATTTATGCATTTTTTATTGTTATCTTTCTCTTGACCATGTTCTTTATCAGTCTCCTCCAAGAACGTTATAGTTATATTTCTCTTCCATGTCCATGTTTTCAATTTTCACTTATGTTCTTCTATGTGGAATCCCAACTATGAGTTACCTTGGGTAACCATTATTGTTCTAATTTTCCCTTTTTAAAGGAGGTTTTGGTATTAATTTTTATTATGTGGGTTTCTATTAATGTGTCATAAAATGAAAAAACATCTGATAACACAAAATAATTTCATGGGAAAAAATATTTTTAATGGGGTTAGAATGTAACACCCTGAGTTTTTACGAAATATATTTTTTCAAATTAAATTTATCTTATTGATATTTTTTATGTCACACACCACTTAATAAAGTGTGTGTTGTATGAAATCACAAAGTTATTATTTATTTTTATGCTATGCCATATTGTGATTTTATTATATGATACAATAAAATAATTTTGTGCTACAAAAAACATAGATATAGCATGCATGTTATGCAACACCGACTTAGCATGCGTTATATGCAATAATGAGTTTCTGTGAAACAATACAATTTTATTCTAATTAATTAAATGATATAATTATATCATAGTTGTTAAAAATAATAAAAATAACATTAATAATAAAATAAATAATATTTATAACTTTTAAATATAAAAAAACATAATTATTATAAAACATATAATTTTTTATAAAGACTTTATATGTTTGGAAATATTATTTCAGAAAAAAAGTTACTTTTTATATCATTCATTGAACAATAATAAAAATAATTTTAGACAATTTTAAAAATTTAATTTCATAAAAAAAATTAATTCAGAATTTATAAATTAGATTAGTGTAAATTTTTGCGATTTTTCTTGAGAAACATAATATTTTGGTAAATTGATAAAAATACTATATTTTAATTCAAATGTGCTTTTTCATAATTTTGGATTACATAGTTAAGTTATATTTTAAGTAAGATTTAATGTAAAAATAGATAAATTATAAATATATTAATACAATTTATTTCATTGGAATAATTTTTATGTTGAATTTAGAAATAAAAGCTTAATGAACTTTTGAAAATTTTCATTATAAAAACATGCTTTCTCACTACGTCTGTATGATTAACATCAAAATTAATTTTTACACTTATGTGAATTAAATTTTTAATAAAATAAATACATGGTTTTAATGATTATTATATTTATATTCTAATAATATAAAATTAATTTTTACCAAAAAAATTAGTGAAGGAGGTTAAAATTAATTATAGCGATTAATAGAAAATTAAGCATAATAAGTGTGTAAAATACAAACATAATGATCAAAATGCCATAGAAACTTGTATAAAAATAATTTTATTGAAATATTTCTGACCTCAACCTTCCATTATTTATTTTTATTGGTTGTTATGACTTTTTTCAGTAAAAACATTGGTACACCTAACTTGTTCGAAAAAATACCAATTGTGTCCCCACACTCCCCTATAAATGGACAAAACCTACCACACTTCGCCACACATCTAAATACACTTAAGTTTGAACAGTATCATCCCAATTCAGTTTTAAAAAACCCTGACATCCTCATTAAAGCCTAATATTTTTCATATATCCAACCATGGAAGACCATTGGTGAAAACCAACTGCAGTTAACCAAAGAAGGGGTAACTTCCTTCTTAAAGATCCTTTCCTTTATTTTCATTCTCCAATATCTAAATTATTATTATTACATTAATTAATAATAAAATAATTATCCTAATTAAACTGTGGAATTTTTATGATAATATTTCAATCGACACATACACACACTTCCATCTAAGAGTTAACTAACTTACCGTTTTTGTGTACTGTGAACTACTGCTTCACGTAACGTTGTTGTTCATTTTTCATATAACACTTCTCATAGATGGGTATTACGCTGTAAAATATATTTCTAGATGTTATATATGATATATATTATGTATTTATTATTCATTAATTATTATATAAAACATACCTTCATGCTTTATATTTTTTGTAAATATGATAATTTCGTTTTGGGAAGTGTCGAATACCGCCTCTTTAATGTGACATGGTTCATTCACACAAAACATGGAATGTATTAAGGATGGTATTTTGTGAAAATATTCAATATATATGTCATAATAATTATACTTTTACTATTATAATATATATTTATATACAGTTGTCATTTAATTTTGTTCTTTTGATATTACAATGAAAATCAAAAACATTGTTCACGCGTTCGTACGACATATCATCTCCATGAACAGTGTATTCCATTTCATATTTATATTTTCTATATATTATTATAAATACATATATAATGAAAATAAATTATATTTATATCATTTTTTAAATTCTTAACATCATTATATAAGTATGCAGATAAAAAATATATCTAATCAATACACATGCGAAATAGAAATATGATATAACCCGATGTGAAACCATTAATTGGAATTGTTAATAAGTAGTTAATATAAAGTCATAATTATATCATATATGTTATTAGATATAATATTATTGTTTTGAAAATATGTATAATAAACTTATATTTTTATACATGAGGTTTCTATGAGTATGAAGAGCATTCATACATAAAGTAGGGTAATTTCATCTCACTTTTTATTTACGTGTGATAAATGCCTCATTATCCACTCATTACATTTTTATGGTGGGTATAATTACCATGGATGTATTGTAAAATAATTATACGTAATATTTATTGGTATTTAGATATCCCTCTTATTATCTTTATTTCATGTGGTTTGTTTGTCATATGTTACCAAATTGGTAAAGTAATTTTGTATCAATTTTCATTCTTCGAGACACATGACATGTTATGAACCTATATTTTTTCAATAAGGTGTATATATTATCTATGAAATTTCATATCATTACTCATATTATTTTCATGATATTTTATGATTCAAATAATTTTATTTCATTGATTTTATTATGATTCAATGTTACAAAATTGGAAATGATTTATAGCTATAATCTCACTTTTTTATCGATATTGTTTATGATTATGCTCCCATTGATGAAATATTATGATCCATATATCAATAACTCTCATGAAGTTTCATAAACCATGGTTATTAATGTTATATTCAAGTATTGGTACCATTTCTCCACTCTTTTGTACGAAATATAGTCAAGAAAGGGTTTTTAATAATGTTTTATTGTACCTCCCTCTTCGATCAAAATTTTATGTTCCTTCAAACCCATTCATTCTAAAAAAGTTTCCAAAAAAATTATAAAATTATCCTATAATATTAAAAAAAAAATACAAATGTTTTACTTTTTTAATTTTTTTTTGTATAATTAATTTTCTTGTCATTTTGCAGTCGTGAAACATTTTTGAACCTTTTACGGTGATAGACTATTTAGTATTTATGAATTTAACCACCATTATGACTGATATTACCTTGAAAAAACGTTTACAGAACTAATTTTTTTATTTAAATAAAAAAATTTCTTAATATTATAGAAATTCATTGTTTTATGTTTTTTAGTGAAACATTATTCCAAAAATCTTATTTGCCTAAAAAGTCTTTTAAATGATATTTAAAACCTTTTTTATGTTTTAAGAAGGTTGTTTTCAAATAAAAGTATTTTAATGGTTTTGATGCTTATTTTATATTTTTTAAAAGTATTTTCAAATAAAAAGGTTTTGAAAATGTTTTAAACCTTATTTTATAACATTTTCAGGGAATAGGTTTTCAAAATGATTTAATCCTTATTTTTATATTTTTTATATATTTTGAAATAAAATAGTTTTCAAAATTTATTTATGTTTTAAAAAAATTATTTTAAATAAAAAAGTATATTTTATTAAGGAATGTTTCTAAACGGAAATTTCTAATTTATTTTCCATTTAAGATGACATCCATTTGTGTTACTCATTCCTTTCTATGAAGTGATACAATGTTTTCATTCATATTATTTATTTTAATGGTTTATATTTAAATGGAATGATGTTTACAAAACCAGTTTCTCTTTAATGTGTTATATTTTTATAAAACACATTCATCTTCCATGAGTTCTATGATTATGAAACCAGTTTCTTTTCATGGGTTATTAATTGACAAAATAATTATAAAACCTGTCTTTTTTCCACTGGTTAAGATTTGAAAACATGTTTAAACCACTCATTTAATTTCATGGGATTTGATTCGATGTTTATTAAACCCATATCTTTGAATGGGTCATTATATGAGTAATGTTTTATTATCTTGTGAAATATGTATGAAATATTTTATTATGATATGGGTGGGACCTATATCCATCTCCAATGCATTGGGTAATGATATATATCTCATGATATAATGAAGGGATTAATGTCGATGGGAAGAATCCACTATGAGAAGATGGGAAACCTGATCCTTTATAGTGAAATGACTATGACTATAGATGGTTTTGTTTCCATCCTAGTAGTAATAGTCACCATGAAGATGGAAAATGGGGAAACCTGATCCACTATGGGAATACGGGGAAACCCGATCCACTATGGTAAAATGGTGAAACCCAATCCCTTATAAGGAAAGGACTGTGACTAGGGATGCGGGTGTGTCCCAACCAGTAGGTGTAACTCTAATGATGTGACCTCATATGTTCTATAAAGTCATTGGGACTTATAGGAAATGATATTACATGGCAGTGTGTATTCCACAATTCCATCTCTTACTCATATATTTATATTTCATTGATTATTCTCTTGATTCCATTATTATTCATGCCTTATGAATTGCTAATATTTATTACATGATTCATGTTTATGATCTTTAATATATAGTGTATGTTATTATAATATTATTTTCATGTTCTCATACCCATATTCCCAGGTTTATGCTTACATATTTCCCTTGTTTTCCTTCACTCAGAATTTATATTCAACCATTTTCATGATTACTTATTTAGGTTGTGAAGATATATTTTATGTGGTATGTGTCTAAGAGGGGTTCTAGTATTGGAGAACCTAGTGGGAGATAATGTATCTCACTCATTTACTATAGTTTTCATTTCCATGTTTCCAACATCACTAATGTAATATTTTATTTGGATTTATTTTTGCACAATGTTTTAATTATTCCACAAAAATGAGGTCATGTCCATGTACGTTATGATTGGGTTGTTATACATCATAAAAGGAGAGATAAATCTTTCATTTAAAAAACATATGTATAATTAAAATATCACCAGAAATAAAAAATATTTTGATTTAAAAATAGGAAATGGGATCATTTATAGGTAGAGTGAACATGGAAATTGAAGAGAAAGAGCTCATTAAGAGAGAGTGTTAATTATTACTAACAAAATTAAATTTTACCAAGAAATAAATACATAATAATAATTACTCATAAAATGAGTAAATACATTATAATATAATTATATAATAGAATAAATACATAATATAAAACCATATTAAAACAGATATTATTATGACTATAGAGGAGATGATGTGTTAAAAAACCACTTCAAACATCATTAACTATAAATTAAAAAACCCATGAAATTTAGAACAAAAGTTGGATTTATGAACCACATTAATTTCATATTATGAATTTTATAAATACATACATGAGATGTATATAAACCATAAAATAAAATGAGTGGTGAATATGAAACATATATCGATGAAGTAAAATTGAGTTGAGGAAACACTTACCTTTTTCTTATGAATTTCACAAAAGCTATTTGAACTCATGTTTAATAAAACTAACCAACTTAATGAACATTTTTATAACCTTATTCATATCTATATACATTTTTAATTTTTTTATTGTCATTTATTATAAAATCATTAGTTATTTATTTCTTTTTTATTATCAGATGATTGTTTATAGCATGTTTTTTAATATTAATATTTAATACCATTATTTGATAGGATTTTCACCAATACAATATTATTAAATATATTTAACTCTTTTTGAACCATTTCTTTATGTATCACAAACATCAATTGATGTAAACTATGGGTATGAATTTTGATAATATGATACATAATGAACTTTTTTGAGTAACTGATCAATATTGAAAAATTAGATTATCATGATCACTTTTTTATCAGACATTAAGATCTATATGAATAACATATTTTAATCATTAATACCAGATAAATTGAATTATTATATTTTATAACCATACATGAAATGTTATTATGAAAAAAATGAATATTTTTTTCATGAAGGAGTTAACATTCATGTAAATTGGATAACGTTTTATCTTTCCATGTAAAAAAATTTATGTATAAAACAATGTATCCTTAACAAATATTAATAATGTTATACATATCATATTTATTTTCTAAACACAATTTTTTACAACCAATGAATTTTAGTGATGAAAATCAGATATTAACTAAACATTACATATATAAATATTACATTTCGGAATGTGAATTCTGATTACATCTCATTATGATTCATATCATAAATGTAATGGATTAATTCATTTAGAAACATTAATAAGAAAATATTTTATAAAATACATAAATAATCTCCCACCGAGTTAGTTATAACTAGAAACCTTCTTACAACAATCATACATAAAATCTATAATCATAACTGTGGGAATATGAACCATAATATAGGGTGAGCTCAGATTCTCAGTAAGAGTAAACAAGGGAGAAATCAATAAATAGTAAATTTTTTATCATAACATGTCTATAATAGCTTGATAACATGGTATTAAAATTTCAAAATCATACCAATCAATTAATATATCAAAACCACTAGTCATGGAATGAATCTTGGTAGTTCATAAGGTATCAATCAATAAAAAAAGAATATGTGCAATGTGATAATAATTTTTTTATAATATCATGTCATAAAATAGAGGTATAAGTATTGTAATAATTATAAGGATTGATATACTATTTCAAGGCTACCCATAAATATATTTTTCAAATGTTAGGATTGGGTTAACCATCTATGTACATACATTGTGCTTTAGATAAATTCATGTGTAGAATCTTTTGGAATGGGATAACACCCTATGTAACATATGATCTCATAAATAAATAATATTTACCTAATTAATTTTATGTATATTACATACCAAATATCTCATAATCATAATCTATTCATATTTTACAAGATCATAAAAACTTTTATCATTTTAATGTATTTTAACTCATAGAAAAAAATGGTTTCATCAATATTTAATCCCCATAATAACAAACCATCTATATAAATAATTATAATGGTATCATAAGATCATATCCCAAGAATATAATAATTAATGTCAAACTACGCTATCATGGATGAAAAATTCCATTAAAATATTATTGGGATTTTTCACGAGGAAAATACCCTTTTCATTTTCCAATCCCTTATTTAAAATTTATAATATTTAAAAATATTATCGAAAAAATTCATTGAAAATAACCATTTAATATTAAAATGTAATCATAAAATAAAATTTTAGTTATGATGTTCATAAAATATATTTTTTTTGTACATTAAATTTTCCTTTTCCATTTAAAATTCAGGTAATAATTCAAAACTACCTTTATTGGAATATGATAAGAATATTCATTTAAAAAAATTCACATACTTGTTAAAAAATAAAAAATAAATTTATAAAATCCATTTAAAGCAGTAAAAACAATTTTTAATTTTTTTTAAAGCAAATATGGCCATAGAAAAAAATGATTTTTAGCCGTATAGAAAAAAATAGTTTTCCACACACAAAAATATTTTAGAACATAGAGTAAAGAGAGTAAAATGAAAGGGAATTTTTTATTTTTCTATAACAAATATTTTATTAGAGAAGATAATATATATGTGACATATCTGTAATAAAATTTCATTACAATAAATTTTACCAAAGAAATTCAATGTAAAAAAGTTGATATTGCACCATAAAACGATTTTCGTTTTGGTAACTTTTGAACCAAAACCACAATAAAATAATTAAAAACAACTGAAAAATTAAATGAACGGAATATAAATATATTCATGAAATATATTATCCAAGGGGTATTATATAAACTGTATGAAGGAAATAATTATTGAATATGGCATGTGTCTCATAAAAATAAAATTTAGACAATACACCCTAACCACTTTTTTTATGTTTGATTCAAAACCCCTTAGATGTAATAATTTTAATTATATCATTTAATACATTTATTTTATGAGGATACAAGATATAAAATTTCAAAATTTCAGTATATACACCTCAAAATCACAAATAAGTGACCAACATCAAACATGTCTCGATGAATGAATATTGAGATGAAGGACACTTGCCTTATGTATGAATTGTTTAGTATGACTTAAAAAATACTATATAATAAATTTATAATTATTAAAATTATATAATATAACCATTTACATAAATATAATATAAAATATTTTCTTCTTATATGATTTCAAAACCCATTTATTAATAATTCATTAAAATAATCATCGTCTCTCAGTGTTAACAGTATCGTTCTACATATATGTTGGAGTTCTGTAGTTATAGTACCAATACATTGATCATTTTTCTAGAATAAAAATTGTTTTAATCATTTAATATGTATCTTATTTAATAATTATATATTATTATATAACCATTCACATAAATTGGTGATTCAGAATAAATTATATCACTTCCTGAAGATAGTAGTCGATGCATACACACAGGTGATGATTCCACTTTTCTATAGATGGAAATAATGATAGTTAAATAACAAATAAAATTTCTATAATAATTATTATATCATAAATATCAAATCTATTCATTATATCCATTCTTATTACCTTTCATATAAATTTTAAATTAAAACAAATCATAAGTCTTTGTAGAATTGCATATATACGTACGAGTGGAATTATCATCTTCGAATCAATGGGAAGGTAAGAAGGTAGATAATATAACAGGATTAAAGAAGAATTATTAATTTATAAATATCAATTATATTAATTATTTTTTCATAATAACCGACCATTAAATATAGTTATGAAAAATGAATCATATGGAAACGCTGAGGTGAGAGTCTATATGTACGCACAAGCGACACATTCATTACACCTTTGCTAAAAAAGAGGTGAAAATGGTTTTGAAATAATAATAATAACATCTTAATGAATTTATTATATTGGATTGATAATGTTATAACCAATATAAAGGGTTTAGATAATGCAGAAGTAGAATCAAAATTGAAAGATCTCTGTTATGATTTATATCGCTTCTTTGAGACACCTAATTTATAGAACACATTAATCCTAGAAATATTGTTCTTCAGAGAAGATAAAATGCTATAGAAAGAAATTAAATAAGATAAATAGGTTTTGTTGTATGAATTTATAGTTCCATAAGTCTCAAAATATGTGAATAAGGGAGAAGAAGAGGTTTCGTTCTATAATTGGGGGAGATGACACACACTAAATTACTTAAAAGAATTAAATAACATAGTGTCATTTTATTCTGAAATTGGCTCTAAATAGCTAATAATTCACATTTAAGATATTCTAGAGTCTAAATATCGTCATGAAATAATAATTAAAAATTTTCATGTCAAAATATTACCCTTATATCTCAGTTCAACTCACCGATAAACCGGTTTTCAGTATAAATGTGGTAACAATTTTTTTTTCTCTTTTTGTTGATCATTATAAATAAAAATAAAGTGGACACAATAAAAAATATAGAAAATATGATTAATACTATTTAATCCTTTTGAAAAAATAGAAATTATTTACATGGGACATTTTAATTTTAAAATAAGTGTGAAAAATTCAATGAAAACCCATATCTAGAAAAATGCATTCTTACGAATAAAAATGAGTTAACTCTAACTCCATTCAAAGAAAATTATATTATATGAATGTCATAATATTTTATATAACATTTAATCTAATAATTTTATTATAATTAATAGTCAATTATGATTAATCTATGTTTTAGGATAAAAACATATTGTGCGCATAACAACATTTTCTTTGAGAAAAATTTGTTTTTATTCCCAAAAAATGAAATTATACCAAAATAAAAAAAGAGATAATTAATATATTGTTAATTATATTATATATAATTTAATTTGATTAATTATACTTTATGTTCAAATTATAAACAAAATTTTAGTGTGAAATTACTTTATTTAGTGAAAAGTAATGATAGTTCTAGAAAAATCAGTATTTTTTACTATTCACAAAAAAATAAATCATTTTGGTAAAATAAAATCACTTCATCCTAATTTAATATTGAAATAATAATCAAATTTTTTGTGTTCATTTCAATAAATACAATTTCAAAAAATAGGAAATTTCTTATAATTTACCTTTATAAAATGTAATAAAAACCATTTTCGAAGACAAAAATACTATTAAAGCATAAATTGACATTATTAATAATTGATTTCTTATTTCTAATGAATTAATAAATAAATTTTAGTTTTAAAAATATTATAAATATCTTCAATATATTTATTTATTTGAATTCATTTCACTAATTTAATTCCCACTTTAAAATATTTACATTTAAATTATATTTTCATAGTATATCACAGTTCCCTTAACGAATAGTGTTTTGGGTTAAGAAAGGAATTAAAAATAGTATTATTTTAAACTAAATTTTTAAGGGGTCAAATTCTCTCCTCCACCTAAATAAATTTCTTCCTAATATTTTTTTGTCTATAATAAAGAGTTTCATTTTAGAAAATAATTTTTTTTTAAACCCAAGTAGTACAAAGGTATAATGAATCTTCCTTTGAAAAGGTAAAGTAGGAAATAGAAAATGTTTCCTAAAATAACACATAATTAGGTTCCCATATAAGTACTACAGTAATGGAAACTGGAAATAAAGACATTGAGGAGAAATATGTTGTTCAAATAATAATATAGAGTGATAAATAAAATATTCAAGATAGAGTTAATTACTAAAAAACATAAATAATTGAGCAGTGAAAATGACCAACAATTCGTAAAAAATAATTATAAAAAGGAATAAATTATCATTTTTAATATCATATTTCCTATATCTAAGAAATCATTTTAATAGGGAATATATAGATATACAGATAATTATTGTGAAATAGATAAAAAATTCAATCTATGGTTTACTGTGTTTTTGTTAGTTTCCACCTCTTTTCATCCCATATTTCAATGATGAATAAAAAATATAAATTTTTTCTTCTTGAAGAACTAAAATATACACCTAATATATCATAGTAAATATTAAATAATTAAAATTTATTTCTCCTATATCTATTTTGATACTGAAATAATAAAAATTTTAGAATATAAGAAGATACATTATATGAATAAAATAGCATTTATATAATTATTCAAATATATTTCAACAATAATAAACCAAAATATAATTAATTCTTTCCACAAATTGAAAATTTAAAGAACCTCTAAATAAATTTTTAACCAATATTAAAAACAAAAATAACTAATAAAAAGGTCACAAATTTTTGAAAATCAATTTAACTTTAACCCATAATGAACACAATGTGTCTGATAATGTCACATAAAAAATAGGTGTATAACTGGATCATATATTCTCTTAAAATATGCCAATGACCTCGATCATCATAAAACCATAATCAAAACATATATTATTCCAAACATTATCTCTACCCAAATTCCTCATAAAAACTTATAGACTATCAAATATATATCATAAATCCAAACATTCAATAGAATTTATCAAAGATAACATAAATCACTTTGTCATCAAATCATTAATCAATTTATTGGTCACCAATACTATCCAATATAATTTATCAATATCGATCATCTATTTATTCAAAATAAAAACTATGATCTCAAAATAATGACCATATAATGTGTAATCTATCTACTAATAATGTCGTTTAAAAAACAACAACATACAAGTAAATCAATTTTCTAGGTTATTGGTATCAATCTACATATGCTTGAATGTCATTAAAGAAAAACTATTATAGAACAATCCATAAATGTTTCATGATTCTTATTATAATAATATCATCAAAAACCCTATTCTACTACATATTTCTTTAATCCCAAAACATTAACCCTTAAATCATTCAATTTTAATGATTGGAATAACATATACACTTCATTGGTCTGTGAGCTAGACCATGGATTAAGGAATTGACTGAGATAATATCAATATTTCCTAAAAATAAGACATTAAAATGTAAATATTATTTTAGAAATTAAAATTACCTCCACTGAGATATTTTAATTTCATCATTAATTAGTTTTTCATTCCCTTATATTCTTCAAAAAAAAATCACATTCCTTAGAGAAATTTAATGGCGCAATTCATTCAAAATATTCAATATGTTGGAAAAAAATATTTCGTCCTCAATAGTCTTTATGAAAATCCTTTTTCCCTTATTTGGATCATTTTGAAACACAAATATGTTATAATTGTTAATAAAATATTGTGATAACTGGTTATTAATAATCAAAATATCATCCCATCAACTATTTAATTTGGTTTCTTTTAAGGAAAATTGTTTCAACATCCAACAAATTCATTATTAACATAATTCTCTCCAGTTTCATCCATTAATTAACAGAAAAAAACATAGTTTTAGAAACAATAATCATTATGAGTAGTCAAATAAGAATTGAAAATATTTCAAATGATATATAAATATTGAAACATTTTTTTCCTTCTACAAGACCCAAGAAATAACCTATGCTATAAATAGTCATTATCTATTTAAATAATTTATAATGGTTCATAAAGAAAATATAAATTAACCCTGTCATATACCTTGGGGTTTTTTATCCTAGTGTTTAGTCTTATACCAACTCATTTTTCACCAATAATGATTGAGTTAATACTCAATATTACCCATTCATAGTTTTTACCCTTAGGTGCATATGTTCTATGTATATTTTCATGCTAGTATCCAAACAAGGATAAATTCTATAAGAAAACACACATATTTATTTACCAATTTTTTCTCCTATACATAGGCTTATCCTAAGGATTCACACAATGGTTTTTTATTATAGTATCTAAAAATATCTCAATCTTACTCTAACATCCACTGAAGTGATCTTAACATTAAAAAAATTAATATTACATCCTATTATATTAATATTCCTTAAATGTTTATATGATCTATTCTAGAAGCATAAGGGCTTAGATTCATTGTAAAATTGGTTAAATATACAACTGGAACACTAAATATCAACATCATATCCCACTATGTTATTCATAACTATTACCAATCATAGAAATATCATATATAAAACTATTATCAATATCATAGAGAAAGAAAAAATAATAAATAGTGATCTTAGATGATCATTAAGGTTATGTAATGGATATATCAATCATTAATCATTTTTAATAATAACATGATCATCAATGTATGATAACATAGATTAAAATTTTAAAATTATACCTAGATAATAATTGATAATAATCAAGAGTCATAACATAAATCTGAACATTTCATAAGACATGAATCATGATGGAATCAAATAAAATTATCCATGGGGGAATAAAATTCACATAATATCTTGTCATATAAGAGTGGAATAAATTGATAATAATTATTATTATATAGATATTATGTCAAGGTTACCCACTAATTCATTGATAAAATGTTTATCTTGATCTAAACACCCTTTAATAACTTTGGGCTTCAGATAACCTCCCATATACCCTCACTAATCTTCGGATAACCTGATATATACCCTTTATTTTCATACAATATTAATCAATGCCCAATAAATTTTAGGTATATAATATACCCACCTATATCACAATCATGATTCATTTATATGTATTCCACAATATCATGAAGTCATTTATCATCTCATCAAGCTTAACAGGTGGAATAGAAAATGGGTTTCATCAACATTTCATCATCCTGATCAAAAACATTAAAAAGTAGGAATAAGGATTATATCAATGTATCATATATCTAGTGTAAAATAAGTAACATAAACATATTTTTTTATATATTATAAATGAATCTAAAATATCACCAGAATACTTCATGATAAAAATTCCATTTTATTTTGAAATCTCTTTTCAAAAAGATAATGATTTAAAAAATAATAAGGTAAAAAGTTTTATTTGAATATAACTATAGAAAATTTTCTTGTAATATTCAATTATAATAGAATTCTTGATAATGAAAAAATTCAGTCATGTGGTTTACATTAAAATAATGATTTTTTTTCATATCGTCACTATAAATTCAAAAGTACAGTGTTCGGAAAATGATAAAAATATTCCCTAATTTAATTTTCATTGATAGAAAAATTATATAAAATGAAATTTAAAAATTAAAAATATATAGTAAAGACATTATTGAAATTATTATAAATAAAATATGTACATAGAAGAAAATATTTATCACTAGACAGAAAAAAATAGGCATTCCTTAAATACTATCTTGAAGACCTATGAGCACACATATTCAATAAAATTATTGTAAATTTCTCAATATAAAAAAATAGAAGATTTAAAATTTTATAATATTTTTTAGAGGTAAATCATATAATTTCAGTGCTTTAAATTTATGCATAAACCATAATATTAAAAAATTGAGATTGTAACGTAAAACTATTACTACTTTGGTAACTTTTGAATCATAGCCCTGAGGAAGGAAATAATATTAAATGAAACCTTAAATATTATGAATATATATTTATTCACACTATATCACATAATAGGCTTTTTATATACACCAAAATAAAGAAACAAGTGGTTAATATTTCATGATTCATGGAAATATTGAGTGACGAAAAACATTTACCACTTTGGTAAATTTTGAATCAAAAACTATTTGATTATATAATTTTAATTTTAACATTAAAAACAAATCATTTATATTGATAAAAGATAAAAAATTTAAAATTCATATTCTATAAACTTCCTAAAAATAAATAGGTTCATAATGAAGACAAGACATAATAAAACAATATTGAGATGAGGAACCCTTACATTATGTATGGAATCAATTTTAAGTACTCTGACCTCATTTATAATAAATGAATATATAAAAAATTTATATAATATAACCAATTAAATAATTATAAAATCATATATGTTCAACTTATAAAATTTAAACACTCATTTATTATTTATTCTTCATTAAAATCTTCTCTTTTGTGTGATAACTGAATTTTTTTTCATGTCAGGTTAGATATAGAAGTTAAGGTCATTGTAATTGGATCATGGTTACATAATATAAATAATGTTAATAAATTTATAATTATAATTATAAATTCATTATAAATTCATTTAAAACCATTCAAATAAAGTGATGATGAAAACTGAAATGTAACACTTTTTAGAGAAAATAATCTATGTGTACGCACAAGTGATGGTTCCAATTTTTATGGGTGAAATGAATGAAATTTAAATATTAATTAAAATTAAACAATAATTAATATTTATTAAATTAAATATTTAAATAAATTAAATATATCCTTTTCACCATCCTAATATATAAAAAAATTAAAAATTAATTGTATCACTTGATGCAGGTGGTAGTCCACATTTACGTACTAGTGAAATTGTCACTTCCAATGAATGGGAAGGTAATAATATATTCAAGAAATAATGATTATAGAATAATAATTTTATCCTAAATGAAAAATATAGAAAACAATCCATCATAATAACCAACAATTAATGAGGATGATGGAAAATTAATCATATCACTACGTGGAGGTGATAGTCCACACATACACACATGTGACCTGTTCATTCCCTATTTTATGGAAAATGTGTCTGAAATTATTGTATCATATTCATAATAACATTTGATTATCTTTATTATTATATATTAATTATTCTATTTTGGATGAAATTGGTTTTTATAATGAGGATGAACAAATCAAATTGAAATAGCTCTGTAAAAATTTATAAATCTTCTTTGGCAGACCTCCATTGCTGAACATATATGAATGTGAATAATTTAAAAATTTAAACATAAGGAAAAAAAATATGTTTTCCATTTTTATCAAACTCAATTTAGGAAATTTTAATATTTCATGTTTAATGGAACGTGAAATATGAAATGGAAACCCATTTTTAGAAAAAATTATTTACAACCATGATACCTAGTTTACCCTCATTCTGTTCCTACAAATTAGTTTCAAATGAATGTAATTTTTTGATATAATATATTAAAAATAAATTTAATTATAATTACTCATAAATTGTGATAATTTTAATTAATTATGATAAAAACTCATTGTGCACATAAAATAGTCATTAGAAAAAAAATTAAGCACTACCAAAAGAAATTATATCAAAATCTTGTATAATGTAGATTCTTATGTAATTAATTGAACTATTTATAATTGAATAAGAATAATTTTACTTTAATATATAATTGAAATCATAATTTAAATTTTATATTACTGTATTGAATGAAAACAAATTAATGTTTTACAAGAATCTATATTTTCACTATTCAGTAGAAAGAAAACATCGTAGAAAAATATGAAATGGTCACCCTAGGATAATAATGACATGATTATTTAAAAAGAATTATATCCATTTAATCAAATAATATTTCTATAAAATACTAAATTTAATTATATTTCCCTCCCAAAAAATAAAATAATTATTATTTGGATGAAAATATATTTTTTATGAATAAAATGACTTTAGTAAAAATTGAGAATTTCTTATTTTGTAATTAATGAAATATTTTTCATTTTAAAAAAATTATAAATATCTATCATTATTTTTTCTGATAAAAACTATCAATTTGATGACATGTTTATAGCTGTCTCTTTTTAAATAATATTTTATAGTATATCATAGTTCACTTATAGAATGATGTTGCATGTTACATGAGAAATAGATCACAATATTCATAGAAACTAATTTATTTGTTTTTACCAAAACAATTAATTTCATTCATGTAGGTGATAATCCACATGTATGCGTGGATATTATTTTAATTTTTTCTGATAAGAATCGAGGATGGTAGTTAATGATTATACCGTCAACATAATAACAAATTTTATAATAAGGGAAATTATGTAACTATTTAATTATTGATTGAATAGTTTTATAGAAGGATGGATGTGAAAGGAAAGAATATAATGTTAGAGAGTGGGTAGTGCTCGCATTTTGTGTTTTATTTTCCCCATGAAATATACATTTAAAATGATGATATTGGGGATTATTCTAGGAATAAGGAGCCGAAAAACTTGTAAAAAGACACTAGGGGAGGTAAAAGTATTTACATATTCAGTATAATATAAAACTAGAAGTGTTCATTAAATTGGGTTGAATTTTACACTTTTTATAGATGAAAAATAAATACTTTTCATTGGATTTTAAAGATATGTAAGGGGAAAGAATAATATTTGATGAGAGATAGGCGAGTTTTGTGAGAAAACATTGGACACACTAGTAGGTATGGATTTATAACATAAGAAAGGTATTTTAAAATTTTTAATTGTTATGAAATCATAATAAAATTTGATACACTTAAGTTACGTCGTTCTAACCGGTTATAACTATGATTAAAAATTAACCATGGTAATTAATTTTTTTACTCTAAATATAAGATGAACCTAATTACCCAATTTGAAGATTATAATTCTGTATTTGAGGTCCATTAAGTCTATTTCAATATGAAAAACATTTGAAATTTTACTTCTAAATTAAAATATATATTATATAGTAAAAAAACTATGTTCCTAGAAACATGATTTCTTAAAAAGATTAAGTTTCATAATCTTACCTTTTATCAATAAATGATTAAATTAACATTAATATATATTTTTCGATCTATATAAACATTATAAAAAAATTATTATTTAAAATATATCAACTTATTTTACTTTGATATGAATTATACAAAAATATTCAAAAACAATTCTATGAAACATTAATATTTTACCCTCATAAATAATATCTATTTGTGTAACTAATTTTTATATTAAAAATAAATGTGAAATTATTAAAAATATGATATATTGAAACACATTTTATTAGAATCAATTTCAAGTGTTTATAAATTATATTTTTAATTAAAGTACGTATAATTCTTAAAATTTCAGATTTAGTAAAAATACCTTTGAAGGGTATAAGTGATTTTACTAGTATTGTATTCCTTGTAATAACTATTAGATGAATTTTAAATTATATATATATATACAATAAATTAAATTCATTTTAATAATTATTTAACAATAATATAATAAAATTAATAGTGCGTAACATGGCTATATATTTTAATGGATAAAATTATTAAATTATTTATTTTGACCCACACAATGAATTTTACCAATGAATTAGTATTAAAAAATATCATTGTTATTCTTTCAATATATATTTAATAATATGGTAACCTCGGTTTATATCCACCAATATAATGACTACATTACAACAATAATATTTTAAATCTTAAAATTTTCTCTTAATAAAGTTTATCCTAATTTAATTTTTGGTCAGTGTTGCATGGGGTGGAATTTATCAAATTTATAGAATTTATTTAGAAGAAATAAATTCTAAAATATCAAGTTGATTCATTCAACAATTCTTAAATTAATTTGGATCTTTTAAGTATTATTCTACTCACCAATAAAAATATATAGTTTTATTTTTAGTAAATTCTTGACTCAATATATAATGTATAAAAAATATCATCCTCAGGTAAATATAAGAAACTCATATAAGTATTTAGTATTAAGACACATATAATAAATTTAATCTTCAAAAAAATTTAATAGTTATTTTTACATTGATATATAATCATAATTTGGTTTAAGATATCAAAGGTGACTTCCTTCTTCTAGAAATTTATTTTAGTTCTTTGTTAAGGGTGGTAATCAATGTCTAAAATCACATAAAATTCCTCTATAACTTTGAATTAAAAAACCATACAAATAGATGTTTTATCTAATAATAAAATAATTTGGGGAACTAATTATCATAATTCATAACCTTATTTAATTTTAAAGATTTATCTGTGGTTGACCACTATTCCAAAAAATCTCTTCTAGAGTTCCATTAATTATCCACATTTCCACTAATCATAAATTATGATCTTGGTGGTCATTGAACGTGTTGTGATAAAATGTAAAATTTATTATGATTTTAAGATGATTTTAGGTCCTAGTGAAGAGCCTAGATCATCTCTCAAGCAATGTTAGTGGTTTATGGAATGTATTTTTAATAAAAAGTACTAAAAGATGGGGTGGTTTAGAAAATTGTCTTAAAAAAAATATAACAAAATTTAAAGAGTTTAATAGTTGAAAAATAAGTGGTTATAAAAAAATATATGATAAGTATGTGATCATTTCTATGTTACTACACCACTTGAAACATTATTTATTTTTAATTTATTATTAGGTTTCAGTGTAATATTTTGGTTGAGGGTTAACCAAGATCCTTGGTTACTATAAACCTCTATAAATGATGAAAATAATACATAAACTAGTCATAAAAATCATGTAGTCATGTTCCAACCCCTTATCATGCTTTTAGGTTTGTTATGGAACACTGAAATCTTGAATATTTGGGAAATAATAGTATTCTTAAGTTGTCTAATCGAAACAACAAAAGCAGCACAAATAAAATTTCACATTGATCTGTTTTGAAATAAAAATTGTTTCAATTAAATGTACAAAACAAGTAAATATACATATAAGGTAATAATTTCAAACAACAATATACACCAAACCATTTGAAAATTATGGTCCAGAACTCCCTCTTCAAGTGTGTAGCTCCCTCGCTATGTTCACCCATAGTTTAACTTGACATCAAGAGGAGGAAGAATCTTGGTGGATCCCTTTCTAAATTTCATTTATCCCTATGAGGATAGGGAGCTCTAGAACCTCCATGGTGATTATAGGACTACAATAGAACTCTAAATTGGTATCACATCAACCACTTCGTTGAACTTACACATGTGGAGCCAAAGGTTCCAATTTATATAAAATATGGAAGGTAGTTTGGGAACCATGATTTCGAGATACCACTTGGCCCGTGTTTTTGAGTTGTAGACAGTGTTATATTAATTTTGAAAAAACATAACAGTTTTATACCCACCTTTTTACTATCTATACTAAATATTTGACACCATATGGACATTCACAGCTAGAGATATGGTGGAAATAATGAACCCACTTTTTCACTTTGAACATATTCGATCTCCTTGATAGATCAATTTATATGGTCCCATTAATGGAAGAATGGGGATTTTGTGCTTCATATTAAATGTATCCCATTGAATTTTGGACCATCACACAAAATATCATCCAATTTTTATGTGTAGTTTAGTGGAAATGTGTTTTTGAGTCCATTGGTGTTCCTGGATCCTACGCAGTTTGGCCCATTTTTCTTAAACCTTTTCATAGACCCTCCAAATCACCTCCACCTATAATGTGATATCAAAACAAGTAAAATTTTCCTAATTAACAGTGATAAAGAAATAAGTAATTGAATTAAAAATGAAGTGTAATTTTTTTTTTATTTTTATAATTTTCAATACAAAACAAGTTTAGCATAGTGGTGTAATGGTGAAAAATAAATAGTGAATCACAGTGTGATCAAAACCATTTCATTATACTATTTCCACTTTATATCAAGTGAATATAAGTTATTTTAAAATTTCTTTAATAACATTATCCTTTCCACCAAACGATCCCTACGTCCTTTGCAATACAATTTCACGACTCTCTCAGTTAATAATTCTTAGAAGTCAAGGCATAAGTTCCGGACCTAAATATCCCCATATGTTGTACATTTCATCACTCCCCATAATGTTTTTTTGGTTTCTTAGTGTGTCAAATAGTTGGATAACAGTTACACACACATAGGTCAATCTAGTACAATAATGGAATAGATCAGATATAGAAGGTATTTATGGAAAAAAAATTTATAAAGTATAAAAAATTAACTGAACATATATTTACCTTCTATTATGTAAGAAATTCTCACACTTCATGGTTGGGTGAAAAATTGTGTGGAGAAATTAAGTGACACAATTTTCCAATAAACAACTCACACAAAGGGTACAATTCTTCTTCATGTTTTAAAAATGATATTACCATTTATATCATCGAAAAATAACGGAATTTTAAGATAAATTCACACCATAATGTTAAATTCAGGATGAAAATCAGATTTCATCAAAAAAAATGAAAGTCAAAACAATATAAAATATGGAAATTATTCAATAATTTTCAATAACATATATGATTATTTGGGAATAAATTTCCATGATAATGTGGGAATCAAAACATTACATTCCATTGTAAAATTATGAGGGAAAAATATTGGGCAAGTGACAATACAATCCCACAAGAAAAAACGAGAAAAGGAAGTATTTTATCATTATTACTAACTATCCTATGAATATATCCATCCTCAACACCTAGAGTGTGATGTTTCCTCAATATAATAAAATTGAATGTGGGAAGTTGGGATAAACCCAAGTGAGTTTCATGGGTAGGTTTTTTCTTGATCTTAGAGTTCTTCTATCGAGAACTCTGTAATGGATTAATGAAAGTGTTTTAGCTGCTACCCATTGACAATGATTTTCTGTTTGGATTTTTCATTTTGATCATAAACAACACCAAATGGATACATATTAGTAATATTTTATGGGCTTAACCCACTAGAAATAAGTTCAACTGGATGAAAAATTAGAATTTCATTACAAAGGATGCCCTTATTCTCAATGTGAGACTGATGATAAAAGATTATATGATCATGGGAAGCTTTTTCTCCCTCCTTCTAAATTTGGTATTTCTCAAAATTACCACTTCACAATTCTTCCATCTCATAAATCTGTAAATTCTTTTTAGAAACTACACCAGAGAGACTAGAATCTCATTATTTGATGGCCCATTAGGACCAATGCTCTATCTAAATAGGGAGGTGACAACTATTTCCAAAAAACAAGTCAATATATTGACATTCAAAAAAGAGTTTTGAATGTAGTATGATGGGATCATAATAAATCATTGAGTCCAAGACTCCAATCTACATTTTTGGGTGGACGTTATTTCAAAAAAAAATTACCATATGATTAAACACCTTGTCTTTACTATTGGTTTGTGGGTGATATGCAATAAACATTCAATGCCTGAACCAATTCCGACATAGAAGTGATTGTATTTTTTGGATTCAGAAATGAGATCCCTAGTCACTAACATTGAACCTAGGTAATAAAAACCTAATAAACAGTAGGTTTCTTAAAAATTCCACAACTCTCATGTAATCATATATCCTTATGGATTGTGGCTCCACCCATTTTAAAACATAATCTACTCCCTAATGAATGTACAAGTTTCTTAATTAATTTGGTAATGGTTCTATAATGTAAATTCCTCAAACATTGAAAATTTCATGGACGATAAAAGATTATTGTGGAATCTCTATTAATTTAGAGTCATTACGCATTCTTTGATACTAAGGAAAAGATTTAAAAAATGGGCATCCTAAAATAGTGTTTTCTAAAATAGAGAGGAACCGAGGACCTTATGAGCAATCTGTTGAGGACCAAAGTGGACCCCATAAGAAAGAGTGTGAACGTACCTAAGGACAGACTGAAAATCACTATCAGGAACACAATGCTTAAGGAATTCATCACGAGATGTGGTCCAAAGGTAGGGTTCATTCCAAATATACCAATTAGATTAATGTTTTTGATGGCCAATTTTTTTTATTGAAATTAGTAATAATACAACATTCTACCAAATAATTTTCAATTTTAGCATAATAAAAAATAGAATCTTACACTTCGCACAATTTCTCACGAAGAAGAAAGTCATTTATAGGAATATAGTGGAATGATTCAATGTCTGTGGATGGGAGTATCCTACTGATATGGTCATCCACCATATTCTATACTCATTTTTATCCAATATCTCTAGATTAAATTCCTGAATTAGGATCATCCAATGAATGAGACATGCATTGACTTTCAATTTCTTAAAGAGACACTGAAGGGATTCATAGTTTGAGAGCATAGTTACTTTGGACCCTAAAATAAATAACATGAATTTATCTAAGTAAAAGGCAGTAGTAATGAATTATCTTTTAGATATGGTTTTTTTTCATGGAAAAAATGTAGTGTTCATGAGGCATAGGCAATGACATGTTGATCTCGATCAACTTGTTGTGGTAAAATTTCCCTTACCATATAGTTAAATACATTGTACATGATCTAAAATGGAAAATAATAGAAATATGGAGGGATTATCAGGGGTGATGTCAGACTCCTTTTCAATTTAGTAAATTCTATCTTGTAGTCTTTATCAAAAAAACCTTTTTCTTTTTAGAGTAAGTGGGATAGGGGTAGTAAAATCTTACTAAATTCAATAATGAAACAAAGGAAAAACATACCTTGAACTAGGAAAGACCCCAAATCACACATATTTCATTGGGGATGGTAGGGAAAAAATAACGTTAACTTTTGATTTGTCAACTTAGATACCTTCCTTAAAAATGAAATTCCCAAGTAATATACCTTGTCACACCATGAAATCAAATTTCTCATAATTTAATACAATATTATTTTCAATGCATTGATGTAGGATAGAAGCAAGACTACTCAAACATTCATCAAAAGAAAATCCATACACAGTGAAATAATCCATTAATAATTCCATTAAATTCTCTAAGTAATCATAACAAATACTAACCTTGAATCATTAGAAAGTACCCATATCATTTCATAGACCAAATGGAACCCTTCTATATGTAAAATTTCCAAAGTATCAAGTGGAGCTATTATTTTCTCTGATCCTCAGCGTAAATATGGATATAAAATTTTCTGGAATAACCATCAGGGAAATAGTATTTTTACTTCCCCACTAACTTCCCTAGAATTTGGTAAATAAATGGAAATGTGAAATTTTCTTTCATAGTGTGTAGGTTTAGTCAGAAATAATCTATGCTGACATGCCAACTCTTCTCCACACGGGTGGGAACCAAAATATTTTTTTCATTTTCAATTACTGTAATACCTTTTTTAGGAACTAATTGGATTGGACTGACCCATTTCCTTTCATAGATAGGGTAAATGATTCCAGATTCCAATAATTTTGTTAACTACTTTTTGACAACACCAAATAGGTTTTGGTTCAATCGACATTGTTCCTACCTCACTATTTTAGCCTCATAATTTAACAATATATGATATTTGAAAAGTGATGGGATAATACCAAAAATTTCAGTAAGTGTCCCTACTAAATCTTTTTTTACTCATGCAATTCAATAAGTCACAATTCATTATCTAGAGGGAGTGAATTATGTATGAAAACATGCAACTTATTTCCATTATATTGATATAATTTTTTTTATAATCATGAGGTAGATGTTTTAGTTACAATTCATGCGGACATTGTATTAATTGGAGTGAATGTGAATGTGAGAGGTCACTGATCTCATCTAACTTTTCAATGGTTACATACTTATATTGAGAATGATATTTTACAATCTTATAATTATCAGTAATTTATATGGGATCCTTAGTGTCCAATAAATTATCAATTAACAAACATAAATGACATTTTTCTAGACTGGTACAACATTATATGCATGATTCATTTCCTAGAATTTCAATCGATGATGGAAACATTGAAAGGGGATTATGGTAATAGAAAATAAGTATTTTAAAGGGAAGGGAGTACATTAATAGAATTAAGAGAGAGAGAGACATGGATATGATTGTTCTTCCAAGGGTTGATTCATGGAACCAAGGATATTTAAGTGGACAATTTCACCACCAAAATCCATAGATAGTATACCATTATACAAATTAGGTGTGGTTTTGGTGGTTTTCAGGAATATCCTCTCCAATATAATTGGATTGGTATCTATTAATCTAATCATCAACTATTTAACCAATATAAAAATCAGTAGGAAAATTTAAATATCACACCCTCACAAGAACATTATCTAACACACTAGAGGGTTTTTCAATACCCTAATTTTCTAGTTGAACAAAAATTCCTATGGGTTTCAATTCCTAGACCTATAATTAATAGTAAATGATGTGAGGACTCACATTTTTAGAATCACTTAAATCAAGATTGTCATTGGAAACCGAATACTACACTATGGTGTACAGAATCGAGAATACTTTAGGATCGTTAAATTTGGTAGGATGTGATGGCTCTCTCAATACAGAGATGGACCTCCATAAGATCGCCTTTTTATCTCTATGAATCATCTTTCGGTGTATACACATCTCTTTCAGAAACATGGAGTATCTTGGAGTTTTCTTCATGACATCAATCAAGGAGAAGTGAACCAATTCTATTTTCATTGTTTCCAATATTTATTTATCATGTTCATCTTCACTTAGTTTTCTTATTTGGGTGGAGCATTGTGGAAATGGAAGAGGAATGGTTGTTCTTGGAGACTCAATAATATCAAAATACTATATTTTTGTGGTATTTTTCTCATGAAAATTATTTTTTTTATTTTGATTATTTGAGATGGTTGGAATAGATGTTTCTTCATTGTAGAATTATTATATCTGATAGTTAATTTATCTTTTATGTTGAGTTACACTTCTAATGGTGTTGTGACTAACACTTCTCTTATCCCTAGGGTTAACTACTAGTTGAGAGGGTAGTTAACAAATCTCATTCCTTTGGATTTTCCCCAATGAGTTTGAAAGTTGGCCTACTTTTATTTTTAGATCTTGTATGGAATAATGGTAGGTTTTTTGGAATTTAGGATTGTTTGAATCTATTTATTCATCATATATTATATGCTTGGATCGACATTTTGTGGGGGGGGTTGTTATAATGGCCTTTGTAGAGGAGGAGAATTTATTAGTGGTGGTGGATGAGTACTCTACCCAGGTTGGTTCTATGGTTTTTGAGGTTGGTTTGAATACCACCTTACTTATAGGCTTGGTTTTATTTCTACCTAGTGTTTTATGGAAATTATGGTTCATTCCTAATGGGTTTCTTATAGGGTAATCTTTGAAATATAACCTCACAACTGTCAAAAGTTTCTCTGAATGGAGAGTATTGTTCAAAATAATGGGTGTTAAAAGAATAGATACCACAATGAATGGGAGGAAGAGACAAGTATTTACCTTGGTAATGTTAATGATTTAGAATAAGCATACTTACCTCTTCATACTTTTTGTCCACATTCTACTCTAATTCATTAATTTTCACCTCATTAACACCATTAATCGGTACACTAAACCTCGAACCAAGTTTTTGTGTATTTAATTTGATGTTATCAATGAGAGTTATAGAACCAACTATGGTTTTTTCAATTAGCACAGTTCTAGTAGCAGCATCAATCATGTTTCAATAAATATAAATTAATCCGTCATAAAAATGCTTTATTAAAAGTTGATCACTTTTTTGGTGGTGTGGGAACATGAAGAAAACCTTTTAAATCTTTTATATTATTCATGATGTGTTTCCCCTTAATATGTTCTTATACCACATATTGTTTTCTTTATTATTTTGGTTCTATATATTGAGTTGTATTTTTCAATAAAATGGCTTTTCATGTCCACTCATCCTCTTATTGGTGAATTAACGTAGTAAAACCAATCTTTCACAGTGTATTCTAATAAAATGGTAATCCCCTTAGAATTTCATTTTCTTTATCCCCATTTGAAGGTTTTTTTTTCAAACATAGAGTATGAAATTTAATTAAATTATAGTGTGGGTCTTCCCCCGTGAGTCCCTGGAATCTTGGTAATAAATGAATTAACCAGATTTAGGTTCAAAATTTCATGCCTCACCTTGCATTTGAATATATGTGGGTTGGATATCAACATCAGGTGAGCTTATTTCATTTAGTGTTAAACTTTTTTCATCCATTTTGCACACATTAATTTATGTTTCTAATATGGTTACATTAGAATAGGGGTTTATAAATGTCTCAGGTTGTGGTGAGTCCTCCTTCAAAAGGTTGTCTTGTGAGCCTCAATGTTCCAGATGTGTGATTCTCACTTTTTTGGGTTCAAAAGGATGTAAATATTCCATAGGAGAACACGTCATGCATAGAACTGACATAATGAATAAATAGGAACACAAAAAGGTATTAATATTTAGAATATAAAATAGATAAATATTCAAAAAATATACAAATATCTTATAAAAAACATGCTATAAAAACTGAAACACTCCCTGACAATAGTGCCAACATCTGAACACATTATAATGAGATGTCAAATTGATTATTATTTAAAGATGATTTTATAGTGTAGTGAATATGCTTGGTTATATGTAAAGGATTCATGGTTGTTGATAGTGTGTATTTTTAATAAAAAATGAATAAAAGAGGGGCGGTTTTGAAAATTATTTTTAAAAAATGAATTCATTTAATGATTTTAATAATTGAAAAAGAAGATGTTTTTAAAAAATATTTGATAATTATATTATAATTTCTATGTTACTACACCTATATAAATTTTCATTTTTTTAGTTTATTTTTAGGTTTTATTTTAATCCATTGGATAAATGGTTCACCAATATCATAGGTAACCAAAATCCTTTTAAAATGATGAAAATAACAACAAAACATTAAATAACAATAAGGTAGTCAAGTTAAAGCCCATTATAATGCATTATAGTTTTTAAATAAAGACTAAAATCTCAAAAAAATTTATAAGAAGAGTATTATAATGTTTTCTAATCGGTACAATAGAAGTTATAGATTTAAAATTGCATGCTGATCGATTATGAAATAAAAGTGTTTTAATTAAATGTACCAAAAAAAGTAAAAATAAATATAAAAGAAATTCCAAAACAAAATATACCAAAAATAGAAGAAAATTATGTTCTAAAACTCATTCTTCAGGTATGAAACTTCCTTACAATGGTCATCGACCATTTAGTGAGACATTGGTAGGAGGACGAAGCTCAAGTTGAAATCATCATTTATTTCATATCTACCTATGATGATAGGGACCTCTAGAACCTCTAAGGTGATGAGAGGACTCCTTTGGAACAATGAATTGGAATCACTTTAATCCCTTGGTCGAACATTCAAATAGGGAGCAAAATGTGCAAATTTAGAGGAAATGTGGAAGGTGGTTTTGGGATCCTGGATTTTGAGAAACCTATTGTCTAACGGTTTTAGATTTCATAAAGTCTTATATCAATTCAAAAAATATAAAATTTGCATACCCACCTTCATAATATATTCACAAAACGTTTGGCACCATTTTGATGCAGTGCTAAGTAACAGTGTGTGGTTGAGTCCACTAGTTTTCTTGGATCATGTATAGTTTGGTCCATTTTTTCTTAAACCAAGCAATTGACCCTCCAAATCACATCCACCTACAATGTATTTATAAAAAAAGTAAAATTTATATTTTTTATATTGATAAATAAAAAATCATTGAATCATACATGAAGATAAATTTATTATTATTTTTATAATTTTCAAAACAAAACTAGTTTAACATGGAGGTGTAAGGGTGAAAATGAAACAGTGAATCGCAGTGCGGTCAGTCGTCCCGCCCAAAATCGAAACATTTAAAAATTATATGCAACCTATTTCTTTAATGATTCATCCAAATTTTCTAGGTTTAGGTTATTTAAATTTCTTTCAACAATGATATTTTTCATTTAGGTTTCCTTGAATCTTCATCTAACTTTTTTAATCTCTAAAATAATGAGAGTCTCTAATTTTCAATACTGAATTATGTGAATATCGAAAATTTTAACCATAGATACCAAAGTATCATATAAATAATTCTTTTTAAAGACTTAGTTTTAGGATAATAATGAGTCATAAAATATTACTTATAAGGATATTAATAAATATGGAGTCATACCTCATGAGTCCCTTCATGTTTTCAGCATATATTATAATGGATTTATCTTTCTTTGTTCAACTCTAGTATTTCTCTCTTTATTTTCATATGAAGAGTTTATGGAAAATATTTACTGAAAAATATATTATTTATCTACTCGCATCTCTTAGAGTACTCATATTTAGTTTTTATTATATTCTTAATGATAATATTTAATTATACTTCCTCATCCTATTGAAATAACACAACAATACAACCTTCTCATGGTATAATAACAAGAGAAAAATATATATTTCCTTTTGAATTGATATATTTCTCATCAATTATTTCTTTAGAGTACTTTGTAATTAATGTTGGGGTTTTCCCTAGAAAGGAATAAAAAAATTTCCCCTTACCTGGTGTGTTTAAGAGCTCAACATGTTTTGGGTTAATATTCAAGGACTAGGAGAGTTGAATGAGAATCAACACATGATTCTTTATATAAAATAAATTATCATTAGATTGCACATTTTTAAAATCATAAAATTTTTCATCACCCCAATTAATAAATCAGTTTATCCATTCCCAAACCATCTCTTAAATAAATGAAATCATATTTATAAGAAAATTAATGATTGAATAAACTAAAAATTTAAATATATAATAAGAGAATCATAAATGATATGTATAAAATAACTTATTAATATCTATGTTTCGGACTAAGTTATCCAAGCTCAATTCATAATAATATTTATAAACAAATATATTCAAATAAATCAGTATAGTTAATAAAGGGAATGCGAATTAACTAAACAAAATCTACTATGAGTGTCAAAATAGTTGTGTAGTTTAGATTTTTTTATTGTTCACATGGTGAATATTGAGTTAATACCAAATAATAATATTCAGTGTTTTTACCCTTAGGTGCATCTACACCAAAGTCTATATCGATTTTTCTATTTCTAGATAAGGATATTATTTCTAATAAACAACACAATACCTATTATATAAATTATATAAGATTTTATCTTATACTTATACATATTCATTGGGTTTTAACTAATGTTCAATCATATTAATCCCAATAATTAACTAATCCCTGCTCTGATACCAACTGTGTATCCCGAGGTCTTTGATTCCATATCTTGTGTAGTAGAAAAATATTTTTAAAAACTGGATTTGATGCAAAGTGAGATGACCCAATATAAACTAACATATATTTCAAATTTAAATTACATCACACAATATTCTTAAAAAATCCTACGAACCATTAAGGATTAGTATCCTTGGATACTAGCTAGATCAAAATATTATTTTGAATGTTAATTCATAATTCCAATACACAAGATCCACTATAAGAAATATCCCTGGTTGGAGTCTTATTTATACCCTAGGTAATAGAAGTATTAGAAGGGGTGAGATTAAATGATCAAAAAATGGTAAGAATAAGAGATGAAAATTGATGGTCACTAGTGAACAGAAGATAAGCACATGTGGATGACTTCATAGTCATGTTCCATAAACATATCATTTTTTAATCATACAGAAATAAACATGTATCATCAAAAATTAATCATGAAAAATTAATTTTTCCATATAATAAGGGATGAGTCATAAAAACATGATATCACTAAAAAACATATGATCATGGAACAAACAATAAAAATGAAATTCATTTCCTTTTTCAAGGCTTGTTGTTAATACCATCATCATATAGTTCATAGTGTCCCATAATGTATTGGGTTCACTAAAAAATTACCATAAACCTAGTAAGAAAAATCACATAGGTTATTGGGTTAACTCCCCAATCCATTACATGTCATCTCATGAGATATAAAACATTATCTGATTCATTTAATGGGAATTTAATAATAATCTCATCCATCAAATAAGGGACATAGTCTCTTAGGGTTTTGGATCACTCCTTATTACATTTCATATAGTCTCACGATATATGAATTAATACCCAATGACATAGTAGGATGTGTAATTCTAAAACCACCCACCACATTATAAAAACCATAAATATATGTTCAAATAGAACATAAAAACATTCTTATTTCAAGAATCACTTAATTAACCATGGCGAATAGATGGGTTTCATGAAAACTTTCACACAAAAATTCATAATCCATTCATATAATTGTGAATTTCTTTTATAAAACTTCTTTAGACTCTATTTATACTGTGCATTATATATATATATAATAATAATTTAATATAATTTACATAGATAAAAATTAAAAAAACACTTATAAAAATAATTGTTTGAAAAATAAATATTTTGGCATGTTAAATAAGATCTATTTTAGTAACATATTTTTGTGTTAAAAAAATAATTGACCTAGTAAAAAAATTCGATATGCTGAAATCCATTTTTAGACACAATTTGTTGTGTTTAAAAATTATATTTTTAATATAACCTCAAAAAACCTAAAAAAATAAAATTTTATTAAAATATATTCTTTAGCATAAAAATTATTATAATTTATTATTATGTTCCTATTAATAACTATGATCTACATGTAAAGTTATTTTATTTTATATATTATCGATTAATTTCATTATAATAATTATTTAACCATAATATAATAAAAGAAAAAACATATAAAAAGAAATATATTCTCATTCCTAAAATTATTTCAACGGTTATCCTACAACAAAAAATTATTTTATTAGTGAGTTATAATTGAATATGAAAATTATTTTCCTTTCAACATATATTTCATATTTTATTTACTTATATTTAAATCTATTAGCATAATGAGTAAATAATAACAATTATTTTTCAATACCTATAATGTTCTCTTAATAAAATTTGGCATTATTAAATTTTAGATTGATGTTATATGTGTATGAATTTATCAAATTCATCACATTTATTGAAATAAAATATATTATAAAATATCAAGGTGTTACAATTTTATTGGAAGAAATGATTTTTGAGCTATGTAGATTTTCATAGAATTTTTTTTGCTCTCAAGTAACATATGGTGATTATGTATTTGGGTAGGTTTTTTTTATTTTCAAAGAGGATATTTATGATAACATGTAATGTTTTAATATGTAATGCATTTTTTGTTAGATGTTTTGAATCAAAACATTGGATTTAAATATGTGAATGTTTTTTTGGGAATAGATTCATTTATAGTTAATTTTAAGTCATATATCATTGGATATTTTAATTATTTTTAATTGTAACCATAATAAAGAATTTTTGGTTTTTACTTGTTTGATTTATGATTTTCTTCCATTTTATTGGGTTTTGAAATAGTTTGATTGAATGTTATTATCTATGTTATTTTATAATATGACTCATAGAATGGAATTAAAATTTCATGGAAGGAATTCCTTTGTTAGCCATTATCATGACACAGATATGGTATTATCAACATCTGACTATACCCATACTCATGATAGAGTGGAAGATCCATGCTTATCTCAGCTTGTGGATCATGTGAAAGACTTAAATAATCAGTATCCTAATGTATTTTTCATGAAAATCCCATTAAGATTTGATAGAGTGGATATGATAAATTAATGAAATATATGATTATTTTTTAACTCTTCTACCCGAAAGGGAAAAGTGAATCACTATGTTATTTGATTCATATGGTCGATAATGGATGAAGAAAATTGTCAATGCCCAATTATTTGAAGGCTAGATTTAAGGGTATTTCAATAACACCATTACCAAGTGGTATTTTTCTGAGGATATAATGATGGAGAAGTTGTTATAGTTATTTTTTCATCCCAGGGGCATATTCGTGAATGAGTATGTGAAAAAAATTTATAGACTAGAGACATTATCACTTGAGATAGCCACTAGTGAATAGAAGGATTGATTCTCTACAAGAATCCTACATTTGAATCCTAGTGCATAATATTTCAAGATGTCCTAATTACATTGGTGGGAGTGATATTTGAGGTCATAATCATTGTGGTTATTTTTATAGAGAGACTTATATAATTTTATACTTCAATTAAGGCTAGTGTCGTTGAGGGTGAGTTGGCCCATCAGGGTAACAAGCCAAATAAACCCTACAAGGGAGGTGAGGGTGATGTGAAGTTATCTTCCAAGCTTATTTTCACTACTCCAGTGAAGTGGAAGACATTAGTATGTTTTTGGAGTGGGAAATATGGGATATATAAGTCCTATTGTTTTACATCACCTAGTAAATATCATATGTTGTGATACCTTGGTATCGTTAAGAGGAATTGTATGTGCAATAGTTCAGAGATAAAACTGTCTCCAGATAAGATTAAATTAGGGGAGTAGAATGCGGGGTTTTTTACCATCAAGTTTTTGGGTGTACAATATATTTCACCTTTTATACTATCTCTTTATGGTATGTGTACCGTATTTATTTTCACTATAATAGATTATTTGTTTTGGCATAATGTTCTCATTTTTTAGGATTTCTATTATTGTTTTATCTATTTGGATATAACAAAATTTATGATTTGAAATTGGTGATGCTTAAGTAATTTATCATTTCCATTTAAATGTGTGTTTGAAGTGTGTGTAACCCTTATATAATTTTTTCCCATGTGTTTTATTGTCATTAATAAATCTATTAATGCTGGGGAGACCTATGTTTAGTGATCCTGTGAAATATTCATCAAACTAGAAATCAATGTTCATGTTTTCTATATAGAATGAATTGTGTCTTTGAGTTTTACTATTGGTTATCCTAGTTGAAATTGACGTGTTAAATGTGTTTTTTATTTTTTTGTCATTCCAATTTAATAAGAATTATTATGTTTCAATTTCTAGTGAATTTAAATCCATATCATGGGTGTAGAAGTTATGTATTTTCCACTTATGTTTTCAGTGACATTTTTAGGGTATAAATTAATATAGTGGTCAAATTTTGAAACCATAAATGATCCTATTAGGTATTTATTTTTATTTTTTAGTTAAATTTTATTTATTCATGTATTTATTTAGGTTCAAGATTAATGTTTTTAAATTATGAAACAAATATTGGGGTATTGATAGTGTGTAATAAGTGAATAGTCAGTTCTAACCATGACGCCAAACCTTGAAAATTGGAGAAATGTCTCTCATATGGCTTTACATGGATAACACTAACTATATGGGACTTCCAAGAAACTGTTTGAACTCACCATGGGTGTTTTGAGGAGGTTTTCCAGGTACAAAAATGTGTTTCTATCTATGGAGGTTAACCATGTAACTTGGCCAATGAGGGAACTTTTGTTTATTGTGGGTTTATTTAATTTATAAATTTCTCCTATTCCTCTGCAATTTGAATTAGATTCCTTTAGGTCATATCCTATAAAAGTTCCTTCTCCTCTACATGATCCATGGTGGGATTTTAGAGATTTATTGGGGATTTATCCACAAAAATCTCAAGGTAAGGGTCACATTCTCATTCTTTATCCTATTTCTATTGATTTCCACTATGATTTTTTCTCTATTTACCCTTTATATCCACAGTGTCCAAGTACCATGTGTAGGGTTGTTTTGATGTTGGTTATCTCATCTTTAGTGATTTCTGAGCCCCACTTAGGACCTATTTCTATTGTATTAATTAATGTTGACATGTTTATATCAATTGAGGGAGGAGTTTCAATTTAATTTCATTGTTTTGGTAGTTCTTTGATGGATTTATTTGGTAATATTTTTTTTCTTAACAAATGAAATAGAGAATAAAAGAATTATAATGGTTTTTCTAAAACCCCTCATTATATTAATTTTTTAATAATGAAGGAGTTTTCAAATTTAGGAATATCATCTTCATAAACTTAAATGAATGTCTTTATAATGTTTTATAATATGTATATGAGGGGTTTTATTGAAGGGAATGATTTATATATGGTGTTATTGTGGATTTTCTGAGATGGGATAGATATTTGATAATTTCTTTTTGTTTCACTATTTCATTGTGGTTTTTAAATGATATATTTATCCCAACACATTTCATGAGTTTCATGTATAAATATCGGTTGACTATGTTGGAAATAAAATGATGATTGTTTAAATAGTTTATATTATTCACTTACTACTATCCTATTTTTGTGTTTTGTCTTAAATATTTGGATTCCCCCTATTTATTATAGTCTTAGAGTGATTTGAACGGAAAGTGGTGGACCAAAATATCATCAGATAATTGGTTCCACATATGAACATATATTTTTTCTCATTAGTCCCCATGGTGATTCCCTATTATTATTATTATGTAATACATTTCTATTTATCAAAAAATTTATATGTGTGTAACTAGTTTCCCAATTTAAATAAAAACCTGAAGTAAAAGTTTTTTTGTGATATTTTTTAGAATATAGACTTGAGTGATCTTGATGTTTCCTATATATTTTTTCTCCTTGACATGAATTTTTTTTATCATTTTATAATTTTTTTTTTAAAAGAAAGAGCCCATGCATAATAAAAGAAAACAAAAGTTTACATGAAGCGAAAGGAAGGAATTTTATTACAATCTCTTTCATAGAGGTGAAGAAAATCAGCTGGCAGCGCATCCAGCCAAGTCATGTTCTGGTGGACACCTTTATTGGCAAGGGCATCAGCAACTGCATTTGCTTCCCGGTAGGCATGTGTAGCAATGTAGTCGATCTTCTGGAGCGAATTCAAACAGTTCATACAGCGCATAGTAAGCGGACAGGCTAGATGAATGACTCCGTTCCAAATTGCATGAACAATGGTGGTAGAATCACTTTCAATCCACAGTTTACGCCAACCTCTTTGCGGAGAAAAATCAACAGCATGGATGACTCCAAGCATCTCTGCTTCAATGGAAGAGGCGATCCCACAACCTCCATAGAAGCAACCATGACAATGGTCATCAGAGTCTCTGTAAATGGACCCACAACTAGCAGGTCCAGGATTGCCTTTTGAGGCGCCGTCGACATTCACTTTAATCCAACCCGGCATCGGAGGTTGCCAGAAAACTTCAAAGGGTTGCTTGAGCTTCGGGAAAATACCCGGGACACGGATACGTCTAAGGATCTCGAAGTCTCCAATATGATTTCTACAACAATCTTTTTGAATTGATGCAGCTTCATGAATCGCAATGAGAATTCTAGCTTTTCCTGCATTAAGACTGAAAGAGTGATTATTATGGATAAGATCATTTCTTGCATACCAGATTTAATGAAGGAGTTCAGCCACTGCTGCAAGAAAAATGTTTTTGACTTGCCGAGAGGCGCCATATTTAGTACATTTCTTCAAAAGTAAACAAATCGGGTCAGATAAGGACCATGAAGAATTAAAAAGCTCAAAAATATAGTTCCATAAAGCCGTGGCCGTAGCACAAGACAAGAAGAGATGATCAGAATCCTCTCTGTGCTGATTACATAAAGGACATTTTGAGCAAAGTTGAATGCCAGAGGCTTGAAGCCGATTTTCAGTGGGCAATCTATTGTGAGCAATACGCCAAATAAGGGTGAACCTGGAGGGTTTAATCCAAGTCTTATTGAAAGTACTCACCCAATTATAATCAGATTCATTGTCAGAAAAATTGTGCATGTAGAAATTTTTTGAATCAAGTATGCCATTGGGAGAAGGTTCCCAAACAAGGAAGTCCCCAGACGTGGAGAAGGTATAATTTTCAATAATTTGAGCAATGTCATTGGGGAGAATGGAGATTTCAAGTGTTTTCTACTTTCTAATCAAATACATGTAAAAGATAAATATTTGACACTGTTGATTTTAAAATTATAATTCATGAATTATCATATAAAATTAATTGAAATTGACTCTTGGTGTCACCATACTGGGTATTGATTCACATCCAACATACTCACTTTATTGGGTATATAGTCTTCATGTTTTCTATAGGCTTATAGTTTTTGAATTTCAATTTATGTTTAATCAACACATCCTTGCGAAGTTGATTGGATGTTTATTCCCGGTGGTGACCTGGAATAACATGATAGATATTGTTTCTTAGATATTGGATCACATGGGATATTTTTTGTATCATCTTATAAAACCTTCATTAATTATTTTATACTCAGTTTTTTATTTTTAATCATTATGATAAAAAATTTAGTTTTATTGGTAATGTATTTATATGAGTTTATAGTATTAGATCAGATGTTTATTCTTTATTTGGTGTAATTTAATTTATTTAATCTATCAAATATTTTTTCCATTAGTCTCAATTTTATAGATTCTTCATTCCGGGTTTCTAGGTGGAATCCATTTCAATAATTGTGGAATTATAATGGTGAAATTGTTCCCAATGGTTTTTTTGTAACCTTGTTGCTTTCCTCTAGCCTATGTCTATCATGAATAAGCAACTGGACCTATAAAAAGTTGGTTCGGGTGATGTGTGATGTTGATTTGGGTTAGATCATTATGTTTTATATCATCATATCTAATTATGTGTTTTGGGATGGGAACATTTTTCCTTAGTTGTGAACCATGGAATTTATTATATATAAAAATAATCATTTGAGGTAAAATATTTTCAAAATATATTTCCATAATTTTTTCCCAAATTTTCAAATGGTATAAAAAATCATAGTGTCAACTTCTCTTGTTTTACAATTCATTTATAGAATAATTCTAATGAAACTTGATGGATGACATGATCACCAAATATAAATTCTAGGGGTCACAATAGATAATTATTTAATGTTTTTATTAACTTTGATAAGGTATAAGATACTTTCTTATCAATTTCACCCATTATATAATCTCTTGAATGATATTAAGCTCAATTAAATAAAATTTTTATATCTCTATCAAATTAATAGGATTTTGAAAAGTATTAAGAAATTAGACATTGTAAGGATCCATTTAGATATATGACTGATTACTATTATTGAAGAGAATTCCACCAGTGTGTAATGATCCTCCCATAATCCACCAAAAACACAATACATTTTCATAGAATATCATCAATGATATGAATGGTTTACAAATATAGTAAATCTTACTAAATTTGTAAAGATGTACTTAATCTCTATTATAACCTAATAACCATTAAAATTGTTTCCAGAGTTTCATTCTACCTTCGATGGAGTTAAAAAATGACTAAATTTCCAAATTTTAATAGATTGAATATTTAAAATTATTAAGAAGTATAAATTATATTAATTTAAAAAAATACTAAAATGGATAAAAATAAATTTTTGATAAATGAATATTGATACAAAAATTATAAGAAATAATCAAACATTAGTAATTAAATATTAATAAATTCAAAAAAATATAAATATAAATAAAAAACCATAATTATATAAATTGAAAAATATTAAAAATGAATAAATAGTAAAAATTACATTTAAATAAACAATATTTACAATAATATTCCAATTAAAATCCAAAGATAATAATTTTATAAATATTTAATTCAGAAAATTTTAAAGTTAAAAATTAAAAACTACAAACACAAACACACAAACACACATTATTCAAATGAATATATTTCTATATATAAGATTTTATTAATTCTATTGAAATCACACTAATTAATGGTATTACAAATATAAACATGTACACGCACATAAACAGATATTCACACACATATTTTCACATACATACATGCACATACATATATGAATATACACATACCTACACATGCATACACATACATGAACATACACATACATGCATATATATATGCACTTACCCATATACATTCACATCCACACAAATACATTCACTTACATATATACATATACATAAATAAACATCAATATACATACATACAAATACATATACACATACATAAAAATTCATATATCCATATACACATATATGCACATAAATGTACATAACTACTTACAATGAATCTATATTCTTACATAAACAAACATTCACATAAACATATATGTACATGTAAAAAACAAACATGGGATCCCCTAATATAGAACCCAAGTCATCCCACCACAATGCTCGAAGCATGTTTTTGATCATAATGGGATGACAACTAGTTCCAGTGAATTAAACATAATCAACATGGGAATTATTTCACCTGATAAATATCAATTAAATGAATAAATTTCTACTAGAATCCTAGAATAACCACTCTAGATGATGGATGATCATACATAATGAATGAGAAGTTTTGAGAATATATGAAAACCAAACATGGAATAATAAAATTAAATTAAAATATATAATAACCTAAACCCATAAATAATCTAACATGAAAACTTAATACAATAATCCGAATTATGAATGGATGAAATGAGGACTGATATTGATATGTTACTACATATGATGATACTAGAATATTAAGTATAACATAAACCAAGAATGAAACAAAACAACTATCCACCATATAAAGGTGAGAGAATTTCACTTTCAACATCCATTATACCCAAACTAACATCTCAGTCACTCTTGATATCCAATATGATATTTTCAACCCTACATAAGAGAATACAAAATAGCATACACATATATATTGTGTTTTTAGGGTGACCTATAAACATACCCAGTAAGAACTCACTAGGTACCCCTTCATAGATCCTTTCAAAGATAAATCCAGGTACACTAGTTTTAAATATAAAACAGAAAAATGTAACACTTCTCTTTTTAAAAACCAGTAAAAAAGTTGTTACTCAATTTATTAAAAATCTATTTCATGTGATTCATAAAATAATATAGCCATAACCTTTAATGAATAAAATCTATGTAATTTTAATTTCTAAAAAAAAATTGAATGAATTTTCCACAATTACTTTTAATAAAATATCACATTTTAACTTAAAATACCCATATTTGTCCAAGTGGAAAACTCAACAGGGGGAATTCAATTTCCATTAAAATTTATACTTAAAAATGATTTAAAACTAAAATAACAAAATTTAATAAAATCACCCTATTAAAAAATTGTATAAAAATATAAATTGGTCTCTTGAAAAGGTTCTCAAAAGATTGATCACTACTCAGTTAAAATATTTTAGGAATTATGGTAACTTTTGAAACAAGTATACTCATATCATACAAAGTATATAAAAAAATTTAGGTTCAATACCAGAGTTTATTTTTTCAGAAAGATAAATGATGAATCTAAATCGTTGTTAATATTAATAAAACATTGTAGATAATGAATATAAATGAAATTCAAAAATGGGTGTTGTCTCAAGTCAGGAATTTATTCCATCCACTTTTCAATTCACTACTTCCAGGAAGTTTATTATTAAATAAACTGATCCATATCCTGGATTGGGATTTACACACAACAACACACAAGTATATCCATACACATATCCTTAAACATAGTTATATATGGGATAAAAAAGATATCAGGACATAGAGGATATCATCCAAAATTTATCATAGGATGGAAATTAAATTGGGTTATACATTACCTCTTCAATAGTTGTTCATGAAAAAAATGAAAAAATTTAGATATTATCAAGTATATCCAATTTAATATAAGAAAATGTGTTTTTTACAAATAAACTAAGTAAAAAACACAAAATAAATGTAAATAAAAATAAAAATGAATAAGTGACATAAGAAAAGAAAATGTGATGCATCCTGATAAAAATATCTTCATTTATCTAAAGGCGTTAAATTTTTTTTGGATGAATATCGAACAAGTTTCACAATGAGTTCAAAAAATTGAGTGTTTAGAGTTTTATTTTTTTATAGGTGCATTTGTAGGATCCTTTTTCATTCTATAAAAGAGCATGTATCCACCGTAACTTGCTTCACATTCTCTTATTTTTTTAATTATTGTGATCTTCATTTGAATTTTTCATTATAGAATAATAAATGCTATATGAAAATAATTGATGCTTCATTTTATTCTTCAATATATTGTCATTAGTGATTTAAAATGCCCCAATACTATGTTAGACATGGACATATGTATTTACATAAAGCATGGTTAGTTGATCTGATGAAAATTTTTCACTATTAGTGGGTATAGTCAGTTAGTATGAAAAAATGTCATGATTTTTCCAATCCATCATATGGTAGTTTGTTCAATTTTAATGTAGGTTCAGGGAAAAATGTCTAATGTTACCTATTCATGAGGTATCTATAATAAATGAAATAGTTAGAGTATTATATAAGGATAATTGTACATACCATTCCATGGTAACATGATTTATTTATATGGTAGGATGATCCATTAATAGATTCAATTTACTAATTATCATTATCAACGACATAGTATGTATATTTCAATAACATGATAGTTTGATTGTACATGTGATAATTATATTTTCAACAAACCGTAGGTGGTTTATTCATGCCTTTAGGTGATGTATAACATGCTGTATAGTGACACGGTCACCTGAGAATCACGATTAGTTCAAAATCATCACATGGTAAGAACATTGAACATACCTTAGGGTGTCATTGTATGTTCCAAAAATAGTCAATTTTTCATGGTTTGGATATAAAACCATTTTATAAAATAAGAAATTAATATCATTAATAACATTAAAGACTTGATTAAGGATCATTAGAATAAATCTGTGCATGATAAAGCCAATAATATCCCCTTTTTATGATTACAAATCATGAAATTTAATTTCAAAATAATTTAATATAAAAAATCATAGTTGTAGAGGATTGAATTATCTATTTAGAAATATCCTAATATCATGAAAAATTTTCCAATGAATTAAATTGATTTTAATTTATCATATCTCATTGCTTCCCCCTTGGGGTTATCAAAAAGTAAGGAAAATATAATTATAATAAATAAGTATAAAAAATGAGAATATAGTGGATATTCCAATAATATATCAAAATATATTATAAAAGGATTAAAAATATTACTTATCATATATCCTAATATGAATTCTAATTTGTGATATATCTGACATCTTTAGGAAGAATTGGTCTCTTTACTTCAGAGGAAAAGGCATTAGAAGTGGTATTATGAGGATAAAATAATAGAGAATTATCTCCAAAGAAAACCCATCTAGATACATTTCTATGTTTATTAATGTCGTTTACAAGAGTTAAGTCAAAAGGAGTGATGGTTTTGGGGATACATTTTGACGTAAAGAAAATGTAATGGTAGAAGGATCTAACACATCTTTTTGAGAAGTGTAGAGACAAAGTTTCATAAATAGGGTATAATCACTTATAGATTGACAACTATACTCCAAATCCTTAAGGTTATCATCTATATTTTCAATAAATTCTTCTAAAACATGATTCATATCCTTGAGATTCAAAACATGAGAATTAAAAGTATGAGTAATGGGTGGAATATTGAGATCCATGTAAAGGGTTCTGAATATACCCTTTATATATGAATTGGTAGGATACAACTAATATATTAATAAATTGATTTCTTTATTATTTCTTTATCAAGTGCAGCTTTATTTCCATCATATCTAACTACTTCCTAGGTCATGAAATCATGTGTTCGAATATAAAACATAGCTCCCGCTGTTAATTGAAATTAATTAAAAAAACCTCTAACTAATATCTTATAATTAATTTATATTTTATTATTTAATAAATGACATAACATTTGGTATAAGAGTATTAACATGAGTTGGTTGAAACACAAAATTCATAATCCTTTGGTCTATCTAAATCATCATATCATATAGATCTCTATAGAGAGCACTAACCTGAACTCAAAAATATGTTATATCATTCTATATCATTTCAATTATATAAACAAATCTTTGATTAATATGAGATAAATTATTTTAATATAATCATAAATTTCATCTTTTCTGTCTTTTTGAAGGGATTTCTAAAAAACTTAGTAGAACTAATAGTTGATATTTAATTTTATAACATCCAGGTACACCTTAGTGAACTATGAGATATATTAAATAACGTTATATGGATCATAATCATAAGTCTTATTGTCTAATATAGGTACATATTCAACTAATTTAGCTATATCAATATAAATTTAAACTATGAAATCAGGAGCATCTTCTCCCTTAATAACAACAAGAGTTCCATCTTCAACATCTTCACTATGAAAACTTACTTGCTCAATTTCATCATTTCCTTGATCGAATTAGGAACTATGATAACATGGTGAGCCCAATAAATATAAGGTCTCACTGAATATACCTCAATCCTCTCTCAAGTATATTTAATAGAAAAAGACACCCATATAGTTCCCTTTTATAAAAAGGGAGAGAAGGTCCACCATATCTAGGTGAATTGAACCAATCATCAACTGAATTTTGATAATACATCCAATAAAAATTGATCATAGGGACTCCCATCCCTTGTAATAATGTTCATCTAGAATGGGTTTATCGGGTGAACTACTAATCAGATTTGGTCCACGTGATTTAACTTCAGCACTTTTAGAGTCCTCTCACCCATCCATATCAAATCTATAACCATTCACATAATCATTTTCATCGGACATACCCTTAGACAGAATTTGTTATTCATGTGATGGAAGGGGTAATAGAGATCTAGGAGATCTAAAAGAAATGTCAGGAGATGATTCTTAACAAACTTCATGAGAAAATATTTCTTCATCATCCAAATCTACAATTTCATCTTTTTCATTGAATTCGTTCTCACCAACAACCAACTCCTTGTCTGAATAGAAAACTATCTCATTAGGTTTATGACATGGCTCAAAAAGTTAATTATATATAATAATGTACTTCCATGATAAAATTCTTCATAAATATTTTTTGGGCCATGTACCCATTCCCTTTTCCGATGGTTCCTATTTACCTTCTTTTTCTTGAATATATTCAATGTATGGATGATACCATCTGAAGAGGTAATTATTCCCCCCCTAAAGAACTATTTCTCTTTATACTATCTAGTATTATATATTATTCAGTTAAGGTATATTTCTATATTTTAAAGATGGGTTACACGATTCAAACATATATGTAATGAAATATGTCCATAGGTTGATCTAAACACCATTCTTCCTAAAAAACTATAAAAATAGATCTTGATTCCATAGGATACTGAACTCTCATTTCCTTGAAAAAATTATGTTCTAGGTAAACACAAAAATTAGTCTATATTTTCCACTCAACTCAATATCCAACGGTCATCAAGGAGTTCCATTTCTATTTATATCATCTAAATCATTATAAATGTCTATTTTTTTATGATTAATTAGAAATGAGATTTGGCAATATCCAAACTCTTTATTGTGAGGTACACTGAAAAACATTCCCCATCCCCTAAAATGGAATTATAGAACTTCAGGATTTATCCATGGTTTAACTGTATCCTGTCTCTCTCAAGGGAAGAACTCATGGTGTACAAAAAAATATATAATAAGATTAGGATTAAATGGAATATTGTTGTACTTAATCCAATCATACCATATCAGTTATTTAATCTAATTAAACACTAGATATTTAATCTCTTTCGACCATCACACATCAATTTTATTTTCTATAGGGAAAGGATGATCAACCAGGTGCAAATTATTTGGATCCATATATATGCTCGATCATGCTTATGACTTCTTCAACTTCTTTGAAGGAGGTGACTAAAGAAGAAATATTGTTTCCATCATGTGTTTCATCCTCCACATGTTCAATTTGATTTGAGTTGATAAGTCTCATATATAGAAGATAAAATATAGAGAAATTGATTATTTTAAATCATAAACTAGTGTAGTAATGTCCCTCAGATATCTAATTAGATATCCTAATTTTCCCATGATATAAAACGGAGGTGGGAAATCATTGTAATAGATGTACCTACATATATTGAAAGATGAATACATGTTATTAATGTAATAAAATCAAACCTCATATCTAAAAACCCTTAAAATAAATATCCACATCCATTTAATATAACAATCCAATGTGGATATAATTCACAAGTCACACTATATCATTTTACCACAAATAAATAACAGAGGTTCATGAAAACAATGGTTCAAGAAAGTAATAAATACATTAAATTAATTAAACAAATAAATATTTACACATTATAAAATACATAAATTCATTTATTATTATGAAAATAATATTGGGAATTTATAAATATGAAATGAGGTTGTTTCTTGAAATCCAACTAAGATATTTTTAAAAAATATTCTTGTATGAAAAATACCTTTATTTTCTAAGGGATAGGTTTACAAGAATGGTTATAAAAGAATTAAATCTCATAAAAGAGTTCTACATTCATTATTTTTTGAAATATATCATTTAAAAATAACACTATTTATTTCATCAAACACATAGTGTGAAACAATTCACATGAACTGAATTCTCATACATTGAATGATTGAAATATATTTTGTGTCCTATGTGATTTTTGGAAAAACCTAATGAAATCAACAGATGAAAATCATATTATATCAATATAGATATAATATATAATAAAATATAATATTAATTAGGAAATAACCCACGGTATCATAAATTAAAATAATATAATGATCTACTTACTAGTAATTGATGATTTTGTTTTCAACGAGACAGATTCCCCCAAAAGCGAATGGAAATGAAACTTATAAGGCCATTACAAATCCTAACATAAGAAAACAAAAAAAATAATATTATTTAATTTGAAACCCTAGGGAAAATGTCCATTCTAAGGAAACAATGTTGTAGTAAAATAACGTTAAAGTGGAAAGGAGAATATTTGATAAAGATATCTAGTAGAATAACTAACCATTGGTTATAAATAACCACAAAATTGAGAAAAAGGTGAATAATAATGAGGGAGTTATGTATAATTATAGATACCCAACTAATATGGGTTCAAAATAGAGGTGGAATAATTTAAAAAAGTGTTTTCAAATAATAAATTGATGTATTATTTTTTTAAATGGTCTCAAATATCATAAAGACTTCTTAAAGATAACATATGAAACACATTTTTTACTATAGGTGATCATTTCCATGTTTTAAAAAACCATGATGAATCTTTTCAATGAGAAAAATTCCCAAAAAAATAAACTCAACCCAAACACTTATAAAGGCCACCCAATGATCAGTTAATGAAATATATATCATTTAGTTACATAGTGGGTGTCACAATTATCCCTAGTGTGATAATTTCTAGACAAATAAAGTCGGTGGTAAAAAGAAAAGGTAATTGAATAAAAATCACAACAAAGTGTCTTTTATATAGGTGAGTCAGTAGGTAATTATGTTGAGAATGTTTTAAATAAAGGATGTTTTAAACATAAAATAACTCCCCAAAGTCAACATGGAAACTCCACAAATATCACAAAATGTTTCTAAGGATATCCCAATCATGAATAAGATAAAAAGTTTCCAAAAAGAACATATCCATAGCATAGATCTCCCCAACAGTTAGAATTCATATAAAATATTGAGAATAAGGGTAATGAATTTCTATGAAACTGAGTACAAAAACTCATGAAAAAATATAAATATATGAAATACAAACAACCATAGGATAATTTCTACCATTAATTTCATCACAACAATTTAACCAAATTGATGGAAAAAACAAATATTCATGTAATGTCTTGGACCACTCAAGTCCATTTATTTGTGGAAATTTGGTGTTAGAGGTTTTCTGGAAGGTCAAGGTGACTTTGGGGTGCATTTGGTTGGACTTTTAACGAAAACTAAAGGGCTATTGCTTTCGCACATGAGGTACACAGTTTGTCTAAACCGTGCAGCCAAACCATGCGAGGGTGGTGTTAGAAGCAGTGGCTAACGCATGGTTAGCACACAGTTTGGATAAACGTGTGGACTAACCATGTGAGGAGTGTTTGGCGAAGCAGTATCTAACACATGGTTAGCACACGATTTGTCAAACCATGCCGACTAACCATTCTAGAACTTAATCTTAGATCCTAAAATTGTGGATCTTACTCGTGTTGCCTCTAAATGGTTCGTTTAAGATTCTAAGCGGCCATAACTCGGGATTACCCTTAATTGAAGGTAGGATAACCTCTCCCAAGCATTTTGGAGGCGATCTGAAGGCTTCTCTTAGTGAATTGAAGCAAGTTTCTTGATGTATGTGATCGTTCTTGTTTGGTTTCTTAGATCCACTTGGATCAACTTCTCCTCTTCCCTTGGTTTCTTAGTTCTATGCCTGTTATGGGTAGATCTAAGTGTGAGGATTCCAAATATGTTGATATTTGTTCTTGATCATTATCAAAGGAGTGATCTAAGGTGGGTATTTGGAGATTCAACATGGCTTTCCTGTGCGTTCTTCGTTGTTGGGGTTTTCGTCATCAACTTTGAGGTAGGGGATTTGTTGCTTATATTTCTTTTACGTGCAATTTTATTTTTAGCATGTTTAATTCCACTGGATGAAAAATGGAATTTTCATAATAAATATTTTGAACCGGATAAAGAAACTATATCGATCGTATGCTGTTGCCTCATCTTTTTCTAGATAATGTGATATCTATGATTGCTTTGATTTGTTGTTCGTTATTGGTGAAAATCGGTAATGAAAGTAAACTGGGACTAATTGATATTTTTTGGCTAAAGATAAAGGGTCATGTAAACGAATATGGTTCTTGTTGCAATTTGATGTTAATCAAATTGGCGTAGTAATCATGTTTAATATTTTATGATAGCTTACTGGTTAGGTTTCTCGATGTTGGATCCAACAAATTATAAGCTTTTTATTTCAAGATGGTTTAATGTTTTGATTGTTTGATAATTCATTGAAGGGTTCTGAGTTACCCTCTTGATTATTAAAGGGCCAAGAGACCAATTGATGTGATGGTTGCTTTCCTGCTTCTTGTGATGTGATGTGATCCTGGATGGTTGTTGTGATATTTTGGAGCATAGAGGCCTTTTGGGTTATGGTAGTGGATGACACCTAGAGTGGCAAGATGCAAGAGTTTTTGTATGTGGTGTCAGGGAGGACACCGGGGTTGATGGAATGGGATGAACGTGATTGTAGGTTTCTTGTTGGTTCTTTGGTTATTTTTTTGCCTTACTTTTCACCACTGCTCAATGTAGCTGGTCTTTCTTACTCTTCTCCTGAAAGAGGCAAAGACGCATGGGGTATGCCACGTTCTTTCCATGTCTAGCTTCTCAAGGGAGGATGGGTTTATGATCCTACTATAAGCGGCAAGTACTCGAGGGGTAGTACATATACTCACCATGTTGATCCCCCTTTTGTTTAGTAGCATAGATTTCTTTTCTAGAATGACTGGGAATATGGGAAAGTAATTCTGTAATGAATAATTGAATAAATGGTGTTAACCCATGGGTTTTGAGTTTTCGGAAGGTAATGATGAGGTTGAAATCTGTTGAAGGAAATAGTTGAGTTTGGGTGTGTTGCTAATAAAATTTAATGTGGTTTTGTTCATGTTTAATTAATGTTTAAAAAATTAATTAACGTACAGTGGAATCAATAAAAAAGGAATGAAGTAATCCAATAAATCTCTTTAAATGTTTGTGTGTTTATAGGATATCTAGTCTTAGATGTGGCACCCTGGAGTCTGAGAGACGTTAGCTGTAATTATGTCTAAGAATAGTTTATTCCCATAGTGTGGTTGTGATATATAGTATATTTTTTACTTTTTGTGTTTCTATACGCTACTCCTCCCTGTCAGTAAGGGTAGCTGACACCCTGGGAATTCTGTGCCCTAGGGGGTGTTTTCCCCAACATTCTGGTAGGAGGATGAATGGATGACTACCCCCTTTGGCCCTGCTCTCTCATCTTGGTAGATACTTGTGCCATTAGGAACACTGGTTAGTTTTCCCCATATATGTGTGTAAAGGGTTGTAATGGATTTTAGTTATTCACACACATATATTCTAGATATAGTATCCTATGGACTACTATAGGTGTAACTTGTATAGGTTGTGATGGATTGAGGATCCTTACTCGGTGTATGGGCTATAATGGATTGTGGTATAATACCCTATATATGATACACGTTATGCGAGCTGTGGGGGATCCCGGAAACTACCTGGTTACTTTTGGTTGTGAGGATGTTGTGGTGCTTCACCTAGGTATCTGCGGGCAAGCCATTTTGGAGAGATATACTTAGGACATGCGACATTTGGGAAAACAAGCAAACCAATGGAGAAGTGGTAGCAGGTTACCCTTGATATTCATTATTATATGATATATTCTGGTATGAGTTACTTGGTGAGAGTATCCATGGTGAGGTTGGGAACATAATATACATGTTAGGTGATGAGTTAGTTTCACTTGTTTGTCACTCTGCTTTATCATGCATTCCATACTTTTTCATGAGGGGCTTCAGGGAGGATCCTACCGAGTATGTTGTTAAACTCACCCTATGTTTCTATAAACTATTTTTAGGGAACTTAGAGTAGGTTGGTGATCAAGCTGGTTTCTAATAGTTTGGGATTGTAGGAGTTGTTCGAGCTTGTGGTTCCAGCTGTTTTATATTCTTTTGGATACATTTAGTTTTTCCACTTTTGGTTGTAGTACTATTTCTTGACATTGCATTTATGCACTTGGGTTTCTTTTATATTCCCAGTTTTGAGTTGGGTTTGATTGGTTTATATCTTATCTCTCTATTCTTAATGTGTTCTCTTATAGGGTAATGCCTCCCATTTGTGTGTTAATATACCCTCGGTGCTATTCGCCAACCCCGGGCCTACTGGAGGCAGGACTTAGGGGTCATTATCTCCCTTATCACATTACCGGCCTAGGAGGGGTACACTATGTGGGGAGGGGGTCATGACATAGTGGTATTGGAGATCTGGTTGAGGGATAGGATGGAGTTTGGAGTTAGGCACATGTGAGGTTGCATGGGTTGGTAGGGAAACAGTTTCATTCATTTTTAGCAAGTGAGGTAAACACTGGAGACCGGCTAAGACATAGGAATTTAGGACCCCCTACGATTTTATGTACAGATGATTATGTTTAAAATGGATACTATACAAGGTGATACTAGTTTCAGGGTGGAGACCTAGGAAAGGATCATGCATCATTCTTCTTTGTTCCTGTATTTGAATTGGTAGACCTTGGGATCGGTTATCCTAAAATGAATTTAAGAAAAAAATAAATTAATTAATGTTGATCCTTCCATATTCCATGTTTAGGAGATCTAATGTTTTTTTATTTTACAGGTATGGCTCCAGGTCAACGTCCTCATTAGGTTTTTGCAGAAAATGTCCAGCAGGCTGTTCTAGCAGATCACCGCAGGGTAGAGGATGACAATGAAGACACTTGGAGGAAGTCAATCCGAGAGTTCTAGAGCCCTATCTTGCAGAAGTATGGGGGTTTCTTTTCAGATGCAGTCATAGAAGACTTGTTAGATGAGGTCGAGATAAGATTTAGTTCGATCTGTGCTCGGAAGGAGCACTGGGTTTTCATAGCTGTGATGATGCTGCATGGAGCAGCAATGGAGTGGTGGTTCCTGTTCCTCGGGGATTGTGAGGAGTCAGCGAACTCATGGGAGGATTTATGAGACAGTTTAGAGTCGAGTTTCTTTCTTTGACTGCGAAGGCGTCCAGTTTCCATGAGCTTCTTAGCCTTCAATAGGGGACCTACAGTGTTCGAGAGTTCGGGATATATTTCATGAACCTTTTGCGATATGATTTAAACATGTTACCAGATGATGAGGCCAGGGAAAGGAATTTCGAGGAGGGTTTTCATCTATAGATCCAGTTCCAGGTCACCCCATTTATGGTAAAGACATATCTTGAGGTGCTGGAGAAGGAAAAGATTATTGATAGGACTTTGGCCAGGACAAGATCATCATGAGAGGGGGATCATCATGATCCCTCATGAACAAGGTTGTGGTCTGGGGTTCCCAGTTTTCAGGGCAAGAGAGTTTCCGTTCAGCCGAGGTTAGGTCTCAGCTCTTCACATATCGTTCCTCTAGAGGCAGAAACACTCAGGCCTATTCTAATGGATCAGGCTATTGTTTTTCTTGTAGTGGTCGTGGCCATCAGCAGCAGGAGTGTCCGACCATTCAGAGTGGTCATCGTGCAACAGGTGTTAAGCTCCAGGTTCCTGCATTGAGGTAGTTCCAGCCGAGGTAGCATAATCAAGTTACAACAGCATTAGATCAGTAGAGGCTAGATGGGGCAGGCAGAGGACATCCCCATGATGCTCCCTGTCTTTAGAGAGCATAGTGCGGCCGTGGTGGTGGTCATCATCAGGGTCAGAGAGGTTGTGGAGGATGTCGTGGTCAGCTTAATGCTCTTGAAATTCCAACGCCAGACGATTCAGATGTCGTTCTAGGCACCTTTTTTTTGTTTTTTACCTTGGTGTGTTCCTTTTTTGATTCAGGAGTGACATACTCATTCATATCACCTACAATTTTCAATGCTTTGGGGCTTGATGTAGAGAGGCTTCCAGTGCCCTTGGCATTGACTACATGAGTTGGAGGTCGATCTGACTTGTTTGAAGTATGTAGAGACTGTGAGATTGTTTTGGGGAAAAACTGTTGTTGGGGAGATTTCCAATGGTTAAGAATACAACCATATAATTCCATCCTCGGTATAGATTGGTTGCATTCAGTGCATGCTATCATGGGATGCTTCAGGTAGAAGGTCGTTTTCATTGGTGCAGATGGAGAGAAAGTGGTGTATGTTGGTGAGCGAGATCCTTGTATGGTCCATAGGCACCTTCCATCTTTATCATAAATGATGGCCAAGATGATACGGAGTTCTTCAGAGGCTCAGCAGTTGGCGTATTCTCAGGTCATAGAGGAGTACCATGATGCCTTTCCAGAAGAGGTTGTAACCTTACCCCCTCAAAGAGTGATAAATTTAGGGATTGAGCTACAGCCCAGAGCCTCTCCTATATCTATGTCTCCATATAGTATGCCCCATTATGAGTTTCAAGAGCTATGTATACAGCATGATGGTCTGTTACAGTGCGGTTTTGTTCGGCCAACTGTGTCACCGTGGGGTGCCCCAGTTTTGTTCGTGAAAAAGGCCTATGACAGTTTGCAGTTGTGTGTAGATTATTGTCGCTTAAAAAAAGTGACAATAAATAATTTTTATCCTCTTCTGCGGATTTATCAATTATTCTTTCAACTATAGGGTGCAAGTTGGTTCTCATAGATCGACTTGTGGTCATTATATCATCAGATGCGTTTGAAGGATGAGTATATTCCGAACACTGATTTTTGTTGTCATCATGGGAATTATGAGTTCATGTTAATTCCATTTTGCATGATGAGTACTCCAGCTATATTCATGGGATAGATAAATGATGTGTTCCGTGAGTTCATGGACAAGTTCGTGGAAGTTTTTATCGACAACATCCTTGTGTACTCCACGTCTGAAGAGAAGCTTGTGGAGCATCTACATGCTATTTTGGGAGTTCTTCGTAAACATCAGTTGTTTGGGAAGTTGTAAAAGTGGGAGTTTTTGGCTAGAGATTTCTGTTTCTTAGGTCATGTTGTGTCCCAGTAGGAAGTATTTGTGGATCCAGTGAAGATATAAGTAGTTGTGTATTGGGAATCCCCCAAGACAGTGTCAATGGTGCGGAGTTTCTTTTGTCTCACAGGTTACAAAAGGAGGTTCGTAGCCAATTTCTCACGAGTTTCAACTCCTCTGACAGCTTTGAACAGGAAATATTATGAATCCATATGCACTGATAAGTGTCAAGAAGATTTTTAGTAACTAACGGATAAGTTTGTAAGTGCTCCAGTTCGTTGTCTTCCAGCTAAGGGAGTTTAGTTTGATGTTTTTTGCGATGCGTCACATCTAGAGTTAGGTTGTGTTATCATGCAGTAGAGGTCATTTGTTTCTTATGCGTCTCTGCAGTTATGTCCCCATTAATGTAACTATGCCACTCCCAATCTTGAGTTGGGAGACGTGGTGTTTGCTCTGAGGTTATAGAGACATTACCTCATTGGTGAGGGCTTCGTGGTTTTCACCAATCATAATATTTTGAGGTATGTTTTCTCCTAGCATGACTTAAACTTGCGACTATGTCGGTGGATAGAGTTCATACAGGAATACGACTTCAAAATATATTATACACCTGGAAAGGGGAATGTTGTAGCTGACCCACTGAGCCGAAAGTCACGTAGTGATGATGTGTGTAGATCTGGTGACTCCTAGAGAGTAATGGAAGAAGGTTCCAAATTACATCTTGATATAGGAGAAGTTGGGGGTAGAGGCTATATTTTTCAGATGACGGTATAGTCATCCCTGATGCATAATGTGGAAGAGTCCCAGTTGGGAGATCTAGAGGTGGAAGTCTGGAGAGACCGAGTTGTTTGTGGTGAGGCCCCTGATGGTTGGACTGAAGATGAACAAAACCGAGTGTTGTATCATAGAGGGACTTTTTCCCCTTTTTCGATGCGCAATACAGTTCTTAGAGAGTTCCATAGTTTTCCCTTAGCAGTAAATCCTGGCGTGACAAAGATGTACTGATCCTTGAGGAGTCAGTTTTGGGGGCCTCGGCTAAAGCGTGCGGTTGTAGAGTTTGTGTCTTGATGTTTAGTCTACCGTAAGGTAAAGGCCAAACACTGTGTTACAGGTGGCCTTCTCTAGCCATTAGAGATTCCTTAGTGGAAGTGGGAGGAAATATCAATGGACTTCATTACTGGCTTAACTCAAGCCCCATGGGGACATGATTCTCTTTGGGTGGTAGTGGATCGTTTACAAAATCGGCCCACTTTATAGAAATCAAGGAGTCAAACTCAGTGGAAGTTTTTTTGAGGAAATATCTAGAGGATGTGGTGAGACTACATGGAGTCCCTAGGACAATAATTACTAATTGAGATCCTAGAATTACCTCCATAGTGTGGAGATGTCTCCAACATGCTTTATGTTCTCATTTATGCCTTAGCACTACTTTTCATCCTCAAACGAATGGTCAGATAGAGCGAACCATCCAGACTCTGGAAGACATGTTATGCTCTTGTGTTCTGGATTTTGGAGTCTCATGGATAAGGTACTTACCCTTGGTGAAGTTCTCTAACAATAATAGTTTTCACTACACCATCGGCATGGTGCCATTTGAAGCCTTGTAAGGATAGCATTTCCATTCTCCGTTGTGCTGGACTGGGGTCGGAGAGTTAGTAATTCTTGGACCGGAACTAGTTCAGAATACAACAGAGAAGGTTCTGGTGATTTTTGAGTGGATGAAGATAGTGCAAGATCGTCAAAAATCATATTCCGATCAAAGAAGGACGCACTTAGAGTATAATGTTGGTGGTCATGTGTTTCTAAAGGTGACTCCCCATCATGGGCAGTGAAGGATTGGTGGTGGAATTAAGCTTTCTCCCCGGTTTGTTGGGCCTCTCAAAGTGTTAGATCTTGTTAGATATGTGGCGTATCGAGTAGCACATCCCCCATAGATGAGTCGAATACATGATGTTTTCCATGTATCACAGCTTCGTCGTTATCTTCATGACGACTCTCACATCATCGATTGGAGAGTGATCAATTTTGATGATGATCCGAACATTGATGAGTGGCCTATGGAGATCCAAAAACGCAAGGATAAGGTGTTGTGCGGGTGTTCTATTAATTAAGTTCATGTCTTGTGGCGACACGGTGGCTGGGAGGAGAGTTCCTGGGAGCGTGACTCAAAAATACATGCTCAGTACCCATAGTTTTTTGATGTTTGACTCTCATTATGTATCATTGTAACTTTTGTGGTTATGAAACTTTCATGTGTATATGATGGCTCCCTTTGTTTCTTTTGTGGCTTTCTCTCTTTTTAGAGGTATCTCGATGAGTGGTTTTTCAGACCATATTTCAACTTCTCTTTCGGTGTGTTTTGGATTCTTGAGGACGAGAATATTTTGAGAGGTACCTGATGTAATGGCTTGGACCTCTCCAATCCATTACATTGTGAAAATGTAGTATTAGAGGTGTTCTGGAAGGTCAAGGAGACTTTGGGGTGCATTTGGGTGGACTTTTAAGGAAAGCTAAAGGGATATAGCTTTCTCATGGGAGGCGCACGGTTTGTCTAAACCGTGCGGCCAAACCATGTGAGGGTGGTGTTATAGGTAGTGGCTAATGAACGTTTAGCGCAAGGTTTGACTAACTTTTTGGACTAACAGTGTGAGGAGTGTTTGGCGAGGAATTAGTTAACGCACGGTTAGTGCACAACTTGCAAACCCTATGGACTAACCGTATGTGCACTTAATATTAGATCCTAAAATTGTTGATCTAACTAGTTTTACCTCTATATGGTTCATTTAAGCTCATAAGAGGCCATAACTTGGGATTTCCTTTCCTTGAAGGTAGGAGAACCTCTCCCAAATGTTTTGGAGGTGATCTGAAGGCTTCTCTTGGTGAATCGAAGCTGGTTTCTTGACGTATGTGATCATTATTGTTTAGTTTCATAGATCCACATGGATTTACTTCTCCTCATCCCTCGGTTTCTTAGATATACGCACGTTATGGGTAGATATAAGTGTGGGGATCCCAAATATGTTGATCTTTGGTCTTGATCTACTTGGAGGATAGATGTAAGGCAGGTTTTTGGAGAATCAAACAAGCTTTCTATTGCATTATTTGTTGTTGGGTTTTCCGTAAAAAACCATGAGGTAGGGGATTCATTGATTCTATTTCGTTAATTTTCAATTTTATTGTTAGTATGTTTGATTCCCCTGGATGAAAAATGTAATATACATAATAAATAATTTGAAACGGATAATGAAATTGTATCGATCATATGCTGTTGCCTCATGTTTTACTAGATAGTATGATATATATGAATGCTTTGATTTTCTGTTCGTTCTTAGAGGAAATTGGTAAAGGATGTAATCTGGTACTAATTGATATTTGTTTGGATAACGATAAAGGGGCATGTGAACAAATCTTGTTCTTGTTGTAATTTGATGTTAATAAAATTGGCGTGGTAAGCATGTTTTATCTTTTGTGATAACTTACTGGTTAGGATTTCTGATGTTGGAAACAACAAATTATAAACCTGTTAATTCAAGATGGTTTAATGTTTTTATTGTTTGATAATTCTTTGAAGGGTTGTGAGTTACCCTCTTGATTGTTAAAGGGCCAAGAGCCCAATTGATGTGATATTTTTTTCCTACTGCTTGTGATGTGATGTGATCCTAGATGGTTGTTGTGATATGTGGGGGCATAGAGGCCTTTTGGGTTGGGGCAGAAGATGATGCCTAGAGTGGACAGATGCATCGGTTTATGAATGTGGTGTCAGGGAGGACACCAAGGTTCACGGAATGGGATGGATGTGATTTTTGGTTGATTTCTGGTTCTTTGGTTGGTTATTTTCTTTACTTTTCACCAGTGCTCAAGGAAGCTGGTCTTGCGTAATCTTCTCTTGAAAGCGGCGAACATGCGCATGGTATGCCACGTGCTTTCTGTGTCTATCTTCTCAATGGATTATGGGTCTATTCTCTTTCTATAGGTTGCAAAGACTCGACGGGTAGTACATCTACTCACGGTGTTGAGCCCCCTTGTGTTTAGTAGCATTGAATGCTTTTCTAGAATGTCTGTGAATATGGGAAAGTAATTCTGTAATGAATAATTGAATAAATGGTGTTAACTTATGGGGATTGATTTTCCAGAACATAATGATGATGTTGAAAACTGTTGAAGGAAATAGTTGACTTTGGGTGTGTGGATAATGAAATAGAATGTGGTTTTGTTCGTGGATAATTAATGTTTAAATAATTAATAAACGTACAGTATAATCGATAAAAATGGAATGAAGTAATCTAATAAAGCTCTTTAAATTGTTGCGTGTTTATAGGATACCTAGTCTTCAAAGAGGAAGCCTGAAGTCTGAGAGACGTTAGATGAAATTGTGTCTAAGACTAGGTTATTCCCATAGTGTTGTTGTGAGATATAGTATATTTTGTACTTTTTGTGTTTCTATATGCTTCTCCACCCTGTCGGTAAGGGTAACTGACACCCTGGGAATTCTGAGCCCTGGGGGGTGTTTTCCCCAACATTCCGGTTGGAGGTGACTGGCTGACTACCCCCTTTGGCCCCGCTCTCTTCTCTTGGTATATAGTTATAAAAGTAAGAACAACAGTTAGTTTTCCCCATATATGTGTGTAGAGGGTTTTAATGTCTTGTTGTTATTCAAACACATATATTCTGGATATAGTATCCTATGGACAACTATAGGTGTAATGTGTATAGGCTGTGATGGCATGAGGATCCTTACTCAGTGTATGGGCTGTAATGCTCGAGGTATAATACCCGACGTATGATACACATTATGTGAGCTGTGGTGGATCTCTAAAACTACCTGGTTACTTTTATTTGTGAAGATGGTGTGGTGCTTCACCCAAATGTTTGCAGGAAAGCTTTTTTGGAGAGAGATGATTTGGACGTGCGATGTTTGGGAAAGGCGGCAAACCAGTGGGGAAGTGGTAGCGGGGTACCCTTGATATTATTTATTATATGATATATTCTGGTATGCGTTACTTGGTGAGAGTAGCCATGGTGAGGTTGGGAACATAGTATACCTGTAATGTGATGAGTTAGTTTCACTTTTTGTTCACTCTGTTCTAGCAAGCTTTTTATAAACTGTTTTCAAGGCACTTGAAGCAGGTTGGAGATCAAGCTAGTTTCTACTAGCTTGGGGTTGCAGGAGCTGTTTGGGCTTGTGGTTGTACCTGTTTTACACTCTTTTGGGTACTTGCAGTTTTCACCTTTTTGGTTGTAGTACTATTGCTTAACATTCCATTTGTGCACTTGGGTTTCTTTTATATTTCCATTTTTGAGTTGGAGTTGATTGGTGTCTATCTTATCTCTCTCTTCCGCATGTGTTCTCTTATAGGGTAATGCCTCCCATTTATGTGTTACTATACCCTCAGTGCTTGTCACCAACCCAGGGCCTACTGGAGGTGGGACTCGGGGGGTCATTATCTCCCTTCTCACATTGCCGGCCCAGGAGGGGTACACTTTGTGGGGAGGGGTTTATGAAAATTCCTCAATAGGAAAATACATGAGTTCAAAACTTGGGTAACAAAACAAACAAGATGGTAACCTTAATCCTCATACCCAATACACCGGCCTATGGTGATCCCAAAAAAAAATCCAGTAACACTAGCCACTGAATACTTTCTAAAAGTGTAAAACCCATTTATTTTACTGATGTCAGATACCTAATAATTTTTCCATATCCAATAATCCATAAATTAAGAATCATCACAGGGTAAAAATAATAATTATATACCCCAAATAAAAAATCACATCATCAAGGCATGATCACTATTAGCATCTACCATTTATAAGATAATATTTCAAAAGATAAAAAATTAAACACTATAAGTGTTCTAAAAACATCAAGTAGTTTTAAATTCAATGTATATACATCCCAAATAGATTAATAATTATATTAGATATTTCATTAAAGATTTACTTCGAATATTTGACTCATAAAATCACTAAATAAAACCTAATGGAATAAGAAAAAGGTAGCTTCTAAATAATATTGATCATTCCTAACTCGATATCGAATATTATTATCAGATGGACTTACCATATTCAATTTCACTAGTACAACCCTTATTAAAATTAACCTACATGAAAGTGGGTCAAATTTTACTACAAGAAATCCATATCCCAGTAAATACCCCCACATAAGTATTTAATATTCAAATTGGCACATGAAACTATCTCAAGAGGAAGAATATGATGTCTAATAAACAATACCACTTCATCTTCCGCAAATAATTTTTAGGATTTTTTTATATAATTTATGTTTCCCTAAATCATCACTAATAATTTTATCACTAAAAAACTCATCGTCATCATAGAAAACAAATGGTAGATAATTAAATATATCCTGACACAGTGGAAGATAAAATGAGGTTCCACCACCACCACACTTTTTAAAGACTAGTTGGGGACACAAATTAGATTAAGATCACCTAAAAAATATTAGGATTCACAATAATGGAATAATTTACACATTTTATCACAGATTATGAAGGAAGAATTATATAAATAACACATAACAGAAACCCAAGTAATTCATGTCTCATAACTCACCAGAAAGTGTCCCTAAATAAATGAACATAAAAATCAAAATAAAACTCACCATGATCAAACAATCATTAAATATTACCTTTTTAAAAAAATTATTAAATAATGGTCTAAAATTATTTCATAAAAATAAACATTCTATGAAAACAACTACCTCACATTAAAAACATTGAACCTTATAAAAATAGTGAATTATTTTTATAACTTTACCTCATCATTAAAATTCCATTCCATTTTTGAGAATTCAAATGTTCACATTGACTTTGAAACTAGTAACCTCTAAAAAAAGAAATTATTATCTTTAAATAAAAAAAGACTACAAAATTTACTAAAATATAAATTATTTTCTAAAACAACTTTATAATAATTCTTATTAATTTCAAAAAAATGGAAATTCATTTAAAATATTGAAAACATTCCACAAGAATTAAAATATTATTTTGAAAAAATATATATAAATCCCATTTTTAAATACTTAATATTTCATAAAACATTCTTTCTAGACAAATCAAACTATTATAACACAATTATAAAAAAAATTAACATCAAAATAATATAAAATATGCTACATTCCTCCCCATAATGTCGAAAAACCCTCATTCATTCCTCTCAAACACGTTGAAACCACCTAATATGAAATTAGAGATCACAATATCTTTAAAAATATTTCATAATGGTGTACATATATAAATGGTTTGGAGACATGATTTTTAATGTTGTGTGAAAAATATGAGATCATTGAACCATATGTATGAGATCCATGTGGTTTTACATACATTTTGAGATTATGATTCTAATATATATTTTCCTATATTTTAACCTTATAAAAAATAGAACCCCCAATTTATCTAATAAAATTAAAATGGTATAAAAGAACTATCATCATAGGTATGAATGAATTAAAATCATTTATGAAAAAAAATCCAAATTCAATACTCAATCCTAAAATACCAATCAAAAATATATTTTCATCATTAAATTTGGTGATTAAGAACATAATATAGATCTAACACTTTACTTATGAGACTCATAATCTCCACACAACTAGTACATGCCCAAATAAAATAGGGTTTGTTGATTCCATAGCATAATAAACCAACAAGGGTTACCCTAATCTGGAACCCGAGTAAACCCGCCACAATGTGTGAAAATCATTCCCAATCTTCTTGTCTTGAAAACTAGTGATAGGTAATCGACTATACTCAACATGGGACTGATTTCAATTGATAGATATAAATTAAAAGAGTATCATGCACCTGAATCTTTTTATAACCATACCCGATAATGGAACATCATGAATAATGAATGGGTATTTCATAAAATATACAATATCCAAACATTGACTAATAAAAAGAAATAAAACTCTGTGATGAAAATAACCTAGAAACAATCTATCATTTCCACTTTATACAATAATCCAATGTATGGAATGTTTATATGAATGTAAGAGGTCAATGAATCACTATTAAAATTATAAAAAATACACAACAAACATATAAACCAAAAATGAAGTCATTCAACCATCCACTATATCGCAAGTGAAAACACTTCACGTGTTGCCTCCATTATACCCAAACTAACATATGGATCATGATTGAAATCTATATAACATTTAAAGACTTAATAATAATATACAATATTAAAAAATCAAATAAATGGTATATGTATGATATGATTTAAACATGCCCAATAAGATACCACTATGTAATTTTTTACATTTCCTTTTAGCAATAAATCCATGAAAAAAAGTGTTAAATATAAAATATACTGATGTATCAATTTTCAATTTATAAAACCACTAAGAAAATATATTTAACACTTTCAATATAACAATTCACTTCCAATCAAAAAATAATAGAACTATAAATATTTTTCAAGAAAGATCTATAATATAAAATTCTAAACCAATTTAAAAGATGTTTCCAAACATAATTTAAAATAAATAATCACATTTAAACATATAATAAAGTTTTTATAGAATAAATATTTCTTAAATAAAATAGTTCAAAAATAATTAAAAATCTCAAAATCATTTCACTAAAATAAATTATGCATCCCGCAAGGGGAATAAATTTAAGGATTCAACCTTGTTATTATAGATTTATAAATAAAATAATATTGACAGAAAAATAATAGAATTGAAATAATAAATATAACCTAGGTAAATATATACAAGAATCCATAGTGAGATCAAAATTAATAAAAAATTATAATTGATCAATAAAAATTATTACGAGAAAAACCTACGACACTAAAGAGATGTTCCTGGAAAATAAAAATGGTGAAACATCATATGGATTTTCTATTATTATTAACTACACTTAAACTCTAATTTATATTTCCTAGCAACCAAACGTAATAAAAAATTCTAGTTGGAGAATAATCATTCACTAGGGGCACTAGTTATTTCATAATCTACACTAGTGAATCAATGCCCTGATGACTCTCACTTAGGTACCCAATGTTTACCAATATATCAAATAGTGGGGATAAAATAAAGATGTATATATAACTGGATATATCATAAGATAAAGTTAAAATTATAATGGAACAAACTCTCATCACGCCTCAAAAAATACATTCAAAGAAACATCCCCATTACATCAATATAACAATCGAACTTCGATTCAACTCACAAGTCATACTAAATTATATATCCACAAATCAATAACCAAGGTGTATGTCATCATGGGTTAAAAGTAATAAACTAATTCACTTATTTTTCCAAAAATACAAGTAAACATAATAAAATTAAAATATGTAATTATATATAAAAAATAAAAATGGGACTTTACATATAAGAAAAATCTTTTTCTTAATAAACTGATTTTCTATAAAAATATTTAAAAAAATAAAAAGGTATTTTATTTTGGAGTGGAGTTGTTTGAAAAAGTAATTATCAACCATTTAAATTTAATAAAAGTGTTATCCAAAGATTATATGGGATATATTCCCAAAAACATTATATATATATATATGTGTGTGTGTCTATGTGTGTGATATATAATATGTATTTCATATTTCAATAAAATTATGATTTTCATGCATGTTAGGGTATATTATTCCTTTCATGATGTGATTATAATAATAATCCATGCCAGAGTCACCTCCCCATGTTTTATGTCATTTAATAGGTTTTTTAAAAAGATTAATATATGAAATTAGATTCATTCATATTATGAATATATAAACTATCTGAATAATTAACTAATGAGTTAAAACACATTAGTTAGTGCATTCAATATCGAGGGGCATCCACAAGGAACACATAAAGGCCAAAACTATGTGATTGTTAGTGTATGTGATTGTGATTTATTAATCCTTGTAGAAACTCCTCATAATCTTCTAATCTTTTCTCCTGCAACATTTACACTCAAAACATGATCATGTCATGGTGGTTAGAGAATTTCACTCGACGATGAAGAGATTATGGTACAAAATGTCAATACCTTCAATGGTGGTACATAATTTGGATTCCACTATATGAACTCTATAAAGTATATCTGAATCTATTTGAAGTCAATTATGATGATATAGATCCTGTTTGGTGAACGACATCCAAATATAGTATTTTATCATTTTAATTCAAGATTGTACTCATATATTCTACATTGAAGATCCTAGAGAAAGGGATTTAATCACATTAACATTACCTAATAATTTTTATTAGACCATGTCAAATAAATTCATAAATTATAAATGTATCATTGAAGAATCACTCTAGACATTTAATTAAGCACATTGAGTTCCACAATAAATTTGAGAAAAATATTTATACTCTGATTAAAGAAAAAAGTTGGTTTTATGTTTGATTTTTGGAGAAAATGAATTAAATAACCGCATGGATATAGTAATCACTCAATATAAATATAATATATGAGAAAAAAATTGAAATTGGAAAGAACCCATGGACTCATAATCAAAAGGAAATGTAAAAAATTCACTTACCAGTAATCGATGAATCTATTGAAAAAAAGAGTTATTCTACTAAAAGAGAAAGGAAAGAAACCATAAAAGTCCATGAGAGTCCCTAATATAATAAAACCACAAATGAATCTCATGAAACAAAATTTCATCATAATAATTATTAGGAAACAATGTTTGTGGAGATGAGAGATGAAGATTCAATGAAAAGAATTATATTTTATATCTAGAAGAATCACTATCATTTTATGAGAAATTACTATTAAAGTGGACAAAGATGAGTGAGAATGAAGGGGGGACGACCTATGGTGCATACCCAACTAATAGGTGATGAAAATGTAGAAGGAATAATATAAAACATATTTTTTTAAAATTAGTTAATTTGGTTTTAATAGAATCTTTGATTTTGATGAATAGTTGAAAAAACCTTTAGGAAACCATTTAGATTCTACTAAAAGTAAATTTTGTATCTACATGTGGTAGTTTCACAATTTAGGATAACATTTCTCAAACCAAGCATCATGGACACTTTAAAAAAACTAAATAATCTCAACCCAAACACCTAGGAAACTCACATAATGATAAATGAATGAATTGTATATCATGTAGTGACACGATGAGAGCCGCAATATCCACACACACAAACACACTAATACATATATATATACATATCCAAAAATATATTCATATACACATGAATCCACATGAACACACAAGAATACACATACATGAACATACACCTATATGTATGCACAAATCCATATACATACACATTCATACACATACATTCACAAAAAGCTATAAATACACATACATACACATGAATACTCACTCACTCACACACATATACAGAAGTATACATATATTTATACCCAAATATACATTCATACACTTACATACATTAATATACATACACACACGTACATGTATGAATACATACACATACATATTCATATATTTACACACGAAACATAAACACACATTCACATACAATCAAACACATACATTATCATACACCTATATACACATACACATACATAAATAACCATGTGTATGTCTATATACATGTATACAAGAATACACACATGCATATATACAAAAATATAGTCAAACACAAACACATTTTACAAACATATACAAATAATTACATATACATAAAAAATACACACATATAAATACCTACATATATATATATATATATACATTCAAAAATATTATATATATATATAGATATAATGACCCCCCATTTTTTCACTAATTTATTTTCTTTTATCATACCCTGAGTTTCAGGCCATATCAAACTCATGTCACAATACCAACAATTATAGTTATATATATATATACACACACACACACACATATCAATATAAATATACTTAGATAAATATATTCTCATATATATATATATATAATTATAAATATATATTTTAGTAAATTATATATATATATATGCATTTTTAGTTCATTTCAATACATTTCAAAATAATTTTATTGTCAATATAATATTTTTTTATATAAATTATGAAAACATAATTGATAATAAATTATTATATTAATATGAATTATATTATGAAATATATATGTTATTTTTGAAAATATTTTATTATATTAAATTTTTTTTATATACTTTATAACTTATAATCATATGTAAACAAACACACATATAAATATATATGTTTTTTGTAAATATATATTCATATTTGGAATAATATAATGTAATTATTATTATATAAATTTATATGTAAACTATCATTAATGAATTTATATATTTATTTATATAGTTCATATAACTATATTTTTTAATATGTGTGTGTGTTTTCATAACATAACATATAATTATAGATAAGTGAAAAATAATAAACAAACGTATGGACGATTAAAAATATATAAATTATATTTATGTAATAAATATATATATGAAAGGTAAAAATTATAGATATATATATTTGATGTACATTAATCTATATATAATTATATTTAATAATAAATATACTATAAATTATATAATATGAATACAAATATATAAATTTGAATTCTGAAAATTATTTAATGTATTTATATATTTGATTATACAATTCTCAAACCTCGATATATATATATTTCTCATATTTAGAAATATATTAATATGTATATATAAATTAAATTATTAATTGTGTACCATATCCATGATGATAAAGTGAATATTTTTTTACCGATCAATAATGTTTTGATAAATGATAATCATTATTATCAATAAAAATCACTGAAAATGAGTTACATTTTATAAATATTATTTTAAAATTGATAATGGTTTCCTTTATTAATGATTTCAGTTTACAATGATAATAGTTTGTACTTTTATAGTGTTTTTTAGTACTAAATAAATTAATATTACTAGTAGTGGTGGATGTTTTAAAATAACTATGAGCCCATTTAACAACCCTTCCTTATAAAGACCCCTCCCTGAGGTATTGTTGTAAATGAATTGAACCCTAAAACCACCTCAAATAATCCATTGATCAATATTTATAATAAAATGTATAAATCTCATAAATTTAAGGCATCAACCTCTATAAAATCTATAATCCTAATCAATAATAGAAATAAATTAATGTTTCACAACATAATGAAATGAAAGAGAGCTAAAATTATGGTTAGATAACTCTAACTCCCAACATGTAATAAAACAAAAATAACATGTTTGCATTAATGATACATTAAAAAATCTCAAAGACCCAAGATCATGTTATTAACCTCGATCTTTGAACTGAATGGCCCATAATCCACCAATTTTTTTTTGTTTTTGATAATTCCCATTTTTAATGGTTAAGGGGGGAACCATTACATAGACCATAGGTTTATTCACAATTACATGACCAGAAGGTTTTCAATGAAATAATCCCAAATAGATTACTTGGAACTACCTCTCCCCAATATATATTTTTATGTCAGCTCTCAATATTTGCATTGATGGATGACTAGCTTTCATGTGTAGATATGTAAATTCCAAGTACCACTGTAAATTCCATATACCCTAATTTTTCAATGTCCTTTTAAACCTACTCTAGTGAATGTGCCTGCTCTGAGCCTTATCGAGAGCCATGTTCCTTATACAACTATCTGGTTTAATCAACATTTAATGTGGCCCAAAGGCATTGAGGTGGACCGAAGAACCTGAGGTGGTCCAAAAGACATGATTTGGCTTGTAAATCTTACTGACATGAAGGACTAGAGTGTCTTGAAGGACTTGAAGGACCCAAGACCGAAACATGTGAATATGCCGAAATGGGTGAATAGGTAAAACTAACAATTTCAATTTTAAATAGCTAGTTAAAAATAATTACATTTTTTTTATTTTTATGAGTTTATGTGATAATTGTAATAATTTAAGTATTTATATATGTGTAAAAATTATAGAAAATAAACACACACAAACACATAAAGGCCTGTTAAACAAGGCCACTAACCCCCACCCTCCCATAATGGCTGATCCACTTCAATTGTTCCATTTTATTAAACATGTCTTCAAATTCCAACACCCCAGAGCTTTAAGAACGAACAAATGGGGACTAAATTTCTTATAAAATGGGGTAATTGATATTTACTGGAATGGTTTCTCGGGATTATACAATGACATATATAGGATGTGAAACTGTTCCTATTGATAAAAAATACATTAATAATAATAATAATAATAATAGTGACAATGATGATTGTTTAAATTCAATGGAAACTAAATTCCCTTCAATTTTCAGGAAATTCCACCCCCATATGATTTTTATCTATTTTTAAATAAATATTACCAATAAATTCTTTGATAAACATAATAATATGTTTTTAGTTTCATATTATTTAATTTGGGCACATTACCTAGGAACATTAATTTCAAGAAGCCACTATTTTCCCTTAACCCTAAGCCACCAATGGATCTCATCTAGTGTAATGTCTATAATATCACTAATCTACACATCATAATCACATTTTCCCCTTACATAACCCTATTCCTCTTTATTATAATACACCACACAAGGATGTATTATCCGCTATCTCATCTTTTATCAATACCACTGGCCACACCCCCCCCCCCCCACAACTGGCTATGCTTTTGTGAATCTAACCCTATTCACATAATCACTGAACCCAATAAAAATTCTCACACAAATCAATAGAAGAATATTGTAACACATCTATGACAACCCAAAATATAATTACTCAAACCTAGACATGTTGAATTATACCTTTCTGTTAAGAACAACTCATTTTACGTTCTCTCTATTTAGTTCAAAGGTATGTAGATGGAACTTGGCTCATTGACACTATTAAATAAATGTAGTATATTGGTTCTCAAGGGAATTTATATACTAGAAGTTCATTCTATACATTTCATCGATGTTTAATAGTGAAAATAATTTATTTAATATAAAATAATAATAAAAATAAAAATAATTTCAGAGATCTATAATGATAAATATTCATAATTAAAAACCTAATTTTACATGGGGAATTATAGTGATGTTGTGATTAATAGGGTCACAACATAATCTGAATAACAATGACATGAGTCATGTTTTGAGGTATATTCATAAAGGGAGCCCAATTTCCTGTGTTTGAGGGCCGCATCATTAGATCTTGGTTTATAGGAGGGAATTTTTTAGGGATGTAGTAGGCCACATAGTGAAGGCTAATGTTGTAGAGTATTTGTTTCGAATTGATTTAACAAACCTATTTATGACCAGAAGGGACACCACAAGATCTCTAGGAGTATGGTATGTATAATTTTCCCAAGAGAGGTTTGAAACATCATTACCAAAGGGATCATCAAGTGATTATTCCCATATGGGTTGATTTTACCTCATGATGAATTGGATTTCAATATAGATGTGCTTTGAATAGTGTAACATTGTATTGTGACACCTTGGGAGATGTTGCGACCAAACCTAGGGTTGGGCTATAACACTGTGATATGTATGGTCATGCCATGACATGCCTATTTTCCAGTTTTTTTAAATAATGTCCAAACCATCTATACTTGGTCATTCCTATCCATGATTTAAGGGGAAGGGGGGTATAAGGAAGGTTCGTTCTTTCTTCGCTATCCTTGTTTCTTCCTTATTTGACCCCCCTTGGTAATTGATGTATTGGAGGTGTTTCCAAAATGATTTTAGGTGTGTTATTACCTATTACCCCTTCAATTAGTCGTATTCTTCATTTCCCATTTATTTTTATGATCTAGGATAGGGTTCCATTAATATCCTTCCACTAAAAGATCGAATCATCCCAATTAAAAGTTTTTATATTCAACTTGGATAGAGTGGATCCCAAAAGCATGAACACTTTATGTTTTATGTGGTTTCAATAAGGTATGATGATATCAGTTATATTAATTGTGGAATTAATTTGGTTTTAATGGGTAAATTATTTATAAATGTATTATAGCTATTTATATTGTTATTAAATAGTGATAGGTATTTGGGTTGACCGATTATGTGTTGTAATATGCTTGGATAATGATTTTTGTGGGATTAGATGAGGATGAAATGAGAATGAGAAGGGATTGACTTTATGTTTGAGGTAGGTTTCCCCTATAATTCGAAACCATATTGATATTTATGGATGATTCTCATTTTCTTTATGAATATATCGATTTCAGTAAAATGGACAGTGAAGGATAGTGCCCTAGGTAGAAGAAAATGTGTCATTAAACCTTTTTGAGTTAGTGATAGTTCTTCCTTGAACATTAGTTTTTTTGGGATGATCAGGTGACAATATTACTACTATGTTGAGGATGGAAATTGATTTTAAAAAATAATTGATGTAGGTATTGGGATTTGAGGTGAGTTTTAAGTAGCCTAGTTTAGTCTCTTTGGGATAGTTCTGAATGGTAAGGCTAAGATAACATTTGTTATATTTGAATTCGACTTAGTATAATGAGGAATATCCTCTTGATGTTGGAAAAGAAACATAGTGTGTCTTGTGAGTGGAATACGTCTTTTATGGCTTCTTATAGTGTAATGTATTTACATTACTCTTGATTAAGGGTATATGGTATTTACTATAAAATATTAGTGTTGGTATCCTAATGAGGATTGTGCATATTTAAAAGGGATTTAAAACTAACCTCTTAAAGAAATGGTTATGTATTTAATTTTGTTCACGTTTTCACCATGGGTTGATGAGTACGGGTTAACATTGATGAGTAGATAACAGATTGGGTTTGAGGAAATTAATAGATTCATCTATGGGTGAGATGGGAACACTGACAGTTCTGATGTTTCATTCCATATATGACTTTGTTTTACATGAGAAGATCATCCTAAAATGTTATAGGGTTGATGATATTTTCTTCGAGATATGAGGAAAGGTAAAAAAATGATTAGTACCAAGGTTTTGAGTTGGTTGAGACGTATCAGATATATTGTCTATAAACCGAAGATATAATTATAATTTATGTTTCTATTTAGTATTATTTCTCATATTCATGGTTTTTTCTAGTATAACCTTGACTATCCATGGGACAAATACTGTGACAATGTGCTTCAACATGTGTGAGAGATTGATTATTGTGAAACTATCCGCAAATCACTTATTACGATTCCAAATACGTGTGATTAGCTGGGGTACCCATCATTTCATTGTATGGTTATTGTGTCAGAAGATAAATATTGTGATTCCCTCCTTATAATGCTTCCTTTTCTATCTAGATATATGATTAAGTAGTGGAATTACCTACTGACAGTGGAGTTCGAATTGTGTGATAGGTTGTATATTATTATACCAATGTATATTTATTCCTATAATGTTGAGATACGTGATTATATTATTACCCTACCCTAATGGGGGTTATTATGATTATGTTTGAGGTTATTTATATTATTTTTGTCTTCAGTATTTTCTTCTTATATGATACACTAGCCTGATGAGGCTGTACTAGTGAGACCCACTCTAGTAGAGAGAATTTTTAAATGTGATATCAATTAAGAAATGATTTGATTCATGGCCTCATAATAAGATATAGGTTGTTGGAACGAAAGGCCGAATGTTAGTGGTTATTACTAGAAGTTATAATATGGTATATGGATGGATGTGAGGTCTCATCTTGACTGAGAAGGTGTTAGACAGGGACTCCCTGAGTGAGAGGGTACTGGTGTTGGGTGTCATGTGATATGAGATGTGACCCACCCTGAGTGAGAGGGGATTGGTTGATGTGATTCAGTATAGGATTTGATATTATACACATCCTAATTTAGTGGGTAGAGTTCATTTTTATGTGACATTGTACATGATTCTTAGTCTTGACTTGAGCAAGATATTGTTGTCAAGGGATTCTCTCAGTAATATGGTATTGATCTGGAATGTTGTTGTGGGCCCTACCATGAGTAATAGTGTAGAGGTCATGAATTGGAAAATTTACATTTGAGGTTTGGTAAAATACCTTCTAAATTTAAGAGGGCAGTGGTTCAAATATGGTATGACATCTTATCCAGCATCATTGTGAATGTGTGACGGTTTTTGGAATGATAATGACGATTCGTGCACAGGTCAAAGTAGGAATTGTCATTTATCATGGTTTTCTAATAATAACATGATAATTCAACAACCATTTTTATAATTTTGGAATTATTTTTATTTATTTTATATATTTATACATGTTAATATGACGAGGTATCAAGGGTTCACTTAGTGAGATCCTACTACGATTTATTTCTCACATCCAGCACAATTACCTTAGTGTGTTTCTAATCATATGTTTATCATATTTGGGTTAAGAAAAATTGTAATAGTGTATCATGTTTGAGTATGTCAATAGGGATTAGGATATTGGTATAATGTGAGCATTGGTGTTATAATTGAGCTCCTTCTTATATTATTATTTACTATTTATCTTTGTATATGTGATCATTCAAGTGGTCATAATTCGGAATGATAACTATATGAATTCATTTTTAATTAGTAATATGATGATTTGATATTTATTTATGTGTATTTAAATTTCATTTTATAGGGTTTTTAATTATAAATTATTATTTATTTTTATGATGATGAGGGAATAGTCTTCCTAGCACAATATTCATTCGTTATCCACTAGTCAGAAGCATATGGCATGTATGGAGGTGTTCTTGAGGACGTATTAAGCACTAAATAGGATTACATAAATTTATTTTCATAGGTTGATAAAAATTTGTATCAATTTTCAATGGTTTCACTAGGGTTCATCATCATCCTTCTTCCAAGCTGTGACGCACTACTTCTCATTACCCCATATTAAGTATTTCCAAAGGCAGGTGGCTTTTGTCACTTTCATCAGCAATGCCTACTCCATGATTGAAATAAGATTATGGGATATTGGTTCATATAAAAATTTATTCTTTGTTGGATACCATTTCCTATTATGGTTATATTTTATATATTTGAGTCATGTTTTTTGAACTCATTTTGTGTTCCATCTTGTGGTGGTTTCTGGTTAATTATGCTAAATCTATCTCGACAGAGAAAACCCCTTCGATAAGGAAGATTACTCACATTGGGAATGTATAAAAATGTATAATAATTGGGTATATTATGCACCTATAAATTCTTCCCCCTTTTAATGGAATCTTGTTTGTGAGGCATCTTAGGTGCAGAACCCATTACATCCCTTATCGACTCTGAGGTAATAAACACCATGGTCATAATTCTTCTGAGTATTTTTACCTCAGGAATCGATTTTTTTTATGAGGTAGGTATTATAAAACATGGAATGAGTTTAACATGTTTTTTGTATGAATGAGAACATCTTGTTAATATGGATTGATGTTTGAGATTATCATCTTGTGGAAAAAAATTAGAACTTCCTGTTGAGACAGATCATATACCATGTTTAATGTATTTTGGAGACAGATTATAATTTTCCATTGACATGGATCATATAATGAGTTTAACATGTTTTGGAGATGGATAATATCTCTTAATTGATATATACCAGGGATGATATTAATGTATTATGGATATGGATGAAAAAATCTTATTGAGAAAGACTGGGTTGTGAGTTTAATTTCTTATAGAGATAGATCAGAATTTCTAATTGAGAGTAATCAGTGGGGTGTATCCATAGAAGGGATGATTTCATGCCTGAATGATAGAAGGATTGAACCTCAGGGATGTGTCCTTCCTAAAATTCATTAAATTTAGAAATTAATACCCATGTAGTAAGATGTTGTAGTTTATGGTCATGTGATAAGACTAGTACATGATGTTTAACATCGTATGGTAATGTATATCATTTCATAGAAGGAGCATCGACAAGTCTTTGTGTAGGAATTTAATGTTGAATATTCACATGGTATTGTTTTAATCCCACCAAGAGATAGGATAGTGCAGATATTATGTGTATAATTTTCCCATTATAGATGTCGCATCCTATACTAGGGAAGGAGGTGGCATTCTATGATGATTGTTCATGGGGCATCCTGCACTCATTACACTGGGTAAGAGGTATGTGTTCATCTTATAAAAGGAATACATACGGAATCCTATGTTCATCACATAGGGTAAGTATATTGTTTTATGTCACATGATGTGTACATATTCATTTTTGACATCATATAACTAATATGTGGGGATATGTAGTTTTAAGTCATGCATCTTGGACATGTTAGGGTTCACTTGTCATGGGGGGCCATATAAAGGTGAGATGATGATTCGGAAAAAGGACTCTCCACTATGATAGGAGTAATTTTTCCCTCAAAAATTCCACCTCTATAGCTTATGTGACCACCACTCATGTTCCTTTGAGAAGGACATGGCATTGGAATTGATGTAGAAGAGTTTCTATCATGAGAGAAGAAGTTAATGACCATATTATTTAGAGAAATGTGAATTATGATACCTATTCATATGAAAAAAAGGTATAGACATAGGTACTGTATAAATGGATATTTGAGGTGATTTTAAACTAGTTTTTTAAGGTAATAGGGGCCCGAGGAACATAAAGTTTACCAAATTAGTCTAGCTGAAAGGAGAAACCATTGAGAGTCCCCGAGCATTGGTTTTGAAAATGTTTGCGTTTCGTGGAAGATGGGTGTTTAGTGAATGTCAAGTGTCTCATAGATGTTAGGGTTCTTACTAATTTCTATTTTTTTTGTGAAAAATGTTTTCACTTCTATAGAGTAAATATTTGGTTCCCATGGGGATAGTTTCATGAAGAATATGTGCCCTATGAAAACCCATGTCCCATAAACAGATTTCTTTATCCATGATAGTCCTGGACCATAAAAAAGGCATTTAACCCATGTGAAAGGTTCTCAAGAACCCATATGATTCTATTCCATAGAGGATTGATACCTTGGGAAATACATACCATCTCTCTTTCATGAAGAATATCAATGTCACACATTAGATTATTTTATAGATGATGAAAGGTTGAGTCCCTCTAAAAGTCAGATATATGAGTTTATTTATAGGTCAAGTGGATTTAAGGGTATGAGTTATCTGAAATATAAGTGCTCCACGAGTGGATTTTTCATTTTTCAAATTGTCCAAAACATAAAAAACCATATTGATGTTGCGTGAAAGTTACCAAAAAAATTTCCATGTGGCTAGGGACTCTCATGAAACTGGGTTCCATGAATTTGTACCTACATTGTGAGGAGGTTATTGTCCAACCTTCACACTCAAGGGGGCATCTGCGACCTCTACCCATTCGCAATGTTAGGTACCTTCATGAATCCATTATCTTAACTGTATTTTTTGTCTATTTTAGAATGAATTCACATTAAATGGGTATTTATTTCCTCAAAATCTCATGTGACATGTCTCCTTCAGCATCAAAAAATACCAGCCTCAAATTTGAATCCGACAAGGAGAAGGAGGGACAGATTTGGAGGGAAAACAGCTAAAAAATAATTATTTTTTGTCCCTTAATGATGATCCATCATGAAACATAGAATGTTCGTACACCAATAAATAAGGGTAGGTCACCTTAGGTGGTCATTCTATTTTCTCGAAAGATATACATGCACTTTGTTTTCATAAAACTCAGGACCATCATTAGCGCTTTGGGACTTCAATCCTCACTAATTTTCAAACTCAAACATTTCTTAAACATACATCCATAAACTGATCACTATAAACTGGAAAACATACATTGATTTAATCTTCAAAAAAATCAACATGAATAGGTGTTGTCATGAATTCCATGTCTTGGAAAAAATTGACACTATAGTTGATGGTGGATTTTTTTTGATATGCAAAAGGAGATCGATGTAAACCTTATTACTGGAGAGTGTTTTCAAAGAATATTACATTCTAACACACTTTATACACTACTAAGAAAAGGGAAATAGGAATATTCTTTCGGAAAAAATGCTTCCCCTATGTGGATTTAAGTAAGGAGAGGATTTATTTATCCCCAAAACTGATCAGGATATGCCTTCTTACTGGTTCAGAAGCATCTTCAAATAGTACTAGTGGAATATGGTTGTTGAGGGCCAAATTTAGAAGGATAAGGCATCCCCCTTCTTTAATATTCTAAGAAACCGTGTTAATAATGTTAATAAAGAGGAATTGGTAGTGGAGGAATCTCTTCATTAGTATGATAAAATCATTACATCTGGATTGGGGGACCCAATAAATTGGTGGAATGATTATATAAATCTATTTCATGTCTATAAATATTCCTATGAATGGGTCAGGGAATAATATAAACTTTTATCATTTCATGAGCTTGTTGTGGATCTAAAGAAAGTCGGGCTGTATAAGAAAGCATGGTCTTAGAAATATTACATCTACCATAATCTGGAGTTCATTCCAGAGAATTTGATAATCTGGTCACCAAGGACCAACAATTTTCATCCACACTATTGGGGTGTTGGCATCAGCTTGTGGGACCTTTACCTGATTTTAGGGATATCAATCCATGGATATATTTATGATCAATTATTCCCCAAAAATAATGTGTTAGAGAACTATAAGAAAATTTTAGCTCTAGGGAGTGATATATTATTCTTAGGTAAATGGTAGTGAAAATAAAAGTTTGGGATGAATAATATCTTTATCCTAAAGGGGTTCATATACAACCTCAACGAAATAGAATGAATACTATAGAGGAGGGCACTCTAGTGCCCTATAGTGTTTATATGAGGCAAGGAGAATTCATACTAGGGAATCATAGGGGTAATTCAGTGGAAGCTATTGGGTTATAGTGTGAAGCATGGGTCTTATGTGGTTAGAATAGAAGGATTCATTGATGTAATAATCAATGTATGGATGCTTTATGATCTGGATGATCATATTGGGGTGTTATCGAGAACCACTTCCATTATGTCGATAATGGTATTGGGGTAGTGAATCAACGTATTTGTCTCCTTATTGAAGAAGCACTAAAAGGTACAACACCATATTATTTAGGGTTAGAATCTTCCCCAGGTTTCTAGGCCATTCGATTTTCTATATGGATGGGAAGTGACATACATTGAGGATATTATTATCCAAATCCAATAACCCCCCCCCCCCCCCCCGTTTACAAATATCTGACTAATGATTTTGAATATCATCGAGTGTATCCCTCTTAACCTGGGATAAGAGGAAACAATAGAAAGGATTGTTAAGATAGAACACATTATGATTCAGCTTCCCCCCCTCTCTTAGGAACAGTGGATGAAAATGCTACAAGGAACATCAATTAGCGGTCCTACCACTAGGCCTTATGAGGTGGGGTTCTAGTGGAAAGATTATATTTTATGCTCATATGTGATCCCTACACCCCACACAACTTTTAAAGTCAGTTAATGTGACATAGGTGGATGAATTTGAGGTTATACATGGAGGTTTGTTATGAATATAAACCCTTGATCTTCAATTGTATGTGGTGCAAGTTTATGTGTGACGATGGGAAGAGGAAGAGTGATCTTCCACCACTCACTATGGACTATAGGCTTATCCATGAGAATACACAAAGTTGGGGTGAGAACATACCCATGAATCAGAAAGAGGTGAAGAAACAATCAAACTACAGAGGAAGGTTGTGACCTACCACCATGAGTTTAAAGGAAATTGATAGGTAGGGTCATTTGTGGAAGAATATTCGACCTAGTATTGATAGTAATAGCTGTTGAGATTGTAATTACATGCCTCGAATAGGATGGAACCCAATGAAGGTAGACGAAACATGCTCAAATATCCTAGGAAAGCACCTGTAGGAGGTAGGTGGGATCTCTGTGGAGATCATAAGGGTCTATTTTTATGTGCTAGGGAAGCATCTACATTTTCTAGATGTCCCCAACAACACTTTTTTTTGACTCATGACATAGTAGGGGACTTCACAAATAGACCATGACTTCTCATTAGTGTAGTAGAATATCATTATTGATGGGATAATCCTTTCTAGGATGGGTCACACAAGGGAATTATTCTACATCTAAAATCTTGATATGGTGAATGATATGGTTTATCTAGAGTATCTGGGATGCTCTCATGACACCACATGTCCCCTAACCAAATGGGTTATGGTTTTTTTGGGAATTTATTCCCCACTGAGTTTTTGTGTGGGTAACATGGTTGATGGTGCGGTCGAGGGATAAGGTTGGAGAGAGTCATGGGGAAGTGAAGCCTACATGGAATCATATAGATATGGGAATGATTCCCTCGATCAGGTAAATATTAGTATACCTTTTTGCAATTTGGAATTTATTAAACCCTTAAACTTGTTGTTTAATTCTGTATTTATTTTTTGAATAATTCAACAATAATAAAAGAGGGGGATGTTCAGGATGAACCTCAGTGGAAGGGATAATGAGCCTCAACCATTAAAGGGTGATTTTGGGGCCTCTACGAAATTTTGGGGTCATAGGAGGCCAACCATTGGCTAAGATTCCCCCATAACTGCGGTGGTTATCACTGAGGAAATTCCCTCACCATGGGGACTTACCATAAATCATTCGTAGCTACTAACTAGACTATATTACTCATGTATGGTTTATCTAGATATAAATATTCCCTTTATTGTTATAAATTTATATGGATGACTAAATCATGTGTAAAAGTTAGTTAAAATTATGTATAGTTCCTATCCACTTGCACCATCATCTGGGTTAGCAGTGCTTGAATTCAATGTGGTAGTAACATGTTTTACTCTAATAAAAGAGATAGACAAGTAGGTTTTTTTGATTAGAGCAATAATGGAGGTGTCATAGAGAGAAATTTTTGGGACTAGGTCCATGAGGGATGGGGTCAAAATTATTTCTTAAATGGGGATAGATGAGGATCCAGTGGTAGCTGAACCTACCTTGGGAGAATTAAAAGGGTTGAATACTAGGGATGAATCCTTAATGGAAGAGGAGGAAATAAAACCTGCATCTGAAATGGTTGAAGTGGGTGTGGTGACCGTATCCATCTCAAAGGCCTCTTTATTGGATTGTACTGGGGAAGATACCTCAATGAAATTGGAATAGATCACAAAATCTTCACAAATGGTTGACTTGGATGAGCTGGTCGAACCTTCCCTTGGAGAGCCACAAGAAATGGTTGGAGGCTCTTCTATGAGTGAAGGGTCAAAGAAGGATGTGTTACCCCAATACATGGGGCTCATTCCAGTCATGAAATTTACTCTAAAATATCCTTACACAGTTGTGTTTGAGATCTTCCATAGTATAAGCTTGTACCTCCAAAGGACATCAAAGATTCTGGATCAGATGTTGGGGAGGGGAACTGGGTCATCAGATGCAAGGCATGGAGGAATGTATGGAAGATAATTTTTCACATTCCAATAGATGAATTTCCTTATAGAGTGGGGTATATTAGTGAATTTCAATTCATCCTAGGGAATAGAGGTGTGGAAACCTTCAGTATTCATACAATAAGTTGGAACCTCATCATAGAACATGTCCATTTTAGGTGGCAAAATTTTGATTTTACTTTGTGTAAGAATATGGTTGTGATCACTATGGTGATTTAAGAATATGAAGAATATATTTCCCAAATTCAAGAGCAGACATAAGAGGATGAGGCTAGCATTTTTACTCATGGAAAGACCCGTAGCAATCTGAAGTCCTTGTTAAACGGAGATAAGGGTATGGAAGGGGAGGTGAAATCTTTGGTAGCCATATGTTGAGTTGAGAAATATTGGATGAATATCAATGATGAAAAATTATATCCTAGAGTGAAGGATAAAATTTTTTACATGGAGGAGCTATATAGAATCATGGATTCCACTCAATATAGTATAGCCGAGCTTGAGAACTTGATCGATGGGGATAATCATTATGGAACTTTTCATAACCCAAAAAATGATGGATATGATCATTTATGTTGATGACCATCGTAAAAATTGGATGTTTTAATTTATACCCCCACTTGATTTGAAAAGTTTTCTTTCTACTTCATATCTGATCATATTATCAAGAAAAACAATAATAAAACACTACGACCCTATGAGTCATGCTCGACATGGAAAAAATGGAAAAATGATTGCTTATTTATATAAGAGTACCATACTATGGTTGAATACTTAGGGTATGAAATTTTTTATCGACCACCAATAGTGTTCTAGATGATATTTTATTGGTTTTTAGATGATACCTATAAATAAATGACTTAATTTCTCAATGTCCACTAGTGTAGAAATGGGGTACCACTAGGGGAATTGAATTATACCAACAAAAATTTGTGATGAAGATAATAATTTAAGATTCCCAGGATCTAGAGCACAATAGTGGTGGTGTGATGATAACGGATAACTACTGAGCATGTTAGAAACATATAATGCATCATTGTTTTACTAGGTATGGGGAAAAACAAATCCGGATCAACTACTGACCTTGTTTGAAACATTAGACCTATCTCAAAATGTCATCAGAAGTATTTGTAGGAGTGTTCCCAAGATAGAATATTAGCTGCTATGGAAAGGGACCATGTCTTCAAGGGGTCCTTTTCAGATATTGAATATGGCGGGGATCTATGCCAAGAGAGACATGATACATGTATATTAAGTGATGGAATTTTTCAATGGAGTAAAACACTCCTATAATTACACTACCGCAGTTTTGAGAACATTGGTCAAGAGAACTATTCTGGAGAATTTTCATAATCATCTTCAAATGGGAAAATAATATCAAATTCCAGCTGAATATCAAAGAACATGATGATGAAGTAGGTGATTGGCACCAATTAGGAACAAAGGCTTCTCAATCATTGGTTTGAGTATCCTCATAGTTTAACATTATTCAATGAGTATTATGAACATGCTATTTAACGTCATATGGTAAGGATGATGGATTACACAGTTTAACATTATGTGATTGGAATGTTGATTCATACAGTTTATTATCTTTTTCCTAAGACATATTCGTTAGTTTGAGGTCACACTAGTCATACAATGAATTTGAAACAAATTATGTTCATAATGCTGGGACCATTAGAATATGTTTCCCAAATGGAATTTTATTTGGAATGGGGAAGAGATAACCTTATGTGAAAAGGGGATCCCAAGAGTCCCAACCACACCAGAAAATCCAAATACAATTTGCACACAGTTTAATGTTTTGAACCATAGATTTGGTTAACATCCCTCAGGGAAATTTGTAGCATGGAATATTAACAAACTTTCATGAATTAAAGGCTATGTGGGTCAATTTTATATAAAACATTCTTAGGATGACTAAAACTCAATTTGAATTTATGATTCTGAGATGGGTACATCTAATTCAAGGTCATAGATATTGGACCACATGTGATATAATGTTTCAGATATGTCTTGGAAGGGTAGAAAACATGAAATAATAAAAAATGGAGTCCATTTACAACACAAATCAAAATATGAAATCTGCAAGAAATTTATGGTTTTCATACTAAGAACTGGACTCTTAGTTTAAGGTCATATTGTTTGGACCATCATATCTATGTTTATTTTCATAGAGTTTAGACCACATATAAATAGTTGAAGGTCTTAATTATTGGATTGTGAGCAATGTCTCTTGACTGAATATGTGTGGTATAGAAGTAAGGCTACCCGAGGTGAATAGAGGGTCCTAGGATGCGACCTGAAAACTCATAGAAAAGTTATAAAATAACATGGACGTAGATGAGGGTCATGAGGCTCAGTCCCAGGGTTCACTCAAGTTGATCAACCTCTCTTGAAGAAATTCCAATCCCAACAACTATTCCCACATGATCCATGCCCTATGTTAGAAACATGAAGCAATGTATAGTTACCATTTTTTAGGGAATAACACAACTAGGGGTAGAATTAAGTGATAAATCCAATGAGGGTGATTATTGCTTTTGAAACATGGATAGTAAAATAGGAGTGACAGACAAGTAGGGAACATATATTTACCATTTCCAAAAAAAATATGTTTTATACATGTCCAAGTTTATGATGAGGTAAGAAAATTCAAGATCAATGGTTGACGGATTGGGAATCACAAAACCACTATCTATTTCCAAAGATAATTTTTGGTGTGAGCCTAGGACGGTAGGTGAGGTTGTGTGGAATAATACCCATTCCATTATGGATACCATTCAAATTAAGATGATTTCAATTATCAATATTATAGAATTCAGGAATCTCCGATACAGAAATTGTAAAATTCTAGAGAGAATATTAAATACCCTATGATATATTACTCCATGTGCTTGAATGAACTAGATGACCAAGATGGTAGAATAAAATCAACCGTGAATCAGAGGGGGAGAACCCCAATAAGATTTTGTGGCATGGTTGGTCCTGGCATGAAATATCCATAAATCCCTACAAATACCATTATAAATGGAATAATTTCATGTGTTGTTATGGAATGCAGAATGGTAGGAAAATAAAAAGGGTAGGGGTGAAATTATTTTTGGAGAGGATACTAAATCATCTCAAAATATGAGGCATCCTGGATTTTTATGGGGTAATTTATTTTTGTAACTCCATACTTATCCTATAAGGCATCTCAGTTCCACATGGGGTAAGGTTTTACAATAATCCCATACAAATCGTACTAGGTAGCCCAGTTACACATATGGTTAGGTCATAATTTAACGTCATGAATTGTGGACATTGGGAATTTTAGTTTAAAGCTGTATAAATTAGAATATAGTCATTTATTGTTTAAACTCATAAAACGTAAACTCTTAGGGTATTGTTTTGTATAAGGTCACCTATATTTGACAAAAAGGGTAGATGTGTGACCTAAAGAGTATTTTGTGTCACGAAATCATGAATACTAGATGTGATAGGAGGGCCAAGAGGACTATTTACCACAAAAACATGACAAACCATACCCTAGGTCAACCTCATGATGTTGGGGAAATAATGACACCATAATGACTCAAAGAAGGGGGATAGGCCCAATATGGAATATTTAGGCTTCACTATTTATCCAATGAGGAATAAAATCAATCCATACATAGTTCAGGGGCATGGAATCATAGGATACCAACATTATTGGGGTGGAATACTCTTTAGAGGGTATATCAATCTATCTTGTATGACAAGAAAACATGTTTGTATGTGGTAATATTTATGGCCATCAAATTATTTCATATGGGAATTAAGATTTTATATGGGGTAGATTTTTTGGTCATCCTATATTTATTGAATGAGGAGTCCTGATTTCATATGGGGTAGCTACTAGTTTATTTATGCAAATCTTAGACCAAAGGTTACGATTCTTCTGAAAAGTATTGTGCCGAAAAATAGAGATAATCTAATGTGAAAGGAGGTATAGAGTACCCTATTCCACATAAAACATGAAAAATAGTACCCCAAGTCGATACCATGTTACTGGCGTAGTCAAGACCCTATAATGAGTCTAAAAAGAGTTTGGAACATAGATGAGATATCTAAGCATCACTACATATCATATATGTTTGGGAATCATGCCACATGTAGCTCTAGAAAATGGCTCTGTAAGAGACCAACCCTGGTAGGGTGTTTTTGTCTCTAGTAGGGATACAAAATCATCCCATATTTTTGATACAAGGCTTCCTAAAGACAGATGGGGTAAGTCTATTATTTATAATCATGTTCTAAGGAAGTCCGTTTTTTTCATCCCACACTTATCGTGTGAGGATTCTTGGTTTTACAGGGGGTAAAATTATTTAGTCATTCCACACAAACCGCATGAGGAATATTGTGTGAATTTTAAAGGGGAAGTATTATAGTTTATTATCGTGTGATGAGGACATTTTAAAAGATTTATAATCAAACTTCCTATACATCTTCTACACATTTCAGGCAATGAGGGAATCTCATACCACTAATGGGTTATGAAATATTAATACGAATTACACCTATGAAGAAGGCCTAGGAGTTTTTTGGAATTATAGATCCAATACTAATTGGTAGTATTGACATTGATTTGAAGATTTACTAGAAGTAAAAATTATTAGACATTATTATGTATCCCATGAAAATGAGAATCAAGAAACATGTAGTTCTAGAAAGTGGTCGGGGAAATCATCTTTCTAAAACATCATGGATAATGAAAGTCACGTGGATGGAGGAAAAATAAATATAGTATAGGGTCATGATATTAAAACCATGGAATGTAATTTAATTTCACATTTCATGGACCGTGGGAGGGTTATTTGATGGTGATCTGTGGTTAAAAGAGTTAAAATCATACAAGAAAATAGTTGAGATGGATCTATACTATGCGAAGCGATCCTAATTCTAGATGAACATAGTTTAGGATCATAAGTCATGGACTATATAAAACAGTTTAAATTCATGATTTTTATACTAAGGGTAGATGGTTTTTTAAAGGGTATCATGTGGCATGGAAGAGGTAAACCATGATGTGAATGTACGGAATTCAAGCATGTGTACCGTATAAAAACCATGAAAAAAACTACACATAGTTTAATTACAAAATGATTGGACCTTAATTTGGTCCAATGGGAAAGTGTTGGTGAGTTTTTAGATGGTCCCAAAAACAAACCACCAAGGCAGCACTACATACCCCATAGTAATGGGAAACAATACACACATAGTTCTAGAGATAGGTGAAAAAACAGACAGACATTGAGTGCTAAGAAAAACCTATCTGAAAAGAAAATTTTCATGTTCCACATTCATAATGGGTAATATCATGATTATGAAATAGATTAAGGTCATAGTTTAACATCATGTTTCCAGAATTCACCCATTTTAGACTATATCATCCTTGGTACTTGAGGAATCCTATTTTCACTACATAATCAAATAATTTAGTTTAACATCATGCACTTGGGACATTATTCTTTTCAATTTAAAGTTATAAAAATCAGTCTACGGATGCTACTAGTTTAATTTCATATATCTTGAACCAAGAATCCAAATTTAAGTTAATATAATTTTGACCAATTTTAAATGACTTAGGTTCATAATTCCTAGATTTTTCTCATCCCATGAAGTAATTCTTGAGAAACATGGAGTTGGTTAGAGGTGTGATATGCTCTCTACCCATCGATACAAAAGAGTATGATCCATTGGAGTAAACATTATTGTTGTTTCAAGATACTTTCTAATTATTCTTAAACATTGGTGGATTAATACTAGGTACCATCAATGTTATGAAATCTCATACCATGTCACCATAGAAAAAGGAGATGAGAAATATGTTATTTTTGAATACTCATTCTACCCTATTATGAAGACTCTTCATTTTTGGTAAGTCCTAGAGCCTAGTTTACTTAAGTGAATCCAACTCAGAAAGAAATAATATTCCATTATGTCTAGTGTCTTCTGGACATAGAGAGTATAATGGAGTAACATGAACTGATCTTCAATGTTTATGATTTCCTCTGTTCAATATAAGAGGGAGTACGAGGAAACATGGGTGACTTTGGTGTCATCGTCCAGTAATCACAGATGGAATTGGGGATATTTTTAGACCAAATATTTTTATTCTTTCCCACTATCATATGAATAATGTTATAGAGGTCCTATTGAAAGCCTCAATCTTCCAATTTTCCCATACATGGTATAGAGAACTATGTTTGGAGTGGATTTTGTATTCAGTGTAGAATATAATCAGTTCATTAGCCTATAAGTCTTGTGTCATTGTCTGAGAGAATAAAATCCGGAAATCCTAATCGATGGATGATATAATAGATAATGAAATTTATCATGATGTAGTTTTTGATATCCTAAAGGGGTACTAATTCTTCCAATTTCGATAATAAGTCTATTTTGATTAGAATGACCATGAACTACCGATTTTTCAGTTGAGTGTACATCCGAAAAAAATTGAGTCCCCATACCGTAAAAGAGAATGAATACATGGTTGCGTTGAGAATATATGGTAGTTTATGCGTGAATTTGGTATGGATCATAAATGCAAGAAAACTTCTAGAGAAATTGATATAATCTGGGACTAATGTGGAAAAAAAAGTAGCCCAACCACAAAATTTGATATTATTTATTCAGTCTTGATTGATGGAAACCACATGAAATGACCTCTAATTTTTTTTCATAAACTAATGTTTCTAATCTACTTAGAGATGCAAAGGATAATTCCACTGAACCAATTCCTATAGACTGTTTTCTAAATAATCTTTCCACTCTAGAGGGTGAACTTGGTTGTGAACCGATGTGCCACATTAATGACTAATTCATCCTCTAAGGATCTATAATATATTAATATAATCCATCCAAGGAATTAGCTTGGTCATTCTATAAACTAGTAACTTTCTTTAACTTCATCTAGGATGATAATTGCACCATTACCAGGTAGGTGCGTCACATCAGGGGAATATGGTCTTTCTTTCCAATGATGTAATCACCCACGATTTACTTAATGAATAACTCAGAGTCCCCTTTCACATGTAGATATGGGATATAAATCTAATGGAACAACTCAAAACTAGTAATGATGTCCTGATACTATGCCTCATTATCGGTACAACATTATAACAATAGGAAAGTGTATGGAAGGATAGACTCTACTGGGAAGATGAACACAATCACCAATATTACCCTATTATGCTTGGGATCATTAATCCTTAAACAAGTCAGACTATGGTAGGAACCATCAAAATGAGTCTACCAACATGAAACATCCCGGTACATTGAGAGGATAGCCTTATTAGTAAAATCATCATCTATGGTGAGTTCTTTAGGGGTCAGGTGTATGGCTAGGAATTTTTTCATTTCATAGACTTCGACAGCATTCTATGGGACAATCCTAATGTCTAACTACAGGAGGATCATTGAACAGTGTTCCAATAATCCCATAATCCACTTGAGACACTAGTTATATCTCATGATGCTATAAATAGTGTCATAACTTTTATATCGTGAAAACCAACACAAGTAAACTCGTCTAGATAGGGGGTATTCAGTCTCTATTTTGAGCATGCAACTGAGATAGTATATGTTATTTTACCTAACCTTTTATTTTTCTAGGATACCGTTACACTAAGTGACCATTCTAGTGTGGTCATGGAAAAGACCAAAGGATTTCTAGAAATAGGTCACATCAAAACCATAGGTTGTAGAATGAACATATTAATGTCCTCAAATTAAATTTCACACTCCCCATGTCACTATTAAAAGATAAATTTTTCATGAGACTATAAAATGTTTTACACTTTCTCTACAAATTCAGAATAAAAGATAATATGTAGGATAAGTGACATTCATGTCCCCATAAATCTTAGAGATTACTTGGGGGAAACATTTTATTAAAGGAATAGATCTTATTCAGGTAAATATAAATGCCTCTATATCTTATGAATAAGATAAAAAAATCCCATAGGTAACCTCAAATGAACAAATAATGTTATTCATCTTCATGTTCTAGGAGCAGTTTTAGATGAATACTCAATGAAGATAATTCATATTATCCTGAGGCTTGTTAGATTTTATTTGCAAATAATCCATAAAAAATTACACTAATTCTTCACGAATGTGGTTAAAGATGTGGTTCATTGCCTGCTGATAAGTTGAATCGATATTTTTCATACTGGAGGGCATAACATGATAGCATAAATCCCCATGTATTTCTCCAAAGGTGGTGGAATACTCATCATTGGGATCCCTATAGATTTGATTATATCTGGATTATCCATCCATGAGGGAGAGGACCTAGAACCTAGTTGAAGAATCTATCAATATCTCTATCACTGTAAGGGAAAAATCATCTTCCAGGCAGTGGCAGTTGAGGTCCCATAAGTCGATACAGACTTTGGTATAGAATATATTATTTTTAAATGGGATGATGTTGGATATCCAACTATGATTATAGACTTCCTTGATGAAACTTTATTTCCTAATCTTGTTAACATTGACCTTGAACATAGCACAATGAGAAGAATTAATCTTCCTGAAAGGATGTTTGAACCCACGGTGACCTATTGTTAGGAAAAGGTGGTGAACAATGACCTAATGGTCCAGTACTAGAATCTTGATATAGCTCTAGGAAGATATTCCATGGAGCTGTTCCAAAAAAGTCAACATGCTACAGATGGTCCTATAGAGGCATAACTAAACTATCCAACTTTGTCCTTTATCTTTATTGGTACCATGGGTCACCTAATTTTGCTCATCAATGGTAGTTGATACACCCTATTAAAATAAATGAGGGGAATCTACCAAACACACTTCATAATTTGATAAAAGATAATCAATGAGTGAAGGTAGTTATTTCAGGATAATTGACATAGGGGAGGAACTAGTGTCTACTATAGAGGACACAAAATCATTGAAGTGGTGTTCTTCCTCTAGTAAAACTATTGAGATTAAAGATATTAGTCCAATTTCATTTGGACTCTAACCACGAGGTCATTTCATGAGGTTGAATAAATAGTGGTGATTTATCTTCCATTGATTTATCCCTACTCTTGAGAATATATGGGAATGTAATGTATTACTGTGCATAAGGAAAAAAATTTAGTACATTATATGATTAGGGGCTTATGGTATCATTTTTTCCTACTTGTTATAGGAGTACAAGGTAATATATAGGTTCTACTTGTTCTTAGAGATTCTAAAAGCATTTTTCTTAGTGAAAATGAAAAATCACCCCATGGCCTATTATCATATGGTCTAACTGATGAATTAGGATAATGAAGCAACCATTTAGGTTTACCCACTGATTTACCACAGAGTCCATAAGATCATTATGTGTATTGATATTCTCAATAATTTCAGTTTGAAATTACTTTTTCTCACTCTTATAAAATCCAAAATTCATGTATTGATCCTAATAAGAATTAATGGCGAATTCATCTCCTTGAATAACCCCTACTCATCCATAAGGTAGTACATAATGAACTAATGATATTAGGAGGGGAGAAATACCTGCAAATGTAGCCATAATCTTCCCAGTAGTGTATTTCATGTGGATATAGGGAATGTGCCATAAATTTAGTGCTTGATATCTAAACAGTCTACAAAGTATTCATCTAAATCATTCCATGTGGTTTCTAGTCAATATTATTATACAACTAAATTATAATTTTAGTAGGAGTCAGATCTACTTCTATCAGTCTAAAATTGTGGATTGTACGAGTCAGGATGATGTTGATCCCATAGATAGTATCCCCTAGTTAGTAGTGGTTCTTCTTTCCATTTACTTGATCTATGATATATAGTGGACATATGTTCCCCAACATAATGATTCCCTCGTTATCCATGGAAATTGAGATGATAGATCAACATTCGTCGTGATCAACCTTTTCTTCCATGTAGGACTCAGTGAAATCTACCTTAGTTTAGAACTAGAGGGAGATTTGGAAATATTCTTCAAGTTACTCATGAAATTATTTTAACAAGAAGAGAGTCTCAAGGATCGAAAGCCTCACGAGTAGTCTGGTGAGGTTCTTTGGCACATCATATTTCTCTGCTAAGGGAATATTATTACCTGTAGATGTTCATTCATTAGAAGGGGCATGGAGGATGGCTCTAGATGAACCACTGGGTTGTAAATAGATTTAGAAATTATTTGATATTGACTACCAAATCATCAATTAAATACTCCTAGTGGACTACCGGTCAGATGAGTTCTCGATATGGCTTAATATGGGTTATTCTGGTGCAGTCACGAAGGGGATAAAAAGTCAACTAAAATAGTAATAAATGAATAAGTACCTCACATAGAAGACTGGAAAGATTATTCTTACTGATATTAACAAAAAAACCGATGTCTAGTATCATTAGCCTAAACAACCATGTTCGATTCACTGACCAGTGCATTTTGGTGCCTCACATGTCTTGTACATTTTTTTCAATGTCATCCACCGAAACAAACCAAGTGGCTTACAAGTTATTGTTTACTATCTAGATTCATTTATTGGTCTAATATAATAGTAAAATACATAGAGAAATAGTCATACTCATAATGAGTGGGGTAGTATATGGTTGGGAAGACTTTGGGAACATCTACTAATTTGTTAAGCATGAAATTTCCAAGAGTGTGTGTAACACCCTGAAATTTTAAAATATAAACCTAATATTTGATAGCTCATGTGACATGTGAAACCAAGAATATAAAGAATATAAAATCCAAATACGTTATGATATATTTAAGATTATAAATAATTAAATATAATATTTATATTTAAATTTACACAATTCTGAGTTTTATGTCATTCAACGAAACAATGAGTTTCTTAATTAGATTACATTACAGGGAACAATGACTTTTTTCGATGGATTGCATTACCTGAAAGAATATTTTTTACCTAATAATATTAATATTATCATTTAAAAAGGAAATTAAATCATAGCAATTAAACTCACAGTTCTAAAGAATATTTACTAACTTATGAAAATATATGTTTGAATTCACTTACACCCAATTAATTGTAAATGAATTAGAAAAACTATTTTTATATACTAACAGAATATTATATTAGATAATTAAATTAATTACTATTATGGATAATATTAAATAAATTTATATATTATATATTCAATAAAAATTTTTAACAAGCACTCAATATATTTTATGGCCATAAGATAATAATAAATTCAATTTTATGCTTCAATATATATATTTTTTAACGATTGTTTTTCTACGTTTTATTGGGATTATATTTTAAAATAAAATAATGATGATTTTATAAATTTTATTTTACAAAATAATACTTCAATTTTGAAATAATAATGATGAAATTAACATAGGGTGTGTTTTAGGTATTTTTCATAGAAGTTTCATTTATCAGTGAATAGTGAAAAATACAGAATTTAAATTGAAAGCCTACATTACATTTAAATATTTTATAACAGTAAATTAAATTTTTAATTGGTTTTAAATTAAAAATATCTCAATAATAAATATATTCATCTATTTTAGGTTATTTTAATAAATTTAATATTTAAATTGAATATAAAATCATTGTAAAAGTTTGATATTTTTTTCTTTTAAAAACATATTTTCTAGACATGTCTGTGGGATTACATTTAAATAAATTTATTATAATTATGTGAATTGAATTTAAGAAACATGTATTCTATATTTTTAATAAGTATAATTTATAATTTCTAATAATTCTATAAATATTTTTGACCCAAGTGATTAGTGATGTGAATTATAATTAATTACAATGATTAAGGTAAAACAACATTACTTAGTGGTTAAACATAAAATATAAATTTTAAAAATGACCCCAAAAATTTAAAATAACCCCTTGGATATAAATATTTACACCTTAACTCTTATAATATTGATATTATTCAATTATTGGATCCACATTACATGAAAACTTCATGGTTGGAATTCACTCATTCAAAAAATTACACGAGTGCCACTCACCCCACATATAAAAGGAAACATGTTCTTATCTACACATCACACATTAAAACAAATTTTGTTTGGAAAATGCCTAACCAATTCACTCCCAAAAATAACTTCCATAATCATATAATCCTTATATTTGGTGTAAATCCTACATAAGAAGGAATTAGTGTAAGCCTAAGGAGGATACCCAAAGAAGAGGTAATGTACTTCTAAAATCATTTATATTTTATTTCCATATCCACCACTTAGTATTACTATTATTACAAGGTTATATAATATCATAATTATGTTAAATATACTGAGATGATGTTATTTTAGGGTTATAACATACTACTTTACACACTTGCAACAAATGGATTATGATATCATCATTCGTGTGTACAGTGGAGAACCACCACATGTACCAATGTTCTTTTTTACATTAGCATGTTTTATGGTTGGAAATATTGATTTATTTATATTTTCTGTATGATATATAGGATATATATGATTTTATATTCGTTTATAAATATAATATCACACATAATATTAGAATTTCCATTTTTTGGGAATAAGATATTGTCGCTCATGTGTATGCTGAACTATGACTTTGAAAAGTGATGCAATTCATTCACACATTACATGAGATGTATTGAGGATGGTTTTAATAAAAATATGTGATATATATAAAATTTTAATGATAATTTACAGATCATATATATATCGTTTACTTTCTATTATTTTCGTACAACAAGAAAAGAGTAACAATGTTCATGCATATGTATGACCTATCATCTCTATATACCATGTATTTCAAATCCTATGACCAAATTTTATGGATTAATATAAATAAATATATAATGTATATATGTTATGTTTAATAATTTCTTAAACTCTATATATTATTAATTCAGGATGTGACAAAGTGTTACAAAATGCCTGTCAAAACATACTTGAAAAACAATGCAATTGGCACACAAAATGAAAACAATAATGAAATATTATTAACAAATAGTTGATAAGATGTCATAAAAGGATTATATATGATATTATAAATATTAATATGGTTTTTAATAATATATTAACATGATTAAAACCATTATACATGAGGTTAATGAGTGTTCAACCAAAATGATGCATAATGTAAGGCCTTTTGTCTCAATTTTATTTCAGTGAGGAATATTTTAATGTTATGTACCTAATTAATTTTATACGGTGTGTATAATTCAACTTTATATGTAATATCATGAATAATTCATTATTATTGGTATTTTAGGTTTCAATTTTAATTATTTCATCTAAGAGTATTTTAGTTAAATGTTATAAATTGGTAAAAAAATTCATAACCCAACTAATTTTCACTGTGTTATATTACATTATCATTGTCGTTAATAAAATAATATTATGTGTGTAATGAATTATGACTATATAATTTTTTGTTTCCAATGTTTTATATGGATTTATAGTTGTGATACATAATCAATTCATTTGTTTATTCTCACTTCATTGTTATGATCATTGCAAGGGTTTACGTCCCCATCTCATTTTATTCGAAATTTTTTTAACATGAATTTACATTGACATAAATTAGTTTATAACTGTTTAATAAAAAATTTCATTTTCATTGAATCTGGTTCTTTATGTCTATTTTTATGTAAAAGTATAATTATTTTCACACTTTGTTATTTGAAATATGTCATAATTTTTTTAGGATAACCTAACATAATTTTTCTCCTTATTCAGAAATCGGTTTTATTCTAAAAACATGTTTTCTAAAAACTTTTTCAATGATTATTTTTCACATTCTGAAAATAATTTATTTAAAAAAATTACCCATTTTTAATTTTATGAAATTTTATGAAAATAATATTCTTTTAATTTTCCAAATGACGGATTTTTTTACCATTTTAAAATATAAAAACAATGTCCTTTTTACACTGTATGGAATATACAAAATTTTCCTCTTTCATTTATTTGAATATTATTATCATATATACAATTATATTTTTAAATAATTTTTTAAATATGTTTTTCAAATAAATGGGTCTTCAAAATGTTTCATGTTTTAAAATGTTATTTCCAAAATAAAAATTATATTTTGCTCAAGAATATATTTAAATATATTTTTTTGTCAACAAAAAACCCCTTATTCTTACTAAAATGGGTATACATTGTATTGATACCATCCTTATTATTTCTATATATGGATTATGGTTTTTTTGAAAAGGATAGTATTAAAATTTACATCCTTGAATCAATTTCAAAGTCATTAAATTCCCCTTAATTTATTAAATTTCCTATGATCTTTGATCATTAGATATCCCCTGAATATCCATATCATTTATCATAGATATGATTATTTCCCAAACCATATTCAATTTTCACATATGGTGTTTACATTGAATGTTATTTAATTAACTGGGAAAATATAGATAAATATTTATCCTTTACTCAGTAGATATATTTGATAGGGCACATTGTTGATGAATTAAATCTATTTTTATATATATGATGAATTCTTCAGATATGATGTACATGGGTTGGGGACCTATTATTACAAGCCCCTTAGTGTATTTGTAGTCTCATGGGAAAAATAACTTGGATATCCTTAGAAAATTAGTTTCCACCAAGAAAAATTTAAACCTTCTAGAGGATATATATTGACGTTAAAGGTTCCATATACCTGGGAAACAATAATTCCAATAATTAAGAAATTCCTAAATTCGAAATTTATTTATTATTATAAAAGATATTTACACTTTAACAAAATCGATGGTTGCATTTAATTCTCACATTTTTGATTAAATGGTCTTTCTATTTAGTTAATTACCTTTCCATATTGATTATGTTATATCATGTCATTATTTTTAAGATTATTGAATGGTCTACATTTTTCAGTTATTTAAATTTCCATATTTATCAAGAATTATCTTGTTTTTTTCATTGGAATGAGTATAAGTTATTTAGCTTGACATAATGATTATACTCATTGTTTCATTATTTCATCCATTGTATTAAACACTTTCTGAGAATTTGATCTCCCTATTATTTTTTTCCTTTCCCCAATAATCCATGAGGTTCACTATGACTGATAATTAGGGATACCACAAGATGTAATAAAGTTATAAAATTTTAATATTAAGTTTTAGTTTTTAAATTTAAAATGTAATAGAAGACTAATATATTTATTTAGTTTACCAAAATTAATAAAATATTTTTTCATTTAGGAATAAATTTCTTGTGTATATTATGGCAATGTAATGGTAGCAGGAAAAGATTCAAAGCTACTAGGGTTAGGGTTGCACTATTTATTGTCAGATCTGGTTTATTAGAAACCATGGGAACTAGATTTAGGAAAACGTAGATTATGTAACATAACCCTATGATATAATTTGTCTATATATTAAGAAAAACATCCAAATGTTTTGTAATATATAGATTATTTAGTTTTCATAGATATATATCCATATCTAGATACTAAAAGTGGTCACAATTATAGAAGTGATGTATCTAGGGTTAATTACTCTGAAAAGAGTGCATTGGTATTCACCCAATCATCACCTAATGCATGAAAATGAGACTTACTGTGAGCCTAGTTTTACACTCATGGAGGATATGCTTAAGACAATTCACATTTTATTTACAAAACATTATGAAGGATTTTAATAGATAATGACAATGAATAACCTCATTTAAACCTTTGGTGTCTTAGATTGAAAATAATGTGTCAAGATTTAGAAATAATATAAATGATTATATGGTGTTTTCACTATGATAATATTTTCTAAAACTGTTCTTTTTAGATTTAGTCAATGGCTGGAAACCGGATGACTCATGTTAAAAATAAACATGAAGGAAAAGGTAGTGATAATGAGACACCAATTGGGATGTTGATATGAGTGAAATATATATCATGTTCATTCCAAATCATCTTTATTAAATTATGATTACCAACACATACCTAAACCAACTATTGGACTCACTAATAATGATAAAGATAGTGTTTTCTAAGAGCTCAAGTGGTGGGGACCATGGTTAAAAGAATGATCTATTTCAATCATGTATGAAATGAAGATGAAGACACCTAGGAAAGTGTCTTTATGGAATGGTTAAATGATTTATATTGAGAAAATAAAGGTATATAGAAAATAATTGTTGGGGAAAATGAAGTGTATGATGAAAAGAAATAAACCTCATTCTAACGATCAATTTATAGTTCATTGAATTAGATGTGGGGAACCTAAGAAATAAATCATTCAATTCCATCTTCTAAATGATAAATCCTATACCATAATAATATCTAAGTGTAAATAAAATTGATGAAGTACTCATATATTGTGATTTAATATATAAATTGATGAAGGGTTTTCCCAAGGGTATTTTTGTTATAAGAATCATGCAGTAAATATGGAATTTGTTAAATTTTAGATGCAGTTGTGTGTCATTAACATAATAGTTATGGATAAAATAATATTTAGTGAGTCTAATTTTGATCATATGTTTAATTTCATAAACACCTGTTTTAGTGTTTTATGTGATGAGATTTTACAATGATTATGGAAATTTATAAGAAATTTAAGGCAAGTATAAGTTTTAGGGGATAATTTATTTGAGGAATAACGCCTCTACATTTTTATACATAAGTATAAAGCCAATAATATCCTTTATGGTTAATATTATCATTAATTACATTATACTGGTTGTTAAATTATATTATAAACAAGTTTATAATTTTTTGTAAACATTATTATAATGTTTATATTATGATTAACATTGATTAATTTATGTCCATAATATTTTTTTGGGACTTTTTTAAAAATTATATTAATATGGTTTTAAAAAAATAAAACCTGTTATGTTGGGTGACAATACAGCATGTATAGCAAGGTGGTGGGGCTTGAACCCATGAGATAAGGTTTATAAAGGTTTCACGCCTGCCATAGGCCAACACGATGTCCTAGTTAATGTCTCATGGTTTTTAGTTAAAAAATTTTATTAATACATACTATTAATGAAACAATATATTACTTTTGAGGTTTAGATACTATTATATAAACCATATTACTTTTGGAAACTATTTAGAGGCAAAAGAAAATAATTTGCACTCTTTTATTCATCTTATGATCTATTTAAAGTGAATTTTCGTTCTTCAGACATAATAAATGCATTTTTAGAATATTCACTTTATTGAGTAAGAAATGAATTGGAATTATATCAAAGAATAAAAAAATGATGAAATTTTGTTCATGAAATATGAAAACATCAAGTAAATATGTTTCCTTATATTCATAGTTGGTAAAATAATTCATTAACATTCAGGAAAAAAGTAAAATATAATATAATACTATTAGCATCATTTCTAATGATATCAATAAAAGTTTCAGACCTATTAGTTTTATGGTTTTGAGAATTAAATATTTCCATAGATCATTCCCTTATTTTAGATCAATGGACTCACTAAAACTCTATAAATATTTATTCTTTATCACTGTGAACATATCTTTACTTTCCACTGATGTTATCCAACATACAAATCTAGTTATATGTTATTAAATGGTAATTTGACAAAAAAAATTCTGATGTGGGTTTTTTCAGAAAATCATATTCAAATGATCCAACGCAATATTATTAATATCAATTTAAAATTTTGAGGAAGTTATATATTTAAGGTGGGGAGAGTGTTACACACCAAAATTTTTAAATATGAACATCGTTTTCTATAGCATGTATGAAACTCAACACCAAGACGAGATTGAAATATAAAATTATCATACTTTATGATATATTTATGATTTTAAATAATTTTAATATATTCCATATCATTCAATACAGGCCATACTGAGTTAGCTTGTGTTTCACTCAACAACGAGTTTCTTCATTAGCCTTCATTATAAGAAACAATGACATTATTTTATGGATTATATAACATAAATGACTTAGTTTTATATAATATTATTGATATTTTCATTTAAAATGAAAAATATCTCATAGAAATTAATTTTTTGGTTATAAATAATATTAAATAACCAATGAAAATATACTGTTGAATTCATAGGTTACTAATTAACTTGGAAAGAATTTTTAAAATAATATTTTTTTCACCAATGGAGCATTATCGTAATTAAATTAATTAATATTACTCGATCATTATAAATAAAAATATATATTATTTATTCAATAAAATATTTACAAATCCACCTATTAATTTTTATGGTCATATGATATTAACTAATTCTATTTTATACATAAAGAGGTATTTTTCTAATGGCACTTTTACCGCCTTTTAATGGTTCACTTGTTTTTTAAACTGAATTTTTAAAAATTTAGGAATTTTATTTACAAAATAAACTAAATTTTTTAAATAATAATTTCAATATTAACTTTGGGTTCTTTTTTGGTAGTTTTATGAGAAGTTTCATTTTTTGATGAGTTGTGAAAATTTAATTGAAAACTAACATTTTATTTAAAATATTTATGACAACAGATTATATTTTGAATTGGTTTGAAATGAAAAATAGTTCAATTTTAAATAAATTAATTCAATTTCAGTCATTGAAATGAATTTTATATTGAATATGATTATAAATTTTTTTAAATGATTGATTATTTTCTCTTTATAAACTAGTTTTCTCAACACGTATATGATATTAATTTTATATTAATTTCTGAAAATTTTGTGATTTAAATTTGAAAAAATGTATTATATATTTAAAATAAGAATAGTATATAATGTCTAATAAGTTCAAATTTTTTTTACCAAATTATTTATTGAAATAAATCTAAATTAATTACAGAGATTAATGTAATGACATCATTACATAGTTGTTAAACTTAGAATTTAAGGTATAAAAATGGCCCAAAACATGTAAATATAGATTTTGTGGTCATATTTATATAGTATAAATTCTATTATTTAATTTTTTTAATTATTTTAGAAACTCCAATTGAATAAAATTTGGGTGAAATTTACTCATTCAAAAAATTACAATTTTTCCACTCACCGCACTTATAAAGGGACACCCCTCTGAACTGCATGTCACACCTTCAAATGACTATGGTTCATCCAAGACCTACCCAATCACATCCCAAGATCCATACACTAATCCTAGAAACATTATCTTTGGAATAAAATTTACATAGGAAATAATTAGTTCAAACCTAAGAAAGATACCCAAAGAAGAGGTAATGTTCTTCTAAAAGTATTTTTTTCCTTCTTCGCCACCTTAAATTATTATTATGATATAATTATATAATATCATAAGTTTTTTCCATGTACTTATATTTTTTAATTTTAATGTTACTGCCTAATACATTATACACATCCACAAAATGGGTTAATCAATCATAGTTCATGTGTACAACAGACTATCGCCTCGCGAATTAATGTCATTTTTTTTTCAATTACCACCTTTCAAGGTTGGAAATAATGAAGGATTTATATTTTATATAATATATATATTATATTTTTCATTTAATTTTTCTTATTTTATTATTATATCATACATAATTAATGCTTTCCATTTTGTTGGAATATGATATTCTCTCTTGTGTGTATGAAAAACTACTACAACGTGAAGTGATGTGATTCATTCACACTTTTCATTAAATATTGTAAAGAGAATTTTAATAAACATAAGTAATATATACTAAAAAATAATTATTATAATATATATATATATATAATTTATTTTTCTTTTATTCAATATGATAAGAAAATGGAAACAATGTTCATGCATACATAAGACTTACCATCTCCATGAACAATATATTTCATTTATAATCTCCAAATTATATAGATTCCTATAAATACCTACATAATTTATATATATTATATTTAAATCCAGGTTTCAATTATGGATATTAATAATTATTGATCTATGTAAGATGAAAAAAATAACAAGCCGAAACACACTAAAAATATAGGTTAGTTAACACCTGAAATGATAAGAATAATGGACGATTACTAACGAACTGGTGATAAGATGCTATAAATAGACCAAATAATATATTATAAATATTAACATGGTTATGGTAAACGTTAATAACATTATTAAAACAATTATATAATAGGTTTAAGATCATTCATCCAAAAAGAAGTTTATAGTAAGGGATTTTATATCAATTTCATTTCATTAGGCAAATTGTAATATTATGAACCTAATTATTTTTATATGGTGTATATACTACTGTTGGAAATGTAATATCATGAATAATTAATTATTAATTTCATTAAATTTTTAATTTTAAATTATTTCATCTAAGGGTATTTTATTTAAAAGTTACCATATGGTAATGAATTATTTAACCCAACTCCTTTAGATTTTCTTATATTACTTTCTATTTATCGTAAATATTCTAATATTTTTTTTGTAATGAATTATTAACATATATTTTGTATTTAAACACGTTTTATGTTGATTTATATTTGATACACATAATCAATTAATTATTTTATTCTCACTTTTACATTATTATATTTGTAATAGTTTACTTTACAATCTCATTTTATTCATTATTATTTACATATTAATTTATAATAAAGAAAATTATTTGATGATGGTTTAATAAACCCTTTTGTTTTATTATTTTCTAGTTATTCATGGTTATTATCAAATAATAGTACCATTTTTCTAATCATTGGTAGTAAAAATGTATTAAAAAATCTTTTAATGAAAACCTGACTTCATATCTCTCTTCAGTCAGAAAAATATTTTCTCCTAAAACTATGTTTTCTAAAAAAATAAAAAAATTAAACTTTTCAAAATGATTTTATAAATAATTTTTTCCCCATTTCTACTTTTTTCCAATTTTTTTGAAATTATTCTTATTATACTTTTCCAAATAAGGCACTTTTATGTCCTTTTTATATTAAAAAATGAACGTTTTTTACCTTGTATGACTTGTATGAAATTTCCCACCATCATTTATTTCAATATTCCTACACAAGTTTACAAAGTTTTTTTTAAAGAAAATGATTTTAAATATTATTTTAAATGTAGATTTTTTTAAAAATGTTTTATCATCTAAAAATTTATTTCCAAAATGAAATGATTTTTTCCTAGAAGAATTTTTTTAATGATATTTTTATTTCATCAGTGATAAAAACACTTATATTAATCTAATGGGTATAAATTTTGTTGATACGAACCATATTATTCCTCTGAATATATTATGTTAATTTTGACTAGTTATATTAAAAAAATCCACTTCATTTAATGATTTTCATATTCATTATCTTTCCCATGAGTTATTCACTTCCCAATTATCATTAAAAATTAAATTTCCAATAAATATCCATATAATTTATCTTGGATATAGTTATTTCCTAAACCATAGACCATTTTAATATAAGGTGTTTACTTAGAATGTTTCTGGATTAACATGGGAAATATTGATAAATCAGTATCCATTAAATAATTAGGAAATTTTAGAAGGCTCATTTTTTATGAATTAAATCAATTATTCAATATATATGGAATGATTGGGGCATGAAATACATGGGATGGGTCCCATTAATGCAATCCCCTTGATGCATTGGTAGTCTCATGAGATGAATTATTTAGATATCCTTAGCTAAGGGTTTTTCACCAAATATGTTCTAAACCAACTTGAAGATATATCTTTGGGGTAAAGGTTCCATGCACCTAGTAAACATGTCATCCAATAATTAAGAATTTCATATATTAAAATTTTGGTTATTATTATCCATGATATTTTCACTATGAAAAATTCAATTGAGGCATTTCATTCTCATTTTTTTATCAAATTACTTCTGTTCTCAGTTATATACCATTCCAATTTAATTTTTCAATATCTTGTCATGTTATTCATGTTATTAAAATGGCATGTGTTTGTAGTTATTTATCTTACATATTGATTAGTAATTATCTAGTCATTTAAATGACATGAGCATCAATTATTTACCTTGAGATATTGATTATTATCATTGATTCATTATTTATTCTTCTATGTTAAACCATTAATGATAATTTGATCTCACCCTTATTTTTTTCCTTTCTCCGTGATTCCATGAGGTTTACTATGACTAAAATGCAGGGACACTACTAATAGAATAGTGTTATTTTTTAGAAAATATATTATAATTTCTGTATTTTAAATATAAAGTAATAATCATGTATTATCTTGTTTAATAAGAATAGTAAACTATTTAATAAATTGGGATGTGAATTCATTGTATATTATTCCAATGTAACAGTAGAAGAAACGAGTTCCAGACTACTGGGGTCAAGCATGCGAAATTATTATGTGGCTTCTACACTAGCAGGATACATTAATGTCCCCTAATTTTTCGACACCTATTCTTCTTTGAAATGGAAGGCTATAACCCAAATGGAGTGGCAGTGTCAGAAGGATTTAAATAAACCAAAAGGGTTTCTGGATTTCACAATTGCGTAAATATGATACCGTGAGTGAATGAAACTACATTTCAAGCCAACCAGTCATAATATTTCGGCAAACTATGGCTCAAAACCTGCTTCCATTCAATACAAGCTTCACTATCACTAGAGGAATCAGTAGAGACATATGTCACTTATGTCAGAACATCACTAAAAATGAATATTCCATGATACACATAATCATAGAGACAGAAATTGAAAAAAATAAAAATTTTATGCTGTGTCTAAGGATTATTTATTATGGGTAATTATTAGGGTGGATACTATGTTCAGCCTCCTGGGCCCTCTTACACTTTGGTAATTTTAGGATTCCCTTTTATAGGTTAAAAATGATATGTCCTAGGACATACTAATCATTAAATGACTAGAACCTATTTTATTCTACTTGATAAATGTTCCCTGGGAGACTGGATATGAAGAGGGGATAGATACACATTCCCTCATCATGATTGCAGTATTGGAAGAGCCTACAATTAGAGAGGCAGTTTTGGGTGATGCTACTCTTGGGATGGATGCACTTGGAGAGGATCATTCAACAAAAGGGAAAATATATGTATCAGCTAATGAACCTCTACATGTGAGTGGAAGTTGTCTCTTATATTTTCAGTCTTCTCACATGATATAGTAGGGTAAATGGGTGAAACTATTTTCTAGTTAGTTGCAAGGATTCATCCAGACACTGATCCTTTTAAGAGAATTTCATGAATCTAACTAGGTAGTTCAAAGATATTATGGTATGAATGATACCATTCATGGAATTCATCATGAACATCATTAGAAGTTGTTCCTAGAACATCAACATGTCGAGTGGGTATGTAAGGGATTTATATTGATTGGAAAATTCATCAACCCACACATATTGAGTTTTTTACACTTAAAGACGTAGGAGATTTTCGTCTTGTTCATCATAGAGTTGAACATATAGAAGAAATATCTATAAAGGTCCACCCGAACTAAAATATACACTATGTAATGTTTTCTATACCAGAAGAACATAGGTCCATCAATGGACTAGACAAAACATTAGTGTTTGGAAGCCTCATGATATTCAAGAGTTCCAAATTTTGGGCTACACTTTGAATAAAATTGGGCCAATTTTCTGCAGTGGTTCACCCATCCCATTGAATATGGCGAATTTTAGACTAACAATCTTCAGGGGTGCTAAAACACTTTCCACCGATACAGGGTAAAGATTTCCATTGGGTGGGATTTACACATAACATGTTTCAAGGGCCTCAACTAATGTAGTGAGATAACCTATCAAGTCATCATGGAGAGTTTCTCTGGCCAAAAATACATTGATAGGCTCATAAATTTGTTGAGAAGAACATTATAGATCCTAAAGAGGATAATTAAACTACATGGGTAGGGTTGATGACATGTACCTTAGTCAATTTCTATATTCCCCAACTTCTGACCTGACCAGATATGTGGGGCCACTAAGCTCTAACTTGGGTATTTGGATGAGGATTATTATGTTCCCTACTATAGGTGAGACGAGGTGACTTAAGGCACTACCATTGTTCTATCGTCACTCAGTAATGATGTTGGTGTTGATCTCTTTATATTCCGTGAGTTGTTGGGGAAAGGCTACTATCATTGGTTTTGTATATGATTTTAGAGTAACCTCTAATTGTTTGTAAGGATCAACATGTCCCTTTACATTATCTATGTAGTTATGGGTAGGTTGTATTGTCTCATTGGGGGGAATTCTGTTTCCCAATACCTATATCATATAATGAGTGAGGATACCTTCCGTAGGGGCTTCCTGGTACTAAATAGCCCCTTGGGGAGGATATTCCATGTTGTTCACTGAGTTTATGGATTTGTTCCTCTAATACTCTCGAGGATTGAGGAAGACCATATTTACCATTGATGTTTCCATATGGGATATCTCTCTATCATAATATAAGTTTGACGGAAGATCGTGTTTCTTTCGTAGCATATAGTTGAAATAAAAAGAAACATACTACCCATATCACTTGTTTTATGTGTTTATAGAGGTCTCCAACTAAACCTATGGAGCATTGTGGGTCTCCTAATTCTGGTATACCATAGGGTTTTTTGGTATCCATATGAATTAGTTCACTGAGTTGGAAAAACCACTATTAACTCAGGCTTTCTACCCCATTGGTTCATGGAATTGACATGCTCAGGGCTCACAGGAGGATAACTGATGATCATATAGGTTATCAAAATTTTCCTAGATAATCTGGAAATAACAGACTAACTGGTCCTATATAAGGGAATTTAGGATTTTAAATTTTGTTGCTACCAATGGTCCGAATACAATGAACAGTTGTGCAGTGGCTAGAACCTCCCATAGACCCTCTTTCTGAGAGGAAGGTTCCTGGTCTTGATCAGACCAATCCCCAATCGAAGCTGGCCAGAAAATGGGTGGTGGTGTCTATGTTGACATTATCTATGGATACTCTACTATAAGAGGGGGTGATGAATCTGTCAAATGGATGTTTAGTGATGGGATTTCACTTGGAGGTAGATCCAACTTCATGATCACATCCATGTGGTATGACATGTTCACCACTACATCTTGTGAGAATACATCAACATTCATTTGTGGATTAGTGGTGTGATCACCATATGAGGGTGTTGGCCCAAACCCTTAAATCTCTCTAACATGTTATGTGGTGACTAAGAGTATGGAAATTGGAGGTGATGGACATAAATAAACTATGATCTCCTTGAAAGGGTCTAGAATGCAAACTCCCTACAGATATCTATTGAGAGTTCTAGAGTTTTTGTGGACCTCGTATTCTGTAATGGAAACCCTCAATTTTTTGGATTCATCCCCATACTCTAGAATATGGGGAGAAGGTTTTTCCATTTAGTCATCCATAGTTTAATACTCTCATAGGTCAACCATGACATGAATTTTCCTAGTGTTTTTCATCTGATAGTGGGTTTTCACCCTATTTACCTTGGATGACTCTTTATGGTAGGGTACATCTTCATCACTCAGAGGATTTCCATGATAGTTTTTTGTGGGTTGGGGAGGATATCTACACTAGTTATTGATGGATTATTGAGGAAATCCATTGTTGTTATTGATGAAATGGGGAATACCTCCATGCTAATTGGTGATAGTGTGGGGAGAAACACCATAATGATTAGTGGGAATAGGGAGATAACATCTTCATTGATTGATAGTAGTACGAGGATAACATCCTCACTTGATTTCAATTGTGTTTTGAGGACCTATTATGTGATTGTTAGGATAATGGGGAGAATCTACATTATAATTAGTGACTTTTTCATGGAGATTTCCTCTATTTAGGTTGGAAAAATTAGAATGAGAAGGTCCATTGTACTAATTATGATCATCAAAGGATGTGATGTAATAGATGTTGGTTGTTCTTGTGAATGAGTTAGTCCACCCAACTACCAAATAAGTGGATGGGGTTTCGATAAAAAGATTGAAAATATAGAGAATTATTCATATTTCATAGGGATATAGAAGGATACACTGGTATAGGTAGTGGCCATTGGAGTTTTATAATATTCTCCAGGTTGGGTAATGTCATTCTTCTACCTCCAATGTCTAAACCGAGTGTTCTGGACTAACTCCGATGGAGCAGGGATGAAATCGACCCATTTGGTGGTCTGTGGGACAAGTCCGTATATGAATTTAGGAGGACTATTGGGAGACCTATTAGGTATAACATGATTTTTAGTCAATTCATGTGTGGATTTAATGTCCCCCACCCCTCAATTTAGGGGACTGAGTCTTTAATGTTCTCAAGGGATATGCTCTTGAAGTGGTTCATCATCAGAATGGGGGTGGTTTTCCCCTATGTGGTGATCAAGGGATGTGGTGTTGGTGTGAAATCAATTCCTTGATGACCAAGTAGGTTGTATACTAGGTGCGGGTGACACCCTCTTGCTCATACCACCACACTAGGGTGGTGATCACCTTCCTTTGGATGAACCCATTGGGTGAGACGGGCTGTGAATTCCTAAAAACTGAACGTGAAGTGGAATCTTTGGCAGAGGTATTGTAGTGTGGGATTTTGGCATAAAAATTTCTCCTACCCAGATGCTATGATTTCTAGGTTCCGATATTTCGATTGATTGAGTCTTATAAGGAATCTTTATTAAGACGTCAGTATAGGAAAATTAAAGGAGATTCTCAATTCCCCAACATCTTCTATTCTTCCTAAATTAGATATGTATCCACATTAATTAGGATATAGACCAATGATTCCCAATGTTCAATGTTCTAAAATTCAAGTGAGTTACATTCCATTCTCACCATTTTTTTGGTCGGACTAGGCACTGAATGTATTGATCTCATGAAATGAAAATCCATTGGTTCCCTAAATGTTTATTGTTCTCATGGTTAAAGAGAATAGTTTCACGGGGTTCACCATTTTATTTTTCAAATGAATTTTCCAAGGCACAACTCCATCCTTCCACCAAGTGGTGATGCACTACCTCTCATTTCTCCACATTCCCACTTTCCAAAGGTTGGTGACTTTTATCAATTTCATTTGAGATGTAGGTTCCTTGATCAAAACTATGTAATGGTATATTGGTTCAACCATTAGTGGATTCATATTTGGAGCTCTTTATCTATTATGGGTCTCCTAGGTAGATTTATTTCATGTTCATGGAACTCATTCCAGGTTCCGTCTTAAGGTGGATGATGGTTAATTACCCATATTCAATCTCATAAGTGAAACAAACTTTAGTCAGTGTGAGTAGTGACATTGGTCACATATTTTCATTTTTATAAATTGTAATAATTAGGCACATGTAATGTATTCTAATTTTATATGTCATCAGGTTTGTGTCGCATCATTGGAGTGGAACCCAAGGCATACTGTGTCATCTATGTGGTAATCAAAGACAGGGGAATAATTATTCTAATGGTTTTTACATCTAGAATCCCATGTTTATTTCATGGGGTAGGGAATTTTCATTGGTAAATGATTTTAAAATATTTTGGAGACTGATCAGAATGACCTATTGAGACATATCCGGGAACGATTTTAATGAATTTTGGGGATGAATCAAAACATTATGTTGAGATATATCGGGGAATGAGTATAATGACATGAAGAGATAGATAAAAAATTAATGTAGAGAATAATTAGTGTACAAGCTTAACATAATGTGTAGATGAATCATAATTTTCTATGGATACATATTGACGAACGATTTCAAGGCCTTGTAGATATAGATTGGTATTTTTATTGAGATAGATCATGGAATGAGTATAACATCATGTGGTCATAGATCAGAACACCTTGTTGATATGTATCAGTGGGGTGTGTACCTATGAGGGAATATTTCACAGTTGGATGATGTCAGGACAAAACCTTAGCGAGGAATCCAACATACCCTACTTTTGAGATAAGAATCAAACCCACATAATTCAATGAAACATTTTATGGTCGTGCGACAAGACTGATGTAGGCATTTTGACATTGTACAACAAGTATGATCATCACGTAGAAGATATATTGATTAGTGATAGAGTGGGTCTTATGTGAGGAATCTTACTATGGAGGGGGATTCATCCATCCATGATATAAAACATTATGGGGCTTACATATGGAAGTTTTATGTTTTTGGTGCTCATCCCTTAGGGGGGAAGGAGGTTCCATCCCTTGATGATCGTACATGGGGTCTCCTATGTCTATAGAATATGTTAGGAGGTGTGGATTCATCCAATGTTATTAAGGAATTAGGAATCCCGTTCTCATATCATATTATAAGGATATTTTTTTGTTTCAAGATATTATAATTTTTTTGTGAGGTTTAACATCATATGACTAGGACATTGATCTTGTATGTTTTATGCCATACACGTCATACATGGTGGGTATCACTCCTCAAGGGGGACTATGTCATGATGAGATGATGATCTAGATGAAGTACCCTTCACCATTACAGTTTCATAGTTTACCTTAATGATTCCTCCTCTAGGACATACGTGACTAATGCACATGTTTCAATGGGTGGGATATTTCCGTTAGAACTACCATGGAGGTGTTCCCATCAAGAGTCCTGATGATAGGGAACCTATTCTTAGTAGAAATAGAAATTAGGGTACCTATTCATAGGTGAAAAATGTTGGAATATTGGTACTGGCCACATGATGATTTGAGGTGTGGTTGTTCTAGTTTTGGATGAACATAGGCCTCTTAGGCACTCAACTTTCACAAAAGGGTTTCATATGAAAGGAAGCACCATAAAGAGGCCATGAGTGTTGGATTCTCAAATGTTAGGGTTTTACAAAAATTGGGGGATTCATAGAGGATATGTGTCTCTCATAGGTAAAGGGAATAATAAAAGGTAATGATTATTTGAAAAATGGTGTCCCTTACTTAGAGTAAAAGTTTGGTTCTCATGTGGTAGATTTCACATAATAAAGGTTCCTCATGAAACCACATGTTCCACGAATGGATTTATTCTTCTACAAAGGTCATCAACCATCACCAATGGAATATCCACCATGATTGAGGTTCTAAAAAACCCATGTGAGGCTATATCTTAAATGATTGATACCTTAGTAAATACATCCCCTTTATTTCACATGATCTTTGATTATAATGAATATATAGTGTTTTTTGAAGGTTGAAAGGTCACATCCCATTAATATTCAGAAATATGGTGTATATTTAGGCCCAAAAGATGAGAGGCCATGAGTTCTAAAAAATGGGGGAGCACATGAATGATTATGATCTTCATGAATCTACTACAACTTTATGAACCATAGTTATGATGTGTGAATGTTACTGTCAAACCTTTATTATTTTGAGGAATCTCGCAAAAAACTGTTATGTGAATATAGAAATACATTATGTGATGGTTATCATACATCCTCTTCAATCCCTTGAAATTAATTCATGACCCATCCCTTGGGGACTGTTCCATGACTACCCCAAGCCCACCTTCTATAGGCCAGGGGCTGGTGACTAGCACCAAATGGTGTATTTACTAAAAACGGGAAGGCATTTCCTTTATAACCTCTAAACACACACAACTAAGCACAAAGCAGGATACAAGATCAAATTAAAACTATATAGTAAACATGGTGTGTATAGAAAGTAAAAGGGGATAGTATACAATCCCAACTATAAAGTACAAGTAAACCGAAAAGTACAAGTAAAATTGAAAACAACTCTTGTGAACACCCGCAAAGGATCCTACCCGAAGGGAAGGTGCATCCCCCGAACGGTTGTCTCTGCGGTACGCCTCGTCTAATTTCTCCTCCAAGCTACATCCAGTCATGGTACCATCGTCCTCAGTTATAATTATCCATCATCTTCACCAAACACAATAAGGTGCAGGCGTAGACTATGTAGGGGTGAGTATAATGATACTATGTAGGGACCCCGAGACCCCATAGGCCTCCTAGAGTTCCACAATGAAAACACCACAAAGCAAGAGACAAAATCTACTTATGTATATTCCCATACATATAACTACATTATCAAGCTATACTCATCTCATACATGTGGAAATAATACCATGAATGTAACACCACGAAGGTAAAGTATCACGTAGCAAATCCTCAATCACATGCACAAAGTAAAGATAGCTCATACCAGGATTTATTCTACGGTAGTAATAAGAAACATCCCCAGTCACATCGTCGAACACCTCATCTATTGGATAAATCCTCCTCTATTGAGTACAGTGGAACTTCCATGTCACACATAGGTGATTACCACTAATCTTGGAATACTGAGTTACTCCTCCCATCGAGTACCATGGGTATGTCGCGTCACACAAAGGTGTTCCCCACCATGGGTCTGCCGCGTCACACAATGGTGCTCCCACTCATGGATGACAAAGGTACTCCTCCTGTCAAGTATCGTGGGTCTGCCATGTCATACAGAGGTGATCCCAACTGTGGGTCTACCTCGTTACACAGAGGCGCTCCCCACCGAGCCTTTCGAGTCACTCCGAGTAGTAGTGGTCAGTAGTCGTTAGATCTCAGCGAGTCGCCGAGTTCCGCGCATACCGTGCTTGGGAGAACCACTCCCCAAGCCATCAGTCATACTTAAACCTCCCAAAACTCCCACAAATAAGTATCTCAATTTTATTTCATTTTTTAAGGGACCCATCACAAAATAAAACGCAAAAATTGGGAACCCAGTCTGTAAGTCATTAGTGTTTTCGCTCTAAGGGCCTAGTTGGATTTCAAGTCCGATCCAACCCGACCGTACTCCAACCATCTAAAAACAGAGGATGTTTATACAAAAAGGAAGGTCCCAATCCAAGGATTCTGGTGCCGTAGAAAATTCATCAAACAGACGCCTGGTTTACATGTAATGGCCACAATGGCGTAACTGGGTCCAGATGGGCCCGAGTCTGGTCCGACCTGGTCGGACCGACCTGGCCTGTTTCTGCGCCAACCTGGATGGCCTGGGCCTTTGAAGGCCCTGAACCGCAAAGTGGAATGCATGTCCCAGCCCGTTGGCACGGCCTGGCATTGCGACATGCTGCAGTGCGGCTCGCTGGGTGCGACCAGCTACGGTGCGGCCCGCTCGGCAGGCGGTCCGCCGAGGCGGGGTTTACCATGACCGACACCAAGGGGGAGGCGCCCCCCGGTATTCCTGAAGGGTCTATGGGATGTTTAGCTGCTGGAACGCGGGACCCACCAGGGGGTCTCCCTTGCTGTGGCATGGACGACATGAAGGCCAGTTGGTCTTCCTCCCAACGGGGCGTTCGCGCGCCACTGCTCCACCATGGCCGGTCGGATGTCGGACGCCTTCGGCCTCCACCACTGCCAAGAGGCCACAACCTATTGCTCCATCGGTGGCACTGACACATGCCACATCTCCGCCACACGGAAAGCTAAATTTCGGCTGCTACCCTACTCCGTCGCGGTCGATGGGCCGCGACTTCTTGCTCAACCGGCGACGCGGACGCACGCCACCCCACCTTCCTCGCCATCGACTGGGTGCCATCCGTTTATTCCTTCTATGAGCCCCTACAGCTTTATTCCAAGCCTAAAAAAAATAAACGATCGCTTATTCATGATCCTTGTGTAAAGGGCTCCACATCTATATATCTCACTCAGAAAAACACTGAGTTTCTAGTATCAATAAATATTATGCATTGAAAAACGCACAAAGAATTTGTAAAGAATAAAACGAAAGATTATCATGGAATATGTGTGGGGTGGTGGCCATGTTTCTTTGGCCATTGTCGTCATGAATTTAAGAAATGAAGAATCAATAGAATAAAATTAAACGTATATAAAACCCCTACATCAACATGCAATAATTATTCATAATCCCGCAAGAATAAAACATATGCGGATCAACTAGTTAGTTAGGTGATCAACATCCTTAATTTAGAAGAGAAGAACAAGGGAAAAAATAATCATACATATTTGAACCCATAACTTTTTTTCACATTGGAGATGGTGTGAGGAATAAGACGTAGTCGATGGAGGGGACATCAGTGTTCGTCGGTTTTCCAAGACGCTTCTGCTCTAGGCTCAAGCGTCATCCTTATTCTACGTTGTAAAATCTCCTTCATTGGAGAATTTATTCTCCAAAGATCTCCCTTAGAGTTCTCTACATTCTAAAAATTCCCCCAAATGATAGAATGGAAAGGATACAACTCATAAAATAAACTGATTGAGTTGGCACAATATTTGAGTTTATGTTGGCACAATTAATTCATGGGAGAAGCCAAGAGTCACCCCCCACATTAAAGAAGGAGTTCAATTTTCGGGTGGTCCCCACCATTAATTTCTTAATAAGAGGTCTCATGCTTGGGTAGTTCTTAACACCGTATTCAAATAAGATGTTTCACAAGGAAAAATAAAACAAAAGATTTTTTATGTTTTTTATTCTTTTAACACACCCACGTAAAGTCTGAAAACTAACTCTAACCCTAGATATACTATGGTTGAGGTGAAAGTCTCCTTAAGAGAATATCAACACTACGAGTTCAATGGTGTCCTCAGATTTCAATTCCGAGCACCGGTTCAAAAGATACAAAATGCCACTGCTATTTTTATGGAACATACCCAAAAAAATGATTGGAAAATTATTAACAGTCACCATTGACCCACACTGGTCATGGTTTGGCTCTAACTAAGTGAAACACACCCCAACAAACCCAATGGTACTGTCAGATTTCCAGTACGAGTTACCATTTAAAAGTTATGTATTTTATAATAAATCAATTTCCACTTTAATTTTTTATTTTCATCCAAAAACTAACATTCACTGGTGGCCCTCACCGACCAGTGTTAGTATCTACATAAATAAATCATGCCCTCATGAGTTCAATGGTGGTTGAAAATTTTTAATCCGGGTTACCATTTATGATTAATAAGAATTTGAAAAACAAAATAACTTTATTTAAATATTTTATTAATGGTTATACTATTTTTGGGTTTTCTCATGTGAGGCCCATGTCAACTAACCTTAAGTCACACCTAGGGTAAAACTGCCATCCCGAGTTCAATTATGCCCTTAGATTTCTTATCTGAGTAATAGTTTAATAGTTTTTCAAATTTTATAGGGAAACTGCTTAAACATGCTGATTAAAACTTAATAAAACTTCGATGGATCATTCTGGGCACTACATGCCTCAGAATTTAGTGCCATCAGATTTTGTGATCTTGAAATAATTCTATATAATTAAAAAAATATACTGAATTTTTGGGACAATACATTCTCCCCACCATAGGGCTTTACATCCCAAAAAGCCCCAACAAAGTCAAAACTACCGAAATAGGGTACTGAGCATGAATATGAGCCTCCTTCTCCCATTTGTTCTCCTGGAGGATCACATGCTACCAACGTATGTGCACAAGAGGTATCAACTACCCACAGAGGACCCTCTCTTATCGATTCTCAATCTATATTGGAACATCCATAAATGACTCCCTATTTTCTATGTCCATCTTTCCAAGGTCGATAACGCGAGATGGATCATGCACGCATCTCCTCAGCTGTGATGCATGAAATAAAATTATTCACCTGGTGCATCTGAGGGGAAAAAGAGAGACAATATGCCACCTCAACCACTTCGATGAGAATCTAGATAGATCTGATGAACCTCGGAGATAACATGCCGCCCCGGAAAAATGTTTGCAAATCTCATCAAGGTGAGACCCGTAGGAATAAAAGATCTCCCTCCTCCATTTGGTAAAGGACTTTTACTTGCTCTGAGAAATTTTCAATTTATAACAAGTGAGGTATCGTGATACAAATCTTGCCAGTAATTTATTCATTTATGGCCACCGGTACTGACACTAAAGGTCATGGTACATCTTCACCCCACCAGGATGTACCGTCAGAGGGGATGTATGGAACTCCCTCAACACCTCCTCTTATAGTGCTACTAGTATAATAGTACATCCTCTGAAGAGGATGAAGTGCTCCGCACCTTCATTAAATCCATCAGGTTCATGCCCTGAGGATATAAAAGCACATCAAGCCTCACAGTTTTTGTCTCCAAGATGTGTCTCTCAGACTCTCTAATGTTGTGGGGGTTTGACTATCAAAAACTGGAGGTATGCTGCTCCATCTCTATCTATGAAGGATATTTGCAACGCGTCTAGATGCTCTGTCACATCACACAACAACCACAGACTAGACCTCTTTTTGAGGGCATCTACAACCATGTTCCCCTACCCAAGAGTATAGAATATCTCAAAGTCAGTCCTAGAGGAACTCTATCCATCGTCATTGTCTCAGTTTCGGGTCCTTCTGAGAGAAGATTTAGCTGAGACTCTTGTGATTAGTTGAGACTATACAATGTTTTTCCATCAAGTAGTTTCACCACATCTTTAGCGAAAAGACCACTACTGCTAACTCCAAGACATCAGTAGCATGGTTCTAATTATCAGTCTTTTTCTCAACTCTTAAAAGATATGTTGACCCTTCTCCACCCACAGGAAAGGCTCCCCCTTTTTCTTCAAGGATGAAAAGTGTGATGTTACCCTAGAGAAGTTTGGTACAAATATTTGGTAGTACCTTGACAAGGTAGACAACCCTCTCCCTTTGGGGAGGTAATCCTGGAAACATCTTTTGAAAATATGTCCCCATGCCCTGCCACTCCTATTTGGAACTGAAAATTCAAAACACCTACTTCCACAAGGGTATGTCTGGCCGACTCAACATTGATTTTCTAAACCCTCTTGTGCATGAGTTTATCCTATGCTTCCTGGGTTTCCTTTTTCACCAACCAAGGAAAATATCATTCCAATGTTTTAGGTAAACGACAAGCCTTTTTTCATAATACATTCAATCTATGTATGAACATTGTATTTCCCTTCATACCCAAACTATCGTCGTAAGGCCTCGACGCTGTCAGTAATAGGTTCCAACCAAAACTCTTGCCTTATGGGTCAGATCACAATGTCAGCGTAAGTGTGATTATCAAGTCTCCTCCCAAAGGTATCTCCAGACGTGAGGGTCAAGTCAATGGTTTAACCAGAAAATCTAAGTATTGGACAAGATTAGAGGAAGGAAGGAATGATTGATACCTTTGTCTATAAATATGACTGTTAGTAGTAGACACAGATTGTTCATGAAATCGTTCCTAGATCCCTTAGTTCGCACTCCATGACCATATGGTGCTACTCCCTTCGATTGTCCTCCATCTGTCTGAGCTTGGTGGGGAAAACAAAATGTGGTGGTTGTAACATGTCAAAATGTACACCACCCCATCCTTCTCTCCTAGATCCGCTTCTATGTAAGAAGCCCTACATATTCATCAGTCCCTAACACTTCTTCTTCCTGAAACATTTTTATATTCCTAAGTCTGTGAGACTGGAACCAATTTTTTGGTTTCCAACTATTAACATTCATTGGTTGTATATGCTCTTCCAAAGGGCATTCAACCACAATGTTTCTCTCTAGCACCGTAACATAGGTAGGAATTCATAGAGGAATAATGCTGACTCAGATATTTCTAAAGACATATCGCTCGGAAGTATGAGCCCTGAAGAACTGATTGTATCGTATTCATCGAGTAGCAAGAATGGTCAGTATGCCTAGATGAATACTCAGATAAAGACATGTCATATTTCCGAAGCTATAGAATCTCTAGAGAACTCTCATCCACCTCCACAAGCCAGTCCTCTTCATCTTGGGAGTAAGCTCACCACGGAACATGAGGGGTACTTTATGCGGAAACTCATGTAAGGCACTAATTCTAAATGTGTCCTCTTTGAGTACCGCCGGTTGTAACTGCTGAACAATAGGAAGTGATATAGCTGACACACTACGTAATGTTACTATCTCGGGCAATGGTCCATCTTCCGAAGCCACATCACTATGAAAAAAATTCACATGTTCAGTCATTGGAAAATACTAGATTCTAAGATCACTATCTTCTCTACCAGTGACCCAACTAGGTGGAAAACTCTAGCCACAACTTCCATCCAATCCTTAGCTGCCTGGATATCTTTCTCACCACAAAACCATATAGGCCTCTATCATTAGAACTCGTGCAATGTGATCATATGGCATGAATCCCTTACTGGTGGGGCCGGTGTCAATGCTCATCCAATGGGTAGTGGTGCTACAGGTACACCACTCGAAGGTGCTATCGCTGTAAGAGGGCCCTACTCCGAGGCCTCATCGCTCAGTGGGATGTCATCACGTACTCTCTGAGGAAACATGGGTGGCTATCTTTGTGGTGGCATCCTGATATGGAATAGGTGTTCCATGGAATTATTTTATATCGGGTGAGTTGACTCCAATGAAATCAAAATAAAAACATCTAAAAACACACGCAATTAGGGTTTTTGTGTGATGTGTCAGAAATCAGAATTTGGGGCCCTTTTTTATGGATATTTCAGCCGCTGCACCAACACTGGACTCCCCAAACTGAAAACTACACTCATAACACACAACACTATTGCTTCACAAAAAAGATCAGAGTTCTAGTTCTTTTGTAGAACCAAACTCCTATGATACTAATTTCTCACGACCCATCCCTCAAGTCTTGTGCCATTACTACCCCAATCCTTCCATCTATAGGCCAGGGCCTGGCGACTAGTACCAAAATCCAAATTCCCTAAAAATGGGAAGGAATTTTTTTTATAACCTATAAACTCACACAACTATGAACAAAGATAGATACAAGCTCAATGTAAACTATAAGGAAAAGAGGGTATGTACATAAATTAAAAGGGAAAAAAATACATGCCAAACTATAAGTTAAAAGTAAACTGAAAAGTACATGTAAATCTAAAAAAACTCATGTGAACACCCAAAGATGATCCTAACTGATGGGTAGGTGAAGCTCTTGAACGGTTGTCTCTGCGGTACGCCTCCCATAAATTCCACCTTCGAGATACCTCTAGTCTGGGTACCCACGTCCTCATTCAGCGTTGTATGTCGTCTGCACCAAACAGAACAAGGTGCGGGAATAGACCATGCAGGGCTGAGTATAAAGATACTCAGTAGGGACCCCGAGTCCCTGTAGGTCTCCTAGAGTTCCACAATGGTAGGACAACAATGCAAGAGCCCAACTCTACTTAGGTATATGCCGATACATAAACCTAAGTTATCAAGATATAATCATATCATACATGTGGGAAGAATACCATGAAGGTAACACCACGAAGGTGAAGTATCACAGAGTATATCCTTAAACAAACGCATAAAGTAATGACACCTCGCACCAGGATATATTCTAGGGGTAGTAACAAGTAACATCCCCAGTCACATCGTCGAACACCTTGGCTGCTGGAGAACTCTTCCTCTATCGAGTACTGTGGGCCTACCGTATCACACAGAGGCCCTTCCCAGTAATCATGGACTAATGAGGTACCCCTCTTGTCGATTATCATGGGTATACCGTGTCACACAGAGGCGCTCCCCCCATGGGTCTACTACGTCACACAGAGGCGCTCCCCATCATGGCCTACAAAGGTACTATTCCTGTCGAGTACCATGGGTTTACCACATCACACAGAGGCGCTCCCCATCATGGGTCTTCCGCGTCATACAGAGGCTCTACCCATGGGGACTGTCGAGTCACTCAAAGTCATAACGGTCAGTAGTCATTAGATCTCAGTCAGTCCAAGTGTTCATCACGTAGCACACTTGGGATAACCACTCCCAAAGCCATCGGTCATACCTCAACCACCCCAAAGTTCCATAGAAAAGTATCACAATGCTTCTTCATGTCTTAAGGGATGCATCACAATAGACGACATGTCAATCAGATGCCCATCCTGTAAGTCAATAGCATTTCTGCCCCGAGGGCCCTGTTGGATTCGGGGTTCAATCCAACCCGAACATACTCCAACCATATCCAAAACTCAAGTGGTGTATAGAAAATGAAATTTCTCACTCCTAGGATTTTGGTGCTGCAGACGGTTTGTCAAATGGACGACTGGTTCACAAGTAATGGCCACGAAGACGTAACTGGGTCCAGATGGGCCCAGGTCTGGTCTGACCGGGTTAGACTGTCCCGAACCGACATGTCTTGGGCAAATTTAAACTAGTTTGGGTCGACCCGGCCCAATTCAGGTCTAGCCCGGATGGCCTAGTCTTTTGAAGGCATGGCTCCATGGGCCATGGTCCGGCCCGACCCGCGTAGGGGACGGCCCGACCAAACTCTTTGGTGTGACCCAATGGCGTGTCCCACTAGGCACGGCCCACCGGGCAGCGTGGCCCACTGCGATGCGGCCAGCTATGGTGCGACCAACTGGGCATGACCCACTACGGTGCGTCTCGCAGGGTAGGCGGTCCGCCGAGGCAGGGTCCATCGTGACAGACACCCGAGGAGAGGCACCCCGAGGTCCTACCAAATGGTCCATGGACTATTCAATTACTAGAAAGTGGGTCCCGCCGGTGGTTCCCACTATATGTGGGGTGGCCGGCTAGAAGTCCAGGCGGTCTTCCTCCTAGTGTTGTGATCGCGCGCCGTTGTTCCACCACTGCTGGCCGGATGCCGATAGCTTTTGGCCTCCACCGAGACCAAGTGGTCGCGACCCCTTTCTTCATAGCCAGCACGGACGCGCGCCTCCGCTCTGTCATGTAGCCAACAAAATTCCAACTGCCACCCTACTCCACCTCGGACGATGGGCCCTGACCTCTTGCTCAACCGGCTGTGCAGACACGGGCCACCCAACATTACTCACCGCCGACCGGGGGCCGGCCTCCGATTTATTCCGTGAGCCATTGCAGCTTCGTTCAATGCCCGAAAAATTAAACAATCTCATATTCGTGATCTATGCATCGAGGGATCCATATCCATATATCGCGCTCATCAAAACTCTGTGTTTCCAGTGTCAATAAATAGTAGGCGTTGAAGAACGCACGAAGAACATGCGAAAAATAAAAATAAAGATGACCTAGGATAATGTGAAAGATGATGGCCATTCTCATTTGGCCATCATCATCATGAACTTACGATATGAACAATCAATAGAATAAAATTCAACGTATATAAATCCCCTACATCAACCTACAATAATTTTTCCAAATCCCACAAAATAAAAAATCTGTGGATCAACTAGTTAGTGAGTTGATCTATGTCATTTGTTTAGAATAGAAGAACATGGGAAACAATAATCATAAAAATTTAATCCCCTACCTTGTTTTCTCATTGAATATGGAATAAAGAAGAAGAAGATGTTGATGGTGGAAAAATCAACATTCTTCTCTTTCGTAAGATGCTCTTGATCTAGGCTCAAGCGTCGTCCTTGTTCTTTGATGGAGAATCTCCCATATTGGAGAATGTGATCCCCAAATCCCTCCCTCCAAGTTCTCTCCATTCTAAAAATTCACCCAACCGAGAGAAAGGTGAAGATCTAACATATAAATTAATCTAATTGAGATTGCACAACAATTAAGTTTAACTTTTCACAATTAAGTCGGGGGGGAAACCAAGATTCACCCCCACATTAAAGAGAGAGTTCAAGTGTTTGGTGGTCCCCACCATTAATTTCATAATGCGAGAATGAAATCTTGGGCAGTCCCCACCACCAAATTCAAATGGGAGGTTGCACAAGGAAAAATAAAATAAAAGATGTTTTATTTTATTTTTATTCTATTAACACACCCACGAAATGTCCAAAAACTAACTTTCACCCTCGAGCTACTGTGGTTGGGATAAAAGATTTATTAAGCGAATATAAGCATTATGAGTTAAACGGTCTACTCATATTTCAATTTTGACCACTCGTTCGAAAGTTATAAAACGCCACTCACGCATTTACTGAACGTACATGAAAAAAAGTTTGGGAAGTTATTAATAGTCACCCTCATTTTGTGCTGGTCGAGGATAGATTTTTCCTAAGTGAAACACCCCCCAACGAACCCAGTGGTACTAATGGATTTCCAATCCTAGTTACCATTGAAAAGTTATGGATTTTACAATAAAATATTTTTCACTTATTTGATTTATTTACGGCCCAAAACTAACTTTCACTAGTGGCCCGTGCCTGTCAAAGTTTTTGTCTTCCTAAAGAAATCAGACCCTCATGAGTTTAGTGTTGGTCTAATATTTTTAATGTGATTTACCATTTGTGAGTTATAATAATTTGAAAAATAACATAACTTTATTTTATTATTTTATTTTAGGTTATACCATTTTTTGTTTTTCTCAGAGGAGGCCCACACCGACTAAACTTAAGTCGTGCCTACGCTAAACCCACCATTCTAAGAGCAATGGTGCCCTCATATTTCTGATCCGAGTAACCTTTTAAGAGTTATTCATCTTTTTCAGGAAAATTTCTTAAGTGTGCTAATTAAAACTTAACAAAAATTAGACAGATCATTCCAGGAACTCCAGGCCATAGAATCATGTGCTGTCAGATTTCGCAATCTAGAAATAATTCAATATAATTAAAAAATTATACAGAATTTCTGGTACATCAAATATGATATGAACTAAACCCATTTGGTAGGGTTGTTACCTTCATGAATCCAATCAATTAAGTGAATTCATTAATAATTTTTTTCTTAATTATCTCTGAATCTATTGTGACATCCTCAAACACTCATGTGATATGCGTATTTCAACATCAACAATATCTAATCATCTATTGATTTTTATTACTATTTTTGGATTATTAAATGAATATTGTAATGTGTTTGAGAATCTATTAAACCCTGAACTAGTGAGTAATCAACACCTTTCTATTTAAATGTCATGTTTTCCAGGGTTACATGATTTTTTTTTCACCATTATGGTTGAAATATTTATTCATGTATGATGTCCTAATATTGTATTTTGATTATTATTTATTTATCATATCCTATAGTGAAAGGAGGTGTGTGTACGTGTGTCAAAAATGAATGATAACATTAATTTGACATTCACATGAATGTGTATCGTTGATTTTTTTACAATATTGGGATTAGTTATTCAAAGTCTCATTAATTACATATATAGTGTTTTTTATATAAAATGTTTGTGGAATTAAAATCATCTAGGCCATTATATATTTTGATGATATTGGATGTGGATTTTATCATGATATTTTTTTATTATGGCATTACATTCATTGAGTGTAAGGGATGTATAATAACCCCTGATTGATTATGAATAATTTTCATTGCTAATGGTTTAATGCAAGAATGGTATGCCTGATTGATACATATTGATATGGGTATGAGTTTCCTTACTGATTTGGATACCCTTGAGAGGGTATAAAAAAATTCCTTGTGGTGTTAAAATGAAAACAATTTAGAGTTCTTGAGGTGTCAAGGATGGGTTTAAGATAAGTGATCTATTGGATGACAAGACATGTTGTTTTTGGGTATTATTGATGATAGGCTAGTGGATGGTAATCCTAGATTATTGGGTCTACGATGGGTAGAGAATGGGTAGAATATTTGTATTTTTAGAATAATAATCGAGTGGATGGTGATCATGTGATATTCTATGTCACAAATTATATTCCATAGAATTTTTTGAAAGGAATAACTAATGGTTACTTTTGGATAGATGACCTTGATATTAAAGGAATTCATTGTCAATTGTTTAGTTATGTGATCATAGGTTTGATGGGACATGGTTCATGAGAGCATGGTTATTATTATAGATTTGGGTGACATGGGGTTGTACACACATGTGGTTTAGACGATATTAATATAGATGGTGGGAACAAATCATTGATAGGTTTCTCTAGTGGTACATTCTACTTTTTTAGAAGGAGAGTGGATGTTATTTGGTTTCTCTAGGAATGTTTTGTTGTGTGGAGGCATGTGTGTTTTGGATTCACCCAATTCCAATTTGGTTTTTGGATCAGTGGAATGGTTTTTAAATGGATATTTTGGTATATATCTCTGTTACAATGGATATAGATAGATTTATATATAATGGTATGATGGTGAATTCCAATTATTAATTATTTCTTAGAGATGAGTCATGGGACATTTTTGGGAATTGGTTAATGGGTCACCCTTAGAGTTAGGTGATCATGGTGATTAGTTAAATTGTTGAGGTGTTGATAATGTAATATTTATTGGTAATATTGGGAAATTTTTAATCTAAAAAAATTAGAAACATAATATTTGTATCAAAGTGTTGCAGCATAATCAATTTGAGCATGGTCTGTGAAAAGATTTGTTTATGATGGAATGGGAATAGATCAAGAGGAGTGACATTATGTTGATGATTTAATTTCTTTCACAAGAAACATGAGGACATATATTAGTGAATCTATAAAATATAAAGGACACCGTTGGACTTTAAAGGTTATAGAAATATTTTAAGGCGAATTCCAGTGAACATTGAGGAAGAATTTGTTAGTAAGATGTTAATGGGGTACATAAGGTGTTTCATATTGGATTTCAGGTATATGAAAGGTTATTAGACAAAGTAGTTAAATTTTTAATTGAAATAATACTTTTTGTAAAGATCATGTGTGTTTGTGTAGTGGGAAGATGATAAGGATTCTCCTATAGGGGGGATCATGTTATAAATCATATATAAATGACCCTTTTATCAAAATTTTCATGGATTCATTGATATTAGATGTAATATGTTTAAGAATACACCAGTTTGTTGGTGAAAATGTGGATATAATTTTGTCTAGTTCCATGGTGATCACTAAATTTTGTATTCAAATGTATTTTTAGATGGATTCATTGTGTCCCCAATGGTCCAATGATAATATTGGGTTTAATTCGAGAGTGAGTAAGATTAGGGGTGTGCCTGTGATTTTGGGTGGAGTATAAAAGTGAATTTGGTCAGTTAATATCCCAACTAAAGAATTTGAAAATGTTTTAGAATTGGAATTATTGTTGTAGTTTGGATTATTTTTCAATTCTTTTGAAAGTTATGATATCATAATTGTGTCATCTAATGATGTTTCATGTAGTGGGGAGGATATTTTTGAAAAAATTCATCCAGATAAAGAATAAATGAGTTTTAAAAAATTATAGGATATTTTGAGATGTATACCATAATAGAAACATTTTTTCATAATAATATTGATTTGTTTCATTATCAAATAAAGTTATTTTATGGAAGACAAGTGTATTTGGGTTTAATGCATTAGTAATTGTGCTACGAAAATTTCAGTTCATAATTAAAAGAGGGGATTGTTATTTGATTCTAATTTATGGATTTATTGTTGGAATATGTTCATGGGTGCTTCAATGGGATGAAAATATGTTAAGTGGGGACTCTATAATGACCTGTAAATTAATAGTTATTAGTTTTGAGATAAATTTAGATTATAAGTCCTATATTAGCGGTATATTTTTTGAATAAAGATTAGGATCATAATATAATGAGTTGTAACATATCTAAGAGATGTTGTTATACATGAAAACTGTCTATATCATGCTCATGAACATTGGACGGAAGTTAGAGGAGTTTAACCTAGTGTGGGGAAGTGATTTTTCTTTGCTGTATTTTCACATTGTGATGGGTGAGGGTTTTTCTATGGAAATAGCCTAGATATGACCATCATGCCATAATATGATAAGGGAGAACTATGATGGTTGTTGTAATAACAAAATACTTACATATGAGGTTAATTAAATAGAAGAGGTTGTCACTCAATGAAGAGAACCCATATATACTGTGTATTTATCAAAGTAAAATATCATTAAAATGTAATCATTCCATGGAGGGAGAGTTTCACTTCCTAGTGGTATCCCAAACCTATTGGGATTTAAACCATTATATATTTCCCATGTAACATAATATATGAATTTTAGATGTTTCACAAGAGGAAGGATCTTTATTTCCTGACTCATAGGGTCATGTCAGGATAAGGTTCATAGGGACATGTGTTGTGTCATAGGGGTTGACCATCAAGGGAGCATTGTGATAAAAGGTTTAGGGATACATATTGAATCATTGTCTATGAGATGTTTTTACATATTTATGGATGAGTGATTTCTAATAATGTGTGGCCCATGGAGTCTTGGTTGTTTTTATACACATGGCATGTTGTTTCGACTAAAAGGACCCTATAATGATATTTTTTAGTATGGGATATCAGATCTGATTAGTAGAGGTGTGCCTCACCCTGACCAAAGGGGTCACACAATAATGAGTTTCTTAAAGTGGGAAGGTTATTTCATGAGTTGATCATTTATATACTATTGGGGAAACTATTGGTGTAGAATTGTGTAATGTCCCCTTATGCCATGCTACAACCTAACCCTATGTTTGGGTGTCACTCTCTCATTTATAGAGTCATCCCACAAGATGAAAAATTTCATTTCATTCAGACTGGTTTAGAACTATACTTTCTAGTTTATCTCCTATAACAATTAATGGGGAAGAATTTATGGGGAAGGGAATTAAATGACTCCTTTTACTATTCATGCCTCTTTTAACCACTTTGGAGAGGGGTGTTTTGGGGTGTATTTATCAAAATATTTGAGTTAATCCATTTGATATCTATAAATTTTATTCCCATTTAATTCCCACTAATTTTTTATTCATTTGGTATTGGTTTTTATTACACATTTACTATATCATGGTGGAAGTATCTTGATTTATGGGGCTTTGACTCGGCTTAGTTAAATGGGATCCTAGATGGATAAATTGAATATGTATTGTGTAGTTTCATTGAGAAAATCCATTAAACTGAATATTAATTATGTAATACAAGTTTTTTGTTTATGTTAATTACAAATTTATTATAATTAATTATAATTATTATTTATGGAGACATGGCCTCATGTTGATGGATCATGTATTAACATGAGTTTAGAAGTGGATTTACACTACCCTAGTTGAGGATGAGCATAGAATAGAAAGCGAGTAGCTTTATTATTTAATTTGGTTACTCATATAATAAAAAATAATATACATGTTTATGAATGACTATGTATTCCTTCATGAATGTAAGGGTTAAGTTAAAATGAATTCACACTGAGAGTGCATGTGGTAAAGATATTGACTGTCATTGATCCTCCTAAAGTTGAATCAAGATCTCTTTTTTAGGTTGCGTTTTTTATCACCTAAAAACAAAATATAAATAAGGTTGAGTATTCCAATTGATTTTATTAGAAACTCTAGTAGGTCATGTTATTTGAGGTGTGTGTTATAAATATCATTTATTGGTTTCCAAATGCATGTTGGAAATGCCTGAGGGGATTACGTCTAAGTATAATAAATGAGATGGTCATGCATCTCATGTATACTGGTAAATAATATTGTGAGGATAGATAATAATTTTGGTGCATATGGTAAGAAAAATAGTACTTATAGGGATTAAAGTAGTTAAAAATAGATTATTTCCATTGAATGATAGGTTTGAGGTATCTACCATATGAATTGAAATATGGGACCCCTTTGAGGGTTGTGGATATTGAAAGGAGATTTAGATGTAGCCTATTTTCTATAGGTTTAGGTTAGACATGCATGTAGTGGGTACACCATGGGGTGATGAATTCAGGTTTACATCAAGGAATAAATACTATATTTTATCTGAATAACCTAGTGGTTACCTTTATGTATGGTATGAGAATAATATTGAGTTCAGTTTATTACACCTATTATTAGTGGGAATGAATTGATAAGATCAACAAAGATATAGGGTGAAGATATATTATTCAAGACATTGAGTTATGTACTGTTTGAATAGTATCCAAGTTATAAATTGACTGAATTACATAGAATATTTGGGATTTAATATGAGAGTACATTTAAATGTTTTTTCCATATTATATTACTTCGCTCAATTATGGGTTTACCTTGTGGAATTATAGCCATCCATGGGACCCACCTAGTGTTAGTATGTTTTAGCTTATTTGAGAGGCTGACCATTGTGACTATTACTAAAACTTTCTTCATATGATTCCTAATAAATTTCATCAAACATAGGTAAAACCTTTTGATGTCATGGGATATATAGTGTGATAGTTTTGTGAGTATGATTCCCTCATCATATCACTTTTTTTGTGGCTGAGATATGTTATTATCAATAAGACCTATCTGTTGAAGGTTTTATTTTTGAAATTTTGAGACTTTCATTTGTGATTCAATCATTATATCCCTTACTTTGATGTTGATGTTTATCATTATCCATCATAAATAACCAAAAATGCGTAGATCAACTTATGTGGGGTGTCGGAATTGTTTTTTCCATCATTAGGATGTATTGTATATATGATGTCCTAGATATAAATCGAATATACTTGGGATACCCAAACTAAGATAGGGGTTTGGCCAGTGTGATGTGGTTGATGAAGAAACATGATTCATTGCCTCACCTAAAGTAAGATGGTTTATGAAATGAATTCCATGAGTGAGAGGGTATTCGTTTAGGTTGTGATGTGATGTGGGACCAGATTTGGGGTCACAGATTGAGTGTAAATTTGTTTTAAAGAACCTCCTTAAGTGTGATGACAATGAGATAGGATGTGTCGTAATATGATATATAGTGTATGAACCACCATGATTGAGATGGGGGAATTGTATATGATAAAATACATGGGGATATGTGATACATGACTTCAGTAAGGGGAAGAGTTATTGTGATGTGTCTCGGGACATAATTATTGGCCTCACCCTTAGTAAGAGGGTGCTAGTAGAGAATGTCTATAGAAAGAGAGTTTTTATCCACGACATGGTTGTGGGATCATATACTGAGTAGTATTGTATAGGTATATACATAGGAATGATGATTTTGACATTCATTATGGGCTCTACTCAAATTAAGAGCGTAGTGTTCAGGACATGGTATGACACCATGTCCTATATCTTTGGGTGTGGATCAAGGTTTATGAAAATAGATGGATCATTCTAGAATAGGTTGAAGAAGATATGTTGTGTTTCATGGTTACCAATTTTTAACATGATAAACATATGTTCATGCTTTTATTGTGTGTTTTTTTATTTCTCATGCATATACATTTATATGATTGTGTATATTATGGGAACTTGTTTACACCCACACTAATAAAGAATAATTCAATTGCCACAATAAGAAATTATTGTGGCTATATATGAAATTTAGACATGGTCATATAAATTAGTGTTCATAAATATATATAAGTTCCATTCTATATCCCCATGAAATGAGGCTTCTGTGTAAAACATGAGATTCAGTTAATGTATGCGAGCTTTTCATTCTAATGAAAAAAATATGACAATACACATTACATTATCTAATAATATGATTAAAACCAAAATTCTCAATTATTATAATCCTAATTTGGTGACATTAATTTCATCATTTAATTCCAAATTCCAAAATTATAAAATGGTCGTTTTTTAATATTTTTTTTAAAATATTTATTTTTTGGTTAAACGACAAAAAATATTGATTTTAGAAATGTTGTGACTCTTAAGTCACTGTAATGATATATGAATAGATTGAAATATTTTGAAACATATTTTATAGAAAAATTAAATATTTAATGATTAATAAAATTCATATAAAACTTTAGTGTTGTACTTATAAATATGTGGTTTACATTTTAGAATTCCATGTAATGTTTTTGAACAAATAATTTTTTTGTTATTTTCATTTAATAGAATATTTATCATTTTAATTTAGGGTTTGGTTTGGCTTAAAAAAATAATTATCAATTTATTTTACATAATGCAATTAATTTCATTGGAAATCAGAATTACAATTTTTTTTGTACAATCACTTTTATACATAAATTTTTTTTATGGGAAACCATTTATTTTCATGTTTTTCATAATTTTTAAATTTAATTATATAAATTATATAAATTTAATTTAATAAATTTGAATAAAAATGTGGAATCATGATTTAATTTTATTTAATTATTCTACATTATTTTTTTATCAATTAAGAGTTTATTTTGTAAAAATTTAGTATTAATAATAAGACTTAAAAAGAGTAAAAAGAGAAAAAATAAAATGATAACGGTTAAATTGGCCAAGAAACATGTCTAAAAACTATTTTATAGAAATATTTTTTTACATATCATATCATATTATAAAATCAGTCTTTTTTAGATATTTTCATAAGTAATACATTATTATATTTCAATATTTTGAAAAAATCCAAGTGTGTCTTCTACCTCACTTATAATAGTACACCACCTATTACGTATTTTCTAAAATTCAAGATACCCTTATATTGGAAAATATATACCCAAATAATTTTCTAAAATAATTTTTCATGTCTTATAGGATTTTGGTTTATTATTATACCACGTTAAGAATGCTTAAGGTGTAATCCTATAGAGGTCTCTCAAAGAATAGGTAATTGTACTTTCTGACTCATTTAAAGTTTCATTCATTTTATAAAATATTATAAATATGTTTTAACCATAAAAAATTATTAATATAGAATAAAAAATTACTATCATTCTATAATGATTATGGTAAAAAAATTCACCTCCCTTAAATTATAGAGAAATCAAAAACATCTCTTTGGTCATATGTATGACCTACCATCTTCATGTAGTGGTGTAATTCATTTTTCATATCCAAACTGCATTGATGGTTATGAATATTTTATTGAAGAATATATATAAAATTTATGAAATTGTTATTATTTTTTATATATAATATATAATTTATGTTTTTACCCTTATATCTACTAAACAATAATAGTTTTTCTTGGTTGTACACATGGACTTCCACCTCCAGGAAGCGATGTGAATCATTTTCCTGGTATGGAATTCATTAATGATTATGAATATGTGTATAATGAATATATATGATATCTATATCATGATTAAAATTCCATAAGTGATTGAAATAAAATTAAATGCAAGGAAGGGAACTAATGAACAAAATCTTACATGAAAAATGATAAGGTTAACATCCATAAAAGATAATATTAATAAATGGGTGATAAAATGTTATAATAATGATTATATATGATATTTTAAGTATTTATATGGTTCTTCTATAGAATAATAATAATTTTTTTTATTATAAACGAGGTTAAGATCACTTACTCTGCAAGTCAGACCTAAGAGAAGGGTTTATTATAAAATCTATTCTTTATTCGGGATAGTTTATATTTACATTATAGTTGGACTAATTATAAAATATTACAATCTTATAGATTTTATATTTTATTATACTATATTTATTTCTAATATTTTCCTATATTAGTTCAATTTTTCGTTTATTTTTCAAATATATATACTGAAATAAGGTTTTATTGGAGAACATACTATTTTTTCACTTTACTTACTATTATTTTTCGTCCATGAGCATATTTTCATTAAAGTGGCTTCATAAATATATATAATATTTTATAAAGATATATTAAAGTGGTTTTTACCCTTTCTACTTTCTATAAAATGTTTTAAACAGAATCTTCTCATCATTTTCCAAATTAGTTATTTTTTACCAAAAGTGTAAACGTCATATTTGTTTTTATGTTTAATACATGAAAGGTTTTATATATTTGACATACATTATATTCCTTGAATATTAAATTACATGATTCTATGGTTATTTTAAAAGTAAAAATTTTTCATAATATTAATGGTTTTTTAGATTTTAATCAAAATGATTTCAAAATGAAAAGTGTATTTTCATCAATAAATATTATAATGATATTTCTAATGTATTTTCATCTATATCAATTAAAGTTTATGAAAATTATTATTTATTGGTGATATAATACATTGATAAAATCCAAAATTTTACTCTAGATGACTTAAGATCATATTTTTAATTTTATAGACTTGGGAAAATATTATCATTTTATATTATATTTTTAGATATGAATGTGTATTTTCATTATATATTGAATTATTGTTTACTTATTTCATATGATGAATGAATTAGAATTAGTATATATTTATTTAGGCCCATTATACCTGATCCATGCATCGATATGTCTCATAATGTGAAGAATTTTAGATATTTGGTTTTGTAATTATCTATTAATGCATGATGTCTTATCATGAGGCCTCGATGATAATATTATGAGGTCCTTCATTATACATCGTATCATTATGAAGCATTATTTTATTATCCATGTGATTATGTATGTTTTTATGTCACAAAAGGACTTATTCCCCATTTATGATATTACTGATAAAAAATACTTTATAATTTTTTATCTGTACATCAATTTTTGTTCTTTTTTTCTATAATTGCATCTGGTTTATACATCCCCTTACCGAACAATTGATATTGCACATTATTATATTTTACAATCAGTAGGATTCCAATAATGGAATAATTAATAATATTGGGGGTTTAATATAAGAAATTGTAATGTCATTATAATAATTTTTATTTTTTATTACATATTTTCATATTTAATGTGAAAATTAAATATATAACTTTTCTATCATGAATACTAAACAATTAAATACATTTAGATGTGATCCCTTGTATCTTGTGGAAATATATTAATATAACCACTAGCTCTTGTTTTCTACAGCCATTGTGTTATAATTGTTATCATATGATTATTATTATAAACATTGGTAAGTATATTTTGGAGAACATAAATTATAGAACCTAAAACCATTACATACTGTTTGAATAATTCTAATAATCGGTTGATATCATAAGATTTTTAAAAGTAGAGAGTGTTTTTCATTCTAATAAAATATATCCCTATCTAGATAATGGAAATTGGATGTGGTGTATCATATATTCACATAGGGTTAACAACACTGAAATAGGTGGATTGTGTATTAATATGACTGTCAATGATGCATGATGATTTTCCTTAATAAGTCACACCTAGTTTGATACTTCCAAGGTATATGATTTGGTTTATTTATACACTATTTACAAACTATTATAATTTATTTTAATACTTTTATAGGATTTGTAGAGATTCCCAAATTTACTATCCCTATTATTTTGATATTATCTATGCATAAATCGTCAATTTAAGTAAACTGTTACACTTTATTTATAATCATATACTATCATTTAAAATTAATTCTACTATTATCCAATTCAGTAAATGTCATTTTTTTGAAATGAAACCTATAATATGGAATTTAAATTGTGTCATAGAATGTAATCTATTAGATATTTACATACAAGGTAAAAAAATGATGTTGTCGTTCTAGATAGAGCTAAAATATTATAACCATAATGTGTAGCTGACTTAGATTATGAAAAATAACTCTTCTAGTATAGATAACCCTACGAAACCTCAAAACTGATCAATAATGATGGACTAAGTTATTCCACAACAACCTCCATCATTCAATGGGAATACTAATCCAATTATAGATTATAATTTGATCAAGTACTTAATTAATATATTCTACAATTTGGGATTTACTGAAAGAGAGAAATATTTAATTAAATCTTATTTTCAAAACTAATACATTGATCAATGGTGGTAATTGATACAGAACACTAAAGAGTTAGAGAAAATAAATAGTATGGTGTCGAATAAATTCAATGATATTTTCTTGAATGAATACATTCATCATGAGAAAGAGGATTATATAGATAGTAAATCCATCAATATAAATAAAAAAGAAGGATAAAATCTTATTTAATATGAAATTATATCTACAATTTTATAAACACTAGTTGTAGTGTATGTACATAATCAATGGAGTAATATTGATCAAAAAATTTATGGGATAAATCATAGCCTTACAAGGTAATAAGACTCTCAGATGATTTTAGTATTTGAGTATATAGTATAAATTTTCATTAATTTAGGTAAATAATTATTAAATATTTGTGTTTTTTATGGAAAACAAGAAATAAACTAAAAGATGATAATTTTATAAAAGGGGAAACAAAAAATGAAAATAAGATAAGGGTGTAATTTTCAACATGTAATAATAATGGAAATACACATTATAGAACAAGATTTATGGGAATGGGAGATAGTTTCAAATATGGGGGGAAAGTCCATGAATTTCATGATTACAAGGGAATGATATAAGTTTCTAATTTTCAATGCTTCTACTATATAGATCTGTGACACTATTCAAATGAATTACCAAATTATCGATGGGATTTTATTCAGAAAAGGATAAAAGTGAAATGACAAGCTTATATAACCACTATAGGTGAATATCAACTTCCAAAATGTGTAGGTAAATGTATATTTATCAAAGCCTTAGATATAGGTAATTCTTTATGAGATTCTAGATCATTGTACTCTTTTATGACTTATAGTTTTTCCAATAAAATTATAAATTACTTGGGTACCATGTTTAATTAATTAGAAATGAAGGATCCTAATATGAATCATACCATAATATAGGTATACTATTTAGTTCCCATTATGATAGATAGACATACATTATTTACAAACATAATGAATATACCTATGTTTTCTATTGATATTATTCTTGGAATGGGTTTTATTTGAAATATTGATACGATGATTTATTGTTGTGAAATAGATATTATAAATTTTTATAAAGATGTAAAATACCTCATTTTCAATGATGAGGATACATCATCTAAATCATATCTAATTCCATATTTGGAAGCTATTATTAATGAAATTCTTTGAAAATATGATAAAATTGAACTTTTGAATGGAAAAGGTATCATTGGAATAAATGATATACATATTGTGTAATAATAAATTAATGTGTTTTGTAAATAAATTATTAGAAATATTCAGGATCATGATGTTGAGTTTTCTATTAATTTTATCCCTAATGTGAAAAATATATCCAATATTCCCTATAGGTGGTTAGAATTGAATTAGATGAAGTGAATAATTAACTATGGGAATTTTATGATAATGGATTTATAAAAATTATTATTTCACCATGATGATCCCTTTTTTTGGGAAAAATATATATGGGTCATTTGGTTTGTGCATAAATTATAGGGAAATTAATTCCATTGATATATAGAATTAGTATAATATCTTCCACATTGATTACATGTTAGATCAAGTTCAAGGAACACAATTTTTTTCAAATTTGCACACCATTCTGGGTATCATCAACTGTGAGAAGTTAATTAGGTCATTCAATAGATGAAAGTTTGAATGAGGTATTGATATTTAAAATTTATAGTAATAACCTTTGGATTCATAAATTAATCCTCTATTTTTATTATCTGATGAGCCGGGTATTAAAGGGTTATTTTAATAGAATCATTGTTGAATTTATTGATGATTTTTAATATACTCTAAATGTTATTTTGATTGTAATTGTCATCTTTGTACCATTATTAAGGATCTTAGAGAAAATTAGTTATATGTAATAATTTGAAAATTTCAATTTTAGATTCATGATGATTATTTTCAAGGAATATTATCTCTAAGGATGGAATATCAGTTGATCTATCAAAGATGATGGAAATGATGGAATTACCAATACTAATGAATATAACTGAGGTAAGTGGGTTCTTTATACTAATAGGTTGATATAAAAAAAATTCAAAATTTTACTCAATTAGTTGTTTCCTTAAAATAGTTAAAATATATAATGGGGTTATGTTTATATGTCCATAAAATTGTAAGTATTATTTTGGATAATTTATGAAGAGATTCTTCAATTCAGTAATATTGACTTTACTATCAAGAAGGGAAGGGTTTGTGATATATAGTGATGCATCCAAAAAAGAACATGGATTTGTCTTTATAAAAAATTATAGAGTTATTTCTTATGAATCTAGGCTGTTAATGATTCATGAATATAAAAATCCTATCCATGATCTTGAGTTGGGACCCATAATATAGGAATAAAAGATATGGTTCCATTTACATTATGGTGAAATATGTGAAATAAATGTATATTAAAAAATAACTAAATCAATATTATCAATAAATAGCTCAAAATGTAGAAAATTTAATAGTTAAAGGTACCCAATGATTATTATTTCTTGATACACTACCGCTAAGGGAAGGAAAATAAGTTTTTTTATGCATTGAGTAGGAATGATTATAGAGGTTTTGACTAAAATAATGATTTAAAAATATCTTCTATTCATGTATATAGTAATGTTGGATATTGGAATTTTCTAAAAAGGGGAAACATCACATAAATTCCAAATGATATCCAGACCCACCTTATTAATGAAAATAAAAAGTTCCTTGCCTAATGATGTGAATATTGAAAAGATAATTAGATTTATGAATGATGGGAAGTTGGATGAAATAATAATTGAATATTTTTAGATGAAAATTGGAAATTGGTTATGTGTTCAATCCATACATGAGTTAAAGAGAATTGTTATATGAGACACAGAGGTCAAATTTTTCTATACACCATGGTAGCACCCAAATGTATCTATATTTTAAGGAATATTTATTATGGGACAATTTGAAGGGGGAAGTTTTAGACTACGTATCAATATGATTGGTATGTGAGTAGGTAAAGTCTAAGGCACAACATCTTAAATATTTCCTTGACACTCTTTCAATACTTCTGTGTAAATGGGGTGATATTATTATGTACTATTTCATTAGATTTATAAAGACCATAAGAAAGAAGGATCCTATATTTGTTATTATTGATCACCATACCAATTTCTCACATTTACCCATTATGATAGAAGATTTATATCATGAGAAAATCACATGAACCTATGTTAATGATTTTGTGACACATTATAGTGAATTTCTTTTGTGTTAATTTGATCATTATTCATATTTTACATCAAAATTATAGAATATTATTTAGAATTCTCTCATCATTAATCCTCATTTGAAAAAAACTTATCATCCTCAAACATATGGAAATCCTAAAAAGGATTTTTAAACATTATAACACATCTTGTGGTCATGCTCACCTGACATTCAAGGTAAATGGGGTCTATATTTTTATTCAGTAGAATTAAAACATAATAATAACTTCAATTAATGAATTTAAATGAAACCATGTGAGGAATTGTATGGTAAGAGATTTTATACTCTCAATTACTAGGATAAAGTTGGTGAAGGAAGCTTATAGTCATATATCATGCTGAGGAGAAATCAAAAAACAAGAAGACATTTTAGTCTCATATCCAGGAATCTAATAAAGGAAAAAAAATCTATGTTGTCAACTGAAGGAAGGATTTAGAGTGTCAACTGGCTGATCATATTTTCATAAAGTTATAACCATGAAAAGTTGGTATAATCTTTAAAAAAGTTAAACTAACTGCTAAGTACATTCGGCCTTTTAAAATTATGGAATGAATTGGAGTTGTGGACTAACATTTAAAAATGCCACCAAGCCACTCTAAATTTCAAGACGACTTCCATATATTTTTATTCATAATTTAAATTTCAAACCCGACACATGTGATCGATTTTGAGGAAATATAATTGGATTAATATTTATCTTATTCTCATTTTCATATCCTAATTCAGGATATTAGAGAACAAGTGTTGAGGAATAAGATGGCTAGGATGAAAATGTTCATTGAAAAAAATCATAAATAGAATAAAAAATTTAGGAAATCTAATGAAATTATGATGAAGAACTACACGTATCTGTTCATGAGGTAAAATTATAGAAATTCTGAAAACTAATAATTTAAGGTCAGAATAATGTAACACCAAATAATCAATTATAATAAATAACTTATTATTTTTAGAGAAATAATTGAATAATTTTCAAGTATTTATTATAGAATGTGACAAAATCTTAAATTATATATATTTAATTTGATTTAATGAATTTTTTTCATCATGTCCAAATTATCTTAGGGTAAATCTTTTTATTTTTTATAAATAGTTGATTTTTCTATGTATAATTAAATTTACTAATTTCTGGTAAAAATTATCACATTTACGTAATTACAATGATATAAAAACTAATCTAATTATTAAAAAAAAATTTAGACAAAAATTATATTTAATAATTAATATAATATATACAAAAATTACATTTTGAAAATGTTTTTTTTATATTTTGTATTTTTAGAAAAAATTATTCATCTGATCTAACATAAACTAATTAATTTTACTAGAATCCACATTAAAGATTTATTTCATATAATGTCATTTTTTTTACATAAAAAATTATTTTTTTATGAAATTAAATTTTTCACGATTAAAAAGATTTTTTAAATTAATTTCTACAATATATAGAAATTAAAATTTGAAAAAATTACATCATATTTAGAATCATCATTTGATATTTTTTTGATAAGGCTACTTTTATTTTTTTTTTCATTTTCAAAATTAACTTTAGTATAATTTTAATTATTAAGATAGGAGTTAAAAATATTTAAAATAGTTTAAAAAATGATAACAATTAAAATGATGAAAAATATTCTTAAATCCAGATGTATGGTCATATTTCAACCCTATATCATCTCATACTCAAATATGAGTCCATTTATATATATTTTTCTTGTGTAATACAATAATGAACTTTAATATTCTTTAAAATTCTATGTGTGTCTTCTACTTAACATATAAAAGTAAAGAACCTCTTATTTATTCTCCATATTCCAATAGCATGTTATATTATCCACTACATTCCGAAATCCTTCCCTAACATCTTCATACACATCCTAGATGTCCCTTTTTTATTGTAGTACCATCCTAATAATGTCTAATGTGTATGTTGAAGGATATGTCTTCAAGAGGAGGTAATCATCTTTATCGACTCTTTCAAATTTCATTTCTTATTATACTTATTATTATTATATAATACCAATAATAACATAATTACTCAAATATATTAAATACAAAGACATGTTCTGATTATTATGGGATAACAATTTTCTACCTCCTTTCTATCCTACATAAAAAAGCATCGCTCATCAGTATGTATAACCTACCCTCTCAATGCAGCCATTTCATCCATTTTTAATCACAACATAACATAGATGGTGAAAATGATGTAAATAATTAATATAATTAATATTTATTATTTAATTATTTTTCATATAGTATAATATATCATTTCTCTTATTACCCTTTCACATGTTAAAAAATTATAAAGTCGCTCAGGCGTATCTGTTGATTACCACCACCACGAAGTGATGTGATTTCTCTTCCATGACCATTGTTTGTTAATGATTTTAAATGTTTATATAATGAATATATATTATATTTATAATATAATTAAAATTACATAGACTATGTAACCACGAAAAATAATCCTGGACTAGGACTACTGAACTAAAACTGAAATGAAAAGGGAATCATTTTGCACTCATAAATTTATATTATAATAAATAATTATTAATAAATCGGTGTTAAAAAGAAACTATGGAATAATATATGATATTATAACCATTAATACGTTTTTTCAATATAATTATAATAAATTTAAATTTATTAAACACGATGTTAAGATCACTTATGAGGCAAGATGGACTTGAGGTAAGGATTAATTTTAAAATCACATCCTTATTTGAGAATTTTTTATATTTAATTTTATATTAGAGTAAGTTTATGAAATTTTTATCTCAAATATAATTTATTTTAGTATACATTCATTATATATATATTATCATGTATTTCTTCCATTTTAATTTTATTTTCCATTAAAATGATAAAAAAAATTCTTTAAAAGAAAAGCAACATTGTTTTTCAATTTATTCGGTAATATTTTCCTTCAATATTGTTATGTTTGTTATAATGTTTTCATTGATTTTTTAAATATTATATTTTAATTTATTAATCTCAATTTTACCCTTATATTATATTATATCAAAAAATTAAAAAGAATACTCTTTTTGGTTTCAAAATGAGGTGCCTTTTATCAAAGGTGTGACCAAAATCATTATTTTAAATTTTACCCCAAGAATGGATTTTCCCATCAATGTGAATATACCTTTACATGAAGATTAATTTAAAAGTTTATATGGTTCTTTTAGAAATATTATTCTCTTAATATTATATAAATATTTATTTTTCCATATAAGTGATTTTAAAATGACATTGGTATTTTCTTAAGGAAATATATTTTTTGATATTTTTAATGTATTTTACTCTATTTCAGCTCCATTTTATGAATCCTATGATTCAATGGTGATATAATAAATTGATATTATCCACCACATTACCCTTGATGGATCATGTTGTTCTTTTTATTTGTTGGGAAAATAATTAACATTTCATATGCTATTTTTTAATATGAATGTTTATGCTTATTATGTATTAAATTGTAATTAATTTATTTCATATGATAAATAAATTAGACTTTTAAAGTGATGGGTAGGGGTTGTTATAGCCCCTCAATGTATATTTAGGTCTCTTTAGAAAAACTATTATTGGTATTTGGTTTATACCTTACCTATTTATGTATGATGCCATGGAATTAGGCCTTGATAGAGAGATAATGATTCAAAAAAATATGAATTCTATAATTATGAATGTTTTTTTTGTTATCCAAGTGATTATTTAAGATTATAAGTCATCCATGGATTTAGTCCCATTTTATGATTTTATTTATATAGAGTATTATATTATTATTTTCCTCTAATATATTTTTCATGCTCTATTTTTTCTAAATTTGATTATTCTATGTTCATTCCCTTACTTAGAATCCGACCTCAACCATTGTTATGTTTTCTATTCCCTAGGATACCTAAAAGTGGGTTATAAATTATTTCATTGGTTTATTATAAGAAAATTGAAATTTCTTCTGAGAATTTTTATGTTCTATTTAGTTTTTTTATATTTATTATGGAAATCATGTTTTCCTCTAGTCCCCTATGACTATTAGACTATTTTATCCTTTGGGATACATTCCGTTGTATTTTGGAATAATTTTGTAAATTAACTACCTTCTATAGGTAACTAGAGTTAGGATGTCATACCATGCCCATAGTATTTAAAAGTGAAACCTTATATCCACAGGTAAAAATGTTCATGGTTATAACCCCTTTGGGTAAAATCACATATTTACAGTTATTTATTCCCATATCTATATCCTCATGCAATGAAACCCTATAACCATATAAATTTCTTCACATGGATAAAACATCACCATGTGAATTAATATAGAAATAGGTTTACATTCCAATTATTTTATTGCCATTGAGTTTGGGGAAAAGTTAATTTTATCAATGATGATGGCTATAAAACACATATAGCCATAGGTTTTGTAGCATACTGAAATAGGTTATGAAATGTTTTCTATACTGAACCACCCCCACCCACTAACCCATTTTTGGGATCCCCTTTATTTATATCTCCCTCACCATTCAGAATAGTGTTTAACAGTCATTAATTTTGCACATATGGCCTACCCTTTAGTAATTCGTTAATAGGTAATATAGTTTTCTGACTTTTATTGGACCATCCATCTATAAATATTTTTTGGCTTAAATTATCCATATATATAATTTCAAGCATGCATATATTATATGGTTTATATGATTTCAGATATTCATTTGGTCAATCTTTTTTTTGATATTCTTAACTCCACATAAATCTGGTAAATTATTTTTCCATAAATATATTAACATTTTTATGATTTTAGGTTGTGTTAGGTAACATCAAACTATAATTTTCATTTGTCTTTTATAATTTAATTTTTTAATTCTACTGATATTTATAAATAAGATTTTCCAATTTTAAATTTTAAATATAATATAAATTTATATTTAATACATTATTTTTTTATTACCCATCATTTTTGTCTCAAATAAGAAAGAATTATTTTATAGTGGCTCCAAACATAATATTTTAAAAATTATGTTAATGTAAATTTATGGTGCATTTCATTTCATTTTAATAATAAAAGTAGTCAAATGTTTCATGATGAATTATTTATTATCTATTTTAATAGAAAACATTACAATCTGAGAATAAGTCTTTTTACTATTATGGTGTAATTAAGAAGGATTTTTTAGTAAATGATGATTTATAAATAAATATATGATTGATCAATAATATCAATTAAATAAATTTACATATTTATATATTTATTTTGAAGATGAATGACTGTTTTTTTGGTGATACCAAAAATAAGTGTTATATGGGTCAGATGGTATATTTTTAGGGATGTGATAAATGAAAATAATAATAATGGATAAATAGAATAATTTCAAATAAAAATTGGTTATCCTATTGAAGATATGTGTTGGGAATTTATAAAAGTAAGTAATGATGTTTCTTTAAGAAATGGATTATTGATCTCTGTTATTAGTAAATAAATTTTAATATTATTGACACTCAAATTCTTAATTTGAAGAGTATTGAATGATTTTATATTAAAATGATTGATTTATCAAAATATTAATTTAATTTTATAATATTATAAATGTATTAAAATTGGATAGATTAATTAGTGAGAAATAAAGTGATTTAATCAGGTAACCTCCAAATGTGTTGATACATTACAAATTTATGATTTAATTTTTTTTCAATTATTCTAATATAGACAATTTTTTTTTATATTATGTTAAAATGTTATTGAATATATTATTTATTCATAAAATTAATTTACTTAGTCCCATATAATGTTTATATTTGAGATTCAATTAGACACCCATAATTTTAATGAATTGATCCACGGTCTGAATTATCTATAATTATATATCTATGATGTGATAAGTTTTTAAATTTTATATAATTTTTTAATAAATTTTTACAACTTCTAAATTCAATAATAATTTGAGTAATAAATCTATATATATGCATATTAATTATCCTACACATGAATTCTTGTCATTCCATTAAAAAGTTTTTATATTAATAGCTCATATTTGTGAACATGTATTGTGACGTATAAAATAAGATTTGGGGGATCCTTCTATTCCTGATATATTAATAAAATCACATCAACAACTTTAAATATTACATATAATTATATTAATATTTTTATTAATTTCCACAATGAAATAACATATCTATGAATGGATAGTCATATCTAACAAATAAACTAATGTATTTGAAAATTATTCTAAAATTTTTTGTCTTAAAAATCAAAATTTATAATTTCCTTTAACATTTTGACAAAAACTAAATAATATAAAAATTATATAACATCAATTAACATAATTAATCATGTAATAAATGACATACATATTTAAATAAAAATTATTCATCTAATAAATGAGACTAATATGGATTTATCTTCATGTTTATTATACAATTTATTTATTAAACACTTTAGAAAACAATTTTTTGTTATATTAAATGTTATTCTAAGACATATCATAGATTAATGTATAGATTACTGTGATGTTTTAGATAAAATAATAAATATTAACTCAATTTTTTTATTCGATGATGTAGATGATTAAATTATTATAATGGATTGGGAAACAAAAATTCAAAAATAACATTCATAACATTGGAACATTTGGAATTCGATAGTTTTTATTATTATGATATAGTATGTGTTTTTAAAACTTTTATTCATGGAAAAAAATTAATCTTTTAATTATATTACCCAAAAAAAATTATTTATTCAAAACATATTTACTATTAAAATAAAAGAAATATTTATTTGAGGGTTCATTGAATTAACTTAAAATAAAATTGTTACCAAATTATTATTTTTGTGGTCATAAATCTATGCATTAAAAATATTTTGTAACATTTTACTTTTTTAGGTATACTAATATATTTATTTAATTTTTTAGTAATTTATTAATGCCTCACATTACAATTTAAATGTTTTAGGTATCTATGTTTGCATGTTAGGAAATCTATAGAAAAAAATAAAATTAAAATGCACCACATAAAATTATTTGGGATGAAACCGTTGATAATAGTATGGAATATAACCTTTATGATGTTGTGATAAATTTTCTGACTCTTAAGAGAGGGCAAGGTCTTATTAAAACCCTATATGTTGATTATCATTTTATTCATTAATGTTTAAAAAATGAAATATATTCTGTCATAAATATTATGTCAGGATGCTTCATCGAGGTGAAAAATCAATTTCACAAAGGATGAAGAGGGTACATGAGGGGGTACAGAGATGTATAGTGTAAGGCATTAGATTTTTTTCTGACTACTAATATAACTTTTTATATTATTCAACCTCAGACTATACCACTTCTATCATCAACACACCTTCCACTGGACATACTATCGCCTTATATTCATTACCTAATGATGACAAGTACTTTTTCTTATCTAGTTCTACACAGTGCCTCACAAGATGGAGTTATCATTCTGTTATCACTACGTATTACCTATACCCACCATCCACTATATAGGGTATATCTTTTCCACACATCCCACCACCGTATTTATATCCACAATCTTTTGTATCAATATTTCACCTAGTTGTTATCCCCCATCACTTTTTTTCATTCATAAACATTAAATACTAGTCATATGTATGATATCACTTCAACAATAGTATAAGATACATCCAATACTCCTACTTCAAACATAGAAACCCAAGGGATAATAGATTCACAGTCTTCTTGTATTCTTTTAAACTTTACTAAAATTATTAATTGATAAATTTATTTATATATTTTTTTTCTTAACTAATTACCTATTTTATTCATCAGACGTCTCTTTTAACAAATAGAGAGGTCTCTCAATTATCTGTGGGGAATGGTATAGACATACCCAAATTATAGATCAACATAGTGATGACTGGATTATAATTAAAAATAATTATAAGGAAGGAAATAATTTTAATGGAACAAATTCCAAATGTAGAATCATTTTTTCCATTAATACAATCAATTAGAGAGAATATAGAGTAAAAATAAAGAAAATGACTGGGATGATATTTGGATAAGTAATATTAATTTGGATTTCTATATATGAAATTGTAACATTTTTTATCAAATACTTTTCCAATATAGATTAGATATAATTTACCGGACTTATATAACATCAAGACTATGAGTTTGATGGAGTTTGGGAAAATCTATTGGAATTCAAGTGTGGCTAGTATGGTGGCTAAAAATATAGAATTAGTACTGAGATTTATGTAATTAAAATTATTATTGATTTCCCACTATCAATGTATAGGGATAGGATTAGGTACTAGAATATTCAAGAGTTTAAAGAATATTAATATTTATATATAAACATTTTTATTTTAAAATTGTTTTTATAATTTATATTTTTATTTTTTGTAATATTTTAAAAATGGTGATACAATTATTTATTGGATAAATATTATTCAAATTAGATAAATCAATATTTCATAAAATAAATTCATAACCCATGGCACAAATTTCTTCTAAATCATAAAAAATATTGAGTAATTTAAGAAAATATCTTTATATAACGCATGAAAATATTTATTAAGACATGACCATATACATTTCTTATTAATGTAACTTAAGACTATAATTCACATTTTTACATAATTGAGGACCATTACTATATAGAGTTTTTGAGAATTATGTCATAAATTATTCATAACAATACCATATTATAAAAAGTTGATACTTGTTATCGGTACCCATTTTCCCAACATATGAAACATAAAAAAATTAACTTTCTTTATTTTATTGAAAAATATTTATGACATTAAATGGGGCTTTTTTTATTCTTACCCATCTATAGATATAGTTAATTTTATAAAAATGTAAGATGAGAAAAAAAGCTCAGTATGGTACATAAATGAAAATTTTCATTAGTTTAGTGGAAAACATGATATCTAATAAATATTTTTACTTTTATCATCATATTCTTTTAGAATTTGAAATAAATAATTTCCATGGTACAAAAACGTTTTTCTAAAATAAAATATTTAATACCCATGAATAGAAAATAAAAAATCACTTTTTGGGACATAGAGAATTATATTCATGACCCTTGTGAAAGTAAATAGCTCCCCAATAAATCCAAATAAGTAACCAACCTAGTTAAATCCATCTTTATATCCTATAAATACAAGGAACATTATTTAATGAATTGGAGTACTATATGGGAATACCCATCATTGAATCTTTATCAGGCTCACCTATCATATAATATGTAATAAGGTGACCCATAATATAAAACTTATAAGGCTCACCCATAATCATATTTAATTTTCATATACCATATTATGAATAAAATGTTTTAATTCCAAAATATTTTATAATAAAACCCTTTTAAACTCTTTTGGATCCATGTAAAAAAACTTTTCTATGATATAAAAATATTTTTTTCTTTTAAAATCCCATTTTAGAATCTAAAATTCCCGAATTAAAGGAAGAATGTGATTTCATTGATGAAAAAAATGAATCTTATAATTAAATCTTAATGAAAAATAATAATTTGTATGGTTTAATTTTTTTTCTCTCCATATTTGATAGCATATAACATTCTTATTTCATTTTTGTAAAGAAATAAACAAAATTACTAAAAAATATTCTTTTGAAAAAAATTCAAAAAATTTAAATTAGTTGTTAAATTCCCTTTATAATTATTTTATTTTTATTAAATATGTCCATAATATATTTTTTAGAAAATATGGACTTGTAAGAACAATATTTGTAAGTAAAAGATTAAGATGAAATTTTAAGAATAATGTCCTTTACCTTGAGTATAAATCCTCCTGTAAGCTATTTATCATAATAAATAACATGTTTTTATAAATTATTTACTTTAATATGAACCTTTTTTGTGATCATTATTCCTTTTATTTTAGTTAATAATATGTTATATATAATTACTTAATCAACTAATATTATGTTAGACGTTTTGATGATATTTGGATTATGTGTTAAAAATGAATTCGGTGGTATGGTCATGGTCAATGTGGTCATTCTTCCATTATTTACAAAATAATTATACTGAAATAATTATAATTACAATTAACAAATTATATTTTTAAATCCAACCATTAAATATTTTTCTGAAAAATTTACAACATTATAATCATGGAGACATATAAGTCATCATATGCATAAGTAACAATTCCATTTTTAAATGATCAGTGTGGAAAGAAGGTAAGTATTATTTATCCATAAATAATTAAAATAATATAATAAATATGAAATTATTTATTGAAATATAATTATATATATCATCAATTTGATGTGGCGATGAAAAATGAATCACATCTCTTCCTGGAGGTTGTAGTCCACATGTTAGCATGAACAACGTTATAAATTATTAGTGAATGGAAATGCAATAATATCAATTGATAAATTATGATTTAGAATTGATAAATATTACATTAATATTATAAATATATATATTATCCATTATTATAACCAAACATAATAGGAGGTTATTGGAAAAAAATTACACTAGTTTGCATGGTGATAGTTCACCGTACACCCAAATGATTCTTCATTTTCCATTTTATGGAAGAATGAGATAAATATAGGTTATTAAAATAAGATAATAAAATCTATTATTATGGTTGAAACTTTTTCTTTTTTATCATCGTGTTTGGATATTATTTGAATTAGGTATAAGATGAAATAAAATAAAAAAATTTGATTGACAACTATACCTCTCCATTAGAAAGCCTCATATGTTTTACACCAAATGATTTTACATGTTGATTATTTCTATCAAAGTAATATAGGGAGTGGTTAGGGATATAAGAATGGTATTTTAGAAAGTATTAGTTATTCAAAAATAATATTAAGTTTGAAGAGAAGATATGACTATGTTTCCTTTTATAATAGAGGGAGGGGAACTCTTGGGATTTCTTAATTGATTAAATTTATATAAATTATTTTTCAATTTTAAATGGATCCAAACTAACAATATTAGATGGTAAGCTGAGTATGAGTAAAAATCCTCATATCCACTATTTTTTTTACTATTTATTTACCCTTAACTTTTTTTAGCACATCGCTAACAGTTTTCACACTTACCATGATAATAAGATTTCTTACACTTTCAGGGAAAATATTGTGACTATAAATAGAAAAATAGATCATAAATGGCTCTTAATTGATATCATAAAGAATTGTCCCATTTAATTGGTTAATGATAAGTTTTTTAAGAATTTTTAATCATTTATCTAGATATTATTTATTATTTTATATCATTAATGTTAGTTTTAGAAATATTCATTTACAATCTCATTAATAACATCCACATATAAAAATTGTTATAATATAATAAATTAACCCTTACATAATATTTTATATCTCTTAAAAAAATTTAACTTAAAACTTCTTCAAATTATATTACATCTACTATTTTTAAAATCATGTATTTTATTTTTTATTAATTGAATAAATACTATTTGACGGTTGCAAAAACATTTAAGATAATTTATTTATACATAAAAATTAGAAACAGATTACTATGATAAAAATATAATTTTTCTTTCCAATAACTAGTTATAACCAAACCTATACCCTTTTTATCCTTTTGTACAAACATTAGGGATAATAAATCAAGGAGAATGATATTTTTTGTCTTATCTTTAGAAAACATAATTTAAAGGTAAAAATCAATAAAAAATGTAAAAAGGTCATATATTTGAATTTTGGATGATTATAGACAACGTAAATCAGCTAATAAAATTAATTCAAGTGTTTGATTAGCTTTTTTTCTTTATAACGTTTTTTTAAAATTAATTAACCAATTTTAACTTCACTATAGAAAGCTAATTTTTTATTCTCACAATTTAAAATTACTAAAAATAAAAGGGACCTGTTTAAAAATGTTGGAACTCTAAATTCAAATTATAGAACAAATTTTTCAATATTTTTCTAAAATAAATGATAGAATATATTTAAAATTATCCCTAAAATTGAAATGAATATAGGGTTCTCAGAAACATAGTGTCCTACAATACTTTCCATATAATGCATCAAAATGTTCCATTTGTATACTAGAATGAGAACTAATATTATAATAATGCTAAAAATATGAAATATGATGATTCTAACTTCCCTGGTAATCCATCAAATAAGGAAAATAGATTTCATCCATGGTTTGAATAATTCTCTAAGTCTATCAATCATATTAAGGATGAAACAAAAAATAAATTCAAAATCCAAGGGAATATAAATTCACTTTAAAAAATGAGATGGGAACCTAAGATCGTGGTTCGATAAAATGGAGAGATAAATTCCATGTAACCTGACAATATCCTTAAGGAATATTCGATAAATTGGATCTAAAGACATATCATATTCAATGGGAAGGATATTTTTTGATTTATTTAGTCGATAAAAAATAATCCAAATTTCATTTTTATATTAAGATGTATTTGGTAAAACCAACAAAAAATCAATCAATATATCTTCAAATTTCCACTCTGGGACTGTGAATGGGTGAAGATTCACCTTTAGTAAATTTCCAACTCCATTAGATTATTTTCTAGTCAAACCTTACATTGTAAAGTTATCAATATCTATTTTAATTCCATCTCAAAAATTAATACACCTAAATTTCTCTATACATCATAATACTACCATAGTGAATGAAAAATAGGGAACTATTAGATTCAATAAAGAATTATCACTTCAATTAAGAATCACAAGGTAGACATGGTATTTTCCAAATATGAAAAAACTTTATTCATCAACATTACCTTTTTATGACATACCCATTATAAAAAATTATTCTTATTTATATAAAATATGATCCTATTTATGAGTATTCATAATTATTTCTGTCATACATGATTGTACTGATGCCTGGAACAAAAAATATAATGTTCCTACATACAAAATTTATAGTCCAAAAATCTTGAAACCTTTAAAAATAGAGACATATTCCAAACAAAACATTTTTATATAGAATTATTTATCTAATATACAAAATTAGATACATTGTATTCATTTATTGCATGATACTAAATCATAAAATCATAATCATTAATATGTTCTAATGATAATCTCTACTTCATGTTCAACTCTATTTTAGGTAACATATACTTCAAACATTTTTTATCAGTATATATTTCACAGTTTACTACATATAATTGATGTATTCATATTTTTAAAACAAAAACTTCAAAAACTAATTATGAATCTTAAGTAAGATAATCCAACTCCATGGGTCCTAGTTATTATGAATCATAATGGATTACATGATGATTTTATTTCATAAAAAACTATTTCCCTTAATTGAAATATCATTTTAGATAAAGAAATATCTATTTCTAGAAGATAGGGGTAAACTGCAGTATTCAAAAATCTTATTTTTTGTTCCATAAAATAATCATCACACTCTTTTTTCTGGATGAATTTAACTCTTTTTTAGTTAATGTTGTTAGTTGGATAGATAATTGATAAAAGAATTCAAAAAATAGATTTTAGTTAAACAGTAATCTATAAAAAAATATGAATATATGTGTCATTTTTAGGTCTAGCACATTCATCAACAACTATTTTTTAATTTTGTTCAATATTTATCCATATTTAGAAATAATATATCCAATAATGTAAATTTATTGCAAAAAAAATTACACATAATACATTTTTGATATTGTTTATTTTCATTAAATGCTTTTCAAAAAAAATCCATAGGTGACTTTCATTATCCTCGCGAATTTTATAATATAATAATATATCATTAACAAACTTATCTGAAAACTTATCCAAATAGTCAAGGAGAACTCAATAAATAAGATCCGTTAAAACTTCATTAGAATTATACAACCAAAATGAAATTAATAAAAACTCGTAATATCATTATATAGTCTGAAAATCAGTATTTGAGCATTCAAATGATGATACTACGACATGAGATCAATAATTGAAAAATACTACGATCCTTGGAACTGATAAAACAACTAATAAATAAGGATATAAGGATACTTTATCTTTATTGTAATATTATGGAAGGCTCTATCAATGATTAAATGTCACATTAAACCATCATTATTTTTAACAAAAAAAATGGTATCAATACTTGGTGAAGTGATATGTCGTATAAAACATTTATCTTCAAAATCTTTTAAATTACTCTTTAATTAAAAAAATCTATCTTGGGGAATTATATAACAACGTATTGATATTTTATTAGCATAAAAAAATTCTATAGTAACCTAATAATCCATGTAATGAATAATATTAGGAAATTATTTAATAAAAAATATATATTAATTTAGAATTAGCACAACATTATTTTTTACATTTTTTTCTTGTAAACGACATGAGCTTGGTTACTTAAATTCTATATCTAATCAATTTAAAATATTCATGGAAATTTATCAAAGGTTTGAATTAATTAAATAAAAAAAATTATCTCAGTAATCTATCTTATCATGATAAATAGAAATCTAATCCACAAACAAAAATAATATCAAACTCTAATTAGGTCAGTTCAATAGTATTTTTAGGAAAGACCATAACACTAATAAAAAATAGTAAGATAACTATTAATCGTTGTTTCTTTGATATTAACAAATAGTGATTTCAAAAAAAATTGTTTTAATAAGGTTATATCTCCATTTTAGTTATTAATTTCAAAGAAATTATGGAAAAAGAGTATCCATACCATAATTGGGTATTATCTTAATTTGAATAAATAGGTACAATACATGTCATATAACACCCCCATGATTTTGGAGACCATTATTTGAATTATTTATATTTTTTTGTCTTAAATTTTAATCTACATCCAATTATGCTTTCATTATATGTTACACTAAGATATTTTTGTGCTACACCAAACTATGTCTTGTCCTGATTTATACACAACACTGTGTTTCTACAAAACAATATTTTATTATTATACTTATCAAATGATATAGTTATAAAATAACTGTTAAACATAGTAATATGAATATTAATAACTAAATTTTAAATATTCTTTATAATGGTTTCTTATAAATAAATCATATTAATGAAAAAACATATAATATTTGGTCAAATCTTTATATCTTTGAACATACTATTTTCTCAGATAAACTTCTTTTTATGAACATCTATGAACAATAATAAAATTAATTTTAGACAGATTTAGTAAATTTTTTTGATAAAATAAAATTTATTTTGGAATTCAAAATTTCAAAATTAGTGTACGGTGAAACCGTTTTTATTTTATGAAAAAAACTTCTTTTTTTATTAATTATGAGAAATTTTGAATATTGATCCAAAACTTATTTTTCTTCGAATTATTTTTATTATTACATTATAGTTTATCTTTTTTCTCGTTTAATTAGATAAATTTAATTTCAATTAATCATATTTATTTCATTAGAACCAATTTCATAATGAAATTTGATATAAACTCATTTCAATGATTTTATGATTTTTACTTTAAACCCCCTCTTTCATGAAACATCTATGGGATTAATTTAAAATTAATTTCTATCACATTTATATTTATAATTTGTAAAAAAAAATTGTATATCTTCAATCATTATAATTTATAATGTCAACTAAGGTACAATTATTTTTTTCCTAATAATTTATGTGAAATTAAATAAAATAAATTTGAACAATGGAGGATATAATTTGTTTTCTTAGTGTTTAATCCTTAATATTAATAGTAAAAATTACTTAGACACATATCCAAAATCCACTGGCTAACAATATAAATACCATATCAAATCTTGGTTAGAATTATTTTAGTTATTGGGATATTATTATATGAAATCAACCTATATGAAAATTTAAGTAAGGAAAAAAGAAACATTCCCTACCTTTATAGTTTATAATTCCTTGATATATGGACAGAAAAAAACACTTTATTTTTGTTGTAGAAATTTTTTTTAAAGGTAATGGTGTTTTTTTCTTTATATTAATTTATATTTAATTTTATGAGATGAATTATTTATATTAACTACTTATATAAGGCCAAATTATGTTTTTATTTAGATTAATATATCATGTTACACTAGTGTGAACTTAATATATTCAAATTATATTTTTGTTTTAAAAGTTTTAAATTTTATATTAATTAAATAATGTCACAATGAAAATTAAATTATATTATGATATTTTATTAAAATATTTTAAATATACTAAAAATCCTATATTTTTCAATATTATTTTTAGATTTTATTAAATATAAAATATTATATATTAATTGACTAATTGATCTTTTATAATTAATATAGAGACCTTCAAAATTTTTTTTTTTCACGATTGGGTTTAATGAAGTGTTCTTGCGCATTACATGCCCTTGTTTTAAAGTTAATTTCCAAAAAACAAGAGATTTATTTTAAAATTAGATATATTATTTAGAATTGTTTTGGTCTATATTGTATAACAAATATAACTTTAATTTATTATTAATGGTTAAATTAGTTAAGTTAGAAAACTAGTTAACTTAGTTAAAAATTAAAATTATAAAATTTGGGAAACATAAAAGGTAAGGAAATAATTATTAAAATGTACCTATTTTTTGTGTTGGAGGTTTTTATAGACCTAATTACCCATTAATATATTATTTTCCTATTTTTTAATCACAATTTTTAAGGAATACTCCACCAATAGTGTTTACCTTTTGGTATTCAAAATAATGGAATCCCTCCTCATCTATAAAAATAAATTCACTTATCCCATTCCTCACACCTCTCAAGAAACATTAGATCATTCAATTAGTACTCTAATAAGATTTTATTTCCACACCTCTCAATCTAGAAGCCAAAAAATATGAAATAAATAAAACCAAGATGGCCCTTTGGTGAAAACCAATATTAATTACCGAAAGAAGATGTAACATACTTCCACAAGCTATATTCTTTTATTTTCATTCTCCACCCACCCACAAAATAATGATATTATTAAATAATTATATAAAAAATTAATTATCCTCAATGAAATTAGATGGTTTTATTCTATGGTTTTGACATACTCGAACAAACACATCCATCAAATTGGTAATGAGCTTACTATTCATTTTTACGGTGGACTACCGCCTCGCGAAATGATGTCATTCATTTTTCATTTACCACATATCATGGTTGGGAATTATAATGGAAATAATATTCATATCATGTTTTTTATTCTAGAAATAATTAAATAATGATCTAATTAAAAATTATTTAGAATAAAAAATCAAAACATATACTAAAAAAGCAGATATTACCTAGAATGTAACATTAACATTAAGCATTGAATAAACTGGTAATATAATGTTGTGATAAAATGATATATGGTTATATATATAAATAATATGGTATTTTTTTGATTTGTAATAAAATTATACTTATTATATAATATTTTTTATTGTGTACAAAATAATTTCCAGACTTTAAGTATGGGTTTTCTCGTCTCATTTTTATTTCTGTGAGATATATGCTATATTCACCACTTATTATTTTTTTGTAGTGTATATACTACCCTATGAAATTTTATATAATAAATTTATTTTATTTTATTATATTAAATGTTTAATTTGATGGTATTCATTAATTTACCCCACAATTACAATGTTAGTCATGTAGTTAGGGGATTTCTAGTCTCACATTATTTTTTCTAGGTTTATGACTGATTTATAACTCGTTTATTTTGTGTGGTTTATATACATGATATGAATGTATTATATGATCCTTATCCATAAATTTATTGGTCATTAAATTATAAGGCTCCATCATTAAACATCACTTAATCATGAGTTATTTCAAGAATACACATTGAATATCTTTTCAGGTTTAGAGTTTTAGAGAATTAGATTATAAATCATGCATTACATTCCACATGTAAAAAAGGTGGTTAAATCAATGATAGTATTTATTTACCAATGGAAACATATTTAAAATAAAATATGGAATCATTCTTGAAAATTCCTCGACACTATCATCACATCATGTAACTTTCCCTTGACTTATGAAAAACATTTCAAAAACTTGGGATGAGCATAAAAAGCTCAGTAAGGAATATAAAAATACGAAAAGAAAACCTTAGTCCATGTATACATAAGAATAAATGAAATCATAATTTATTCATAGAATATAAGCACTTTAACATACCTCATGAAATCATAAGAATCATGAATAACTCATACAAATCCTAAGACATAAAGTTATCTTGAGGAATTCATAACATCCTTACGTAGGGAGTAACCCTCATGGTTATGTTTGGAATACCCATCACAGTATATTCCCTAAATCTTTTTGGATAAACCTTAGCATTTAACTCCTTCATGTTCCCCAATTCATTGGAGAGCTATATCGGAATCACCATCCCTTATTTTATCACGGAACCACCCGTCTTCATAAACAATGCCCAAGAACCATAACATAATCGTATCAAATAAAACATGCCTAAAGAAAACAAAAAATTCCAACATTTCAATCACAAGATATCAAAAACACATTGATATAATAAAAAAGTTATCAAAGCCATTTTCAATACCACAATAAAAGAAAATAAAAAAATGGTATTTATTTTTCATTTTAAAAAATGTTATGGCCTGTAGAGGAATCCAATACTCAAATAATGGTCACAGTGGAAGAGATGTCGTTGTAGCCGCATACGTAGGACAAAAACATCCCCTCTTGTCATTTAGTAAAACGATATTTATAAAAATATTCTTTTAGTATAAAATTCAATGTCAAAGGGGTGTATACACCATATAAATGAAAGTTGTGTATAAAACAAAATATGCCACAATGAAAGGAGATTGAGACGAAGTCCCTTACCTCATGTCCGGCTTGACTCGATCATTATTTAATCTCATGAATAATAAAATATATTACATTCTACTTGATTATGAAACTTTTTCAAATTCATTATCCCTTTTATATCACTTATCACCATGTTATGAACATTATGTAATCATTTATGTTGATAACGGTCGTTTTTTCGGTCTTTGGTAGTTGACTAAAAAATAACCTTCTTATAATCACAAGTCGTTCATGTGGTAAAATATCCATTATCTCTAGAATTATATTCATGATTTAGGTATCATATATATCATATATATCAAGTATATACAAGAATTTATAATATAACATAACATTTATAGGTAAGAAATGAAATACACCGTTCATGGAGACGGTAAGCCGTACATATGGATGAACGCTACTTTCATTTCGATTTTGTATTTAATGGAATGAAATTATAATGATATAAAGGTATATTATAATTCCAGTATAATATCATATGTAATACCATTAACTCCATCCTTTTTACATTCCACATATGGCATTAACGAATCAAAACACTTTGAGGTGGCGGTAGTCCACACTTCCTAAAATGAAATTATTGCATTAACCCATAATGGAAACAATAAAGGTATAGCATAAATGAAAGATAAAGATTCATAAGAAAAAAATATACATAATATATTTCATATATAAATATAGTGACATCTTAATGGATTCCATGAAAGGTGTTAAAAGAATATTTAATAATCATCGTTTCGTGAGGCAGTAATTCGCCACTCACAGAAATAGTATGTTCTTTAACCATTATATGGAAATGTGTTTAAGTGTAAATAAAATACTTCCCATAAAAACATCCTAGTATATATAAGATACAGTTTTTGTTACAAAATAAAGGAATAAAAAGAGTTTATGGGGTTGGAGAAGAAAAATAAAACAAAAGAACATAAGAGAAGACATTACCTTTAAATCGGGTAACTCCCCTTGATTTGAACCAAAATGGTGTATTGAAGAGATTTATTCCCAAGGTAAGGCTTCTAGGATGAATAGAGGTATCTGTAGAGATAAAAAGAGTAGAGTTTGGGAGAGCCAATGTCTTGAGAGGTGTGGGTAATGAGGTAGAGGTTGGGGCCTTTTATAAGAGGGAGGAGGGGCACTCTTGGAAAGTCTAGAAATGGTACTTTATTATAAAATGTGTTTCGTATTTTAAAAGTTAAAAAATGATATATTTCTAGGATAAGGGGATAAGGGTTCGAAATCCACCCATAAAATAGGTTTTTGACATGTGTATGTCTTATATTTTACATTATCATTTCTTTTTATTTAAATCATTCATTAATGAGGTAATCACTACATCATCATGGTGTCATAAATAAATTTTTTTATATAATGTCTAAAAATTATAAAAAAACACCGTGATGTAGGATGTCTTTTTACCTTTACAATTACTTTTTATAGTCTAAAAGATAATTTTTTTAGACAATATTAAAATTGTTTTACTTATGTGTTACATACTTTTGTTATATTTAGCTTGCTTTAAAAATAAAAAGATAAAATGTCACTATCACACAAAAGTGATTCCATGGGGTCCTAATGTTGGAACAAAGAATCCAATGGTCGGCCAAGACACAACAAGTAGAATTATGACACATTTTGGGGTCATTTTATATTATTATGATGTTATTTTATTACCCATAACTACCTGATTACTAATTAATCACGATAATTAAAGATAATTACTGTCATTGTTATTCATAATGTCCAAAAACAAAAGAGTATTAATTACATAATTTGGACCTTCTGATTCAAAATATGGAATCCATTTTACCAAATTCCAAATACATAAATTGAAATAGTTAATTTAAAAATAATTCTCTTTGTCAGAACAAATAGCGGGTTTTTTGAAAACAATATCTATCAAAAGTTTGACACTTGTTTATACCCAATTCCAAAGTGAAATTAATTACAATGAACAATATTGGATTAAATGGTAATAATATATTCTAATTAAAATTTAAAAATAATTAAAAGGAAAATATATACATATAATTTAATTATATGAAAAAGTAGTTTTGAAGTAAAATTCAGTATTTTTCACTATTCATTAAAAAATGAACATTGCCAGAAAAATACCAAAAATTTATCCGAAGTAAATTTCAATGCCCTGATTCTAATGAATAAGTTTATTTTTAAAAATGGATCTTATGAAATTGTCAAAAGATAGATTTAAAAATGTTTCTCCATCAATAGGTAGTAAAACAATCTTTTAAAAAATATTATAGAATTTTATGCTTAAGATTGGATTTATTCTAATTTTAAGCCTCTAAAACACTATATATTTCATAAATTGACTTATATATTAAAATAAATAATTATTTACTTACTTGGGATGTTACATCCTTCCCCCTTTATAAATTTTTGTCCCCGCATTTTTATTACTTATCAAATAAGTGGGGGTATTTATCCCTCATTTAATTTTCAGATTCCCATAATGCCTCTTTAATGATGTGGTTTTTCCACAAAACCATTACTTGATGAATCACATTATTCTATAACACTTTCTCCCTATGGTTGAGAATCTGGACAGGTTTTTCCTCATAATATATATTCTCTTCCAGCTGAACTACCTCGAGACTCAAAACATGAGATGGATCTCGTATGTACTTTCTTAACATTGAAACATGAAAAAACTATGTACTTGAGATAAACTCGGAGGTAAAGCCACTCAGTATGAAACTGATCCAACTATCTCCAGAATTTTATATGGTCCAATGATCCTTGGAATCGGTTTTCCTTTATTACCAAATCGCATCACACTTTTCCATGGTGAAACATTGAGGAATACATGATCACCTTCCTCAAAGGAGAGATCCTTCCTCCTGTTGTCTGCATAACTTTTCTGCCTTCTCTGAGATGTTCTTTTGTGTTTTCGTATCAGATGAACTTTTTCTACAATCTCTTCTACCAATTCTGGTCCCATCAACTTCTTTTCACCTAATTTATCCCAAAAAGTTGGAGATCGACACCGCTTCCCATATAATGCCTCAAATGGTGCCATATGTATAATGGAATGAAAATTGTTATTATAAGAAAACTCATCCAAAGAATGATATTGGTCCAAATTCCCTGATAATCCATTAAAAAAGCATTTATCATATCCTCCAATGTCTGAAATGATCATTCTGTCTTCCAATCTGATTGAGGGTGAAAAGTTGTAATAAAATTTAATTCAGTACCCAATGACATTAGAAGGCCTTTCTAAAAGTTAGAAGTAAAATTGGGATCATGATCAGTTACAATGGAAAGGGGAACTCCATGTAACCTGACTATCTCTTTATGATAAAAAAGAGAAAGTTGATCTAGGGATAACGTATCTCAATTATAAAATAAATGAGCATATTTAGTCAAGCTATCAACAATAACCCAGAATGCATTATTACCTCGAGGTGTCTTTTAAAATCCCATAATGAAGTCCATGGATAGACTCTCCAATTTCCACTCTGGCACAGGTAAAAGCTGAAGCATCCCATTCGGTAATTGCCGCTCTGCTTTAACCAGTTGACAATTCAAACACTTCACAGTAAAATCCACAATATCTCTTTTCATTCCATCCCACCTGTAATACTCCCGAAGATCTCTATACGTCTTAGTACTACCAGGATGAACTGAGAACGGAGAACTATGAGCTTCACATAACAACTCTCTCTTCAATTGTTAATCAAAAGGCACACATAATCTCTTCCCAAATATCAAAACACAATCATTATCAATGTTTAATTAAGGTAACATACCCTTCTGAACCAGCTCTACCTTTTTATTCAACTCACTGTCTTTCTTCTGAGCGTGCTTAATTCTGTCTGGTAGAGAAGATTTCACTAATACCTGAAACAAAATAGAAGAACATCCTTCACCAACAACTTCAATGACAAAGTTTATCAAATCCTTGACCAAAGGATCATGTTCCAAACTTAACATGGTTAATGAAGCATTACTTTTTCGACTCAAAGCTTCATCAACATTATATTCTTTTTCTGGATGGTAATGAATTGTATAATCATAATCCTTGATTTATTATAGCCATATCCTCTGTCTCATGTTCAATTTTTACTGAGTGAATATACACATTAAACTTTTGTGATCAATATATATTTCACACTTTACACCATACAAATGATGCCCTCAAATTTTTAAAGCGGAAACCATAGCATCTAATTCCAAATCATGTGTAGGGTAATTTACCTCATGGGTTTTCAGCTGATGTGATGCATGAGCAATTACATAATCATTATGCATTCGGACGCAACCAAGTCCTATCAATGAAGCATCACTGTAAATAAAAACATCACCATTCCTAAAAGGTAGTGCCAAAACTAGAGAATTCACCAATCTTTTTTTCAATTCCTAAAAACAATCATCACATTATTTTTTTCAGATTAACTTAACACCCTTGTGAGTTTTCTTAGTCATTGGACTAGATAATCATGATATTTTTTTAACAAACCTTCGGTAATAGCCTTCCAAACCAAGAAAACTACAAATCTCAGTTACATTTATGGGTCTAGGCCATTCTTCAACAACCTTTGTTTTTTCAATATCTATAGTTATTATATATTTAGAAACAATGTGACCAAGGAATGAAATTTGATGCAACCAAAACTCACACTTTCTGAATTTCCCATACAATTTCGTTTTTAAGGTATGAAAAATTACCCTTAAATAACTTTCATGCTTCTCTTTACTTTTAGAAAACCAAAAAATATCATCAATGAAAAAAACCACAAACTTATCCAAGAACTCATGGACAATTCTATTCATAAGGTCCATGAATATAATAGGTGTATTGGTTAACCCAAAACGCATTACTAAAAATTCATAATGGCCATATCTTGTATGAAACGCAGTCTTCGGAAAATCTGCTTCCTTTACCTTAAACTGATGGTACCCCGATCTCAGGTCAACCTTTGAAAAATACTATGCTCCCTGGAGATGATAAAAAAAATAATCAATATGAGGAAAATGATATTTGTTAATAAAAGTGATGTTATTCAAGGCTCTATAGTCAATGCAAAGTCTCATTGAACCATCTTTATTTTTAACAAATAAGATAGGAGGACTCATGGTGATGTGCTAGGTGGAAAGAAACCTTTCTCTAATAAATCTTGCAATTTCTCCTTCAACTCTAAAAGTTCAATTTGAGCCATTAGATAAGGGGGTTTTGAAATTGGCTTATCATCAAAAAATTAGTCAGCAGTAAATTCAACTTACCAATTTGGTATTATTCCAGGAAACTCGTCAGGAAAAACATCAGGATACTAATTTACCACTGAAACATCATTAATCGTAACAGTTCCTTTGTTTTCAACAATATGTGCAAGGTAACATTCATTTCCATATTTTACACGTTTCTCAGCCTCTTGATATGTTGTCAACATTAAGGGTTTATTGTTTTAGACAAACTAAAAGTATTTCTGAAAAGAAACCTCTTTAGCTCTACAATCAATCTTAGCATGGTAAACAGAGAGCCAATACATACCCAGGATAACACCAAACTCTACTAGAGGTAAAACAATAATGTTACCAAGTAGGTTCTTTCTAGAGATAAGGATATGGTGATTCTTATAAATTATTTTTGCCTCAACATTTCTCTCGAGTGTTTCTACCAAAAGTTCAGGAGTCATTTCTTGAGAATGAATATCCAATTTACTAGAAAATGTTTCAAAGATAAAAGAATGTGTAGACCCTGAATCAAAGAACACATTGGCATAATATGAAAAAAGAAACAAATTACCTCATATGACTTCATTTGATAGCCCAACATTTGCTAAAGTAGTCACAAAGGATTTCATCGCACATTTTTTCTTGTAGTCTAACTGCTTCCCATCATTTGATCTCTTTGTCGAACACTTGTTTGTATAATGACCCATCTCATTCCACTTGAAAAATTTCACTAACTGTAAATAAAGTTTGGTCTTACCATCACCCTGATCATTTTCAGTGCAATCACAAGCCTTGTGTCCCATCTTACCACATCGGTAGCACATTCCAAAATTCAAAAGACATTCCCCAGCATGCTTTTTACCACATTTATCACAAACTGAAAACATAGTTTTCTTACCATTATACCTTTTTGAAGGATCATTCATTTTTTCATGCCACCACGATCTCTTATTCTGTTGGTTGTTATAGAACAATTGATCATCGGAAAACTCCATTTCCACCTTCTCAGCACACCAAAAAGACTTTTAAAAACTTTTGAACTCACGAGAAGCTAATTACCTTTGATATTTTGTCATTAATACTAATAAAAAACGATTTATTTTACTATAAAGGTCTCGGATAAAATTTGGATCATACCTTTCCAATCGAGTGAACCTTTCTTCATAAGCAGCCCCTGAATCGTCATTTTGCCACAATTTCAAGAATTTTTTTCTATCCTAAGTCGAATAGCCTTCAGAAAATATTTCTCATAAAACATACAATTGAATTCATCCTAGTCAAGAGCATAAATCTCATCTGCATCCCTAATATTTTTTACCATTGACCACCACTGATCTTCTTCACCCTCTAAACAGTAAATTTCTAGACTAACCTTTTGATTGTCTAAACACCTCATGACATTGAAAATCTTTTCTAGTTCTTTAATCCACCCTTCAGCAAGAACAAGGTTAGATGATCCTCTGAATTATGGGGGATGTTTCCTCATGAAATTTCCCACTACTGACATGTTCCTCTGTGGTTGATCAAGCTGATCTTGTGTAGGGATACCACCACTATTTATTGCTTCAGTCAACTGTGGCATTACGGCAACAAACTGTTCAGTTCCAATTTCGACCATCTCAGGATGCTTATTTGGAAGGTCATTTCCTTCTGTATGCCTTCATAGCGCTGCTTCCCTATTTCCTCTGTGGAAAATCATTCTGAACAAACATGTCTTAGATGAAGCAACATGGTAATATTCAAATGCTATATCATTTTCAATTTTACCATAACAATTTTTTGGATATTCATATAATTTTATTCTAACTCCTAAAGTTATCTAATTTGACCTCTGATACCAACTATAAGGCCCCAACCTTAAACATCACATAATCTTGAGTTATTTAAAGAATACACATTGAGGATATTTTCAGGTTTAGAGTTTTAGAGAATTAGATAACAAATCATGCATTACATTCGACATTTAAAAAAGGTGGTTACATCAAAGAAATTGTTTTTTTATAAAAGGAAACATATTTAAAATAAAACATGGATTCTTTCTTGACACTTCCTCGACACTATCATCACATCATGTACCTTTCCCTTGACCTGTGAAAAACATTTCATAAACTGTGGATAAGCATTAAAAGCTCAATAAGGGATATAAAAATATGGAAAGAAAACCTTTGTACATGTATACATAAGAATCAATGAAATCATACTTTTTTCATAGAATATAAGAACATTAAAATACCTCTTGAAATCATAAGACTCATGAATAACTCATACAATTCATAAGACATAAAGGTAACTTGGGGAATTCATAACATCCTTACGTAGGGTGTAACCATCATGGTTACGTTCGGAATACCCATCACATTATAATCCTTAAATCTCTTTAGCGAAAGATTAGAATTTAACTACTTCACATTACCCAATGCATTGGAGAGCTGTATCAGGATCACCCGCCGTTAGTTTATCACGAAACCACCTATCTCCATAAACAATTCCCATGAACCATAACATAATCGTATCAAAAAAACATGCATAAAGAAAACATAACATTCCCACATTTCAATCACAAGATATCAAAAATAGATTGATATAACCAAAACATAATCAAAACCATTTTAAATACCACAATAAAAGAAAATTAAAACAGGGTATTTATTTTTTATATAAAAAAATGTTATGGCTTGCAGAGGAATTTGAAACTCAAATATTGGTCATGGCGGTGGAGAAGTCGTTGTCACCGCATATGTAAAAAAAATCATTCCCTTTGGTTTTTTGGTAAAACGTTTCATATAAAAATATTCCTTTTAAATAAAAGTAAAATTAAAAGGGGTTTATACACCATATAAAAGAAAGTTGTGTATAAAACAAAATATGCCTCAATTAAAGGAGATTGAGATGAAGTCCCTTACGTAGTGTCCTACTTGACTCGATCATTCATTAATCTCTTGAATAATAAACTAGAGTTAATTTCTAATTTCTTAAGAACATTTTTCAATTTCATTTTCCCTTTTATGTCACTTATTACCAGGTTATGAACATTATGTAATCATTTAACTTGATAACGGTTGTTTTGTCGGTCTTTGGTACTTGAGTCAAAAATAACCTTCTTATAATCACAAGTCGTTCATGTAGTAAAATATCCATTATCTCCAGAATTATATTCATGATATAGGTATCATATATATCATATATATATATATATATATTATATACATGAATTTATAATATTACATAACATTTAGAGGTAAAAAATGAAATGCATCGTTCATGGAGATGGTAAGCCGTACGTACGCATGAATGCTAATTTCATTTCTATTTCATATTTAATGGAATGAAATCATAATGATATAATGGTATATTATAATTCCAGTATTATATCATATGTAATACCATTAACTCCCTCCTTTATACGTCCCACATATGGCATTAATGAATCAAATCACTTTGAGGGGGCGGTAGTCCGCACTTTCTAAAATTAAATTATCGCGTTTACACATAATGGAAACCATAAAGGTATGACATAAATGAATTATACATAATCATAAAGAAAACATAAACATAATATATATCATATATAAATAGAGTGACATATTAATGGATAACATGAATGGTGTTAAAAGAAGATTGAACAATCAGTGTTTCGTGAGGTAGTAATTTGCCACTCACAGAAACAGTATGTTCTTTAACCATTAGATAAAAGTGTGTGTAAGATTAAATCAAATAATTCTCATAACAAAATCCTAGTATATTTAATATACTGGTTTTGTTACAAAATAAAGGAATAAAAAGATTTTATGGGGTTGGAGAAGCAAAATAAAACAAAAGAACATAAGAGAAGACATTACCTTTAAATCGGTTAACTCCCTTGGTTTGAACCAAAATGTTTTTTTGAAGAGATTTCTGCCTAAGGTAGGGATTCAAGGATGAAAAGAGGTATGTGGAGAGATAAAAAAGTAGAGTTTGTCCGAGTCAATGTCTTGAGAGGTGTGGGTAATGGGGTATAGGTGGGGTCCATTTATAAGAGGGAGAAGGGGCACTCTTTTAAAGTCTAGAAATGGTACTTAATTATAAAATGAGTTTCAGATTTTAAAGGTCCCACAATGCTATATTTCGAGTAAAAGGTGATAAGGGTTCTAAATCCACCCATATAATATGTTTTTGACAAGTGTAATTCTTAGATTTTACATTATATTTTTATTTTATTTAAATCGTTCATTAATGAGGTATTCACAACATCATCATGGTGTCATAAATAAATTTATTTATTTAATGTCTAAAAATTATAAAAAAATACCATCATGTAGGTAATATTTTTATCGTTTCAAGGACTATTTATAGTCTAATAGATAATTTATGAAGACAAAATTTAAACTTTTTTACTTAGTTGTTGTGTACTTTTGTTATATTAAACTTTCTTTAAAAATAAAAAGATAAAAAGTCACTATAACCCAAAAGTGATTTCATGGGGTTCCAATGATGGAACAAGGCATCCATTGGTAGGCCATGACACAACCATTAGAATTAAGACACATTTTGGGGTCATTTTATATTATTATGATGTTATTTTATTACCCTTAGATACCAGATTACTAATTAATCACGATAATTAAAGATAATTATTGTCGTTACTATTCATAATGTCCAAAAAATGATTCTTAATTACATAATTTGGACCTTATGATTCCAAATATGGAATCCCTTTTAAAAAATTCCAAACACATAAATTGCAATAAATAATTTAATAATAATTCCCACTGTCAAAACAAAATGCAGGTTTTTTAGAAACAATATCTATCAAAAGTTTTACACTTGTTTTTACACAATTCCAAAGTGAAATTAATTACCATGACCAAAATTGGATTAAATGGTAAAAATATATTCTAATTAAACTTTAAAACAAATTTAATGGACAATCTATACATATAATTAAATTAGATGAAAAATAAGTTTTGAAGTAAAATTCAGTATTTTTCACTATTCATTAAAAATGAACAATGTAAGAAAAATACCAAATATTTATACAAAGTAAATTTCAATGCCTCGATTCTAAAGAATAAGTTTATTTTGACAAATAGAGCCTATAAAATTTTCAAAATATATATTTAAAAATGGTTTTCCATCAAAAGGCATTAAAACAATCTTTTAAAAAATATTAGAGAATTCTATGCTTAAGATTGGATTTATTCTAATTTTAAGACTCTAAAACACTATATAATTCATAAATATACTTAGATATGAAAATAAATAATTATTTACTTACATGGGATGTTACATACATACCAATTTATGATCAATATTATTTAGGTTTTATGGTTAAATTTTTTCCAAATATGTAAGTTAGTATTGCCACGATTTTCCTTCTTTTAGACACAAGTTTTGTTAGGAACCTATTTTCTTATATGAGTTGTATAAACAAATATAAAATATATAATATCATGTTTATAATTACTTTCTTAATATTTTTAGTTTCTTTTAATTTTGTTATTTCATGATGATTATGATTCAATGTTACCAATGTGGTAACAGTTTATTTTTAAAATCTCATCATTTATAGGGATTATTTCTAATTATGCTTCAATTGATGAAATATTGTGATCTATTTATTGAGAAATCTCATATAATTTATTATCCATTTTATATCAATTTTTTATTAATGTAATGGTGTAATTTTTAATCTCAGTGGTATATAATATAATTAAGAATGTTATTTTAATAAAATTAAACCTTACTTCTCTCTTCGGATAGAAATACTTGTTCTTTCAAAATAATATTTTATAAAAAAAACTATAAAATTTTAAAAAAAAATTAATCTCATTTTCAATGAAAAATATTTTTAAATATTTTATGTTTTAAAATTTTAATTCAATGTTTCTAAATATTTCCATTATAAGTTTTCTAAGGTTATTTTCAAAGGAAATTGATTTCAAAAATGTTTTATTTTTTATGATGAGTTTTTTAAAGTGGAAATGATATTTTTCTCAAAAAATGTTTAAAAATAATTTTATATATTTTTTTATATTTTTTCAAAATGGATTTCAAATAACAATATTTTGAAAATTTTATATTTTTTAAACAGTTTTTTTCAAGGGAAGGTTATGTTTCAGGTAATCATTCAAAATACTTCTCCGTATAAAATAATATCCTTTGGTATAGTTTATGATTTACTTGGGTAATGACCCAAGGATACCATTAGTATTATTTATTAAAATGTATTATGTTTTACGGAATTATGTTCAAAAACATGTTTATTTTCCACAGTTCAATCACAATTAATGTTATTATTTTGAAGCCCATTTCTTTCCAATGAGATAATCACATTTAAAATATATTGACATGAAACCCATTTATTTTCTATGGGGTAAAATGTTACCAAATAATAATTATTTTTTAATTTTATTATTATTTTAAATAATTTTTTACTTTATTCATGTTATGTATCATGGGTATACCTTATATGATGGGATGGACTAGATAGTGTCGGGTAATCTCATTACACATTATATGATGGGGTGGAAAATATAGAACCAAGTAATCTCATTAGATAATATATTATGTTGTGTCCCAGATAAAACTGACTAAGCCCATTATAGCTTATATGATGGGGTGTTCCATATAGAATCACGTTATCCTGTTACAAATTATATGATGGGGTGTCCTAGATAATGTCGGGTAATCCCATTAAAAAATATATGATGAGGTGTCCTAGATAGTATTAGGTAATCCCGTTACATATTATACGATGGGGAGGCCTAGATAAAATCACTTGAGTCAGTTATATCTCTCTAATTTATTGGGTAAGGATTCATATCTATTAAGATAATTATAGGAATTACTCGATGAGATTCGTCCATTATGGGAAGAAGGTATAACCAGATCCCCTATATGGAAATGACTATTACTAGGGATGGGGTTGTGTCCCTCCTTGTAGGTGTAGTCCCCATAAAGATCAAAGATATGTTTTTTCAATGAGCCTTAACATATGGAATGATTCTACATTTTTATGCTTCTCACAGAAATTTGATGTATTACTCCTATGTTATTATTCTATGGCTTATTCTCTTGAATACCTTATGATTCATGTCTTATGAAATGAAAATATTTATTCCATGACTCTTGATTATGATCTATAAAATGGAGGGTATTATCTTCTAATTTTATGATCATTTTATCATACCCGTATGTTGATGTGATGCATACATATCTCTATTTGTTCCCACTGAGCATCTTACCTCTCCCCTTTTTTATGGTTCCTTCCCCTAGGTTATAAAGAATGGTTTTATGTAGGAGTACTAAAGGGAAATATCATTAATATAGATCTTGAATATTTTTATCCAATTTGGAATAATATGTTTCCATGTTTCCAAATACACTAAACTATTACAATCTTTGAGAATATACTTTTACAATGCGATAAATATTCTTCTAAATTGATGTAATATCATTGTTTGTTAAGCTTGGGACATTATAGTGTGTATCAAAGGGAAGGCTTAGTTTTCTTTTTTAAACTAGGATGATAAAACAATAGTAACATCACTTGATATATTTCTAAAGATAACTCTAGGTATTTATATAATGACTTGACTAATATTTCATCGATTTAAAATAAGCGGTTAAAATTTAGAAATCTGGTATGTAATTCTTCATGATTATGTGTCTTTTTTATGATAATTGATTCTCTCACTATGTTTTCTAGTCTGTGTAAATAGTCTTAACACTAAGGAATTTGGTTAGCACTGAATTTTTTAGATTTGGGAAGTATATGAATTATAAAAATTGAAGTCCTAAGTATAAATCTCATAAATATAATTAGGAAGTCGCTATGAGTATTGGTTATACTACTGATGATAATGGGACTGAAAAATATGTTTGACAGACATGGGATTTTGTAAAAGTTTTGTTTTCATTAAATTTAAAAAGCATGATTAGATTTAAGTCGAGAACCATAAGACATGATTTATATTTCATATTCTTGAAAATGGGTATTAAGGAATAAATGATGATGCATGAGTAAATTTTTATGAATTAAGTTAGGTGATTTAAGTTTATAAGTTTTATAATTCAAAGAAAATGTTATATTAATCATTAAGTATATAATGGTAATTTTGTTTATGTATTTATCTATAAGTATTTACAATAATATGTTGAATTATTCCAATAAACAATAAATGTTCTTTAATAGAAAAGTGATGTTATTGGGAAACACATGATCATGGGAAAGATGACCCATAATATGTTCCTTGTGTTAAGATAATTATTTTTATGTGAATATATTTTTTTATGAATATGTAAATTGGAAGGTGATAATTACCTTGTAACTAATTAAAGATTTTTTACAAAGTGGTTTATTTTGTCATCGATGGAGTTTGTATAATTTTTAGAGTTATGGAAAATATTTAATGACCACAGGGATAATACATAAATCATGTTTTAAATAAGTATTTTTGCTAATTCATGTCATTACATTATTTTAAAATAAACATGATAAATGTATTCTCATATTTGGTATTTGAAAAACAATAACTACGTTACGATATATGAACGATCAATGATAAGTTCTTTTTGAGAAATTTGGTGACCTTATTTCTAATGTTTTGGTCTTTGATCATTAAAAAGTGTTATAAATTTAACCATTTATAGAATGGTTTCAAATAAAAATCAGATGTGGTTTTATAAATTCAAGTATTATCTATCCATATGAGAATTTATGCATATTGAATAATTTGTTCTATCCTTTTTTCTGTGATGCTAACTAAATATGGATGTAATTACTTATCATATTAAATCATGATCTATTAGTACATTTTGAATGAAAAATTCAACTTTACTTCTTGGAATAAGAGATTAAGTTGATATTTATCAAGTCACAAAAAATGGATAGGTTGTCCTGAAATCATGTTTGTATATCTCCTCATGAAAATTCTTCAACTTTTGGAAAATGATTTTGATTGAAAATGTTGTGTTATTATAATGATTTTTATGATATCAAGGACCCATATAATGATTATTTAGTTTATGGTTGTGTGATAGGTAAAAATCATTTTATTACCCAATTTATTGTTTTCAGTTATCTTAATTTATCTCTATGCTAATTTATTGTTTTCTTCCATGTTCATGTTTTCACTTTCCATCATCATATCCTACATGGATATATTTTTATAAGTTAATTTATGTTTCCATTATGGTAACGAATATATTTTTTAAAGGAAATTATAGTATTAAATTTAAGGATGTGGGTTTCTAGGAAATTACCATTAAATTATTCAACCTTTGATAACCCAAATGATTTTAAATGGTGAAATTTATTCTAAGGGGGGTAGAATGTAACACTCTAATTTGGTGTAAAACATTTTTCGAACAAATTCATTTTATTTGATGTATTTCATTGAACTATACACCATGTTATGATTTATTTTTATGATACACCATGATAAGTTTGCATTACATGCAACATCGACTGGGATTGTGTTACAACAAGATTGAGTTTCTATGAAATAATATTTTTTTGTTATAAATTTTTAAATGGAATAGCTATAAAATTTCCATTAAAGGTAGTAACATGAATATTAATAACTAATTGATAAATAATTTTTAATGGTTTTATATATTTAAAACATATTTATGATAAAACATATAATTTTTTGTAATGTCATTTTATGTTTGAAAAAACAATTTTCTCAAATGAACTTCTTTTTACTTCATTCTACTAAAAATAATAAAATTAATTTTATTATATTTTAATAATAGAGAATGATATAATAAACATCAATTTTTAATTAATATTTCTAATATTATGTTAGTGAAATCATTTTCAATTTATCTAAAAAACATCATTTTTGGATGAAGAGTGAGAAATACTAAATTTTAGTTATATATTACTTTTCGTCTAATTTATTTAAATTGTAAAATTATTGTTTATTTTGGTTTTAATGTTTAATTATATCAATGATAAATCAATTAAACTAATTTAGTTAATTTTAACAAATTTTACATTGAAAATGAATACAGAAACATTTCAATATTTCTAAATTTTTCACATTAAAAGCCTTCATTCATGACACATTTTGGAGATTAATTTTAAATAAATTCCAATCACTTATGAGTTTATAATTTGGAAAAAATGGATTCCAGGTTTAGAATAATGATACATTATAATTTTTATAATGGCTAATTTTTTCCAAAAATATTAATGAAATAAATTAAAAATAATTACACTGATTATGGAAAAAAATAGCTTACATAGCGGTTCAACTTTAATATTAAGGGTCAAAGTGACATAGACACTTGTCCAAAAGCCATTGGATTCCCATATTTAGACCATATACTATATTGGTTCACATTTTAGGATTTAGTGGTATTCTATTCCATGAAAGTGACCTATATAAAATGTTAAATAAGTAAGAAGAAAAGAAGAAACCTTTATTATAATTTTCATTTATAAGTCCTAGAGATATGGATAGAAGACCATATTAGTTTGAAAGTACACATTATTGTTAAATGTAATGGATATGTATTATTCATATTAATTTATATTAAATTTTTATAGAATAATTATATATATTAACTTCTTATGGAATGAAAAATATGGTAATTGTTTTGTTAATAATTAACTAAAATAAACGATACTAAAAATAGTAAATGAAAAATAAATTGGTTTAATTATTGTATTTCATTTCTAGATAAATACATAATTTTACACATTTTTTAACTTAATGTATTAAAATTACATATCTATCATGAAATATTTGAAATTTAAATTATGTTAATAATGTTTAAATAGACATTAACGTAATTTTATGATAAATTATTAAAATATTTAAAATTTAATAAAAACAATAAATTCTGAAAAAAAAAATGATAATAAATATAAAATATGTTCTATTTATGAAGAAATTGATATTTTATAATGAAAATATTTAACTTTAAATAGAAAAACATTGATAACACAATTCAGGTTAAAGTAAGGTTTTTTCACATTATATGCAATTGTTTTAAAATGAATTTGAAAAAAATGTGGGATTGTTTTTAATTAGATATAATATTTATAACTAAATAGTTATATATGTAATATTAAATATCACTTTTATCTAGTATTAATGTGTTTGTTAATTATGCTATAAAACAAGTTACCTTAATTAAAATCAAAATGATAAAAGTAGGGAAACATATAAGTTAAGGAAAAAAATTATAAAAATTCACTTATATTTTATTGGTGGGGGTATGGATTGAAAATAATTACAATTTAATCAATTTTTTTTATTTCTAATCACATTATTTAAGGGAGACCTCTCAATAGTGTTTACCTTTTGGTATTTATAAGATTACAACCCATCCTCCTCTATAAAAAGGTATTCACTCTCCCCCTTACTCACACCAATAAAGCCACATTATATCATCAAAAACCTTCCCAAATAATATAAAAAATTACCTCCTCACAATCAAGAAGCCGAGTTTTTTCATAAAGCAATCCAAGTTTACCCTTTGGTGCAAACCCAAAGGAATTACCAAAAGAAGACGTGTCATCCTTCTATAAGCTATTTTGTTTTATTTTTATTATCTACCCCAAGAGTTCTTATTATTACATGATTATAACATAACCACATAATTCTAAATAGAATTTTATATTGTTATTATTATATTTATACCTAGAGAAACACACAAATTCATCAAATGAGTACCAGACTTGTCATTCGTTTGTATGAAGAACTACCACCTTGCAAAATGATGTCGTTTGTTTTTACGGTACCACATATTAAGTGTTGGAACTAGGCGTGAAGTGGAAGCCCCAAATAGGTTGGTTTTAATTATTTTTCCTTCGACGAGCGACGTATACTTGTCGACATCAGTGAATAGAATCCTGATCTTAGCCGAGGACCACGCATGAAGGATTTTAAGCACAAACATAAAACGTAAAAAACCTCGTTTAGATACAAAGCTACACACGACGTCTGCTCATCAATGGAGATCGCTGCTCGAATAATCTAAAGTCAAAATCCTTCTGGATCATACACATGCGCTTCAAGGAATCATTTAGAGCATCGTTTGTCATAATCCTACTGCTAGCATGGATATGCGAAGATTCCTTCGACGCTCCAATGACTACCACATCGCTTTGTTAGCGAATCCTGAGAGAGAGCTGCATATGAGATCCTTGGATCTAGAGAATCTATCTCTAGATCATCGTAGATGGAAGATGAAGGAGAAGCCCCATGAATAGTGTTTGGAAAATTCCCATCCTCTTCTATTTACAGTGCATCCTTAAAATACCTGGCATCGCCTCGCTGGCCTCGTATACTTAACGCACTATCAACGACAATTTACGAATACTTTTTTGAGTCATAAATATTATTATCACTTACTTATAAAATTTTAAAATATATTACATAATAATTATTAATCCATTAACTAGACTCGTTTCTCTCATAAAAATTAATTGAACCCTAAAGAATTTAATATTTGTCAATTAATATTTTTCATATATTTACTTAAAACTCATAAATACATTTAATAAATAAATTCAATACTAATTACTCTAAACTCGAATAGTATGAATTTATTTATTTCATTGGTGATTGTTTAACTTTGAGAAATCCTAGACCCCAGTGACGGGGCCCCCCATTTCCAACACTTATATTCATCATTATATGGCAGATTCTTGAAAACCCTATTGTGTGTGACCCTCTAAGAACTTATTTCGACAGTAGTGAATTGTATTCATAGACTAAGAGTGGGATCTAGAAAAACATCATGGCCCCTGAAAAAATAAATATTGTTATAGCAGCGACAACCAACATATGAACACACACTGTGTAATATAATCTCTTTGTCTGTAATATCTCATAATGTAGGGCGCACTCATGTGTCATTGCCATTTTCTTGCTTTATAGTTTTCTGATTTAACTGGACTTATTTACCCTTTATTTCCTTGGACATGGTCTTATAGATGTACCTCCTATCCATATCAACATGGCCTGAGATATATTACTTCCATAACATGGAAGTGACAAATGATTTTTTGACCATTCAACCAATGTCATGCCACCAGTGACGCACCCGAAAAAAACTACCTTTCCATGACTTTAATGCCATGCTTTTTATCTCGCATCAAAGTACGCAATCAAATTAAATACATTGGTAATGATCTCAAGTCAAGATACCATTAAAAATGATCGTATATAGGAACAACCAATGACACATGAAACATGTGGTGTTCTTATTAGCGGGTTAGTCGTCGTGATCTCACTACTAGAGATCACCAAGTGCAAGCTTCATGAGAAGAAGTCTCAATTCTTATGAGCCCCCAACACCTGATTGTCAAACATCTACTGTGTCTAATCAGTATGTTGTATCTAGACCATAGAACATATACATTTAATATTAATGTTATAGTGTCTATAAGTTCTCATTAAGCATTGGAACTCCTATAACTTTTAGATACGACTATTAATCTTTGGACATTACCATTTTAATAGTGGATGCAGAACTGTCTACTCTATAACGGTAAGATGACATCATGCATAGCTAACTGTAAACATGGTTTGCTAATCAAAAGCACTGAATAGTTGGGTCTAGGTAACCCACTATTTCAACACTCCCACATGCACTAGGGACAACTTTTTAACCAAACTTGTTAGCTACTCACATGATGAACATCATGTTTCTGGTGAGTAACGACTTTATCTACTAGGTCTTCCATGGTTCTGCCGCATGGTTATTCTATTATTGCGACCTTATCTCATTGAGTAAAACATTTCAAAAGATGGTACCATGATTATATACCTTTTTTCCACTATCATAAGTTGACATATTTTCTTGTAAGAATAACATAATCTACATTATGATAATACTTTTCTCACTACGTGCAATTCCAAGAACTAGAACAAATCATTTCATTTTACTGCTTCTTAGATATCTTAGAAGCTGAAATGTACTCGGACTTGTAGGTATGTCCACCACTGGTTAATATGATCATGAATCTCTCATTTACATTAGCCTAACTGCAATACTAAATCACATTGATCTATGGAAGATTAGTTTGTATCCTAGAAAACTAGTATTATTTCTTCTCCCCTTACAAGGTACATATCTTTTGTACATGATGAAGTAAAATTATATAGTTTTGACTACACCCCTTGTAGTTCTCATGGATATAACTGATATCTACCCAATATACCTTGGAAATATTAGTTCATATACATATCATGGCATACATGATTGATCCATTACTCTGACGTATAGGTATCAATTCACCACATTTATCATTCCCCATGTCATAGACATGTTAACATGGAGAGATTCTTCCTTGTGACAGAGGCAACAATTAATCTCTTTAATTGTTACAAAATTTATCTTTTATTATAATGTCACTATATGTACGATTGACTAGGACCAAGAAACCTATAGATCTATCTCAATATATCATGTTCTCTAGAACTTAGGTGGCTGCTTTAAGTCAATCATAGGAGAAAAAAATTCATTTTGGTCTTCACTAACTGTGAGACCAATGCCTGTTTTCTATATGCTATAGAACATATTTGGATTAGAAAACATTAATTCTCCCACTAAACTCACGTAGACACATGGGAAACATTTTTGCAAATGTATTTTCTATGATCATGTTTCTTACATTAATCCAAAATCAGATTTTAGTAACTTGTAACCTTTATCGACATTCTGTGATGTGACCATCCCTTTTTGGTTGTCTCGTATAGACACCATCCATGATTGGTGGTCATGAAATCCAATTTCAAATAAATTTATCATATATATTAGCTTTTATAAATAAAATACTAACGGATATAGGCATAAAGACTTGTTAAAATCCATCAAGCCTTATTGGTATCAAGCTCTCACCATCCATGTATCAACCCACTTGAATAGACACCACATTATTCAAATTAATAGCCCATTTTCACATTGATACATGGAATCTATTAATTGTATTTTAGTTGGCCTTGTCAATTTTAGATAATTTTCATATACTACCTAATTGTAGGAAATATTATTCAAATTGAATAATAGATCACCGACAATGGTGAATATAAAAACCATCACCATGGTTTTATCCTTTTTACACAGTATGTGTCTCTAGAACATACATTGTTCCACATGTTCTTGTGAAACTACATCTTATGCCAACTATTTTGTGCATCTCGAGCATTGACTAAACACAAGTCAATATAGCTCCTACTATCTCTAATAGAGATGTGCACCCTTATATAGATAAGAAGTCCCTTACGTGACTACCACATTTCTACATTATAGATTTATATTAAATACCAAGAAATTGTTAGGATAAGTATCTTAGATTCACAATGTGTTAATCTGGATTCAATTTTGGTTCTATCCGATCAAACCATTTGCATCCAAACACATGTATTTATGACATAATATATTTATATCATACTATGACTCATATGATATCCATTTTTCATTATAGTTGCCATATGGTTGCGGGATATTGTTGTTATTATCAAAAAATTTCATGAAATCCAATGGATGTTTCTTCTTTTTTCAACATTGATACTACTTACATAAATACAATAATGTGGGTTTAAAAATTACTCCACACAACATTTTTTTGATCAATGTTGATATACAAGACTTAATCATCAATCCTCCTCATTAACATCAATGTTGTGATTTCTATAAGGTAATGTGTGTTTAAGAATTTCTCCACACTACATTATCATGATTGATGAATGTTTGGTCGAGAAATTCTTTGGAATCCCAACCTGAAGCAACTCATACCTCTTGACCATGCATATACTTCACTTTGCTATTCCATAATTACATAATGTAATCTTATGAAGTATATATACTTCTAGCTTATACTTGGGATAATACATGCTAACTTTTTGAACTATATCCACAATATTTATCAAATACATTTATTTCTAAAGGCTCCTTTGTCCAAAATAAATACATTGATAATAACAAATGTATTTAGCTATGCTGAGCCTATATATCATACATGGTATATTCATGATGTCAATTTTTAGTATTACTTGACAAAGAATTATCCTGTCACAACTGGGTATAAGTCTTACATTTATATTCATCACTAATTGTATATGATTCTTATATTACTGAACTAGTGATTTAGTTTACCAATAACAACATTCACTCCAAAAACTGAAATAATGTCTCCATGCATCCGAGGACCCATGAGATTAATGTTTTTGTTATACTCAATTATAGTTCAACATGAATCTTTCATTTGGAAATTAAGAAGTCGTGTACTTATCACCACTAGCCAAGGTATCACCCTTTCATAGCCACTCGGAGAAAACACCTCACTTCTAGTAATGCTTCTTTAATTACTTGGTAACTATATTTAAATACACATATGTAAAAACATATAGTATTAAATATACAAGTAGTAAAAGGAAACATTGTATTGATGAATATTCCTGATGTAGAAGCTGAAAATTTCTTCTTTATATTAGGTTATTGATTTAAAATTCTATAGTATTATTTTATAATATGCAATGGAAACAACATTTGATAATACCTCATTAATTGAAGGATTCCAGGAATGTCTATTTGGAATTAACTGACTATCACCTTTCCACATTGTCTTTCAATTTAGTTACCATAATAATTAATTATAAAACTATCTGTGAATTCTTATTCACTTCGAAAACCTTACCTAGAATTGTAAGGAAGCATTTACTCAATACTCGTTCGTTTTGTGACATATAATGAAACTTGAGTAATTTGGTGAACAAGATATTTAGAGATCATGATCAGTCGTTCAATATAAATATATAGGAGTAAACATCCCCTTATTCATATCATTTCTTCGCTTTATCCTTGTAAACTTCTCAGAGATGAGTCTTTATGTTATATCATCTATGTCCTAGTGTAGCGACCGTAACTTACACTGGATGTTGATGAAAGAATAATGATATAACTATCATATGCTTTATACATTACTCTCCTATAATCATTTTCACCCTCCCTTCTAGAGGTAGTTAGTAATTCTTGGGAACACTGGCTCCTTGAGTTTCCCATATCATAGTACTATACACATGCTCTTATACTATTCATGGTTACTCGTGTCTGTGTGGACATTTACATTGAACAATATTTATCACAGTTTAATCTTGTGGTATAACATTCCATTTTCTACAAAAAAATTAGCAGATGAGTGCCTTTTATCTGGATTACCGGTTTAGACATTTTTTTATTAATTACATAAATCATTTAATGTCTCCCACTATTTTATCGGATTCTAGGAACCATCTATGCTTGAATCGGAATACTCTGTCGCTTGAGTATTCATGTGGAAAAGATCCTGGAACCACCCCTCATTGTCTACAAGCTATGGCTATGCCACTACTTGGAGGGTTCTAGATAGGCTTTTGGTTGGCCGACAACTTTAACTTGTGGCTCCTTGATCTGTTGAGAGAAGTCCCAGCTTCTTAAAATCAGAACCTGATTTACTCAACACATGCCCTTAAAATCACAACAAGCTAGATATGGCTATTTCTTTGCTACAATTTTAGTTATGCCAACCCGTCATTCTTATAAGGACTCCCTGGTAGTAAGAGGCACCCTCAGTTATGGCATGACCGACACCTCAAACATCTATTTTTGTCCAAACATGAATGATGAAAGTCAGTTTATATATAATATATATTTTTAGGGTTTTATTATTATTTAGGGTGATGAAAGAAATCATTTTCTATTTTTATAAACATGTACTATGTGATCACACTCACAACTAACCATGGAATAAATTGAAATTTGATCACATCACATGTCCATTTTATCTGGCATTCTTTTTTATTATTATACTATGTGATCATGAAATAAATTACACATGCTCAAAAATAATAAACCATGCAAAATTAAAATGAACACCTAATCATGAGACATCACTATTGGTTAGTCTATTGAGTGAATAACAGACCAACAAAAACCCTAGGGGTAAGTACCTGTAGTCACATGGCTTGCAACTTGAACAGCAATGTATGCTCATCCAATGCAACCAAATTCGGTCTGGTGAATTTCCGTCACTTGGCGCAATGTGCGTCATATGTCGTCTCATCATTATACAACATTACTCATACACAGGCGAGGGGGTCTCAGGGAAATATTAAAACATTGAGATTGAACACGTAGGCCCTTATACATAAAATGACATTTGAGACGACACACAGATCATCTATTATTTAATTAAACTAATTATTATAAAATGGAATGAAATAATTAAATAAACAAACAAACAAACAAACACCCGACATGCATTGGTAGGTTGAAGGATCATGACTAGCATATACGCATTAAAAATGCATATATTAAATTAATGCAGAATAAAATTTAAACATGAATTGAAATAAACTTGAGGACAATTATTTTATTGAATTAAAATTTCATTTTGATTTTAATTCTATATTAATACATTTTCGGTCCCATTTAATTGATTTAATTTTAAAACTAAAATTTAATTAATTAACTAATTTAATTTATAACCAAATAAATTAATTACGCTGCATTAATTTTAATAAACTAAAACAAAAATTAATTTAATTTAATTTTCAAATGTAATTAAATTAATGAATTTATTCCATTTTTTATTAAATTAAATCACCCAAGCCCATTTATCTTCAGGAAGGGCCTGTGTGGGTCAGGGTAAACCTGCGCAGGCCCGTTCCGAGTGGTACCAACCTCATGTAGGGGTATTTTGGGATGGGTAGGTCCACATAAGTCTGTTCTAGGCTAGGCAGACCATCCAATCCTGTTTTAGGGTAAATCCATTATGTGCATATGGTTACCTCCCAGTGATGCGCGACAGAACATGACATTGCGGGACAGCACACGGTTGCGTATTCCGCCTAAAGAGGCAAGAGGTCGTTAGGCAAGGGTGAGAAGGCGTGTAGGGTAGCTGTCGGCGTGCCATGTCGGGGTGAGGCCCGACTGGGTGGGTGGTGCTGCTTCTTGCAACATTAGGAAGGTGTCGGGGTGGCCTGCATGATGTGTTTACATGAGGAGGACGGCCAATACACTGGTTTACCATCTTGGTGAAGCGAATCTCTGTGGGGTTGCCGCATGAGGTGGCTGGCAGGGAGGTTGCTACTCCATGACGAGAGGGCAGTGAGATGCTTGAATGGTGGCTCTCGGTCCGACGATGTAGGCGTGGCAGCAGCTGCTGGAGAAAGGAGGCTGCCGACCGGTGCACTGGTGTAGCGTAGGGCTCCTGCAAAAGAGATGAGGAAGGACGCCTATCTGGGATGAGAAATTGCTACAGTGCTGCGAATGGGAGAAGTTAGCGGGGATCGGCGTTCTGGTGTGGTGTAGTGCTTGGTACAGGAGCTGGAACCATGGCATGGTGCGGCTCTTTCCGCATGCTGGGTGAGGGAGGAATTAGGCCTCCTTGTGGCCGCCGCACATGGGGAATGGGGCGTCTCTCATCCCCCTAGCTAGATAGTTTTTTTCTTATACATGAATTAAAGGCCTAAGCCTTTTATTCCTCCCATTTCTTTAAATAATACTTGAAGTCTAAGTCTTTTTTTTGTTTACCAAGACATTCCTTGCAAGCCATTCCCATCCCTTTAATAAATTATAAAGCATATATTAGGCTTTGGAAATATAATAATAATAATATAATATTTTTTTATAATAATAATATTTATTTTATTATTATAATAAAACCAAATAATTTTATTATTATAATAATAAAACAATTAATTTTTAAAAAAATAATATCAAAACAAAATTGATTTTCAGTGAGTATTTTTTCCATGAGATTTCCAGTCGAAATAAAAAACATCACTAGAAATCTCTGTCGAATCTGAAATCAAAACCTTGGATGGATGTAGACTAGCCAACAATTATCTGATTTGGATTCCATCTGCATTGTTTGGACTTTTTCGACACACTCTTAACATTTTAATGCGAATTTAATTATATCATTTGACTTATTGTTTTCATGCATCCCTCTGATACCAATTATTGGAACCGGGCATGCCACGAAAGCCCCAAATAGGTTTGTTGTTATTATTTTTCCACTGATGAATGGCGTATACTTGCCGATGTCGGTGAATAGCATCCCAGTCTTAGTAGAGGACTACACGTGATGGAATTTATGCACAATGATAAACTATAAAATACCTTTTTTAGATATGAAGTCGTTCACGATGTCTTCTCGTCGTTGGTGATCACAGCTCGAAGAATATGACGTTGAATCCTCTAGATCATCCACACCCACCTCAGGGAATCCGCAGGAGCACTGTTCGTCGTAATCTGGGTGCTAGCACAAATTTTCAACGATTCCTTCAATACTCCAATGACCACTGTATCGATTTACTAGAAATGCCCGATAGATAGTTGCATCTGAGCTCCTTGGATCCAGATCATCTCTATCTAGATCACGGGAGAGAGAAGAGGAGAGATAAGCCCCATGAATAGTGTTTGGAAAATTCCCCTCTTCTTCTATTTATAGTTCTTAATTAAAATACCCGGTATCGCCTAGCCAGCCCCAAATACTTAACGCACTATCCACAACATTTTACGACAACTTGTCTGAGTAATAAATATTTTTATCACATATTTTTATTATATTAAAATATATTAAATGATAATAATTAAGTCATTAACTCAACTCGTCACTCCCATTAATATTAATTGATCCTTGAATAATTTAATATTCATCAATTTATATTTTTTATGTATTTACTTAAAACTCGTATATACATTTAATAAATAAATTCAATACTCATTATTCTAAACACATATAATATGAATTTATTTATTTCATTGGTTATCGTTTAACTATGGAAAAATCTCAGACCCATGTGGTGGGGCCCACCATGACCAAAACTCATATTCAACTGAATAGGGAAGATTCTTGAATATGATATTTTGTGTGACCCTCTTGGCCATTATTTCAATAGTAGTGAATAGTATTCACAGACCAAGAGTGGGATCTAGAAACCCATCCTGGCCCTTGAATAGATACGGATTTTCACAGCAGTGACAACCAACCTACTAACACGCATTGTGTAATATAATCTCTTTGTCTGTAATATCTCATAAAGTAGGACGCACTCACATGTCATGGCCCTTTTCTTGATTTATAGTTTGTTGATTTAATTGGATGGATTTACCCTTGACTACCATCGACATGTTCTAATAAAGGTACTACCTATCTATATCAACATGGCCTGATATGTATTACTTCCATAACCCGGAAGCGAGAAATCCTTTCATGGCTATTCAACCAATGTCATGCCACCAAGGACTCACTCGGCAAAACTTACCTCTCCACAACATAATTTCCATGGTATTCCTCTTGCATCAAAGTACACAATCAAATGACATAAATTGGTAATGATCTAAAGTCAGGAGACCATTACACATGATCATAGATAGGAACAACCAAAGACAACCGAAACATGTGGTGTTCATATTGGCGGGTCGGTCCTCATGATCTCGCTACTAGAGATCACAATCTATGAACTTCATGAGAAGAAGTCTCAATGCTTATGATCACCCATCACCTGATGGTCAAACATCTACTGTGTCCAATCAGTAAAATGTATATAGACAATAGAACATATATATTTAGGATTAATGTTATAGTATCTAGAGGTTCCCATTATAGCATGGGAACTAATATAACCTTTCGAAATGACAATTAATCTTTGAATATTACCATTTAAATAGTGGATGCATAACCATATACACTATAATAGTAAGATGACATCATGCATAGATTCCTTTATACATGATATGGTAATCAAAAGCACTGAATAGTTGGGTCTAGGGCACCCACTATTTCAATATTATGGTTGGGAAATATGATGTAAATACTATTTTTATACGATATATATGACATATATTATGTATTTATTCTTCTTTAATTATTACATAAAGCATTCCTTCATGATTTCTATTTGGGGTAAATATGATAACTGCTTTTGTGGATGTGTAGACTATAGCTTCATTAATGAGATGTGATTAGTTTATATTATAAATAGAATGTATTAAGGATGGGTTTAGTAAATTGACATGATATATATTTAAAATTAATTATTATTTAAATATAATATATATATTTATATATCATTTAATGATATTTCATTAAAAATATTACAAGAAAATTGAAACAACATTCATGCATACGTACGACCTACGTCTCCATGAACGGTGTATTTAATTTATTATTACTATATTATATATAATATTATAAATATTTATATGATTAAAATATATCATATTTAAATAATGATTTAAATTTTTGTAATTGATTATATAATGGTCCATGTAATAGGATCTATAATAAAAAAGTCAAAACATATATGAAAAACAAATCAAATTCTACTTGAAACATGACATTAAAATGATATTGTTAATAAAAGGATAATATAAATTCATAATAAATGTTATATTGTATAATATAAAATAATATGGTTCTATGTTATATGTATAGTAATCTTATACTTATTATATAAATGGTTTGAATACATAGGAAGAACGTTAAGACTTAAGGTAATTATTTTCTTGTCTCACTTTTATTTCTGTGATATATATGCTATATTCACCTGTTCTTATCGTTTCCTCGCGTATATACATCCCCATGAAATTTTATATAAAAAATTTAATTTATTAAATGATATTAAATGTTTAAATTGATTTTATTCTTTCATGGACCTCACGATTCAAAAGATACTCAATTAGTATGGGTATTTCTAGTCTCACTTTTATTTCTTTGAGACTTATGATTTATTCACCACTCATTTAATTATTTGGTGTCTAGACTACCAATGGATTTATTATATGATCCAATATTTATGAGTATATATAAACACATTTTATTATCTCTATTTCATGGGGTTTTATGGTTTAACTGTTACCAAATACAAAAAGTAATTTTGTCAAAATTTTCCTTCTTTGAGACACATGGTTTTTTAGGCACCCATGTTCTTATAAGAGGTGTATATACTGACCTTTAACAAGTAACATAATGAATATACATCTTTTCATGATATTTTTAGCTTAATATAATGTTTTTATTTGATTGTTATTAAGATTAAATGTTATGAAAGTGGTAAGAGTTTTTTACTACAATCTCATAATTTATCAGGATTTTTTGTGATTATACATCCATTGATTCAATATTATGGTCCATATCTAAATAAATATCAATAATTTCATTATGATATGGAAATGAATTAATGATTCACATAATTGTTCCATTTTTATAAATTTTGGTACATAAGATAATTAAGTAACTGTTTTTAAGAAAATCCAAACATATCTCACTCTTAGGTCAGAAATATATGTTCTTTCAAAATAATGTTTTCTAAAAAAAATTTAGAAATGTTTTAAATAACATTTTATGAAAATTATAAATGAAAAATATTTTTAAACAATTTATTTAATAAAAATTGAATTAAATTCTTTTCAATTATTCCTTCATAAGTTTTCATGGTTATTCCCAATAGAAATGGTTTTCAAGATATTTTTTTTAGAAATTACTTTTTAAAGTGGAAATGATAGTTTACACAAGAAATTATTTATATGGATTTTAATGGATACTTTATATGTTCCCAAAGTAGTTTTCAAATAGATTTATTTTGAGCATTTTATATCATTTAACAACTTATCATTCAAGGAATGGTTATGTTTAAAGTGACCTTTTAAAGTCTTCAACATTTAAGATAATGTCCTTTGATATAGTTTATAATTTAATAGAAACATGATCCAACGCCACCATTCATATTCCTTCTAAGAGTGGTTATTGTTTTTATGGAATAATTTTTGTAGGAACCATTTCTTTTCCACGTTTCAACCATGATTCAATGTCATTATTTTGAACCTCATTTTTTCAATGGTATAATCACATTTCAAAGAGATTTGACATGAAACCCCTTTATTTTCTATGGGTGAATAATGTTATCAAAGAATAATGGTTTTTAAGTGTTTTATAATGATATAAAATATTTCTGTTCTTTATTCGTGTTTCGTTTAATAGGTAAATATTATATGATAGAGTTTCCTCGATAGATTATGCAATCCCATTTTAGCTTATATAATGGGGTGGCCCACATTGCGTAGAGTAAGCCTGTTAGAGTATGTATGATGGGGTGACCAAGTTAGTGTCTTGTAAGCCTATTATATCTTATATTATGGGGTGGCCTATATAGAATTTGGTAATCCTATTATATATTATATGATGGGTTGTTATATATAACATTGTGTAAGCCTATTACAGCTTATACAGCGGGGTGGCCAAGATAGCTCCAGGTAAGACCATTAAATATTATATAATGGGGAGGCCGAATAGCGTCGTGTTTTCCTATTATATATATCCAACATATTGTTTAACGATTTATATCTCTTATGATAAGGATTGTAACACGTAGATGAGATTGATCCACTCTGGGATGAAGGTATAACCTGATTCACTATAAAGAAATATTTATGACTAGAGATGGTGGTGTGTCCCTCTCAGTACGTGTAGTCCCCTTGATGTTCCCAAATAATTTTTCAATAATGATCCATGACATAGGGAATGTTTTTAAAAGTTTATAATTCTTCCATATATTCCATGTCTTACTCTTGTGTTATTATTTAATGCCTTATGCTCTTGATTCCCTTTCAAATAATGTCTTATGAAAAACCAATATTTATTCAATGAATCTTCATTATGATCTTTGATATGGAGAGTATGATATTACAATTTTTTGATCATGTTCTCATACCCTTACATTCTTGTTATTCTTACATATATACAATGTTTAACCTTACTTAGCATCAATGCTTAGCACTTTGTTATTATTCCTTTCATAATGTTTTGAAGAAAGGTTTTAAGTAGCAGTACTAATGGGTATATTTTTAACGGAGATTTTCAGCACAAATCACCAATATAGAAGATTATATTTCCATGTTTCCAAACACATTAACAATTTAAATTCATCAAGAATGTAATTTTTAAGGTGTTTTTTATTCAACTAAATTAATTTAATATGAATTTATTCTTAGCATGGGTCGTTATATGTCACGAATTCATTCGATGAACCAATATCACTTACAGTAGAAGCAAAAGATTTATAAAACCCTTTTTCTTTTAATCTTGATTATTTTCAATCTTAGTAACAAACCTTAGAAATGTTTTAGAATAATGTGCTAACTCATTATAATTAAAACATCTCACTATAATATATGTATCTATAACCCCATTCATATATTTTGTGATAATATTTTCATTATAGTTATGAGCCACAAGACTAGTAAAACCACACTAGTAACACATTCCAAATCCTTTCAAACATTTTCTAAAATTTATTTTATCACACTTGAAACATATTGGGGGCTTACATACATATTTATTATTTTTATACTTCTCCATTTATTTTCCCTTGTTCACTTTTTTAATCTTTTCGGCATGAGGTGCATTTGTGTTAAAAAAATCCACCTACATTTTATTATAACAATGAACAATTTTCTCATAACTTTTAAATTATCGTGAGGATGAATCTATACATAAATATTGTTTTTATCTAAAGTAGAATATCCTTACATTACAATCATTGTTCTGGATAAAATCTATTATGTACCAAACTAATATTGTAAAATTTTCTTCATAAGTGGGTATTGAATATTCATATTTTTTCTTAATTAAAATAAATTTTTATCCATTATATGCCTATAAAACATAATGAAAAATTTCTCATAAAACATTGTTAATGTATCTCATTCCCTAAAATCAGGATCATTTGTCTATCTGGTACACTTAACCAATGACCACCATTGATAAACATCACCTTGTAAATGATAAATTTCAAGATATGACTACTGATGTTATAAACAGACCATGACTTCAAATTTTTTTTCTAGACAATTTATCCACCAATTTGATACTACTTGATCTAACATTACACTAAATGATGGAGGATGTTGTTTCATGAAATGTTCAACTATGGAAATGTTTCCCTATGTTAAATATGTTTTATATCTAACATGGATTCCATAACTATTTATTCCATTCATTAAATGATCCATTGCTAGAAAAAATTAATCAGTCCCATTTCCTACCATTCCAGGAAACTAATTTTGAATGTTTTTTTCTTCTTGATATCATCCATCAGTAGTTTCCTATTTCTTCTTTGGAAATCTATTCTGAACCGAAAATATTAGATAAATTAACAAGGAAATAACTCAATGATAAATCATTTAAATTTTTTTATAATGTAAAATCATAAAAAGGTAATATATTAACATTATTCTATCTATAAAATTTATCTAGTCCTTTACTATGATACAATCTATAAAGACATTACTTTATATAAAACATATTCTATTGAATTTAGACAAGAATTAACTTTCTTACATACCCAAAAAGCATTACATTTTATATTTTTAGATAATTGGGTCATGAGTCATACGTACCAAAATAATATTTTATAAAGTGGAAAATTCTAATTGGTATCCATTTTTTTCCAAAGTATATAACTTTGAAAAAAATAAACATGGTTTCATTTGATAATAGGTCTATTTATATTTCAATTATTCTTATTCTTTGTTCTCACCCATCCTTATACCTTTCGAAATATATTTTCAAAATATGGGATAAGTATAAAAATTCCAGTAAGGGACATAAAAGAAGAAATTATTTATTCCCTTAAAAAATTAGAAATCTCATAATATTTTTAACATTTTAACATATTACTTGAGCATATGAAATAAATCATATCCACCTGAAAAAACACAAATTTTTTATCAAATAAATTTATTAGTACATAAGGAAGTAAAATAAAAAACACCTTCTTGTAAATGTAGAAAATTAGTTTCATAACGCATTTCATAAATAACTGTATCCTAGTTAAACCCATAGGAGAAACATTCTCAGTTAACTCCCTCCTTCATGCATTATATAAGCTATATCAGACTCACAAATCATATAAATTGTATCGGGATCACCCATCATATAAGATCTATTAAGTTCACCCACCATAATATATAATTAGAATGTACCATATCATGAATAATTTTTTTAATAATAGAGTATTTTATTCTAATACTCTTGAAAAATAATTTCATCATATATGAAAAACTTTTTTCAACTATCACAATAACCTTTTCTTTTAAAACCCAGTTTTAAAAAATAAAATACTAAGAACAAAGGAAGAAGGGTTTATATTTAATGGAAACGTGGAATATTATAAATAAATAAAAACCTAAAACAATGGTTTTTATGGTTGGATAAAAACTTATCTATATTTATATTAAAATCAAACATTCAATTTTTATTAAAAAAAGTCCAAATAATTTTTGAGAAGATTCATTTGAAAAAAAAAATAAATAAAATAAAACAAATAGATATAAAATTAAATTTATAATTATTTTATTTCCATATTAATACATCAATAAAATATTTTTTTAAAAAAAATTTGGTCTTTGGGGAAAAATAGTAGCAAGGAAAATTTTAAAAGAGGGTTTTTAAATGAAAGTCACTTACCTAGAGTTTTACTCATATAATATGTCATTTATCTTCCTAGATTAAAAAATTTTGACAATTATTTAAATTCATAAGAACAATTTTCATGGTAATTATTATTTTTATTTTTTTTTCTATACAATGTTATATACAATTACATAATCAATTAAGAGTACATTGTATGTTTTTTATGATACTCATCTCATATGTCAAAAAAGACTTCGGTGGGTTGGATATGGTAAAATGGTCATTATTACACTAGAAAAAAGAATAATTATGACATAATTATCATTTTTATTTATTAATTTTAATTTTAAATAGAAAAAAAAGATATGGTTATGATAAATAAACCACATTAGAAACATGAAGACATTAGGTCATACGTACTCAGAAATAATGAGTTGATTTTTCTATAATCATTATGAAATGAATGTAAGTGTTACATTATCATAAAATAATGATAAAAATATAATAATAAATATATTATTAATTTAAATATAGTGATATATATTATCCATGTTATGTGGTGATTAAAAAATAATCACATCGCTTTATTTTGGTGCTAGTCCATGTATACGCACGAACGACGTTAACATTTTCCAATAAATATAGAGTAAAGAAATTAAATTTTATATTACCATAGAGAAATTACAAATATCTCATGAATATATATATATATATATATATTAAATCCATACTTACAAACATATGTAAAGGGAGATGATGGAAAACTAATTATAGAAGTTCATGAGGTTGTAGTTCATCGTAGACCCAAACGATGGGTTTGTTCCCCATTTGTTATAATAAGGATATGAATATAGGTTATTAAATTAAGATAAAAAAATATAATTATTTTTTATATAATAATTTTATTTTATAAAAATGTTTGATGAATATTTTAATAGGTATAAGGAGAAATAAAATAAAAATACTTCATTATGAATTATATGACTTCTTCGAACAACCACTTTAGGATTGCACCAAAATATTTTATAGGTTGGTTTTTGATAAAACCAAGAACCTTAAGATGTGGGGTAGTAAGTATGTAATATATTTGGATAGGGTTTGATAGATTCAAAATGTTTTTAAATTGTAAATAAAATAGGATACGATGTTCCCTTTTATAAGAGAGGGGATGGCCACTCATGGACTTTCATAAAGTGTTAAATTAATAAAAATAAATTTCCAATTTAATATAGATCCAAATATATTATATTTAAACATAAGATGATTATGAGTTGAAATAATGTTATCCAATTAAATTTTAACATGTTTAGACTGTGTTTCTACACATAGCTTTTGGTATTAACCACTCGTTATATATAAGTACCTGGCCATAAATATTACTTATTGTTGAATTAAATGAATAATTCACATAGAGGATATTTTCAGGTTTATAGTTTTAGAGAATTAGGACGTAACTATAACATCTCAAAATATTACAAAGTAGTCACTTCTACTAAGTTTCCATAAAATAAAAACTCTTATAAACTTGTCTAGTTCCTTGTTTTAGATAGCAAGACGTTTCCTTGTTCCCATCTTTGACCCTATTCCACATTAATTCCTATGAAAAACATTTCAAAAGAAACATGGGGTGAGCATAAAAATCTCAGTAAGGGAAACACAAAGAAGGAAAACTGTTAGTTTTTCAAAACAACTAGTAAACCATGAGTACTTTATCAAAGTAATACTTTTCGCCTTTATGGAGTAGTATAAACTCTTAAATGAATAAAAGATCATTATTTACCCTTTTGTAACCAAAATATTACCATAAAACCCTTATAAATAACATAAAAAGGTAACTTGGGACATAAACATACTTAAATGGAATAACCATACGGTCGACTTCCACACATATCACTTAATGGAATACCCATATGGCCGACTTCCATGCCCAATGCATTGGAGGTTATAACGTAACCACCCATCCTGGTATTCAAGGAACCACCCATCATATGGTTTATCACATAACCACCCATCAAATGTTCAAGTACCATTATAAAATCATAATACATAAAACAAAAATAATTGAAATAAAACATTTCCACATTTCAAACACAATATATCTCTTAAATATATTGAAATAAAAAATCCATTATAAAAACCATTTTAAATACCAAAATACATAAAAGAGTATATGGTATTTATTTTATTTTAAAAAACATCATGTCTTGTTGAGGAATCCAAAGACCAAATAATACTCGTGGCGGCGGAAAAGGTCGTTGTCACCGCATACATTAAAAGAAACATTCCTTTTTGTAGTTTTGTAAAACGCTTCGTAGAAAAAGATTCATTTTGTATAAAATTAATATTCAAAAGGGTTTACACACCATATAAAAGAAATCCTTGTATTAGAATAAAATATGCCTCAATGAAAGGAGATTGAGACGAAGTCCCTTATAAAGACGGTATCCCTGGATTAAGGATAAATCAATTACATAATTTTGTGTGACAAAAGAATACACCAAATATAAGTGGATATTAATTGTAAAACAATCATAGGTCATTCACAAATATTCATATAATGACATATTCAAGGAGTACATGTTTATCCCAAAGAATCAAAACTGGGTTAAGAAGTTCCCTTGCAAAAATTCGACAGCCTAACGGTATCACTTCAAAATTCAAAAAATGAGTTGATGAGACATAAAAAGGGTATCTCATCACTTGTACATTAAATTTACATCAATAAGGATATATGAGAACATATCCCAACATAATAATATGTAATTTAAAAGACATAACAAAAGAAGTCTTTTTAAATAAGTGGCGGGTGAACGGTCCCCTTACCGATTTGGGTAACTTTCGAAACGTACAACCCATTGAAGAAGGGTCATACAATGAAGATTCAAATACCGATAAATGAAATTATATTAAACAATGAAAATAATAATTGTAATTACATACACCACTCAAAGGAGATTGTGGAAAATGTAGCATAAATCTCATGGGAATAAAAGTGAGATGAAAAATCCCTTACCAAAACTCGGCAGCCTAACGACGCCACTTAAAACATCCAAAAATGGATTGATGAGATCAAATAGGTTATCTCATAATATTAACATAAAATTTACATCATGATGAATATAAAATAACATCCCCCTACATAACAAATAGAAGCTTAAAATAAGTGACATAAAGGAGAGTACTTAAAAAGAAAGAGAGAGGTTGGGTCTCTTAGGAAAATTCAGTAGCCTAACGGCACCACTCAAAACTTCCAAAATGGATTGATGAGAGAAAATTAGGTCTCTCATCATATGAACATAAAAATTAAATTAATATTAATATAAAATAACATCCAAATCATAATAATGATGAGCTTAAAAGGAATTACATAAAAGAGTGTACTTAAAAAGAATGAGAGGGGTAGGATCCCTTACCTCAAGTCCGACTTGTCTTGTTCATTTCTTTATATTCCCGGATAATAAACTTTGGTCAATTTATAATTTCATGAGGACCTAAGTTAATTATTATTATTCAGTTCATATCACATATTATAATTTTATAATAATTGTTTATAATGTTAGTTCATATCAAACGTTTTTGCAGATGTTTGGTACATGAGTCAAAAATGAACTTGTTTGAAAATGATTGCACATGTAGTTATAAGTAAATAATTTAAAGAATGGTATTAATGATTAAAATATAATATATACCCTGTACATATTCTTTTTATACTATTCCATAACATTTGGAGAAAAAATTTAAAAGCACTGTTCATGGAGACGGTAGGCCGTACGTACGCATGAACGCTACATTCATTTTTTTGTCATATTAATGAAATTAAAAATAAATGAGAGAGAGAGAGATATATATATATATATATTATAATTACAGTATAATATATATTTTATATAGGTCACATATGTTCATTAATTTCAGTCTTTATACATTCCATGTATTTCATGAATGAGTCACATCACTTGAGGGGCGGTAGTCCACACTTCCTCATATGAAATTATCGCATTTGCACAACATGCAAAGAATAAAGGTATGTTTTAAATATATAATACAGAAGCATATAGTAAACATAAATACCATATATATCCTATATAAAATACAGTGACACCATAATTTCCACCTTTAAAGGTGTTAAAAAAATATTGAACAATCATCATTTCGTGAGACAATAATTCGCCATCCATAGAAACAGTATGTTCTTTAACCATTAGACGGATGTGTGTGTAAGTGTAGCTCGAATAATTCTTATAAAAACATCCAATTTTATTTAAGATACTGTTTTTGTTACAAAATAAAGGAATAAAAAAAGTTTAGGGGGTTGGAGAAGCAAAATAAAACAAAAGAACACAAGGGAAGACTTTACCTTTAAATCGGGTAAGTCTTTTTGATTGAGCTCAAAGGCTTCCTTGGAAAGACATCTGCCAAAAGTGAGGATTCTATGAGTAATAGAGGGATGTGGAGAGAGAAAAGGGGCAGGTTTTGTCCGATCCAAAGGCTTTAGAGATGTGGTTATGGTGGTAGAGGTGGAGGCCTTTTATAAGAGGAGAGGAGGGGCACTCTTGGAATGTCTTGAAAAGTAACATTATTATGAAATGATTTTCGGATTTTAAAGGCCCCAAAATTAAATATTTCGAGGTTAAGGTGATAATAGTTTTAAATACACACATCCAATAGGTTTTTCACAACTTTAGGTCTTAGATTTTACCATATGTTTTCATTTTATTTAAATCATTAAATAATGAGGTAATTGTTGCATCATCATGGTTTCATAAATATTTTAATTTATTTAATGTCTACAAATTATAAAATAAATATCATGATGTAGGAAATATTATTAGATTTCTAATGAATATTTATATTCAAAAATATGACTTGTATAACCCCATGTAATTGTTTTTAGTAAAACAACACATTTTTGTGACATTTTAATTTTAACTTTAAATAAAAAGTTATTAATGTCATTTTCCTACCAAAGTGGCTCCATGGGGTGCCAAAGATGACACATGGATTTTCGTGGTCGGCCATGACTCATCCAATAAGGGTAGGACATGTTTCAAGGTCATTTCATATTATTATAACATTATCTTTACTTTAAATTACACTAATTACCTTTAATGGCGATTAATAAAACATAATAGTTACTATTCACCACAAAATTATTGTAATCCCATTTAACCACATTTTACATCCTAATAAAAACCATGTATTTTGGATTTTTTAAATTCAAATCACAGATGTGGTAAAGTTTAATTTAAAAGAAAAATCTATTTTTAAACTAACACTTAGTGGTTTCACTATTCTTCAAAAATTGAAGTTTTTAAGAAAAATACCAAAAAATCACCCTAAGCTATATTTGATATTCAGAATTCAAAAATTATTTCTATTTTACAAAATTTAAAACATATAAGTTGCATTAATTAATTTAATAATTAATTCCCGCTGTCAAAACAGATAGCGTGTTTTTAAGAAACAATATCTATTCAATGATTGGCACTAGTTTAAGTCCAATTTAAATTGAAATTAATTCCAATGACCACAATTGGATTAAATGGTAAAAATATATTCCAATTGCACTTTAAAACCAATTCAAAAGATTATCTAATCATATAAATAAATTATATAAAAAAGAGGTTTTGAATAAAAATACAACAATTTTCACTTATTCATTAAAAATGACCTTTGTCGTAAAAATACCAAAAATTTACACAAAGTAAATTTTTATGTCCCAATTTTAAATAAGAATATTATTTTGTCAAATATAACACATAAAATTGTCGAAAAATGGATTTAAAAGAGGTTCTCCATCAAAAGGTAGTTAATCGACCTTTTAAAGAATATTAGAATGTTTACGCTTAAAATCATATTCATTCACATTTTTAATCCTATTAAAATTATTGTAAAAAGTAAAAATATTTGAAAAACATATATAATAATTTTTTAGTTAGTTATTTTCATTCCCGTCATTACAACGGCTAGGTTTTAACTACCATTTAAAATAAAATTATTTTATTATTAGAGTACAACGTAAGATTTCAAAGGAAATCGTTGTTGCATATTGGGTAAGCCATTGAGAAGAGTGTTCCCTTTAAATTAATATTAAAATTTTATTCACAAATTGGGACAAATATAAAAATGTCATATTCTTTCTTTACCTGGGGTATTACATCCTTCCCCCCATTTGGGAATTGCGTCCTCGCAATTTTAAAATTGGGCTCAGAAACTTCATTGAAAGTCCCACATCGGAACAAGAGTCGGTAAAAGAATCATTTTAAAAGAAAGAAAGAGAAGTACAAAGGTCACTCGAGTTAAACCATACTAAGATTAAAGGTAGGAAAACATGGATATGGAATAAAAAGAAAACGGTCATGTTCTGAGGGGGACTGATAGAAAACATGTTTAGGAGAAAGTTTACCACAAGAAAATCACAAACTTGTGGTGGGTTAAACGGTATTCGATTCACCAGTAGGAAATGTTAATAGAAAACATTATTGTTTTAAGTTACTTTTCATTGAAGAATTTATTTTTGATCTTAAGGAAACAAAATTACTTGTCATGTTGACTTTTAACTTTTACTATATTTCTTACACAAACTCATACTTTCCCCAAATGATGTGTATTTAGGAAGACTTTTTCTCATTAAGATTACTGTAATCATCTTCTAGAGAATCACCTAATCCAAAAAAGAGAACTATATATTTACCATGTCTTTAGACCCTTACCAAAACCAAAATTGTTAGAACAAGATCATATAATCCTGAAAAGGATAACCCTTTATAAAAATAAAATCTATTCTTAATCTCTAAAATTTTTGCAAAAAACCCAAAGTTCAACAAGGACCATTCGATAAACAATTTGTCCATAAAATTCTTCAAATTAAACCAAACTAATATTGAAACCCATATATTTGAAGGATTTAGTCACACAGGCTTCCAAGGTACAAATTAACACTTATCTCCAAATAACATCAGTTACTCTAAAAGTCTCATATTGAAAAGTAATTAACCTAATCACATATCCTAAATGATAGGTTAATAATTTCCATAGATAACCCAAAATAAACTTACTCTTCATTCATGAAATCATTTAACTAAAAAGAATAATTCATACTAACTAGGTAATTCACGTAGTCCAGTGGTAGGTGATAAATACCAGTCGCACTTTGGTTGTGGGTTCGATTCCCGCATCATTGTCCGACACGACGGGTTGTCACACGGTCTGCTTGTTTTCCTTTTTATAAAACCCAAAAAAATAAACCTAACATGTTTTATCCTCAATAGTTTCCTTATACCAATCATTTTCATCCATATTCATTACGATCTCAACATCTTAATTCTTGATGTCTCATTTCACCACCATAAGATAAAATAAAACGATTCCCAAAATTAATAACACATACCTTGATCATGGTGTCCACTCAGTTTCATCGTCATCTTGTTCATGTAGGTAGAAGTCCAATGCATTACAAAAATGATTTAGAGATCATTCAAAATAATGTTCTTCCTCCATCCAAATACACCTTGTACAACATGGGTCATATGGGTGTTCACAGAAAAATAGTTTTGGAAAATAATCATGTATGACATATAATTCCAAAACATCTGATAAAACATTATTTCTATAAAATTGTCGGATAGAATTTGAGATAAAATTTTCTATTATTGGTACTTTTAAAATACCATAAGTATGTGCTGAGAGACTATATTTTAAAAGAAAATATAAATAGGTTGCGCAAGGGTCTCCTTCCTCAGCACTATTTTTTAAATCATAATATGCTTCAAAATCTCGTGATAAGGTAAAATATTTGAAAATACCGTGATAATATTTACCTTTCTTGAAAATATGAGATTATTGTGAAAATAGTATTTGTCTAAATACAATCCATGATCCATGATGATAACGAGGTATAGTGGAGGTGTTTGATATCTCAAACAACTGCTTTCAAGTAAGTTGTATGCTAGAAAAGTTTCACAGTCATCTGAACATGACTTTGAAATAATTATTGTAATCATGTCATCAGGAAGAGATAGGAATTTTGTTTGAGATCCTCCTCCTTCCATTCTTAACTGACTTTACAAGACCTAAAAAAAGTTATAGAACAAGGATTTAACTGAAATAATATATATAGGGACTAACCATGTGTCTAACAAAAACTCTTAATCCCTAAAGTTGTCTAAACCGACCTCTGATACCAACTATAAGGACCTAGACTTAAATATTACTTAATATTGAATTAAATAAATAATTCACATAGAGGATATTTTCAATTTTAGAGTTTTATAGAATTAGGACGTAACTATTACATCTCAAAAGATTACAATGTAGACACTTCTACTATGTTTCCATAAAATAAAAACTCTTAGAAACTTGTCTAGTTCCATGTTTTGGATAGCATGTTGTTTCCTTGTTCCCATCCTTGACCCTATTCCACATTAAGTCCTATGAAATACATTTCAAAAAAAACTTGGGGTGAGCATAAAAATCTCAATAAGGGATACACAAAGAAGGAAAACTGTTAGTTTTTCAAAACTACAAGTAAACCATGAGTACTTTATAAATGAAATAATTTTCACCATTATGGAGTAGTATAAACTCTTCAATGAATAAAATATCATTACTTACCCTTTTGTAACCAAAATATTACCATAAAACCCATATACATAACATATAAAGGTAACTTGGGATATAAAAATACATAAATGGAATAACCATACGGTCGACTTCCACACATATCACTTAATGGAATAGCCATACGGCCGATTTCCATACCCAATGTATTGGAGGTTATAACGTAACCACCCATCCTGGTATTCATGGAACCACCCTTCATATGGTTTATCACATAACCACCCATCAAATGCCCATGTACCAATATAAAATCATAAGACATAAAACAAAAATAATGGAAAGAAAAAATTTCCACATTTCAAACACAATATATCACTTAAATATATTTACATAAAAAATCCATTATAAAAACAATTTTCAATACCAAAATACATAAAATCGTATACAGTATTTATTTAATTTTAAAAAACATCACGGCTTATTGAGGAATCCAAAGACCAAATAATACTCACGGTGGCGGAAAGGGTCATTGTCACCGCGTACGTTAAAAGAAACATCCCTTTTTGTGGTTTTGTAAAACGCTTTGTAGAAAAATATTAATTTTGTATAAAATTAAATGTAAAAGGGGATTATACACCGTATAAAATAAATCCTTGTATTAGAACAAAATATGCCTCAATGAAAGGATATTGAGACGAAGTCCCTTACAAATACGGTATTTTTGGATTAAGGATAAATCAATTACAAAATTATGTGTGACAAACAAATACACCAAATATAAGTGGATATTAAGTGTAAATAAATCATAGGTCATTCACACATATTCATATAATGATATATTCAAGGAGTAGAAGTTTATCCCAAAGAATCGAAATAGGGTTATGATGTTCCCTTGCAAAAATTCAACAGCCTAACGACGTCATTTGAAAATTCAGAAAATGAGTTGATGAGAGATAAAAAGGGTATCTCATCAGTTGTAAATTAAATTTACATGAATAAGGATATATGAGAACATATCCAAACATAATAAGATGTAATTTAAAAGACATAACAAAATAATTGTTTTTAAAGAAGAGGAGGGTGAAAGGTCCCCTTACTGATTTGGGTAACATTCAAAACGTACACCCCATTAAAGAAGGGTCATAAAATGAAGATGTAAATACCCATAAATGAAATTATATTAAAAAAAGAGTATTATAATTTGAAGTACCTACACCACTAAAAGGAAATGGTGGGAAATGTATCATAAATCTCACTGGAATAAAAGTGAGATGGAAAATTCCTTACAAAAACTCCACACCCTAACGGTGCCACTTAAAACTTCAAAAAATGGATGGAAGAGATCAAATAGGGTCTCTCATAATATTAAAATAAAATTTACAGAAATATTAATATAAAATAACATCCCCCAACATAACAAAGTGGATCTTAAATGATGTGACATAATGGAGAGTACTTAAAAATAAAGAGAGGTTTGATCTCATACGAAAATTCGGCAGCATAACGGCGCCACTCAAAACATCCAAAATGGAATGATGAGAGAAAATAAGGTCTCTTATCAAATTAACATAAAAATTACAGTAATATTAATATATAATAACAACCCAATCATAAGAAATATGAGCTTAAAAGGAAAGACATAAAAGAGTGTACATAAAAAGAAAGAGAGGGGTAGGATCCCTTACCTAAAGTCTGACTTGTCTTGTTCGTTTCATTATATTCCTGAATAAAAAACTTTGGTAAATTTATAATTTCTTAAGGTACTCATTTAATGATTATTATTCAGTTAATATCACATATTATAATTTTATAATAATAGTTTAATAATGTTAGTTCATATCAGACGTTTTTGCCGATGTTTTTGTACATGAGTCAAAAATGAATTTGTTTGAAAATGATTTCCCATGTAGTTATATGTAAATCAATTCAAAAATGTTATTAATCATTAAAATACCATATATATCCAGTACATATTCATTTTATACTATTCCATAACATTTGGAGATAAATAATGAAAATCACCGTTCATGGAGACGGTAGGTCGTACGTACGCATGAACGCTACTTTCATTTTTTTGTCATATTAATGGAATTAAAAATAAATGAGATATATATACATATTATAATTCCAGAATAATATATATGTTATATAGGTCACATATGTTAAATAATTTCATTGTTTATATATTCCATGTATTGCATTACGAGTCACATCACTTGAGGGGGCGGTAGTCCACACTTCCTCATATGAAATTATCGCATTTTCACAACATTAAAAGAATAAAAGTATGTTTTAAATGAAAAATACAGAATAATATAGTAAATTTAAATACCATATATATCCTATATAAAATACAGTGACATCATAATGTACAACTTTAAAGGTGATAAAAGAATATTGACCAATCATCGTTTCGTGAGGCAGTAATTCATCATCCACAGAAACAGTATGTTCTTTAACCATTAGACGGATGTGTGTGTAAGTGTAACTCGAATCCTTCTTATAACAAAATCCAAGTATATTTAAGATACTGGTGTTTTTACAAAATAATGTAATAAAAAAATTTAGGGGGTTGGAGAAGCAAAATAAAACAAAATAACACTTGGGAAGACTTTACCTTTAAATCGGGTAACTCTTTTTGATTTGATCTCAAAGGCTTCCTTGGAAAGACTTATTCCCAATGTGAGGATTCTAGGACTAAGATAGGGATGTGGAGAGACAAAATGGGCAGGGTTTGTCCGATCCAAAGGCTTGAGAGATGTGGGTAAGATGGTAGAGGTGGGGGCCTTTTATAAGAGGAGAGGAGGGGACTCTTGGAAAGTCTTAAATAGTAACATTATTATAAAATTATTTTCGGATTTTAAAGGTACAAAAATTATATATTTCGAGGATAAGGTTATAATAGTCCTCAATCCACACATACAATAGGTTTTTGACAAGTGTAGGTCTTATATTTTACATTATCTTTTCATTTTATTTAAATTGTTAAATAATGACGTAATCGCTGCATCATAATGGTGTCATAAATAATTTAATTTATATAATGTCTCAAAATTATACAAAAAATATCATGATGTATGATATATTATTATCTTTATAATTAATATTTATGGTCAAAAATATTACTTGTATAACCCCATGTAAAAATTGTTTTAGTAAAGCAGCACATGTTTGTAACATTTTAATTTTAACTTTAAATAAAAAGTTATTAATGTCATTTTCCTACCAATGTGGCTCAATGGGGTCCCCAAGTTGACCCATGGATTGTCTTGGTCGGCCATGAATCATAAAATAAGGGTAGGAGATGTGTCAAGGTCATTTAATAATATTATAACATTATCTTTACATTAAATTACACTAATTACCTTTAATCGCGAGTAATAAAACATAAAAGCTACAATTCACCAAAAAAATTATTTTAATCCCATTAAACCACATTTTACATCATAATTACAACCATGTATGTTGGATTTTTTAAATTCAAATCACAGAAGGGGTAAAGTTTCATGTAAACAAAAAATCAGTTTTTAAACCACCACTTAGTGGTTTCACTATTCATCAAAAATTGACGTTTTTCAGAAAAGTACCAAAAAATCACTGTAAGATATATTTGATATTCTGAATTAAAAATTTATGTCTATTTTACAAAATTCAAAACATATAAGTTGCATTAATTAATTTACTAATTAATTCCCACTGTCAAAACAAATAGCGTGTTTTTGAGAAAAAATTTCTATTAAAAGATTGACACTAGTTTAAGTCCAATTTCAAATTGAAATTAATTACAATGACCACAATTGGATTAAATGGTAAAAGTATATTCTAATTTCACATTAAAACCAATTAAAAAGATGATCTAATCATATTAATAAATTATATTAAAAAGAGGTTTTGAATAAAAATACAACATTTTTAACTTATTCATTAAAAATGAACTTTATCGTAAAAATACAAAAAATTTACACAAAGTAAATTTTGATGTCCCGATTTTAAAAAAAGAATTTTATTTTGTCAAATATAACACATAAAATTTTCAAAAAATGGATTTAAAATAGGTTCATCATCAAAAGGTGGTTAATAGACCTTTTAAAAAATATTAGAATGTTTACGCTTTAAATTTGATTCATTCTCATTTTTAATCCACTCACATATAATGTAAAAAGTAAAAATATTTGACAAATATATATAATCATTTTTAGATAGTTCTGTTCATTCTCGTCATTAAAACAGCAAGGTGTTAACTACCATTTAAAATAAAATTATTTTATTATTAGAGTGCAACATAAGATTTCAATGGAACTCGTTGGTGCGTATTGGGTAAGCCATCGAGCATAGAGTTCCCTTTAAATTAATATTAAAATTTTATTCACAAATAAGGATAAATATAAAAATCTCTTATTATTTATTTACATGGGGTGTTACATTATACATTTTCCAACATATGATGAAAACATGATTATTTACTCTATGATGGTCAAAATAGTTTTAATAAATTTAGAAAAGGATCATAAATTGAATATGTTTGATATAATAAACCAAATACAATTAACATTGATGGAGCTAATATTTTTTACATTTTAAATCATTTATTAAATAATATTTATTATTTAATATTACTAGTGTTATTTTTTTAATATTCTTCTACTATAACTTTATTAATGACAATAAATAAAATATTTGACATCCCAGCCAAGAAGCCACTAAATGAGTTCCCTGATCTAGGTCACCACATGACCTCAAGTTCACGTCCCCATACACACGAGGTTTCCGACTTGCAAAGAGGGAATGTTAGATCACAGGGGGAAACTATAGCCTCTTTCTTAGAATAATCCATAGTAGGAATCATATGAAATGAAGGGAAAATAGAAAATAACAATAAACGCGAATTAAAATAAATTTACCAAAAACCTGTTAAACCCCACAACCATATAGTAAAAATTAATTTTCATGTCACATATAATCATGTGAAAGAAAGCCCAAATTAATGATAAACAAAAGATTTCCTAAAATTGTTCATGGCTTTATGTCGAAATCTTTTATCCATACACATGCCACACCCAAATTAACCCTCTCACATATGACCCTTTCCCTTACCCTGACCTACAACCATGAAATACACTTGAGTTCCCAATGGAAGCTTGAGAAAGGTGTGAGTATAACCTAGTGGACAACCACAAACGGTGTCTACAAAATATCGAGTCCAAACATATAGTTTATGAAAGTAATAAATAAACAAAAAGATAAAAATAGGGTAAACTAGGATCCATAATTTAATAAATTCAACATAAACCATTTTCATCATTAATCAATTAGGTTAGGCATTTTAATCAATTTCACTCTGGACTATGCTAATCAAGGACTATTCTTATGGGGATAAAAAATGTGTCTTGTTTCACTAGGGAAACCATTTTAGAAACATTTCAGCACACATACCATTGATCGTTAATATATATAGTCTCATAAAATGAAAATGTTAGGGGCATAAATCGTCAGTCGGACCTCCCTAACCTCTGCATTAAAGGGGGTGGGGTTTAGAGCCTCAGTCTATCACAACCCATAGATGTTGATCCTCAACTCTAATACCCCACACATATAAATAATCCATGTACACATTCATCTTTAATCTCAACACATTTATCATCTGTAAGAATAAAAATTCAAAATATTCATCATTTAAAACAAAAAATTTATTTAACAAATAGAAATTATTACACCTTAACCCATTTTCATGATCTCATTTACATGCCTTATCCCAACTAACCAATTTATTATTGACATTCCTTATCCAGTCTATATAATTACCCATTTCAATCCCGTACATACATAACCCATTTACATTATACCAATGACCCTTTATTACATGTTATCAATGAAACAAAATTACTGTTAGTTTCATTTCATAACCCAAGATAACATCTCAACACACCTATTATGGTCTCTATGACATAATAATTCAATATTACACCTTATATTTCAGTTTTCATGTTCAAGAAGAGGAAAACCCTATGGGTTCCCCATATCCTAGTTAAAATAACCTCAATTCATTCCTCAAGAATCCTAACTGGATTAATGAAATATTTATCTAATTAATTTGTCATTTCAACCAAGGAAATCCAAATGGCCAACACAAGGACACAAAATCACAACCACATGCATATATATATTAAATAATACTAAGGGATATATCATGTCGATGACATACCTTGATTCAAAGATGAATGATCTCTTAATAATAGTAAAACCTCATGTTTTTTAGAAATATTTTTTCAATTTAATTTAATATTTTTTCTATTTTTCTATTCATGCAACACTGAATATTGTTTTCTACATAAAAGCATTAGGTTTCCCATTATATGCCACAAAACGTTAATCTTTCACTACATAAAACACATAGATTATACAGTAGTATATGATGCACTTTGTTTGGTTTGTATTAAACATAATAATGAGTCCCATTGATAGATTGCACTATACAGAAGATTCATTTCTTCCAAAACTAAAATAAAATATAAATATTATCATTAAAATACTATTATAGGTACCACCTAGCTATTTGAATGGAAGTTAATATTAAGATTAACTAAATTATAAAATTATTATTTAAAAGTTCATATAAAATTAATCCTTTGGTTATAAATTTGTAAAAGTGAATGAATTAACTATTTTAAAATAAAGAAAATACATTTCTAATAAAAGTATTTTTCTACGTACAAACATAATTATATCATAATAAATTATGAAAACCTATTTTTATCAATGTTGTCATTAAAATTTCTATACAATATATTCCTTCAGTAGTTTTCATAATCATCCAATTGATTTTTTTTAGTATATGATAAGAATAAATCCAATTTTTTTAATAAAAGTTGTATTTTTTCTAAAAGGTAACATTAAAACCTTTTAATGGAGAACCCAATTTAAATTTAATTTCAGACACAGTTATAATTTTTCTTTGAAAAAAATAAACTTCATATTTGAGATATAATTATCAAAACATACATTGGGTAAATTTTTGGCATTTTTCTGAGAAGTTTCATATTTTGATGAATAGTGATTAGTATTGAATTTTAGTTCAAAACATCATTTTTGTACAATTTATTTATATAGTAAAATAATGTTATTAATTATTTTTTAAGTATAATTAGATATTTTTTATATTATTTAATAATAATTTGGTCATTTTAAACCATTTAAAATTAAATTTATATATACAAACTTGAATAACTTTTGACTATATTTACATTAAAAACACATTTTGTTGTCTCGTCAGTGATATTAATTTTAAACTAATTTCATCCATTTTTTAAATTAGAATTAAAAAAAATAGATTAAATATTTATAATACTATTAATTTTAAATTTCTAAATACTTAATCATTGTTTTTGACAAAACATATTAGTGAAAGTGATTAAAATTTATCACAGCAATTAAGAGAAAAATTAACCTAACAAAGGACTAAACCATAAAGTTATGTCCCAAAATTTCCAATAACATGGTTTAAAATCAATTTTTAATTTATATATTGACCATATACTCCTTTGTATCTTTCATTTTCCATTATTAGATCCAAATTAATATGTAATAAATTGGTGGAATTCCTTTTTAAAAAAATTACAAGAATACCACTCCTCCTTCTCTATAAAATGGAACTCACCCCCTCATTTCCTCATACCTCTAAGGACACATTGGATTAAAAAAAAATCCGAAATATTCTAAAAAAATCCCTAACTTCATCATATAATTATTTCATTGTACATTCATCTAATCATGGAATCCCATTGGTGCAAATCAAAATGAGTTTCCCATAGAAGGGGTAATATCCTTCCTCAGGCACCATTGTTTTATTTTCATTCTCTACCCCCAAAACTCATCTTATTACCTGATTATATAATAACATAATTATCAAAAATATAAATATATGTTTTAATTTTATGTTTTATACCTACACTTATACACACATCAATCTAATGGGTAATAAACTTACTATTCATGTGTACAACGGACTACTGCCTTGTGAAATGATGTTGTTCATTTTTTCTTTTACCACCTATCATGGGTGGTAATTATGATGGAAACACAATTTTTATTTGTTAAACATATATATATATATATTATATTTATGATGTATTTTTTTATTCTTATATAAAACATACCTCCAAGATTCCCATTGTGTGTAAATATTATAATTTCGTTTGTGGACGTGTGGACTACCACCTCTTAAAAGTGATATGAATCGTTCACACTCTACATAGAATTTATTAATAATGAGTTTTGTAAAATTATATGATAAAAATTAAATAATAATTATAATATAATTATATTATATATATAAATATCATTTAACATTATTCTTTCAAAACAATAATAAAATGGAAACAACGTTCATGCGTACGTACGACCTACCGTCTCCATTAATTATGTATTTTATTTTAATTTCTAAATTTTTAAAGATTATAATTTATATTTATATACTGAATATATATGATATAGATATAATGTTTTACGCTATTAAAATAAAAGAATCATGATATATGTAATAGGATCATGAATAAAAAGTCCAAACATATACAAAAAACAAAGAGGATATTACAGAACGCGTAATATTAAGATGGATTTGTTAAACAATGGTTAATATAAAGTAAAAAAAAATAATATATGGTGTTAGATATAATATTATGTTTATTTGGTATGTTTATAATACTATTTTATTTATTATAAACTAGTTTTGTAAGTGTATGAATAATTTCATGACTTTTGGTAAAGGATTTCTCATCTCAGTTTTATTTTCTATGCGACACATGCCATGTTTATCTATAAATTATTATATGTGGTCTGTACAATGACCATATATGTTTTATATAATTATTAAAAATAAATTTTTTATTATTTATATTTATATTTTATGATCATTATTTCACGGGTTTTATGTTTCAAAAGTTACCAAGTCATTAAACTAGTTTTATCTAAATTTTCCTTCATTGAGACACATGGCATGTTATGAAACTATATTTGTATATGAGGTATATAGACATCAATTTTACATGTTATATCATGAATATATTTATTTATATAATATTTTAAGCATAATTTAATGTCATTTTCATAAATTTTGATTATAATTCAAAGTTACCATGTGGTAAGAGTTTATTGCAAAAAACTCATCATTTATTAGGATTGATTACGATTATTCATTAATTGATGAAAACTTATGATTTATTTTTCAAGAAAACTCATGAATTTTCTTATCCTATATTTAGTCATGATATCTTCAATTATTACTACCATTTTCCACTCTTTAGATCTTATGATAATTAATGAAGTAATTTTTAGGAAATACGACTTTATCTCTCTATTCAGTTAGAAATATTTGTCCCATCAGAACCATGTTTTATAAAAACATGTTTTCAAAGATGATATAATATTCATCTATAATCATTTAAATACATTTTTACCCATTTTTTACCTTTTTAACAAATTAAAAGTAATATTAATTATTTTTCTAATCCAGGCACTTCTCTAAAAAATTCACCATAAAAGGAATGTTGGACATACATGGATTTGTCTGCCATCATGACCATCATTCTTTTGAAACATCATTTGAATGTTTAAAAGACTCATTTTTAGGAAATATTTTTTTCATAATAATTCTACCATACATTTTTTTAATGGTATTTAATAAAATATTTTTCGTTTATGAAGTATTTTAAATTACTTTCAACGATTCCTTTATATTTTTAAAAAACGTTATTTTCAAAGAAAATGATTTCAATGATTTAAAATATATTTTTATAATGTTTAAATTTTTTCAAAAGAAATTTTTTCAAAAAGATTCATGAATGTTTTTAAATTAATTTTATTAAAATGTTTTCAAGATTCCTTTTTAGAGAAATGGTATACAAAAATGTTTTCACGCTTCCTTTATAAGTTTTCAAAGTAATAGTTATCAAATTTATTTCATGTTTATTTAAATGTTTTAATGTAAAATTATATTCCAAATTTTTTAAATTCTTATATTATATTTTTTCAATGAAAATATTTTTCTATATTACTGTATAAATTTTCATGTTTATTTTCAAATAATTTTTCTCTTCTAAAAGGTTTATGTTTTAAAGATGAAATTTTTTCAAATAATAAAGTATGTTTTTATCAATGAAATATTTTTAAAATATATTAAAAAAATTGTTTCCATATAATTTAAAATATATTGGTGTTACTCATGCCTTTATTGGGAAATTATATAATGGTTTCATCAATATTCTTACACTTAATGGCTAATATTTTTATTGCAGAATGTTTTTGAAATACATTTCACTCTAATGGGTAATATGTTTTTAAAAACTGTTTCTATTTCATGTTTAGTATATTTATGAAACTAAAGTCACATTAATTTGTATATGATTATGAAATAATATTCATTTAATGGGTTATGAATTGATGAAATGACTATGAAACTTGTCTCTTTTATATAAGTTATTATATGATTACATGTTTATGATACCCCTTTCATTTCATAGGTTATAATGTGATGAATGTTTTTGATATTGTGGCCCAAATTTGAATGATTTTTTAATGAGATTTGCTGACATATATCTCCTCCTCACACATTGGGTAAATATATATATCTGATGAGATAGATGTGGCTAGAACGGGGAGTAAACTCGTTTCAATAAAGGAATTTTCCCGCACAAATGGTCTTGAGAGTGAACATTGACTACTAAGATGGTCATGGGAGTGATACATGACTAACAAGATGGTATGAGTAGTGAACCCATACCACTAATATATCCTTGTAAATGATTCCATAAATACTATGGAAATTATTTTATATTCTTATATGTCTTCCAAAATTCCATGTCTCATTCCTATGTTATGATTTTAGAGATTATTCTCTTGATTACCTTATAATTCAGGTATTATGAACTAAAAATATTTATGACATAATTCTTTTTTATGATCATTGATATTTATGGTATGATATTCTATTGTTATGATCACATTATCATATTGTTATACTCATGTTTGTACTTACATATCTCACATGTTTACCCTTAATGAGCATCTGATCATACCCATTTAAATGTTTCCTTTTCACATGTTATAGAGATATGTATAATGTATGAAGTGTCTAAAAAGGTTTGTAGTTATGAATAACCTAGTTGTAGATAATTTATATCACTTATGTACTAGTTATTATTTTCCCATATTTCTAAAGGAACTAAACTAACTCAGTAGTTGGGCGTCTTTTTGTGTAATGTTTTAATTATTCTATAAATATCATGTAATTGTAATATTTTAAAAGAGAGGGTATCAATATATGGTTTTAGAGAAAAGGTTTTTTGATCCTTTAGAATCTATGATGAAAAAAAATTATTGATATCTGTTAGGATATTTTTAATGATATGTTTAGGGGTGTATCTAACGATAATCAAAATGTGTCATATATTAAAGAAGGTATCATTATTTAGACATAAAATAAGTTATTTGTCATGATTAAGTGGTTTTATGCTACAATATGTGTTGTTAACACTATTTTTTATGGTTTTAGTCAATGGTGATAACCATAAAAAAACTGGTTCAATGTTGAATGTGTATAAAATTTGTTGATGAGAAGTTATGTGGGATGATCACTATAGTGGAGGATGTTGTGATCAAGAATAATCATTTTTCATGGAACATGATTAACAATGTGTACTTTAAACTACTCTCAAGATCACCAAAGAAGGGAAGGAAAGAGTTCACTGAGAGTTTTGGTAATGAAACCCATCATGGAAATAAGATTTAGTTTCCAACATGTCAAGAATGTGGGAAGAAACACCAAAGTGAATGACTTAATGGAACAAGATGAATTTTTAACTATGGAACATAAGGGCACAAATAACATAACTATAAAGGAAATATGAAAATTTTATATAATGAAATTTATAGAAATATTTTCATCCCTAAGGTATTATTAATAGTTTAATGGTTTATATATGGAATAAATGGTCATTTTTCAAATTTCTGTCCCAAGTGGAAAGCTCATGAATAGAGTCAGAAAAGTGGTACAAGTAATGGTTATATTGTGGCTCCTTATGAGACTACAGGTCAAATGTGAAATGAAAGAGGTATTGAGTAGTAGGATTCAATATACTTGCTAATTTATTAAGGATGAAGTAGAATGATTTATGTTTCTGTGTATTTGGTTTGTAGAATTATAAATTTTAAAATATATAAGGTTATTTTAGTTTATATTTTTTACTAAGGATTTACAAGAATAAATATAATGGTTCTGATGGAATAGACATGTAATTTAAATGGCAAGGTGATATTTATAAGAAACACAATATTATGGGAAGGATAACACATAATATATCCCTAATGTTAATATAATGATGTTTGGGTAAGGATATGTTAGATATGAATAAGGAAATTAGACAGTACTGATTTCCTTACAAGTGATAATGGGGTTGTTGAAAAAGTAGATGGTGCTATCATGGATGGATTTTACAACATTTTTATATGTAAGGAATATATCTAATAAAATTATTAAAAATTAGAGAATATTTCATTCAATGAGGATTTATTTTAATTCATGTTATTACCATGTTTCATGAGAATGAAAGATGAAGGTATTCGCATGTTCAGTATGTGAAAAATAAGAGTTGCCTTATGATATATGGGGGATCAATGTTATTCTGATTTTGATAAATTTAGTGAACTTACATATAATTTTTTATAATATCAACTTCATAAAGGGTTATAAGGTAAACCATTTATGTAATGGTTTATGATAAAATTTAGATGAGTTTTTAGATATTAATGTATCAACTCTCCATATATGTGTTTATGCATGTTAGATAAACAATGTTAACAATCTTTATATAATTATTACTAAATAAAAAAGGAATGAATTATCATTATACCTCATTATATATTATCACTACATTAATTAAAAATTCACCTTCTTTTGTTGGAGTAAGAGATGAAGTGGAAGTCAAGCATGCCAGAACCAAGTGGTGAGATTATTTATAATAAAATGAATTAAAATCATGTAAGTGTATTTCTTTATGATCTTAGACAAGAAATAATTCCTCAACTCAAGGAAAACATTATTGAAAAATATTTATCCTTATAGGTTTGTTTCTATTGAACAGATGGTCTTATAAACCACCATAGATTTATAGTTTTAACGCCCATGACTCACCATTTATCATTTACTTGTTTGTGATTAGTAATATTTATAAATCTCAATACGGTATTATTCTTTTTTCCATGTCCAATATTCACACCCAACACATGTTATCCTACATGTAAACCTACTTATGAGTCACATTAGGTAACTATTATGGTTCCAAATTTCTTATTTTAACTAATCTTTTAGTATTCAATTTTACAATGTTGTTTTATATAAAGGGAAAGTTCATATATTAATAATTAGACAAAATAGATGAATTTTGATGGAGAATTTAATTTTAATGGAGGTATAATGTAATACAGTGTTATTTGTTGAAGCATTTTTTATTAATTAATTTAACCATTCTTTTTTTTCATTTCATGAAACACTGAATAATATTTTTTATATAAGAGCACTATTTTTGGCATGTTTTATACTCAAACCAATGTTAATTTTGAACTAAACACAATATATTTATTTTCTTGAAGTACACAAAACTGTACATTTAGCTTATATATTACACAATACTGAGTCCCTTTGATAACTTTCATTACAAGAAAGACCTAGTTTTTACCAAAATAGAGTATTCTATTAATAATATTCTTAAAATAATATTTTAGCTACCACTGATCCAATGGAATGAATTAAATTAATTGAAAAACTATTTGAAAATTAATTAATTAATTTCCTAAAAAATTATATACAAACATAATTTTATATCAATAAATTAAAAAACCAACTTTTGGTTAATATTTTTCATAAAATGTTCATATTATACATTCAACAAATATTTCCATAGTCTTCTTATAGATTTTATTGCTGTAAAATTAGAATAAATTCAATTTTAGGAATAAAAATATTGATTTTTCTTAAGGGTAATTTTATAGACATTTAATGGTGAACACATTTTAAAGCTTTTTTTAGAAACTATTATAATTTCTATTTGAAAAATAAAGTTAATTTTTTAAATTAAAATTTAAAAATTTATTTACTATGGGTTTTTCGTATTTAAAAAAAAAAATCATATTTTGATGAATATTGAATCATACTGAATTTTAGTTCAAAATATCATTTTTGTATACTTTATTTATATAGTTAAATAATGAATTTATTTTTTTAAAATTATAATGAGATTAGTTTTATATAATTTAATCCAATTTTTGTCATAGGAAGAAATTCCACATTAAATTTAGATATAAATACTTTGTAATGATTTGAACATTTTTACATTAAAAACTGGCTTTGTCGTCTCATATATGAGATTAATTTTATATTATTTTTTTATAATTTCTATGATAAGAATTTATAAAATTGGATTAAATATTTTTAATATTCACAATTTATAATGTCTAATAATTTAATCTTTTTGTACCCAAAATATTAGTGAAAGTAAATAAAATTGATTATTGCGTTTAAAAAAACAATTAGCATAACAAAGGGAAAAACCTTAAATATAGGCCCAAAAATGACTTTGAAACATGTTAAAATAATATTTTATATTCATTTATCAAACCTATAGTACCTTTTATAGGTTTTGGGCCATCATTAGAGCCAAATGACATTGAAAAATTTGGGTGTAATTTCCCTTTCAAAAATTAACAAGAATGCCACTCCTCCACCTCTGTAAAAGGGAACTCAAACCCCTCACTTACTCACACATATTAAGACAATTTGGATCAGAGAAACCTAAAACAAATTCCTCCCAATATCTCTCCATTTTTCCTAGAATCCTATGTTTTGGAATAAATCCAATCAAGTATTCCCTTTGGTGAAAACAATTAGAAGATACCCAAAGAAGAGGTAGCATCCTTCTCAAGATCCTTTATTTTATTTTCATCCACCAACCCCTCAAATATTCTTACTAAATTATTATATATTAACCTCATCATCCTCAATATATTGATATTCTTAAATTATAATTTTTCTACCTACACATATACAAACTTCAATCTAATGGGTAACAAACTTACCATTCATGTGTACGATAGACGACCACCTCGCGAAACGATGTTGTTCGTTTTTTATTTTACCACCTAACATGGGTAAAAATTGGGGTGGTCACTATACACTTATATGAAATATATATATATGATATTTATTAATTAATTATTTTCTATAATTATTATATAAAATATACCTCCATGATTTCCATTTTGTGTATATATGATAAGTTTCTTTTTGGATATATAGACTACTCCAACCTCAAAATGATGTGATTCATTCAAACATTACATGGAATATGTTAAAGATAGATATAGTGAACTTATAATAAAAATATGATAAAATAATTATACTATAATTATATTATATATATAAATATACCATTTTCCTTTTTTACTTTTAAAATAATAAAAAATGGAAACAACATTCATGCCTACGTACATCCTACTCTCTCCATAAATGGTGTATTTCATTTTTATTTCTTCCTTTTTATGGATTATTATAAATATTTTTATACTAAATATAAATGATATTTATATAATGTTTAACATTATATAAATAATAATATCATGATCTATAAAATATGATCAAGGATAAAAATTGAAAACATATACGAAAAAATGTAGATAATACATGAAATATAACAATATCAACGAGTTGTTAATAAAAGAATAATATAAATTCATAATTTTGATGTCCTGGACTTGGTTCCACACACTAGTTCCCCAATCCAGTCTACCACATGACCTTAGGTGCACCTCCCCTCATGCGATAGTCTTCCAACTAGCAGTTATGGTCTATGGTCGATCATGGGGTGACTATACCATGTTCTTCATATTAATATCACAATAGAAATAGATAAATAAAAAATAAAAAAATAACTTATAACAATAAAGAGGATAATACCAGAACCCCAAGATGACCAAAAATGGAAATATAATATCAAAACTGAGTTGTAGATATTCCATTCCGAAGAATGTTCTATGTGTCAGAATGCTTACCCAAAATTAGAGACATTGAAAACTCTAATGTGGGTCTAGAATCGCATCATGTTCCTTCATCAATACTCCATACCAAATTATCCATTGTACACATGGCCTTTTACCTTGAACTTCCCTAAAAACATGAAGAACATTTAGGTACCGGTCAACCATGTAGAGTAGGTTGTGAGTACAAATCATTAGGCCACCATCAACAACATCTAAAATAATATCCAGTCAAACGGTGTATATAGTTGTATAAAAAATAAATAAAAGAAATAATGTACAAATGTTTAAACTTATTCAATTACTATTTTTCTAACAACATAATACTCAGGTTACCGAGGACACCCAAACTCTCAAAACCTACTTCGGACCATGTAAGATTCTAAACTATCCTCAAGTGATATCATATCTTATAAATCTATTTTTATCATTGTTCAGATTAGTTAACATATGAATTCTATTGTAACCATTCATAGTCTCAATTCACATATGAATTCAATTATTTCCATTAATTGTTTTAATTTTCTTATGAATGTATTGTTATAATTCATCATTTCAATTATCACATAAATACCATTATTACCATTCATCATTTCAATTCACATATTAATGCCAGTGTTTCCATTGATCATTTAAATTTGTATATTAATTCCAATGTTAACATTCATTATTTCTAACCACAGATGAATTCCATTGAGAAAATTCATAATTTCTATTCACATAGGAATGAATTTATTACCATTCATAATTACTCCATTAATTAATTCAACAACTAATTAACCATATGAATTTCATAAATTAAATCACGAATTACTTAATCACATCAAATATATTAATTAATTCAACAATATATTAATCATCTCAAACCTGTTAATCAATTAAAAAATTAATTGATCATATCAAACCTATTAATTAGTTTAACAATTAATTAATCATCTCACCCTATTAATTAATTAAACAATTAATTAATCATTTTAACCCTTTTAATTAATTTAATAATTAATTTAATCATCCCAATCTATTTCATTTTTACAAAAATCTCCAATAATTTCTTCATTAATTAATTATTCTAATTCAAAAATAATCTCAATATTTTAATGAATAATTCCACAATTATTTATTTCAAATCAACAATTTCATAATCCCGACAATCCCTATTCGGTAATTTAACATATAATTTATCACGTTCTAAAATATCAATAACTCCATAACTAACTCACAAAATAATTTTTCCAATTCCTAATAAAAATATTCCCATTATCAAAATTTCATTAATTAAATAACTAACCAAAATAATTAATTTAATCAATAAATCAATTCCCAAACATCTAACAAAAATTCTATAATTAGATGCATATTATTTACTTACATTTTCATTTTAATTACAGACCACCTATCATAAAATTAATGATTACCACTCACAAATGTGAATCCCCAATCTGAGCGGAAAATGATGAATGAGATCTAGATATAAAACTCTAATTCATGATCAATCATTAACCTTATTAGATTTATGGATATAGATCTAATTATCCTAGATCTAGATCTAAAAAGGTTAATTACAACATCCATCTTAATGATGAGGGAGAGATTAGAGAGTATAACGAAACCACATGGGATTAGATCCTCTTACATGGAGGGGGTGTAGATCTTCAATTTTCCATTTGATTTTCCATGAATAAAGTTCCAGAGCCCTCAGAATGCATTCGGGAACCTCCAAAAACTAGAGAAAATAAGTTGGTCCAAGTGGGGGTTGATTTTGGAATAATATGGGGATTTTGGTAATTTAAAAATAAATTTAGGATCATTTAAAATTGTGTACACTGTTCTATAATTAGAGTTTCATGATTTTCCAAACCATGAACCTTAATCATGTACCTATTCTAGGGGGTTCATGGTTTATCCTTTCATGAAAATTGGTTTGAAAAACCGTGCACCTGAAATGAGAATCCCCTTTTTTAGATCCACAGTTTATGTGGGGTTGGGGCACATTGTTAGGGAAAACCATTTACCAATTGTGAACTGTCCTCCTTATTATGTTATTCTCATTTTTTTTACCCAAACACACCCAAAGGTATAACCCAAATAAATATTACTCAATACAAGGAAAATGTGTTCTTATTAATGAGCTTGAGGCATCTCCAAAAAAGTTCTAGGTTTTACAATCTACCCACATCATAACAGCTCATACATGAGCTATAATCCCAAGAAACTCTATGATTATTAGTCAAAAGATTGGGCCAATGAGCCCTCATATCCTCTACTATCCCCCATGTTTCCTCTTGAACATGTTTTTGATTCCATAATAGTCGAACTAATAGCATGTTCATCCTCTTTATCTATTTCTCACTATGATCCAACATAGGTATCATATGCTCTTCAAAGGATGAATCTATATCAAGCTCAACATAATCCACATAGATCACATTATAAGTGTCAAGGTGATACCGCTGACGTTGTTTCATATTGGAAACATCATGAAAAAAATTTATATTTGTAGAAGATCCTATCAGAACACAACCTACACAATTTTCTCCATGAACATAAATTGTCCAATTAACATGGGTTCCAACTTTCCCTATCTCCATATCCTGCAGTGACCCAATCTAGGTGACACCCAAAAGAATAAATGACCACCCTATGTAATGTCAAGGTGTTATAAATGTATATAAACAAACAACTTATGTCTAATCTGATCCATTAAAATGTTATTATGAATCTATTACACCTACTCCAACATCTCCTGCATGAGACTATGTCCTAAAATCACTGACTCACCTACCTCCATCTAGAACAGAGGTTATTTTCATGGCCTAAAAAATAGATTTGTATGGTTCCATCAAAATATTTTCCAGATAAATACTATTATAGTTGAACTCCACTAAATCTAGGACCTTCTCTCAAGACACAATAAAGTCTGGAATACCCAATAACATCATATTATTGAGAAAATATATAGTGCATGATGACTACACATCTATCGATGGGTGGAAATCTGTATTCAATAAAACATGTGTACCAAGTGCCTCATGAAATCTTTTCTTTATGAATAAGGTAAAACAAGTGTCGCGGTCTTAATAAATATTCTGTGGGACCAAATTAAGACAAAATATCTTTTGAACATACAATTCCCTCAACTAATCCCCTGATAATGTCTCCCACACTAGTAATAAATGCGCCAACTTTTTCAACCTTTCCAAAATCACACAAATAGCATCATTATTCTAATGCATTATCGGGACCCACCAAAATGCCCATAGTCACATTATCCCACTTCCATTCTAGAATGGTAAATATCTGTAGAAAACCAACAAGTTGTTAATGCTTATAATTCAACTGTTAAAAAGTGTTCCATCATGTTACGAACCCTTCTATCTTCATTTTCATGCTTGTCCCCCAAAAAAATAATCTAGGTCATCCTACATTTTGGTCACACTTGGATGTACCGCCCACTTCAAGGAATAAAACCCTCACATAAACTCCTCCCACATTCTCTAAGGATCAAATACCTGATTATTGAAGAAGACAATATCATCCTAATCTATGATCCAATTATAAGGTACTCCCCACCTTAATGACTCTCCCTCATGGAAAAACAATCTAGATCATCATACATTCTTTCTTTGATCCATCTCAAAAGTGTATACTCTAATAAAACTGATTTGAGATTTATTTACTCTTGACTCCCCTAAACCACAAGGGATATATAAACAAATAATGTCGTCAGAATCCACTCAACACTATACTCATGAACATCATGAGTCTAAGTTTTCATTCTTATTGAATCAACAACATTGATTCTGTTTCTGATCATATATTCTTGATAAAAATCAAATGACTGAATATACTCAACCCACCTCTAATTTCAGATATTTAAATCTCACTTTGAAATAATTCACTATAATATATTAGGATCCATATAAAAATTAATCTTCTTACATAATAGATAATCTCTCCAACACATTAATTCAAAAACTACAACGGCTAAATTGAGGTCATTCATAGTGTAGTTCCATTCATGTGGCCACAACTACATAGACCTGTAAGACACAAGTAGATCTCCTAGCATCAATACATATTTTATTCAAATACTACAAGCATCACAAAACCCCATATACCCCTCACATGGCTTAGGTAGAATCATCATTATAGCTGGTTCCAACCACTTATTCAATTCCTTAAAGGGATTACCACATACATCTAACCAGTCAAATATTATCCATTTTTTGTCATTCCAAAAAGTGGTTCTCCTAAATGGGAAAGGTACTAGATAACTATTTTATAATATCTGTCTAAACCATGAAATATAAGAATTTTGAAATCATTATCTAGATACTCCTAATAAACCATTGTGTGATCATTCTTTGGGCTTACTAATAGACCTTCATATGAGATTATGTGACCCAATTTGTGTGCCTAGTCAATACAGAACTGATAGTTAGATATTGTGGATTATACATGATGCTCTATCAGTGTATTATATATGATGTTAAGTTATTTGGGAATGATCTGCATGAGTCTTGTTAGACACCAAGATATCGTCCATAAACACTACCAAAAACTGATCTAGGTATGGGGGAAAATTCTCTTCATTAAAACCATAAACACATCAAGACTGTTCTTCAATCCAAATGGAATTACGATAGACTCATATAGGCCATATATTTTTTAAAAATAATTCCATAGTATATTATAAGACGGACACTCAATTGATGATACTATGATATCAAGATGATCGTAGATAATACACAAGCCCCTCTCAAATGGTCAAAGAAAACATTGATACATGAAAAAGGATACTGGTTCTTTATTATCATCTAGTTCATCATTCAAAAGTCAATATGAAATCATAGTTTCTCATCATCTTTATTACCAATAAACACTAGATAACCTCAAGGTGATATAATCAGGTAGATGAACCTATTTTCCCCCAACTCCATCAACTGAGTCTTGATCACTTTATGAAATATTGGTTCCATTATATATGGTGGAATAGAATCTAGATCAGCATCTATCATGAGTTAATTAAAAAAATCCACACCCCTCTTAGTTGGAATCCCTAAGAAATCATCAAAAAAACACATCTTGAAACTTATCCAACATTGGTGGAAATACATCCCTTTTTATACCCCTATCATCCAACAATAAACTATGAACCTGGGTAAAAAGGTCCTCAGTTACTGGTGAACTATACCAACAAGGAAAACCTTGATATTCCATTCTCTAAGATGAATAATGATTTAACACTTATGATACGTAAAATTAACTCTCCCATGGTAACAATTTATTTGGGATCATTATGTTAAAAAATAGTCCATACCCAAAATTAGGTCCATGCCTTACATGTCAAGGATATGAAGAACCCACAGGAAATGATACTCCCTAACCTCATGAAGACACCCCTTTCACAAACATATGTTTATCGACCATACTCCCAATGGTGTTTGTATAATCAACACCCACTTAAGAAATACACTATTAGGAACAAACCATTCACATGTTGTGAATAAATAAAGGAATAAGAGGCACTATTATCAAATAAGGTAAAATATAATATACAATCTACAAGAATTAGACATATTCCTATCATTGGACTAACCTCACCACCCACAATTGTAGGTTAAATTGCATGTAATTATCATGCCCCTCTTCCCATTGATGCAGTATGAAATCCCTGAGCTACACCACTCTAATGATATGGGAGATCTTTTCCAGAAGCACCTCATTCCCATCCACTACCACCATGGTTAGTATAACTCTTGCTTTCAGATTGATATAGTGCAATAGATCCCATTTTTTCACTATATTTATGTCTAGTTCCTCTATCATTGAATGTATCTCCTGGGTTCTTACGGAACATCTGTAGATGTCCTATCATGACACAAGATAGACACTCTATTGTTTTTTGGGAGTAGAGTCTACGATAGCGGCACTACCTAACACACTTGTGACAGACGATATAATTATGGTCTTGTATTATTGTCTATTCCCCTTATCCCATCATTTTGTTATCTCCTCACATAATATTCTCATGGTGATTCTTAATTATATCAGAATTGGTTCCTCTTGATAGTCTAACAATAACCATATTACCATCATAGGAATCCGCCTTTAGATTACCCTCAACTATGAGATCTTGATCCACCACCATAGAAAACATATTTAAATTAATGTGGTTAACATGGTACATAATATCTCATTTAATTATATTCATGAAATGCCTCAACATAGTTGTCTCATCTACAACCAAAGCTGGAGAAATGCATTTCAAATGTTTACATCGTCTAGTATATTCCATTACGAACATACTATCCTCAGTCAGCCTCATGAATTGTGAAGATCTCTCTTGCATTGGTGTCGTTAGATAGAATTTATCTAGGAGATTTTCCAAGAATTCATTACATAAAAAACCATCAACCTATCTAGTCTAAGCCTAAACATCCCATCCGTGCTTCCCTGATCAACATAGCAAGTAGGAAGCCAACTTGAACTTTTTCTCAACAAGTGTCTCTAAATGTTCATGTATATTCTGGATAGACTAAATCTAGAACTCATATCCCTTAGTTCCACTGTCTCTAGTAAAGGTAGTAGGGTGTTATAAAAAAAATACAACATCAAGTTATAAATTATCTTGATATCCTACTCTGGGTCTCATTCCATAAATTACACGACGTGACAAATGTTCTCAGAGAAATACTCCCCTACTTCCCCACCTGGCACCATTAGTGCATCAGGTTCCACTATTAGTAGATCTTCTCCATCCATATACTCCTTTCTACCCCTTGACAATAATCATCATAGAGGTATATTAATACAATTCAAAACATATGTATTAGGAAAAATAACACCACATTATCTTGTTTATCTAATTGGAAATCATAATAAGTCTGAACAAGTATTTTCCCCAAACCCCACCACAGAGTTAAAACCAAAGTTCCATCACTACCCTTAACCATCCAAATTCTTTTTCTCAGTTAAAAATATAAAAATGATCTTAATTATACAATTTTATCAATTACACACCCAATTATTCTCATCTTTCATCATTTTACCACTTATAATTTCATATTAAGCACCATTTTGAATTCAAATACAAAGGAAAGGAAAAAATTGTTCAAGTTCAAAAACATACCCAAAACCCATTTTCTTTTGCACGCCTAAACTTTTTCATGTCACAAAATAATCATGAGTTCATAGAATGATTCATGCATGATCATATATTATGAAATGTTGGGCCATGCGTAAAATATCATAAAATTTTAAAAACATTTATCACATCACACAATAAGTGCATCACCCAATGTGAAATAACATCACACTATAACAAAACACATTAATAACAACAATCCCAACTTCGGTACTTGGGTTTCCCCATGTAAATTGGTTTTGAACTCTCATAAAGGAGATAATGTCCATGTATTGACACTTCCCAATATCTTATCTACCTTTCCCAAATGTAAGCCAAAAGAAAATAAAATAAATGTGGGATCTGAGACCACATTTTGACACCCTGGACCTGGTGCCACACACTTGTGCCCTAAGATGGTTTTCTACATGAACACAAGAGCACCTCTCCATATGCCAAAAGGATCCAACTAGAAGCGAGGGTTTAATGTTGATCGTGCGGAGACTATACCCTCTTTATCAGATTAATACCACAACAAAAATAGATAAAAAAAAAAAGAATAACCAATTGACTTATAACCCTAACCGAGATAATAATTGTATCACAATATGAACAAAATTGGAAATAAAATACTATAACTATGTTATAGATATGTAATTCCAAATTATGTGTCATGTTTCAAAATGAATACTCAAAAGTAATGAATATGACAACTCCCAAATGGGTATCGAACCATGTTTGTTTCCCTCATCCGTGTTCCATCCCAAATAATACATCTAACATAGATCCTTTTACAATATCCTATCATGTGAACATGTATTCTATTTGGGTACCAATCAGTCATCCCGAGTATGGTGTGAATAGAATTCAGTAGGCCACCACAAATTATGTATAAAAAAATATACAATCGAACAATGTATACCGTTGTATGAAGAATAAATAAAAGTGATAAATGAAATAGTTTACAATTATTAAATTACTCTATATTTAACCACATATCACTTGTGTTCATAAGGACAACCGAACTCTCAATACCTACTTTGACTTGGGTCAGAGTCTAAACTATCGATAAGGGATATCATATCTTATAATATCACTCTTACCATTCTCAATTTCAATTCACATATGAATTCCATTTTTACCATTCAAAGTCTCAATTCAAATATGGATTCTTTTATTACCATTTAATGTCTCAACATTGTTATAAATTTCACTGCTACCATTTATTATATCAATTCACACAAAAATGAAATTGTTACCATTCATCATTTAAATTAACATATGAATTCCACTATTACTATTAATCATTTCAATTCACATATGAAATCCAATATTACCATTCATTATTTCAAATCACATGTGAATCTCATTATTACACTTCATCACTTCAATTGAAATATTAAATCAAATGTTACCATTTATCATTACTCCAATAATGAATTTATAAATTAAATAATCACATAAATTCCAATAATTAATTAAAAAATTAATTAATCCCCTCAACCCTATTAATTAATTCAATAATTAATTAATCATGTCAACCCTATTAATCAGTTAAACAATTAATTATTTATCTCATCCCTATTAATTAATTAAAAAAATAATTAATCATCTCAAAACTATTAATTAATTCAACAATTAATTAATCATCTCAATCTAACTAATTATTTCAAAAATTAATTTAACCAATAAAATCAGTATCAAAATCACAATAATCTCCCATAATTATTCCAACAATTAATAATTCCAATTCAAAAATAACCATAATCTCGCTATAATTAATTCAACAACTGAATATTCCAAATAAATAAATTTCATAATCCCAACCATTCCCAATAATTAATTCAATAATTAATTATTCATGTTAAACAATATAAATAACTCCATAATAAATTCTGTAATAAATTATTCTAATTTTTAATCCCAATATTCCTAATTTCCCAATTCCCTCAATTAATTAAATAATTTACCAAAATTAATTAATTCAATCAAGAACTCAATTTCAAAGAATCTAACATAAATTTTACATTTACATAAACATTATTGAAATCTAGACACTCGGATTTTAACTATAGACCACCTACCTCAATATTGATGATAAATTCTTGCCAATGGGAATATCTGATTTGAGTGGAACAAAGATGTACAATGGGATCTGAATATGAAACCCAAAATCAAGATTGAATAATCAAGATCAAAAAATTTTATATATGGATTGAACCATACTAGATCTAGAACTAAAAAGAAAAAGGATAAATTCCCTTTATAAAGATGATGGAGAGACAGGAGAGAAGAAGGAAACAACAAGGGATTAGATACTCTTATTGGGTGGGGTGAAGATCATTAATCTTCCCTTTAATTCTCAAAGAATGGAGGTGGGGATCCGTAGGAATTCATCTAGGAATGTATAAAAACAAGGGAAAACTATTTTTTTAGTGGAAAAATATTTTTAGTTAATATGTGGGTTCAAATATTTTAATAACTCAATTTATGATTAATTAAAATGATGTTCACAACTTTCAATGCATAGGCACATGATTTTCCAAACCATGATCCCTAACATTTCACCTCTAATAGGGGTGCATAGTTTCCCCTTTTTTGGAACATGGTTTGATAAATCATGTGCCATTTGTACAAATACCCACTATTTGGGTTCACACAATATGCTAGTTTGGGGAACATGGTAAGGGAAAACCATTATCCAACCATGAAATTCCCTCTTTATTCCATTATTTTCAATTTTTTCACCCAAACATACCTCAAGGTAAAACCCAAACGAAATATAATAAACATGAGGCAAAAGAGTACCTGTAAATGAACCCGAGATATATCCAGAAATGTTTATACTTTTAAAATAACCAAATCATATATTGTATTAGATATAATTATATGGTTTTTGGTATATTCATAATAAAACAATATACGTTATAATAAAGGTTTTAACATGTATGAAGAATGTTCTGACTTATAGTAGGGTTTTTCCTGTCTAAATTTTATTTTCTATGAGACACAAACCATGTTAACCTCCAATTTCTTATATATTTTATGTATACTTCCCATGGATTTATTTAATTATTATTATACTAAAATTTATATGTATTCATATATCCATTTGATTATCTTTATTTCACAGGGTTTAGGTTTCAAATGTTACAATATTGGTAAATTAATGATTTCTCAATTTGTCTTATTTGAGACACATGCCATGTTATGAATCTGTATTCTTATATGAGGTGTTTGAACTACCCTTTAACATGTTATTTCATGACTCATTTTCTTTCGATGTTATTTTAAGCTTCATTTAATGTCATTTTATTAAATGGTATGTATTATTCAAAGTAACTATGTGGTAAGCATTTGTTACAACAATTCATCATTTCTCTGAATTGATTATGACTATGATTTAATTGATGATATTTTAAGATCCATATTTCAATAACACTCATAAATTTTATTATCCTTTGGATAGTCATGATATCATAATTATTAGTATCAATTTCCCACACATTGGTATATAAGACATTTAAAATGTTATTTTAAGAAAATCCAACTTTATCCCCCTCATCGATCGAAAATATGTGTTCCTTCAAAACGATGTTTTCATGAAAAAAGGTTCTCAAAAAAGTTCTCATATGATATTTAAAACACATTTTACCCATTTTCATCCATTTAAAAAATGTGTTTATAAAAATTCATATTTTTTTTATTTTCTGATCAAGGAACTTTTCTAAAAAAATCGGTGCCAAAGGAATGTTCGACAAGCAAAGATTTATCTGTCATTATGAGCATAAATCCTTTGATTATTCCTTTAAAATTTTAAAAGACTCCTTATTATGAAAAAAATTCAATAATATTATGGATATTAATTGTTTTTAGAGTGATTTGTAAAGAAAAAGTGTTCTAATCAATTTTTTACTTATAAATGGTGTTTTAAATGATTTTCAAATCCTTATTTATATGTTCTAAAAAAATTTCAAAGGAAACAATTTCAAAGGATTCAACGTTTCTATTATATGTTTTCAATCCAATTTCATAGAAAATTTTTTTCAAGAATTTTTTTAAGCTTCCATTTTAATGTATTGGTTTATGAAAAAAAACTTAAGCTTCCTTTTTTAAGAAATTTTTTACAAAAAAATCACGCTTCATTTTCAAAGAAATGGTTTTAAAAAATTATTTTAATCATAATTTAAATGTTCTCAAAGATATGGTCTTAAATTTTTTTTTAAATATTATTTTTATGTTTTCAAAGAAAAATATTATCAATATTTTATTATATCTTTTATTCTAAAATTGTTTTCAATGTTTTGTTATAATTATTTATGTTTATTTTCAAATAAATTGGTTTTAAAATAATTTATGATTTAAAAAGGCATTTTTGTTTCAATGAATAAGGAATATTTTCTTAAATAAAAGTTTAAAAAAGATTGCTCAAAATTATTTTACATATTTAATGACATCTGTTAGTGTTACTCATGCCTTTCTAGTGAAATTATCCAATGGTTCATTTCATATTCTTTCTCTAGATGGATTATTTTTGGATGGAATGATGTTAGTAAAACCCATTTCTCTTTCACAAGTTATATGTTTATAAAAAAAATCACATTCGAGAGTTATATGTTTACGAATCACATTTCACATTCATGTGTTAAATTTTTATGAATCCCACTTCATTTCACAGATTATTCATTGATGAAAATATTATGAAACATGTCTCTTTTATAAAGGTTATCATATGATTAGATGTTTAGGATATTACAATCCAAGTATGTACGATTTAATTATGTGATTGGTGGGACCTATATTTCTCTGCAATGTATTGGTTAATGATTCATATCTCATGAGATTAACAATGATTGAATCGGGATTGAACTGGGATTAGTACATTGATTTTTCCATTATGATGGTCTTGGGAGTGAACCTTGACTACAAAGATGGTTGTGGGATTGAACCATTACTACCAAGATGTTATGGGGAGTGATTCAATAATAATAATATGTCCTTGGAATTTATACCTTTATTACCATGGAAATCATTTTATATGTTTATGTTTTCCCCAGAATTCCATGTCTCTTTCCTATGTTTTACATTCATTGATTATGCTATTGATTAACTTATGATTCATGTCTTTTGAAGTACTAATATTTATTCAATGATTCATGTTTACGATATTTGATATGAAAGGTACGATCTTATAATGTTACAATCAAATTATCATGACCTTATACTCATGTATATGCATACATATCTCCCATGTTTACCCATACTATGAATATTATCTCACCCCTTTTTATGATTCCTTTCCCCAGATTATGAAGTTATGAATTATGTTTTACGTGTCTAAGAAGGGTGATAATCATGAAAAACCTAGTGGGATATAATTTATCTCACTTATGTATGAGTTTTTATTTTTCCATGCTTCAAAAGGCACTAATCTAACATTGTCATTGGAAATATTTTTTTGTAATGTCTTATGTACTCTACAAAAATAATGTAATGTTAATGTGTGAAAAGAGAGGGTGGTTATAACCCTGGAATTTGGTCAAGATTCAAACACCACTCAAATCCTCATCCTAACATTAGCTGTAAAAAAGGGCTTTAGGGCTTCATAAGGAGACGATTTTCTACAAAATCTTTAATAGAAAAGAGATTATTTAGATGGGTGTTAGACCCACTAATAGATTTGATTCGGAAAAAAATACTCCAAATGGATTTAAATTAGATAGACCTTCCCTTGGGATGTTTGGGGTGATTTGGATCATCACTAGGGCTACCAAATAAAAGATATAGTTGAATCCCACATTAGAACACCTAAGTTTCGAGAAGGAATAATGGTAAACACTCACTTAATAATGGTGACATGGTTGACCAAATCATGTTCCAACCATGTTCCACCCTATTTCCAATAGTGGAACAAGCCTCATGGTTATCATGGGATCCCTCATTATTTGAAAAAATGTGAAATGATTGTGGGGGATGGTTCTATCCAAGCCTATATGGGTTGTCTTTCCCCCTTGCAGGTTTTCTTTAAACTGTGCACCCCTCCTCCAGAAAAGAATGGTTAGGGATCATTTTTACTACTATTTCTGTTCAAACAATTAAACAAGAATTGTATGGGCCTTTTCTCCCTTTCATAATTTCCCAAACCCTTGGAACACCCTTGAGAATATTCTTAGACTCAGATAACATTTATATAACCATTTTATATGTACTTTATCCAAATTTGTAACCATTAATGTACCTCAATGATGTCTGGTATCTTAAAACCATCCCACCTTAGTAAGGATTATCCCCAAGTCTCGCTCTTAAGAATTTTGGATCTTCGAAGGTAAAAAATTCAGACACCGGGCCAGCATATTCCTCTCACATTCCTAATTTTCTTTTGAATCATTTCCATGATTCAAAAAACATGAACCATAGGCACATTATTTACCGAAACGAAATTCCCACAATGATCCACAACATGAACTAGATGCTCATCAAAGGACACATCTTCCTCAAGCTCGTCATCATTAATATCAATCACATGAGATGGGTTAGGGTGATACTACCAAAGCTATGACACATGAAAAACATATTGTATACCTTTATACTACTGTGGAAGATCTGATTGGAATGCCACCAATCTGATCAGCTCTACAGTCTCAAATGGCCCCATAGACTCGTGTGCCACCTAACCCTAATTTCAATTTTGATAGTCACCCAACAATGGTGACCCCTGAACAAACACATGAACAACAATGTTTTATAGCACTAATACACGTACTAATTATGCATACTCTAAGACATATAATTAAACTTCCAAATCATGTAAATAAATTTTGATGTCTCCATCATGAGACATCGTCCCACCAACTATGATTCCCATACCTCCATCCAATCAAATGAATATCTATAATACCTCCCATAGAGAACCTCAAATAGTTCCATTTGAATCATCTCCTAGCAAATATTGTTATAATAAAACTCAACAAGCACTTTGTTCTTATACCAAGACACACAAAAATCGAGAACAGATTGCATCAACATGTCCTCTAGAACTTGAATAGTACACTCTGATATCACATCCATCTGTTTGTGGAATTACATACTCAAACACACTAGGGTACCAAGATCCTTCTTCAACCCCTACAATAAGCGTGAATTAAAACATAGATCATGATAAAAACCTATATTTTGCCACACACTGTGAAACTAAAATACCTATAGAACATAAAAACAACCCAAATGTTCAATGGTATAGGTCTCTTGAATTGGTTGGAAATGTGGCACCTTGGTCAACCAATCCACAACTCCCCAAATCAAATCATTATTCTAAGGAATAATCTGAATACCAACCAATGAATCTATTTTTAGGTCATCCTACTTCCACTTTGTAATGGGAAAGTGCTGTAACATACCCCCCAGTCACTGATTCTCAACCTTTACCTACTGTCAGTTATAGAATCATTCCATGAAACCTAAAACCTATTTCCTCATCCCTAAACACGAATATTGATTGTGAAGATCACGATACATTTTGGTCAAACATGGATGCAGTCTCCCCATTGAGTCATGGAACTCACACATAAACTCTTCTAAAAAAGTATAAATGAAATCAAAACCACAAATATAATTGATCACAACATCACCAATAGTCTAACTGGAAGGGGACTCTCCACCTTTAAGAATTTCCATTAAATCCAAACACTTTAGAGCCTCACACGATTTATTCATGATTTGGCACAAGAGAATATAATCAACTTCTCTGGATGAAACTATCATTTTCCCATGTCTATCCTCAACCTCTAGGTGCATCTTAGAAAACAACACCATTATCCTCCACTCATAACTAGATTAGTAAACTACCTATTTTTATGTGTTTTGAATCAAGGAATTCCAAACTTTATTTCCCTTTCTCAGCATGTATACGAATTCAAAATTGAAGTAATGAAATTATATGACCCATCCTCACTATTGAAGATTCAAATCAAACTATGAATAAATTTACTAAAGGCTTTTATGATTGTTATACACAGTAAACGATTCTCTCAAAAAGTAATGTTTCCAACACATTACGATATAAAACATCGCATCCAACTCAAGATCAGGCATTGGATAACTATTTTCATGAGGAATCAACTTATGTGACACATACTCCACAAACCAACAATCCTGTATGAGCACATCCCCAATCACAATACTAGACACATTCCAAAACAAGGTATACAACTTACCTATCATGGGTGAAATCTAAATCGGCATAGTAGTCATCCTCCTCTTAAAATCCTAGAAATAATCCTCACATGTTCAATTGCATTAAAATAATATTTCAATCTTGTTCAAGCCTGATAATGGTTCCACTAAATAGGAAAATTATTGGATGATCCTTTGGTACTATATAACCAAACACAGAAAACTTCTAGAAAAAAAAGTTCTTGGGATTTTCCTAAGATACAATAACTTGAACTTTCTCTAGGCCATACAGATTCCTCCCATATAGATTATGTGACCAGATAAATGTACATTATTAATCCATAAATGAAACTTGGATATCATTGAATATTTCATATTCTTGGTTAGTGTACTCAGGAAAATTTCAAAATGTTTTGCATGATAATCATAAGACAAAGAGTAAACCAAGATGTCCTATAAAAAGACAAATACAAAATGATCCTGGTATATGGGAATGTTTCAATTATTTAGAACCGTAAACACTTAAAGAGCATTGGTCAACAATAATGACATCACAACAGAATCATACAACTCATACCTACTCCTGAAAGAATTACACGGTATATCCAAAGGTGTAACCATCATTTGATGATACCCTAATCACATATCAATCTAAGAGAACATAGAATTTGCTCATAGATAGTCAAAAAATTGTTGATTCATATAAGAGGTTGTTTTTTCTTAACCATCTTCTGATTTAGCTTCATATAATTTATATACAATTGCAAAAATATACCATACTTCTTGGAAAATATAATTTGATATCCTTAAGGTGACATACTCAGATGAAAAAACCACTTGTTCTATAGTTCCCCTACCTGAGTTTTATTTTCCTGGAGATCTGAAAGTTTCATTCTTTATCGAAGAGTAGAAACTAGTTATGCTCCCGAGAAGATCTCTATTATAAACAAAACATATTTTTTAGGTGTAATCCGTAAGAGGTGTTCGAGAAAGAAATATATTGAAACTAATACTCTAGAGTAATAAATACAAGCTACTTTACTCCACCATCATTAAGAATAAGACAAGAAAATTGGGTTGTGAGTTAACCCAACTGCTGACAGACTGGTCCTACATGAATTACATGGATATCCCATTCCACATGGTGAACATTAGAATTTCATTTTGGGGACATGAACATTACGCTATCATGGTAAAAAAAATTGAAATTGTACAACACTATCCAATTATTTCCCAATATATGTTCAAAAAATAAATTTTGAGCACAAACAATCCCTTGAGGAAACTGTACACACCAATCTCATGGGAACACTCCTTACATTCTGGGATATTTTTTTCACACATCCCTAATGTCGTATCAATCGATATATTGTCATGACTCTTCCTCCAGGATCGTGTGATGACTACACCAAGCCCGCCTTCCATAGGCCAGCGGCTGGCGACTAGAACCAAAGGTGTAAATACCGATAAAAAGGGAAGGCATTGCCTTTTATAAAGTATACAAACACCACAGAGTACGCAAGCTGAGTAAACACTAAGTAAACTGAGTACAAATGTAAGTGTTGGAAAGTAAATGGGCCAGAATACAAACCCAACTGAGATTAAAGTGAAACTGAAATGGAAGTACAACAACAGAAAAGTAAAGCAGTGAGTCTGATCCGTCCTTTGAAAATCCCACCTGAAGGGTGGGAACAGATAGCCTCCTCTTCTCCTCGGCTCCAGTCGTCCACTTCGAGTACGTCACGTCCAGTGATCGGCCTCCAGGTACCATCTAGATCCACGATCTCCCACCTTGATCAGCGTTGTCCGTCGTCTGCATCCAACACAATGTAGTGCGGGCATAGCCCGTGCCGGGGTGAGTATACGCTACTCAGTAGGGACCCCGAGACCCTAGAAGGTCACCCAGAATCCATGAAGGATAAACTAAAAAGGAAAGATACAATCACAAAATAACAACCAACTCTACTTAGGTATATGCCCATACATATACCTAAGTCATCAATTACAGCTTGGCTCCAGCACACGATCCCAAGTACGAACCAGTCCACACAGGAAATTAAAACTCAATCCACACAAGAAAGCATAACTCAATCCACACAGGATAGAAAGTCAATCATATCAAAGATAAATATTGAAATTCAAGACCCAGCTCACACAAGTATACTCTTTGTAAGGAGATAGAGATGATCAGATGTAGCCACTGATTCATCTTAGTTGTCACACCCACAGAGGATAGAAGACCAGCTAAGCTGTCATACCCACAAAGGATACAAGACCAGCTACTCTGCCGGACCCATATAGGATACAAGTACAGAGTCAAATAATGCTGGACCCACATATGATACAAGAACAGTTGTCAAGTACTATCGGACTCACATAGGATACAAGATCAGTAGTCATCATCGTCGAACCCATGGAGGATTCCAGTACGGTCTTCATAGCTTCTGAACACATGGAGGATCCAAGTACAGTCGTCATCGCTGCCGAACCCACATAAGATTCAAGTACAGTCGCAGCCATCTCTAGGGTTCCCACACACAACATGCTCGATTATGGGAGGGTCCGCTCCAAGAGCCAAATGGGGTCGATACATCAACATACACGAAGTCCAGAATTTATGTATCCTAAAGTTCTGTCTCATCAATAGGAATTCAACGCGATAGACGGTGCATCTATCAGGCACCAGGTCTGAGAGTTATTGGCCTTTTCGTCCTAGGGGCCTGGTTGATTTTTAAGCTTAAACCAACCCGACCATACTCTAGATTTCTCAAATCCTTGAGTGGAGTAAGCAAAAATAACCTTCTCACTAAGAGGAATCTAAAAAAGTTGACGACACGTCAATTGGATGTCCGAAGCTCAAGTTATAAGTGTTTCCGCTCCGAGGTCCTGGATGGTTTCGTGTTCGAACAAACCCGACCATACCAAAAGTTCTCCGAAACCCTGAGTGTAATATATTTAAATGACCGTCTCAATCCAAGGATATCTACGCGACTGATAGTGCGTTGTTCAGAGGTCCTTAGCCCATGTTATGGGTGTTTGAACGGATCTGTCCGAGGGCAGGGGTTTGGGCCCTGTCCGACCCAGCCCAATACCCCCTGGGGCGGCCCGAACCGGGTCGACCCGACCCATGTACGGGTCCGGACTGGTTGGGCGCGGCCTGGCCCATCTGGCGCAGCCTTGCCCGGCTAACACAGCCCGGCCCCGCAGGTGCGGCCCGACACGGCTCGGAGGTCAGGCCCGGCGCTGGGGGCCCGGCCTGGCATGGGCAGCCCGGTCCGGTGCGGGCGGCCCGGCCCGAACGGACGTGGGAGGTCCGGCCCTGTGCGGCTAGTCCGGCCCTCTGCCAGCACCCATGCGCTGAGCAGACGCGGAAGCGGGGGGGGGGGGGCACTGCCCCCTCGTTTTGAAACGGCAACCCCCCACGTGGAGGGGCCCGCCCCTGACTGCCTCCGAGGGTTACAACACCTGGACTTCCCGAATCTGGCCGGCCGTAATGGCCATCCGGTTGTGCCACGCGGGACCTACTGTCCCCGCCTCCTGAAGCGCCAGTGGCCAGCGGAGCTCGGCCGCCCTCCTCTACCCCGCCGCAGCCTTAGGATGCGGCCCTTATCCGATAAGCACGGTACGCCGGCGCCGCGGCCCGACTCAGGCCGCGGTTCTATCGTTCTCACGTGGTGCGACGACACCACGTCGTGTCCATTCCAATCCATACAGAAGTACAACAACAATCGGGAGGAGGGTCGGCCGTGTGTGTGTGGTCCAGCATCCTCCCGTTAATTCGATAACATGTGGCTAATTATTTAACGATGAACTCCAAATTAATCACGAACGTAAAACAATCCCCTACCTCGAAGAAGTTTTCGAACGATGATCGTCACGGAAAACGGTGTCTCAAGGTGAGGCTCTGTATATGTTGACGGAGAACTTCAAAGGAGGAGCGGCATCTCCTTTCCATTGACGTGGGAAGAAGATCGAAATAGGGCATGTCGTCGTTCTTTAGGAAAGGCTTCACACATCAGTTGCGGAGAGGAGAAGTATAACGACCCATACATTACATAAATTGTTATTACTTCAAAATTGATGCATACTTATTACAACATATAACAAAACCATGAATGAACCGTATAGGTATAGTCTCTTTAGAAACTGGGAAACAAAAACAACTGGTTCATAAAGCATCTACACTGTCTCCCATTTATTTCATCATATCTATAGTCCCTTTTGGCATATCTTACTTAATAACATTCTTACTGACCTGAGAAAAAAACATACAAATGGGTGAGCTCAAATGCTCAGTAAGGGTAAACAAAAAAAATATCAATCACCTCATAATCATAAGAACATATCTTTTGGAAATCATAACCTACAAAAGAGATCATAATTTCATAACATGGGATAAATCATAGTAGTGAAATGTAATCCCAATAATCATAAATTAAAACATGAAACATTGTGTCATACACACATAATCATAGATAATCATTTCTTATCAGTCAAGACTCATTGCCAAGACTGTCTTAGTGGACAATGTCAATTCTTGAACTGAGTTCATACCTCATTTCAGTCCTGTTTCACTAAACCGGTTTAACCTGCTGTTCCAGCCATTTCTATCTCATGAGATATAAAATATTTACCCAATGCATTCGAGGGATATATATGTCCCACCCATCTCATAATTATACCATTCATATGTGTGCCACAAAATCTGAAATCATACATCATTTCATAACCCATGTAATAAAAATGGGATTCTTAAACAACATGACATCGTAAAACAATTCATATAAGATAAAATAATTCATAAAAATAATTCAATCACAACATAATCAAATCAATGTAATTATAGGGATAGAAACAGAACCCTATATTATTTTAGATATAAAATAATTTTGATAAAAGACATGAACTCCATTCTTGAAGAAAATGTCCATTCTACTTCAAAAACATTTTCCTTTCTTAACATGTCATACAATTTTGAACTAAAAGAAGTTGATTAAAAATAAACTTGAAAAATTGTAAATGATGCTTCTTGGAAATAATGTTTTAAAAATCCATTCATGCCTTATAAGTTAAAAAAACATTCTTCTCGTACTTTTTTTGGAAAAGTCAAAAATTACCTCGTACGAAAAATGACAAAATATTCCTTTCATATCTTTTATTATAAACTCACCAAAGGGTAAAAATGGATTTAAAAAATTTTAGGTGGATGAAAATAATATTACATATTGAGGAAACATGGATGTGGTTGATAAAATACACCCCAATAAATACCAAAGTATAAACAATCTCGGATAAAAATGAGATTGTGATATTTCCCTTACCTTAGGTCTGATTTGCTTCGTAAGTGTCTGAACCTCCTGTATAATGGTTTAAATAATGTTATTTAATTATTCCAGAATAATACTTATTTTTATGATATCATATATGGTCATATTCCTAGCTTCTTATTAGTAATATTTCATTACTACTTGTTATTCGGGTGTTTATTACTTTTTGTTCTTATGCGTATTTTGTCGAATAAATTCTTATTCTTATTTTTAGGTTACAGATACCTCATTTCCATATTGGTATTAGTGTAATATATTCATTCATTAAATTCATTTATATAATCATTATGCAATGATGATCATGCAGAACGAGTCATATCACATCGTGGAGACGGTATTCCGTACGTACGCACGAGCGATGATATCGTTCCCATGATCGTGAAATTGTAATGGAGTGTATATATACAATTTTAGAATCAATATAACTTTACAACAATCATATATAGTTATTATTTACACCATTATACCCATCCAAGTACGTTAGTGATGGAAAATAGTTTACACGACGGCGTGGAGACGGTATTCCGTACGTACGCACGCGTGGTGATTTCATTTTATGTAGGATGGATAGATGGTGAAATAGGGGTGTTTCATACTTATAATAACATATCAGTATAAGATTGATACTTATGTTGTTACTTCATAATAAAACAACTAAATAAGAAGAAGTGTAAGAAGAAATAAAGAGGACAGAATCGGTAACAGACATTACCTCTTCTTTGAAGCGCTTCTTTGAGACCTCTTTTTAGGACACTAAAATTGGTCTTTGAAGAAGACAGGGTCCTCTATAATGTCTCTAGGGATGTGGATAGAAGAAATTGTCAGGGGTTGTCCAAGCATTAAGGCTCAATGTGGTGTGAGGAAGAGGGGGAGGACGTGCCCTTTTATAAGGGAGGAGAGGGGCTCCTTTGGAAAAACTAAAAATATTATTTTTTTATAAAGACAAATTCGGTTTTAAATAGCTCCAAATTGATTTATTTCAAAGATAAGGTGGGTATGGGTCGAAATACTCTCATCCAATCAAATTTATACAAGTTTAGGTTCCTATTTTAACCTTATCATTTAGATTTAAATTATGTTAGATAATTTTACTTTTACCGTGTCTTTTTGTGTTCTTACACTATAAGGTTAATAAACTTACTATAACAAGCCAAACGAACCCCAAGTTGTTTATTATTAATATATATAACCTTATCTCAGTAATTTGGCCGAACCTTATATTTTTAGGAATAAAATAACAATTAATAATATAATATTTGATTTAAAAACTATTTTATGTCCATTTTGACACTATTTAGTAATTGATTTTTTTGAAAATCATAACAGAATGATTAATTCAAAAAAGGTAATGAAATCAATACTAACATGTCATATTAACCTATTAAATTAGTGTAATTCATAAAAAGGATAAATTACATTTATTTGGGTTTTTATAACATCAATTAAGTCAATATTTCATTAATAAGATAATTATTGTATCTTCTTTGTGTCATAAATAAATTAACATATTTAAATTCTAAAAATTAAAAATAAAACATCATTATGTAGGAAATATTTTTAGCTTTCTAATGAATATTTATAGTCGAATTTATCATATGTATAACCCTATATTAAAAATTCTTTAGATATTAAACATTGATTTTAACTATTTTAACCCTTCTTTAAATAAATTGATAATAAATGCCCTAATCTAATCCATGGGGGCCTAAATGGCCATATTTTATACCTAAGGTTGTTTGTGGTCGAATTACACTTATCCAATAGAATTTGGACATGTGTTAGGGTAATAATAATATCATTTTTATCCTTAACTACCCTATTTACTTTTAACCGTGGTAAAAAAATTAAAAAGTTGCTATTCCCCAAAAATTACTTTCATCTCATTGAACCAAATTTTAGTACATGATATTAACCGTGTATCTCAGATTTTTGAAATTCTACTCACAGAAGCGGTAAAATTATGTTTTATGAAAAAATTCAATTTTTTAACTACCACTCAGTGGTTTCACTATTCATCAAAAAATGAAAGTTTCCAGAAAAATACCAAAAATTAGGCCTAAGATATATTTGATATTATGAATTCAAAAATTATGTTTATTTTACCAAATTCAAAACATATCAATTACATTAACTAATTTAAAAATTAATTCCCATCGTCAAAACAAATAGCATGTTTTTAAAAGATAATAACTATTAAAAGATTGACACTTGTTTATGTATGGTTTAAATGTGAAATTACATCCAATGAACAAAATTGTATTTAATTGTAAAAATATATTCTAAATATACTTTAAAACCACTCAAATTAATAATTTATCACTATTAATTATTTCGATTAAAAAAATTGTTTTTAATTAAAATTTAGTAATTTTCACTATTCATCAGAATATGAAAGTTATCCGAAAAGTACCAAAATTTCACCCTAAGCTAATTTCGATATTCCGAATCCAAAAATGAAGTCCATTTTGAAAAATAAAATTTACAAAATTTCAAAAAGTGGTTATCACAATTCATAACTGCAAGTTTTAATAATATTTTAATAGCATATCGTCGTTTAGTGAAACTCGGTATTGCGTACGACGCAAGCTATTGAGGAAGGCCACAATTGCGTGTAAAGAATTCCAAGCTAGTTTTGTGTGTAGTGAAAGATTCTTTTTATGATTTATATAACATAAAAAAATATTTTTCATACTAGTCTCGGGTGTTGCATTTTACCCCCCTTAAAATGAATTTCGCCCCCGAAATTCGTCACTTTGTAACAAAAAGATGGTGATACCTCTCCCTCATCATATCCTCAACCTCCCAAGTATCTTCTTCTAATTGGTGGTTCCTCCATAAAACTTTCACCAATCTAGTGGTATTGTTTTGTAGGAATTTTTCGCTACGATCCAGAATCTCTATCGGTTGTTCTTCATAAGAAAGATCGTGCTCCAACGGTACAACTTCTGAGATGAGTACATGTGAAGGACCAGGTATGTAATTTCTCAGGAGAGATACATGGAACACATCGTGAACTAGAGAGAGATTCGGTGGAAGAACCAATCGGTAAGCTACATTTCCAACACGATCCACTATTTCGAAAGGACCGATATATCTAGGGCTCAACTTCCCCTTCTTTCCAAATCTCATGACCCTCTTCCAGGGAGATATTCATAAGAACACTTTTTCACCCACTTCAAACTCTAGGTCTTTTCTTCGGTTGTCAGCATAAATTTTCTATCGACTCTTAGCTTCTCTTATGTGTTTTTGAATAGATCGGACCTTTTCTGCCATCTCATCAACAAGATCAGGTCTTAATAGCTTTCTTTCCCCAAATTCATCCCAGCAAGTTGGAGTCTTGCATTTCTTTCCATAGAGAGATTCATAAGGAGCCATCTAAATACTGACGTGAAACCTATTATTATAAGAAAATTCCACCAAAGGTAGGTTTTTCTCCCAACCACCTTTGAAATCTATAGAGCAAGCTCTCAACATATCTTCTAGAGATTGAATTGTTCTCTCAGACTGACCGTCTGTTTGAGGATGATAAGAAGTGCTGAAACTCAACTCTCTATCCAGAGTATTCTGAAGACATCACCAGAACGTTGAAGTAAATCTCGGATCCCAATCAGATATAATATAATGTGTTACTCCATGAAATCTTACCACTTCCTTTACATATATCCTGGAAAGCTGATCCAGAGACAAATCCTCTCTAACAGCAATGAAGTGTGTAGACTTTGTAAGATGATCAACTATGACCCATATAGCATTATTGCCTTTGGATGTTTTAGAAAGTCCTGTGACAAAGTCCATAGTGATTTTTTCCCATTTCCATTCAGGTATGGGTAATGGTTGTAACATCCCCCTAGACTTCGGTCTCATAGCTTTACCTTGCTGACAAACCAAGCATCGAGAAACATATTCAGCAACATCTCTTTTCATTCCATCCCACCAGAAGAACTCTTTCAGGTCCATATACATCTTTGTGCTTCCAAGATGACTAGATAATGACAAACTATGAGCCTCATCCAGCAGCTCCTTTAATTCAGGGATGGGAGGAACACAAACCCGATTCCTGAACATTATTATCCCATCACAATCAAGGTTGAATTCAGGAATATTTCTCATCATCTTTTGTTACTCTACATCATCTTTCTACGCCTCTTTAATCTTCACATGTATAAATGGTTGAACATTCATTTGAGAAAGATACGATTTTCCCCCTTCCATTATAATTCCCTGATCCATCCTTTGTAAATCCATAAATATTGGATCTTTTGTGATCCTCATCATGGATAAACAGGAATGGTCTTGTCGACTTAATGCATCTGCAACCTTGTTTTATTTCCAAAGGTGGTAATGAATTGAGCAGTCATAATCCTTAATATGCTCCAACCATCATCTTTGGCACATATTCAACTCCTTTGGTGTGAAAATATTCTTTAAAATTTTATGATCAGTATAAATATCACACCTTTCTCCATAAAGATAATGCCTCCAAATCTTTAATGAAAATATTACCGCATCTAACTCCAAATCATGAGTTGGGTAATTTTGCTCATGGATTTTCAACTGTCCTGAGGCATAAGATATCACCATATCATTTTGCATATGAACACACCCCAATCCCTTCTTGTATGCATCACTGTAGCTCACAAACCTTTCTCCACTACAAGGCAGTGTGAGCACAGGTGCACTGGATAACATTCTTTTCAACTCGTTGAAATTCTCTTTACATTCCTCCGTCCAGACAAACTTAACTCTATTCCAAGTTAACTTGGTGACTGGATTAGATAATCTTGAAAAATCATTCACAAAACGTCGATAATATCCAGCCAAACCATGAAAACATCGGATCTCAGTTACTGTTGTTGGTCTCAACCATCTTTCGATAACCTCTGTTTTTTATGGATCCACAGATATCCCCTCTTTTGAGATTATGTGACCCAGAAATGAAACTTTTTGAAGCCAAAATTCACACTTGGTAAATTTGGCATAAAGCTTCTCCTTTCTCAGGGTCTTCAATATAATTCTCAAGTGATCTTCATGTTCTTCCTTGCTCTTTGAATATACAAGAATATCGTCTATAAAACTACCACAAACTGATCAAGATAGTCTCTAAAGACTCTATTCATCAGATCAATGAAAGTAGCAGGGGCATTATTAAGACCAAATGGCATCACTATAAATTCATAGTGTCCATACCTTGTACGAAAAGTCGTCATTGAAATATCATCCCTTTTGACCCTTAATTGATGATACCATGAACGAAGATCAATCTTTGAAAATTATTGAGCTCCGCCTAGTTGGTCAAATAAGTCATCAATATGTGGGAGAGGATATTTGTTCTTGATAGTGATCTTGTTAAGTTCATGATAATCAATGTAGAGTCTCATTGATCCATCCTTCTTCTTAACAAATAGAACAGGTGCTCCCCAAGGTGATGCACTAGGGTGTATGAATCCCTTATCAAGATTCTCTTGGAGTTGCTTCTTCAATTCTTTCAACTCAATTGGGGCCATTCTATATGGTGTATCTTAAATAGGTAAAGCACCTGGTACGAGTTCTATTGAAAACTCAACTTCACGATTTGGTGGAAGACCTGGCATTTCCTCCAGAAATACATCATCAAACACCTGTACAATGGGAATATTCTTAATTGTGAATTTCTCACCAACCATTTGCGATAAATAACCTTCATTCAGTGGAATCAAGACCCATAAGATGGAAGAAATTTCCACTGGAAGGTTATGTTTATCCTGGCATCGATAGACTATCATAGATTGATCTGGAATATGATATGTGACTTCCCTTCTTTGGAAATTGATATGAGATCCATATAATGAATGTCAATCCATGCCAAGAATCACATCAAATTCCACTATAGGAAGGATCACAAGATTTGTATGAAGCACTTTCCCACAAACTTCAATCGAGGAAGAATTATAAACTTTTGATGCGACTGTTGTTCCATTAGGTGTTGTCACGACTAACTCGACATCTAATTGTTGAGGTAATACGGTGATACCCTTAGAAAAATATTCAGAAATAAAATAGTGGGTGGATCCAGAATCAAATAAAACATTTTCTACCTTAGAGTGGATGGTAAGTGTACCTTTCACCACATCGTTATCGTACTCCACATCACTGATAGAAATTGCATGTGACTTTCCTTTGTATTTATCCTTACGATTTTGTTGATGTCGATCATCATCAACAACCCTTGGATTAGGGCATTTATTGGCATAATGCCCCATCTCCTTGAACTTGAAACATTGAAGTGTAGTAGGTTCATTCTGTGTGTCCCTTCATTTGTTTGCATCATTAGACATCTTCTTCCCATCATTGCGGCATTATAATGCCCGATGACCTTCCTTTACACATTTGAAACATTTACTTGTCCCTTTAAGACAACTCCCTCCATGTTTCTTTCCACACATTGAGCATAAGGGAAATCTCATCTCCTTTTCAGTGTGCTCTTTAGATTTTCCATTGAATTCCATTTTCCTATTCTTCTCAAACCCATATGACTGATGGGTTACTCCAATCTCCATCTCAACATTGATAACACATTGAACGATTTCCTCATAGCTATTGAAGTCCCTTATGGATAAGGCCCTTCTAAGACTTGGTTTTAAGCCACCAAAGAATCGATCGGTCATACTCTTTGGTTGGATAATATTACTAGAAGCATACCTTGCAAGTCTTGTAAAATTTTCTTCATAGGTACCAACAGATTCATCATCCTTTTGATTCAGTTCAAGAAACTCTTTCTCCATATTTGTTCGAAGAATATGACAGAAGTACTTATTGAAAAATAAGTTCTTGAACTCGTCCCATACCATGGACTCAATTTCATCTCTTTGCCTCGTATTCTTGATAAGATTCCACCATTGATCAGCATCACCTTCCAAACGATGCACTGCTCAGATGACTTTATCATGTTCAGAACATTGAAAAACTGAAAATATCTTTTCAGTAGTACTAATCCATTTTTCAGCAACTAATGGATCAGTAGACCCACTGAACGAAGGTGGACACTACCTCATGAAGGATTCAATAGAATTTTGCTCCTTCCTTTGCTCGTTTGGAAGTACTACATGATTCATAGCTTGATAAAGTTGTGTGAGCATGGATACAAGATTTTTCATTCCATCTCCCATAACGTTTGGTTGCTCAGGGGGACAATCATTGCATTTCCCGTCGCATTCCGCAATAACATGGTTCCTTCGGGTTATAGCCATTGACTAAAACCAAGAAGAATAGTGTGAGAAACACTAATTATAATAGGAAAACCACATAATCAAGAATAAAATTTCACACTTAAGGTCTTATCCTAGGTTATTCATGGCCATTCTTAAAACACTAAGATTGTGTTCTATGCTTAGACTTATCCTTAGGGTTCTTACTAATTCTTTCACATCCTAGTTTCCAAAGGTTGACTATACCTTTCCTTCGATACCAACTATAACAAACCTTACTTTACATAAATTATTATTACATAAAAATTGAAGCATACTTATTACAACATATAACAAAACCATGAAAGGACCGTATATGTATAGTGTCTTTAGAAACTGGGAAACATAAACAACTGGTTCATAAAGCGTCTACATTGTCTCCCATTTATTTCATCATATCTATAGTCCCTTTTGGAATATCTTACTTAATAACCTTCTTCATGACCTGGGAAAAAAACATACAAGAGGGTGAGCTCAAATTCTCAGTAAGGGTAAACAAAAGAAATATCAATCACATCATATTCATAAGAACATATCTTTTGGAAATATTAACCTGCTAAAGAGATCATAATTTCATAACATGGGATAAATCAAAGTAGTGAAATGTGATCCCAATAATCATAACTTATAACATGAAACTTTTTGGCATACAAACATAATCATAGATAATCATTTTTTATTAGTCAAGACTCATTGCCAAGACTATCTTAGTGGACAAAGTCCATTTCTGAACCGAGTTCATTCCTCGTTTCAGTCCTGTTTCACTGAAATGGTTTAACATGCCGTTCCAGCCATGTCTATCTCATGAGATATAAAATCTTTACCCAATGCATTGGTGGGAGATATAGGTCCCACCCATCTCATAATGATATCATTCATATGTGTGCCACAAAATCATAAATCATACATCATTGCATAACCCATGTAATAAAAATGGGATTCTTAAACAACATGACATCATAAAACAATTCATATCAGATAAAGGAATTCATAAAAATAATTCCCTCACAACATAATAAAATCAATGTAATAATAGGGATAGAAACAGAACCCTATATTATCTTAGATGAAAAATAATTTTGATAAAAACATGAACTCCATTCTTGAGGAAAATATCCTTTCTACTTCAAAAACATTTTCCTTTCTTAACATGTCATACATTTTTAAACTAAAAGAAGTTGATTAAAAATAAACTTGAAAACTTGTAAAGGAATATTCTTGGAAATAATATTTTAAAAATCCATTCATTCCGTATAAGTTAAAAAACATTCTTCTCGTACTTTTTTCGGAAAAGTCAAAAAGTACCTCGTACGAAAAACGACAAAAGATTCCTTTCATATCTTTTACTATAAACTCACCAAAGGGTAAAAATGGATTTAAACAATTGTATGTGTATGTAAATAAAATTACATATTTAGGAAACATGGATGTGGATGATAAAATACACCTCAGTAAATACCAAAGTGTAAACAATCTCAGATAAAAATGAGATTGTGATATTTTCCCTTACCTTATGTCTGATTTGCATCGTATGTGTCTGAACCTCCTGTATATTGATTTAAATAATGTTATTGAATTATTCCAGAATCATACTTATTTTTATGATATCATATATGGTCATATTCTTAGCTTCTTATTTGTAATATTTCATTACTACTTGTTATTCTGGTGTTTATTACTTTTTGTTCTAATGCGTATTTTGTCAAATAAATTCTTATTATTATTTTTAGGTTATAGGTACCTCATTTCCAGATTGGTATTAGTGTAATATATTCATTCATTCAATTCATTTATATAATCATTATGCAATGAATATCAGGTAGAATGAGTCACATCACATCGTGGAGACGGTATTCCGTACGTACGCACGAGCGGTGATATCGTTCCCATGATCATGAAATTGTAATGGAGTGTATATATACAATTTCAGAATCAATAAAACTTTAAAATATTCATATTTAGTTATTATTTACACCATTATACCCATCCAAGTAAGGTGGTGGTGGAAAATATATTACACCACGGCGTGGAGACTGTATTCTGTACATACGCACGCGTGGTGATTTCATTTTCCGTAGGATGGTTAGATGGTGAAATAGAGTAGTTTCATACTTATAATAACATATCAGTATATGAGTGATACTGATGTTATTACTTAATAATTAAACTACTAAATAAGAAGAATTGGAAGATGAAATAATGATGAAAGAATCGGTAACGGACATTACCTCTTCTTTGAAGCGCTTCTTTGAGACCTCCTTTTAGGACACTAAAATTGGTCTTTGAAGAATACCAGGACCTCTGGGATATCTCTGAGGAAGTGGATAGAATAGATTTTCATGGGTTGGCAGAGCTTTAAGGCTCAATGTGGTGTGAGGAAGAGGGGGAGGACTTTTCCCTTTTATAACAGAGGAGAGGGGCTCCTTTGGAAAAACTAAAAATATTATTTTATTATAAAGCAAAATTCGGTTTTAAATAGATCCAAATTGATTTATTTATAAGATAAGGTGGTGATGGGTAGAAATCCTTTCATCCAATATAATTTAGGCAAGTTTAGGTTCCTATTTTAATGTTATCATTTATATTTAACATTAAGTTAGATAATTTTACTTTACCGTGTCTTTTTGTGTTCTTACAATATAAGGTTAATAAACATACTATAACAAGTGAAACGAACCCCAGGTTGTTTATTATTAATATATATAAACTTATCTAAGTCATTTGGCCGAACCGTAGATTTTTAGGAATAAAATAATAATTAATAATATAATATTTGTTTTAAAAACTATTTTATGTCAATTTTGACACTATTTAGTAATTGATTTTTTTGAAAATCATAAAATAATGATTAATTATAAAAAAGTTAATAACAGCAATACTAACATGTCATATTAACCTATTAAATTAATGGAATTCCAAAAAAGGCTCAAATTACATTTATTTGGGTATTTATAACATCAATTATGTCAATATCTCATTAATAAGATAATTACTGTATGATCTTTGTGTCATAAATAAATTAACTTATATAAAGTCTAAAAATTAAAAATAAAATATAATTATGTAGAAATTCTTTTTTTCTTTCTAATTAATATTTATAGTCGAATTTATCTTATGTATAACCCTATATTAAAAATTCGTTAGTTATTAAACATTGATTTTAGCTATTTTAACCCTTCTTTAAGTAAATTGATAATAAATGTCCTAATCTAATCCAAGTGGGCCTAAATGGTCATTTTTTATAAGTAAGGATGTTTTGGGTAGAATTAAACTTATCCCATAGAATTAGGACATGTGTTGGGGTAATAATAATAACATTTTTACCCTTAACTACCCTATTTACTTTTAACCATGGTAAAAAAGTAAAAAGTTATTATTCATCAAAAATAATTTTCATCTCATTGAACCACATTTTAGTCCTTGATATTAAACGTGTCTCTCAGATTTTTAAAATTCTACTCAAAGAAATGGTAAAATTATGTTTTATGGAAAAATTCAGTTTTTTTAACTAGCACATAGTGGTTTCACTATTCATCAAAAAATGAAGGTTTCCAGAAAAATACAAAAAATTATGCCTAAGCTATATTTTATGTTATTAATTCAAAAATGATGTTTATTTTAACAAATTCAAAACATATCATTTACATTAACTAATTTAAAAATTAATTCATGTCGTCAAAACAAATACCGTGTTTTTAAAATATAATAACTATCAAAAGATTGACACTTTTTTATGTCTGGTTTAAATGTGAAATTACATCCAATGAACAACATTGTATTAAATTGTAAAAATATATTCTAAATATACTTTAAAACCACTCAAATTAATAATTTATCACTATTAATTATTTCGAATAAAAAAGGTTATTTATAAATAAAATTTAGTAATTTCCACTATTCATCAGAATATGAAAGCTATCCGAAAAGTACAAAAAATTCACCGTAAGAAAATTTCTATATTACGAATCCATAAATGAATTAAATTTTGAAAATTAAAATTTAAAAAATATAAAAAAGTGGTTATCACTATTCATAACGGCTTGTTTTAATAATATTTTAATAGCATATCGTTGTTTAGTGAAACTCGATATTGTGTACTATGCAAGCTATTGGGGAAGGCCGCGGTTGCGTGTAAAGAAAGCCAAGCTTTTGTTGTGTGTAGTGAAAGATTCCTTTTATGATTTATATAACATAAAAACAAAATATTTCTCATAAAATTCTCGGGTGTTACAAGAAGAGAAGACACGTCAATCTCTCCTTGCGGTGACTGTGTTATTCCTCAAAGTCTTGGAGTTCTTCCTGAAGAAGATGAAATTCATCCAACTTAGAGTTTTCTTCTCCCACCGCCCTTACACCACAAGCCAACCTAATAAAATAATATCCCTCTCATTTTATTATCTTAAGTCATTCCTTTCAAAATTAAAAATTTCAAAATACATAACTCACTTAATTAAATTAAAGAGTTGGCATTGAATAAATGTGGGGAGAGGGAAGGACGGAAATTAATGGGAAGTTTTAAGGGTTCCACACTTAAGTGGGAGATTAGAGGAGTTAGGTAATATGAGATGTTGGGGGCTCATGTGGGCCCTACCGCCCTCATAACCTCACATGGGATATTGGGTGGTTGTGGGCCCCACCAACAACTTACCATGGGGGAATTAATCTACCTTGGATAAAATAAATTTCCACACAATTTATTTTTATCTAACATTAAATTCTCTAATTTTTAACAACTCCTCCTGAGAAAACGAAACTCCGGTAAAGGTTTAATTAATAAATTATTGGCGTTGCGGTTTAATCAGTGCCCTTGGATTTTAATTCCGAGCACCGGATCAAATGTTAGTTAAACCCGCTCGTTCATTCACTGAACGTACCCGAGCAAAACTTCGGAAAATTAGTCCAGGAACACCGGGCCTCAGAATCAAGCGCCGTTAGAAACTGTGTACTCGTTAAATTCCAATGAAAATTAAGAAAAAAATTTCCTTGAAATTTACGGGTCTTTACATTACTATCATCTTAGGGATTTACGTCCCCGTAAAGCTACATAAAAAACTAGGGAAACAAATGAGGGTACTGAGCATGAATATGAGCATCCCACTCCCAAGTACTCTCCTAGAGGTTCCCATGCTGCCGCCTGATGCGCACTAGAGGAATCGACCACCCACATAGTACCCACTCCTGTCGATCCTCGGTCTCCACCAGGACCACCACAAATGTCACCCCGTCATCAATGTCCCGCTCCCCATGGTCGATGATATGTATCGGGTCATGCACGTATCTTCTCATCTGAGATACATGGAAGACGTCGTGCACCCGGTGAAACTGAGGTGGTAGATCCAGGCGATAAGCCACCTCACCTATCCTGCTAAGAAACTAGAATGGTCCTATGAAGCGTAGAGATAACTTGTTGCCCCGACCAAATATCTGAAATCCACATCGAGGTGAGACCTGCAAGAAAATGTGGTCGCCATCCATGAACTCAAGTGGTCTCCGCCTCCTGTCAGCATAAGACTTCTATCGGCTCTGAGATGTCCTCATGTGGTCCTGGATGACCTGGACCTTCTCAGTCGTGGCCTGGACTATCTCTTGTCACATAAGTGCTAACTCCCCAGGGTCTGTCCATCACAGAGGTGACCTGCATGGTCGGCCGTACAATGCCTCATATGGTTCTATCCCGATGGTGGAGTGGTAGTTGTTTTTCTACGCAAACTCCACCAATGGTAGGTGATCCTCCTAGCTGTGACCAAAGTTGAGGACACATGCACGGATCATGTCCTCGAGGGAATGAATGGTCCTCCCCATCTGACCATCCATCTAAGGGTGGAATGCGGTGCTCAGGCGTAGCTGTGTCCCAAATGCCTCCTACAACCCCTTCCAAAGTCGGGAAGTAAAGCGAGAATCACGATCAGAGATGATAGATGATGGCACACCATGAAGTCGTATGATCTCCTGAATGTAGTGGCGTCTCAGGCTCTCCACTGAGCCCTGCTCTATGATGGGTAAGAAGTGGGACGACTTGGTGAGTCGGTCGATGATCACCCAAATGGAGTCGTGTCCTCTGGAAGAATATGGAAGTCTAGTCACTAAATCCATAGATATCCCATCCCACATCCACTCTAGAACCTCCAAGGGTTGTACCAAGCCTGCTGGTACCTAGTGCTCCGTCGTCACCTGTTGGTAGGTGAGGAATCAGGAAATGAACTCTACCACAACCTTCTTCATACCCGGACACCAGTGTTGTCGTCTAAGATCCTGGTACATCTTCACCACTCCTGGATGTACCGATAATGTGGAAGTGTGAAACTCTCTCAGTACCTCTTCCTGTAATGCTGCTGGTACCATGGTACGTCCTTTGAAAAGGATGAAATGCTCTCCTCCTAAATAGAATCCATCATGTGCCTGTCCTATGGAAATCTGTGCACGCCGCGTCTCACAGTCAACGTCCCCACACTATGCCTCTCTGACCCGCTGAAGAAATAGAGGTCTGACTATGAGAAAATGAAGAAAAGTTTCCCCATATCTATCCACGAAGGATATCTGCAAAGTGGATAGCAGCTCTGTCGCCTCTCCATGTAACTGAATGCCTGTCCTCCTGCTGAGAGGATCAGCTACTATGTTCCCCTTCCCAGGATTATACACTATCTCAATGTCAGTCTTGGAGGAACTCGCACCATCGCCGCTGTCTCAGGTTTAGGTCCTTCTGCATGAAGATGTACCTGAGACTCTGGTGGTCAGAATAGACTGAAAATCACTCACCCATCAGATAGTGCCACCACATCTTTAGGGCGAAGACCACTATTGCTAACTCCAGGTCATGGGAATTCATGATCCGTAGGTGATCATTGCCCGCTCCTACATTAGGACACACCTGTGTCCGGTCCCTGACTCATCACAGTAGACTACGAACCCTTATCCCTCCTCTGGTAGCCTCAAGATAGGTGCGCTGGTCAATCTCTGTCTCCGCTCCTAAAATCTCTGCTGACATCTATCTGACCACACGAAGGGTCTCCCCTTATTTTTCAAAGATGAAAGTGGGGATGCAACTTTGGATAAGTCTGGCACAAATCTCTGATAGTACCCATCTAGAACTAAGAAACTCTGCACCTCCTTCATGCTCCTAGGTGGCTCCCAAGCTAGCACTGCCTCGATAATCACAGGATCCACTGCAACTCCCGCCTCAGAGATGACGTGTCCAATGAAGTGGACCTCACATATACAAAATTGACACTTCGTGAGATTACTATAAAGATGGTGCTCTCGGAGTGTGTCCATTAAAACCGCAAGTGGTAGGTGTGTTCCTCCTCAGTGGTCGAGTAAATCAATATGTCGTCAATGAATACAACGACAAATCGATCGAGGTAAGGCTGGAATATCCTGTTCATGAGACTCATGAACGCTTCTAGATCATTGGTTATGCTGAAAGGCATAACCAAGAACTCATTGTGTCCATACTGACACCTAAAGGTCGTCTTATGCACATACTTGTCTCGAACTCTAAGCTGATGATAGCCTGACCTGAGGTATATCTTCAAGAACCACCGTGCTCCATTGAGCTGATCGAAGTGATTGTCAATCCTCGAAAGTGGATACTTTTTCTTCACGGTAACTTGCTTCAGGAGACGGTAATTCGACACACAGTCGCCAGCTCCCGTCCGCCTTCTTGGTGACCAAAATCAGGGAAGCCCAGGGTGAAACACTGGGTTGGATGAATCACTTTCCCTGCAAGTTCCCCAGCTGTACCCCTAGCTCTCGATGCTCAGTGGGAGCCATCTGATATGTTGAAGTAGATATCGAGGCAATCCTAGGGTACAAGTCAATATAGAATTCTACCTATATGTGAGGAGTTAGTCCTAGAAAATCATTAGGAAAAACTTCCGCATACTGATCACCATGACAGGAAAACTCGGACTCCACACGTCAACTGCTCCTAGGATGAGGCTAGCCAACTGATTAGTGATCAGCTGTCCTCTCCTCTACATGAGTCCATCCTGCGCTGAAAAGGCTCCCTTCTCACTAGTGAAGGCGAACTTGCTCTCATCGGTGCGAAAACATCGCACCTTGTTCCTAATACAGTCAATCTGAGCATGGACCGTAGTTAACCAATCCATGCCCAAGATGACATTGTAAGGCCTCGACACCACTACAAGAAGATCCCAACCGAATATCTCACCTCCTAGAGTAATCTCACACTGCTGGCACTACTACATAATTATCGAATCTGCTCTCATAGGAGTCTCTAGCCGTCGGGATCGAGCTAACGGCTCCGTCAGAATCTCCAAGCTCCAAATAAGGGCAGCAGCAATGAAAGAATGACGCGCTCCTGTGTCTATAATAACAGCAGCAAGGGTGGAATAGACCTAGATAAAACCACGAATAATCTCTGGTGCACCGTGGTCGTAGGCCTTCGTTGCCTGAAGATGAACCTGCCTCTGTCTTCCAGCTCCCTGTGTTCGGGGTGGACCTCCTAGTGGTGGTGGTGGTAGAGTCTCAAAACGTCGTCCACCACCCGCTGCTCGGCCATCTCCTCTGTCTCGTCTGCTTGCTCCCTATGGACCGCCATGGTCGAACCTCTGTTTCTACCTGGGTGGTCCCTCAACTATTGTTTGTTCCTCTGCATGGAGGGTCGGACATTGTGGATCCATGTGGCCATGTCCACCGCATGCATAGCACGACCTGCCTCTCAGAAGGCTGGCTCTATGTCGTGTGCCCCGCACATCTGATCTAGTATCCTGAGGTCGTCTTCCTAATGGTCTGGTCCGCTTGGACCCCTATGACATCCATCAACTGCCAGCTGTAGAAGACTCTGCTACATGCTTCCCTACAGTAGGTCTCACTGCTAGTGTAGGCTCAACAAGAAATCTCTCTATAAGAAGGGCTCTCTCCAGTACTCCTGCCTATGTCAGAATACTGAGGGAGATCATCGATGCCCTGATCTCATGCCTCAATCCCTGCTCGAAGGTCCGGGCCCAGAAGAATGGGTCCCGTACCATGTACGTGGAATATCGCGAGAGGTCGGTAAAACTCTCCAAGTACTGGGATACCAGAATGCTGCCCTGCCGCTGATCTAGTAGCTCTTGAATGAGCACCGCACAGAGGGTGGATCGAACAAAATCTGAGTAGAAGAGGCACTCGAAGTCATTCCAAAGAAGAGATGCCTCGTCGTGCACCTGGAGCATCAGGCTCCACCATCTACCTGTTGTCGCGTGCAGGAGACTCGCTGCAAGGATCACCATGAGGACAGCTGCTGTCCCCACTAACCTGAAAACTTGAACAACAACCTCCAACCAATCCCCGGCTTCCTAAGGGTCCATCTCCCTATAGAACCTAGGCGGTCTCTGACGCTAAAACTTGTCCAGTGCACTAAGGTGACGTGCACTCTCAGCGGCTATGGCTGGTGGCATCGGTGGATCGACGAGTAGAGGTACTGCCGGTGCCTCCACCGTAATAGGGCCCTGCACCGCGGCCTCATAGATCAGTTGGCTGTCATCTCGCACAAATATCGGAACCCTAGATCGCTACTATCATGGGGCCATCCTGAAAAGAGACAGATGCACCATGGTAAATATAGTATACCTGGTGAGCTGACACAAATTAATCACAAAGAAAACTTTTGAAACACACATGAAATCAATGTTTTCGTGCACTGAGTTGGAAATCAGAAGTCTGGGTCCTCGTATATGGATAAGTCGGCCGCCACACCAACACTAGACTTCATGGACTGATAACCACACTCAATACCCTTAACACTATTGCTTCACATAGAAGAAAGATCAGAGTCCTGAGTTCTGCGGTAGAAATGAACTCCTCTTATACCAATTTTCCACTACCCGTCCTCCGGGCCTGTGACGTGACTACCCCAAGCCCACCTTCCATAGGCCACGGTCTGGAGACTAGTACCAAAGTCATAAATCCCGAAAAAAGTTAAGGAATTTCCATTTAGAAATTAAACAAACACCATAGAGTACGCAAGCTGAGTAAATACTAAGTAAACTGAGTACAAAAGTAAGTGCTGGAAAGTAAATGAGCCAGAATAAAAACCCAACTGAGAGTAAAGTACAACTGAAAATGAAGTAAAGTAACAAAAAAGTAATGCAGCGAGTCCGAGACATCCTCTGGAAATCCCACGTAAAGGGTGGGTACAGATAGCCTCCTCTACTCCTCGGCTCCAGCCGTCCTCTCCGAGTACGTCCCGTCCAGTGATCCACCTCCAGGTACCGTCCAGCTCCACGAGCTCCCACCTCAATCAGCGTTGTCCATTGTCTGCATCCAACACAACGTAGTTTGGGCATACCCCATGCATGAGTGAGTATACGCTACTTAGTAGGGATCTCGAGACCCTCGAAGGTCTCCCAAAATCTTTGAAGGATAAACCACAAAGGAAAGATACAATCACGAAGTAACAACCAACTCACCTTAGGTATATGCCCATACATATACCTAAGTAATGAATTCCAGCTTGGCTCTAACACACGAGTCCATGTACGAACCAATCCACATTGGAATGTAAAACTAAATCCACACAGGAAAGCATAACTCAATCTACACAGGATAGCAAGTCAATCATATCGAAGATAAATATTGAATGTCAAGACTCAGATCACAAATGTACACTCTTCGTAAGGCAATAGAGATGATGAGATGTAGCCACTGATTCATCTAAGATGTCAGACCCACATAGGATACAAGACCAGCTATGCTGCCGGACCCACAAAAGATTCAAGACCAGCTACTCTGCCGGACCCACATAGGATACAAGTTCAGAGTCTAATACTGTCGGACCCACATAGGATACAAGAACAGTAGTCAAGTACTGCAGGACCCACATAGGATACAAGAATTGTATTCATCGACGTCAAACCAATGGAGGATTACAATATAGTCATCATCGCTGCCAAACCCATGGAGGATCAAGTACAGTTGTCATCGCTGCCGAACCAACGTAGGATTTAAGTACAGTCGCAACCAGCTCTAAGGATCCCGCACACAACATGATTGATTTCGGGAGGGTTTTCTCCACAAGCCAAGGGGGGTCGATACATAAACTGACACTAAGTCCGGAGTTGATGTATCCCAAAGTTCCTTCTTGTCAATAGGAACTCAACGCGATAGAAGGTGCATCTATCAGACGCCCGGTCTGAGAGTTATTGGAATTTTCGTCCCAGGGGCCCAGTTGGTTTTTAAGATAAAACCAACCTGACCATACTCCATCTACAGCCAAACCTCGATAAGAGTAAGCCAAAATAACTGTCTTACTAAGAATAATCTGACAAAGTCAACAGCACGTCAATCGGACTTCCGGAGCTCAAGTTATAAGCATTTCCGCTTCGAGGGCCTGGTTGGATTCATGTTCGATCCAACCCGGTCGTCCCCAAAGTTCATTGAAACCCTAAATGTAATATACCGAAACAACCATCTCGAACCAAGGATCGCTAAGTGATAGACGGTGCATCGTTCGGAGGTCCGTAGCCAATGTTATGGCGTTTGAACAGATCTGTAAGGAAGCAGGGGGTTTGGGCCCGGTCCGACCCGGGCCGACCTGACCCAGGTGTAGGTCCGGCCCGGTTGGGCATGGCCCGGCCCGGCTGGCGTGGCCCGGGCCGGCTGGCATGGCCCGGCCTAGCCGGTGCGGCCCGTCCCGGCTCGGAGGTCCGGCCCGGCGCGGTGCGGGCGGTCCGGCACGGTGCGCGCGGTCCGGACCGGGGCGGCCGGTCTAGCCCTGGGTGGGCGCCCACACATTGACCGGACATGGAAGGAGAGGGGGTGTTGCCCCCTCGTTTTGAAATGGCGGCCACCACATAGAGGGGCCCTCCCCTGTCTACCGCCGGGGGTTACAACCCCCAGACTTCCCGAATCCGGCCGACTGTAATGGACGACCGATTGTGCCATGTGGGACCTATTGGTCCTGCCTCTTGAAGCGCTAGCGGCCGGCAGAGTCTGGCTGCCCTCCTCTACACCGCCGCATCCTTAGGTCGCGACCCTTGTCCGATCAGCGCGGCGGGACAGCGCCGCGACCCTCCCCCGCCATGACCCTCCATGGTGCTCCGGCGCGGCGCGACGACACCGCCCCCCACCGCTGCCGCCCGACTCCGGCCACGGTTCTCTCGTTCCCATGCGGTGCGACAAAACCGCGTCGCCTCCATTCCAATCCATAATGAAGTACAACAAAACTCGAGAGGGGGGTCGGCCGAGTTTGTGTTGTCCGGCCATATCCCATTAATTCGATAACAAGCGAGTAATTATTTAATGATGAAAGTCAAATTAATCACGAACGTAAAACGATACCCTACTTGGAATAAGTTGTCGAATGATGATCGTCACGGAAAACGGAGTCGCGAGGTGAAGCTCCATATATGTTGATGGGGAATGTCTGAGGAGGAGCGGTGTCTCCCTTCCATTGACACAGGAAGAAGATCGAAAGAGGGAGCATCATCATTCTTCAGGAAAGGCATCACACACTGGCTGCGGAGAGGAGAGAGACGACACATCGATCTCTCCTTGCGGTGATGGCGTTCTTACTCGAAGTCTTGGCGTTCTTCGCAAAGAGGATGAAGTTCTTCCAACTTAGATTTTTCTTCCCCCAATCCCCTTACACCACAAGCCAACCTAATAAAATAAGTTCCCTCTCATTTTATTATCTTATGTCCTACCTTTCAAAATTACAAATTTCAAAATACATAACTCACTTAATTAAATTAAAGAGTTGGCATTGAATAAATGTGGGGAGAGGGAAGGTCACAAATTAATGGGAAGTTTTAAGGGTTACACACTTAAGAGGGAGATTAGAGGAGTTAGGGAATATGAGAAGGTGGGGGCTCGTGTGGGACCCTCCGCCCTCATAACCTCACATGAGAAGTTGGGTGGTTGTGGTCCCCACCAACAACTTCCCATGGGAGAATTAAACTACCTCGGATAAAATAAATTTTCACACAATTTATTTTACCTAACACTTAATTCCCTAATTTTTAAAAACTCCTCCTGATAAAACGCAACTCCAGTAAAGGTCTTCTTAAACAATTACCAGTGCTACGGTTTCATCGGTGCCCTCATATTTTAATTCTGAGCACCTGATCAAAAGTAAGAAAAACCCACTCGTTCGTTCACTGAGCGTACCCGAGCTAAACTTCAGAAAACTATTCCGGGCACACCGGCCCTCAGAATCAAGCGCCGTCAGAAACTGCGTACTTGTAGAATTTCAAATAAAATTAAGGAAAAAATTCACTTGAATGTTATGGATCTTTACATATATCCTCACACATATTTTCCACCACTAGTCCCAAAACACTCACAAATTTGAAAGATATAATAGAATGTGAGGCACCTATATCAAATAAATCACTAAAAAGCATGAAAGCTACAAGAATAATTCCTCAAAATGGTAATGGTCCGGCCTCACCCCCTCTAGGTGCTTGTTGAAATGTATGAAAATGGCCTACCCCTATACTCAAGGATCCAACAAGAGTTCCTAGTATTGCAATACCCATCTAATATGGTAACTCTCATCTTGGAGTACCTAATTCTCCCCTTAGACCTGCACAACCATTAGATTACCAACTACCCTCCTTTGATGAGTTAATTGATCCAATACATACACTTTATATTGGCCTTAATAATCTATCAATGCCCATCTATCGAGGGTTCGTACATAACCACTTCAAATTCCCCATCTTTATGCATTCTCGACACCCAATTGGTGTTTGGGGGAACTAAACATGCATTTTTTCCAACCTACCACACTGATAGAAAAAAATCATGGTCAATAGATTGAGAGCATGTCCTCTTATCTGACTCCTCTATACATCACTTCCCTAGTGAAGATTCTAAAAAAATTTCTTCCTACCCTAAAAAGTCAGAGAACTAGATCATCTAATCAGAATTACTTTTCCACCACCATGATCCTTCTTTATGGTTCCTTCTAATATGATGTCCATATCACCCACCTCATAAATCACATTTAATGAAAATATGTTCACCTTTTACATGATCTTATGTCAATGTTTTTTTGGAAAATTTTAATGTCTCATAATTTCTGTGTATTTTTTTATAATATTAAATGAAAATATTTCGAGAATAGAAATTTTGACAGCGTGCGATTCTGAGGCCCAGAGTGCCTAGAATTTATGTTTGAAGTAAGTTAAAATTTTAAACAACATGCGTGAAAGGATTTCCTGTAAAATTGGAATAACTTTTAAATGGGTTCCTGAATCAGAAATATGAGGTCACTATTGCATTCAGATCTATGAAATTACCATAGGCGGGGCCTAACATCGATTGGCGTAGGTCGGCTGTAAATGTTAGTTTTTGTACATTAACGGAAATAAAAAATTTGGAATCTAATTTATATTAAATGTATCCTTTTTGCGCAAAAACCTATTCCCCCCCTTTAATACCCTACTTATTGAACGTTCGTCCGGTTAGTCGCATAACCCTGTGACTTTAGTGTTTTTCATTAGAGCTTTAGAGAAGAACCCATTGGTGGACGACGACGAATCAAGTGATCGACGCATCTTAGATTTGACAAACCTCACCAACGAAGGCAACATGATGGTCATTATTCAACCGAATCGAGGTAGGGGTTTGTTATTTTGATTTAATTTTTCCTCATTCTTCAATTAAACGATGAACACGAATCAACCCACGAAAAGGTAAATCCGTGGATCGTGCGTTTTTGCAGGAGGATTTCTATTGGGTAGATTTTGGGGATTAATCCACGATGTTGGAATCCATGTTTCAATTTTACATTTTTACACATTTTAATGGGAGCGGTTCAACGCCGTGACGACCAACGGAGGAGTTGCATTCCTATTTTTGTGCATGGATTTCTTCCCCCTCTTTTACCCAATGTTCTTCTCGTTCTTTGTGGGGAAATGAGAAATGGATCGTTGCATGACAGTTTCACAACGCAACGGTCCCAAATCAGAGGTCCAATACTGTGACAACCTAGTGGAGGTGCGATGGTGATGGTGGATGGAGAATCATCTTGCATTGAGAGGAATCATTCTTATAGAATTATTCAGGAAGAGGAATCAAATCTAGTTTTCGGGGCTGACTAGAGGTCTGTAACCATCATAATTAGCTTTATGGTGCCAGGGTGACCTTAAACATTGAGTTTCGTGATGATCGATAAGCCAGATAGAGGGATTGATGAATCCAGCAAGCACCATATGAAGAAACTACGATTTTGAAAATTTCCAGAACACACAACATGTATGACGAATAACATGTCATGTGGTACTGACAGTGGCTGCTAGGGTTCCACGGTACATGAGGTGATGACATGGCATGTTCTCCAAAGAACATGGTGTGCAGGTCCTTACATGGAACTCAGTGTGTATCCTAGGTGATACATTGACACTACGTGGAGTAAACAGACATATACTACATCACACGGCCAAATGAGGCCAGTGATGTGGGTCACCCCATGTGCCGATTACATGGGTTGGCATACATGTGTTGAGTATATGTACAGGAACATGGCTAACGTACATAGAGTAGACCCCAGATACTTTGAAACGACATGTGATCATTTCTACATGTTGTGTAGTTTCATTTTATATGACAAACCTTACGAAACGAGCTATTGTACACGGAAACTACCCAGGTTCAAAGGACGTGGCATGTGACCTTTCTTCACGCTGTGTAATTTTCCGTACATGGTTTTATCTTTTCTTCCACCATATAATAGACATGTTTTGATTGGGTTAGTTCCCCATTTTCTCGTTCCCCTAATGGTCAAGTATTTTTTTCCTTCTACAATAGTACGATCCCTTCAACAAGACTTTCTGAGAAAGAGTAAGGTATCCCTTAGAGAGGCCCGTAGAGAGAACCTATATCCATTATTGAACCTAGGTAGAGTTAGGTATCAATGTGACTATTACCATAGAGCATAGATCCTCTAATTAGTATGTGAATTCTGATGATTCATGGTATCCACCAAGGCCCTGACAGTGATCCTCATCTATGTATCGTGATCTTTCACCACTCAAGATTGTGTTCACCTGGAATGAGTCCATCTATCTCTCATGACTTTTCCCAATGAATGGTACTTCTCAGATGAATTTTATTAAGGCTATCAGACATGTGGAGTGAGTTCTCTAATACAATTGCTTCTTAGAATCTATGAACTAAATCCCTAGAGGGGGTATACGGTTGTGTGACTTGTCTCTAGACTGCATGTCTATGTTTTGATGATATATGGATGGTGTTTCTCATTCTATATGTTCAGTAGACATATATAGCATAGATATGATTGTACCATTCCTTTCTATATTACTTTGTGTTTTTCAGGGTCCTCTACTGAGTATGGTTATACTCACCCCCGCATTGGCTCTACCCGCATGTGTCGTGTCTTGTGCAGATGAGCATACTTTAGATGGAGTCCAGGTAAGACCAGGGTGGGATAGAGTTTTCTGAGTTCCCTATTGGCTAAGGAGTTCCTACTTCTATGAGCAGCAGTCCCGATACCTCTTTATGATTATAGGTTGGACATTGTAGTTTTTAGACTCTTGTTTTTGGTGGCATTGTATTCAGACCCAGTTTACTTTTATTACTATACTTTTCACTGTACTCTATTGGTTGGGTTTAATTGTATGCATGTATTTTATTCCATAGTGGTTTTTATATTTCCGAATTGTGGGTTTGTATATGTGTGTGTGTGTATAGGTACTTAGGCAATTCCTACCATGATAGTGATATGCCTACATGGTGCTAGTCACCCACCCCTAGCCTATTAGAGGCATGCTTGGGGAGTCGTAGCATGGGCCCCATTAGGATGTGTCAGGACAGAGTGGTATCAAATTCGGTTCATTCTATCATAGGACCAAGAGTCTATGAGATTGGTTTAGGACAAAAATGTTAAGTATTTCGAGCTTGGAATTCATGCCAGAGACTCTAGTATCGTGTGGGCGGCCGAAATATCCATACAACAGGTCTCTGATAACCTACTTTTAGACTCAATACATGAAAACAATAATTATGGGGAAATTATAGAATAGAACATGCATAAAATAGTAATGGGTTGTGTTTTCCTTGTCCTTTGAGTCATCTATCTAGATATACATGTTGACCATGGTACATCATGTGCTTACAGGATGCCTCCACAACACATACCCGCTAGGATTGAGCAGCACGTTCACAAGGATGACCCCCTTAGTGAAGAGGCTTCTATATAGGGTCATGTTCCCCAGAAATTTCCTCTAGGTGATGCACCTGTTATACCACCACTAGTGGAGAAGCCCATGCTACCAGTAGTACCAACCGACGAGGGCGTAGGCATAGCTTTCTCTATGTGTTCCATAGGAAGAGACCCCCCAGGTTACATGGTGAGCCTGACCCATAGTTGGATGAGGACTGGATTGAGGCGATGACTAGAGTTTTTTGTATAGTGAGGACACCTGCAGACTAGATGGTGACCTTATGAGGGATCCTTCATTAGGGTTCGGTGGGATGATGACAGAGTCTGACCGCACAGACACGCGATGAGGAGAATCTTTCGTGGATGGAGTTTGAGTGACTCTTTAGGGAGATGGTATCTCCGGTTATGCTGAGATCAGTGCATATCCAAAAGCTTATCCAGCTTTAGCATGGTAGTTTGATAGTGGATGTCTACTAATCGAGGTTCACCAACCCTGTCAGGTACTCGATAAATAAGGTCAAGGATTAGTACATAAGATCTTGTAACTTTGAACGAGGTCTAAGATGAGACATCTGAGCTAGTGTCATGCCTCTATTCATTTTGACTTATGCTTGAGTGCTTGAGCGGGCCTTGGAGATCAAGATCTTCTTAGCAGAGTAGAGACTGCAGACGGCAGTCAACAGTATGAAAACAGGTGAGGAGAACTCGGTAGTATGGATCTGACATCAGGCATAGGGATTAGGACGTGGGAGACGTCTTTTGAGGACCCATGATAGGGGTTTTACAGTCTAGGTCTCTTAGGATGGACCGAGTTAGCCTAGAGAGAGGTTGTGCTACTCATGTGACTGGAGGGGACATCTTGTTAGGGATTGTCTGACATGTCGAGATGTTAATAGGGAAGCAGTGTATAGACCACCGAGGAAGAGGCAGATAGTGGATTAGATGGACCCTCTAGGCCGTGAATGTGGTAGTGGAGTAGGGAGTGATACTGGAGGTGGTAGAAGCTTCAATCTATATCCACCACCACCCCAATGAGGTCTTCACCAGGCTCAGGGAGCTTGGGGACAAAGGCGGGGACAACTCCATGTAGTCGATGCATATGACCCAGGGACTCCAAGGATAATCCTAGGTATGATCTGTGTCGTCTACACCATAGCTTCCATACTTATAGATATATGTTCCAGTCATTCCTTCCTCGCCACGTGTCTTCTGCGAAACCATGAGATTTTGGTATAGTCGTTGACTCGATCTTTATGCTTGGAGACACCAATGGTAGGAGACTCGATGATCATTCACCTTTGAAGATAGTGTTATATTACCCTTGGAGGTGATAGTTTGGTTGGAACCCCTTGGTGGTAGCGTCGAGGCCTTATGACGTCATTCATGGTATGGATTTGTTATCTTCGGTGCATGCCCAGATTGAATGCTTTAGGAACTGGGTGCATTGATTCCGCAACGATGGGATGAGGTTTTCCTTTATCTATGAAAATGAGACCTAGGAAGCACATAATGGGCTCATGAATATGAGTGTGCAGCTGATTACTCTTGATTTGGCTAGCCTTACCCTCAGAGCAGTAAATGTTTTGAGTTCCCAATTCCTTGCAGTAGTGGAGGATTATGGGGATGACATTTTCGAAGATCTTTTAGGACTACCTCCCAACCAGGAAATCAACTTCTTCATTTACTTACACCCTATGATAGCACTGATTTCCTCACCAGCCTAACGGATGGCTCCCGTAGATCTTCGCGAGATGAGGGTACAGTTGGATGATTCTCATAGTAAGGGTTTTGTAAGACCCAACATTTCACCCAGGGCATCCCCAGTTTTGTTGGTTAAGAAGGTAGACAAGGGTTTGTGGTTGTGCGTCGATTATCGGTGCCTGAATCATGTAACGGTGAAGAAAAAATATCAACTATCTAGGATTGATGAACTCTTTGATGAGTTGAGAGGGAAACAATGGTTCTCGAAGGTTAATTTTCAATCAGGTTAAAACCAGTTATGATTACAGGACAAGGATATACAGAAGATGGATTCTATGTGCCACTACAGTCACTATGAGTACATAGTGATTCCTTTTATCTTGAAGACAATTAATGTAGTGTTCATGGGGCTGATGAAATGGATCTTCTATCTATATTTAGACCAGTTTGTAGTGGTCTTCATTGATGATATCCTTGTTTACTCATTGTCCGAGGAGTAGCATGCTAGACACCTGCAGTTGGTTCTTGACGTAATATGAGAGAACCATCATTATGGGAAGCTCTCGAAGTGAATATTATGGATTCAAGAGTTCCACTTTTGGGGAAATTTTATCTTAGCAGATGGAGTAGCTTCAGATCTAGCCAAGGTTGAGGTAGTGTTATCATTGGAGCCACCTCGGAGAGTGATGGAGGTGAGGAGCTTCCTTGGGTTGGCAGGATATTATTGGAGATTCATTCTTGATTTCGATCTGATATCACCACTGATGATGGCCTTGACTAGGAAGGGGAATCACTTCATGTGGATGGAGAAGTGCCAGTGGGCTTTCGACCTGTTGAGATAGAGTTTGACAAGCTCCCAGATTTTGATATTTCCAGAGGAGGGTTTCGAGTACGTTGTTTTCTGCGATGCATCAAGGACCAGACATGACTCTATCCTGATCTAGAGGCATGTAGTGATTTCATATGGTTTGCACCAAATTAGGCCACATGGGAATAAATATGCGAATCATGATGTCGAGTTGGCATTGGTAGTCTTTCCGTTGAAGATGCGGTGACACTACCTTATGAGAAAGTCGTTTACTATCTACTATGACCCCAAGAGCCTCAATAACATCTTCTCGTAGATAGATCTGAATCTGAGATAGAGGATTTGTCTAGAGTTATTCTTGGACATTGATTTCAAGACCATCTATACTCATTGGAAGGGGAACAAGGTGGTAGATTCTCTTATCAGGTGATTGAGCCCGCCTTTGTTGAGTGAGGAAATAAAAAAGTTGGCCTCGTTACAGTCATCCTTTGTGGAATGAAATGATAAATCATACCTTCAGTCGATGATTGTCACCCCTCCACTGTTACGGGGAGTTAGGAAAGAACGACTTGGGGATGTCAACTATGAGGTTTTATGTGCTCAGTTATCCACGAGACATTCTCCTAACAGATATTATCAATGTGGGGAGCACGTAGTTCTTTTCATAGGATGCATTGTTGTACTAGTGGAATTGTAGGAGAAGGTTCTAAGGGAGTTTCATACATACCCCTTGGCAGAACATCCGAGAGTGGAGAAGATGTACCAGGACCTCTGATAACTGTTTCTGGTGGTTAGGCATGAAGAAGGCAATAGCTGAGTTCATTTCTTGATGCCTTACATGTCTGAAGGTGAAGGATGAGAACTGGGTTCCAACGGGATTAGATCACCCCTGGAAGTTCCAGAGTGTAAGTGGGATAGAATATCGATGGAATTCGTGACCTCCTTCCCAAATAAAACCAAGGGGCATGATTCCATATGGGTGATCATTGACTAGCTCACCAAGTCGGTCCAATTTCTAGAAATTAAGGAACAATGTTCTGTTGAGATCTTGGGATGCCTCTATGTGCAAGAAAAAGCTTGGATTCATGGATTCCCTTGGATAATAGTCTTTGATAGAGAAGCCCACTTCACATCCCAATTGTGGAAGGGATTGAAAATTGATTTTTGGACTCAGCTACACTTGAGAAAGACGTTCAATCCCTAGAACGGTGGTCAAATTGTGAGGACAATTCAGGTTCTTGAGGATATGTTGTGGGCATGTATCATGGAATTTGGTCACAGTTGGGAGGACCACCTACTAGTGGTGGATTTTTCAAACAATAACAGCCATCAGTCCACCATTGGTATGGAACCGTTCGAGGATATATATGTGAGACCCTTCCGGTCACCGCTTTGCTGTACCAAGACCGGAGATTTAGCACTCATGGGTCCAGAGATTGTGCGAGCTACCACCGAGAAAGTGAAGATCATTCAAGAGTTGATGAAGACTAAAAAACCTAATAGACATCTTATTCTGATAGACGACGGAGACCTCTAGAGTTTGAGGAGGGAGATGATGTCTTCCTTAGGGTCTCACAATGATGAGGGTTGTGGAGATTTGGATGGGGCGGCAAGATCTCTCTGAGGATCATCAGACCTTTCCAGATATAAGATTGAGTTAGCGAGGTGGCATACCTCCGAGCCCTACTATCATAGTTTCACTTGTAATATGATGACTTCAACATGTCATAGCTGATGAGGTATGTTCATGACCCATCACACATCATCGACTGGGGTATGCTGGACATCGAGGATGGAGCAAGCATTTATGATTACCCGGTTGAGATTGAGGATCAGAATGAGAGGATCCTCCATGGGTGATCCATTCCCTTGGTGTATATCCTGTGGAAGCACAAGAATCTTCATGAGAGCATGTGGGAGTGGGAGGCTCAGATCCGTGCCCAGTACCCACATCTTTTTTAGTATCCATTATTTTGTATTTTTAGGGATGAAAAGCCCCATGGTGGGGAGAATTTAATGTCTTTTATTTTCTATGTATTATTTTTAAATAATATATATAATCATTTTGTGACTAAGACTTTTGAAGGAATGCAATTCAAAGGCCCAGAGTGCCAGTAATAAATTTTTGAAGTAAGTTAAAATTTCAAATTGCGCATGTGAGCGGTTTATCTGTAAATGTGAAATAACATTTAAATGGGTTCCTGAATTGGAAATTTAAGGGCACCTTTACATTTAGACCAGCAAATTTACCTTTGGTGAGGCCTACCATCATCCAGAATGTCCCGGCTACAAATGTTAGATATTGGACGTTTAAGGAAATAAAATAAATTGGAAACTATTTTATGTTAAATGTGTCATTTTTGTGCAATAAACTATTTTCCTACCCCTTTAAAAAACCTGCTTATGGAAATTTGGAAGGGTTAGCCTCATAATCTTTCAAATTAAGTGTTTTCCATTGGAGTTTTAGAGGAAAACATGTTGGCAGATGATGACAATGCGAGATATCCACACATCTCGGATTCGATGAACCTTGAAAAATAATGTGACATAATCATCGATCTTCAACCAAATCGAGGATGGGTTTTTTATTTTTATTTAATTATTATCTATTATTTGACTAAATAATAATCATGGATCAACCAATGTATAGGTTGACCATTGGATCATGTGTTCTTTTTGGATGGTTTTTATTGGGATGATTTTGAGGATTAATCCAAGATGTTGAAACCCATTTTTCGATTCTCTCTGTTTAATCTTTATAAAAATATCAGATCAACACCCATATGAATGACAGTGGAGGTTTGGTCCTCTTTTTGTGGATTATATGTCTTCCCAATATTTTAACCCGCGTTATTCTCATTCATTATGGGGCGAAGAGCAACAGATAATTACGTGACTGTTTCATAATGAAACGATCACAAATCAGAGATCAGACAGCATGATGACCTAGAGGAGGTGCGATGGCGATGACAGATGGAAAATCGGCTAATATAGAGATGATTTGTTCATTGATCGTTATTCAGGAAGTGTAATCAAATCTTGTTTTTGGGGCCAATCGGAGGGATGTAACCTTCTGAATCAGATTCATGGTGCAGGGGAGACTTCAGACATGAGTTTTGCAATGATAGGGCATGCAGCTCGATAGATTTTTAAATCCCCAATGCACTGGATGAAGATCTTGCGATTCAGGAAATTTCCAAAACACACAGCACGTATCTCAAAGAAAATGTTGCGTGGTACCAGAAGTGGCAGCTAGGGTTCTGTGGTTCTTGAGGTGATCAAAAAACATGTTCTCCAAAGAACATGGTATGTGGGTACTTACATGGGACTCGGTGTGTATCCTAGGTGATAAATGGACATGGGGTGGAATACACGGTCATGTACTACACCACATGGCTAGACGAGGCTACAAACGTGGGTCACCCCATGTGCCTATTAAATGGGAAGGAATACATGGAATGAGGCCATGTACAAGAACATGGAAACATACACGAAGTGGACCCCAGATACATTGACACAACGTGTGATCTTTTATACACATCATGTAGTTTCATTTTACATGTCAAGCATTATGACATGGGTCGTTGTACACAGGCAGTACCCATGGTCGTAGGACACAGTTTGTGACCTTTCTACAGACCGTGTACTTCTCAGTATATGGCTTGATCTTATTTTCCACCGTATCTTGAACATGCATCATTTTGTTTAGTTCCCCATTTTCTCATTCCCCTAAAGGTCAGATAGTGTTTCCTTCTACATGAGTACGATCACTTCAGCAATACATTTTGAGATAGATTCAGATATCCCTCCGAGAGGCCTGGAGCAAGATCCTTTATCCATTCTTTACCCTAGGTAGAGTCAGGCATCACCATGACTATTTCCACAGGGTGATGCTCCTCTACATAGTTGGTTAATCCTTATGATTCTCAGTATCCTCCAAGGCCCTAGAAGTGATCCTCATCTCTGTATAATTATCTTTCCCCACTTAGAAGTGTGTTCTCCCGGAACGAGGGTATCTATCTCTCATGAATTTTCCCGATGAACAGTACTTCTAGGATGAACGTTATCAGAGCTGTCAAGATCATGGAGTGAGTTCTCCCTGACGAGTGCTTGATGAAATCTTCGAACTGAATCCCTAGCATGGGTATACAGTTCTGTGACTTGTATCTAGACTATGGCTCATGATTTTGAGTATATATGGATGGTTTTTCTCTTTCTATATGATTAATAGATATATATAGTGTAGAGTTTACTATACCTTTCCTTTGTATATTTTTTTTGGTTATCAGGGTCCTCTACTAAGTATTGTTATACTCACCTCTTCACGGGATCTACCCACACATGTCATGTCATGTGTAGACGAGAAACCTTTTGTTGGGGTCTAGGGTGGACTAGGGTGGGATCGAATTTCTTGTGTACCGTAGAGGCTGAGGTGTTCCTACGACTATGAGTAGAAGTAGCAGTACCTATTTGTGCTTATAGGTTAGACGATGTAGTTTTCAAACTCTTGTTTTTGGTGGGGCTGTATTCTGGCCTAGTATACTTTCAGTACTTTACTTTCATTCGTACTCTATTGGTTGGGATTAGTTGTATTCATGCATTTTGTTCCTTAGTGGTTTTTAAATTTTAGTATTTATGGGCTTGGATATGTGTGTGTGTTTGTGTACAAGTACATAGGAAATATCTCCCATGTTATTGATAGGCCTACATGGTGCTAGTCACTAGCCCCTTTCCTACTAGAGGCGGGCTTGGAGAGAAGTGGCACATGCCCCTCTAGGACGGGTCATGACAAAAACACCTCAACATAGCTTCCTCATCCATTAATAATTATTGAAAAAATTGTTGCAATTATGTGAAGTGGCCAGTATAATCCATCACATACATAGTCCCTTGGGTCAACCTCATGAAATCGTTATCCTTCTCATATCTCAAGGTTTAAAAATAGAAATGTTTCATAAAATTTTCATCAAAGTCATTCCATAGAATACCATCCACCTTATGAGTCTGAATAAGTATATCCCCAAAACACTTAGTCCCCATAACATATAAGCTTCTAACACGAGTCTCTACAAAGGAGGACTATCCAAGTGAATCAAAATCCTTTTTATGGACATTATCCAAAGTTATGATACCTTAGTCACACCCTCTTTATAAAATTTTTGAGGGTGATTCAACTGAAACTCATTATTCAAATAAAACATAATCGGCATGACCCAACCAAAGTATCGTTCCATCATCATCATAAATAGATAAATTTTATCATAGTACTAATCCTACACTTGGTTGTTATGGATCAATGGGGTTTCTTTCTCCACTATAAGTGGTGAATTATCAAAAAATACTCTTATCTCCCAACTGGTACAATTTTTCATGGTGGCATTTCTCTATAATGAAAAAACATATCTCCAAACACATAACCTAAAACATCTACATTTGTTCGCAAATGAATTCTCTATAATATCCATAAAAAACTCATCCTTAATACATTATCCCAATGGATATAGTCTAATCTCCATCACTTCCATTTTTCATCCCTAAAATGGGACATGGCCATCATGTGGTAAAATATCTTAAACAACCATACTCCATATCAAAAAAACATCTATTTTTAACCGTTTTCACATCCAAAATGTAAATATTTCTTTTTTAGGAACATTTCAATCATTAAAACTTATTAGAACAAAACCTTTAACCCATTAATAACCTTTCAATATGAAAAAGTCCTTAATTATTATTACACATCCATTCCACATACCCATTTTCGTCATCTTTATTAGACACAATTTATGTCCAATTTTCAAGAAAGTGTAATTCATTCTATCCCACAAATCCCATATATCCTCCTTATATGTTCAACAAGAAGAATTCCACCTATATCCCTATGTTTCTAAAATGATGCATGAATGAAAAAATAAAATACCATTTGTCTGTGTGAAACATATCATAAAGTAGTAATATTGTGCCACAAGTGCGTCACCCAATGTTGTAATATCATCAAACTATGACAAAACATGTCATAAAAAACAATCCCACTCTAGGTACTTGGGTATTCCCTCATACATGGGTTTACTACTCCCATGAACAAGCTCATTTTTGAAATATCAACCCATAATATTATCTTGTCTACCATCCCCAAATGGTAATGCAATTGAAATTAACATAATATCATACCACTATGTAAAATCCCCAGCCCATAATCCACTATACTGGTGCCCTAGGTTAAGTCTACATATGACCTCAGGCTCTCCCCTCCATATGTTAAAGGCTACCAACAAGCATTGAGAGTTAGTTAGATTGTGCGGGGAGACTATACCCTCTTCATTAGAGTAATACACATGATATAAAATATGAAATGAACGAAAAAATAGACACTAAAAATAAACATGCATTACCAAACATTTCCCAAAACTAGGTAAAATCCCCCAACCAAATAGTAAATATTCAATGCCATGTCATACAATTCTAAGTGAAAGAAAATCCAAAATAAATTTAAAAGGTGAATCCACAAAATGGTTCTTGAATCTTAGTTCAGATCCCTCATCCATACAAATACCATGCCCAAATAAATACTCTATAATATGGAACTTTCCCCTGTCCTCACCTATTGTCGTTAATTCTTCTCGGGTACCCAATGGTGGCCTATGTAGGGTGTGATTATAACTCAGTAGGCCATTACCAATGGTCTCTACAAAATATACTATATAAATAGATAGTGTATGAAAGTAATAAATAAATATAAATATAAATTGAAATGGAAAACATTGTTGTATTAGTTAACATAGTTAATTTGAACCATTTTTATCATTTAACTCTTGGGATGAGCATTTAGATTAATTTTATTTCGGCATATATCTATCAAATACTATACAAAATAGGATAAATCAAGTTCCATATCTCACAAAGAGACTTTTTTTAGAAAAAATAATACATCACACTAACCCAAGAGTCTATATAGAGAGCCGAATTTAAAATACATGTATATTACCTCATTTTAGAAGAACACAAAAACATAATACAAATATATTCCCCAAAGACCATACTATTTTAGTGCCTCGGAAAACATGGAAACATAAACGTTGGTCCATAAGTGAGATACAATATCTCTAACTATGTTATGCGTGTCTAAAACCCTTCTTTGAAAAATCATACTTGATAAAAATTTACAAAACCTGGGGAGAGAAACATATAAATGTGTGAGCTCAGATGCTAAGGGGTAAAAGGGAGACATGTATGCATAAAATTGATCACAGGTTTCTGATAATGTTATCAAAACAGTTGAAGATCATAGCCTGCAAATAAAAAATCACAAACATGTATAATGGAGTAAATATTTATATTTCATAAGAAATAAATCATAAGTAAATAAATAAGATAATCCAAGGAATCATAACATAGGAATAAAACATGGAATTTTGAAAAATACATCATTATATAATAAGATTTCCATAGTAGCCAAGGATTCACTTCCATGACCATCTTAGTAGTATAGTTTCACTCCCCATACCATCGTTGTAGTCATTGTTCAATCCCATGACCATCTAAGTATAATGAGTTCACCCCTCAAACCATTGTGGTTGTCATGGTTCACTCCTATGGATATCTTAGTAAACATGATTCACTCCCAAGAGCATCTTTGTATATCACATGAGATAAAAGTATTTACCCAATGAATCTCAGGGAGATATAGGACGCACCAATATCGTTATTAAATCATACATAAATGTGCCAAAAAATTATAAACAATCATATAATAACTCATGAAACAAAATAGGTTAAATAAACATGTAATCATATTGTAACCAATATAATAAAATAAAAGTTCCATAATCATTTCATAAAATTCATTGACTGTGAAGAAAAAAATATTTCATAAAAATCTAACTCATGGAAGATTAATTGGTTTCATAAATACCATGGCATTAAGTAAAAGCCATTTAGAGAAATATTATTAATGGATCTTTTAGAGAATTTTCATGAAAGTAATAAGTAACATCAAAAGATGTTATCTTAGATGGAAAAAAATTATGAAATATATTTCCATTTTTTTAGAATAATATACCTTCCACTTTTGAAAAGTATTTTTAATACATAAAACCGTTTGAAAATAATTATCATAGAAAATACCTTGAAAACATATAAGAATACTTGAAATAATTTTAAATACATTATTCCTTGAAAACAAATAAAGCAATCATTATAATATTTTTCAAAAAAAATGAATTGAAAAAACATTGAAAACCTATAAATAATTCTAGAATTTTTTTGAAAACCATTTTTATTTAAAACATTTAAATGAGGCTTACAAATTCTAGTAAAATCATTTCTTTCAAAAATAATTTGAAAACATATAAATACGGCTTGAAAAAATTTTGAAAATAAAATTCATTGAAAACCTGTAAAATATGGTTGAAAAATTTTAGAAATCAATTTTACTTGAAATTTATATTTAAAATTTTTAATTAAAAAATAAACATTCATAAATGATAAGTATTCTTCAGAGAAATGACATCGGGCAATTCCATACATTTCGTATGAGGGAAAACAAAATTCGTATTTCATGGTAAAAAAGTTAGAATATTCCTTGTTCAGAAAGAGAGAAAAATATTCCATTTAATGTATTAGTTAAAGAAAAAAATTGTAAATAATACTTTTATATATTAAAGGATAATGGTAAAATACTATTATAACCCTTTTTATAAAACATAGTCTTCTGAGTGAAGAGAGGGTATAATCGAGATTTCATAAAAAACATTCTTAACAATATTATCTACAAATGAGTCAAAATATAGTTCCAATACATGTATATATCATTAATAACAATAGGAAAATAAAATTAATCAGTTTTATAAAGATTTGGGTCAATAAATTTCATCAAATAAAGCATAATCCTAAAAAATCTCTAAAATCGATGAGATTATTTCAATAAACACTTATAAATTTGTAAATTTGAACCATACTCCCCATTTAAGAAAATGAAATTACATGGAAATAAAAAAATAATTTAATTAAGTAGAATAAAGATAAAATATTTCAAAGGTAGTATATACATCTCGAATAAAAATATAGGCGAATAACATGGAATGTGTGTTAAAGAAGATAAATTGAGACAAAAATAATATTAACAATTTTGTAACTTTTTTAACATAAACCCAATGATATGTTGTTCATAAAATGGTAATGTAAATACCAATATATTTATGTATAATAGAAATATAAGACTTTAATGGGATGTATATACATCACAAAAAAATAATTTAGCGGTGAACAAGGCATGTATCTCACAAAAATAAAAAGTGAGATGAAATTCACTTACCTTGTGTCTTGACTCTTGTTGTACTTATTCAAAACGTATGTATAATAAATATAAATTTAGTATAAATCTATCACATAATAATATTTGTAATTATATTACCATAAATGGTTTTATTGTGGATTTATATTACCCAATTGTTAACAATTTTATGTTAAGGTCTCACTTTAGGTAATATATGCTCTGTTTTTCACATGTCTTAATTTGTTCTACCTTTAGAATTTATACTTATACAATAATTTATATAATGTAGACCATGATTTAAATATAATTTTAATTTAGAAAATTAATATTATAATAATCCATATAATATTGAATTATCATATGGAATACACCATTATTGGAGACGGTCACCCATACGTACACATAAAATTTATTTCTATTTAATTATCATGTTGAAAGAAATAAATAAAAATAAATATATATATATATATATATATGAATATTTAAAATTATGAAATTATATTTATTAAATGATATATATAATATATATTCACTAAGTAAATCAGAAATCAATTCCATGAAGTGCATGAACGAATCACATTGCATTGAGGGGGCGGTAGTCCACACTTTCACAAACTAAATTATCATGTTAACACAAAATAAGAAGTATAAATATAGTATTTTAAATCAACTAAAAAAGATTAAATACATAATAAATTTAATGTAAAACATATATAAACATTTTTTCCATCATAATTTCCACCATGAGAGGCTATAATAGAAAAAATGAACAATCATCGTTTAGTGAGATAATAGTCCCCAATACACGTAAACAGTGTGTTCATAACCCATTAAATGGAAGTGATTATATGTATAGGTAAAATAAATAGTATGAAAACATCATAGTATATCAAGGATTCTGGTTTTTTTATTCATGTTTGGAATAAAAGTATTTTATGGAGTATAGAAAGAAAATAAATGAAAGGAGTTTGAGGGAGGGTGTTAACTCTTAATCAGGTTACTCCATTGGGTTTGCACCAAAGGGAATCCTTAAGGGATTTACTCCCTTGGTATGATTGAGGGAAAAATTGAGGGATATTTAGGGGAAATTATTTCTTATTTTAGTAGATCCAATGTGTCTTGAGGGGTGTGAATAAGTGGGAGGAGAAGTGGCCATTTATAATGGAGGAGGAGTCTCACTCTTGTAATATTTTATGTGAAGGGAACCCCACAATTTTTTTTAATGTAGATCAATAATATTACCATGTAAATAAAAGTGAGGATAGTTTCAAAATATTTCCATAAAATGGATTTTGGAGAAGTTTATAGGTAATTTTGGGCCTTATGGTTATGGTTTATTCCATTATAAAGCTTAATTTAACTTAATCATTGTAATTAATTGTAATTACTTCACCAATAGTTTTGGTATAAAACTAAGTTGGAAATATTAGAAATTTGAAATTATTATAATTATAAATATTTAATCCATTTTTTTTAAATTAAAAACATAGAAGTGTGATAAATTTTTTAAAATTTAATCCTACAGTCATGTCGATAATGAGGGTTTTCAAAGTAAAAACGTTCAAATGTTTTCTATCATTTTATATTAAATTTAAAATTTAAATTGATTATAATGACCTAAATTGGATTTAATTATAAAAATATTATCTAACTAAAATTATAAAACAATTTAAAATTTAATTTAACATTGTGAACAGATTCTTTGAAAGACAGCTGTGAACTAAAATATAGTATTTTTCAATATTCATGAAAAAATAAAACTGTATAGAAAAAGACCAAAAATTCACCATAAAATAATTTTTATTCTTATATTTCAATGATGAATTTTATTTTGACCTATAATATTTATAAAAGTGAGAAAATTTATATTTAAATTAGGTTCTCCATTAAAAGATAATGAAATTGCTTTAATCAAAATATTGGGTTTTAAGAGTTAAATTGATTTTATTCTTATATTATGGTTGTGTAATATATGAGATGAATATAAAAAATATTAACATTGATATATATAAAATATATTAAATTAAAATTATATACTAATTTTAATTAATTTAATTTATTGGGATTAAAACCACTTTGTAAGCATATTAATTGTTTCCTATAAAAATATTCCCTTAATATTCAATTGGTTCTTAAGTTAATTTATAAATAATTTATAATTAAATAATTCATTTTATATTTTTTTGAAAATATGATATTTTTATAAGTTAGTTAAAAAATATTTACAAAATATAGTTTAATCACTTGGTTCCATATTATTATTATTTTTAATACAATATATTATTGTTTGGTAACACTCAGTCTTGTGTGTTACGCATGCCATCAAATAAAGAGAGTCTTTTATGAAATATATGATTACCTCAGTGTTTTTTATAGAGTAACATAAGAATTATATTGCATTTAGTAGATAATTAACATGGAATTCCATATAATCCAAGCCAAACATAGTGAATTAAAACCCATTTTGGACGTTGCATGAAATGAAAAATATCAAAAAGGTTAAATTAATTCAAAAAAATGTTTCATAAAATATCAGGGTGTTAAAACTTCTATTCAAGTAGTCTCATAGAATGAAACAGTAAGGGGAATATATCCTTTTTTCAAATATCCCTAACACATCAATTAAAGAGGGTGGTGTTTTTACCTCAGTTTAACCCAACCCATGGTTGTATATTCTCAAGTCCAATACCCCACACATACCATTAAGCCTTTTGAACATGCTTATTTAATCATAATACTTTTATCAACCATAAACATAACCATTCAAAATTTTAATAGTTAACAAAACAAATTAAATTAACACATAGACATCATAATTCCTTAACCTTTTTACATATTCTCATTTACATTTATTATTACAATTAAAAAATTTAAAATTCAAATACCTTATACAATATACAAAATTACTCAATTCAATCCACCATTCACATAACCCATTTAAATTATAAAAACAACCACTTATGCCAAGTCAAAAAGTTGATAAATTCACCATTATTATAATTTCATAACCAAGATAACTTTTCAATACATTTATTATGGGATTTATGAAATAATTATTTTATTCTACACTTAACATTTCAATATCCATTTTCAGGAAGTGGAACACACCATTAGTGGCCTATAACCAGGTAAAATTAACCTCAAAGAATATTTCGAGGATCATTATGAGTTATTTTAAACATTTACCAAATAAATTTATCATTTCTACCAGGGAACACTAAATAGGAAACACAATGACACCAAAGACAGAATTTATACACATAAATATTGAACAAGAAAATGGATATAACTTATTGATGTCCTACCTTGGTTTATAAGATCAATGCTTGCTTTAACTTAGCCTTTGCTCTATATTTAAACAACACTAAAATACCCAACATATGATCTTATGTAAGACAAGGGTTTTAGGGATTTAGATGTATAATAATGGCTACAAAATCCTTAATACAAAAAAAAAAAGAATAAATATGGGTTTTATACTAACCTAATTTTTTTTTTGTAAAAACCGACATTGTAAATGGATTATAAATTAGGTTGATCGTCCCTTGGGATGTTTGGGGTGATTTGGATCCCCACTAGAGCTATAGGAGGTAGTGTGAAGTAGAATCATGGGTTAGAAAACTGTGTCCTGAGAGGAGAAAATAAGAAAATCCCACTTTTTAAGGGGTGCAGGATTTGACCACATGGTTTTCCAAACCATGCACCAGCCATACTCAACACTCTACCCAAGAGGGGATCTGGCCGCATGGTTAGCTGTGGTCCCGCACGGTTTGAAAAACAATGAAATGACTATAGAAGATGGATTTTTCTAAGAAAACATAGTTTTCCTTCCCCCTTGCACAGTTTCATAAAACCCTACAACACACATCCCAGAAAGCATGACTAGGGGAATAGTTACTACTAATTGTGTGCCAACCATGAAACATACACTAGATGGCCTCATTCTCTCTTTTTTAAGTCCCGAACCACCAAAACACCCCAATCCTCTGTATAGGCTCTAATAACATTTAGTTATCCTTCATAAAAGAATTTAATCCCAAATATTAAAAATGATCAAACCTCAATGATGTCCCAAATCATACAAAATAAATTTAGATATTATCACTTTAGACTTAAATAATATGTTATATTTATGTAAAAAAACCATGAAACACAAAAAATATATAAAATTATAATACTTCTAAAATTTTTAATAACATTGCTTTTATTTATATATTAATTAAATAAATATTGTGTTGGTGATGCATAATAATTTATGGAAAATTTATCATTTCAAAAAATAATATATTAATTATTTTGATAAAAAATTATTTATCAATAAAATTAATATTTATAACTAAACATATCCACTATTTTTTATGTAAGAAAATTTTTGTAATAAAATAAAGATAATTCCATTTTTTACTTTTGTATATATACAATATTATAAAGGAAAAAATGATGGAAAAATGGGGAAAATTTAAAATATTAGAATTTTTATGATTATGGATGAAATATAGTTTTGAAATAAAAATAAGACATGCTTTAGTGCTATTTTTTTAGTATTTTTTACATTATGTTTACCCTTAATTAACCCATTTTACATTTTTTATGGAAACAAAATTTATTATGATTTCTATTCATAATGAATAAAAATAAAAGGGAATTATTTAGTAAATTTAATCATTATAATTCAAAATATAGAATAAATATTTAGACATTTAATTCACAGGGATAGTTGAATTTAATTTAAAATTTACATGTAAAATGCGGTGAAAATATGTTTTTTTGAAAAATGGTTTTTTAAGAATAAAATTATTTTATAAAATATAAAAGCATAAAATTAATTTGAAAGAACATTATTGGGAGACTTTTAATCAATATTTACAAATGAAATGTTAAATCTAATCCAAAATAAAATTTTACTTTTAATAAAATGGAAGGAAAATACAGTTTTCAATAAAAATCATTTTTTATTATTCATTGAAAAATATTTTTTTTAAAAATTATCAAAAACTAAATATAAGATAAATTTTAAATGATTAATTAAAATATTAAATTCAATTTTTATAATTAATATTCAATTAATTGTAAATAATTTTTTTATTTAAAACTATACAATGCATGGAGAATAAAATTGATTAAAACTAAATATTGTTTTCTTTTGACTAAAAAATTACCTAATATTTTATAATGAATATAATTATTCAAAATTAAATTAATGAGAATATGAAAATTATTTTTCTCAAAATTAAATTTGTTGTTACAATTTCGGTTACTAAAATTATATGTAGGGATTTTTCAAATAGATATCTTTCTCACTATTTTTTAGTATTTTTTGGAAATATTTATAAACACTCAAGATAAAAATGTCTAAAATTATTTATTACTGATGATTTTTAAATTACAGATCACAAAAAAGTCACATATTTCAGGAACCAACGTATTTAGTTTCATTGAAAAAAGTGATAGAAATATCTTATTTTCTAAACATGAAGTTAATTTTCTATAATATTTATCCTTTAAACCCTTTCCTAGACATCACACATGATTTAATCATCTTCATAACACTAGGAATGGAAACATAATAAAGGGGTGAGATGAAATGACCAATATTATGAAAGAAATGTGATAAATTATTATATCATAATCATGAGAATTATTTGATGAAACTTTACTATCTAAATAAGGGATCAAAATACCATGAATTATAATAAAAAAATGATGGGACCACATAATAAAATAAAATTATCATTAAGGAAATATAAAATATAAAAAATATAACACATGAACATGAAATAAGGAGAAGGATACATGAGAAGGAATACTCCTTAAAACCTATAATTTCTTTGATATAAAATTATTCTTGAAGCATATTATAACATAATAAATAAAATATAAATATATCATAAAATCACAAAAATGAAAATACACCACATCCATATCCATAAGAACACATGTGTGAGAAAACCCAATATGCCTAAACTTATATGAACAAACTCATTATGTCCACACCTAAAAATGTCAACAAACTCATCATTCCCACTCCTATGTGAACAAATCCATTATATCCATAACTTACTATCTCATTAGATATAAACATAAATAATTTCATTAGAGGGTTATGTATTAATCAACCCATCATCATCCATACATATTTGTGGGACTTAAAATCAACCATAATCAAATCTTAATGAACCCATGAAAAAACAATTGTTTTCATAATATTTCCAAAAACAACACATTACATAAAGTTAAAAGATTAGAAAACTCACATTTTACCAACGGAATAATATTACAATAACATATAGAGGTTGATAAAACCCACACATAATGAGATATAATCCTTCAATGAAAAAAAACAAGTTAAATTAAAAATGTTTTCACAAAATCATTCAATCATTTTTATAAAATATGAAGTGTGAATTACACTTAATTTTTTTAGGAATGAAATAGAATAATTTTGAAATAAGTTTTATAACTAGAAAACATAAAATATCCTTTAAATAATGTATAATTTATCAAGAAATATGTAGTGGAATATAAAACATTTTATTTTTAAATGATGTAAACTCATTTTTTTAATGTTTTGAAATACCATTACCCATATCATGAAAATAGTATTAAAAATTAACTTAGAAAATGGTTACATATAATTATGAAAATCACTGAAAATAAACTATATTATCTTCTACAAATTAAAGTATAATAATATTATGAATTACAATATTTACATTTAAGAGAAGATTCATTGGTAAAAATGGGGCTTATTCTTAGAGATGATATACTTTAATTATAGGAAAAATTGTTATCAATGAATTGGATATAGATAATGAGAAGTAATTTTACATTAGAAAAAAATTAAATACCAAATATAATGGGGTAAATTTAGGATCAAATAGTTATTTAAATTTATGTCCATTTGTGAAAGGATATGACCTAATTAATCTGAAATTAAGTGGAAAAAAACTCTTAACACGAAATCTTGCTTGATTGATCTAAATCTAAATCCTATTTAATTTTTTTTTGTAAATTAGTGAAATCCTTAAGATAATTTTTCGTATCCATAACCCTTAATTAAAAAAAATTATGTATACCCTTGAATGTTATTTTTGTTATATATTTACAAAATGGAAAATCAAAGAATGATTCCATCAACATGAAAATTATCATAAAGGGGTTATGAAATGGATTAATGAGAGAGAAATAATGTATCTAAGAATAAAGAATTATTATTACAAGAATTTATTGATTATAAAATATTTTATTCATGATCATATGAAAAAAAGACTTATAACAAATTATGTTCTTTAATTATAAAGAGGGGTAGAGAATCAATCAGTAATTTTAACAATATAAAGACTGCACAGATATTATTATAGAATTTTATTAATGATATGTAAGGGTATTATATAATAAATTAGGAATAATATTTATAGTAAATTTTATATTATTAATATAATAAATCATAATAATTTTAAATGCAATGGGTGTATCAAAAAATAAGTACTTGAATCAAAAATAGGAAGTGAATCCTTAACTTGTAATAAAGCGTATATTATATTATATGGAATAAATATAAATTTGGTAACACATTGGGAGTGATATATAGTGGTAGAGGGAAGTAAATTTTTTATTTATTTATTTGGGATATATTTAAATGATAGAATGGGTGGTAGTTTGATCCCTTACATATGAAAGACAAGGGCTTTTCACGGAGAAAAATACTTAGGCAGGGGTTACGAAATAAATCACATGGGTGTTTTGTAGGATAGGTTATTTAGGAGGATAGATGGTATTTTAGACTTATGAGTTTTAAATTAATTCTTTACAACATTTTATAAAAGGGTTAAGTATCCTTTTAATCTTTTAAAAAAATGAGATGCTTTTTTACCCATCATTACCCTTATTAATCATGATGAAAATATTAATCATGGATATTATTTTTTTACTAAAAATAGATGATGACACATCATACCAAATTTTGACAAGATTAATCCTATTTTTTTCTATTTATCCAAATTCAATTCGTAAATAGAATAAATTTTTCTCTTAAATCAAAACATATAACGTGTTGAAAAACATTTCTTTGATGAAAAATGTCATTTTTATCGTTAAGTGTTCTTAATCATATTTGACAGTGATTACTAACTAAAAGAGTGATAGTTCATTTTTTCTATATGTTTAAATGTATTAAAATGTCCTAAATTTAAAATTGACTCATGTAATCTAAAAAAATAATAAATATTTAAATTTTATTATTCTTTTAAAAAAACATCTTTACTATGGTAACTAATATTTAATGTGGAAAATTAATACTATGCCTGAAAAATATTTGACCAAATTAATTTATATGATCCTTTTAATCATAAATATATGATTTTTTATGTTATTCATTTTCATAGACTTGTTTAAAAAAATATTTCAATATAAGAACAGATAAAACTATTTTAAGAAATAAATGATTTATAAGAATAAAATGACCTTTGTTTTATTATAGACTTTTATATATGTTATATAATGTGGTTACATATAGTGATTCCTTCTATCATAATGGATATAATATAATGGTAATATCTTATTTTATTGGGGTGGTTTTCTGTTTTATCTTAGCATTGATTATTTGAAAAAATACACACACAGTATTTAATGAAGGAAATGTAATCATCAAAATTGTCGGTCAATATATATTTAGTATGTAGTAAATAATGGAAAAATTAATTTTGAAATATAGTCCTATGTATAACTAAAAATAATGGTTTATAGGGGTATTTTTAATTTCCTCAACTTTTAAAGGTATATTGTTTATAAATTTTCAGGTATCTTTTTTTCTTCTGTGGAAGTATAAATTTTCGGAAAAAAGGTCTTGGAGTTGGGTTATTGGGGTTAGATGGTTTAATAAATAGAATGATATCTAAAACAAGGCCCTTGGATTATTGGTGGAGTGCACCAACCACCCAGTGGTGTTTTTTAGTGGGACATGTATTTCTATAGATCACATCAGCTAGTAATTTGGAAGCCACCTAATACATGTGGCCAATGTAAAATGCATATATTCTTACCAAGCACACCGACCTACCAAGGTACACACACCAGCCAATAGGTGGTACCTAGAATCACTAATCATTATGTCCATTTTTATTTTGTACCTCTAATTTTATTATTGGAATAACTATCATCTAGATCTAAACCATTTGTGACCATAAACTCATAGATATCCCTCCCTTCGTTCTCTAGAAATCCACTTCATTTCAATGAGGTAATTTATGTCTAGATCAATCTAGGGTGTCAATTAAGATAATATTTTTGTGTTCTAATCCAATTTCTCTTTATTTATCTAATATTTATCATATATATAATCCATGTATTCAAGATCTATGGATATTTTCATGGATCTAATGAATAATCCAAGATTTTTTACTATATCAGTGTTGTGTCATGAGATTTTGTTTCCTGTCGTTGATAAATCCTAGATCATCCCTTTATTTTTAATCCCTTTATGAATGTTTAGGTGGATTTTATCTCTTTATGTGAATTATTAGAATAATTCTAAATACATAGAATTTATTTTTATGTATTGGGTCATTTCTAGTGAACATTTGTGCGGTGACATGAGAGATTTTTCATTGATTGGTAGATTTTGATATTTCTCATTGACACATTAGTAGTAGGATATCATTTATGTCACGGAACTTTGTATGTAATTTTTTTGATTTTTTGGTTTGTGTGTTCATGCCTATTGTAGATACCTTTGCATTATAGGTACATTTGATGTACTTATGGTGATCCATGAGAGATTTTCATGGGTTTTTATTGTGTTTCCCTTTCTATGTCATACCTTATGTGTGTGGTTAATCCATGGCCCATGGAATTTATATCATTCCAAGTTATTCCTTATTATTTAATTTATCACTTATTAAAAAATTCAAAACAAGTGAAATAATTATTTTTGATATATTTTCCATTGTTATTCCATGCCCTATATATGGATTTTAATATAATCAGTGGAATATATGTTTCAATGTTCAGGATAACCAGTGCACCTATCATACATAACTCTCCCCTTAGAGGGGGAGTGTTGATTACATTACTCATTAGTGATGGTTTAGTGTATGATGATTATATACTAAGATTGGAATTTTTTTAAGTCATGGGGAATATTATACACCACCAAAGAAGTCCAAACACACACACACACACATATAATTATGATAAACTGTTGGGAAGAATCCTTGTGCATGGTACAACATCCACTTTTTTAGAATTCTATGTGTGCATACCCTCGCATGTGGGTATGTATCCATGATTCATGGTTGTGGAATAATATTAAATATGGGAATGGAGTTTTTCCTTAAAGGTGGAAGATGTATTTTCCTTACCTAAATCAATAATTACATAGCTTTATCTATTCCATGTGATTCACTACATGTGATACTCTCATAGAATGGAACCAATGTTGGTATGATCATTGTTTTTTGAGGCTTGGTTAGCTATTGAAAGCTTGACATATGATTTATTTTTCATTGTTTTTTTTGTTTTTCTATTATCATGATATACTCCTCTATATATATATATATTCACTTATTTTGATGACTCATTTGTGGTGTCCTACTCGTTTTATACTCACACCCTATAGGGGAATCTTAGTGCATGTACAAACTTCATGATTAGGGGTCTAGGGAAGGTCAAGGACATTACGATAGGGATATGATGGGATAAAGAATAGGGTTTAGAGGATGTACTAGTATTTAATCTAGAGTGTTCTTGTAGTGTCTTTATTTTTGAAATGAATATTTTATACTCTAGTTTGACATACCACACCATGGGTCATCTTCTTATTATTATATGTCCTGGAATTAAATCTATTATAGATTCATGATAATTTTATTTTCCACTAGGATTTTAGTTGGTTCTTATTTAAATTAATATATTGTGATGTTTGGGTATGATTAACAAGGGTTTAGCCTCTCTATAACATCTATAGAACATTATAGATAGTCAAAAACCTCTTGGGGATGCTGGATTGTGCATGAGGTCATGTCCCACTCAATATTGGACCTTGTTATTTGGGTCTAGGTGTTAAAAAATGGTATCAAACTTCAGTTTCCATTATTTTCCTATCAAATATTCTTGGACATGGTAGACGCAAGATAGTTTTTGTGGAACTCGAGTATGGGAGTATCCATGTTCTTGACTAGTTGATGTATAAGGGGCCTTTGATCTAACAATGCTTTGATTTATATTAAATATATGTAGATTATTTCTGTTCTAGAATCATGGGTAAGCACATAGGATCATAAAAAAAATATACCTTTTGTGAGATACATAGTAGTGAATTAATTTATTTCCTGATATTTGTTATATATTACATGATATATATTTTAATATTTTTAAGGATAAATTTGTGTTGGGATTAGTCATTTAAAATCATCTGTGATATTTCGATAAATGTTTTGTTTTTAATTTTTTTGCAGATATGGAGGACTATTCATGAGGATTGGAAAGAACTATGATGTTTATTCATTATATGTTGGTATATCTAAGGATAGGTGTTTCTATAAACATTACTTGTTTGTGAGATGTCACTAATTATGTTATTCTTGCGAAAAATATTTTATAGTTGTTCTAAAAATATATTAGGAAATTCAAAAAAATCCTCCTTGTAGATTCCAGAATTATCATTCTAGGAAGGAAAATCCAGTCTCATCATATGCTATTGAATAAGATTCACCTAAGCATTCTCTTACACCTAGACTAATGGTTCATGCAGTAAACTCAAACCAACGTAAAATCCTAGAGACTATACCTTCAAATAATGATTATTTTTAGAGGAAGATAGTCAGCTATTCCTGACATTTCCATCTTTGGAACCCACATACCTCATAAAGAACTTGTGGTCCACAGGATGATGGATATTGGATAGAAATTATTAATGGGACCCTTGATATAATAAAGACTCCTATGAAAAAAATGATGAAGTTGGTTGTATTTATGCTTCAAGAACCTTCCAGAAGGTGGGGGAATTATAGATCAAGAAGGCAAGAATGATGTCCATATTTTGGAGGAATTTAATCAATTATATATTGAGGAGTTCTTTCCCAACATACTAAACCTAGGCAAAGAATTCAATTTTATTTAGATTAAGTAGTTGTAAATGTTGGTTTTTATATACTCATTTTATTTTATATATTTAGTATTCATTTCTCATCTGATGGCTAGTAATAATGAATATAGGGATAAGAAGTTTGAGATAGTTATTTTTTGTTGAACATTAATTTATATCAGGGGATTTCAACTTATGATGTATTTCTAGTCGCATTCAAAGACATCATTTTTTGAGGGGGTTTATAGGGGCATATGATAACAGGTATTCTTCTAGTCCATAGTCTGTCGAGAACTGGACATCCATATGCTACAATGAGTGCATCTTCTGGTAGTAGGATGAATAAGATTGATGAGGTACAACATCGGTGACAAATAGGTGTGGTAGAGTATGTTTCCCTCTTCTATCACTATGGAAGGAGTTTTCTAGTGTTTCAACTATGGAAAAATTATTTATTATCAAAATTATATACCTAGACCAATGATAAAGTGTTATAGATGTGGAAATATGAGACATCAATAATAGTAATATTTAATGGAATTGTGTATAGGCTCTCATAGGTGTGTGGGAAGATATGAACTGTAATCTAGAGGTCTGGATGGGGTCATCAATAGTGGACTATGACCACATAGAATTCTGAAACCCATGCGAGATATACACCTCTTTGGGAAACCCATGGAGTTGGGGTTGGAAGATTGTATATTGTGGAGGAGGATGAAGGTGATGGTGGTGAGGGGCCTTCTTTGGGTATATGTATGATTTTTATTACATCAATATTGTATATTTCTTTGTTTGATAAAGGATATTCCCATTATTTTATATCTTTTCAATTCATTTTTACCTATATTTTCTTATTAATTAATGTTCTATATTGACACACCTGTGAGAAGGAAAATAAAACATCTTCATTTATGCCTCGATTTTCCCATAGCTATTACTATGTATGTACATATTTGGGAATATTATTACGATATATATGAATTTTTTCTTTTGATGTATTAAGTTAACTTTTCTAAAAATTATCATGATCATATCGTATTTTAATAGAGGAATGTAACTTTCATAACACCAAGAAGAGAGAGGTTAGGGTTGACCAGTGAGTGGGATGATCAAGTATATATTATAGAATAAGACTTGAGGTATATTGTTAATATAAAATTATAGGTATAATTCTTGGATATGATGAAAAAATCAAAGGTAACCCTCCTCTATCATTCTTCCAACGATGGATCATTAATAATATGTCATCCCAAATGACTTATCATGTCTTTCTCCAAATAGGGTAATTCTTTTAGATTGATATTGTCAATAGGGACAACCAATATCAATTCATCCTTATCACATGACACCAGAAAAGGTTAGATGGTTAAAGGTGTGGTTAAAGGTTTTAGAGATGAAGGGATTTATCAACCATGGGACATCTCCTTAGGGTGCACCCATGTTGTTTCATTGAAGGAATATGGAAACATATTACTCTGTGTATACTATATAAAGCTAAATCATATAATGGTGAAGAATGTGTTCAATATATCTCACATTAAATATATTATTGATTAGTTATAAGGAGCTTTGTGGTTTTCTAAAATTGATAATTATTCTGGCTACCACTAGTTTTGGTTGAAAGGGAATAATATTCCAAAGATAATTTTTAGGAGTACACATGAACTATATTAGAATCTGTTCATGCCTTTTAGGTTTAGAAATGATCATGTGGTGTTCATGGATTTTATGAATAGTATTTTTAATCCATATCTTGATTCATTTGTCATTTTATTCATATATGATATACAAATACATTATAATATTTAAGATATGCATGCTAGAAACCCTGAAATTGTAGTAAGTGCACTTCAAGTACATTAGTTTTACACCAAAATATTGAGGTTCCAGATCTATATCTAGTAGTTTAAATTCATTAGGCATGTAATTTTAAATGTACATATTTTATTGGACCCAATGTAGGTTAGATTTGAGATGCCTTGGCCTTTCCCAAATGATTTGTTTGAGATTATGAATTTCCTTGGTATTGTGGAGTATCATTAAGATATAATCCATGAATTATCCCATTATGGAGTTCCATTAACAAAACTATTCAAGAAGAGGGATAATACTGAGTGGTATGATGGGTGTGAAGATGTATTCATATAGCTGAAGAGGATATTAAATATATCCCGATTTTTAATCCTTAAAATTATTTGAATTGGATATGATGAGTAATCTGATTCCTCATGCGTTGGGATAGGATATGTGTTAATGCATATAGACAAGGTAGTTTCTTATGGGTCACATCAGTTGTTACCCCTTGAGAGAAACTAATTGACGCATGAATTATAGTCGGTAGCAGTCTCCTACACTCTGATTTCATGGTGACATTATCTCTTCAGTGAGAGGTCTTCCATCCATAAGGATCACAATATATTTTGATAATTATTTTTTCAATGGGATACCAATATGAGGAAAAGAAATTAGGTGGAGATCCTATAGAAAATAAATATTTAGATGAAATATTATCTAGTTTATGGTATAGTCATTGCATATGATCATACCAAGAAGACACCAATGACACAAGATCAGGGAGAGTGGCCTTCACTAGGTGAATTTTATATGGTGAGTTTGATTGTTGAGTGGAAAGTGGATATATTTTATGATCCTATAGTAATTATATGTGAAACTTTAGGTACCATTAATTCTGAACAAGACTAGGTAAATTCATTCCAAGGGTCTGATCTAGAGTGAATTGTGATGCACAATCACATGGTGGGGGACGATTAATTTCATGGGGTGGTCCTTAAAATATGATGATGATATATACATTCAGGGGAGGTTATTAGTAATTATTTTCTTGATTGAGGATCAAATGTGATACATTCATGTTTTTAATTATGCATCACATTTTGGGTCAAAGAAGATTTACCATTATATACAATATTAGTTTTGGTGGCCATCACTACTACAAAACAGGCCTTTAATAGCAGACGAATTGGCCTTCATCAGTTCATGAAATACACTGATAACCTTAGTTAGTCTAAAAGGTAATGTTTTTTTATTAATGCTAGAAAAGTTTTGATAAAGGGTATCTTTATCATCATAAATAAATGTTCTGATAAAACATGCTTTTATTAGAACTTTTAAAAGTTTTGATAAAAGATGTCATTTATCAACACATTTATTTAGCACTGATAAATAAAACCATTATCAAAACATTTATAATTGAATATAAATACTCCTTTATCAGTGATTCTATGATCCCTGATAAAGGACATAGTTAATAGTGCATTTAGTAGCACTGATAAAGGTTCAAACTATAGTGTCATGTTACCGCACAATACAGCACCAAAAACATGAGAAGTGTGTTGTAACTACACAATGAATCAATAGAAAAAATGGAAAGAAAAAAAATAATATACAAACACTTTATTTAAATGAAAAAAATATAATAGAAATACAAGAAAAAACTTAAGTATAGTGTTTTTTGGTTGTTTTGTTACAAAAAATAATGTAACTTTTCAATAAAAATTCATATTTGGAGTCATATCGGCTACACTGTGAGTCAAATTTAGGTGTGACTAATTACTAAACCTCACAAAATCCTTATGTTTTGTTTTCCTAAAGTACCAAATTATCTGAATGTGTTTTCTCGATTTTGAGTATGTGAGTTGGTTTTTTTATTAAAATTAATGTAATTTTTGAGTACATAGAGTCATACATGTCACATTGTGCATATGTTTGATGTGTGGATGATTCCTACATATCTAAAATGACTTATGTATCATTTTACAATGTTACCAAAAAAATTTGAATGTTCTTTCTTATTTTTGAGTATGTTAGATTTTCACTAAAATTAATGTCACTTTTAAATAAAATGATGTACTTTGAGTCGTACTAGTCACACTATGTACCTAATTGATGTAAACCTAAATTATATACGTCCTAAATGACACATGGATAATTTTACTAAAGTTTAAAATAAATTAGAAAGAGTTTCTTCTTTTTTGTGTACACAACTGGTGATTTTTCACTAAAATGTCATTTTAAACTGGAAACAAGCACTTTGATCCAAACAGGTGGAATCATGTTTGGGTATGACATGATACTGGTTCATTCATGTCAAAAATGAATTATTAGTCATTATAACAAATTATCAACACAATCCATGTGGTTTTTTCTATTTTTAGTGAGTGACACTTTTTTGTATTTTAATGTCAATTTTAAATTGATAATAAACACATATAGTCATACCGGTCACACCATGTGTCAGGTTGGGGTGAAACTGATTCCTACACATCAGAAATGACATATGGATTGTTTTCCTAATGTACCAAAACAATCCCAATGTTTTTTTCTCATTTTTGATAAGTTAGTTTTTTTATTTAGTAAAATTAATGTCAATTATGAATAAAAAGATTAACTTCAAGTCATACCAGTAACACCATGCATCAGATTGAGGTGAAGATAATTTTAACATATCCCAAATGACTCATGGATCATTTTCATAATGTAAAAAATAATCAGAATTTGTTTCCTCTATTTTGAGTAATCTACTTGTGTTTTTTTACTAAAATGTCAATTTAAAATAGAAACAGGCACTTTGAGCCATACAGCTAAAATCATGTGTGAGTTTGACGTGATACTGAATCAGACACATCAAAAAAGAATTCTGTATTATTTTCCTACATTATCAAGATAATATTAGCATGTTTCATCAGTTTATAGTGAGTGACGCCTTTTTGTATTAAAATATCAATTTTAAACAGATAACAAATAGTTAGATTCATACCCATAACACCATGTGTTAGATTGATTTATGGTTGATTCATACCCATCAAAAATGACTTAGGGGTCATTTTCATAAAGTACTAAAACAATCCGAATTCATTTTCTTGCTTTTGAGTATGTCTGTTGTTTTTTTCACTATAATTAATGTCAATTATGAATAAAAGTACACACTTGGTGTCATACTGGTCATAACATGCATCATATTTGGGTGCATACGATTTCTACATGTCCCAAATGACTTATGGATCATTGTAATAAATTATAAGAACAATTATAATGTGATATCTCTATTTTGAGTATGCCACTTTTGGTATTTTTACTAAAATGTCATTTTAAACTGGAAGCATGCACTTTGAGACATACAAGTGGCATAGTGTGTGGGTTAGACATGATACTGATTCATACATGTAAAAAATGAATTAAAAATAATTTTTCCAAATTATCAAGTTAATCTAAGTGAATTTTTTTAGTTTTCAGTGAGTAAAACATTTTTGTATTAAAATGCCAATTTTGAAATGATAAAGAACACATGGAGTCATACCAGTCATATCGTGCATCATTTTTAGGTAAGGATGATTACTACACATTATAAATAATAAATTGATTGTTTTACTAATGTACCAAAACAATACTAAATTGTCTTCTCAGTATTGAGTATGTCAATTGTGTTTTTTCCTAAAATTAATGTCAAATTTTAATAAAAAAGAAGTACTTGGAGTAATACAAGTCATATTGTGTTTTGGATTGAGTTGAACCTGATTTCTACAACTCATAAATGAATCATGGATAATATTTACAATTTATCAAAATAGTTAGATTGTGTTTCCACTATTTTGAGTATGCCATATGTGTTTTTTTACAAAAATGTCATTTTTAATTGGAAATAAAACTATGATCTATACAGGTGGAATTGTGTGTAGGTTTCACCTAAGACTAATTCATTCAAGTCCAAAAATTAATCAAGAATAATTTTTCGAATTTATCAATATAATCCAAGCGTGTTTTTACAGTTTTTAGTGGGTTACTGTTTTTGTGATAAAATACAAGTTTTAAAATGATAATAGACACTTGGATTTATACTAGTCACACCATATTTCTTATTGATGTGCGGATGACTCTTACACATCCAAAATGTCATATGGATCATTTTCCTAAAGTAAAAAAAACAATTTGAATATATTATCCCGATTTTGAGCATGTTAGTTGTTTTTTCCAACAAAATTAATGTCAATTTTCAACAAAAAGATGCACATGGAGTCATACCGATCACATAATGTGTTAGATTGAAGTGATGATGATTTATACACATCCCAAATGGATAATATATCATTTTCATAATGTATAAAAATAATAATAATGTGTTTCCTATATTTTGAGTAAGCCACTATTGTTGTTTTAATAAAATATAATTTTAAATTGGATGCACATTGAGCCATACAGGTGTCATTATGTATGGGTTTGACATACGACTGATTCATCCATGTCACAAATGAATTATGAATCATTTCCCCAAATTATCAATAAATGTGGTGAAACACATTATTTCAATAAACCACCTAAAAAACATTCACAATGTCCCTTATCATAAGTGAAAGGTGTAGTGTTCACTTTTAAACAATTGTTCTCAAACATAATCATTGTATGATCCTCATTCTACTTCATTGACAACAATATTATTATTTTCAACCCAACACTTTTTATCCTATTTTTTCATGATCTTGACATTGGTATTTGTCTCTAACTACACCTTTATGTAGGTATTTTCCCCCAACCTTGCTTTTTATTCGCCCCCACCTCCACCTTTACAATTGCCTAACAATTTTAGTTTTTATACGTCAGCTCCTCTAAACAAATTTATTTCCTCTATTATACTTCTACATGATAAATTCGTCAAAAATAATATATAATCGTTCTAACACTAATTCTTCACACCCAAAATATCTTTCTATGTCCATAACTCATACTAAATCACAAATATAGCAGGTAATCAACTAAATTTTTTGTTTCCATGCATTCTAAACAAAATTGATGCCCACTCATACCTAAACGAATTGTTTTTTCATTTGAGAAATTGAGTTTTTTAAAGTCTTGGTAGTACTGTGAAAATATAGACAAACAAATTATTAGTTAATATATTTAATGAAATTTCAATTACCTTCAATAATTTTATTTTGGGGGTGTTATTATTTTCATGTTTTATGATTTATCTCATAAATGTGAAAACATAGTATACATAATCAGTGTCATTATATTGTTTTGGACACATTAGAAACATTGACCAAAATTAGTAAATTGTTTTGAATGTTTGTATATTTAAATTTTTCTATATATACATTAACTTATTTTCATTTATTGTAATCCATAGGCTTTATCCCTCCATACATTAACTTCATTCCATGATATAGACCATATTGACGGACCACCCTATCATAATAAAATTTCTGTTAAAACACATACTATACATAAAATTAGAAATTTACCAATAAAATGTTGATTTAATTGTATTTAATATTCACGATACACCTCATGTGGGGTAGGTTAGTTTCAGGTCCATGCATTGGATCAGAAAATAAAAAAATTAGGGGTCCATATTGACTACTATCAACATCCACTGTGTCTTGAAAAACAAAAAAATGTAACGAAAAAGATAAAAATAAATTTTATGTGATTATATATTAGATCATTACCTTTTCATTGTAGGAAAAAACAATGTCTTTCGTCTGATACTTATTTATTAAACACCTCGAGTAACTGAACTTTGGTCTTATTAATTTCTTCCACATTGAATGTAATTTCTGACATAGAATTGATAAAGGGATTAATGAATCCAAATAATTCTTCAAGTGATCTTCCCTTTATATAGTTGTGATATAAACATATGTACAAAATATGAGTAGTTATTAACTTTAATAAAAACATTAGATCACTATTTGAATATACATATTTTGAAAATGTACATTATGTATGTATTCAAAACTGATACATCTAACCATTCATTCTTGAGAATATCAATTAGAGTCTCAAGACCAATTATGTTTGTTAGAGAATCTCCCTATATTTAATCATTATATTCAATGTAATAAATCGTTTTATCGTTAAATTTGGTCTTTGTATTAATTTGTAATGATAATAAATGTTCCTATGGAACTTTTTGGGAAAGGTACTCTGAGAAAGGTGTTTTATTTTCTTGGATGACTCACTAGATTATCTTGATCCAACCTTTCGTTTCCCTACTTATTTATCCATGTGTAATATGATACCTCACTTCAAAACTTTTATCATCAATAATTATATTTTTTCATATGAATTTTTTTTAAAGATGTACCACATATATCTTTATATGAATAGATGGCTATAAAATGAAGGCTCCAGTAGCAGCTTCGATTGATTTAGTATCAAAACCGTCAAGTGGAATAGGAAATAGAGTAATTGATTCACATGATACATAAATCCCCAATTCCATGTTACATTTTTGGAGGTCCTGATTGTGTAGCTGGTCGAATGGGATATTATACACTGTACCCATCACAACACAGTGGTATGTTCATGTCCACATATATAAATCACATACAACTATACCCATCAAAATGTTAATATTATAAAATTATCAGAAGTTGATTGATTAAAATTTATGAGAAATATTAATTAAAAAATTCATTTCCCATAGTAAGTTATGCGGTTGAGGGGAATTACTAGCCATAGTGGTATCATTTGGTTCATGTGTAGATCTTTGATCCACCACCATTTCAGTTTTATCATTTCTTGTACATTGGAATGCAAAAAAAGACCCAAAAATAATATGTTGTAATCATTATATTGGTATTTGAAATAATCTCATCATATTATATGTAACTTAATGAGGTATTGTCATTTACAAATATTTCCTAGGAGAGACTATAAAACTTAATCCCTTAATGAAACCATATTGTTTAGGTTGCTTCAAAGTTACTGAAAGTAGATTTTCTTCTGGTATGGGAATTTCTGATTCTTGTGACTAAACCAAATAAAATATATCAAAAAAATAATTGATATTTTTATATACTATTATTATAATGGATAATGATTTTAATTTAAGTCATAATTACAAATGAATCCCATAGTTTTTTTGTTTTCATCAACTCATTTACCCTCTTTATTTACACGATAATCTTTCCATAGAACATAGTGTGGGATGGAAGAGGATTCAAATTTCTATTCAAAAATATTTATATAAACAAAGGAGAACATGTTGTTTCATATAACATAATTAAAAATTTATTTTTGATTTAAATACATACCAATTTATTCTATAATTATGTGTACTCCATCCATTCTTTCAAATGGGGGTACATTGGTTTGATGCACGTTTATTATTTTTAGAACTCTTTTATTGTTTCATAAATCAATAATTTTGAGTCATGTTTGATGAAATAAATAATGTAAAATAGTATATTATAGATTGAAATTCATATGAAATGATTTATCATTGCGACAATTGACTAAATCATTCCATGTTTTCATATTTATAATGTGTGTATAACTAAGTGGTTGGTGGGGCTTTTCCCCTCATCATCCCTAAGATGAAACTTTGTATGAAGAGTCTAGAATCTTCTACGGGATTTTGTAGAATCCATTAAGACATATTTCTTAGTGAAATATTAAAAAAAATTATGTAAGTAATAATGAAAATTAAATAAATGTTTTATTAAATAAATTTATAGTAAATTATAAAGAATATATTATAAAATTTTCATTATGTATTTATAAATTATTTCCTTTGTTACAGGTTGTGTGCGACACTATGAATTAATATCAATCGGAACATTCATCCTCATTGTGACCCCATGATTTTTAATTATCATTGACTTGTTAGGGTCAATTTGTTGTTCGTGTTTATTCCATCGAACCTCAACTTTTATTCCCTAAAATCTTTCCTTGGTAATTTCATTCAACATTGTGATGTTGCGTTGTTGTTGTTTTTTTATCATTGACATGTTTTTGATCCCCTAATAATTTTTTCGTTTCTTCATCTACAGTTTTTTCTTCCTCCGTATTGGTTACATCATCATATACAAAAGAAATTGTCTACATTATTAGTCAAAATTTTAAATTGTCTTGAATAACAACATTATAATACACTCCATGCAAAAAACTCTACATGTTCATGCATCTTGCATAAAAAATTTATTGTACTTCATAGAGATATAATACATAAATATTTCTGTAAAACTAACATTCACTGCCTTTATTTATTCTATCCTAAAATATTTATTTTATTACACCTATTGATGATGGATAGGACACCCTCTTTCAAACTAACATTCCTCTCTTCATTGTGGTTCCAAAGATCCATGATGACCTACCAACCAGAGATTTATTATTTCATTTTTTTATATATTTATCTCTAATATTATTTTTTGAATCCAAATATTTATCTTTAATTACTCAATAAAATGCATACCATGATCATTTTGGATGACTACTGCTCATAGTAGTTCAAGAAACATAAAATATATGGGGTATGAGTGTCAGGAAACAAAATGAAATAACTATTTGGGAGATGAATGTTGAATTTCCATTGAGGTAAAACATCACTTAAATGAAGTTTTAATTAATAAATTTAACCTATTACATTGCAAAAATGAAGTAATGAACATTTAAATACCCATTACATCCACTCACAATCATTTACATCCACTCAGAAGAATTTATTATTTTCTAATTGCTATGAAATGTTTCCTTATTGGTAGGGCTTAGAGGAGACAGAAACTTATGGTGGTATTTATGTATGGATGATGGGAGATATTGGAAACCATACATTCATCTAACATTTCAAAAGAAAATATATTTAAGATTAATCATAAAATAAGACCGGAGATCTCTACTCATTGTTGGAGGAATACCCTTAAGATTCAGATTGGATGACTCATCATAGTAGTATTCTCATCCATGTATGATTAAATACAGAGTTCTAATAGGATCCAATGTAACCATACTCAATCTAAAAGTAATTTTTCATGAAGTGTTTTCAAAAGTAACCAAGTGAGTCATATAAGAAAATGCATATCAAGAAAACATAAAAATTCATTCATTATTTTTTGGTTAATTTTTTGGTGTCATTTTTTGTGTTCCAATTAATTAGTAAATGAGTAGGAAGAAAGGCTGAAAGATATTAAGAATGGTTTTTGATATGTGGTATTGAAATCCATGGAATCGGCTTTGAAGATGATTAAAGATTGCAATTCAATCGGGAGGTACGTCGTCACATAACATTGGAACCATAACAAAAGGAAAAAGGCTATTATGAAAGAGGGAGTCCAATCCATCATCAAGAGATAGAATATAATCAAGCATAATAGGATTGATTTAATAATGGTAGTGAAGGTTTTTTTTAGAAAATTATTGAAGCATTATATCACTGTTCAATTTAGTAATAATTTTCATGAAATATGCATGAAATTGTGTACTTATATACATGGAGTGCATCATATTGTATATATATCTTACCAAAATGAATCCTTATTCTCAAAACCTTATTTGTAAAACCCATAGTCCTTTTTTATGAAAAGGTATTTATGTGGATCATGAATATTATGTTTTTTTATTCTTTCACCACAACGGATAGAGATGCAGTTCATAATGGTATCATATAAAACTGGAATGAGTTTACAGAGTATGGGTGGAATTTTTTAGGTATAGGTAAGGTAGATATATATATATAAGATACTAATAAATATAATTGACATTGATTACTCTTTTTCATTATGGTAATGTATATAAAAATGATATTAACAACATTATGAATAATTTATAATCTAAATACAAGATGAAATATAAGATACTCATAAATAAATAATATGAAGATTCTGTATCCTAAGACCATTGAAAATGGTATAGTATACTAGGATTTTACCTATCACTATAGAAGAACCATGTATAGAATCATTCATAGACTACTTAGCCACAAATAATCTACCAACCATATCTAATGACCCATCCTAAAATGAATTGATTCAAAGGACCATTTAAGGTTCCCTAACTAACATCATTGATAGAAATGTTTCACATCAAAGTTGAAATAAAGATTATTATGTCCTAGGAATGTACACTAATGGAATCACTCAAAAAGACTCCTAAATTTTAGTGTAATTGTAATTCCCACACATTAATGATCTTGAATAAATGAATCCCACCCCACCTACATTAGACATCAATTATTTATGCTCAAGGATTCGTTACCTTCTAATTATGGATATTTATTAATCCTCCATAGTCTCAAAAATCAGTACTAATAGTTCTTTTGTTCCTTCATTTAAATACCAATACCATTTAAATTGATTTTCGACACCATATAAATATTTTAAACTAAATTACTAGGTGTAACAATTGATAGACATATTAATGGATGTAAACCAATGAATTACCAAAATTGGGTCAAAGATATTCATCTCAAGAATATGTAAATACTAGAAAAAGTTGTCCTAATTTAAAAATATAGAACAAGTTTCATTGTTAAATTCTAGAAATTCTCTTCGTTGAACATGTCTTTAAATATTCAACATGAGATATTTCATTTCAAAAAGTAATTCCATATAATCCAAAACATGATTTTAAATAAATTAGTGGGAGGTTTTAGTATCAAACAATGTTTGAATGCGAGTATAATTTAAAATAATTATAGCACGAACTATCAAAGGACCATATTTATCTTCTGTGAGAATCAGTTTGACAGACTAATGTTTTTAATTAGTAGTTCAAGATGATTCTATATTGGTTTATTGTGGCTTTAATTACTCTTGTGGTATCAGTGTTACAAAAGAGTCAACCTAGGTCACTCATTGCATTCTATTGGTGACGTGATGAGATGTAGGGTTTTTCATGGTTAAGAATAGTGAAAAAATGCAAATCACAGAACTCAAAAAATCAAACAATCCTAGAGAAAAAGTAAACAATAAAATACACTGGGTTATAGCCTTGATATGTTTGGGGGAAGGAAGAGGACCACACAAGTAGAAGAGGATTTCCATAATAGTTTGACAATCGCAAGTGACTATGTCGTGGTTAGGGTTCATTTAAATAGATCATAGACACATTAAAAATTTCTTTCATAAAAGCAATGATAAAGATCACTTTTTCAAGCGTTAAAATTTTAGCGGTGATAAAGGATTTAAAATTATAATTATTTAAAGAAATTTATTATTATTTTATAATTATTTATATATATATATATATAATTATTTATATATAAGGATGTAAATACTAATTTAAAAATAACAATTATTTTTTTATAATAATTACAAATATATAAATATATATAGTAAAAATACATTTCAAGAAATATTTAATTATAAATATTTATTTATAAATATATTTATAACATTATTAGGAAATATATAATCTTAATTACATGAATTTTAAAAATGTTTTCAATTGAATAAATTAAAATAAGTACACTTTAAAAAATATTAAAAAAATGGATATGTTTTATTAATTAAATATAAATTATTTAATATATTTATATATTGAAAAAACTAAAACATAGTAAAGAACTAACTACAAATTAATAATAAAAAATTATAAAAAAATAAAAAAATTATTAAAAATGAATACAATAAATGTAATAGTGTTATAAATAAATAAATAAAATAGACCGATTAGAAACATAATATATCGCGATATAATGAAAATTCTAAAATATAATAAAATTTGAATAAATTACATAAATATTAGGTGTATGTGTTTTTATATATTGAGTAAATATATTTTTCTGTGCTATTGTATATAAAAATGCATTAATTACATATATATATGTATATAAAATCAATATAACACATGGCATTTGATATATATTAAATTTAAAAATCAAACAAGATTAAAAATCAATAATCCATTAATATTTTTTTAATTAACATTTAATTAATTATATATATAATTTTATTTGTTAAAATTTATAATTAAGAAATATATTTATATATTATACTTATTAATTTTTATTAATAATTGTTTCATTAATAAATTTGTTAAAAAATCATTTTTATTTTTCTGTATAATTATTAAAATCTATTAATTATATATATATATATATTTAATATATAATATTTATTAACATTTATAATCTCTATATATGTATATTAAATTTATTCATTATTATCATTAATGATTTAAATAAAAAAGATGTTTAATAGTTTCCTAATTTTACTCATTTAATATTTTTATTTTTTTAATATTTTATTTTATTCATTTTACATATCTATATATTTATTATATAATATTTATTAATTTTTATATATGTATATTTAATTTATTTATTTTGAAAATAATAATTATATTAATGAAACAATTTTTTAATTTGTTTATTTATTTCATTTTCTTGAGGACCTTTATCGATGCTAAAATAAATAACTAATTAAGATTCCATTTTAGCACTGATAAAGGTCTCCCTTTATCTGGACATATTTTAGCAGTGACAAAGTTGGAATTTAGGAGTGCATTTTGGTGTCACTATTAAATGTCATAACTATTTTAGACGTGTTTTGTAGTAGTGCATGTATAAAAAGTTATATAGTCAGTTTTTTTTCAATTCCTTACCTACAAGAGGTTAAATTTCAATCATCTGTGTTCTTGTTGTTTATTTCAGTCACATCTAGTGATAAAGTGGATATGGGATGACATGATGATGCACTTCATGATAGGTTTATCAAGGACCCCGATGATTCAAGATGATGTTTGTGTAATAGTTGATCAAATGATGAATGTGGCTTATTTCTTAATAATTTTGGAGACCCTTTAATGGATAATTGTTATAGTTTTATGTATTGTAGATTTTATTCATGCATGATGATCCATTGAGAATCATATCATATATGGATTTGGGTTTACATTAAGGATTCTATAGTGCTTACAAAAGGATATGGGTACCATGCTAAAATTGAGTACAATGTATCATCCACAAAGTAATGGAATGATAAAGAAGATGATCAATAGTTTTTTGGATAGTTTGGGGGAATGTGCTCTATATTTTGGTGGATCTTGGGATGATGACTAATCCCTAGTTGTGTTTTCATACTAAAACATCTTCTAGGATTTTGTTTTAATGGTTCATTTTAAGGATCCTTATGGTTAGATATCTCTCATATAACTATATCAGCATAAGGTTTGTGAGGAATCAATTTTGGGGATGAGTATAGTATTGGATACATCATAGAGAGTGTCATTGATCTGAAAGTGGTTAGTAACTTCTTAAAGTAGACATAAATTTTAATCTATATATGGATTCTACCCCTAGATTTATCTATGGGTGATAAATTTTTCTTATGGTTAACTCCCCAACATAGGAATAAACAGTGTTAGAGGCACAGGGAGCTACAACTATGATTTATTTGGATATTCAATATTAAAATGTGTATCACTATAGTGAAATTCTATTTGGATATTACTTTATGATACCATGGTATGGATGATGTGTTTCATGTCTCCCCACTTTTAAGGCACATTACTAATCCTTCACATATGATAAACCATAATGTCATTAAGCAAGATCATGAAGCATTTTTTGGAGGAGTTCTCTGGGTGGGGGTTTTAACAGAGAGATAATGTGTTTTGAGGGACGATGGTTCCACTTGTCCACGTACTATGTTAGTATGGATGACTTTAATAATATACATGGGGGTGTGAATCTAGTTTTTGATACCAATAGCCTGATTTGATAAATCAAGACTACAAGAGTGGCTTATTAGGGACAAAAATTTATTATAGGGGATAATTATAATATCCTCTGATTTTCAAGGTATGGTGTCTATATGTTGAGATGTATATTGTTCTATTTTCTTCTCATGAGGTAAGTATTGTGGGTAAAATTTCCTTGTTGGTTGAGAATAGAGATTATATGATTTATTGATAATCATTGTATTTAAAACAAGGAAACCATCTTGGTGATGGAGTGCATCAGAAAGTATGTGGTGCTAGGAGTGGGACAAGCATATCAATAGCCCCCACTATCCATATTATGTCACCTAGGATTATGCATCATTATGGGTATTTTGGTTTTATCCTTCTATTTAAATAATTAGTCAAACCCTCACCAAAATTTCAACCATCCGAGAATGAAACATCATAGATAAATATCCCATAGGGATATAGGCCCCCTTCCACTCCTCTTGGGTTCTTTAAGTCTATATCAATTTGAGGCATCAATTAATGAAAAAAATATTTTTTCTTAATTATCTATAAAAATCATAAATAAGTGTAATTTCAATTAATATATGGGGCTTCACATATATCTAAGATAGATTTCATTCTGGATTCGTTCTTTTTATAGCGACAACTGGTTTGGGAACATCATATGGGTGTCAATCCTTAGAAAATATAGAGATTTGGCACAGACATGTTAAATATAGGAAGTCCATACCATCTTAGGCCATTGTATAGATTTTTTAGCATGGTTGGATTGGTTTTGTATTTATAGTGTACATATAATTGAATGATAGGTATATTTGATATACCAAGTTTGTCCTATGAGACATATTATTGGTTATAGATTTTGTGTTCCTTGTTATGGTATACCATATATGTGCGTGGTTAATTCTTATCTAGTGGAATTTTTGACATTACATGTTCTTCCATTCTATATTCGTTATTAATTGTGTAATATTTCATATATTTTGGAATTCCAATTTAAAAATTATATTTTATTACTTTCACATAGATTTTTATATAGCCGTGGGAATCTATGTCACAATGTTTAGGATGACAAGTATCCCTAGAAGAAATAATCGACCTCTTTAAGGGGGAGCATTGATAATGTGAATAATTTGTGATGGATCTGCATAGGATGGGTTGTTCATAATATTAGAATTTTTTTAGGTGAGGGGTGATTATATATTTCATTTTATGAAGTCCATATATTCTTTCATGAGCAACCGATGGGTAACAGCCTTATGAATGATAGGGATTCCAGCTGTTCGAGCATGCCACGGGTGTATATCAGCATAAGAGAGATGGTATCCATGATTCATGGGTTTGAAATGACATTAGAGGAGGGTGTTAAATAGTTCCTTAATGGTGTAACATGAATTTTTATTATATAGTGATATAGTAACTTTCCAAGATCTATGTCATGTGATTAACTACATGTGATATTCTTCTGGCATGGCACCAAAGTAGGTACAATCGTGGTTCATGGCATCTTAGTCAGTGCACAACCCCTCGACACATGATTTTTTGTTGTTTCTTTTAAAATTTATCTATTATCATGGAATAAAACTCAATATATATGTGATCTTATGTTAATGATGCATTGGATGTATTTTATTGGTTTTATACTCACACCCTACACAATTATCTTGGTGTGCATGAGACCTCATGATTAGGGATCTATGGACGGGAAAGATCCCAATGACATGGTGCAGAGGATACATGTCTTAGGGTTCAGAGTTGGTACTGGGGAAGACATAGGAATATTTTATAAGTTTATTTATCTTCTTTCTGTTGCTTCTTATACTCAGGTTTCACCTTCCACATTAGGGGTCTACTTATTATTATTTTATGAAATGACATGGAATATATATTTATATTATATATTATGTTATTTTTCACTTGGATGATTATTTATTTTTTGTTCATATTAATATATTATTAGTTTTTGTTATGATTACTGAGCTCATATTCTCTCTATGTAATCTTCAAGACCCCATTTCTTGTCAGTAGCCTCATGTGTATAGGTAGAAAGTCATGAGGTCCGGTGTCACATCAACTCAGACCTAGTTTTTTGGTTCAAGGTGTTATAGTCTCTTTTCCTAACCCACCTTAATAAACATACATATACTTTAATTGATCAATTAAGAAAAATTATAATTTTAATAGAATTTAAAATATATTTCAACCATCTAATTTTTTTACTAATTCTAAACTATATTAGAATATTAAATATGATGTATTATTTCATTGCGTCAATATCATTAAAAACATCCAACTTTAAAGAAACATCTCACCTCTATCATTCCACCAAATAATTTTCACACATTATGAAATATTTTTTGATATATTTATAATGTTTCTACCCATGATAAATCCATATTTATTTTATAATAAATTTATCTTTGTAAAATTTTTAAGATTATTATTAATTCCTTTATTTTAAATTTGATATAAGTTGTTAACAATGTCAATGGACATGTAAGATTGAATTTCAAATGAATTTTTCACCTTGGGGATGAGAGTGAGAAATTGAGAATTTATTCCCCTAGGATTGGTACCCTAAAAAACATTCATAATTCTAATAACATCAGTGTGAAACAAAATTTCAACTCCTAGAAAAAGAAATCAGTGACGCCATTTTAACCTAGTGCACAATCATGATTTATACTAAACATGGGATCCTTTATTTCCAATAAATATAGTATCATAGTGAGAACAATATTATCCTCCTTATATATAAAATATGGTATAAAATTTTCCATAAATTTGATTCCATGTTCAACTTCATCATTAATGAGATTATTATAATAATTAACAATATAGTTCTCTATATTTATTCTATCATCAATAAAATCCTTGGAAACATTGATCTGGTTTTAAGGCATGTTATCATACCAATATTTTTATAAATTATTAAATAATAAATTATTCTAGTCTCTTTTAAACAAATTTTCCAGAAAAATCCTCTCAATATCTTATCATTTATTTTAAAAATGAAATTCTAGCTCTTAGGGACTAGAAAATATGATAAACAACAACTTGCAAACCTGAAAACATAAAAGTTATAATGTCTATATTCCAGGTGCTGCCCAAGGGTTCCCCATACCTGGTTGGTCACATGACCTCCAGTTAATTTCATCAAATTCCAAAGGTTTCCAACTAGAAGTGAGAGTCACGGTATGATAGTAGGAAAAACTAAGCCGTTATTGGAAGATTACACACAGCAGAATAATAATAATAATAAATAGTGTAAGCAGTAATACAATAGAATAGAATAAAATAGTGGAAGACTGATAGTAAAACAACTGCAGAATAAATATATATATATATAAATGATTCCAGTCACATGTATCTAGGAAATCATCCAAAGAATTCCCAATTCAATAAATACAAGATTGAAACCTAAGTACAAAAAATAGTAAACTCCACAGCATCAAAAGCCTCAGATTCATCCCATTCTCTCTAGTTCCAACAATAACCAGGTACCTGTTGAAGATTGGAGCTTTCCCTTATCTATACCCTCAACCATATAATCTTGTTGGTTCAAATATCATGACCCAAATAGGGTGTTAGACGAATCCCAGTAGGCAACCACCAAAAGATCCATGCATAACTGTTAGTGAATATATATATATATATATATATATATAAAGTAATATGAAAAATATGAAGCAATAAATTAAGAAGTACTAAAAATAAAATAGTCAAACATTTTTAAATAAAATTCATTTACATTTAATAATTATTCCATACTTTTAAAAATTTATCCTCGAGATCTATACTATGCTCTGTATCCCCCTTTATAATATGACAAACATACGTCTTAGAAGACCATCTAAGCCATCCAGTAACAATAGGTCCAAGCTTGTTCTTTATTTTGAAAAACTCATCACAATCATTCAATTATTCACAAGAATCCCTTTAAGAAAGTTCTCATATTCTAATCCCATATAGTTTCACATATCATTAATTAAATAAAAACTATAACCCCCTGGGAAAGCTCACATAGTTTAAAACCTTTGGTCCCACATGACACAAATAAATTACAATGACCACACGGGTAGCTCTCATGGTCAATACCCCATTGGTATGCATCAAAAAAATAAAATATAATGGCCTCCAAGAAGCTCTCACAGTCAATTATCTATGGTCAACCATTCAATTAATAATGAACCTATGGTATCTCTCATAGTCTAACCCCTCTGGTCAATGACTCTAAGGTAGATCACATAGTTAATACCTATGTTCAATCATAAAAACAATTCCTAAATAAAATACCCTACCTCGAGAAGCACTCATAATCAATTACCCTTGGTCATACTTTCATAATGTGTAACAGAGGCATCACATATAAACAAAAAAATCTTTCTACCAACACTAGTCATGGAAAACAATGTATCCTAACATTCTTCTAATATCCAATGACCATAAACAATGAAAACATGGGAAACACATCCATAATCAAGGTAATAAACCTTATTCATAATTAATGACCCCTTTTCAATCAAAAAGCAATAATCATGTCTTAAACTGAGTTAAATTCCATAACACGCAGTACCCTAAATAATGGTATTCATCACCATTAGAATATATCTTCCAAACAGTATCAAAGAAAGGTACAAACCACCTATATCGATGTGGAATGGTGAACACTCTCAAACGTCAGCACTTGAATCATCCTAGAATATCTTAGATCTACAAAAAGGTCAAAATAGTTCATCCTTGAATATTTTATGAGAGAGTAGAATCAATATGAAAGGATATAGGGAAAGAGAGAACTCACTGGGGGGAATCCAACACACCCAGAAGCATCACAATCAGATCTTGGACAGAGGAACATGAGGAACACGAACTTATTTAGCAAAAGGTCACTCTCCTGTATAAAACATAGAGAAAATAATTACTTTTTGGAGATGAGACGTGACCCCGATCCAATTAATCATATAAAAAGAAAAGTACATGGAATGTTCATTTAATGTACAAACCATGTACAAGCCAAAACCAACCCCCACATTAAGCAGTCTACCAGGACACCCACATGACCATGTACTCAACCATTACATGGACAGTATGCAGTTTTATGTGGTCCTTAGGAACACTGCGTGTATTCAAGAGTACATGGAGTGTACATAGACAATTTCTAAATTAATCCTTTGTCCTCAAAACATCCCAAAATAAAAATCTATACCTGAAATGATGATCTGGGTTCTAAGAAACATCCACCTTAAACCATTTTTTCCTCAAATCTCAATTCCATGGGTGGAGAAGAAGAAACTTCAAACAACAATGACCATTTTTATTGTATGTCGGCCTCCCACTCCTAGGTCTCGTCTTGTACTCACTTGTGTTTCCATAGCACCCATACCATAGGAACATACCAACCATGGAAAACCTTCATGCTGTGAAGCAAAATCCTAATAGAGTGCTGCTCAAAGAATGAATCCACCTCCAACGCAACCTCCTTGGGTTGAAAAACATGATACATGACTGAAATGTAAGTCTATAACTAAGAAACATGGAAAACGTCGTACATATCCCGGTACCTCTGAGTTAACTGCAACCGATATGCAATCAAACTAACTCTCTCCAAAACATCAAATGGTCTGATGTACCTTGGTGAAATCATTCCATGTCTCATAATCTTCATGTGTCCCAACCTCAGTGTGACATGTAAGAAAACCTAATCTCCGACCTCGAACTCCAGAGGTCATCTCCATCGATCAGCACGGGATTTCTTCAAATAATGTGTAGTAGTCATCCTCTTCTGAATCAACTCTTCCATCTCAATGGTCTTCTGGACAAGATGAGGTCCCAGAATAGCTACCTCTACTTCCTCCAACTAACATAGGGGGGATCATAATGGACTAACGTACAAATCCTTATAATGTTTCATCTGAATCGTCACCTAAAAATTGTTATTATAAGAAAAATACACTTGGGAATGTGTCTCTCCCAAGAGCCCCCAAAATCAAGGACGCATGCTCATATATTGTCTTCCAAAACATGAATTGTATGCTCGAACTGGCCATTTGTCTGGGGATGGTAAGCTATACTCAAAATTACCTGTGTACCCAATGCCCTCAATAGTCCCTACGAGACACGAGTAGTAAAACAGGTGTCCCTGTCTGAAACGATAGTGTCAAGAACCCCTTGAAAACGTAAAATCTCTCATATTTACAACCTTCCTTTATCATGAACAGAGATGATCTCCTTGGTCGACATGAAATGTGAAACCTTCATGAGTCTGTCAGCAATAATCAAACCCACATCATTCCCTCGAGGTGACCTCAGTAAATCCGTCATGAAATCCATCACGACATCATTGTATTTACACATAGGAATGGGTAAATACTGTAAAATCCCTTCTGGTTGATGATTCTCTACCTTCAGCTGCTAACAAGTGGAAAATCTCATAATAAACCCATCTACACCTCTATTCATACCTAGCCACCAATACTAACACTGTAGATCTCTATACAGCTTGGTGACACCAGGATGAACTGCGCAAACTGGGGATTGAAAATATTTCATCAACTCCTCAGTTATTATTTCTGACACCCACATGTGTCCATGAATATTCAATATCTCATCGTCTCTTATTGTCCACTGATGAGTAGGGTCCTCTCTTTTCACATTATCTTGTAGGACTATGCCTTCGGCATCTGATAGTTTCCTCATTCACACTCGATGTAGTAGAGTAGAGGTAATATCTACATAAGAAACAAAAGTATTCTCCTCTCTATCGTGCACTTCGAAATGAATCCTATAGAAACGATCTGTAATCTACGACTCACTGTTGGCCTCCTGAACTGCCTATATCTGAGTCCTTAGACTCAATACATCAGCCACTGTGTTGCCTTTCCCATGCATGTTGGAAAGATCAAATTCAAAAGAACGAAGGTTCTCAATACACCTTCTCTTTATCATGTTCATATCATTATGATTAATGATATACTTGATACTTTAGTAATCAATGTAAACCATAAAATTCTCTCCCAAAAGATAATGTCCCCAATAGTGCAAATCATTCACAACTACAGCTAACTCGAGATCATGTATCAGGTAATTACTCTCATGTAGACTCAACTTCGGAAACCCATACACAATGAATCCATCCCTTTTCGTAGGAAATAGTTATAGACCAATACCTAATGCATCACATTAAATGGTGTAGCTCATTCCTAGATCTGGAAAAATCAGAATCAGTGCCAATGTCTCTCTCCCTTTTAGCTTCTAAAAAGATGAATCACAGGATTCGGTCAATAAGCACATTACACCCTTCTTACTTAGTCATATTAGTGGCACTACTAAGCATGAAAATTATTTTATAAATCACTTCTAGAAACAATACAACCCCAAATAAATTCATACCACAGATACATTCTTCGATTGCTCCTAGGAAACTACTTATCTTAATTTCCTTGGGTCTACTGATACTCCTGTCTCTGAGATAACAGGACCCAAGAAGTGAATCTGGTCTATCCAAAAGTGGAATTTTGAGATCTTAACATATAACGGATGATATCTCAGTTTATTCAATAAGATCTCAAGAGGGGTGGAATGGTCATGTCTTGTGTGAGAGTACACCATGATACAATCCACGAAGACTACCACAAAAGAATCCATGTAATGATGGAACACTCGGTTCATCAGTGACATGAAAATTGTTGGCGCATTCATGAGACCGAAATAGAAATTCCAAATACTCATATAGACCATACCTACTCCAAAATTATTTAAGAGTTATATCTAATGGTCTAACGTGCAAATTATGATAACCAAATATCAAGTCAATATTTGAGAACACCCATGCTCCTCGAAGCTGATCAAATATATCATCAATCCTCACAAAGGGATATTGGTTCTTGACCTTCAACTATTTCATCTTTCGATAATCCACCCAAAGTCTGAGGGTACCATCCGCCTTCTTCGTAAATAGGACAGGCTAACCCCAAGGATAGGTACTGGGTCAAATGAAACCATTTTCATGTAAGTCCTCAAACTTCTTCTTGAGCTCCTGTAACCCCGGTTTATCCATCCTATAAGGAGAAATAGACACCGGTTCCACTCCTAGAAGAATCTCAATAAAGAAATATACATATCTCTTCAAAGGTAATCCTAGAAAATCATCTTGGAAGACATGCCTGAAATGATCCACCACTAGAGGAATGTCTATTTCCGATGTCCCCTGGTCATTTAGATATAAACTAGAAATTTTCCTATAAATCCTATATACCCAAGATTCTCGGGTGTAGCTCTTCACTCTTTAACACACCATTCTCCCTTGGGTATAAAAGACCCACCCTCTGGTGATGTAAAACTCACCCTGCGGCAATAGAAATCATTAAAGGCCTGAAAGGAGACTAACTAGTCCATTCTAAGAATTACATCAAATATTGTCGTCTCTAATATATAGAGGTCGGATAAGAAGTGATGCCCACCCACCTCAAAAGGTCACCCCTTTCACTGGTGTACACTAGTCATCTAAATACCCAACAGAGTGTCTTGATTCACAAAATACTCAGAAAGCCATCACGGAACAGTGCATTAGTACCTATGTCATGTACGATAGTTTTTTCCAGGATGGGAATGACGGTAGGATCTACTTGCAGTCCCTGCGCTATCCTTTCTATTTTCTGGTCATCACCATGAACATTGAATACAACTAAAGGGCGTCTTGATGGCATGAATCTATAATGTCAAGTGCACATCTCAGTTCAAGATTATCAAGGACATGAATTCATAAGTTCAATAAATGAATAAGAGAAGGAACCCATTAAAGCATTACAAAACATACCTACATGGCGTGTATAAAATTTATAATCTGCATTCCCTTATGATTTTAAATTGGAGTGTACCTCTTCAAATCCTGGCTATGTAACACCCCTACACATGGTGTGTTCATCCTGAGACCCAGCATGTATTTGAAATTTCCCTTCTTCTGAAGTTCTTCTACATAGCTCGAACTACATGGTTCTCTCCTAGGTAACACTACATGGCATGTTCTCCCTAGACATGGTGTGTACTACTTATGTTATAACAATTGATGTCATTAGTCACACGGTCGGTGACACGGTCGACTCTAAATGGTGTGCATGAACAAGACACAGTGTGTAAAACCTATGTTTCATCCACCCATGTCGTCGGTCACATGACTAAACATGTGGTTCTCTATACACAATGTGTACAATCCAGACAAGGTTTGTTCTACCAGAATTTCCAAACCCCATGTCTCTACTCCCACAATCAGTCACATGGTCAAGCACTACAACATGTGTACTCCTAGTACATGGTTTGTACATAAAAAAATTTGTCAATTCCAGAACAGAAGAACACATGGAATGTGTTCACAACACCACATGTCGTGTTGTCTAGGTTTCCAGATATTAAGCCTCTAAAAATTTTATAGAACCCTTAACAATTCTAATTTTGTTCAATGAATGAAAAATTCTGACCCGTGAGAGCCCATACTACAAAAAATAAAATTTTTTCATCTTAATTCATATTTCATGTTGAAAAAAAATCCAATTATATCTCAATATGATCCACCAAATTCTGATACAAGAGGGCACATAACACCTTAGGGGCCAAAGTATGGCATCCATCCAAAGGAAACATTACAATTTATAATACCCTATAAATATAGTATTAATATTTATCATGGAATCTATCACAACAACATGCATATCTAGCACCTCATCTATCACAACAACATGCAAGCAGTAATACTCCCTAAATAGCAAGAAAATAATGAATGACATGTGATCTATAACAAAAGTCTATATGATGAATGAGATAGAATTCCCAAATCTCTTCAGGTTTCAACAAAAATAGAACCATAATAATATTAAAAATAAAAGAACAAAACAAGTAAATCACGCAATGGTGAAATGAAATAAATTGTAACAATTGAAAAACCAGAAACAATTTCAATATTCAAGGTAACATGGATTTTCCCTATACACAGGTTACCTACTCTTGGGCACAACTTATTACCAATTACCCATTCCATCATACACCTATCTATAGGCTCCAAACAGTAACGAAAAGTAGAAAAACAAACCTCCTTTGATACCACATTGTAAAATCACGGTTCCGGGTGCCACCTAAGGGTGCCCCATATCCGGTCGGTCACATTACCTCAAGCGCATTTCCCCATATTCTAGAGGCAGTTGACTAGCAGTGAGGGACAAGGTCTGATATTGGTGGAAACTATGACCTCATTGGTTGAGTATATATTTTTAAATAGCAATAATAATCAATAGTGGAAGCAGTAATACCATACAAAAAAAGTAAACAACGGAAGACTTATAATAAAACACATGTAGCATATACAAATAAATGAGGCATGTCACATGTATCATGGAAATAAGACAAAAAAGTCACAATTCTAGAAAAACAATACTGACACCAATATATATAAAACAATAAACTTCATTGAATCACAAGCCTCAGCTTGCTCCCATGCTCTCCAGCTCCCACATCAATCAAGTACCTTTTGAAGAAGGGTGATTTCCCTTATCTCTACCAGCAACCATATAATCTGTTTGGGTCGAAAAGCATGACCCAAATATGATGTGAGATGAATCCCAGAATAAAACTATCAAACGATCTATGTCATACTATCAATGAATGTATTTATAGTAGTTAATATACAGAAAATAAAGCAATAAACTATGATGTACTCAAATGTAAAAAAATCCTAAAGTTTTAATTTACATTTATTTACATTTAATAATTATTCAATCAATTGAATAATGTATCCTCGGGATCTAGCCTGAGAATTGTATTCCCTTGTATAATATAACAAACAGACGTCTCAGAAGACCATATAAGCCAACCACTATGACTGAGTCCAAGATTGTACTTTGGCTTGGAAAACTCATAAAAATTATTAAATTATTCACATGAAACCCTCTAGGAAATTTCACATAGTCTGGTACCCTATGGTTTAACATATCATCATTTCAATAAAAACTGTGACCCTCTAGGAAAGCTCACAGAGTCATACACCTTTGGTCCCACATGGCATTAATCATTTACAATGACCACTTTGGTATCTCCCACTGTCATTACCCCTTGGTATTCATTGAAATAATAAAATATATTTACCCCCTAGAAGCTCTCACAGTGAATTACATATAGTCCAACATTCATTTAATAATGACCCTCTATGTATCTCTCACAGTCTAACCCTTATGTTCATTGACCCCATGAAATCTCTCATAGTCAATACCTCTAGTCAATCATAACACCAATTCATAAATAAAATATCCTACCTTGAGAAGCTCTCACAATCAATTCCCCTTGTTTATACTTTATTAATTCATAACACATGAATCTCATATAAAAACATCTCCATCCTAAAAACACTATTATTGGAAAAAAGCAGCCTAACATGCTTACTATACACAGCGGCCATAACCAATCAAACATGGGAAACACGTCTATAATCAACGTAATAAATATTAGGCATAATCAATGACCCCTTTATCAATCAAACAAAAAATAAAATGTCTTCAATAGGGTTAAATTCTATAACACGAAATACCATAAACATGGGTATTCAGAACTTTTAGCATATATCTTCCAGAGACAATCAATGAAAGGCACAAACCACCGATCTCGATGTGGTATGGTGAACACTCTCAAACGTGGGCCGTTGAATCATCCAAGAACTTAATAGATATAAAAAGGTCAAAATTGTTCATCCTTGAATAACTTATTTGAGAGGAGAAATCAAGAAGGGAGACTCTAGGGAAGGAGAAAACTCACGGGTAGGAATCCAATGCACCGAACATCGCCTTAATCATAGCTCGAAAGGAGGAACGGGGGGAGATCAAAGTCATTCGGTCATACATCGCTCTCTTATATGAGAAACAGGGAGAATAAGTTCATTATAGAGATGAGATGCAACCCTGATATTATTAATCAAGTAAAAAAATACACAATGTGTTCATTTAATGTAGACATCGCCTACTAGCCTCAACCAGACCCCACTTTAGGCAGTCTTCTAGTTGACCCACATGGCCATGTATTCGATTGTTACACGGACAGTATGTGGTTGTGCGTAGTACCCAGGTACATGGAATGTGCTCAAGAGTACACGACATGTACTCAAAAGGACATGACGTGTACATAGACAATGTCCAAATTCTTCCTCTTTCCTCAAAACAACTCGAAAAAAGATCCATAACTGAAATGAAGATCTGGGTTCTTTCAAAAATGACAAAATAGAATAAAATATTTATAATTATTGAAACATATAACAAAAAATATATTGAAATTTTAGCATTAATATCCTAGTATTTTGAAATTATATGATGTTCGATATCATATACGACATGAAACATCATCCTTTAAAGGATGTGAATTATTATTATTTTATTATGACAGTGATAACCCTGTTATTGAATATGTGGGGATGAATAAGAGTAACTGAATTATTATACATTCATATATATATATATATATGTTACTCAATAAAAATGTATTTATTAATTCGTCGAAAATAATAATTCAATTTTTAGTTGTCATTTTATAATTAAAATATAAGTTGCTTTCAAATTCGGTTTGTATATCTTTTTATCAATAGAATATTATAATTAATTTATTTAAATTTTAGAAATTGTAATCTATAAAAATGATATTATTTGTGAAATAATAATATCAATATTATATTAGTATGATATTTTGGGATTTTTCTAAAAAGATTAAATTATATTGAATAGTGAAAAATCTAATTTTATAAAAAACATTCTTTTTTTCTAGAATTTATATAGTCCCAATTTCATTTTAATTCATTTAAAATTTTAATTATTTCATTTTCATTAAAAATTTATTCAATTAATATAATATCTATCATTTTTATGGTAAATTGTGTATGGTGACATTATTATACTTAAAAATTCATTTTTCTGGAAAACATTTTTTTGTCTGGTTTTGTAGGATTCTTTAAAAATAATTCCTAAAAATTGTAGGGATTGAATTTAATAAAATAGATTCCATAATTTTAATGAAGATGTATAAAATTATAATTGTTCAATTTTTTTCATAATAAATAATAACCTTGATAAAAATGTTTTCACTATGGTAACTGTAAAACATGTAGAACAAGGTAATAACTATGGAATAAGCCATTAAAATCATCCATAATGTCTCCAATAATTAATTGAATAAGTTTAATTATTAAAACCCTATTAATATTGATATGTAATGATTTTTTTTCATTTTTCTTTGATAAGTACAATTATAATCTTTAATGTTATGAATAATTCCAAAATGTCACTTTCTTTATTTAAATATCTCTAATATGATTCCGCATGGATAATGCATGTCAATAATTATACTTAAAGTATAATATAAATATAAATAAATATATTTTTTATGGTAATTTAGTTTTATTTTTTATTAATTATAAAATTATTATAGATACTTATGTAATGCCAGCACAACGCTTGTGAATGTAATTTAAAAATTCAGTAAATGATACAAAACATGTTAAAAGAAATATTTTTAGGGAGAGTAAGGTTATAAATGGATTTTTACAAAAATCTAATGTTTTAAAGGTGTTTTAAATGTTTATATTTTAATTTGATTCCTTTATTGATACTTTTTAAAGTCAAATTATGTGAATAGATCTGAAAATGATTTTAATGGTATTTTATGATAAATAATATTTTATTTAATGACTTAAAATTCATAAAAATATTCTCTTGGGTCAAGTGATTGGTATATGGTCTATAATATCAAATATTTCCATTTTATTCATCACCTTTCTTTATACAGTATCATTGGTTACCCTTAAAGAGTAAAAAACTTTTGTTATCAAAACAATCATTAAATGTTTATCGAGAGGTTAAAACTAAGAGATAATGGCTAAAACATAACATAACAATTCCTATATTTTATCTCTTAAGTGTAATTATACATATATATATAATATAATTTAAATATATCAAATTTTGGTCACATGAAAATGAATATATATATATATATTAATTTAATACTTGATGTAATTCCAAGGGTTCCCCTCTTATCTATTATATAAGGAAACTTAATCTTCTCAATACCTCAAAATTCATGATTCACTCTGTAACACCCAGATGTTTTTTATGAAATATTTGTTTACATTAAATAAATATTAATCTTTTTTATCTTGTTTTTCATGAAATATTGAGTTTAAACAAACCACGAGACTCCCATAGTATAAAATTATAATTATAACCTATCTGTTATGTTAGGGAGAATAAATATAAGTAAATTTTAAAAAACTATGATAAATATAAATCAATTATACGTTATATTAGTTAATTAAGTGAATTAATATTAGTGAATTAAATTTATGAGATATGAATTTTATATAATTAAAAATATTGTTGTGATATTAATGAAATTGGTATTTTTGTCATAGGGAACATCTAAACCCTGTTTATTGTATAAAAACTAATACATTATAAAATAATGGTTTTCTTCGTTTTAATGGATAACCCTTTTTAATTTAATATTTAGATACCTTAATAATTTGAAGATAACAATTTTAACATGTTCTTTGGATGTGGGATATAAAAAATTTCTTTGGTTAAAATTTTGATATTTTTCTAATAAACATCATATTTTGATGAATAGTAAAAATACGCTAAATTTTATTTAAAAACAACTTTATTCATAGAGATTATTTATATAGTTATATTATAATATTTAATTGTTTTAAAGTATAAATAAAATATATTTTTACCATTTAATATAATTTATGTTATTACCATTAATTTTACATTGAATTCATAGATAAAAACATTTCAATCCTTTGTAATGTTTTAGCTTTTGAAATATGTTTTCTCATTTCAAAAATGGGATTAATTTTAAATTAGTTACTGAAATTTCTGTGTCTTGAATTTAGAAAAAATGGATTCCATATTTGGAGTCAGTGGGTCGAAATTATTTTAACAGGATAATTTTGTTTTTGTTCATTAATAATAGTAACTACGGTAAATTTTATTTACCACAGTTAAAGGTAAATCAGGTAACTAAGGGTAAAAATAATTTTCTAAAATTACCCTAACAATTGTCTTAATATAATTTGATGATTATATTTCACACTAGAACATGCTTGGGTTGGAATGGTATCTATTAGAACCAAATTGGATGAGATTAATTCATTTAATTTAATTTATTTAAAGAATAGTGAAATCTCTCTCACTCAAACATTAATAATTAAATTATTTTTAATATTAGGTTATATAGAATATAAAATCTATTATAAATACTCATTTTAAATAATTTTATTTATTTATCATGTTAATTAATTTGTAATTTTTTTGAAATATATGATTACCTTAATAGCTTATACATTAATGATATTGATATTTATTTATTTAGTGGAAAATCAATAATAAAGTTTTTAATAAAATAATAATACCCATCAAAAGGCCCAAACACTTGACCAACCTTAATTGGTAGATTTTACCTAAACCATAAGCATCCAAGGGTAGACTTTTTGACCATTATTATCCTTATAAAAGATATTATGACACTTATATTATTTTATTTTAAATGATGGCAATGTTGTCACTATCATAATTTAATAAATAGAACTTTTTTAAATGTTGATTTTTTTAAAAAATAAATTGGAATAAAAGTATTATTATGAAATATATTCTATTTATATTCATTATAGTATATTAGTTTTTATTTTTATGCAACAAATAAGTATATAAAATAATTATACAAAATTGTGGTAGTAATTATTTTATTAGGAAAAATAACAAATAAATGGTTTTAAAAATATTATAATAAATATATTATGAACTAATTAATGTTCTTCACAAATTTTATAGACAAATATAAAATATTAATAATATATTAAATATTTTGGTTCGAATCTATTTTGTGTGTGTATTTTATTTAAATTAAAATAAAAGAATATTGTCAAAATTGACACTATTGATATTTTATTAAAATAACATATTCTTAAATTGTTTAAAAATCACAAAAATATTAAAAATATACATATTTAAAATTATATGGTCTAAAATTTCATAAAAATTCAAATTATGGATAATTCACAAAAAATAAGTAAGTATTTATAACCATTTAAAATTTATAATATTATTACCACAAGGAAAAATATATAGATTAAATAAGGATAAATCAAAATAATAATGATTAAAATAAAATTAAAACATTTATAAATTATATTTTTTTATTATATTACAGACCTATATCATCTCATATTCTAAATTGAGTCATTTTTGTGGTATTTAAGAGGGGTTTTATTTTATTATAAATTAATATTTTTGAGGTTTCCAAAAGGGCCGCTCTCATCTCTTATAAAAGGGAACCTCCTCCCTCTCTTATTCAGTCCATTTTGAGCCTTCATACTCAAAATAACCCTATCTATTTTCTTTCTCCAATTCCCTAGAAACATATTAGAGGTCATGGTATTCTTCAAAGACCAACTTTAGTTCCCTAAGATGAGGTTTAGAAGAGGCACATTGTATAAGAGGTAATATCCTTTACTGATTCTTTAAAACATACTTCTTCTTCTATATCCTCTATATGAGTTGTTTCATTATTATGTAATAAATATAGTATCACTTTTATTCTGATATATTATTATTAATATGAAAAAACCATATTCCATCTTCTATCCATCCTATGAATAATGAAATCACTATGCGTGCCTATGTAAGGCCTACCATCTCCACGTCGTACTGTAATCTTTTTTTCATCACCAACATAAATGGATGGGTAAAATTATATTTATTATAAAATAGTGTACATCATACACTTCAATATAATTCCACAATCTTGGGAATGATATCGTTGCTCGTGCGTACGTATGGCCTACCGTCTCCACGATGTGATGCGATTCGTTCTACATGATCATCATTGAAGAATTATTATATAAATGAATTGAATGAATAAATATGATATATATTATACTATTAACATTATTTAAATGATATAACTATAACCTAAAAATATAAATAAGAATTTATTCCACAAAACATGCATAAGAACATAAAGTAGTTAGCACCAGAATAATGAGTAAAAATAAAATGTTACTAATTAACAAATAAGAATATGAACATATATGATATCCTAAAAATGACTACGATTATTGACTAAGTCAATGAAATTATTTAAATCACTATACATGTGGTTCAGATACGTACAAAGCATATCGGACTTATGGTATGGGAAAATCATGAAATCTCATTTTTATCCGAGAATGATCATACATAAGTATTTATTGGGTCATATATATCATAAAAGTCCATGTTTCCAAAATATGTAATATTATTTCTATCCTCCTACAATTTTTTAAATCCTATTTTACCCATTGGTGACCTTTTATTAAAAGATATGAAAGCAATGGTTTGTGGTTTTCGTTATGACAAACTTTTTGACTTTTCGAGAAAAAGTACGAGAAGAATGTTTTTCTTAACATATACAGCATGAACGGATTTTTACAGTTTAATAACACGTTATTTCAATAAATCTTCCTCTACAAGATTTCATGATTATTATTCATCAAAACGTATTTCATTAAAAATTACATGACATTTTTGGAAAAGAAAATGATTTTGAAGAAGAAACAATATTTTCCGCAAGAATTCATTTCTAGTGTTTTATCAAAACAATTTTCCATCTAAGATGACATTATTTAATATTGTTATGTTTCAAATATAAATTACCAACTTTTTACATGGTTTTAATTTGTTTGTGATTAATTATGTTATGATGGGAAGATGTTTATGAAACCCATTTTATTCGTTGGGTTATAATGAATGATTTATGTTTATTTTGTGGCACATGTAAGAATGATTTCATTATGAGATTTTTGGGACATATATCTCCCTCCAATGCATTTGGTAAATATTTATATCTCATTATATAGGCATGGATGGAATGACATATAAATCTAGTTCAGTATTACAAGGCTAGAACAAGGAGTGAACTCGGTTCAGTAATGGACTTTGTCCACTATGATGGTCTTAGAAATGATCCTTGTCTAATATCAAATGATTTCCTATGCTTATGTGTGTATGAAACCAAATTTGATGTTTTATTTTATGACTATTGGTATTACATTGGACGTTTATGATTTATCCCATGACATGATATTATAATTTTTTATATGCAGGATAAGATTTTCAAATGTTATGTTTTTATGAATATGATATGATTTATATTTCCTTTATTTACTATTATTGAGCATTTATGCTCACCCTATTATATGTTTTCTTTCCCCAGGTCATGAATAAGGATATTTAGTAAGATATGTCAAAAAAGGAGTTTAGTTATAAAGAAATAAGTGGGAGGTAAATATGTTGTTTTATAAACCAGTTGTTTATGTTTCCTAGTTTCTAATGACATTATACCTATATGGTCCTTTCATGGTGTTTTAATATTTTGTAATGAATATTATTCAATTTTTAATTAATATAAACTTATTTAAAGTATGTTTCATTATAGTTGGTATCATAGGATCATTTAATTTATCAATTAGAATCTAGGATGACAAAACCATAGTAAAAAACCTCAAGATATGTCTATGTGTAGGTTACAATCCCAGTGTTTTAGAGATGTTCATGAATAAACTATGATAAAGATAATGTGTTGTTAATTTAATGATTTATTCTAGATTATATGGTTTTAAAATTATGATTATTGTTTCCCATGCAATGCTTATTGGTTTATTAAATGGATGGAACCCGAAAGAACCACGTTAATGTTAATTGCAATGGGAAATGCAATGATTGTCCCCCTGTTCAACCAAAGGTTATGGGATATGGAATGAAAAACCTTGTATCCATGCTCACACAACACTCTCAAGTTATAAATCATGATTCACTTCCAAACGAGAAAATTATGGAGAAACATTATATTGAATCCTTCATGAGGTAGCGTTCACCTTCCTTAGATGGGTCTTCTAATCTATTAGTGGCCGAACAATGGATCTGTACTACTGAAAAGATATTTTCAGTTCTCCAATGTTCTGAGCATGATAAAGTCATCTTAGTAGTCTATAATTAGGAAGGGGAATCTAATCAATGGTGGAATCTTGTCACAAAGATATTAAATTGAGTCCATGGAGTGGGATGAGTTCAAGAACTTATTTTTCAATAATTAATTTCCATGTATTCATCGAACAAAGATGGAAAATGCATTCCATGAACTTATAGAAAAGGATGATGAATCTGTTAGTACCTACGAAGAAAATTTTCCACGACATAAAAGGTAGGCTTCTGGAATTATTGTCCAACCTGAGAGTAAAATTGATCGATTATTTGTGGCTTAAAATCATGTATCCACAGGGCATTAGCCATAAGGGACTTCAATAGCTACGAGGAAATTTTTTGATGTGATCTCAAGGTTCAGATGGATATTGTAGTAACCCATCAATCATATGGGTCTGATAAGAAGAGATAAATGGAATTCAAAGGAAAATCTAAAGACAACACTAAAAAGAAGATGAGTTTTTCCTTATGCTGAAAATGTGGAAAGAAACATGGTGGAAATTGTCTTAAATGGACTAGAAAATGTTTTATGTGTGGAAGAGAAGGTCATTAAGAGGCTTAGTGTCTAAGAGATGGGAAAAAGTTTTGTAATGATACAAATAGATAAAAGGCTACACAGAATGCACATCTTACACATCAATGTAACAACTACATAGAAATGGGGTATTATGCTAATCAATGCCCTAATCCAAGGGTTGTTGATGATGATCAATGTCACCAAATGTTTAAGGCCAATGACAAAGTCAAGTCACATGAGATCACTATCAATGATGTGAAGTATGATAATGAAGTGGTGAAAGGTACACTTACCATCAAATCCAATGTAGAAAATTTTTTATTTGGTTCTTGATCAACCCACTCTTTTTTTAATAATGATTTTTCTAAGGGTATCAACGTATTACCTCCACAATTTGATGTTGAGTTAACTATGACAGATCCTAATGGAACAACGGTCGCATCAAAAGTTTATAATTCTTCTCCAGTTGAAGTTTGTGGGAAAATTATTCCTGCAAATCTTGTGATTCTTCCTATAGTGTATTTTGATGTTATTCCTTGCATGGATTGGCTTTGTCTATATGGAGCTCATATAAAATGCCAAGGAAGGGAAGTCACATTTCATATTCTGGATCAATCTATGATAATCTATCGATGAAAGAATTAATATAATCTATCATTATAAATTTCTTCCATCTTATGGGTCTTGATTCACAGAAAGGAAGGTTATCTATCTCAAATGTTTGGGGAGAAAATCACAATTAGGGATACACCCATTGTACAGGAGTTTGGTGATGTCTTTCCGAAGGAATTTCCAGGTTATCCACCAAATCGTGATGTTGTGTTTCCAAAATAACTCAAACCGGTTGTTCTTCCTATTTCAAAGAAACCTTATAGAATGGTGCAAATTGTGTTGTAGGAATTGAAGAAGAAACTCCAAGAGAATCCTGACAAGGGATTCATACACCCTAGTGTGTCACCTTGGGAGGAACCTGTTGTAACACCTTGCCCCTACCTCATTGACTTGAGGAGGCGGTGAGGGTTACATGGCCATAATCGATGTTCCCAAGTTTCCAATGGCTTGAAATAAATGTCGAGGTCTTCTAAAACAAATTGGGGAATGATTTTCCCTTATGATAAAACCAACCATTATATGATGCATGTCAATAAAACACCCAAACATGTATTCCCAAAGACATCCAAGTTGTTCCACAATACAACCCAAAACCAATACAACTCGACATGTCCACCAACATCAGAGTTCAATGTGGAAATTAAACAACAAACACCATGAGCCATGACACCACCACAACTCCATACCAAGTTCCGAGATCTATGCTCCACTAAGAGATCACAATGCTGCACTAATGTAGGGTGATGCCTTACATTTTCCCACGTCACAGAACACGACATCTGCAAAGGCACCATCGAGTCAAAGTAGGGGGCGAGTACTAAAACACAGTAGGATTTCCACAAATGACTTCCCTACACACGCCACTAGGATAAAACTGTTAGCACATTATTATAAAACAGTTTATATAAAATAAATCACAAGTGAAACCATTTTTAAAAGAAAAACATGCCCTTACCAAGCCATCACACCCAAACCAAGCAACCAAGGGAAAGACAAGCACAAAATCCACAATCTGTTTCATGATTGACACACTAGCACAACAATTTCCAACTTTCAAAGCAATGCACAAAAAACAACCAAATGGTTGGACTTCCGCACAACATGTTCACCCATTCACACCTAGCGGTACTTCCTGACCACTACCCATATGGTGGTTCATCCGACCACGATCCATCCCCTTTTTTATGTTGAGACTCCCCGCCCACTTCCACACAACATGTCAACAAATTACAACAAATCATATGAACCATCAAGGTCACGACATCATGCAATCAACCAAATTCCATTGAATATCAATCCACTTCAATAACTGACCCATTTATTGAAAACCATTTTCCATGAAAAAACATATTAAAATAAAACAACATTTTTTAATGAAAACTATTTCCATGAATCATTTTCACAAATCCATCATTTCATCCAATTTTAAAATCATCATTTTAAAATACACAACAAAATCATTTCACCACAAAAAACCCCTTTTCCCAAAAATCCCCAAATGGATTTCCAACCACTTTCGCATAACAAATCACAATTAATTTTCATCACAACAATTAATTGTAACAAATAACCACCAGTTATAACAAAGTGGAGTTTGGATAGAAGCCACCTACCTTTAGGATTCCCGAGAAATCATCCCAACCGCACCTCAAATCCGGAGAACGCACCACCAAAACCTCTCTAGATCCACTTTCGCTAGCATTTACAAGCCTTAAAAACATCATATAAGGAAACCACAACCCTATATCTACACACCAAAAGTTTAGATCTTGATAACCAAGAAATATAGGGTTGTAGATCTAGAGGAAAACAAAAGGAAACCAAGAGGATATACTTACTCGGTCGAAACCACCTTCAATAGCCTTGAAACCCCTTTGAAACACTTTCAATTCGAGTGTTAGAGCACCGATAAACCTTGAGAACCCAAAATACTGAGTGAGGATCGAGTCGGCGGAAGATTAGAGTGAAATAGGTTAAGCTGAGGGAGCCCAGAACTTATAACCCTATTTTTATGTGGTCACACGGTTAGCCCGTACGGTTTGGAAAACCGTGCGCACGGTACTGACTCAGGAACAAGGGACTGCATGGTTTCCTCAAACGGTTCAGAAAACCGTGTGTGGGCCGTGTGAAGCCTACTATCTACCTTGCATGGTTTCCTGGGGAATTCACACGAGTTCCACTAACCGTGCACGCCTTTAAATGTCCCCAAACTCATCCAAAACCATTCCAAACTCTCCCAATCTCTTACCAACTCATCCCATGCACATTAAACACATAAAAAATCATAAAAGAAGGCCAAATAACTCAAACCGGGGGTTCTACATTCACCCCACCATTGGTCTTTCCGTCCCAGGAAGGTAGTGAACCCTCCCTTTGCCGAAAGAGCTCGGGCCACTGCTCGACCATCTCTTTCTCCCACTCCCAAGTATCCTCTTGAATCAGACCATGTTGCCACAAAACACGAACTAACCCGATGCCTTTACCAATAAAGACTTTATCTTTCCTATCCACAGCACACACTGGCATGTGAACCACCAATTCATCCGGTATTAGCTCAACATTATCCCATCGAAACACATGGCCATGATATGGCTGATACTTTTTCAACTGCGACACATGAAACACATTGTGCACCGCACTGAACCTAGGTGGAAAAACCAACCGATAAGACACCTCACCAACCCGCTCAAGAATCTAAAAAGGTCTAATATACCTCAGAGGTAACTTTCCCTGATTCCCAAACTGATGATGTCCCAACCTATGAGAGATTCCCAAGAAAACTTGATCACTCACCTCGAACGACAACGTCCGTCGAGGATGATCCGCATATGATTTCCGATGACTCTGAGCCGTCTCCATTCTCTTCCGGATCACCTTTATCTTCTCCATCATATCATGGAAATTGCTCATTCCAACCATTGATGACTCACCCATTTCCACCCAACATAGTTGAGAACGACATGGCCGCCCATACAATGCTTCAAAAGGAGCCATCTGTATGGATGCCTGATAACTTTTATTGTATGAGAACTCAACCAATTACATGTTCTCCTCCCATGAGCCCTCAAAATCCATGACACAATCCTGAAACATATCCTCCCAATTTTGTATCATCCTCTCTGATTGACCATCCGTCTGAGGGTGATATGCCGTACTCATGGTCAACTTAGTTCCAAGGGCTTGCTATAAGGATTTCCCGAAATGAGATGTAAACCTCTGATCTTTATCTGATACAATCGAAACTATAATACCATGCCTATTTACCACCTCCCAGATATAGATTTTGGATAGATCCTCCACTGTATGAGGTTCACAAATCGGGATGAAATGGGTCGACTTCGTTAGCCGATCCACTATCACCCAAATGGCATCGTTCTTTCTGACTGTTCTTGGGAGACCTGTGAAAAAATACATCACTATCTGCTCCCACTTCCAAACATGGATTGGTAAAGACTTCAAAATTCGTTCTATCCTTTGATGCTCTTCCTTGACCTACTGACAATTCAAGCATCTCGAAACAAACTCAGCCACACTTTTTTTCATACCAGCCCACCAGAACTATGCCTTCAACTCTTTATACATTTTCTGAATTTTAGGATGAATAACCCACCTGGAATGATGATGCGCCCAGAGAAGATCCTCCTGACAAGAAACTAGTACAATCATTCGATTTCGAAAACACAAAACTGAATCTCCATTCAGTTTCCAACCCTCAATGGTCTCCCCACCATTGAGTCTTGACCCCATGGTCACACACTCAGAATCAGGTTTTTGTGCCTCTCTAACTAGGCCACACATGTCAGGAATCAACAAAACTGGAAATAAGACTGCTCTATAACACTGTTCCTCACGTTCCAATAGTATATCGGCTATCACCAACATCAACTGCCACTGTTCTGATGCCTGTTTCACCACCTGAGCATATGATTTTCTACTCAATGCATCTACCACCGAATTTCCCTTACCCGGTGTGTACATCAAGTCAAAATCAAACATCTGGAGATATTCCATCCATCTCCTTTGGCTCATGTTCAAATACATTTGTGAGAAAATATGTTTCAAGATCTTATGATCTGTATATACTATGACTTTCTCACGGAAGTGATAATGACACCATACTTTCAAAGCATGAACCAATAATGCCAACTCCAAATCATGAGTTGGGTAGTTCTTCTCATGAAATCTCAACTGCCATGAGACATATGCAACCACATGATTCCCTTGCATGAGAATGCTCCATAACCCTGATCTCGATGCATTAAAATACACCACGTACCATTTTCCTGATTCTGGAAAAATCTCGATTGGTGCTGATGTAAGGTGACCCTTTAGCTCTTCGAAACACAGCTGACACTGTTCATTATACTAGAATAGAACATTCATTATTTTCAAAGTTGTCATTGGTGATGCCAAATGTAAAAAATCATGAACAAAACATCGATAATACCCAGCTAGACCATGAAAACATGGTATCTCAAACACATTCTTCGGCGGTTGCCACGAGATAACGAAATCTATCATTTATGGATCCACTGAAACACCCATTTCAGAAATCACATGGCCAAGAAGACTAACATCCCGTATCCAAATGTCACACTTTAACAATTTTTCATACAACCGATGATCCCTCAAGATCCCCAGAACATTCACCAAGTGCTGCTCATGCTCCACCCTTGTCTTTGAATACATCAGGATGTCATCTACAAACACCACCACAAATGAATCCAGATATCTCTGAAATATCTGATTCATCAATTCCATAAATACCACTGGCGAATTCATTAGACCAAAGGGCATAACCACATATTAATATTGGCCATATCTACTTCTGAACATGTTTTATGAATATCCTCTTTACTCACCCGCAATTGATGATATCCCAACTTCAGTTCGATCTTGGAGAACCACTGGGCTCACATAAACTATCAAACAAATCATCAATTCGTGTGCATGGATATATATTCTTTATCGTTTCTTGGTTAAGTCTACAATAATCAACACAAAGTCTCAAAATTCCATCTGCCTTTTTCACAAACAACATCGACACTGCCCACTGAGACGTGCTAGGCCAGATAAACCCTTTATTTTCTAACTCTTCCAACTAGACATTCAATTATCACATTTCAGCTGGTGCCATCCAATAAGATGGAAGTGAGATAGGACTAGTCCCCAGAAGGAGATCAATCGTAAACTCCACTTCTCTTACATGAGGTAACCCAGAGAATTATTCAGTAAAAACATCCATGAACTGATCCACCAATGCCAGAGGAACACTCTACTCAACACCCTTTACCGATTCCAACAACAAAACTGCCAAATGATACGATAATGTACCCACTGCTGGTTCCAACAAACACGTTGCACCCAACCTTTCATGCTTCTCTCCTCTAATGAGATGTCTAACACCATCGTGTGTCGTAAAAGCCACTATTCGCACACCACAATCAATGTGGGTGCTAAAATCCACTAGCCAATCCATTCCCAGGATTACATCATACCGATTCATCTCAAGAACTAATAAATTCCACATTAGCTCCACCTTTCCCACAATGATACAACATTCCCTACTCAAGAAGGTTCGACACTCTCTTTGACCCAGAGGAGTTTGATGTTTTAAAACCGATGTCCTCATTTCTACCCTTAAACCCAACAAATCAACAACACATGCCACAATAAAAGAGTGTGAATCCCCCATGTCAAATAAAACTTTCATCAAGGATGAATTTAAATGAATATTACCCCACACCGTGGATGGTCCCGACTGATCATCCACCACAACCTGCTCAGCTCCAAACACATTTTTTCATGCCACACTCTACTCTTTATTTCCCTGTTGAGGCGTCGTGGTATTCTAAGAATCACCATAACACACTTTACCATACTGCCGAGGGGTATGCTGCTGCCCTCGTCCCGTCGAAGCATACGTCGTCTGCAATCCCTGAGGAGTGTCACACGCACCCGACCTTGGAGCATTTCAACCATAACGCTGCAGATTCCCCATCTTATTACAATTATGACATTCTCGAGGTTGTGTCGTACAATCCCCCTTGATGTGGCTCGTAAAACCACACTGAAAACATCCTGGTTTTCTCTAGGGCTTCGGAGGAAGATTTATCGATCCTACCATCGGATTATATGCCATATTCCTACCCTAGGAATAAGTGTCCCTCCTTCACTTGAACCCAGCATTAGAGATCCCACTATTCCCCATGGGTACCACCATGCTTCCCCCGCCCGAAGTTCCCAACAGATCCAGCTCACCCACCGAGCCTCTATTCACCTTCTCTGTGTAATCATATATACAAAGCATCGCTATATTTGAACGGATTTATTTCCTTAACCGCGCTTCAGAGATCCTTTACTTCAACGATGTGATACACACCGCCTTGGGTGAAAAACTCACTAAGTTCATAAACTTATCCGCATACTCCGTCAGCAACATAATATCTTGTTTCAAACTAAAGAAATCAGTCGTACACTGATTTCTAAATTTATGTGGGTAGAATTGTTTATTAAAATACTCCTCAAAGCCTTCCCACATCATACCCTGGTCCATCCCCACTTGGACTACCATCTCCCACCACTGAAGGGCAAGATTTTCCAACACATACGTGGCCAAATTCACTTTTAACTCTACCGGTGTTCCCAAGAACTCGATGATCTTGTTCATTCTATTCAACCATGCTTCTACCCTTTCCGGCTCTAAATCGCCCCTGAAGATGGGTGGTTTTTCCTTTTGAAACTGAACAGAATGATTCACATGCCTTGGATCATCCATTTTATTTCCACTTTGCATAGCTTGGAAAGCTTGCACTGTGCTTTGCACTAGCTACTAGTTCACCTGAGGCTCAGGTGCTACCACATTCTCAGCAGCCTCTTCTAATTGGTCTCTATGACGCTTAACCGGTGCCATTTTTATCAACAAAAAACTATCAACCATGAGTCTCACTTCCGTATAAATCATGAAATCCCATTTCAAATCACATTACACAACACTATCACAACACGGCTTTCCACCAGTTCACATTTTCCATGATTCACCATTTCGAAAACCCAACCATTTTCAAAATAGAATTTATTAACATTAAAGTTTCACACATTTGTATCACATCATAAATCATTATACCCCAATGAAATATGCATCCTAGTTGGAAGTCATTTCTACGATGCATTTCAGGCTCATCTCATTGGCTACACCCTCGACAATGATTTAACCAATGCCTATAAGTGTCTCCAAAACACTTTTGTACCCAACTAACTGATAACTTGTATTTTAGCATAGAAGGGTTATCTATGTACTTTTATGTTATACATTCCAAGTTCTGACATTCATACGCCTTGCAACCATCTCGACTCAAGGAATACACCACAATGAATGTCAAGACCAAATCCGAGAATCAACTCCAAAGGACCGAAAAAACATATAACACTTGTAACACACCACCCCTACCTCATTGGCTTGAGGAGGCGGTGAGGGTCACTTGGTCTTAAGTCATGATCCCAAGGTTTCAAAGGCTGGAAATAAATGCCGAGTGATTCTACAACAAATTCGAGAGTGATTTTTCCTTAAGATAAAACCCATAACTATATGATGCATGTCAATAAAACACCCAAACATGTATTCTCAAAGACAACCAATTTGTTCCACAATAAAACCCAAAACCAATACAACTCGACATGTCCACTAACATTAGAGTACAAATCAGAAACTAAACAATAAAAACCACAAGCCATGACACCACCACAGCTCCATACCATGCTCTAAGCTCCAAGATCCCCCAAGAGATCACAATGCTCCAGTAAAGGAGGGTGATGCCTTACCTTTGCCCATGTCACAGAACACAACATCTACAAAGACACCAACGTTCCAAAGCAGGGGGTTAGTACTAAAACTCAGTAGGATTTACCCAAATGACTTCCCTACACATGCCACTAGGATAAAACTTTTATCACATTATTATAAAATAGTTTATATAAAATAAATCACAAGTGCAACCATTTTCATAAGCCAAACATGCCCTTACCAAGCCCTCACAGCCCAACCAAGAAACCAATGGAAAGCCAACCACACATGCAACAAGCCATTTCATCATTCTCACACTAGCACAAAAATTTCTACCTTGCACATAAATTCACTTCAAACAACCAAATGGTGGGACTTCTGCCCAACCCGTTCACCCATTTACACCAAACGGTACTTCCCGACCACTAACCATATGGTGGTTCTTCCGGACAAAATCCATCCCCTTTTTATAGTGAGACTCCCCACCCACTTCCACACAACATTTCAACCAGTTACAACCAAGAATATGACCCATCAAGGTCACAACATCATGCAATAAACCAAATTCCATTGCATATCAATCCACTTCAATAACTCACACATTTATTGAAAACCATTTTCTATGACAAACCATATTTCAGTAAAACAATCATTTTATTGAAAACCATTTCCATGAATCATTTTCAAGAATCCACCATAGCATCCCATTTTAAAATCTCCATTTTAAAATCCACAACAAAATCATTTCTCTATAGAAACCCCCTTTTTCCCAAGAATACCCAAATGGATTTCCAACCACTTTCACATAAAAAATCACAATTAATTTTCAGCACAAAAATTTATTGTAACAAAGAACCACTAGTTCTAACCAAGTGGAGTTGGGATAGAAGCCACCTACCTTTATGGTTCCTGAGAAATCGACCCACAAGAAACCGCACCTCATATCTAGCAAACGCACCACTAAAAACACTATAGATACCCTTTCCCTAATATTCACAAGCCTTGAAAACATCATCTAAGGAAACAAAAACCCTAGATCTAGAAAACCAAGAAATATAGGGATGTTGATGTAGAGAAAAACACAAGGAAATCAAGAGGAGAGACTATCTTTGGAGAAACCACCTTCAACCGATTTGAAACCCCTTTTAAATGCTTCCAAATTGAGTGGGTGATCACCCTTACCCCATGAGAACCAAAAATCCCAAGTGTGGCTCGAGTTGGAGGAATTGTTGAGTGAAATAGGTTAAGCCGGAAGGATCCTGGAACTTATAACCCTATTTTTAATTGGTCGCATGGTTAGCCCGTACGGTTTGGAAAATAGTGCTCTAACCATGTGCATGCTACTGCCTAGAGAGCAAGGGTTTGCATGGTTTGGAAAACCATGCATAGGGCATTCGAAGCCTACTGTCTCCCTTTCACAGTTTCCTGGGGAATCTGTACAGTTTCCAATAACTGTGATCAAACTGTGCACCCCTTTAAAAGTCTCCAAACTCATCCAAAACCATTAAAAACTCTCCTAACCTCTTCCCAACTCATCCCATGCACTTTAAACACATAAAAATGCATAAACAAAGGCCCCATACCTCAAACCATTGGTGCTATATCTGTTCAATTTTTTAAGAAGAATGATGGATCAATGAGACTTTGCATTAATTATCTGGAACATAACAAGACCACCTTTTAGAGAAAATATCATTTTACCCACACTGATGTCATATTTGACCAACTACATGGAGATAAATACTTTTCCATGACTGATAATTGTTCAGGGTATCATCAATTAAGGGTCAAGAAAGAGAACATACCAAATATGGAATTCCATACAAGGTATGGACACTATGAATTTATAGTGACACATTTTGGTCTTACTAATTCCCCTATTATCTTCTTGGATGTAATTAATAGAGTCTTTAGAAAATATATTGATTAGTTTTTGGCAGCCTTAATAGATGATATTCTTGTCTATTCAAAGAGAAAGTATGATCATAAAGATCACTTGAGAATTGTACTAAAGACCTTATGTTAGGAGAAGATTTATGCCAAATTTACCAACTGTTAATTTTGGATTCCGAAAGTCTCATTTTTGGGTCACATAATTTCAAGAGAGGGGATATATATGGATCCAACAAAAATAGAGGTTATTGAATGATTGTCGAGACCATCAATGGTAACTAAAATCTGAATTTTTCTTGTTCTAGTTGGATATTATCGACGTTTTGTGAAATATTTTTTTGTGATTATCTAATCAACTCACCAAGTTGACTTAAGAATGTATTTATGTTCATTTGGACAACGGAATGTGATAATAATTTCAAGGAACTAAAAAGAAGGTTATCCCATGAAAATATACTCACACTACCTTGTAGTGGAGAAAATATTGTGATCTATGGTGATGCATCCAAGAATAAGTTGGGATGATTTCTCATTAAAAATGATATGGTTATAGCTTATGCCTCCTGAAAACTAAAAATCCATGAGAAAAATTACCCAACTCATGATTTGGAGTTAGTTGTGGTAATCATTGCATTATAGATTTGGAGGCATTATCATTATGGTAAAAGGTGTGATATTTATACAGATCATAAAAGTTTAAAGTATATTTTCACACAAAATGAGTTGAATATGCGCCAGATAATATGGTTAGAGCTGATTAAAAATTACAACTTCTCAATACATTGTCACCATGGGAAATAGAACAAGGTGGAAAATGATTTCATTCGAAAAAGATAATGCTAGCCTCTCCTTCATAAGGATCACAAAAGGTCAAATATTTATGGATTTAAAAATGAATGATCATGAAATTATAATGGAAGGGTAGAAATAATGTCTTTATTAAATGAATGTTCAACCATCTATACATGTGAAGTCTAAGAGGGTGCAGAAGGAATATGTAAAGCTGCCAAAGATGTTGAGAAATGTTCATGAATTAAACTTTGGTGGTGATGGGATAATAATGTTCCTGAACAATGTATGTATTCCTCCCATACAAGAATTAAAGAAGGACTTGTTGGATGAGGATTATAGTTCTTCTTTCTCTATTCATCCTGGAATCACAAATATGTGTAGATACTTGAAAGAGTATTTCTGGTGGGAAGGAATGAAAGGAGATGTTGCTGAATTAGTCTCTCGGTGCTTAATTTGTTAGTAAGTTAAGTCTAAGTGACAAAAGTCTAATGCGTTGTTACAACCATAACCCATACCCGAATGGAAATGGGAAAATATAATAATAGGATTTTTCGTCAAACATCCCAAAACATCTAAAGGTCACAATGTTGTATGGGTAATAGTTGACCACCTTAAGAAGTCAACAAACAAAAGTTCTATTAGGGAGGATTCCTCTATTGATCAAATTTCTCACATATATTTAAAGGTAGTGGTAAGATTGAATGGAGTACCACTTTCCATTATATCTTATCGGGATCCGAGGATTACCTCAAACTTCTGGAAAAGACTTCTGCAGACTATAGATATATAATTATGTTTTAGAACTACTTATCATCCTCAGACAGAAGGTCAGTCTGAGAGGACAATTCAAACTCTATAAGGCATTTTGAGTGTTTGCTCTATGGATTTCAAAGGTTTTTGGGATCAACACATACATTTGGTGGAATGTTCTCACAATAATAGCATTTAATCCAGTATTCAGTTGGCTCTTTATGAATCTCTTCTTGGAAAGAAGTGCAGAACTCCAACATGTTGGGATGATGTTCGGGAAAGAAAGATATTAAGACCTGATCTTGATGATGGAATGGCCGAAAAGATCAGATAAATTCAATAACACATAATAGAATCTTAGTATTAGAAAAAAATTTATGCAGACAACAAATGAAAAGACCTATAGTTTGACGCATGTGACAAGGTATTTATACCAATATCTCTCTATAAGAGACTAATGATATTTGGAATATAAGTAAAGTTGATCCCTTTTTATATCAGTCCGTTTAAAATATTGGAACGTGTTGAGAAGGTAGCTTACCGATTGGTGTATCCACCGAATCTCTCCCAAGTTCATAATTTTTTTTTGTATCTCACGTGAGAAATTACATATCTGATCCTTCACATGTACTAAGATCTGAATAAATACCACCGGAGCATGATCTTTCTTATAAAAAACAACTGATAGTGATTCTGGATCGTGGCAAAAATATTGTACGAAACAAGACCACTCGCACAGTTAAAGTTTTATGGAGAACCACACTGTTGAAGAAGATACATAGGAACCTGAGGATATGATGAAATAGAGGTATCCCCATCTCCTTGTTTCCAAGTGACGAATTTGAATGGATAAATTCTATTTAAGGGGTGTTGAATGTAACAACCTGGTGTTTTTTGTGAAATATTATTTTCTTTATATAAATTTTATTTCTCTATAAATTTCTTTGTGTGAAATCATGAGTTTAAAAGAACATTGGGATTCTCTTAGTATAAAATGACCATTATAACATAGTCCTCATGTTAGTGAGAATAAATATAACTAAATTTAAAAAATCTATGATAAATGTAAATCAATTATATGTTGTAATAGTTAATTTAGTGAATTACAATAAGTTAATGAAATTAATGAGATGTGTACGTTATATAATTAAAAAGATATTTTTTATATTCATAAAAAAGATATTTTTGTCATAGGTTATTTATTAACACAATTTATTGTATAAAAACCAATACATTTTAAAAGAATTTTTTTGCACCTTTTAATGGAGAACCCTTTTTAATTTAAGATTAACACACATTAATAATTTTAATATGAAAATGTAAATGAGTTATTTATAAGCGGGATATAAAAAATTATTTTGGTTAAAATTTTGATATTTTCCTGATAAACATCATATTTTGATGAATAGTAAAAATACGCTAAATTTTAATTAAAAACAACTATTTCATTGAGATAATTTATATGGTTAAATTATAATATTGAATGGTTTTAAATTATCAATATAATAGATTTTACAATTTTATATAATTTATTTCATTACCATTAATTTTACATTGAATTGAAAGATAAAAACATTTCAATCTTCTACAATGTTTTAACTTTTAAAACTCATTTTCTCATTTCAACAATGGGTTTAATTTTAAATAAATTACAAAAGCTTTTGTGTCATGAATTTGGAAAAATTGATTTCATATTTAGAATTAGTTGTTGTAAATTATATTAATAGGCTACTTTTATTATTTGGCATTATGAATAGTGACTACATTAAATTTTATTTATTATAGTTAAAGGTAAATCAGGTAATTAATGGTAAAAATAATATTATGATGATACCCTAACAATTGTCCTTATATAATTGGATGATTATATTTCTCCCTAAAACATACCTGGGTCGAAATAGAATAAATTGGGACCCACTTGGATGAGATTAAGACATTTATTTTATTTTATTGAATGCAATTTGAAATATGTCTCATTCAAACATTCATAAATAAATTATTTTTAATATAAGTTTATACATAACATAAATTCAATTATAAATAATCATTTTAATGTAAAATGTTTTTTATTTATCAAGGTAATTTATTTGTAATTTTTAAAAATGGATAATTACTTTAATTTCTTATGCATTAATGATGCAGAAATTATTTATTTATTGAAGAATCAATAATATAGTTTTTATTAAAATTTTAACACCCATAAAAAGGCTCAATAATATGACCAAACCATATTGGTCATTTATATATAAACCATAAGAATTCAAGGGTCTAATTGTTGACAATTTTTATTCTTATAAAAGAGATTATGAACTTATATTATTTTATTTTATATGATGTCAAAGTTGTCACCTTCATAATTTAATAAATATAACATTTTAAATGTCTGTTTTTTTAGAAGTTAAATTCGAATAAAAGTATTATTATGAAATATAATATATTTATCTTCATTTTAGTATTTTATTTTTAATTTTTATTCATCAAATATGTATATTAAATAACTATAAAAAATGTGGTAGTAATTATTTTATTAAGAGAAATATCAAACAAATGGTTTTAATAATATTAAAATAAATATTATATGATCTAATTAATGCGCTTCTCAAAATTTATAGATTAATATTCCATGTTATGAATCTATTAAATATTTTTTTGAATCAATATTATTTTTTTTATTTTTTTTAAATTCAAATAACTGAATAGTGTCAAAATTGACACTATTGATATATTCTAAAAATAACATTGTAACATACCAAGTAAATAATGAATACTACATTTTCTTAATAATTAATATTTTTGAATTAAATATTAATTTAACTAAAATGGGATTTCTATGTTCAATGTCTTACCTGATACGCAACAACAGGTTTATTTGAAATATTAAATTGCACAATAATAATATAATATTATTATTTTAAATGGTAGTTAACACCTAGCCGTTGTGTTGGCAATAATGAACAGAACTAACTAATAATTATTATACATGTTTTTTAATTGTTTTTACATTTATCCAATTAATTTTAGAGGCTTAAAATATAAATTAATCTAATTTTAAGCACAAATACTCAAATATTCATTAAAATGTCGATTTACCGCCTTTTATTGGTGAACCCTATTTAAATATAGTTTTCTTCAATTTTAAATGTTATATTTTAAAAAATAATATTCTTTTTTAGAATTTGAATGTCCAAATTCGCTTTGGGTAAAATTTTGGAATTTATCTAATAAAATTCAATTTTTGATCAATAGTGAAAAATAATGTATTTTTATTCACAACTCCCTTTAAATATAATTTATTTATATAGTTATATAATCCTTTTAATTGGTTTTAATGTTTAATTATATTATATTTTTACCATTTAATTCAATATTTGTCATTGGAAGTAATTTCACCTTGAAATTTGACTTAAACAAATGCCAATCTTTTGATAGTTATTATATCATAAAAACACAAATTTTTTGACAGTGGAAATTAATTTTAAATAAATTTCTGCCACTTATGTTTTTTAAATTTGGAAAAATGGATTCCATATTTTTAATCATGATTTACACATTTGTGTAAATAAGTAACTTTTATGTTTAGACATTATGAATATTTACATCATTAAATTTTATTTACCATGGTTAAAGGATAAATCTGGTAAATAAGGGTAAACAAATATTACAATAATAATATAAAATTACCTTAACATGTGTCTTAATACTATTTTTTTATAAAATTTATTCCATGAGAATACTTGGGTCTATTTTGGGTCCCTATTAGGCCACATGGGAGTGATAATGACACTTTATTTTAATTAACCTAAAGCAAAGGAATAAATGACAAAAACAAATATCTTTTAGTAAATTAATTTTTACATATTGTCATATAAGATATCTTTTCAACTATAAATATTATTGGGAAATATAAAAATATTTCCTATATCATGGTATTTGTTTTATAATTTTTAAATACTAAATAAATAAAATTATTTATGACACAATAATGAGGTGGTGTTTACGTCATTAATAAATGATTAAAATAAATAGGGTTATAATGATTAAAATAATACCCAAAACCTATAAAATTCTCATTGGATTATTTTATTTCGACCATAATTAATCTTATATTATAATTTAATAAGTTTTGGACAATTAGAAACTGACAATCATTATGTAATAAAATAATATTTTCACACTTTCCTAAAGAGACCATCCTCCCACTAATAAAAATATCTCACCTCTAACCCATTCCTCACACCTATCAAGCCCCTTTGATTGTCCAAAATCGTCCCAATTAAGCTTAATAAATCCCTCTCCTCCTTTTATAAGCCTTAAAATTTGCCTAAGGCACTTCAATAAACCCTTTTGTTTCAATCCAAAGTGAGTTAACGAATTTAAAGGTAATGTCTTCTCTTATGTTCTTTTGTTTTATTTTTCTTCTCCAACCCCCTTTTCCCTTTTTATTCTTTTATTTTATAAAAACGCTAGTCTCCTCAATATACTATTCTATTGTAATTAAATTTATCCAAACTACACTTATACACACCTCCATCTAATGGGTAAAGAACATACTGTTTCTATGGATGGAAAATTAACGCCTCACAAAATGATTATTGTTCAATTATATCCTACCGCCTCTCAGGGTGGCCATTATGATGGAACAGTATTTATATATGATATATATATTATGTTTATGTTTCATTTATACTTCTGTATTTTTCTTTTATAGCACAACTTTATGGTTTCCTTTATAGGTAAATGCTATAATTACATTTGAGAAAGTGGGGACTACCGCCCCCTTAAAGTGATATGGCTCGTTAATGTCGTATGTGGAACATATAAAGGATTGAGTTAATGATATTATATATTATATTATAGTTTAATTATAATATATATATGTATCTTTATGTTTTAATTACATTAAAATATGAAATATAAATAAAAGTAGCGTTCATACATACGTACAACTTACCGACTCCATGAATAGTGCATTTCATTTCTTATCTCAAAATGTTATGTACTATTATAAATACATACATATACTGGATATATATGATAAATATGATATCTACATAATGAATATCATTCTGGAGATAATGGGTATTTTACCACATGAACAACTTGGAATTATAAGAAGTTCATTTTTTACTAAATTACCAAATATCGACAAAACACCCGTTATTAGATTAAATGATTATATAATGTTTATAACATGGTAATAATTGATTTAAAAGGAATGCTAAATTTTTAAAAGGTTATTATGAAATTATAGATAATCTTCAGTTTATTATTCAGGAGATTAAAAAACAAATGGGTCAATTCGGACACAAGGTAAGGGACTTCATCTCAATCTCATTTCATTGTGGCATATTTTGTTTTAATACACGACTTTATTTTATACCCTATATAGAAACATTTGACTATTAATTTCATTCAAATAGAATATTTTTCAACAAATCATTTTACTAATCAATAAAAAATAATGAGTCTTTTAAACATAAGTGGTGACAATGACCATTCCGCCGCCGCGAGTATTATTTGATGTTTGGATTCCTTAACATGCCCTAGTGTTTTTTGAAGGAAAAAAAATACTATAAAACATTTTTTCATATTTTGGTATTAAAAATAGTTTTGAGAAGGAATTTATTATTTCAATATCTTGAAATGATATATTATGATTGAAATGTGGAAATGTTATCTATCCATTATGCTTGTTTTATGTGTTATGGTTCTTGGGAATTGTTTATGTATATGGGTGGTTCCATGATAAACCTAGGGAAGGTGAGCCCGAGATAGCTCTCCAATGAATTGAGTAACGTGACAGAGTTAAACATAAATGTTTCTCCTATGAGATTTAGGGAATATACTATGATGGGTATTCCAAATGTAACTACCTATGTAGTTGTGATTGATACTATGTAAGTATGATATGGATGCTACAAGTTACCCTTATGATTTATGATTTCTATGTGTTATTCATAAATCTTATGATTTCATGAGGTATGTTAAAGATCTTATGTTATGTATGTAACGATAAACTAATGTTTTCTTCCTTTGTTTTATAACCCTTAATGAAATTTTTATACTCATCCCATGTTTTGAAATGTTTTTTCACAGGACATAATGATGAATAACGTCAAGGATTGGATCATGGAAAAGTCATGCTGTCTAAAATAGGGAACTAGGCATGAATATTTTTTTCATGAGTTTTTTTTTGTTTTGGTGAAAAAAATGGAAACTGAATATAAGTGTATACATTGTAATTCTTGAGATGTAATGTAATTGTTGTGGCCTAATTCTCTTAATCACTAAACTTGAAAAGATCCTCAAAGTGAATTATTCATTTAATTAATGAATATGTAATGTTTTAAGGTCGAGTACTTATTGTTGATATCAATGGTTCGTTTAGATATCTTTAGAAGTTAAGATATTGTTAAATTAATTTCCATAAATTAATTTATGGTGATATTGAAGTAATATAGCATTTATAGATTACCATGTTGCTTCACTTAAGTTATTTCTGTGTGGAGAATGGTTTTCTGGCGAGGAAACAGGGCAGCTATGTTGGGACGACATTAGGAGGAAGAAAACCTTCCAAATCAGCAACCTGAGATGGTCAGAATTGGAACTGAATAGTTTGTTGCAGTGATGGAATAATTGACTCTAGAAATAAATGGCGGTGGTATCAATTCATGAGATCAGCCAGATCAACCATAGAGGAACATGTTAGTAGTAGAGAATTTCATAAGGCAACAACCCCCATCATTCAAGGGATCATCTGAACCTGTGCTAGTAGAAGGGTGGAATAAATCACTAGAAAATATTTTCGATGTTAATGGGTGTTCAGATAACTAAAAGGATAGTCTAACTATTTATCATTTTGAAGGTGAAGCTGATCAAAGGTGGTTGATGGTGAAAAATATCAGGGATAGTGAGGAGATTGATGTTCTTGATTGGGATGAATTCGAATGTATGTTTCATGAGAAATATATTCCTAAGGAGTTTTATCATATGATGGAGTAAAAATTACTATAATTGAGGCAGTAGGATGACTCAGTGGCTTTTTATGATGCAAAATTCACTTGACTGGCATGGCATGCTCCATATTTCATACAAGATCATGATAGTAAAATCAACCATTTTTACTCGGGATTAATGCCAAATTATCAAAGGGTTTTAGCTTCTTGTGAGTTCAAAAGTTATGAAAAAAAATTTCAATGTACAGAGAAGGTGGAAATGGAGTTTTCCTACTATCAGTTCTTATTTGAAAAACAACCAAATAAGAGGTCAAGGAGGAAGGTGAAAGGGAAGAACTCTTCAAAAAATTCTGACGAGAAGAAACATAAGTTTACATTTTATGAAAATTGTGGTAAAAATCCTACTGTGAAATTTATTTTGAATTCTAGTAAGTGATACCGATGTTGTAAAATGGGACATAAGACACATAATTACACTGAAAAGTATCTGGGTAATTGTAAGACAAGATCAGATTTACATTCAGTAAAATGTTTTAAGTGCAATGAAGTGGGTCATTATGAAAATGATTGTCCAAAGAAGAACTCAACTGAGAGAAAGCATCCAGACTACAAGAATAAATGGGTGGTGAAATCCTTTGTAACTACTTCAATAGATGTTGGGCCATAAAATGAAGTTTTATCAGGTACAATATTTGTTTGTTAAGATTATACCAATGTTTTGTTTTATTTGGGGTCTACACATTCTTTCATTTCTGAGATGTTTTCTAGTAAATTCGTAGTTCCATCTCAAGATATAAATCCTAAAAATATGGTAAAAACACCTAGAGGAAATGATGAAACAAAAATAAATTATAATAACCTTCTTTTCCTTGTGTGTGGAATGAATCTACCTTCAAAATTTATTGTTTTTTCACATGTAGAGTTTAATGTTATTTTGGATATGGATTGGCTTTTTCTTATCATGCTAAGATTGACTGCAGAGCTAAAGAGGTTTCTTTTCAGAAAGATTTTTAGTTTCTGTAAAATAATGATCCCTTACTTTTGATAACATATGACGAAGTTGAGAAACTAGTGAAATATGGAAATGAATGTTACCTTGAACAAATTTTTGAAAAAAAGGAACTTTTCAAATTAATGATGTGATAGTGGTAAATGAGTACATTAATGTTTTTCTTGATCAGTTTCCTGGTATTATACCTAGTCCGGATGTTGAATTTACTTTTGACTTAGTTCCTTATACTAATCCAATATCAAAACTCCTTTATCGAATGGATCAAATTGATCTTTTATATTTAAATAAGAAATTATAAGAGTAATTATATAAAGGTTTCATTCACCTTAGCACATCACCATGAGATGATCCTATCTTATTTGTTAAAAAGAATGATGGTTCAATGAGACTTGGCATTGATTATAGAGCATTGAATAACGTCACTATTAATAAAAATTTTCTTTTGACTCATATTTATGATTCATTTGATCAGCTCAAGGGAGCTTAGTATTTTTCCAATGATTGACTTGTGGTCAGGGTACCTTCATTTTAATGTAAAGGAAGAAGACATTATGTACACTGTGTTTTGTACTAGATATGTCCATTATGAATTTGTAGTTATTCCTTTTTGTTAAACCAGTGCTCCTGTTGTATTCATGGATCTTATGAATAGAATTTTCTGTGAGTTCTTAGATAAGATTCTGGTTTTGTTCATTAATGAAATTTTGGTTTATTCTAAAAGTAAAGAGGAGCATGAAAGTCATTTAAGGTTTTTCTTGAAATCTTTAAAAGAAAAAAAAATATTTGGGAAATTCTGCAAGTGTGAGTTTTGGTTACAGAATTTTTTTCCTTGGTCACATTGTTTCAAAAAATGGAATAACTCTTGATCATGTTAAAACAAAAGTGGTTGAAGAATGGCTAAGACCCTCAAATATAATCGAGATCCATATTTTTCTTGGTTTGGAAGGTTATTACCTGAGGTTTGTTTAAAATTTTCCACTGTTATCTAGTCCAATGACTAAGTTAACTCGAAAAGGTGTTAAGTTATTTTGGATAAAAGAATGTGATGATTGTTTTCAAGGATTGAAAAGATGATTGGTGAATGCTCATGTTTTGGTACTACCTTCCATAAAGGTTGAGTTTTTTAGTTATAGTGATGCTTCATTTAAATGAATTGGTTGTGTCCTTATGAGAAATAATTCGGTAATTCCTTATGCGTCACGTCAATTGAAACCTCATGAGTTAATTTACCCTACACATGATTTGAAATTAGCTACTGTTTATTTTTCTTTAAAAATTTGGAGGCATCATTTTTATGGACTAAAATGTGAAATATATACTGACCACAAAAGTTTGAAGTGTATATTCACTAAAAAATAATTGAACCTGAGATAGAGGAGATGGTTAGAATTAATCAAGTATTATGTTTGTACAATCCTTTACCATCTGGGAAAAGCAAATAAAGTGGCTTATGATTTTAGTCGAAAAAGTAATGCTTCATTGACCATGATACGTTTGGGACAAGATCCTTTGGTTTTTGATTTGATGAACATTTCCATAGATATTTTTGGTGCAAGAAATTAATATGTTTTGTTTCAGGTGTCAGTGAAATCATCTCTATCAGACAGAATAAAAAAGTGTAGAAGGAAGATAGTGTGTTACAGAAAAAGGTAGAGTTGGTACAGAAGGGTAAGTTTCTTGAAATTAATGTTGATAATGATTGTGTTCTGAGGATTGGGAAAAGATTATGTGTGCCTTGTGTTTCACAATTGAAGAATGAGTTATTATGTGAAGCTCATAGTTCTCCATTTTCAATTCATCCTGGTAGTACAAAGTTGAAAAAAGAACTTCGGGAGTATTACTGGTGGGATGGAATGAAAAGAGATATTTCTGATTTTACAATGAAGTGTTTGACTTGTCAGCAGGTTAAAGTAGAGTGGTAGTTGTCGAATGGGATGCTTCACTCTATACCAGTTCAAGAGTGGAAATGTGAGAATATATCGATGGACTTCGTTGTGAGATTACTGAATAAATATCGAGATAATATAGAAATATGGGTTATTGTTTACTGATTGACTAAATATTCTTATTGGTTTCCTCTTCAAGATACTTTGTCTATCGATAGACTTTCTCAGTTGTATGTTAAAGAAATATTCTGGTTTCATGGTGATCTCCTATCGATTGTATCTGATCGTGATCCCAGGTTTACTTATAAATTTTGGAAAGGCCTTCAGGAGTCAGTGGGTACTGAATTAAATTTTTGTACAACTTTTCATCTACAATCAGATGAGAAGTTAGAACAAATAATTCTGACCTTGGAGGATATGCTATGTAATTTTTCACTAGATTTCCAGGGAATTTTTTACAAACATATTTCCTTAGTTGAATTTTCTTACAATAAGAATATTCATTCTACTAAACATATGTCTCAATTTGAGGCATTATATGGGTTGTGGTGTCGAATTATAGTTTTTTGGGATAAAGTATGTGAAAGGAAGTTGATGGGACCAGAATTGGTAGATGAGATGGAAGAAAAGGATTTTTTTGATTCAAAAGCACATGAGACCATCTTAGAGTAGGAAAAAAATTTATGCGCATAACATGATGAAGGATATTTATTTTGAGGTAGTTGATCATGTCTTTCTCAATGATTCTCTGCGGAAGAGTGTGATGCGTTTTGGTAAGAAGGAAATACTGAGTCTGAGGTTCATTGGACCTTATGAAATTCTAGATAAAGTTGTATCAGTTGTGTAAAGAGTGGATTTACCTCCATTTTTTCCAAGGTACAAATTTTTTTCATGTTTCAATGTCGAGAAAGTATATGCCAGATCCATCTCTTGTTTTGATCCCAGAGATAGTTTAGTTGGAAGATAATCTCTCTTATGAGAAGCATCCAGTCCATATTCTTGACCGAAGAGAGCATGTATTGTAGAATAAGATAATTCACCAAGTAATGGTTTTTTTTGTAAAAACCATATGGTTTAAGTGGCAACGTGGTAATCTAATAATTCTATGAGGGATAAATACCCCCATTTATTTGATAAGTGAATAAAATTATGAGGAAGATATTTAAAAAATAGGGGAAGGATGTAACATCCCATGTAAATAAAGAATAATACATTTTAATAATTATTAATATTTTTTAATTAAATATTAATTTTACTTTAAAGGGGTTTCTATGTTCGATGACTTACCCGATATGCAACAACGGGTTTTTTTGAAATCTTACGTTGCACAATAATAATATAATATTATTATTTTAAATGGTAGTTAACGCATATCTGTTGCATTAGTGATAATAAACAGAACTAACGAAAATATTATTATACATTTTTGTTAAATTATTTTACATTTATCCAATAAAATTTAGAGTCTTAAAATTTGAATTAATCTAATTTTAAACCTAAATACTCTAATATTCATTAAAAGGCTGATTTACCGCCTTTTAATGGAGAATCCACTTTAAATCTAGTTTTGGTAAATTTTATATGTTATATTGAAAAAATAAAATTATTCATTAGAATCAGGACATCAAAATTCACTTTGGATAAAATTTTGGTTTTTTTCTGATAAAATTCAATTTTTGATGAATAGTGAAAAATACTATATTTTAATTCAAACCTGCCTTTTAATATAATTTATATATATGGTTGGATTATCTTTTTAATTGGTTTTAAAGTGAAATTATATTATGTTTTTACCATTTAATCCAATTTTTGTCATTATAAGTAATTTCACAATGAAATTGGACATACACAAGTGTGAATCATTTGATAGTTATTATATCTTAAAAAGACGCTTTTTAGTTTTGACAGCAGTAATTAATTTTAAATTAATTTCTACTACATATGTGTTTTGAATTTGGTAAAATAAATTCCATATTTGGAATCAGGTGGTCTAATTTGTGTAAATTTGTAACATTTATTGTTAGACATTATGAATATTTACTTCATTAAAAAATTTATTTACCATGGTTAAAGTGTAAATCTATTAAATAAGGGTAAATAAATATTAATGTAATAATAAAAAATTACCCAAACATGTATCATAATCCTATTTTTTGATACACTTTTAACCGTGAGCATCCTTTGGTAGATTTTGGGACCCCATGGGGCCACATGGGTGTGATAGTGACACTTTATTTTAACTAACTTAATGTAAAGACCAAAATGACATAAACAAATATCTTTTAGTAAATTAATTTTTAGATTGGGTTATATAAGTTATATTCTTTAAAATAAATATTTTTGGGAATATAAATAAATTTCCTAAATCATGCTATTTTTTTATAATTTTTATAAATCAAATAAAAAAATTATTAATGACACAATAATGATGTAGTGTTAACCTCATTAATAAATGATTTAAATAAATAATGTTATAAAGATTAAAATAATATCCAAAACCTATCCAATTCTTATTGGATAATTTTATTTCGACCATTATTAATCTTATATTTTACTTTAATAACATTTATACATTTAGAAACACAAAATCATTATGTAATAAAATAATATTTTCACACTTTCTTAAAGAGCCTCTCCTCCCCCTTAAAAAATCCCTCACCTCTTACCCATTCCTCAAACCTCTCAAGCACCTTGTCTCATCCAACCTATTCCAAATTAATCTACCTACATCTATCGCATGCTCCTAAAATCCTTAACATGGACAGACAACACTTCAAAAAACTCTTTTTCTTCAAACAAAACTAAGTTACCCAATTTAAAGGTAACGTCTTCCCTTTCGTTCTTTTGTATTATTTTACTTATACACCCCCTTAAACTCTTTTTAATCTTTTATTTTATAACAAAAATAATATCTTCAATATACAAAGATTTTTTAATTCGAATTATTCGAATTACACATACACAAACCTCCATATAATGGTTAAAGAACATACAGTTTCTCTGGATGGAAAATTAATGCCTCACGAAACAATGATTGTTCAATTATCTCCTACCTCCTCTCATGGTGGTCATTATGATGGACATGTATTTATATATGATATATATTAAGTTTATTTTTTATTTATGCTTCTATATTTTCCTTTTATTTTACACATTTATGGTTTCCATTATGGATAAACGTGATAATTTTATTTGAGGATGTGCGGACTACCGCCCCCTCAAATTGATATGACTCATTATTGCCATATATGGGATGTATAAAAAATAGAGTTAATGATATTATATATGATATTATATGATAATTATAATATACCTATGTATAATAATTTTTTAATTCAATTAAATGAGTAAATATAAATGAATGTTGTGTTCTTGCATATGTATGGCTTACCGTCTCCATTTACAGTGCTTTTAATTTCTTTTCTTCAAATTTTATGTACTATTATAAATACATAAATATACTGGATATATATGATATAAAAGATATCTAAATCATTAATTTCATTCTGGTTTTAATGGATATTTTACCACATGAACAACTTGTAATTATAAGAAGTTCATTTATGACTCAAGTACCATATATCGACAAAACGACCATTATTAACATAAATTATTACATAATGTTTATAACATGGTAATAAGTGTTTTAAAAGGAACTATAAACATAAAAAAGGTTCTTCTAGAATTATAAATTAACTTTACTTTATTATTCAGGAGATTAAAGAATGAACGGGTCATGTCTGACACAAGGTAGGGGACTTCATCTCAATCTCCTTTCATTGAGGCATATTTTGTTTTAATATACAACTTTCTTTTAAATGTTGTATAAACACCTTTGAATTTTCATTTCATTCAAAGGGAATATTTTTCTATGAATCATTTTACTAAATAAAAATATGAAGGTTTCTTTTTAACGTAAGCAAGGACAACGACCTTTCCACCGCTGTGGGTATTATTTGATCTTTTGCTTCCTTAAGAAGACGTAGTGTATTTTTAATGGAAATTAATACTATATACAGTTTTTATATATTTTGGTATTGAAAATGGTTTCATAAGAATTGATTATTTCAATATATTGAAATGATATATATTTAATAAATTGTGGAAATTTTATCTTTCCATTATCTTTGTTTTATGTGTTAGGGTTCTTTGGAAGTTTTTATGTTTACATGTGTTTATGGGATAAACCTAGGACGGGTGAGCCCGTGATAACTCTCCAATGCATTGGGTAATGTGACAGAGGTAAATGTGAATGTTTCTCCTAATAGATATAAAAAATATACTATGATGGGTATTCCAAATGTAACTCTCTATGTAGCTGTGATAGCTACATTGTAATTATGATATGGATTCCACAAGTTACCTTAATGATTTATGATTTCTATGTGTTATTCATAAATATTATGATTTCATGAGGTATGTTAAAAAGATTATGTTATGTATGTAATGATGAACTAATGTTTTCTTTCTTAGTTTTATAACTCTTACTGTGATTTTTATGCTCATCCCATGTTTTTAAATGTTTTTCATAGGACTTAAGGATGAATAGGGTCAAGGATGGGATCAAGGAAAGGTCAGTCTGTCTAAAACATGGAACTAGACATGACATTTTTTGCAAGAGTTTTTTTGTTTTTGTGAAAAAAATGGAGACTGAGTAGAAGTGTCTTCTTTGTAATTCATTAAATTTAATGTAACGTTTAAGGAATAATTATCTAAAACTCTAATCCTGAAAATATCCTCAATGTGAATTATTCATTTATTTCCAGAATATGTAATGTTTTAAGTCTGTGTCCTTATAAACATATTATGAAATTGTTTAAAAATCACAAAATAATTTAAAAATTAAAAATTAAAAATTATATTGTCTAAAATGTAATAAATTATTCAATTATGGAAAATTCACAATACATAGTAATTATTTGTAACCATTTAAAATTTAGAATATTATTTCAACAAATAAAATTAATAAACTAAATAAAGTTAAATCAAAATGCTAATGTTTAAAATATAATAAAAACATTTATAATTCATATAGGTTGATGATATTACAACCCCATATCATCACTTTTTTGATGTGGAGTCAATTTGGAGGTTTTTAAGTTGATTTTCATTTTATTATATATTAATATTTTTGAGGTTTCCAAAAGTTCCCCTCTCCTTTATTATAAAAGGGAACCTCATCAATCTCATCTTCACTGCATTTTGAGCCTTCAAACTTGAAAAAACCTATCCATTTACCTTCTAAATTTCACAAGATAAATACTAGAGGTCTTGGTATTCTTCAAACACCAACTTTAGTGCCCTAAGTGGAGGTTTAGAAGAGGCACATCGAAAAAGATGTAACATCCTTTACCGATTCTTTCAAACTTTTTTATTCTTCTACTTCCTCTATATTAGATGTTTCATTATTATGTAATAACTATGGTACCACTTGTACACTGATATTTTATTATGAATATGAAACAACCATATTAAATATTTTATCCATCCTATAAGAAATTAAATCACCATACATGTGAACATATGTCCTACCATCTCCACGCCACAGTGTAATCTGTTATTGATCACCAACATACATTGATGTGTATTATTATGGAAGAAATAACTATATATGATTATTTTAAAATAATATTTATTATGATATATTATACACCATATACTTCAATATAATTCCACAATAATGGGAATGATATACTCACTCGTGTGTTTGTACGACCTACCATCTCCACGATTTGATGTGATTCATTCTATATGATCTTCATTGAATAATGATTATATAAATGAAATAAAAAAAAATATTATATATATTATACTAATAACATTATTTATATGATATAAATATAGCCTAAAAATAGGATTCTGAATTTATTCAACAAAAAATGCTTAAATCATAAAGCGGTTAACACCCGAATAACGACTAACAATGAAATATTACTAATAAGTAGATAATAATATGACCATATATGATATCATAAAAATGACTATGATTCTTGAATAAGTCAATGATATTATTTATATCATTATACAAAAGTTTTGGATACGTAAAAACATATCAAACCTAAGGTAAGTGAAAATATCGCAAACTCATTTTTACTTGAGATTATTTATTCATAAGTATTTACTGGGTATATTTATAATCCATGTACATGTTTCCTAAATATGTAATATTATTTATATCCATCGTAACTTTTTAAATCCAATTTTAACCATTAGTTCATTTTTATTTAAATATATGAAAGGAATATTTTTTGGTTTTTGGTATGAGATACTTTTTGACTTTTCTGAAAAAAGTAAGAGAATAATGTTTTTTTAACTTATATAGAATAAACAGATTTTTACAGTTTCATAACGCCTTATTTCCATAAATCTTCTTATATATGATTTCATTATTATTTAAAAAAAATTATTTTCTTTTAAAATTTCATGGAATATTGAGAAAAGAAAATGATTTTGCAGAATAAAGTATATCTTCCTCAAGAAATCATTTCAAGTGTTTTATAAAAACTATTTTTCATCTAAGATGGCATTCTTTAATATGGTTATGTTTCAAGAATAATGTCCCTATTTTTTATATGTTTTTATTTTGGTTATTATAAAATTATATCCATTTGTTTTATATGGATTATGTTATGATGGGATGATGTTTATGAAACCCATTTTATTCGTTAGGTTACGATGAATGTTTTATTTTTATTTTGTGAAACATGTATTTATGATTTTATTATGAGATGGGTATGACCTATATATCCAACCAATGCATTAGGTTAAAGATTTATATCTCATGAGATAAACATGACTGGAGCAGAAAGTAAATCTGATTCAGTATTATTAGGCTAGAACGAGGAGTGAAATCTGTTCAGTAATGAAAATTATCTGCTATGATGGTCATGGAAAGCAGCTTTGACTAATATAAAATTATTTTCTATGATAATGTGTGTATGCCACAAAATTTCATGTCTTGTGTTATTACTATTGGGATTACATTACACTTTTATGATTTATCCCATGCCATGATATTAGTATTTTTTATATGTTGGATAAGATTTTCAAATGTTATGTTATTATAAATGTGATATGATTGATATTTCCATTATTTAATGTTACTGATCATTTGAGATCAGCCTATTATATGTTTTCTTTACCCAGGTCATGAAGAAGAATATTGAGTAATACATGTCAAAAAGGAGTTTAGTTAGGATGAAATAAGTGGGAGGAAATGTTGATGTTTTATAAACAAATTTTTTATGTTTCCCAGTATCTAAATACAGTATACCTATATGGTCATTTAGTGGGGTTTTCATATTTTCTAATGAATATTATTCAATTTTGAAGATATATCAAGGTATGTAATGTTTGTGTCGTTATAAACATAACTTAATATAACATTATAATAAATTACTATTAATATAATTAATTAAATTCTATATGTTTTGGTTACATTTAAATACCATCCATGGGGTCCTTAAGAATATATCCAAAGGAGGTTATCCAAAAAGGAGGTAATTGCCTTAATCGAGTGTTTTCCTTTTATTTTTTCTTATACCTACTTCAATTATGTCTTAAACATTCTCATATAATAACATAAGTATCCATAATATAATAAGATGTTATATGTCAACTTAATAAACATTTTCATCACCATTCACATCCTATGGAGAACAAAAACATCATCATTGCGTAAATGTGAGCTTTTAGCACCATGAAGTGATGTGTTTCATTTTTCATCACCATATTTTATAGATGATTGTTATGATTAATTTAATTTATATTTTTAATATTCATGATATAATTGTAATTCTATAAATATAATATATCATTAATATTAATACTATTCCAATCATTAACAATGGAATCATCATATATGCAAGTGAACAGAGTACCATCCCCACATAGTGATATAGTTCATTTTCAAAAATAAACACTAATAGATGGTCATGTAGATGGATTTAATAAAAAAATTCTAAAATTATAATTTTGTAATAAATATAATTTCTTTATTTCTTTATTTTTCATCAAGAAAAAAAAATTAATAATAATTAGTCGTGTATACGTGTGGAGTACCACCTCAAGATTTGATATATTTTGTTCTCCATGAACATATTTCATGAATGGATCTAAAATTCTATATTAAGTATAAAAATAATAATAATTCCATTATTATTATTTTTCAGAATATTTAACAATTACTTCTTTGACCATGGTAAACCTACCGAAGTTGTTTTGTGTATTATAAAGAAAACGCCATCAAATTTTATAACATGAAGTTATTTAATTTAGTAACTATATAATAAATTGTAATAAATGATAAACCAACATAATTATAATAGAATAATATGAAAAACATTCTTAATAAATTTAATAATGAATATAATTTCATTATATATGAGATAAAACATGTAAGTGGCATGTTTGGGGATGAAGTGATGAATTTATTTTCTCAATTCAATTTCATTGACACATAGGCTATTTTCACCGCATGTTTTAATTTTTATATTGTATAAACTGCCTTATAGATTTATGTTATAATTATTCAATAAAAATTGATTTCTTAAAAAATACAATCAAATTTATTTCCTTCAAGTATTCATTGATTCAAAATCTATCAAGTCATTAGGGGTTTTTTTTATCAACAGATTATTTTTAATGACTAAAATGTTATCTTATATTTTACTCAATAATTATATTCCTTAAAATTTTTCCAGACTATATTTTTATTCTAAACTTTATTTTAAAATAAAATTTCAAATATTTTTGAATTTATTATTAATTGTTTTTAAATAAAAAAGTTAAACATTTCCAAACATGTTATTTTTTACATTTTTAAAAAATTTTGAATTAAATTTTTTTCAAGGTATAGGAAATGAGAAAAATTTCCAAATTAAAGGCCATTATTGATTAAGAATATTAATACTCTTGTTTTATTTTTTCTCAAAAGAATATCTCATTTATTATTATTTTTCTAATTTCTATTTTAAAAAAATTAAATATTAAAGGTTTATATCCTTATTCTTACATGATGTCGAGAATTGTTTATATATTTGAATTTAACAGAACACATTCAAGTATTTTGTGATGTAAATGGAAGGTTATACGTGATAAATATATGTTATAGTCCTTGAATGTTGTTTATATTGACATGTGATCCTCAAATGGGTCACTAAGGCATTGGGTAATGATTATGTTCTCCAGAGTAATATGTTGTGGTCAACCATATATGTTATTTTAATTGTAAGGGTTCTTGTAAGGGTTCAATAATGATTATATATCATGTCACCTATATAATTATTCTATTCTTGAAATTTAATTTTCATTTAAATATTTATATTTCAACAGGTAATATATTGATTTTATATTTAAAGGTATGATTATTACCTTTAATGGTAAAATTCATGTTTCTAAGAAAATGGTTTAATGGATTTTCATGTTTTCTTTTATTAACGATTTATTTTTATTTATACTATAACGTTTCTTATAATGTTTTTGATGAAAAAATGTGGGTATTAAATATGATTTCATCTATAATTTTGTAATTATTTGATGTTAAGTTTTTTTAATTGTGAAGGAAAAATCATGTATATGATCTCATGGTTTTGAAATAGAAAAACCGGTTTCATTAATTTTTGTATATTTACCTTACTGATCATTTTTTAATCATTCTACATTTTGAAAATGATCATTTATAAGGCTTAAGGATAAGTAGAAATATTAATAAAGTATGTGTTCTATATATGATAATTATATTCAATGGAAAAAGTGTGTCCATAAAGAACATGTTTAGTAAGGAAATGATCATTTAATGACCTTAGTATTATTTTGTAAGAGTTCTTTAAATTTTTATAAAAATATAAACCTAAAAGTTTATTGGGCATGTAAGTGTTTCAATATTAAAATTTTATGTTTTATATTTTCGATTGTTAAAATTCGGCCACATTTTTTAGTGCCAAATCTATAATTTTAAAGTTTTTGTTTTTAGAACTAGTGCTAGGAGTGCGAGTTTGGATATGTTATAGTTATTATCAGAGTAGATATTGGACTGATATATCATAACCAAGATCAATGTATCCCTGAGACTGGGAGTGGTTAATTGGTGATATCTTTTTCTTTTAAGTTTCATTCATTTTGACACAACCATTTCCACCTATTAAAGAGTTATCATTTTGCTTAAAAAATAATCACACATCCATTGGAAAAAAATTACACAGTTCAATAATCAACCAGAGTAGATACATCATTGGTATGGTTTGGAAACAGTCCAATACCATAGAATCTACTATAAAATAAGTCTTTTGTATGGATACAATAAGTATTATATACCCTTACACTTGGGCAGTACTATGTTCAATAATACCGTACACGCACATCAAGTATCACAACATGATGTAATATATGTTTGTGTAACATTTTAATAAACATTCACTAATTGTTTTAAAAAAATTATCATGCCACCCTGAAAAATTTCACAAAAATAATCTTAAAAATAATTCTTCACATTATTACCCAATAGTACGTAGGATCTTATTTGGACATCACAATGATACATAGTATGACACTGATATCTGATTCTTTAATCATATTTCTTAGTCTGGAAATATCATCCTACCAAGAAATCATTGATTTTTTAACTTATTTTACTTCAATCTAGAAATCTTAATTTAATTTTTTAGTCTAATGATATAGTCTGATTTGATGATCTAGTAAATATGATCTTACTTCTTCTTCTTTTATTTGTAAAAGTTCCACATGACTGCTAAATTTTGAAACATCTTCTCTTTAAAACTTCATATAATCTCTCTCTTTATCTTCATGTAGAAATTTTAACAATAAATCATAAATTACCATGTTCTTCCATCCTTTTATATCTTCACATAAAATGGTTCATCCAAGAATATTAAAATATAATCTCTTAACAAAATTTCTTAAATCATGAATTTACAATTTATTTCAGGAAAATATTTGACTTATTCTGTGCTTCTCAACACTTCTCGAAAATTCTCACTACTTTAGTTGGCATCAATATTTCTAGTCATTCTTCAATATGATCCCAATTTTCATTCTGATTTATTCATTATAATAAAGTCATATGGACACTCTTATTTTTCTTGACCCAATTGTTAAAACATCATAACTATAAACTTCTCATTACAATGATCTACACCGGTTTTAGGAAAAATCATCAATCTGATTCTTCATAAAAACATTTTTATAAAAAACATTGAAACTATTCTACCATAAAAATAGTCACAACTTCAAAATATTCCATAACCCATTGTCAATACTTCATAACCAGCTTCAAACCCTCTTGAAAACACTTTCACAAATCATATTTTTAACTTTTTTTATACGGATGATCATGCATCTGATGAATTCCATTATATGATGACTTTTATCAGTGTCTCCCCCTAGTTGATCAGTCTCTTCTTCATTCTGAGAAATTAGTCAGACCTATTGTCTGATAGTCAACACCACATGTTTTTGTATATCTATTGAACAAATTGATAAAAATAAATCATATTTATTATTTCATTATTGATTCAATTTAAAAATAGTTCATCATTATAAAAATGGTTGACAATATTATTGATTGATATCTAATACCATTTTTCATAGGTACCAATAACATCTACTTTCACATCAGTGTCAATAATATCTAATTTCACCAACAATGATTTATGCCACCAATTCTCTTTATTTACCATCTATGCATCTAATGATCAGTGTTAGGATTACTCCAATGATCGGTGGCACACCTTGTTTGATGAATTAGTGTCAGAAGTTACTTCTCTCTTTACCCACATCTTTGTATGATGATTTTTATATTTTCAATTATTGGTATCATTGAAAACGAGAATCTTCATATTTTCAAGTATCAAACAAAACCTTATAGCCTTAAACCAATTCTATATCTAAGGATCTCACATAGATTAAATTAGAACGTAATTATTTTAATTCAAAAACTTTATTTTTCCACAAACTCTTATATGTATCATGGATTCGTCATGTTTTTCAGACTATTTAGGATTTTTATAGCATCATCTGATTTATATTGGAATGTATTATAACTTTCCATTGTTCTAGTATCTTCATTCTTTTCAAAAAAAACTCATCATGATTGGCACCACTTTTTCACCTCTTTCCATTATAAGTATTTTATCCCAACTATTCTAGTTTTAGTATGATTTATGAGAGCTCTATGATCAGTGAAGTGTCATTATATTTTCATCATATCCAATCAAACTCTGATACCTTTCCTAATTCTGATTCAAGATTCCATTCTCGACCCAAGGTGAGTGTGATGAACCTTTTATACTCGAATACTTCATCACAATCTAATATAAATTTTTAATATTTTTTTCTGATCTTTTGATTAAAATTGTGAGTCTGATCACATAATTTTACAAAGTGAGTGTATTTTATTTTCATTAACAATAAATGACAATACATTTCAAAAAAAAATTCCATATTCAAAAAAAAATTTCATGCAAACATGGTCCCAAAAATATCCCCTAGGTATTTTCTTTGTCAACCAGGGTTCTTAAATCACTAAATATTTCAATCTCAAGAAATATATCACTTATAAAAAATATTCATCCTATGTGACGAAACTCATTATAGAAAATAAGAATCATTGAATGCATAAAAATTATTTCAAAAAGAAGTGACTCATGAAACATCTTAATCTTTTATTAAAAAAGTTAATCAGGTATTCCTTTACATATTCAACATTACTATAAACAAAAGTTTCCTACAACCACTCCAACAAAAAATTATAATAATTTACACATTTACATGTTGAGTTCATAGCATACCTGCAACCCAACTAAATATATGATTCCTTAAATTTATTAGCACATATCAATGGATAGATTTATGAAATAATTCTCTCCATTGACAACACTTTCCAAATAATATATAAGAGGGAGGACAGAAACAAATAACTCATCTTGATGAGAATGAGGCTGGACACCCATGTTCAACTACAGTTTATAAAAATCTTCTTCTAGAAAATGTTTTGTGAAAATGACACTAATTTTTTATGATATAGGATCATAATCCATCGTCAAGTCATTCTTTTCCACAAACTATTTTTTGAAATGATATTTTAAATAAATATGTTTTGAACATGAATGTTTCAATGGATTCCTTGTAAGGTTTATAGATCATTGGTTATCACAACCCAAGAGCAAGGGTAACTTCTCATTAAAAATTAATTATTCCAAATGATTTTTTATCCATATAAGATGGATATCGGTTTGAGTGGTAGAAGCACACTAAGCTTCAACCAAGCTAGTACTTACTAAATCATATTTTTTATTATTCTAACAGACACAACTTTTCCTCAGAATGATAACTCTAAGAGATGTGGACCTTCTATTTTCAATATATCCTCCCCAATCATCATTTGAATACCCAAAATAAGTCAATACATTTTGAGCTGTCATACATGATTTTGAAATTTGTTGTTCCTATGATATATCTGACATTTTTTTCAGAAAATATTTGTGATTAATTTAAAAAACATTAAAATATTTCTTATAAGGTAACAAAATAAACATTATCTATTTTTGAGTTAGTCAAATAAAACAAACATCCAATCAACTTCCAAAAATCTTTAGATTCAACTTCCTAGACTTATCCATCTTTAGTTAACTTTGATCCTAGTGAAATCAGTGTATAATCTAGTTAAAAAAATTCCATGAAAATATTCTTAAGATAATCCTCATGAAACATTTATTGGGGAATAAATATATGATTCTTATTTTGAGAAATTCGTAACCCAATAAAGTATTTCATTTCAAATTGCAAAAACATCTCGAACTATTTTTTCATTTCTTCAGTAAGTCTTTCACAAGTTATTTCATCATTCCTAAAAAAGATAATATCATCAACATAAAAAATTACAATGATGGAAAATTAATTATTTTCTTTGATTTATATATTAATATCAACCATTCATTTTATAAAAATCATCTTTATTTGTCATGTATCTAATTTGAAATACCAAGCCCTCAATGATTATTTTACACCAAAGAACTTTTTATTCAAATTCCACACATAACATTCACATTTACTAACAAAAACGTTACTTGGTTTTTTAGTATAGACTTTTTCATGAATATACACATTAAGAAATGGTGATTTTAAATCCATATAAAATATTTTGTAACTATGTTGTGCAGAAATAGCAAGAAAAATACTAATTGTTTCAAACCATTCTAGTAAATAAAATTTCTCATCAATTTCAATACCCTCAATGTATGATTAACAATTTCACACTAATCATTCTTTTTTTTATCACTTCACCATCTTCATTCATCTTTTTTTTGAAAACCTACTGTCTAATGATAACACTTGTTTCATTTTTTTAGGTAAAGAGTTCACATTTATCATTTCTTATTATCTGATTTGGATCTTCATTCATATCCTAAACCCATTACAGATGATCAAAGGATTCATTCACATCATTCAGATTATATTTTTAATATAATTATGTATGTGTAATGTTTTTTGATGTTATTCTTATTTGAGACTTTTGATGTTGATCGCCGATTATGTTTTGAGAATCCACTTGATTCCATAGCCTAGGATGATATTATCGTGATTCTTTATCATCACTAGAAGTATTTGTGTGTAATTATTCTTCTTGGAAATTGTTTTCATACTTATCATAATTGTTAGAAAAAAATATTTCATCCTAATCATTTCTGTATCTTCATGAGTTTTTATAGAATCTTCCTCATCTTTTAAAAACATTCACATCAAGAGAGTCAACTAAATTCTCTTTCTCGTTGTTAAAACTTCTGTATCCTCTTGCTTCTAAAGCATATCGAAGAAAAATTTCATCTTCACCACTTTCCACAAACATCCCTAGGTTTTCACCTATCTTTTTTATGATTCAAGAACTCCTAAAACTCTTAAGAGTTTAAAACTTGGTGTATTTCTAGAAAATGATTCATATGATATAATATAAGAACTTGTCCTATAGAAACATCTTTTTTGAATATACATAGTAGTTATATTGGATTTCCCCCAAAAGTTAGTACCATTTCTATGAAACATTTCCTATGCCATTTCCACCAAACATTTATTTTTTACTTTTATAAACAACATTTTTTGAGGAGTTTATGGTGTATGGAACTCTTCCCATGATCTAGGTTTCTCAATATTACATTAAAAATATTCATTTTTTTTATTTACCGACATTTTATTTACCAACATATTCATTTAATACTCAAATTCTATCTCATCATTCCTCCCCTAAGTTTTAAACATTTTCATAACATCTGTCCTATGTTTCATATACATAACACAAGTAATGTGAGTAAATTCATCAATGAAAGCGATGAAGTAATTATATTCATGAGTTTATTGTTCGATCATTAGACCAAATATATATAAATGAAAATGTTCCTCAAATCATTTTGAAAAAAATTCAACTTTCTTATTCACAGAGTTTAAAATATTTTCGTTCTATGAAATTATGCAACACCAATATATTTTTATTAGCATATCAGGAATTTGATAAACACTATCTCTATTTGATTACATTATTATGTTTCTATAACACATATTCCCCAACCATATATTTTATATCTTATTATCGTATAACATTCATATGTACCAAGAGTTTTGAACCTCCCCAACTTGAATCAAGTTTTATTTTGTACATTGGAATCATGTAACTATTTTTCCATCTTCCTCTATTTTCATAACAATCCCATATTTTCGAAAAATAAATTTTTTTACTTCATCACAATGTTATGAAAAACATAGAATGTTTTCTTTTATCACAACGAAAAACACATATTTTTTGAACATTATCTTTTCTTGACCAATAATATAAGATCTAATTCCTTTGATTCTGAGGGATTCATCATTGTAAAATTTAATTTTTTCTTCTCTGATATCTATCACAATTTTCAAAAATTTCAAATAAAATATCTTTTTATAAGAATACGCACTATTCATAATCTATGGTATTTTTCCTTTTGTAGCTTTATGATAAGTTACTGCAAAAGGTTTTTTTTTCACTTTATCTTTCTTCACATCTAGATTCTAAAAATGGTTATAAACTCTTTATTGTGTTGGTAAAAAACATCCATTTGCAAGATTTCTAGGTTATTCATATCATTTTGAAACATCTTCCATAGGTTGGAACCCATTTATAATTTTCACACAAACCTTCTCATGTTTCTTTAAGACATTATTCTCATATATATTCCTTTGAGAGGATTTTACCCCCCCCCCCACCTCAGTATGTCCTCATATAATTTTTGGAATATTATTAATATTTCTAATAAAACAAAAACTTATTTTCCCAGTGTATAAATCCAATATAATATCATAAGTATGCATGGAATGTATATTTTCCGTTGTAACTTCCATATTGTCAAATATTGTTAGATTGATTCGTAAAAACCTTCTTATGTTTCATATTAGAACACTGTTGACCACCAACCATTCAATTATACATTGGAGTCTTCATTTTCAGCATTCATTTAATTTAATCCTTATCAAAACAATAAGTTGCCGAATCTTTTTTGGACTTAGTTGTTTTAGAAACTTCTAACTTATTCATGTTTTGGGTTTTTACCACAAAAATAACATTCTAATATTTCTTATTCTCATAAACAATTTATACATTATTCTCATCCTTTGAAGATAAATCTTGATACTTATCATGTTTACCCTTCCCTAATATTTCACCAACATTAAAGATAGAATTATGGAAACTTTTTTCCTCATGTTCATCATTATTAAGTTTATTTATGGAAAACATAAAACTCTTATTAATTTTTCATCATATTTACATCCAAATGTTCATTCCAATTATTTTATTTCATTGTAAATTTATTCAAATCATCAATCACTTCTATCAGCTTTACATTCTAATCTAAAAACATTCTTGATTTTTTCTTGAGGAATTTTCATTATTCAATATCATGATTTCTTTTCCAAGCCTTCCAATATTTCTAAGACATTATTTAAATTATTCTTTTAGATGAAATTATAATCAATTATTTTCTTCTAATTCTTCTTATTCTTCAGAAAAGCTACTCCTAAACTCTTCATTTATAACTATTTTAATGAAATTACTCTCTCTACCATTCTCAATATACTATTCAAATTATGTTTCACTATCTTATTCTTTACATGTTTAGACAAAACAATTTCCTTTGGGATTTGAAGAAATTGTTATCATTCCCTTTGTAATAAGATTTCACCTTATCACCATTTATCTTCCAAGACCTTCTATGCTTTCATTTATCTTCATCACTATCTTCCATTTTCATTATTTGAGGACAATTACTTGTAATGTTCCCAACATCTCCCCATTAAAATCATTTTAAAGGATGGTTTTCCTTATAATTACTTATAACAATTTACACATTTTTATAAATTAAGTTAAAAATTCATCATGATTTTTACATACCTCATTTTCTAAATTAGAATCATCATATTATTTAGCTTGTGAAATCATCTTAGGATTTTTCTTCTAAGAATCCTTGAAATACATTTCTCTATAGAATATTGTTTATCATTTCACAACACTATCCCTACTAATTTCATAAGTGATGTGAGTATTATGAAAATTATATAGATATTTTTCGATGAATAAACATTGGAATCACAATTTTCATGAGTAATTATCAATATAATTTAAATAATAGTATAGTCTTCTATCATTTCACCAAAAAGTATGACAGTGAAAAAATGTCATTCAACGTACTGAAGAAGTCACCAATAGATTCATAATCACCCATTTTCGGATCTCCATAGTTCAATATCTAGATTTGTAAATTTTCCTTATTCAATTTTTTATTTCCTTCATAAAATTTCTTCAGCTTATCCCAGATTCATTTGGCGGTGACAACACCTTTCACTATTAAAAACTCACATTAAATAAGTGATGACAAAAAATCATTATAATATCTTCCATAATTCTCAAGATTCTACATGTCAATAGATGTAATAAGAACATTTTCATCAATAATAGAAAGTAAATCTGTTTTAAATTCAAGAACATCATACCCAAGCTACTTAAGATCAGGAAACATTCTATCATTCAAGTAATGATAGTTCTTAAAATCGATGACTAGATTCTTCTTAATTTTCATGCATTCTAGATTCCCCATTACAAATTATCTTCCAAAACCTTAACAAAGAGTAAATGAATAGTGACTTCACTCAGATGCCACTTGATATTTCCCAACCAGGGCCAATATATCGCTAATAAAGGGAGGGGTGAATCAGTGATATATTTTTTCAGTTTCCTTCCATTTGAAACCACCTTATCCTCCTATTAAAGTGTTATCACCTTGATAAAAACAAAACAATGACACATATATAGGAAAATAATAATTTACAAGACATAATGGCCTCAAAGTCATTCACTATTTATATATTTTTTATAATATTTCTTTTAAGGGTGGAAGGAGAACTCTTACATTTCTTATAGGCTTAGTGACACATTACATGACCTGATGGCCTTAGAGGAATTCATCCCAAATATTCTACATGAATCTGCCCCTCCCCAAGATATACCTTGATTTTATCTCTTCACATATTGAAGGATGGTCGGCTAGCTATCATGTTTAAAGATTCATAGTCCTAGTACTGATGACAATTACATACCTAATCATTCTTCCTATTTCGGTTAGCTCTACTCTGGGGAATTCACCTGCTATGAATCCTCATCTAGAGCCTTATTCTTTCAATAAATCTATGGTTTCATTTTCATTTGTTGTGGCCCGAAGGCCTTGACGTGAAACTGATGTGGCCTTATTTTTACATAGTTTTCCACATCTTTTTAATTATTAAATTAATTAATTTTACACTTTTTACAATATATTTACATTTTCATCCATTCACAATAAATTTATTTACTAATAATTTTTTATAAATAATATTCTATTTTTATATTTTTAAACATTTAATTTATGTCTTACTATTTTATTGTTTTAAAATTTACTGATTATTTTAATGTTTTAATCTTTATACATTATAATAATATGTAATTCTTAATATTTAGTCAATTAATCTATGTATTTATATTTAATTAAACAATTATTTAACTCAACTTTTAATCTTTTAAGTTTGTCTCTTTAAAATTGTATTAACTTCATTAATTAATTTATTCTAATTACATTTTAATAATTTCTTTTATTTTCATTTATGAATTCTTCTAAATGTTTTTAGTGATCTTATAACAATGTATAGACATAAATTTTATTTATTAAGTGTTTTAATTTTTTTTATTCTTTTACTTACATTGTTTTTGGTTCATTAAATTTTACTGTTAAGTTGTTTTTTCTTGTCATTATAATTAAATTTAGTTTTCTTTTAATAATTAATTAATTAAATAATTTTTCAAAATTTAATAAATTATATTAATCTTCACATAAATATTTAATATTTAATATTTTTTACTTAATTTAATTAAAAATTATTAACTTAATTTTTAAGTCCACTGTAATCTCATTGGTTGTTTTACAATATTTTAAATTTGAGTTCTTAATTCAATATATAATTATTATTTTTATTTTTTAACTATTGTGATTTAATTTTAATTTGTTTTTAGTTTTATTTAATTATGTAATTTTAATGATAATAAAAATATCATAGTTTTATTATTGATAAAATTAATTATTTTATTTAATTTAATGAAGTTTTAATTTTTTCAATTCATTTTTTTGTTAATCGTTTTTTCACTATCTAGCCGTGTAGTCACCATTTCTTCAAATCACTGCTACCAGTTCTTTGCCTCTCAATACAACCAGTCCAACCTTCACTATCTCACTCTGTTGTTGTGCCATCACAAACCAACACTATTGTTTACAGTCTCACCATTACCCCTCCTTTACTGTCTCATTGTTTACATAGAAACACGCCTTTCCACAACTGTTTCACCATGGCATCGTCAAACATCCCACCGCCAGCCCCTGTGGTCTCACCACTTCCCCATCCTCATTCATTATTCGCTAGTGTTTCCTTCGATACCATTATTGTTTCTCCATACCCATCCTTCTCTTTTCTTCACCAATGCCACTTTCTATTCCTTCCTCTCAACGGTTCTCAATCACCATATTGTTTCACCATTCTCACTTCCACCCTCTGGTGTTTCCTATGATACACAGTCAAGCCCTCTTCCCACTATCGTTATCAGCATCCACCGCCACAGTATAACCAACAAATTTCACCCACAACATCGAATCAATCTATAACCAGAGTTTATCAGAGGAAATATTAACCACGATTGTAAATCCAATATTGAAAATTTCAAATCCCCTAAAATCCATGGTTTTGTACATAAAAAAGTGAAAATATTACTTCCAAAATCATGTTTCTAGTGTGGGGATCTGGAGTCCACCTGTTTGAATTCATCTAAAGCTCGCATCTAGGAGTTTTTGCGCAACATCCGTTACTAGAAGAACTCACTGAGGCAGTAGAAACTGATGTTGGAGACCAGTCCGACCCACATCGCCCCACTGGTTGTGAACCCCAAACTAATCCTCTACTACGCCATTTCGGATCTGAGAAGTATGTGAGGAGGCCTTGCCACTGTAGTTGATGGAGCCATTCCACTGATCTACTTCTCAGATGAAGCTTTTTGAGGGAGACGAAAGCCCACCATTACTTGTAGGTAATGAGGATTGGGGGGGACAAAAAAAATATAAAAATATACAAAATAATACTAATAAGATAAATATAAAAAATAATAATAATTATTGTAATATAAAATAATTATAATAAATAATTAACAATAATATAAAATTAAAATATAAAATTTAGTAAACTAAAATATTAAATATTACTTATAAATAAAATTGAAATAAATTAATGTAAATAAATTCTTTAATAATATTTTAACTCTTTAAATAAAATAAATATAATTATAATTATAAATTTAAAAACTAAAGTAAAGTTTTTAATTTATCAAAATTAATAATAATCTAATTTAAAGGTATAATAACTGAATACTAATAATATTAACTTAATAAAACAATAAAATAAATAAATAATAAATATTATTAATTTAATCTAATTATAAAGTATAAACTTTATAAATAAAAAACTATAATAAAAATATTTAATTATATAAATAAATAATTAAATCTTATTATTTATTAACATTAATATTGTAATGAAATAATTTTATAATCTTAATTAATATCTCCTAATTATTTAATTCTTACATTAATCTAATAATTATATTTACTATTTATCAAAGTTAATGTTTGTTAACCATTATGTTTTATGTTAAATTCTTTAACCCTTTGTCTGTTCTATTTTAATGATTCATGCAGGTATCCAGAATGACGTCCAGGTTCATTTTAACTAATCGAAGAAAATTTAGTTACATGGGTTGGGATAGAGTGACGTGGGATGCATGAAAATTTGCATGTCTGCAGTTAAACAATGAATAACACTTGAATGAAATGGAAGCAGGGGTGAAATGTATCACATGATGAAGGTTTTTGTAATAGAGTAGTAGTGGGAATTAGGGAGAGACCATTCACTCCCCCATTCATTCACACGGAGAACCAGAGAAGATCTAAGAGACCTGGAGAGTGGAAATTATTTGATTTAATGGAGATGGGGAGAATATCATAAGTTTGGGACTAGTCCCCCCCCCCCCAATTTTAATTCTTTTACTCTGTTGTATGATGTTTTCAACTATTGTATTAAACATGATAGTTAGCTAAATAATTATATTTTGCGGAATTTATACTTCTACTAGTTATCTGTTTATCTTACTTTTCACATTGTCATTTTAATGTATTCAGAATTGATTGGTGAGATAAATTCTGAATTTATTCAATCACATCATACCACATGATTTATATTTTATAAATACAATCATTCAGGGATATAGATTGAGGATACCTTTCTAAAAAGCAATATGTTCATGAAGAAAACCGAATAACTCATGGTGAGTCTGTTTTGTTGTATTTTATCAAATGTATCATATAGATAATCCTTTCTTGGAGTGGAAAATTCTGAGGTTGATCAATCTAAGTGACTTATATCCTAGCGATGGAAATAAGTCAGTTTTTTAGTGGATATGTTTATATTTGTTCTTGTGAAAAGGAAATATTTTAAACAAGAAGATTAGAGTTTTCCCCAGGAAATTCATTCTGATTGTTCATTTGTCTGCATCACAGTATCTATTTCTTATTGTTTTCATTATACATCGTGTCTCATCAAAGTTAGAATAGAAAAAAAAATATTTAAAAAAAGTACAAACGTTAAAAAAAATTTAAGGGTTTCCCCACTGCTAACAATAGTAGGGTGTTTTGAATGGTTTTTTAAAAGATTTTTTGTCACCATCCTTCCTTTTGGGTTCACCATGCTGTCCAAAATATAATAATTAGTAAGAAATTAAAAATAATTAAACATTGATAGGATTTAACGACTATCTAGTCAAGATCAGAAACATTGAGGTTGCTTGATGGCCTTTAGGTGGCCGGAAAGCCTTATTGGCTGGAAGGATTTGAAGGAATCAAGGACCAATCAGGTCAAACAGATGAATAGTTATGGCTGCTATAGTACCAACTACAATATCTACTACATTTCCTTTTATAGTACCTTCTATAGTACTTGTAAAAAAATAAATATCATTAAATCTATTATAAAACAATCCTCTTGTGTGGATTCAACAAGTATGATATACCCTTACACTTGTGTAGCAATATGTTCAATACAACCATGCATGTACTTCAAATGTAATGAAATAATGTAATACAAGTTTGTGGAACATGTTAATAAACATTCACTAGTTGCTTCAAAACAATTCACTATGAGGCCCTGTCAAATTTCACAAATATAATATTCAAAAAAATTATTTAGTTTCCTACCCAACATCAGGAAATAACTTATCTAGAATTCATAATGATACTCATTATGATACGCCGGTCTAATTATTTACTCTAGTTACTCAGTGAATAATTATAATTCTTCGAGAAAACTACAATAACATATCATAACTACTTCTACATTAGTCTAGAAATCTCAGTCTGATGAACTAGTTCGATCAGATGATCGACTAAATGATATATTCTTTCTCCTTTTTATTATGTCTAAAAACATCCTAGGGAATTCTCAATCCATAAACCTCTTATATCTAAATAATTAGAGCTTCTATCTTTTCACCCGCACATAAATAGTATATAGATCCTTCAGAAAGTTCCATTTATTCCCATCCCTTTATAATTTTGTAAAAAACAATTTAGGAGGTAATTTGTAATGTTTTCCCAATTAACCAATATCAAAAACAAATTTTTTTTATTTATTTTGGATCTATATTTTACTTATTTGACACTTCTCAACACCTCTTATTTCTTCTTGAAAATTCTCAAATATTATAACAACATCATCTAGAATCAATATTTATTATATTTCTCTAGTCTGATTCTGATTTTCATTCTAATTTGTTCATTATGATGAATACATATGGCCACTCTAATTTTCTTGAACCAATTTCTCATACATTATAACTAAATAATTATCATTACAATGATCAGTACCAACTGAAATAAGACCTCTAAATATAATGATCTATAATAAATATTAGATATAAAAAATTAAACCATTATACTATAAACATAGTTACACCTTTTATATATATCTTCACCACCTAAAAATACATTAATACCACCTTCAAACCCTCTTGAAACACAGTTTCTCAAAACTTGTTATCTTATTTTATTTTTGGCTAACGATCCAATCTAATGACTTATATTAGTGTCTATTCTTGATTTATTTACCCCAGAATTATTATGATAAATTGGTGTCACCTCTAGTCTGATTTTCTGTACAATATGTTTTATAAAATTTCTTGACCAAATTGATGAAACAATTGGTATATTCTTTCATTATTGACAAAATTAACAAAACAATTCATCCCAATAAAAAATGGTTGATAATATTTTTTATTGATATCTGATTCCATTATGCATTAGTCCCAAAAAAATTATACTTTTTCATCAGTATCAACATTCTAAATTTTTTTCAACAAACTCTTTAGCCTCTGATAATTTTTTTGAAGCTATCACTATGTCTGATGATCATTCTTATGATACTCTGGTGATCAGTGGCACAATGCGTCTAATGAACCAGTGTCAGTAAAAACGTTTCTATTTTTAGAAAACATTATCTAATGATTTAAATATTTTGGCTTATTGTTCTGACTGAAAACCAACGTCTTCCTCTTCTCATATTTCAAAAAAATATTCACAACCTTCAAACAATACTACATGTAGTAATCTCAAACCGATGAACTGAGAACAGAAAGCTTTGACTTCACAAACATTTCTTTTTAAACAAACTCAAACTTGTATAATGACTCTGTCATGACTTTGAAATTATTTAATATTGACATAGAATCAACTAAAATATATTGGAAGGTATTATATCTTTCTTTCCTTACAGTGTCTTCCTTCATTGAAACTACTCCCCAAACTGATTTCTCTAATATGTTTTACCTTTTACTTCATAATTATTTCAGATAATGTTTTCTAGATTACTTATGATTTATTATAACTCAATGATCCTCAAATAACCATTATATTTTCATCATATCCAATCCAATTCTGATTAATTTGTTCATTCTGATTCATGCTTTCATTTTGTAACCAAGGTGAGTACCATGAACCCTTTCTCCCAAAAAACATATTCACAATCAAATGAAATTTCTTAATCATTTTTTGTTTGATATTGTGATTATTATTGTGATTCAAGTCACCAACTTTTACAAAGTGAGGTGATTTTATTTTCTATGACAAAAAACAAATTAACTTTTAGCACAGTATTCTTTCATCTTCGAATAACAACATCATTCCAACTTGGTGCCAACATAGATAACTCTGGAGATTGGTATATTTTCAAGTGAGGTTATATTTATAGGTATGGTTACCATCTTTAGTTTATAATTTTATCGTTCTATTAAATAGAATATGAACCCCTTTTTGTTCAATGTGATAGGATTTTAAGGGGATAAATGATATCTTGGGAGACATTTATTGAGTTATGATTAATGATTGACAAATATGTAGCCCATATGTTTAACTTTATCTATAGTGAAATGGGTATTTGAAGAATAATTATTTTATATCTTGTAGAAATAATGTGAAAGGTGTTTATAAACATTCTGTTTAAGAAGATCTTAAATTTTTTTTAATTAGAGTTAGTTGGAAAAATGGTTGTTACATTCTAGGAAAATTTTATGATTATAGTATATGGAAATACATTTTTATAATATGGGATTTTATTTGAGAAATAAATTATGAAATATATCTTGTAAGAATATCATATTTAATTTAGGCTTTATGGAGATTCAACATATTTTTGGAAAATATTTTCATATTATAATGATTATAAGATTACAATGTATAAATTTTTGGGTATGTGAATTTATTAGTATCTAACTCTATTTAGAGATAAATGTTATATTGATCTTGTAAAAATATATGATCAAGTCATGATTTTTTTTTGTTTTTACAATGTTTCAGAATATTTTGAAAAGTTTAAAGGTTAGTATGGATTATTTGAAAGTTATCCAGGGGTGTTATTGTTGAGTCCATTAATATTAATATAATATTTCATTATATTGGATATTATATTGCCTATTATTATATATTTTATTTTTGGTTAATTTATAATGATAGGAGGAATAACCTGTTATCCATTTATGGATCATGTCATTATTTTTTAGTTCATTTTAGTGATTTATGAATAATAAATTTATTCTAAATATTCATTTCTTGGGAAAATAATTGTGATAGAAGTTGAAATTGTTCTATGCACAACAAAAGGGATGAAATTGTGATTATGAAGGGGAAATAAATAAAAATTATTTTATTATGTGTTTTATCCAAATGGTAAATGAACCCCTCAACACCAGGTAATGGATCTTGAAATAAAAATGGTGTCTTTTTTAATAATTTATGATGAAGTTGTGGTCTCTTTTCTTCAAAAAAAGTATAGTTTTATCTCATAAATGGATCTTATTTTCATGTCTATAATTTCAGTTCTCATTGATGTTCTATTTATTTGGAAACTTGATTATATGTTATTTGATCTGACCATCCTATATTGATTTTTTTATTTTAGAAAATATTTTTTATTATCACTTTTTATGATTTGTGTTTTAAATAAAGTGTTTTTAATGAAACTAATTAAAAACAAATTTACTTTCATAATATAATGTGTCATCTTCCAATCCTTGTTATTGTGGATAAAAATTTAAACACTTATTATGTGAAACAATATAAAATTTCGTGGATGTAACTTCATTAAAGGAGTAGAATGTAATACATTGATATTTTAAAAGGGGACATTTTTTGATAGAGAATATGACAAGAAACCCTGAGCTATAATGATAAAAATATATTACTATTTTAATATTTCATTGGTTATATATTAATTGATTTGGATGAAAAAAAATGAGTAAACACATTATGAAATGTATATTTATAAAGTTCCTAATAAATGAAAAGTTAATTATTAATTCATAGAAATAAGTACTCAATTTTTAGTAAAATCATTTTTTATTTCAAAAATTTTTTTGTTTAGTATTGGTTTAAATAATATATATTATCAAAATATTATAATTATTTTCTTAAAATTTTATAAATTAAATTTTATAAAAACTATAAAAAATTTTAAATCAAAATACCATAATTTACATTTGTTAAAATTTTGTAATTTTTCTGAACAGATTTATTTTTCAGTGAATGGTGAACGATATATATTTTTTTAATTTATCATTTCATTTTCAATTATTGCAATTTAACTTTTTTGAATTTGTTTAAAATTTTAATTAGTTAAATTTTAGTAAACACAACCCAGTTAATTTCATGGGAATTATATTATTATTACTTTTGGAATAAAATATTTTTTATACATAAGAATGCATTTTATGGAAGACCATTTTTCTTCACTTATTGTGGGATAATTGAAGAAGTGATTTATTCCACGTATAGAGATTTAAATTTTTTAAAATTTATTCTATATTTTGAGTAATCATGTACAAATTGGGTAAATAGTTCAACTTTATTTTTGGTTATAATGTATAGTCTCCTTGGTAAAGAAATCACCATAGTAATGGTCAAACATATAGAACTAGGTAAAAACTATGCAATAAGGCTTAAAAATCCTCCACACAATTAAATATATTTCATTTGTGAGTATATTTACACTGTGAAATTCATTTAATTCAAAATATATAATTTTGGTTCAATTTTTTGATAAATACCATTATAATATCTTATGTAATGAATAATTAGGAAAAGTCACATTTTTATTTTAATATATATAATATATTATAACAAGGATAATAACAATATGTGAACTGTTATAGATGATTATTTTGAATGTGAATAAATTTATTTTGTTTTGGTAATTTTTCATGAATATTTATTGATGGAATAATTACCGTATATACTAACACGACACATAAATAACGCTTGTGCAAGAAATAGATGAAACAAGTAAATGAATTTTAAAAATTTAAAAGTTATATTTTTTGGGAAAGTAATGGTGTTCCATGAATATTTTTAGATGAATTTATTTTATTAATAGAGTATTAAATGTTTATATTCGAATTAAATTACTATCTTGATATTTTTTTAATGTCATGATATGTGAATTGTCTTGAAAATGAATTTAACTGTATTTAATGTTAAATAATATTTTATTAAATGATTTAAAATTCAAAAAATTATTATTTTTAGACTTGTCAATGGGATATTTTTTTTTGTAGTAATCATTAAAGGGGTTCACAAGAGGTTAAAACTAAGATAAAAGGGTAAGAATATCCCATAAAATTATCTAAATTTAATTTTATCAGAGTATTTGGGATTATATTAATAGTTTATATGAAATATATCAATATTAGTCAACATGAATAAGATAATTAGTTTATAATAATTTAATACTCTATGTAATCTCAAGGGTGCCCTTTCCATCTCTTATATAAGAAACCACATATCCTTTTTTTCTAGAAAAATTGATCCCCTAAATATACTAAAATCATCCAAAACAAATCTATTTAACTAACTTATCAAAATTATTGAGGTGTTGGTCTTCTTAAAAGTCCATCCATAGGGTCTTTAAAGAGAGATCCAAAGGAGGTTCTTCAAATATGAGGTAATCATCTTAAATAACCAATTTTCATTTTACATATTCTGTTACCACCTTTATATCTACCCAAAATATTCCTATATAATAAAATAATTGTCTCCCTTATAAAAATATTTTATTATTTCAATGTAATAAACTTATTTTCTTCCTTCTCCATCCTACGAGGAATAAAAAAATAATTTTTTGTATGTGTAGACTACCACATCCATGAAGTGATGTGTTTTGTTTTTATTCACTATAATACATAGATGGTTATTAATATTGGTTGAATGTGTATATATTAGGTTTAATAAAATATTTTAAATCTGTAAATATAATATATCATCTATCTTCATGACATTCCAATCATTAAAAATAGAATCATTGCACATGTGTATGTACGGACTACCATATCCACGAAGTGATGTACTTCATTTGTCAAAATTTATCTCTCATAGATAGTCACATGGATAGATTTAATGATGTTATTTCATTTTTATAACATTACAATTAATCTATAAAGATACTATTTTATTTTATTTATTTATTTTATATCTAATTAAATGTAAAAACATCTCTCCTGTGTATGTCAGACTACCACCTTGTGAGCCGATGTATATTTTTCAAAACCTATTTTCATGGATGGATATAAAATTTTATGTTCTATATAAAATGATAATTATTTAAATGTAATTATTATAGATATTATGTAACAATAAACTAAATTACCATGGTAAACTTACCAAAGTTGCCTTGGGTATTATTAACCAAATGTCCTCAAAACTTCCGATATGATCATAATCTATTTAGTACTATTTTATAAAAGCTAATAAATGAGACCGAATTTTTTTTGATAAGGTAATAAACCTAATAAAGAATCTTAAGAATGTAAATAATTAATATATATTCATTATAAATGTCATAAATAACATACGTGTAATGTAGGGAGATGAGGTATAGGATTTCTAATCTCAACTCCCAGTCATTGAGACTTATGCCATTTTCACCACTTGTTTTTTAGGAGGGGTATAAACTAAAACTGTGAAATATTTGATAATTATTCTCTAAAAATTAAAGTCCTTATGAATTAATTCATATTTATTTCCTTCAATGATTTGTTTCTTCAATAGTTATCATGTCACAAGGGATTTTTCTTTAAATCCTTATTTTAAAAGCTTAGTATTTTATCTTTATTTTTTCCTATTAATTTATAATCCATAAAATGTTTAAATTATTGTAAAAATATTATAAAATTTATGTTAAATTTAATTTCAGACTATAATTTTATTTCTTTAATATGTTTTTAAAATAATAATTTTATTTATTTTCTTAACGGGTATTTTGTTGACATTTTTATAAAAGTGTAAAAGGGATATTTATTTAACATATAATTTATGTGAATAAGTTCACACCATCATGAGTATTATTATTTAAGAAGATTAATATTCAAGTCTTAATGATTTTTTTATAATAATGTCTGATTTCCCATTCATATGGGAATTTTTCTATAAATATGTTTTGATGAAAAATTATTTTAATACATATTTTAAAGTATAGATTGAAAGTGTTTCTACATATGTGTTAAAAAATGATTTATGAGATTTTATGATGGAAATGAAATATTATTTGTGTCTTATATTTTCCATGGTCCTTAGAAACTTTGTATGGTGATGGGTGAGAAAAATATAGATATCCAATGCCTTTGGTAAACATTATGTTCTCTAGATGATTATATTTGAATTAATCGAGTATGTAATTCCAATTGTCAAGGCTCTTGTAAGGGTTCAATAAAGATGATGTCACAAGGAACATATTTGAGTTTAAGATTCTTTAAAAATATTTTTTATGGAAGTATTTTTATTTTATAATATATTCTAATGAACATTTATTTATATGAATAATTATTCTTTTTAAGGTTAAAAGGTTTTTATTTATGAAAATGGTTTTCATGGATTATCTGGTTTTCTATGAAACCCCCATGATTTTGATTTTTCAATTATGGTTTCTTATAAGGTGTTTCATGAAAAAATTGGGGGTTAAAGTTCAATTAATGTGAATGAAAAGTATTATTTGATATCAAGCTTTATATGTTATAAGAAAAATCTATTTTATAATCTCATGTTTTTTAAATGGAATAATAGTTTTCTATTATTATTTTTTATATATCATTTACATGACTTTTTTTATTAATCTGAAATTTTTAAATGATTTATCATGGGGATTAAGGATGAGTGTTAATGTTAATAAAGATAGAGTTATACATATGGTAGTTACCTTTAATGAAGCAAATATGTCATTACAAAGAACTTATTTTGTTCGAAAAATTATCACATTAATACAGTGGTGTTTTTATATAATATTTTTTCATATATTTATAATCTTATAACCCTAAAAGGTCCTTGTGTATGTAGGTGATTAAATATTTTTATTTTATGTTGAATGTTTTCATGACTAAAATTGGGCCATGTTTATAATTATCAATGCCATAAATGTAAATTTTATGTTTTGATAAATAAATCTAGGAATATTGGTCTGAGACTGTTATATTAACCTAAAAATATAAAAAATGAATAATCTAAAATCCTAAAAATCAAAAAACATAAATTCATATTACGAAAAACCTAAAAAACTACAATTATTAAAGACATAAAATTGGATACTTATAATCCTATAAACTAAGAAACCAATAATTCATTTTGGGAAAACACTAAAACAATAGCTATTGTAAACATGAGAACAAATAAAATTCAATGTATTGTAAAGAATAGAAAATCAAAATATGTAAAATCTGAAAAAATTGAAACATGAAAATCAAAAGGCCTTGTGACCTCAAACCTTTAAACACTCCTATAATTAAAACTAGGAACTTTAAACATATTAATATGAAATTTTAAAATGGTGTGATGTATAACATGAAAACATCCAAACCTAAGTACATGTAACCAAAAAACATTTAAACCATCATATTCACACCAATTAGCTAGTGAATCATCAATAGATAACTTTCACACCTCTATACTATCAAACTTATAACTTGTTGGCATGTATTTCTATAAATTCTTCATATTGTGATGAAATAAATATATATTCATAAAAAGAGAAAACCATTAAAAATTAATATTTTCATATAATGACCTCACTATACCACATAAGTACAAAATGACAAACTTTTATCTTATATAGATGAAAAATAGGAAGATATAAATTTTAAACCTTTAACTTGTAATCTTGCATACCAATAAATGCGGACACACAAAAAATAATACATGAAAACCTAAAAACATGTAATCAAGATAACATAAAATCAAAATATCCATCTTGGAATCTTAATTTCTATATAACATTCATATCTACAAATAATAATCCCACACACCTAACATTATATAACTTACAAATTTTTAAACCTAAAATATATTATTTTAATACCATCAAACCTCATATCCATCATGTCACAAATATACTATATATAGATTTTAAATCTTGAAATATGCAATATTTTATTCTACAAAACATATAATCATTTAAATCACTAATCTTGTAAAATAATAATCGTAAATAATAACTAGTTAATTAGAAAACAAATAACATAAAATCCGAAAAACATGTTTCTTGAAAATAAGAAAATATATAATACTTTAGTCATGTAATCGATAAATTTTTAAACAATAAACATGTTACTGGAAACAATAAAAAATTAAATACTATAAAATTATATAATTGAAACTATGAATCGTTAGAATATACAACCTATATACTTCAAATATACAAAAAAACACACTAAAAATAATAAATTTCAAAACCGAAAACCCCATATATTTCAAGGATATGTTCATGGAAAAATTGAATAACTAATAATTTTTTTTAATTATACGAATGTATAAAATGAACACACACAAGTGCACATTTCTTTATCATGACATCATTAAAAAATATATCCACATATTATTTTGAAATATATATGTTTTATTTATAATATTTTTTATGGTTAAATGATACTATTATTATATTATATTTCACATTTTATTGGGAATTTGATTTATTTTATGATATTTTTTGTGAAATTTCTATCATCACATGTTTTAATATTTTATTTTAGTTGAGTACCATTTATGTTCCATGTTTAAATCATAATTGAAATATTCAACCTACATATTTTTTTCAAGTTAAATCATCTAGAACTAATTTATATCTTTATTTTCCTAGAAAAATATATTTTATATTGAGGGTCATAATCCTCACTATATCATTTTTTATAAAATCAGTAAAAAATATGACATTGTGGTAAATAGTGACACCTAAGAAGAAAAAGTAATTATATTTCAACTTTTATTATTTTAGTTACATTTTTTTATTAATATTATTATATCATTTTAATTAATATATTATATTATTTAATTTAATATTATGTTGGAACTGATAGAAAAAGGACTTGACATTTGGTAATGTATTGAGAGATGTGCTTTAAGAAATGTTTTACTATAAACATGGGGAAAAAATTATACCATCTAAATTCCAGTCTTCTCGCATAATTTATTTCACCAATATTTCAATTATAATTAATTTTAAATAAATTAATATTTATGTAAAATTAAAATAAAAATATTCCTTATTCCAAAATATTTTAATTTAACACATCATGAAAACAATGTTTTTTATTTAATATTTACTTCCACCAATGTCTATTATAGAGATTAATTACTTTTTGATGATGTGATATATTTATTACGGTTCCTATAATTAATATATATGTCTAAGATTGGATTATGATAGAGATTATCAATATTATAGTGATGGTGTTCCTATGAGAGTTGTTAATAGGGAAATCGATAAGGATGTTAGCGTTTTGGAATGAGGAATTGAGGAGGAGGTTAGTGGTGGTTTCATGAAGGGTTATAATCCTAATGATACTGAATCTGATCATCATATTTTTATAAATTATATTTATTTTTTTATTATTTTATTGTAATTTAGTATGTATTTATCAATTTATTTTTAAATTAATGGTTATATTTTATTGATTTTTTTTGGATTTTCATGAACAAAACCACATTAATTTTTTAAAATTTTGGAACACAATATTTATCCATGGTCCATACCTATGTTTGTTACAATAGGTATTATAGACCACTATGGTCATATGAATAGATCCACTAGATGTATACATATATTGATAGGTTTTTTATGGTAGGAAATGGATAGAAATATATTATACCACAATATATGTCTATTTTATATATACTCCATGGGCCACACATATGTTTATATCCTCTTGATCCATGAACCCATATTTCAAAAATAACAATGATCATTGATAGCTTAACCATATATATATATATTAGATACAACCATTTAATGACCAAATCCTTCTTTTTTCTAAAGATTATTTATCTTTTTTCTAATAGATCATAGAGAGATGTATTTCTCACACCTTGTATGGTAAGTCGGGTTAATGTGCAGGCCGTATGTCAATTATACATGTATAAAGGTGTTTTTCACATTGTATCATACAAAATAAAATCATTGGGGATTAAGAGATGTGTTTGATTTTAGGTTTTGGGTAGTAGTAGAGCATCATTACACTTTATTTTCTATTGTAACTCTTTGTATTTGTAATATTCCTTGTAGGATATTCGTTACTATGTGTGAATTTTTGACTGAATTGATCATTTTTTATAAAATTGTGTGATATTGGTTTATTCGTTAGAATATTACTTATTTTGGATTTATATGGCTACTTATTATTATTTTTGGTTATGATATTGAGTATATAGTATCACATGCATATTATTATGATTATTTAAATTAGTAAATACCCTCTAATATATAGAGAGGAATACATTAGTCCTTTAGGGAGTCAATCTTGGATACTTCTGAGTGATTTTATTAACTGTGTTACACAATCCATATAAATCATTTCCATTGTAATTAAAAAATGAACCCATATCTATAAAAAGTGTACATAGATGAGCTAATCCCCGAATATAGTGGATAAATACATTTGATAAAAGTAATAATGAAGAGATTTATGAAAAAATGTTCCAAATGTACATCATGGTCTAACCCTTGTCCATATCCAATTTCCTTACTCAAGAAACAGATATATAGACCTTCCCCTTACCTAGATCCTTGATAATAAAGTCCACATGTACACCTATATTCCCATTCATGATGCGAGTATATAACATATATTTAAAACCCCAAATCACCCCAATAATATTTTTGAAAATAATATGTTAGTGAATTAATTTATAGGAAAATATATAAAAGAGAACCAAACATACTCAAAAGTTGGTTCGTCACACACAAGCAATGACACTACAAATCCTTACCATAAATGATATGGTAAAATCCAAAGAATATTTCAACTCCATACTAATATACCATCCCTGACATCATAGGTGAAATTCTAAGGAGATTATAACACACCCAACCTCTCCCATTAGACAAACTATACTATCTTATATTCTATGGTTCCAAGGATATATCTCATATACATTAGTTAACATGGGAAGTGGACTATAGATAGTATAATGTTTAAAACCTCTTACAAGATTCACACCTACATTGATGTCAAAGATGAGGTACCTTGGCTATCTCAGTTTTTATTGACTATGAAGCAGAAATGGAGAGGGAACAATATATCCATTCTCTGGAACAATGTGAACCAACACCCTCCTTGGAGGTATGGCCACATGGTTATGATGTATCTAAAATCAACAAAATACTAGTATAAACTCACCAAAAACAAACACCCAAAACCAACATAGATGAACTAAAAATTCTACTATAAAAATTCAGTAAAAAATACATGAAGAATTGGCCAATTGGGTATATATTTAACACGATGTTTTTTGAATATTTTATCAAGGTGTTGATACATCGTACATGCGAATTCTATTTCACTGCATTCCCACTTTCCCATGAAGAGAATATTTCATCACTTTCATTAGTAATGTATACTCCTTGATTGAAAGACAATGATGGGATTTCAGTTCCTCCTTCCATGGATTCCTCCTTGGTTCTCATTTCATATTCTAGATTTCCCTTATAGAATAATGAATTCTCATGTAACTCATTTCCATTGTCATCTCATTGTGGATGTTAGTTAATTATGATGCTTATATATTGATAAGACACAATCCTTTGGTTAGGAGTGTTATCATGTTTGGAATCTTTGGGAAGCTATATAAATTGTGTATATTAGGAACCCATGAATATTCTTCTTTTAAAGGGAATCTTTTATGAGACGTCTTAGGTGTGGAACCCAAGGTGTCATGTCATGATCATGAGTTAATTATGCAATCTTCATAAGTCTTAAAATTATTTTTACCTCATGAATCCCATGTTTATAGAATGGGGAAGGTATTGTAGTCCAGTGGACATGTTTAACATATTTTGGATATGGGAACATGCTTAATGTCTGGTGGGAAAATATGTCTTGCAATTTGAAATCCCACAGAGACAAATAAGATCACCATATTGAGACATATCATGGTGTGTCCCTATAAGTGAAAAGTCACACCTAGATGAAGGTTGTTTCCCATATTTTTATTGTCTCATAGAGATAAATCATAATCCCTTTTGAGGAAGATCAAGGAGGTGTGTCAATAAGAGGGAAGATGTCAAACCTTGACATAAGGGTGTGTCCTAAAACATTAACATCTCATAGAGATGGATTAAAACACCTATTAAGTCGGATAAATGAGTTGTGCCCCTAGGAGGGAATATGTCACACCTGGATGGAATGATGTGTTTTTTAGTTTTAATGAATCTTTTATATAGATTTGAATTCCCTATTGAGGAATATCATGTATTTGTGTCAGTATGAGGGAAGATGTTTTACATTGATATAAGGATGTGTGCCATAGGTTTAATGTCTCATAAAAATGGATTATAATTCTTTATTGAGTAAGATCAAGGAGGTGTTTCCATATGAGAGAAGATGTCACACCTAGATAGAACATGTTACACCTATATTGAAGGATGTGTCCAGCAAGTTTGACGTCTCACAAAGATATATTATAATGCACAATTAAGGTGAATCAATTAGGAGTGTCCCTATGAAGGGATATTTGTCACCAAGATGGATGGATGTGTCCTATATGTTTAAAAATATTCATATATAGATAAAAACTCTTTATTGATGTTGATTAAGGATTTGTTCCCCTAGGAGAGAAGATGCCCCTCCTAGATGGAAGGGTGTGTCCTAGAGGTTTAACATCTCATGGAGAAGGTTCAGAATGAACAACTAAGGAAAATAAAGGTGGTGTATCCCTAGAATAGAAGATGTAATACCTATAAGGAATGATTTATCTAATTGGTTTAACCACTTACAATGATAGATCAGTATGCCCAATTGAGTAGGATCATGAAGTTGTGTCCCTTATAGAAAAGTGGTCATGCCTGGATGAACGATTTTTCAAATCGGTTTAACGTCTTATGAAGATGGATTGAAATACTTTTTTGATATTGATGAATTAGGTGTTTCCTAAGGATGTAATATTTCACACCTAGTTTAAGGGATGTTTCCCATATGTTTAATGTCTTGCAGAGACAAATCAGAATAGCCTAGTGTGGCGGATCAATGATGTGTATCCTTAGGGGGGAAGATTTCACACTTGGATGGAATGGTTGTTGGAACTGAACACTAAGAAGGAATCTTATGTACCCTATTTAGGATACCAGGATAAAAACACCTGTATTTTAATTCAATAGTTTAATTTTGTGTGATTGTACCGATCCCTACTATTTAATGTCATGTAGTAACGATTTAGATTTCATGAAAGGAGCATCGATGACAGTTGTTTTGGGGATTACGCATTGTATTTCTCATCTTTGGGTGGCTCAAACCCCATTTTTGGGGACATTGTGTCATCCCATAATGACAGTACATATGTAATCCTTTTTTTTATTACATAGTTTATATGTTTTAGTGGCATCCCATGGAAATCATACATGGGTTATCCATTGTTATCACATAGGTTAAGGCTAATGTTTTTTATCAGGTAATGAGTATGTTGTAATGGAGTTTAATTCCATAAAACTAAGATATGGATCTCGGATGTTTTATTTCATATAAATTGGATATGGATAGGGATCTCACTTTGAATTGGGTCGTGCCAATACGAGAAGCAATTCATCAAAAGAAATCTCTATAGAGACAGATGTGCAGTTTTCTTGAAAGATGCCACCCTTAGGGATTACATGACCTCCCCTCATGCATTTATAGGTGGGGCATGGTGTTAGAACATACATGGTGGTTTGTAAATTAGGATGCCTAATGTTAGGGTCCCTATTATTATAATAAATGTGCATTTGGGAACCTATTATTAGGAGTAGCATGTGTGGTAACGGTTGTACTAGAAGTATAGCGAATGTTGTGTAGGAGACCAGAAATATGTTGTGTGGAAATTTAATGTAATTAATACATTATTTTCTTGATAAGGGGGCTATATAACAAGGGTAAATTATGGAATCAGGTAGAATAGTCTCAAGAACTATTTATAGAATTTAAAAAATTAGGGTTGTGTGAATGGAGATTCACTTTGCATAAACCTGACCAGACATAGAAGTTGTTCTGTGAGGATCACCCCACTATAAGACAAGTAATATTTGGGGCCACATCAGTTCTATAATACTTACTCTCTACCTGTTAGGGTCCATTATCTATAGTGTTTCATGATTTCACAAAATAGAGAGAGAGAGTTGTGTGTAGTAGATCATCACTTCATCTTCTAGAAAGGCTCTTCCAATTTGGGGCTGAGGTGATATTTTTTTTATAAAAAAATTATTGGTTATCAAAACTAAATTTAATTGGAATGAAACTATATTTCACAATTAAAAATAACTTTTCATTGGGGTTTGTCTGCACAACAATCTTGGTTTGACCTCCCCTTTTCTATGCAATAGGATAGTTTCACACTAGGGTTGGGCAGAGTGCTTCATTATTTCATGAACCATGCCTTTCATGTGTGCATGGGAATTTGGTGCATGTACTTACCATAGTTCCTCTATAGGACACATAATTGCTTTTGGAATGAATACCTTTTTCAACTAAAACAACACCTTTTTTCAAACAACCATTGAATCTTGCTCACAACGTGCTCCTTGGCCCCAGAATTTTCATTTGCGGTGGGTCACATTCTTGGTTTGTCAATAATGGTAATTTACGGTATGATATGGGATTTTAGTGCCAAAAAATATCCCCTAAAAATCTATGATGATAAGGGACTATAATTTTTGGTTTTGAGGAAAACCTTAAAGACAGTATCACCTTTATGTTTTATCATGCAACTCTTATTTCTAGCCACACAACTATAATTCACATTGTTCACTTTCCGGTTAGAGGAGAATATATATGTGGGAAGGGGAAACCGTTTTTATTACTCTGAATACTAATTTTACAACCCTTTCTCTCTTGTATGGAACTCTTAATTTCTGTGAAAACCCAAGCCTCGATCACATCGTTCACACAACTCCATCTTTCGAAAAACTACTTTTGCGAAAAATGGGAACTATTTCATGAACAATTACAATTCTTCATGGCACATTGAAATTTACCCACATAGGGCGCATTATTTAACACATTTTATTTAGATCTCTTGGATTCTCATGTATTTGAAAACCAACGAAATGATGATAAGATTAACACTGGTGCCTCCACCTCAAGGACTGAAATGTAAGGGAATCTAGAGATCTCTCGTTCTATGAGGGTCAATTCTAAAAAATAGTTGATTTTCGGAATGTAGTCTGAATCATATATGATTTATCTACTGAAAAACTACCATTCCATGAATAAATTTGGATTTATGGATGATGTGGTCATCCCAGGAATTGAAGAAGACACACCGCTCTATTCCTTTAGACACCATGATGTTTCCTCCATCTGAAACATCACTATTCAGGGTCACTCTACATGATAGAATGTGTAAATTTCAATCTAGACATTGATTGAATAGACAAGAATATTTAACAAGGAGAAACCAATGGATGAAGTGTTTCAATATCTCTATGCTACCATCTTATATAGTAGTATCTAGGAGAACAAAAATGGAAGGTTTAATGACTAGTATTTTTAAGACAAATGAAATTTTGCAGAAAATTGGGCTTGGGAATACATGGTATGGTTCACCTAACTACGTATGGGGATGAGATTCACCATATCATATTATATGAGGTAGTTTGGATGCTCAATTAAATACATACTATAAGTAGGAGCTATTTTTATTGATCCTCAGTCCATGTTCTCCAGATATAAACACTTTCCACATTCACTTTGGGGAGGTGCAAATAATCCAATGGGATGTTCACTACATCGATAGCATACCACTGAATGGGTTCCAATGTAATGAGTTTCTTCCAGTGTTGAACAACTGGGGATATAAGAAGAAGACGCATATTCTGATGCATCACCCATGGAAACCAAATAAGATTATAGTAATTCCATAATGCAGTAGGGTAGGATAATACAGGTTGACCATGGATGAAGGGAAATATGAAAAGTGGGGTTGCATCATTGTAGAATAGTAACATTTTCTAGTCTTTTACATTTCATTCATGGTCACCATAATCAATAGATGGGTACTCCAGGTTAGAGATGTGTGCATGGGCCTATACCCAAGGACACATGGGGTGGAGCCAATAATAGTAGTTGTAAACAGGGTGAATCTATAGGTACGAGTATTGGCCCAAATCTAAAGATAGTAGGACCATGTGGGAAGGGGGGAAAAGCCCAGTAGGAAATGTGGGCCATTGCAGTTCATTCATATCTGTATTATGGCACACATTAGTAGCTCAAAATTTCTAAATATTATCATCCATTCAAATGCTATTCTATGACCCTCACTGTTCAATTTTTTTAGGGATTAGAATTTTGTGATCAAAGAATCGGGGTTCATGACTGGCATTGATAAAAATGAAAACCTAAAACATAACCCAATTTCAAACCCCATTGGTTAAATGGTGATCATCCTATAGGGGAAACATGAGCAAATAGAATACCCGAAGACTTTATGGGGTAGTGTGTTAGTGGCCAAAATCGACAATAACAACTGTTGCGATACATACATGCTATCTTAGTTTTCTTGATAGTTCGTATGCATCCAAAAGATTATGAAGAGAGTCTAAATAGGTATCCATGAACAATGTCATATCTATAGCCTTAATCAGCCTTAGTGGATGTTCATAGGTGCGTTATTGAGGTATACTATCATGTTATCTCCATCAATGTTAAAAATGGACACTCCCAAGGTTATGTTGGATACTGTGTAGTATCGTAACTAAGATCGATCATTCATAAACATGTAAAGTTTATCATTTTAGTTAGTGAGGTGATGGGGCTAAAAGGAGGTAAGAAAGGTGATCTATGAGGGTAAAATCCATTCATTGGGGGAAGATCATGTTGGAGTTGCAACAAGGGTGGTGCAATATTCTATTGCACCACCGCCTCCAGGAGGGGAAGGATTTCCTTGGAAGTGGTTGTGGGAGTCGGTTGGGGGATCCTAGGATGGATGAAGAATGTCTAGGGAGTCCATGATCATGAATTTGTGGAACCTATTGGATCCAAATTCTTATTCTGCATTCCCCACAATTTGGGAAGCCTTTATAATGCTGAGGAGGAATATGTGGATAGATAATCTGTGGAGGATGCTGATCTGAGATGAGATCATGCGGTCGAAGGTGGGGAACTCCCATAAAACTACCATGGTTCACTTCCTTGAGAGGTTTGAATTCATGGTGGACATGGATGTATTTTCTCATCCATGCGGGACACCTGAACTTCCTCAAATCTTGGTGCAGGTGGTGTTAAGCATCGAGCCATCCCATGGGGATATACCACCAGAAGATTCTGCTAAGGATGCATCATCTAATAACGAAACACAATGATATAATGAAAGAAAATCCCATGGTCCAGTCACTTAGAAAGTGATTCTTTGGGAGAGCGGTGAAAGAAAATCCTCTAGGAGGTTTTATCCTAGTAGAGCTCCTTGAGGTATGCTTGTTAACATAATTGTACCATCCAGTATTTTCCCACTTTTTTTAGAGGTTGTAACTGGGATATTTCTTCTACAAGATATAGAAGATGATCAAAAAGGGTCCCTTATTAGAGGGGTTGAGGGTGATCTATTATGTGATCAATAGCTTGCTCTGGGATCTTTTCCCAAGTTTTACACAATTGGAGGGCCTATAAAGGAGGTTGGAGCACTAGATTCAGAGCCTCCATTACTCCCAGTCATCTATTGGGGACTATGCCAGGGCATCCCTATGGTTTTATCCAATATTGGAAAAGGAGGCATCTTGGGGTGGTTGATTATTGAGATCCATATGCCTCAAGGTAAGGTTGAATCTTATTCAACATTTCCCTTTTTAGAAATTCACATAGCTCTTATGTCGACATGATTTCATGTTATTATGCCTCTCCTTCTCAATTTGCGCATGGGGTGGTTTTATAAATTTAAGTATAAAATGGAGTAAATGGGTATCTTGTGGTGGAGACTACAGTATCAAGCCTAGAAGAAACACTGAGACTCTATAATTGTTTCATCATTACGTGATTTATGTTTTCCCAATAGGTCATATATGTTCAAATTAAATGATGTTCCCTTATTTTAATAAGTACATGAGAGGGTACATGATCATAAATTGGTTGTAAAAATGGTATCAAGGGAACCTTCCATAATAGTTTTAATATCTATTGACGATCTGATCATCCCAACTAGACCAACCTTGGTTTGGGAGGGTTTAATGCTATGGTCATGGGTGATGCCACTGGAGGTGTGAAGCTTGAGGCTAGAAGGAACAATGTTCCTAGGAAGGTTTACATGATTATAGAATACAACATGAAGTAGATCCTAACCCCACCTAGAAGATTTCGTAGAGGGGACCTGCTGCTTCAATGATCACAAATTTCCCATAATACAAGCCTCTACTCCTAACGATTTAGAAGTCTCCAGGTCCTAAATTGTGGATGAGAACCACATTTTATGACATTGTGAGGAGAGGACCTTGTGATATTTCATCACCAATACCCTATATCCATACCTGGTGACCTAGATTGGGTTTCTTAACCTTTGGTTTTGGAACATGGGCATCAATGGGATAGACAGTTGCACTCTCCTAGAAATTTTGACTGACTACCCCACTATATTGGTGAATGTCAAGAGCCAGCAATTATATGAAACATGAAAAATATGAAAAAACATGGATATATAGGGGTACTCAAATTAAATTAAACATCTACTGAAGTAGTTAATTTAGTAAGAATATTTTTTTAATTTTCATGAAGAGGTCATCATCCATTTGAAGGTTTAGCTAGCAGTGACTGAGGATCATGAGAAATAGGTTGTATCTCAAATAGCTGAGTACGAGGATAAGAAGGAATGGGTTCATATTGAGGTTGATAATCTTCTTATTATGATTTTGAAGGACGAATTATATATCATAAGGCTACTAAAGGCCTAAGAGGTCATTTGTCAAAGTCTGGAAGGACTGGAGGAATGGATTTTCGTGCTACAGCTATAGGGGAATTTTTTCTGGGTCTTAAGAAAAGGTCTAAATTTTAGATGACCCTCATTAACTTCTGAAATATCATTAATTAAAACATTATTTCATTAAAGGAAATTTTTTTTACCACCTTTACTATCACACTTCAATCATAATCATGAGAAAATCAAGTGCATTGGGGTGTAGTTTAAAGCCTTTATGCTTGTACATGGGTTCCTAGTTTATGTCCATAGAGTATAGACCATGGTTTTTTAGTTTATGATCATAGATTTAAGACCATGGGAACCCTTTGGATTCTAGTTCAGCAAGAAAGAGTTGTAACCCAAAATGAATATATGTACAAGGGAGGCCCACGCCATGAAAAACATAAGGGGTAGGTTGTAAAAATTTTAAGGATTTGGTACATAAAACATGGAATCATAGTTTATTTTTATATATTTTAGACCAAATTAAAAAAAATTATATTCAAAATTATTTGATCGTGTGGTTAGTTTCATTACGGAAAACTAGAATTAACAATTAAAAATTACATAACTTGAATGGAGGTCCCTATGAGGCCACATTATTTCACATAGAAAAAACCAGACACATAATGCACTCAATTTGAGGTCATTATACTTAGAATATGAATTTTAGTTAAAGGTTATAAATAAATAATTATAGGGTGGTGTGTATTGAAGTAATATTCTTGACATCAATGGAAGGTTACACGACATGAATGGTGGGGCCTTAGAGGCAACTAGATATTTCATGAAACATCCCCATGAAAAAGTGAACAAATTCGGAGGTTGTGATTCTTGGACCACGAATACGAATATCTAATATATATGTGAAGTGAAGATAAGTAACAAACATGATGTGAAATGGGGACAAAGGAGGCACAATTCCACAAAACAGATTCCTAGTATGAACTATACACAGTTTAGTGGTGTGGTGTCTAGACTCAAACTCATAATTTATGGTTATAGACTTCATGCCAATGCAGTTCTCAAGTATCTCAACATTTCTTGGGGAAAACCCTCTCTTGAATCCTAAGCCCATGTAAGAATGTATTGGTGTGAGAAACAAGGACTGGGTTAGAGTTCTTATTATTTTCATGGGAGAATACAATGATGGTTGGAAGCGATCGATAAATTCCATATGGGTGATAGAAAATTATCAAAACTAGATTATGAAATGGTAGTAACCAATGGATAGGTAAAACCCAATGAACATGTTTGATACAAAGGTTCTACTCCCATGAATTTAAAATATGGGAGAACAAATGAAGAATCGATTGCTCACTGATTCAAAACATGAGATTCACTATTTTTTAATAAAAATCTTTAAGGCATGTGCCCAAAATATTAGGCGAGATAGTGTGGCAAGAGACCATTACATTAGGGATCCATTTCAGATTTTTAGGAGAATGATGATCCAAATCATAGAAATCATGAAGCATATACATAGGAATGGGGAATACCCAAGAAGGAAAATTAGGTTCCCTTAGTGTTATTCCTCGATGCACATGAATACTTCAAGTGAACCTATGGGTAAGAGAGAATAAAACCTAACCTAGAGTGGAATGACCCTGATGTGAGACAATAATAGGTATGATATGAAGATAAAATATCTGGGCATCACTATGCATACCATGAGGATGGGAATCAAGCCACACATTGTTCCGAGACATTGTGTTGTTGGAGACTGGACTTGGTATAGTGAAATCCTCTCTACAGAAGAATGAAAATCATCTCACATTATTAGTAATCCTAGTTTTATTTTTAGGTAATGTGTGGTTCATCTTATAAATATCATATGAGGAATCCTAGTTTTGTGTGGGATGTAATTTTCTATCATTAAGAGGTATCCATTTTATATAAGGAATGACCATAGTTTAATATCAACCATTGAGGATGTTGGGATTTCTTGTATAATGTCATATAACTCAAACAAAGTATTCTACTAGTTTAAATTCATAGAGTTCATATTGTAGGGGATGTTATTGGTTTAATGTCATGTAGTTGGACCAAAAAGGGGAAAGGGTTCCAATTGGGGATTGTGTGGAATTAATTAATGATGACCCAATTTGGAAGGAGGTTCAAAATGCCTCCTTTTCCACACAAAATGTGATTGATGATACCTTTGATCAACCCCATGATATTAATGTAGGGAATACCCTACAATTATTCATTGAGAGGGTTGGGAACATGATGAAATAATTAGGATTCACTATGTATCCCATGAATATGTGAATAAAGCCACACATAGTTTGGAATATGATGTAATAGGACACTAAAACCATTGGGTGTTAATCACTCTCTTGAGAGGATATCAGATCATCTCATATGAGAAGGTATCCTGAATTTTATGGGAAAAAATATAGGCACATTCAATATTTTTTGTATGGGGAACTCTAATTTTATATGGGGTAATTTACTGACATCACGTACTTATCATATACGGAACCTCGATATCACATATGGTAATAAAACTATTTTTTTATCATAATCCCATTGTTATCCTATGGGGAATATTTTATTTATTGAATTTATTATGGATGTAGTTTATCATCGGTAACTATGAAATTTTGGATTGGCAGTTTCATGTTATACAACTCTGACTGAGGACACTACTAGTTTAATGTAATAGATCTTAGACTGTAGGGGGTTTTGGGTGTCCCAAGCAGGCTTCTACCGAAAAAAGCCTAATAACCCAATGTGAGGGCTGAATGTCCCCTCTTACACAAAATGCTCGATAAACCATACCCAATGTCAACATCACGTCTTTGGTGATGAGATGGAACCATAAGAAGTCAATCTAGGAGGCTAGGCCTTGGATGTGATATTTGGGTATGTATATATATCCTATAAGGATGCGAATCATGAGAAATATATTTTTAAATAGAGGGTGTGTCCATAGGATTTTTAAAACTTCATGGCTGAATCAAACCATGAGAATTCTGGATGAATGCACATAGTTTGGTGTCATAATGATTGGACCGGGGCTCCTAGTTTAAGCTCGTAATGATCGGAATAATTGAAAATATTTTAAGGTCCTAATATTATAACCAATGAAAGGTTCTTAGAAGATATTTGTATAGTTCAAGAGTTAAGACCCAATGTAAAGAGATATGAGGAGGACCCACACCACATGAATTAATCTAGAATCCAATTGCACACAGTTTTAGTTCATATAGATTGGACAATGAAACCACATTTAAAGTTATAATTATTGGACCAAGATGAGTTTTTTAATAAAAATTTCATGAAATAGATGAGGATTAACATAACATTATAGGAGGGTTTGAAGTTCCATGTACCCCATAAATACCTTGGAAAAAATGACACATAGTTTAAGGTCAAAATTCATGGACTGAGGTGAATGAGGAAAGTAGTTTAATGTCATGATTAATGTATTAAAATAATATTGTTCTCAAGGGTATCATTGTGGGTTGGAAGAAGAAGGACCTGACGTGAAAATGGGGCCCAGGGATGCATGTGTACCACATAACAACCCAAGATTGACTAAAAATAGTTTTAGGCTGTAATTCTTTGACCATGGATGGGGTTAAGTGGAAAAAATGATAGATAAATTTTTAGTTGGGCCGAGATATGGGATTTTGAGGCATAAATTCAAACATATTGATGGGAATAAAGCCACACATAATTATAGAAAATTGAGTGGTAGGAGGCCATCTCTAAAAATGAGGGATATCATCTCTGTTCAGGGAATTGAAGTATCTTGTGGTTGAAACGGGGAGTCCGGATCTTATGAAATGGAGAAAGGTTATAGTTTAACATCATGTTACAAGGATGTTGGTTTTGGTTTTTCTTATATCATACAAGGAATCCTAATTTTATGTGGGGTAATATTTCTGACAGTCTCATACTTATTACACGAGCCATCCCAATTGTATATAAGGTAGGACATTTTATATAACCCCATACTCATCATAAAATGAATCATATACTTATTCAGGTTATGATAATCACTCATTAAAAGGAACCATAGTTTTATATAGTGTAATTTCATCTATTGATAAGAGGCATCCCAGTTATATATAAATAAAGATCACAATTTAACATCATGTGTTGAGAAACTCATGATGTTTAGTTTAAAGTCTTATAAATCAGAATATTGGGTAAAAAATAAGATTAAATTCATACTACTTGGATTTTTGGAAAATATTATAAGGACATGTTTCATGGACCACATGTATTATTTTAGTATAGGTTCATAAATCTTAGACGTTTTCAAACAGTTTGAGGCCAGGTTTCGTAGACCGCAGGGCTCTTACACGATGTACTTATTTTAACAACCCAAACTATTATAAACGGATTTTTCCCTTATTATAATTATGTTATATATTATAAAAAACATATATAACATAAAGACCACAATAGAATATTTACTCTCATAAATGAGGAATTAAATAAGTGATATTCATAAAAATTAATGAACCCATACAGATGGAGTAGTAACGTGACTCTTGGAATAGTAAAATGGATATTAAGAATAGTAATCTCATCAATAGTATAGTGACCTCACCAATGTAATAATAAATAAAATTTAGTCATCAAATAAATGATAAAATGATATAATTATATCATAATATACGTAAATTTATATTTTAAAAATGATAAATTAAGTGTTGGTATTTTTGTAAAATATAAAACCTTATTTAAAGTTTTATAATTTATATAATCATTTAAAATAAATTTAATTAAATAAAATACAATAATAAATTAATATATTATTATTTTATGACTGTAATATATTATATGGAGACCTTTATTATAATTTCAATGTTTCATAAAATCAGATATAATTTTAAAATCATTATTTTATGAATAAATGACATTTTTTATTTAAAAATTATATTTATCACATTTTGAAAATTATAATCATAAAACTAAGTTCAGTATAAATACTACATGTCAAAAAAAGGATAGAATTAATTTTTAACAATTTTCTTAAATAGTTTTATTTTTGGTGAATTGTGAAATATGGTAATTTAAGGTATTTAACATAAACATGAATTATTGATTCAAAGATGATATATGGATCTTATAAGCCACTAATATCAAAAAAGATTTATATATATATATATATATATTTACTGATAAGTTTCAATCTATTCATTGTCTTGAGAAAAATTAATAAACTACTTATTACAATTATCAAAAAAACACTACTCTCATTCCCTATAAATACCACCCCTCACCACCTCTTCTCCTCACACATTCCATGATGTGAATATTGTAAAAATTATTCCAAATACCATTTCACAAGCTTCTACAACATGTTTGGGATACTTTTTTAAGAAAATACAAAAAAAATTCTCTATGGTGGTTCTCAAGGAGAATAATTCTTGAGGTAAAATCATCATTCATTTTATTTAATTTCTTTTCAAATTTTTTTATTTTCATATTCTCATCTCACTTACCCTTATCCAAGCGGAATGATAATTAAAATATCTTATATATAACTTAATTTTATTATCTAATTGTAATTATTCATCATCAAACCACATCTCGTCTCAAATTTATTATTAAAATGAAAACATCATCTATTAGGTGTTGATTTATCAACTTCGTGGACGATAAGTTTTCATTTTCTATAACCTACAACAATTATAGAAATATATAACCATTTAAATGGTTTAAATATATAAAAAAATGTATTTTATACCAATTTTTATTTTTTGAAACTAATTTATATTCAAAATATTAAATAATAAAACCAAAATAGTTTTTGATGATTGAAATGTCACTAGATTAATCCAAAATATTTTCATTAACATTTTATCTAATGAATCATCTAAATATCTAAAAAAAGTTAATCTAAACCTTTTAAAGTTAATTAATAACTTATTATTTCATTAATGGGTAATTATTATCATTTTACATGGCCTTATATACATATATACGAGTGAACTGATCATGAAGATCAAGAAAACAAACACTCTTGAATGATGATATTTAACTCTACAACTCAAAAAAAGGCCATAAACGAACTTAAAAAACATATAATTAATATAATTCATCTAAAAGAGGTTATGGATTTATTAATTAATTAATATAATTTAATTATATAGTATATTAAAGTGAACAAATCATTCATACATATGGTTAGTGGATTCTCAAACCCAATTTTCTTTCCTTAGGTTATTCCTCTTTCATTCCAAATTTCAGTGGGGATGTTATATTAGTATTCCTAAAATTTAATTTCATTATACTTAAATTTTTTATTCCAAATATACATGTTTCTAATATGAGTTTAAGAAAAATTTAATCATTTTATAAAACACCTTTTCTTTCCCAAACACATTTGGACTACTCTTATGGTATTTAACCTTTTTCTCAGGAATGATGAATATCATACAAAATTAATGTTTACCATTCCCATTTGAGACCCCCTGAGATGTTTCACAAATTGATGATGTATGAATTTAAATTAATTCATTTACATGGGTTATTTTATATCCAATATTGATATGAATTCTAAGTGTCATTTGTGATTTTGTAAATATTATGATGTGATGGGTGTTATAAAAATTATATAGTTCTTAAATGAATTATGTAATGTGATTTATATCATTATATAATGTGTAATATGCATGAAAATGATTCAATATTTTTTCACAATGATGATGTTATGATTATTCAGAAGTGTAATGCATGAACATGATGTTAGCATTGTTCAGAACTATGTGTGCTATTTGACCACTAAGATATGATGTTTAATTTTAATGTATTTCTATATTATATGAATTTATATAATGCTTTATCTCATGATTATGATGATGATATCATAATTATGTTATGATTATAATGATTCTCATCACCCATGTTATATTGATTCATGTTTCTATCTATCCTCTTACTGGGATTGTAGCTCACCCCTTCTTTGATATATATCTTCAGGTGACTACATGTACAAAGGAGAATGTGAGGTTTATAAGGATAAGGGAGAAGATTTTAAATAATGATTAATTTCTATTAAGTAAATTTTATGTATGGTCATAATTTTTCTAAGATCCTAAACCTTTGGATCATAGTTTTAAAATTATATTATTTTTATATCTTTAAAATGATGCAATAGTCTTGTAATAAAAAGATGGACAACAATAGTTGTTATTAGAGAAGAGTTTATTTAATTTTGGAATTTATATTAGGGAACATTAGTTTAAACCACTACTATGAGACACGTTATATATAATCACCCATGAATGTTTGTTTTTGAATAATTCTAAACACATTGATCGCATAATATATTCTTTTAGAGTTAATTTTATAGAGGAATAAATTATTTAGTCATGAATTTTTGACATATGTTTTGTTTAAAAATTATATTTTAGAAAATGATGGGAACTAGAAGAAACCATGACAATAACCAATCTGAGGTACAATGTATTGAATATCCGAATGACATACCAAATGTCTTGGGAGGTGGAGTTAAAAAATTCATGGCCATGCTTTCCTAGCTAACTCAGACTATGAACAATAACCTAAATAATGTGTAACATCAAACTTACCCTAAGAGAGAAACTAACTATTGAGTATTTTATGTCCCAACCAACACCTAAATTTAGTGGATCTTATGATTGATTATTCATAGAATAGTGGAACAACTCAATAGAGATGATCTGTTTATATGCTTCTTTGTTCTCGTCAAAATTATTTTTTTTGTTATTTTTATAAAATCTACTTTGATGGTGAAGTGGGAACCATGGGAAACCATTCAAATTTCAAAATCATGCAACAAAAAATCAAATTAACAAGAAAAGGGCATGCCATGGGCCAACACATTACCGAATATCATGCTTCTGTTAGAAATTCAACAAGTACCATGCTATCACGTTTTTCGTTGTGTCAGTAGAACCATCCACGTCGACGCCTCCATCAACAAATAATCATCATCATGACTCAGTGCCACCATCCACTACATGCAACGATGTCAACCACCTTGTCTCCAATCATGCCCAACCAACCAGAGACACAACATGATCCATTGTCGCAAAAACAACGTACCTTATTCATCATCAGATCACGAATGAAATCCCCCCAACCAACGCCCCAACGGAACATCATACTGCTATCACACTTCACACTTCCTCGTCACCACCTTAACTGTAATCAGAATATACCAGAACAAAACCCATCGATATTTTCTAAACCTGAACACCTTCAAAATGATAGGGACACAGACAACCGGGGCTTCAAACCACCATCACTGGAGACACCATCAACCTCATCAATGACATATCATGATTTTACCGACAAATAAAAAAAATCAAATACTAGAACATCATCGTGGAGTCTTGAAACATCATCTGATTCATCAAGGATGATAACATGAGGTTTTACACACCTCGAATCCCAAATGTTGAACCAAAAAAATTAGAAATACAGAATGTTAAGAGAACCAAAAAAGAAGGATATGAACATCATGACACTAGGACACTATCGAGCACCTGAACAACACCTCCCAAATCCTCCGAAAGCACCACTGTACAAAACTAAATAGATTAGGAGTGATGGAGAAGGAATCCAGAGAAGAGTTTGTGGTGGTATAGGGCCCCATCATCGAACCATAATCTAAACCAAGAAGAGGAATCGCCATAATGAGAACCACCAAAAAGAGGAGGAATGGTATTGTTGTGGGCCCTCTTTTGGGAAACCAACACTCGCTCATCTAGAATTACATAAAACACCCCCAAAGGAACTTGTGTACCAGACCATGATGGGGTAAAAATGTTCTAATCTAGAAATAAGATTGGTTGAAGAAACAGCGAGGGAATCAACATAGAGAAGCAACCATAGAATAAATCCAAATGAAAGATGTCGGAGAACTGAGGAAAAGAATGGGAAAAATAAAGGATAGGCCATCAGAAGGGATGAATGAGGAGGGGATAGGGTGGAAAGGGGTAGACGGTTTCCATGACAATTCACAGACCTCCCTCTTCGATTTGACACTAGATAAGAAACCCTAACCCAAGAGGATGGAAGAGAAACACTACTTAGTGGTGAGCCTTTTTTGTTATGAGAGGGAGAATGTGACTCTAGATTCCATTCATTTATAAAGTGAGGCCGAACAATTGAGGTCATTGATTAACATCAAGAAGATGTAGGATGAAATTAAAGTTACGGAGTTGGAAGAATTTATGATAATATTTAATTACAATTACTTCCCATGAACACATCATACAATAATGGAGATATAATTCATAGAATTGAAGAAAAATTAATGAGAATCTATCACAGATTATGAATATAACATGAAAATGATTATAAGGTATGCCATGGGTTTTTCATCAACAATTAATGAAATATATATAGATCTTTTAGTGGTTTAAAACCACACAATTAAAGGGATTTAACAATTTGAAACATTTAATGTAATAGAAATACTGTTTTGATGTTCTATCAAATTTGAGTTGGTCTTTAGATAATGGTCCCATGTGCTATGGAGATACGAAAAGGAAGATATAGTTTCAATCTCACAGATCTAATGACAATGGTGGAAATAAATCTAAACCACTTGAATTTAGAAATTGTGGGAAGAATCATCATAAGAATCGACTAAATGTTATGGAAAATGATTCAAGAGTTGGAGAGAAGTCCCCCACGATCATGAATGGTGGAAATACATGAATAATTTATCCAATGTGATGGATGAAAGGAGAGGACTACCCATGGTTCAATACATCAACTATAGGTAGAAATGGCACTATGAAATCCAGTGCACTAAACCTTGATTCCTTGAGGGAATCCACACCATCATACACAAAATCCAAAGAATAATGGGATTTCATATGCCATCACTACTATGGATGTGGAGCAAGAAAATGATGTTGTAAAAGGTACACATTCTATTCACCCATTAATTTAAAATTAATTATTTGAATTTGGTTCTACGAATTCCTTTATATCATACTTGTTTTATAGAACTATTGAATAGAATCCCTAATAACTTGAAGTAGATATATCCCTAAAAACTAATAGTTGTGTAAAAATTGAAACCAATGTGTGGACTATTATCTTATTGTTATATGTGGGGTGATTCTTCTATAAAATATCACGATACTTTCCTTGGTGGAATCCAACGTTGTACTACGGATTGATTAGATCCCATTATATAGAGCACACATTAACTATAGATAAAAGGAAATATCATTTTAATTTTTGAACCAAAGCATGTTCCCTTATAAATTAAAGGAAGATAATTCATCTCTTTTGGGTAATACTTCAACGATGTGTGTGTTGATGCCCTGTGTAGTAACATTTCTCACTCAAATGGTTTGTTCGAAGGAAGGTATCAACCTGGATGAAATGACCTTTGTTAGGGTATACATTGATGTCTTTACTAAAGAGTTACCCAAATTCCTCTAGATGTTGAGGTAGAATTATCAATAGAACTCAAAACGGGAACCATTACTACCAAAAAATTCCTCTACAGGATGGACCCTAAAAAACTGGTGAAGATTAAGAAGAATCGATAATAGAACATGGAAAAAGTGTGGATACTCCCTAGTGAATAACCTTGCAGTGCATCATTTTTCTTTTTCAAGAGGAAGGAAGGATCAATTCGGTAGTGTATCGACTACCACGAACTCAACAGGATCACCATAATAGATAAATATCCTCTTCCAAGGATTGATGACTTTTTCGATGAACTAAGAGGAGCTTAATACTTCTAAAAGGTGGATATTTGTTCTATATATCACCGGATGAATGTGAGGAAGGAATATATTCATAAAAATTCAGTCCATAAAAGGTATGGGAACAATGAGTTTCTAGTTATTACCTTCAGACATACTAATTCCCCTACCCACTTCATGGATTTGATGAATAATTTCTTTAAAAACTATCTTGACAAATTTTTGGATGTTTATATTAATGATATTCTCATATATTCGAAGAGTAAAGAGAAACATGAAGAATATATAAGGATTATGCTGATGACATTAAGGAAGGATAAGTTGTATGCCATGTTTAGTAAGTGAGACTTTTGAATACAGAAAGTCACATTATTGGGACACATCAGCAGAAGTGAGAGAATTTCTATAGACCCTTTGAAAACAAAAACAGATTAGGAATGGCTCAAACCCACTAGTTTCATAGAAATATGTAGCTTTCATGGATTGTTAGGGTAATACCAATGTTTATTTGAGATATTTCTCACAATTTTTTATCCTGCTAACTATGAAAACATGGAAAGGGTTAAAGAATATCTGGAAAGAAAAATGTGATGAAATATTCAAGGAGCAATAGAAAAGGCTGATCATTACACTTTTAGTCTCATTAACAAAAATAGGATATTGTTCTTTATATAAAGTGACAAGTCAAAGAGGATATTAGGTTATTTAGTCAGGAAAATTTATAATGTGGAGGCCTACAACTGACACTAATTGACGATCCATGAGAAAACATAGTTGATACGTTATCCGTAGCTAGTAGTTGTGATTTTTTCCTTAAAAATCTACCAACACTATCTCTATGGTGAATAGTTTGATATATATATTGTTCAAAAGAGTCTAAAGTATATATTCATACATAAGGAACAAATGATGCATTAAAGGAGATGGATTGATCTAATGAATGACTATGATTGATTTATTCACTATAATCCTAGGTTGGAAAATAAGGTAGCTAAGTATATTAGAAGTAATGAACCTGTTACTATATCTATTATCTGGTTTGAAAAAGACCTTATCATCATGGATATACGAATCATAGATTTGGTAATCCTAATGGTAGGGAATACATATTACTTTTCTTAAATGATTTCCCAACCATCAATCCAAGAGATGATTAAAGAGGCACAACGGGATGATCATAAGCTTCAAAATATGGTGAAATTAGTAAAAGAATGGAATCTACGTGATTTCTATATAAATGATGATGGTTTGATTAATTTTTGAACAAGGATTGGTTTTCAATCATCACCTAAGATAAAGAAGAGGTAGTTAGATAATGTAGATAACACAAATTTATACATCCATCCTAAAAGAATCAGGATGTACCATGATCTCCGTGAACAATTCTAGTGGGATAATAAGAAGAATGATATTTTTTGAATATATATAGGTGTTTGGTTTGTCAAAAAATTAAATTTGAGTGACATAAGTCCAATGTAATGATGCAACCATTTCCTATACCCACACGGAAATGAGATAATTTTACCATGGACTTCGATAATGGTCTCATGAAGACAACCAAAGGAAACAATGTGGTATGGTTTGTGGTAGATAGACTCACTAATACTAACCACTTTATTTATATTTGGGATGATATCCCACTTGAACAACATCCTGAGGTATATTTTAAGGAAGTGGTGAGGTTGTACGGGTTCTACTTTAGATCGTGTATGATCGTGATCCAAGGTTAAAATCCAAATTCATTATAATCCTTAAACATTCTTTGAGTACTAAATTTAATTTCTTCATGGCCATTCACCAAAAAACTATTTTCCAGTATGAAAGGAATATCCAGATGCTCAAATACATGCTAAGAGACTTCTCAATGAAATTTAAAGGTGGATGGGATAAGAATATCTAATTAGTAAAGTTATCATAAAAAATAGCTTCAACTATAGTATTTATATGGATCCATATGAATATTGGTAGATAAATCGATGTCTAAATCCCAACTGTTGGGATGAAGATGGGAAATTAAAACTACATGGTGTTGATGATGTGAAAGACATGATAAAGAAGGTCCAAGACATCAAGAACCACTTAAAGATGCTCAGATTTTGTAGAATAGCTACACAGACAATCATCGAAGAGACTTCTAGTTCTATGTTGGAGAAAAATTCTTTCTCCTAATATAACAATGGAAGAGAGTCTTGTGGTTTGGAAAGGTATGGAAACTAAACCCAATGTTTATTGGCCCCTTTGGTATCCGTGATGACATAGGAGCAGTGGCCTATCACCTTTCACTTTCAAAATGTATGGCTCAAATTTATGATGTGTTCCATGTGTCTCTCCTAATGAATTACATACAATATCACAAACATGTACTAATCATAGAAGTGGTAAAACTAGAAGATGATCTCTCTTATGAGGAGCAGTCATTAGTGATTTTTGACAGAAGAGATAAAGTTCTATGCAACAAGACAACAAATATTTTAAATGTGTTTTAGAGGAACTATAAATATGAAGAAGTGAATTGGTAACTAGATGAATCAATGAATGATAAATACAATCACCTTTTTATATAAACTGAAATTTTTTGGGAATAATTTTCAAAGGGGGAAGAATGTAACAACCATAAATTTTATCAATTTAATTTTTTCTTTTAAAATAAATATATTATATAGTATAAAAACATATATGTAATAACAATACAAATATAAACATTATTCACAAAAATGAATAATGAAATAATTGATATTTATATAAATTATGGAACCTACACCGATAGAGTAAAAACATGGATCATTAAGTAGTATCTTGACCATTAGGAATAGGTTTTAAACTAATAGAATAGTGACATCACCTATGAAATATAAATTAAATTTCTGAATCTTATAAATGAAAATGTGATATAATTATATCATATTATAAGTAAATAAATTTTTTAAAAATGATAAATTAAGTGATGGTTTTTTTGAAAAACATAAATGTTTATTTAAAATTTTATAACTAATATGATACTTTCATAGAAAACTATATTCATAAAATAGATTCAGAAATTAATATATTATTTATTTGTTAGACTATATTTTTAAGATACATTAATTAAAATTTCAAAGTGACATAAAATCAGTTATAATTTAAAAATTAGTATTTATAAAATAAATGATATTTTTAATAAAGAATTAATTTTTTCATATTTATAAGATTAATTATATAAAAATGAGTTCATTTTTAAATTATAAGAATCAAAAAAAATTTAGGTTTAATTTTATGGTTTTTTCTAAAATTGTTATATTTTTGGTGAATAGAGAAATACAGTAATTTTAGGTATTTAACAAATACATGAATTTTTGAGTCATTGATTATGTATGGATGATATAATCCCATAATCTCAAACTATCATTATTATGTTTTATATATTTAGTGATTAGGTTAATAATATTCATATTTTTGAGCCAAAATAATAAACTAATGAATAAAGTTATCAAAAAACACTGCTCTCCTCCCTTATAAAACCCTCCCCTCACCAACTATTCTCGTCACACCATCCAAGATTTTATTATTGTACAAATAATGAAAAATAATCTTACCAAACCACTAACACATGTTCCAGAGCCTTTGGTCTCAAAAAAATACCAAACCCAATTTCCCTAAGGAGGTTCTCAAGGATTTGAATTCAAGAGGTAAAATCATCTTTAATTTTCATTTAATTGTTTTTCAATTTCTTATCGTTTCTTATTATATTCACACCGAACATTTTCCAAGGTGAATGATGACTATATTTTCATATATATACTATAATTTTATTATGTTAGTGGAATAATAAATCATCAAACCTATTCTCCACACTCTTTTATTAAAAAAAGACAACATCGTCCATGTGGTGTTGATTTATCACATTCGAGGATGAAAAGTTTTCATTTTAATTTATTACATTCACAGATGGTCATAAAATCAATTTAATTTTTGAAATAGATTGTTAAATTTATTTTATAAAAATTTTATGTTCTTTAACTAACATATATACATAATATTAAATAATAAAACAAAACTAGTTCTTGGTGATCGAAAAACTGCTAAATTTATCTAAACGATTATCATTAACATTTTATCAAATGAATTGTCCTCGTATATAGATAAAAATATATTGTAAGACCATTTAAATTTTTACAATATCATTAATAACATATAATTTCTATTGTGGATAATTATTCTCATTTTTAGTGATCATCCATACATATATACATGTGAACTGATCCTGAAAACAAAATAAATAAACACTGCATAATGATGAAACTGAACTTTATAACTCATCAAAATGGCCATAAAAGAACATAATAAAATTATACTAAATATAATAAATTTATATAATGTTTTCAATTTATTAATTAAGATTCTATTTTTTTTATCTAGGATATTAAATTGATGAAATCATTCCACCATAAGGTAATGGGATTCTCGAACAAAATTTTCTTTCATTGGGTTATTCTTATTTTGTGAAAACATTTATTGTGCATTTTATTTTAATATTACTCAAATATAATTTAATTATTATTACCTTTTGTATTATGTATATAGAATTTTATAATCTGGTTATTTGAAAAATACAAAGATCAACCAAAATAACTCTTCTTTATAAAACACATTTTGACTCCTCTTGATGTGTTTCTTCTTCAGTCAAGAATATTGAATCTTATAAAAAATATATTTTTAACATTATTAGTTTGTAGAAGCAAAATTTAATCACAAATTTATGCAGTATTTAATGAATCCCATTCATTTCCTTGGGTTTCTTATATCCATGATTGGTATACATTCTTAGTGGAGTGCATGATTTGGTAAATGTTATGATGTGATGGGTGTGCCTGGAATTATATAGCACTCTAATGAATTTTTTAATATGATATATCTCATGATATAATATGAAATATTAATAAATGTAATTATATATTTTTTCATAATTATGATTTCATGATTATTCACTTATGTAATGTATGAACATGATGTTAGATTTATTCAAAACTGTGTGTGGTATTTGACTACTAAGACCAGATATTTAATTTCTATGCACTGCTACATTTCCTGATTTTATCTAATTACTCCTATCATGATTATGATGATTATATCATACTTAGGTTTTGATGATGATGATTATGCTCACTCATGTTTTATTGATTCATGATCTTATCTATCCTCTTACTGGGATTTTCGATCACCCCTTTTTTTATGTATATCCTTAGGTGAATAAATGTACTAAGGAGAATGTGAGCTTTTGATGGATAGTGAAGAATATTTTAAATATTTTTTATTTTTTATAATTTCAATGTTATATATGGTCCTGATTTCCCCAAGGACACTAAACCATTTGTTCTGGGTTTTGTAACGCTATTATTTTTTATCTTTAAAACGATGAAATAGTCTTGTAATAAAAATTTGGGCCTCTATACTACTTTAGAAAAATGTTATTATTTGGATATGGGATATGATCTCTTTCCATATTAATCAAATAGTATGCTTCATTTTAAAAAACCTTATGACTTATGTAGGGCCCTTATTACATGGGATCCAATTTTGGTGTTTTTTTCTTGGTCTCATCAGTGTTCTAAGTGCTAATACCATATCACCCTGGAGGAACAAGCGAAAGAGAACCTTATTTCTAAATTCTCATTATATATTTTTTTGGTGCCTCTTAATATTGTTAAAGTCTATGAGTATATTCTCATCAAGGTATTCCAACTCATCTAGACATAATTCTTCTATTATATCTAGCATCTTCTAGTCATATAAATCTATTTAGAGTGAAAAAAAACCTCAATGGTAATGGATCCCTCTTATCCATATAATATGAAGTATGGGGTCACCTTGGAAGAATTTTGAGTCATCATCTGATAGGTCCTCATGGAGTTGGTGAGATATTCAGGACAAATCCTTTTATTTTGAACGACCATATTCTGCAATATGTTAGAGAGGGTCTTGTTTGCTACCTCAATCTGCCCATTTCATCAAACAAGATTCCTATAAATATAGATGTACTAGATGTTGTATTTGGAATATTTTTTATTCATATCAGTATCTCCTAAATTGGTATTGTCATATATGAGAATTGCATGAGGAACTCAAAATTTATGGATAATGTGGGGGCTCATGAAACCAATCACAGAGCATGATTTGAATTCATAGTGGGGAACCGCATTTTCCCTCTTAGAGAAGATGTCTATTTTGATTATAATCACCCTACATTGGTGAGATATCACTGGAGGGTATGACCTTATGACATCAAGACCCTATACTATAAAGGTAAAAGAATACATAGTGGTAAGGAGAATCTATAGTGGTCAAAACATAACATTAGAATGAATATAACATGAATGAAACCTATTGGATAATTCAATATAGTCATGGATCATGGTGGGATAGAAGTATCCCAACCTCAAAATTTGGTGGGATATTTTCAATCCTTCTGGATTGGTTCCACAAGACCTGACATGGACATAATACATAACCAGAGTGATCTCCACTCTTTGAGTGTGATTGAGGGGAATTCCATCTTACCAACTTATTTAGAGGGTTGACTCCAGGATATGACCGATATTAAGGGTAATATGTGTCTCATGCTGATGTATCAGATCATTCTTGGCTCGGTTTGGCAAGAGAATTCCACTAAGGAGATATTTGATGAAAAGAATTGTCTAAAAAGGAATTTTCTTTTGTTTGTGGGGGGGGGGGGGGTTCTGGGAATGGGATCAAAGATGTATAGTATATTTACTTATTTCCTATCATCATAATAAATGTTGGAGGGAAATGAACCTATGGAATTCTAAATGAATGGTCAAGTCATCCGGTTCGGTTTCTATAAGAGACACAGAATGGATTTCCAAGGCATTATTTTTACCATTATACGACCTATGGACAAAAATCACTTACTTATGGGAAGGTAAATAGTATATTAGTTGTCAATTTCACTTCAAAAGGGGCATGATCTCTTTCTTTCTAACAATATAGTTACCATTTAACTACATGATGACTAGTTCTGAGAGTACCTTTATATGTAATAAGGGGAAATAAATCTCGAGTACTTTCTTTGGAATAGTAGTGAGAGATTGATATTTTGATTCTTTTTTGGTACAACCTAATGAAAACAAGAATTAATATGGTAGTACGGCATGTTAATGGACGACGAAGATGACCTCTATGACTATTATGTTGAGTGTGGGATCACTAAGCCTTATACCATTCAGGCTCTATGAGGTACCATCAAAATGAATCTTATTATATGACATGACTTGATCCACTAAGAGGTTAGCCTTATATATGGAACAAAAATATAAGGGAAATTATTCATGGGCCAAATGTGTAGCTATAAAATGATCTAGTTCCTGGCCTTTGGTGGAATTCCACATGAAAATACTGATTTTGAACAACTAGATGATCACTAACCATCATTTCAAACATCCCATCAACATGTGGTGACTGAGGATATACTTCAATGGGGATACGCAAGACACTAGCAACATCTCAAGATGCTATATATAATTTCAAAAATTCTTCACTTCAAAAACAACATGAGGAAGGTCATATAAATAAGGGAGTATATGGTGTCTTTTTTTGTGGAGCATTCGACAAACATATTATTAATTATTATCCCCGCCCTCATTGTTATTATAGGAACTAAGGGAATTAAAGGACCATTCTAGGGTAGTAATGTTAAGGACCAATTATTTATCTAAGATAGGTGGCATCCAAACCAAAGGACGTAAGAGATACTACTTGATTTCGAAAAGCATGGTATGTAATTCCTCATCCCATGGGTAAATGGTTCTTTTCTCCATGATCATTGAGAGGGGAATATACTTACCGTCCAGATATGTGATAAATTTAAGTATTTTTCTTAAGTTGACATGATGTCCCCTTATCTCATGGAGGCTTCTTGGGGTGGAATTTGAGTGATGGCCCAGATCTTCTCTAGGTCGATCTCGATGCTTCTATATCTTACAACAAACAAGAGAAACTTCCCATAGGTAACCCTAAATACACACTTAAAGGGGTTCATAATCATGTTTTTTCGTGTGGGGGAAGTTGAACACTTATTCATGGTCCTTGAGATGGTCTGGACTCATTTCGTGGTTAGACCACAAAGTCATCCACATATAATTCCTCAAATTACCTAGAATATATTTGAATATGCTGTGTATAGCCCATTGATATGTGGCACTAACATTTTTCAAGAAGAAAAGAATCAACCAAAATTAGAAATTCCATTATGGTGACTGGAAGGTAGTTGGATCCTCATCTTAGGGGTTTATTTAGATTTGGTTCTACCCAAAGTGTCAATACATGATGGATAATGCATAGAACCCAACTACAACATAGATATTTTGACAATTATGGTTGAGGTCCTAAATGTCGATGAAAACTATGATCTTTCCACACTTCTTCCTGTCCAGGTTTACATTTTCTATCCCTTTGATTTACCGTACTTTCTTGATGATGTTTTATTTGATAATATTGTCAGTCTCAACCTTGAACATAGTTCCGTGAGAGGGGTGACTATTTCAAAGAGGCTTATTGAACCCTATATGCCCCACTGGGAGGCCCAAGAGATGAATGGAGAACTGAGGATCTAGTCCTATAATATCATCAATGCTCCATGAAAGGTTTCCCTGATACTGTTTTAGGAAGTCTATATACTATATCTTCTATTCTAGAGATATGGATGCCCTAATAAGTATCGGCATCAAATATCCATTTGTACCAATATTCACCTGAGTTAACTCATCAATGGTTTTGGATAAACCCTCTTCAAATGTCATAACGACATCTTCCAAATACTATTTGTCATCTGGGATATGATAATAAAAGGGGGGAAGTGGATCTTCTAGGCTAGTTGTCTCTTTGGAAGCACTGGTGACTACTGTAGAAGACATGGGATCATCTATTATGAGTTTCCACTATGATGAAACTACAGTGAAAAAATATTTTGATTCAATTCCATCAAGACATCAACCATGAGATCCACTCCTTTTTAGAATAAATGATTGTGAGCCTCCATATGTCAATTCAACAATTCTCTATTAAACATGTGATCATACCCTGAACTAGTGGTCATAAGGATAACTTCATGATATTTTATAGGTGTATGGGAATCTTGAATGACCAAAAAGTCACCTGTGTAGGAGTATGAGGTAATTTTAGAGTTCACTTTTTCCTTAGGGATGCCAAATTGTTTCTTCTTGAAGATAAAGAAATAACCCCTAGGATTGGTGTTCTAGAATCTAACCAATTAATTAGTAGAATGAATATGTCATCCATGTACACCTACAGATTCACCATGGTGGTTGTTATATAATATGGATCATTGAAGCGCTCAACCGACACAGTCAGAACCTACGTCCCCTCCCATGTTTAATATCAAGTTTCTTGATTGCAGTATTTTTAGAAGTCAATGGGGGATTAATCACCCTATAGTAAACCTACTCATACATTAAAGGAGTACTTCAGGCACTGGTTATATGAAGAAGGGACCACCATGTGAAAATTAAGCTACGATCTACCCAGCAGCATATTCAAGAATTTATCATATAGCACCATCCTAAAATTGGTTAATGATATAATGCCACAAAACTAGGTCTTCATTCAACCTTTCCATGATGTTTTTACTCTATATTATTGTAACCATAAATTATTTGCTTTGAGGGAGTAATATATACCACTACCAGTACCAGTGTGTGGAGTTTTAGGGAATGGATTGGGTTGATCCTAGAAATAATATCCACTAGGTAGTAGAGTATTTCCACTCTATTAAATTGAATAGGGTGTTTGTTCCCCTACATGATTATACACTTAACTTTCTTTGAAAATGAGATAATGCCTTTTATTTTTACATACTCAAATTCTTCCACATTATATGCCTCTAGGCAGCTACCTAAACTTATAATTGGAGAATGATTTTTAGAATTTCATTAAGGTCATCATTCTTTTTTTTTGGAAAGAATAAGGAATAGAGGTTTGAAATCCGTCTTGTTATGCTTGAAAGATGATTTATCACATCATATTTACGTACCAATGACATATTTTCACCTGCATAAGGACGCTCATTAGCATGGGGAACAATAGTTGAAGCTGAATGAACCACTGGGTTCGAGATAATGATATAAATAATCTTCTGTTCACTAAATGTATTACATTGAATAACCTTTATCTGACTTTTGTTTGGAGAAGGTCAAGAATTGATGGGATGTGGCTGATCATGACATAGTCATGACTCATCTGGCCAGTCAATAAATACGATCTACTATAGATGAATATGTGATAGAGGATACTATGAGTATTTTACCTTTTGAGATCTATGAAAAACATGTTGTCTAGTATCAATATCATATTTGACACGATTCAATGCATCAACTTGAGCATTCTGAAAACTCAGTTTTCCTAAGCCTTTACTTCAAAAACATCGACTAGAGGCACCCAAGAGTTTTCATGTCATTAATCACTATCTAGTGAAAAAAGTGATCTGTTAGATAAACTACATTTATAGAGGAATACTTCTAATCTTTACAAGGTATTTCATCCAGTGATGTGTGAACCTAGGGAACATTTCATAACTTTGGAGGCATGAAATCTGCAAGAGTGCAAGTTGACTTTGTTACCAGTGGGGGACATTTATTTCCCTTACATTATCAGTGATAATTGTTTTGTGACATGGAATGTTAAAATTTTAATGGGGAGATAGCTACTGAAGAAGGTACAAAAACCACATGAGGTTCTGGCTTACATAGGTGATCACTGAAGGTACCATGGTAATAAGAAACTGCCTTAAGAACTATGTAACCATCTTATTTTTATGTCCCATGACTTGAACCCTACTTTCATTCAGGAGGTCCATCACTGTCAATATCAATATTTCTATAGACATGGGTCCCCTGCTTGGGAATCTCAACATACATTAATATTCTATAGTCCACATTGTTTTGAATTCAATATTTGAACATGAATAATTCCTTGGTGGTGTGTCCAAGGATTATATGGTATAGTAAATGATTATAATGATCAGTTATTCCAGCATCATAGGGATTATTTTACTCTTTAATGTTCACTATTATTTTGTAGAGTGTGAATATAAATTATATTGGGACATGTGAATCCCTATATTAATATGTATGTATCTTATTCATTTAAAAGTCACTATCAGAGCTTGGACATCACATGGGGATGAAGACACATTCTATCATCTAGGAGGCTACACCTAGTTAGGTGGTTCCTAAAAAAGCTATTTAGGGTGAGGCTATGGTTCATCTGGCTTCACTCATTGAGGATATTATGGTAAATGTTCCAGAATGTTTACTAGCTCGAGAAACTATTTTTTCATAAGGGTGATATTGTCTGCTTTTTCTAGTAATCTCTCAGTAGATCAAAGAGTAAATATGTATTTATATGGTCTATTATATAGTAAAGATTACCATACACCCTAATACTTATTATAAAACTCTTAAAATACACCTAGGTAATTTTTGTATGATTAGGGTATAGACCAAGTCACCATTAACATTCTATAACCACATCATCGAAAATTGTTCCTCAGACAGTGACATGTTGAGTGAATAATTGACACATTTCCACTGAGCAACAAGTCCTATGACTCATACATTAGGATTCATTTTTCACTTGAAGTGGTTAGATTTACTTTTATTTTGTGTGGTGGAGATGAAATGGTAGAGGACATATCTGTAAATGAACTCCCAATAAGAAATTTTCTCTAATTGGAGATTGTGGTTCATGATAAACATGAGTCCTTCCTGTGTCTAGATAATGCATTGGAACTTTGTGGACACCTACTATAATAGGGTCCAAAACATAGTTTCACGCCTTGAAAAAATGTGGGATTGGTGTTGAAATAGGTCACTCATCCCATTTAATCAATATAATCATAGATTTAAATACTCTAGGGTTACTCAGACGTTGTAAACCCACATTGGGCATGGATTTCCATCAGGTGATATTTCTACCTATGATGTTTCAGGGTCCTCAAGGTGAGAAAAGAGAGTAGATATCAAGTCTTATTGGAGATGGGATCTATCCACCAATGCATTTATTGGATCATAGTTGTAGGTAGTGGTCTCATGAACATAGAGAGTAGCACAATCTGAATCCCAAGGGGGATAATCGTGAAGCTCGGGGAGGTTTGGTGACTCACACATCAATCACTTGAAAAATCTCTCAGCTTCTTCTCTGAATGGATATTTTGGGCCACCAATCTCGAATGGGGTTTCTTGACCAAGGATAAATGGGTTCCCTATCCGGGAAGAGAGGGAGTCATTTACGTAATTTTTGTAATCTTGGAAGTGCTTAGTAATGTGGTCATCGATGATCCTTTTTGTAATTCTCGACCTGTTTGAGCAAGTAAGATACAATTTTTTATCTATCTCCTTTTGACATAGCCTCAAATTGGTGAGAGTGATCAATGTGACCCTTTCGATTTTTGAGATGTTAATGGGTATATAGTAATGCCTCACTGAGGGGATCATCAAGGCTATGTTTCAACCTCTACTAATGACTGAGGAAACCAATCAAAGGTTATGCCTCGTACTACTTTTCCCCTTAAAGATAATCTTCCATATCATAACCTACATCAGTTCTCATGTTCTTCTAATCCTCATAGAATTCATTAAAAATTTAATAAAAAATGATATATCTATAGGGAAATAGTCATCATCAGTGGATAGGAAGGACTATCACATTATGGTATTGAAAGGTATAGAAGCATACTATCCCTAGCCTATGATCTATACAACCAGAGATGCTTCTTCTATAACTCAAATGAGAACTATGAGGATCTTGATTCAGTTTTTTTAATGTTATGGTTGTATCCATATTACTTAAGAAATTGAGATACCAGTATCTATATTATTTGAAACATTATGTACTATTTATTGATGGCATTACGGTGATCAGAAATGCTAGGGTAGGTAAACTGTCAATCATGAAGGTGTTGGACAATCACCCATACGATATGAAAAAATATACATCATCTTCCTCTGTAAGGGACTCCAAGATGAAAAACTATGCGGTTTCTGTTATCTAGAACACCACTGACAGTTGATCAGTGTCCAAGGCCTCCCATAAGCCCTCTTTGTTATATGATGTCTCTTGTACATGGTCATCCTTGGACCAAATTAGAGAATGTAAAGATTAGAGAGGCACCACTGACATATATTGATTCTATAGATGGGTTTATTATAGAGGATTTACAGAATTAGTTAAACATATGTTTCATTATAGGACATATCCTGGGGTTGGTACCAACCGCATCATCGCATCCTAGTAAGAGGGGGTGTCCACCACTGCCTTATGTGTGAGGATGGTGGACTCTATTTTTCTCTTATGGTGATGATATCCATCTAAATATGTTAGTTTACACACATCCATATCTCCCAATTCTATGGCTGGGGAAGAGAGGTGTTAAGATTTAGGTGATAAACATGGTTAAAATGTGATCTTCTGTAAGGGGTCAGAACATCCTCTATCTTCCAGTACATATGATGGGATTTGTGGATCTTGTGGAGCTCAACCTTCAAGATTGATAATCCCATCCATTGGGATCCTACTATAAACTATAGTAGTTAAAGAGAAGGACTCATAATCAATTCATTCATTGCCTCATAATCATAAAGGTAAAAAAATTCAAGGACAATGTGGTTTTTTATAGGGTCCCACCTCTGATGGTGTGTACTTTCCCCCCTGATATTGGATAGTTATTCAGGGTAGGGTATGTATTCATCACATGCATGACCTTCATGTTGTTTAGTGGTAATGTGTATAAGATCTCCTCTTTGGTTAGTAAGATCCTAAGGAGGACCAATGTACTAGATGTTGAAGGATTGGGGAGTACCACCACTCTATTTTTTGGTCGCATGAGAAGGACATCTGTGATAACTAGTGGTGGTGTGAGGAGGACCTAAAATCAGATTATCGGCATCAGAGGTTGTCCTATAATGGTTGTTGGTGGTGCCATAGATTGAGAGAGTCAACGTGTCCTTCCTATTAGGTGATTGGGGTCTTGATTCAAATCAATAAAAAACTGATCCCTGCTCTGTTGTTATATAGATATAGATCGATATTCTAATGGTGGAAGGGTCTACAAGAACCATAGGTGATTCCCCTTATTGGGATTATCTTAGACCTACCCCTAATGTTGGTGTCAGGTGATGCGGGTTGGTGTTAGTGGAGGAGGGTTTAATTCCACCTACTCTTTGACTTGTTGGGCGAGTTAGTTATTTCGTTAAAAAGGCATGCTGGGAGCCTTCATAGGGTGCACTCAAATAGTAGTCTCTACCAATATGACATGAAAATCCCTTTCCTCCTCATCATAGTGGATCGATTCATTAGATTTATCTATTGAGATAATTATAAAGTTATTTTTCTTTATAACATTGGTGTTTTCCCATATTCATTCCTCAAGGGTGGAAGTGTCGGTGATGTTTTGATTACATTAGCTCTTGGTAGGCCATATTCCTTGTGTGAATGACACCCTCTTAGTTATATAGAAACACCAGGGTGTGGATCTGCCTCTTATGTATGATCATAGAGGGTGAGATAGGGTATAGGATCCAAGTAATAAAAGGTGAGGATAATTTATAGAGGATGATTAGTTGTGTGTATTTTTGTATCAAGGTTTATTATGCCTTATTTCCTTTGAGATATAGATAATTATATTCTTGTAGCTTTATTGATGTATGGAATATTGATTTATTCATCATTATAGGTATAATAAAAGTGATACCCAATTCTCCAATATCAACCAATATTTTTATGTAGACAAGGATCTATGATGTTGATGTCATAGAATAAGGATACCCAATGAAAAGTGACCCTATTTGTAGGTGAGATTCATGATGAGCGTACCATTTTCTTGGTGGGGCTTGAACCTAATGTTTGAATCAGGTGACATGAAAATCCCTTAATTCCCTGAATTCTACTAGTCCCCATTTTTTTGGATAAGATTTTAAAAATAGGTACACTATTTTTATTTATTATTCAATATCCATTGAACTAATTCATCATGCACACAACATATATTCCCCACATTCACTCTTTCCAAAGGGCGGTAGCCATCATCACGTTAATTTGGGATGTGTGCCCCTTGATTTGAAATGTGATGATGAGATATTGATTCCACATTCCATGGATTTAAAATTGGACATGTTTTTCTAGTCTTGGTATACCTCATAGATTATGTCATGATTTCTAACTCATACATCGTTCCATCTAGATTAGTGTGCCAATTAAATACACTACCCCTGTCTTGAAAAATAAAATACCTTCATTCAGTATAGTAGTCAAACTGGGAATCTTTAGGAATTTCTGGTATAAGATCCTATCCTATATGGGTATGCATCAAACTCATTTTAGGTATTCTTCAAACTTATCCTAGACATAATTTTGTTGATGATTGTCTTAGGAGAGTATAGGTGAGTGTTGGAGGTTTTTTGGTGTTTTTTCTAGTCCATGGTTGTTGCATAGTTTTCCTAAGCCTTGCACATACCACTAGAGAACTGTTCGCCCTTAGACGGAGGGGGTTTTCATGACTGGTGCGTAGTTTTTCAAACTATGTTCCCACCAAGAAGTAAATTTACACCATATATAGTAGGGACACATTGTTAAGGCATGATTTTTGGAAACTCATGCACCTTGACCATGAAACCATGGACATAGGATTTTAAACCACTAAAATTTTATTTAAAAAATCATAAAGCCTGGCTTTATATCCATGATTACCCTATTTTTACTTAATATGATATCAAATGATTTTGGAGGATATAATGAGGGCTATAAGGCTCCATGACCTCCTTTCTTGTTGAATTTTTGATCCACAAGAAGAATATTGGCTCTATAGTAAGATATTATCATACTTTTTATGGGTATTTTCTCTCCCATATTTATCCCATTTGGAGAAGGAAATTTTCACACTATTTTTGATTATTTAGATCTAGGATTTTATGGATTTTATTTCATTAGATCATGGCCCAATATTTTGATACTAGATCTCCTGCATCATTGTTATTTCATTCATTCTACATCGAATTGAGGGATATCATTTGGTAAAAATTCATCAATGATAATGAGGTAGGTGTTCCAATTACTATCTCTCATGGACATCATTAAAATCATTTGTATAGAATTGTGAATTGCTTTTCATTTTTCGGAAATTTCATTTTAAATTAAAATGGTTAATTAAATTGCATGAAGTTTTTTGACCCTTCATAAATCCCATTAGATTCAATGAAGATTATGAGACAAGATTTGATGGCAATGCATGGGGTTTCCCAATTTCCATGAAATAAAAATTATGAATTAGAAAAGGGGAAAAATGGGCCTATGTAATTATACTAATTTTTGTAATGGTATATTATTGGATTTGAATGCTTGATTGTATTTACATTTATGAGTTAATGAATTGTGAAATAAATGATAAGAAATGGACTATTTGGTGAATTTTTTTATTGCACCTTGTGATTAAAGTAATGAACCATGGTTGGGAATGACAAAACAAATGGTGAACTGTGATTTTAGTGTTTAATAAGAAGGTTAATGATGTTGAAACTTGAAATGTGTGTGATATATTTGTTATTTCAGATTAATTAATAAATTAGGTGTAGGTCAGGTAATGGTGCTCTCAATACTGATGGGGTTGCAGACTTATAGTATAGGACTTGATGCATGTGTGTGTACAATGATGTGTTTGAAAGGGGATGATTCTTAAAATGCCTATGGGGTTCCAAAATTATTCTGTAGGAATGATATATATATACATATATATATATCTATATGTGTGTGTGAAAATTAATAATGAGAAAAGGGCCAGGGACTGATTTTAGAAATACCCATGGGTTTGTATATTGTTGCTCTAATCCCCTGAGGAAAGATCACAATTTGGTATCTAAGATGATCCTCCATGGTACTAGAGATGAAATTTGAAATAACTTAATCATGAAATCCCTTGAAATAATTAATTTTGAAATCTTATTTTTATATGGATCATACATCATTATGGGCCAAAGTAGGTATGATGTGGCTGATTAAAGAATAATAAATAGGAAAATTATTTAAAAATTTCCATTTATCATTATTATTTATGAATCTACATATACTATTATAGACTATATTTTTATTTATATATCAATGTTGTTGAATTAGTATGGTTTACTTACACCCTACTTGAGTATCATTATCTGTACCTAAATAGACATCATGTTTTCAGAATAGTATAAGGGAAGGAATCCGATGATAGATGGTAGAGTTTGGATTCGAGATAAATCTTGGATGATGGAACTAAAAATAGTGTTGGGACCCAATTTGGAGATTTCAATGTGTGTTTATTTCTTTTTGTCCTTAGAAACATGAATCTTTTATGAATTACATATTTACTACTTTGGATTATTATCACTTTTCTTGTTTTGGATTCATCTTGAGATATTTTTCAAAAAATTTAGCATCATTAATTATTTTATCATTTTGGATGTTGTTTATTTATTTTCCCTATTTTGATACTTTTTAAATATGTTATACTCTCTCAATGTTATATATATAACCATTAATGCTAGTTGAAAATCTATGGAATATGTGGAGGCACGCATGAGGTCATTTAATGAACCATCTCATGGAATTGACATGTGGAACTTGAGGTGGGATGTTATAAAGTGGTATCAAATGAGTTTTATTTTAATTTCATTTTCCTTAATATTTTGGAAAGGTACACTAGATAATATGTTTAGTGGGGCCATGGTCATGAAATTTTGTGTAGAATTAACTAACCCATGGGTGGGTGAAACAGAAGTATACACTATTGGATTTTTGTTTTTAATGATTACTAGTATAGTTGAATTTTATTTATACTTTAGTAATTCACGTTATATGTGATGTTATTAATTTAATGATATTTTCCTTCTAGTTAGTTATGGTATGGGAGTTGAGTATACATGTATCATTCTACACACTCAATATAATATGCGACTATGAAAATTTTAGGCATGCATGTAAATGAAGGTTTTGGGTGAGTTGTTGAGGTGAAAATGGTTTTCTTTGATTTTATAACATAAAAAATAGATTCCTAAGGATGAATTTAAATGGTTAAAATGATGCTAAATTTTCTATTTTGAAATGGATAAAATGGGTGTTTAAGGAGAAATTTGAAAATTGAATGTATTTTACACTATGTTTTCCATGACCGAGATGAGGAGTGGTTGAGGGTAGTGATAATGCCTCAGTTTTTACTATGGTGTGGTGTATGGGGGTGAATTGATATAAATTAATGTGAATCCCTATTTTATAAATTTTTAAATGATTTTTTGTGTGTCCTAATATGTTTTTTTAATTATATAGATATACCTCCATGATGATTTTTTTATAGCACAATAAAAGTACATAGTAGATAATGATCCTCTAGTAGAAAGACAAGGGGACCCAATAGTTCTGGATGGAGATTTGGGAGATAATTTCCGTGATAAATTTTATCAATTTATATAATTCATGGAAAGATAACTATAGAGGTCTATGAGGAATATGTCTAACCTCACACATGAGTTCCTATTGAAACACCCTATGACCTTCACCAGAGAGAGTGGACCTGAGGCAGGTGAGTTTAGGATTGAGTCTATCTAAATGATCCTTGACCATTTATGTTCATATATAGTGAAAATATTCACGTTTTTTAATTATATAGTACATTTTTAGGTGAAGTGTTTCTGGGATATTACGGTTCCTGATTAGTATTTGGAGAGCATTATGTGGAAAAAAATATGAAAAAAATCAGGGATACATTTTACATAGAGATTCTCTAGAAGGAGAGGGAGGGAGAGTTTATGCGGTTGACCTACGGAATTCATCTAGTGATGGACAATGCTAGTTTTTTCACATACTTACTGCACTTTTTCTCAATTTTTGTAGGGGATGAGGAAACTATAGTGAGATGTATCATAGAAAAAATGTAAATGTGAGATTAACTCCTAGGTTAATAAATTCCTTCTGAATAATTTTAATGAGGTAGTGAGCCTTATTATATTTTCTAAGGGGTACCTGAAGTAGGATTCCAATGTAGTAAAGATTGTTTCTATTAGATGAGTAGTATTTATTTCTTTTGAGGGTAGGAAGTTTCAATATGATAATGTTTACCAGAGCAGTTGAGAGCAGAGTGGCCATAAGTAATGATCAATTACATAGATAAATACTTGAGTTCTTTACCGTTAGTGTGGTAGTTTAGGTCAATATGTTAATAAGTGTCCCTAACCTCCTATAGAGTTGTGATATTATTTCATGATAGAAAATATATAGTTGTAAAATCCCTGTACCTAAATCCTATAAATTGGTGCTCTGAGATGAGTCATCACATAACATCAATCGCGCCACCCCATATGCCAGAGGATTCTAACTAGCGGTGAGGGTCTAATAAGTCACGTGGGTATATTATACCCTATTAATTAGAGTGATACACAATATAATACAATATAAATTCCATAATAAATATGAAAAAACCAATAAACATGCATGAAAAATGTTTCTCAAACTCGTTAAAAACACCAAATAAAATACAACCATGCCATGCAATACTAGTAGTGAAAAGTGAATAAATCCCCAAAAAACATCCAAAACACTAAATGAGTTCTGACTCTATGCCTTTATCCTTCTCCATGTACATACTGATCCCAACTCAATATCTATTTGTGGGGCCCTGGGCCTTATCATGACCTGCAACCAAGAGATCTGCTCGGGTACCCAACGGCGGCCCGAGAAAGGTGTGAGTAAAAAGCTCAGTAGGACACCACCAACGATGTCTAAAAAATATCCAATCTAATAGATAGTGCATGGAAGAAAGATATAAATGGTAAGTAAACAAAGGAAAACTTGGGTGCCATTAGATATCCAAACATTAATTAATTAACTCCTAGAATTTAACCCAATTTCATTTCATAAACCATCATCAGTCCTCAATCCATTTTGATCACATTTTCCATGTGTTCGGTATAATTATCATCTACACAATGGTCTAAGGAAATCAATCACAATGCATTGAGTAAATAGATCAAGTCCCAATCTCACTAGGGATACATATATCACTTCAACACATTATCATATCCTTAAAGCCTCAGTCCAGGTAGAATGAAACAGTTAGAAAAATAGAGCTTCAATCCCGTTCCCTAAACCATGCATTTATGGGGTGAATATTATAGCCTTATTCCAACTTGATATGGGGGCTTAGAACCTCAATTATATACCTCACTATACCAAGACATGATCACATAATTATTTATAAAATTACCTCAACCATACCCTTTAATTATATTCATCAAACCCAATGCCTTAGTCAATAATCACAAATGGCCATATTTTAAACCATTTATCCCATTTATAATTTCACAAGAATCTACCCACTTATGCATTTCACGTACATTTCTCATATCTCATAACCTGCCCACTTATTCTATTCAACCATTATATATACCATAATTCCCATGTATTAACCCATTCAACATATAATTCCATTACTTATTACATCTCATTAGTATACTCTCCATTTCTCATTCCATCATCAAATTAGAAGTTCACCATTTAATATGCATTAATCCACTTAGGCATTTCTAACTAAATTTCATTAATCAATTGACATAATCCATTTTCCCCAATTTCCCCATTTCCATGTCATTTAAAACAACTCTTTATGCCTTATCACCATAGGAATATATATTATCCTTAAATATACACCTAAATCATCCATTTAGACATGTTATACATGTGCATCACATTATTAGTCGATAACCCTCCATTTAGCCCTACCATTTTCTAGATTTGGGAGTGCTGACGCACCCCATGGGAGGCCCTAAAATGGAAAATTCATCCTCTATGAATCCCAAAGGTACCATGACGGGTTAAATAAATCATTTTGACACCCAACTTACCAAATCATGGTAACACCCCAGGTAAATAAAGAATATGACATTTTTAAATTTATCCCTATTTGTGAATAAAATGTTAATATTAATTTAACGGGAACACTATGCTTGATGTATTACCCAATACGCAATAACGAGTTCCTTTGAAATATTAGGTTGCACTATAATAATAAAATAATTTTATTTTAAATGGTAGTTAACACCTAGACGTTGTAATGATAGGAATGAACAGAAATAACTACAAAATGATTATATATATTTTCAAATATTTTTACTTTTTACAATAAATGTTATAGGATTAAAAATGAGAATGAATCCAATTTTAAGCGTAAACATTCTAATATTCTTTAAAAGGTTGATTAACCACCTTTTCATGGATAACCTCTTTTAAATCCATTTTTTGAAAATTTTATGTGTTATATTTGACAAAATAAAATTATTCTTTAGAATCGGGACATCAGAATTTACTTTGTGTAAATTTTTGGTATTTTTCCGATAAAGTTCATTTTTTAATGAATAGTGAAAACGTTTGTATTTTAATTCAAAACCTATATTTAATATAATTTATTTATATGATTAGATTATATTTTTAATTGGTTTTAAAGTGAAATTAGAATATATTTTTACCATTTAATCCAATAGTGTTCATTGGAATTAATTTCACTTTGATGTTGGACATAAACTACTGTCAATATTTTGATATATATTGTTTTATAAAAACACTCTATTTGTTCTGACATCAAGAATTAATTATTAAATTAATTAATGTAACTTATATGTTTTGAATTTTGTAAAATATACATCATTTTTGAATTTGGAATATGAAATATATATTAGGGTGAATTTTTGGTATTTTTCTGAAAAACATCAATTTTTGATGAATAGTGAAACCACTAAGTGGTACTTAAAAAACTGATTTTTTGTTTAAATGAAATTTTACCACCTCTGTGTTTTGAATTTCAAAAATCAGACATACATGGTTTCCATTAGGAGGTATAATGTGGTTCAATGGGATTAAAATATTTTTTTGGTGAATAGTAACTTTTATGTTTTTTATAGCGATTAGAGGTATTTAGTGTAATTTAAGGTAAAAAAATGCTTTAATAATATGAAATGACCTTGACACATGTCATACCCTTATTGGATGTGTCATGGACGACCATGAAAATCTACGGGTCAACTTGGGGGCCCCATGGAGCCACTTTGGTAGGAAAATGACATTAAGAAATTTTTATTTAATGTTAAAATTAAAATGTCACAAACATGTGTTGTTTTACTAAAACAATTTTTAAATGGGGTTATACAAGTCATATATTTGACTATACATATTCATTAGAAAGATAAAAATATTTCATATATCATGATATTTTTTTATAATTTTATACATTAAAAAAATTAAATTATTAATGACGCCATGATGATGCAGATATTACCTCATTATTTAACAATTTAAATAAAATGAAAAGATATTGTAAAATCTAAGACCTAAACTTGTCAAAAACATATTGTATGGGTGGATTTAGAACTATTATAACCTTATCCTCGAAATATATAATTGTGGGACCTTTAAAAAAACGAAATTCATTTTATAATAAAGTAACCTTTTATAACTTTCCAAGAGTGCCCCTCCTCTCCTCTTATAAAAGGCCCCCACCACTACCACATTACCCACACCTCTCAAGCCTTTGGCTCGGCCAAAACAGGCCCATTTTGTCTCTCCACATACCTATATTACTCCTAGAATCCTCACATTGGTCAGAAGTCTTTTCAAGGAATCCTTTGAGCTCAAATCAAAAAGAGTTACCCGAATTAAAGGTAGTGTCTTCTCTTGTGTTCCTATGTTTTATTTTGCTTCCCCAACAACCTAAAATCTTTTTATTCCATTATTTTGTAACAACACCAGTATCTTAAATATACTAGGATGTTTTTATGAGATTTATTAGATCTACACCTCCACACACCTTCGTCTAATGGTTAAAGAACATACTGTTTCTGTGGTTGACGATTTTTTACTTCACGAAACGATGATTGTTCAATATTCTTTTAACACCTTTAATGGTGGCCATTATGATGTCACTGTATTTTATATATAATATATATGGTATTTATGTTTACTATATCATTCTGTATTTTATATTTAAAACATACCTTTATTCTTTGCATTTGTGAAAATGCGATAATTTCATATGAGAAAGTTTGGACCTCCGCCCCTCAAGTGATGTGACTCATTAATGCAATACATGGAATTTATAAAGAATTAAATTAATGAAAATATTTTACCTATATAACATATATATTATAATTTAATTATAATATATATATATATATCGCATTTATTTTTAATTCCATTAATATGACAAAAAATTGAAAGTAGCATTCATGCGTACGTATGGCCTACCGTCTCCAAGAACGGTGCTTTTCATTTTTTATCTGCAAATGTTATGGAATAGTATAAAATGAATATTTAATGGATATATATGATATTTTAATCATTAATACTATTCTGGAAATTATTTACTTATAACTACATGGGAAATCATTTTCAAACAAGTTCATTTTTTACTCATGTACCAAACATCGACAAAAACATTTGATATGAACTAACATTATTAAAAAATTATTATAACATTATAATATGTGATATGAACTGAATAATAATATTTAAAGTAGGTCCTTAAGAAATTATAAATTTACCAATGTTTTTTATTCAGGAATATAAAGAAACGAACAAGACAAGTCGGACTTGAGGTAAGGGATCATACCTCTCTCTTTCTTTTTAAGTACACTCTTTTATGTCATTCCTTTTAAGCTCGTATTTCTTATGATTGGGATGTTATTTTATATTACTCTTACTATACTTTTTGTGTTAATATGATGAGAGACCCTATTTTATCTCATCAATTCATTTTGGATGTTTTGATTGGCGCCGTTAGGCTGCCGAATTTTCCTAAGAGATCCAACCTCTCTCTTTCTTTTTAAGTACTCTTCTTTCTGTCACTTCATTTAAGCTCCTATTTGTTATGTTGGGGGATGTTATTTTATATTTTTCTTGCTGTAAATTTTATGTTAATATGATGAGAGACCCTATTTGACTTCATCAATCCATTTTTGGATGTTTTTAGTGGCGCCGTTAGGCTGCCGAGTTTTCTTAAGGGATTTTTCATCTCACTTTTATTCCCATGAGATATATGCTGCATTTTCCACCATTTACATTGAGTGGTATACGTACTTCCCATTATTATACTCTTTGTGTAATATACATTCATTTATGAGTATTTAAATCATTGTTTTATTGTCCTTCTTTCATGGGGTGTATGTTTCGAAAGATACCCAAGTCGGTAAAGGAACATTTCACCCTCCTCTTTTTAAAAGACGTCATTTGTTGGGTATTTTAATTTACATATTTTAATGTTTGGATGTGTACTTCTATATCCGTATTGATGTAAATTTTATGTACAAGTGATGAGATATGATTTTTATCTCTCATCTTCTCATTTTCGGAATTTTGAAGTGAAGCCGTTAGGCTGTCAATTTTTTTGCAAGGGAACCTCTTAACCCAATTTTGATTCATTGGGATAAACTTGTACTACTTGAATATGTCGTTCTATGAATATGTGTGAATTACCTCTGATTGTTTTACACTTAATATCCAATTATATTTGGTTTATTAATTTGTCACACATAATTATGTAATTGATTTATCCTCAATCCAAGGATACCGTCTTTGTAAGGGACTTCGTCTCAATCTCCTATCATTGAGGCATATATTGTTCTAATACAAGACATTATTTTATACGGTGTATAACCACATTGACTTTTAATTTTATACAAAAGGACACTTTTTCTACGAATCATTTTACAAAACGACAAAAAGGAATGTTTCTTTTATCGTACGTGGTGACAATGACCTTTTCCGCCGCCACAAGTATTATTTGGTCTTTGGCTTCCTCAACAAGCCGTATTGTTTTTAAAATGAAATAAATACTATATAATCCTTTATGTATTTTGGTATTGAAATTTTTTTTATAATGGATTTGTTATGTCAATATATTTAAGTGATATATTGTGATCAAAGTGTGGAAATGTTTTCTTTCCATTACATTTGTTTTATGTCTTATGATTTTATAATGGTACTTGGACATTTGACGGGTGGTTACGTGATAAAACATATGACGGGTGGTGCTGTGAATACCAGGATGGGTGGTTACATTATAACCTCCAATTAATTGTGTATGGAAGTCGGCCGTATGGCTATTCCATTAAGTGATATGTGTGGAAGTCGACCGTATGGTTTTTTCCATTTATGTATGTTTATGTCCCAAGTTACCTTTATATGTTATGTGTTATTTATATGGGTTTTATGGTAATATTTTGGTTACAAAAGTGTAAGTAATGATCTTTTATTCAATGAAGTGTATTTTCTGTTTCATAAAGGTGAAAATTATTACTTTTATTAAGTATTCATGGTTTACTTGTTGTTGTGAAAAACAAACAGTTTTCCTTCTTTGTGTATCCCTTACTAAGCTTTTTATTTTAACACCATGTTTTTTTAAATGTTTTTCACATGACTTAATATGGAATAGGGTCATGGATGGGAATAAGGAAATGTCATTCTATCTAAAACATTGAACTAGACAACATTCTTTTTAATTGTTTTTATTTTATGGAAACATAGTAGAAGTGTCTACTTTGTAATCTTTTGAGATGTAATAGTTATGTCCTAATTCTCTAAAACTATAAACCTGAAAAGATCCTATATGTGAATTATTCATTTAATTCAATAATAATTAATGTTTAAGTCTGAGACCTTATAATCATACTCAAGGTAACCCCTTCACAACAATAAAATGTAAAAAATCTCAACACACATGTACAAATCTATAACAAAACCATGGGATATAACATGTAGACCACATACCTCGAATTTGATAATGAAAGAACTCATAATTTTAGTCTTCGATATGGATTCTAGCATATCATTAATCCATAACCTAGGTTCCATAAAAAAACTGGGATTTAGGGTTTCAGATGAAGATTGGAGAAACTACGAACCCTAATCCAAAAAAGAGAAGCAAGACAAGCATTAGACTTACCCGGGGCTTTGATCCACACCCAACGACACTCCAAATGGAAAATATTAAAGGAGAACCACATCGTGGAAGCATGGGTCATCCATGTTCGTCACTATGGTTGTAGGGTGTAAAATGGATGAGAAACCCAAGTTTGGATTTAAAATCCAAGAGTGGAAATTTTGTAAATTTTCTAACTTTTCTTGGCCACACGGTTTCCTGCACAGTTCTCCAAACTGTGTGCAAACTGTGTATGAGAAAATGTCCATATATCACCACCCTCACACGGTTTCCTGGGAATTCCACATAGTTTTCTTAACCATTTTCCAACTATGTAATATCTCTTATCCATGGGTGTACGGTTACCCAGGATACTCCGCATGGTTTTCACTAATCATGCGCCAACACTGTAACATGACCAGGAACACCCTTTTATTCATCTTTCATGTATCGAACCCCCGAGACACCCTCAAGCCTTCACATGAACATAGAGAAACACTTATCTATAAAAAAAGATGTTCGATCCAAAACATAAATTAGAACATACCTTAATAAAAATTGGGACCTTACATCATCCCCATGTTAAAACATCTCATCTTCAATATGCTCTTCCCAAGAATCACTTAATCTTCTGATAGGAGATCATACCTCTTTTCCTCTCACCCCATTCCTGCATTTCAAGATTCTGGTTTCACATCACAATGCCCATTTAATATATATCAAGGGCACATACATTCCTTACATGTCTTCCCCACCCCAACCACAACACAAACCAAAAACACTTCATGGATGCATCAACTACAACTATACCCAACCACTAGAATTACATAAAAAAATAGAAAATATTTCGTGACTCACTACACATGGATACTTTGCGTACAACATCACATCATCATGGAAGAACCAATCGACCCCACATCATCCCGATCCTCTATACGGCTTATGAACTAAATAATTTGGCATCCTTTTCCCCTATTTTCCAAACTCTAAGGGTGAAAAAACCGATACGACCTCGAGGAAAAACCCACGATCATTCCAACCAAATTCCATAATGAATCATTCCACAACTATACATCCAATCCAAACCCAAACTCATGGCTACTCAACCATTTAAACTCATCACAAAACCCTTTACAATGGACAACTCACCTTAACGATGACCACTCGAGTCCTTCCAACCTGAAACTCTGATCACATCATCAACCAACCATTATCCGGTATGGTAATATCCACTATTTTCGGTTACTTGGTAACTTCACATTCATCATAGACCCACACAAACCTCAAACCAACTTTCGCATCACCTGATATATTCCAATTAACTACGCCCCAACATCCATTGGAGCATTACTCTACTTTGGAATACAGATACATCATCAAACCCATTGTGGAAAACAACCAGACACTATCCATTAAATGAGTAAGATCATCCTGACTTCACTCAGGTACAACTTCATTTTAAAATGGATATTTCTTCCACAATATGAACCTCGATGTGGTTCACTCTTACCACACCCATTCAAGTTTACCATCTCAAGTTGGACTGACCCTGACTGGCTTGTCCTAGAACACCCACCTCCCACAAATGGTACACTACCCCTTCCTCACCTTCCCAAGGTGCTTGATAACTTGATGCCTATCAGTATCATCCCACACACCCACTGAGGATGTTCTTATTATTCTAGTAAAACCCCATCATCAGGGCATTACCGCCCTCCAGACTGTCATTGGGCATCACCCTGGGCCTTACACCACATCACATGGCTCAGGATCCCTCAAATTCAAGATTTCCCAAAACTACCCAAGGAGAAATTACTCGAGTCTAACCTCGATCATCATTGGAGTTATAGAACTCAACCTCTCTTACCACAAACTATTTTCATATCCAACCAAACCCTTCTACACCTTTGTAACCGACATCACATGCTTCAAATGGAACCACCCTGATCTCGAATCCAACACATGGATCATCAGTCACCACATCCAAATATCACCTTGCCTCTCTAAGGAACCTAACAAGAACCTTACATGTTTCTCATTGGAATCCTGGTGCCACTACACCAACTCAATTTTCGCCTCTCCATATCTAGGATAGTCTTATCACTCCCCACATTTGGAGTGTCATTATCATCGGTCACCAGGAGGGATTCGAACCACCAAATCTTATACTCGATCCCAATCTGAACCCAAAACATATACATGGATATCTAGATTTTTCCCAAAACAAGTAAATGAATGACACTTAGTGCCCATTACCGACTTCCATGAAAAGCAGCAATGACGTTTGTTGACACCTGGTCTATCTCGAGCACCTCACCCTAAGCTATCATGCTGTAAATCCCACCATCAAGGGCAATTTTAGGCGATCGTGGGGTTTTTTAATTATATGGGGTAGGGTTTAAATTAATTGGGGAAATGGGGTTGTCTAGCGCCAAATGAAGTGGCGCTGGACAAAAAAGTGACAGAGCGCCACTTGAAGTGGCGCTTTGACCACTTCATCCCCACACCCCAACCCCATATATATATATATATATATATAATAAACTTATTTATTATTATAAATTTAATTATTAAAATAAATACAATAATTATAATAAATATAATTAAAAAAATAAATACAATAAATACCTATTTATATTCTTTATTATAAATATATAATTATGATAAATTATATTTATTATAATAAATTTATTTATATTTAATATAAATATAATACATAAATTAATTATATTATATTTATTATAATTATATATTTATTGTATTTATAATTATACATTTATTATAATTCTATATTTATTATATTTATAATTATATAATTATTATAATTAGAATTATAGAAATTATAATAAATTTATAATTATAAAAATAATAATTATGATAAATATATAATTATGATAAATATATAATAGTAATAAATATATAAACATAATAAATATTCAATTATAATAAATATTTAATTATAATAAATGTATAATAAAATAAATATATAAATATAATAAATATTAAATAGTAATAATTATATAATTATAAATATAAAAAATCCAAAATTATATATATATATAATAAAATTATTTATAATAAAATTATTTATTATTATAAAAATAATTACAAAAATAAATACAATAAAATAAATATAATATAAATTAAATATAATATAATCAAATATAGTAAATATAATATAATAAATTACAAATATAATAAAGTATAAATGTAATAAATTATAAATATAATAAAATTTATATAATAAATTATAAATATAATAATTATTATATAAATATAAATATAAATATAATAATTATATAATAAATATAAATATATATTACAATGATAATTATATATTTAAAATCATAATAATTAAATAATTATAAATATAATAATTATATAATTATAAATATAACAAATATAATTATAATTATTTATATATTTTATTTTATTTTTATATTTATACTTATATAATAAATATACTATATTTATTATATTAGTTATATTTATTTTAATTTATTTTGTATTTATAAATTATTATATAATAAATTATTAAACTAATAATTATTATATACTAAATTATAAATATAATAATTATATAATTATATATTTATTGTATTTATAATTATACATTTATTATAATTAAATATTTATTATATTTATAAATATATAATTATTATAATTAGAATCATAGAATTATAATAAACTTATAATTATAAATATAATAATTATAATAAATATGTAATTATGATAAAAATATAATAATAATAAATATGTAAATATAATAAATATATAATTATAATAATTATATAATAATAATAAATATATAAATATAAAATTATAATTATATAATATTTATTATAATAAATATCTAATAAATGTATAATGAATACTATTATAATAAATATTATAATAAATGCACAATAAATTATAATAAACATATAATAAATATTATTATAATAAATATTATTATAATAAATATACATTTATAATATTTATTATAATAAATATATAATAAATTTATATTAAATATTATTATAATAATTATTATAATAAATGTATAGTAAATGTATAGTAAATGTATATTAAATAGTTGTAATACATTTATTATAAATGTATATTGATTATAATAAATATTATAATATTTAATAATAATAAATGTGTATTTATATTTATATTTATAATAAATATTATTTATCAATTATAATAAATCTACATTTATTTTTTACATTTATTATAATAAATATGTATAATAATTGTATAATAATTATTATAATACATTTATTATATAATTATAATATAGTAAATGTAATATGTAATTATTTATATATATTATATAATTACCATATCTATATTTATTTTATTTATAATTATATAATAATAATAATATTTATAATTTATTATATACTTATATTTATTATTTAAATATATTAATTTTATAATTTATTATATTTATTATGTTTAGAATTTATTATGTATGTATTATATTTTATTTTTTTATATAATTATATTATATAATTATTTATATTTATATTTATTATATTTTATTAATTATATTTATTATATTTAATTATATTCTATTTATAATTTATTATAATAAATTTTATATATATATATATATATGCGGGTTAGGGGTGGTGTGGGGCCGGTCAAAGTGCCACTTCAAGTGACGGATGTTATATTTAATTATATTTAATTACATTATATTAAATTTATTTTAATGTATAATAATTTATTTATAAAAAATTTATTTTATTATGAATTATATTATATTTATTATATTTTATTATATTATATTTTATTTATTTTTTTAATTATTTTTATAATAATAAATAAATTTATTTATAAAACATTTATTATAAATAAATTTATTATATATATATAATTATGGATTTGTTAAATTTATAATTATATAATTATTATAATATTATATTTATATATTTATATATTTATTTTAGTATACGTTTATTATAATTAAATATTTATTATAATTGAATATTTATTATATTTATATATTTATTGCTATTATATATTTATTATAAAAAATATAATTATGTATTTATTGTATTTATTTTTTTAATTATATTTATTATAATTATTGTATTTATTTTAGTAATTAAATTTATAATAATAAATAAGTTTATTATATATATATATATGGGGTTGGGGTGTGGGGCCGAAGTGGTCAAAGCGCCACTTCAAGTGGCGCTTTGTAACTTTTTTGTCCAGCGCCACTTCATTTGGCGCTGGACAACCCCATTTCCACAATTAATTTCAACCCTACAACATATAATTTAAAAATAACCATATCGCCTAAAATTTCCCACCATCAACCTCCACATATACCATTTCCATGAGCTTCAAATTTGTTATGCCCCTCACCCATCCAAACACCTTCACGTCTCTTGGTGTAAATCCAGAGCTTCTCAACATACCTGGGATGGTATCAAAATATTGGGTAGGATCATCACAAGATGAGGTATGCTAAGATGTTTTCAAAGAACACAACCTCCAACATATCCTTTTTTGATGTCGAACTGTGGGACACCATCTCCTTTTAAGGATTTCGGGCTTCCCTGACAAACACGTCTCATCAACACTTAGCCACCACCACTCATGTGTGATTTCCAAACATGTTCAACCATCGCTCCATAGCCAAACCACAAAGCATCCATGAACCAATATTTCATGTAATGCCCTGACCCCAGTTACCCAGAGTCGGTGCATTATTATATAACATTGACATAATAAAAAAAGATCAAGTTTCTAAAGACCGATTAGTTTAGTATCCTTGCAATCACTAGACACATTCATAATGTTTATATTACATCATAATGTGAAAAACAACAATAATATAGTCTCCATAGCACACACTCATATTCCCATCAGACTGTCCCTATAGGTCAGTCATAAAATATTTCTTCACATCCTGGGAAAAATAAAACATAGAAAGGGGTGAGCTCAGATTCTCAGTAAGGATAACAATATAGCGGAAACATTCACAAATAAGCATTAACATTTAAGGCAATGTATAACTAAAACAAAAGCATTTTAAACGTGAATTTCATCATAATATAGAAAAAATAAAATGAAATAATGTCATTTACTTCTTCACATTGATATTTTACTAGTCAAATAATCACATACAATATCAATAACGACTTTCATAATGATGGGATGCATAATGTCAGACTATCATAACCACATATCCAAGGCCCCGTGCCAAGACTACAAATTAGTTTTTTTCCAGGGCTTATGCCAAGACACTAGTTTCTCTCATGAGACCTACCAATGCATAGAGGAGTTATAGCAGGCTCCACCCATCACTTACGAAGTCCAATGCATTCCCATTTGAAAAGGTTTAAACATAACATAAACATTCGTATTAAAACTAGCATACGAAATGTAAATACTTTATCCATAAACATGGAATGGTATAAAAATAACACATCCACAGTCAAACATATCACAAAAACTTCAATACAATATGGATGTTTTGTATCATAATAAATCAACTTCAAATAAGCTTAAAATCTATCAAAGGATGTTGACATAGATGAAATCAAAACTATTTGAGAGAAATATCTCTTTTTTTGAAATCATTTAAAAGTCACATATTTATAAAATAAAAAATTTACATTGAAAATATTCTTATAATCTTGTAAGGGACGCTTCAGCGATTTTATAAATGTGGAAAATATCTGCACCCGCCGTATAAATTAAAAAGACATTCTTGCAGTAATTTTGTCAAAAAGGTTAAAAAGGACCTTGTTTGGAAAACGACAGAAAGATTACTTTCAAAACATTTTATAAAAATTAAAACAATGGTATAAATGACTTTAACCCATAGTCTAGTAAATATTAAATATGTTTTGGAGTACATTTTTAAGAAACATGGATGTGGATGATAAAGAGGTCCAAATAGATAATTATGTATAAACAATCGCGGATAATGAAGAGATTGTGAAATAAACCCTTACCTTGCACTTTTCCTTGGTCGAGGGTTGGTTATCCTCTTGTATAATTGTTAAGTAATTTTTATTAAATTATACAAGAATAATATACATAAATATGATATCATATATGATATTTTAATATTTCTTTGTTAACAATATTTTCGTATTATCTTCGTTTCAGGTGTTAACTGATTCGTTTTCCTTTATATGATTTGTTACGTAAGTCGTGTTTGTTATGGATAGGTTGTATCTTATTCATATACATAATGATATCATGTACTTAAACAATAATTTTAGTCATAAAATTAGAAGTATTCTTGAATGGATATGATGGGGAAATGAATCTCATCGCGTTCGTGGAAACAATAATCCGTACGTACGCACGAGCGACAATATCATTTTTTTGATATTAAAATAATATATAATTGGATGGTATATCATATATACCGAATCATTATAATGTAATATTTATTATTTATTTCAATTACACATCAATCTCAAACCCATCCACGTAATAATGTTTTGCATAACAATTACACCACGATGTGGAGATGGTAAGCTGTACATATGCACGTTTGGAAAACATGTCATTCAAAGGATGGATAGAATACTGAATATGGTAGTACCATATTTATAATAACATCACAATATATATAAGATGCTGGATTTATTTTTTTATAATGGAAATAACAATGAAAGAAGAAGATGAAGAAGAAAGGAACTTGAAAGAGGGTGGTGAAATTATTACCTCTTTTGTGGGTTCTTCCTTTTGATTTGATAAAAAGGGCTCTTTAAGGTGGATTTTTTACTAAAGTAAGGAATATAGGATAAAGGGAGGGAATTTTAGAGGATATTTTGATAGGGTTTGGCAGAACCAAATGGATTTTAAGGTGTGAATAATTGGTTATAAGTTGTGTCCTTTTATAAGGGGGAGGAGGGGTTCTCTAGAAAAAACATAAAGTATTAATTTATAATAAATTTATATTCGGTTTCTAATTTCTCAAAAGTGTATTATTAAAATTCTACAGTGGGTACGGGTCAAAATAATTTCATCCAATATATTTTATACAGGTTTCTGTCACTATATTAACCTTATCATTTATATTTAACTCTTACTTAAATAGTTTGACATTTACCATGTCACTTTGTATTTTTATATTATATGGTTAATAAACTTACTATATATTTCTAAGAGACTCCCAAGTGGTCCATTAATGATACACCTATCATTATATAAGTAATTTTTCCGAACCTTATATTTTTAGGAATATAATATGAAATTATAATATAATATTTGTTTTATAAACTCTTTTTTGTCAATTTTGACACTACTTTATAATTTATTTTTGATAAAGTCATAAACACTTTATTAATTCCAACAAAATTCATTTAATCAGTCCTAAAATGTCATATTAATCAATAAAATTAGTTTATGGCATAAAAAGTTTCATATTATATTTATTTTAATATTTATAATAAGAATCATTTGATTCATTCATTAATAATGAAAAATTCTGCATCATTATTGTGTCATAAATAAATTTTATTATTCAATGTCTAAAAATTATTAATAAAATAAAATTATGTAGGAAGTCATTTTATATTTCTAATGAATACTTATAGTAGAAAATATAACTTATATAACCCTATGTAAAAATTATTTTTCTAAAAGATATATGATTATGTCATTTTTGTTTTTACACTAACTTAATTAATATAAAGTGTCATTATCACTTACAAGTGGATCCATGGGATCCCAAAATCAACCCAAAGATGCCCATGGTTGGACATGTATCAACCAATAGGGTTAAGACCCGTTTTAATGTAATTTATTATTATTATAATATTATTTTTTACCCTAATTTACCGGATTTACCCTTTAACCACGATAAATAAAATATTTACCGAAGTAATTATTAAAAATTTCTAAAAAAAGTTACCTATTTACATAATTTGGACCTCCTTATTATAAATATGGAATCCATTTTTCTAAATTCAAAACATAGAAGTGGCAGTAATAAATTTAAAATTAATTTCCGTTGTTAAAACAAAAAAGCATGTTTTTAATAGATAATAACTATCAAAAGATTGGCACTTGCTTATGTCCAGTTTAAATGTGAATTTATATCCAATGAACAACATTGGATTAAATGGTAAAAATAAAATCTAATTATACTCAAAAATAACTCAAATTCATATTTTATCCCTATTAATTATTTCAATTTAAAAAGTTTTTTTGGATAAAATTTAGTAAATTTCACTATTCATCAAAATTTGAAAGTTATCAGAAAAGTACCAAAAATTCACCCTGTGCTAATTTCAATATTCTGAATCAAAAAATGAAGTCCATTTTAAAAGATAAATTTATAAAATTTCAAAAATTGGGTACTACTATTCATAACGGCTAGTTTGATTGGTTGTGGTGTGTGTTAGAACTCCAAGTTGCGTATAACACACGCTACTATATTATTCAAAGGGTAACGTACCGTGGAAGCTTGGGGTGTTACATTCTCCCCTCCTTAAAATAATTTCGTCCTCAAAATTTCTAGAATATTACTGGAAAAAAAGGACTCGGACGGTTCTTCAACATAAGTTCCTCGGGTTCAAACACTGCTTCTTTCATCTTATGGTTTCTCCATTGAACTTTTACCAGACGAGTCGTCCAGTTTCTCAACACTTGTTCTCTAGTATCAAGAATCCTAATGGGATCTTCACAATAAGATAAATCAGGTTATGATTCTAATTCCTCATAGGTAAGTACATGCGTTGGGTTAGGAATGTATTTTCTCAACAGTGATACGTGGAACACGTCATGAACTTTGTATAGATTTGGCGACATTGAAAAACAGTAACTAACAACCCCTATTCGTTCTAGAATTTCAAAATGTCTGATGTACCTTGGACTCAATTTACCTTTCTTACCGAAACATATAAATCCCTTATATGGAGATACCTTCAAGAAAACATGATCTCCTTCCTGAAATTCCAAATCCTTCCTTCGGTTATCGGCATAGCTCTTCTACCTGCTTTGAGCTACTTTGATGTGGTTTTGGATTACCTTCACCTATTCCATCATTTCCTCCACCAGTTCTGGGCCTATGAGTTTTCTTTCGCCAACATCATCCCAGCAGGTTGGTGTGCGACATCTCTTTCCTTATAACGCTTCATACGGTGCCATCTGAATACTTGAATGGAACCTATTGTTATTGTAAAATTATACCATAGGTAAATATTGATCCCACATACCCTGAAAGTAAAGTGATCAAGATCACAACATGTCTTTAAATGATTGAATAGTCCGTTCTGATTTTCCATCAGTTTGGGGGTGTTAAGCAGTGCTCAAATGATGTTCAGAATCCAAGGACTTATGAATACTCTTCTAGGATCTTGAAGTAAAATGGGGATCATGATCAGAAAAAATCGATAGGGGTACTCCATGAAGTCTCACATCTTCATTAATATATAGTCTTGCAAGATTTTCAAGTGGTAGATATTCTCTTATAGAAATAAAATGTGCTAACTTGGTAAGACGATCAAAAATGACTAATATTTCATAATTCCTTATAGGATTCTTTGGTAGTCCCATGACAAAGTCCATCATGATATTATCCCATCTCCAATCAGGTATGGGAAGAGGTCGCATGACTCCACCAGGTTGTTTCCTTCCAGATTTCACTTGTTGACAAACTATTAATAGTGACACAGAATCAGCAATCTCCCTCTTCATGTTGTTTCACAAAAAATGTTCCCTAAAATATCTATACATTTTGGTGCTCCCAGGGTGTATAGAGAAATTGGAACTATGAGCATCGTCCAACAATTCCCTTTTTAGATCAGGTATATCTGGAACACAAAGTCTCTTCACAATTTTCAAAATTCCATTTTCATATACAAAGACACTCAATCTCACATCCTTCACAGCTTTAATCTTCTTTTGAAACTCTTCATCTTTGGTCTGAGAAATCTTAATCGTTTCTAGTAAAGATGGTTTGGAAACCATTTGAAAAATTATTGATGTTTCACCTTCCATGGTGATTACCATATCCATCTTCACTAGATCCATGTATATAAGATCCTTTTAAACTCTCATCTTGTTTGAAACACCATGATCCTTTCAACTCAAAGCATCTTCTACCTTATTTGCCTTCCCCGGGTGGTAGTGTATCATGAAATCGTAATCTTTGAGTAATTCAAGACATCTCCTTTTCCTCATGTTGAGTTGTTTTTATGAGAAAATATACTTCAAACTCTTGTGATCCATATAAATCTCACATTTCTCACCACAGAGATAGTGTCTCCAAATCCTCAAAGCAAGGATTATAGAAGCTAACTCAAGTTCATGAGTAGGATATTTTTTATTATGAGTTTTCAGTTGTTGTGATGCATAGGCAATAACTTTATCATTTTGGATAAGGACACAGCCAAGCACTTTCTTCAATGCATCACTATAAATAACAAACTCATCATTCCCCGATGGTAGAGTCAATATAAGAGCATTGACTAATATTCTATTATGTTCTTAAAAAAATTCTTCACACTCTTTTGTCGAAAAAAATTTAACCCCATTACTTATTAGATTTGTTAATGGGTTATCCAATCAGGAAAAATTATGGACGAAATGTTGATAATAACCTAGTAATCCAATAAAACTGTATACATCAAGTATACTCGTTGGTGCTGGCCATTATTGGATTGCCTTGGTCTTAGAAGGATCAATTGAAATTCCATCCTTAGAGACAATATGGAGAAGAAAAGAAATCTCCTGAAGTCATAATTCACACTTGTTAAAAATCCTATATAATTCATCTCTTCAAAGAGTCTTCAGGATATTGCGCAAGTGATTTTCATGATCTTAGTAGCTTTTGGAGTATTCCAAGATATCATCAATAAATACCACTACAAAAACATCGAGATATTCCTTGAAAACTCTATTCATTAGAACCATGAATACAAAGGGTGAATTAGTCAAACCAAAAGGAATTAACGTAAACTCGTAATGCCCGTACATGGTTCGAAATGATGTCTTCGGAATGTCTTCCTTATTTACACAGAACTGATGGTATACAGATCAATGGTCAATCATTTAAAAGTATTGAGCTCCATGCTGTTTTTCAAATAAATCATCAATACAAGGTAGGGGATTGTTGTTCTTTATTATTATAGCATTGATTTACCTGTATTTGATACATAACCTTATAGATCCATCTTTCTTATTAATAAAAAGGATAAGGACTCCCCATGGTAAAACACTAGGGAAAATAAATCCCTTATTACTCAATTCCTCTAGTTGTTTATTTAGTTCAATTAATTCCACAGTGGCCATTCTATATGTGGTCTTCAAAATAGTCCTTGAATCAGGAAATAAACCAATGGAAAACTCAATTTCTCGTTCTAGAGGATGTCCAGGTAAATCTTCCAGAAACACATCTATATATTATTTCACAATAGGTACATTATCTATTTGAACATTCCATTCCTTACCCACAATTATTTCATTTCCTTCCTCCCCGATAATTGAATTTAGTTGAGCTACTGGGGGTGGATCTAGATAAGAGTTAAGTGGTGACGATTTTGGTCTAAATATAAGGTGTTTCTTGTCATCATCATAAAAAACCATAACCTATTTCTTCTTACAATAAATATTCGCATCATAGTCTGAATGCCAATCCATACCGAGGATTATATCAAATTAAATCATGGGAATGATGATGAGATCAGCAGATAAAGAAAATTTATATGCTCTAATGGGGTATGATTCATAGAAGTTTGTAGCAATGATACTTCCCTTCAGAGTTTTGATTGACATCTCTCTTGTTAAATAAAATTGGAAATATCTAATTTTCATAGCAAACTGGGAAGATATGAAACAATGTGATGATCCAGAATCAAATAACGAATTGGAAAAACTTGAGGAAACCATTAAATTACCTTCCGCCACATCTTTAGGAGCTTCTACATCAGCAGTAGTTATAGTAGATGCTTAGCCTTGATCCCTTGGCCTTTTCCGAGGTAAGTTTCCCTGACTTTTATGACATTCATTTGCATAATGTACATATCCCTGTAATTGTAGCATTGAACATCAGTAGCTTCTTTCTTCCCCTTGCAATCATGATCTTGATGGCCTTTTTCACCTTACTTATAACAGACTCCCATTCCTTTCAAGAAAGTACAAGGGTTTTCTTCCCACATTTACTGCAGGATGTATATTCAAATTTTCCCTTCTTCCCCTTACTTCCATTCCCAGAGTGATAAGCAGATCTCTTCTGCTCTTTCTTTGCTTTAATGTCATAAGACATAGATAATTCCTTTTTTGTCTTGATAGTACATGAGACAATATCTTCGTACGACGATAAGGATTGTGAGACTAATGCTTGATGAAGAAATGGTCTTAAGCCATCAATCTCACTTCTTGGGTTACATATATAATCTGATGCACGCCTCACTAACCTTGTTAAGTTAGCCTCATACTTTGCAACATTCTTATCCTCCTTTTGTCTCAGACTCAGAAATTGTCTTTCCATATATTCTCGATGGTCAAAAGGAAACTATTTTTCTATGAAAAGCTCTTTGAACTCTCTCCATTCCATATTTGATACTTCATCATCCTTCTTTGTAGTTTTTATCAATGACTACCATTGATCAACATCTCTAATGAGGCGATAAATGGCCATCAAAACATTATCCCTTTCACTACTCCCCAAAGACTGAAATATTTTTTCTTGGGAACTTATCCATTGCTCAGACTCTAATGGATTTGTAATCCCATTGAATGTTGGTGGTTGTTGCCTCATGAAGCGAACTAACATTGATCCTCTAGGCTGCGGATCAGGGTGCTCCATACAGGTAAGGTTATTATTCATAACCTGGGTTAGTTGTCCCAGTATGGTGATTAGATGATCGGCACCAGTTGCATCACCAGCTCCACTATAATTATCTTGAGCATGAGGGAAATCCCTACATGGAGTGCATGCATTGATACAGTTTTCATTCCTTCCACTAGGCACCATTTCTAAACAATGGCATAAAATAGATAAGTCTATGAATCAAAATACACAATTCCATACTTTTAAAACACTTAACATAAATTGAACTATTTATGGATATAATCCCAAATCATTAAAAAATGTTTTCTTTGAGGAATTATATACTCATAAATCCTTCATAATGTTTTTTAAAGAAAATAAGAACTATCCAAAGCATATCCCCCAGGAGTGTTGTAACCAAGAGTACAGCAAGGGCCGTTGCCGTGCACCAGTTTCCGTTCGGGTTTAGCTCAAAGCTGTGTTTTATGATTTTACCACTAGCTACATCTATGCTAGAGCCGCCTCTACCTGCTCATATCTAGATAGGGATGTATTTCTCGGAAAACTCACAAAATCTATACAATACCAAATTTCTAGGATGTTCTTCTATACTAATCCTAAAATTCCATCTTAAGTCTATGTGCTCTAATCAGAGTTTATCTAAATCTAGCTTCCAAGGTTTGTACTAAACTTTCTCTGATACCAATTGTAATGCCCCAACCCCAGTTACCCAATTTTGGTGCATTATTACATAGCATTGGCATGATCACAAAAGATCATGTCTCAAAAGAGTGATTAGTTTAGTAGTCTTGGAATAACTAGATACATTCATAAAGTTTACATTACATCATAAAGTGAAATAACAGAATAATATAGTCTCCATAGCCCACACTCATATCCCCTTCAGACTATCCCTGCAGGTTAGTGATAAAATATTTCTTCACATCCTAGGAAAAAACATAGAAAGGGTTGAGCTCAGATGCTTAATAAAGATAAAAATGTAGCGAAAACTTTCACAAATAAGAATAAACATTTAAGGCAATGTATAACTAATACAAAATCCTTTTAAACATGAACTTCATCATAATATGGAAGAAATAAAATGAAATAATTCCATTTACTTCTTCACATAGATATTATACTAGTCGAATAATCACATGAAATATTAATAAACACTTTCATAATGATAGAATGCATAACTCCTGACTATCATAACCACATAGCCAAGGCCTCGTGCCAAGACTAAAAATAAGATTTTGTCAAGGCCTTGTGCCAAGACACTAGTTTGTCACATGAGACCTACCGATGCACTGAGGAGATATAGCGGGCTCCACCTGTCACTTACTAAGTCCAATGCATTCCCATTTTAAAAGGTTTAAACATAACATAAATATTCGTATTAAAACTAGCATACGAAATGTAAATACTTTATCCATAAACCATGAATGGAATAAAAATAACACATCCAAAGTCAAACATATCACAAAACGTTCAATACAATATTTAAGATTTGTATCATAATAAATCAACTTCAAAGAAGCTTAAAATCCATCAAAGGATGTTGACATAGATGAAATCAAAACTCTTTGAGAGAAATATCTCTTTTTTTGAAATCATTTAAAAGTCACATAATTATAAAAGAAAACATTTACTTTGAAAATATTCTTATAATCTTGTAAGATAATCTTGGTAGATTTTATAACGGAAGAAAATAGCCACACCCGCCATATAAGTTAAAAAGGCATTCTTACCTTAATTTTGTCGAAAAGGTTAAAAAGGACCTTGTCTGGAAAAGGACGGAAGAATTCCTTTAAAACCATTTTATAAAAAGTCAAACAAGGGTATAAATGACTTTAACCCATATTCTAGTAAATAGTAAAAATGTTTTGGAGAACATTTGTAATAAACATGGATGTGGATGATAAATAGGTCCCAGTAGATAATTACGTATAAACAACCTCAGATAATGAAGAAATTGTAAAATAAACACTTACCTTGTACTTTTCCTTGATCGAGGGTAGTTTAACCTCCTTTATAATAGTTAAGTAATTGTTATTAAATTATACAAGAATCATATACATAAATATGATATCATATATGATCTTTTAATATTTCTTTTTTAATAATAGTTTAGTATTATCATTGTTTCAAGTGTTAATTGAATCATTTTCCATTATATTATTTGTTACGTAAGCCGTGTTTGGTATGGATAGGTTGTATCTTATTCATATCCAAAATGATATCAAGTCCTTAAATATTACATTTAAACATAAAATGATAATTAGTCTTGAATGGATATGATTTGAAATGAATCTCATCACGTTCATGGAGACGGTAATCCATACGTACACACGAGCGACAATATCATTTTTTTGATATTAAAATAATATATAATTGGATTAAATATCATATATACAGATTCATTATAATTTTATATTTATTATTTACTTCAATTACACATCAATATCATACACATCATGTAATAATGTTTTGAATAACAATTACATCATGACGTGGAGACGGTAAGCCATACGTACACACATATGGTGACATATCATTCAAAGGAGGGATAGAATACTGAATATGGTTGTACCATATTTATAATAACATAAAATTACATATAAGATACTGGATTTATTGTTTTATAATGGAAATAACAAAGAAAGAAGAAGCTGAAGTAGAAATGAACATGAAAGAGGGTGGTGAACTTATTACCTCTTCTTGGGGTTCTTCCTTTTGATTTGGTCAAAAGGGCTCCTTAAGTTGGCTTCCTGACTAAATTAATGCCTTTAGGATGAAGTGAGGGAAGTTGAGAGGATATTTTGGAAGGGGTTGGCCAAAAAAAATTCTTTGATGGTATGAATAATTCGTTAGAAGAGGTGTCCTTTTATAAGGGGGGGAGGGGATCTCTATGAAAAACTTAATGTATTAACTTATTATAAATTCATATTCGGTTTCTAATGGCTCCAATGTGGATTATTCAAAGTCTAAGGTGGGTATGGGTATAAATCCTTTCATCCAACAGATTTTAGACATGTTCGGTTCAATATATTAACCTTATCATTTATATTTAACTCTTAGTTAAATAGTTTGACATTTTCCATGTCACGTTGTATTTTCATATAATATGGTTAATAAACATACTATATACATACAAGAGACCCCCAAGTGGTATATTAATGATAATCCTATCAATATATAAGTCCTTTGTCCGATCATTATATTTTTAGGAATATAATTTGAATTAATAATATAATATTTAATTTAAAAACTCTTTTATGTCAATTTTGACACTATTTTATAATTTATTTTTGTAAAAGTCTTAAAAACATTGTTAATTAGAACCAATTTCACTTAAGCAATCCATATTAATCACTAAAATTCGTGGATGGAATCAAAACTTTTAAATTATATTTATTTTAATAATTATAATACCAATTATTTGATTCATTCATTAATAATGAAAATACAGCATCATTATTGTGTCATAAATAAATTCTATAATTAAATGTATAAAAATTATAAATAAAATACCATTATGTAGGAAATAGTTTTATATTTATAATGAATATTTGTAGTAGAAAATATAACATATATAACCCTATGTAATTTTTTTTTCTAAAAGATATATGCTTTTGTCATTTTTGTTTTTACTTTTACTTAATTAATATAAAGTGTCATTATCACTTACAAGTGGATCCATGGGGTCCCAAAATCAACCCAAAGATTCCCATGGTTGGACATGTATCAACCAATAGTGTTAGGACACGTTTTAGGGTAATTTATTTTTATTATAAAATTATTATTTTACCCTTATTTGTCGGATTTACCCTTTAACCATAGTAAATAAAATATTTACCAAAATAATAATTTGAAATGTCTAAAAATGAAAGTTACCTATTTACAAAATGTTGAACTCATGAATATAAATATGAAATCCATTTTTCTAAATTAAAACACATAAGTGGAAGTAATTAATTTAAAATTAATTCCTGTTGTTAAAACAAAGAAGCGTGTTTTGAAGAGATAATAATTATCAAATGATTGGCATTTGCTTATATGCAGTTTAAATGTGAATTTATATCCAATGACAAACATTGGATTAAATGGTAAAAATATAATCTAATTATAATCTAAAATCACTCAAATTCATAATTTATCACTATTAATTATTTTGATTGAAAAATTTGTTTTTAATTAAAATTTGGTAATTTTCATTATTCAGCAAAATATGAAAGTTATCAGAAAAGTACCAAAAATTAAACCAAATCTAATTTTGATATTTTGAATCCAAAAATGAAGTACATTTTGGAAGATAAAATGTATAAAATTTCAAAAAGTGGGTATTACTATTCATAACGGCTAGTTTGATGGGTTATGGTGTGTGTTAGAACTCGAAGTTGCGTATAACACACACTACTGTATTATTCAATGAGAAACGTATCGTGGAAGCTTGGGGTGTTACATTCTATATGGAACTACTTCCAACACACTGCTAGATTCCTTTTGATGCATCCCATCTAGCTAACAACCAATTCACAATAGTCTAACACACTAATCAAACCATATGTATCTCCCAAATCATCCATGAATTGGGTATATCCCACCACCTTCTTACAAATGTAACCATGTCATTTGGTAAGTCAGTATCATCATACCTGAGGCAGCATCTACATCTCACCCAACAACTAGACCATTCCTACAATCATGTTCAGCCCTGTCACCACCCTCACCTCGAGTTCCACCAAAAAGTGAGAGCATATAACCACACTTCCGCTATCCTTTATTTTTTCCCAAAAACAACTTCATGACCTAAATTAGTCATTATTCAAAGAGGTGAGTCAGTCATACATAAGATAGAACCCTTAGAAGAAAACCTTAAATATTATCACATGAATTATGATTACCTTACAAAAGAACTGAGGCACCACTATGGCATTTATTAACTCGGCGGTACTCAGTATACATTGACACCACCTCTAGAGCATCTCTAATGCTCACATTCCATGATAATTTCACCATTGGCCGATCCTCCCATGAGTTCACCCTTTATTTTTCTAGAACTATCAACAGATAAACACATTTTCAGTTACACCACCATCCATCAGCCTTCTAACTTATCATCCTATGAAAAAACTACATCTGTGACAATCTATGTACCACTATCAATGTCCAAAACGTCCACATGTGAGACACACACCCAATAGCACTACAAACGTCATCTGAGCTCTCTCATAGGTCACCATGAATTTCGAATGATACAGAATCTCTAGACCGTCACTACATGAAAATAAGTTGAACCTTTCTCCAAACCAAACATATCTTGAAACGGAGATAAAAATGCTCATGAATGGCACACTCACCCCCATTCTGGTTCACATTGTGCCTAGCGCACCAAAAAACCAATTACACTAGGGTCTGTACCGAAGGTGTACACATTCAACAACACAACGAGAAAAAAATCCTTTCTAGATTCAATACGCAACTTGTAAGGTCTATAATCATAATGTCACCATGACCCAGGCAGCATCCTTAGGGTCCAGCATGTACTATGTACGGTCATGAACCACAAGAGTTTCCTCACTCACATTACTGAAAAATACCTCACAACCCAAAGCCCACAACCCTACCATGGTTTCCCTAAACACACCATCTAGGCTACATCATAATCATAAAGGACTCACAATACAAAGTCCCAAACTAGGTCACCCTTAGTTCCCCAACCCACACCTACAAGGTTTAGAGTAACAACACAAAGGATACCCACCTTTGAACATAATAATTCCCATTTTAAAACTCTCATTATCCCGATGATTCGAAGTGTGACCAACCTAATTAAACTATATGTGGGTTATATCTCACACTATTAATCTTAAAGAGGACAATCTTGATACTCTATCCCAATGATCATCATCACACCTTAAACACTACCCCTTACCATACCTACTACGATCATGGTCAATAAGGGGTAACCAGTTTATTTAATCAAAATTCCTCCATCAACACATCATCAAACCAATTTTTATTTTACAACATGATCCTTTCCTCTTAGGAACATTTACCATTTCACAACTTGTTACAATCCTCATCTTAACCCATTTAAATCTTTCATTAGAAAATATTCGTAAATTAATTTACCATCATTATAAAATCCTTTAGACACAAAACCATATTTACAATTTATCGCAACCCAAAATGTTATCCCATTAATAAAATTTCTTTATACATGATTTTCCTCAACTATTAATTTAAATTTAGTTTATTCACTATCATTAATTACAATTATTAGGCATCATTTTCTTAAAATTTTTCAAGGAAGTATAATTAATTGTACTCTCTATGCTCCGCACACCCATCCTGTGTGTGTGTGCCTATAATGATTCATGACACCTATATCCTAGGGTTCATAAAATTATTCTTGAACACACAACCTAACGCCAGTCCAAAAATGAGAAAAATATCATAAATCAATCATATAACACATCATGTGCATCACCCAATGGTAAAATATCATTCAACATTAAGAACACACATCGAGAACAACAATTTCCACCCAAGGTGACTTTGGTCTTCCCTCATAAATGGGTTAGATACTCCCAAGAATGAGCACATTGACAAGGCCCAACACATCTGAATCTATTTTATACCCTCCCCAAATAGAAATAAAGAGAAAAGAGCTCCTTTGATACCACTTTATAATGTCCCTAGCCTGGAAGCTACTAAACTGGTGCTCCGAGATGAGTCGTCACATGACCTCAAGCGCGCCTCCCGATATGCTAGAGGTTTCTAACTAGAGGTGAGGGTCTAATACGTCTTGTGGGGAGACTATACCCACTTTATTAGAGTTATCCACAACAAAATACAATATAAATAGTATAAGAAATATGAAACAACCAATAAACATGCATACAAAAACGTTTCCCAAACATGGTACAAACCCCAAATCAAATACAACCATGTCATGGCATACTGGTAGTGAAGATTGAATAAATCCCAAAATAATACAATATCCAATACTTCATGTGCTTAAACTCTAAGTCTAGATCCTTATGCTAGAACATCCCGATCCTAAATCAACATCTTAGTGTGGGGACTCTTCCATTTCCCAAACCTGCAACCAAGAGATATACTCGGGTACCCCATAGTGGCTCGAGCAGGGTGTGAGTACAAAATTCAGTGGTCCACCACCAGCGGTGTCTACAATATATCCAGTCTAATAGATAGTGCATCAAAGTTCAAAATAAATAGTACGTAAATAAAGGAAAACATGTGGGCCATTAGATAATTGAAGATCACTTAAATAAGTACTAGAATTTATCCTAATTTCATTTCTTATACCATCTTCATTCATTAATCCATTTTGATCATATTTTCCATGGGTTAGTAATAATTTTCATCTACACAAGTGTCTAAGGCAATCGATCATAATGAATAGGGTAAATATATCAATTCCATATTTCTCTAGGGATACATATATGACATCAACACATTATCCTCACCTTGAAGCCTCAGTCTGGGTGGAATGCAATCATTAGGGGAATAGAGCCTCCGTCTCCTTCCCTAACATGTGCATTTTTTTGGGTAGAGTTTAGAGCCTCACTCTAACTCGACCTATGGGCATAGAATCTAAAGTGAATACCCCACTCTACCAATCAATGTGAAAATTCTTATTTTTCCAATCACCTCAACCATACCATAACATAACACATCATAACCAATGCCATTAGAAATCATCAATCACAGTACATAACAAAAAAACATTGAAATTAATATTATTCCATAACCCATTAACACATTTACCAATTTCAATTCATAGTCATTTAGCCAAATTCCTATTCTCGCGCTTTAACCCTTTATATTTATTCAACAACCACTATGCCTTAGTCAATATTATTCAATTGCCATATTTCAACCCATTTATTCCATTTATCATTTCACAAGCATCTACCCACTTATGCATTTCATGTACATTTTTCATATCTCATGACCCACCCACTTATTACATTGAACAATTAGGTAAAACACAATTCCCATTTTTAACCCACTCAACATATTCATCCATTCCCTTATTAAATCCCATTAATATAATTCCCATTTTCCATTCCATTATAAAATAATAAGGTCAACACTTAATGTGAATTAATCCACTTAGTCATTTCTAACCACATTATGTTAAATAATTGACATAATCCTTTTTGTCCTAATTTACCCATTTCCATGTCATTCCAAAAATATCCTTATGCTTTATCACCCTAGTAATCTCTATTTCATTCCACTTACAAAAAAATCAATAATTTAGACATTTTATAAATGGGAATCACATTATTACTCGAAAACATTGCATTTAGCCCAACCATTTTTTAGATTTGGGATTGTTTTTTATCACCATGGGTGGCCCTAAAATGGTAAATTCATCATCTATGAATAACATAGGGACAATTAGGGGTTAAAGAAATCATTTCGATACCTAATTTACTAAATCATACTCAAGGTAACCCATGGGAAATAATAGAAAGTCAAAATCCCAACACACATGCCCAAATCTATAACAAAACTATGGGATATAACATGATGACCACCTTCCTAGAATATGATGATGAAGAAACTATTAATCATAATATTTGACCTGGATTCAAGAATCCCACGAATCCCCAACCTATATTCTGTTGGAAAAATACGGTTTTAGGGTTTCAGAAGAAGTTGGGAGAAACCACAAACCTTAATCTGAAAAGGAGAAACAATAGGAGCGTTAGACATACTCGTGGATTTGATTTACAACCAACGATGCTCTAAATGTTCATGAATATAAGGAGAACCTCTTATTATAATCTTGCGTAATCCATGTTCATCACTAGGGTTGCAGGGGGTGAAATTGAGGAGAAATCTGTGTTGGGGTTTAAAATCCTAGAGTTCCAATTTTTTAAATTTTCCAACTTTTCTGGGCTACACGGTTTACCCACATAGTTTTCCAAACCGTGCGAAAACTGTGAATGAGCCATTTTTCTAAGAGCACCCCGTTCACATAGTTTCGTTGTAATTTTCCACGGTTTTCTTAACTATGCGCCTACCGTGCGTAAGCCCATGTCCATGGCTACATGGTTACCTAGGATACTCTGCACGATTTTAACTAACCATGCGCAAATCGAGAAACATGACCAAGAACCCCCAAGTCTTCCTATTTAATGTCTCGAACCCCCGGAACACCTCCAAGACTTCACATGAACATGGGGGAACACATATCTTTCCAAAAAATAATATTCCCAAGCCAAAAAATAAACAAGAACATACCATAATAAAATATGGTACCTTGCAACAACAGTTCTGTAGGAACCCATTACAAATGGGTATTGATGGATAAGATAAACCATACAAAGGTTCATGAAGGTGGTATTCTAAACAATACCATTATAGAAGTTTCATTACAACTAATCATGAACTTAATGGTGACAGATGTGTTACATAACAAAAATATCACCCATATCATCAGAATAGTGTGTCACTGGGGACTATGAGTTGAGAACTGGGTGGAGGGGTCAGATAATTTCATTTAGTTAATCATGTACTTATGGGTATCTAGGCTATGAAATACACAGTCATAGGTTATATTCTTGTATATTCTATATATTATAGGTATTTATTTGATATAGGTACCTAACATTCTTTTATATCTTCTCTACTTGTGAACCGTTTGATTATGATGGTGGAGTTTGTGAGTGGGGTTATAATTATCGACATGTTTTTAGGTGCATAGTCAAGGGAAATCTGTTTATTAAAGGGGTGTTCTCTCAAGTTTGTTCAGTACAATTTCTTTTGGAATCTTTAAATAATTGATATATCAAGTTTTTAATTGACTTTGGTAATGGAATAGCTGGTATAGTATTGTTCCCACATCGATTGTTAGAATAATAGAGTAACCTTTACCTATCTTGAGTGTAAAATATTTGTTCTTAGATGAGAATGAGATATTCAGGAAGGTTGGATAGGTTCAGTTACTTAAATATTTTGTGTATCTCACCACATAGGTTGTGACTCTTATGTTGTATAAAGTGGGTGGGAAGAGAAGTGTCTTTCCACTTGTGGTGGATTGGTTTCTAGATGTGTATTCTATGATCATCTTGGGGATCCAACCTAAGAGATATTTGAGTTCATAGTTGAGCTAATTTTTGGGGATAAACTGGTTTTAATTCAACCATATACAATGAAACTAATATAGCATCAAGAACTTATGGTGCATATAGAATTGTTGATGAATATTTTATTTATCTATCCGAGTATGTCACCTTGGGGTTCTCCAATTTTGTTTTCTATGAAGGCTAATGAGAAATTTAAATCATGTGGTTATTACTGATAGTTGAACCAAATGACAGTTCAGAATCGTTGTCTTATACCATTTATCTATGACCTATTTGACAAGTTCAGATGAGCTTGTTTATTATCCAAGATTTAATTGAGATCAGTGTATCATTAGAAGAGAGTAAGAGATTCTGAAACAACACATTCTACTTTTAGAAATAGGTATAGACTATACGTGTTTAGAGATATGTCATTAGATATTATGAACACTCCATTTATATTTATGTATATAATTAACCAAAACATTCAGCCATACATGGATCATTTTTTGGTTCTTTTGTGGATGGAATTTTGGTTTACTCCAGGAATTTTGGTGATCATTCCTAACATATTGTAATTATCATGAGTGTAATGAGAGGGAATCAACTATATTTCAAGCTACATAAGTTTCAATATGGATCTATAGGTTATATTTATTAGGTCACATTAACTATGAGGAAGGTGTGTTAGTGGACACAATGAATTTCTTGGTAATTGTTTATTGGGAGGATCCTAAGAATGTTTTTGATATCTAAATATTTCTGGGGTTGGCGGGTTATTACTAGAGTATTATACATGATTTTTCCTATTTGGAAGCAACAATTTAGTATTGAAAAAGAACGTTATAATGTTTATATTTTATGTAGCATGTAAAAAATCCTTCCATGAGTTGGATAATATTTTGACCACCACACTGATTTGGATCCTGCCAGAGTTTGGTGGTTAGAATATCATGTTTTTTATGCATCCAGAGTTTGAATCTAATCAATTTTGATTCCGGGGGTTGAGTTGTGGTGTATGTGTTATAACTGTCGAAGATTCTTGAATTTAATTACCCTATGTAGAATCCTGAGTTAGCCATAGTGGATTATTACATAAGGATTTTGCGGAATTCTCTATTGGGAGAAATGTTTATTGTGTATACCGATACCAAAATTTTAATCTATATATTATTAGTTATATTTAAACTTTCATAAGTAGATATGGGTTTAGAATATATAGACTTTTTATTTTTAGATAGATTATAAACCAAAAAAGGGAAGCATTTTTGTTGACTGTTTGAGCTAGAAGACACATACTCAGGTAGTTCAGGAGTCTAGTTTTGAGTGGAAGATGATGACCTTGGAGGTAGAGATGCATATTGAGGATTATGAGGGATATGATAAGATGACACTATTATTCATTTTGGTATATTCCACACTTTTGAGATGTATCTAAGAGAGTTGGCACAAATATATATAGTGTTTATCCTTGAGGGAAATCCATGAAGGTGGGGATTCACCTTTAGATTCTTCTATAGATGAGGGTGAGATAATCTATGTATGGAATCATTAGGTTGTGACACTATATATGAATTAAGAGTGGATGTGTGAGTTTCATTCCATTAAGTAGGTGTTGTATCCTGGTTTGACTAAAATGCACCATTACCTATGTCTATAGTATTATTATTTGGTAATAAAGAAGGATATTTCTATTTTGTGACATGATGCTACACATTACAGTAGGGTAAGGCTGAGCATCAGTAACCTCGTGGTATACAATTGAATTTTCCCATCCAAGAATGTAAGTGGGACGATGCTACCATGGACTTTTTGTGTGGGTATTCTAAATTAAATAATACTATTGGAATAAATATTCAATGGATTTTTACCTCAGGCATCACTTGATTATAAAATGGGGTGGCTAATGTGGACTAGTGAAAAAATTTAATGTCATATTAAGATATTCATAATGTTAATGTATTTTTGGGACAAGATTTCTCATAATTTAATGTCCTGTAGAGATGGATCAGAAATCCATATTGAGGTTGATTAAGGAGGTGTATCCTTAGGAGGGAAGATGTCACTCGAAGATGGAAGGGCGTGTCCCATTGGTTTAACTTCTCACAGAGATGGAGAAAAATGGTATATATATGGGGATCAAGGAGGCACATAAATAAGAAGGAAGGTGTCACACATTGAAAAAAGGATGTGTCTTACAAGTTTAATGCCTCACATAGATGGATCAGAACACCCTATTGAGGCAGATCATGGAGGTGTGTTCTTGGAGGGAATATATCAAAAATGATTGGAATGATGTCTACCATAGGTTTAAAATTTGTCGGGGAATAACTAGAATTCCCTATTGATGTGGATCAAGGAGAATTATCACAATAAGGGAAGATCTCACCCCTGGAAGGAAGGGTTTTTTCATTTGGATTAACATCTAATGGTGATAAATCAGAATTTTCTATTGAGGAGTATCAAGGAGTTGTGTCCCTATGAGGGAAGATGTCACACCATGATGGAAGGATGTGTACAACATTATTAATTTAACATAATGATGAATAAGAACACCTTATTGAGGTGGATCAAGGAGGATTGTCACTAGGAAGGAATATGTCTTGCTTGAATGAAGGGATGTGTCATGTCAGTTAAATGTATTATGGAGACTGATCAGAAAGCCTTATTGAGGCAGATTAAGGTGGTGTATCCCTATAAGGGATGATTTCACCTCATATGGAAGGATGTTTCCCACAAATTTAATGACTCATGGAGATATATTAGAATTCCTAATTATGGTGGATCAATGAGTTGTGTTCCAAGGAGGGAATATGTTTTAGATATATTGAAGGATTCATCCCTCATGTTCAAAGTCTTGTAGAGATAGATCAAAACACAACATTGAGGTGGTTCAAGGATTTTTTCCCTTAGTAGGGATAAAGTCACACCTGTATGGATGGGTGTGTCCAATGAATATAATGTATCATGGAGACGGATCAAAGATACCTATTGAGGTGGATCAATGATGTGTTTCCCTAGGTAAGAAGATGTCACACCTATATTGAAGGAAGTATCCAACATGTATCACATCTCATAAAGATGGTTAAATATTCATTATTATGGTGGATCATGGAGGTGTGTACCTAGGGGGGTAGGATGTTACACTTGGATGAGAGGATATTTCCCACATGATTAAAATCATGCAAAAGTGGATCAAAATAACCTATTGAGGTGGATCATGGAGGTGTTTTATATAAGAATTATGTAACACCTTAATGGAAGGATGCTTCCCATTATTTTAACCTCTCACAGAGGCAGATCAAAATACTATATTTGAGGTGGATCAAGGAGGTGTGTCCCAATGAGGGGAGACGTCACACATAGATGGACTAGTATTTGATATTGAATCTCTGGGTTGTTTCATATGAACCCTATTTAAGGGATAGGGATCAGAACCCACTTAGTACCATGTTGTAGTTTAAGATCATGTATAGGGACCGGTCTATACAGTTTAATATAATGTGGTAAGGAAGAAATTGTCATGAAAAGAGCATTGATAAGGGATGGTGTAGGCCTTATGTGTGGAATCATCCCCGTATGGGTAGATCATATACTATGGTGGAGGATAGGATGTCATCCCGTGATGTTTATACATGAGTTATCCAATATTTATTACATGGGATAGGAGGTGTTGGGTCTTCTCATATTAAGAATACATAGGGGATCCTGTGTTCAATACACAGGGTAAGGCTACTGTTTTATGTCATGTGATAGGGAAATTGTAATTAATTTTCACATCATAATATTAGTACATAGATCTAGTAATCTTTATGTCATGAATCTTGGTTGTGGATAGGGATCTCACCTCAAGGTGGATCATGCCATGGTGGGAAGGGATTCATCTTATGAATTATCTGTCAATATAGGTGCATATTTTCTCTTGATGATGTAGTCCTTATTGCTTATATGACCACTAGTCATTCACCTCTAAGAGTGAAATGTAATTATCACTACCATGGAGGAATATCAATCCGGAGTACCATTGTTAGGGTCCCTATGCTTAAGATAAATGGGAATTAGGTTACCTTTTCATAATGGAAGTAGGTGGGGTAGTGGCTATACTAGAAGCATAGGGATCATCATGTGGATAACAGAATGTTATTGTAGGAAACAATATTATGTTTTTCATAAGTGTTTTGTGTCCAGGGACTTATAGAGTAAGATAAAATTATGGATTAAAGTGGAATAGTTGTGTAAATGATTTAGAGTTGTGTGTAGATTAGTATTGTGTGAATTTGTATTCTATTTGAGCGAACCCGGCCAACCTTATAATTAGATGTGTGAGGATCACTCCAACATAGTACAAGTAATTTGTAGGTTCATAGGAGGTTTGTTTTGAAAATTATTTACCCATAAGAGTCCATTGTCACTAGTGTTGCACGTTGTTGCAGAATATAGGGGGATTCAGGTAGCATATAATTAATACATATTCTGAATGGCGTCTTCTAGGTTTGTGGGGGGTGGGGGTTGAGCTTCTATTTATAACAAAAACCATTAGATATCATCATAAAACATATTATTGTCTTAACTGGGTTGTGTGCATCTTTGACCATTTTTGGCTTGGGATTAGATGAGAAACAATTATAGTTTGGCATCGTCTTTGGCACACAATTGGATGGTTTCATGATGGGGTTGTGCATAATGATTGTTTCTTGTATCCACCAATCCTTTATTGTATTAAATATAATTTGGCATGAGTTTAGCTTTAGGGGACTCTATATAACTCCTCTCCACCATTAGAACATATTTCATTTTCATGTAAAACTACACCTTGGTGCACAACCATTTAATATAGCACTCAACCAACTCATCATCCCCATTGTGGTCCTTCTAGGTTGGTTGTGTGCTCAATTCATTCAAAACTAGTCATTTGGGGTTTGATATGAATTTTATCTACCAATAACAATCCATCTCAAAAACCTATTACTATTTTGTTAACATAAACACCTTCATTGTTTGTGGAGGTTGTAACACATACCCAAAATTCAATGTTCATGACTCTCAGTTCCATTAACATTCCTTAGAAACTCACTTTAAACATTTCTAAATGAGGGTGAAAACCCAACACCAATCTTTAATAGAAATTTGGGTTTTTAATACCTGAGATAAAAAAAATATCTACCTTTTACATGTTCAGAAATATAAATTTTATTACACCTAATTAGATATACACCTTTTATAGAGAAGTAACAAGAAAACTCATGTTCCTACAAACACAAAAACCCATGTTACCTTATACAAATTTCATAAAGTGGTAATTACAACCTACCTCAATCTGTAAAGATATATATTTCCAAGAGATTATTCCTTATTCATGATTGATCATACACAACATAAAAACCTAAAAAACCCTGAAATTATATATTGAGATCAAGAAAGATGAAACAAAAAATAGTCACCATAAAGAACACTTATATAGGGTAAGCCTTAACTAAAAAGGGTCTAAATAACATATCATATCCCTGAACACACACTCTCATATACTTTTATAAAAAATGTAAACATTAAACGTAGGTATTGAGATCACGAAAAAAGAAAAAAAAATAATCACCATAAAGTACATATTGATAGTTTCAGAGGGACCTAAAAATGACTGACATAACTTATAACATCCCTAAACTTGGACTTTCATATCCTTTTCTAAAAACATAAACAATATATTTTATTCATTGATACCAATGAAGGTGAGAAAATTTTCTCCCTCTAAAATTTACAACAAAAAAACAAATCTTGGATCACTTATATTATCATGTACATTTTATGTTTATAGTTTTATATAATTAAGACATACTCTTACATAAACAACACTCAAATCCTTAAATGGTAATTTATCTCACATAATCTATATTTCATTATTTAACATTAAGTCATAATCATCACCCATATGGAATCCTTATAGAAATAATTCATTCGACATCAATCATTGACACTTAGTGAAAATGAAAAATAAGATGTGTGAGCTCTAATGCTTGGTGAGGGTAAAAATAAGCATTAAAATTTTATTTTCATCATTGAAAATCAGTTGATCATAAGTGTATGATGACATAATGAAATTGTGTGAGAATAAAATAATAATATTTACAACAATAAGAGCATAGATTAGCAATCATGAAAAAATGAAATAAGTTATCAACAAAGACTAGATTCATCATAAACAATAATCATGAGATATTTGATATCTTTCTTGAACAAAGAAACATTTATAACCCATACAAATAATAATTAAAACATGGTTGTATCATTGGAAATTATCTTCAAATAACCCTTAAAGAACCCCTAAAATTGGAATAACCATATGTCCAACGTCCAATATAATTATTCATGGAACAAAATCATTAACCAATTAATTGATGTTCTATCTGGCTGTAACCATTATATAAGCTATATTGGGCCCACCGATGATATCTTGGTGAAAAAATAGTATAATAATGTTCGCAAACCATAAATAAATTATATAGATATTTTTTTTCATCATAAATCTAAGAAAATATTTATTATTCTTTTTTTAACCCAAATTACCAATGGAAAAGTAATGTGTTCCATAAATATCCCTTCAAAACATGGTTAATATGGGGAAAACAATTAGTTCTATAACAATATCTTTGAAAAGGATTAACTATTGGAGAAGTAATAGGTTCTATTTATATCTATCTGAAAATAATCTTAATCTATATATTAGATTAATGAGGATAGCATATTTACAAAATATCCCCATTGTTGCATAAGTAAAAAAAACGAGTCTTTGATATTTATGAATCAAAATTCCATAAAAATGTCATTAAAATCATTTTGAGGGAAAAAAATAATTTTGAAAATCAATTTAAAAAAATGAAAGTTCACAAAAAATAGAAAAAATAATTTTCTTTGAAAATAATCATAGATACATATAAATTAAACTAAAAGTAAAATAATTGTCATGATGGAAATGAAATTGGTTTTTGTAATAAGTGTTAAAAATTAACATTCTTTTTAAAACATTTTGAAACAATGAGTCAATAGTGTCTTACTTAGAAAACATTAAGAAATCCAATTTTAAAACCTTTTAGATGAATTTCAAAGATCACATAAATTGTATTTAGAAAAGAATTTATTTTTTAGAAATATTATTTTTAAATCATTTTAGAAAACATAGATATGGAAAAGAGTGATACCTGATCTAAAAAATATATATAAGCTTTGTATCACTGAAAAATGAAATTGTTGATATGTATTCAATAAAAAGTATAATAAATAAAAATAGATCATGTTAACCAAATTAATAAATAGTATTGAATAAAGATATATTTTTTAATAAAATTAGAGCATATGATTTCTTCCAAAATAAACAATGACCGTAAACAATCTTGAAAGGTAGTAGATTGTAACATAAATTATTTTCCACTTTGGTAACTATTTAATCATAAGCCCTGAGAAATAATTACATCAAATGAAACATTAATTATCGTGATCATAAGGGGATACATTTTATTAAATTTTTAAAGTGTATTATATACTCTTAATAAATATTACAGATTCATATAATAAACATTTGTCCCAAACAAATGAATTTGGGATGATTAACCCTTATCAAGATCATATAATTGAATTGAGAGATAATCAATGGATAAATTATGTGTAAAAAATTAAAATCCATACAAAAAGTGTAAATATATAATTTAAAAATTTATAGATCTATTCACATATAATAATAACATAACATATTCAATGAATAATTTCAATAACCCAATGAAAGGAAATTGAGTTTTGAAATTCATTATTACTTGGTAAAATTCAACTGAATCCGCTATGATAAAATAATTCAAATAGATAATTAAAATACCATAAATTGATTCATGATATTACATGTAGAATATTTAGTATATAGACCAAAATATTTAAATAAGTGGTGAATATGAAATATATCTCACAAAAATAAAACTGAGATGAGAAAAAATATTACCTTCAATTCCACATTCATATTACTTGTTCGAACCTCCTGTATAATAATTAAATGTTACTTATTTTATTTACTAATAATATTTTCAAGGTTTAATACCTTATACTTGAAAAATTAATTTCATTAAATTCTATGGTTATATTTAAATACTTAATCTGTTAAGTTAACATCTAGTTTTTTTAGAGTGTTAGGTTGATTATTTTAAAATTGATTTGGTGTGTTGATTGTTGTCAAAGAGATTATTATTTAAACATATCTAAAATAATAATTAGGAAATAATTATTATATTTATGCATCATTTATAATTTTTATAACTGGTCGTGAAATATAGTTATGAAAAATGAACTATATTTTGATCATAGAGATAGTAGGTCATATGTATATATGAGTAAACATTTCCATTTTTAAGAATCATTATGGAAAGAATGTATGAAATGGTTTGTATTTTAAGATTAATAATAATATCATTAATATCATATTAATTATTTAAATATACTTATATATATCATCCATGTTATTTATTTATTATAAAATAATCACATCCCTTCATGGAGGGGTAGTCCACACATCCACAAAGGATGTTATCATTTTTTTAGTGTAAGAAAAAAAATGATTTATTACACTTTCATAATGATAAATATTTCATTAATATCATAATAATTCCATGTATATCACATTTATTAATTAAATTTATCCTTATTTACTTCCATGTAAATGATTATTGAAAAAATAATCACATCACTTCGTGATGTGTTAGTCCTTCGTACACACGAGTGATATTATTATACCCCTCACAAAATTGAATGTAAAAAAGTATAAGTGATTTAAAAACTATAGAATTAAAAATATGATATAAATATCATATGTGTGTGTGTGTTTGTTGAATACATCATTACAGTAATCCATTAGATGTGATGATGGAAAACTTATGACAATGGTTCACAAGGCGGTAGTTAGTCAAACACATCAGTGATGATTTCATATCTCGTTTGATGGAAGAGGGGACAAATTTATGTTATTCAATTAATATAATAAAATATTAATGAATGATAGATATATCTGTTATTATAAAATAATAATTTAATAATATTTTAAATAGGTGGAAGAAGAAATAAAATAAAGAGGCTAGGATCTGCATGACACCTCTTCTTCAAGAAACCTCCTTAGGTATGCACAAAAAGGATAATTAGGATAGCTTTCTGGTCAAACTAAGGGAACTAGGATATGTGGATGAAATTAATTAAATTTTAATTTCAATTATTTTTTTAGACAAAGAGATTTTATGGGGTGAGGAATAGAAGATAGGGAGTGAATTTTGTATGTGAGGTGAGTTTCACACCTAATTGTTTTGAAAAGAAGTGTGTACCCTCATTTTTCACCTACCAAAACACTCCAAAATAGACCATTCCCAATAATTAGACATGATACGGCATATTTATGTCCAAAGAACTATTTTTATATGTTTTTTAGGTCCTTTTTACTTTTATCTTTCTAGTTTAACCACCTCCGCTGGTAAAACCTATTCTACCTTAATCGTAGTAATTAATTTTTACTAATTTCAGTATCCATTGCGGTAAAAAATTAAGTTGATATTATTAGATAATATAAATTATGATAATTAAAAATATGGAATAAATATGAACAATTTAAATTAATATTATTTAAAATTCTTAAATTAAAATCAAATCTGTAAACACTATAAAAAGATAGTTTTCAAGAAGTGTATTTGAAATGAAAAAATATTTTTATATTTAATATATGAATAATAATAATCATTTTATGAATAAAAATTAATATTTATTGATATATAATATATATATTTTATTTATAAAAATTAATAGGTGGTTTTAAATAATTAAAAATGATAAATATTATGTACTTTAAAAGAGTTTTAAGAAAAAAATCATTTTTAAACCCATACATTTACTAATACTGAAATCTAGAATAATGATTATTAAAATATAATAAAGTGGATTAAATAAAATTAATGAATAATTATTTCATTTCATTTCAAATTTAAATAATAATGGTAATCATAAATTTACATTATTTCTTAAAAATTTACATTTTTACAATGATTAGTATTTTTCACTATTCACTGAAAAATCAATATATTTCAAAAACACTCAAACTTTCACCAAAAGTGAATTTTGAAATTCTAATATAACATTTTTAGTATATTTTATTAAAAAATTTTCCTAAAATATCTAAAACATAAATATATTATATTTTCATGAAAATGAATAAAAATAATATTTTAAGAAAATATATTTTTGAACAATAAAATTAATTTAATAAAAACACATTTATTATTTACTAAAAATTAATCATTAATTTATATTGAGTATGATATATATATATATATTATAAATTAATTAACACTATTAATCCCAAAAAATTTGACATCTAGGTTGTAATGATTATATATTTCACGGGCCGTTTAGGCTTAATGTGCATGTTGTATACACTATCAAACAAAAAAAAAAATCTCAGTCTTGAGTTTTATGAAAGCTATCAAAGAGGTTAAATTTACATAAAATTAAATATATCATAATGTGTAACACCCTCATATTTTAAAATAGGACACCATGTTCAATAACATACGTGCAACAGAACACAAAGCATAGAATAGAATGTAACACCCCATGACATTATAATATATTTATTTTAAAATAACGTAAAACTCTTAAATATATTTGAATTCCTGAAACACTGTGTTCGAATGAGACACGATACTCTATTAAAATATTATTATTTAAAAATGAGAATTATAACATAGTCATTAAGATGAGGGGTATGAATAGTAATAACTAGATTATGAAAATGTTATGATTTTCATAAGTATAAAATAATTTTTCTTGTTATGTATTGATTAAAAATAAAATAATGATGATTAAAAATAAAAATAATTGGTTTCTAAAAACTATATTTTTCTGAAAGGATGATTAGTAAAACATTTTGCATATAATTTGAAATTAATTTTTACCACTTTAATAAGATTCATTTGAACAATTAAAAATATTTTTTTAAATCATCATATCAAAATTTTCATAGGGTTAACTTTTTTATTTTCTAAAAATGTTTCATTTTTTATAAATACTGAGAAATACTAATTTTTCATTGAAATTTTACTTTTCTTTTAAATTATTTATAAAGTTAAATTATATTTTAAATTGGTTTTAAAGTAAAATTATTTCAAATATTTTTCCATTAGTCCAATTTGTTTATTGGAATAATTCTAATTTTAATTTTTGATATAAAAACTTTTTAAACTTTTGAACATTTTCTTCCAAAAAATATGCTTTCTCGTCATGTTTTCCTAATTAATTTTAAATTAATTTTTTCTATATCATTAAATTTAATTTAATAAATTTATTCCATATTAGGATGCGTAATAAATTATTTTAAATAATAAGGCCAACTAACGTTTTGAGCGAAATGATTAGTGAAAATAGTAAAAATTTGTTACCACTAATAATGTAATAACTAATTTAATAGAGGTTAATCTGAAAAGATAAATATCAAAATGGACATAAAATTCCTAAAATATATTATCCCTCTACATTAATAACATATATTGTCCAAGGATAAAAAATACTCTATTTTGGTCTCTTTTAGCATGTTAAAAATGAGGGTACACATTCTTCTTTTCAAAACAAACACATGTGGTACTCACCCCAATAATACAAGGCCACCTCTATCATATCTTTTTCCAACATTAAAACCAACTTTTATTGAAAAATACCTACCATATCACTTAATATATTTCTCTATACCTTTTTATTAGCCTTATTTTGGTTATATATCAATATTAGGATGGATTTTGGTAAAAACCTAAGTTAGTTACCTATAGACTAAGTAATGTTTTTAAAAAGAATTTTGTATTTTATTTCTTCTTCCACCTCCTTCAATTATTATTATTCCATGATGATATAATATCCTCGATAAATTCAATATAATAAGTTTTTTTAATTTTATTGTCATGAACTAACACTATTCCCATTTCCATCAAATGGGTTACAAAATTATCATTCGTGTGTACATCAGACTACCACCTCATGAAAAAATATTGTTATATTGACATTAATTCATATCATGATTGGGTATGATGATTAATATAACATATATATACATATATAAATGTTATTTGTAAAATAATTACAAAACAACATTTATTATCACATATAAGTTTTTACTTTACATTTTTTAGTTGATATGATAACGTCGCTCATGTGTACAACGAACTAAATCCTTGTGAAGTGATATGAATCATCATTCACTAACATTTTACATTGAAGGTGATAAAGATAAATATAAGGATTATATGTGATATAAATGACATAATTTTGATATTTGGGATATATTTATCATTATATTGAGATAGTATATCCTATTTTTCATACCTTTTCACTCACTGGTAGATGAAAATGTCATTCGTGTATGTGTAGAACACCACCTTCACAAAGCGATGTGAATCACATTTTATAACCACACCACATGGATGATATATATAAGTATAATTGAAGAAATAATATGGTATATAAGATATTATTATCATTCTATAAATATAAAATATTACTTCAATTATATACATAAGGATCAATGAATAATTGAAACATTACTCATGCGTACGTAAGACCTACCCTCTCTTTGATTGTAAAGTATATCCTATTTCATAATCATCATTCATTATTGGATTTAAAAGTCTAATTTATTTATAAATATTAAAATTATTTCATTATTATCATTCTATAGATGTAAAAAACCAATAATATTTGATATGTACCTTCTTAAATAAATTAAATTTCTTTGATAGATTTTGTTTCAAGCTATACCAAGTTTAAAACCAAGATATACTATAAAATATTAACATTAAAATTGGAATAGTGATGTGACTATTAGGATTAGTAATCAAAACATTAAAATAATAACCTCACCTAAGAAAGTATAAATAACATTTAGGAATCTTATAAATGAAAATATTATATATTTATATTAGGGAATAATTAAATAAATGTATAAAAAATGATAAATTAAGTGTTGGAATTTTTTTTGAATAGTAAAAGTATTTACAATTTTATAATTAATATAATGATTTAAATGAAAATATATTTTCATAAAATATATTCATAAATTAAAATTCTATTTCATTTGTAACGCCCCGACCCTAGAAGCCAAGTGTCGGTGCATGATTATGTATCATTGGCATGATCACAAAATATCAAGTTTCGAATGACTGATTAGTTTAGTAGCCTTAGAAGTACTAGATATATTCATAAGGTTTACATTACATCATAAAATTAAAAATTTCATCAGTATTGTTTACATATACAAAACTAAGATTCTATAGACTATCCCTACAGGTCAGTCATGATATAATTCTTCGCATCCTGGAAAAAATAAAACATAGAAAGGGGTGAGCTCAGATTCTCAATAAGGATAACAATATAGCGGAATCTTTCATAAATAAGAATAAATATTTAAGGCAATGTATAGAACTAAAACAAAATAATATTAAACATAAACATCGTCATAATATGGAAAACATAAATCAGAATAATGTCATTTACTTACTCACATGGATATTATACTAGTCAATTAATCACATGCAATATCAATAGCCACTTTCATAATGATGGAATTCATAATGCCAGACTTTCATAACCACATAGTCAAAGCCTTGTTTAAAGACTAAAAATAAGATTTTGTAAAGGCCTTCTACCAATAAACTAGTTTGTCTCATGAGACATAATGATGCATTGTTGACCTATAGCGGGCTCCCCCCATCACTTATTATGTCCAATGAATTTTTCATATGAAAAGTTTTAAACATAACATAAACAGTCGTATTAAAACTAGCATATGAAATGTCAATACTTTATCCATAAACCATAAATGGTAGAAAAATAACACATCCACAATAAAACATATCACAAAACCTTCAATATAAAATGGATGATTTTTATCATAATAAATCAATATCAAACAAAATTAAAATCCATTAATGGATATTGACATAGATGAAATAAAAAATGTTTGAGAGAAATATCTCATTCTTTTTTTTAAAATAATTTAAAGTTACATAATTATAATAGATAACATTTATTTTGAAAATATTCTTATAATATTGTAAGAGAATCTTCGACGATGTTATAACGGTGGAATATAGTCTCACACTCCATAGAAGTTAAAAATACATTCTTACCTTAAATTTGTCGAAAATGTCGTAACGTAACTTGTTTGGAAAATGACAGAAAGATTCCTTTCAAAATTTATATGGTCAAATAAGGGTATAAATGACTTTAACCCATAGTGTAGTAAGTATTAGAAATGTTTTGGAATACATTTTTTGGAAAACACGGATGTGGATGATAAAGATTCCCCAGTAGATTCTTACGTAAAAACAACCTCGGATAATAAAGAAATTGTGAAATTAACCATTACCTTGTACAATTCCTCAATAAAGGGTAGGTTAACCTCCTCTATAATGGTTAAATAAATTTTATTAAATTATACAATAATAATATACATTAATATGATATCATATAGGATCTTTTAACATTGCTTTGTTAATAATATCTCAGTAATATCATCGTTTCGGGTGTTAATTGATCCATTTACCTTTGTATGATTTGTTACGTAAGTAATGTTTGTTAGGGATAGAATGTATCTTATTAATATTCACAATTATATTAAGTCTTTAAACATTATTTTTAATCATCAAATGAAAATTATGCTTTAACGGATACGATGGGGAATTAATCTCATCGCGTTCGTGGAGACGGTAATCTGTACGTACGCACGAGCAAAAATAACATTATTTTGATGTTAATATAATATATAATTGGATGTTATGTCATATATAAAGAATCATTATAATGTTATATTTATTATTTACATCAATTACACAAAATTATTATACCCATCCAAATAATAATGTATCGAATAACAATTACACCACGACGTGGAGACGATAAGTCGTACATACGCATGTATGGTGACATGTCATTCAAAGGATGGATAGAATAATTAATATGTTTGTACCATATTTATAATAACATCACAGAATATAGAAGATACCGGAGTTATTCTTTTAGTATATAAGTATTAATGAATGAGGAAGTGGAAGAAGTATCGAACTTGAAAGAGGTGATGAATTATTCACCACTTCTTCGGGTTATCCCTTTTGATTTGATAAAATGGGTACTATAGGTTGGATTTATAACTAAAGTAAGTCCTCTAAGATTAAGGGAGGACATATTAGAGGTTATTTGGGCAGGGGTTGGCCGATCCAAAAGCATTTTAAGGTGTGAATTAGAGAGAAGGTGGAGTGCCCTTTTATAAGAGGGGTGAGGGGAACCTTACGAAAAGTTAGAGATATTATTTTATAATAAAAGAATTTTTATTTTTGAATGGATCCAAAAATATTTATTTAATGTATAAGGTGAGGATGGGTCTAAAAACACTCAACCAATAGGTTTCATACAGGTTTGGGTCACTATATTAACCTTATCTTTTATATTTAACTCGTAGAAAAATAGTTTGATATTTACTATGTCTCTTTGTATTTTTATATTATATGGTTAATAAACATACTATATACTTCCAAGCGAACACCAAGTGGTTAATTAATTATAAACCTATATTTATATAATTATTTTGTTCGAACCTTAGATATTTAAGAATAGAATACCAATTAATAATATAATATTTGTTTTAAAAACAATTTTACGTAAATTTTGACACTATTTTGTATTTTTTTTGTAAATTCATAACAACATTATTACATCAAACAAAAATCATCTAACCAACCCTAACATGTCATATTAACCTAGGAAATTAGTTTAATTCATAAAAATTCTAAAATTACGTTTATTTGAATATTTATAATATCAATTATTTTAATATTTCATTAACTAGGTAATTATTGCATCATCAATGTTTCATAAATAAATTAAATTATTTAAAATCTAAAATATCTAAATAAAATTGCTTTATATAGTAAATATTTTTATATTTCTAATGAATATTTATATTCTAATTTATCAGATTTATAAACCTATATTGAAAATATCTTAGTTATTAAACATTGATTTCAGCTATTTTAACTTTTCTTTAAATAAAATAATAATAAATACCTTAATCTAATCCATGTAGACCAAAGAGGTTCATATTTTATTCATAAGTTGTTTTTGGTTGAATTATACTTATCTAATAGAAATATGACATGTGTTGGGGTCATAATAATATCATTTTTACCCTTAATTACCCTATTTACTTTTAACCGTGGAAAATAAAAGTAAAAAGTTATTATTCACCAAAAATAACTTCCATCTCATTGAACCACATTTTACTCAGTGATATTAATCGTGTATCTAGAATTTTTTAAATTAAACTCACAAAAGTGGAAAAATTATGTTTTATGTAAATTTTCAAATGCTCTTATGAGGTGGATAAAAGACGGTGAAAAGTTCAATAAAATTTTCTATATCTAAATTTATTACAAAATGACTCCAATGAATTACATTGAACATATACAGGTATTATGTATCTATTTTTACCTAAAATAAATTTAAATTAAATAATTAATTATTAAAAAAATTTCGTTATAAACTATAAATCAATGCTTTTCACTATTCATAAAAAATTTAATGTTTTCAGAAAAATACAAAAAATTCACCCTAAGCTAATTTCGATATTATGAATCCAAAAATGAAGTCAATTTTGAAAGATAAAATTTATAAAATTTCCAAAAGTGGTTATTACTATTCAAAATGGCTAGTTATATTGGTTGTGGTGTGTTAGAACTCGATGTTGCATACAACACACTATTGTATTATTCAAAGAGAAGAATACCATGGAATCTTGGGGGGTTACATTCTCTGCTCCTTCAAATATTTCCATCCTCAAAATTTCTACAGTATTACTGTGTAAAAAGGATCGGGTGGTTCATCATCATAAGTTCATCGGGTTCCCATGTTGCATCTTCCATCTTATGGTTTCTCCATAGAACTTTTACCAGACGAGTCATCCGGTTTCTCAGCACTTGTTCTCTTGTATCAAGAACCTTGACAGACTCTTCTAGACAAGATAGATCAGGTTCCAGTTCTAATTCTTCATAGGTGAGTACATGCATTGGGTAAGTCATGTATTTTATCAATAGTGATACGTGGAACACATCATGAACTTTGGAGAGACTTGGTGGAATTTCCAAACGGTAAGCTACAATCCTAATTAGTTATAGAATTTCTAAAGGTTCGATGTACCTGGGAATCCATTTTCCCTTCTTACCGAAATGTATGACACCCTTCCATGGAGATACCTTCAAGATAACATGATCTCTTACATGAAATTCCAAATCCTTCCTTCAATTATTGGCATAGTACTTTTGCCTACTTTGACCTGCATTGATGTAGGTTTGGATTACCTTCACCTTTTCCATCGTTCCCTCCACATGTACTAGGCATGTGAGTTTTCTTTCACCAACATCATCCAAACAGGTTGGTGTGCGACATCTCTTTCCATATAACGCTTCATATGGTGCCATCTGAATACTTGAATGGAATCAATTATTATAAGAAAATTCTAACAGAGATAAATATTGATCCCACATACCTTGAAATTCAAGTGAGCAAGATCTAAACATGTCTTATCAGGTTTGAATAGTCCATTCTGGTTGTCCATCAGTTTGATTGTGGTAAGAATTTCTCAAATTAAATTCAGTATCCATGTATTTTTGAAGGCTTTTCCAAAATCATAATGTAAAACAGGGATCACAATCAGAAACAATCGATAGTTGTACTCTATGAAGTCTTAAAACATCATTAAAATATAGTCTTTATAATCATTCAATTGGTAAATCTTCTCTTATAGCAAGAAAATGTGCTGACTTGGTAAGACAATCAACAATTACCCATATTTAATCATTCCTTCTAGGAGTCTTTGGTAGTCCGAGGACAATGTTCATAGTGATATCATCCCATTTCCATTCAGGTATTGGAAGAGGTTGTGTGACTCCTCCAGGATGTTGCCTTCCGGCTTTCAGTAGTTGAAAAACTATACATCTTGACAAAAAATCAGCAATCTCTATTTTCATTTGTCCCACCAAAAATGATCCTTCAAGTCTATATACTTTTTGGTGATCCCAAGGTGTATATAGAAATTGGAACAATGAGCAGTATCCAAAAATTCCCTTTTTAGATAAGGTATATCATGAAGACAAAGTCTCTTCCCAAATTTCAAAATCCATCTTCATATACAAAGTCACTCAATATCTTGTTATTCACAACATTAATCTTCCTTTGAAACTCTTCATCACTGATCTAAGAACATTTTATCCTTTATAGTAAATATGGTTTGGCATCCATTTGAATAAGTATTGATGATCCACCTTCCATGGTTATTCCCATATCCATCTTTACTAGATCCAGGAGAATATGATCCCTTTCAACTCTCATCTTGTTCAACACTCCATGATCATTTCTACTCAAAGAATTTGTTACCTTATTTTCCTTCCATCGGTGGTAGTGTAACGTGAAATCATAATCATTGAGTAGTTCAAGCCATATCCATTGCCTCATGTTGAGTTCTTTCTGTGAGAAAATAAACTTCAATCTCTTGTGATCGGTATATATCTCACATTTTTCACCATAGAGATAATGTCTCCATATCTTCAAAGAGAAGATTAAAGCTTCTAAGTAAAGATGATGAGTAGGATAGCTTTTATCATGAATTGTTAGCTGTCATGATGTGTAGGCAATAACATTATCAATATTCATAGGGACTGAAAAAGTCCTCTCTTTGATGCATCACTATAAATAAAAATCCCATCATTCCCCGAAGGAAGAGTAAATATAAAAGCATTGAATAATATTATCATAAGTTATTCAAAACATCGTTCACACACTTTTTTCCAAAAAAAATTAACCCCTTTACATGTGATCTTGGTTAATGGGTTATCCAATCGGGCAAACTTCTGTACAAAACACTGATAATAACATGCTAACCCAAAAAAACTGCATAACTCGGTTATACTCTTTGGTGCTGGCCATTCTGGGATTGCCTTGGTCTAAGAAGGACCAACAGAGATTCCATCCTTAGAGACAACATGGACAAGAAAAGATATCTCCTGAAGCCAGAATTGACACTTTCTAAACTTCCCATATAATTTGTGTCTTTTAAGAGTCTTTAAAATAATGTCTAATTGATTTTAATGAACTTTGTAGCTTTTGGAGTATACCAAGATATCATCAATAAATAACACTAAAAAGTCATCATTATATTCTTTAAAAACTCTATTCATTAGATCCATGAAGACAGAGAGTGCATTAGTCAATCCAAAAGGAATTACTGTAAACTTGTAATGCTCACACCTAGTTCGAAATGCTGTTTTCGGAATGTCTTCCCTCTTAACACACAACTGATGATATCTAGATCGAAGTTCAATATTTGAAAATTATTGATAACTATGAATTTGGTCAAATAAATCGTCAATGCGAGGTAGGGGATACTTGGGTATACATGTACTTTATTGTTATAGCATTGATCTCCCTGTAGTCAATGAACAACCTCATAGATTCATCTTTTTTTATTAACAAAAAGGAAAAGGGCTCCCAATAGAGAAACACTAGGGAGAATAAATCCATTATTACCCAATTCCTCTAGTTTTATCTTTAGTTCCAATAATTCTACAATGGTCATTCTATAAGGGGACTTCCATATAGGGATTGATCTATGAAGTAAATGAATGGAAAACTCAATTTCTCATTCTGGAGGATTTCCAGGTAAATATTCTAGAAACACATCAACATATTCTTTCACAACCAGTAAATACTCTATTTGAACATTCCTTTCCTCAACCACAGTTACTTCACTCTCCTCCTCCACAATAAATGAATTTAGTTGAGCTACTAGGGGTGGATCTAGATAAGAATTAAGTGGTGATGATTTTACTCTAAAGATAAGGTGTTATTTATCATCGTCATCAAAAATAGTAACCTCTTTCATCATACTATAAATTTTTTCATCATGGAATGCATGAAAATACAAACCAAGGATTATATCAAATTCTATCATGGGTTTGACGATGAGATCAGCATATAAAGAACATTTATATTCCCTAACAGAGATTGATTCACAAAACTATGTGACAATGATACATCCATTAGGAGTTTTGACTAACAACTCACTTGTTAAATAAATTCTAAATATATTATTTTTTTATAAAACTGGGAAGATATGAAATAATGTGATGATCCAGAATGAAATAAAGCATTGTCTAAACTTTAGGAAACCATTATATTGTCTGCCACAACGTCTTAAAGAGCTTCAACCTCAGCAGTATTGATAGCATAAGATTGGCCTTGATCCCTTGGCCTATTCTGAGGTATGTTCCCCTGACGGTTAGGAAATTAATTTGAATAATGGCCTCTTTCTCTAAAATTGAAGCATTCATCATCGACCGTCTTTTTATTCCCCTTACAATCACTTTCTTGGTGGCCATTTTCACCACACTAGTAACAGACTCCCATTCCATTAAGGAAAGTACCAGGGTGTTTCTTCCAACATTTACTACAGGATGTATATTCAACTTTTCCATTCTTTCCCTTATTTCAATTTCCAGAGTGTTCAACAGATCTCTTCTTCTCTTTCTTTGATTTTAAATCTTAAGACATAGAGAAATATTTTTCTGTCTTGATAGCACATGAGACAAAATCTTCGTACGATGAGAAATATTTTGATACTAATGCTCGATCAATAAATGGTTTTAACCCATTAATGAAATGATCAATTTTACTTCTTGGGTTACATATATAATCTGCAGCATGCCTCACTATCCATGAAAGGTTACCTTCATACTTTGCGACATTCTCATCCTCCTTTTGCCTCAGAATCAGAAAGTTCTTTTCCATATCTGCTCGATAATCATGAGGAATGTATTATTATATGAAAATTTATTTGAACTAGGTCAATTTCATATTTTATACTTCATCATCTTCCTTTGTGTTTTGAATCAATGACCACAATTGATCAGCATCTCTAGTGGGGTGGTAAAGTGCCATGCCAACCTTTTCCCTTTAGCTACTCCCCAAGGCGTGGAATATTTTATCTAAGTAATTTATCCATTTCTTAGCTACAATTGGATTTGAACCCCCATTGAATGTGGGTGGTTGTTTCCTCATGAAGCGATGTAACATTGATCCTCCAACCTATGGATCAGGGTGCTCTATACAGGTAAGGTTATTATTCATAACCTGAGTGAGTTGTCCCAGTATGATGATTAGCTGATCAACACCAGTTGCATCACTAGTGCCACTATTATTAACTTTAGCAGGAGGTAAATCCATACATGGAGGGTGTGCATGGATACAGTTTTCATTCCTTCCACTATGTTCCATTTCTAAACAATGGCATAAAATTGATTAGTTTATGAATCGAAATACATAATTCCAAACTTGTAATATACTTAACATAAATTGAGCAATTTATGGATATAATCCATAATAATAAAAATGTTTTCTTTGAATATGTATGTACTCATAAACCCTTCATAATGGTTTGTAATGACAATGATAATTATCCTAAGCATATCCCATGGGAGTGTCGTAACCAAGAGTGCAGCAAGGCCCATTGCTGTGCCCCAGTTCCCATTCAAGTCCTTCCAAAAGTTGTGTTTTCGGGTTTTACCCCAAGGTACATCTGTGTCAGAGCCACCTCTACCTGCTCGTATCCAGACAGGTATATATTTTTTGGAAAACTCACAAAATCTCTACAATACCAAAATCTTAGGAAGTTCTTCTATATTAATCCTCAAAGTCAATCTTAGGGCTATTTTCTCTAATCAGAGTTTATCTAAATCTAATTTCCACGGTTTGTACTAAACTTCCTTTGATAACAACTATAACTCCCTAAACCCAGAATCCCAAAGTCAGTGCATTATTACGTATAATTGGAATGATCACAAAAGATCAAGTCTCAAATGACCGACTAGTTTAATAACCTTGGAAGTAATAGATATATTCATAAGGTTTACATTACATCATAAAATATAAAAATACAACAATATTGTTTCCATAGTCAACACTAAGTTCCCATAGACTATCCTTGCAGGTCAGTAATAATATAATCGTTCGCATCCTGGAAAAAATAAAGCATAGGAATGGGTGAGCTCCGATGCTCAGTAAGGATAACAATATAGCCGAAACTTTCATAAATAAGCATAAAAAGTTAAGGCAATATATATAACTAAAATAAAATCCTTTTCAACATAAACGTCATCATAATATGGAAAATGTAAATCAAAATAATTCCATTTAATTACTCACATGGATATTCTACTAGTTGAATAATCACATGAAATATCAATATCAACTTTCATAATGATGGAATGCATAATTCCAGACTTCCATAACCACGTAGTCAAGGTCTTTTTCCAAGACTACAAATAATTTTTTGTCAAGGCCTTATGCCAATACACTAGTTTTTATCATGATACTTACTAATGAATCAATAAGCTATAGCGGGCTCCACCCGTCACATACTAAGTCCAATGCATTCCTCATATGAAAAGTTTTAAACATAATATAATCATTCGTATTAAAACTATCTTATGAAATGTAAATATATTATCCATAAAACATGAATGCTAGAAAAGTAACAAATACACAATCAAACATATCAAAAAACCATCAATACAAAATGGAAGATTTGTATCATAATAAATCAAATTTAAAACAAGATTAAAATCCATTAAATAATGTTGACATAGATGAAATCAAAACTGCTTGAGAGAAATATCTCATTCTTTTTATTGAAATCATTTAAAGTTACATAATTATAAATGAAAACATTTATTTTGAAAATATTATTATAATTATGCAATGTAATCTTAGACAATGTTATAATGGAGGAATATAGCTTCACCCGCTGTATAAGTTAAAAAAACATTCTTACCTTAATTTTGTCGAAAACGTCATAAAGTAACTTGTTTGGAAAACGAAAGAATGATTCCTTTAAAAAAGTATATGGTCAAATAAGGGTGTAAATGACTTTAACCCATAGTCTAGTAAGTAGTAAAAATGTTTTGGAATACATTTTCAGGAAAACACAGATGTGAATGATAAAGAGGTCACATTAGATACTTAGGAAAAAATAACCCTAGATAATAAAGAGATTGTGAAATTAACCCTTACCTTGTAATTTTCCTTGGTTAAGGGTAGGTAAACCTCTTGTATAATGTTTAAATAACTCTTATTAAAATATACATGAATCATATAAATTAATGTGATATCATATACGGTCTTTTAACATTTCATTGTTAATAATATCATAGTATTATCGTCGTTTTAGGTGTTAACTGAATCATTTTCCTTTGTATGATTTGTTACGTAAGTAATTATTTTTATGGATGGGAATTATGTTATTCATATTTAGAATTATATTAAGTTATTAAAAATTATTTTTAATCATCTAATGAAAATTATTCTTGAATGTATATGATGGGGATTGAATCTCATCGCGTTCGTGGAGGCGGTAATCCGTATGTACGCACGAGCGACAGTATCATTCATATGATATTAAAATAATATATAATTGGTTGTTATATATTATATACAGAATCATTATCATTTATATTTAATATTTACATCAATTACACATCATTATTATACCCATCAAAATAATAATGCATTGAATAACAATTACACCATGACGTGGTGACGGCAAGCCGTACATACACACATATGATGACATGTCATTAAAAGGATGGACAGAATAATGAATATGGTTGTAACATATTTATTATAACATAAATGTATATAAAATATACTGTAGTTATTATTTTATAATTTAAATAAAAAATAAAGAGTAAGTGGAAGAAGAAAATAACTTGAAAGAGGTGATGATATATATACCACCTTTTCAGGTTCTCGATTTCGATTTGATCAAAAGGATACCTTAGGTTGGTTTTCTCACTAAAGGATGGACTCTAGGATGAAGGTAGGAAATTTGAGATGGTATTTGGGTAGGGTTTGGCGGAGCTAAAAGGCTTTGATTTTGTGAATTAGATATAAGGGGGAGTTCCCTTTTATAAGAGGGGTGAGGGGCACCATAGGAAAAGCTATAAATATTATTTTATAATAAAATCATTTTCATTTTCTAATGGCTCCAAAATGAATTATTTAAAGGATAAGGTGGGTATGGGTCGAAAAAAACTCATCCAATAGGTTTTAGATATGTTTGGTTGACTATATTAAACTTATCTTTTAGATTTAACTCTTAGTTAAATACTTTGACATTTACCATGTCTCTTTGTATTTTTATATTATATGGTTGATAAACATAGTATATACTTACAAGAGAACACAAAGTGGATCATTAATGAAACCCATATCATTATATATGTATTTTGGCTGAAACTTAGTTATTTAGGAATAGAATATAAATTAATAATATAATATTTTTTTAAAACACTTTTATGTCAATTTTGACACTATTTGGTATTTTTTTTGCTAAATTCATAACAGCATTATTACATTCTAACCAAAATTCATCTAACCAACCCTAACATAAAATATTAAACCATAAAATTACTATAATTCATAAAAAGTCTCAAATTACATTTATTAAGATATTTATAATAACGATTATTTTAATATTTCATTAATTAGGTAATTATTGCATCATCATTGTGTCAAAAAAAAATTAAATAATATAATCATTAAAAAATTTAATTAATATAAAATTATATAGGAAATCTTTTTATCTTTATAATTAATATTTATAGTCTAAATTTATCTTATGTAAAACTATGTATTAATTTCTTTTTTAATTTATTAAACATTGATTTTATCTCTTTTAACTCTTCTTTAAATAAAATAATAATAAATGTCCTAATCTAATCCAAGTGGACCAAAGATGTTGATATTTTATTCCTAAGTTTTTTTGGTCGAATTATACTTATCCAATAGAATTTTTACATGTTCTAGGGTAATAATAATATCATTTTTCATTAATTACCCTATTTACTTTTAACCGTGGTAAATAAAATTAAAAAGTAAATATTCACCAAAAATTATTTTCATCTCATTAAATTAAATTTTACATACTGATTAAAACCGTGTCTCTCAGTTTTTTGAAATTCAACTCACAGAAGTGGTTAAATTATGTTTTATGTAAATTTACAAATGCTCCATCGAGGTGGGTAAAAGATGACGAAAAGCTAACTAAAATTTTATATATAGAATATTATTACAAAATGAATTTAAGGAATTACATTGAACATATACAGGTATTATGTATCTATTTTGGCCTAAAATTAAATTAAATAAAATAATTATTTATTTAAATTAAAAATTGTTTTTAAACTATAACTCAGTGTTTTTCACTATTCATCAAAAATTGAATGTTTTCAAAAAAATACCAAATATTCACCCTAAGCTAATTCTGATATTCCAAATCCAAAAATGAAGTCCATTTTGAATGATAAAATTTATAAAATTTTAAAAAGTGTGTATTACTATTCATAACGGCTAGTTTGATTGGTTGTGGTGTGGTAGAACTCGAAGTTGCATACAACACACGCTATTGTATTATTCAAAGAGAAGTATACCATGGAAGCTTTGGTTGTTATATCATTATTATTAGAAAATAATTTTAATATACTATAAAAAATATTTCAAAGTGTTACAAAATTAGTTATATTAATATTATCAGTTTTTTTAATAAATAATGACTGTATTAAAAATTAAATTTCTAATATTTATAAAATTATTTTTCCTAAAATGGAATCCATTTTAGAAACATACACATCAGATAATTTATTCGGTGAATTTTTGGGATTTTTTAAAAATAGTTGAAATATTTGTGAATAGTGAAATACAGTAATTTACAGCATTTAACTTTATAAGTAAACAAATGAATTAATGATTGATATATGATTTATGGTTGAGGAAATCAATCGTTAATTAAATCTCACATTCTCTATTTATGGTATTTATTGAGAAGATTCAAAACTATTGACAGTCTAGAGACCAAATAATTAACAAATAAATAAAATAAACCAGAAATTCCCCTCTCCTCCACTATAAATATAAACTCTCACCACCCCCTATCAACACAACTTTTAATAATTGAATATTGTATTAATTCTATGAAAATAACATCCTATTCATATTTACCAAATACAATACCTATTTTTCTTACCAAAATACCAATTCAATGTGTCTAAAAGAGGATACCAAGGTGACGATATCCATAAGGTAAAATCCCTCTTCTTGTCTATTAATTTATACTCCATTATTATCCTCAACCCACCCCTCATAAAAATTTTCATATTATATCTAGTATCATACATATAATATAATATTATTGTGATAATTTAATATCCAACATCCAATATATTCTCTTCTAATTTTAGTAAAAATGAAAATATCATTTGTGATGTGTCGATTTAATGCCTTTATGGATGCTAAATTTCCATTTTCCATTGTTACCTTCTAGGAAAGTTATAAAAAAATTATTATGGTTAAATAAAATTTTAATATATATATTATTAGTTATATCATGTTTTGAATCCAATACATAAACATAATATTACATAAAATGACACTTTTTTGTAAAAATTTCCAAAATAAATTAAAACATTTCCATCAACGTTTTATCTAATGAATTATCCTCATACCATTTAACCAAATGAAATATGAGACCATTTATATTTATTAAACTTCATTAATACTAAATAATTTCACTTCTGTATAAGTAATTTTGAATAGAAAATAACTCCCATATTTATACTCAAGGGAACCGACCATAAAACCATGAAACCAACGCTCCAAGAAAAACAAAATTTTATCATTATAGCTGATAAAAATGACCATAAATAAACTCAATAAAATTATAATAAATAAAATATATGTTTAATAGGTTCTTATTTGGGTAATTTATTTATCTAATTTTATTACCTAGGATATTAAATACAAGTTCGGAATACTTTTGAAGATAATGTCAGGGTTTCACAGCTCACTTTTATTTCAGTGCGATATGAATTATTCAACACATATCTATTGTGTGTGGTGTATGTATACTGATATTTTATATATCATATAATGAGCCAATTTATCTTCTTATTATTAAATATTTCATTTAATGATCATGAATTTTTTGTGCATACGGTTTGACTATTTTCAAATTGTTGGGGGAATTTTTAAACCAATTTCCATTCTTTGGGTTAAACATCTGCTCCGTTGATTATGTCATGATATTATTATCTCTATAATTGATTTTTGTTATATTATGTTTTTTTCAACTTTTTTAATATTTATTTATATCTAATATGCATTATCAATTCATTTTTTCAGTGCTCACACTTTTTTTAAATACACTATTAAATGTCTCTTTAAAACAAAATTAAAGAAATGTTTTTTAAAACATATAAAGAAAGAGACAAATTTCCTACATTAATGAATCCATAATTTCACTAGGAATAAATTAAAGGTTTACATGGTTATTTTAAAATATTTTTTTTTTGTTTTATAATATCTTTATATTTTAAATAAATTATTTCAAATCAATTTGGTATTTCTCTCATGAATTTATCAATGATTTTATTAGAGTATTTTCATCTAGTTATACACCATTCTTTGGATCTTATTATTAATTTATGTTGAACTATTATGATACCATATACTATATTTTAATAATTTTTTTTATTTTTTTGACTATGGATGTGCTATTTGGATAACATTTATCATTTTACACTGGATGGTTTATTATTATGTTTATTATTTGGGGAATGTTATTAACATTTCATACAATAGTCTCAATTTGAATGTATATGTTTATTAGGTTTTCCCTATTTTATTTGATGAATTTGTTGGACTTAGTAAGTGATAGGTGGGGCCCGCTATATCAAATAAACTCATGGGTTGTTCTCAAGAACCAAACCAGATCGGTCTTTCGCTGAGGCCTTACAAATTTATGTACACTTCTTGGCCAAGTACTTGATGGTATCTTTTAGACATCCCCCATTAGGAATTCCTTCATAATGAGATCGGTTATTGATAATCAATGTGATTATTCAACTAGTATAATATCCTTGTTTATGTTTTATTCTCATGTGATTATTATATGGAATCCTTTGATCATCTTTTATTCTGGCCATATTATGCTCAATATAATGTTTTGAGGGAATGTATTTTTAATTATTCCCCTTGACTTATTATGTATGTTTATTTATGATAGCCTCTCATATATGTATACCCTTACTAAAAATCTATGATAACACCTTTCATATGTTTAATTATTCCTCAATATTCTAAGATGTATATTATGATCGACATGAAGGGATTATCTATCAGAACAAGGTCGTTTCTGATGGATTTTCTATATTTTATTCCATTAAAATTGTAATGTAAAACTTATGTTTGTGTATGTATTTACAAATCAACTAAACTATTTGGTCCTTTGGAATATAATCACTTGTAGTTAGCACCGATGTAATATTGTTACCACTGAATCTATACTACTAGGTTAATGGTCTTTATAGTTGTTATTTGGGATTGTTTAGTAGGAAATTTTGAAAAATGATGCAGGAAAACATATATTTGGGAAATATCACCCTATAACATACTTTTAGAATATTCCCAAAGTAACTAATATTATGATTTAGATATTATTTATACCTAAATTTTCAATTTATGTTATGTGTTTCACTAGTTTTAGATCATATAATATATTTTATATTGTTATAATCTAATCTATTTTATTCTATTATTGATAAATAGTTCCCATTAGAAGTAATAAAAACTATATTGATGCACATAATCCATGTTATGATTTTCCTTATATGAAATATAATGATTCTGGAAGGAGAAATTTAGTTATAACTGAATAAATTATAACAGTACTGGGATAACTAACTTATATTATGATCAATAAACTTACCCCTATGGAGGTTCCTCATCCACAATGTGGTGTAATAATGTCTGAACACTTCATGTGAAAAAATCCTCTATTATTCAAGGGGATTTCATATCCATTTTTAGTACAACAAGGTATACATTCCTTAGAGAAGATATTTCATTATTTTGGAATTAATGAAAGGGAGAAGTTTTTCACTGATATATATTATCTCTCATGAGACACGTATCAATGGTGGTCATTGATTCAAAACACTAAAGTGGAAGTGTAAATTCAAAACATAGAATATAAGTATTTTAAATAACATTTCATGGAAAAATTTATTCCTCGAGAACATTGAGGATATATGGGGGGAAAATTTTTTATTCTGAAATAAAAGGAATAAGAAAAATTTTCTATGTATGAAACTAACTTTAAAGGGTTATCCATGAACATTGTAGACTATGTACAAGTTTTATGACATTTAATTGAAGCATGAGAAGAATTAGACAATAGAGAATATGATGGGTAAATAAAAGACAAGAAAGAATAATTTTTTCACATGTGATAATTGTGGAAAGAAACATCCTTATCATACTTAAAGAGAATGGGAGTTTGATAAATGCGTGTAAAAAAGACCCACTAAGATCATTATTTAATATGAAATAAATAATCCATCCAATGCTTAAATTGGTATAAGATGGGGCACTATGAAAATGAATGTCACAAGAACAAATGGAAAATATATCAGAAGAACAATAGGTGTTAATGTGAAACTTATGCTATTATGATATTCAATGGTAAAATTTAAAGTATTTGTGTTTTTGGTTTCAAATATTACGTTTTAAAATTATTTTATAAATGATAATCTGGTTATAAAAATTATGTGATATATAAGTATTTGACTGCAATGATTCTTTTTTAAGGAATTCAAAGCGTGTGATAAATAACATCATTAATCAAGAAAATTTAATATATTATAAGTTGATATTTCTTAAAACACATGACTTGTGAAAGAATACCTAAATATGTTATTGAGGTTGATAAAAAAATAAATATGTTTTTATGGGATATTATTGGTTACCATTGGGTTGGTTAGTGATTTTATGGTTTATCTTATGCTCTAATTATTAGATGTTTGGATTTAAGGAATATATTCAACCACATAATATTTTACTCTGGGAAGCATTCAATTTTCATATAGGTTATAAGGTTACTAAGGAATTAATATATTTGGTATGCGAAAATATGAGACAAAATATTTGTCAAAACATATGTTAATTTGATTTTGGAAATTTAGTGACATTCCTCCTAAAATTTAGGACATCAAATTTTAAAAAATGTGTTTTTAATGAGTTTTAATGTAACAACTTAAGGAATGGATTATGTTTAACATTGTATAATGTTATTTGAGGTTAAAGTATGATTTATCATATTATATAAAATATTCTATCCTTTTTCATTTGGTAAATATTTAAAGTTCAAAGGAATGACCTATGGATCATTTAATAATGGTGCTTCCCACATAAAAATTAATCTTGAAGATAGATAGTATAGTTTATGAAATTAAGTGGAGGTGGATATAATAATAACAAAAAAAATGAGATTATTATTGTGAAATGGAAAGAAATCAAGTGTTTTTTTTCTCATGTGAATATCTAAATAGTTAAAGAATCCCTCAACCCTAGGAAAATGATTTCGGAACAAAAATATTATTTGTTTACATTTCTTACAATGAAATCAATGGTCTTTTAACTGATCATAAATTTTTGGTTTTGTGTTGGTAGACTTTATAATGAACGTGTTCTCTATAAATTTCCATCAGAACATGATAGTTTTATTTATTTTACATTCCCATATTTTCATATCCCACTAATATTCTCATATAGAGTATCCTAGTCTTGTGGTGACTATCATATTTTCATTTACCTCTATTTTTGAGAAAGTATTAACAACCATGATGGTGATGTTGTATTTCAATAAGGGTATTGAAAAATGACACCTCCAGGATTACCAATGATAAGTTTAAGATACGAGGACATAATTTATTATTGTAGGGGAGAATATAAAACCCTAATATTTTTTGATATGTATCTTATTAAATAAATTAAATTTCGTCTATAACTTATGATACATTGAACGGTAATTATTAAATCATGATATACTATTAAATATTAACTTGACCATTTGAATAGTAATGTGACCATTAAGAATTGTAATAAAAAAATTATCATAATAACCTCACCTGTGAATTTATAAATAAAATTAAGGAATCTCGTAAATGAAAAAAATGATATATTTAAACCATGTAATAAGTAAATAAATGTTTTAAAAATGATATGTTAAGTCTTGGTATTTCTCTAAAAAGTAAGTATTTATTTACAATTTTATAATTAATATTAAAATTTAAATGGAAATTTATTTTCATAAAATAGATTCAAAAATTATTATTTTTTTCATTATAATTATAAGATAATTTTATAATACCATAATTAATTTTTAAAAATGTCACAAAATCAATTATAATATTAAGATCGATATTTTCTTTGGAATATATGATTATTTTTTTAATCTAAATTTATGATATTTAAAAAATTATTTTTATATGAGGGATTCCATTTTTTAAATCAAATGTTTTATAAATGGTTGGGGTGAATTTCTGGTATTTTTCTAAAATAGATGCATTTGTATGAATAGTGAAATATGTAATTTACAGTATTTAACATCAAAAGTAAATAAATGAATTATTGAGTGATATATGATCTATATATGAGGTAATAACTCATAAGTGTGAACTCACATGATATATTTACTATATTTACTCACAATATTCAAAAGTATTGATAGTCTCGATCCATAATAATAAACAAATGAATAAAATCATCAAAAACACTCCTCTCATCCACTATAAATACCAACCCTTCTCCTAAAACCATATAAGACCTGAATATTTTCTAAATTAAGCCCAAATACCTTCAAAATTTTCTTTCCCACATCCATGACCTATTGGTATTACCAAAATACCAAACCCATGTGTCTTAAGAAAGTTCCCAAGGAGATGATATCCAAGAGGAAACATCCTCTTCTATTTTAATTTATTTTGTTCAATTATCCACTCCTCACCTACCCTTTAAAAAATTACATGGTAACTAAATTATCATGAATATAATATAATTTTATTGTGATATTATAACAACCATAATCAAATATCATCTCATTTACTTTTATTATAAAAAAGAAAGCATTGTCTATAATGTGTCGATTCACCACCTTAGTGGAAAATGAGTTTTCATTTTCCATTACCACCTTTATGGCTGGTCATAAAACCATTTTTATAGTAAAATAGGATTTTAATATACATATTATAATTTTTATCTTGTTTTGGAACCAATCCATAAAAATAATTTTAAATAAAATGACACAAGTTCATGATTGTTGTAAAAACCAATTATGAAATTTTCATTGACATTTTATCATAATAATCCTCATAATACCCTATAAAAAATGATTTATGTGGCCATTTAAATTTATGTAATTAGGATTAATTAAAAACAATTTCACTTTGGTAGAATTTAGTTCCATTTGAAAAAAAACTCTCATATTTACCTTCAAGGGAACCAACCATAAAATCATTTAATGAATCCTCCCGAAACAATGAAACTAACCATTAAAATCATCATCATAAAAATAAATCACCTTAATAAAATTATAATAAATAAAATATATGTCTAATATGTTATAAATTAATCAATTAATTAATCTAGTTTTATTGTCTAGGACATTCAGTATAAGTGAAGAACGACTGCAGACATAAGGTGAGTGTTTTTAATCTCACTTTTATTTTGATGAGATATGCCTTATTCACCACTTATCTCTTTTGTATGGTTTATGTATGCTGAAATTTGATATATCATATCATTAATATATTTTTATTAATGGTATTAAATGTATTATTTGATGTTAATTAATTGTATGGCGTATACGGTTTGACTGTTTATAATGTGTAAAGGGATTTCTTAAACCAATTTCCATTCGTTGGTTCAAACTTCTACTCTGTTGACAATTTCATCCAATGATAATGTGTGAAATGAATTTTTATAATTTATGTACTATTTACACTTGTTTTTTTTATTTTCATATGATACACACAATCAATTCATTTGGTCAACACAAACACACTTTATTTTAAAAATACTCTTTTAAAAGATCCTTTTAAAAAAAATTAAAATATTTTTTTTAAAAACAAATGTAGTAAGAATAGATTTTCAATATTCATGGAGCCTTAATTTATTGAGTAATTATTTAAAATTTTACATGGTTATTTTCTAATAAAATTTCATATTTTATAATAGTTATTCATTTAAAATGATTGATTTCAAATCAAAGTGAAATTTCAATCAAAAAATTTCAATTATTTTATTATATTATTTTCATCTATGTTGACACAAATTTTTTGAAATTACAATTAATTGAGGTTGATATCTTATGACACCATATAACATATTTCACAAAAATGTTATGATTAGTTTGGATATAGGTGTTCTATTTGGATACCAGTCATCATATTTCATTGAGTGGTTTTTTATTATGTCTGCTTTTTAGGGAAAGTAATTATAATTTCATATGATCATATCAATAAGAATGTATTTGTTCATTATGTTTCCCCCATTTTATATGAGGAATGAATTGGAATTAGTATCTAACCTATAGAGCCCACTATAGTGCATGTGTTCTTTTTTAGGTCTCATGAGACAAATAAGATCGGGTTTTGATCAAGGCCTTACTCATGTATGTAGACTTCTTGGATAAGGCCTTAATAGTATTTTTAGACATCTCACATTATGAATTCTCTTGTTGTGAGATTGTTTATTGACAATCCACGTGATTATTCAACAAGTAGAATATAAATTGTTATGGTTAATTTTCATGTAATTATTATATTGTATTATTTGATAATATTTTATTTCTTCCATATGATTATCAATATTATGTTTTAATGACATGTTTTCTTAGTTATTCACCTTGATGTATTATTTATGTTTATTTATTATAGCTTTAGTTGTATGTTTTCCTTTGCTGAGAATATGAGATAGCCCCTTTCTGATGTTTTAATTTTTGCAAGGATTCGAATTTTTATATTATGATTGAAATGAAGGGATAATATAGTAGAAAATGAATTTTTCCACTGGTGTTTCTATGATTTATTCAATTTAAAATTATAATATAAAATTTATATTTGTATCTTATTTTCCAAATATACAAATCTATAATTTCCTTCTGGATGCGATCACTTGTACGTTGTACCAATGTAATAAAGTAACCACTAACTCTTAGTTAGTGGGTTTTGGGTATTTATTGGATATGTTAATATAATGACATCTTCGACCATAACTGACATACCAAAGTCATTTTTGACTCATAAGAGAAATATAATTGAAACATTACATGTGAACTTAATTTAATAACTTATCATATATAACCTGGTAAAAAATTAGAATAAAAAGAATAATAAACCTAAAAAACATCTTATGAAAATAAATAAATGACATATGTTTATTATTCAGGAATATAAGGAACTTATATAATGATTTAGACTCACGTTAAGTGTTTCACATACCACTTTTACTTCCATGAGGCACATGACATATTCACAACATCATTATTTTTTAAGTTTAGATAATTCCATTTTTCAATGTTATATAATTTATTCATTTATATTCAAGGTATTTAATGTTTCATTTATGGTTATTTCATTCAGGGGGAATATGATTGAAAAGTTTCCAAAGTGGTAAGTGTTTATTTCCCAATATCATCATTATTTAGGATTTTTTATGAATCGTTTGGGGGAATTAAAAAATATTATTATAATAAAATCAGTCTATTTTCATATCGTATTGTTATTTATTAAATTTTTCAGGAAATTGTACCATTTTCCTACTTTTTAGTTCTTAAAATTATAAATAAAATATTTTATAAAAACATACATTATTTCTCCCTTTTGTTGAAAAATGTTCTTATTCCAAAAACATGTTTTCTAAAAAAAATTCATGAAATTTTTAGCATTATAGAAATAATATATTAAAGCCGTTTTTTCCAATGTTTGAATTTTTAAAATACGGTTTGATGTGAATATTTCTTATCATTTTCTGAATGAGGTGATTTTCAAAGATATTTATTCTAAAAAAAGAATTTTATTCTTAAATCATGTGAAAAGTAATGAATTAATCATTATCATGAACATCATTTCCTTGAAGATTCCTTCATATGTTTATAGTTCTATTAAACTCTACTATTAATATAATTCTATTTTTTTATTTTATTTTCAAATAAAATTATTTTGAAGATATTTTATGAATTTTAGAGGTTTAAATTGAAAGGAGTGATTCTCAAATAAATATTAATTCCCTAAAAAATGTTAAAAGTTATATTTCAATATCATTTTAAATATAATAATTCATTATTTTATGTTACTTATACATTAGTGGGGATATGAACTAATGATACCATCCTTATTATTTTGTAGAGTTGTTTATGATCAGTTGTATTGTCTATGTACTATATTGATGCCAAATATTTTACTGCGGATGGTTTCTGATTATGATTATTTTTTAAGGAATTTATTTACATTTTGTATCCAAGTGTAAATATGAATTTTTATATACATTATGTTTCTCCAATTTCATATGATGAATACACTAGACATAATAATTGATGTTTGGGGCCTAGTATAGACCTTAAATTCATTGGTAGATCTCATTAGAAAAACAAGATTTTGTTTTGGATAAGGAATTACCTATTTATATAGATGTCTTTGCATAAGGCCGCAATGGTATTATATGTCTGTGTATAAGACCATGATGGAATATTTTAGATTTTAAAAATTACGAATTCCATTATTATGAATTCAGTATTTGATATCTCTTGTGATTATTTTATTAGTTATAATATACATGGCTCTGTTTCTAGTCCATATATTTATTTATATTGAATATTAGATCATTATTTATTCTAGCCATATTATACACAATTAATTGATTATATTCATGTGTTTCAATTATTTATTTTTCTATATTGTGTAATCCTCATTGACTCATATCTTTCCTCTATATTCTTACTCTTAATGACCATTTAATATCACCTTCTTATTATGGTTTATTTACCCAGGATACCAAAATGTGTTTTTTGATTGATATATAGGGATATGTTAAGTGCAATAATGGAATATTAAATGAAAATAAATTTTCTATTATATTGTTTTAAATATCCTTTAAATTTCAATTATGTATCTAGTTTTCCACTATTAATAAATTATTCATGCTTCCAGGATGTGATTCCTTATATCTTATTCAAATTTAATAAAGCAGATATTAGTTGTTGGATACCGGGGTCATGTATTTACGGTTGGTATTATAGGATGTTTAATATAATATTTGGGAACTATACATAAGAAAACATAGATTATGTAACGTAACTTTATTATATACTTTGAGGATAATTATATAATAACACACTAATTTTTTGGAAATGAAGATATTATATAGTAATTACTAGAAATACATCCATTTTTTTACATTATATATGTGGATGTGTTTCTGGAAAATATTTTCCTTGGAGTAATAACTCAGAAAAGTGTGTATTGGTATTGACCTGATTTTCACCTATTAGATAACAATGAGCCTTACTGCACAATGGTTTTGATACTCCAAGGGGATATTCTGTGGATAATTCAGATTTTATTTATAAAACATTATAATGGATTTGAAAAAAATGATATCACAAAAGAATCCATGATTATAATTATGAGATTAGTTAGTCATAAATTTTTTAGTTTATGTTAATTAGTTAAATAATTTTGGGATTATACATTATATTTCATAATTATATGTTTTAATATATTGTACTCTATCATTATGAAATGGTGTTAGGTGGGTGGAATGGAATCTTTATCAATGAATGTAATCCAAAAGTTAAGAATGATCTTTTCCATTATATTAAGATATTCTTTCAAATGGAACTAGTCTCCCAAACATTATCATCATATGAGGACATAATATGATATTCTAATAAGAAAAAAAAATAATTCTCCAAATTTTTTCTATATTAAGAGAAGAAAGATAATAAGAAGAATGTATAGAAAAGGATAGATAATGTGAAATAGGGAACAAATTATTTTCCCACATGTGATAATTGTGGAATGAAACACCAAGGTACATGATTAAATGTAATGTGAATTTTATAAAAGTGCGGTGAGAAAGAAATTTATGGTTGTGATTGAAAGGGAAATAAAATATGTTACCAATGTCCAATGATTCAACTGTAAGGTGATGTTGATCTATATAAAAAACTCCCAAATAATCAATAGAATATACTTCAAAAGTATATAATGTATCATGGTCAAGATTATTCTATTACCATATATGATGTGGAATAATTAATGTTCTTGTATTTGGATTCATGAAATATTTCATTTGACTATATTATCAATTATATCCTATTTATAAGAATTATGAAATATATAAGGATTTTATTTTAGTAATCTTTCATTATGAATTTAAAATCATATGTTGAATGGTATCTGTGACGAAGATGAATGATTTAGCTGTAAGTTGATCCTCTTAGAAAAACATGACTGAAAGAAAGATAACCCTTAATATATTCATGATGATGAGATAATATTATTAGTACAAAGATATGATTGATATGTATAATGTAAAATTAATGGTACTAAATTACTTTTAAATGATTTATATTTTGTTGACAAGGTGGTGTATATTATCATTGATGGAGTAAACAATATTTGTTCAATTTAAGGAATATATCCAAGCATCTGTTTTTTTAAATAATTAGGAAGCATGTATATCTTTAATAAGGTTTCGTGGTAATTTATGTTATTATCATGTTTCAAGAGAATACATGATGAAGGGATTGACATGTTTGTATTTGACTATTTGGAGATACATATTGTTTTTTAGGGTTTTAATCGTAATTAATTTTGAAAATTTAGTAACCTTCATTCTAAATATTTGGATCTTAATACTTTATAAGGATCATAAAGTTAACTATTTATGATATGGTATGCATTGAAATTTGTATGAGGTTTTAGAGATTTGTGTATTACTTCACCATATGAAGATATTTCAATATTAATTAACATATTATAACCATATTTTTATAATGATAAATATAGAACAAAGGATTGACTTATCATTCTTTTAGGGATCTAATTTTCTATTAGTTTTTCATTCATAAAAAAATAATCAGTATTTATTAAAGTATGTGATGGAGAAGAAATTTTCCATGAAATAACCAATGGATGAGATTGTTCTTAGAAAATTTTATTAAATAATGTAATTATATATTCTCATGAAAAATATACAACTATTGAAAAATATTTTGATGAAAAAATTGTTATCATATTATAATCATTTTTAATGATATCAATGACCTTTTTGAATACTATTTAGTTTCTGGTTTTTTTTGTTTTTTATTATTACAAGATCATTCAATTTATTAGGATAAATGATCAATTTCACTCTACTTAATTATTTAGACATTTTTCATTTCTCTTTTGTCCAAATGATCACTTCCCAACAAAGTTCTCTTATTCGGAAACCTAGTCTGTGTTGTTCCCAATGACATTCTAACATTCCTTTCCCTCTTTTCAATTGAATATTTTGGTTTCCCTTTTTATCATGTGTGTTTCTAATAATATTTTTTTTCAAAGGATAGTACCTCGATTAATAGAATCAAGATTAAATTATGAGGGTGTAATTAATATGTGCAATATAACAACCATAGACTTTAAAAAATAAACATCATGTTTGATAGTGTTTGTGACATGAAACACAAAGATTATAAGAGAATATAAACCCCAATAATTTATGATATATTTATTTTTAAATAAATTTAATCTCTTTAATAGATTGAAATTTAGGAAACATCGGGTTTGAACAAAACACAATACTCTATTAGAATATTATTATTTAAACATGACCATTATAACCTAGCTATTAAGATGATGTGTGTGAATAGTAAAAAATAAATTATTAAAATTTTTTTACATGCATAAAAAATAAAATCAATGGTTATCTAAATATTAGATATAAAATAAGTATGATTTGAATGAGAAACACATGTTTTCTGAAAAGCTGTATTTTTCTAAAATGCGGATTTGTCATACATTGCGAACATACTTTATTAAAAAAGATACCAATTTTAATAGATTTTTTTTTCAAAAACAAGACTTCATTTTTGAAATTATAATAACAAAATTATCTTATATTGAATTTTTGTGTTTATTTAAAAAGATTCAGTTTTTGATGAAAAATGAAAAATAATGACTTAATTCAAAATTGATTATTCATTAAAATAGTTTTTAATGTAAAATTTTATTTTAATTATTTTGAAGGAAAATTATTAAAATAATGCATTTATTAATATAATATAGTTCATTGGATTAATTTTTTTATTAAATTTTGATATAAAAAATTTGTTAGATTTTGACTATTTTCTCTTTTGAAAACTACTTTCTCTTCACGTTAGTGATATTATGTTTAAGAAAATATAGTTATGTGAATTGAATTTTAATAAATTAATTACAAATTTCGATTAAAAATAATTTATATTACACAATAAGGTGAAATTGATTTTTGACCAATATGAATAGTCAAAGGGGTAAACAATATTTATTATGGTTATGCTAAAAACTAGTTTACCAGGGGCTAAACTAAAAAGGTAAGGGTAAAACTGAACTAAAAATTGAAAAAATAGATTTTACACTAATTTTTTTATATTATTGTGCCTAATTATCGGTATTAATCTATTTTTTACTCATTTGGAATGTGAAAAGAATGGACATTTGGTTTTCTATTAAAAAATTGCACGGGTGGAACTCACCACACTTATAAAAGGTCACCCCACTCCTCTAATATTAACACCATATGAAACATGTTTTCCCCAAATACCTACCTAAAACACATAAAAATAACACTTATCCCATCCTATAATATTATTTCAGACATAAATCCAACCAATAATGGTTTTTGTGAAAATCAAAGGAGGTTACCTGAAAAAGAGGTAATGTTCTGCAACAAGAATTTTTATTTTATTTCTTCCACCACCTTATAAAATTATTATTAAAACATGATTATATATTTACATCATCATATTCCATATACATAGAATATTTTATGTTATGGTAATGACCTCCAACCTTCCGCATTTATATCAAATGGGTTATGAAATCCTAATTCATGTTCATAGAGGACTACAACCACATGAACAGAAGTCATTTTTTTATTACCACCTCTCATAGTTGGGTATGGGGATGGATTTAAATTTTATATATATATATATATATGATATTTATAACATAATTATGAATTTTCAATCATTATCTAATATATACATTTTTTATTTTCATTTTGTAGTGGATATGATAATGTTACTCATCTTTATGGTGAATTACTACCTCACAAAGCGATGTGATTCATCTTTCACTAATGCATTACATGGAATGGGATAAAGATAAATTTAATGATTATATGTGATATAAATTACATAAATATGATATCAATGAAATATTTATCATTATTAAGTAATAATATATCATTTTGTCTTAACTTTTGATGAAGTGGAGGATGAGAACGTCATTTGTGTACCTATGGACTACTTCCTTCACAAACTGATGTGATTGTATTTTCCCCACCATACCACATGGAAAATATATATAAGTATATTAAATTATATAATATTTTATTTAATATATTATTATAATTATGTAAATATAAAATATTACTTAACTTATTTTGAAAATTATCTTTGGAAAATTGAAATGTTGGCCATCTATTCGTACGACCTACCGTCACTATGATTGTAATGCTGTTTAGATTTCATAATGATATTTCATGATTAGTTTTAAATTTATAATTTATGTATAAATATTATAAATATTTATTTATTGTTATTCTCGAAATTTTTAAATACTGACCCCTTTGAAAATAGATAACCTACCAATGTTATTTTTGACACATAAAAAAATATCATCAAAACATATGATGTAAACCTAATTAAATAAGTAATCATATATACCATTGTAATTAAGAGAAATAAATGAAATAATAATCTTGAAAAAGGTTCTTAATAATGTAAATAATTAACAAATGTATATTTATCAGGAAGATAAAGACCATATGTGATGAGGCAGACTCAAGGTAAGGATTTCCCATCTCACTATTACTTGTGAGTGAAATAATCCATATTCACCACATATTTATTTTTGGTGGTATTTACACTTTAATTTTTTATGAAATATCCAAAATTAATTTATATTCATGGTATTTTATGTTTCATTTTTGGTTACATAATTTATGTAGATTATGTTTCAAATGATACCAAAGTGGTAAGGGATTATTTCACAATCTCATCGTTATTCAGAATTATTTTTTCGTAAGTATCATCTAGGCGAATTATTTGATATTTATATCTTAAAATCAATCTATTTTCTCATTCAGTTATACAATAACTTTTTCATGTAACTGTACATTTTTTCAATTATTGTTAATAAAATGATTAATAAAATTTTTATAATAAAATCAACCTTTATTTAACTCTTTGGTAAAAAATAATTTTCATTCCAACACCTTGTCTTTTAAAAAATAAAAATTTATTTTTAATTATCCAAATTATTTTTTAATGACATTTTTATCCTTTTTTGGAATTTTTAAAAAATTTAAGGAATATTATTATCATTTTCTAAATGAGGCCCTTTTTTACCCTTTTTACAAAGAAAAAAGAATGTTCTTTTTAACTTATATAGAACATTTTGAATTTCCCACCATTTAAAACACAATAACATTTAATATTACATTTAATATTTATAAGTTTATCTTAATTTTATTCATATTATCCTTGATTTTTTTTAAAAAAATTATTTTTAAACAAATGTATTTTAAAAATATATTATAAATTTTATAATTTTAAATTAAAAGGGATATTATAAAAGAAATGATGTTTTACTCATGAAATATTCCATGTAATATTTAAAAGTCATTTTTCGTGTAAAAAGACACGATATTATTTTAATTGTTCTTAAATTCCGATATACTCAAATGATATCATCATTATTATGATTTTGGATTGTTAATGATTAGTTTGACATGGGATATACAATGTTGATAACTTTAATTTTACTCTATATGGTTAATAATTATGGATATAGATTTGGGAATGTATTTAAATTTAATATTATAATTTAAATATGAATATTTATGGGTATTATATTTCACCCCATTAATATTAGGAATTCATTAGATTCACTAATTGATGGGTGGGGCCTGCTGTAGACACTTTATTCATTGGTAGGTCTCCCAAGACAAACTAAATTTGGGTTTGGCCAAGGCCTTAACCATTTATATAGAAGTCTTTCCATAAGGCATCAACTGTATTAGATGTCATGGAACAAGTCATAAACAATATTTTTTATTTTTCATGCATTACGCATTCCATAATTATTAAATTAGTTGTTGATTTCCATTATGATTATTCAATTTTTTAGAATATCCATTTTCATGTTTCGAGCTCAGGTGATTATTTATTTAGAATTATCATATCATTAATTGTTTTTATAATATTATGAAACATTAATTGATTAAATGGATTATATTTTAGTTAATTATATTTCCATACTGATTATGACTTATTTATTTCTATATTTTGTTATACTCATTCCCTTTCCTTGCATTTGAGCTCACCCTTTTCTTTTGTTTTATTTTCTAAAGGGTACTGGGAAGTGTTTTTTGATTGTCATGTAAGGATACACTCTGGTTTATAATAGTGTTATCAAAAAAATACTTTTTTTTATTTTATGTTATAAAATTTAATGTGAATTTCATATATGTATCTAGTTTATAAAGGCTAACAAACTATTCATTTTCTTCAAAATTATGTTCCTTGTATCTTATTCTAGTGAAATAAATCAGACACTGAATTTGTGATAATGGGTTTAGATTGCTACATAATGTCTGAGGGTGTTACAACTTCCCCCATTTAATAAATTTCAACCTTAGAATTTTAAAATCATATTAGTAATAAATGGTTTGATATTTGAAAATAAAATTATTGTAAACCCACATCATAAAAAATTATTAATAAAAATATCTCATAAAAATATGGAAAGGGAAATACAAAGGTCCTAATATAACCAAGTTTCCACGAAAGATAATATCAGTGGGAGGTGAATAAATGGAAAAATAATAAAAGCATAAATAATTATGGATATTGATTATGATCATTAATCATATTAAATTAAATGATAAATAGAAAGTAAATAACCAAAAAACCATAAATTTGTGATGATTTATAAGACCATCAGTTCATTAGATATGAATGTACTATGATAATTTTTTTCATTTTTTTCCAAGTGTTTGGAATTCCTTTAACATGTATAATGAAATCATTGTAAAATATACTTACTTTAAAATTATTAGTTCATCCTTTATAAACTTTCCACATTAATATTATCTTTTTTCAAGACAATGAGTATTCTAGATGAATATTTCATGCCTAAAGCACTAAGACTAACTTTTAAAGACCACATAACCATATGAGGTATAATGATCTATTCCCCCTATCTTTAGGCATTAACAAAACAAAATGGTTAGAACCTGGTAAGATAATTCCCAAAATGTTAAAATAGTCATATTATACATTAGTCTCCAAAATTCCATAGTTATTCAAAAAAAGTTCAAACTAAATAATTCCTTAAATAAATAACCTCTAATCCCAAATAAACTAAAAGAATATATTATAACTTTATGATTTCATGTACATAAATATAGTGATTCATTTCTAAAATAACATTAATTACCTAGTCATCAAATCATTTTTAAATCGCATGGTCATATATAAGATTAAAATTATTTCCTCAATAACTAAGATCATAAAAATCCTAATGTTTATTAATAAAAATTATCATATTTCCAAAAAATGTAAATTCATATGTCAAATTAAAAAAATAATTTACATATACAACAACATAAAAAAATTTCTCATAAAAATTCATTAATCACTATAACATCATTTTCTTAAAACATTAATGGTGTTTCTAAGACATTGATCGTAACCTTAATATTATATACTCATGATGGTATCCATAAATCATCATATAACCCCAAATGAATTCATCTTAATCTTCAAATTTATTTAATCTATCATTTTATACCAACTATAACATCCTCAAACATTTACTCCTAGATATAGTGCTAAAAATACAAACATTACATTTTCATGCGAATGAAGGTGACACAATTTTTATCATCCAAAACATAAAACATAAAATGAAAATTTTATTTCTCTTATATTCTCAAGGACCATTTGAATTTATAATTTTATAGAATTAGGAAAAACTATTACATTAACACTACTGATGACATTGAATGAGAATTTATCCCAAATAACCCAACTTTTCTAATTTCACATGATATAATCAACATCATCGTTATAAAATACTTATAAACACAATTCAGTCAACATCATTATTAGTAACCTAGGGAAATGGAAAAATAAGATGAGAGAGCTAAAATTTTCAATAAGGGTAATCACAATGATTAACAATTGAATGTCATCGGTGATAATAAGATGAGCATAAGGGTATAATGAAATTGTATAATTGCATGAGCATAACATATTAATACTTATACCAATCAATTATTATATCTTCAAACATGAAATAATGGAATAATGTTTTGACAAATAAATACTAATCAAAATCAGTTATCATGATCCATTTGATACCAATCTTGATCAGAGGAAACTTTTAGAACACATAAGCATAATGAAAACAAGTTGGAATCATGGGACATTATCTTTATTGAATAGTTAAATAACCCTTACAATTAGACTAACCATATAGATAACCAAAAATTTAATTTTCTAGAAAACATAATCATTATACAATTCATTGGAGCGATATCGAGGAAAACCATTATATAAGCTATATCAGACACAATCTGGGCCTATCCATTGTATAAAAATGTACAATAACAAAAAATAAAGTATATAAAAATATCATTTCATTGAAAAAAATGTTAAATGATAATAATTATTATCATAACATTATTAATCAATGTCAGTGAAATGGGTTCCATAAAAATCTCTTTGAAACATTATTAACCTGTGGAAAAGTAACTAGTTCTATAACAATCTCTTCGAAACATTATTAAATCATGGAGAAGAAAAGGGTTACATTTTAATCTATTTAAAATAGTCTTAATCTATCCATAAAAATAATTCGGATGGTATATTTACAAAATACCCCCATTAGAGAATACATAAAAATATGTTTTATTGATTTTGATGAACATAAATACCATTAAAAGATCATTAAAAACAATTTTATGGGAAATAAAATTTCCATTTTTAAATATCTTTTAAAAAATATAAATTTAAAAAATATTGAAAATATACTATTATTAGAAATAAAAATAGAAAAAATATAATGTAAAATTTACGGAAAATAATGGACTTGATAGCGGGAAAAACCATTCATGTCATAAGCGTTAAAAATAAAAATTATTTTCAAAACATTTCAGGAAATGGAGACAAAAGTGACCATTTTGTAAATTTAATAAATTCACTATTAAATGGTAAAATACTATGTAAAATGAATTTTGGAATTCATTATTTTAAAAAAAATAAATTTTTTGAAACATTTTATAAAATATAGATATGGAAGAGAATGATACCATATATAAAAGAAAATACAAGATCAATATCACTTACAAACGACTTTCTTGATAATTCTTTAATTAATAAGATATGAAGTGGAGATCAAACATGTTAACCCCATTAAAGACTGGTTTAAAAGAAATATACATGGTTCATGAAAATAAGAGAATATTATTTATTCGAAATGAACATTGAACATAGATAATATTGAAAAGAAAATTGGTTGTCACATAATTCCTTTTACACTTTGGTAACCACTTCGCTGTAATCTGCATGAAATAATAAATTCAAATAAATATTTAAATACAATGTAAATAAGTACATCCATGATATAACATGTCAAATGTTCTGTATATACTCATCATAATTATTTCAGGTTCATATCATAAACATGTGACCCAATGAATGGAATTTGGGACGACTAAACCATACAAATATCGTATCACTAAATTGAGAGTTAATTAGTGGAGATATTATATGTAACAAATTTAAATACCTTAAAAAACGTGTAAATATATATTATAAAGAATATAGATAAATTAACACATAATAATATCATAATAGAGTCAATGAATTAGTTTTATAACCCAACAAGAGGAAATTGAGTAAAGAAACTCTTTCCTACTTGTTAACATTCATGTCAACACACTTGGATAAATTAAATCAAATATAAATATTAAATACAATAATTTATTAAGGATTAATGATATTTCAAAGAAAATGTGAATTATATACACCACACAGTGCCAATAAGTGTTGAATATTGCATATATCTCACAAAAATAAAACTGAGATAAGAAAAACCCTTTCCTTTAGTCGGACTTTCTTCATATGTGTTCCATCCTCATTTATAATAAACATATATTAATTATTTTTTTATTGGGAAAATTTTATCAGCATAAAAAAATATAATTAAACTATTTATTTTATTTCATTAAAATGATATATTTAAATACTTAATCGATCAAGTCTATATCTGGTGTTTTGAGGATGCTCGACTCCTTATTTCAAAATGGATTTAGTGTGTTGACTATGGTCAAAGAGGAAATTATTTCAAAATATCTAGAATAATAATATAGAAATTATTATAAAAGTTATTCATAAATTATATTTTTTAAACCCTATCATGAAATATGCTTATGAAAATGAATATCGTTACAATCATGGAGACGGTAGGCCATATGGGGGGCATGAGTGACATTTACATTTTCAAATGACCATTATAGAAATAAGGTTTGATTTTTTATCATTAAAGGATGATTAATATATCATATATTTAATATTTTTTCATTAAATATACATATATATATATATATACCATCAATTTAATTTATTGATGAAAAAATAATCACATTACTGCGTGGAGGGGTAGTCAACATGTCCACAAACGACATTATCATTTTCTAGTATACGAAATAAAATGTGATATTATATATTAATAATGAAATATATTTCATTAAAATAATACTTATTTAATTTATATCTTATATATTAACTTACATTATCCTTATTAACATCCACGTAAAGTATTAGTGAAAAATGAATCACATCGCTTCACGAGGTGGTAGTCCTCCTCACAGACAACCGACATTGTCATATCCACCACAGGTTGGAAATAAATAAGATATGTATGAAATCATAGGTAAATTTGTATAAATAAGTTAGAAATACCATTTATGTACTTTAAATCCATCATTAAAAAAAATTCTTAGAGGCAATGATGGAAAACAAATGTCATCGGTTTACGAAGTGGTATTCTGTCTTACAAAAGAATGATGACTTTGTATCCCATTTAATGGAAGTGGAGATGGATTTAGCTTGTAAAATTAAAATAATAACATCCAAATATTTGATATATATATATATATATATTATTATATATGAATAATTTAATAATATTTTAATGAGTAGTAAGAGTAATTAAAATAAAGATGTTCGGTTACATAGGATACCACTTCTTCCAGGAAGCTCCTTAGGTAAGAACCAAAATAATTAAAAGGATGTATTTTTGATAAAAATAATGGCTCTAGGATGTGGGTATAGAAGTTTTAAATACATTTAGTAAGGTCTTTTTTCCATAAAAATGGATATTTATGTGTGAATAAGTTAGCAGAGAGAGTGTCATTTTATAAGTGAGGCGAGTTGATGACTTGTAATTTTTAAAATAAAACGAGGTTCAAATATTTTTCAATAGAAAAAATGATCAATAATGATCCATTATGAAGAATAATATATTATATGGTTGAAATACATCCAAAAAATAGATTTTAGATAATTTTTAGGTCATTTTTACCATTATGTTTTATGGTTAACCCTCGGTGAAACCATTTCCACCTTAATCGTAGTAATAATGTTTTACTGTTTCCACTATGCATTCTTGAAAAAAATTAATTTTACCATATTATATCATATAAATTACGATGATTCCAAATATAGAATCCATATTTAAATTTTAAATTTTTATTATTTTAAATTTTTATTTTAAAATTAAATCGATAAACATGAAGAAAAAGTATGTTTTAAAAATATATTTCCAAGAAAATTTTGATTTTATATTAAATATATGAATAATAATAATAGTTCTATGAATATAAATTAATATTTAATGATATATAATATATAAATTTCAATTAAATTATTTCTCTTTAGGGTTTTCTAAAATTAAAAAAATTATAAAACATTATTCACATTAACATAGATTTCAGAAAAAACTAGTTTTGAAACTAAAAATTTAATTATACAAAAAACCAAATATAATGATTATAAAAATATAATTATGATGATTAATTAAAAATAATAATAATTTTTTATTTTGAATTCATATTCAAAGCATAATTTGGCCTTTTAATTCTAAGTAATTTATTTAATAAATGAATGTTTTACAAAAATTGATATTTTCCATATTCAATAAAAAATCAATATTCCAAAAAAATCACACAATTTCACCCAATGTTAATATTTATCTGATAATATAAAAAATTAAGAATATTATTTCAAATAGATACTCTCAAATTTCAAAAAATTTATTATAATAATTAATCTAACAAAATCATTTTTGAAAAAAATATTTTTTTGAAGAATAAATTTACTTCAATAAAAATTTATTTATTATTTAATAATTATTTATCGATAATGTATATTTTATTACGAAATTTGTATATATATTTCAAAGTTAATTTAATACTATTCATACCCACTAATATAATGTTTAGGTAATAATAATTATATAGTTATCAGGTCTTTTAAGCTCGGTATCAAACACAAAAATATTGGAGTTTTACATACCAAAAGTTGTTAAAGAGATTAAATTTATTTAAAATTAAATATATCATAATGTATCGGTGTGTTACACAAAATAAACTTCATTAAACATGCAATAGACCATGTATAGAGATCTTAAAAAATCTATGTGGGGGATTAGGATGAGGATATGAAAATGGTGGGGAAAGTGGAAGAGAATGAAACATTTTATAGTTTCCATTTAATAATTAGTTTAATTAAATCAATAAAAAACTGATAATTCTATAATTTCATTACTACAAAGGCCCTAAGACAAGACTCCATGCTAGGGGTCATGTTGTAGCATGGACATTTTGGTCATGACATAATAAAATATTCCATAGTAGAACCCATAAATCATGGTCACCCATTGTGGTTTGACCTAATGTATTCATAGTTAGACACCCATACTATGGTACAACCTCTCCCTAATTCCACAAATTTTAACCTATATAGCACTGTATGACACTGCAATGCCTACTGTTATTGTATAATCTTATTCTTGTAGCATAATTTTATTTTATGCCAAGTCCATATACTAAAATATCAACTAGCATACTCTAATAACATCTACAAATTTCGAAAACCATTAAAATACATATATTTTAAATAAATTTAGCAAAAAATAACTTGAATTTTTAGGATCAATAAAAATTTCTTCTAAGGGATTCCCATTCATGAGAATCATCTATAGTACTCTTCGTAAAAAAATCTAACCACTTGCCTCGTATATAAGACTCTTAATCTCAAGTCTCATAATAGATATTCCCATACAACCAAAATACCTATAATAGAGGTATTATCTTACCTCAGAACACTTTATTACAAGGGTTGATGATACATATTAGTCTCTCATAAGAATATTCATCATCCACCAACTATCCATAGCTAATTCTAATCAAATTAATTTGAATTAACACATCCTTTCAATGTTATAGAATTTGAAATAAATCATGAATGGTTTGATGACTTGGGGGAAGTTATAAATTGAAGGACATGGTACCAATCCACTCAAAATATCAGATAATCCAAAAACCAAATCGAGGATCAAACATTCCCTAATTTTTTAATAGATGATGAACTGATTAAGATAATACCCATAATAAGACCAAATTCTCATAGTATAATCCATAGTCTATCACCTATGGTTGGTATATGAATGTTATCATCTCTGAGTGATAAGCGGTTTTTTCCTTATCAACTACACCCTCTAGGTGGTCTACTATACATGGATTTTCCACAAAATTGTAAACTCTCTTAACTCTAGACAACATATTCATGACTGTCATGGATAACCATAAATGTATTTATAAGGAACCGTTTTTGTCAAATCATAATATTTTTTGTTGCGTAAAAACCATTTAAATTCTATATAGTTATACGATACTCCACTAAAATCTATAACACAATACCTAATAACATAATTAATTATTTATATTTTCTTATAAGGCCTCCCATCAATTTTTTGTTTTAAATCTACACTCATATTCAACAAAAATCCCATAACCATTAGTACCCTATATAAGAAAATTGAAGTAAAATGGGCATTATGATTTTATACAATGATAATATCCATGCAGTGAATATGAAAGATTTCATGAAAATATAGCTTCCCCATGTAATTTAACAAATTGTTATCTCAATGGGAATGTAATGATGCATATTCATCAGATAGTTATCAACTACCCATATTTTCATGCCCTTTTTTTCAGGTATTGTCTTATGTTCTAGTTCGTTGGGAATCTTTGTTCTTCTCTAGAGTTTTGAGTATGTTGGGGTTTCAATTTTTAGGTGTTTCTAAATATATTGTTTACTCCATGACTGAAACTTAAAATTTTTTGGGAGTTTTTAGAGAAAATATGTAAATTTTGGCTTGGTAGTGACCATCACATGGTTAGCACATGGTTTGGAAAACCATGCAACTGAACCTCGGTAATCGTGAATCCATGTATCATTTTGGGATAGTGGCCTTTGACATAGTTTTCACATGATTTGGAAACCATGCTTGTGCCTATGTGTCCCATAAAGGGTTCATAGTTGGTGAATGGTTTTGTAAACCATGTGGCCTAACCATGCGAGCTTCCCATATCATAAATAGTGTGAAATTATAATCGTACACTTATGGAATTTTACCCCAAAAATTACCATTTCATCCTCCACCTAGTTTTTACAGGCATAGGGAGGCCTCTTCATATTTCTCCGAGTATCCTCTTTCCTTCTTGGGTGTGGATTTTAGGATTTATTAAGGATTTTGGGAAAATATCTCAAGGCAATCTCTTCTCTGCATCTCCCTCTTCTTTATCCTTCCATTTCATCTTGAGTTTCTATTCTCCCATGATCATGTTTACCTAGGGTTTTGTTTTCCACATATTTTATGTTGTGTCGTTTTATTATTTTTTGGTTCTTATCCATAGACCTAGGGTTTTGGAACCCTCAATAAGTTATTTCGTACATTAATTGTTGATGCGCTATGGATTCATGGTAGGATTCCCATGAACATGCCTTTATAATTTAAGAATTATTGATTTCATGATTTTTATACTTTATTTTCTTTATAAATTCTATTATACGATCATTGGATAATTTTTTTTGTGGTAAAAATGGTCGTTTTTTCTTTGTTTTGTGATAAATCATGTTGTTTTTTATCAGTGTCCACACCTAGTGTTTGATAAAATGTCCCTTTAGCTTTCAAACATAATTTGAGATGTTTAAAAGATGATTTGAAAATCTAAATTAATTCCTGGCATATGAAATTATGTTTTGTGTTCCTTTTATGGGTTCTTAAAGTGGTCTTGGTTTAAAATAGGGATTTTGAATTGGATTTCAATGTTTTTTTCATATAATGGTGGTTAATGGCACATTTGTCATTTTTATGAAAAATGTATTTGCCTTAATAATTTGACATGAGTGTTTTACATGAATTTTCTCAATAATTTTTAATTGAAAAATGGCATGTATACACTCTTTAAGAAATGTGGATTTGTATCCATGATATATGTAGGTTTTATGAAAAATGATTGAAGGCCCATTTGGAAACCTTGTGAAAATAGTAAGGGTATTCATTATGAAAATCACATTTGGATGATTCTCATACATTTTTCATATTTAATGGATTGGATGTCCTCATTGGTGAATCATTATTACCCATTATTGGCTATCCTCAGTACAGACTCCTTGTGTGCTATTTTTCTTATGGCATGAGATCTGTCTTTAGGGTTACTCAGGGTGAGGCTTGTTGTTGGATTATTATTTTTATATTCTTGTGATTGGATGCTCGATTAGAATAGGTTGAATCACCCCTTTATACATGATACATGGGATCCTTGCATGGTGAGATAATTTTATGAGAATGATTACTTCATTGGCTAGTTTACACACTAACTGGTGGCCCGGAGTGTTACAGATTTTTTGATTACATCACATCAAGAATGCTACCAGGAATGGATCTCATGTAGTAGTATGTTCTAGATTATTCATGATCACCTAGGTTCACCCATGTTTATTATAACATATCATTTTGTAGTGATGATTGAGATTATTGGCTACACTTGTATGTTTATTTCCATTTCCATTCTTATGTAATTATTTTTTTATTCTCATGTGTTGTGTTTTTTTGGACTGTAATGGGTTTTATTATAAATTTTTATGAAAAATATTTCTAAAGTAAATGTTTCTGTTACTCTTTTCTTCCATTTTGAAAAATAAATCATCATTTTCCCCTTGAAATGTTAATGTTTCACTTTCGGTAATAAACCTAGTTTGAAATAATGTAGGGAAATAGAGAATAGTTTATTTTAAAGTTTTTTATAGAAAAGATTACTTTTTTATATTTTATCCCAAACATGAAGTTTATTTTTGTTTTATTTTAAAGGAAGTGCATCTGAAATAGATTATCAGGCCACACAATTGAGTTTTGTTACTCACTATTATAGTTCTTTTCTGTTATTAGGATTTGGTGTAGCTTTCAAAATTATTTCGATTTCCTTAAGAGATAGTGGTTAATTGTGTTAAAGAGTGACTTGTGGGGTCACATGGATTAGGAAGAATGAGAGGGTATGGAATTTTTCTTTCGTACAGTTCTCATGCATCTACACATGTACATTCTATCTGAACATCCATGAAAAGGCGGAGAGTTAATCACGATGTTAATACTGGGGAGGGGTGGTTTCAATTAGTCATAGTCTATATGATTTCATTAAGACCTACGGGTCCTGTAATTTTTCCAAGACTACGGGAAATATAATATATAAGCCTACGGACCTTGTAAGGGTTCCCTCTCATCCCTTGAAAAGGTTTTTATCATAAAATCAATAAACAATTAAGGCCTTCAAGCCATTCTGTCACATAGAGATTATGTAGTCATCTTATTGGGTTGGATTTATGGTATACTGGTTGAACCATTCAGCCTTATGTAAAAATGTTCAAATTGGTATAGTTATATGTGTTGGGTTGTTTGGTTTCATTTTACAGTTCAGTTTACATATATTTTATTATATGAAATCATTCCCTTTTCATACTCTATTGATGCATGGAACTATTTTCTAGCCTGTGGGGATCGAGAAGTACCATCAGACCAAGCCACAGATTAGCTTGGGTAACCGGTTCAGGGTTGGCCGGGTTGCTTCATGGAAAAATGGTATCATAGGATGAATGATATTAGTGTAACATACTTTTCATAGTGACCTTTTTTACATTGGGATTTCAAGGTAGATGGAGTAGGGTTTTCGGGACTTCATAGGTAGGTGTGGGATGAGAATCATAAACTCTTGCTTATTCTGACACCCTGGTTTCCATGGAAAGTCTAGTTTTGTATTTTTCATGGGTATTCAAGTAACATTGAGTTCTTATGATATAAAATAGGTTGTTAGGCCAATGATCTCCATGATCTCTCAGGGCCTGGGAATACATGTGGAGTCGGGGGCAGAGTCCTAGAATGCTCTCCATGTTGGTGGTGTCTTTGGCATGTTGTTACAAATCATATCACCCAGTCATCCACCGAAACTAGTTCCCTTTTATGATTTTCATTGATTCTTCATTAAATTCTGAAAATTGTTTTGAAATCCCTTATTTTGGATTTACAAAATCATGTTTTGAATGTCATTGGTTGAGATTTTGGATAGTAGGAAAAGTTGATTTTCAAAATTAACCTTGTAGAAGATTTTAAAAAATTTAATTTTTATAAAATGCCCTCTTATGTGTAAAATTTAAATGTTTCAATGAAATTTCATTTTTATAAAAAATTATTGATGTTCATAGAAAATGGATACTTTTTTAAATTTTGATTTAAATGAAAAAGAGTACGTTTTTAACAAAATATTAATTGATGAAATGTTATTTTTTAAACATCTAGAAAAAATAATTTTTTATGGAAACCTATGGGGTTTAATTTTAAATCATGGTAACATAGTTTGAGGCACAGAACATGAAAACGGTTTTTGACTTGGCGGTTAGTGTTCCTTTGGAAGAATCATGATTTTTGAATTAGGTTGAATAATTTGTTTGGAAAATGAGGATATTTGTTTATCCTAGGTGTTCTCATGGGTGATCACATGCATGGTGGTATATGGATATGTTGAATTATTCCTAACATGGCATTGTGGATGGGTGCCTGGGGTAGCATGGAAAATGTGTATGTGAGTGAGATTCTAAGGAATACCAATGCAGAGATTTCAACCCACCATGTTTGTTTTAAATCAAATATGTTTTCAAAATGAATTTTATATGATTAATAGTTTCATGTTTTCCTATGATCAAATATTTTCACCTATGTGGTGTTCTTCTTGAGGTTTTTTATTATTGTGTTGGACTTGAGTTAGTTCTTGTCTATTCTTTGTTTAGCGATTGTTCCCATGGAGCTTTTAGTAGTGATCGTAGTGTGGCTACAGGTAATTCTATAATAGTGATCTTTCTAATTGATCAACCTAAGGATTTTGATCTTGAGGTTCTAAAGATAAATCCCCCTATTTTATATGGCTATGTGGTTCCTCTCAAAGTAGAAGAGTGGATGATAAATATGAAAAGAAACTTTATCATCATCGATTTTCCTGAGTCATTGAAGTTTTAGTTTACAAATTTCATGCTTGAAGGTTAACTGTAGAAGTGGTGGAAGTTAGTGACTTGAAACAGACCTTGTGAAGATCTTTCATGGGATTTATTCAAGGATACATTCATTCTTTAGTAGTTTTATGAGAAATAAAGGCTGAAATGGGGGATGGAGATGTTTTGTTTGTAGCAAGGAGATAGATTGGAGTTGGAGTAACTTCATCACATTGTGGACCTAGTTCCTTACCTTATGATATATGTTGTGGATAGTCCCATAAATACTTGATGTTTCATCATTAGGCATTATCCCAATCTGAATTCAAAAGTTTCATAGCTCAATATGGTCTCTTTTTCTGATGTTGTGAAGAAATTCATCCAATTTGAAGCTTTGATAGCAGGTGTGCCTGAGGTAGTCCTTCCTCCTTCAATATGAGTATGTGGTGAGGAAAATTCAGGTAAGTAGTTAAGAAATTATCTAGAAGCTATTGTATCTTATCGTTGAATAAAAATTTCAGGGGATCTTTTATCAACCTCTTCTGGGTATGAGATACTAGTGTGTTATCATTGTGGAAAATGGTTCCATAAATAGTTATCGTGTCCTAGTAATCCAAAACCCTTCCATGATTGTGGACACATGGGCCACTTGCAGCCGTTTAGTTGGGGCATTGTTTTAAGGCGTCATGGAGCCAAATATCAGAATTGATGTGTGGTTGGGAACTCATTTAAAGATATTTATTGTAATTGTCCACCCAGTTGTAAGGGTTATTTTGTTGTGGTGATGGTACCAGTGGTGTTGTGGTGTTTGAAATGTATTGTGTAATGTGAATATTTTGATGAACTCCTCTTTCTAATGGATTTCTTTTTTCATTTATGAAATTTATATGTTTTATCTTTATCCAATCAGGTTGTGTGAGTACTTGGTTGGGATTTTCAATTACTACATATGAGGTAGAAGATTCTATGATCATCAGAGCACCATCCATAGGTCCTGATGTAAACCTTACACATAGACAGGAATCACGTGGTTACGGGGAGTGTTGGATCATTTATTGTCCCCTCCATTCGAGAGTGGGTAGTTTAAAATCACTTATTGCATTCTTTTTAGCCTTGGATGGTAGGCCGTTGTGGAAGGGTTTTTCTGTCCAGTGTGGGTAAGTCTCAGTGTCGGCTCATGTTGAATTTTTAGTTGAATGGTGTTAGTTGGTTCTTAATGGTGGGGAGACCAACCAAGGGTCTTGTTGAGTTTTATATTAAAATATTGACTGTTGAATGTTGTTTCTTAATGGTGGGGAGTCCTTTTTGTCCTCCATTGTAATAATTGGATCATGTGTATTTTCATCATTTTAGGTGAGTTTAGGTACTCTTATAAGAAGGCCCAATGGTCTTTCACTCTGTATGGTTGCAAATTTCATGGCTTGATCATTCCTATTGATTCTTAAGAAGTGGTTTTTGATTTTTGTTCTATTTCAGGAAAGAAGCATATGTTATTTTGGCATTGGATGTGCTTTTTGTTGTTCTAGAGGTTGAATTGTGTTATTGTAGAATCCTTATCCATTGATCAAACAAATAGAGAATGTATGGAATTATGGGAGAGGAAATATTTAATGGTGGTGAGAATTATCATGCCCGATGTTTTATGTATTTTCATATGTTTTGGTTCATCAGGAATCCCAGTCCTTATCTCATGTTCTAGGTAAGAAGGGGGATCAGTTTTTATTGTTGTTTTCTATTTTTTACTCTATGTTTGACCGTCAGTTCATTTGTGCATTTTTGGATAAAATCTGGAAAATTTTGATAGGCAGTGAGGAATACATAGTTGTATCATGGTTTGGTAAACCTTGCAGCCGAACCCAGGTGACCATGCGGCCAAGGGAAATTTTTGGGAAAGAGGAATTTGGCATGGTTTTCACATGGTTTGGAAATCGTGCAACCATACCATGCTCGTGAATATGCGTTTCCAATAAGGGGCGCATGGTTTACATACAGTTTGGTAATCCTTGCGGCCTAATCATGTGAGTTTCCCAGATCATAAAAAGTGCAAAATTCAAATTATACCCTTATGGTTTTTTACCCAAAATCCACCCATTTATTCCTCCACCATGATTTTACAATCCTTGGTAGGCCACTAATTGTTTCTACAAGCTTCCAACTTCTTCCTTGGGTGTAAATCTATGGATTTCTTCAAGATTTTGGGGAAATCCCTCATGGTGATCTGTTATATTCATCTCTCTTTTCCTTCTCCTTCCATTTATTATTTTGTTTCTCTTCTCCCATGGTAATGTTGACCTATTGTTTTGTTTTTATATTGTTTTATGTATGGTGGTTTTTTTCTTTTAGAGTTCCTCTTCATAGACCTAGGGTTTTAAAACCCTCATGGACTGATTTCTTGTGAGCATTATTGATTTTCCATTGATTCAAGGTAGGTTTCCCAAGCACATTAATTTATCATTTAAGAATATTTGATTTCATGATTTTAGAACCTTATTTAAATTCTAAATATTTTCATATGATCCTTTAAAAAGTTTTTTTGTTTGATAAATGGTGGATTGTTCTTTTTATTGTGTTAAATAATGTTGCTTTGTTATAAATGTGAACACCTAGTGTTAGATAAAATCTGGTTAGCTTTCACACATGGTTTTTGATATTTAAAACATGATTTGGAAATGAAAATGAATTTATGGAATGTGAAATGATGTTTTGGGTTCCTTGTATGGGTTCCCAAAGTGATTTTGGTTTTAAAATATGAATGTGTATTGGATTTCAATGTAGTTTATCTTTTGATGGTAGTAAATGGACAATTTTTCATTTTTATAAAAATGGGTTTTCCTTGAAAATATGATGTGAGTGTTTTAAGGGAATTTTGTAAATTATTTTTCAATGGAACATTATGTGTCTTTAATCATTATGAATGATGGATTTGTATCCTTGATAAATGTTGTTTTTTTGAAAACAACATAAAGGCTCATTTGGAAACCTTGTACAAGTAGTAAAATTGTTTATTATTAAAACCAACTTTGGATATTTGTCATTACTTCATCATATTTAGTGGATGGGAAGTCCTCGATGTGGAATCCTAATGAACCATTCTTAGAGATCTTTGGTAAATACTCCTTGTGTGCTATTTTCCCTAAGGTATGAGATCAGTCTTTAGGGTCACTCGATGTGAGGAATGTTGTGGGGTTATTATTATTATATTCTTGTGATTATATTTTTAGTTGACATGAGTTGGATGACCCCTTTTATACATAAGACATGAGAACCTGACATAGTGAGATAATTTTATGAGAACTATTATTTCACTGGCTAGTATATCCAATAGTTGGTGGCCTATAGTAGGTGGACTTATATTGGTTTATTGCTATGGGATTTACCACTTCAGTTTGTCCTGAGATAGGGTGGATGGGAGTGTTAGGATATTTTTTTATTTAATTGTTTGTGGAATTATACTAGGTATGGGTCTAATATATTATTATATTCGTTATTATAATAATCACCTAGATTCAACCATGTCTATAAGCACATATCTTCATGCAGTGGTGATTGAGATGATTGGATGCATGTGTGTGTTTATTTCAATTTCCCTTATTATGTAATTCTATTAGTATTCTGAGGTGTGATGATTTTCTTGAAAATTGATGCGTTTTATTTTAAGGTTTTATAAAAAATGATTCTAAATTAAAAGTGTTTTATACTCTTTTGTTCCATTTCAAAAGTAAATAATCACTTTCCCCTTGAAATGTTAATGCCTCGCTTTTGGTAATGAACATGTTTTGAAATTAAGAAGAATAATGGACCATAGTTTGTTTTTATGTAAAATTTATATAAATCCTAAATTTTATATAACATATCCCAAAATTTATTTTAATGTTTTTTTTATTTTAAAATAAGTGCATTGGGAATAAATTATTCGTCTAGCCTACTGGGTTTTAATAATCATGTCTATAGTTCTTTTCAGTTTTTAGACTTTGTGTAGGTTTCAACTTGAGTTTGATCACCTTAAGAGATTGGAGTTCTTTGTGTTGGAGGGTGACATGTGGGGAAACATGAAGATCATGTAGTCATCTTGATTGGTTTGTTTTATTGTATTGTGGTTGTAACTTTGAGCCTTATGTAAAAGATGTTATGTTTGGTATTGTTATAGTTTTTTTTTCTATTTGGTTTCTTTTTTCTGCTCAGTTTATTTATTTTTTATCTGGAAGAATTGATTCCTTTGTGTAATCTATCAGGCACAATAGTATTTACCAGCCTATGGGGATCCAGAACGCTCTTCGGGCCATGCCACTATTAAGCTTGAGTGACGGGTTCTCGGTTGACCAGGTTGGTTCATGGCACATACAACATCATGACCTCCATGTGTACATGGATGATCACTAACAAAGTCCATGGTCACCTCGTCCCACTACCAAATAATAAATAGAAGTGGTTTATGTAACTCACCAGCTTATTGTTCAACTATCTACACCCTATGTTAATGATCAAAATAATCCATGATGTATTTCCTAACACCATTCCACTATAAAAATACATGATATCTTGTTGTATCTTTTTAAACAGAACATGAATAACTATTTTATAGGTCTGGGAGTCCCTCATCAACTCAAAAATTATAAAAGTATGAACCAACACCTTTTCATGGATATAAAACACCCCATTATTATCCATAGAAAATACCCGAATAGTCTGATCACTCATAAATATTTCCTGTAACATGAAGAAACCATCACCAAACCTCATTCAAGTATTCACCAAATACACTAACAATGAGGTGATATCTAAATGATAACAATTTAAGACCACCTACTCCAATACCATATCATTTCTCTATAATATCAACATACTTATGAGCATCAATTACTCTTAATATCCATGACCAAACAACTACTAAGTCATCCTTTTAAGATAATCCACCACAATGCTCCCCTTTCATAAGGAAGAATCCATCTCAAATATAATTTATAAATATACTCAATGAAATTATACATTCATGGGTTCAATTATTTCTAGGTGAATATGTATCATATGATCAGTTCATATTTGTATCTAAAAATTCAAAAACCAAAGAGATAGTGATACTAAAACATTAAGGCATAGGACACTGTAACTAGATTCAATTCATCATTATAGTTGTTCTTCTTTTAAGGATTCAAATGAACAGACCCGTAAGAAACATCCCTATAAAATGAATCATTATTTATCCCAAACCAAACCTAGAGTAATTATATTATTTTAAATAGGACTTTCTTAGTTCAATAATAATAAGACCCAATGTATATGGAAAAATTCGATTTATTTTATGTTATATGGACTCACACTAATTGGTGAACTCTAATTTCACCCCTTCTTGTTCATGCCCAACATAGATGATACAATGTGATAGAAATAACAAATAAATAATCTTTAATACCTAGCCAATACATGTAATCTATTGATCATAGACACATTATTAGGACTAGAAAAATATTTCGTAGCCTCTACCTTCTCTTGATCAACTGATATTTCCACCTATGATACAACATTCCAAAAAATGAACACCATCTAAATATAAAAGTGACATTTATATATCTTGGAATAAAAATAATGTACATAAAATGTGATTAAAATAATATCTACGTTATCAACATGAAACTTAAGGGATATAGAATAAACCATGATAACATTAATGAACACCAAAATTAAGGAGTCTTGGAGAAGATGGGAAATCTAGTTTTTGATATTCATGAATGATTCAGGTCCTTTTTTAGATTATATGAGATCAAAAGAAACTCATATATCCCATAATTTATCTTATTTTTAAAATTTGATATATACTCTATCTAAACTTACAATTATTGTTATCATTGATATAGATCAATTTTGGGGAACCATAAAACTCCCCTCAATTAATCATATTTTTTATCCATGGTAATGAATATATATACATCACCATTACATGGGTAAATTTTATGTAATGTAAAAAAAATATTAATATTTCACTTTCCATATTATAAAAAATAGAGAACCTCATAAATAATTACTAATATGGATAGAAAAATTCACATCATGATCCATTAGCACCCCCTTATCTCTTTTAAATTCTAAAAATTTATATGATAAGAAGGTATAAATATGAAATTAGCACTCGATATGAGATAAATCATTAACTTATCCCCCCCCCCCCCCCATAAACTCTTGGTTGGAAAACCTATAAAATACATGGGAAACACATCTAAAAATGATCTAATCCGAGAGATAAAATAAATATATTTTACACCAAGTAACATAAAAAACAGTATCACTCATATGTATTCTAATCCTTCACAATGGGATGATGTTTCATATTTATCCAACTTACATGAAAACACATTTAAATAAAATGTATTACTACTCCCTAATAAGTGATTCTAAATACACAAAACATTATAAATCATTGTGAATCCAAAAATGTGTCTTCCAGTCCAACCCAAAGATATCATTGATTTCAGCCATATCTAAGACATATTAGTACCAAAAGTTAAAACCTCTACAACTACTATGTTAAATCCAAGACGTCTCCCAATATGATCTATCATATTTCTTATAGGCATATTAAAAAATAATAAATCCAAGAAAACTCCATAATGGTTTCCAAACCAAATACCATACAAGAATATGAAATATAATCTAATAGACATGTCTCAAATAAGTAACAAAACCTTTTGAAAAAAATTATATAATATACCACATAATAAAAAGACCCTTTAACCTATATTTTGGATCCAATTGATTTAAAAAACCCAACCTACCTAAAATATTCTTTATAGACCCATGATCCCTAATATCTTGAAAAACTAACTCATATGGCATGTTTTATTACATCCATTTAGAACCCCAACCATGTATTTTCTATATCCCTATGAACAAAGCTCATATTTCAATATACTATGTTCCGTTTAACAAATCAATATAATTTTTTGTCTTCCTGGAGCCTATTACTAACCATGTTGAGGCATCATTACACATAAAAATCATTGTTACCCCATCTTACCATATGCATAAAACTCCATCAGTGGGTTAAAAAATTAATAGTGAGAATGAGAAGACATTCTGTACTGATAGATTATTACCAGAGCACCATCTAAGGGTGGATGAAATGGACCCCTACCTTATGCCTATTGTCACATTCTACCCTAGTGCACGTCAAAAATACTATTATTATAACCATGGTAAGAGTTACCACAAACTCCACTAACCAAACTTCTACATAGACCACTAAAATAAGGGATGTATCTTATTACCCTAACCGACAATAGGACCATCACAGTAGTGAGGGAATTTCAGAATATATCAGAATAATATATTATTTTTAACATCCTCACACACTGCCTCTAATCATTCCAAAATTCCAATATCAAAACTATATTTCTATTAAGCCTCATTGTGAAAAGGAAAGGGTAAAAACAAAATCAAATAAAAAATGGGATGAATAATCCCTTACAAATAAAGATCCCTCATAATTCTCTATAAAATCCTCTGATCGATCAATTATCAATGACTCAAGGATGATATCAATAAAAAATGTCTTTAAAATAATAATATTATTATACCTCATTTGTCTTATCCTAGACCATCAAACCCACCTTCTCTGGGTAGGTCCTAAAATGATGAACGTTTTGAGCATCACCCAATGATCATCAAGCATCTCAACAAGATCAAGTATTACCTCAATGAACTCAATCTAGTTCTTGGTGTCCTAACTACTCCCTGTACCTTAGAATGATGAAGGATGATGCTTATTAAATTCCTAGGAAAAGTGTACCATAGTAGCCCCACCCAGATGTATACCTTCACATGTTATATTTGTGGGCACCCTAGAAACATGTTAAATAATATATTTGATTACCATATCATGTATAAAATGAGATATGCATGATTTACTATTACCATTAAATTGTATAATTGTATACATCCTCTATTGTAATGGAAATGTCCATGGATTAATTTTCATATCAATAGGTGGTAGAAGATCCCAGGTTATAATGGGAACCTTTAGATACTATGACATAAATATTAATGAAATGTCATATGGTTTGGATACATCATAATAAATGGATATTGTTGATGTTTAAATATCAGGTGATGAGTGCTCATAAGCATTGAGACTTCATCTCATGACATCTCTCACTTGGTGAACTCTTATAGAAAGATCAAGAGGACATACTCACCAAAAGAAACATTGTATGTTCCAGGTGTAAGTGGTGGTTCCTTTTTACGGACATGTTTATTGGTCTCATAAATTGAGATCATTACTAGTGTGTTCCATTTGATCACATACATTTATGTATAGAAAAAATAATTATAAGGAAATTTTGGGGAGGTAGATTGTGTTGGGTCTGTTATTGGTGGTATGAAATTGGTTGAATTGTCAAGATCGGATTTTTAACTTCTGAGTTGAGTAAGTAATATATCTTGGGCCTAGTTGATTGGGATAGTAGTGCCTTCACCAGTCCTTGGTCAAGGAAATCGAGAGTAAATCCATCCAGTTAGATCAAAAAATAATATATTAAGAATGTATTATTACATAAGTGTGTCTTGATTCATGAGATATCTAAAGAAAAATATGTTATATTACACAATAATTGTCTGCAAGTCAGTTGTTGTTGTGGCTTTACTTATCACATTAAAGGCCTTGATGAGTTATTAGACTCTAATCTAGGTCTATGGATATTATTCACTACTATTGAGATAAAGACCTATTTGGTGACACAAAATAGCACTTTCAAGAATTTTTCATATTCTATTGAATAGGTAAATAGGACAAGAGGGCCGACCATGGGGTCGGAATGATTTTCATATCATCAATCATTGAAGAATAAATAATTTCATTATTATTAAATTAATGAATAATTGGGTCATAATTATTTATTAAAATTATTTATAGGTTTTGTAAATACAAGTAATAATTTTAGTCAAACGAATATTATTTTTATATTCCAGGTTTGTTTATTATGAAAGAGGAATTACAAATCTAGTTAATGATTGGTTTTATCAAGTAATATTCAATATATATAATAGATATGGGATAAAATATAAATAATATGTATGATGTAGTTTAGTTCTTCACAATTATTTATTTGGTGGAAGTTAAATTAACCGGGACTGGGGTACCCTTCTAGGTGTTTTGAGCATGAGCTATTTGAAAGAGAGGGAGACTCTCACTATAAATTATTCATATAATGTTCAACAGAGCATGTCACTCCTCCCCCACTTTATGGAGAGAAAATATATCGATCTAAGCGATCAGATCGAGTTAACCCGCATGCATCAAATGTATGTTGATGTAGTAATCATTGGGGCATTGAAGACATCCTTGGATTGTTGTTCTAGTAATCAGAATTCGAAAATAGACACTAGTGAATATTTTTTAAGGGAATATGGTTGATCTAGAGGGATTCTTCTTTTGATCCTTTAATCAATCATCACCAGTGACAACAAAGATTTCTAGCACACTTTCTTATCAAAGAGGTATGTTTTCAGTTTATATATTGTGCCCTATTTAATTTACGAGATATCCTAGGACCATTTTGGAGATTAGATCATCTGAGATGACAAGTCTCATATTCTAAATGATGAAAGTTTTTAAATCATTGGTTCACCAACTTCCACTGTGCATCTTAGTACATTCAATTAATATCAAAGAGATCACGTGAATTTTCAAAAATCAAATAAAAATTTCGTTGCATTTAAAAAAATTTAGAAGGTATTAAATCGGTCTCAATGATACAAAATGCATTGATCGAATTTCGTATGGACATGTTATGGAGCTCTATAATTTTTATATATATCATGTATTTGATTATGGGTTTTAAAAATCAAAGATTAATTTCGATCATCCAAAAATCAAACCATGATTTGGCTTAATTTTGGTGACTAGAAACCATACTGGCTGACAAGAGTAATTTCCACTGATAATATGAAATTGTAATATTAAATTCTATTATTATATTAAAATACTTTTTATATAGATTGAAGTATTAGTTATTTTTTTTTAAAAATCAACCTATCACAGAGGCTATATGTTTTTCTAGAGGGGTGGCTGCAACTAAAACTGGGTGTGTAATTTCTTTCCATAAAAACTAGGCTCTATTTGTTTCTATATGGGGTTAGTGTAGTGAAAACCATCTGTGGAAATTCCTTCTGCAATAAGACAAATACATGGATTTGTAAGGTATTGTGAAAAAAACTATGGGGGTTCTTTTGAATTTTAAAAAATTAATTAAAAAAATACTTTTTTAAAAGCAGCTGATTCCCACTTCCTGCAACGCCACATTGACAATGGTCTCTGTTCGGCCGGGAAATCTGCGTCTCCATGGGGCCAGTAACCCGTGACACTATGTGTCGCACGACAATACATCCCTATACCATCCAAGATAACCACCCAGATCAGGCAGTTAGAGACTTCACCGCCGGCCATGTAGTGAGAAGATCTAGCTGCCAGGTAAACCTTGGAATATAATTTATTTATTTATTTTCAGAAACAAATTAAACTAGTTCAAATATTAATATTTGGTTTAAAGAATAGTTTTCAATCATGCAGATAAAATTGATTAAATTTAGGTATTAAATTGAAATAATTAATTTAGTTTTTCGTATTAAATTTAAATTAATTATGGGATTGAAAATAATTAATTTTTTGAATTTACGTAATTCATTTAATTTAATTAAAATTCCATTGTACAATATTTCAGTTTTGTATTTTAACGCTTTAATTATCATAAAAATTAATTTCCCTTGAGCACCGACCTCTACTAGTTTGGTTTACCTAATTAATTAATTAACATCATGCTATTATTGTAAATAATTAATATGGTCTATACATCATCATTTATTGTTTGGTAAATATATATAAGGTTTTATCCATCCAATTTTATCTTTTGTATTTGGAGCTCCTATTCTCCCTCACATGTGTGTAAGTAAGCTTATACATTTGAGAAATATTATGTACAACATTGACCTTGCAAGGATGAGGTAGTAAACCATGACGAGGTTTGTCTAATACGTGGAAAACACCTAGTCGAGGTGAAATCCAAAAGAGAAATAGAGAAACTGAACCGGGGACAACATGTATTGTGAGTCAAGCTAAGAATTAGGTAAGACACCCCAAGGTCATAGTTGACCCATTTAATATAAATGTTTCAACTGGTTTTAAATAATCAAAAACAGTCGGGTAGTAAATTTCATTTATGCATTTACTTATTATTTTATGCATTTTATGATAGTGGGAAGATATATAAAATAATAAATAGTAATTCATAACGAAGAGATAAATGTTTTTTCTATTAATATTAAATGGTGAGAAGGAAAAAATAATAAGTAAAACATTAATTTAAATGTATTAAATTCATCGAGAAAAAAATATATAACCCTCAATGAAATAATATGTTATAAAAACCTTCCATCATTTGAATTTGAACACAACCAGATGTTTGAGGTTCCCTGTCACCCATAGTTGAGGGAGCCTCTTAATACTATGGATTTCTTATGAGAATGATGGTTTGACATAACTGGATTTGGTTGTAAGGATTATCTATTATTAACTTGATATAACATTATAGGAAAAATATTTAGGGAAACAAGGATACAATTTAGAGAAGTTCAGACATCACTCAATATATCAATGAGCCACGAGTTAATTTGGTTGAACAGTCAAAAGAATTCATTGACCTCTTCGAGTAGTGGTGTAGTAATAGCTTGAGGACTATGATAGGAGTCTCAAATATCCCTTCCAATAGTATAATCAAGTGACAAAGTATTTCAATTCTACTACATTTGGATGCAATAAATTGATGAAATATTGGGAGACATTTAATGATATAATTAATCAAAAATGTCTAATTTATTAATCAAGATAAAAGTACAATCTTACAGATTTTATTTTAATAGAAGATGAAAATTATTAATGAAAAATACACTATCATAGTCATGGAAGAAGCCATTATCTAAAATTGCATGATTTTTTAAGTGCACTATAGGTGCTTTTGCGCAGTACTGCGATATTAGAAATTCAAAATGATGGTGTCTCCAATGCATGATAAGCCCCTTCTGTGAGCAAGGGTGTAATAATGCTTATTGGAGACTCATGTATGTCTCTTATTATGTTTATTTCACAATATTTTCATCAATTTCTGATGTTAGTATTGGATAAAACATCTAGATAAAGATGATTTCCCACGTGGTATCATCTCTGAAAATACTGTAATGAGAAAGAGCAGAAAGACATTAATGAGTGATAATTATAATAGATATGTATAAATTGAAATATGGCACATGACCATTAAACAGATCCATTTATCATACCATTCTAACCCATTTACTAAAGTTTCTATTTCGTTACAAAAAGAACATGATGGATTAAACACTTCATTACTTTTTAGGTAAGGTTCCTCAAGTAAATAAGAACATTAATGAAAGATCAATATTTACTTAGTAATAAAAACAAGTTAAATGAAAAGGAGATAATTCCAATGTCAATAAAGATTCCAATGGCACCTTAAAAATGTTATTCAATGAAATAAGTATTAAAAAGGAATAATTTTCTTTAAATAACAAGAAATACTTCTATAGAAGATAAATGAAATGAACTGAATTTAATAATAATGTACCCGCTTCTTCTTCAGTTAATATTAATCAACTACAACTAATGTTTCTATTATACTTATTGGTTATGAAATGAAATATTCTTATAAAATATTTGTATCAAAATATATTAACCATGTAAGTAATAGAAACATTACAAGAAGTAATGTGAATTCTGTAAGAGTTTGAGAAAGGGTGATTCCTATATCAATGGTAAGATGTACATGACTAGTAATTACAAATCTAAAGATTCTAGTAAAACATTCATTGAGTATTACAATAACATTAATCTCATGTCTCCTATGAAGATAAAGAGAAGTTATTACATGTTCATGAATGTATTTTTTGGTGTTTAATACTATATCAACAGTTCAGTGATAATTGAATCATATATAATATGTGATGAATATAACATTTAAGACTTATATACCCAGTTGTGGAAAAATGATATTTTTCCAAGTAAAAATTGAACTGGACATCATGGGTATACATATATTGGATTTTAGACTTAGTATAACTAAAAAACATATGGTATTATCGATGTATACTATTATCAGTTTGGCCAAAGATACCTTTTGAAAGAACAGTATGACACAAAGCATTCATAATTAGTTCAACAAGTCACTATGAACTATTCCAGGGGTAATCTATTGGAAAATATAATTCATAGGATTCCTATAAGTCTTTATGGAATGGTAAAGTGATGTATATAATTTTCATGTTCATAAGATTTACGATGCTTTGGGCCGACATGTCTACGAATATATTGACCAAGCATTCATCGATCAATAGAATGTTGTGTCGAGTAATTCTTAAACACTCATTACCCTATCCACATCATGATATTAGTGTTAATGGAAAGGATAAATTATATGTATTACACGTTAAAGTTGATCCATAAAATATAACAAGGAGTAATTATTAATTGCACATTTTATTCATCAGATTCATGATATCTGTAATATTAATGTTGCAATTTGAAAGAACATCCATTATATTTGATGTCATTCTATGAAAATAAAGGTGATATCTTATAATCATATGCTAACTATCATGCCAAATTTATATCAAAATAGTTTTATTGTAATGGATATCCATTGTCATAGGAACACGTGTTAAGATACAAAGAGTGATTTAGGATATAAACCAACTTAAATCAAGATAAATTGAAACTGAATCTAAAGTAGGTATCCTAAATGTTTTTTAAGATATTACAGAAATCCCTAGGACAGAAAGATATAGTCAAGTTATCGACTATATATCAATACAAGGGGGAACATATATAATTATGATAATGGGATCCAGATTGACTTGGGATTCGACAATGCTAGAGATGCAAATGTAGTTGTCACATGAACAAGTTCCACAAGAGGCGTGGAAGAAAATGTTCAAGAAACACATACTACGTAGGATGGTTGAAATCAAAAGGGTGGTTTTATATTCACTACAGTCTGTGATAAATTATTTATTGTGAATAATAATTCCTACAAGTAAGAAGTATATGTAAATTAGATAAGATCGAAAAGATCAATTAAAATTCAACAATGGATTCCATGTGTCAATGTGAAAAGGGGATAATTATATAGAATATTGTGGTGGCTATTCATGTTAGATAATACCTGGGTGATATAAGCATGGTACCAATAAGGCTCAATTTTTTAAAAAAATTTCTTATGACTTAATCCATTATAATTTTACATACCAAAAATAATTTATATGAAAATTTTATTTTGCATTTGATTTTACAACAACCAATTGTTGAAGGTGTTCATTATACCACACAATCCATTTTTTTTATAAAAACCACTATTTGGATAAGTGGTAACTTTAAAAAAATCCACTTCCACACAAACCTCCACAATAACTAATTCCAAATTCAAATTTCAAATATCAAAAGTCATAATTCAAGTTGCAGCTAACATTGTAAAATCACTGGTCGTTACACCAAATTTCTGGAAAGAAAGGCCACTAGATTCCATTGTCATCATCACAAAAGCACCATCACCATCATAAAAAATCATCCAAAACCATTTACACCAATAGCTAGTGAGATCCACCTAACAGATTCCAATGTAATCAAAAAATGAACCAATAAGAACAACAGAAATTGAATCCAAATATAGCTTACAGAACCAGAACACCAGGAAATATCAACGTCATAAAACATTGTCATGATTCGTACCAAGTCCATCCATCGTGAGAAAACTTCCATTGCCATAAAGGAATCCCCTTCAACCCTACAACCATCACCAAAACAAATATCCCTAAAACTCCATCGTGTTTGAAAAAAACGGGGGCTTGCATGATGGGTAAGGTAATAAGGGCAGAGGAGGAGTGTTGACGAGTAAGACCAAATATGGAACCCAACAGAAGAATTAATCACCCAGATTAAACAACTATCATCATCCCAAACCACTGTGAGCACCAAATCACAAAACCAATATTGGAGTCAGATGAGTTAGGACCGACAAGAAGAGAGAGGTGATATCGAGTAGGAATAATAATAGGAAGCCAATATGAGGATGAGAAGAAAGTAGATACAATGAGGCCGAATTTTGAGAACGATCCTTCACTGCCGAGAAATCAATCTGGAAACCCTAAAATGTAATAGGGGGCATGAGAGAATCAGGGCATCAAGAGAATGACCGATGAAGAATCAGGGGCCATCAGGTCTGATAGATAGACCGACACCACACTATTTAGAAAGATCCACCGTCGAGATTGAGGTTGACTCTGGAGAAAACAAGAGACAAGAGAAGATAAGCTGAGAGGGAAAAATAGGGGGAAGATCACAAGTAGAAGTGGAGATATCAGAGTAGGAAGAAGAAAATTAGGGGATTAATGGAAGAAATAAGAGAAATGCCACTTAGATTTGCCGTCAACCTATTTGGTGAAGGGTTTTAGGTGGAAACCCTAGGTAGAGCTGAGGGTGAGAGGGGGAGGGTCAGGAGAGAAAGATGCCATCTCCATTATGGACTCACTAAGGTGTTTATTCGACACAACTAGAAAAGAATGATGACATCATATAATTCCAATAGCATAGCAAGTTACTAAAATCTAGTTTAATAATAATCTAACAAACAATATCATAGAACATTTATTTGGAATGAATATTTTCCATCTGTCTACGGGAGGATATTGGGAGCACTATTGTATTACAAGTGATACATGTTTAGAAACATATATAATATAGCTTTTGGTATTACATTTAGTTAATAATAGAATGAATTTAATTCTCAGGTGATTGAATTAAATCAAAGAAATAATTTATAGGGAATAATACCTACTAAGATGGATATATTGGTTTCTTGATCCATTTGATCATACATACAATGTCATAGTATTGAAAAATAAAATATGGAACAATTCAAGAGGGAATTGTTTCTAGTTTCACATGTAAAAAATCTCTCTAAGTATAAATTCATGGGCATAGGAGGAGATTAATGTGGCATGTTAAATTACATAAACATTAGAAGTGGATCAATCATGTATGCTATGATATGTACATGATATGATATTTCATGTAAATAATTTATTGTATGAAAATATAACTTATAACTAGTTCAACTGCAAGTAAATCAGTTAAAACTATCTGATTGTACATGGGAAATTAGAAAGGATATTTACCTGGTATGTGGAGAAAAATGGATTCTATTTTCAAGGGGAGTCAAACTAGTATTCCTTATATCAAGGTTATCTAATATCATAGTTAGGATATGAGAATGGGTGAGATGAGATCATAAAAACTAGTGGTAGCCATGCCAATAAACACTGAGTATGTTGCAGCTTCTGAGGTATCTAAGAAGTAGTTATTAAATATTGATATTTCTTACATTTCTTGTAATCAAACATATTATGTAATGTTTTATCATCATGAAAATTATATCAGTAGTAAGGACTAGGATATCAAGTTTTGATAGTGAAAAAATGTTAAAAACTTAAGGATTACATCTCTTGAGAAGTTTTAGTCAATGATGTGAGGTCACACATTGTAGAATAGTTATGTGGAAGAAATGTGGTATACCAAATAACAAAATCCCTGACTCAAAAGAAGCATGATCTTTATCATGTGGGAGCTAACATGTATGGTTAGTTGTTTTTATCTACTTTATGTGGGAGTGTTGTAATGATGGGTGACATAGACCAAACTTAAACAAAATGTTTAATTACCATATCACCTATACATTGAGCTATACATGATGTACTATAACCATTATAGTGTATTATTTTCTTTGTACACTATTGAAATGGTAATGTACATGGATTAATTGTTGTATCAAAAGGATATAGTCAGTCCGATGATATACTGATATGCTGAGATACTATGAAATTAATCTTAAACAGTGATATTATGGTTTAGATACATCATAATAATTGGACACAATTGACATTTGACAATCAGGTTTTGGGGGCTCATAAGAATTGAGATTTCATCTCATGAAGTTCTCACTTGGGGATCTTTAGTAGTGAGATCACGAGGACAAACTCACCAATAGAAACACCACATGATTCAGGTTTTATTGGTTATTCCTCTTTACGGACATGTGTATTGGTCTCCTGAATTGATATCATTACTAGTGTGTTTTATTTGATAGTGTACTTTGATGTTAAGAAAAAACCATGATAATGAAAACATGGCGAGGTATCTTATGTTTGGTAAATCATTGGTGGTATGACATTGGTTGATTGATCAAGATCGAATTTTTATCTTCTATGTTGAGGAAGTAATGTATCTCGAAACTGGTTGATTAGGATGGTAGTGCCTTCATATGTTTTGGACAAGGCGGCCAAGGGTAAATCAATCCAGTTATATCAGAAAACAATAATGAAAGAAAGGATGATGAAACAAGTGCACACCCTTCTTTATGATATATCTAATGATAATGAGATTATATTAAATAGTACGTTCTTATAGGTTGGGTGTTGTTTCTATGAATTTATTTATCTCTTTATAGGCCTTGATGGGTTTCTAGACTCCCATATTGGTCTGTTGATACTAGTCACTACTATCGAGATAAGGTCATAGAGGATCAATGGTTCATTCAAGAATCTACCATATTCTTTTAAATATATAAATAGAACACGTTGGCCCCACCTTGGGGTTAGAGTGTTGTCTAATTCATTAATTAGTGAATAATAAATAAATAAATTATTATTCAAGTAAAGAATAATTTGTTTGAGTTTATTTATTAAAATTATTTACATGTTATGTAAATATGAGGAATAATATTAATCAAATGAATATTATTTTAATATTCCCTATTAATTTAATATTAACTAGGAATTATGAGTTTGGTTAATAACTGGGTTTTATCAAATAATTTATTTAAAACATATTACTTGTATGTGATAAAATATAAACAATATTTATAATGTAGTTTAGTTCGTCATAATTATTTATTTAGTTGATGAAATACTAAGTGGGGATGGGGTACCCTTCCGGGTATTTTGAGCATCCACTATTTAATGAAGAGAGAGAGGATATTGCTAGAAAATATTCTTGGAGAGTTCATCAAAGACTATCTCTCATCTCCTTCATTTTAGAGAGAGAATATATCAATTCAATTGTTCATATCATGTTCATCTCCACACATCGAAGGTACATCAATGCGATGATCATCAGGAATTTGAAGGCATCGTCAGATCACCACTCTTTCACATATAATTCGATTATTGAGGCTTTTGTGTATTTTTATCATGTGTTGAAGATATATAAAGATTATACTTTGGATCCTTAAAGTAATTATCGCTGGTGAAATGTATATGTTGAGAGAGATTTCATATCGAAAGAGGTGTTTTTTCGGTTTATATTTTCTGCACTATTTAATTAACATTAGAACCATAGAAAATAACCCGGCTTAGATTTCTGGTTCTAACATGTTTAGTCATTCTAAAAATGGGGAATTTTGATTCTATGTTCTATTGGAATCCACTATGAACCTGGGTACCTTCATCACCTATAATTAAATCTATGACAATCACCCTTTCCTAAATAATTTTTTCTTCATATATTATATAAATAATCTTATGACCATACTCATCATCCAACTATGATTAATTATGGGAAATACATGAGAATTTTGACCTTTATAGACAACCTAAACCTTCTTCTTGGCTGACTCCATGAGACTTCATCGAGAAAGTTTCATTATAAAATTCTGATAATAGATTATGAAAGGACTATATTCGCTAAAATATTAATAGAATATGAGAATTAAAATGCAAAATTGAAAACGAACAGAAAACCTATAATAATTATTTTCTTTAATAATCACACAATAATGATGAATCTAAGAGAATCTATAAGACCACAACAATCTACATAACCATTTTTAAGATCATATAGATTATTCATACTTAAAAGTTATTTAAATTATATAAGAAAATAAAATATCATTGTTTATTTAGTTTGATGGGATTAATAATGTATATTCTAAAACACCCAATTGATCATCAATTATATTTAATTATTAAGAAACCCTTTTTTCATGACCATTCACATTTAAAAGAATGAAGGAACATTTCTTGTGAACTGCGTGGAAAAAATGATGCATGTACTCACAATTCCTTACTAGACTAGGTAAGAGAAAAGTGATTTAAGAATAAATTTCATAATGCCTCATGAAGAAAAAAAATTAAATTATATCCTCACATATAATAAAAAAATCCCATTATGCTACTAAGTTGAGTGACAAATATATTGTTGTTGGGAAGAATAAACTATTTATCCAAACCTTAGTATTTACCATAATATATATAATCTATGAAGCCTCAAAAAGTAAAAGAATTGAAAAATCAGTATTGATACATCTTTTATAATAACCTATCTTATTTTCCCATGTCTGGGTCAAAGTACTATAAGGTATCACGCACACCTCCCCATACACAAAATGTTTTTGACTAGTAGTGATGACACGGACCAAACATGAGGGAGATTATGCCCTTATAATTGATTATTAAAAACCGCAAAAAATAATGTTTAATAATAAACAATAAGGAATAGTATGTAATAATAGTTTAATTCTAACCATATAAATTATATCCCATGAAATAACCAAATGAACACATATATGCCATATATATTCAATCAGGTGATGATCCTCACAGGCAGCGGATAAATATAACTGATATACAAAGATGAAAATATTGACACTGGTCAGGATAAAAAATATCAAACAATAAATTCTGGTTTCACTTTAATCCATAGCTAACTCTATTTAGTCAACCACCTGACACATGGTCCTTCTCCTTAACTAGGTCATTGACAATAATGTTTTCATGTGCATCAGTCTGGCCATGAAAGGTGTGAGTATATTACCCAATAGAACCCCATCAATTATTCTATATCATAAGTCCTATCAAAAATATAATATTGCATTCATTATTGGGAAATAAATCATCCACGAAAATGAATTCACCCATGTTAGGGAATCATGCACTAAATAGGCTACCATGAATATTGACCATACCTAATGTAGTCAATACCTGAAGAATAAGATAGAAGTATACTAATAACCCACCACAAACAACATAAGATGAAATCTATTGAATGAATAACATAGCCGGGCTACCATACAAGACGAACCATCCCTTCATATAGGGTAAGTTCCCAAGGCTATGTCTTGTATAAATCAATCAACATAGGAAGTAGTATAAGGGTGGAATAAGATATACATCCTACCGAAAGTCCCAAACAAACACCAATATTTATAGCGGAGTCCCATTACTATATTTAATTCTTATTCAATGGAATATGTAAGTAGGAATTCATATATTCTACCTCCCTCATGAGCCAATGATATCCTCCTAAAAGGTAATTTCCCAGGTCTAAGGCATATATTAAATTAACATGTATCCAAAAGAAGATTTACTAGAATCCAAAAACCAAAACCATCATGGTCGAACCACCTCTTCTAATAAATCAAATCATGAACAATACCATAATAAATATTCCCATTTACTACTCTTTTAACATAATACATATTAAAAAACAATTGCTATAAATTTTTTAACATCAAACCCATCTTATTTGAAGGAGGCTATAACAAGGTAAAAAAAAATAATCCACATGCCGTTTAGTTTGAATAATATTCCTATACAACTCAATTTAAGCCTACCTAAAAAATGTAGAAAATTATACAACAAACAACCTTTTTACTATGATTTTTTTATATCTAATCTAGAACACCCATATCTACACTTATAAAGGAAAATAATTTCAATTATATCCCATGTAATAAATCAAATACCTTATTTAGAAGAATAAAAAGAAAAATCCCACACTCGTATGTGTAGATACCCATGCCATCCCATTCAAAAATCCTAATAAGATTAGGTAATCCTACCTCAATCATTTAAGAGATAACTTTCCATGAGATATTGATTTATTCAATATTTATCAAAACATAAATCAGAAACTGGTAAAATCCCATTAAAATTATTAATTGAGATCAAGAATGAATAAACTGTGTACACTCATTATATAGAATTATAATATTGGGTTATAATTACATAGGGAGGACCAAAAAAACTAATAACACATAAAACATGTAATGGATTACTGTTGGAGGGCTTAAGGAAGCAAAGAGGAAGCTTGAGAGGGATCTTAGGTCATGCTTGGGTTAGGAAATGTAATGGAAATATTTTATAATTTTTTCTATTTATAATTATTTTAAAGGAATAAATTACATGAATAGGGAAGGGGATATTATAGTGTGACCCTATAAGACAATATGAAAAACCCTAGTATAGGGGCTATGTTATGGTATGATTATATTGGTCACAAAACAACACCCCTTTCTAAAGAGACTCAAAAAACATAGTCACACATTATAGTATGGCCCTAGATCATCTTTGAGGAATTTTCTCAATGAAACATGATCTCTCCTCAATAATATAAATTTAATCCTATTCAGCACCACATAGCATCACAATTTTTTATTTTGTCATTTAATCATCTACATTATATAGATGTTCACTCTGAACAAACCCAAATACCTCAATTACCAATCCCCCACATCAAAAAACATTTCCAATAGTTAAAACCTCATAAAATACATGTGATTCAAAAAAATACAATCAAAACATTCCTTAAATTTTAAGGGTCTTTATAATAATTTATCCACCCATAATGTATTCATTATAATATACTAATTTATTAATCCACCTATGTGGAACTCATTAAAAATTGAAACTACTTGAATATTATCCACCCATAGTGAGATCACTAATATTTCTCTAACACCAAGTAGTTATATACATACTAAAACCATGTAAATATATCTGTCCATCACAAAGTAGTTATCCCCCCATATTGAACTTGCTAAAATAATACCCATCACTAATTAGTTATCCACCACTTAGGAATAGACTATAAATAAATATCTATATGTTTAGTTTTAATACATCAGTAGGTAATGTCATATATTTTTTGGGTATCCACCCTTAGGGACCAACTTAGTCAATACCCACATTAGAAGGGCAGTTGTTGTTATGTCCCCTTAGGTACACTGAGAGGGGGCGGGAATCATAGTTCACCCAATTTTATTCATCTTCAAATTTTTTTCTATTTTTTATTTATAGATCATGTTCCCACATTCATATTAACTATGTTCAATATATCTCTTAATAATCAACCTCACAAAATTCACATATGAATACATAGATTCAAGGCCTGTTGGGTGATGTGAATTGTAATTTTTAAAATTTTTGGTATGTTATTGAAATTAAATAACCCATTTATAATACAATTCTTGAGAAGATACTGATGTTATTGGACAATATTAAATTAATAATCAGTTGAAAATCAACATTAAATACTGATTTTGTTGATATATTCATCTTTTGTTAAAAACTCTGAATCCATTCTGAAATATAAACTGATTTTTGTTTGGAGAAACATAATTCACTGAGAAAAAATGTGAATCCATTTTTTTTGGTAGATTGAAAAATTACAGAGTCTATATGTGATAGTGATATAAAAATTCACTATACTGATTGTGTTTTTGACCATGTGATACCCCTTTCATTTAGAATATACTCTAATATAGTAGCTATGGATAACATTTGTTACACATACTTTGAGAACTTCTAAAGATCACATTCTCACCATACCGCACCCCATTCTCATGGTAGGTATACCTACTATGAGCACTATCAGTTGAGTGTGCATACTCTAAAATTATATAAAGGAAAAAACATCTTCCTGTAGAAAGAAAATTTATTTCCCATGGAATCTCTTCCATGGTAGGAACACATATAATGTGAACCTTTTTTCAATGACATCTCACATTCATCATTCTAATAATGTTCTTTATAGTAGGTGTGCTTACCCTAAGAATTGCCCACATATTCGTACCATACATCTACCTCTCAAGCATCTATATAGCCAATAACAAAACCTAATCCTTCACTTCCCCTGAATAACAAGAATCCTATTGAATGAAGCTTGAATTTGATATAGAGTATGGGTGCTACACCAGATGTTTCTACTACCAAACATCTGCCACCACCTTGAAGAAAAATAGGGTTCCACTTACCTAGTTAGCACGACCTTCTATTTCCACCCATGGATTTTCGACGATGATAGAGTGAAGCCACCACCCCATGCGAATCATTTTAGTACTGAAATAAAATTGGATATCCACATTGATTGTGTATCTCATTCATTTAATTGATCCATGAGTGAAGATTCCCTTCCTATAAAAACAATGAGGGATCATTATCATTCTCCTCAGTTGTGACGGAGATCATTTCCTGCCAATGCTAGAGAAGCATGATGAAGAACAATCTCTTAAGTGATTATAAAGGAAATAAGGGAGTGGTATTGAACTAAAATTCACAATATTTGAAGAGTTTGATAAGAGACATTAATCATTAAATTGAACCACTATCGAGTGTTAGTTTCGAACCAGACATACGAATTAGAAGACATCTGATAGGGAAATACAACTCCATTAAAAAGATATGATTTCCATTCCCTAGCTGATGATGGAACATCTGGCATGTAGACACTAATAGGGTATGATTTTTTGAAAATTAAAAAAAATATCTAGGAAAAATTAAATAAAAAGACCCATCAACTAAATTCAATTATTATTTTTTCTCATTGAATAAAAACAGATATATCTAATCCATGAAGAACTAGAATAATACACTACAAAAATGACACCAAAATGGATCATGGGAGGAGAAAAAATTCCATAAAAAATGCATCTAGACCCTTCATTATGGATTCATTTCAACCATCCAATAAAAATTAATCCTTCCCCCTATTGAAATTAAATGTTCCTGAACTATTTAGGGAAACATTTTCCTCTCATATAGAGAGAAGATTACTCAGATATCAAAAAAAATTCTATAAAATGAATTCACTATAACAGAATAATTAACCCATTAAGTCAACCCTCACTTACAACCACCCATAAATCTTTTGTTATTATCATTCACTATTGTAAAAACCAAAATTATAGAATAATATTCCATTTGTTTTCATGAAAAATTAATACCCCTCATTCCCACCAATTGATGAATTCTAATAATTAGATATACTAACAGCTATATGGATATTAATTGTCTCAATTATTATAGGTTCCTTTTGGTTTTAGATTTAAATTTATTCTACTTAATATCAGCAATAAAAAAACAATCCACTTTGATTTAAATCAATATATTTGATAACAAGTAGTGGGGGAATTTGTGGGTGAATAGATGTATCCACTCACCAAAAAACGGAAAAGGTAGGAAATAGAGTGGTAATTTAATTTTTTCTATATTTACAAAAATATCTATATAAAAGTAATAAATGAGATTCAATTAATATGAAGATGAATATTAACTTATTGTATAAAAAATCAATTATGGAATAAGGGAATTATCCAAACATGGACCAATGATTCTTAAATTGACATTAAATATAACAAAAATAACTTATGGTCTCTCTCAAATTAAACATATAAATATTTCAACACATTCACAACATTGTCTTTTCTAGATATAACTTGAGTGCATTTTTTATTACATTTACTTATGGTTCAAAAATTATTTTATTGAGTTCCTATGATAGGAACACATAAATAATGGCACCATTACTAGGTTGGTTTTTTTGTTTTAATTTTGTTAAAACTATTATTAAATGACCAGATATAGTTCTTCTAGACTCGCTAGATTTTATCCACGGGTTTGGAGAATTTCTTTAGTAATACTTAGAACTATAATGAACACAAAACAAGTGGAAATATAGACTATCATTGTTCCATTGGATGATTGTACCTCATAAGATTCTTCCTCCTAAAAAATATATAATATTATATGAAAGAATAGAAATTAATCTAGCTCAAGTAAAAAGGTCTTTCATAGAAAATTTTTCACCCAATTTCAATATTAACAGCCGAAAATTAAAATTATATGATCCATAAGAATATGAACTCAAAACTCGAATTATATAAATACATCCAATGCATCATAGACTCTTAGCAGAATACCCCACTATAAACATATGATAATTTAAATATGTTTGAAATTGATTCCTAACTAGAGGACACATTGAGGATATAGTGATAAAGAATTATTTCCCCTTATCGCTTGAATGGGTGACCAAGGATTGGTTCTACAAACAATAGCCTAGATAAGTAACCTAATTTAAAGAGAAGTAGAATAATTTACTATAGAAAATATTTCATTCTTCAAGGAGTTATAAACTTTGAAAGAAAATTTGTGGAATCAGATATAAAATATGAGAAATATTTATGCTTTATGAGTGAGATTCATGAATCTAACCACATCCTACCCACATTAGCCACATAAAGAATATCAATTCTTAGTATTATTCTACTAAGTATTTATGGAAAATGAATGAAACCTAATTGAATATTCCTTTGAAGGATCATTTATTAATAAGTCACCAGTTGATGTATGAGAATCCATTAAGTGGATCTCACAAAATTCCTTACAATTTGGTATGATATTTGAAATCGGAGGATTATATGAGTTTAAAAGTATAAACTCTCCATTATTATATGATAAAAATGAAGAACTATATTCTTTTTTGAAATAGAAAGATATTAAATATTTATAGTAATCATCAGTCACTATAGACCAAAGGGCCTTCCAGTTATTCTATTATTAGGATCAATTCACTAATGGATTCCCTCATGTTCATGGAACTAAAATTTGTGATTCAATGTTAGAAAGGAAAATACAGAATCCAAGAATTGAAACCAATGATTTAGAGAAATTCACACCAAATAGTTTGGATCTTGGATCCAACATCAACAAAGGACACCATTATAACAACCATTTTTAGAGGGATCTCAACAACATTTTCAACCCCATCTCTTCCAATGATATAATTTCTAACCCTCTATAAAATTCGAGAAAACGTAGCCACAAGAAACATTGATGAAAGATAAGCTACGAAAAGTAATAGAATCTCAGAATATTTAGCTGACCACCCTCACCACTCAGGTATTAGAGTTGGAGAAACTAAATGGAAAATTTTTCTAGATCATTACCACACTCAATAATATGGTAAATCAAGGTTCAGGTAAGTTTTTATACCTAATAATTCCAAACCCTATGAAAAAATAAAATTTTATTTCATTAGAAAGTGGAAAATAACTATAATATAGTAAAGTATAACCATGGGAAATTAAATTTGTAAGTGGATATATTTAATCATCATAGTAATATTCCCAAGAAAAATAAGTCGAGGTGGATCCATTGAAGGCACCATCAAAAAGAAATAAAATAAAACCCACAGAATACCACAAAACTCTCACATCCATATTTTGTAATAATTCTAGAACCTAGAAATATTATGGAAGATCCACTTCAATAAGATATGATAGAAGTATTCAAAAAGGTAGATATTAATATCCCCACAATAGAAGCCATTACCTATATTTCAAGGAATGAAAAATTCATTAAATACATATTCACTGGTAGAAGGATATTACAAGTAAATGAATAGGAAAGGTTGGGTAAGAATGAATCTACTCCCTTTCCCCCTAAAATACCCCAAAATATTCCAAGATTTAAGTACTTCCTATACTCCCTATATAATTGGAATGATCACATTTCCTAATGCACTATGGGACTATAGAGAATCAATTTTTGTAATTCATTATTCTATTTATTATTCTTTATATTTGAGAAAAATACACCCACCTTTGTGTTGGTAAAACATTCTAACAAATCTAGTTTCTTCCTGGAAGGTATCTTAAAAGATGGAATTGTAGGTATTTAATAGTACCCCTCCCTACTGTTTTTATATCCTGAACATAGAGGAAGACAAATTGAAAAAAAATGTCTACGTTATTTGGTAAACCATGCATAAATAATGTTAAAAACATCATAAATTTCAATGCATTAACACTTTACATGATTTTTAGTGATTGAATAATAGATTTCACTGTATTGGACTTAATCAAAAGTAAGCATATGAGTAATATCCCTAGGAAAAAGAACCTTTGGTGGAACCACTGAAGGAACCATCAAAAGGAAAAAAGAAAAACCATGGAATATCCACAAAAACTCTCACCACCTGTATTTTTTATAATCCAATAATATAGATAAATAAATGAGGAGTCACTTCATTAAGACATAATGTAAGTCTTCAAGAAGGTGGAGATCAATATCCTCCTACTAGACCACATTCTAAAAATTCCATGGTATAAAAGAATCATTTAATACAAGTACACTAGTAGAAGAATATTATAAAGAGATTAATAGGTAAGGTTATGTAAGAATTCTTCTACCCCTATTTCCCCTCAAATACTGCAAATATTCAATGATTTAAGTACTTTTACTTTTCAGTGAACAATTTGAAATTTCAATCTTCACAACGCACTGTATGAATTTGGATCTTCAATTAATGTAATTAATTATTCTATTTATAATTATTTACATGTGGGAGAACATAAAACTACCCATTTAGTTGTACATCTCTCTACTAGAGCCACTTTCTTCTTAGTACGTTTCCATAAAGACGTACTTATAAGTATATGACAGTACCCATTCCGTATTGTTTTCTTTACATCCAGAACATCGAGGAAGACAATGTTAAAAAAAATTCCCCCACTATATTTGGTAAAGAATTTTTAAAGACATCTAAAAGCATCATAAATTTTAATGAATAAAACATTTACATTCCTTTTATTGATTAAATAGTATATTTCACCATACTAGACTCAATCAAATACAATCATAAAGACAAAATTATTTATTATAACCCATTTTGAAGTTTAATGTTTTTATAAGAAATATAATAAATGATTTAGTGAAGTATTTATATTAAAAAATGATTTGTAAAATAATTTTTTTCTATTCAAACTGTTTTTGAAAATAAGATTAATCGAGAAGATCTTTTTAGTACTAAATAACTTGGCGAAATTAGTGACAATATTTATGGGAATTGGGTTGAGATTTATACTATAACATCTATCTTACTTGTGTAAGAAATAATAAATGATAGAGAATAAATTGGGATGTAGTGTAGAACCAATGAATCTGATAATATAAATAACTATAATTCTATAAAACCTTGAAAACAACACAATCTATAGAAAATAGAGTTGGAAAATGAGTACTAGAATACCATAAGAACACCCTAATATGAAGAGGGAGTACCAAATATATCCATGATAGAATCAAGTAGAAGAATAAATTTCAAATATCATACAAAGTGATACTAAAATATTCATAAATGAGACTAACTATTATTATTAATATCTCTAGGAGTAATAATCCATTTATAGTGACTGGAATTATTCCATCGAGTATAGTGAAGATCAAGGGAGCTAATTCACAAAAACCATTTAAAGTGAATAGAATGAAGCTAATGAATTTCAATTAATATACTTTAAACCCCCTATAGTGAAGTCTGAACTCTTTCATACTTCCATCGATTGATGGAATCCATGTTGTCTCTTTCCTTTAAACATTATTATATATTAATATTTTTTTATTATCTTTCTGTTAATTTTGATGTTGTGCTTAACTGGAATAGTTTCTAGCCTAAGTGTAAGAGAGTTGGAAAATGTATTTATCGGATTATATATCATTATTTTTATTTTAAATTAAAAATTATAAAATAATAATAATAATAAATAATTAAAATTAAATAAGCCCAAAAAATAAATATTTTTCCCTATTTATAAACAACTCTTTTTTTAAAAAAAATTGATTTATTAAAACATTTCATGAACATAATTTATGTCTATCCTAGTATGAAAATACTAATTGTGGTGTTATGAAATTAATTTATTATAAAATTGTAAGACTTAGATGAATGTTGAGTGAAAATTTTCACCGCTTTTTTAGAAATTTTGTCTTAAAATTATGAGGTGGACAATGAGAGAAATAAATTTTGTAGAATCGATTTTATAACACAATGTCACTGTAATTTTGATCTTAATGTAAGGTAACATTCCATCTTGGAGAAATATCACCTTAGGGATTCCACTTTAATGAAATTCATGAATTTTCATTGAACCTGGAATAATAATGGGAAATTGGGATCCCCCACTGAATATATGAAACAAAGTCACTTGATATATTTTTATAATTAAATGAATCCATTATTAATCTTAATAAGTGTTATACATAGTTTTGTGCAAAAAAATTATGGTTGGGGTAAAAATTTAAATGGGCATTATAAAAAATGACTTTATTTAGGTGAATGGAATATTGAACTAATAGGGGGGATTGAATTATAATACATTCATTTAAGTTGTATCAATAAATTCCTAAATCAGTATTTGGTTTGGGAAAACATAACAAAGAGGGATAAATGGTGGTTCTTTTTGTTATAATTTTAATTCCACTTAAAAAAAATTTGATCCACTGTAGAAGTTGAATTTTAATTATATTGAGGGGAGGTTGGGGTTTGATTCACATATGAGGAATGATAATTTTCATAGTGGATTAAGTCTCCATTTGTTTCTTCCCTAGATGGTAAATTTAGATAAAAGTTGGATTAATTTATTTTCCCTTTTATTTTTGAATAAATTGAAAGTCAATGAGAATATTACTCAAGTGTTCAATAGTTTAACTTTGGTGGAGTGATTTGAGTTGGAATTTTTGACATTTATGGTCTTTTATTCATTGAAGAAACAAAAATTATAATTCAATTATTAAGTAAATATTGATTTTCATTAACTATATGAATTTGAAACATAGTTAAAATTAGATTTAAATATAGTGTTTATCGATATATTCATCATTTAATATAAATTATGAATCCATGTTGAACAATAAAGTAATTATTAATTATATAAAAATAATACCCTATGAAAAAATGTGAATCCTTTTGTTTTGAAAGTTAAAAAATCATATAGGCTAAAAATTATCATGCCATACACGGTCATTATTCTTAGTATTTCTTGTATTCTAACCCTTACATTGGGAACCCACTGTGGTATGGTATGTGTGGAGACCATGCTTACAACTTACCATGATATGTGCTCAAGTTCACATTCCCACCACCCCATACACCATTCTCATGGTAGTTATACCTATTATGAGCACAATCAGCTGGCTATGTATGCTTAGAAATTCATCAAAGGAAAAAAATATCTAAAATCATGAATAAAATTTATTGGTCGTAAAACTCATTTTATAGTAGGCATACCTAAAATGGGTACCCTTTTTCAATGGCATATCATGGTCAACATTCTGGCATTGTCCTTCATGGTAGGAATGTCTACCATGGGAATTTCACACCCTAACCTACCATACACCTGACTCTAAAGCTTCTGTGCTGCCAGAAATAGACCTTAATCCTCCACTTCCCATGAAGGAAAAAAACCATGTTTACTATATATTCAATATGATCAAAGGGTTGGGTGATGATCCAGATGTTTCAACCTTGTTGAAGAAATGTAGGGTAAAACATACCCTACTTGAATCACCTTCTACGACCAGCAAGATATTTGATATGACAATGGAGTGAAGAAACCTCCCCAAGAGAATCACATTAGTATTTTTATCCAATCAGAGCTCCATGTTGACTAAATTTTAGATCTAGATGGATGCACCATGAGTGAATCCTCTCTACCCTTAGTTCCATTGATGGAGCCCTTTCATTCCACACAGTTGTAAAGAGGATCACTATCTATCAAAAAATACATTGGGAGACGAAGGAAAAAACTCCAATGAGAATCATAAGGAAAAAAGGGGAGATGTGTTGAACTAAAATCTACAATATCTAATGATTTTTAGAAGATACCTTCACCAGTAAATAGAAACAATGGTGGGTGTATGTTTTGAACATGTGGTAAGTAAGAGATGTAATCATGTTGAGAAATGCAACACCAATGATAAGAGACAATTGAGATTCACAAGCCGATAATGGAACATATGGGATGAAAAAACTAAAATGTTATGATGTTTTTTGGATTAAAAATAATAATTCCTAGTCAAAATTAAATAATGATTCCCACTAACTATATATCATGCCCATTTTTTATAATTGAAGAAAAATAAATATATCTACTCTACAAAAAACCAGAACACTCCACCACAAAAAAGAAACTGAACTAGATCTTGGGAGGAGCATTGATTCCTTAAAAAAAAGCCATCCAGAACCTTAATTCTAGACTCATGTCAACCATCCATCATAAAGTAATCCTACTCCCTACTGAAAGAAGATGTTTTTGAATTATATAAAGAAACATTAGTCCCTTGCATGGGGGGAATAAGGATTGGATTTCCAATAATTATTCTATTAAAATAATTCTCTATTCTTAAATAATTGATTCTTGAAGAATGCCCTTAGTCACCACCATCCATGAATCTTGTTTTATTTTCATTATATATTGTAAAAACACTAATGATGACACACTAGGAAATTCATCATCACACTACAAAGAACCTTCTCATTACCCCTTGTTGATTAATTCTAATCATTCAATGTACAAACTACTCTATGTATCTAAAGGGTTATAATAATTAAAGGTCATATTTGATATAAAAAATAAATATCATATTCATATTAACCTCACTACACGCAAAATACAATTGGATTTAATTCACGAAATTTGATATAAAGTATCATCGAAATTAAATTTTGCAAGGAGGTATAAAATCACTGGACTAGGAAAAGGTAGGAAATAAATTGATCATTATATTTCCATATCTGAAATGAAATAGACTAAAAGAGTCATCAATGGGATTCTATTTATGAGAGAATAAATATTAACTTATTGAATAATGATTCAAAAAGATAATGATGGAATGATCTACAGATGGACAACTAGTTCTTAAATTTAGTTTATAACCAACCATTTTAACTTACTATCTCTACGAAATTGATCCCAAAAAATAAGATTTTAACATACTGACATCATTATCTTCTCTGAAGACAACCAGAGGCCCGTTTTTACTACATTTTTCTCTAGTCCAAAAGTCATTTTGTTGTGGGCACACAAAATTCACTCATCATAGGTACACAATGATTTTTTAATTATTCATCCACACTAATATAATCTAAGGATCAAGCTATCAAAATTGTTTTGATGCACCAATTAACCACTGGGATCCCTAAATTATGTGTTTACAAGGCTGTAATTAGACCATGACTTATCCCACTTCCCCTATTGATTCAGGTTTGGATCACTACCACCCAAAGATGACTTCCTTAAAAATTTTAGAGTCTACTCGTTATTTCCCAAGGCTCAATTCCTCCTTCCTTATCCTTTTCCCACTTCTCATGTGGAGGATCAATGATATCATTAATATTTCATCAAACTTTACTCATAGTTATAGGGAATGAATTTGTTCATAGTTTGTATATTTGTAGGTATATAATCCACTAATATCATGTTTGTGGGTTTCATACTCAATTTATGTTGATTATTTTTTAAAATCCTCAGCATCATTTAAAGTTTTATTTGTGAAATCTCAATTCATAATTTCTTATTCTTTCCAAAGAAGAATTAAAAAACTCATTCACCTTAAAACATTATGGGAACTCTTTCTCCTTCAAGAATATATATATTCAGTAACGTGAATAGTTCTACTCTATTTTGATGTGTGGAATATTTTTTCATTAAAAAATTCCTTGATATATTCTCCTTGATATAATGATATATAGTTATTTAATAAGATATGTATATCCTTATATTTTCCCTATTCTCATAGATGTGTATATATATTATGATATCTCCTTTTTTTCTTCTTTGGTTCTACAATATAATTTTTCAATGAGTATTCCTTTTATTTTTCCAAATGCCTAAATTGAGAAATATTCCTATATAGTTTTGTACTAAAAACAAACATGTTTATTTCTAGCTTCCCATGTGATAGGAAAATCATGTTTTTAATGTACATGAAAATCTAAACTACTAGACCTTAGAAAAATCCAATTTCCATTATTTATGGTTTGATTCATGGAAAATGTTGAACTTCCACAATCCAAAATCTCAAATAATTCGTGTTCATGGACTCCCAATTTCTAGTATGAAGTCACCCAATTGAAACATGAATATTTCAATTCACTTCACCCAAATATTCCTTCTTCATTAATGTCTTATATTATGGATGCCACATGACATTCTATGATGTTATAATAACTCACAAACAATTATTTCATTTCCTAAAGTTCTTTTACATATTTTTCAAAATGTCTTGAAAATGCAGAATGAAAATCCCAACATCATTTTAAAATTACCGTATTCTAGGAAAAAATTTCATACCTATATAGAATAGGATATGTTAACCCCCTAACATTTTAAAATTTACATACATTGTAAAAATTACCTAGTTTTTTGGAATTTACTATTTAACATCCTAGAATATAGAAACCCAGATCCATTAGTTATATTATATAATTACAATAGAATACAAAAGTTATCAAAGGATACAACGGTTTATTAGTCTTGTAAGACTATATATATGCATACAATAAATTTTAAAAAAAATACAAAAAGAACTTATTATCAGAACATTACTATACATTCTATCATATCCTTGAAAATTTCACATAGTCCTCCTATAGGTTTTATGGAGAATGGGAAAAAAATAAGGGTGATATTAGGTACATGATAAGGAGAAGCATACAATGAAAGATTCCAAAACATAAAAATTTTGTAAGTGATATGGTAAGAATAAATATTCAAGACGAACCCAGTGTCAACTAAAATAGAGTGAATGGTATATCCTTGCCAAAAAAAAATTATAGATAGTTGTAAACACTAATCTCATACTTATGGAATTTATAGTTTCAGACATAAAATATTGTCAAAGAATTGTTCCAAGAAACTATCATGTAATAAGATTATTAATAAACTAAAACTGAACATTTTTTGTCTCATGAGACCTATCAATTCATTAATATAATAGATTCCTTTAACAGTTCTAGAATAGGCATTTATTAGTTCAAAAAAATCACCGACTACTACAACATGGTTAAAAAGTCCTAGGATTTTATTAGTACTTGAAAAGAACTAATAAATAGGTCCTTTATCAGCACTAATAAATTTCTAATAAATCACTCATTTACATGTTCTTTTATAAGAACTGTTAAAAGACACAAATTTTACGTACTTTTATTTCGCACTGTTAATGAGAGCCTTCATCAGTACATTTATTAGAGTTGAAAAAGGAGCATACTATAATGCAGTGTTGCAACACACTACAACACTGGAAACATGGTATACTATAGTGTGTTGTAACAACACACTACAATAATAGAAATTATAAAAATCATATACAAATATAGAATATAAATTGAGTAAAATTTACAACACAAATACAAGAAAAAACACTATTATAGAGAAAAGAAACACACCTATTTAAAAGAACAAACCACCCATACCCAAGAAAAATAATGAACCTCTATAAGAAAAAAATTATTATTATAGTAATAATATAAATAAATAAATTAGTCATAATGTTTTATTTTTAAAGTAAACATTGATTCATACCATGAACAATGTGAATCCGATTGAGTTGTAGTAGATTCATTCATATCACACCATTTATTTTTTATCTTCAAACATTATCTCTATCAAAATTTACTAAATAATTATAAGATAAAGATAATAAGGAAATTAATTAAGTAATATCAGATAAAATGTTGAGAAAACAATCTAGGGTCATTTTCTCGGTTTTGGCGATGTGATGCATATTCTAAACTAAAATTACAATTATATATTAAAAATGAATACTTGGAGTCATATCGGTCACACCATGAATCATATAAAGGTTCTAAAATTTTTGAAATATCCCAAATGTCTTATGGATCCTTTTCCAAAAGTATGAAAAAAAATCTGAATGCATTTCCTCGATTTTTAGTTTGCCACTTGTGTTTTTTTACAAAACATTCATTTTAAACTGGAAACACAGACATTAAGTAATACCATTCATATAATGTTTGGGTTCTATGTGATACATATCCCTACACATCAAAAATTAGTAATGAATCATTATCATAAATTAGCTATTCAATTAGAGTGTCTTTTCTCTGATTTCAGTGAGTGACACTATTTAAACTAAAATTTCAAATTTTAATTGATAATAAAAACTTTGAGTCATGTTAGGATCATAATGTATCAAATTGAGGTTTGAAATATTCCTACACATAAAAAATGACTGAATAATCATTTTCATTATTTATCAAAACAACCTGAATGCATTTTCTTAGTTTTGAGTATGCAAGTTTTCTTTTTTATTTAAATTAAAGTCAATTTTGAATAAAAATATGAACTTTGATTCATACCAGTCACACCATACATCAGATTGAGGTGAAGATAATTCCTAAAAATCACAAATTACTTACTTATCATATTCATAAATTATCAAACCAATCTGAAGACATTTTCTCAGTTTTGAGTATTCCACTTGTGTTTTTTTTCTAAAATTCATTTTAAAGTGGAAACATGAACTATGAGTCACAAAAGTCACATAATGAGTTAGTTTGATGTGAGACTGATTTCTATATATTATAAATAAATTATTAATATTTTTTCTAAATTATCAATATGATCCAAGTGCTTTTTCTCAGTTTTTTGTTTGTGACACCTTTTGAACTAAAATGTCAATTTTAAATTGACAATAGATACATTGAGTAATAATAGAAAAATCTTGTGTCATATTAATATGTACTTGATTAATACACGTAAAAAATGATATCTGAATCATTTAACAAAATTATTAAAAAACAAAATACGTTTTCTCAGCCTTGTGTGTGTTAGTTATCTTTTTTACTAAAATTATTGTTACTTTTAAATAAGAAGATGAAGTTGGAGTAATAATGGTCACAACATGCATTAGATTTAGGTTTGGATGATTAATAAACATACCAAATAACATATTAAACATTTTAATAATGTTTCAAAAAAAAAATTCATTTTATTAGTATTGAGTACACCACTTTTGTTTTTTTACTAAAATTTCATTTTAAACTTGAAACACGCACTTTGAGTCATACCGGTCACATTGTGTGTGGGTTTTATGTGAGAATAACTTCTAAACATCATAAATGAATATTGAATCGTTCTCATAAATTATTGAGACAATAATATCATGTTTTCTTTGTTTTCATGAAGTTACCATTTTTGAAATAAATTATTAATTTTAAATTGGTAACATAAACTTTGAGTTATACCAGGAACATTGTGTATCATATTTAGGTTTGGAAATTTTAAAAACCGTATAAATAAATTATGTAACTTTTTTCTAATGAATAAAAATATAAAAATTCATTTTCTTAGTTTAGAGTATGTCAGTTGTCTTTTTTACTAAAATTAATAACAATTTTAGATAAAAAGATGCACATTGAGTCATATCAGTCACAATGTGCATCCGAATAAGGTAAGGAAAATCCTTAAAGGTCAAAAATTACATATAGATTATTTTACTAATGTTTCAAAAAAATCCAAATTATCTTTATTTGTTTTGAGTAAGATACTTTTATTTTTTACTAAAATGTTATTTTAAACTAGAAATACTCACTTTGAGTCATACTGGTCACATCATGTGTGGGTTCGATTTGAGAATGATTAAAACACATAAAAAATAAATTATAAATAGTTTTAAGAATTTATCAAGACATTACATGTGTATTTTCTTGGTTTTAAGTGAGTGACACTTTTTGTACTAAAATATCAATTGTAAACCAATAGTTGACACTTTTATTCATACCATGAACATCATGTATTTGATTCTAGTGAAACTGATTTATACACATCAAAAATTTCTTAGGGATCATTTTCATAATGAATCGAAATAATTTAAATGTTTTTTCTCAGTTTTGAGTATGTCAGCTAACCTTTTTAGTAAAATTAATGTCAATATTAAATTAAAAAAATCAATTGGAGTCATACCGGTCACACCGTGTTCTAGATTAGGATAAAATGATTCCTACATGTCATAAATGACACATGCATCATTTTACTATGATATCAAAAAATTCTGAATTAGTTTTCTCAGTTTAGAGTATACCACTTATGTTTTTCACTAAAATATCATATAAAACTGGAAACACTCACTTAGAGCCATACAAATCACATAAATTAATACACATCACAAATGAGTTATGATTTTTTTCATAAATTTTAATATTTATCCATGCATGTTTTCCTAGTTTTTAAAGAGTAAAACTTTATTGTACTAAATTGTCAATTATAAACTAATAATGAACACTTTGAATCATAACGGGAACAACGTGTATCATATTGATTTGTGGGTGATTCCTAAATTTAATAAATGACATATGGGATTTTTTCAAAATATCAAGACAATATTATAATATTTCTTATTGTTTAGTATGTAAGTTGTCTTTTTTACTAAAATTAATGTCAATTTTAAATAAAAAGATGCACTTAGAGCCATGCTGGTCACAATGTGCATCATATTAAGGTTCTAATGATTTTTACACATCCCAAATTACATATGGAAAGTTTTATTAAGTTAGAAAAACAATACAAATACATTTTCTTGGTTGTGAGTACGTCACTTGTCTTTTTTTAATAAAATTTCATTTTAATCTAGAAACATGCACATTGAGTCATATCAGTCACATCATGTGACAGTTTTACATGAGACCTATACTTACACATCAAAAATTAATTATGAAGCATTTTCATAAAATATAACTACAATGAATTTACAATTTTTTTTTGTTTTCAGGGTGTGATGTTTTGTGAACATAAAATTACATTTTAGACTAATAACAGAAACATTGATTCATGCCATGCACAATGTATATCGAATTGAGTTGTGATAGACTCATTCACATAAAAAATAAAATATGGATTTTTTTACTAATGTATCAAAACAATATTAACTTTTTTTCTCATTTCTTAGCATGTGATGTGTGTTTTGAACTAAAATGTAATTTATAAACTAATAATAATTTTTTCGAGTCATACTGGTCACACCATGAATTAGATTGAGTTGAAGATTATTGATTATGTGATGTGTATTTTTCATTCAAATACATGTAACAAGACAATGAAGGAAAGAAATGTTCTAGTTGAATGGAAGATGAAACCCCATGCCACTCGAAATGCATCATCCAAAAAAACCATGTTATCTCTTTTCTATCTTGTTGAAGATAATCGAAGGAAAAAAGTTGACATCCAAAAATAGCAATTAAAAAAATATTAGATAAAAATGATAAGGAAATTATCATAAAATAGTATATAAAATGATGAAAAAATTAGGTAAATAAGAATTAGTAATCCGCCTTTTCATGATGGTTATGTATATTATTGACCCATTTCCTTATTGCCTTTATTTCAATTGTAGCCTCGATGTCCAATATCTCCTGAACTTGAGCATATTCCAAAAAACCTCCCCAACATGAGAAAAATAATCAACCTAAGTAATGATATAAATAAAAAATTAAATATAAATATGAAACAATACATTAATAAATTTTCAATTTTAAATGAAACCACACAATTTTAGTCATGTCAGGTACACAATGTATTTTTTTTAGGTATGGTTGATTCTAAAACATATTTTTATCCTACAATGAATTCAACAGTCTGGTTTATCTAACAATATTTTAGTTTATAATCAATAATTCTGAATGCATTGGATACTAAAAATAAAATTGCATCATCATTAGGGAATCATTCATGTTGAGTACATGATCATAGTACAAAAGTTAATCACCCTTATTGACAGTCATTTATTCCTAGAGAACATTAACCACTAATATAAACCTATCATCATTCATTAATTAAACATAAATAAATATTTACACATGATTATTTATAGAAGATAATAAAATTTGTCTTTCCCTTTCACCATCACAGAGAGTAAAAACTACATGATAAAACAATTTCATTCTTTGACAAAAAAACATCATTTCTACCCATTATATATTTTCATTAGAAAATAGAATCCATTATAAATTTGTATACCATTTTTAAAATTATTAATCATAAATATATCCCTTTATATCATCCAAATGACACTAAAATCTAATGCATTTATTAAGTTTTCTTGGATTCTGTTATCGATTAGTATATCTTTTTTTTCATGATGATTATAAACTGTAACATAAAATCTAAAATATTTTTTAATGAAAATGAAAATATCCCTATTCTCATGTATTTTTTTTCAGAATGAGGTTGATTTTTTTTTGAATTATCTTGTGAACATGGATCATTTTACGTAATGAATGTTCATATTCATAAATAATGTTACTTGAATGGATTTAACAAGAACTTTTTATATTATATCTTACATCTAATTGATGATCGAATAGCCAAAATAATTACACCACCCACTAAAATAAAACCACTATATTTTTCTTTTCTGAAAATTCAGGATTCATTCGATTAAATTTTATATATTTTTTTATAGGCTCAAGAACAAGATACTATAATATTTTTTAATGTGGTATTTGTTTGGATTTTTAGTGCTTCATGTTTTCATTTTTAAAAGGTGTTCCATTTATGTATTTTTTCATAAGGTTGTTTCTATTCATTAGATGTCATGTATCTATTAACACCATCCTTCCTTGATGACCATAATATCTCAATTATAGTTGTCCTCCAATAGTTCTCCCATACACCTACTATATTTGGTGGTAGATTTCAAACATATTTATTCAAACATATGAGTTTTATTATGTATAGTTTTGGGGATTATATTGGTGTTGTATGACTCTTAATTGACTATGGGATCCATTAAAAAGACCCTTTCTTTGAAGTGTAGAGTAGTTATAAGCAAGAAACCACATCTTTTTTGTTCATATTTTTCTCTGTGAGGGGTTTCTTTCATACTTCATTTATATTTGACACAACATGGATTGTGCTAATAGAAATTTTATCCTATGATAACTAGTTTGAAGAAATACGTTTTGTCTTTTTTTTATGAATAAATACCCCCACATAAATTCCTATATAAAATCAATAAAACAAGTTGTGGAAAACATTTTTTCAATAGGCCATCTGAAAAACATTCACAATGGCTCTGAACTAAAATGAAAAGTGGTGTCTGAACTTTTCAAAAATTGTTCTCAAATAAAAACACGATATAATCCTCATTTTACCCAATTTCCCAAAAAAACTATTGTTTGCAAGACATAAATTTATCTCCTCCTTCACCTCAGACTTTTTCTAGGTCTCTTACTCTGCCTAATACTCCACCTCAGCCTCCCACTATGCCTCCACCTCGGCCTCCACATCCACCTTTGTCTGTACCATTTCCCAACTATTATATTTTTTTCAGGTCAATGCTTCTAAAAAAACTGATTTCTTCCAGTATTCTATTCCTTGAGAAATAGATCAAAAATAATATATAAGCCTTATGACACTAATTTTTCACACCGAAAGAATATTTATAAGGTCATTACTAATAAATGATCACAAAAACTATAGGTAATATCCTAAATATATTATTAGAAAACATTATAACAACATGTATGTTTCCCACTCATCCCTAAACTAATTTAATTCATTTTTTGTGTATAAAGGTTTTCTAAAATCTTGACAGTGTTGAGAAAATTTTGAAAAATTAATGATTATGAAATATATTTAAGGAAATTGTGATAAAATTCAGTGTTCCCTTTATTTCATCATCATCCTCTCCTTGGAATCATTTACTTTCACACTTTAGTGGTGGATTTAGTTATGATTTCTCCGAGACTCGATTTCAATTTTTCTACAGTTCGACATCACATTCTCAACTTGGCTCTATGTGTAGATGGTTTTACTCTACTACATCATCATCCTTCCATTCTCTATTTTTATGGTTTTTCGGTAGGTTCCCTTTAGGTTTTCTTTTTCCCTTCTGTTCATTTGATGAGATTTATCCCACATGATTTCGTTCTTTAGGTCCCTCTACCGCTCAAATCCCTGCTCTGACCTCCAGTTCCTCTGATCCTCTCCCACATATATTTGTTGTAGTGGTAACAATAATGTTTTGGGAAGTGGGGTCTAGTGTTCAGTGTTATTCTTTTCACATGACGTGTTAGATTTCTCATTCAGATATGGTTTTGATTTTCATTCTCTTCGTGGATGGAATCATTCAATGGCGGAAGCAACATAAAAAATGGAGTTGTTTTTTTGTTTAATAGTTTTTTTTTTCAATATTTATTCCTTAAATTAATTAGTGAAGTGATTTTCTGTCTCTATTTTTTGGTATTGGTCATTCCTGGTTCTGGTGGTTGATGTTAGTGTCTTCACAATGGTTTCGTGATTTCCTGACGATTAACGTCGGGGAAGAAGATGACGTTAGAAGGTTTTTGTGAATACAGTGGTTGTCATTGGTGAATTGGACATCCATGATGTGTTAATGGAGATGAAATTATGATGATGATGAAGATGATGTGTGAAAATGAAAAAACTCGCCACGATTCAAGGATCCACGGTCAGTTCACGGTATTTTTGGTGATTTCATTGACATGATCATCCAGCGACTCTCATTATGAATTTTTGTTGGATTTTTAAAATTTTAATTTTAGCTTTGAATTATGTATTATTTATTGATGTGTGGGTTCCCACTCTATTCGTAAATGTGGTTTTATAAAAATTTAAAAATTAATTGGATGTATAATCAATGTCATTATCTAACTTTAGAAATTATACAGACATTGACCAAAACAAGTAATTTTTTTAAAATATATTTTGACAGATAAATCATTCTATATATATCTTAATTGTTTCCATTTGTAAATTTACATAGCCTTTATCTATTTGGACATACCCTTCCTTCCATGATTTAACCTATATTTACCAATCGCCCTATCATAATAATATTTTCATTGAAACAAAGAAGGAAACAAATAATTCAAGTATTATATATAAAATGTTAATTTTATGTGTACTAAAATTGAAAATACACATCATGTGTGATCGTTTTATTGGATATCCACTACTATAAATGTTTCCTTTAATAGAGTTATAATAAGCATTTATTAGTGCTACAAATAATGATGATAATCGGAGCCTGGTTAAAATTCAAAAACATTTATCAGTGTTAAAAAATGGTTGTTAAAGGGGTCATTTAAGAAGGTTTTTTTTACATTGTTAAACCCATCACTATTGGAGGGGATAATTTTTTTGGACATCCATGAGACCAACCCATTTATATGTACTTCTATGACACCTTTAAACATTCTACTACCACATTTATCAGTACTTTTCACCCCACCACCCCTTTCATCACCACTTTTCTAATATCCAGCCTCATGCATGCCTGCATGGATTCAAACCATATAATTTTCCTTAGAATATAAATGGACTTTACCACTACACCATGTTGCTTTTTTTTTTGTTTAATGATATTTCTATTTATTTATATATATATTTAGATATATATTTTGTATTCATATATTTATATATTCTTTTAAATACATTTATAAAATATATATGTATATATAAACATTATAAATAAATTGGAATACTGTAAAAAATGGTTAAGTATTATTTCAAATAGATTTTTAGAATATTTATTAATTTTCATATATTCGAATATACATTTTTACATAAATATGTTGATATATGTATTTGTATGAGTTATTTATTATATGGAAATTAAGGAAAACATGCATATATTTTACTACAAATAAAATTATGTTGCAAAAAATGATAAAATTTTCAAACCATACTATCAATATGAATGTAATACATAGGAATTAATTCAGTATTCACAAAAAAAGGAAACAAGATCCCCTGAAATGATGCTGAAAATCAATCGAATATTAAAAAAAATGGGGTACCATGACTAAAAACATAGTTTTAGAGAAATTATTAGAATTTTTTGGCCTTTAAAATTTTGATAGAGGTTTATCTATATCCTTAATGGTGTAGATCTCATTGCAGGATTTTATTTGATATGTGGTTGAGCCCAAACGGAGACCCATATCAAAATTTTTGACTATCTGAAGATTGAGTTATGTTTTCAACTAATTTTAGATGTTCTAGTAATTTTTGATTATTTTAGCATCAAAATGGTATTAAATTACTATTACATGGTAATAATAATAAAATTATTAATTAGAAATATTTTTTTAATTATTTTATAATTTATTTTCAATAAATATATTATATATATTAACTGTAAATTCCTATTTACCTTATCTTCGACATATTTTGAATAATACATAATATATTTATATCAATATAAATGTATTGATATATTAATATATTACTTTTAATGAAATATTTTATTGAGTATACTGTTATCAGCGCTACTAAAAATGTGCTGATAAATGGGGATCTTTATCAGCGTTTGTAAAAAAATGATGATAACCACCAACCTTTATCAACACTTTTTTAGCATTGTTAAAGTCCCCCTTTCGGAACGCTAAAAAGGTGTTGTTAAAGACCCCATTTAACAACAATTTTTTTTGTGCTGATAAAGGGGGTCTTTAACAGCTCTTTTAGCAAGCATTGTTAAATCCCTTGCATTATTGTAGTGATCTATGCATTGGGTCTAAAAAATAAATATTTTGGGTATCCAGATTGACTTTAACCAACAACCAGTGCTACCTAAAAATCAAAAAATAGATAAGTAATGAAAAAAAATAAAATTATATTTTTTGTGATTAGATTGTTTAGTTTTAATTATATATTTTATTCAACAAAAATAGTGTCCCCTGACATTTTTTTCTCAAATACATCGGGCATCTAATCTATTTTCATCTCAGTTTCTTCTTTATCCAATGTGTTTTTTTAGTATATATGATATAGGGATTAATGAATCCAAATTTTTCATTCCATAATTTTCCATTAAAATAGTAGTAGTATAAAAATATATAGAAAATATGAATAGTTATTAACATTTATAAACATATTATCTCACTATTTAGATAGAATTATTATTTAAATGTACCTTATTCATGTATTCACAACTGAAACTCCCAACCATACATGCATGAGAATCTCATTTATATTCTCAAGTACAAATATTTCTATCATGAATGTTCTATATATTTTGTTTTCATATGGAATTTAAGGAATATTTTAATCTTTATATGGTGTCTTTGCAAGAATTTTTAATTATAATAAAAGTTGCTCTCGAACTAATGGGGGAAGGTACTCTCAGATAGTTGTTTTTATTTCATACTCAATTCACTATATTTTCTTGATCTAACATTTCTTTTTGTCATCTCTTTATCCATCTATAATATCATAAATCAATTTAGACCTTTTTTCATCAACCATTATATGTTTAAATATCAAAAAATTGGTAAATACATAACTCATATATATTTATAAGATTATAAAACCTTGATTTGAATGTTCCAAAACCATCATGGACCATTATTAAATCCAGATCATCAAGTGGAATAGGCAACTCGGTAGTTGGCTCATGTGGTACCTCAATCCCCACACTCATGTTATCTTTTGGGAGGTATTTATGGGTTTCATGTCTTTTTGGATATTATCAATTGTTCCCCATGCAATAAGTAATTGTCTGGTTTTTGATGGATAAAAATAACATACTACATAAATCTTTAGAATTTTAGTAATATAATGTTATCATAAGTTGTTTCATTAAAAATTAGGATAACTGGTAATGAAAAAATTGATCACATCAGGTAAGGTATTTGGTTTGGGGGAAATACTAGCCTCAAATCTATCTTGGTCATTTGGTTTATTTACATATCATTGTTTTTCCACCTATTCACTTTGATCCTTTCTCATACATTGGTCTACCGAACTAGAACGAACAATAATATATTTAAGTGAGTTTTTTGTCTATAAAATAATTTCAAAATATTATAGGTATCTTCATGTAGTTTTATCTTTTTGAAATATTTTTCGGTAGACACTCTAAAATATTATCCTACAATGAAACCATATTATTCTAGTCAATTTAAATTTACTGAAAGTTTTTTGTCATCTTATGTCGTTGCTACCGATTCATGTGTCTAAACCATATAAAAAATATGGAAATAAATAGATATTTTTATGTATTATTTTTATAAAGAAAAATAATTTACTATTATGTCATACTTACACATGTTTCCCATAATATTGTTGGTTTTCATCGACTTTTTTACCCTCTTTATTTATGTGAGCATCCTTACATAGCCTATGATGTGGGATAGAAGTGGCATCATATATTTATTCATCAATTTTCATATGAAAAAATAACATATGATGTTTAATATCACATCAAATTTTTTTATTGACTTAAAATACAAGGCTATTTATACTCTAGTAATGTCTACCACATCCGTTCCTTATGATATGGGTACATTGATTTTGATGAGCACTCAATATTTTTTAAACACTTTTATTGTTTCATAAATTATCAAATTTGAATAAAATTGGATAAAATAAGTAGTGTCAAATTATATTTTATTGAATTCAATACACCATAAATTATTTCTCATTATGATGATTGAAGAATGTATCCCATGTTTCTTGATTTATAATGTCTACATAACTAAGTGGGTGGGGATTTAATCCCCCCTCAGCATCACTATGATTTAACTTGGTAAGAATATTTTGAAAGCCCTTATGGGAATTTCTATTTTCCATTAAGAAAAATTTAATATGAAAATATTCCAATATAAATGAACACTTCAAGGAATAATATAAATTAAAATAATTTTTCATTATATAATTTTTCAAAAAAATAGATAATGTATATAGTAACATTATCATACATATTTATATAGGATTGAATTAATTATAGGTTAGGCATGGATCCATGAAACAATATCAATTGGAACAGTCATCTTCATTGTGACCCCAACACACCTAATGAATATTCACTTCCACGGATCAATTGGTTGGCTGGGTTGATTCCAACTGACCTCAAAATTTATACCCTTACTCCTTAGAATGTTAATTTTATTCAATACTATGATGCTATTCCATTTTTGTTTTATTCATCAACATACTAATGATACCCTAGTAATTCTACCGTTTCATCATCAGTAGTATGTTCTTCATTGAGATTATTAACATCACCATGCACATAAGACATTGTCTTTTCAAGTATTCAGTGATATAATTTTTATTTAATCACAAGAGAATAAATATGAATAAAGAATTTGATAAGGATCATTTTCATGATCTTATGAAAACATGATGAACTTTTTAATTCCATATTCATACTCCTTTTCAAACTATTACCATTCATACATTTTGAAGGAAATGGGTAATTGGAATTATGAAAATAATTACTCCACAATGTTAGGTGTTATCCTCTGAATTCATTTAGAGTTGTATGTCAGGTCATTGTGTACTAACTGGGATACTATGGTAATCAAATTCTCAAACATAATTTCGTACCAATGAATTATACTAATCATACCATATGTTTACTCCATGGTTTTTGATAGTCCCACATGCATCATTAATTATCACCAGGTTACTGAATTTATAAATTTAAAACACGAATCAAATATACAACTAAAATATAGGTTAGTATCAGATATGAATGACCGAGGTTGAAACCACAGAGATAGGTTTAGAGAAAATATTAATTAAATTAAATAAACCTAATCTAATTATGTTTTGATGAAATAAAATCTAAAATAGAGAGCATTGGATTTATGAAATAAATGGGAGGAGAAAATATAAAATGGATACCGAAAAACAATGAATCCATGTTCAGTAGAATAAAAGGTATAAGTTAATCAATTAGCAATCATGAAGTTATAGGAATCAGGTCATATTGAGTTCAATGGTAATGATAAATGAAATATATCTCAAACTCACCTTTTCTCATAGTCAGGTACTTCATATTGTCATGGATGGGTAACCCGAAAAACCTTATTTAATCATAGGGATAAGACAAACCAAATGATTATGGTGGAATTATACACTCTCTATTGCACACTAAACAATGGAATTCAATAAACTCAAGAAATTTTCATTCTCAAAAAAATAAAGAAATTACACCATTTTGCTAACCTCACTCACAATGTTCATTCAAGAAGTAATATGGGAAGAGATAGAATTGAACACCAAATAAGAAATCCCAAAATAAATTCCATTAACAATATAAAATCCCTAATATAATCAACACACTTTTATCATGCTTCGCATGAAATAAATAAATCACTCGCTAATGCTAACCATGAGCAGGTGTAGAAAATAAATAAAAATCCTACACAATGTGGTGAATGAGGTGGTGTGCCTTCATCCGGTGGTGTCTAATGGTGGTTCTCTATCCAAAAGTTATTTCAAATGTTGTGGAAATGGGATCTATTTATAGGCACCGGATTGGATCTTCGTGAGGCCATTCATGACGTGTAATTGGATTACATGTTGTGTAATAAAGATATAAAGTCCCCTCCATGATTTTTGAATTCTCATGAATCTCATACGCAACATTGAATCATTGAACCATTTCATGATGTGTACTAGGGACTCACATTGTGTAACCAGCTTTCACAGTGTGTCTTCATGTCATGAATTGTCCTAGCGGCACAATTTCCTTTTGAACATGTCCCAAAAAGTAATGTAAGTACACAATGTGTAATCATTTTGTTCTATTTTCTAGCTCCTCTTTTCCTTCAAAAATATGTTGTCGTGCTGCGATGGAAGCTAACAGTGTGAATTGTATTTCAGCTCATATTCTCTCCTATTTTAATTCCATTTTAAAAAAACAATTTTTTTCTACCATAAATAATAAAACAATTCAGTTGATTCCAAAATTGGGAATATTATTCAATTAAATAAATAATCAATACATAAACACTCTCAAAATATATGCATGAAATAGAATTATCAATTTTTACCTAACATTCAAATAATTTCAACAATAAGATGTTAACATTTGAATAAAATGAGCGGAGAAAATTATTTATCTCCATCTAGAAATAACCAAATCATTGGTACTATGGGATTCAACCTCAGACCCCAAGCATCCAACGCTGTCCCTTAGGGATAACCATCACATGTACATATTTCATACAAATCATGAAATGGGTATAACATAGACATTTTTCTTAGTAAGTGAATCCAAAATATGGGAATGTATTTAAATAATGGGTTCTATTAGGAAATAAATACACAATGGGTGCCACAATACATTAGTTAAACATAACTTCTGAAAAACCATATAGAAGAACATACATCAACAAAAATGTCACATCACCCTCACCTTATCCCTTAAAGAATCATTAACATGTTTTTAGTAAATCATATTCTAACATACCATACCTAACCCTCACACAATACCCATTAAATTTTAATATATGATAAAAATATTTTTTATGACGTACACATATGCATTTTTTGTAAATAAATATTTTATGCATACTTTGAGTGTTAAAATATAAATAATTACAAATAATATCAAGTGATTATTAAAAGAAAATATTATAAGGCAATATATATATAAAATTAAAAAAAATAAATAAATTAAATTTGATGCTAAATACATTAATTTTTATTAAAATTAATCTATAGAATAATTTATTTAACATGTAAACAAGAAACATTAGTTAAAAAATTAGTAAAAAATCTATACATAGATATAAATAAGGACTCACTAAATAAAATTCATAAATTTTTTTGATTTCCTAAAATTCTAATGTCTAAAAAAACTATTAATAAATGTGTATTGATTATTTTTAAAGTATAATGATTATTAAAATAATATTTGTGTATGATTACTATATAATAATTAAAAGAATATATTTGTAATCTCATTATATATATTTAAATATAATTATCCATTTCATCTAAAAAATATTATATCAAATACATATATAAAAACTATAACTAATATAGTATTGTAAACATGAAATTGATTAATTTAATAAAAAACAATAATCATTTAAATATTTCAATAATAGCTTGCATAATAATTAATAATTGATTGAGATTCTATATAACCCATGTCTTATCAAATCTAACATAATTAAAACCATTCACCCTCAATGATTATGTTCAGAACCAATATAAAACCCTTATCAGTGGAGTTATTTAACTAGTAATTAATTATTTAAATCATGAATATGTTATTCTGGTGGTTAATAAAAAAAATAAATTCTCTATTCTCAAAAAAGTCTCAAAAAGGAAAACATTATAAACTCTTATATATACTACACTGTCTAAATAGTTTTAATTTAATATAAATAAACTTCTCTATAATAGAAATCAAGAATTAATTTATATATTCAATGAGAAACAATTTATTACATCTAAATAAAACAAAAAATAATGACATATTTGTTTCAAAAAAAAAACATATCACTTATTTTTTTTAATTATGTATCTCTCATGTATACTCTAAAACTGCTCATATTCAAAAATAACCTCAATGAAAATATAATTATGGATTCTAACATATTAAATTTCAAAAATATAATTCCCTCATCATAATTTATCATTATGTATCACTTTAATAAATTTTATTAAAAAAAATACATTAAAATAAAATAATTGAAGGTGAGAATCAATATTGATTGAACCAAAAATTAATAAAAACATTACATTGAATTGGAATGAATATAATATTAACATATGTATATACATAAATATACCAATAAATATAGCATTATTTTGAAAAAAGTAAGAAACATGAGAAATACAAATCATGGTGGCCTATAATATGCAAAGCACACATCTCATTTCCATTTTAATTAACTAGAGATAAAATGTATAAAAAATATGTCATATATATCATATATAAATAATTATATCCATCTTCTATTTTTTATACATTTTTTCGGTCATTCAAATTGAATTAGCTGAAAAGAGAGCTTGAAAAGAGAGGGATTCAAACCCTCAATAAAAAATCCTATATAGCAGTTCCAATGCTACGTTGATCAGAGAAAAAAACAAAGCTCATTTTCAACCCCAGTTGAAACTTATGTTGGAACTTGAATTAACAGATATATATTGTAAATGATAAAACAAATATCTAGGCTCTCATCACATGCCTCATAACAGCACAAGAACTTGATGGAGGAAATCATTAGATATTTGAAGATAATAATTAGTCGATGTGCTTAGTTTTACAAGGGAAAAGAGAAGTTGGATTTTTTATGGATAGAAATAGTGAAAAAATACAAACCGTATAACTAAAAAAAGAAACCAATAAGATAGAAAAGGGAGAAAATATAATACCATGGATTCGAGCCTTTTTTATTTCAGGAGAACATATACAAGGAGCACCAACAGTATAAGACTTCCATGACAGCATGGGAATTGAAACTAAATAAGTCACAGATAGGGTTTTCTTAAATAGGTCGGTGAAAATTTTATCAACGCTTGAAAAAAGCACTGATAAAGATCCCTTTTTCATCATTAAATTGATAAGCATATATAAAATATATCTTTATCAGCACTTTTTAACCACTAATAAAGATCGAGATTTGTCAATTCTAAAAAGGAACTCCAAAAAATATATTTTTTATTTATAATTATAAATATACAATTTTATAAATATAGTAAATATATATTTATAAAAATATTTATAAATAAATATCTTTTAAATGTATTTATAATTATTTATTTATAATTTTAAATAAATTAATAGCATTATATATATTTATATAATTATATAAATATAAATTTAATAAATATATATAAATAAAAATGTTAATATAGTAAATATATTCATTATTTAAATACATTATTTATAACATTATAATTATTAAAAAATAAATTTTTTTAGAAATATATGAATTGATAAAAAATATTTCTATATTTACATCATTATATATATTTGTATAAATAAATAAATATATATATATATAGCATATTTATTATTGAAATAAATTTATTAAATTTATAATTATTTAAATACATATTATTTTATATTTATAATTATATAAATACTTTTTTAAAAAATATTTTTTTATTTATAATAAATATAAATTTATAAATTTATAAATATAGTAAATATACATATAAAATATAATTAAATATAAATATTTATTTACCAATACATTTTCAACATAATTAATGAATTTATAATCTTAAATACTTTTATTTTAAAAATGAGTAAAATTGAATAACTAAAAATGAGCACGCTTTAAAAATATTGATACATAGATAAGTTTTATTAATTAAATGTAAATTATTCAAAAGAACATAGATATATATTGATATAAATATGAATTCATATTGAAAATACTATAACATATTAAATAAATATATAAATAAATAATAGAAAATGATTAAAATTAAAAAAATTAAATAAATAAAAAATGAAAAAAAATAATACATCACTGTAAAAATATTAAAAATAAATAAATAAAATTGGCCACTTTAAAAAATAATATATTAAATATGTAATTTATAATGAAATTTTAAATATACTATAATTTGAATAAATAACATAAATATTATGTGTATGTGTTTTTATAAAGGATTTCACTCGTCAAGTAAATATTTGTTTGTGAGATTTTTATATAAAAATACATTAATTATATATATGTCTGCGAAATCAATGTAACAAATATTTGATATATGTTGAATTGAAAAATCAAACAATAATAAAAATATATAAGACATTAATATGTTTTTTATTATTACATTTTATTAACTTTCTATGTATTTATATTTAATATATATTATTTATCACTATTTATTAGTAATATATATATTAAAATTATTCATTTTTATTAATAATTATGACATTAATAAAATTTTAATCATTTTTTAATTTATTCGTTTTTTAATTTTATGTTTAATTATTACAATTCTTTCATTTTAATTTTTTTTTATTATTACATTTTATTCATTTTATATATCTATATATAATATATAATATTTTTTAATATTTATAATATATATATATATATTAAATTTATTCGTTGTTATAAAAAATAATTTAATTAATAAAATTATTAATATTTTTCTTAATTTACTCATTATATTTTTATATTAATTAATTCATTTTATTAATTTAATAAATATATATATTAAATATTTATGATTTTTTAATATTTATAATGTATATATATGTATATTAAATTTATTTGTTTTTATAAATAATTATTTAATTAATAAAATTGCTAATATTTTTTAATTTTAATTTCTTTCATTATTTGATTTTATTTTGGAGCTTTATCAGTCCTAAAAAGGCACAAATAATGTCTACCCTTTATCTGTGCTAAAAATAAATCACTGGTAAAGGCAACCCATTATTATTAATTTTTTGTAGCATTGATGAAGGGTTCCGTTTATCAACACTAAATAAAAGTGTTAAAAAAGGTTACTCAATATCAGGGCTAAAGAAAAAAGTTAAAAAAGGGTACCTTTTATCAAGGCTTTTTTAGCACTAATAAAATGTACCAATTTTCATCATTTTTTAGTACAGATAATGGATATATTTATCAGTGCATTTTTCTAGCACTAATAAAGGCCAACACTATTAATGGTTAATTTTTTTATAGTGATTCATTAAGGGGATATATAATTTCGAGATCCACCTTTCACATGGTTACGTAAAATGCATTCATCATAAGGGACAACAAGACTTTTTATACCATTCCCTAAGGAACCACTTTCTGATTAAAAACATGTCAATCAATATAATGAGAAATATAGAAATCAAATACTTCTTAAATCAATATAATAATGTTTATTTCTAATAGAACATTCATTATACAAATTAGAAACCATGAGGGATCTCCAAAGTAACATGACGTACCCTTATCAATGAAATTTAATGGTGATGGTACTTTTAGTGTATTGGGTTATCCATGGAAGATAGTAATTGGGGTCAACAGTATGAATATGTAAGATTATGTGAAATGGTAGAAAAAATCTTTCATCAGGGTTCATGAAGAGTTTGAATATTCTAAATCAAATCCACAAGGAGTTTCTAGCCATATGTGCAGTCTTAGGCCAACTCAGTGTTTATCAAGGTGATGGTTGGATCAATACACAACCAACCCTTTTGATAGGGATTACCCTTAGGTGCATCAGTTTCCCTACCACATCCACTTTTTAATATCCATACATGGATTTATTTTCTCAGAAACTACATACACTTTTACATTACCAAAACATGGGACATGTGTTCCTCCTTGGAAAATATTGATATTTATAATGCTTTTAGTAACTCTTGAATAAAAAGAATATGATGTTGGGATATCAATATATACTTTTAAATACCGTACATTTCATGGGTAATATTTTAGTTATTCTTACATGTAAATTTATTCGCCACACAAAGTGAAATATATATAGAATATGATAATATTCCTATAGAATAAAAATCGAGACATAAAAAAGTCCACCTATGGATTGGGAAGAAAGTCAATCAAATACATTTTAAAGAGAGAAAACAAAATTTATCTTAAAATATAATTAATGATTTCATTTCATTATATAAAAAGACAACTAGATATAATATACACCACATAATTGAAATCAAGTGGATAAAACTGATCATTCAACAAATAGAGGAATATGAGATGGAAAACACTTACCACTTATCTTGAATTCCTTGAAAATAATTTTAAATCTTGTATCAAAATCATATTTATCATTTTAACTTAATTAATGACCTTAATAATACCCATTTTCATTGATAAAATTCATAAATATTTATTTTCTATATGAACTTTACAAATTTTTCCAATCAGTTGTTTATAGTTTTGAACAATTATATTGGTTTCATATTAGCATTGTCTGTATTCATTATCATTATATAATTAAAAACTAATTGGTCATTAAATTTAATATTAGGGATTATTTATATTTATTTATGATGTCTTAAATTTCATCCATGAGTTTTTTAATCATTATCTTTGAAGATGAAAATGATATCAAGCATGTTTCCATTATTCTTAATAATCAACAGCTGTTTATATTAATTAATTAATTAATAATTGATATAAAAAATCTAGAGTAAAAAAGTCATTATTTAAAAATTTATATTATAAGATACAATTAATTATGTGTCTATATTCATTCATGATATAAATTTGTTTTATTTTTCAGGTTAGTGGTTAAACTAGCCCAAACATAAACATAGCATGATTTAATGAATGATCATGAGGTGGTTTGGCTGTAATATGATTATACTAGAATAATAATGATATTATTTAGTGTTTATTAGTATGATATATCATAGTTATAAATCATTTAGATTAATAATTAATGGATATTAGAATATTTCATATTTTTAATAATAGATTTTCCTCTTAGAACACATATTTTGACTGGTTGAATTAAAAATGATTGTTTATTCATCATATCAATAATAGGATAGACAATTTTTTATAAAAGAATATTAATGATATCATAAATTTCATATTTCTTTCTTAATAAAATTATATTAACCATCATCTATGGGTGGTGATGGAATATGAAATTTGTTTCTTATAGTGGCGATAGTCTGCACATTTACACGAACAACAATTTTGATTTTCATAATGGTAAGGGTAAATGAGTGGGAAATAATAATAATCATAATATAGTAACATTATATTATATATGGGATACTAATATAATTATACTATCATTTCTAGAATAAATATTAAATAATTTAATTAATAATTAAATATAAGTAGTTAATAATACTCATGGTGGGGGCCTAAATGTTTCTTCTAATTTTCATAGAGTAGAAGAAAAATTTCAAACTAATGATGTCTGGAATATTTTTAACATCAAATATGATTATATGAGGATAAAATTGGCAGTATTTCAAGAGGATATTCTATTTAAAGGTGAATTTTCAGGTGGTGGAGTTGTTAATCTTTTATAAGTGAGTAGAGGGATATTTTTTGGTGTAAACCTTATATTCTCAATAATGTAAGGTTATTATTCATGGTCCAATAGCCACAAATTTAAAAAATTATGGGATTGTGTCTGTGCTTTGAAAAATTTGAAGACCATAATTTTTTTATAAAACATCATGTGGTTTAGGGATTTTCCTGTAATGTTTTTAAGATTTAACCTAATTAAAATATACCTTGGTAATTAATTTATAACTATATTTATTAATGATAAGGGAAAATATTAAAAAAATTACATATAAATAATTTTAAAATTGTAATTTAAAATTTTAAAATAATTTCCTAAAATAAAATATTTAATGGTGTAAAAAAATAATTTTAAAATAAACACACTTAGTCATGTAATTTTTGTAAACAATTAATTTTTTAGATTTAAATTTATATATAACATAAAATTATATTGGATACTTATTATAATGAAACAAAAATGTTCATTATAATCCAAATACAAATTATAAGGCTTTCAAAAGAACCAAAAATCACTCATCCCATTAAAATATTTCATTCAATGACAAGTATGAACACAATTTTTTTATTTATGTGACATTCTAATTAGTTCATCTTTTTGGTATAATACTTATATTTTCAATAAATATTCTAAAATTCATAGTTTTATTTCTTCAAAATATATTTTCGTACTTAAAATTTTTTATAAACTTCTAGGTCATTCATATTTAACGATAACGTCATACAAGTTACAAGTTTCGTGAAACCCGTATGTTTTTACTAAAAACCAACCTTCTAGAAAGAGGCAAGAAAATACATACTAAGAAAAAAATTATGTTTAATTCATATATAGATCAATTTTAGTCAAATTAAAATTATAAAATTTAAATTTTAAATACATTCATTAATAAATTCTTCATATAGTATTAAATGTGTTATAGATTCTGGATGATATATTTACCTACTATTGTATTGTCTCGTGTATCACATTCTTACCCTAACCCCAAATAGTATATTCATCGAAATTGGATTATATACCAACAATGTAAAGAATTATTATGTTTATTTCACATATCTCCTTTAGGATCCTGGGGTTCATATTCTCTTTTTTTTTTTTGTGATTTCCCCAAAGTAAATTCACTGATCAAGTAGTTTGATTCCACATCACTTTCACTCTAATGTCCAGAATCTGGATAGGTTCTACACTATAAAACAATTCATAATCCAACTATATTTCATCACATGAGATCACATGTGTTGTATATATCATGTACATTCTAAATAATTAAACATGTAATTCATTCTTTACTTTAGGAAGGTTGGGTAGCATATCCAATTGGTAAGATACAACTCTAATTCATTCTATTATTCTAAAAGGCCCTATGTACCTATGGATTAATTTCACCTCTTTAAAAAAAATTAATTACTCTATTCCATGGAGAAACCTTCATGAATATATGATCCACATAATAAAATCCCCATTATTTCCTTCAATTATTAGTTTAAGTCTATCGTATGCATTGAGATTCTTTGATATGATCCTAAATAATCTATACATTAAGATATGTCTCCTCCAAATTCTTTGGAAAAACTATATTTCTTTCTCCAAATTCATTCCAAAATAATAGAGTGTCTCATCTATTCCCATAAAATTTATCATATGGTGAAATTTTGATTCTTGAATGGATGTTGTTACTGTATGAAAATTCCATGAAAGATTAATACTAATCCCACATGCCTTGGAAGTTAAGAAAAAATGCTCTCGATATTTTATCCAATGTATGGAAAGTCCTTTGTTACAACCCATCAATATGGTGATGGTATGAGGATATAAAATGTATGATTATGTTAAAGATCCATTGAACACACTTCATGAATTTTGATGTGAGATATGGGCCATTATCAAATACAATCAATATAGGTTCCCAATGAAGACTTAAGATTTCATTGGATATAGAGATAGATAAGGTAATCAATGGGTAGATATTATCTAATCTTTATTAAATGAGAAGAATTATTAATAAAATCAATAAAACCCAAAATATCATCATTATTACTTGGAGTATTTAGGATTCTAATAAAAAATCCATTTTAATTTTTTCCAACATCAATATATGCATAGGTTGAGGTTGCATGACCCCTTTAAGTTATTATCTTTCATCCTTTACCTTATGATATACTAAGCATATAGAAACATAATTTTAAATTTCATTATTCATTTAACCGCACCAAAAATTCCTCTTATATCCAAATACATCTGTGTACTAATAATGTGTATAGTGAAAATGGATTAATTTTCTTTATATTTCAGATACATTTTTAAATCTAGTAAATATGGAACACAAAAAATCTTCCCAAACATCAACAATCCATCTTTATAGATGATATTTTTAATATACAATTATATAATTATTTAATCTTCCATTATTATGTTAACATTGTCATGATGGGACTTATGTATATTTTTTTTAGTAATAATTGATTATAAATATCTTGAAAACGGAATGATATATCCCCTTTCCAAAAAATCACCATATCCATCTTTTTGGATCTCTGTATATAGTATCCTTGTTAATCCTAATAAATATAAAAACAAAATGGTACCTTATACTCAATTCATTATCCAATTTTTCTTCTTCCTAGGGTTGTATATTTTTATGAAATTTTAGAGTTAGTGAGTTTATATTTTCAAAGAAAATATTACACCTGCTAGCTTAATGTCATGAGTAGGATAGTTCTGTTCGTTGATTTTAAATTTCCATGAATCATATGAAATCAAACTATAATTAAATATTGGGAAGCAACCATGTCCATTATTTAATGTATAACAATATATTATATATCCTTCTTTATCTAGTAGTACATTCAATACTAGTTCATTAATAATCCTCCCCTTTATACCATTAAAAAATACATCACATTTAATTTACCATGTAAATTTAACCCCTTTATATGCAAACGTGGTTAATAGATTGTGAAATTTTGAATAATGTTGAACAAAATGTTGATAGTTACATTCTAAACCAAGGAATATTTGGATCTTAGTTATGTTCATCAGTAAAGTATATTCTCTGACTAAATGTTTCTTTTAAGAATCAATAAATATTCCATCCTGGGAGATAATATGGCCATGAAAAAAACATCATTTATAAAATATTGACAGTAAATATATTTCCTATAAAATTAATTTTCCTTGAGGGTATCCAAATTATTTTTATATTAATATCAGACTCTTCATATCTCTTAGAGTATATAAAGATACCATCAATGGACGCCACCATTTTTTTGTTAATCCTTGAATACTCTATTAATCGTATCTATAAAGATTGAAGTGTTATTCTATCCAAATACAATACAGTAAACTCATAATGTATAAACCATGTTTTAAATGTTTTATTCATTATATCATCCTTATTAACCCTTATATAAGGATCACTAGATCAGATATTGATCTTTGAAAAAAAATTATCTTTGAGTTTGATCAAATAATGCATCAATGAGTGGTATAGGATGCATATTCTCTATATTAATGGCATTCATCTCCATATAGTCAATGTATAATCTAATATAACAATCCTTCCATTTTATAAATAAAATAGGGGCTTCCCACAATGAAAAAATAGGGAATACAAATCACTTATGACACAACTACAATATTTTTTTCATCAACTCCACTCATTCCCTTTTATAAGGATTTTTAGATATAGACCTTGCATCAGAGATGACTTCAATGAAGAACTCAACTTCATGCTCATGTAAATGATTAGGTAATTAATATTTGGATACATCAATGAATTAATATATTACATATACATCCTATATTTTTATTATGTATTCCATTTCCATATAATGTAATAGATCTTCCTATATTCCAAAAATTGCATAAAGGAGAGCTACTGAGGGTGGATTTGGACATGATTTTGAGAATGAATTTTCCTCTCTAAAGACTTGATATTTCGAATTACCTTCATGAATCATAATCTAAATCACTTGGGAATAAATTTTTTCAATATAAATGGAAATAAAATCTATTCCAAGGATCATATCAAAGCTAGATATATGTATAATAAAAAAATTAGTGAATAGGGTACACTGATTCATCATTATTGGAGGTGCATGAAAAAGAATTATTTCCACAAGATCTCCACTTGGTTTCATAACTGATAACACTCTTACTATGGTACCGTGGAAATATCTTGTGTTTTTGAAAATAATAAAATATTTTAATTAGTGAAAATATAAAGAATCAAATAAAACATTTTCTAGCACTGAGTCTATGATCAAAGTAATTCCACTATATAATTATGATCTTTGGAATTAGATGTAGTAATTGAATAAGCTTAGAATTTATCCCTTGGTATTTTCTATAGTAAATTCTCGTTATGTTTTGGAAATTGGTCCACCTAATATCCCTTCTCCTTACATTTAAGACATTGAACATCAACGTATTATTCCATTCTTTTGGATTTATGATCATGATGGCCTTTTTATATGGACTTATCATAAACTGTATATTACTTTGGGAAAGTCCCAAAGTATTTATCCCTATAGTTATCATATAAGGTATATCTCATCCTTATTTTCCTCCCATTTTACACATTTTCCATTCTGTGATTATCTCTTTCCTCTTCATCTCATTATTTCCATTGAATACATACATCCTAGGGAAACAATTTATATCCTAATAGTGCTTGAAACTATGTCTTCATATAATGAAAAGTTATGAGAGAAAAACATACATTAACATATTATCTTTATCCCATAAAAGAAATAATTTGTTTTATTTTTTTCTATGTACATATTCTGTAACATGACTGTCTAAAATTTTAACGTTAGACTCAAATTCAAAAAAAAATCTCCCCCTTTTTGTTTATTATTGAGGAATCCCATTTATGCTATTTAATTATAAGAAAATTAATTTTCATTGAATATATCTATATATGTTCCATGTTATATGCACTTTATAAGCACTTCCTCTTTTGCGATTGCATTTAGAGATCACTACTGGTCCACATATTTCTTAAGATGATAGAATTCCAGGATGACTTTTTTCCTTTACACTACTTCCCAAAATAAGAAATTCAATCTCTTATGACTTGATAAATTATTTAGATAGATATGTATTATTAATTAAATTTAATGTTGGATTTTGTTATCATGTGATTTTATCTAATATAGTTAGATAATGTTGTGGATTAGTAGGTTTCTCTATACATCTGGGGTTACTTTTCATAACCTAGTTCAACTTCCCTTACACTATTATGAACTAATTAGCCTCAATTATATACTCATTAAATTATTTAATTAGACTATCCATGTTGTGACTACAAGCGTAAATATGATTCCCATTCATCCAATTAGATTGAATATTTCTATAATTGAATAATCATAATATTCTCCAGATATTTAGTTGTAATATACATTTAATATTATGTTCTCCAAAGTGTATATAGGAAATATTGATGTTTTTTTGTAGTACATGGGAAATCAAACTTGGTTCCATTAAAAATAAACCCCAAGGTTATAATATAAATCCTCTCACACTAACTACATCATACCATACTCTAGAAAACCATATAAAGTTTTTATATTACACCATTGGTATATAAAATAAGGGTTCATAATGTTTCCAATAGTTTATAAGTCTTGGAATACTATATACAAACATACATTAAATTTTAAACCAAAAGATGAAACAGAAACATATTGTGAGAAAATTGTTATCCCTATAATCATATCAATGAAAATAACACATAATTATCCTCTATGTTTCATAAGGAAGTGAAAAAAATAAAGGTGAGAATATATTCTTGGTATATATTATAATGCAATGAAATATTTCATAAAATAAACAAGGAATAAGTGATATGATAGGAATAAATAAACTACATGAAGCAATGATCAATTGAAAATGAGGAAACACTATATCCATCATAATAATTGAAAACATGGAAAAAAATAATCACTAAGATCATACTAATAGAATTCATAATTTCAGATATCAAAACATGTTTTCAAGGCCATGTTCCAACACAATATCCTATTATGTAATGATTTATACAACGAAACCCAACTTTTGTTTTTTCTCAAGGGACCTATCGATGCATCGATGGGCTAGATAACTTTGGGCCCCACCAATCACCCGATTAATTCCAATTGATTCACCATAAGAGTCAGGAATGATTCTACTACCATTCCCTAAGGACCCTTTTGTAAAAAAATACATGGATATCAATATTATGAGAAATATATAAATCAAATAATTTTTTATTCAATATAATATTGTGAATGTCTTTGATAACATCCCTTTATGAATTTAAAATAAGTGGGGTATCATCAAAGTCACATTTGGTAAAATTATCATCCAATGAGGTTTGTTTCATTACCCATAGTATCATTTCTTCCAAAGCCATATCCACTTTCCAGTATCGAATTTGGGATTTATTTTTCTAGAAAATACAAACACTTATAGTTTACGAAAACATGGGATGGTTCTTCCACCATTGAAAAGATTGAGTTTTAAAACAATTTTGGTAAATCTTGAGTCAAAATAATATGGGGATGGATAGATATATAGGTTTTTGAACCAATTAGATTATATGAGTAAAATGGAGAAGGATATTTTTTTTGAAAATTACACACCAAACAAAAAAATCAATGTTGAGTATAACATGAGTCCCAAATAATGAAAATCAAGATGAAGAAACCCCACTTATAACATGGGTAACAATTAAATAAAATAATTTTAAACGATAAGGAATAAATTTTATCTCAAAAAACAAGAATAATATTATTTAATAACATAATATATCAAATAGGAAGTATATATACCACATAAAAAATTTAGGTTCATATTATAAAAAATTCGGTGAATTTGATATGGATAATCACTACATATTATCCTATATTGCATGAATGTAATGTAACCTCATGTATCCCAAACATATCTATATTAATAGCGTAATTTATAACAATAATTATTTCAATTGTCAATTATTCTCTGTATAAATATTTGTATTCTGTATAAATTCTACATATTTTTTACATTAGGAGTTTAGAGTTTTAATCATTTGTACTAGTTTTTCAATGGAGGTTCTCATATTCATTATTCTTAAAATTTTCATCCTTTATAGGTAATTAAAGTATCTTATGTTGATGATTTGTAATTTTTTATTATATTTCAAATTCCATTCATAATTCTTTTTTGTCTTTTTCCTTAAATATTAAATTTATAATAAGCATGTTTCATTTAATCTTGGCGATTGAAGGGTGTCATCATAATAAATGAAATAAATTTTCATATAAGATATCTAAAATTAAAATATAATTATTTCCCCATTTATATTATCTTTTACCATTAATTATCTTCTTATATTCATTCATGACATAAATTCCTGGTATTGTTCATGTGGGTGGTTACACCTACCCAAACATGAACATACCCCGATTTAATGAGTGATTATGTGGTGGTTTTATTGTAATATAATGATATTAGAGTCATAATGATCTTATATAGTGTTTATTAGTTTTATATATCTACATTATTTTTTTATAAGAATAATTAATTGGTATTAAAATATTACATAATTTGAAAAATTTAGTTTCCTCCTAGCATGATTATTTTAAACAATTAAATTAATAATGATATTATAATGATCATATTTTTAATTTATTATAAAAAAATCATAATATAACCTTAATGATATCATAAATTTCATATTTTTTTCATTGAAAACATTCTAGGAACCATAAATGAAAGGTTTTAGTGAAAAAGTATGTCTATGACTTGTAGTGCCGATAGTCATCACATTCGCATGAACAACGATTTTGTTTTTATGAATGGATAGGACTGATGAATTGGGAATTATAATAGACTTAATATATAAACATTTAAGTAAATAAATGATAAAAATATCATTATATTAATGTGTATAGAGTAAAATTGGAAGATGATAATTAATACATAAAGTGAAATTTTTGATAATAATCATGATGAGGACGTCATTTTTCATTGGAACTGTCCTTGGTGATAAATTCATTATGATAACTAATGACAACCAGAGTCATTTGAACTTGTGATAGATTTTTATATACATAAAACATTAATATTATCAATAGAAAATTATATAGAAAGGTGTGTTTTGAAGTGGTGGAGATTCTACTCTTTTATAAGTGAGTTGAAGTGTAAATTTGTGAGTACCCTTTTCATTTTGAATAATTTAAGGTTAATATTTTACAATCAATGACCAAATGTGGATAAAAAAGATTAAATAGTCATTTTGGTTCAAAATTTATCTCATCCTCCCGTTTTTTTGATAACATTATTTTCTTATTTATTTTTCTTTTATATTTTTCAATTTAACTATAATTTACTTTTTCCTTGGTAATTTACTCATAACATTAATAATTAATATTGATGAAAAATTTTAAGAATGAAAATTTTACCTAATTTGATACATATAATTTTAAATATAAAAATAATTTTATGTAATATAACTTCTAATGGTGTGAAATGATAATTTTAAAATAAAAAAAGTAATCATTTTTTAGAATAATAGTGTTTTTAAAAATTAATTTTATATATAAGATCAACTTCACTTAGTTAGTAATTTTAGAAAAATAAATTGATTTATTATAAAGAAATAGATTGTATATGGATTTCAAGGAAATGTAAAATATAATCTTCCCTAAAAATAACAAATTCAAATAAAAGATAAAAAAATATTTTTTTATTAAAGTGTCATTCTAGTTAGTTTTAAGAATAACATACATAGGATTTATAAGTTAAAATAATTTCTTAAAATAAGTATATTCATTTCTTAAATTAATATTTAATTACATAAATGGTTTTGTAAAATTCTAGGTCCTTCCTATATTATTATTCAGTCATAGAAGATACATGTTTCATGAAACCAATATCTTGTTATTAAATGCTTCAATTTTAGAAAAATCTAGAAAATTCATACTATGCTAATAGTGATATTTATAATTCAAAAATTAATTTAGTTTGGTTAGTATAAAATTATAAAATTTAACTTTTACGTAAATTAATGAATAAAGGTTCTTTGGAATATTTATTTTCAATAGTTTTTCAATGTATCATTTACTTGTTATAGTAGAATATTAGGTATTATGAAATACATGAACATAATTATATAGATAGACTCACCTATGGGGGATATGTTCATATGTCTCATAGTCAAAATTAATTATGTAAGAATATTTTCATGTTTGGATCAATCATTTATTGAATTCACTAAAATTTCTATTTTTTGATATGTGAAATCCATTATATAGAATTTTTTTATATTTCCAAACATACATATATGCACTCCTTCACATAGCCAAATGTGCATATTATGATTTCACATATGTGGTCCTTTATTGAAATTGTATACGTGGGAAATCAAAATAATGGGAACTTAGAAATATTTCTAAAAGTCGTCTCATATTTTATATTTGATCCAGACTACTTCAAGATATCTTCCCCTTAGATTATGAACATCATGGGGAATCCAATGAAGTTCTCCAAGTGTTGTCGCATGATTTTCCTCATCATATATTAATTATTCTAGATGAAAAGCTCTATGAAAATCTTTTTCCTCTACATATCCTTGTAAATAATGCAATACATATAGTCATAAGATTCATTTTTCAATAACACTATGGCCCTATTTGGAAACCATTGTGTAAAGACCTAATCATATTGGAGGTTCTATTAATCTACTACTTTTTAACAAATTACCTTTGGTAGATTCCACACATCATTTCAAAAAATCCAACAACCAACAAACAGTTTCAAAAATACTCTATTTGGATTTTATTGACATGACACTAAAATATACCAAGATCTATGCTCTTTTGAAAATTAATTAAAAAGGTCCATCTCCAAGAAACGTTTTTTTATTTCAATGAAACTACCCATTTGGGTTTTCTGAGGTCTTCTCCCCATTTATAATATGGTTTCCATTTCATCTCATACCCCCACCCATTTAAATGGGGTATTAATTTTATAACATCATTTAGAGAGATATTAATATCCACCTTTGTTAATATATGGGCTTCTAGTTTTTTTTCTCCCCATTAATGTGGGGTAAGAATCTCCAATGAATCTCAACTCTCCATTTTCCAAGTGGGATTTCTTGAAAGGATTCTACTCCACCATAAATTAAAGGGAAGGCATATACCACTCTTTATATCTCTACCTTTATTGAAACACTTAATATTGTTTTCAAGAACATTTCCATTGTATAGATGATAATAACTATTGATTAATATGTGGGGAGATATTTTTATCTTTATACAAAATTAAATATACAATTTTTTATTAGACTGCCCAATTTTATTATTTAATTTTCTTCCTCATCTAATTTTTCCTAAGAAAATCATTGAGTAAATTTACCACTTAACACTAATGCTTTTAAAAATTATGTAACCCTAATGATCTTGAATTTACTGTAGGAATATAATAGTTTCTATAAAAACACCAATGTTTTAATTTTAACAATTAATTTCAATAATTTTTTAAAAAATTAAACATTCCACTTTTCGAAAAACAGTCATGTGATTTTCGACATGCTTCAACAATAATTTGTAAGTTTATAATTAATAAGGAACATTTTTTCAAGGTATATACCTCATGTTAAAGCATAAATTCATATCACTTTCTATAATTATATTGATACAACTAGAACAATAATTCATTCATCTCTTAATGGGATTAATATTTCATCAAATGAGTCTTAAGAACCATTAAAATTCATCTCTAACTCCCTCTTAGTATTCATATTTTGAGATCAATTTTTTTCTCAATAATTGGGTTACACTTATTGGGAAAACACTTCTAGTTCATCATCAATTTTCATTCATTACATAGAGACATCTGATACCAAATATTAAGTAAATGAACACAAATAATCATTAAATTGAAAAATGTTGTTTCTCTAGATATTAGGTATTTCCTATTAATTTTAGTGCACTCATACCACTCATTTTTGAACCCAATACAACTATACTTCATTTATTTTGGACTTGATACCATTTTTGACCAAAAATAGTTTTTACAGAACATCCAACTTCACATGAAGATCCTTTAACTATCCAAACTGTTGTACACAATGAGTATATTTTTAATTTTATATTACACATTTTCCTCATGTAGTAAACATCTAGGTTTATAAAATGACTGAAAACATGTTCCTTGAAACTTATGGAAGATTTCATTTTTTCCTTGACTTAATTTTTTAGGATTTATACCAAATGAGGGTTTTAAATAATACTACCTTTGTCTATTTCTTGAAAATTTTAGGTCTGGATAGATATGTAATTCAGTTTAGAAACATGTACATTCATATAAAAACTACCATATTGAACCTACATCCCCCATAAAACTACATCACCTCATAAAAATATACATAAAATCTAATTCATGGGGAGAGGGGTACCTCAAACCGCCACAAATATTGTATTGGAGATGACTAACCTATTAATATACACATTTTCTACTCACATTTTAAGATTTACGTCGAGGAATTCGATCAACACATCAGCTTATTTATCATCCTGAATATTCTTCAGGGTAATCCTATTATTTCAAGGCTTAGGAATCATCTATATTATATGAGAGGTCCTAGTTGTTCACATTTGTCCGTTTATTTCCTTTTAATTTCATATTTTAGTTTTTTTCTCAATTAGGGAACACATACCCCATTCTTTGTTTAATTCCAAATAGTGGTTTTGGTAGTACCACATTAGAATCCTTTTTTTGACCTCCTAGATTTCCATTTGATCCATATAAAATTTAATCCTTTGTGGATTCTTATTATTTCCACAAATGGGGTAGCCTTATCATCTTTCTTCTAAAATGGAATTTCTTCTCATTTTTACCTTCAGTGTTACCATATTTATTTCCAGTAGGTTTTTTATAAGATGATTTAGATAATTTTTATATGATTATTACAACATGAAATCCATCTCCAACCAACCATTTAAATATATACTTAAGAGGGATATATCTATCATTTAGTGAAGGATGGTTTCCACCTTTTATTCTAGAAGAACTCCATGAATTTTCACATAATAAAATCTTAGTATGATGGTTATCATGAGAATAATAATCATGCCTACTTTTTGTTCATGAGAACATAGTTTAAAATATGTACAACTAGATTTAAATTAGGATATATACATCAATTTCTCAGAATAGAGACTAGATATGTGTTCAACAATCACACTAAATTAATACATTTTTGCATATATTCTTTTAGTGATAAACTCATTTTCCTTAAATCATGTAAAGACTTTCTGGAAATTGATTATTTTATATAGATGAATTTCCCACTTCCAAGTAACTTCTTCATGTATATTGTTTTTGTGCTTCAACTCTTATATAGAATGTAATTGCTTCTTGGATGAGGGAACATTATTTTCATCTATAAAATTCACTTACACTATAATTTAAACAATGATTTCCTATTTTTATTGAATATATTCCCAATATAAATATCTTCCTATAATTATTGTGATATTGTTTTCTAAAATTTTAGAATATTGTTTAATTTTAGAGTTTATATGTGCAATGAGGTCCATAAAGAACACCTTCTCTTTTTGAGCATTTTTATTCTACAGAATCATCTCTTCCATGTGTGTTGAAAAATCATCTCACATGTACTTCAATGTATGGACTTACATTGAGTTATAACCCTTCTCAAATGAATCATACATTATCTATAATAATTTGGATGATATTGCACCCAATTTCTCAGCTTTAGAGTCATTTTTCATCCTTATTTTAGTGGTCAGTCCAACCATCCACATGTTGAGGGATTTTAACCATTTAAACTCAATTTTTCATCATAAAATTATTTTCTTGTGTTTTTTATTATATTTCAATATATTGTTTTCTTATTTACTATTTTGATCTAATCACTCTAAAAGGTGAATATCTTCTTCCTTAAATCTCTTTAGGATATTCTCATTATTAGAATTCCCAACATCACTTGGCATGTCAGACTCTTCATACATTGAAACATGATCATTATATAGGTAGATAGGATTAAAATACGAACTATCAATACATTCATGTTATAGTATTTTTGAATCCTTCCCGTAATTCCAACAAACACCAAAAATAGTTCCAAGCTTTTAAATTCATGTTTCTTCTTCTTCTTCTTCAAACTTCATCCCTTCTTTCATGATTACAAGAAACTATAAAGGTAAAATGGATCATCTCAAAAAAAAAACTTCATAGTTGAACACACACACAAAATTCTCCATTTATTCCACTTTTTAGTCCCCATTTTGGAATCTTATTTTGGGGTGAATTAGGGTTCACCAAATTTAAAATATTTTTCACCTTTTTAGATTTTTTTCCATTAGAAATCTTGTTCCCATGTGTGTAGGAATTGCGATAAACTGATTTATTCACCTTCAACCTAACTGAATTCATGTATGAAGTCAAATAAGAGATACATGTTGGGAAATTTTGAATCATTCATTGTTTATCCACACTAGAATACTCCAAGGAGTATACTGTCAAAATTGTGTTGAAGGAAAAATAATCAAATTGGATCAGTAAATTTGGTGGTTACATGATATGATAAATCATATCCTAGTTTTACTACCCTTGAAGGTTATGTATTTGGTCACGAACACCCAAGTCTCACTACCTTACAATTTTTAGGTTTAACACACTATTTCCCAATGCTCATGTAACGACCCGAGTATTTGACCAAGGTATGGATCATTAGTTTTTATTTTTGGATATATTTAATGGTCCAAATGAAGTCTTTTAATAAAGATAAGGGGGTCATGGATGCGTCTGAGGAACTTCTGGATCCCGGATCTTTGAAAAGGGGAAATCGTGCTAGGTTGTACGGTTTGTCTTCAACCGTGTGACCCAAGAACAAGGCCATGTGGCTGGTGTAGTGGGGGTCCAGATCCCATATTCATGGTCTATGCATGGTTATCAAAACCATGTGTAGAGGTTGTGTGGTGTTTCCAACAAGGTAGTGATCTATTCATGATGTACGCACAGTTTGTCCAAACAGTTCATGGAAACCATACAGGCATATTTTTAAGGAAAATTGACAATTTCCCCTCTCCCCTATTACGTTTTCCCCTTTATTATTACCCTTCCTTCGAACAGAACCCATATTAATGTTTCTTGAGCTCTCAAGACTTCTTATCCTTGTATGCTTGGTACTCCTTCATCTGGTGTATGTGTAGGATAAAAATGTAGATATAGATTGTTCAATTACAAGAGGGGTGAATTGTAGGTTTAAAGACATTCATTTTTATACTTATGAACATATATATTTAACAAAGTTAAATAAGATGAATTCACAATCACTATTTAGTTATTAAAAAAAGTTTACTTAAGGAACAATTCTACCATAAAGCATATATAATCTTATCAATATCATAGTATACAAGGATAATAAAGTGTAAGAAATTTACAATTTCTAACATTAACAAAATGAAGTGGAAATAAAACTTTTAATAACAATAAGTAAACAAGTATAAGATATATTTTATCCTAAAGAGAAGGGTATCCAACAGCCTTGGATTAAGGTTCATTTATTTATACATTCAAGTAAGTCGATCTGAACCACATCGGGGTAAGCCCTCGATATGAAGATAAATATCTGTTTGCTATCCTCGCAAGCCCTCGATTAAGCAGGTAATTATAACCTCTGTTTCTATCCCTAGAATCCCTTAATTGATAACAACAATAATCATAATCACACTAGGTAGGTTGAACAAGATGTTCTCAGCTTAAAAAAGTTGTTCATAGCATTCTCACAAGAAATATTTTAGCAATGCTCTTGCATATTATCACTTCATTCCAGAGTTCAACTCTTTGGAGCTCATAAAAATGGTTGGGTATTTATATGAAAAATATCAAATGGTTAAAATCTCCTCTAACAATCATATTTTCCCTTAACTTTTAGAGGGACTTGTACAGATGGCACTCAGGAAATCGTTCGGTACAACAGATTGGATGGAATCATTTTATATAACTAAAAATGAAGAACATTACTATGATTAAGAAATATTATCACATTTAACATCTGATAAAATGAAACTCTACATTAACAAAACAAGTTAACTATAAAAAATTTAATCATTATTTTTAAGATATTAAAAATCAATGTTTAGAAATATTGACAATTGAATTCTAACACTATTGACAAAATGAATTATTGCGATGGGTCATCTACGACGGGGTCCCATCAAAAATGATTACTCACGGTAAAAAACAACGCCAATATTATTTGTTGTGATGGTTTTTTGCAAAAAAATAATTCATTACGATGGGTTTCTGGAACGTCGCAAAAAACATTTGGCATTTTTTAAGAAAATATTTGCGATGGGCCAGGGGCTCGTCGTAAATAGCCCCCTATTTTTTCTCTATTATGATTGTCCATCGCAATAAACCCTCTAAATATAAAAAAATAAACCATTTTGTGACAGACCATCACAATTAGTATTTGCGACGGTCCATCACAAATAGGGAATAAATTTAAAAAAAAAATAAACTAAAAAAATATTAATAAAAATTTAATATTCATATAAATAAAATATTCATATTATTATTAATAAAATAAAATTATTTATAAAATAATAAATATAAAATAAAAATATTATAAATAAAATAATAATATCAATATTTATAAAATAATATTAGTCATAAAATAATAAATTAATATAATAATATTAATATTAATATTAATGAAATAATAATATTAGTAATATAATAAAACCATACGAATTCACAAAAATATAAAAATATATTAGTTAATAAAATAATAAATATAATTAAAAAATTAAATTTATAAAAAAATATGTAATTTCCAAGACAATAATAAACATACACTATTTAAAACTATAAATAGTTAATATTACAAAAAAATAAATTCAAATGTTTCATAATAAAAAAATACACCACTGATTAGGGGGAGGGTCGTCTGGAGGAGTTAAAGGAGATGGTGGAGGGAACACTATCCCTAAACTATGAGTCAGACGTCGTATGTACTCCAACTACTCCTGCTCTTGCTCCTACTACCAGCGACACATCTCATCCAACATCTGCTGCTACAGTTATCAAAAGAACACTTCCTGCTGTTTCTATTTCCATTAATGTATCTCCTCCTTCTGCCTACACCTAGTCTCTATATGCTCACTCTGAGCTCACATCTTCTCCTAATACCGAGCATGATATGTTGATGACTCTCTGCAATCTGTATTTGATCTGGATACCGACATCGTAGGGGTTCCATAAAATCCTCCAGGGGTCACTCGAGAGTCGATACCATCAACTCATCTTTTCATGAATCCATACTAGGTCTCATGCATCCATGCTACCATATTAAATCTTGGGGCACTGGTTTGACCATTGATCTCGGCATGAATCTCTATATCTTTCTGAGATGTTGTGACCTCATATGACTTCGTCAATTGAAATTTAAAATAAAAATAGTTAAAATATTATTTTTAGTTAAATTTAATACTAAATAAAACTTATACTGACAATAATCTTATGCTTATGAGAACCTCTAATCTCCCTAGTGGCTCGATCACTGTACATCCTCCTAAAAATGTCTTACTCCATAATATTAGTCTATGAGACTGCCTATATAAATATAAAATAAACTATTTATATTAAATGTTATATAAAATATTTAAAAAATTGTACTTACCAGATGCTCCTTATGCGTATTTAACGTAGGACATCTAGCTCAATGTGTCCCCATCTGTCTCCACCGATTTTTCCAACCTACTGATGATCTACTCTGAAATCACCTACACAACTAGTGTGTACTTAATCCATCCCAAAACTAATATGATAAATAATTTGGTCGGTGGACGTGACATGTCTCATCAAACTCTTACACTCATTCTGTCTCCATTTCTTTCCTTTTTAAATTGTGAAAAAACTGAGTGCAACACATACGCGTAGCTCCCGACCATGAATTCTTAATAGGATCACATATTCTCTCCTCAATGGAATACCATAAACCCTATAAATAATTTTTTATATCAAGTTATTAATTAAATTAATTTCAAAATAAATATAATTTCCTTACATACCAGCCAATGCTCGAACATGAGCTGATGAACATCGACAGGAATCTGATCCCATAACACCCATTCTTCAGAAAAATAATTGCGTACTATAGTGCTCCCCTGTCCAATTGCTATATTCGTAAATCTATAAAAAAGGAATAATTAATCAAACTATTATAATATAAATAAATTAATGAAAACTAACGAAACTTCATAGGTAAACATACTGTTGCCTGTGTTGATCGAACCCAGGATGTGGACTTCTATCGGGTATAGGGTTGGGAATCATCAGTCAGGCAAGACCACTCGCCCACTGGGTGCCCCCTGAACTACTAACAGTCTAAGGGTCAGCTAATCCAACCTCCAGCTCATCCAATGGTAGATCACCCTATTGTAACATACAAAATAGATCGTCGTCTATCTGAAACACGAAATCAATATTCTTAGCAAACAATTGAAAATATCTATTATATATAGGTATATATTATATATGATTATAACTAGTATTTAACTACGAAAATTTTCATCTTCACCCTCATCTCCATAACTATTGTTTTCAATGTCTTCATCTTCCACCACAACATAAAAAACTTCCATATTTGTTTCAGTTTCATCCTCTCTTATGATTTAAAATTCAGTTGTACCAATATTAACATCATTGTCACCATCAACCATTAACTATGGGGTGTCATTGATTATATTCATGTCTCTTCATGTAAAATATGGATTCATAACAGCTTCGTGAAAATTTTAAATTCCTTGCATTTCAGCAAAACCACATTCACTTTCAGTAAATTGATTCTCTAGAGATATAATTTTTATTATTCTCCACAAATCACACAACTCCCTTAAAGTCACACAGTAATTTTTATAATAAATCTAATGGGCTTGATGAGATAATAAAAATGGTTCATTTACGACAAGAATAATTTTATATTTAATATCAATGATTCAATGGATAAGATGAACACGTAAGCCTCTCTCAGTATCCAACCAATGAAATTTAAACATCGTTACGTGATGTTGTCCCAAATAACACACTTCAATGATTTCTTCCAAGATGCCATAAAAGTCAACTTCATTTTCTCTACGATGATATCCTCTCAAAAAACTACTATTCATTGTTTTTTGTTGAATCCCCATACGCACGTGTATGAAATTGATGACCATTCACCGCATATGAATTATAGTATTTGACGATTTTGGATGGTGGGTCACTCAATAAAGGAAATCGATTTCTAATTTTATCACATAGTTAAGATACCTGAAATGTTTTAAAACAATTATCATCATAACAAGTATTAACATAATTTTTTATGTGAAATAAAAAATATTTTACTTTACCAGTTTTTGAAAGTAGTAGGAACATTATTTGACAGTGTTCGTCATGAGTAGTTGTAGTAATTTATTCAAACTATTTCTTGATATGATTACCCTATCACCAACAAATAATATAAGATTAATTTACTATTATAAAAATTATATAATAATTGATAGGAGCACTCACAGTACAAATAGTGTTACTTCATTATAATTCAAAAGAATATATGTATGAGTTATGTGATTTTCATCATTTAAGAGTCTTCATTTATGAACTCCACCGAAGCCAATATCAGGCTAATTAAAAATGATAATTGATTGATCATATCATCATCAATATTTCCCTCTTTAAAGATCAAGCAGTTGTGCTTTGAGGGATATTTATATTGAATGTAATGAGAGCATAAAAAAGAAATTTCCTCTTGAAAATAAACTTTGGCAATTGAGCCTTCAAGTGATGCTCGGTTATGTACTTTTTTTTCAAATTATTCATGAATATATCAAATGGATACATCCATAAAAATTGCATCGGACCTCCACATTTTTTTCATATGATAAATGTAATATAAATGTTCCATTGAATCAAACAAACCTGGTGGGAAGATTTTTTCCAGTTTACATAAAAAAAAAATGACATCTACATACAGTTCTCTTACGGTTTCGTAATTTATTGACAATGAAAAAATGTCTCTAAAAAATTATATGTCTGTCAGTGAATCCCAAATCATCAGATTTAAAAACCACTTAATCCAATTATTAGAATTATTTCCATTAAAACATAACAATCATGAATTTTCATTCCGGTAATATGACCAATTTTGATACATTTACCCAAATTGGAAGCATAACCATATGGAAGTCTCAAATTTAAAATCTACTTAAAAATAGTAAATGACTCTATTTGTACAGTGTATAAGATGATTTTGGCTTCATTAAATTTTCTGATCTAACATTTTCAAATAGTTTCAGTTCTGGTTTCTTGAAACATTTGGCAAGATCAAATCATGCCTTCACATTGTCTTTGGTTCTACATGGTGTATCCAAAATTGTATAAAAATTTATAGAAATAGTTTTTCTCAATATGCATCACATCCAACACGTGGAAGACCAAAAAATCAGACCAATATGGAAAATCCCAAAAAAATGCTCAGTTTTATCCAATTGTTCTCTTTTCTATACCCATAAATTTTCTGTTGGTTTGTTGTTGGTACAAATTTGATGGGAGTTAATGAAGAGACAATTTATTTTTACTTTTTACATAAGATCATTATTTGAGATTTGTATTTTCAACTGTTCCTTTTCATAAATCATATTGGTTTTTTCGTAAAGGAAGATCAGCTGCAATATATAAGTGATAACAGTTGAAAAAAAATGTTTTTCCATTGACAATAATATGCATAAATGCTTTTTTGTATCTCATATAGTACAAAAATTATTTTATACCATGTTCACTCTGTCCAGATAACATGCCATATATTAGGACGTCACATATTTTCCACACTAATGTAGCTTTCAGTAGAATGTTTTGTTTCGCAGCAACATCATATGTATTGACACCATAAATCCATAATGAATTTAACTCATCTATAAATGGCTTCAAATAAACATCGATATTCTTTTTTGGATGACCTTGAATTAATAAGGTCAAAAATATATACTGATCCATCATCAACATCCATGGAGGTAAATTATACAGTGTTATAAAGGCATAAAAACATTAATACTGACTACCGTTAGAAAAAATATATATATAAACTGTCAGTAGAAAGACCCAATTTCATGTTTTGGGCTTCTAAAGAAAATGACAGATGAACTTGGTCAAATGTTTTCCATGAATCACCATTAGAGGGATGATTTAAGATTTTACTAGTTTAAATGTCTGTTTTGTTCCATAATATCAACACTGATGTGTTTTGAGACATAAATAAATACTACAATTTGGGTGTGAGCGAAAAATATATCAATTGTTTTACAAGAACAAATCTATACTTCCCTGATTGCGCTTTATTATACCTTGATTTTTTATATGTAGAAAAACTACCCAACAAATCATTTTCACCATAATATAATATGTGTCATTTGAACATGCATGAATCTCTTGATAACCAAGACCCATATTAGGAACCAAACTCTTCCTCCTATATAAATTTGAAGGAAAAAAATTTCCTTCAGGTAGAAGTGTTTTTAAAAAAGGGAATATCTCATTAAAACAACTATTTTACATTCAATTATCTAATTTAATGGCCATAAATTTAGAAACTACATCAAACATTCTTATCTTACTACCAAGATATAAGGAATCCTCAACAGACCACAACATATCATATAAATGATATGGCTATAACTCAAGAGTTAAATCAATATCAACCTAAATTTCATCTTGTTGAACAGAGGTACCTACCACATCATTTACTAAATTTTTAAATTGTGCTGGATCTAGAACCAAATTATTAATATCTTCTATAGTACTGCGTTCACCATCGTGATACCGAAAAAAATAATCTGGTTGAAAACCAAAATGAAATAAATGACTTCCAATGTTCTCAAATGTGTCATACGTCTTCAGAGCACATTTTTTACAAGGACACATAATTTTCCCTTTTGAAAGAAAATTTTCTTTCGATGATGCAAATGATAAGAATGCTTGAACTCAATCAATATATACAGGATTTAAAACAGAACTGTTTAAATTTCTGTGATGATTTATCCAAGAATGATCTTCTAGTCATGACTGTTGTTGACTTCCTTGTTCCATATTTTTCTAAAAAATAATAATTAGTTAGTTATCCTGTATAATTAGATATAATATAAACACTATACAAAAAATAGAAGTCAAATAAATTATATACTCTAACAATTTATAATAATTTCTTTCATTTTATAGTTATATATACTATTTGTTATGCTTTTTATACTAATATACACTCATTTATAAAACATTATACAAATTACCACTAATTATTATTAATTTTATGTATTTTGTACTAATTATTGTTAATTACATGTGGCACAATTTTCAACGGATTGGTGGTAGCTCTTTTACCTGACGAATCATTCCCTTGTAACTTTCTGTGACTAAAAGTACCATGAAATGTCTTCTCCAACTTACAAATATCCATTTTTGTATGCAAAAGGATGGAGAGCATAGAGGCCTCATCATGCTACAATTCATGCTCTCATGTATACAAAAATTAATATTCATACGTCGGAGTAGACTATTCATAGTGATTTCAGTTGTAGAAAGTTACAAGGGGATGAGTCTTTGGGGAAAAGAGCCTCTTTTTTCTGCCATATCACTTCCTTGTAACATTCTATGACTTAAATCACTAGGAAAAATATGCTTCGATGTACGTCTGAGCATATTTTTTATATTGATTTTAGTGGAAGAACGTTTTATGGAGATGAGGCATCGAGCAAAAGGAATGCCGCCAATCCATTGTAAATTGTTCCTGTTTATCAATATACTCGAATTTATTATGATTTATGCCTATTTATTCATAATTATTGCTAATTATTTCTAATTATTCATAATTACTGATAATTAATTCTAATTATGTCTAATTATTAAAATTAATTACTATTTTTTACTAATAATTACTTATTATTTCTATTTGTTACTAAATATTACTAATTAATACTAATTATTACAAATTTATTACTATTTATTCCTATTTATTTCTATTTGTTAATATTTATTCCTTTTTATTACTATTTATTACCATTTATTCCTATTTATTCCTATTTATTTCTATTTATTTCTATTTATTGACATTTATCGCTAATTATTGCTAATTATTACTATTTATTACTATTTATTACTATTTATTCCTTGTTATTCCTATTTATTCCGATTTATTCGTATTTATTCTTCTTTCTTACAAATATTTACTATTTATTACTAATTATTACAAATTGTTACTAATAATTACTAATTATTACTAAGACTTGTGATGACTAATTATGACTAATTAGTACTAATTATTACAATTTATGACTAATTATGACTAATTATTACAATGTATTACAATGTATTCTTATTTATTCTACTTTATTGCGAATTATTACTAATATTCTTATTTATTACTAATTATTGCTAATTATTGAAAATTATTACTAATTATTTCTAATTATTACGAATTATTGACCATTATTTTTAATTATCCCTAATTATTAATATTGATTTCTAATTATTAAAATATATTACTAATTATTACAAATTATTAATATTTAGTATTATTTATTACTAATTACTAGTATTTATTAATATTTATTAATATTTTTTATTAATTATAACTAATTATTACTATGTATTACTAATTATTACTAATTATTACTCATTATTACTAATTATTACTAATTTATTACAATTTATTAGTATTTAATCATATTTATACTAATTTTTTCTAATTTCTTCCTAATAATTTCTTAATTATTCCCAATTACTCTTAATTATTGCTAATTATTTCTATCTATTTATAATTATTACTAATTATTGTTAATTATTACTAATTATTACTAATTACTACTAATTATTCCAAAATTTTCCTAATTTTTCATTTTTATTACTATTTATTACTATTTATTACTATTTATTACTATTTATTCCTATTTATTCCTATTTATTCATATTTATTCATATTTATTCCTATTTATTACAAATTAATCCTAATTATTATTAATTTTTACTAATTATAACAATTCATTATAATTTATTATAATCTATAACTAATTATTACCAATTATTACAATTTATTTCAGATTTACTATCTATACTAATTCTGGCTTTTCTTCAGCCACATGTCTCACCCACGTTCCTCCACATCCATTTCTTTATATGTACCATTCCTTTAATGCTCCACCCCCCCCCCCCCCCCCGTGAGGTATCCTTTCCAACCTCCCTCCAATAACGCGATTTCGGCTACCGCGTTCCAATTTCACTCGCGGGTCCTTCCGTCAACCCTCCATCTTAGTGTTTCCTTCCATTGGTTTATCTTCCCTCGAAATCCGGCTCCCCATCACGATTTCCCATTCCTTGAATTCTCCACGCCCCCCCCCCCCCTCTATGAGGTATCGTTTCCACCCTCCCTCCAATATCGTGATTTCATCTACCGCGTTCAAATTTCGCCTACGGGTCCTTCCGTCAACCCTTAATCATAGGTTTTCCTTCCATTGGTTTATCTTCCCTCGAAATCGGGCTGCCCATCGTGATTTCCTTCTCCCCATTCTCTTGTTTCTTCAGCTCCTCCATTCTTCTTTACTCACCGTCTATCGCCTTCAACTTCTTATGTCTCCCCAATTTATGGTTCCCGCTGCTTCTCCATTCTCTGGATTCACCTCCTTCCATCTCCCCAATCAAGGGTTTCCAATACTATACCCCAATCTAGGGTTTCCGTTGCATCTCCCTCTCGACACCGCCTCACTCCCTGCCCCCTTCCCTGACCCCCTCTCCTTTCATGTCTCACATTACGTCGAACCACCGCGGCCCTTGCTGGATCAAAAGCGGACAAATCCACAACATTTGACATGTCAGTGGATAGTGTAGTGAAGGTGCTATGGGTTTATGAAGGATATTAATTTGATGGCATACTTCATGCCAACTACTCACTCATGGTGAGTTAATATCAACATCATAAATCTTACTTAGGGCCTAACCTTGAAGAAGAAGGGAAGATAGTTGTCAATGCATCCCTACTATTTTGGTTTCTTCATGTTATTTGACTATGTTCTTAATTTATATATTTCATTATATGTACTTATTAGTATCAATCATGATTGGATATTTGAGGATCTTTTTTATATTGAGTGGTTTTTGTATTAAATTAGAGGCATGGTTTCTGTCACGTCATCTTTCTCTGGATTTAGTTATTCATCGAACATTCTATAGATAGTGAAGGTGTTCTCCTCACCCTACATAATAATTTAATGTAAGAACACTGATTTGAATTTTCAGGGTGACACTGGTGTTAAAATACTGAAGGATGCTACTATATTCTCTTCTTCTTGTGTTTATTACATGCAAGGAGATGGATCTTTCTTATCAGTCATCACAAAGTTAATTCATGGAAAATATATACCCATTATTTTATGTGTCTATATACTGGTTGTGTTTTTTTCTATCCACATTTTTTCAAGGAAACGTTCCCCAAATCTGGTCCCTGATGCATGTCACACACAAATATTTATTTAAATGTCATGATTGATTATTGGGTGAGGTGGATTATTAAGTTGTGGGAAACCCAGTAGTTTGAAAGTGCTTTTGTCTTGAAAAATTCTATTGAATCCAGAATTGTATGCAGGTATAGAATCCCAAAGATGGAGGTCTTCAATTTCAAATCGCATCATGAAAAAGTGCCACATCCATAATGATAAAGTCAGAATGCACAACATTTCATTCAAATGTTGTGGTAGTTGTGAGGGGAGGGTACGTCTTTAGTGGAAGATAATAGAGGTTGCTAAAATCATGATATCATTATGGTGGATGTTGATGAGATAGGAAGAGAAGAATTGGAAGGTGGAGAATGGGGAAAATGTGGCAGCCCATAAGGTCGTTATACCGATGAAGGCTTCCAAAGAAACTACCAATTTGGCTCTTCAATGGGATTTGAACCATGTCATTCTACCTTTGTATTGCATAATGTTCCTTATATCTTCCCAACCTCAATGTTCTAGTACAGTTCACATTACTTATTATAAATTTGGTTTGGAATGATTGGATACATTATTAGTACCCTTTTTATCCTCATCTTCCTTTTTTGGCCACATGATCAACACAATTTCTCATTATTTGGAATTGATAGTACGAAATTTACCAATCTACGGGTGAATTCACATGTCTATATTAGGAAGAATAGGGAGGAACTAGGTTTATTCTTACATGCTAACCTCCTTTGTGTGCCACTGTTTTCAGGTTTCATGTGAGAATTGAATCCTTCATCCTTGCTTTGGACAACTCTTAATTATTCAACCTCTTTATTCTCATCAATCATCAAATTTTTTCTAGTTAGCAGTGAACATCGATTCTTACCAGCTAACCTTAGAAATTTCCTTCAACTTTAACCACAACAGATATAATTTTTTCCACCTCCTTTGGGTTACCGCTGAAAAAATAATCCCCCATCATCGCCTCTGATTGCTTCTAAATCTCTGAACTCCTTTACTATCATCGAAACCAACTTCAAAGAGATTACAGATCCGAAAACTAGTACATTCTCCTATTATTGTGAATTAATCTCCTCAATTATTATAAAAATTTTCCATTCTATTCTAGATTTACTAATTTAGGTTTCATATTTCATTCTCAAATATTATTACAATACATCTCCTATATTGTTTCACCGTTTACACCTTGTGCTTCTACTCTACCTATCTATCATCATATATAATTTTTTCCATGGTAGATATTGGTTTTTTTTCTGCCAGATGAATCCTTCTTACAGTTTAGGAATTACAAAATTATTTCAATTTTATTGATGAATATTCCATGTAGTTATCATTGATGTATTTATAAATGAGTCTGATTGCATTCATAGTGGACTAACTATCTATTCCACTTTAATGTTTTTTATTTCAATCTTTTGAAGCCAAATTTCACTACAGCTGTAGGATTCCAGATCGGTTTTTTTAATATGAGATATCAAAAATGATCTTCTCATTGATTCTCTTAATTTGTTGAAATATATATGGTTTGATGCTCTAAAATTTTTGTACATATTAATGGTTATAAAATGGTGATTCCTCTATGATTTCAGGTGGACACCTCTTATACATCCCATCCTTTCAATGATCTTTCCCATGTTCACCAATTTTTTTATGTGTTTTATCTCATACACATCACCTTTCAACTATTGGGATATTGTTAGTTTTAGAATTATTTGACTAACAATTGGTAAATATTATTATTCCAAAGAACTCTTTATTTAATTCATGTAGTCACACCATACCTTTATTCTATAATTTTCTTATAGTACTAATGAATCACATACATTTGTCATTTTATATTATTTTTCTATCTCCAAAGAGATATTCATTCATTGTACATGTGATGAGAATACTAATGTCATGTTTTATTAATTTTCTCAAGTTTAATTTTTCTTAATTTAACTGGGTTTCATATGTGTTTTTAGTGATAACAATATTCGATATTGTAAACAGTGCTACTATTAATGATACTATTATTGGTTCTTTCATTATCATCTTCAATGCATGCAATTCAACAACATATTATTCTCAAAATTATCTTTTCACAGCAGTCATGAAATTATTTAATAGTGTATTCATTTTTCATGTTGTATTTTATAATTTCTATTATCGGTTCATATGGTTCAAATTAATAATTACTTATCACTTTAGATGTTGCATATGCTTACTATGGTTTGCATCTTTCCTTTCTCTAATTCAATAATGCTATATCTTGATGTTGTTTTGAAATTTTAGGCAAACTACAAACATGAAGGATAAAACCAGTTAAGTGGAATGCTGTATAAGGTTTCACTCTAATTTTTTTTTTTAGTATGTGGTAGCAGATTTTTGAATGTTTTAGATACATTGAAAAATATTATTTGGGATTCAATTTTATAATTTGTGAATGTTTTGGATGTTCTAAAATATTTGTACAAAATTAATGTTTGATTCTCTTAATTTCTGTACATATATATGGTTATAAACAAGTAATTTCCCACTGATTTCAGGTGGACAATTTCTATACCTTCCTTCCTATCAAAAATGTTTCCCATGTTCAACAATGTTTTTTAGGTGTTAACCTCCTCTACATCACCACTCAGTTGTTGAGATATTGTTACTTCTGGTGAGGCCATTGGTGAAGATTCAAAATGCTCCTTAATGAGTCATTCCTAAAAGACATCTTGAAAGGGCATACGTTCTTTCTTCCATGTAAGTAAATATTTTGATAATATGTACCTTAGATACAACATTTTCTTCGGATTTTTAGTTTACTCCTATATTCAGTCATACAAGAATCCACTCCACATTTCTCATATTTATGTTTAAAACCACTAATAATTATTTAGTTTCTCCAATTTTTATTTCAACAAGAAAGGTTGTCTTCCACCCTCTTTTCATGATGGTTTTTGTAGGTTTTTGAGGCATATTTCTATTGTAGCATGTATTACTACCTCTAACATTGTTCAAATTCATTACCGTCATCCTGCCTCCTTTCAAGTACGTATAGGTGACTAGGATGCTGATATAGAGATGTTATTGGACAAGAACAATCTGAAGGAATAACCGGACTCGCCAATGTTGCCTTCAGTATTATTTTTGGAGGTCAGAAAGGATAAATTTGGTCTTGAACTATTAGCATGAATCTCTCTGAATGAAACCCATGATCAATGACCTGTCATTATTTTAACTTCCACAGATGAACAAATGATGCAGAAAATAAAAAAACTATTTTGGATAGTTTCATAAATTGTGTTTAATTAGATCTGGTTTTATTGACTGATAGATTCATATTTTATAATCATTTGTCCATGTATAATCGGTGTTTTATATAGTGTTATCTAATTTCCAATTATAGTATGATATAAAATATATGTTTAACATTATGAAATATGATTAATATGTGTGAAATTATATAATTTTTATTATAATTAATCACTTTTCTAGTGAACTAATCTTGTTCAAAGAGAGTTTGTTTTTCCTTTGGTGAGGGGGGTGATTATTCCTTTAGTATATCTTGGCCAGGTCTCATCTCAACTTTGAGACTTAGGATCAGAAAAATTGGATAACCAGGGGCAGTCCCCTACCAATGGGACCCAACACTTGAAAAATATTTATCGAATTGTGCATGATGTTTGGTTCATTTTCTGAACAATGAGGGTTTTCTTGGTTGTGTTCTGGAGTTGGGATATAGACTTTTCTTGCATCTTTTTTATACATTTCTGAATGGGAAGTGTCTTCATGGTTGTTTCTGTTTCCCTTATAACAACCCAAGCATTTTTTCCTAATCCACAGGACATCTCAGTGATCACGGTCCACCAGAGGTCCTCGACCGGCAGCCTGGGACAATGGTGATTGAGTCATTTTTGGTGGACGTGCCTATTAGGAACACCAAGGATGAGACATGCTACTTCGTGGAGGGATAGATCAAGTGGATCCTCAAGTCACTCGTGGTTGTTTCAAAGAATTTGGATTTACATAACCTCACTAAGGCTATTTATAGGATTGATTCCGGCTACTACAGTGGCTGAAGGGCTATTTTTATGGTATCATTGGACAAGGATGGCTGGTATATTAAGTTATTCAATGATTTGAGTTTTTTTTTCATGTTTTTTGGTTTCTTTGGATGAATATGGTGTGGATTTTAGATATAATTGATTGGTAGTGCATGGAATTCAATGTAGTCTAATATTTTTTGGATTTGACCTTAAGTACCTTTGTTTCTAAACTAATATGCATTTCAAGTTAATTCCATCCAGTTTCTGCAGCTATGACATCATTTTATGATGATGTTATATATATAGATTTAAAAAATTCATATTAACAAAAACCCATTCATGGATGTACACAATATATAATGTCTCTTACGATTATAATGAATAATGCGGACCAAAATTAGTAAATCTTTGGTAATACTGTGTCTCAAATATGAAATCTATGTGATAAAAATCATAGAAATAACACAGTATAAAATCTGAAATAGTTTTATAATTATCTGTTATGTAATCTATAGTCTATGATTAAAATGTGTATATGACATGATATATTTCTAAAATCTAGAATCTTTTCATGTTAATAGTGTGACCATTGATTTGGAATATTTTTATGTAATTTTTATAACAAATATTTTAGTTCATCATAATTTTGTTAATTCCTCAAACTTATTTATAATAAAATTAACTATATAATAGATTTTATTTATTATTTTTCTCTGATATCTATGTCCCTCATTCCATATTTTTCCATATACATGATGTATAGTTTCACTTCATTTTCTTTTTTCTGAACATCCCACTCATTCAAATTATTATCATTTCATTTATTTTCACATTTCTAGTTTTTATTATTACAACCACTGTCTTATCATAGATTTATCTTTCAGTTTTTATTTCAGTGCCCGCATTAAAGTTATTGTGATCAAAATTGAATATGAATTCAAATATACATCCTCAAATTTTTTAAAATTAATGTACTTTTACTCTATCATTTTTCTATCATCTATTTGAATGGTATCTTCATATTCTATGCATTCTTATTCCGTTATCAAACATCATTACTATCTAATTAAAATTTATTCAACATTACTATTTCTTATTAACTTTTATAAATATTAATCTCTTATTGAAGAAATACAAGTAATCGAATATTCCATGCAATAGAACGAGCGAGTAATAGTTATTAATATTTATTAATTATTTTTAAAATTTATTTTAATTTATTTCTAATTATTAAATTTTATTTATCATTATTAAAATTTATTAAAATTTATTACAACTTATTAGTAATTATTACAATTTAGTACAATTTATTATAATTTATTGGTAATTATTATAATATATTATAATTTATTAGTGGTTACTAATATTTATTACAATTTATTAGTAATTACTACAATTTATTACAATTTATTAGTAATTCTGTAATTTATTACAATTTATTAGTAATTTCAATAATTTATTTCTAATTATTACAATTTATATCTAATTATTAAAATTTATTTTAATAATTACTAATAATTACTAATTATTACAATTTATTTCTAATTAATAAAATTTATTAGTAATTATTTCTAATTATTACAATTTATAGAAAATTAACAGTTAGATATAACTATTAATAAAAATAAATACTAAAAAATAAATACGTAATTCTAATTTAATTAATTTACATCTATTAAAAAAAATATAAATAACCTAAAATAAAATAAATTGACTAAATAGTACAAAAATAGATAAATACCTTAAAACTGAATCTTTTAGAGTATCAAAGTTGAAAATAATGCATTTATTTGAAGGTTTAAAATATGAAAAAATTTAGAATAAATTTTTTCTCTAGAAATAGTGTGAGAAGTTGAGTAAAGAGTGAAATGAGAGGAAAAAATGGATGGAAGTATATATAGGTTAGATTATTTGCGACGACCCCCATCGTAAATACCACCTGCCGATAATGTATTTGCGACGTGGAAAATGACTCGTCACAAATACAAAATATAGCCTTCAGCTATTTGCGACAAGAATATGGACCCATCACAAATAGTGTTACCCGTGGTTTAGCACGTATTATGCACCAAACCTTTTGTGATGAGCAGTAGGACCACATTGCAAATAATCATTATTTTTGATGGGGTAAATGACCCATCGCAAATAACCCGTCACAAATATCCATTTTTCTAGTAGTTTTAAATAATAGAGAATCAGATTTTGATTTGGGAGGAAATTGGAGTCTGAATTTTGATTTATTCAGATTATGATTTCAGAATAAATATGAGTATTATTTTAAAATAAATTAGTTTAATTTCAAGATAAATAAGTGTTTGATTTCAGAAGAAATTGGAGTTTTATTTCATGAGAAATCCTAGTCTGATTTCAGGAGAAATCAGAGTCTGATTTCAGGATAAATTGGAGTCTGATTTCAGGAGAAATTAGAATATGATTTCAGGAGAAATTAGAGTCTTATTTCAGGAGAAATTATAGTCGGATTTTAAGAGAAATTAAAGTTTAATTTCAAGAGAAATCAGTGTCTCATTTCATAAGAAATCAGATTCACAATTTTGGGGAAACTTGATTCTAAGGAATTATAAGTTTCTAAGTAAGATAAGTATTTAATTTTTTGACTTATGTAAAGATGATAATATTTAGTTAGTTAGGAAAAAATTAGGTAAGGTGATGGAAGCCATAGGTAAATTTAAACACTTTTTTAGTGAACAAAAATTCTTCTTCAAGAAATTGTTTCTTATAGAAATAAAATTTTTCTTTAAGAAAATGTGTTTGCAATTTCCAAAATATAAATGAAGTGAAAAGTCATAAAGAAACTTATTGACTCAACAATCCCCCCTTGTTGGAAAGCACAAAAAAACTTTTCATAAAGGAATATAAGGACTAATATTTTCCTTTTGAACTTTAATAGAAATACTTATCTCCCTTTTTTATTATGGTTCATGATGAATACGACTAACACCCCCTTAGGTTATGAAATCCTTAAGGATCGTATTCTTGTCTTTCTTAGAGAAATAACTCTTCTTTACTTAATAATTTCATTTTTAGGTAATATCCCTCTTACATAGGCATTCTCTTACTTTAACATAATATTCTTTTTTAGAATTATTTTTCTCCCCATTTGTGATTTTTAAAAAGGAATGGAGGGAAATAATCTACATGAATGGTTAGGAAACATACAAAAGAAAAAAATGAAAATTTAAAAAACATCATTAAGATAACAAATGTATCCAAATTTCATTAAAAAAGAGATAGGATTTGAAAATAAAATTATTAATCCTTCTATTTATTCTCCTTTGGCATAAAAATTTTCAAAAGTGTCCTTCAGCTTCTTTATTTCTTTGTTGTTATCTTGAAATTTCTTCAGAAAATCTTCCTGATCCTAATTTTTCCTTTCAAGGTCCTTGATTCTCTCTTCCTAAGACTTAACTATTTCACCTTATGACCTGTTCAAATATTCTTGGACTTTTATTTTTTCATCCAAGTATTCCCTGATTTCTCCCTCTGTTTTCAAAATAAGAGAAACAGAGTTTAGTTTCACATTTAGATCTTTGTATTCTTGTTAGAGGCAAGCTTCTTTTTTTTCATTAGTTTCTCTGAAAAAATTATTGATAGATTCATGATCTTGTCATCATATTTATCTAAATCATCCTTGAATGTGTCGGTGAAGTCATCAAAAATATTGAGATCATCTGTGACTGGCGTTGATCAAATTTTAATTTATTTTCATGATCATTTATGAGAATCAAAACTGATCTCACAAGTCTTAAAATTATCATCAATCTTAATCAAATTTTCAATAAGAAATATTGTTGAATCGGTTTTCTAATTGACTGATTCTTGACTAAGTTGACATCTTGAATCAATACTGGGAAAGAAAGGGATGGTGTTCACAAGATTCTTCAAAGATAGAACAACCAAATCATATCCTAATGAATAGGAATATCCTGAAACATATTCATTTGTTGGTGAGGTAACATCATATTGCTCATATTCTTTCTTCTAAGAGGTTCCAACAATATCCTTCTTTCTTTTGTAACAACATATTTCTTAGGTGTGTCAAAAAAACATCCTTTCCATTATTTTTTGTAGAGATTTTCTTCACAATACTCTGAGTCTCATGATCTCTATTGGAAATTAGGATTATTCTATAATCATCATCATTAATTTCTGTATCAACACATTATGAGAAACAATATCATCTTTGTTGACAATTACTTATTTATGAACCTTATCATCAAAACATTGAACGACATTATCATTACGTCTTTCATCATATAAAGGTACTTTATTGACCTCATCTGCGACAACATTATCTTTTTGAATAGATTTTTTTCATGAAATTATCATTGTGGAGAAATCTTGGGAATTTTTAATTGATATCTTGTTGTAAAGTCTCTCTTTCTCTTCATATTATTCTACCATTATTATCACATATTCTCTTTCCTCCTCTTTTTATTTTTCTTTCTACTAGATTTCCTCTTCTTCCACTAGTGGTTATTGAACTAAAAAACCTTCATTTCCTTATCTGGTTCCAAATTCGGTTGCCACATGTTCTTAATAAATCTGTAGTTATTGCAAGAATGATTCAAGAACCTAGACTTGTTCCAACTATTTCTCAATGTCTCTTATCAAATATTGGATAATCTCAGCTTCCACAGTGTTCTTCTTCAACTTATTTTATTTATCTTTCTTCTCAATTTCTTAAGTTGCTCTGATTTTTAAGGCCTTATCCTCAATAGGATCTATCCCAAAAACTGTATAACCGTACTTCATCTTATTTTAGCTCCCCCTATTTGGCTTCTAACTCATTATAAAAAGTCTATTGTTTCTTGGGCTTGGGTAGAGCAGATACTGGTTTAGGTGCTGGTGATTTTTACTGTTGTTTCGGCTCTTTAGCTTTTCATTTCATGGGAGTTGTCATGGAGCTTTCTCAAGCTTCTCCTTTCTTATTAGCAGTTTCTTCATCCTTATCAGGAAGATAAAATAACTCGCATGAATTGACACTGAATCCAATCATCTTACTTTTCAATGTATCATCACATAACAACATGATCTTGAAGGTTTTGGGATTGTCCTTGCATGTTATTTTGAAGGAGTATAAGAATAAGATAATGATCGTAGATAATTTTTTAGGGTACATCATGATTTGATATTTTATGGTTCCATTGTTAAAGTTATTGATGGTTAAAATAATGTATAAATGATATTTAACTTCCTAACAGTCATCAAGAAATCCATCCTAATGATATCCCATATCCTTAGAGAGTTATAATCACCCTTCCTCAGAATCAATTAAACCATGCATCCAAAGGGATACTAATCTATGGTTTGTTGAAAGATGTGAGATCTTTGGTGTCTTCACTCCCTTAAGACCAAGGCACTCAGTAGCCTTAAACTTCTCGAAAGAACCATCTTTGTTAGGAAAATTGTGTAAGAAAAATATTGCCTCTTCTTTTTAAGGTATGTCCAAAATACTTGCAGCCTTCATGCATGAATGGTACACTTGTAGGGTGTCATATCTTCGGTGCAAAAACAATAATAAATCTGATGTGGGGAACGAATAGGAGGGTCCATTTATATAGGCATCGTGGCAATGGTTCATCATCCCAGGTCAATCCAATGGTTGAGATTTACTTGATCTGATCTGATATTTGATATCAATTCTGGAGAAGGATTTATATATTCAGATATTTTGAGGTTTTAAGGTCAAAATCATATTTAAGGAAAGTGAGTCCGATAAGGTTTTCTTAAAACAAGATTGAAATACCAACAAACAAATATAAATTACGATGATACTAGTAAGGAAACGTACCATCCAGACTGGTTAAAAATATTTGTTGTTATTGATAAGGTTCCTCTTATAAAACATAGGTTCTGAAAAGTTTTATTAGGGAAACAAAAAAAAAATTAGATTCTGGAAAAAATCTAGAAAAGAAGTATAAAATAATAAACATATGTACTCCCCCAATGAAAAAAAAGTATCTTAATGTTAGGAGATAGGTTTCAAGGAAATGTATATATGGATGATTACCATATAGTTATCATTTTTATCTTTTGTTTAATGTATTCTAATCAATTGGAGGGTAAAGGTTTTGTAAATATGTCAGCAAATTGATCTTTTGTTCTGATAAGTTGAAGTATGATATCTCTTTTAAGTATGGGATCCCTAAGAATGTGAGGCCTTATGTCTATGTTCTTTTCATGGGAGTGATGTGAATGGTTTTTTATTAGGGAAATGAAACTAGTGTTATCACACATTATCTGTGTTTTGGTAAAACTAATTCCATAGTCCTTGAATGTGTGTTGCATCCACAAAACTGGAGTAAAACAACTTCAAGTTGATGTATATTCATATTCAATAGTGGAAAGTGGTACGGATTGTTGTTCCTTTCATGACTAAAAAACAAATGAATCTCGTAAGAAATTAAAAGTTCTAGATGCACTTTTTCTATCGATTTTTCATCCACCAAAGTCGTCATCTGAAAATATTTTTAAATCAAAATCATTTCCATAAGAATAGAAAAGTCCTAAATCCATGGTTCCCTTTAAGTAGTGAAAATTTATTTTAACTTCTTTTAAATGATATTATTTTGGATTATACTGATATCTTGAACATAAGAATACTAATAACATTAAGACCAAAAGACTATCTATTAAGTATAATAGACTTCCTATCATACCTCTATAAGATTTTCGATCTACCGTTTTTCCAGCATCATCAAGATCAATATTGTTTAAGGAACCGATTGGAGTACATATACTTTTAGTGCTGTCATATCCGTACTTCATAAAAATATATTTTCTGTAATTACATTGATATATAAAAGTTCATTCTGTTTTTTGAAAAATTTGACCACTAATAAAAAATGTTAACTCATCCATCATACACATTTCGAATTCATATTTTTGGAGATTCGAAAGTGAATCAGCTAAGGATTGTGGAGTTGATCCGAATATTATGTCATAAATATAAATTTTGACAATAATAACATTTTTTTAATATTTCTTTATAAAAAGGGTTTGATCATTAGTCCTCTTAACATAATTATTTTGTACGAAATATCATGTAAATCTGTCATACAAGGATCTAAGGTCTTGTTTATGTCCATACAAAAATATTCTATGTTTTTAAATATGTTCAGGATGTTTTGTGTCTTCAAAACTATGAGGTTGTTCAACATAAACTTCCTCATTAACATATTCATTAAAAAAGCACACTTCACATCAATTTTAAAAAGTTTTAAATTGATATTTTTACAAAGGGTGGTAGAATATGAATATATTTAAGTCCAGCTACTAGATTATAGGTTTCTTCACAGTCCATTCCTTCTTGTTGATTATAGACATTAAAAAATAATCTTTCCTTATTTCTTATAATTATTCTATTTTCATCACATTTATTTCTAATGACCCACTTTACACCAACTATAGATATTTAATTAGGTCTTTCATCTAAGGTCCAGACATTGTTCCTTTCAAATTAATTTAGTTCATATTGCATAGCTTTAATCCAATCATTTGCACATAAAGCTTAATCAGTACTTTTAGGTTCTATTTGGGAAAGAAATTCAAGATGCTCTATATCATTCCTTTGAGAACGTTAAGTACTTAAAAGTTAATTTACAAAACCAATGATATTATCACTGAGATGATCTTATGAAACAACTAATTTGAATTTTATAAAACATATTCATCAACATAAGATAAAAAATATTCTTGGGTAAATACTTTTGGAATATTTTCATGAGTATTATCATGTTTAGAATATTTGTCCATTAAATGATGGTAATTAGTTGTTAAAAACACATAGGAAGATGTAGGTTGGCCTTGTTTAAATACAAAAGGACTAGTTTCATCAAATTTAACATGTACTATTTCTTCAACAGTGTAAAAAATTTTCAAAAAATTCTATAATCCTTATAATTAGTGGACTAGACTAAGAAAATTCCATCATCGTATTCGGCTATGAATTTATATAAGTTATATTCAACATTCATGACGAATACATTGCATCCAAATACTATGAAGTAATAAAATTTAGGTTTTTTACCATCCCATAATTCATAAGGTGTTTAATTAAGAAAAATCATAATTAAAAGATGATTTATAGTATAGAATGTAGTAATAACAGCTTCATCCCAAAAGTTTTTAGTAATAAATTATTTACTCAACATGGATCTAGTTATCTATTGAAGAATACAGTTTCATCATTCAACAACACCATTTCATGAGGAGTTCTTAGAGTTGAGAAGTTATAAAAAATTTATTTCTTACTATAAACAGATTTAAAATATAAATTTTTAAATTCTCCCCCATGATTACTATGAATAGATATCAATGTAAGGTTTTTCTCATATTTTAATTTGGATGAAAATGATTTAAAATAAGAATAGGATTTTTATTTCTTTTCTAGAAAATCGGAACATATAAATATAGTGTAATCATCAACTAAAACAAATACATTGTATTTTCCTCCAATACATTTAGTGTCGGTTGAACCGAAAATATCCACATGTACTAGATGTAATGCATTAGAAGCTGAGACTTCATTATTTTATTAAAATCACGACTTGTGTTTCTTTTCATATTGATAAGTATCCCATACTTTTGAGGAATCAAATCTACGATTTGGCAGATCCTTAACAATTATTTTCTTTGAGACTTATCATAAATTCATAAGATTACAATGTTCTATTATTATAGGCCATATCCAAGATTGATCATATATTTCACTAAGGAAATGTAGGTCATGGATCCTAAGGCCTTCTAATTTAAGTGTATAAACATTATCATGCCTATGGGTAGAAAGAATAAACTTTTCATTGGAATTGTGTACTAGAAATTTATCATTCCTAAAATGCAAAAGGAAACCTTCATCACATAATTGGATAATTTTAATAAGGTATTCCTTAAGACATTTAACATATAAATCATTTTAAATCAATTATTTTCCAATAATATCAATATTAACTATTCCAATAGTTTCTCTTTGAGAATTATCTCAGAAAGTTACTTTTCCATGATTCATCTTCATAATATTTCCAAAGAAGTTCTTGTTACCAGTAATTTTTTGGGAACATCCATTATCTATGTACCATGTATTGTTGTTGAAACTTCCTTTGTTTTCCTAAAAATAAAATAGTTAAACTTTTAGAATTCAAACTATCTTGGATTCAAAAATATTATAAAATACATTCGTAGGTGTCCATATTATCTTAGAAAAATGAACATTATACAATACTAAGGATTGATTTTTATACCAAGAATACATTTTCTCCTAATTTCCACCACATTGACATGTAGTATAAAAAGATAACATTTGGGTATAAAACTGTTATGACTAATAACTGGTATTGAATGAGAATAACGAAATCCCGAATTATTCCTTCGAGGAAGAATTTCAGAATACATTTTATCAATGTTTTCTTTAACAAAAGTAATGTTTGATAATAAGTTATTTAAGGAAAATATTTCCGATTTTAGTCCCATGACTAAATTCTTATCCTAATAGTCACTAGTCATATAATTTTAGTTTTTCTAAAAAAAAATTTCTTGAAAATAACTTTTCCATGATCCTTATAAAGTTTATCTTTTTAAAAATTTACTTTCGTAAGGTGTTTGGTAACTTTTTAAAAATGAAGGGTTTTCTAATAAAGTTATTTTGAATGATCTGATACTTCTTGTGTTAAAATATAGACTCTAGAATTATCCTTATCAATTTTCTTATTGATATTATTATTTTCATTCTCATGTAACATGAAAAATCTAGATACTTATTCAAAAGAAGGTAAAGTACAATCTCTTGATAAGGAGGATTATTCATCTGAAGATTCATAATATTCTTACTTAGGATAAATATCATTTAATGAAATATTGTATAAAGATTCAATAGTGTTTAACATAGACATGAGACATTAATTTTTAATAGTAATTCTGGCAACATGACCAATATTATTCTGTCAAGAAGATTCAATATCCAATGATTCATCAAAAGAATCAACACCACTAGCACTCTAGGGTTCATTATACTTTTATAAATTGTTATACATAGACATGTAGTACTTATTATTGTTTCTTTATAAATGTCTATCCTTTCTTTATTTCATTTTGAGTATAGGAAAATATAGTTTGATATGAACTTCCTTCTCGTATTCATAACAAGTCACTTATGAATCTTTCTTATCCTTTATGTATTTCTTCTTATATCTATATTAGAAATATTTCATTCTAAAAATAATTTTAATTATTTGAGAAATATTGGAATGTTTATTCTCATAATGATCACTATCACTTGATTCAGATATAACAGTTTGTTTCTCGACTTTAGATCTAGTAACTCTTTCAAGAGTCTTAGATTTTATATAATTTGATGTAGTAGTGAAAGAAACACTACAATTTCCATTATTTTTCTTATTGATCACTTCATCTCTATTAATTCTGGATTCATGTTATAGAAGAGACCTGAATATTTCATCAAGATTGAATTTTGAAACATTCATATTCACATAAATCCATGTTCTTTAGGATCCCCACACATTGGGCATAATATCAATTATATTATACACAAGAATATCCTCATCATGTGTTTTCTCACCCATATTCTAAAGGCTATTGACAATAGTTATAAGACTTTTTTGAAAATTTCATACATGTTCTCCATAAAGAAACATAAAACCATTGTATTTAGCTCTAAGCATAGATCTTCTTATTTGAATAACCTTGTATGTGCCAAAATGTATAACTTTTAATTTCTTCCGGATGTTATATGCAGCCTCACATGATGAAATGTAGATATAGATGGTCCTGGTCACTGAATATACTAAATTATTATCTACCGAAAATTTAAGATGATAATCTTGCGTTTCTTGATTGGTGAATTTTCTAATTTCATTGTCTAGAATATTCTAGTTTCCTGTTAAAATAAAAGAATTATCAACATTCATATTGATAATAAATATCTCCATCCTATCTCTCAAGTATTCATAGTTATTTCCATCAAATATTGGGGGTCTGGTATGATTTAATTTTAATATTGATCCAAAATTCATTCCTATCATTCTACAATAAAATAAAAAAGATATTTTTTCAAAAAATGGGTTAGTAAAAAAGTTTATAAGCGAAGAGTTTGTAAGGAAAATATTTAATAAAAACTTGAACAAGTAAAGTTAAGTAGGAAAAGTTTACTAAGAAAACTTATATTCACGTTTAAGTATTTCAATGACATATTTTGATACCAATTGTAGAATGTAAATGTGCATGTTGATTCCTTAATTACAAGAGGGGTTGAATTGTAGGTTTAAAAACAATAATTTTTATCCTTAAAGAATTCTTTGTTTAACAAATTTAAACAAGATGAATTCAAAATCCATGTTTAGTTCTTAATAAAGAGACTAACTTGCTTAAGATCTGATAATATGGATCCAATAAAAATAATAAAACAAGTTTACATAAGGATATATTCTACCATAGAGAATATATAATATTATTTATATCATAGCATACAAGGATACGAAATTTTAAGAAAGTTACACTTCCTAAATTTTAAAAAATTCTATAGAAATAAAACGTTTAAAAAACAAGTAAACAACAATAGGATATATTTTAACCATAATATAAGGTTATCTGGCAAACATAGATAAATATCACTTGATTTATAGTTTCCCGAAATTTATCTTACCCTCACATGGGTAATCCCTCGATATGAAGATCAATATATGTCTTCCTATCCCTCCAAGACCTTGATTAAGAAGCTAATAAACACCTCTATCTACCATTACTGAGAATACCATTATTGATAAAATAAAAAATTGGACTCACACTAGGAAAGTTGAACAAAATTTTCTCATCTTGAAAAAGTTGTTCATATAATTCATACAAAGCATATTTGATTAGAGCTCTCATAGAGTATCACTTAATTCTACAGTTCAACTCTTTGCAGCTTGTTCAAATGGTTTTGTATTTATAGGAAAAATCACCAATGCTAAATTTCTCTTATAATGATCATATTTTTCCTTAAATTTCAGAGGGAATTGTATGAATGAAACTTAGCCTACAGTTATGTTGAAACAGAATGGATGATATTGTATATATAACTAACTTTGAGAAACATTACTATACTTAAGAAACACTTTCACATTTAGGATATGATAAAATGAAACTATACATTAAGGAAATGAGGTAACTATAACAAAAACATTTAATTGGCATTCTTAATATAATTAAAATTGGAGTCTATAAAAACCGACATTTAGATTCTGAAATAATAGAGAATCAGATTCAGAGTTTTGATGAAATCAGAGTTTGAATTTTGATGAAATTGGAGTCTGATTTCAGAAGAAATAAGAGTTTTATTTCAAAATAAATTGAAGTATAATTTCATATTAAATTAGAGTCTTATTTCTATAGAAATCGAAGTCTGATTTATGTAGAAATTGGAGTTTTATTTTAAAAGAAAAAATAGAGTCCGATTTGGTGAGAAATTAGAGTCTGATTTGAGGATCAATTTGAGTCTGAATTGAGGAGAAATTGGGGTCTGATTTTAAGAGAATTCAGAGTGTAATTTTTGGAGAAATAGAAGTCTAATTTCATGCGAAATGAGATTCTGATTTTAGAAGATATCAGAGTCTAATTTAAGGAGAAATCATATTCACAATTCTGGGGAAATCATATTCTAAGGAACTGTAAGGTTTTGAGTTAGATAAGGATATGAATTTTTTGACATTTGTAATGATGAAAAGATTTAGTTAGGAAAACATTACGTAAGGGGGTGGAAACCATAAGTAATGTAAAATCATTTTTAGAAAATGAAAATTTTTCCTAAAGAAATTGTTTCTAATAGAAATATAGTTTTCCATAGGAAGATGTGTTTCTGATTTTAAAAATATAAATGAAAGGAAAATTTATAAGGAAAATTATTGACTTAAAAATATGATCTTATGTTTTTTGATGTTGTTGGAAACCTTGAGGTAAAGATAACCCCACATTCTCCTCCTTCCAAGCTAAATTTCACCACTTGTTGTGTTATTTAGATGTTGTGTCATTCACCCTATTTTTAGGTCATTGGATGGAAACTCAGACCTGTACTAACCTGCTCTGAATTTTATGTCGATACTCAGTGAGGCATCTTCTACAACCATAAGGTAGGTGGTCACATAGTTTTCCATGTGAATTTTGACCGTTTCGTATTTAATCTTATTGTGCTTTGAGCCATCCTTTGTTGAGATTCTCTATTGTGTTGATTCATTCATATATAAATGACCGTATATCATTGATATAGGTGAATTGGGTTTGGATTAGGTTTCTAGAGATCACCCTTGTATTGTATGGAGACCCAATATGTGTTCCACCCAAATAGGCCATTTTAGGCCATCTTCCTCAAATGTATAATCATGGTTTGTAGAATTTTCCATGGACCAACTGAAATGAGCCCGTAAGGGGCTCTGCCCACTAGGTTTTCCCCGTCACCGCCGTTTGCGGTGATATTCACTCCAGCGGCGTCGAGGGTTCGTTAGAGGATTGCTTCGGTGTCGCAGGTTCGTGATTAGAAGGGGTGGTTTCACTTCGATGGAGCTTCGCGATTGGAAGGCATGTGTTCACTTCTACGGAGCTTGTTGGAAGGCGAAGCTTTCAGATCTGGTCCAGATCTGGTTTCAAACCAGACCTATTTGGACAGCGGCGCTTCAGGTGGCGGACTTCGTCCTCACGGAAATGTGGCGTCGGAGGCGTGATGGAGTTCAGTAGTGGTCAGTGGCTCCGTTCTGGTCAATATTTACAGATCTCGATGGATCCGTGGGACACGTCGTCGACAGAATCTGTGGCAGGAAGCGGGCTCTTCCGGCAATCGTTGCAGATCGAGCGGGTGCAGAGGCGCATCGCAGTGGTCAGTCGAAGGTGGCGGTGGGCTTGACGTTGCTCGATGTTGATTTGGTCGGTTGAAGGTGGGTCTCCCCGCTCAGGCGGTGGTGATGCTTCGGACGCTGTCCGTGGATCTGTCGGTCAGGATTGACGGCGGTGATTATACTATCAGAAGGTAGCGGATCCCGTCGCGGCTGTTCTGATGACGTTGGTGGTCTCTCTGATCTACATTTTTGTACATATTCTGTTGGGCATTCGGGTTGTTCTTCCTCTTTTCTGGTGATTTTTTTTCACATGTAATGGGTTTTCCCATTGGGATCTTCTGTCTTCTGATTCTTTGGGTACATTTCTCTGAATGGGCTTTGTCCCTCTAAGCCTATGGGCTTGTAATGGGTTTTATCTCATCCAACCCAAAAGGGATCACTGTCTTTTTTCTTTTTCTTTAATAAAGGGGCATGACCCCAAACTTTTCTGGTATAATCATGAATTGTATCTCCCAATTTAGTTTTTTAATTTAATTAGTCACTATACCATGTGTATTTGGAGTGTACCAAGGTTCCTCAATGGTTCTTATACCCTTTCAGTTAATAAATGGATAAATGACAATGTGACTATTTAACTTCAACATTTGGACCTTGACACCATAACCTGAAATATATTTTCCTTATTCTTCCAATTGATTGGTAGACCATGTAGGTTCTTTATGATGAGATGACATATACATTCAAAAATGGAATTCCTTAAATGGAATGGTTTCATGGAATTTCATGGCCTTTCCATGTTCAGGATTTCAAAAAATGCATTTCTAAACTGGTTTTCCTCTTTAATCTGAAAGGATCAAAGAAGGTTTTCCTTATAATATATAATGCATAAGCTTATGAAATTGTTATTCTCATGAATTAAAATGTGAATGTCAGGATGGGAGGCATTCATAACCCATGCAACTTATGATGTGTATGGGTTGGTGGCATTCTTACCCCATGCCATTGATAACATCTTGTATATGTGGGCAGGAGGAATTATTACACTATTCCAATTATAACCTCTTTATGGATGTGAGGTATTATTATCCTATTCCAGTATCTTCTATTGGTGGGAGGAATTTTTACCCCATGTCAGCTACTGTATACATGTATATATGAGAGGAATTATTACAGCATGACAATGATAACCTATATATATATACCTATTGAATTATTCAAACATACCAGCACTGAACTGAAACAGGTATACCCTCTCAGTGTCCCTTGGGAACCTAAGTAAGAGGTAAATTGTTCATTTAATATTTATTTACTTTTTAGATATTAGTTGCATACTTTTTACCTATGATAATTACACAGATTACTTTTAGACACCACTGGTGGTGGCCTGCTGAGATTTATATCACATCCTACTCAGGCCACCATTGGAACCCATGAAGGATATTTTCTTTCTGGTATGGATAGTGGAAAACACTACTTTTTTGACTATTGACTCTTTTTCTTATATAGAGCTTAGAATTAGAGGACATGGCCTAGGGTAGATTTTCTATGGGGTAGTTTTTTGGAATTTTTTTACATTGGTTCCTTATATTAGTATATATGCTTCTTGATTTTTGTTTCTATTCTGTACTGGCATGCCATGCATGCATAACTATATCAGACACTACCATGAGGCTTTTGTTATATTATTCAGACTTCCACTGTATACTGAATCTTCCCACATGTTTATGTTTCCGATATTCTATGTTGTTGTTCATCCACTATGTACTCTAACATTGGGGTATATTCTCCCCGCCAATTTACCTTCACACCCCCACTACTAGTCGATATCCCCTGGTTTAAGGGGAGACGCATGAGGGGTCATGTGGTCAACCGACCTTGGGATACGGGTTATGTGGCATCTGATTCTAGGTTGTCAGAAAGTGGTATCAGAGGAGGATCCTTTATTTACTATTTGGAGACTATATATTAGAGATTGGAAACACTGGGGACATCTTCACAAGATGTTCTTGGGTTTCGTGAACCCATGTATGGGGTAAGGACCATGATTCTTGTATTATTACTATTATTGATTCTACTATTATTGTGGATATCATTTCACCGTTGGGTGATTCACATGTTTTGTGATTTTATTGATATTATTGATACTGGACTTGTGACTTCATTTCTCAACCCGATGAAATAAGGGTGATGTGTAGAACATGCATCATGATAGGCACAATATGAATGGTCCATGAATTTTTTTATGTCATGTTTAAATTTACAGAAATCACTTCCTGTTGCATATTATTGTGCCTTGTTTTATATATATGTAAGTGTGTTGAAACCTTTCTACTGGATTTGGATCATTCTATGGTGTGAGTTTAGCGACTTCTACTCTTTGGTTCATAAGGTGTATGAACCCTTATATATCGGAAATGGAATTCTGGATAGCTCAACATTTTGAGGAATGATATAATCACACTGATAAGCACATTTTAATAGAAAATAACATCCATGTGCGTGTCATATTTTGAATCATAAGTTATATGGGCCCTTTATAGTCTAGAAAATGACTATTCATGAGATTCAATAGTTTGAAATGACTTATATGGTCCATTAAATGTGCATATTTTATAAGTTTTACCAGAACCCATCCTTAGTAGTTGGTATTGGTTTTTCATCATTGTTATGGCCTATTACAATTTTTTCTAATGTCTAGTCCTAGATTTTGAAGAAGATAAGAAGGCTTGTTCATTATTATAAGAAGGTTTTGGTACTTCTCCTAGTTTTTTGAATATAAATACCTAAAATGATTAAATGCATTCTAAGAAATTCATTGCAATTGTAGCATTATAATGCTACAACATCCTCAGGTCATGTTCCCTAAAGGCAGTGATGATTGTCTTCTTAAGGTGGCAGGACTAGAGCCGCCAGTTTTTATTTCAGTCAAGCCACCTGTGGTTTCTACTTCTATACTAGATTTGGGTGCTGACACCCAGTTTCAAGAATGATTCTAGCATATTATGCAGAATATCAAAGCTGGAGTCAGACCTGCCCTAATCATGGAAGAGTTCACTCATGAGTTTCAGCAGTAGTATCCTCTTACATTCTCAGGAGATGGTGGAGCTCTCCCTACAAAATCCTAGATTGATGTGATCCTTTTTATCTTTAAGAACCAAGAGTCTCTTATAGGGAGTTGGGTAAAACTATCTACATACAAGCAATGTGAATCCTCTAAGAGTTTCAGGGATGTCATCACCCAGAAAGGGAATCATACTGAGATGGTTTGGGATGACTTCCAAACCATCTTCTATGACTACTTGTTTCCATAGACTCTAAGGGATGACAGAGCAAGATATTTCATGAATCTATATCAAGGGACTATGTTAGTAATAGTTTACTCATCTTGTTTCACTGAGCTACATAATTTCACTCATACTCTATCTACAAATAATATGATCGCTGCTAGGCAATTCGAGGATGGGATGTGTTACGCCATTCGGTCACTAGTCAATGTTTTCAGGCTGACAACTATTTCAGATTTTTTTAACCAATACCTAATTACATATAAAAATATGAGATATTATTAGGGTGTAATTCAGCATGGTTCATCACCTAAGTCTTCTAGTGGATCTTCTTTGGGTGAATGTTTTTTTTCAGAGAGTGTTGCAGGAGTAGTGGTGATAAAGATCCTTTTTCCGGTGGTTCTCCTACCTGTTTCAAGTGTAGAAAACAAAAGAATTAAAACATATAGAGTACATAGAATCCAACAGAGTGCATAGGATGTGGAAGGATGTGTCATCTCCACTATTTCTATATAACATTCCTTCCAATTCCTAGTGAACAGGGATATGCACTTACTCTTTGGTCAGGACCTATGTCAACAGGATAAAAATAGTCAAAAAGTTAGAATATTACTAATTGATCAGGTCATGGTTGTGGTTGAGGTAGAAGAAAACTGGACTTATGATTCTTAGTGCCTGAAGATCGGTCTCTCTCATGGCTATTAGGGAGTGACTCAGGGCCACAGTACATTCTAGTTACATGTAGTTCCACCTACCCCACAGAAGTAGAGTTCCAAACCATCTATTGTATGAGGTACTATTCTAGTAGCCTCCACTTTAGTCTCTTCTTTCATCTCACTCATTCATATTGAAGGAAAACATAGAGAGTTTGGGCCTTGATGTTGAGTACTATCATGGCGTTATGATGCTAGATACACCCATAGGTATCTGTTCATAGGGAGTACCCCGCTATTAGAATTTCCCCTTGAGTTAGGTGGCTACCATTTTGAATGGAACCTTTACATTCTCAACATGATGGTTTTCAATGGAGTCCTTAGGATGGAAAAGTTATTTCCCTATAGATCGCACATTCACTACTATCAATGAATGGTGATATATAAACCTCCAGATGAAATTACGTAAGTACAGAATGGAGAATTGGATATTGGTGTGACATGAGTGGGACCAGAGAAGGAGACATTGGGTAGTGTTACAACACATGTTTCCAATCATTACCTTGTTTACTAGGGGTTTAAACTAATTGTTTTCCCTTATATAGTGGATTTTTACAAGGATGTTTTTCTTGAAGACTTCTCTAGTATACCTCAATTGTGAGAGGTAGTGTTTAATATTGAACTTGTGCTTGGAGAAGCATATGTGACCATTCCTCTTTATGGGATAGAACTCAAGGAGATTTTGGAGATCAAGAATCTGTTGGGGGATTTGGAGGAAAATTGTTTCATATGCCCCTACACTTCTCCTTGGGTTCATCAGTCCTCTCTTCCAAAATGAAGTTGGTATCCATAGATTTTTTGTGGATTATCATCAGTTAAATTATCTAACTACCCAAAATCGGTGTCCAAAACCTAGAATAGATGATCTATTTGACCAAATTTAGGGAGAGAATGTGTTTTCAAATATATATTTCAGGTCATAATATCATCAAGTGCGTTTCAGAACATCATACATACCTCACACAACATTTTGAAGTAGGAATGGTCCTTATGAGTACCTAGTTATGTCATTTGGACTCAAAATGCATCTACTATCTTCATGTCTCTTATGAATCGGGTTTTCCACCCATATTTTGATTCATTTTTCTGTTTTATTCATTGAAATTATCTTATTATATTTTTAATTTGGAAATGACTATACAACCCATCTTGGGATTGTTCTGAATATGATGAGAGAGAATCAAATCTATTCGAAGCTCAGTAAATGACACTTCTGGATCAATAAATACCACATCCTAAGTCATATCATGTCGGAGTTAGGAGATTCATTTTACCTAGAGAAAGTGAGGGTTGTGGTTTCTTGTGAGTGTCCCATGAATATATTCAATATTCAAGGTTTCTTTGGTCCTTACGGATAATATAGACGCTTCATTCAATATTTATCATTCCTTTTAGTAACTTTTATAGGTTTGACGAAGAAGGGTGTGAAATTAAAATGGTCATAAGATTTTAGAGTATCATATCAAGAGTTGAAGGGAAGACTTTATTTATTACCGATACTGATTCCTCCAAAGCTAGGTAAGGCTTATAAAGTCTAATTTTATGCATCAGGTATAAGTCCTGGAGCTCTTCTCAAATAGGATGAGCAAGTTTTTGTGTATGGTTTTTGTTAGTTGAGGCCAGATGAGCAGAATTACCCAATGAATGACCTCGAGTACATTTTTATTTTTCACGCCTTCCACTGTTAGAGACACTATTTATTAGGGGAGTATTTTGTGGTGTTCACCGAACAAAAAATCCTCAAATACATCTTCACTCAGTGGGATATGAATCTCAGGCAGTGTATTTGAGTTGAGTACCTGAAATCGTATAATTTTGAACTATCCTACACTCTAGGAAAATGGAATTCAGTAGCTGATGCTCTGAGCCGGAAGACCTTGACACAAGTAGTTCAAGAGTCCAATTATGAATGGATGCCTATGGAATTTTTCTCATAGAAGAACATTGAGGTTCAATAGAACCATGGTCAAACTATTCTCTCAACCTTAACGGTGACATCTACTCATCTGGAATGAGTAAGGTTGAGATGATTATTTGATCATGAAGGCCTTTTATTACAAGAAAGTGTATCGTATAATGATTCATAATCTACTTTGACTATCAATAGGGATGATACTCTCTTGTTTCGTGTGTGTGTATATGAGTCCCTACAGACAATCGAGAGGATTTGATGATGTATTTCCATTCCTCAGCATGAGAGTTTCACCCATGTATATTAAAAAATGTATCGAGATTTATGGTGTCAATATTTTAGGCACAATATGAAATATGATATAGAGAGTTTAATTATGAGATGTTCCACCTATCAGTTAGTGAAGGAGGAATATTAATGTATGGTAGGGATTTTTCAGCCATTTTCCATTCCTGAGTGGAAATGTGACAATGTTTTGATGGACTTTATAACAGGATTTCCTAGATCACCTTATGGTAATGACACCATTTAGGATTTCATTGACCATCTCAACAAGGTTACACACTTTTTACCTGTGCAAGATAGATTTTCAGTAGAAGAGCTTGTAAGACCGTATGATAAGGAGGTGGTACGTCTACATGGAGCACCTCGTTCTATTGTTTTTGATATAGATGGTCATTTAACATCACAGTTATGGAAGGGGTTTAAAAATTCATTGGGTAGATTGGTACTCTTGAGCATGGCCTATAACCCTCAAATTAATGGATATACGGATCATACAATTCATGTGTTAGAGGATATGATCCATGCATTCCTTCACAACTATGGGGGTTCATGGGGGAAACACATTCCCCTCATCGAGTTTACTTATAACAACCTCTTTCTGGCTACCATTGAGATGGATCCCTATGAAACTTTGTATAGTAGGACTTTTCGCTCCCCTATGTGTTGGTTAGAGGAAGGGTATGAAACTATATTTTGGCCTCATCTCATATAGGAATATTCAGAGTAGCTCTAGCTAATTCAGAATTGTATATTGACAGATCACTCTAGACAATTGTCAAATGCCAATAGACACTGACGACCTCTTGAGATTGAGGTAGAAGACTGAGGTTTTTTTTAATGTCTTTCACGGGCTTGGGCATAGATGTATTCTAATGTTGGGTAAGTTATCACATAGATTTGTTGGACCCTTTGAGGACGTGAAGTGGATTGGACTAATGGATTACCAGTTATCACTTCCATAAAGATATCAGTCTATGCCTGATGTCATTCATGTTTATCATCTTCATTGATATTATCCAAAACCATCTCATATCTTCCAGCCTGATGACGTTGAGTTGGATATGGATGCTTCCTTTGAGGAGTATCCAGTTTGTATTGTTGAACAAATCATAAAAAGACTTTTAGGCTGGTCTGTTCCTCTCATACAGGTGATATGGACACATGGATGGGTATAAGACAATACCTAGGATCAGGAAGCTCAAATATGATCATAGTGACTAGAACTCTTTACTGACTGTACCTCTTTACCCTCAGAAGGGAAACTCAGGGACGAGTTGCTAAAATAATGAGTGGTTGTAATAACCTAACTCTTTAACCAAGATAAAGATAATTAATTTTTTTTTTGGACATCTTAAATTGTTCCAATAAAGTATTATAATCCAGATAATGAGGTCATAGGGGCATCTGGATAACTTCTCATGCTCGATGCTCTGAAAATGGGAAAGCAGGCTAGGCCGCATAGTTTGTCTACAACCGTGAGACCAAGGCACACAGTTGTCTAGCTACTTCAGTGGGGGAACAAATGACCATCTGAATTGTCTATGCATGGTTATCAAAACCACGCATATAGGAAATTTTCTATGCCCAGTGAGGCAATGATCTATGCATGGTGTGTGCACAGTTTGGCCAAACCATGTGTAGAAACTTTTCGGGCCCAATGTTGAGGCAAAGTGACCATCCCCCCTCTTAAGTTATTTTACCATTTTTTCTTATCATTCATATGGACAGAACCCTCATTCCACTTCTTTGAGATCTCAATCCTTCTTCTCCTTGGATGCTTTATACTCCTTCGTATGGTTTCCGATCAGCATTCCATCGGTAGAAATGGAATCATTGAGGTAAGGCTAACCCTGCATGCCCCTCCTTCCTCACTAAATTTATCCATTTGTTGTGCCATTTATAGGCTACATCAGTCCCCCTATTCTTAGGTCATTCCATTTAACCTGAGATCTAATCCAACATTCATCGATTATGATGTCGATACTTAGCGAGGAATCATCTATGAAACTAAGGTAAGTGGTTACATCATTTTCCATTTGAGTTTTGGTTATTTCATATATAATCTAATTGTTCCATGAGCTAGCCTTTCCTAGATTCCCTATTGTGATTATTCCTTCATGTCTAAATGACCCTAGAGCCTTGAAATAGGTGAATTGGGTTTGAATTAGGGGTTTAGAGATCACCTTTAATATTTTTGGAAACCCAAGGGGTGTTCCACAAGAATTGCCCATTTTAGGTCAATTTCCCCTTATATCTAATTATTGTTTGTAGCACCCATTTTGGTATTTAATTGAATTGGCCACTATCCAATGTGTATATGGTGCGTACCAAGGTGCCTCACTGGTTCTTAGACCCTTTAGAATAAGAATTGGCTAAATGGGTATGTGAGTATTTGACTTTTACATTTAGACCATGCCACCTTGACTTGATATGAATTTTTTGTTATTAGGACAATTGAAGGGTATAGCTTATATGTTGGATAGTTTAAGACGTCGTATACTTACTAAAATAAAATTCCTTAAATAGAATGGTTTCAAGGAATGGAATGGCCTTTCCTTGTTTGGTCCTTACTATAAATGCATTTCTTTGATGGTTTTATGGTTTAGTTTTAAATGATGTAAGATGGTTTTACTTACATCATATAATTTGAATGATTATAAAATTTCTAGGCTTAATATTTACAATGTGATTGTGTGGATGGGAGGAATTCATACCCCATACCACATATGAGATTTATGGGTGGGAGGAATGCTTACCCCATGCCATTGTAACCTCTTTTGTATGTGGGTGGGAGGAATTATTACCCCATTCCAAGAATAATCTCTATATGAATTGGTGATATTATTACCCCATTCCAGTATCTTCTATGGGTGGGGGCATTCCTATCCCATGCCAGCTACTGTATACATTTATGGATGAGAGGAATTCATACCTCAGGCCAGTGATAAAGTATATATATACCTAGTGACTTATTTAGACATACCAGCATTGAGTTGAAGTAGGGAGACCTGTCTGGTGTCCTTTGGGAACATGAGAGGGAGTAAAATCATTCATTTAGAATTTCTTTACATTCCTAATATTATCCACACACTATTTACTTCTGATCCCTACTCAGATTACACAGAGACTACAATACCCTATTAATTTGTTCTATAATATTAAATAAATTATGTTATGAATATAATAATTTAAATTTAATTGTTTTAATTAGTAATAATACTTATAAATAATTATTATTCATAGCTCTCATATTGATTTATTAATTTTCAAAAAAACACAAATACTATTTTCCAATATTATTTTGTGTAAAAGAATATTTTAATATGAATATATATATATTTGATTCATTTTTATTAATAAATTATAAAATATTTTAAAGAATAATATATATATCAACTATTATAATTATTTTTATAAATTCTAAATTATGTTAAAATATATTCTCTATTAATATGAAACCTAAAAAATTTATGGTATACTTATTCGTAAATAATTTCAATTCATTAGAAACTTATATTCACAAAACACTTAGTCTCTATGAAACAAACCTTTTTTGTATGATTAGTTATAACCTAGACGTGAAACATAATTTTTCCAATTTTGTGTTTTGAATTTCGAAAAAAATGGGCATATACAGTTGTGTTTAGTGTGTTGTTTATATTCTAAAAGCATTAACTTGATTTTTTGGTGAATAGTAACTTGAACCTTATGAATATTAATACACCGTTATGAATAGTAAAGTTACATTTATGAATTGTAACATGAACCTTGTGAATATTAACCTCACCCATGAAAGTATACATAATATTTAGGAACCTTATAAATGAGAGTGAATGATTTAAAAATTAATAATTATTTTTGGGTATTTTTATAAGTAATAAATATTTAATTACAATTTTAATATTTAAAATCTATTTAAAATAAAATTTATTCATAAATAAATATTTTGTTTTCCTATGATTTTGGGATAATTTTATGTGACCTTATTTAACTTTTAAAAGTATTATAAAATCAGGTTTAGATTTAAAATCTCCATTTTTGAAGTAAATAATGATTTTATTTAAAAATTAAATTTCACATATCTATAAAATTATTTTTACAAACATTAATTAATTTTTTGACTCTACATGTCGAAAAATGGTTAGGGTGAAATTTTTGGATTTTTCTAAAATACCTGATTTTTTGGTGAATAGTTAAATACTATAATTTATAGTGTCATACTTTATAAGATAAATACATTATACCCTAAATCATGGATGATGTAATAAACCATTAATTAAAACTGACGTTCACTTTTTACTATTTTTTCATAATAGTCAATACCATTTCTTGTATTGAGAAAAATAAAAAATTAATGATTAAAATATTGAGAAATCACTCCTCTCCTTCACTATAAAAACCGCCCCTCACCCCTGATTCTCCTCACTCCATTATTCTTTAAAAAATATCAATGTTCTGACAAAATAAACATCATTAGTCCCTCCCCACGTCTAAGGTATTATGGTCTTTCCAAAAGACCATAATCAGTCCCCTTATATAGATTCTCAAGGAGGAGTATCTAAGAGGTAAAATCCTCCTCCTTTTCCTTTTATTTTCTTTTTATGTTCCTTCTTTGTTTAATATTCTATCATAACATCCTTGGTCAAAATGATCATGATAAATTCAATATCATCTATAAACTATAATTATATCATGTTTATGGAAGTTTCTTCTTCAATTTCCTTACTCTCTCACTTTTATTTTGAAATTAAAATCATCGTTCAGGCGGTGCCAATTTACAACCTTCATGGACGACGAAGTTTTGTTTGTTAATTCCTCCATCATGTATGGTCATGAAATCTTTTTTATATTTGAATTAGATTATAAAATATGTATTATCTCTTATTTAAGGTAATATAACCATTTTATATACATGATATTAAATATTGGAACAAAACTAGTTCATTATGATTATAAACTGCTAAAATCAAGATAAACAATTACCACTAACATGTTATCTAAAGATTTATCCTCAAAACATATAACTAAATTATATTTATAACCATTTAAAATTATATATGTTCATTAATAACATGTAATTACAATTTTTGGGACTTATATCTATTCACATGAACTCCATTACACAAAGTCAAGAGAACCGATCATGAAAACCAAGTAAACGAACACTTCTGAACGACAAAATTCAATACTATAACTTATCAAGAAGACTATAACAGAACCTAAAGAAATTGTAATAAATCTAATAAATGTTGAAATGATTCTTAATTAATTAATTAATGGATTTTATTTTACTATCATGACATTAAGATCAAAGGAAGAACACATTCACACATATGGTAAGGGGCTTCTCATCTCACGTTTATTTCCTTGAGATTTCCATTTTTCGCCACTTATTTCTAGTATGTGGTGTATGTAAGATCCAATTTCATGTATAATATCATGATTTAATTTAAATTAATGTTATTAAATGATTAATTTTATGATTATTAATTTGTTTTTCATGCTTTTCAATTGATTACAATGTGATAAAGGGCTTTATCTCAATTTCTATTTCCTTGAGACTTACATTGTATTATGCACCTAATCATTTTTATGTGGTTTATCTAATTCCCCTTTGAAATCGTTTTTCATTTAAAATTTCACCCATATTCTTGTATAATGGATATAATTATTTTCTTATCCATATCCCCTTTTATATAAGGAGTTTATTTTGATTGTTGTTTTAACTGTGGAAATATTGATGAATCAGTATCCTCTACTAAATATAGAAATTGATAAGGGGTATTTTTCTAGAATTAAATCTTTGTATAATAATGATTTAGAAGCTTAGTGGTGGGTGAGGCCTGCTTTATCACTCAATGCATCGATAGGTCTCATGATACAATGTAGTTAGTGACAAACCCTTCAAGTGTGTTTCCAAAACAAAATCAGATATGTTTCTACCCATAAACATAAACTATCTCGATGTTAAGATGGTTCATGTGCTAGATTAATAATGTATAAACCTTTTTATTCATTATTCAATTATTACTTTCCATGTTTTTTTCATTATGAAAAAAATCTATGGATGCACTTTCGTTCTCAGTTTATTGGTGGTGTGTGTTTTTAAATTATACACCATTCTATATTGATTATGTCTTATTTATTATGAATAAATTATTAGTGTTTCCTGATAACACTACATGTAACCCTTATAGAGCATTTGAGCCCACCCATTTCCTTTTTTCCTTACCCATGTTTTGAATAAGATATCTTTTATTGATATTTCAAGGATTCAATTTATTAGCTTTTGTTATGTATTATATTTTGTGTTCTTTTCCAAATGTAAAATGGGTTCCATGTATGTGTCTAGTTTCATCAATACTACTGAACCAATCGATCCTTTGGGATCTTTTTTCCTTTAAATAATTCCAATGTAAAAAATTAACGCATCGACTCCGAGATTTTGGGGTTGGGGTGTTATAGTAGGTATTAGAGGATGTTTAGTAGAAACCGTAGAAACTAGATTTAGAAAATGTAGATTAATGAAAAAAACCCTACGATAGAAGTTGATGATAAGTATACCAGAACATACCAGAATTTTGGTAAGTAATAGAATATGTGGATATTCATAGTAAATATATCCATGTATGGATACCATAAGTGGACGTGGTTCTGGCACAGATGTTCCTAGGGGAAAAACACTAAAACGGTGTTCAATGCTTGACTCTAGGTAACCTGGTACATGACAATGGGCCTTACTAAGCACCTGGTTTGACACTCCAAAGGGATATTCTTAGGATAATTCACATTTTTCTTACTTACCATTATGAAGGATTTATACTTCCAAAGTAACAAAAGTATACATTTCTACGATTTTCAATGCATAAATTCATGTTATGTGTTATTCCTTTTTCAGAGTTATAGAAAGTTCATAATTTTATGAGCTAATATAGTATATGGAGTTTTTTATAAATGAAACCGTGTATAAGGAATGAAAAATCCACCAATGCACATGATGAAAAGAGTAATAAGGGTCATATCTTTCATAGTATTAAGCCCAAATTTCAAAAGGAAATAGTCTCCAAGGTATCCTCATAATATAAGGAAATAGAATCATGTGTTAACAAGATATGTAAATAATTCTCCATGTCCTATGGATTTGAAGGTAAGAATGATAAGAAAATGATTGAAGAGAAAGAGATGGAAAATCGGAATATGGGAATTATGGGTTTTCCCACATGTGATAATTATGGTGAAAATCATAGTGGAAAATTATTGAAGGTAATGAGAGTTTTTTATATTTGTGGCAAATAAGGAAACCAAGATGATGATTACAAGGGTAATAAAAAGGTTTTCAATGTTCAATTCTTCAACTGTGAGGAGATGGGAAACTATACGAGTTAATGTTTCAAGCGATAAAGAAATATACCCCAAATAATGCTTTTCGATAATGATAAATTTATTCCTGTGCCATAGATGAAAAGTAATAATTAATACTTCTATTGAGAAATTATGTCATCTGAATATTTTATCAGAAATGTACTGGTTATAAGAATTATAGAATATATGATGATTGTACTGTAGTACTTTTTGATTAATTATTTGAGACCATATATTGAATGGTTCCAAGAAAAGATATTCATTGGAGAGTTAAAAATTTTATAAGACACATGATTGAGGTAAAGACAAGCCTTAATATATTTTTGATGTTGAGATAAAGATTATTAAATGATTGATTGGATAAGTAATAACTACCTTGGATCTAATTATTCACTTGTAGACAAGTGGACTATGCTATCATCGACGGAGTTTACAACACTATTGTATTTAAGGAATATATCCAATAACATGTATCTTACTTAAAGATTACTGAAGAATTCATGTTTCCAATAAGGTTTTATGGTAATTTGAGTTATTACTATATTTCAAAAGGATACATGATGATGTTATTCACATTCTTAGAATGTGAAAATTTAGAGCTACTTCATGTTTATTAAGGGATAATTATATGTTCTTCTAAGAAATTCCATAACCATATTTCTAAAGTATTGGATTGTTATATTTTAGAATGATTAACCATTTATAAATGGTTTAAGTAGATCATTGTGTGAGGTTTTATAGGTTATTGTATTACATTACCACATGATTCAACTTGTGCTAAGAGATAAAGAATATATAGTTCAAGGTGTAATTAACAGATAAGACTGTGTCTTTTAAAAAGAAATGTATACTTATACTCTTATAGAGTGGAATAATTTCTTAACTCAAGGAAAATGGTATTGAATAAAATGTTGTCCTATTTTTATAATATATTATAGTATAAATTAATTTTTCATTAAAATAGTTATAGATTTTTAGTAATCAACTATCATCTAAACAAGTTCTTTATCACTTTCCATGAGAACTTCGTGGTTTGATTTTTTTCTATTTCCACGTTTTTACTTCCAATTATTTTCACCCCATTCGAAAGCATACAATTTGTGGTGATCACCTCATTTCTTCTAACCTCTTTTAAGAGGATATTATATTTACACTATTTTCGATGTGGGCTTCCCATAGGGGAATTTTCATGTATCGACCTTTAACATTAAAAGTAGAATTCCAAATTCTGAGAAGGAAATTCTATTATGGGGGAATAATGTAATACCCTAGTAATTTGTTTTATAATTTTAAATACATGATGTTATGAAAATAATAATTTAAAATTATTTATTTTAATAAATAATAATACTAATAAATATTTATGACTTATATCTTTCAAATTAAATAATTAATGTTCTAAATAACACAAATACTATCTTACAATATTATTTTCTGTAAAATAATACTTCCAAATAAATATATGTATTTGATTCATTTTTATCAATATATTATTAAATATTTTAAAGAAAAATATATATTTACTATTATAATTATTTTGATAAATACTAAATTATGTTACGAATATATTCACTATTAATATGACTCCTAATGATTGTATGGTATATCTATTCATAAATAATTTCAATTCATTACATAACTTATATGCACACAACACTTAATCTCTGTGAAACAAAAATTTGTTATAGGATTATTTATAACCTAGCCTTTAAAATTATTTTTTCCACTTCTATGTTTTTAATTTCAATAAATGGGCATACAAGGTTTTGTTCAGGAAGTTATATAGGATATAATAATATCAACTTAATTTTTTTAATGAATAATAACTACACCCTTATAAATATTAATGTATCATTATGAATAGTAATGTTACTATTATGAATACTAACATTACCCTTATGAATATTAACCTCACCCATGGCAGTATAAATAAAATTTAGTCACCTTATAAATGAGAGTTAATGTTTTAAAAAATAATAATAAAGTGTTGGTATTTTTGTGAGAAATAAATATTTAATTAAAATTTTAAATTAATACATTTATTTAAAATAAAAAATTATTTTCATAAAATGTATTCCTAAATAAATATTTCTTTTTCCTATTATTTTAGGATAATTTTATGATACCTTCGTTATCTTTTGAAAGTATTATAAAATCAGTTTTAAAATTAAAATCTTCATTTTTATGTAAATAATTATTTTATTTAGAAATTAAATTTCACCTCTGTAGATGAATATTTTGATAAAATGGAGTTAATATTTGGATTATACATATTGGAAAATGTTTTGGGTTATGTTTTGGTATTTTTATAATATACTTGAATTTTTGTGAATAGTAGAATATGGTAATTTACAGTAAAATACATTATAAGATAAATACACCATTCCATGAATTATGGATGATGTAAGAAACCTTTAATTCAAAATCACATGCACTTATTACTATTTTTGGTCAAAATAATCAACACTATTTCTTGTCGTGAGAAAATTAATAATAAAATAAATAAAATAATGAGAAATCGCCCCTTTCCACTACTATAAAACCCACCACTCACCCCCTATTATCCTCACTCTTCTAAGACTTGAATATTCCCAAAGTTAGTCAAAAATAATCTTCCCTAGTTACTCACCATTTATAAGGGATCATGGTCCTCTCAAAAGACCATAATCAATCCCCTTATGGATATTCTCAAGGAGGAGTATCCAAGAGGTAAAATCGTCTTCCTTTTCCTTTTATTTTCATTTTAAGTTCCTTATTTGTTTATTATTATCTCCTAATATTCTCTGTTAAAATTATCATAATAATAGTAGTATCATCTATATACTGAAATTATATCGTGTTTATGGAAGATACATCATCAATATCTTTATTCTTTCCCATTTATTTGAAGAAAAAAATCATCATCTGGGAGGTTCCTGTTTGCAACCTTCATGGACGACGAAGTTTTGTTCTTCAATTTCTACCTCAAGTCTAGTAATGAGACCATTTTTGTGGTTGAATTAGATTTTAAAATATTTATTATATCTTATTTAAGGTCTCAATCCATTTTATATACATGATATATAACAATGGAACAAAAGTAGTTCATTATGATAAAAAATGGCTAAAATCAAGCTAAATGGCTATCATTAACATGGTATCTAATGATTCATCCTCAAAAAATATAAAAAAGATATGTATAACCATTTAAAATTATGTATGTTTATTAATAACATATAATTCAAATTCATTGGAATTATATCCATTCCACATGAACTCCATTACTCATAGTCAAGCGAACTGATCATGAAAATCAAGTAAATGGACACTCCGGAATGACAGAATTCAATATTATATCTTATCAAGGAAAATATAAATGAACTTAATAAAACAATAATGAATCGAATACATGTATAATTTATTATAAATAAATAAATTGATAGATTTTTTTACTATGAAGGATGTTAAGATCAAAGGAAGAACACTTTCTGTCATAAGGTACGGTGTTTCTCATCTCACTTTTATTTCCGTGAGATTAATATTATTTTCCCATTATTGTTTAATGTGGTGATTTTAAGATGAAATTTGATGTATAATATCATGATTCTATTTAAATTCATGTTATTCATTTATTCATTTTATGATTATTAATTTGTGTTCATGCAATTTGATTGATTACAATGTAGAAAGGGACGTCATCTCAATTTCTATTTCTTTGAGACTTACTTGGTATTGTTAAACTAATAATTATTATGTGATGTATCTAATGCCTATTTGAGATAACTTTTCAGATGAAATTACATCCATATTCATTTATATTGGATATGATTATTTTCATAACTGTATCCCCTTTTACATATGTCATTTATCTGGAATGTTGTTTTAGCTGCAAATCCTTTTTTTATTTTTATAAATTCGGTTTAGGATAGCCGGTAACCTCACCACCAAACAACAAATAATCCAAATGAAAACATCCTCATAAATTCAAAATTAAAAAATACCACGAACCACGTGCCCACCTCGAGATTCTATTGATATTTTTTTGGATGTTTTTTAATTTTGTACCTTGTATTAGTATTCATACTTCTTGTTTTTTATTTTGATTCCGGTACTAGCATGTTATGCATGTATATCAGTATCATACACTATCATGAGGCTTTTTTTATATAATTCAGACTTATTCTATTTACATCAACTGCCTTCATTTTTATGTTTCCACTATGTTATGTTGTTTTCCATCTGATGTGTACTCTGACATAGGGGTATGGTCTCCCTGTTGATTTACCATCACACACTCAGTACAAGTCGGAAACCCTTGGATTATTGGAAGACACACCAAGGGTCCTATGTACAACAAAAATTAGGGCATGGGTTATGTGGAATCCATGTTTTTGGACATCACACTCACTACCTTCTTCATCCTCTTTCACTCATTACTCCAAGGTATGATCCACACCCTCAATACACTTTCATACTCTTTTTCTCACCACTCCTAGGAACGAACTTATACACAATTAATTGAAAAAGTATTTCTCTCTTAAACTAGTATCACATTCATATATTGCATCATTGGTTTATATATATGTGTTGTTGAACTATTATTATTCTTTAAATAGTGTTAGCTATGAACTACCTCTTCACAAATTCTTCTTATTTTATGAATAAATATAAAATTACTTATTCATATTTCCCTAGAATAGTCACTCCTTATATTTATTATAATTTAAATCCATGAAAAGATGAATAATTATCATCTTATTCAATTAATTGGATATTTTCTCCATGAATAGAAACATGGAGCTACTTATAGATGTGAACACCCCCTCTAAGATCTATTCTTTTCATCCTTGGTTTATCTGCAAAATATTTCAATAAGCATTTCTTATATTTTTTAAAAAGTGTAAAAATAAGAGAATTTAGTTACAACAAAACACTATAATCACATATATTTCATTCTATCATTTCACAAGACAAAAAATACATGTATTTAATTACATGAAAGCCTCATATGTTTCACCCTCCACGATTACACTTCACATTATTCTTGGTGTGGTGTATGTTAAATGTCAATATTATAGTAATATTGATGAGAGGACTCCCCCTGCCCATTCAAGATATGATTTGGTATATTCTAAATAATGGACACATGTCTTTGTATTCCAAGAGGGATCATTTCCCAATGAGTGGCTCACTTTCCCTATTTCTAAAAAGTCTTCATGGTAGTGGGTATCATTGGGACTTATAATCCTTACTAGAAACTCCCCCACAACTCATGTGGGACTCAAGGAAAACTCAATATTCATATATGACCCTTGTAACCTAAAAGTATGGATGTGAGTCCCCAAACATGATCACCAAGGGATAGAACATCATTTGAATTGATAAAAAATATCCCCTAGGTGTGTTATGTAATAATAAAATATTCCCTTGGATCTGATATCAGATGTAGTGACCAGATTCACCAGTTATGATTTTTTCTACTCTAATGCACTACCATATGGTTTTTTCATTCAAAAGGTATTTTGGCCCTTTTATGGTCTCACTTAAACTCATTTTATAATGGACTCGTGATTGGGGATTATTATAAGGAATATAATACATGACTAAATATCCCCATGATATATGTGAGACTTGGGATTGAGCATGATGTTCAATCTCACTGGTCACACATGACCCTTAAAACTAGACAAAAAGTATGTAAGTCCCCTTTCATGATCACCTTCGGCATGAATTATATATAATAAGATCAATTGTTCCACATCCTTAAGGACTCTCACTACATCACCTGATGTACACTGTAAAGAATCTCCCCTACTCAACTTATATCATCACATGTACACATTATATATTTACTATTTTTAGATATTTTATCAAAACTATTCATATTCTTATAACTCATTTATCATTATAATTATCATAAACAACTAAAACATAATTGTTCACAACATCCACATCACTAACCTAATACAGTAATAGACCTACCATCCATTTATTATCTAATATTGGCCACCATATATAAAAAGTTTTGGGTTTTATAATACCTTATGGAACTCAATACACATATAAAAAACAATAAATACACCCAAACTATGATCAAGCATGCAAGAACACCTAAAAACATATGTACTGTAAATGAATAATATTTGATGTGTACATGAAACCATTTATTATAGAAGAAATAATATTCATCCACGTTTAATGATGATCACATTAGAGGTTTGAAAAAGATATTCCTCCTTCATGGTGTATCCATGGGTTCAAAGAGTCACCTGATGTTCGGGTGAGATTCATCATCTTTCCAAAATGTGTTAATAAATTTCTAGGTAAAGTTAGAAGAAATAGAATGATTTAAAATGTTGAGAGGTTCTATTGGATCTTGGGAATGCTATAATTATCACAAACACATGGGGATGGATTATCTATATTGTATTATTGAATGATCCCCCAACCACCATGGATTTAATTAATCAATAAATAACACATGAGAAAATAAAACAGTCTCTCCAACACTTACCCTTCCACTCGTTCCAAATTTATTAAATTTTAATGATATATTATATGTTTGATAAATTAATTGTTAACTTTTTTACACTAATTTATAAGTAGTAAGATATAATATATCATCAATTTATTTTAATCCCCATAAATGAGAAAAACTGTAACTTTAACTAATCATATATTATTATTTTCACAACTTATATCATATTAATGATGGTTTATAGAATATCTCCCACAATCTCCCACTTCAACAAAATACCTGTAAAATTAGTGCTATTAACCAAAAATTTTATCATATACATTAACTTATTAGATCATACAAAAAACTCATTTTGGATATCTTCAATTTTTTTGAAAAGTGATCATTAACTCGAATTTGAATCACACTTTATTCACTACCTTGTGAATATCCATCCAAAACTATTTTAGAGAAACTATTCTCTTTGAGTCACAGTCAATTAATATTGAGTAAACCAAAAAGTATGACCCCATGAAACTTTTTATCATTGACAATAAATATGAATCGACACATACATATATGTAATAAAATTGAAGCCTCTAAAATATCATCATTATTGCTCAATTTGTAATCCAATCTAGCATGATCACTATCAAACATAAGTATCTCTAATAATATTTCAACCATATGCATCTTATATAAATGATCATTCTATTTTGATCTATTTTTCTATGATATCTAGTAACCATGGGAAAATAAATATGATAATCCCATATAGAAGAGTTAAACATTCTTGATCCTCTGAGTATAGAATAACTAGGATGATTAATACATCACATTTCAATCACCATTATGAATGAGCACCTCACATTTTACACAAATGAATAGATATTCATGTCTTATATGTTATGAAGTTATGTTCCTATACTTTTTTAGGAGGGCCCATATGTCATATTCTTTATATGAGAGGAAATATCCCATCATGGTTAGTCTCCAAACAATGAAATGATAAAAAACATACCAAACCACCCTCTGATTAGCTAAGCCTAAAGGATTATCTAATAGAGGAATAAAAAAAATAATGCCTATAATAATAGTTATCTCACAAAACATAGGTAGTGGGTACTATAAAATTGATGCATTCACCCATAGTAAACCACATATATAGTGTATACTTGTCAATTTGTTTTTCTCCATTGGTCTTCAAGAAAAAAACACATTTTATGCCTCATGATCTTGTTTTGTATCTCAGTACAAGAATAATATTCATAATTACCTTAGTATTTCATCATAACCTATTATAATACATGATTCATATCATTTAAGGAGAAATAAAATAAAAACATTTAGAGGTCAATTATCATTACACTACATGATATGCATATCAACATATACATATATGCTTTCAACATGAGAGACTAATAAAGTGGACATTTCCTTTTAGTATAATATAATAAATTTTTTATTATTTAGTCCTTTATTAAAATTTATCAAAACTAAATATATTATAATGTCTAACATATCACATATGAAAGACTGCTAAATCAACCTTATGATTACTGCAATTTTAGGGGTTCTATTTTCTCATTACATCTATATGTAATTCCATACCAATATCTATATGACCATTTGATAAAATAAAAATCCCACTAAACTCTTTGGTGAGTAAATTATTTAAATTAAGCCTATATGAATAATATAGAGTGTTGACATGCCTAATTTTCTATTCGATAAATATATTCAAACATCTTAACTCCATGAAAAAAATGTTATGATGGTAAATTTGATTCATACTTTTTTATTTCTATGTAAATCATCATCACTCATGGAAATAATTCCATCAAAACTTTTCCTTGATATATCTTAGTAATTAATATAAATATTTACATATTATTTTACCAACCCAAACAATAAACCTTTAGGATATAGTGGCATCAACTTTGTTATGGTAATCAAATGTATCCTTTTAATGGAAAATACTAAACACTTTTAATACATTAAGTGATATTTACTTATAATTTTTTCAATAATAATATTTTATTTGTTGAATTTGAACACATCTATGTTCAGACATATTCCCACTAGCCTCTTAAAAAAATATTATCTTCAGAGCATCTATATATGATTATAAAACTCATTCGTGTTTATAAAAATACATTTATTTAATTTTAGTAAGAATATTTACCAAACTAGTGCATCTATGTGATATTTATAATTATATGTGTTTAGATAATTTTATAAAAAATAATATTATTCATTAAAATATTTCATTTATGGTTAGTGGGATCATAACCATATTTTTTTTAAAAATATCGATATACACTTTTATACATGAAAAAACTTTTTTATATTAATATTTTTCTCAAAAAATGTTATGAAACAATATTAATCATAAAACATGTGTATAGAATCAATTATAGCAAATTTTTCATACAAAATATTATTAAAAAAACAATTATTATTATCACATAATATAATTTAGATAATTATACACAACCCTTATATTAAACTAATCACAATAAATTATTTTTCATTCAGACCTTTGATGTAGAGATTCTTTTCATTGTCATTTGAATTAAAACTATATAATCCATCAATTATTACATCTATTTTGAACTTATATTTATTTAACACTTGTAAAGTATACATTGGGAATCATGTAACCTTGAAAACTAATGAATTAGATTTTGTATCATTGATACACATCATATAGATTTTATGGAATTTCATAAATCCTATTTGGCATCTTGGAATATTCAATCCTATTGAATCATTTGTATTTACTTATGAATCTAGGATTCAATGAGATTTATTGGATACTCAAAAAAACATCAGAATACATTACAACTAACTTTGATTCTTTTATTTTGAAATTTTAAAGGATTTTATTTTCAAGAAAACAAAAAAACATAGATATGTGTTCCTTATTTCTTTATTTATAAAATAGTGGTAAAAATTGTAATCATTTCATTAACTCAGACACAATGTTGGATTTTCTCCATCAATGGAAGCATAATAAATTACTTAACAAGAATAATCATTAATAAAAACCATTAATATCACCAATCCATTTAACATATCCAGTAATATTGAATAAATTAGAAAAGACTAAAGTTTTTAGGTAATTTTTCATTTATTTACTTTAAACCAAAAATGAGTCGTTCTAATATTCATATACGTATATATATTTTCATGTGTTGAAAAAAAATCAATATCTAGTTACTTCGTATTGGATTACATAAACACATAAAATTTTCCACCTTAAGATATTTTCATAATTTACGAGTCAATATAATTTCTGAAATTAAGATTATCTTTCTCATGGATTATTCTTCAATTCATGTTTGAAGAAGATAATGCCATTTTTTTAGAATATATTCCTTTTTCGGATGGCTATAAGTATTTAGTAAGAATTTATATGAATAATTATTAAATTTGATCTCAATAAAAAGATGAAACCTTTTAAATCTAAACAAATCAATTAGTGATTAAAGATATATATTTCAATAATAAATGAGTTATCTATGGGGTTCCACTCAAAACATGATTATTATGGTAGGGTATCACCCCAATCATACCATATATTATTCTTAAATGGTTGAGAAAACAACTCTACCCAATCCATAATATAGATAAACTCAAATGTATTCATCATGTACCCTAAATAATATAATTTACTAGATAAGTGTAACCCAAGTAAAAAAAGACTTTGTTACCTAAATCACATGGTGAACCATTTACACCATTGTTGGGTCATAAAAATTCTTACTGCAAGATGAAACAAATACATGAATTTATAAAATAAAAAGAATAAATCTAGAGCAGAGATTGAAGAGAATTTTCAAAAGGAATGATGTAGTGAAGTAAGGATTGATCCTATGAAGAAATTATTACACTCCATGAGGGAACTAAAAAATGATTTTTTTTCATGGTATGACATAGTACCACCAGCCCTCAAGAATAAAATCAAGTCATTTTGGGGTCGGATGTTGATTTTCATCTTTTTTGAATGACTCACTCTATGAATGAATATCATTCATGGTTGCTGATAGTATTATCCATCTCCTAAAAACAAAATAATTCACGTGATTTTGAATCATTTTTCAGATACAAAAAATAAAGGCCCATGGCCACCATTGAATGACCATCCATCTCGGTACATGGTCCCTCCATTCCTTAATTATAGAACTTCATGGTAAACAAAACAAAAAAAGGACCAATAAAACATGAGGAGAGCCTGAAAGAGATCCAAAACATGGATACTTAGATTCTAACCTGGTAAACCCACAGTATTTCATTAAGTAAGAAACTAAATTCATTATTCATCCACAAACCCAAGACTCCTACATTGACACCACACTGAGAAGAAAACGAATATTCCCCCTTTGTGGAACACCATCTTGTGTAGGTCGAGGGATCCTTCCACCATTAAGAAAAACTCTATGTGGGAGGAACATGATCCCAAATAAAAAATGCTATGATGGTGAAACCCATACTCACATAGAAAAACACTACATGGGAAGAACATGGGTTTGTGCCACATAATTCTTCACGGACATAACCCTCATCCATGTCGAATCATTTTACCTAGAGAGAACCCCATCCCATATAATAACATGCTCTACAGAATGAGGTATCCAAGAGAATTATACTCTACAACCCACATCACATTCCTCTATCATACCATCAGGCCCAACATTGGCCCCTTTGTAAACCAGTCTAATGGTATTGGGCCAAGGCCTTGTCTAAAGAAACCGAACTTGTATGATCAGATCTTCAAGAACAATTGAGTGTCCTCTCAAGTCAATATACATGCGGTAAGTGGAGTCCTAAGAGTAACCTCCTTGAAAAGGTAAACCCACAGAATGCCTTCATGTCAACATTATCATGGTAATGAGGGTCCTCACCATAGAGGTGCTCACAAGAACCTCCTAATTATAGGGATTGATAGAAAATTATAGCCTTTCCCAATGACAAGGGATAGTCATGGATCCTTCTATCATACTCCTTGAAATCAAGGAATATACATACCTCAAAGAGTAATCCCCGATCATTTCTTGTGGGAGACATAACTCTTGATCATTTTCACTAGACTAGGTTATAGCAAAAAATATCTCTAGATGAGACTATCCTAGTTTTCAATATAGAATGAGAATATTGGAACACTCAAATCCCTATCTATCTCCCTTGGGGATCTATAATCTGTCCCCTAGTGGAAAAAGTGGATCATGTGATCATCAAATCTACAACTTATTCTTGTCTCTCGGACTAATCATGAATCATGTGGTCTTACTGGTTAGTGGTGATCATAACATCTGCATGATCCTAAAACTCTACTGGGCCTCCTCTGTAGGTATATTCCCTATCATTCATTCAAATGGGTCTCCTACTATGTGTAAGCCCCAACCTATTTCTAACTGTGTGGGTTTTTATTCCGAACCAACTGGGATAGGTAGGAAGCCTCCCTGAGGTCCAATCCAAACACCCAAGTTAACCCTAATGTTATCCAAGACACATTCCATGTAGCATCATATCCATCATGGAGTCCAAATATTTTCAGGGTTCTTATCATCACCATCCTTATTAGGTCATATCCTAATTATTTTCATGTCCTCACCTAAGAGACCACATATATCTCAAGTCCCTCAAGCCTCCTTGGCATAAGTCTCAAACCAAAAATTTACCAGACACCACTTCCTTAGAGTCCTTGTCACATTATGGTAAACTATATGGTTTCATCATCATCACAAAACATTAAAAGGTTTTGTGTAATGTTATATGGAACCACAATACATGGGTTCATATTCCTATCACAAGGATACATAATAAGATTATATTTTAGGTTCAATCATGAAATCAAAACAACATTTGTGTCCCTAGATGATGATTAATTTCATAGTTCCCCACTTCATGGGTTAAAACCAGCATCATCCTAATGAGGGGTCAAAGAATCACTGATCCTTGAATGAAATGGGTGCCATTTATGGAGAACCTCGTATACATACATATCCCTCTATTGATAGAGAAACAAAGATATATACATATGATCCCAAACCTATACCTGTTCATAATTGATCATAAATTTAGGGTGATCCATGTAATTAATAAATTAGAATGAAAAAAGGATTCATGGTCATCTATTACATCTATAAGAATGTTCTAGAATGAAAATAGTTACCCCCAAAATGGTATGATGAGCCCGAATTCTGATCATATAAACCAATGTGAGTTCATAAGTGTCTTTGGCCAAGTTCCCACTGAATTCCTATGTTTGTAATGTAGGTCCATGTGTCATTGTGGATATGAGATTTTTTGGGTGTTTTTAACTCCACCAAAAATCCCTTTAGATCCCTTTCATAAATGGTTCACCTAATGTGAGTTATTATAAAAAATCCACACCTATAATCAATCGTAGGGTGTCAAATTATTTTTATCAGAGAAAAACGGTGAATCTGATGTGAATTATTAAACAATGTGGTAGTATTAACCCATGTATGGACCCTTTTAATCTCAAAATTAATGTGATCCAAATAGAACGATTAATGGTGCATGAATTAATTTATGGAGATTCTATATTAACTGGGTATTATTTTGTATGTTTGTATCATATATTTTCATCACTTTTCATCGTAACTCTCAAAATTCCAATGGAATCTCACAATCTTCTATGAACATGTGCACCATCCACTACACAGGCCCAGTCCGTGACCAAATAGATGATTCTATTTCCCACCCAATGTCTTTAACAATGGGTTTTTAATGCATTGGTTTAGAAGTACCACCAGAATGCTACTATCCCCACATTGGAGGAAGCACCATATTCTATCAATTCTCTGAAGCCTATCTATCCATCCAACTAATGAAAATTTTTAATCTAGAACAAGAAAACCCTAGTATCCATCTCTAACCATTTTGGGAACCTGTCCCAAAAATGTGATAACATGTTCTTTCCTTACATTGTGGAGGATTATGAAGTGCTCACAAATGAATTTATCCAAGAAACATAGGGGAAACACCCAATGGTCCCTACCGGTAATCATTATTTTCATTGTTGTGTGACTCAGTATCCTCTCCCTAAGGAGGATACTAGACTGTGGGCCCCATACAAAGTCATGCAGACCCTTGTCCCCATGGTGTCTCATGGAGGGAGACATTAAAATAATCCGGAACATACCATCATTTTTATTCTCAATAATGAATACCGCCATGAAAATTTAGCATCAAAATACCAGCATATGAAAACTATTGCTCATTCACACCAAGACCTCCATGCTAATATGGTGGAAGAAAATAGTAATGATGGACATGAATATGGATGCATACCAATCCCATCATTAAATTACCATGGAGAAAAATCCTATTAGCATTCTTATGGATTCATATCAACTCTATCAGTTAAATATATAGTCAATCAAAAATCCTATAAATATACGTGCATTAGTACATCACTCCTGCTATAAAACTATAGTAAAAATTAGAGTATATAGAAGTTATATCTTGGCTAAAATTAGGTAATACCCATATTACTACCTCGATAATGGAATGGAAATATATTCTCATTCCCTCAAAGGATGTTTCTCAGTAAAACTTTTCAATGAAGGAGGGTTATAAATAAATCCCATAATATATCCTACAATATTTCTAAGACTAGATGGTGTTAACAGAATCAAAAATTAGTTGGGCCCATGCCCCCACCTCTTCATGTGGGGTGACTCATCCACACAATGAGATGATCACTCGTGAACATATTTACATACCTATTCATATCTAGTAGGGTCATCAACAACATTACATGATAAATGTACACTAAATTCAGGCACAAATACATATTCTAACTAGGGGACACTTCTTCACTTTAGTGGTTACTCTAGGGAAGAAATATATCCCTAACAGAACTCTAGAAGATTATCGACATATCCTAGAAGCATCAAGAGCAACACATGAACTGGAACCCATATATGAAGGTCATCAATAATAGAAAGCATCCCCAGTCACCAGTAAGTGATCACCTAAAAAGAAATTTCACTAAAGGAAATTGGAAAATGATGTTCGGAATCATAACACTTCTCCAGTGAAAGGTATAGTTGTTGAGGCCATAAATATTCTATCAGTGGTGGATCAAGATCCTACAAATCCATTATAAAACTATAGGAATATATGTATCAGTTGTGAAGGACCTCCTCATAAAATTGTTACTAGCAGCACTGAAGGTCCTTCCCATGGCATCTACCATGAAGGCTTCCTTCATGGGAACAATATGATTGGTCATGAGAACTTATTTCATGATGATATATGTTGTATCCTTCCTTCTAGAAAAAAGATCAAACCACAAGGAGTTCCTTCCATTTATTTCATTCTCCATGAATGTCCCCCTAGGGTATATATTTTATAAACGCTCCCTACAATTGTACATTGAGATATGATGGTAGTCCTTTTCATGATGTCATTCACTACGAAGGTCCTCTCTACAGTGACATATCATTTAATTAAGAAGCATCTACCCTTTATTTTTCTTACCTTGAAGGTCCTACCAAGGGTATACTCTATAGAAATTCTTCCTATAATTGAAAATAGATCTATGACATTAGTCCTTGCCTTGATGGTATTCACTATCATGGTCCTCCCTGCAGTGACATCTCATTTCCTAAATAAGGCCCTTCCAGTTCGAAGTCAAATACGAGAAAACCTCATATTATGAGGTGATCTAAAAGATGGTTCCAGGAATTCTAGATAACCAATCAATGAAAAGAGATATCATTTCTCAATCAGAAGATGCCCCAGGGATATGCTTATCCCCCAAGACACCCCAGAATGTTTGTATGCCAATGATTCCTCCACTACCCCCACTACTTGTGACAATATCATCAAGAAGAGCTCATGTTGGGATGATCAAGTAGAGGTGTCTCTTATAGAATAATATAAGTATATTTTATTAATGAGATGAATATTTTGTACTGATGAGATGCCCATTATTTTTTGGCCCCAAACCACCTCTCAGTTTGACATTCCAAAGGCATTATTAGAAGAATGCATAAAAAATCAATATGAATCTATTGACAACTCTACTACACTTGAAATATAATATATTGATATACAATGGGAATATAGACCATGTCAAAATATTTGGAGAGATTCACCATCAAATCCACCTAGAATCCCTCCCATATGAGCGGTGACAATGATTAGATAACCCGAGGAAATATCATTATTTGGCATGCCTCAATGAATTTCATGAGATGTATAATTTAATTTTCAGCTCCCTATTTGGTGGTAGAATATGAGGATGAGGGAACATGAATATTTTCATTTCACCCCACTCCCTATTTAGGATAACCAACTAGAAATGAAATCCGATAATATCATTACTCTAAGGCCTCTATCAAGAAAGATCTATGCCTACGAAAGATAGATCACACAACAAGAATCATCCATTAATAAGACTCAAAAGAATCAGGATAGAAGTGAGAAACCATAAAAACCCTTAGACTAGGAAAACAAGAAAATTAAGATGTGTTCTCACATAAGGGATACCAAACATCATGCATTTGTAATATTTTTTGAAGCAAGCAGTTCGAGTGTTGACATTGCATTGCACCCGATTCACAATCAAACATGATGTGAAAGATAATGAAAGTGGTTGTAGTAGAAGAATCCATCGTGATAGGGGATCTACCACATCTCATAGGATGGGGATATTTTTAACACAAAATTTCCTGACCAGACCACAAAATTAGACGGTGGAACAAAAAAAATAATGAAAGAAAATGCAGCCTGTAAGGATGAGGCTATTTTTACCTCAACCTACCCTTCAGTTGAAATATGTCATTTCCAAAGTGGGGGGGGTAAGAAGTAATGTGTCCCAGTCCATCACATCTACTGAACCATCTCCCCCATAAGGGAAGAATATGACCATGTTTCATTGAGCTTCCTGTTAATTCACTCATTACCATGATGCTTGAATATGCTCCAAAAAAGTAAGGGAGAGGTCCAGCAAAGGGTTAAAATGACCCTCTTATCATTCGACAACCTATGTCATTCCATTAATTAATTACACATTGGTAGACATTGCAGATTATAATCATATAGACAACCCTAAAAATGATATAATTGAAATGATCAAGGAGATGGTGGTTCCATCAATAACATTTCCTGCACTGAGATAAATAATGGTATGCATACCCAGAACCACATAATTTCCCTGAATATTGGGTTCTCCACCGATCAATACCCTACCACTCCCACAGTGAATCTCTGTCTATGAAAAAAATAAATCAATGGTCTCATATGACCAAAATTCTCCTCTTGAAGATGACGATCTCCGCACAATCTATGAATGATTCATTTGGTATGAGGAAGAACAAAAATATTTGATTCAACTGAAAGTCATGTTTCTTCAAGGAATCATTCATACCAAATCTTCTTCATGGGACACGACTCAATTTACACATATAAAAGGTGTATCTTTATATGGTGTCATCCTAGTAACTGAAGAAGTTCCACGATATCCTCCCAATTCTATGCCTATACAATTTTTTTAGCTAGACAAGATTATGGGAAGATATTAAGATTTCCCTCTATTCAGGAGTCAACCGGAATGGTTTTAGGAAAATACTCTAATGATTTCCCCAGTTGGATATCAACAAAATATAATAGAAGAACCGGCACATTAGGTTTTACCCATTACTTCACAAGTCCAAGATCATGTACAACCAAACATCCATCAAGGCCTTATTGACACCATCGAGCCATTGGTAGCTCCATTGGAATTCTTGGAGGAGTATAATGCACTAATACAACTAGAAAAAAACATTAACCTGAATGCGTGGAAGAAACACCACCCCTACCGAACTTCAGGAGTCCTATGTTTCCAACATTAAGTGGTTCATGGAACCTAGAAAAACCTCAGACGCACTTTACACCCCATTTTAATCCCATTATGCAAACATCTAAGAAACAAGAAGTAGTGAAACTGATATTATTTCTTCAAACCTGAAAAGGACCAGCCATTGTATGGTACACCAATTTTCCATCTCAACCAATCACAGGATAGTGAGACCTATAATGAAAGTTCTTATTTTAGTTTAGATAAACACTGTAAATGATGAAAAACATTCAAATAATGAATTTTAAATAGTGGTAGGATGAAAGAATCTCATATTTATTTGAAGAATGAAAATGGATGGCCTACTCCCAGAACTCATTGCATCCCCTAGATGATATTATTAATATTTTCATATAGAACCATCACTATAAGATATTAAATAATCTTATCCTAGTAAAAAATACAAGTATATTTTACTATTTGACCACCATTCCTCTAAGAAGGGATTATTCTATACAGAAGATGAAGTTTAGGTCCTGAATGACTCGATCGGTGCTTAGGAAATGAACATGAGAAGAGGAGGTGGTGTCCATAAAACATAATCCAACCTCTACAATAAACCTGAATCAAAAACTTGCACCATATCATGAAACACCGCTAGGGAATTAACAGAAATGCCTACCTAACCAGGATGTGTGAATAGGACCCAAGAAAAATAAATTTGATGATCAGAGGAACAAAGTATATCTATTTAGAGAATATATGGTATGTGGCTACATTATAGCTACTATGAACAATGATTTTTTCACCTTCTATAGCCAAGGATGCCTAACTAGGTAGGTCTTAATGACTTGATAGATTATGTCCCTTCCACAGTATACTAGGGCACACTAGTTGGGAATTTTTTTTCCTTAATATACACCCTATAGAAAATGGTGGATTTTGGGAATGTAACGTTGGGAAATCAACCATCACAAGTATCGTATGTTTCCACTATTACCCTAGAGGAAAGAGATAAGTTGAAAAATGTTTTTATAATAAGGGAACAAAATTATTATGTTTGGGTGAATTGAAATACAATAAACAAAGCTCATGGTATTCTGTAATAATAGTTAAAACAAACAATAATTCCCCCAACTGCTTCAACTACAACATAGAGGATGTTATTATCCCCACTATACTAAAAAATCTATCCTTTAAAAATCATCATGGAAAAAAAGGTAGGGAGAATGTGTAGGAGGATAAACCTATTCCATGGAAAACATTGGTTTTGACTCTCTTGAAATTTATTCCCCTATATTTGAAACGGGCACCACCCTAACAAATGACACCACAAAAAAAGGTGAGGCAAGAAAATTCATCATTAGATTAGGAGTTAATATTATGTTCCATTAATTTCATTCATTTGGTGGATTCCTTTTCCGAGTTCCCCGCACCAGATTGGGGAACTAGAATAAGTTGTCATGGGATCTGAGGATACCGGGGAAGTCCTAGTCATTGTAGGAACTAGAATTCTATCCATGTTCCTACTCAGACTATCAATGTAGTAGAAACTCATAGAAGATCCCTTCACTATGTCTAACACGAGTAGGAAAATTCCTTTGTACCTTAAAAAATCCACACTAACCCAATAACTATGAAATATCAATCGGAGGGGTATAGGTGTTCAATCACCCTTGGCATGAAAAAAGACCTGCCAAGCCCAAACCACCAAGGACAAGAGCACCTCTAACTCCTATTTCGAGGGATGATCAATATAAACCAAGTACACTACACCTAAAGCTTCTATGAAAGAACATCCCAACATAGAGAAGCACATGTCTTTAGACCATAATTATGACATAATAAAATAACTATTCTTAGTATCAGCCAGTATCGTGATCCTGTATTCCCAAAGCTTATCGAAACACATTAGAGAACAAATCATATATTCTTTACTAATCCACAAAGATTTTAGAGCCGATTTTAATGACTATGAGGTCTATCCAAAAGAGACCGATCATGTGGACTATCACGCAGTTGTCTCTTTCCCAAATCAAGATGAATATGTCATTATATAGGGAAACATTTGACCCTTATACGTGTCTAGTAGGTTAAATGGTGTAAATATCTGAAAATCATTCATTTAAATTAGTTTTAAAGTTAATATCATCCCAATATATAGACTTCTCTTGCTAGGATAAAATCAGGACAACCTATAACCTCTTGATCTGACACTATAGAGCTATAAAAAAAGAGATATATATTGGGGATAATTATTCTCAAGGAGTAATTTTGAGACCTCGTATATAACTCAAAATGTTTGTTCATTTGGAAGGATACGTCCTTCATCATATTTCTAGGAAGGGCCTAGTTGCATCAACAAGTGAAAATATCATAACCATACCATAAATGTATCAAATACTACATTTATGGACCGATAAACAGATTTTTTTCTAATAAGTCCATGTTCAAGTCCTATGAGTCACATTACATCTATATAGTATTCTATAAAAGGGAAGGGAAATAGTTCCTAGTTGATAGTGTCAATTGGGTCACCCACTAAAATGGTTTGGAAATGATCTCAACCAACCCCTTCAAAAATATCATCGATGAATATGTGTAACCCCTTAATCAAATCGAGCATATGAATCCAATTTTAGATTCATGTTTAGTTTTTTCCATGATATTAGTCATGACCACTGATTCCAACAGTGTTTAATGGTTCTCTAGTTCACCATGAAATGGTAAAATCCCTGATGAAAGTTCCCTAATTCCATGCTCATAGCTCCAAGAAGACCCTACATCACTATATGAGTTAGAAGATTTTTTCTCTTCTCCTAAAGAGGATGGAGACACTTCTCCTCTATCATCACTAATGTTTCAAATAAATCTATCATTGTAAACTGGACTAGAGGAAGTCACTTAAAATTTTTACGTAATGATATCAACTTCTATCCTATCTTAGGATGGATTACCCCACTAATTTCTCTCCCTAACAAAAAAGATTAATAAGAGAAAGTGGAGGACCTTATGGATTCCCATCTAGTATATTATAATGGAGTCTCTATAACCTTTGATGAAATCATAGAAACAATTTGGGTATATAAGAGGACCCATGACCCACCATGATCAATGAAACCTTGTCATTAGAAGAGAATGAGTTGTATACCACCTTATAGAAGTATCACCGGGATGTGTTCACCTAAAACTACTTAGAAACATTGATCCTTGACCTCGATGTTTCCACTCATCCCCTAGGCTTACCAAAAGACCAATGCGGCTATAAAAAGTCATCCAAAAGGATACACCTGACACACACAACCAAACTTGAAGCTGAAGTTGATAAGTTCATCAAAAAAACATTATTCAAGAGGTATAATGTCCAAAATTGTTGGATAATATAGTCCATGTCAAGAATAATAATGGGAAATCTGAATCTATGTCTATTTTAGAGATCTCATCTCGCACTTCCAAAAGGGTGATTTCCCAGTCTTGATCATAAAACTACAGATCAATGAAAAAACTCGATATCAGGAGCTGTCATTCATGGATGGTATATTGGATATAATCATATCATAATATACTAATAAGATAAAAAATCTTCCGCCTTTAGGGATCACTGGGAAGTTTTTTTCTGTTAGGTAATTCCCATTTCCCTGAAGAATGTCAGCTCCACATACTAACGAGCAATGTATCAAATATTCAAACCCTTCTTGGGAATGTTAATTGAATTCTATGTTGATGATATAGTGGTTTAATATTGATAATGCTCAGAAAATGTTACTATATTTTGAAACAATCTTCAATAAATTGTGATACTACATCCTAAAAATACACCCATTGATGTGTTATTTTAGAATAATCTTGAAGAAATATCTCTACTTCATTGTATTCCACAATGGAATCAAAGTTGACCCTAATAATTAAAAGGTTATCTATAGCAAGTCACGTATTCACAACCTCAAAAGTTGATAGGACTTCAAGGACACTTATCATTTATCCAAATCTTTATATCAAATCATGAAAATGATTTACCTTCACCAGGTTTATGAAAAATGGGGTTACATATTAGAGGAATAAAAATTTCTAGGAATCGTTTGAAAGTATCTATAAATACTCTTAATCCCACCATTTTTTATGATGTCTATCAAATAGAGGCCACTTATTTTGTATGTGTAATCATTAGAGTGATATCTAGGTGCCTTCTTCATGAAAAAGAATGACACCAACAGTGAAAAAAACATTATTACCTCATCCTAACAATAATTGATTCTGAGGCTTGTTATTTAGATATCGATAAGTGATTTCTAGAGATAATATTTTCAGCCTATAAACTGAGGAACTACGTACATCATCACAAGGTCAATTTGGTATCTCATAGAAACCCACCGAAATACATTCTCATTAATCTAATGTTGAACAAACATATATCACAGTGGGAAGTCATCCTAAAAAAGTTTAAAATCCTATTTGTGCCTCAAAAAGTGGTCAAAATCCATGCATTAGAATAGTTTTTGGCATCCCAACCCATCATATAAATGATTTGACTGGATATTGAATTACCTAATGAAGGGGTATTTTCTATTCAAGAGGGCCCATGTATATGAGAGATCCATTTCTACAGTGAATCTAGAATCCCCAAAATGAGGTGGATGTAACTCCCTAATCATAACAAAGTTGGGATGGGAGTCATAATCGTCTTTCCTATAAAGGTAGTCCTACCTTACTCTTTCCTATTATCAGAAGGGTTATCAAACAATGAAGTAGAATATCAGGCTCTCATTGTAGGTCAATACCTATAACTTTAGGTAAAACTGAATCACATGAATTCAAATGGTGATTTGGAATTAGTCATCAAATAGGTCAATAGTGATTATTACATCAAGAAGGAATAGATAATACCCCTACTAAACCATGTATGAGAGAGAAGGGAAGAATTAAATTTAGAGCTGACATTAACTCATGTCCCCCAATAAAAAAATGTATAGGAAGAGTCCCTGGAAAATGCAGCCATAGCTCTTGCAGATCTGGACTAGGATGATGCAATCATTAACATTGCACACCACAAAATGGTCTAAAATTTTGATAAAGATAACATGGAAGAGGTCAATGATGTTAGTCCCATACCTGATCCATACGGTCCAACCATCATTTGGATGACAACCATTTTGGACTACCTACAAAATGGAGAACACCCACTAGATAGAGCTGGGAATGAGAAAATCCGAAGACAAGAAAATAAATTTGTTATATGTAATGACACAAGTTATAAAAAGTTCCTCTATAATTAAAGCATTGATGGGGTCTTCTCAAATGTATTTATGGAGAAAATAAAAATTCTATCATGATGGAAGTTTACACTATATCCTATAATTTCCACTATCTAGGATTCAATATTTTCAACAAAATCCAAAGGCTTGGGTACTACTAGCTCGATATAATGCATGAATGTACAAAATTTAACAAAATGATACATTCATGTTAGGTTCACTCTAACTTCATTCACCAACCCCTAGAGTTGATGCACACATCTATGTACTCTTGGATATTTTCTATATAGAGAATTGATTTCATGGGACAATCTCATCCACGTACGGCCAAGTAGTTCATGTACATTCTTTTTTCCAACCAAATTCTTATCCAAGAAAGATGAAGCAACACCCCTAAGAGAAGGCATATCAAGGAAAATTTTCAGCTTTGTGAAATCCAACATCATCACCATATTTGGTTTCCCTAATACAATACTGGAAGACAATGACACTAATTTCTGTTTGGATGGATTTGTGAACCAATATATATAGTATGACATCAAGTCCAATCATTCATACCTCTTCCACGTTGTGTATAATTAAATAATTGAGGCCTTCATCATAACATATCAAATATACTCAATAATTTGTTAGATAAGGATAATTTTTTTGGGATGGATATGCTCATGCATGCATTGTTGGCTTAACGGACCACAACCCACACTACCCCACATGTGAACCCATACTCATATGTATACGTGACAAAGGCAGTCCTTCACATTGAAGTTCAATTTCCCTCACTCTACATTGCCATTTGAGATAATTTATCTAAATATAAGAAATCTTAGAAATAGATGGATGAATTACAGTGAATATATGTGAAAATATTCCATACTTTGGGTCATATTGATCACCATAAAAATAGAATCATCTGAGACATTAATAAAAAGGTTTTCCTCTAGTATTTCCTCAAAGGAGAGATGTTTCTAGTCCTCTGGACTCTTATGATACCCAAAAATAAACATCTAATATTGGAACCAAAATGGGAGTGACATATACACTATACCTAATTTATAGTCTAATGGATATTATTCCCCATTTTCATTGGACATAAAACACACCATGGTTACCACCAATAATAGATTCCTGAAAAATTATTTCTTCTAATCACATGGTAAAATATCTTGATAAAATGAAATAAAACTACATGATATATATTTCTTTCCGCATGATGTTAACCTACATGGTAAATTGTATCAGTTGAAAAATGTTAAACTATGTAGTCAATCTTTGTCGCATGACCTTAAAAAGAGTTCCATATTTTTCCAAGTTGCAAGATAATAAATTGTACGATACTAACATTCTCATTGTACATTATTCAACTACATAGAACCATACTTTCCTCCCCAGAAATGAAATCACCCCCGACATCTGTCATCTAACCTGAAATTTTCAATAACTACATGAGGCTTGATTCTTTTCATCATAGGATACATAGTGACACCTACACCTCTTGAATTCGTCCTAATTGTAAATTTCCCTCCATTCATAAAATTATTTTATTACCATTCTTTGGAATCAAGGGTTCTTTCACGTTGAGATTATTTTTCTACCAGGTCCAAAAAATCATATTTACCATAAATACAAGAAAAAAAATCCTTACTACATGAGGTTAAACTGCATGAGAATCATCACCTCGCCAGAAATTTATTTCAAACAAACTAGAAATACATGATAGAAAGAAACTATTCCCCAGTCCCCATGTGAGAGTCATATCCACATATTTATTCTCTTTAGTCAATAACTACATGTTCTTTAATTCATTGAATCACATGATACATAGTGATTCCCATACCAATATTTATGTTCCCAACCACAACACAACATTACTTCCTTGTTAAGTGACCCATGTTCGTGCTGCCAGATGTGAAACTAAATGGTTCCTCTAGAATTGCATGTTGATTTATTCTCATTTCAATGGGATATGTAGTGACACCCTAACCCTATGAAACTTTCTCAACCCCAATGCATTGGAAGAAAATCCCCTTACAACAATTAATCAAACCCACATAGATATTTCCCATACAGATCTATTTGTGTCTTGATTACTGTCATCATAGGATATGTAGTGATGCCCATATTTCCATTCTTTGTCCCAACTGAAACATTCCCACTCTTCCTTGTCGAGTCACATTTTTCCTCACCAAATGATGTTAAAATGCATGGGATCCAATAACTAGGTGGGTAAAAATACCTATTTATTCACGACACATAGTGACGCATGGGACTCCAATCATGTGTCCACCGTAACAATTAAAGCCATCAAATGAAAAAAATGGCCCACTCTAGGTGTACAAGATAAAAATTCCATGGAAACCAATTCTATAACTATGCACAACTTAATTTTCACTATAATTAGATACACAATGATGCATAGATTTACAATCATAGTCCAACCACTAAAAATGAAATTCCCCTATGCTTTGTTTTTCAACCATATATTGTAGAGTGATCATTTTCCACCCCTTATTTCTCACATCAAATATAGAACATGTGGGATTAAGTGTTTTGATATGGGAATACATGCATGGTCAAGGTGGGTCAATTCACATCAGGGTTATTATGTCCCAAGTCTCAAGCCCTTAAACAGAACACTTGATGTGCTTACCGCATAATGTTAAACTGCACAATGAATGCTAGTTTGAGATCAAAATATGGCTATATTCATGCCATCGTAGGATACATAGTGAAAACTAGTCCTTTAATCATGGTTACATCCATAATATAACCAATTAACCATGGGGAACATACATCCTTACCCCATGAAGTTAAAAAAATAGAAAATGGACTTCATACATGACATTAATCTGCATAGATCATCAAGAACTATGTGTGGATATATTCTCATTTGGAAGAGATGCACAGTGATTCCTATAACTCATTTCCTAGTCCCACCCAAGGGGTAGATAAAAATAAATTCCTCCATCTCCTGTATAAAAATATATATATATACATGTGATTTCAAATTTGGGTTCCTCATCAGGGAAATATAAATTCCCCCTACATATGAATAAGATCAATGAAAATAACATCATATTCAATATCCAATCTTGGCAGGGATATTTCTTATGTGCTATTACTTTTTCCCCATTTATCATACTCAATGTACTAAGGAATTCTTGATCTCCACAATCATTATATAGCCATCATAAATAGAGGGTCAGTGTCTTGAGGACACCTTTGTTTTATTATGCACAATATGCCTAGTTGGAAATCTATAATTTTCCCACACAAATGGCCTAAATACAAAAGGAAAATTCATTCCTAGGAGAGGCCTCCTTTATTTCATTAAGACCCAATAGATTATATTCCCCATATCATTTATTCAGATCTGATATACCCTAGAATCATGGTTAACATCTTTTTTCCACCTCATGTCTGAGGCTTGTCAGAACATATGATCCTGATAAGCCTCTTATTACTCATATTTTCCGTGAAATATCATCATATTCATATGAAATAAAATAATGAGACCTCAGGTCATCCTAACCACATGACGTTAAACTGCATGGTTGGTGTCCAATTCACATGACACTAAAATATTTTATTTCTAAGAACTACATAGGTCTTGATTCATGTTATCAAAGGAAAAATATTGATGCCCTGATCTTTAATTCAGAATCCAAGAATGTCATAAACATATCCCCTTTTCCAACTTATGGGTCAGACCTACACATGTGGTTTCTAGCACAAGGAATATGTATGTTCAACTTCTTACCTTGATGTGATACATAGTGAAATAAGGATCTTATGTCCTGGCCTGACCACAAAAACAACAATAATAATTCCCACACATTCTTATAGAAGTGATATAACTACATAGGAGGGTCCAGTACATGTATCAACCCACTCTTGAGACTTTATTCTATGTAATATCATTCTTTCCTTACACAAGAGTTAGATCAATGTGTTGGAAACCCTTCCTAGAAATACATATGGCTTTATTCCTTCCATTGTAGAATACATAGTGATTCATGGATCTCCAATACTAGGTCTAACTATAGAAAAAGTCATAATTTTCCATTTCATTTTCATGGGTCAGAAAAGAATGGAGAACCTTCCCACAACTACATATGTATTGAATCGTATATTTATGATATTTTTAGTGATTCTCAAACCATATATCTTGGGCACAATAGTAAAAAAATTAAAATCCTTCTTATTTATGTGTCGCACCTGCATAAGGGAAATGTTTATACCTAATCATGGAAAATTTCTATTGAAAATTATGCTTCTATATTTAGGTATATTCATCTCAAAGACAAAAATATGTGTTTGGGGATGTTTGAGTCTTTGTAATCCCCTATGAACCTCATAAATGGAGGGTCAATGTCTTGAGGACACATTTTTTTTCCTATTGACAATATTACATAGTTGGCACTACATAATTCACCCATAAAAGAGGCCTGTCAACCAAAGGAAAATTCATCTTCTTGAGATACTTTTACTATTTCTGTATGTCCTAATGGTGTTTTCATACCATATCACCCATAAAATTCAGAAACATATAGATTATACATTATAATATTTCTTATTCATGCCCGATCATGATGGAATATTCCTAATAGAATACCCTGAAAGGGAAAATCATTTATCACTCGGTCAAAGCTAAACAAACATAAATGGTATCCCCCAAAAATCCTTTATATATGAAATTAAACAATAGGGTTCATGTACTAGATGCATGATGTTAAACATCATCGTACATATACCCTCCTTCAAAAAATTTAACTTAATGTTGGATTGGTTTCTTAGTTATGGCTAGAGATGGTACATATTCCCTAATACTTTTCGACATCATTCCATTTACAAGACACCCTTTATTATCTTTTGAAATACTAATTTTCAATAACTACCTGGCCATCAGAAATGTAGGTTTGGTATCCTGAGGACTCATTTCTTTTAATGTGCACAATATTCTCTAGTTGGGTCTATAGATGTAACCCACGCAAACTTCATTTCATCCAAATAGAATTCATCCTCATGAGAGACATCTTTTCTCTCTATATTCCTCAACAACATCATGCAATAAATTTTGATTATGATCACTTCTCACATACTCTTCACATTCCATGTCTCATATTCTAAAATCGTCAAACTATGGTATAAAATACCATATTCATTAATAGAAAATATTAGGAAATTATTATCTTGTAAGACCTATTGGGGTCTTTACTACATAATTCATGGTCAAAGATATTGGACTTAAAACATTAGTCATATTAGTCTGGTTGAAAAGACATTAAACATCCCAAAAAGTAAAAAATTAATTGTTACGTAGGAATCCATAAAATGGACCCTAAATAAAATTTGGGTTCTATATCCCAGAACCAAAACTTTTTATGGTTTAGGAAACAATCAATAAATCATAAACAAACTGAAAAAAACTTGTTATGTCAAAAAACCAAAATGGGAAGTCTAATTAAGAGTCAAGTTATACCTTCTATGCTCGCACTATAGTGAGGTTAGGAAATCATTATGGTCAAAAAAAGACAAAAATCATGTTGGGTATGTCATATAACCACTTAAAAGTCATTATTATACATACCGAGTCCCTTGAGAATTGAAAAAATAAGAGCGTTACATGATCATGTTAATTTGGCTATCCGAGGTTTTTAATTTAATATATATGTAATGGATATTATATTTCAAAATGTGAGTGGTTATGATTGATATAAACATTAGGATATGGTAAAGAATTTGCATTAGATAGAAAATGAGTTTTTATTTAGTTATTGAATGTGAAAAATGGTAGATATTCCACATCCTGGAGTCTCTCTTAGTTGTTACTAAATAATAAAGTGGAAGAAATAAACAATGGATATAGCAACAGTAATCTTATTGTATTCAGAAAATAGGATATTATCTTACATTATCCCTCAAGATCCTACTCATGATTGGTTCTTCTCCCCACATTAGATTAAACTAGTATATTCATTTTTCTAATGAATGCCCTTATCTATTGACCTCTATGCTTGGAATCTTCGTGTTCCATAGTTTCAGATGATATTTAATTCTTTAAACAATCTATGAGAGTGTCAAAATATTATATCTCCACAGTTTGTGAAATCATTAGATTGTAAACTTAGGCTTCATTAGTAACTAAGTGATACGACTCCATAGCTGTATACTTTAGAGCATATTCCTGGTAATTAGAGGCACTAAATTGGATAATTTTTTATTCACATGCAATAAATTCTTCACGAAAAATGAGAAAATGGTGGATAAATATATGTAAGTGGAATTAATAAATGATGACTATGTCCAAGCTAATGAAAAGTTTATGTAGGGTTTCCTCCATATCATTAATATTCACTAAGGGGGTCTGTTTGATAATAGTGCATATTTTATGACAATCCCATGTCTGTACAACGTGATGTTCAATGGCGGTATTATGATAATGGATTTTTTCATCCATTTATATTGGTATACATTATAGGATTATAGTTACGATATATAGGATCTCTCTAACTCTAAAATCCAGCTAAGAATATTCTACATCTATATTTTTAGTTTGATCTTAAAAGCTAAGCTGACTGAGATGGAATAAATCACTACAATTCCCGATGTTGTCCCACTTGGACCCTCCTCGGTGGAAGTGCCAATAGTTCTGGTCAACAGTATAGGTCCTGCACCAATCCACACAAAAGGAGGACCTACGGATAAAAATTCCTCATAATTCATATAATAATGGGTTGAACATCTATCTTACATAGAAGTGGGTAGGAAAAGGACCACGACTATCCCCTGGTTTATGAACCCATCAAAATGACATTAGAGCACTCCATTAGGATTGTAATTTACCCACATTTGGGCACACTCACATGATAAGATATTTAATGCTACCAGCAGAGGTAAAAGGATTTTATTTCCAGAAACCTCACGCGTCATCCACAACCACAATTGAAATAAAATGACTGGGAATAATCCTCTTTTGATTTGGGTGATGTGTAACGATTAAACCAGTTGTAGACATCGAATTTTTCATGAATACCTATAGGGAGTGCATGGTTCTAAAATGGTTACCCCATCTACTATATCAATACGAATCCCATCTCTCCATAAGAGTATGTGGGAATATTTTCTAGAGAACCCCATACATCTTCCAACATTGCTCCATAGTGTGATAGATAAGGCATGATAGTAAATTGTGGAAAAAACTTTTATGTATGATGAACACCATTAATTCCCATAAATTTTTGACGAATGGAAGAAATATTGATTAGAGTATGTTGAAATTTGAAATGAGGGATTTTGGATTTATGTTGATACTCGTATTATAGATAGTGTTATGAAACCCAACTGTATGATAATTAAAATTTCTCACTAAGGTGTTGCAGGGATCTTATCTCTTATATTTGGCCAAATAATTCAAAAATATGGGAAAAGTTCTGTAAAACCATGTTTATAAGTTATCTATCATGAAATTTGACTACCATCATTAAGGTCTAGATTCATACAATGGTATAAACATCAAGTGATGTAAAGATCCATCTTCTTGGGAACATGAGGAAAAATTCCAAAAAACTAATGTTATGAGAAATGTTGAGTTGGATTTTGTATCCCCGCATTGTATGTTTTCATTCTTCAAGAGTATCCTATTTAGAACTTTGAATACCTCACGACTAATGATTTTGATGTTTCATTTTACATTAAAAATTTCTCATTGGACCATTAACTAACATAAAAAACATTATGCAGTCACTGAATGAAATGCATGATTGGGTATGGAGGGGCTAAAAAACTAATTCCTCTATCATGGACAATAGGTCCCTCTTCAATGGACATACTTTCTCGGTGTATTCCCATATATTATCATTAGGTAGGAGCTCATCAAACACATTTCCATAAATGTGTATTCCCCATAATTTGAAGATATCCCATAAGATGACCTCGACTTCACCATGTGATAAGTAGAATGTATTTGTGCTTGAACACAATAGAATGATCAATTCATAAAATATATTGTTGAGTGAGTGAACTGAAAACTGGGAAACCAATAAAACCACACATAATCCAACAATATCTAATCATACGAGAAATTCCATGCAATTCTAGTGCACTAATAATTCCAATTCCCATTCATCTGAGAAACTCTCTCCAGAACTCAAGTCCCATTTAGAGATCCATCCTCTACTAAGATCCCCACGAAATATGTTTAAAATTGAATAATAATATCCAATTAAATATTTCATGGATATGAAATTACTATGTTTGTTTCTTTGGGTCCACATATAACCATTACAAAAAAATAAATTTATTTATAATGACCCAAAAATTATCATCCCAATAATGGAGATGTTCTCTTGGGGATGATGCTGAGATATCTCAATTCAAGAGGATAGAATATTCGAATCACCTAGTGGAAAAGGATCATCAATTTGAATTATTAAGTTGTAAAGTGTTAGTTGGTTGGAATATGGGTAAGTAAAAATTTCAAGTGAAAGGAGGTTATTTATAGTACAATCTAGAGGGATGATGTGATATCAAAAAATTTCTTCAATATTAACGTAAATTGTAGTTATTATCCTAATTTTGGTTGTTTAGGTGGAATACAGAGGCATTAAATCATTGTGATAAGTTCATCAAATTATATAAGATTGATTGAAAAGAGTGCATATAAAATTTTGAAAAAGTATGGTACTTTGACAGTGAGGCGCTCAGTCTGTGAGGTGATCATCCCATGAGGTGGTCAGCCTACTAGGTGTCAACCCTCGAGGTACTATATACATGTAGCATATAGTTTCTATGTGGGGTATTAAAAAAATTTATTACCCTTAAAGAGTGATTAGGTTCAGTTCATGTAATTTTTTTCCCCAAAAGAACAATGATTCATGGAAGGACTAGTAGAAGAAGAGAGTTATTACAGTGATAATTTCACCAAGAAATCTAGTAAATAGAAAATGAGTCAGCACCCCCTTTTACATGTGTGGAACCCTTTGTGGGTCCACAAATTTTCCACTTACCAATTTAAAATAGGAGTACTTTCTTCTTTGGAATCTCCTCCTCTTCATCCAGTTCAGAGAAAATTTCAATGGGGGAATTTATTGGGTCCTACAAATTCCACAGGCACCCAAAAAAGAATCCATGAATTTGGAAATGAAAAATAACTAATCTATATGAGAATTTGACGAAAATTTTAGAGTGGGAGAAGCTCTGAGGGAAGGATTGATACCATGAAGTGAAAATTGATTCATGAACTACAAATCACAATGGTGTTCTTCTCCTTTGAGTGGCACAACATGAACAAAATATTTCATGGTACAAGGTAGTGCCACAAGACCCCATGAATGAAATAAGGTAATTTGAGGGTCTAAATAATGATTTCCATCTATAGTTATATTCTGACCCCATGAAAAAAAAAATATTCTTAGGCACTGACAATATTTTCTATCTAGTGACATTGAAATCATTCAGGGGCTGGGGTATTCTTTTTGGTCTCTCACAAATGATGCATTGGGTGACACTGTAGACATCCAATAATATTGGTACTCATTCTCTCTATTCCACTAAAAGATAAACTTGAGGGAAACCAAATATAAAATTAAGAATACAGTATTAGGACATACCAGAGAAGACCCAAAACATAGATCCTTTAAATCTAAGTAGGTAAACCCACAACATAGCATTAATGTAGAGAGTAAATTCATAAAAAGTCTTATAACCGAACACTCTTTTAGGGACACCACAACTTGAACCATAATTGGATTTCCCCTTTGCGAACTACCTTCCCACGTAGAAGAAAACTATTCAAAGGGAATCGTTCCCCGTATAGCAAACTTTTAAACAAGAGGAACTAGAGACTTTGTAGCAAAATTCTATGCAGGTGGAACCCAACCCTATTTAGAAATAATACCTGTGAGAAGAACCTATATCTATGTATCACAATCTTTAATGAAAAATTACCCTCACCCACGTAGCAACATGCTTTGTGGTGGAACCCCATCATGTATAAGAGCATGCTATATGGAATGGCGAATCCTAGGGAGTTCTTCTCTCTATAACCCATAAATACCCTCTGTCATACCACCAGACCCAACATTATCCCCTTTAGAGACCAATGTAACATAATTATGACGAGTAACATTCCAATGAAACCTGATATGTATAATTAGATCATCCTGATCATTAGCTTGTCCTCTCAAGTCTATAAAATTATCTTAAGTGCATCCCTGGTGGTAACCTCCCTGACATGGTGGACCCTTGAAATGTTTGGATGTCTACATTATCGTGGTAATGAGGGTCCTGACCGTAGTGGTTCTCATGTGATTTTACACATTCTAGGGAATTATGGAAACTACTGGCCTTTCCCTTTGATGAGGGCTAGTGTTGGATCCTTCTATCATCCAACCTAAAATTAGATAAAGGGAATACATCCTAGAGTAATCCCCTAGACATTCTTGAGGGAGGATAAACTCTTTTTACTCTTCACTAGCATAGGTTTTAGCTAGATATAGCACAAGATGTGACTATCCTAGTTATCAAAAGAAAATAATTGATGAGAACACTGAAATCCCTCTCCCTCTCTCTTTGGGAACCAACATCCATCTATAGGGAGACAAAATCGGTTCATGTGATATTCCGATCTACTGCTTCCTCATATTTCTCATTCTGAGCATGAATCATGTGGGTTTAGTGGTTAGTGTCTATCATGAAATCATTATAATCTACAACATCCAATGGGCCTCCTCTATAGGTATAACCCCAACCATTATTCATATAGGTCTCCAAAAAGGTGTAAGACCCAACCAATTTATAACTAAATATACTTTTATTCCCAACTAAATGAGATATGTACAAAGAATCCATGTTATCCAAGACCAACACATAAGTTAACCCTAATGTTAGCCAAGACACATTCCTGATAGGGTTATATCTATCCTAGAGATCCACATTTCTTTAGATTCTATATCATAACCATAATTTTTGGGGAGTATCCTTAGTAAGGTCAAGCCCTTACCAGGGAGACCACAACTCTCCCTAATCCCTTTTTCTGCCTCAACATAATCCCAACACAAAACATTCACTAGGAACCTTTTTCTTGTACATTCATGATATATAATGTTAAACTGAATGGTTTAGTACTTTTCATAGGACCATTAATGGTGATGTTTCTTGTTTTGTGGAAATATAATATGTGGGTTTTTTCTTCTTCTCATGAGGATACATAGGAACCCAATCTTAGGGGTTCAATACCAACATCAAAAAAACTTATTTATAACTAAATAATGATAAACTCTAGATTGATCCATCGTATGTATTTAAATAATCTTTTTAATAATGAGGTATTAAAGAATCACTAATACCTCTATGAAAAGGGTTCCATTGTAAGAAAACCTTTGATACATACATGTCCTTCCATTGATAGAGAAACACAGATACATATAGATAATCCCAAAACCATGCAAGTCTAAAATTGATCATTAATGTAGGGTGATCCATGTCACGACCCGTCCAAGTGGGGCCCGTGCCACATCTCCGCAAACCCGCCTCAAATAGGCTAGGGGTTGGTGACTAGCATCGAGTTGTCATGTTACTAACATGGGAGGCATTGCCTATAAACCTGTACAGAAACACACATCTCCAAGACCACAAATCTGAAAAGTAAAAACTACTAAAAATGGAAATTTATGCATACACTAAAAATCTCAACCAACAGAGTACGACAGGAAATTAATGTACAACAAGTTTAAATCCCTAGTCCAAAAGTAAAATCCCACCAAAAGAGAGTCCGTAACAAAATCCAACCTGTAAAGAAAGGTGTTGGGACTACAATTTATATCCATAGGAACAGACCTCAGCCAGTCTGATCTTACTGAGTACCATCTAGTCCTGGTCTACCTAGAATCCTATCAAAGGCTCACTCGTCTGCACAAGACACGACACGTGCGGGAAAATCCCTTGTAGGGGTGAGTATTACAATACCCAGCAGGACACCCCAAAACCACAAAGGAATACAAAAAAGGAAAGTACCAAAAAGGAAAGATACATTCATCTCTACATAGTATATATCAACAGAACATTTAACAAGAATATCCAGATATACTCATACGCGATCGACTACTACGAAACCGCTACTAAGATCCAGCTCGAAGATTCCACTAAGCACACAACAAGGAGAACACACTCCTAGGTCCGAAGAGAGAGAGACACACGAAGTACTCATTGAAAGAGAATACACTCCACAAGTACTCTGAGAACATGATGCTCAGATGAGGATCATCACCAAGTCATGGGGTGATTCCAACAACTCAGTCTGAACTAATCCACTAAGAAGAGGATCAACACCTGGGTAATGTTGGTCATGTCGATACCCGGAACTCTACAAAGTGTTCCATGAATGTATAGAGGATCTAGATCTAAGTCTCATAGAGGGGATTCCAAAAACTCTATTTAGGAAGTCCTGCTGAAGGGATCATACTCCCGTATGTAGGAAATGATACCAGTAACCTTCTGGAGAAAGACAAGGGGATGAACCCTAAGGTAACTAGCCCAAGTCACAGAAGGAAACTGGCTCAAGCCATGTAAGATTGGTTACTAAACTTATAGTATGGTTATATGTTGTGTTCCTTGACCCCAGGTACTACCCGTGTAAACGGACCGTGTCATCTGTTCAAGCTGTGTTAAACACAACTACACGGCGTGTAAAAGAATCACATGTCGTGTTCCTTGACTTCGGGTACTTCCTATGTAAACGGACCGCATCATCCGTTCAAGCTGTGTAAAATGCGACTACATGGTGTGTAGAAGAATCACACGCTGGGTTCCTTGAATCCGGGTACTACCCATGTAAACAACCCATGTCATTTGGCTCATCATATAATAGTAACTACACGACATGTATTAGTATTAAACGTCGTGTTCAAGCACATGGGGCTCGCTCCGTGTACGCTGGACATGTGCTCGTACACGGTATATGTCTGTGTCACCTACCCATGTACTAGTACAAAGGGTATCCCGTGTATATGGATGGGTCTGGTTGGGGAAGGGTATACACGCTGTGTCCTTGGCCGTGTACCCAACCTGTGTCTGTGGACTCTCGGAGTACACGCTAGGTGGCCCGCCGAGGAACACATGCCGTGTAGTTGGGATATTTCCAGAAATGCCGCCTTCCTCCTCGCCCCGCGGCTGATCCTCTGGATCCATGGATTCTCGTCCGTTCATCCCGATACGCTAGGGGTTGGTTCGTTTCATCATATGAACACCAGAAAGAGTGTTTTCGGTCCTTAAATCGGATCATAATCCTCGAACGATCCATCTGAAGAAAAACTCCTGAAAAATCATATCTCTCGATCTGCTCTGAATAGTCCACAGAAACCATCGTCGCACCTCCGTGACAACACTCTGGGGTTGGATCTACAATCTCGGATCGTTGTTCCAATAAACGAATGTGCAACGATCGATTTTCTCCAAGAATGCGTAGAATGAAACAAAGAATGCGCGAGAGAAAGAAAGAAAATGAATCAAACAAGAGGGACGAACCTCGATCATTCTTCATGACGTTCTGGGTTCGTTGCCATTAGATCAAAACCACAACAATCAACAGATTATAAATCATTTGTATTTGATTTCTCGATAAAACCCCAAATAACACCCACCCGAAAAATGATCGATCCACGGGCTAATCGGTTCGTAGACTAGTCTGTGTTCGTCGTAAGAAACAAGAACGGGGAACGGAAAATCATAATAAAACTTTCTACCTGGATCTGCGACGTTTGTTGGTGAAGATCCGGTCACCGCGTCGTCGGCGGCGGCGAAAATCGTCAAGAATGTCGTCGCCACGTTGGGAGGTTTTCTCCAGAGCATCCAGAGCCGCCAAGCGTTTCCGGGTTATGAGGTTTGTAACCCTGGACCCCTGTGCAAGCCTTTATTAAAAAAAAGATAAAGGATATCTGTTGAAACAGATTTAAAAAGATTTCGCAACAGAATAAAATATTTTTATTAAATATTTTATTACTGGTACGTTCAAAAACTAGATTTCACCTCCGACCTGTGTCGGCCGATGTTAGGCCATGCCTAAGGTAAAATCGTTCTTCTTAACGCAACGGTTCCCTCAGATTTCTGATCCGAGAACCTTTTAGAAAGTTATTTCTCTTCTTCAGGAAAACCGCACGCGCATGTAATTTAATTATTAAATTAAATTCCATCATTTCTTCTGGGCTCACCGGGCCTCGGAACTGTACGTTGTCTCAAAGACTGGTCTCGAAATTATTCCCACATACTATTCAATTAAAACATGGTAAAAATAAAAGACATTACATCACACCAACCTTAGGGATTTTACGTCCCCGAAAATTAAAAACAAAGGCTACTCAAAAAAATTTGGGTACTGCACACGAATTTGAGATGATCGTGGATGGAACTCCATGATGTCGGACTGTCTCCTGCACATAGAGGCGTACCAAGCTCTCTTCTGAACTCTGCTCCCGTATGGCTAGGAAGTTGTCCGACATGGTAAGTTGATCAACGATCACCCAAATGGCATCGTGTCCCCTGGATATATGTGGTAAACCCGTAATGAAGTACATGGATATCCCGTCCCACTTCAATTCTGTCACCACAAGGGGCTGAGTCAAACTTGTTGGCACCTGGATCCTAGGCTTTACGTGCTGACAAGTAAGGCACCAAGAAACAAACTCTACCACTCTCTTCATTCCTGGCCACCATAACTGACGTTGGAGGCCCTGGTACATCTTTACCACACCTAGATGCACTTTCAAAAGAGATATATGGAAGTCCCTCAGATACTCCTCCCTTAACGTCACTGGTACTACTGTACGCCCTCTAAAAAGAACAACATGCTCCCCACCTTTTGAATATCCATCAGTGGCATCACCTGAGGATATCTGAGCACATAAATTCTCGCAACTATCATCCTCAAGATGTGCTTCCCTAACTCGTTGTATGAGGGGGGGGGGGGTAACAACCATCTATTAAAGGTAAGCTCCCTCATCTGCATCCATGAAGGATAAATTCAAGGATTCCAACTGCCTCATCGCCTCATCTAGAAACTGCGAACTGGATTTCCTGCTGAGAGCATCTGCCACAACGTTCCCCTTTCCATGTGTGTAAATGATCTCAACGTCGTAATCCTGGAGGAACTCAATCCATCATCTTTGTCTCAAATTCATATCCTTCTAAGAAAATATATATCTGGGACTTTTGTGATCAGAGTATACGGTAAAACACTCACCCATCAGGTTGTGCCGCCACATATTCAACGCGAAGACCACCGCTGCCAACTCAAGATCAAGGGTCACATAGATCTGCTCGTGGGGCCTCAACTTGTGTGAGCCATAGGCAATCAACACTTTCCTCTGCATCAGGACACATCCAAGCCTAGTTCTTGATGCGTCGTAGAACACTATGTACTCGACACCCTCCACCGGTAATATCATGATCAGGGCACGCGTCAGACTCAGTCTCAACTACTGCAAAGCCTGTTGGCATCGCAACTGGTGCTCTCAGGGTGTGTCCAAAACCATCCTTAGGTGTCTCTCATGCTCCTACTCAGACGCAGAGTACACAAGGATATCATCGATTAAGACCACTATGAACTAATATAGATAGGGATGAAAGATCCGGTTCATGAATCCCATGAACACTTCTGGGGCGTTCGTCACGCTGAAGGGAATCACCAATTACTCATAGTGACTGTAGTGAAATCTGAAAGTTGTCTTCGGTACATCCTCATCCCGTACTCGCAACTGATGATAGCCTGATCGTAGATTAACCTTCACGAACCTCCGTGCCCCACTCAACTGGTCGAAGAGGTCATCGATCCTTGGTAGTGGATACCGGTTCTTTACAGTCACCTGATTCAAGCACCGATAATCCACACATAGCCTCAAGCTTCTGTCTGCCTTCATGGAAAACAGCACTAGGGATGCCCATGGTCAAATGTTGGGCCTCAAAAATCACTTCTTCTACAAGTCTTCTTGCTGCACCCTCAGTTCACGAAGCTCTACAGGAGCCATCCGATATGCTGATACCGATATCAGTGTCATCCCAGGTTGCAACTCAATGCATAAATCTATCTCCCTACAGGGAAGTAGTCCGGGGACATCCTCCGAAAATACGTCCTCATACTCAGCCACTACTGCTGGAAACTGGAAACATGTGACATCTCTTACACCAAGGGATAGGCTAGCCAACTGATAGGATATAAGTTTCACCTTCCTACTCAAGAGTCCATCCTGTGCTGCCTGGGTATCTCTTTCACCGACAAAAGAGAACCTCCTTCCATCACTGCGGACACACCGCACCCTTCGCCTAAAACATTCGATCTGGGCATGAACTGTGGATAGCCAATCCATACCAAGAATGACATCGTAAGGAATCAACGCTACCACCAGGATGTTCCAACCGAAACTATCACCTACAAGGGTCAGGTCACACTATCTGCAAAGGTGTGTGATCTCTGAATCTTCTCTAGTCGGTGTTTCTAAGCGTAAGGGTCAAGTCAACTGCTCAACTGGAATCTCAAGGTCTCGAACAAGATAAGTAGCCATAAAGGAATGACTAGAACCTTTGTCTATAAGTACGACATCCAAAGTAGAAAATACATAGATTGTACCTCTAATCATTCCGGGAGTACCAGGGTCATATGCCTCTACTGCCTACAGTTGTCCTTGCCTCTATCCACCAGATCCCTGATCCTAGGGTGGACCTTCTAGGGGTGGTGGTGGGAAAGGGTCAAAACGCCGACCACCTCCACCTACCCTCCCAGCTCCTCTACCGCGTCCGCCGCCCTGTGGATCTGTCTGCTCCACACGTTGCCTCTGCCTTGGTTGTCCATCTACTGCTCCTATGTCAGTAGTACGTCGGGTCGGACAATCTTGAGTTAGATGTCCCCTGCCCTTACATGAGTAGCATCACCTCTCTCGAGGCTGGATGGATGTGCCATGCGAACCATGTACGGTAGATCTCCTATCCTGGGATCTCCTCTTAAAACGTCTCCCATGCTTGGGTCCCTGGAGTCGGCTCCCTGCTGCTGAGGTCTCTGCTCCAGCTTTCCCACTACTGACAGCTGCCGGCTGTCCCTGCTCTGCCAAGAAGATCTCGACCACCAAAGCCCGCTCGAGCACCCCAGCATAAGTAGGAATTCTCATAGTGACGATGCTAGCTCAGATATATCTATGCAATCCCTACTCAAAATTCTGAGCTCTGAAGTACCGATCTCTGACCATATCCACCATGTACCGCGAGAGGTCGGTAAACCTTGATTTATAGTCAGCCACTGTCATGGTTCCCTTTTAGAGCTGAAGAAGCTCATGTATACATACTGCTCTCAGGGTGACCGGTGAAAACTCCTCTCTAAATAGATGCTCAAACTCGGAACATGTAAGAGTCACCTCGTCGTGAGTCTGAATAACCAAAATCCACCATCTCCCTACCGAGCCCTGTAGGAGGCTCGCTTCCAGGATCACCATCTGGTCTGCTGGTCTCCTGAACAAACATAAGACTCTGGACACTGCCTCAAGCCAGTCCTCTACTACCTAAGGGTCAAGCTCACCTCAAAACCTGAGGGGTCTCTGTCTCTGAAACACATGGATCACGCTCAACCTGCACTTCTCCTCCACTGGTACAGAAGACAATAAACACTGCACCACAGGTGGCGGGATAACTAGCACACCACTCGATGGTAAAACTGGGGGATCTGGTCCCTGTATTCAGGCTTCATCACTGAGGGTGTCATCCTCGTGATTGAGCTACTAGATCCTAGTGGGTGCGCGTCACAAAGGAATCCTGTAACGAAACAAGATGTATCTCAGTTAGGGAGTATATCTGGAGAGCTGACTCATGAAGGACATGGAAACCACAACCAATTCCTATATGATGCATGTACCATTATTTTCCCTTGCAACCAGTTTTTTCATGTTCCAAGTCAAAAAGAAGGCTATCAGAGTCCTTGTGTATGGATACGTTGGCAGCCCGCAACAACACTGGGCTCCCTGGCCTGAAAGCCGAACTCGAAACACTTAACATTTTTACCCCAAACCGACTCATAGACTCTCGATCCTATGGTAGAACCGACCAACTTTGATACCACTCTGTCACAACCCATCCTAGTGGGGCCCGAGCCGCAACTCCCCAAGCCCGCCTCCAATAGGCCAGGGGCTGGTGACTAGCACCGAGTAGGAATGTTACAATCATGGGAGGCATTGCCTATAAACCTATACACATGCACACACATCTCCAATCCCATAAAGATGAAAAGTAAAAACTACTAAAAATGGAAATTAAAGCATACAATAAAAATATCAAACAACAGAGTATGATAAGAAAGTCAAGTACATAATGTGTAAAACCTTGTGCCAAAAGTACAAGACCACCAAAAGAGAGTCTGTAACAAAGTCCAACCTGTGAAGAAAGGTGCTGGGACTGCAATATTTAGCCGTAGGAACACACCTCGGCCTGTCTGATCTTACTGAGTACCATCCAGTCCTAGTCGGCCTAGAATCTTGTCAAAGGCTCACTCATCTACAGAAGACACGACACATGCGGGCAAATCCCGTGCAAGGGTGAGTATAACAATACCCAGTAGGACACCTGAAACCCCAAAGGATGAAAAAAAATGAAAGTACCAAAAAGGAAAGATATAGTCAGCTCTACACAATATATGTCTACATAACATATAACAAGAATATCCAGATATACTCATACACGATCGACTACCGTGAAACCAATACTAAGATCCAGCTCGATGATTACACTAAGCACGCAACATGGAGAACACACTCCTAGGTCCGAAGAGAGAGAAACACAAAGTACTCACTCTAGGAGAACACAGTCCACATGTACTTTGAGAACATGATGCTCAGATGAGGATCACCACCATGTCATGGGGTGATTCCTACAACTCAATCTAAACTAATCAGCTATGCAGAGGTTCAGCGCCCAGGTAAAGTTGGTCACGTCAATACCATGAACTCAACTTAGGGTTCCAAGAATGAATATAGGATCTGGCTCTAAGTCTCACAGAGGGGATTCCAACAACTCTATTCAGGAAGTCCTACTGAAGGGACCATACATTTGTATGTAGGAAATGATACCGGGAGCCTTTATCAGAAAGAACAAGGGGACGAACCCTAAAGGAACTAGCCCATGTCATAGAAGGAAACTGGCTCAAGCCAAGTAATACTGGTTACATGACGTGTAGTACGGTTACACGCCGTGTTCCACGCCCCCAGGTACTGCCCGTGCAAATGGCCCGTGTCATCCGTTCAAGCTGTAAAAAACACAACTACATGGTGTGTAGAAGAATCACAAACCGTGTTCCTTGAATCCGGTTACTGCCCATGTAAATGGCCCGTGTCATCCGTTAAAGCTGTGTAAAACACAACTACACGGCGTGTAGAAGAATCACACGCCGTGTTCCTTGACTCCGGGTACTGCCCGTGTAAACGACCCTTGTCATTTTGCTCATCGTATTAAAGTAAATACATGGTGTGTAGTAGTATTACACGTCGTGTTCGATCACCTGGGGCTCGCACCGTGTACACTAACCATGTGCCCGTACATGATCTTCGTCCGTGTCGCCTGCCCGTGCACCAGTACACGGGGTATCCTGTGTATCTGGCCGGGTCTAGTTAGAGAGGTGTATACACGCCATGTCTTTGGCCATGTACCCAACCCGTGTCCGTGTAATCCCAGAGTACATGACAGGTGGTCCGCTGATGAACACACATTGTGTATCCCATACTAAATGTCGTGTATTCAGGATTTTTCCAGAAACAACGTATTCCTCCCCGTGTTGCGGCTGATCCTCCAGATCCATGGTTTATCGTCCATTCATTGCGATACTCCAGGGGTTGGTTCATTTCATCATTCGAACAACGAAACGGGTGTTTTCAGTCCTTAAATTGGATCATAAACCTTGAACGATCCATCCGAATAAAATTGCCCGAAAACTCATATTTCTCGATCCGATCTGAATCGTCTGCCGAAACCATCGTCGCACCTCCGTGACATCGCTCAGGGGTTGGATCTACAATCTCAGATCGTTTCACCAAATAAAAAATGTGCAACGATCGATTTCCTCCAAGAATAGGTAGAACGCAACGAAGAATACACGGGAGAAAGAAATACAAAGAATTGAACCAGAGGGATGAACATTGGTCGATGTTCATGACGATCTGGGTTCGTCGTCGTTAGATCAAAACCACAAAAACCAATAGATTATAAATCTCAAGTACTTGATTTCCTGATAAAACCCCAAATCACAACCGCCCACAAAAATATCGATCTATGGGCTAATCGGTTTGAAGACAAGTCCGCATTCGTCGTAGGAAACAAGAACGGGGAAAAGAAAATCAAAAGCAAACATCCTACCTGGATACGCGGCGTTATTTGGAAAAGATTCGGTCACTGTGTCGTCCTCGCCGATGAAAATCATCTAGAACATCGTCGCCGTGTTAGGAGGTTTTCTCCAGAGCCTCCAGAGCCGCCAAGGGTTTCTAGGTTATGAGGTTTGTAACCATGCACCCCTATGCATGCCTTTATTAGAAAAATGATAAATGATATCTATTGCAACATATTTAAAAATATTTCACTGTAGAATAAAATATTTTTATTAAATGTTTTATTACGGTTACATCCAAAAACTATATTTCACCACCAACCTGTGTCGGCCGATGTAAGGCCTTGCCTAAGGTAAAATCGCGGTTTTGAATGCAACGGTGTCCTCAAATTTATTATCCAAGAACCCATTTGGGAGTTATTCCTCTTTTTCAAGAAAACCGCACGCATGCATAATTTAATTATAAAATTAAATTCCAACATTTGTTCCAGGCTCACCAGGCCTCAGAAATATACGCCGTCTCGAACACTGGTCTCGAAATGATTCCCACATAATAATAAATAAAAACATGGTAAAAATATGAGACATTACAATCCATGTCATTCATAATTTCTAAATAATAAAGGTTTAGAGAACATATCTTAAATCTATAAGAGAGTCCCAAAACAGCCAACAGTTCCACCCAAAATGGTGTTATGATCCCGAATTCTATGCATCTCGATCAATGTGAGTTATTAATTGTTATTGACCAAGTTACCAAAAGAACACCTACCTTTAGAACATAGTTCCACGAGTCTTCATGGATTTAAGAGACGTTGGGTGTTTTCAACTCCACGAACAAAACCCATTGGATACCATTTAGAAATGGTGCACTCGATGTGAGTGATTTTCCAAAATTCAACCACTATAATTAATCATTGGGAACCAAATTCTTTTTTCCATAAATAACCTTTTCATAAAAAGGATATTCTATGTACACCCTTATATGGTAGAAAATAACCTGTTTAATGATCATGGTCTTGAAATGTGTTTGATTTAGAACTAATCTAACACCAGTTAATTTTTATTGGTTTTAATCTCATAATTTTGTCTATTATTATTTTATTTACATGTAATAATTCTTCTATCTGTTTAGTTTGGAATACTATTCCTTACATAAAATTAGTAAGTTCACACGACAATGAGGTGTAAATATTTACAAAATTCATATCATTTATTACCAACCTAAATTAATGTTCAAGTATATTCCTACTTATCCAAATGAATCCTATGGATAAGTTACATGTAACCCTTTCATATAAAGGGTTACAATTATTTTAAATTAGTAGTCATTGCATGAGTAATCCCGGAGGCATAAACAGTTATCCCACCCTTTTATAAAATAAGGTATTATCCTAAAAAAATGTGGGAATTTCAACTTAAATTTTCCCTACCAAAGGTTAGTTTACAGACGAGCGATCTCAATTTAATAATATTTCTGAAAACTAATATCTTTAAAGAAAACATAACAACTTCATTCAAGCCCATAACTCAATATGTTCCAAATTCAAGGTAAGAAAAACAAAATTTATAATTATACATAGAATTTAAATCCTTAGATGCATGTATGATAATATAAAGATGATATTTAGCAACATTAATCTGAATCATACACATAAAAATTAATAATATAATAGTTACTGTTGTGTAAAAAATTGGTAATAATAAAAAATAAATATTTAATATTTAAACATGAGATAAATATTTATAAAAGATTCCAAAAATAAATAAATTAAAAATGGTTTATAATTTTAGTACATCATTATATGAACTCTATAAATTTGAATATAAATTCATTATATCCAAAAATAATATAAAATCATACATATTATTCAACATATGGAATTTTTGGTTAAATATATAACGCTACATGAAATATAAGCACTTAATTTGTCAATTTTATTATCAAATTATTTTTATATTAAAAATATATCATATTTATCAATTTTTAAACCCTGATCAAATCACTCAAAAATGTTCATCATGATGTAGTTTAAATAATTTACCCAATAAGGGAAACAACACGATCATTTAAAATCAAGTAATTATGAAAAATTCATAATTTGTATATAAACCCATTTATATTTGTTTGATTTGGTTTACTTTATAAGAACATTATAAATAAACATTATTATATCTAAATAACCACATTATTTCTAAATTAGAAGGCTTTCCATATGAATTCAAAAAGTTATTTCACAATATTAATATTTAATATTATACAATATTTATGTTACCCAAAATTTGATGAGTATAAATAAACACACCATTTCAAAAAATATGTTATAAGTTATATTTCATGGTTTTTTCATAATGGAATAATAAAAAGAAATATATTATAAAACTAGTTAATTAAATTTATTACAATGGATAATAAAAGAACCACCAAACACGTAAAAATATGTGCCAGCACCATAAGTGTGAACTCTATAGGATCATACTTTATGAAGAATATAATTTATAAGAGATGAGTTTCTATTAGAAAGAAAACAAAAAAATAGAAATAGATATATTGTAGAATATATGATAATTATATGAATGACGGGTTCAAAATGGATTATATAGAAGGAGTAATATGAATATTTCAAATATGATTTTTATAATATGATTATTGGAATCAAACCATTAAGAATTTGACCATTTTAAATCTGAACAATTTAATAATAATATTGAGGTGATAAATAAAGGTCATGATTAAATGAATAAAACGAATTGAAAAAAATATAAAAATGAATAATAACCAGGTATATTGACCAATTAATTTTAATATAATTATACTTATATATATTAAATTAAAATTATAATAGAAAATAAAAAGTGTTTTGGAGAAAAATACGTGATTTAAAACTACATAATTATTTTATTTTTTAATTAAATTTATAAAATATAGAAAATGATATTCATAAAAAGAACCTTCAATATAAAATAAACATATAAAATAAATTAAATTCTGAATGTTTCATAATTTTTTTTAACACTATAACATTTTCTTCAGAATAGTGAATTATGGTATAAATATACTAATATATTTTTCAACTCATAATGATTTAAAAATGATGAAATCATAAAAAAAATTATTTTCAATAGAAATTTATGTTATTTTATTAGTATTAAGTTTTTTAATGAATCCAAATCCTTTCTTAATCTATAATAAAATTTCCAAATACTACAATATAAATTATGGATTTAAAAATAATATTTTGTAGAAAACATTCATCTCTATGGAAAAAATAATATAAAATAATAAAACTCAGTTATAAAATCTTTATAAGATTATGTAAATGCCATTTATTACCAAACCATAAATCAATATCATGGGTATTCCAATGGTTTTTCATTTCCCACAAACTATATTTCCAAGGTCTATGTTTATAAATTAATAAACAATTCCCCCGCATTTTCTCTCAATACCCACCCATTCTCTTATTCCTCTCCACTCCACATTTTTTGATGAATTATATCCTCTAATTTTCTTTATCTAGAATATCTCCAAGGTGTTTATAATATGATAAGGTTATCTACTAAAGCATTAAGAATTTATCTCATAAGTAAGGTTACTCAATACAAATCTCTCATTTCCAATTACAAATACATCATTATATTGTCTTTTAAACATCCTTTTAATATATATATATATATTTCTAATTATATGTTGTTGTTATCAATTTGAAATATAATCATTGAGAGTTTAATTAATCCTTATCATTATACACTTTTCTTAAGATTTCACTATACTGAAATAAGTGTTGATTTTATTTGTCCTTACATTTTCTATATACTTTTCCTTTTTCATGTCTTTTTAACCCACTATTTCATAATCCATTATTGTGTTGATTTCATTTTATGTTATATTATTAAGGTATCTCTATATTTTTTCTAGTCCTTCCAAAAAAATTATTCCAATTTCACAATCTATCACTATGGCAAAACCTCGTTATAGACAAAGAAAAACTCTACTTTGGTTAAGTAAAAAGTGTTGGATTTTCCAAGAAAATACATCACTATCTGAATTCTATATGTTAAAATGGTTTTGGAAAAGATGATTCTAGTTGTAATAAACATCAAAATAGTTGTATTGGTATATCTTAGTCATAACCTTGGGGCACTGTTAATGGTCCCTTACTATGCACATGGTTGGACACTCTTAGGGGATATTTTATGTATAATAATTATATTTATTATAAACCAAACTAAATAATTTACTTTGTATTTTATAATTTATGTATTAATTTGGTCTCCTTGAATTTCATATATAATTTCTTAAACACAATGAAAATACATATTATTGATATTTACAAATTATCAATAACATTTTAAAGATCATAGGATGTGGGTAGTTTTTGAAAAATATGAATACCTAATTATTTATTTTTATATAATGATGGAATTAAGATACACATTATTACTATTTAATTAATAATTTAAATGTAACAACATATGTTTTAAAGAATTAATATTCATCCAAATAAATTAAATTTATTTGATTTATTGTGTTACATGAAATACTAGGTAAATCTTGAGTTACATGCATCCCTTGGTTATCTTGTACTACACACAACACTCAATTAGCATGTGTGACACATGAAACTGAGTTTTAAAAAAACCATGACATATTATCAATATAGTCATTTAAAATAGACTGTTATTCCCTAAAATTTAGACATCAAAAAATGAATAGTAAATTCGTAATTTTTAAATAATAATTTTAATTATTTTACATAAAGGAAAAAAATTTGATAATGCAAACATAATTTTCTGTAAATTCATTATATGTTTGAAAATATTTTTTCTCAAAGAAATGTTTTTTTATTTCATATATAAAGAATAATAAAATTAAATTCGGAATCTTATGGAAAAATTAATTTGATAAATAAAATTCATTTTTTATTCCAAATTTTAAAAATTAACTTATGATGATTTTTCTATATTTTTTGAAAATTTTATTTTTTGATGAAAAATGAAAAATACGTAGTTTTAATTGAAAAATACCTTTTTGTTTAATTTAATTATAATGATAAATTATAATTTTATGTTTTTAAATAGTAATTAGATCAATTAGAAATCTATTAATCCAATTTAGGTCATTCAAATAAATTCCATATTGAAATATAATATCAAAACAATGTAATGTTTTGATCAATTTCACTTTAAATACCCACATTCTAGTCTCGTCTGGAGGAATGATTTTAAATTATTTTCCCAACTTTTATGATCATATTATGGAAAAATTGATTCTATATTTTTAATCATCAAATTTTATAATTTATAACATGAAAAAAATTATTTTTTACTAAAATTAATTGTGAATGATGTAAAAATTTGTGATCATGGTTATGGTAAAAATTGGTTTATCGGGGGGGGGTAAAGTAAATATTTATTATTAAACTAAATATATAAACTTGAAAAGTTTTTTTGGATATATATTGACCATTATACATCTTAGGTTCGATAATGGTGTATTGAGGATCCCTGCAACACATGGAAAATGCAAGTGGAATTCCCCCTTTCAAAGATTTACAAGTATTCCAGTCACCTCACTAATAAAATACCACCCCTCTCCTCTATTCCTCAAACCTTCACATATATTTGGTATTAGAAAATAACATTCCATATAAACTATAAAATTACAAACTATGCCTTATATTAAGACCTTTAGTTAGTATAGAAAGAAAACCAATGAAGTAATTTTGGGAAAACCAAAGGAGAATACCCAAAGAAGAGGTAGTGTTCATCAACGAATGCTTTTGTTTTATATCTTTTTTAAAACACTTAAATTATTTTTTTATCATAATTTTATTATAAATTTATAATATTATATATAATTAGGTATTTTTAAGTTAATTTTATGGCCTAAAACTGCCCATACATCTATAAAATGGATTATGAAATCATCATTTATGTGTGTGGAGGACTACCGCCACACGAACCAATTTTGTTTATTTTTCCATTACCACCACTAAAGGTTGTATATAATGATGATAATGAAATTTATATATGATATTAATTATATTAATGATATTATTATTATTATTTTTTAATTGTTATATCATACATAATATCATGATTTTTATTTTTTGGTAAAATGATAACATCATTCATGTGTACGCCAAACTACCACCTAATGAAGTGATCCGATTATTTCACACATTACGTGGAACTCATTAAGGTTAAATTTCACAATAATATGTAAAATATATAATATAAAAATTATTCTATAATGATAATATATCATTTTCTTTTCTTTTATTCAAACTGACAAGAAAATGGAAAATAAGATTCACTCGTATGTATGGCCAACCCTCTCCACGAATGATGTATTTGATTTTCTACCATTAAATTTTATGTTTTAATCTAATGAATAATATATATATATAATTTATATTCTGTTTATATAATAGTTAAAATTAATGAAATTATGAAATCGTGATAGATCTAATAGGGTAAAAAAATATGTCAAAATATATATAAAAAATAAAGCATTTATTATCGTAAACATTTATTTAACATAGAATCATTATAAATGGGAAATAAATGGTCATAATGAAATAATATAAAGTAGTATATATTTTAATATGGTTATATGTTAGATTTATAATATACAAATATTTATTTTTATGGAGGTTTGAATATGTACGATATTATTCAAGACGTAAGGTAAGGGATTTTTATCTATCTTTTTAAATTTGTGAGACACATTCCATTTTCATCACTTATTTACTTTATGTATTATGTATAATACCCATGACTATATTTTATGAGTATTATATTTAGAATTTTACAGATTTACATATCCATTTGATTATCTCACTTTCATCGGGTTTAAGGTTAAAATGTTACCAAAGCACTATGGAAAATTTTTATTTATTTGGATTCATTGAGACATAAATTATGTTATCCATTGATAGTACTTTATGCGGTGTATTTATAGACCCTTTAAAATTTAATATTCTGAATTTATTTCTCCGCATGAAATTTAAAGTTCTTCTTTATGTCATTCCTTCGTGGGGAATATGATATAATGTTACCAAAGTAGTAATGTTTTATTGTGAAAATCTAATTATTTAACAGGATTTTTATGATTATGCATCCAATGGTAAAATAATATGATGTATCTATGAATAATTATCATGTATATTATTATCCAATGTTTATTCATGAAAAATTATTGTAACAGTTCAATTTTTACACTATTTAGTAATTAATATTATTGTCAAAATGTTTTTAAGAAAATATAACTTTATCTTCCTCTTCAGTTAGAAATTATTTTTCTTCCAAAAACATGGAGTTATATAAATTATTTTTAAAATATTTTAGGAATATCTTATGAGTTTTTAAAAAAATAAATGTTTACCAATGATTCATTTTTTATAAAATATTTTCAAATTATTATTTATGTCTTTTTTTTAATTGAATTCCTATTAGGGTTTTTTTGAGATTAAATCATTATTTTCACATGTATGAAATAAAAAAAATTCCGACGTCATGAAAAACCATTACCTTTAATTATCTATTATATGATTATAATATTTTTTCAGATAATAATGATTTCAAAAAATTTATGTTTTAAATAGTTTTCTTCCAATTCAAGAAGGATATTTTCTCTAAAAAACATTTAAACTATTTTTAAATATTTCTTTATAATATTTTGATTATATATTCAAATAATAAGGGTTTCAAAAAAATTTATTTATTAAAAATCATTTTTCAAAGCGAAAATGATATTTTCCTCAAGATATATATTAATTGATCATTAAAAACTATTTTTCATCTAAGGTGACATTTGTTGGATATACCTATTCCTTAATGGGGATATGATCCAAGGATACCATTCATATTATTTTTTAATGGTCTCTGTTTTGGTTTAATGATGTTTATGAAACCAATTTTTTCTTATGATGGTTATACCATGGGTATTTTTTATGAAACCCAATTGTTTTCATTGGTTATTATATAATAAAATAATTATAAAAACTATTAATTTTCCACAAGTAATGATATAATAAAATTTATATGATACTCATTTAATTTATTTGGTTAATATAGGATGAATTTTTATGACATTTTGGAACACCTAAATATGGGTTTCATTATGTAATTGGTGGGAACAATATCTACCTAAAATTAATTGGGTAATGAAATGGATATATCATGAGATAAACAAGGATAGAATTGGGAGAGAACCTATTACATTATGATAGGGATGGAATAGGAAGTGAAACTGGTATAGTAAGACAACATTCGAATGAGGTGTATATTTAGTTCAATAAAGTATTTTTTATACTACGATGGTCTGGGAAATAATCATTGACCGATATGGAAATTATTTTATATTATTTTGTTTATTAGAAAAATTATATGTCTAATTATATTGTTATGCTGTCAGGGCTCATGATATTTGATTATCATATGATTCATATCTTATGAAATGCCAATATTTATGCCATGACTCTAGATTATGATATTTAAGATGAAAGGTATAATTTATAAATGTTATTCTCATGTTATCATAAACTTATGTTCATGTTATTCATTTATATTACCATGGATTTATATCTCTTATGTTTACCCTTGCTGATCATCTGAGATCGCCCATTTATTATGGTTCCTTTCTCGAGGTTATGAAGAATGGTTTTATGTATGGTATGTATTTTTGGAGTACTAAATTGAAAGATATTTATGGGAAACATTTAAGATCATTTACCAAATTAGAATATTGCGTTCCATGTTTCCAAATGCACTTAATTATTAAAGTCCTCCAAATTATACTTTTGTAATGTAATGATATTTATAAAAAATAATGTAATATCAATATACAATACACTTGGTCCGGTATAGATGGAATCAAAGGATAGTTATAGTTAAACAGTAGATATTTGGATGATAAATCCTTAGAGATATCTCTATGGACATGTCTATGTTTATTTTTAAGGAATATTGAATGTTTAGGAAATTTCATGGAATTTTGTAACTGATAGAGTGAGAGGTTTCCAATAAATTTCAACTTTTTCTGGATAGTACGAGTGGATTTTACTAATGAATAGATCTACATAGGGTTAATAACACACAAAAAAACTAAATTTATCAAAGTTTGATCAGAAACGGGTTTATGTCAACAGGCCTTTCTATACACCTAGTTTGACACTCCTAAGGGATACGGTTTAGAAATTAACACACTCCTTAAAACCCATCCTGAAAAATTGAAATATAATACGGAAATTAATGAACTCAAATAAACCTAATATTTCATAGATAATAGAAGCTGAATTGATTTAGAAATCTTCTAAGAAAATTTTTAGGTTTATTTGGTTCCCTAACATGATTAATATATATTAAGTTATCCTCTTTGGTTTTAGTCAACGGATGAAACCCAAAGGGATTGTCTTAATACTAAGTGTGATGGAAAATGAAATGACTATACTCCTAAAAATCCAAATTTTATGGGAGTAGGAATGAAAAATATTGATTCTATACTCATACAACTTTCTCAAGATATGAATCATTATGAACTTACACATGAGAAAATTGAAGAACAATATTCTCTCGAGTCCCCCATGAGGAAACATCTAACATACATTATTTGAACCTCTGATCCTCTAGTTTCTGAGAAATGGATCAGTACCCCGGGAATGATATTTTCTATTCTCTAGTGTTTATAATATGAAAAAATTATTTTTTATATCTTCCATTTAGAATTTTAATCAATTTAATTGTGTAATATCTTCAATAATTGGAGGAAATATGATTAAATTGACACCATAGATTGGAATGACACTATGAACTTATTTTTCAATAAGTACATTCTTTATGATCTTTATAGGATGTTATATGATATTTTTATTGAATAAAATATAAAAATTTATTATTTTTTGGAACCAACATGGATAATTTTAAATGACTTGGTACGTAAGCTTCTGTTATAATCATATATCCTAAAAGTAAGGTTTATCAATTCTTTAGTGGCTTAAAAAAGGCTCTGAAGGGAGTTAGCAATAAGATATTTTTGTATCTATGATGATATTTATTGATGCTCTATATAGGTGGGAATTGAAGTTAGATTTATGTATCAAAATAATGGTTTTGGAATGAAAATAAATATTGAGTTCAAAGGAAAATCTAAAAACCCTATAGAGAAGAAGATGAGAAACCATTTATGCTCAAAGTGTGGGAAGAAGCATAGAGTAAATTGTCTCAAGGGGACTAAAAATTGTTTTAAATTTGGAAGAAATGTTTATTGGGAAATGGATTGACGATATGATGGGAAAAAGATAGCTAGAAATGAGAATATATATAATTATTAATATAATGAACCTCCCCCACTTTAGTGCTTCAAGTGTAATGAGAATGGGCATTATAATAACAAATTCCCAATCCTAAGGGTTAATGATGATGATCAAAATCAGTAACCACATAAGCCATGGGTTAAGGGTAGATCTCATGTGATCACTATTTCTAACATGGTTTGTGATAATGATGTGGTGATTGGTCTACTTACAAGACACTCTAGAACTTCTTATGTAATATTTGACTATTGATCATCCTGTTATTTTAAATTAAAGTAATTTTTAAGGGCATCAATATACCACCCAAATGTTTAGATGTATAATTATATGTCTAAAACACCAATGGAACAATGGTCACATATCTAGTATATTATTCCTCTATAGTTGAAGTTGGTTAGAATGTGCTTCTTAAAAATCATTCCATTTTTCCTCTAGTTGAGTTTTATGTCATCTTGGGCATGTATTTTCTTTCTATATATAAATCCCACAATAATTTTTAAGGATGGTATGTCATGTTTTATATTCCAAACTAACCTATGATCATCTATCAATGTGATGATATGTATGAACATACGATAAGGATAACATCCATGGTATGACTCTTAGTTCTCATTAAAAAGGGGAGTTGATCATATATACCTGTAAAGAAACTAAACATCGATGTTATACATATTGTATTAGAATTTATTGATGTATTTCTGGAATAATTACCCAGTCTTCCACCAAAACATGAAGTTTAGTTTTTAAAATAACTCTTACTTTGTTCCACACTAATTTCAAATACTCCCTATTTAATGGCCCCAATTGAGTTGATGGAAAAGATGAATCAAGTCCAATAAAGCCGTGACATGGGATTCATTCGGCCATGTGTGTCACCTTTGGGTTCCCCTTGCCTATTTGTTAAAAATAATTATTTATCGATGACAATCTACATTGATTATCGAGAGTTGATCAAGATCACAGTCAATAAAATGTATTATCTTTCCCTAGTTGATGACTTTTTTGATCATATATATAGAGGATGATACAGTTTAAAAATTTTAATTCATTATAAATATCATAAATTAAGGGTTTTAAAAAAGGATATACCTAAGAAGGAATTATGTATAGGTTATAGACAATATAGTTTTATAGTGTTGACTTTTGGTTTTACTAATTCCCCAACTACCTTAATAGATTTAATGAATAGAGTCTTTATAGATTACCTTGATTAGTTTTTGGTAGCACTTATAGACTGTATTCAAAACTATTCAAAAATAATGGAAGAGCATGAGGATCATTTGAGAGTTGTACTGAAGACTGAAATAATGATGAAACTATATGAAAATTTTAAATAAATGTTATTTTTTTTCTTCAATTTTTCTCATTTTTTGGTAATATAATTTAACACCCCGAGATTCTTTGAAATATCATTTTTCAAATAAATTTACTCTTTTGTATGATATTATATTCACACAACATTAATTATTGATTTTATTATATGAATCCAGTATGTATGATTTTTTTTCATGGAAAACCAAGTTAATATTTTGATAAAAACAACACTTATATTAGATATTTGTATGTGAAACACTATATTTGGCTTGTGTTTCACACAATGTTGAGTTCCATTGATAACATTTCATACATGAAAGATCTAGTTTTACCAAACTAAAACATACTATTATTATTATTATAAAAACTTTCATGTAGTTTCACCTAGAAATTGGAATGTAATTTATGAATATGATTAACTAAATTGTCAAAAATATGACTTAAATATATATATATATATATAAGTAATCCATTGGTTATAAATTAACAGGATATAAAAGTAAGAACTGTTTGAACATAAAAAAATTCTTTTTCTAGGAAAACTATCTTTCTATGCACAAACACGATTTTATCTCAATAAAATAACTAAAAAACTACTGATAGATGTTTTTAATAAAATATTTATAGAATATACTCAATATATTTTTTTATACTCATCTAATAGGTTTTATAAGAATAATATAATAAGAAATCTAATTTTATGAATAAGAGGATGTATTTTTCAAAAAGGCAATTTTATCACCTTTTAATGGGGAACCCATTTTAAATATAAATTTTCAAACTTTTATAATTTTTATTTGAAAAAATAAATTAAATTTCATAGATCTAGATATTAAAATATACATTGGGTGAATTATTGGTATTTTTAAAGAGGTTTCATTTTTTGATGAATAGTGAAAAGACACTGAATTTGAATTCAAAACTACTTTTTCTCCTAATTTTTTATATTTTTAAATTATATTTAAAATTGGTTTTAAAGTATATTTAGATCAATTATATATTTATATATTTCATTTCATTAATTTCAAATTTAAAATATATATAATAACAATTCCAACATCTGAACATTTTCACAATAAAACCCGTTGTTTTATCCCACGTACAACATTATTTTTATATTAATTTCTAAAAATTATGTAATAATAATTTTGAAAAATGGATTCAATATTTTGAAATATAAAAAAATATAAATTCAAAGAAGTTCAAATTAGTTTTTTACCTAAATTATGAGTAAAATTAATTAATATTAATTATAGTGATTAAGGTAAAATGAGTTTACTTCTTGGTTAAAATTTATTTTAAGGGTCCAAATACCCTAAAAAAAATTCCTAATATCTATTGGATATCCATGTTTAGAGAATATCCTCCCCTTTCTCTAAAATTGAAAATTATTGGAAGAACATGATGTAATAGAGACCTCTCAATATTGTTTAACATTTTACATTTACAAGAATTTTATTACCCATGGGGTGTTAGTAGAGTGGCAGCCACATATTGTACCCCTCGCTCTCTATGGGAATTGGCCCAGGCTTGAGTCTCACCAGACTTGGAAAGTGTGCGTATTATGCACAAGGCGATTCAAAGCCATCTGTTTAATTGGGGAGCATGCGTCGTGCTCTAGGGCTTGGAGGCTCCCTCAGTGGGAGTCAAGAGTTAACCTTACACATGTTTTGCACATAAGCCTCATCCTGGTTGTTGAGGACTTGAAAAGTGCATCCAAGAGACTCGAGATCAAATCTGGGTGGAGATATATTTATGGGGTACTGTAGTAGAACTGTAGGAGGTATTGTTCGGTATTTTAGCGACCGATACTATTTTTCCATCTAGGATGTTAGTCCACTGATTTTGTCCTCGGGTCCTACAAGGATTTTAGGCCACCCAAGGCCTTTGGGCCAGTTGAATCTCAAGGCCTTTGGGGCACCATAAGGCGTTCAGGACACACCACGAACTTCGGGCCACATGAATATGTTGATGTACTAGTCAGACTACAAGGGAAAATGATCTAGATGAGGATCATAGAAGGAACATTCAACAGAGAAGATCTAATCAGAATTGGAAGAATTAGTGGGTATGGAATTGCCATCAGTATCGGTCCTATGTAGCTCTACACAGGACAACTTCTTGACCATCTATGTGAAGAGGGAGTGTTGATATCATTACATGTTCTTGGGAAGAAAAGTTCCAAGTTTTCTGGTCTAGGGGATTTCGTTTAAGGTCTATGAGTCATGTAATTGTCTCTAATCCTTAGGGACTTGTAAGGGTCCATCCTCACCCATTGAAACGTGTATTATCAAAAATAATAAAAGAGGCCTTAGAGTCATTCAATCAATAGGTACTCACTCCCCATCACTTCTTTCCACCACTAAAGTATTTTTTATAAAATAGAACCAACCCAAATAATATCCCAAATTCTCTCCCTTAATTATATAGGCCTAAATTTCATTATAAATCCAACCATGTAAGCCCTTTGGTGTAAACCAAAAGGAGATACCAAAATAAGATGTAATATCAATCGATAAACACTTTTGTATTATTTCATTTCTCCACCTACTCAATTATTATGATTCCATGGTGATATAACCACCCCATTATTCTCAATATACTGATATGTTTTTTATTATAAGGGTTATAACTAAACGGGCACACACTTCCATCAAATGTGTAATGAACTTACTATTTGTGTGTACAGTGGACTACCGCCTCACGAAACAATGTCATTTTTTTCTATTACCTAGGAATGATAATGGAAATACTCTTTTTGTAAGATATTAATGATTTTTTTGTCACATGTAATTATTATATAAAATTTGTCTTCTTGTTTTCTATTTTGTGGGAATACAATATCTTCATTTTGGGATGTGTGGGCCACCACTTCCTCAAATCAATGTTATTCGTTCATACATTACATGGAATGTATTAAGGATGGGTTCAATAAATTTTTATGATATATATGACATAATAATTTTAATGTGATTATAATATATTTATATACATATATTTAATTTAATTTATTTCATTCAATACGATATAAAAAAGAAAATATTGTTCATGTGTATGTATAACCTACCTTCTCTATGAATAGTGTATTCTATTTTAATATTTCCATATTTTTTATATTATTATAAATATTTATATACTTAATATATATTATATTTATATAATTTTTTACTTTATGTAAATAATTAAATCACAATATAATTTATTGTATCAAGAATAACCATTCAAAACATATTCAAAAAAAAAGTAGATATTACACGAAATGTAACATTAAATTATTATTATTAACAAATGAGTAATATAATTTCATATTTAAACCATATATGGTATGATATATAGTAATATGGTTCTGTTTTATATTTCTTATATACTTATATTTATTATACTTGTGTTTTTAATGTGTACATGTTAATTCGAGACTTATAGTCAGGGTTTTTTCGTCACACTTTTATTTGTGTGAGATTTATGCATTATTCACCAGTTCATTATTTTGTGTGGTGTATATAATTTCCATGAATATATTATATTATTATTCTACATAAATATATTGTTATTTACATATCCATTTTATGGCCTCTCTCTCATGGGGTTTATAATTCAAACGTTTCCAAATTGGTAAAGTAATTTTTTTTCTCAATTTTCCTCCATTGAGACACATGCCATGTTATACACCTATATTATTATAAAAGGTGTATAAAATTATATTTTAAAAGTAATATCATTAATATAATTCTATTAATGATAATTTAATCTTATTGTAATATTATCTTTCATGGAGATTAGTATTCAAAGATAAAAAAGTTGTAACAGTTTATTTCTACAATGGAATCATTTATCGAGATTATTTATAATTACACTTACAATGATTAAATATTATAATCCATATCTCAACAAATAACAAAAAATTTCTAATACTTTGTTTATTCATGATATATTCTTTTAATGGTTTTATTTTTCACTCTTTTCAACTTATGATAATTAAGGAACTATTTTTTATAAAATATAACTTTATCTATATCTTCAGTCAGAATTATTTGGTCTTTAAAACCTGTGATTTATAAAAAAAGTTTCATAAAATGTTCTAGAACAATCCTATGATCATTAAAATAAATTTTTACCCAATTTTTACATTTTAAACAAAAGGTATTTAAAAATTAATCTTCTTGCCATTTTTTGATCGATTAAATTTTCTAAACATTTTACTGTGGAAAAGGAATGTTTAACATGTATTGATTTATCCTCCATTATGACCATAAAATTTTAATCGTTAATTTCAAGTCCACAATATAATGTTTTTATTAAAAAGTATTTTCTTAATATTCTATAATTTCTTTTAAAGTGGTCTTTAATGTACATGTTTTTTAAAAATGTTTGATGTTGATTAAATTTTTTAAATGATTTTTAAATATTCCCTTAATTTTTTTCAAATAAATTTTCAATGAAAAATGTTTTCCGAATTGTTTTAGGTTTAAAAATATTTATAAATGCTACCAATCATCCATTATAAGTTTCCAGATAAACAAATTTCAAAATGTTTTAAATATTCCTTATTATGTTTTAACAGACTAACATTTTCAAAAAATCATCTTGATTCATTTATATGTTTTCAAAGAAAATGTTTTTAAAATGTTTTTAAGCTGTAATTATAAGTTTTTAAAGGAATATGTTATCGAAATATTTTCAATCATAAATTTAAATTTTACAATGAAAAATATTTTCAAATTGTTTTTAATCTTTTTTTATAAGTTTTCAAGGAACAAGGTTTTAAAAATGATTTCATGATTCCTTTATATGTTTTCAAGGTTATTTTCATAGAACATTGGCTTACAAATGTTTTATATTATAAAAATTGTTTTTTCAAAGAAGAAAGGATATTTTCATGAAAAATTGGATTCAAAATATTTCTCAGAAATGATTTTACATCTAATATTAAATGCATTTTTGTTACTCAATCCTTATAGGTAATATGATCCAAGGGTTCAATTCAAATTTTTTCTCTAAATGGTTTTTGTTTTGATGGACTGAAATTTATGAAACATGCCACTCATTTTGGGGTTATATTTTATGAAACCCATTCCTCATTCATGGGTTATATGTTTATGAATCTAATTTCTCCTTCATGGGTTATGTGGTTATAAAAACCATTTCTCTATCATGGGTTATATATTTTGGAAACCCTCTTCATTTCATCTGTTACATTTTTATTAAATAGTTATGAATTATATATCTTTTCCATAGGATATGATATGATTACATGTTTATGATACCCATTTTATTTCATGGGTTATGATAAGTTTTTATTTATTTTTTTCACATTTATGTACAATTTTATAATGAGATGGGTGTGACCTATATCTTCGTTTAATACATTGGGTAACAATTCATATATCCGGAGATAAACATGGATGGAAAGGGGAGTGAACTCCATTCAGTATAATATATTTTATACTAAGATGGTCTTGGGAGTGAACATTGAGTACTAAGATGGTCTTGAGATTGAACTATGACCACCAATGGAGTTTTTAAAGTAAACCCATTCCACGATGATAACCTTATCATTATGCCTTGACTACTATGGAAATCTTTTTGATATGATTATTTGTCCTCCACAAATTCTATGTATTATTACTATACTATTCTCTCACGGTTTATTCTCTTCATTCCCTTATGATTATTGACTTATAAACTAATAATCCTTATTCCATGACTGAGTTATTTTATATGTTATATTTAGGGTATGATTTTAAAATGTTACTCTCATGTTCTCAAACACTTATGCCCAGGATATTCTTATATATCTCCTTTATTTACCCTTACAGAACATTTGAGCTCACTATTCCTTATGTTTCCTTTCCCTGGGTTATGAAGATTGGTTTTAAGTACATGTAATCAATGGGATGATCTTTTTCGAAAAAATTGAAAATATTTCATCACGTTAGAAAATATTGTTCTATGTTTTTAAATACTCTAAAAAATTATGGACCTCAAGCATGTAATTTTGTAATGTGATGAATATTCATCTAAATTGATGTAACATTCATGTATATTAAGCCTTTGTTTATATAATTGGAAAAAAAAAGGTTCAGTAAACCTTTGGAAAATATGATGTTAAAAATTTAGTGAGATCCCTTGGGATATTTCCAAGGATGTGTCTATGGATGTCTTAAATGATAAGTTTAAGGTTCAGTTAAAGTGTAGGCAAATTCCCTTCAATTGTAGTAAAGTATAGAGAGAGAAGTTTCCTATAAATACATTATTTTATTGTTACTACAAGTGTATGTGGCTATGGAATAGAAGTAAATAGGGGTAATAGACCCCAAAACACCTTATTGATCCTGACTTGATTAGGAAAATGTGCCTGACAATAGGGCTTACTACACACGTGGAATGCCACTCTAGGGGGATAGGCATTAGAAATTCCAAAACTTAAAAAAAAATATCACGAAGGATTAAAATAGAAGATAACTATGAATAACCCTGGATAAATCTAAGGTTTCATAGATTCAATATGTATGATTCGTGATTTAGACATCCTATAAATAATTTATCATGATAATATCCATTTCTTCTATGATAATTATTTCTCACACTATGCTTTCTGGTGTATTTCAATTAAAAAAAAGAATAGATTGGGTTAACATTGAATTTTTTGATGTGTAAATTATAGTAATTATGAAAATGGATTTCCCAAATTGAAATATCATGCTGAGAATCAAGAAGCTTGTCTGTGTATTGGTTATACTGTTGATGAAAAAGAGACTGCAAACCATATGAAAATTTTATGGGATGTTTTAACAGTATTGTTTACATTAAAGATAATAAGAATGATTAAATTGAGGCTGAGTAACCTTAAAACATGATTAATATTTCATATTCTAGAAATGGCTTATTAAGGAATAATTTGATGAATCATAAGTAATGGTTTATGAATAATTTTTGATGATTGAAGTGTATTTTTATTATAATTCATGAATTATGTTATATTAATCAGGAAGTATATATTTAAAAAATATATTTAATGGTGCTAATAAACTATATATTAATTTTATATAAATAACATATTTTGATTAATGGAAGGCATCCCTTGATGTGTTTATGATGATGAGAAAATTGTGTTTAGCATTGATATAGAGTTGATTGACATGGATAATGTAAATTGGATAATACTAATTACCAGAGAACTGATTTTTGATTTGTTAACAAAGTGTAATATTTTATCATGGATGAAGTTAAAACTTTTTTTCTATTTATGGAAAATATAAAATAATATTTGGAATAAGAAATCATGCATGTTATCAATAGGTATTTAGAGTAATTTTTATTATTATCATGTTACAAGAAGATACATGATTATGGTATTAACATGTTTGATATGTGATAATAAAGTGACACATTATGATATATGGGGTATCAATGTTAATATAATTTTGAGAAATTTAGTGACCTTATTTCGAAAAAATTTTATTTTCATTTTTTGGAAGGGTTAAAAGGTTATCCATTTATGGAATGGTTTAAGTTAAAATTCTGACGAGGTTTTAGTGATTCGATTTTTAGTTCCCCATATATGGAATTATTCATATCACATAACCTGTACCAAACATTTTATTTTGATGATAATTAAAGACATATGTAATGATTTATTATTATATTTATGGATGTCATAATCTATTAGTGATTTAGGAATTAAAAATTCAAATTCATTTTCTAGAGTGAGGAATGAAATTTAAATTGGTCTAGGAGAAACCAAAGGATTATATTATACATATGAAATGGAATCAAATAAATTAATTATATTTTATTGTGAAAAAATATTAAACATTACGAAATGGATCATTATGTGTTTTTTCTTGTGATCATTATTTTTTATAACATCATTGTCCATTTTAATACCTCTTCTGTTTATGGATTTGTGATCATTAAAATTCTATTGTCCAAGTACTCTATGAGTTTCCTTCAGAATTTGATAGATGGATTTCTATTTCATGTCCATGTTATCAATAGCTACATATGTTCTCATATGTGGGATCCTGGTTATGAGTTACTTTGGGTAACTGCAATATTTACAACTTTCCTTTTAAAAGTTAATTTTATTGTTAATTTTGATGATGTGAGTTTCTATGAAATGATCTTTAAAGAAATAGTGCTTTGATAAACTATGAGAATTTTTAGGTACAAATTCATTTTAAGGGGATCAATATTTAACACCCCAAGATTTTATGAAATATATTTTTCGAATAAATTTAATATTTTTTATATTATTCATTTCACACAACATTGAATATAGAATGTGTTATACAAAAGCACTATGTTTGGTTTTATTTTTTGGCAACACCATGTTATAACTTCACTACATAAAACAATCAGATTAGATTTTGGTTCATGAAACACTTTTTTTGGAATGTTTTACACACAATGTTGAGTTCTTTCAATAGCTTTTATTACACATAAGACCTTGTTTTACCAATCTATAAAGTACTATTAATATTATTATAGTTGTCACATATTGGTTAGAATGGATGTTATGAATAAGATTAACTAAATATTGAAAATATTATTTAAAATATATATTAAATGAATTTTTAGTTATAAACTAACTAGGAATGAAATTAGTAAACTATTTTAAAATAATGAAATTCATTTTCCAAGAATTATTTTTCTATGTACAAACACCATTTTATGTCAATAAATAAAGAAAATTATTAATGAATGTTTTTAAAAAAAATTATATATTATATATGGGAAATTTTTTTATACTCATCTAATAGGTTTTAAAGGCATAGGAAAATAAGAAATTCTATTTTATGAATAAAAGGAAGTATTATTAAAAAAATGTTATTTTAGATCCTTTTAATGTCGAACCCATATTACATATAATTTTTTACACCATTATAATTTTTAATGGACAATATATTTTTTTAATTAGGATATGAACATATAATTTGATGAATTTTGGGTATTTTTATGAGAAGTTTTTTTGTTGATTAATAAATAAAAACACTGCATCTTAATTTATAAACAATTTTTTATCTAATAAATTTATATATTTTAATTTATATTAATTTAAAAAAAAATTAAAAAATTATAAATATAATAATAAAATAAAGTTTATTGGAATAAATTTACCAATGAAATTGGATATAAAAGCAATTCAAGCATTTCAAAATTTTCACATTAAAAATCCATTATTTCATCCCGTCTACGCGATTATTTTTAAATTAATTTATAGAACATAAATTATTATAATTGGAAAAATGTATTCTATAGTTTCATTTATAATAATTTATAATTTATAATAATTCTAACTTATTTTTTTACACAAATATTTGTGAAGTTAATTAAAATTTATTACAATGCCTAATCAAAAAACAAGTTTACATCGCTGTTAAAGTTTAGCATAAGGGTCCCAATACCATAGAAGCATGTGAAAAAACCAATGTATGGAAATATATCAACCCTATCCTAAATTTTATCAAAAATAAATTCTTAATTTAGGTACATTATGTAATACATAACTCTCAATAGTGTCTACCTTTTTCTATTAACAAGAATGTCCCTCCTCATCCATTATAAAAGGGAACTCATCCCACATTCTTCCTCACACATATAATTCCCTTTTTATTCAATAAAAATCAAACCAAATAAGCTCTACAATTCTCTCCATTCATCCTAGAAGACTCAAATTGGAAATAAATTCTTCCAAGGAATACCTTTGGTGAAAACCAAAAAGAGTTACCCAAAGAAGAGGTAACGTCTTTCAACAAACACTTTTATACTATTTTGTTTCTCCACAACATAAATTATTTTTTATTACATGATTATATAATAATATTATTATTCAAAATATTCTTATATATCTTTATTCCAATGTTTTTACCTATACCTACACACACATTCATCAAATGGGTAATGAACTTATCGTTTGTATGCACGACAAACTACTATCATGCAAAATGATGCCAGTAGATTTTCCATTACCACATCTCATGGTTGGTAATAATAATGTAAATTATATTTTCATATTATATTTATTTTATTGGTGATTTATTTATTATTATTTAAATATTATATTAAATTTAACTTCAATCGTTCTATTTTTTGGGAATGCAATAACTTCGTATTTGGATGTATGGACTACCTCCACCTCAAAGGAATGTGATTCGTTGACACTTTATGTGGAATGTATTAAATATGGGATTATTAAAAATATATGATATATATGAAAACTTATATCTAATATATTCTTAATATATATATATATATATATGTATATTTAAATTTCATTTACTTTCCTTCTTTCAATATGAAAAGAAAAATGAAACAATGTTCATGTGTATATACGAGCTACCATCACAATGAACAATTTATTACATGTCATATTTCTATATTTTAAATATTATTATAAATAAGAATATAATGAATATATATGATATTTATATAATATTTTACACGTTTTAAATAATTCAACCATAATATAATTAATAATATCAAGAATAACAAGTCAAAACAAATATAAAAAACAAGCGGATTTTACATGAAACATAACATTAGCATAGAATTATTAATAAATGGGAAATATAAAGTCATAATAAAATAATATATAGTATTATATGTAATAATATTAATATTTTCTAGATTTATAATATTCTTATATTTCTTATACAAGGTTTTTTAACATATATGAAGAAATTAAATACTTAAGGAAAGGTTTTCTAATCAAATTTTATTTATGTGAGATTTATACCTTATTAACCACCCATTTATTTTGTGTTGTGTATATGATTCACATGAATATATTATATGATTATTATCATTAAATTTATGGGTATTTACACATCCATGTCATTATATCTCTTTCATGGGGTTCATGGATCAAAGGTTACCAAATAAAAATAATATTTTTTTCTAAATTTTCCTTCATTTAGACACATGTCTTGTTATACACATTTATTGTGATATGATATATATACACTTCACTTTTACATGTTATATAATGAAATTAGTTATTTTCATGATATTTTAAGCTTCATATAATGTTATTTATTAACGGGTATTATGATACCAGAGTGGAATATTTTATTTCTACAATATCTTTGTTTATCAGGATTGATTATGATTATGCTTTCATTGATGGAATATTATCATATATATCTCATTATATATCATGAATTTTATTTTACTCTGGTTATTCATGATATATTATTAAAATGGAACCATTTCTTCACTATTTTTTACTTTAGATAAGAATGTTTTTTAGGAAATATGATGTTATATATCTCTTCGATTAGAAATCTGTGTTCCATCAAATCTATGATTTCTAAAAATGTTTACAAAAAATATCTAATATTATATTATTATATTTAAATTAAATCTTTAATGATGTTTTAACATTAAAAAAATGAGTCTTTTAAAATGAATCTTTTAACATTTTTTTGATTGCGGATATTTTCTAAAAAAATTTCAGTGGCAATAGAATGTTTGGAATGAATGAATTTCTCTTCTTCCATGAACATCACTTCATTGATGATTCCATTTGAAGTTTACGAGATTATTTTTTATGAAATTGTATCACCAATATTCAGTAGGTTTAATGGTTTTAATGTGTTTTTAAATACAGTTTTTTAAAAAACGTTTTATGTTCAAGAAGTGTTTTAAATTATTTTCAATGTTTGATTTAAATTATTTTCAAACTATTTTAAAAGAAAAATGTTTCAATTTTTTTTTCTAATTAAAATGTTTTTAATTTTTTTTCAATATCCCTTTATATGTTTTTAATAAAATATGTTTTCAAAATGTTTTGAAGATTCCTTTTCAAATTTTAAAATAAAAATGTTTTCAAATTATTATCAAGATCACTATATAAGTTTTCGAGGATAAATGTTCTCCAAATGTTTTAAAGAATACTTTATAAGTTATAAAAGGAATTTGTATTTCAAAATATTATCAATCATTCTTTATATTTATTCAAAGAAAATGGTTTTCAAAATGTTTTCAAGCTTCTTTTATAAGTTTTGAGGGAAAATTGTTTTAAATTTTTTATCAAGATTCTATTATATATTTTCGTGTTATTTATAAATAAAATGGTTTTTGAAATGTTTATGTTTTAAAAATTATTATTTTCAAATAATCAATTAAAATTTCCTTATGAATTTATATTAAAATATTTTTCAAAAATAATGCTCGATATAAGATGACATCCATTGGAGTTAATCATGAATTACTGGGGATATGATCCAAGGGTTGTATTCATATTATTTCTTTGAATGATTTATATTTTGATGGAATGATGTTTATAGAAATAATTTATCTTTGATGGGTTATATGTTTATGAAATCCATTTCTCTTTCATGGGTTATATTTTAATGAAAGCCATTTCCCTTTCACGAGTTTTATTTTTCTAAAGCTCATCTATATTTAATGGCTCATAATCATATGAAACCTACTTATTTTCACGATATAATCTTTGATGAAATGGTTATGAAACATATATTCTTTATATAGGTTAGGATGTGATGAAATGTTTATGATACCCACTTCATTTCATGGGTTATTATATGATTTTTTATGATCATGTGGCACACATTTGTATGATTTAATTATGAGATAGGCGGGACCTATATCTCCCTCAAATTAATTGGGTAAATATTTATCTCTCAAGAGATAGACATGGATGAAATAGGGACTGAATTCAGTTCAATAATGTAATTTGTGGTATAAGGTGGAATTGGGGGTAAATCTTAACTACTAAGATAGGTAAGGGAGTGAACCAAGACTACCATGATGATTTTGGGGGTGAACCCAATCCGCTAAGATGGATTTATAATTAATTGTCGACTATTATGAAAATAATTTCTATATTCTTATGTGTTCGCCACAAATTATATATCTTATTCATATGTTATTCCCTCATGGATAATTATCCTGATTCCCATATGATTGACATCTTATGAACTTCCAATAGTTATTATATGATGTATGTATATGATCTTCAATATACAGGGTATGATCTTAAAAACTTTTTCTCATGTTCTCATACCCTTATTCTCATGTAATTTTTACGTATATCCAACATTTACCCATACTGAGAATTAGATCTCTCCCATTATTATATTTTTTTTCCAAAAGTTAGGAAGAAAGGTTTAAAGTATAAGTACTAAGGGAATGATATTTATGGGAAACATTTAAGATATTTCACCAAGTTCGAATATTGTGTTTCGTTTTTCCAAAGACACTAAATTATTACGGTCCTCAGGAATGAACTTTTGAAATTTTCTAAATATACATCTAAAAAGATATAATATTCATGTATGTTAATCTTGGGTTATTATATATATTTTGAATAAATGGTATATGACACAACATGAATTTAAGGTAATTGCGAAGGACATCAATCCCAAAATGTCATTTACAATGGGAGTCCATCGCAAATACCATGTCACGGATGGTAGCGTCGCAAATGTGTTTATTTTTGATGATCCACCGAAAATGTGTTTATTTATAATGATCTACCGAAAATAATATTTTTTTTCGATGTAAAAATGGTCCATCGCAAAAGACTTTGGTAAGTGTTTTTAAATAATCTGTTTCGACGATTGGTTATAAAATGTTCAAAATTTTATTTATGGAAGATGAAGTCATATGTTGCAAATAATATCTTTTTACAAAAAAAAATATCTAAATCAAAATTAATAAAAAATAATGGAAATTATTTAAAAAATCTTAAATTAATATTAATAATTTTTTTAAATATATATAATTATATTTAAAAAATGTAAATATTAAATAAAATAAAATTATTTTAAAAAATAAATATACCTAAAAATAATTTAAATAATTTAAAATTTTGAATATAACTAACATATTAAATATGTAGAAAAATAATATAATTAATAAATATATTTAAGAATATTTAAAAAAACATATATTAAGTAAAATATGATAGAAATATTAAAAAATATTTATAAATTTACAAATATTTAAAAGCCATCATAGAAAATTAAACAATTTAAAATTTACATGAATGTAATACATCAGTTAAAGAATAACATGTTTATCACATGAAATTACAAACAAATCATATAAATGTCATAAATCATCTACTATCATCTGATGGAGGATGATCACTCAAATGACCAGTGGGAGCCTAAATGAACCGAAGGCCTTATTTTTTATTTTTATTATGGATAATACCCCGTTCTAAGGGTTTAAGTGGAACCCGTATATGACCCATATTCCCAAGGCCAATGCCTGACATGACCTGCAATACATGACCTAAAGGCCCATAGGCCTACCAGGACCAATACATGACCCGTAGGCCCAACCCACTAGAACTGCCCCTCCTCAACTTCTGCATCATTGATCTCCTAGCTCCCCACCTTGCATTGATGATTGGATAGAATTTCCCCGTAAAAAGATATATGGTTCCTATTCCTGATGGAGGTTTCCATTCCCTCTCATTCTTCCAATCCGGTTCGCTCAGCTTCAAGTGACTACTACTCTTGTTCCTTTGATCCTCTTTTGCGTCCTTCTCTATGTGAACTATGCTACACCATGGTCTTTATGGCCCGAAGGCCCTGTGGTCTGAAGGCCCTTGATGCCCCGAAGGCCCTTGAGACCCGTAGGACCAAACCAGTGCCCGGAATGCCTAAATCCGGTGAATCGTTCCAGCTCCTTTAGTATCGAATAGTACCTGATATAGTACTACTACAGTACCTCAAAAAATCGCCTCCACCCGGTTTTGAACCTGGGTCTCTTGGATGCAAATCAGGAGCCCTTACCACTTGGGTATGGGCTCGTTGGCTCGAGGGATACCCCATGTCTGATGACCAAAAAAATGACTAGGGTGAGGATCACTCGAAGGACTAGGGGAGGAAACTACGACCCAATGCCACACACAAAGTCACTGTATATACTCCATCATTTTCTCATGTCTCATATGATACTTCTCACGCACCTCCCCTATATTCTTCTGCATTTGTGGTATCATCTCATCCTAGGATCTCATCATCTCCTCATATAATACAACAGATCTTGGCGTTGATGACGAATCTCTATGATCTCCCTTTTCACTCAGTGATACCATCATAGATGAACCATAATAACTCACAGGGGTTAGTTTAGAACCAATACGAATCGCTCATCCTTCTCGACACCTTTCGATGTCACATGTATCCAAGCCCCCTCATCGAAACATGAATCATCAGTGACATCTTGTTCGGTCTCATCTTGACTCTCCCATGAATGAGAAACTGCAAACTCATATGATTCCATTAAATATAATGAAAAATTAGGATAAAAAATTTAATATTCGAAAAATATTAAAACAAAATCACTAACTAGAATATGATGTTTTCATTCAATTAAAACGTCCCATGTATGGGGATAAGTATACATCTTCTTATAAATTTCAAACATTGTAATATAAGGACCAGAAGAGGGCTATAAAATATAAAAAAATGTTATAGTTAAAATATATATACATTAATACATAATATCACTTACCATATGTCGTCAATGTATGCCAAATGTACGACTCTTGGCCTTATGTGTGACTTCTTGCATCACCCAGCTCTAACGTTGAGCTGATGAACTCCTCATAAAGGATTCTCCAAACTAGAAGGAGAACAACCCATCCCATAGATAAGATAATATATAGTCGGGATTATGTGATATTCAAGATTGATCAAAAATAGTATCACAAGATTTATCCATAGTTCCCTTTCTGATGTAGTGTAGAAACTGATGAAAGTACTCTTGTATACAAGTATCTCATGCATCTTGGATAGGACCTCTCAGGATATCAGAAATTGGAGAAACAAATTCTACAAGATAATTTAAAAAGTAAGTTAATAATTAAATATATCTTAAAAAATACATATATTATTAAAAAAATAGACAATCATGTGGTTGAATATATGGTCACAGAAAAATATGGGAACCAAGTCTCGTACACCCATGGATCATAAAAATAATTTCCCAAAATCGCACCAGCCTGCCCAATGGCTAAATTCATAAAATTGTGCCAATTGAAACAAATATATAATCATAAAATTATTATAAAATAAATAAAATTAGTTAATATAAAATACATATCTTAAACAATTAAAAATACCTCCATTAATGAGGATCAAAATCAATAGATGGCTATATTTCTAGATTAGGATCTGGAATCAGTAATCGAGCAAGATCACGCCCCCTCCTTGTAGGTGCACCAGCTCAAGGTGGAGGAGCTGGATTGGGCTCATCATCAGGATGTCCAGTATCAGGTAGAGAATGTAATAGATCATCAGGATCATCTCTAACCATCTGAAAACATATTAATACAAGTAAGATATTTTTAATATAGATAAGAAATAAGAAAAAACTAATAAATTTCATAATAAAATAATGTCATCTGTAATAGATTTTTAACACAAATATTAAATTTTAAAAAATAATAAATATCATAATATAATAATTAACTATAACTAAATACCTAAATATAATACCTTAATCATCATATTCATAACCATTTTTATCGACATCAATGTCTTCATCATCATCTTTATCATTTTCAACTTCCATATGAATTTCAATTTCATCACCCCTTATTACATCATCAACATTATCTATATCATCATCCCTTAAATGGGTGGGTTCATCATCGATATTTAAATCACATTTGATAAGAGATATTTTTTGGTATGTATCTTCAAAAAATTTAATATTCTAGACTTCTACAAAACCATTTCCATTTGCAATAAACTGATTGTCACATGATTTTATTTTTACCACACTCTACCAATACTCCAAATCTCTCGAAACATCACTATAATTTTTATAGATAACATGATTTGTTTGATGTTCCATCATAAATGTTTCATTTGTTTCAATAAGACTATTATATTTAATGTCAAGGACTCCATGTCGTGGATGAACTCTCAACCCCCCATTAGTATCAAACCAATTACATGTAAACATTATAACACTATTCTGTCCCATACAATATACTAAATTATTTCAACTGGTATAGCATAAAATTCAACTTCACATTCCTTATGATGGTATCCTTTCAAATGGAAACCATGATCAATGATTTCATCGAGTCACCATATATGCGTGCATTGAATCGAAATCCATTAACCACCTACCCATTATATGGTTTTACCAATTTTTATAGAGGGGGTTTGAGCACACATAATCGGATTTCAACTAAATTTTTATTTTTTGTTACCTATAAAAAAATTAATAGTAATAGGTATCATTGGAAATTTTATTTTATATTCCATTGAAAGAAACTTATCTTACTAGTATTTGAAACCAATATGAAAATTCTGTTGTTGACATTTTTCAGGAGAAGCATATAAAATCTATATAAATTGTTTTTTTATATTGTTATGTTTTAGTATAACAAAATTAATGTAATTAAATATATATTTTATAAATATTTTATGAAATAATAAAAAAAATTACTTATTTCACAAATCTCATCATTTATTCACAATTTAGTCGAACAAAAGTATGAGATTTGTGCAGTTCTTCATATGTAAGCCATCTCTCATGATAAACAGCAAAACGAAGAATGATATGATTAAAAACTGGTAACAAATTTTTTGTGACATCATCCACATTTGTCTCATTATAACCCATGTGATTATGTTTTGAAGGATATTATGACTGAAAATAATAAGAGATGAAATTTAATATTTCCTCCTACAACTATGCTTATGCAATAAACCCTTCAACTGATACTTTTTTATGTACATTATTCTATAATTATTTCATACACCACTCAAATAGGTACATTTACTAGAATTGTACCGGTCCTCTACATTTATCTTCATATAGAAAATGAAATATTAAATGTTTTATGGAGTCAATGAAGCCATGTAGGAATATTTTCACCAATTTACAAAAAGTTAAAAAAATCATTTTACCGACACCTCAATGGATTATAATCCAATATCTCTACACAAATATCTCAAAAAAAATGTGATATTTTAGTCAACATGTCCCATTTTGAAGAACTCAACAACCCTACAAGTCCAACATGTAGTAATATTTCAATTATTACAAGACAATCATGAATTTTTAACCCAGTAATATATCCATTTCTACAGTAATGAGACAAATTAGATGTATAACCAAATGGTGACCTCAAATATCAAATCCATTGAAAAAAATAATAAACAGTTTCCTTTACTAAGTGAGTAAGATTCTTTTGTAATCATTAATTTGTGTGATCTTCCATCTCCAAAAAATTGATGTTTAGGATTTCTAAAAATCTGTGCAAGATATAACCGTGCCATTATATTATCTTTTGTCTTAACAAGTGTGTCAAAAAAAGTATAAAACATGTTATCAAAAACATTCTTTTCAGTATTCATTACATCTATCATGTGATGAACCAACAAATCAGACCAATATGGAAGGTCCCAAAAAATACTCTGATTTTTTAATTATGACCTCTCCCAAAACAATTTATCTTTTACTTGTTTATGGCTGGGCCAAAAGTTACATGAGTTAATGTAGAGACACTATATTTTACCTTATTACATGAGTGCATTGTTGGAGGTTTGTATGTTTAAATTCAACCTCTTTGTAAAATTAATTATATTCCTTCAAAATGGTGATACTTAGGAAGAAATCTTCGATGACCATCAAAATAACTAACCATTCTCCCATTGCCAAGCATAAACTCTTTGTTCTCATCCATGTAGAATGTACATGATTTTAGACCATTTGTGATCCATCCATATCACATACCATACATAAAAAATCCAATGATCATCCATATTAATGTAACCTTCAATATAAAATTTTGATATGTAATTATATCAAATGTTGTAATTTTGTTGTTCAACAATAAAATTAACTCATTAATTAGTGGATAAAAATAAAAATAAATATTTTTATTTGAATGTGCTGAAATTAATAGCATTAAATAAATATATAGTTCATTCATGAACTTCATAGAAGGAATGTTTTATACAGTAATGAAAACATGCCAAAAAGAATATTGACTATTGTAACACCAAATGGAAAAAACATCAGTAGAAAAGCTCAACCATATGTTTTGAGTTTCTAAATCAAAATAAGGATGTGTCTAATCAAAATGTTTCCATGAATCACCATCAAATTGATGATTTAGGATTTTGTGACTGATATATTTGATTTCTTCCATTTCATTAATCCAGCTATGATGAGTGACATAAATAAATGATGTAAACAAGGTGTAATTGGAAAAAAACATATTTTTTTACTGGAACTCTGTAATTTTCTTATTGTGCCACTTTATATGTCGATTCTCTACATGTTGGAAAATTATCCAAAGATTCATAATCACCATAATATAATATGTAGTCATATGACAATGAATGTATTTTCTAATAACCTAGACCCAAATTATGAACCAACCTATTACATTCATAGAAACATGAAGGTAATGTATTTTCATCAAGAATCAAAAACATAAAAAAATATAATATCTGATCGAAACAACTATTAGACGTTCAAAAATATGATTTAATAGAGATAAATTTTATAACAGCTTTATGTTTTCTCATCTATCTTCTTAGATATAAGGCCTCCTCAATGGATTTCATCAATTTGTAAATCAAAAAGGTTCTGATTCAGGATTTTGAATATCATTCTGACTTGTTGTTTTAGGAATATAAAGACCAACTGCCTCATGTATTAAATTCTAAAATGATATATCTGGAACCAAAATTTTTTATTTTCTACTGAGGTATTTCAACCATGTTGATACAAAAAAAATATATAATCTTTCTTAAAACTGGAATACAATAGATTAAGTCCAGCATTGTAAAATGTTTCTATTATACTAAGATCACATTTCTTGTATGGTCATTTAACTATTCCATCGAAAACAAAATCTTCATTTGATGATGATAATGATATAAAGTTTTCAACACCTTCAATGTAGATAGAATTTAAACCAGATCCGTTTGTATTTTTGTGATTATTTATCCAATCATGATCACATAAAATATATTGGTGTCTGCTTCCTGAATCCAGAGTTATCTAAAAAACAAAAATAATAACAATAGTTTTTACTAATCATTTTTTACTAGTTTAAAATTATTATTATATTTTACCATCTAGAAATATTCTATAGAATATAAGAATAGTGATTCACTGTGTTAATACTAGATTATGGGCCCCTTAGAGGTTCATCATAGATAAAATAAAAATTTCAAATATATTATATTAGAAAATGATTCTTTTTGAAAATAATATAATATGTCTCCAATGGTGTCACATATGATAAATCAGATATCACTGTTGGGTTCATGATGTGGGGTTTACCATAGATGCGACATTACTTTTGTGCCAATCGGGTGTTTAGTTACATTGCAAGAAAGGGTAATTAATTCAATATTTTTATTATAATTTATAATAAAATGTTATGTATCATTCAAATAGTGTCTCATACGATAAATTTGAGATCACATTTTGGTTTGGGATGTGGGGTTTACCCTAGAAACAACATTACATTTGTGTGTTTAGGGTGTTTAGTGTCATTGCATGTGAGGGTAATTGATTTTTTTATAATTTGTTATAAAAATTTATTTATATTTCAAACAGTTTCTCATATGATAAATTTGAGATCACTTTTGGGTCTTGGATGTGGGGTTTACCTTATATATAACATAACATCTGTGAGCGTCGGGTGTTTCGTGACATTTCAGGTGGGGGTAATTAATTTAAATTTTTTATTATAATATATTATAAAAAATTAATATATCTTTTCAAATTAAGAATCATATGATAAATTGGAGACCACTGTTGGGTCTGAGTTGTTGGGGTTACCTTCGGTGCTATAAAATATTCAAATTTATGATAAATATTAGTAACATGTTACAATTACTCATATTTTTTCTTCTACATATTTTGGAAATTTTTTATAATTTCCTCATATTTTAAAATTATTAATAATATTTTTTAATTATAAATTTCATTTGCTATGTATTATTAATATTGATAAATTAATTATTAATTATTATAATTTATATAAGGATTATTATTAAAATAATTTTTTATTAATTTATTAATATTTTATTATTTTATATATGTTATTAAATTTTGTTACAAATTATTATTATGATTTTATAGTTACCAATAATATTAATAATTTATTAATAATAATGAATAAGTAAATATTAAATACTATAAATTATTATAATTAATAAAAAAATTATAAATTAATTTTTTTTCAAAATTATTAATAAGTCTTATAATTTCTATATTTTTTTTATAAATTGTGAGAAAAAATTATCTGAACTATTGTTAACGATATTTTTAATAAATATTACATATTTTATATTTTTATTGTTTTCTCATAAGACAAAATTTTCAATGTTTTTAATATAAAAAATCATCAAAATAACATTTAGTTAAAATGTTTTTATTAAATTATTTTTCTCATCATTCGTAAAAAATATTTATTTTTATTTATTTTATAGATTATATATATAAATTTGTATTTATAACACATAATTAATAAAATCAATTTACATCAAATTATTTTTTACATGATTTTTCAAAAAAAATTAACATATCATATCTATATACATAGATATTAACATACATAATTATTAACTATTTATTAATCATATTAAATAATTAATTATCACTACCACAAAAAAGGCTTTTATCAACGCTAGAAAGGCCTTTATCAGGGCTAAAAAGCACTATTAATCAATCTGTTATTAATGGGGGTACCCTTTATCATCACTCAGAAAAGTGATGATAAATTCCACCTTTAACTATGTTATTCAACGCGCTGATAAAGTTCCCATTTATCATCGCTTAAATTAGCGCTGATAAAGGCTTCCCTTCCTGGGCATACTATTTATATAACAGTACACCCAGAAAACTACAAAAAAAATACAACCGACTAAAATAAGAAAACCAAAAAAAATATCTTTCACTAACCATCAAAAACCAGCTAAAAAAACCACTCATTATATATATATATACAAAAGAACCACATACATGATGCAAATGAAGAAAAAAGTAAACACACAAAATGCTCTGGAAAACAATTCTATATAAATTTTATTGACATCATGAATATAAAAATATTCACTCATGGTATATATCAAAAAAATTTGTATATAAATTTTTAACAATGTTTTAAAAAATTACATTTACAAATATATACCAAAGAGTTAAAAACATTAGTGTTTTCCATTTTAATTTCTATGGTCCGCTCTAAAAAATGTCCTCTGATGGTAACAGTCACTGAAAAAATCATCCCAAGTAGAGAAAAAGGTACCACCTATATAAGAAAACAAATATTACATTAGTAATACTATAAAAAATAAATTAAACATTCATATGAAGAATACATTAAAAAATGTCAATTTTTAATAAAAATGTCACATTTGGAGTCACACTAGTGATACCGTGCATCAGACTGAGGGGTTGTTGATTCTATAATGACACAAATGACGGATGAATATTTCTCTGCAAGTATCAAAACAATTGGAATGCATTTCCTCAGTTTTCAGTATGTTAGTAGTGTTTTTTTTACTAAAATGTCATTTCAAACCAAAACATGCAATTTGAGTCATATCGGTCGCATCGTGCGTCAGTTTGACATGATACTACTTCATACACATCAAAAAGGACTTAAAATAACTATCCTTATTTGGATGATAATTGGAGTGACCTTTCTAGGTTTTTAGTGAGTGACAAGTTTTGAGATAAAATTTCAATTTTAAACAGAAAGCATGAACTTTTAGTCATACTGATCACACCTTTCGTCATATTGAGGTGAGGTGGGTTCCCACACATCCGAATAGAATCATAAAACATTTTCCTAACGTATCAAAACAATATGAATACATTTTCTCAGTTTTTAGTATGTAATTTTTGTTTTTTCACATGTATTAATGTCAATTTTAAATAACAAGACACATTTGGAGTCATAATGGTTACACCACACGTCATATTGAGGTTTGGTTGATTATTACACATCAACAATGACTGATGGACCATTTTCCTAATGTTTTAAAACATTTTCTTAGTATTCAATATTTTTGTTGTGTTTTTTACTAAAATTTTATTTCAAACTGAAAACATGCAATTTGAGTCATACCATTCGCATCGTGCGTTTTTTTGACATGAGACATCTTCATACACATCACGAAGGACATTAGAATAATTGTCCTTAATTTGGAAGACAATAGAAGAACATTTTCTTGGTTTTCAGTGAGTGACACGTTTGGAGATAAAATGTCAATTTTAAACTGATAGGGAATACTTTTAGTCATATGGGCCACATCGTTCATTGTATTGAGGTGGGATTGTTTCCTACACATCACTACTGACTCGTTTATTTTTTTCTTAATGTATAAAAAAATCCGAATTCGTTTTCTAAGTTTTCAGAATGTCAGTTTAGTTTTTCACTTGAAATAATGTCAATTTTTAATAAAATTGACACAATAAGAATCTTATCTGTGACACCATGCATTGGATTGATCTTCAGTTAATTTTGTCACAACATAAACAAATGATGGATCATTTTCATAATGTATCAAAACAATCAGAATTAATTTCATTAGTTTTTAGTATGTTAGTTGTGTTTTTTGACTAAAATGTCATTTCAAACCGAAAACATGTAATTTGATTCATAAAAGTCGCATCATGCATCAGTTTTATGTGAGAATGATTCATACACATCACAAATGACATAAAAATCACTTTATATAATTTATAGTAAAATCAAGGTGTGTTTACTTGGTTTTTAGTGGGTGACATGTTTTGAGCTAAAATGTCAATTTTAAACTAATATTATACACTTTTAGTTATAATGGTCACATTGTTTGTTGTATTGAGGTGGGGTTGATTCTTACACATCACAACTGACTCATGGATCGTTTTCTTGAAGTATCAAAACAATAATAATGTGGTTTATTGTTTTCTAGTATATGAGTCTTGTTTTTTCACTTGAATTAATGTCATTTTTTATAACGAGACACGTTTAGAGTCATACCGGTGAAACAATGCATCGTATTGAGGTGTAGTGGATTCATACACATCAAAAATGATAGATGGCTTGGTTTCCTAATGTATTAAAACAATTGGAATGAATTTCCTCAATTTTCAATATATATGTTGTGTTTTTTACTAAAATATCATTTCAAACCAAACAACATGCAATTTGAGTCATACTTGTCACATCATGCAACAGTTTTTAGTGAGACAGCTTCATACACGTCACAAAAAGCATATAAATCTCTAACCTTAATTTGTAATACAATAATAGTGTTTCTTCTTGGTTTTCAGTGTGTGATACGTTTTGAACTAAAATGTCATGTTTAAAATGATAGCATACACTTTTATTCATATTGGTCACACCATTCATTAGATTGAGGTGGGGTGGATTTTTACATGTCACAACTGACTCATGGATCGTTGTCCTAATGTATCAAAACAATATGAATGTGTTTGATCAATTTCTAGTATGTCAGTTTTGTTTTTTCACAAAATTAATTACATGTTGATTTGTTTTTTAAATGAAATTAGTGGTCCTCATTTATAGGCCATGTGTGTTGTTGATAGAATAAAAAGATAATAAGTTTCTATAAGGGGTTTCCCCATCCCTTCAGTTTGTTGTGACATCATTGATCCCTGTATGGTTGACAAAAAATAACATCCTCCTTCTGTAGCATAACTTTAGTTGACATAGTGAGGAACCAACTATCGTATATTCCGGACCTCTGAATTTATATATGACAGTTGGTTCTTCAACTCATCGACTAAAGAGTGGAGTAAACTCATATCACCATTATGTCTGAATATGTCACAACAAACTCAAGGGATGGGGAAAACCCTTTTGGATACTCATTATCTTTTGAGGTCTATCAGCATTAGATATACACTATTAATGAGGTCCACAAATTTCATTTCAAAAACCAATCAACATGAAATTCATTTAATGAAAAAACAAGGATGACCAACGACCATGATTTGTAGTGGGTCATTTAGCCCGTAAATATCACAACATTACCATCAAACAAAGAGAAATATAAGGAAAGCAAAATATTAAAATCAAAATTATTTGAGAAGTTTAAAATCATCATTGTATATTTGTACATTCTTCTATTAGTTATGCTGACCATTTGTTTATAGGAATATCTATATCATCTAATGAATGTGAATATTTTTGGCAGTCATGTTAGTACTGAAAAAATATAAATACACAAAGTATTAATATGTACTTTAAATGAAATAGAAATTATCTTCTAAAATACCTCTTTAGGGATGCTGGTTTGTTTATGGAATATGATCTCTTTTATAAATTTACAAATATAATAACCATAGTCTTTACTATTTCTTTATATCGGACACTATAGAAAAATCGAGAAAAAATAAGTAATTTTTTTAATATGTGTTTGGATAGTGAAATATTATTATATGTACCCTAATTTGTATCCAGTCATAGTACTTGTCAGGATTATTGTCCTTTTCCCCTGGCCTCATTCCATGATGTAGATGATATTCACGCACCACCTTATCACAATAGAATCCTGATTAAATGATAATATAAATTATATAACTGGATTTTTAGTTAAAAAATGTTGGATGTTGTGTATTACAAATTAAAAAAACCCATCACTTGTGTTTAGTTTGATGGATATCCATGCACTGAATCCAGAAAATAAATCTTTGGAGTATCCAAATTCAACGTAATGAGCATCCAATGCTTCCTAAGAACACAAAAAAGAATAATTAATGAAAGAAATTAAAAAAGACTATATGATTAAATTGTAGAGTTTTACCCATGCTTCATTGGTATTAAGAAGAGTTTGTCATCCATAATTTTTCTGTTAAACGATTTGAGCAGTCCTACTACTATTTCATCATGTTTCGTGGATTTTATCTATTCTTGTTCTATAGAGGTGACATGAGGACTAATGAGTCCAAATTTTTGTTCATGGAGAAATCCCTTCAATTATTTGTCATATATACGCCTGTGAAAAATATGAAATATATTTAGTGATAATTTTACTAGTATATCAACTTTTGAAAATAAAATCATGAAAACATTCCTAATATATACATTTAAAACGTAGCCACCTAAGCAATCATAGTCAAATATTTCCATTTCCCCCTCAACACCAAAGAAGTTTGGATCTTCTCCTCTATACATATTTTCTTAAAAATCAATTATGTGATTATCGCCATCTTTCAACTTTGTATCCACATGAGCCTCCAATGATAATATATATGGATATAGAACCAAGGAGTAAGGTGATTTGGTTATATCTTTTTGACCAGTTTTTTGATCCTTGTGATGGTATCGAACCAGTATTTAATTTCAACTCCTCCTCTTTGTCTGTCTGTAATAATTGCACCGGTTCAGACCTTTTTTCATTAATTGATTATGGTTTTTCTTGAAAATTGAATTGGAAATGAAAACCTCATTGTCAATATGTTTATTTAAATGATGCTATAGACATGTGATAAATGTTACTATAGATTATTCGATAATATGAATATCTACATCATCAATTGGAATAGGTATCTCTACATTCAACTAAAGGGATATAGTAATTGACACTCTGACTTGATCAGTTGGAAGTGGTATGTTGTGTAGCGTGTTGTTCTGGATATTGAACACTGTAACCCTCACCAAAATGAAATGGGTGGGTGTTGAGAGATATAAATCACAATCATTTTCACCCTATATAATATCAATACAGGAAAGGTATTAATGTCTAGTGTATATCTGATTTACATTTTATAAAAAATATTAATATAAAATTAACTACCTCAGTTAAGAATTGTTTTTTAGGGGAACGGCTCACCTCAAAACTAGTGAGGGTTGGGCATGATCTTCATGCATGGGTTATTCTTGAGTTGTTTCTTCTCTTTTCCTCCCCCCATTAAACTTTCTATCATCTCTCTTTGGTATTTTAATTCTTCTTCAAACAGAGAAAATGTTTCTCTCATCTTTTTCATTTCCCCAGTTTGATCATTTAATTGTTTTTTTATCAATGTATGTTTGGAGTGTCACCCCAAAACCTATATCCTTAACGTGGATATACTTTTATGGATACTTTAATGCCACTAAAAGTATGTCTGCAACTAGTGTGGGTGTTTTTGATTCATTTGACTATGTCAGACGGAAAATATAGGAAAACAATTAATCATTTTTATTTAATAGTTATTTAAAGAATTTTTTTATTATGTCATAATTACACATGTTTCCCACACTTTTTATTTGTTTTCATCTATTAGATTTTCATATTTAGTTATGTGTGCCTCCATTCATAGCACGTGGAGTGTGATCGAAGTGGCTGTATATTTGGACTCTTGAAGCTTCATATACAAAAACAAATATAGTTATTGTGTTGTTTTATGTCACATAAGAATATAATGGTAGATTTAAAATACCTACCATTTTTTTTTCAAGTGATGCGTACCCCATCATTGCTTTACAGTAGGGGTATGCTGGTTTTGATGCCCATTGTTTATTGTCATCACTCAGTTTCTATTTTATAAATAAAAAACTATCAATAAAATTGATGAATATACGTACCATAAATAAATGTATTACTAGAAATAATGTACATGAAAATACTACTTTACATGACGGCCAGTAAATGCATACCCCGATTCTTGGGTTTTCGTGCATGCATACACAATTGGTGGGTTCTATTTTTTCCCTTTACAAAATTTAAATGAAATTTCGTTAAATGTGTGAGAAAACCCCTATAAATCATTTCAAAAACCCTTAACACATAGTATTTTTGTGATTCACCTACTATAAATGTAATCCGTAAGAGATGATTAAGTGTACGTCAATATTTCATTATTTAATTTTTAGTAAATTATAAAAATGATACCATAATGTTATTGTAATATATCCCCACATCAGTGTCTTAATATTAGCCAAAACATGGTTCCATGAAGTTAATTCAATAGCCACACATTTTCAAGTGACGATTACAATGTAACTACTAATCATTGCCTTGTTGGGGTTAACATGTTCGCCTTGTTTATTCCATCAAATTCTGTATTTGATTCCTTTCTCTTTAGACTTAATGATATCTTCTAATTCCGTCATACTATGAAACTCCTATTTTTTCTACATCGCCAATGTTACTTCATCATTCATTTCCTTATATCCACCATCATCAATATGTCCCTCCAGCTCTGGAGGGATATCATTGACATGTGCAAATGGTGGTTGTACCTCTGCACTTTGAGTAGCAACAGGTTGAGAAACCTGTTGTTCGTCTACACTTTGAGCAGCTACATGATGAAGAACCTATTTTGCATGTGGATTTGGGTCTTCATCACGTGCATAAGTGATTATCTGCAAAAGTGTATTAACATTTATTTAAGATAACATAAAATAAGTAAAAAATATATATTAATATAAGTCAACAGTTTTAGAAACCAATTGTTCATCAACACTGTGAGCAGCAATAGGTTGAGAAACCTATTGTTGCTGGGGATTGGGAGCATCATCATGTGAAAAACATTTTATCTCGAAAATTGGTTTAACATTTAATTTAGATGACATAAAAGTAGTATAGAATAGATATTAACAAAACTTATCATGATGTATATTAGAAAAAAAATATAACCTATTTATTGAACCCACTTTTTTAAAGGTGGAAGGGATTTGACCCCTCTATCTACTATCCAAATCCCATCATTGTAGTATACTCTAACATAAAAAACACAGTATACCCCGGGACCACTATTAATTGATTATGAAGTCCCAATGAAAGGGTCATCCCCTGATTAATTTTCATCTGACTCTTCAGTGGTTTTGGTCGATAATAGAACAAATGACCAGTTTTGGTTTGCATGTTCTGGAACATAAAATACATGTACTTCTTGTGATTCCATTATAAATGGTACTTCATTGTAACATTACTTATGAAATCAACATTCATAAATTCCAACTCATCTATTTTAAAATCAATTCTGTTATCAACACACTTTCATTGAAAAATTGGCACTCAGAATGTCGTATAATCCAACTCCCACATTTTTTTATGATACAAAAATATGACGTATCTGCATGAATTGGATTTCTGTCCTTAACAATAGAAACACGCATTGATTTATCAATAAGTGTAACTATACTCTTATATCTGGTAATATCATTATCATGTTAATTAGTATAGAATGTATAACCATTAGTTACATAAGTATTGTAAGATAATACTTACACACTTAGTCCTCCAACTAGCCATCAATGTTGTTCTGAAATTGAGTCTAGATTTTCATTTGACTACTTAAAAATATCTTCATGAAAACATCCTATAAATTGTTGATTATATTTATTTGATATCCATTTTTTGGCCCTTGATGGATTCGAAAGCCTATGAATTTCTTTGTGGGTTTCAACATATGGGTCAACGTCCAAACTGTTCTGAAAAACATAAAGGTGGGCATGCACCCAATTTTTAATATTGCTTGTCAAGACCACTTTTCCAGAAATTAATTCACCCACAAGTCACCCAGTGTGATGAGATTTTGTTAGAATGATGCTTTTCACACGAAACGGTTATTCAGAACAAAATTCAAGGACTTCCTCAACATTATATCACTCTGCAACACAACCATCTACCGACTCTGATTTTTGATATATCCTTTCAAAATAATTATATAACCTTCAATGGGGTACATCCATCTATAGTGAAGAGGACTACATAGCTGAATATCTCAAACCATGTGAACCATTAAATGAACCATCATATCAAATAATTTCAGTGGAAAAATACATTTCCAATTCACATAATATGATGAAAATTTATCTTTCCTTAGTCGAAAATATCACTGGGTCTATAACTTTACTACATATAGTAATGAGAAAAAAATAGAGCATCGTTAATGCATGATAAAAATTCCTAGGAAACATAAAATTTAAACCTAAATGAATTATATATTGCGTCAAAACATGACATTCATGTGGTGTTAGACCTTTTAACTTAAAATCGTGCATTAAAACGATGTTCTTGATATTCGATGAATACGCCTATGTAACCTTTACAAAATTCATGATGTTGAAAAACCGAGATCTCTCCTGCCTGGAAAGAGTGTAAGCCGTAGGAGGTAGAAATATTCATTTTTCACCCTTCATTGGTGCCAACTCTTATCATATTCCCATGTCAACCATGTCCAACCGACCCTTAATTATGTTCTCTATTTTACCGGGTGCATTTAGAAATGTGCAGATGAAACTATCACATACATTTATTTCAACATTCATAATAACAAGAAAATGTTTTTCATACAGAAAAAATTAGTATGGTACTTAAAAAAATAATTTCTTTTTCCAACCAATTTTCATAGGTTTTTTTAAACAGTTTGCTAAAAGTAGTGTCCACATTTTTAACTTTCTCAAAAAGGTGATCACCTATTAGTAGATATAGTGGTTTAAATTCTTCAGATCCTCCATTTAATGATGTTATCCAATATCATTATTTATGTCTTTGGGGTAGAAATATGTGATGTCCTAGAAACACAGTTTTTTATGAATGTTTCAACCCAATTTATTGTATACCTTGTTGGTAGATGAGACACCAAATAGATCCTTTAATACTATATCTTTTTAAATTTTTATAATAAGAAATGTCATTTGTCGTCCCATAAAACATGGCTCCCAACGTGAAATCTTCATTTCTATAAGCCTCATACATTGTAACAGTTGGATCCCACAATAATTTCAACTCCTCGATCAATGGAGCCAAATAAACATTAATATCTTTACCTAATTGTTTTGGTCCAAATTTAATCATAGATAACATGATGTGTTTTTTTTCATGAATAACCATGGTGGAAAGTTATAATTTACCAATATAACTTGATAAGTACTATGATTGACAAAATGAAAAACAAAAGGATTCACTCCATCTGTAGATAACACATGATGAAGGTTTCTCGAATCGTTTCCAAAGTTATGATACTCAGGATCAATTTTCTACCACTAAAGTGAGTCTACAAAATACCATAGTTTTCCATCTTTATTTCTTCTGTTTGCATGCCACATCAATTTCTCTATAGTATCCTCACCTCTATATTGGTGCCTAAACCTTGGAATGATTGGAAAGTACCATGAAACTTTCATAGGACTGGATTCATCTTTCTTGTATCGAAAAGAAGCACATTTTGGGCATTCTTTCAGTTTTTTGTGGTCATTGAAAAACAATATACAGTCATTCGGGTGAGCATGTATTATTTCATAGATCATACCCATTGAGTATAGCATTGGATTGGCGTCGTATGTTCGGATTGTGAGATCATTATCTTTTTGGAGTATGTAATTCAAGAGAGAAAGTAATTCCGTAAAACTGGCATAACTCCATCCATTGGCTACTTTCAAATTATACAGAATTTGTACACTAGAAAATGATGTATATTTAGTGAAACCATCATACAATAGAATCTTTGCACAACTCTTCAACTACTCAATCAATTTTGATAAATCAAGAAGTTCATATCCATCTATCTTTGTCATTTCCTTAATAATATCTTCATCATAACACACATCTATAATCATGCCCTTGATATGGTATTCTTCATTTTCCACACTTGTAACCATATCAAATGATCCATAAAACGCAGTTTTATCCTAATCACTAGCTACATATTCATTTTCCCTATGTTTATTCCAACATTTATAACATTGATCTATTCCGTGATAGATCAAGTGTTCTTCCAACACCTCTGGACTAACTTATCTTGAATAACAACAACATAAACATGAAAAAAAGATATTATAAGGATCATATGCATGATCTTTTGAAAATGTAATGAACTCTTTCACATCATCTTCATACTCTTTTTTTACATGATTGGAGTCTATCAATTATTTATTTATATCCATCCTATTTGATTTGGATATATTAATATTTTAAAAAATAAATAAAAAAAATATTTTTATAAAAATTAACCATGCCAAAAAAATTTATATAATTTAAATCACCTTTTAAAAATATTTATAAAATCACAGTTAAAATCCCATTAAAAAACCAACCATTTGCACAAATTACTCTTTAAAATAACAAAATATTTTTAAAAGAAACCAATTAGTTCAAAAAATACTTTCTAAAAACCCCATTTCTTTTTAAACCATTTTAATGAAATTTAAAACCATAAACGTGTATGTTAAACACATATATTTTTTTAAGAAACATTTCAAAAGACTTGAATAATTTTAAAAAGTGAACCCCTAAAAATCACTATATTTCATTGACACTTTCCTATATCTAGAAAATGCAAATAATTTATTCCCTCATGACACCCCTTATATATCTTGGATCACTAGTTTTCAGGGTTCCTCCCATCAACCTTATGGATTAGACAACCCATCATTGGTGGGTGAACTTATTTTCTGGTGTTCCAAGCCTACACTGGCTAATCAAAACCTTATTCAAATTTAATTTTATTACTTAATATTAACACCATCACACTCAACCATGAACATATCAACTTTCTAACTAATTCACATGCATTATTATGAGTATATCATAACGCAATCACACTCACCCTTGTTGAACCCATAGAACTACTAAACTATTCACATAACATTTATATATCATGATATATAATCTTTTACCCAATTTATTGGTGGTAAATAGAGGTACTACTCATATAATAATACCTAGATTTGTTTTCCACTTGAAAATAAAACATTCATTTTCTTATAAAGAACCTATATAAAGAACTCATATGAGATATATCTTAATCTTTCTTGAGAAACCACCCATTAGGGAGTCTGACCCTCACTAACCTACCCTTCCAAATCAGGCTCATCTCTCCTCTCCCTTTCAATAGAAATAATATCTTCACTCATATCAATGAAAAAGAAAAAATATATACTTCCACATATTTCGGTGCTGGATTAGCTTCCACTAGCAAGGACCTTATATTTACTTCTCAAAAATATGTCAGTCCATATTTAAATACAAAAACTCCATGTTTTGAGTATAGAACTATTTTTAATAAAATATCCTCTAAAGGGTCATTACTGACTAGATCATAAAGAAAATTATACTATGTATTAGAAATAATATGGATACTACTTCGTTGACTGCTCACCCTATCAAAGGATCGTGATCTTAGTGGGCGTGGCCACTTTCAGTTCCATGGGATAGTGTCATTGAATAAAAGTTGTTCTAAAAAATTCCCAAAACATGGACTCATGAAGTTGAGAATGAACCGTAGACCCACCTAACTCATCTAGGTCCTTCAAATAATTTACTAATGAACTTTAATCTTTAATCCATATGAGTTTCTATTGAATTTATGTCTCCCTCAATTTTCTAGATCCACTAAATTCTGTGAAGACAACCTCAATCATCATAGAAAGAAGGTGGCCAATGATTCAAAAATACTTGGATGGGATCTAAGTGCATGGATTATTGTGTCACAACCACTTAATATTGAGTCTTGGTAGAGTAAAAAAGTGGGAAAACCACTTCTATGAAATGAGATAATTTTCCCTGAATATCTTCCCAATGAACAAACCTTCCACTCTTATTTGAAGACACAATGGGAGGTACACGTTAAATAATATGAAACATAAATATGATCAATTCACATTTCAAAAACAAAACCATAAAACCTCACTATAAACTAATTGAAACTCAAAATACAAATCAACCAAGAAAAAAACATATAGAACCCCCTTTTCAAAAGATAACACATTTTCAAAATAATCCACCACATTAAACCATTTAATCTTGTTTTGAAAAGATTAAACTATTTATTAAGACAATGATCCCATTTATATTCCTTAAAATCCCATATTTTTTTCAAATACTCTCTAATTATCATCATTTAACCATTTGATTTTGGAATGAAAATAAAAAGTTAATATCATTTTATAAAAAACCCACAACACCTGGCTTCTGAATGAGAAACATTCTTGAAAATACACTTTCATATAAAAAACATTTCATAAAATTATTTCTTATGTACACAAAAAAAATTATAAAACAAAATATTACCTTTAAAACATGAGTTCAAACAATAAAATAATAAAATCAATAAAAATCACACCAAAAAGAACCAATTCCTTAATAAAACATCCTTAATTAACACCATACCAATGAAAAATACTATTGGGGTAAATTTAGAAAGAAATGGAGGTAAAAAACCATGATGGGAGAAGAATAGAGTGGGAAAACATTATTTTCTCAAGATAGAAACTAGTGTTCCAATTGTGCATTATCATTTTAGATGGTTTATAGATCTAATAGTTTGGGCCCCATGTGGTTTTCTAAATCTATAGAGCTAACCATATAGCTCTGGTCCTTTCTCCAATTCCTTACCAAATCTCATTAAGAGCCCGGAAATCATTTATATACTCATTGGGGATCAAAGCATCATCATATCAAATAAAAATCCATAAAAAATAATTATAAAAGGAATTCAAAATCAAGACTCAAGTCCCATATACCCATATAAAATGATGTTTTCTCACACAAGGGGTGATAAGTAACCTACTAATGATTTTTACCTCTTGATTTTTAACTTCCATATACCTCCTTTCTAATATGACACACCCTAAATAGTAATAGGGTTCTCTAATACCATTTTATAATGAACCAACCCATACCACCCATAAATTAAGAACCTGATCTTGTCTGTGGAAATACCCAAGGTGGAATTCTTGATCACCCATCTAGAAACTAGTTCTAGGGAATAAAAACATAACCATTGGGAATTATTTCACCCTCAGAATCTAAATAACCACAAAAATGATTCCACCTAATATTCTGAGCCCATCCATAAGTTGAATGTGCATGAACATAAAGAAATAGTTCAAATAAAAAGAAACACACAACTATAGTAAATACTTAAAGGATAAAATAATATCTCAAAAATAACAGAAACATACCATTCTAATATAAATCAATAACCAACAACACTTATAAAATAATAATTAAAAGTGAAATCTAGGTTGACAAGGATAATACACAACATCCCAAAATAAAATAAAAAACCAATAAACTACTAATAGTCTCTTTATGACCCACAACCAATCACAAGATCCCTTAATATCCAACCCACAAAAAACACAAATACCAAATTGTAAAGATATCACAACTGGACACCTAAAATAATACATAATAGCTACATTGTAATTCCCTGACCCAACCCACCTGGTCTATGCCAAGGAGTCACATTACCTCAGACACACCTTCTTTAATGCAAGAGGTGACTGAATAATAGTGAGGGTCTGAATGTAATCAGTGAGGAGACTATACTCTTAGTATCATGTCCTTACATAAATAATAATTATTAAATAACATCTTAGATTAAAAATGGGTAAAAAATAATATAAAATGGAATACACACCATATAACAAATAAAAAAAATGAGCTCTCTATGAGGTAATCTAAACTAGATTTTAAATGAAAGTAGGAAATAAATAAATAAAAATATAGTATCCATTAGAGTACATCTCGGTACTATTCCCAGCTTCATAATCCTCAACTAAATTGTAATACATGGCCCCCTTTCCTTTCCCTAGATCCCTATACATGAAGTTCTTATGCGCATCGAAATGACCGTACATAGTGCGAGTAATAAAATCTGGTAGGACAACGCTAACATATCTTTAATAAAGGTTCATATGTAAAAGGGTTTATTATATGATAAAAATAAATGCAAAATAAATCCTATTGAACATACAATTACGTACCAAGTGTTCATCTGCTAACCAAGCCACCATAATACCCCGTTCATATACTTCAACAGCATTCCAAAAAGATGTATAAGGGATATTGGAAATTTTTGATAACGAGACAAAAGGATGGAAACATGTCACTTGGTATCCTCATGGAAGATAAATGTACCTCTTAGTGGAGTGGTGTGGCAGAGGAGTTAGCAGTGAAGCATGGTTCACGTTGCAGGAGAACTGCCTTGTGTAGCTTGGTTCGTGGTAACGCAAGAGTGCGCAGCTAAAGTGATGTGGGAGGTAGGAGAGGAGGGAGGAGAGGAGGCGGTAGCGATGGTGGAGAAAGCAATGATAGAGGAGGCGACATTTATTGACTTCTGTTAGAGAATGAGTGTGCGAGGAAGGAGGAGAATGTTAGGGTTAATTTATAAAACCTGGTTACAATATTGTCAGCGCTTGATAAAAAGCACAGATAAAAGTATGTTTTACCAGTGTTGTAATTGAATGTGCTAATAAAACGTGCCTTTATCTGTGCTAAAAAGGATGATAAAGTCGTGTTTGATCAGTGTTATAATTGAAAACATTGATAAATGGATGTTCTATCATCGATTTTTAATTAGTGATTATAAAACATAACATTTATTCATAATTATAAAATTATAACCAATATATTTATAACATGGAAAATTTTATAAATAAATTAAATTTATATATTTATTATAATTTAATAATTAAAATTATAATTAAATATACATATATATATATATTTATTTATGGTGTTTCTGTATAAATTATAATTAAATATATATTTATATATAATATTATAATTTATATTACAATGAAATATATATAAATATAAATTTATATATTATTTGTAATTTTATTTTAAAAATTATTTAAATATATATATGTCTGTGTCTATGTATATATTCATTAAAGACATATATTTATAAATAAATATATTCAAAAGGTACTCATAAATATATATTTATCATTTTGAAAAATATTTTGTAATTTTATAATTATTTAAACATATTTATAGTTAATTAGTTACCTATAATTGTAATTATATATAATATATTTAAAAATTAAATAATTATATATAACTAAATATTTTTATTTTTAAATATAATAAATACATTTATTGTTTATTTAAATATATTTATCATGATTTTAAGTATTTATAAGAAGATAAAGCTTCATATATATAGGAAATGAATGAATACACCTTGTATATATAGTATTGTAGTATATTTGGCCAAAAATAGGGTAAAAATGAACATATATTCATGAAAAGAATGTACACATCAATTGACACATTCAGTTGGATACATATATTTATTTATATATATATATATATATATATATATTTAATATGTATTTGTATATATATATATATATATTAAAAAGTATTTATATATAATACTATAAACATATAGTATAATAAATATATAATAAATATATAAATAAAACTAATAAGCAAAATATACATATAAATAAAACGGAAACATAATATATATAATAAATAAGCATTTTTTATTTAATGTGTACATGTAAACATTATTTTTTAATATAATTAACATATTTTTATATAAATTAACAATATTTTATATTAAAAACTATTAGCATCGATATTATTAGCGCTAATAAAGTCACCTCTTTTATCATCACATTTTGTTAGCGCTGATAAAGGGGGGACTTTATCAGTACTAATATTATCACTAATAAAGGGTCGATTTATCTGTACTTTTTTATACTGCTGATAAAAGTCCCCCTTTTATTAGCTCTTTTTTATTATCACTGATAAAACGCAAGCACTTCCCTTGTCCGCATATTTGGTAGTGTAGTAATAATTATAAATTATGTAAAGAATAGTTTTAATTATTGAAATTATTGTTAATTTTTTAATAATTATTATAAATATGTATGTCATGATTTCATAATCAATATAAATAAATAAAATATATATTGACTCTTTTAAACAACTATACATATAATTATATATGAATAAATAAATAAATAAATAATATAATGTTTTTTTTAAATTGTTTAGATATATATATATATATATTTCTATATATATTTCTATATATATTTATATATATATTTTCATGTTTTTTTGAACTTGATATATATACATATATATAAATACACATGTTTATATATGTATATATATATATTAAAAAACATACATGTTTTTTTAAAAAATTATAGTTGTATATTCATAAGCTATTATATATATATATATATTAAAATATTTCTTAATTAATACAAATATATCAAATATATTATGAAAAATCGTTTAAACCAATATAAATATCTAACATATATATATATATATATATATATAATTTCATATTTTCATAAATGCAATAATTTATTTATATATAAACATATATAAAATCACACATGTTTGTACACACACAAACACACACATTCACACAAACATATATATATAATCACACATTGTAATAGAATAACATACGTTAATATACACATATGTTGACATAGATATTTATAAAATAGCAGATGTTCAAATATTTTTTTAAAAAAATTTAGAAAAATATCTACATAACAATTAAAAAAAATAAGAAAAATAAGTAAAATTCAAAGTGTTATGTAGGATAGGAATGATAAATAGATAAACATGAAAATACTAAATTATATTAGCATGAAAATATTTATCCTAGGGTATTTTCAATATAAAAATCAAAGGGTCACGTAGGTCAGACATCATAAATAGATAATCATGAAAATATTGAAATAAATTAACAAGAAAATATTTAATAAGAAATTGTATAAATACTAAATATCTGATCAGACAATATAAACAAATAAACTATTAAACCTAGAATTTGAAAAAACGAAAACTAATCTAATAAAATGTTTAAAACTCAAAAATAATGAAAATGAATAGAAGTGGAAATCATAATATAAAGAGTGGAACCTAGATTAGTTAAAACATATTTGAAATGGATTTTTATGATGCAGATAGTGGTTGGGTTGTGTAGGGAGAAATTTAGAGGTGTGATAGAGGGCGACACAATGGTGGGGTGGTTCAACGTTGCAGGGCATAGTGGTGCGGTTGCATAGCGGGGTGGTGCAAGCGGCGGAGTGGTGTAGAGAAAAAGGGATCCAACACCACTTAAGAGGGGAGGAAGAAGAAATAAAGAGGAGGAGGAAGAAAGGTTGTCATGTGCAGTTTAATCGATTTTTTACGATAGATTATTCCTGAAAGAATTAATTCTGTCATAAATAGTTTGGAAGTGAAAATTATTTGCGATAGACAATTAATTCCTTCGATAATAAATATGATTCAAGGAGAATTTGAGACGGAACGAGAAGTTCATCACAAATTACCGTTATAATTTATTTTCGTGCCTGGAGGTGGGATGGCCCACCAAAACCATTTACAACATAACTTATTTTTGTCGTAAGTAGTCACTATTTGTGAAAAATCGAGTCTTCCATAAAAAATTTATCAAGTCCTAGGACCATTTGTGACAAGTCATTTATCTATCACAAGTGATCCATCACAAATAGTCATTTTTCTATTAGTGTCATTAGATCCATCAAATACGGAGGCAATTAAATGTTTCTCCTAATTGACCACAGTGACTATGATCCATAGTTTTCTTGGCTCAACGAGATATTATCTACTGTTTATGGTGAATTTATCATGATACACTAATACTATGATTAAGTTAACTCATAAGAGAGATAGGTTCCTCTGGATAGATGAATGTGATTAAAATTTCAAAGAACACAATAGAATATCAGACAGTTACCCTATGCTTACATTCCCCTGCAGTGGGAAGGGTTAAGTAATAATTAGAGATTCATCCAAGAGGTGATTGATATGTGTTATTTTTATGAAAAAAATAGTTATATCTTATTCCTCATGGAAATTGAGGATTCATGAGAAAATTACCCAAATCATTATCTGATGTTTTCTACAGTAATTTTTTTATTAAAGATATGCAGGAATATCTTTAAAGAGAAAAGTGTGATATATATAACATTCAAAAATGTTTGAAGTATATATTCACACAAATAAAGTCGAATATGCACCAAAAAAGATTGTTCGAGATGATTAAATGTTATTAATAAACAAAATAATACCACCCTGGGAAAGTGAACAAGGTGTCCAATACATTGAGTAAAAGGATCATTATAGCTTATCCATGATGAAGATTGCAAAAGATCTAATATTTTTGGATTTGTAAAGGATGGATATGGAAATCATAAAATAAGGGGAAAATAGTATCATTCCCAATTTAATGTATAAACATATATCCAAGTAATGATTAAAGAGACACAAAAGGGAGATATAGAGATGCAAAAAGGTTATAAATTCTCTTTAGTTTAATCATTATCATTATGGAATAATAAGATTTAGGAACATTGTATTCATTCCATCCATACAATATTTGATGAAAGGGTTATAGATGAAGATCAAGGTTCTTCATTCTCTATTGTTCTAGGATGTATGAAGATGTATAATGATTTGGAAGACTGCATTTGGTGGGATGGCATAAAGAGAGATATCGTAGAGTTTATATATCAATCCTTGTAATGTTAGAATGTTAAGGATTATTGAAAAAATTCTATGGGTTTGTTTCATCCATTACACATACCAGAATGGAAATGGAAAAACATCACACAAAATTCATTCACAAGACTCCCCAAAATATCTACAAATAATAATACTAAATGGGTTTCAGTTGATCACCTTATGAATCCATCATACATCATCTCCATCAAATAATACATTTATATGGGTCCTCTTATTAAAACATACGTTAAGGAAGTGGTATGATTTCATGGATTACCACATTCCATTGTATCTATATTGGATATGAGGTTTACCTCGATGTTCTATAAAATTATTCATAAATATTTTTATATAGAGTTGAGGTTCATCATTTCATATCATCCCTAGATATATGGTGAATCTGAAAGAACAATTAAATCCCAAGAGGATATGTTGAGATCTTTATCTTTGGATTTAAAATGTGGTTGGGACTAAAACCTTACTCTAATTGAGCTATATTACAAAAATAGAATTCACCAAATCATTTAGATGTATCCTTATAAATCCCATATGGAATTAAATGTAGAGCTTCAACATGTTGGAATGATGTTTGAGAAATAAATATATTAAGACTTTAGATAGATGAAGAAATGGTAGAGAAGGGTTGGTCCATTAAGCATCACATCAAGGAAACTCAGAGACAGTAGAAATGTTTTTTTGATAACCCCTAACATGATATTGAATTTGAATATGGTAACAATGTGTTTTTATGAATTTCTCTATGTAAGAAGGTTATGGGATTTCGGGTTAAAGTTAAACTAAGCCCAAGGTATATCGGTCCCTTTAAAATTATGAGTTGTATCTGGGTCATAGATTATCATTTGTCACTTAGACAAATGCTCAATCCAGAACATGATGTCTTCCATGTGTCTACCATATGTAAGTACATATCTAACCCCTCACATGTACTGAACTCAAAGGTGATACCACTAAGGAAAAATATTTCTTATGAGGATCAACTAGTGGAGATTATGGATCATACAAGAAATGTTATATGAAACAAGGAAACTCCATTGGTAAATGTTTTATGGTTAAAAAGCTAGTTTGAAAAATATAAATGGGACCTTGAGGATATGAGGAGGCAGAATTGTCTTTATTTTGATGAAAAAATACAATTTTAGGGGGGTTATAATGTAACACCTTGAGTTTTTATGAATTGGTTTTTTTGAATAACTTACATTTTTTTATGTTTTGAATTTCAAAAAATAAAATTTCTATCTTTTGATACACATAACTCTATGTTGTCTTCCACTATACACAAAAACAGGTTAGTTTTCGTGACACACGACATTGAGTTTCAACAAATACATAAAATATTATTTATATAGTAATTTAAAATCGACAGTTATAATATAGTCGTTAGACATAAAAAAAACTGAATTTTAATAAATACTTTTAAAATATCATTAATAATTATTTTACATAAATGAAACATATTTATAATAAATTACATAATTTTTGGTAAAGTATTTATATGTTTGAAAGTATTATTTTCTCAAAGAAATATTTTTTAATTATTTGATGAAATTAAATAAAAATAAATTTTGACACATAATGAATATAAATTTACTTAAATAAAAAAATTTTGAATTAAAAATGTTAAAATTATCTTAGAGTGAATTTTTTGGATTTTTCAAAAATGATTCATTTTTTTATGAATAGTGACCAATATTGTGTTTTAATTGAAAAATTCATTATTTATTTATTTTATTTATATTGTTAAATTATAGTTTAAATTTATTTTGATGTATAATTAGTTCATAAATGCATATATTAATCCAATTTATCTCATTGGAATTAGTTTCATATTTAAGTTCAATATAAAAACATGTTTACCTATTGATCATTTTATCTTTAAAAACCAGTTTTCTCATCACATATATGGGATTAAATTTAAATTAATTATTTATAATTATATTATTATAATTTAGGAAAATGGATTCCATATTTGGAATAATAGTTATTTATAATTTATAATAAGGCCAACACAATTTTTGACCTAAATGAATTGTTTGTGTAATGAAAAATAATTACTGAGATTAAGGTAAAAATAAGTTTACAAATATATTAAAATAAAAAGTAAAGGGAAAAAATAATCTATAAAATTGTATAAAAAATAATATAATGGAAATATTTCTACCACATCACCTCTTTGGCTCCATAATGGTCTATTTTGGACCCCTGTTACACATGAAATATGGGGTGGAATTCTCGCTTTAAAAAATTTACAAGTTTTTCACACACCTTACTTATAAAAGGACACTACCTCTCCTCTCATACCCAACCATTATAAACTATTTATATAATTAAATAACAACCCAAATATCTTAGAAAATGTCATCCATTCATCATATAATACTTGTTTTTTATAGAAATAAAACAAATGAAGGCTTTTAGTCCAAATCTAATGACGATACCTGAAGAAGAGGAAACACTCATTAATATACGTTTTTATCTATTTCTTCCAAAAACCCTTAAATTATTTTTATATAATGATTATATAATAATATCAGTATATTAAATTTTATTTAATGTTTTTATTTTATATTTATGACCTACAACCACACACACTTCCATCAAATGGGTTATAAAATCATCATTCATGTGTATGACAGACTACTGCCACATGAACTGATGTATTTATTTTTTCCATTACCACCTCTTAATGTGGGTAAAAATGATGGAAATATTATTTAAATATTATAATTATTATATTAATTACAATATTATGATTATATATTTTATATATCAAACATACATTCATGCTTTATATTTTGTGGGAATACGATAACATCATTCGTGTGTACGACAGACTACCACCTCATGAAGTGATGTTATTCATTCACGATTTACATGGAATGAATTAATAATGGGTATAATTATTTTTTAGATATATATGAACTAAAAATGATTCTATAATGATAATTTATCATTTAATTTTCTTTCTTTCAAATCAAAATGATAATGAATAACAACGTTCCTATGTACATACAGCTTACCGTATCCATAAATTGTAAATTTCATTTGCCATCACTGAATTTTATAGATTAATTTAATTAAGAATATATTAAATGTAAGATATATTTCTATCATGGTTTCAATTATGGATATTATTAAATAATGATCTTAGTAAGAGAAACAAAAAATAACAAGCCAAAACATGTATGAAAAACAAAGCATTTATTACCTGAAACATAACTTTAATAAGGATTCATTAATAGATAGTTTATAAAATCTAATAATAATATCTAATAAGGTATGATATATTTTAATATAGTTATTTAATAGATTTATAATAAACATATATTTATTATACAATATTTTTAACAGGTATTACAGTTCTCTATACTTATGGTAAGGTATTTTCATCTCACATTTCACATTCATTAGAAATAGTCCTTGTTCACCATCTATTTCATGTATATGGTGTGTATACTAACCATGAAATTATTTTATGATTATTCTACTAATAATTATTGGGATTTGCATATAATATTTATGATATATATTTCATGGGGTTTATGGTTAAAACATTCTCAAACCGGTAATGAATGGTTGTCTCAATTCGCCTTCCTTGAGATGAACGTCATGTTATGAACCTATTTTACTTTTAGAGGTGTATATAAAACCCCTTTAACAGGTAATATCATGAATTATTTTTTCCACGTTGTATTTTATGTTCCATTTTATGTTATTACTTCATGGGTATTATGATCTAATGTTACTAAAGTAGTAAGTATTTTACGTTACAATATAATTTTTTTGATATTGTTTATGATTTTGATTCCAATGATAAAATAATATAATATATCCTTAAATAGTTATCATGAATTTTATTACCCTATATTTAATCATGATATATTCATTTAATGGTACCATTTTTCTAATCTGGGTTCATTATGATTATTAATAAAATATTTTTATGAATATCTAAATTTATTTCTCTCTTAAGTTAGTATTTTTTTTCCAAAAACATGTTTTCTAAAAATGTTTTCCAAAATATTTTATAAAAATATTATAAATTTTTAAAAAAGTTATTCTTTCCCATGTTTTGATTTTTGTAATATTTATTTACATTACGCTTCATGTATTTTTTCCAAAACAATTCCCATTTGGATTTTTTAATGAATCTTCACTTTTTCATGTATGGCATGAACATAATTTTCTATCATCTTAGAGAATCATTACATCATAGCTTCCTTTGGGAGTGTTCAATGATATTTTAAAAGAAAAGGGTTTTCAATGTGTTTTATATTTTAATTTATATTTTTAAAATCTGAATGGATATTTTTCTCAATAAAATATTTTCTTAAAAATTTTCTTAAATTAAAATTCAATATGTCTAAATTGTCCATTAGTAGAATTTTCATAATTTAATGAAATAGTCAAATTTTCCACAAAATAGTGATGTTTGATATAAAAATATAGAATGAATTATTAATCATAGTAACGTAAAAATTATTTCATAGTTAATAAAATGTACCCAAGAGGAAATATATGTTATTTTATTAAAATTAATATATTATTTAATTAAAATCATATTCTAAACCTTTAATTAACTTTCCAAATTAAAAAATATAAATTAAAGATTTAAAAATAATATTCCTTGGAATATTTTTATCTTTAAGGAAAAAATAATAGATAATAATTGTATTTTATTATAAAAACAATTATAATATTCAAAAAATTCCCTTGATTCCAATACTATGAATTTAAACTATGGGTAAGAAAATGATTTTACATTTTCTACAAGCTATATTCCCAAGTTCATTGTTAATAAATTAATAAAAAAAATTCCCAAATTTTCTAGAAACACCACCCAATCTCTTATTAATCTATGATCCAAAATTTTTGACATTTCCCAACCAATGATTTTATATCTCTAGAATCTCTCCAAAGAGTTTATATGATTCTAAGGTTCTAATCCAAAGCATTAAAATGATATCTATCAAGTAAGGGTTCAAAATATTACTCATTCATTTCCAATTGAAATTCCTTTGTTATATTATATTTCAAATTTCCTTATCATATACAAAAATGGTCCTAATACCATGATTTTTATTTTCCATTAAAAATATTATCAATGGGAAATCAATTAATCCCTCTAATTGTAGATATTTTATAATATGTTATTAGGTTGATTTATTGGTTGATTTTATCTCTCTTAACCCCACCTATTTACATTACTGTTGTCATATCCTTTAAATCCATTTAATTTACCAGACCCGAATGCCCCTTAATAGGTTCCCAGAGACCAGTGGGACACATGGCCCGAAGTGCACCTCCTCGAATTCTAGAGGATGATTACTAGTGGTGAGGGAATATGGTGTGTTCATGGAGAGACTATTCCATCATTACCATAGTGTAACATAGCGAATACACATAATAGATGTACATATCATAGGAAAGATAAGTAACAACAGAAACATATAATACTAATAGATTAACAAGGGATAACAATTTCTGATAATGATAAGTCATGTCACCAGAAAACTAGAAAATATTGATACTGTACTGTAGACATAATATGTTCCCCAACAGCATAAAGGACATCGAAGACTATTCCAAGAATCCCAATCTCGAGCTTGGTCATCTGCTATCATGATTAATCTTAAACCCCAGCCAATCAAATATTTGAATTCATATGCTTCACTTTTTCAAAACCATCAACTATGTAATCAACTCCGAGTACCAAATAGTGCCCGAAGAGGGTGTGAGATAAATTTTAGTGGTCCACCACCAATGGTGTCTATAACATTCAGACCGTGTAATGGAATATAATAGTGTGATTGAACGTATATATATAGAGTAAATCAGAATAATGTAACTAAATACCCATGTGCATGCTTCATCCCTCAGCTGGTGTCTGAATATGTAACCAATTCATTACTTGATTTTTACCAATTTTTCAATAAGTCACTTATTATTAATTTTGAGGTTCCAAGATGTATCAAGGAAACCTACGATGATATTTGACAATGATGTTATAAGGTGGAAACCAAGGAAACATAAGCCTCAAAATACACTAACTTAGTAGAGTATAAGTCTAACTAAGGTTTAATAGTGTAATCCTATGATCATAGTCAAAGGAATTCCACAATTAGATGCCTACCAAGACTGAGAAGTGCATAGAAGGTAAAATGGTTTTAAGAAAAGACTGGGCATGATGGGATTTAACAATGGAACATACTTGTCAATGTTGGATCCAATGAGTGTATCCGAGGTATCATAGATCTAAGGATTGTATCCAAGGCATTATATAGTACTACCTGGGGGATCCTATGGTACCATACCAGACATCCAATGGTTAGACAAGGATCAGTTTCTAGGTGGGTCTCATCCTAAGAAATCTATATTCGTGAATCAAAAGGAGGTTCTCGAGTGATCATGTTATCCTCTGATCAAAATCCAAGAATATATCACGTCATGACATTCCTATTTGATAGTGAAGTCATATACTAATTCAATTTGTTCAATCCTGGCCATCCATTAGTGTGAATAGGCCATGTAGCAAATAACCCATTTATCAAGTCATTTAGTTCAAGCCTTTACTTTCATTATTATGACAAGGCCAAGTATAATTCAACCATTTAACCCATTTAAGTCATATTCCAAATTCATTGTTTATTCCAATTACTTCCATTAATTTGGTAATTTGTGATAAGGATATAAAACCAATTAATAATTCACATTTAATTATCAATTTGATGCACATAACATAGGCTGGTGAAGTGGTAAGCATACATGGTACTTGAAATTATGAAATTGAAAACATAAAAATGACATTTAATTTAGAAATATTTTCCTTAGAGAGGTCAAGCGTAGGCACAACCAAACGGTGGTTCAGACATTTTAAAACTCTAAAAACCCAAATGTGGAATAACCTTCAATATGGAGAAGATTGATTTGTGGGTGTAACCTCTAACAACTAATCACATATTTTTAAGTATCGGGACTATATAGTTCTAAAATTTGTAATCATGGAATATGAATTTAATAAATGGAACCCGATGAAATAGGTGGGACCCACATAACAATTCCAATGTCAACGAACATTAGGGGTAATTATAGACCACCCAATATAGGGATGTATGATCCTTATCCTCAGGTATTAGACATTGATTTGGATTGGATCGATGTAATTCTATGAAAATGAAAAAGTGATCATAGATCGATACCTTAGTCGAGATAAAAAGAGAAAGAGAACAACTTAAGAGGACTTGAATACATACCATTGTGCATCCAAGGCGATGAACAAAAGTTCAATTAGTTGCATAATGAAAGATATATCTTGATCCAAATCCTTATATCTTCAAAAATCTCTAAAATATGAGAAAAAAGGTTAATCTTGCAAAAGATAAGATTAGGGAAGGAGGAGGGAGGATAATTAGATCATAAAGGTAAAAAGGATAATTTACCCTTAAAATATGTGGTGCATGATTTTTCTACATGATTTGAAAAACCATGCGCAAACCATGCACATCTACCTGAAAAAAATCGTCTCTCACACAATTAGGATACAAATTCATGCAACTACCATGCGAGGCGGCTCTATACGGGAAAACATAATCCATGCAGTTTTCCAAACAGTGTGGAATTTCCGCACAGTTTACTCTAAACAGTGTGCCAAGTTTGTTTTCCCCAAAAAGATGGGTTATGGGCTTAAAATATTCCCTAGACACCCCTGTGACCTTTTTAACCCATTAGGAAACCATATTATGCCCAATGTAATGATTTAGACAAAAAATTAAAGGATCTATACTTGAGTCAAAAATAGGGTTCTTACAATCATCCGCTGTTAAAGGAACTCATCCCCAAGATCACCTTCCATGGTTGAGAGAAAATTGTCTAAGAAAAACATTAGGAATCATGCACGTACATTTACTTCTCTCTCCCATGTCTCATCCTATACACAGTCGTGCTTCCATAGCACCCATACTAGAGGGAAATAACGGCCTGGGAGAGGCTTCATACTCTGGTCGACGATGCGTACTGGTTACTCCTCAATGGTAGCTTCAACATCTAACTCAACGTCCTCAGAATCAAAAGAATGAGATGGGTTATCTTGATATTGGTGTTGATGTGAAACATGAACGAAATCATGCATGTCATGGTACCTCTGAGGTAGTAACAACATATAGGTTATCGGCCTGACTCTGTCTAGTATCTCAAACGACCCTACGTAGTGAGGATAAAACATTCCCTACTTCTGTAACCATTGGTGCCCTAGACTAGGTGAAACTCGACGAAAAACATGATCCTTAATCTCGAATTCAAGAGCCCATCTATGGCGATCAACATATGATTGTTTGTCTAGACCTAGTATTAGTCATACAAATTCTGTTCAATTAAACTTTCTCTGATGTCTCTTGAAAGAGATGAGGACCTAGTAGGGCTCTCTCACTTACCCTTATCTATCACAATGGTTAAAGACATGACCTACCATATAAGACCTCAAAATGATCCATCTAAATTGTTCCCTGAAAGCTGATATTATAGGAGAACACGAAGAGAGGGATATGATTCTCCCATGAAATGACAAAATTAATGGCGGATTCTTGGAGCATATCTTCTAGAACCAGTATTGTCTATTCTGATTTTCCATCAATATGAGGGTGAAAAGATATGCTTAAATGCAGGTGAGTTCCCATATCTTTTTGCAAACCCTTCTAGAACTGTGAAGTGAAACAAGCATCCCTGTCTGAAATGATAGTATGTGGAACCCCTTGTAGTCATATGATCTCATATACATATAGTCTTCCCAGATCATCTACTGAGAATGTCTCACAAATAGGAATAAAATGGGATGATTTCATTATTCGGTCAATGACTACCTAGATAGCATCGCTACCCCTCAAGGACCTATGTATGTTGACTACAAAATAAATAGAAACATCTTTCAATTTCTATTTGGAGACTAGAAGTGTCTATAATAAGACTGTAGGTCACTGGTGCCCTACATTCACCTGCCGATAGGTGGAACACCTGGTGATAAAGCATGCTATTTGATGTTTTATTCCAAACCACCAATACTAGTGTCACATATCATGATACATCTTCGAGATGCATGGATGAATTTCCCATTGAGAAGTGTGGGACTCCATTATCAACTCATATCTCATATCTATAGAAACCCAGATATGTCCATGTAGATGCAGAACATCATCTCTATACACTGACCAATTTGGAGGCGTGTTATCTCTTGATATACTCTAACAGAAAACCAAGCCTTCATGATATAAAAACTGTCTTCTATTCACCTGCTCAAGGAGGGAAGAGGTAACTGTTAAGGATGAGAGGTAATCCTACTCGTGACTATTATGGAACATTATATGCATCTCAATAAAGAGGTCCATTAACTTCCATTAATCACTAGATTCTCACAAAACATGTTCTTGAGCCTTTCGACTCAGTGCGTCTGCAACTACATTTCATTTAACAGGTGTATAAAAAAATCTCAAAATAAAATTATTGTAGATATTGAACCAATATCTACTGTTTGAGGTTCAAGTCACACTTAGAAAAGATATACATGAGGCTCTTGTGGTCGATGTATACCATAATTCACCCACCCAACAGATAATGTTTCATGCAACTTAAGGCACGTAAAACTGTTGCTAGATCAAGGTCATGAATTGGATAATTTCTCTCATGAGTCCTCAACTTCCAAGATCCATACGCAATCACTCTATCTTCCTACATCATTACTTCTCCAAGTTCAATGCCTGATGCATCATAGAAAATGGTATAACCTATACCCAACTTAGGAAGAATTCGAATAATTTCCAATCATCCTCCCTTTTAACTTCTGAAAGGATATCTCATATGATTCTAACCTTGTGAACGTGACACCCTTTTTGTATGAATATTAAGTGGTGAATATGGACATGAAAAGTCTTGTATAAAAAACATATAATATCTAGCCATCCCAAATAATCTCTGTATATCAAACATGTTCTAGGTATTCTCCTAGGAAACCATATCAATAATTATTTCAGGGTCAAAAAATACCCTCAATTCTGAGATAATATGACCCAATAAGAGGATATTTTCAATTCATAAGTGACACTTAGTAGGCTTGGCATAAAGTTTATGCTCTCTTAGTGTACTCAAAATGATCTCAAGAAGTTTGGAAAGGTCTCTACGAGTGCAAGAATACACCAAGATTTCATCAAAAAAGACCACGAAAAATGATTCAAAATAGGGGTGGAATACCATATTCATAAAATAAATGAAAATGATATGAACATTCATAGGACCTAATGGAATAACAAGGGCCTCATACATATCAAACCTACTACGAGATGTTGTACGTGGTATGTCTGATGGTATGACTCGCACCTGATGATAACCCGATCTCATGTCAATAATAGAGATGACCTTTTCTCCTTGGAGCAGATCAAAGAGATCATATATTCGAGGAATTGGATACTGGTTCATAACTATAAGATAATTCAAACATTTTTATTCCACACATAGAAGTAAGGTTCCATCCACCATTTTGGAAAAAAGCATGGGCGAACCCCAAGAGGTTGTATTGGTCCATATAAAACATTTGGCCTCAAAATCCTCTAACATAATCTTGACCTCATGAAAATATATAAATTCCATTATATAAGGGGTAATGGACACTAGATATTCTCCTATAATAAGCTCAATTTTATACTCTACATCTCTCTAATGAGGTAAGTGTGGAAATTTTTTGGGAAACACATTCCTGAAACGATTCACAATTAGAGGGAAATAAGCTTGTCCTAAACCCTGATCATCCATTAATAGATTTATGATATTGGACTTCAAACCACCAAAAACATTATTCTCTAGTCTAGATCTACCATCCTAGACATCCTACTCACCCTTCTGCTGATAACTACTTCCCTCTTATGAGGTAAAAGATACTTTACGGTGATAGCAGTCTTCAAAAGCATGATAGTGAACCAATTATTTCATTCTAAAAATGACATCGAAGGCCATCATCACAAGGAAAAAGTGGTTCCATAAGAGAGGTTAATTTCATACCATAACGGGAAAGTGTAAAACCCCGAACTTCAACGGTACTCTTCTCTTTGAATAATACAGTAGCGTGTGTTGAACACAATTTCTAGTTCAAACACACACCACGACCAATCAAAGTAGCCATTATGAATAGTAATACGTACTTTTTAATATTTTAGAAATTTTATCTCTCAAAATGGACTTCATTTTTGGATTCATAGTATCAAATTTATCCTAACGTGAATTTTTGGTACTTTTCGGATAACTTTAATATTTTGATGAATAGTGAAAATTACTAAATTTTAATTTAAAACAGCTTTTTTAATCAAAATAATTAATAGTGATAAATTATGAATTTGAGTGGTTTTAAAGTATATTTAGATTTTATTTTTACCGTTTAATAAAATTTTGGTCATTGTACATAATTTCACAATTAAACCGGACATAAACAAGTATCAATTTTTTGACAGTTATTATATCTTAAAAACACGATTTTTGTTTTGACAGCGAGAATTAATTTTAAATTAATTTCTTCCACTTCTATGTTTTGAATTTGGAAAAATGAATTCCATATTTGGAATTAGTATTTTCAAATTGTGTAAATAGGTAACTTTTATTTTTAGACATTTTGAATAATTGCTTCGGTAAATATTTTATTTACCATGGTTAAAGGGTAAATCCCGTAAATAAGGGTTAAAATATAATATTATAATAATATAAAATTACCATAAAACATGTCCTAACATTATTTGTTGACACATGTCCTACCCTTGTCATTTTTTGGGTCGATTTTGGGACCCCATGGTGCCACTTGTAAGTGATAGGGACACTTTATTTTAATTAAGTTAAAATGAATGCAAAAATGACACAAGCATATATCTTTTAAAAAAACAATTTTTACATAAGGTTATATATGTTAGATTTTTGACTATAAATATTCATTAGAAAGATAAAACAATTTCCTACATAATGGTTTTTTATTTATAATTTTTATACATTAAATAATTTAATATATTTATGACACAATGGTGATGCAGTAATTACAATAATAGTGAAAAATTAAAATGATTGATATTGTAGATACCCAAATAAATATAATTTGAGACTTTTTATGAATTAAACTAATTTTCTAGGTTAATATGTCATTCTAGGATGGATTTAATTGTATGTTTTCGATGTAATCATTCAGTTATGATTTTCACAAAAATCAATTATTGAATAGTGTCAAAATTGACATAAAAGCATTTTTTAAAAAAAATATTATATTATTAATTGATATTAAATTCCTAAAAATCTAAGGATCTGAAAAGAGACTTGTATCACGATAGTTGTATCATTAATGGACCACATGGGGTTCTCTTGTATGTATATTGTATGTTTATTAACTATATAATATAAAAATACAAAGTGACATGGTAAGTGTCAAACAAATTAAATAAGTTTTAAAACTAAAAGATAAGGTGAATATAATGACCCAAACCTGTCTAAATTCTATTGGTTCAGTAGTTTTAGACCCATACCCACCTTGAACTTTAAATAATCCACTTTTTCTCCATTATAAACTGAATATGAATTTATTATAAAATAACATTTCTAGCTTATCCAAAGGTGCCCCTCACCCCTCTTATCAAAGGACACTCACCCTTCTCATTAATTCACACCTTCAAAGCCTTTTGGTTCGGCCATCCCCTTCGAAAATACTCTCTCAACATTCTCTCACTTCATCATATAGTCCTTACTTTATTCAAAAAGTCATCCTAAGGATCCCTTTTCATCAAATCAAAAGTAAGAACCCGAAGAAGATGTAATGATTTCACCACCCTTTTTCAAGTTCCTTTCTTCTTCCGCTTCTTCTTTCTTTGTTATTACCATTCTAAAATAATGAATTCAGTATATCCTATATACTGTAACATTTTTATAAATATGGTACAACCATATTCATTATTCTATCAATCCTTTGAATGACATGTCACCATACGTGCGTACGTACGGATTACCGTCTCCACGTCGTGGTGTAATTGTTCTTCAATATATTATTATTTGGATGGATATAATAATGAGTTTTAATTCATGTAAATAATAAATATAACATGATAATGATTCTGTATATATATGATATACCATCCAATTATATATTATTTTAATATCATAAGATTGATATTTTCACTCGTGTGTACGTACGGATTACCGTCTCCACGACGCGATGAGATTCGTTTCAAAGTTCACCATTCATCAATGATTATAAAAATATATATTACTAATAAGTATGTAATATATGACATAATAATTCTACTTGATATATATATATATATATATATATATGGATTTATGTACTTACATATATCTTATTCACTTACTTCCGTTCAATACTATATGAAAACAGAAACAGTGTTTATGCGTACATACGGACTACCGTCTCCATAAAAGGTGTTTTCTATTTCATATATATGTCTATTATACATATTTATATTCTTAATATACATGATATATTTATCATGTTTTATATTCTGTTAAGTATTTAAATCATGATTTAAGTGATACAACCAAGAGTGACAAGTTAAAACACGTACGATAAAGAAAGAGAGTATTACCCGAAATGTTAACTTAACATGGAAATTATTATTAAATGGGTAATATAGAGTCATAAATGAATCATGTATGATAACATAAATATTAATATGGTTCTGTTAAAATTTAATAACATACTATGATCTTCGTACAGGAGGTTAAACGTACCCTCGACTAAAGGAAAGTGCAAGGTAAGGGGTTTTCATCTCACTCCTTATCCCGTGAGATTCATGCCATATTGCCACCATTACCTTTTGTGTGGTGTATGTACTGACCATAATTATATACTTTGTGTAATACACTTTAATTTATGTGTATTTCTATATTCATTGTATGATACCTCTTTCATGTGTTGTACGTTTCGTAATATACCAAATTAATAAGGGTTTATTTCACAATCTCTTCATTATTCGAGGTTGTTTATACGTAATAATCTACTGGGATATCTTTATCATCCACATCCATGTTTCTCAAAAATGTATTTCAAAACATTTTTAATATTTACAAGAATATTGGTTAAAGAAATTTACACCCTTGTTTGACTTTTTATAAGAGGTTTATAAAGGAATATTTCTGCTGTTTTCCAAACAAGGTCCTTTTTAACCTTTTGACAAAATTAAGGTAAGAATGTCTTTTTTTAACTTATACGGTGGGTGTGGTAATTCTCCGCCGTTATTACACCTTTGAATCTTCCTTCACATTATTATAAAAATATTTTCAAAATAAAGGTTTTCTCTATAATTATGCGACTTTTAAATGATTTCAAAAAAAGAGATATTTCTCTCAAATAGTATTGATTTCATCTATGTCAACATCCGTTGATAAATTTTAAACTTGCTTCAAGTTGATTTATTATGATACAAATCATCCATATTGTATTTATGTTTTTGTGATATTTTTGACTATAGATGAGTTATTTTTATGCCATTAATGGTTTATGATTAATGTTTTGACATTTTGTATGTTAGTTTTAATACGAATGCTTATGTTATATTTCATCATATTCATAAGATGAATGTGTTGGACTAGTATGTTCCGGGTTGGGGACTGGTAAAAGTAAGCCCTCTGGGTTGGTGTCCGGTTATTAGAGGCACTCCGGGTTGGTTTCTGTTTATTAGAGGCACTCCGGGTTGGTGTCCGATTATTAGAGGCACTCTGGGATGGATTCCGGTTACAGAGGCTCTCCGGGTTGGGTTCCGGTTACAGTTATCCCTTAAGTCTTGGCATGAGGCCTCGACACAGAAATTAATGTTCGGCATTATGCATTCCATCATTATGAAAGTGGTTAGTGATATTTCATGTGATTATTATATTAGTATAATATCCATGTGAATAAGAAAATGGCATTATTTCATTTTATTTCTCCCATATTATGCTGAAGTTCAAGTTTAAAAGGATTTTGTTTTAGTTGTATACATTGCCTCAAATGTTTATGCTTATTTTTGAAAGTTTCCGCTGTATTTCTTACCCTTACTGAGCATTTGAGCTCACCACTTTCTATGTTTTATTTTTCACAGGATTCCAAGAAGTGTAATGTGATTGATATGAAGGGTTAAGAAAAGGTAATAATGGAGTTCATAAAGATTATTTATGTTGTTTTGTACGCCATAAAGTGAAAATGTAACATTCATGTATGTGATCTATTTTTCCAAGGATGCTAAACTGTTCGGTCCTTCTGGACTTGATTCCTTGTAATCATGCCAATGTATTAAAATAATGCACCGACTCTGGGTAACTGGGGTCGAGGCGTTACAGTTGGTATCAGAGGAAGTTTAGCAATAACCTTTGAAACTAGATTTAGATAAACTCCAATTAGAGCACATAGCCCTAAGATAGACTTTGAGGATTAGTATAGACGAACTTCCTAGAATTTTGGTATTGTAGAAATTTTTTTAGTTTTCTTAGTAATAAATCCATGTATGGATACGAGCAGGTAGAGGTGGCCCTAGCAATGATGTACCTAGGGGTAAAACCTGAAAACACTGCTTTTAGCTAGACTCGAATGGGAACTGGTGCACGACAACAGGCCTTGCTGCACTCTTGGTTACGACACTCCCGGGGGATATTCTTAGGATAATTCACATTTTATTTACAAAACATTATGAAGGTATTATGAGTATATACTTACTCAAAGAAAACATTTTTATGATTATGGATTATATCCATAAACTCTTCAATTTTTGTTATGTATTTTCCAAGTTTGGTAATTATTCATTGCAATTCATAAACTGAACTATTTTATGCTATTGTATTGAAATGGCGCCCATTAGAAGGAATGTGAACTCTCGTATTACGTATCATCCAAAGAGTAAGAAGGATCATATCTTTCGTGGTCCTAATCCAGAATTTAGAAGTGAAATATTTTCCCACGTATTATCATCATATGAAGAAATAGTATCATGTGTTGATAAGATGAGTAAAGAATTCTCAGATTATTATGTCTTTGAAGGGAAACAAGAGAAGAAAAGGATGGAAGATAGAAATATGGATAAAGGGAATAGAGAAAAGATGAATTTTACCATATGTGATAACTGTGGGAAGAAACACCCTGGAACTTGCCTGAAAGGAATGGGAGTTTGTTATAAGTGTGGAGGAAAAGGCTAGAAATTACGTGACTGCAAGGGTAAGAAAATGGTTTCATATGTACAATGCTTCATTTGCAAGGAGTTTTGACACTACGCAAACCAATGTCCCAGTCATCAGAATATGCCACAAATGATGCTATTGGATAATAATCAAGTTATGATACTACCACAGATGAAGAGGAATGACTAGTGTTCTTATGTTGTTATTTTAGAATTATTTCATTTAAGTGTTGTATCAATGATGTTCTAGAAATAAATAAGGATTGTAATGAAGTACTAATTAATTAAGGATTTGAGATTTTATGGTACTAAGAAAAGTGACTCTACAGCGAGTTAAATTTTTTTTTGGAAATTACATGGTTGAAGGAAAGATAAACCTTAATATGGTCCTAATATTGAGGTTGTGATCATGGAATAAGAGATGGTTGATTTTGGTAATTCAAGATTTTTTGGTGTTTTAAAAGAATATATGAGGAAGGCGTTCACATGTTATTACCTGGAAAAAAGGATCCTAATTATGTTTAACTTCCTTGTAAATTTTGGACTGTGAGTTTGGATAATATTATTTTGGATAAGTCTAATGGTTGGAATGGATTATGTTTGAAAGGTTTTTTTTGTATTTTTATAAGAGGACAACACGCAGACCGTGTGACAACCCGTCGTGTCAGACAAAGCTGCAGGAATCGAACCCACAACCATAGTGCAATTGGGATTTATCGCCTACCATTGTGCTACATGAAGTTCTTGGATGGTATAATGTAGTTTCTTTACATAAAGGGTCTGATATGTGAAATATAAATTCATTATATTTGGAACCATATATGATTAGGATAAATAGAGTATTTTTGAGTTGTATTATGTTTTGGGGTGAAAGATGATTTTGTGGTATAAATTTATTAATGGATAAAACTCTAATTATAAAGTAAGTATAACTCCTTATGATATTAGACAATCTCATAAATAAATTCCTCAACATTAAGAAAAGGAACATAGAACAAAACTTTTGTCCTAGATGGTACCTTAGATCATCACTAATTTATGGCTTTGGGATTTTTGGCCTTTTAATAGCCATATTTTCTACCACTCTCCATCAGATAATTGATGGTTATATTTCTCTTCCATATCCATATTTTCCTACATGGAACCCTGGTATGTGTTATTTTCGGTAATCATCATACTTTCCACTCTTTATTTTAAATAGAGGCCTCATTAATACATTTTTCGATGTGGGATTTCAACTAAGATATTTTGAAACATCAAAAATGTGTTATCCTAATACCTTATGTTTTGTTGAACCGATGGTATTTTAAATCATCATAGATTGATGAATTTAAGGACCTCAATTTTAAAATTTTTTATGATTGATGACCTCAATCACTACCTATAAATATTTACATTTTTCCTCCAGTTATATGTCTATAATTTCCACCAACTTCCTCCTAATCTAGATCATAATTTTGTGGTGACCCTTTCATTTCACTTTTCATCTTGTTAAGACAAAAATTTTATTATCCAAATTTCCGATGTGGGTTTTTTCCACAAAGATATTTTCTATTTTCAACCTTTTTTTTCAAAGAACAATATCAAATTGCGAGGACGCAATTTGTTGAAGGATGGTAGAATGTAAAACCCCGAGCTTCCACGGTATGCTTCTCTTTGAATAATACAGTATCGTGTGTTGTACACAATTTCGAGTTCAAACACACACCACGACCAATCAATGTATCCATTATGAATAGTAATATCTACTTTATAATATTTTATAAATTTTATCTCTCAAAATGGACTTCATTTTGGGATTCGTAGTATCTAATTTATCCTAAGGTGAAATTTTGGTGCTTTTCGGATAACTTTAATATTTTGATGAATAGTGAAAATTACTAAATTTTAATTCAAAACAACTTCTTTAATAAAAATAATTAATATAGATAAATTATTAATTTGAGTGTTTTTAAAGTATATTTAGAATATATTTTTACCATGTAATACAATTTCGGTCATTGGACATAATTTCACAATTAAACCAGACATAAACAAGTATCAATTTTTTGATAGTTATTATATCGTAAAAACACGCATTTTGTTTTGACAGCGGGAATTAATTTTAAATTAATTTCTGCCACTTCTGTGTTTTGAATATTGAAAAATGGATTCCATATTTGTAATCAGGGTGTTTAAATTGTGTAAATAGGTAACTTTTATTTTTAGACATTTTGAATAATTACATCGGTAAATATTTTATTTACCATGGTTAAAGGGTAAATCCGGTAAATAAGGAATAAAAAATATTATAATAATACCAAATTACCCTAAAACATATCCTAACATTATTGGTTGATACATGTCCGACCATTTTCATCTTTGGGTCGATTTTGGTACCCCATGGTGCCACTTGGAAGTGATAGGGACACTTTATTTTAATTAAGATAAAATGAATACAAAAATGACACAAGCATATATCGTTTAGAGAATAAATTTTTACATAGGTTATATATGTTGGAGTTTCGACTATAAATATTCCTTAGAAAGATATAAAAAATTTCCTACATAATGTTATTTTATTTATAATTTTTATACATTAAATAATTTAATTTATTTATTACACAATGGTGATGTAGTAATTACAATAATAGTGATAAATTAAAATGATAGATATTGTAGATACCCAAATAAATTTAATTTGAGACTTTCTATGAATTACACTAATTTTATAGGTTAATATGACATTTTAGTATTTATTTAATTAACTTTTTTCGAAGTAATCATTCTGTTATGATTTTTAAAAAAAATCAATTATTGAATAGTGTCAAAATTGACATAAAAGAGTGTTTAGAACAAATATTATATTATTAATTGATATTAAATTCCTAAAAATATAAGGTTATGCCAAGAGACTTATATCATGATATTTGTATCATTTATGGACCACTTATGGGTCTCTTGTATATATATTGTATGTTTATTAACAATATAATATAAAAATACAAAGTGACATGGTAAGTGTCAAACTAATTAACTAAGTGTTAAAATGAAAAGATAAGGTTAATATAATGACCCAACCCTGTCTAAATTCTATTGGATGAGTAGTTTTAGACCCATACCCACCTTAAACTTTAAATAATTCACATTTGAGCTATTATAAACTGAATATGAATTTATTATAAAATAATATTTCTAGCTTTTTCAAAGGTGCCCCTCACCCCTCTTATAAAAGGACACTCACCCTTCTCATTAATTCACTCCTTCAAAGCCTTTTGGTTCGGCCAACCCCTGCCCAAATACTCTCTCAACATCCCTCACTTCATCCTAGAGGCCTTTCTTTAGTCATGAAGCCATCCTAAGGAGCCCTTTTGATCAAATCAAAAGGAAGAACCTGAAGAAGAGGTAATGATTTCACCACCCTTTTTCAAGTTCCTTTCTCCTTCCAATCATTCTTTCTTTGTTATTACCATTCTAAAATAATGAATTAAGTATCTCCTATATACTGTAATATTATTATAAATATGGTACAACCATATTCATTATTCTATCCATCCTTTGAATGACATGTCACCATACGTGTGTACTTACGGATTGCCGTCTCCACGTCGTGGTGTAATTGTTTTTCAATATATTATTATTTGGATGGATATAATAATGATTTTTAATTCATGTAAATAATAAATATAACATGATAATGTTTCTGTATATATATGATATACCATCCAATTATATATTATTTTAATATCAAAAGAATGATATTTTCGCTCGTGTGTACGTACGGATTACCGTCTCCACGACGTGATGAGATTCATTTCCAAGTTCACAATTCATCAACGATTATAAAAATATATATTACTAATAAGTATGTAATATATGAAATAATAATTCTACTGGAGATATATATATATATATATATGGATTTATTTACTTACATATATTTTATTCACTTACTTTCGTTCAATAATATATGAAAACAGAAACAGCGTTTATGTGTACGTACGGACTTCCATCTCCATAAACGGTGTTTTCCATTTCATATATATGTCTATTATACATATTTATATTCTTAATATATATTATATATTTATCATGTTTTATATACTGGAAGTATTTAAATCATTATCTAACTGATACAACCAAGAGTGACAAGTTAAAACACGTACGATAAAGAAAGTGATTATTACCCGAAATGTTAACTTAAAATGGATATTATTATTAAATGGGTTATATAAAGTCATAAATGAATCATGTATGATATCAAAAATATTAATATGGTTCTGGTATAATTTAATGACATACTATGATTTTCGTACAGGGGGTTAAATGTACCCTCGACTAAAGGAAAGTGCAAGGTAAGGGGTTTTCATCTCACTCCTTATTCCCGTGAGATTCATGCCATATTTCCACCATTACCTTTTCTGTGGTGTATGTACTGCCCATAATTATATTCATTGTGTAATACACTTTAATTTATGTGTATTTATATATTCATTGTATGATACCTCTTTCATGGGTTGTATGTTTCGTAAGTTACAAAATTGGTAAGGGTTTATTTTACAATCTCTTCATTATCCGAGATTGTTTATACGTAATAATCTTCTGGGATCTCTTTAACATCCACATACATGTTTCTTCAAAATTTATTTCAAATCATTTTTACTATTTACAAGAATATGGGTTAAAGACATTTATACCCTTCTTTGAATTTTTATAAGAGGTTTATAAAGGAATATTTACGTCGTTTTCCAAACAAGGTCCTTTTTAAAATTTTCACAAAATTAAGGTAAGAATGTCTTTTTTAACTTATATGGTTGGTACGGTTATTCTCCTCCATTATTACACCTTTGAAGCTTCTTTCACATTATTATAAAGATATTTTCAAAAATAAAGTTTTTCCTTATAATTATGTGACTTTTAAATGATTTCAAAAAAAGAAATATTTTTCTCAAATAGTATTGATTTCATCTATGTCAACATCCTTTGTTAAATTTTAAACATGTTTCAAGTTGATTTATTATGATACAAATCATCCATATTGTATTTAAGGTTTTGTGAAATATTTAACTATGGATGAGTTATTTTTATACCATTAATGGTTTATGATGCATGTTTTGACTTTTTTATGTTAGTTTTAATACGTATGTTTATGTTATATTTCATCATATTCATAAGATGAATGTGTTCGACTAGTATTTTACAGTTTGGGGAATGGTAAAAGTAAGCCCTCTGGGTTGGTGTCCGGTTATTAGAGGCACTCTAGGTTGGTGTCTGGTTATTAGAGGCACTCCGGGTTGGTGTCCGGTTATTAGAGGCACTCTGGGATGGAGTCTGGTTATAGAGGCTCTCTGGGATGGGTTCCGGTTACACTTATCCCTTAAGTCTTGGCATGAGGCCTCGACATAGAAATTAATGTTCGGCATCATGCATTCCATCATTATGAAAGAAGTTAGTAATATTGCATGTGATTATTATATTATTAGAATATCTATGTGAATAAGTAAATTGTATTATTTCATTTTATTTCTGCCATATTATGTTGAAGTTCAAGTTTAAAAGGCTTTTGTTTTAGTTTTATACATTTCCTTAAATGTTTATGATTATTTTTGATAGTTTCCGCTGTATTTATTACCCTTACTGAGCATTTGAGGTCACCCCTTTCTATGTTTTATTTATTACAGGATTCCAAGGAGTGTAATGTGGTTGATATGCAGGGATAAGCCAAGGGAATAATGGCGTTCATAAAGATTATTTATGTTGTTTTGTACGTCATAAAGTGCAAATGTAACATTCATGTATGTGATCTATTTTTCCAAGGCTGATAAACTGATCTGTCCTTCTGGACTCCATTCCTTGTAATCATGCCAATGTATTAAAATAATGCACCGACTCTGGGTAACTGGGGTCGGGGCGTTACAGACTGTCCCTACATTGGTGTATTCCATATGTTCATACCACTAATGTCATATCTAGGGTCATTACATCATAGTGATACTGTATCTCTAGTTTGAAACATTCCACAATGGATACAATGATAAAAGTGTTTGAATAACCATTATCAAACAAATAATATACAATAGTAGATTCCACTAGAATTGTACCTCATACTGTGGAAGGTCCCATAACCTGATCCTCATGTAATTTCTATAGTACATCTAAAAATCCTGACCCAAAACCTTGTGCAATATATGGACTACCACAATAAAAACCTCTCGGTTGGCACTAGTAGAGATTAGGGGTCTGGCTACCATGGCCATGACCTCCTCCCTGACAAGACCCTCTGGTGATATTCCATCATTCTGGCTGATGCAACCTAAATGAACTCTCTATTGAAGGTGGAAATGGAACATATCCTTGTGCACTCGAAGATGGTGGAAAGGTCTTATTGAAACGCTGAAGATGCTCCATATGACCACAAGACCGACACTCCAGTGGGTCTCTATCACAGTGAGGCTTCAAATGACCTCGTCTTCCATACTAATGACACACCAAATAGCTATTGAAATGGGTACTCTGGTTGTCACTTCTCTAAAATGAAACCTCTAGATAACTTTACCTACCACCGGAAGAAGTAATAGTTAGTCTTGGCACTGATCTTTTAAACTCGGTACTATTTTCATCACTTGGTTTTTTCTCAGCGATAAGATCATGATTGAATATCTCGGAAAAATAGGTTGGTGGAAGACATTTACCTATGTATGAATGTTGTAGGAAATCCCATACACAAAACATATAACATGTGGAAGGCCATCACTAGCTAGAATTAGTGAGAAGCACTGATACTCTATGAAACCCATTGAATAGTCCATAAATAACATAGAACCCTACTCGAGATGCATGAAACCTGTAGAATTTTTCAGATCTTAGCATTTGAGAAAATAATAGATCATATTATATAGACATTAAGTCATCCCATATCTTGCCTTTCTGGTGATCATCCTGGGTAACCACATTCCGCCAACGCTTGGCCGAATCTAGAAGCATGTATGTATCAATAATGACTCTCCAATCAGTTCGTGTTTCCAGATTCACAATGATAAATTGGATGACCTCTAATCAATTCTCAACAACCTGTGATCACCATCCCCTACGAATATATGAGAATGCTGCTGCTGGAACTCAAAAGTAAGATCATCCATCGTTGGTGTAAGCCAAGGAGCACCATGAAAAGACTGCATCAGACATAGGAAACAATCACAAACATGGGAATCAATGCCTAGATTAGGTACAAAAGGTGGTGCCTTGATTGGAAATTCTGGTGGTAAGACTTGTGTATTAGGGACCACCATGTCTATATCATGGTCATAACCACCTTTCTAGTGTACACTACAAGGACTTCGTAGAGGCATTGTTCTACAATATCAAATCACACTCCTTAGAACATGTTTATAAGAAGAAATATATAATCACAAGTGAAAGATGAATGTAGGGAAACTTACTACCCAAGGCATACTACCCCAACTACCCACATAGATGGCCAGGTATCGGTAAGTGCCCAAGTATATGTATTATTTAACATTACATTTAATTTCTAGGTTAACACATTTATCTTTAATAAACATGAAAAAGTGTAATAAGGATATACAACTATCTCATTTTAGATTTCAGGATTCTATTAAAAATGGATAACCATTTCCGATGAATCAGTTCCCATACAACTATCACCAGAAATGACATTGATTTATTTATAGCATAATTGTTTGACTTGGTAAATTACTCATCCCCACCCATGAGAGCCCATACACATAATGTATTGAGATAGAAAATCACCCAATCACATCCAAGAGTTAGACAAGCATAATCTAACTGTCACAACATCACTCATCAATCAAAAGCATATTAAGCAATGAAATGTAGTGGAATGCACCTATATGGCATGACAATTTGCATGACATTTAAATTATAGGTTCCTATAATGATGATTTTATCAATTCTCTTTACCCTCATATTATCAGTCCAAGGATGAAAGAGTATCCTCAAATAGTGTAATAATCAACAACACCACACAACATGTTCATCACCCAACATTGAACTAATATCAACTACAATAGGCAAAATAAAAACAACAATTATAATTTAGGAAACTTGTTTTTTTCCCAGAACATGGGTTTGTGATTCCCAATCACAACTTATGACCAAGTCCCAAGCGTTCCTATTCTCAAATATATTGTCTCCAAATAGTAAATCATAAAAAAGAAACCACCTATGATACCACTTTGTGACATCCCAGACTCGGATGCTACTTAATAGGTTTTCTAAGTTTGGTAGGACACATGGCCTCAAGCACATCTCCCTGAATTCCAGAAGCTACCAACAAGCAACAAGGGCCTAAGGTGTGTACGTGGAGATAATTTTCCCTCAATACTAGAGTTTAGAGTAATGAATACACATAACAGAGGTAAATAGAGGAAGAAAGATAAGTAGTAGTTGAAATAGATAATAGGAATAGATAAACAAGGGATAATAAAAACAAATGATGTTAAGTCATGTCAGTAGAAAACTAGAAAACGTGTATACAATACATCAGGAATAATATGTTCCACAATAGTATAATTGAAATCAAAGACTATTCCATGCATCCTGAGATCTATCTCGGTCATCTGCTATCATGATTTATCCAAAACAGCAATTAATCAAGTGTTTGAAGTCTCATAATTATCTTTTTTAACAACCACAACCATGAAATCTACTTCAGGTACCAAATGGTTCCCATAGAGGGTGTGAGATGAATCTCATTGGGCCACCCCCAATGGTGTCTATAACATCCGACCCGTGTAGTGGAATATAAGAATTTTCATACCTGTATATATAATGTAAATCAGTAAAATGTTACTAAATACGCAAGTACCTCCTTCAACCCTTGGCTGGTGTCTGACCATGTAACAAATTCATTACTTGATTTTTACCAATTTATCAATAAGTCAATTATTATTAATTGTAATGATTCCAAGATGTAACAAGGAAAGCTATGATTATATTTAATAATTAAGTTCCATGGTAGTAACCAAGGTAACCTAAGCCTCAATGGAAACTAACTTAGTAGTATCTTAGTCTAGCTAAAATTTAAGTGTGTAATCCAAGGAGAATATTCCAAGTAATTCCACTATGAAAATCATATTGAGCCAGGGGAGTGAATCTAAGGAAAAATGGAGAAATGGAACGAATGGACATGATGGGCTTTAACCATGTCACCTACTTGTCAATTATGGATCCAAGGAGTGTATCCAAGGCATCCTGGATCTAAGAAGTGTATCCCTGACATCCTATAGTACTACATTAAGGATCCTATGGTATCATACCATACATCCAAAGGTTATAAAAGAATAGTGTTCTAGGTGGGTCTCAACCTAAGAATGATGTATCCTTCAATCAGAATGGGGTTCCCGAGTTCTCATGGTATCCTCCAATCACAATACAAGGAGAGATTGAGTGAGGCCATTCTTATTTGATAGTGAAGTAATATAATAATTCAACTAGTTCAACTATGACCTTACATTGGTGTGAATAATCCAATTAGCATGGAACCCTTTTATCATGTCATTTGGTTGGGCCATACATTTCATTAGTGTGATAAGGCCAAGTAGCATGCAACTATTTAAACCATTTGAGGTATATTCCATATTTAAGGTTCATTCCTCTACCTTCCATTAATATGGTAAGGGGTGCTACAAATATGAAAAAAAATTAATCATTAACATTTAATTATAAATATGAAGCCCTTACCATAGGTAGGGAAAGTGGTAAGCATACATGGGAAATTCTATTATAAAATTCACAAAATAGATATGTCATTTAATATAGAAAAAATACACTTAGAAAGGTCAAGATAAGGCACACCCGAACGTTTGCTCGAATGTGTCAAAACTCGAAAAACTGAAATATGTAATGACCTTAGTCATGGGGAAGATTGAGCTGTGGGTGTAACCGCTAACAACTAATCACATATTTGGAATGAGCATAACCATACGATTTTAACAAGTATAATCATGGAATGGGAATTTAATAAACTACACCTGATAAAAATGGTGGGCCCTGTAAATAAATTCCAAAGACAACAAACATTAAGGATAAATTATAGACCACCCACCTTAGGGTTGTATTATCCTTATCCTCTGATATCGCCCCTTGATTTGGCTCAGATCAGGGTAAATCTATGAAAAAGAGAAAAAATATCATACCCTAGTACCTCGGTTGAGATAAAAAGAGAAGGTGAATGGCTCAAGAGAACTCGAGTGTATCCCATTTCACTTCCAAGGTGACAAACAGAATCCTAATCGGGTTTCAAATGAAAGAGTTGTCTTTATACAAAGTTTAAATCTTCCTAAATCTCTTAAATGGGAGAAAAATAGATTAATCCGGAATAATTTTGGATTGGGCAAAGAGTGGGGATATCCATTAGATCATTGAGGGAAAAAGGAAAATTTACCATTAATATAGCTTGTGTAAGGTTTATCCAGACAGTTTGAAAAACTGTGTGCAAACTATGTAAGTGTACCTAGGAAAAAGGGTCTCTTACATGGTTAGGTTTCACAACAATGTTCCAACCATGTGTGGTGGCTCTGTTCCAAAAAACACAATCTGTATGGTTTTCCAAACCATGCGGAATTCATGGATGGTTTACTCTAAATCTTACGCCATGCTGTTTTCCCCAAAAAGATGGTTTCTAGGCTTTAAATTTTTCTCAGATACCCCTAATACCATTATTAACGCATTAGGCATTCATATTAGGCCCAAATTGAAGATTTATACTGAAAATTAAAGGATCCATACCTAAGTGAAAAATGGGTTCTTACAAACCACATGCTATTGTCACATTATTTTGTTAATTTAATTTTATTTTCTATTATTAACACATATCATCCATGTGATAATTACTTTCACTATCATTATTCTATTTAATAATTTTTATTTTGGATAATCCTCCTCGTATCAATAAAAATCCTATACATGTTTCAACTAAAAAAGAGTGTGATTTTACAAGAAAATACATCCCTATCTGGATAAAAATAGTGGATCTAGATTCATTAAACATGCATCTATAGGTACAAACCATGAAAATATTTCGTTGGATATATCCCAGTCATTTTTATGGTTCATCGTGAAAGGGCCCTTAATGTACACCTAGTTTGACACTCTCGGGGGATATGTTATGGATAATCATCATAGTCATTATAATCCAAAACATAGAATCTACAAGATATTATATAATGTATATATTTATTTGGCCTCCTACCCTTTTAAATTAAATTTCCTAAGAACATTTAAAATCATAAATCTCGAAACATAACTGTTAGTTATAACTTCGTATAGATCACTTGTTTTAGTTTATTGTTGGAAACTATTCCTCCCTGATTATGCCTTATATGTGATGATGGTAATCACATAGATATAACTAAAAATTAATTTTTTGGGGGATTCAATTAGTGAATTTTATAATCTATTTTTTATATATAAATATTATGTATGATATGTTCTCATGGAAAATATTGAATTGTATTTTGAAGTTGTTCACCCTTGAACATCATTCCACGTATGTCGTATAATCATTCAGTATGTGATGTATTTCATTGGAATATTTTTTGATGGGTGGGTTTTTAATTATAAGTTAGTAAACATGATTAAATTCATATTAAAATTTCTGTATGTGATATTATTCAGGAACTACATCATATTAACCAAGAAACCCATGTTATATTAAACACAATACAAAACAACACATGTAAGGTGAGTCTTTGATACTCGATCAGATTAAATTAATGTGGGTATACCTTGCATGAAAGTAACCATTACTTGTTATTACATGTGATATATACCATGTATAAATGAATGATTCCTATAATAATGTTTGTAACCCACCATTCATGTATAAGTTATTTTTAATGGCTCTCACTGGATCATAGATGACTATTCGACACTCTATTTTTAGTAGAAGCATGATCAATTCAGAAATTTACATCAATAATTAAACTATTTTGATAATTAAATCACTTATATTAAGTTGACATCATTTTTTGATTTTATATAATCAATACAAACTTATTAAACATTATGGAATCAATAAATAAAACCAACCCAAGATTGAACATGCAAGGATACATGAAAAAATATGCATAATAAATGAATAAACTATGATGAGTACATTAAATCATTGGTCACTAAAGAAGAAGAATTTATCCATTCATGATGAATATCACAATATAGTAATAAAAATACCACCTATTTCATAGAGAAACCACATGTTGAAAGAATCACCAAACATTTAGTTTGGATTCATCATCTCACCTCGACACGCTAGAGCTTCACTAGGCGAGGATGAAGAAGACGAATAAATATTCTAGGGGGGATTTTTTGGATGCATCATGTGATGACAATCATTATCATAATCTCATGTTGATAGCCTATGTAATTATCGTATATTATATGAGCCTCTATGAATTTACTCATGTGTCAGATAACACAAGAGTAAATAACAATACTCTCATCCATCTCTTACTCTCTTATGCATTATATCATTATCAAATATAGATGATTGCTTATGTTAAAGATAAAATTATTTTTTACATTTTAATATTAGTTTGCAATAGAATTAAATATATTATGGATTTATGATAATCCCAATCAATAAGGAATGTGATATTCCATGCATGCATGTCGTATCATATCAGTTTCTCTAATCATATATTGTGATTTGGCATATATATATATTATTTACAAGGATTTAGGGATTATCACCATCACAAAGTTCTTGGGTAATATACAAAAAAGATATATCTCCCTCAAACCTATATTTACCACAATTCATATCCTAGGGAAAATAATCACATTTATTTACTAAAATTCCCATATTTTGTGAATACTTGTGTTTTCACAACATCTTTACGTAGTAAGGACTTAATAAAGGCCCATTCCACACAAGGCACATCATATATCACACATATATTAAATTATACCTCTATTTATTCACACTATATTGGTTAAAATAGGGGTTTAATATAGATTCAATTACCACCAGTATTATCAAATCAACTTACTTTAAATTCATCCCATAAGGATCAAACTACACAATACCTACTAAATATGGAATAAACCCATGCTACGGTACCATAAACCATGTATAATACATACAACCATATGTAATCATACTTCAAAAAATTTAACCAACTAAAGAACACAAAATTCCCTCATGCCTATGTGGGAAAACACTCATCTAACTCATTTCTATTTCATCACTAATTGTCACCAAAAATTATTTATATTTTTCAGGAATATGGAATGGCCCCCATGGTGAACTATCATTGGACATGCCAAAACTCATAGTTTCAACCCCACATACCTCTCACTATATTTTCTATGAATACTCATTAATCAGGGTATAAAATTTAGTATCAAAATATATAATTTTTTTCATAAATATTCATAATAATTATCCATAGTTAACTTACCATAGTAAACTAATTTTCTTATAACTCACACATAAATTTAAAAAAATCAAAAACAAATCATCAATACCATGATCATACAAATTTTTCATGATTATATAAATGTTAACCCATTCCCATTTTTAGAAATTAATTTATATTTTAATAGACTTAAAATTATATTTAATTCCCAAGATCCAATTTATCTATTTCTAAATTTCCATTAATAATCCATTATAAATATATTATAATTAAATAAATTATTAATCTAATATATTTACTACATTAATTTTATATTAATATATCTTTTATCATTCTCAGTCTCTATATATTCATCTATATATATTATCATAAGGTATTTAGCCTACATGAAAAATCAATAACATGGTAAATTCACAAGTATTATTTAAAGGATGAGGATTTAAATACACCATACTTGATTTCGTGATGGAATCATGTATCAAAACATCAGTTTATTGTCATTTCTCATTTATCTAAATTTATGTTGTATTATCATATTTCTTAATCCACCATTTAATATCTATATTTTTATGTAGAGAATAAAATCCCACTTTTTTAGAAATTATAAATCTCACATGTGAAGGAAATGAATTGTCAATGAAAAATATCTTAATAAATGTGTTAAATGTAGTTCATAAGGCAAATCCAAGTTAACAATTTGGAATATTCAATGAAATATTTTCAGAGTCTAACACTGAGTTTGTATGAGATTCTAATTCCCATAAATCCATAGTAAAGACAAAGTAAAAATATTAACTATATTATTTTAATTGTTTAAATTTATTCAAAACAATTGAATAACTCCAAAATGGTGAATCATATGAGAAATTCAAGACCACCGATAGGTATAAGATACAGTTCTTACCCTATCTGGGGTATAAAATTTGTAATCATCATACTTTTGAATGTCCCTCTCACAAAAATAACTTATTTAATAATTTTAATTATAGTAATTTTGAAAAAAATTTAATAACTCCAATACAGTGAGTTGTTTGAGAAATATGAGACCACCTTTAGGTCCAAGAAGAAGTGTTTAAGCTAGGTGGGGTATAACATTTGTAAGAATCAAACATTTTAATGCATGATTTTCTATAAAAAAAATTTTATATTTAGTTAATAATTTAATCCATTTTTTAAAATAACAAATAATTAATATCTCCTAAAATAATCCTTTTTTGATAAATCAGATACCAACATTGGGTATGGAATTGGGGGTTTACCCTTGGTAGGGTATAACTTTTTTAAGAAATGATCTTTTGGCCATGTCACCCATTAAATAAATTTATTTCATTTTTTTGTCAAATAATTATTTTTATTAAATTATTTAATTAAAATTTTATATATGTTGGTCATCTTCTCAACATGTAGGAAACACCATTTTTGTATATATGTCACCTTCAGAACCTCAAATATGATGGTGTTTTGACCCGCAAAATTTATGAATGCATTAAGGGGTGAAATGTTTGTCGCGATCTTAAATTTTCGAGTGGATTGTTGGATTAAATTATGATTTTCTAATTTGGAAACCTAGATGAATTTTTCGGTTATAGAATATCCAATATATCCACTTTTAATCACAGGATGATTCTATTTTATCTTGGAGACCCTAATATTACATTCTATATGATCGGCTAAGACTTTGGTTGACGTTATTCTTCCCATCCTGGCATGCATAGATCCTCCCTTTTCATATGAGCACTACACACATAGGTATTGGGTTTTATTAATATTAAATTTATTTTTTTTATTTTGGAAAACAGTGTTTGTATAATTTTATAAACAAATGGAAGCGATAATTTATGAGAAATTATCAAAATATAAATTTTTCAAATTTTAATGAATAATCATTGGATAAGTACAGGATTATCTGCTGATAAATCATTAATAGGGATTATAAAATATGATATTGAAAAAATTATCAACGGATAATGATAATAATTATCAAATGATAATTTCATCAAATTATGAATGATAATTTCAATATAATATGAAATAAAAATTATATAGAAAATTATCAAAGGGTGAATTATAATAACTATCAAAAGATAATTTTGTGAAATTATCAAAGATAATAGAAGTGAATTATCAAAATATATTGTATTATAAAAATTACCAAATGTTAAATATGATATTATCAAATCACATAATAAAATTATTATAAATGGATACCAACAACGATTTATCAATGAATAGATTATAAAAAATTAGAAAACAATTAAATTGAATTATCAAAAATTAATTATAAAAGGATAATTCATATTAACTAATCAACAGATAATTATAAAGGAAAATTTTCGTTAAATTATCAAGAAAATTATAAAAGATAATTTGTGATAAAATTATCAAAAGATAATTATAAAGGGTAATTTGTATAAAATTTTAGAATGTTAATTACAAAGGAATATTTGGATTAAATTATTAAAAGATAATTATAATATATAATTTTTAAAAAAATTATCAGAAGATAATTATAAAGGGTAAATTGTATTAAATTAACAAAATATAATTATAAATGATAATTTATAATAGATTATCAAAAGATAATAATAAAGGATAATTTAAGCTAAAATTATTAAATATAATCAAAAAATGATAATTATGGAGAAATTATCAAATGATAAATTCTCATGAAGAGAATATAGATAGAACATTCTTTGAATTAAATGATAATGAAAAAATTATCTAAGAGAGAAATAATATGACCGAATGTGGTATTTTATTTTTTTAGAATTAAAATAGATAGTTTTGGTTCTAGAAACCCCAAACAAACCTCAAGATTGACATGTCGATGTTTATGATAATAAGGATGCATAAATGTTTTACTGACCATCGAGGATTAAAGAACTCCTATTGAACCACACATAATGGTTTATCCTTGGCTTGACATCAATGAACTTTTTATAGGATTTTTCTTATTGTTTGGGCTCTTGTTTACATATATTGTTATATTTAATTTAAGTGCTGACATACTTGATATCGTGCTTGACTTGTGATTGCATGTGGGTGTGTTGGTAGCCCGTAGTATAACATTTTCTTTCATTAGATTAATGTGATTGATTGATTCTGTGATGATAATCAATTAACATGTTGATGTATATGATGATGATATGTTTCTCATGATGTGTGTTATGGTATATATCATGCTATGAGTTGTCATGTTTTCAGTTGGAGGAATGGAATGTGTATACTTGATAGGTGGCCATCATGGTATGATTACACCTTGTGGGGTGTGCACATGTTGTGTGGTTAAGATAATGGTTCAACAGGATAACCTTGTAGCCTGACATCTAATTGATGCCTTGTGGATTCCAAGTAGAGAACTAACACTTGATTCTTTGTGGATTACGTGTACTACCCAATGCCTTGTGGATACTGGGAAGGTTACAAACAATCAAAGATGTATGTATTCTAAGTATTACCTAATGCCTTATGGATTACGGGTAAGTTGTTTTTACTCGATGCCTTATGGATTTTGTGTGACTCACCAATAGCCTTGTAAATGGTTTGGGATACTTATCGACATACCATATATTTCTGACATTGAGATGAAGCAGGTACAACCATGGTTTTTGGGTGGCCTAGTTAGAGAACATCCACTCAGTTTTGGATTGTCTGTTATTATTATTATTACACTATTATTTTATTATAGAATACACTTTAATACATGAGAACATCAAGTTAAGGATTCATTGGTGGTATCCTACTTATTCTTGTACTCGCACCCTACTCAGTCATTTGGATGTGCTTGTAGATTGCAAGAGTGATATTGTGAAGGGAAAAGGTCCTATGGTGGATAGATGAGAATAGGATCTTTAAGCTATTAGAATATAGAGAAGGACTCTAGGGGATATGCTATTTATTTATTTACATTATATGATTTATTTTCTTTGGACATGATTTCCACTTACGAGAGATTATTTATTTGTATTAAATGTATGGAATCATAACATGTCTGCATGTTATTCTAATTATTTATTATATTTTTAATTATGTATAATGGATCCTATGACATGATACTGAGGGTATAGTATCTCCATGATTCCTCTCGAGAAATTCAATGCTAGTCGACAACCTCTTCAATACGTAGAGGTATTGAATGAGTAAATGTGGAATTTGGGCAAGGACCCTATCATTCAGTTCAGGATGTTACAAAATGGTATCAGGGGATTAGGACCCACTAACTTTTTTTTTCTCTTGTATTGGTTTGGGATATGTTAAAAATGAGACATGACATTGAGACTCAGGAATTAGAACTATGTCAGTGCCTAGTCATCATTACATAGTGGACCTCTGGGTTTCCATGTTGGGGGAATTTATATTATGCTATTTTATTTATTAAATTAATATTGGGTGATGCCCATGATTTTATATATGATTTATGAGTTTTCATGTATGTTAATGCATCATGAATAGGAATGTATGTTCACAGTCCATAAATATACATGTTGTTGCGCTTCATAGTAGTTATTTATTTAAATTCCTTTATTTGTGTGGTCAGTTCATAGTATTTTCTCTTGCGTGATAGATCTATGTTTCCATGCTATGTGATATATCATTATTGGAATTAATTAGTTGAAAATATCTTGGTTTTCTATTAGTATATATAAGATGTTTTTGACTAACATGCAAGGACGAAAACTATGGTTAGTTCTTAGTGGGGTGTACCTTGGGTCAATGGTAGACTCCAAGGAAAACCTTATCTAATCCCCTAGACTGGTTAAGAGAACATTGTGTGATCCCATAGAATGATTAGGGATTATCTTAATGCTCTATTTTGTTCGTTTCTAAAGTGTGTTCCTTCACATTACAAAAGATATGACCTCAACATAGTTTATCAAACTTCAAGGGAATCATGACAAAATATATCTTTATGGAAGAAGTTTCAGCATTACCACTGGATATGTAGGGGAATGCACTTGAGACTTCTCCCACACTTATTCTGTTGTAAAGACAATGAGGCCACTTTGACTAGAATCATTTTTCTTAACGTATATCATAGGAATAGGATTTTAGAGTTGTGGATGAATATACCATGATTTTGAAATTTATAATTCTTCATCCTTCTAGAGAATCAAAGTACTTTAGGTTGATGAAGAATAGGTTGTGATATTTTTGTGATATCCTCGACCTATTATTGAATTTTAAGGAATGTTATGTTAAGATGAAATTGAGATCATGTTTTGAACACAAACTTTTCAATACACATATCATATGGTTACAAATGAACAGAAGGAGCTCATAGTACACCTATATGATTTTGAGTGGAAGGGACTTATCAAACCTAGTACTTCACTATGGGGTAAAACTATTTTTTGGGCTAAGAAAGTGGATTTTAGACTTTGGCTATGCACTGATTAACAGATGTTGATCCAGGAGATGGTGAAGAACCGATGTCTACTACCCATGATCAATGATATTTTTTATCACCTATGGAAATTTAAGTGTTTCTCCAAGATTAACGTTTAATTGGGTAGCACCAATCATGAGTTAGGTAAGAGTACATTCCAAATATGGTGTTAGAAAGTAGATATGGAATGTATGAGTAATTAGTGATGTTCCCTAAGATTCCAAATGCACAAGAAGTGTTCATTCCCCTCACAAACAAGATATCTCTGACATACATTGACTATTTCATCATAGTGTTCATCAAATATATCCTATTATACTCTCTGACACCATTTCAGCATGCTAGGCACCAGGAGATAGTCCTGATTACTCTTTGAGCTCACAAGATTTATGTCAAGTTGTTGAATTGTGACTTCTATATTGTAGAGGAGAAATTTATAGGAAATGTTGTGCATGATAATGTTATATAATTAAACCAATAAAAGGTGAAGGAATTCACGTCTTACACATGTCCCTAAAACATTATTGATATTACAAGATTTTTGGGTTTAGTAAGATATTACTGCTGGTTTATTTTGGGCTTATAATAACTATCAGAACCCATGATGTCATTAAAAAATATGTGAGTAATGTTTCAGTGGTAAAACTAGTGTGAAGAGGATTTCCCTGATCTAAAGAGAAGGATGGAGAAAGATATAATACTGACACTTCTTGAGCCTGGGGTTTGGTTATGCAGTGTACTATGATACATCAGGTGTTGTCCTCGGAGAGGTGATGGTGTAAAGATAGTAGGTAGTATCTTATAAGTCTTTCTAGTTTTGAACCCATGAGAAGAACTACACGACACATGAATTGGAGATTGGAATGGTGGTTCACTATCTGAAGTGTTGGAGACACAATCTATTTGAAGATATGTTTATTGTTTACATTGACCATAAGATCCTTTGTTATATATTCAAATAGAGGGACATGAATCTAACATAGAGGGGCTTGGTTAATTATCTACAAATGTTCAATTTCTGAGATATCTTTAGAACATTGTTGTTAAATGTTTTTGGGTGAGTAAGTACTAGGATGGGTGTCCCCCCGGTATGTACCCATGATTAACTATTAAATGTGATCACACCAGTATAAATTCACCAAATCCCATTAGATATATTATAGTTTTTTATCTCAATTCCTTACCTACCAGAGGGTGAAGGCCAGGCACCAACGTTTTGGTGTGTAGTTAGAGACACTATTGATACTTATGTGGAATTGGGAAGACATCACAATAGACTTTGTAATAGGGTTTACTCTGACCCCAAGGATTTATGACATAGATTTTGTGATTTTTTATCAGTTAAAAAAGTCTACTCAATTTTTAATGATAAGAGAGACACATTGAGTGGAAGGGATGGGGAAGCATTATGTTGAGAGATCATATGCATGCATGGAGTCCCATTGAGAATTGTTTCTGATACAAATTCACTTTTTATGTCACACTTCTGGTAGGGATTATAAAAATTCCTAGGGACTAAGCTAAGACTATGCACAATGTACAATCCCTAGACCGACGAATTGTTTGAATGATCCATATGCATATTGGAGGATATTCTTTGAGTTTTCATGATAGACCTTGGAAGAGTATGGGATCATCACCTATCCTTGATTGATTTTTCATAAAGTAATATTTATCAGAATTCGATATGTATGGTACCTTATGAGGAACTTTATGGGAGGCCATTTCATTCACGGTTATGTTTGAATGAGGTGGGTGACGTTGTTGTTGTTTGCCTAATATGGTTTAGGAGGCCTCGATGAGAGTGCATCTGATACGAAATAGAATTATCACTACATAGGGAAGAGAAAGATGATATGTCAACCGAAGGAGAATACCGTGGGATTTTGATGTGGGAGATCATGATTTTTTTAAGGTGACTCTTCAGTTGGGGAACAAACATTTGGAGAAGCAGGTAAATCTCGCACCACGTTTTGTTGGACCTTTTGAGATCACCGAGTTGATAGGGGAAGTGGGGTATTTTCTACACCTTTCATCTCGCTATCACTGTTTTTACTACATATTAAATTTTTCACAGCTTTAGAGATACATACCAGAAATGGTTCATGTTACATATTGCAAGGAGGTTGAGCTAGAGGCTGACACATCTTTTAAGGAGCATCCGATGCAGATCATTGATCGAAGCAAGAAGGTGTTCTGAGGGAAGATGATACCACCAGTCTGTATTTAGTGGTATCATGGGAAGATCCCATAAGAGACGTGGGAGCATGAATCTGATGTTTGAGCTCAGTGGTCTGAGCTTTTTGAGAAAAAAATCTATCGACCCTTCTTAAGGATGATAGATCGATATAGTGAGAGAATTTTTATATCTTATATTTTAAAAGGAGAATGAATACCCTATTTTTGATAAATTATAACTTTCAAATGTGAAGAAAATGATTTTTCAGTGAAAAATAACTTAATAAATGCGTTATAGGTTATTCGTAAGAGAAAAGTCCAAGTTAACACTTTAGAATATTCAATTATTTATTTTTGGAGACAAAATTTGAGTTGGTGTAAGATATAAATGTGCGTCAACCCTCAAGGAAGATAAAGTAAAAATATTAAATATGATTTATTGTGTGAAACAAATTTATTCAACATAATTGAATAACTACAAAATAGCACAATTTATAGGAAATCTGAGACCACTAATATGTCTTCGATGTGGTGTGTACCTTATGCAAGGTAAAACATTTGTGAGCGTCAAACATTTGGATGTCTTGCTCAAAAAAATAATTTATCTAATAATTTTTATAAAAAAAATTAATAACTCCAAAATGGTATTCTCTATGAGAGATATGAGATCATCATTATGTATGTGACACATTGTTCACCCTAGGTGGTGTATAACATTTTCAAGCATCAAACATTTGAATGCCTCACCCCCAATAAAAAAAATTTATTTTTAATTAATTTTTTAATATTGTAAAAATATTTAATAAATATTTTCTCCCAAAGGAAACATTGTAGAAAAAATATGATACCACCATTGGGACCAAAATGCGGGTTTACCCTAGGCAGTGTATAACTTTTTTATGCTGTGAGTGTTTGGTCCTGTCACCCATTAATTAAATTTATTTGATATTTATGATAAATAATTAATTTTATTAAATTGATTATTTAAAATTAAATATATGTTATTCATACTATACAAATGACTTAAACACCAATGATGCACTTGGGTAACCTTCAAAACATAAAATTTTAAGGTGTTTTGACCTGAAAATTTTATAAAGGAATTATGTGGGTGAAATTAATGACTATATCTTTAATTTTTTGGTGGATCATTGAATTAAATAAGATTTTTTGAATTTTAAAACCTATAAAAATAATTTGGTAATCAAATAGATGATTTATATATTCAACCTTGGTGGATTCTTCTATTTTATCTGGGAGACCCTGCAACTCCTTTCCTAGCTATTCGATAAGTCTTTGGTTGATGTTCTTTTTCTCATCAGGGTGTAGAGAGATCTGAACTTTTCATCCGAGAACTAAACACATAGGTACTTGTTTTTTAATATTAAATATATTTTTTATTTATAATTATTATTATAGAAGACAATGGATTTTCAATTTTATGAAAAAATGGCAAAGATAATCTATTAGGAATTTTCAAAATATTTTTTTTTTCATATTTTCTAGAATAATCATGGGATGATTTCGGGATATCAAGTGATAAATTTTGAAAATTATTTTTGAAAGATGATATGGTAAAATATATCAAAGGATAAATAATAAAATTATCTACTGATAATGTCATAATATTATAAATGATAACTACATGAGAATATGTAATGATAATTTTAAATAGAATCATCAAAGGGTGAATTATTATAATTATCGAATGTTATTTTGTGAGATTATCAATGATAATTGAAAAAAATTATAAAAGGATATTTTATTAAAAAAATTATCAAACTATAAATACGAGTGTCATGACCTGACCCATCATGGTCCGACTCATGACTATCCCAAACCCTCCTATAATAGGCCTGGGGCTGGTAACCAGCACTGAGTAGGCATATCCCTCAAATGGGTGGCATTATCCTAAAGTAAATGTACACACACACATATCCAATTCCACACAATACTAAAATTTAATAATATTGAAACAATTCATGCATACATATAAGATCGTATAGTAGAGTATGATAGTAAAGTACTGAAAATAGAAAAGGGGCAAAAACAAGCCCAAAAAAATAGTAAATAGTCCAACCAGATCAAAGGGAGAGGACTAAGTGAAAATTATAATCTTGGTAAAAAATGGTCTATAATTCTATAGTTATACTCCACCCATTTCTTATCCCCCTAAGACACCGTCAAAATGGTTTTTGTCTCCACAAGACATGACACGTGCAGACAAATCCTATGTAGGGATGAGTATTACAATACCAGCCGGGCACCCCAAAAACACTAATCATGAAGAACCAATTATAGTAATCTCAATATTAGTTATCATAATAAATATATAACGGAAAAAACCTAGATATACTTAGGAAAGAGACCACAGCATCAGGTGGTCATAACAAACTCTTAACCATAAAATTCTACCTGAAGTAATGCTCATTCTGAGGGAACTCACTCCATGAACCATGATATCATCAGAGACTCTTGAAGAATCGATCTATCTCATTGAGAACAACCCAAGGATAAATCATTGGTATAAGTGAAATTTGATACACATATAGGGGGTCATGCCCAGAACCGAAGGGGGACACTATGAACCTTATCTCAATGAACCCACTATGTTGGGGGTCATACGTCAATGATTCCACCAAACCAACTGATGTAGAATGCTAGATGGAGGATAGACGCCAAGACTATAGAGGTCCTTCTGATTCCAAAAAATATTACTAGGTAACTAATAATGATATATGATTCTAATCCAGTCTCATAAAGTGACTCAATAACTCTATTTGAGACTTGGTCTATAGAGGGGATCACAATCCAATGATGTTGATGTAATGACACATTATACCCTCAAGGGAATGGAACAATGGACACAATAATGCTATAATAGTCCAAAATAATAGAACAACGATCCTTAATTAATATATATGGTATTACATGACATGTAACATGGGTACATGTTGTGTCCCATTACCCCAGATCATGCCTTTGTAAATAGCTCATGTCATCAAACCATGTCCGTGTAGTAGTACACTCCGTATATGAAGCTTCTGTACTCTACCCATGTAACAATATACAACTTTAGCTCATATACCCATGTCTATGTTTTAGTACATGGCTTATCCCATGTACTCAATCCAACTCATGTCGGTGCTGGGGAGTATATGCCGTGTTGGTAACCTGTGTACTCCACCCCATGTTCATGTACTTCCCAAGTACACACTGAGTATTTGGGGAGGTACCACACATTTTGTTGGATGGGACACACATAGTGTGATACATATCACTTATCTAAAACCCTATTTGTCACTCAGGGGGTCCCACACACTATATAATCATGTATAATATGCCATGTTCTGTGGGATTTTCGAGGAATACCCGATATTTCTCCACACGTCCTAGTCGATCCTTCGGTCTCCGATTCATCGATCGCCATTCCACATAACTCATGATCAAACATTCTATCATTCCATCTCCATTTCAACATGATTCATCACACGATATTCTCTAAAAACAGATTGAATAAAAATTATTTATTGCATGATGATGAATATTGAAGAATGAGAAATTATGAATCATCAATATTTTGAATCAATCCATCTATATCATCATAGCTCCATCAATCCATAAAGATCCCTTATCTATGATATTGGATTGTAAATCCAAGAAACGGGTGAACAACGATCCATCGATTAGGAGTAGTCAAATACTGATCCAAATTAAGAACGCACGTGGTCAATCCAACAATTAGGGGTGAAAATTACAAGAAAAAATGCGAAGAATGAAGCTCGATTGATGTTCATATAGATATTGGATCATTTTTGTTAGAATGATAATTGAATCCATCAAAAATTTAATCATAATAATTTCTCCCTATAAATCCCCAAAAAAACATCCCTCAAGGTAAATGATCCAAAAATAAATCCATTCATCGATTGATTTGTATTTTTCAAAGGAATTAAGAACAGGGAAAAAATATCAATAAATAAAAATTCCCTACCATGATTTGTTTTGATCGATTATGAAGAAATAATACAATGTCATTTTCATTGGAACAATCTATTGAATCAGAGGTTGTGACTTACCTAGAAGCTCTAAAAAATTTATAGTGTTACGAGACAAAACATGGAAAACCTCCACAATTATATATTTAATTATTTTTAGTCGATACATTAGTACGAATGAAATAAAAATAATTTAATAAAAATAATTTATTTATTTCAATACCTGTGAAATTGTTTCCAAAAACAACCAATGTAGACAAATGTTAAGTCACACCTAAGATAAAACCACCATTATGAACCCAAAAATCACACTTATTTCTGATTTGGGCATGAGTTATAGGTTAATACAATTTTTTCCAAAAAACTAGGAATGTGTGTTATTTAATATAGTTAAAACATTTATTCTGATCATAGAAGCCCCCATAATCACATGTCATCATAGTTCCTGGTCTAAAAAATCCATAAAAAATATTAAAAAAATATAAAGAAAATCTGAGACATTAAATTCTACCCACCTTGTGGATTTATGTCTGCAAAAATTTAAAACATGGGATACTAAAAAAGATGTGTGTACTGAGAAAGAATATGAGCCTCCTAATACCATGTGATCTTCTATTGATTTCAATGCTGCCACCAAAAAAGACACCAAAGGAATAAATCAACCATAAAGGATACTCTACTACTTATCATCAATCTTTTCTAGGTACTCAGCAAAGATCTCTCTATCCTCGATGTCTAGCTCACCCTAGTTGATATGGTGTGATGGGTCATGAACATACCACCTCAACTAAAACATGTGGATGACTTCATGTACCCGGTCTAACTATAGATGTAGAGAAAAGTGGTACCCCACTTTTCCAACTCTATTTAGTATCTGGAAAGGGTTGATAAACCATGGGAATAGCTTGACGCATTGTCCAAATCTCTATAATGCACATTGAGGTGAAACCTATAGGAACACATAGTCTCTATTATTGAACACCAAAGGCATCCATCTGCTATCATCATATGAGTTATGATGGATTTGTGTAGTCTTCATCTTCTTCTAAATGAACTACACCTTCTCTATATAATTTCACACCAACTAAGGGCCCACGAGTTCCTACTCTCTTGGATAATTCTAATAAGGTGTTGACCTACAATATCAATCATACAAAGCATCAAAGGGTTCTATAAAAATGGTGTAATTATATTTTTTTTTGTTTGAGAATTACACCAAGGGTAGGTGGTCCTCCCAATTCTGACCAAAGTCCAAAATGCAAGCCCAAAACATTTCCTTCGAGACCTAAATAGTCTGCTTTGTCGGGTCGTCAGTTTTTTGGTGGAAAGTTGTGCTCAAGAATAACTAGGCCCTAAATGATTCTTACAATTCCTTACACAACTGATATTTAAAGAGATAATCATGATAAGAAAAAATAATTTTTGGAACTCCATGGAGTCAAAATATCTCTTGAACATAGAGATGACCCCAACTCTCTATTAAACTCTATTCCCATATTGATAAGATGTGGGTCGACTTGGTGAGTCAGTCTATGATCACCCATATAAAATAGTTTCTCTTAGATGAACATGGTAATAACATCATTAAATCCATGGATATTACATCCCATTTAAACATTGTAACCTCAAGGGATTGGGTTAAACATGGTAGAACATGGTTCTCACCCTTCAATTGTTGACATGTAAGGCATCGAGAGAGAAACTATGAAACTCCTTTCCTCATTATTTACAACCAAAACTGACATAGGGGGTCTTGTTACATTTTATCCACACCTATATTTACTACCAAATGGGATGTATGAAGCTCCCAAAACACCTCCTCCCACAATGAAAAAGTTACAACGTTCAATCCTCTGAAAATGATGGTGTTATTCCTACCTTCATTATATCCATCGGGAGAATTTCTAGTAAATATTTAAGTATGTATGGTCTTAGAGTTGATATATATATATGTTGAGAATCAATGACATGTTATATAAGTGGTGGGGTAACTACCATCAACATAATATATAATGAATTTTCCCTATGCACAAAAGAAATCACCAATGAGGCTAACTACTCTATCAACTTGACCAACGACTAAGAACAAGATGAACAACGGAGTTCTTCGTCCCCCACATTCCCCTTTCTAGGATAATAGAATATATCAAAGTTGTAGTCTTGGAGGATCTTTTTCCATCTCTTATGTCTCAAGTTGAGATCCTTTTGAGATAAGATATAATTGAGACTCTTATGATCATAGTTAATGATAAATCGCTTACCCATTAGGAAATGTAACCACATATTCAATGTAAAAACTAATACTAATAAATATAATTCATAGGTCGTGTAGTTTTTTTCATGTGTACTAAACAGGTCTGAAACATTGGTAATAACCTCTTGAATCTTCATTAGAACACAATCTAGTCTGGTCCTCGATGCATCACAAAACACTATGTTATTGACACCCTCCTCTCGTAACTTCAACATGGGAGAACTTGTAAAACTTTTCCTCAGCTCTTGAAAGAAATATTGGCTGTTTTTCATCCACACAAAATGATTTCCTTCCCTATTCAAGGATGTCAAGGGTGTTTCCACTATGGATAAGTCAGGTATAAACCTTCAATAGTACCTATCCAATCCAAGGAAACTGGACACCTCAGTAACACTATTGAGTTTCTCCCAATCAAGAACTGCCTCAAACTTCATGAGATCCACGAAAATTCGAACCTATGAGATGACCTGTTTGAGAAAGTGGACCTCTCAAATCCATAAATAAAACATTGAGAGTATCCCCTAATTCTGGTCCACTTGGAGTGTGAGTAGTACCATCCTCAAGTTCCTTGTGTTCTCCACCTTAGATGCCGAATACCCTTGGATTTCATTGAAGAAGACTACCATGAACCAATCTATGAAAGGAGGAAATATTCATTTCATGAGACCCATGAACACTTTTCGAGTGTTCATTATTCTGAAGGTCATTACCATGTTCTAATAGTGAGCATAATGAAATTTGAAGGACGTATTTATTATATCCTTATGTTGTACTCATAGATGGTTATATCTTAATATGAGGTCAGTCGATGAGAACCATTGTGACCCTCTCAAATGATCGAAGTTTTCATCAATACTTGGTAATAATTAATTTTTTTCATGGTCACCTAGTTCAACAATCGGAAATCCACACAGAAACCTCAAGCACCCATCCACTTTCTAAGCAATAAAACACTATTGATGCATAGGGGGAAACACTGGGTCTCACAAAGCCATAATCCTTAATGTCCTCCAACTAAATCCTCAACTCCCAAAGCTCTATGAGATCCATAGGGTATGATAGTGCAGATATCTGTTCCATAATGGGATCCAAGTCATTATTAAAATCTACCTCTCGGCAGTAAGGTAAACCTAGTACATCCTCAGGAAAGACGCACTCGCACTCCACCACCATTGTAAGAAATTGATAGCCCAAATAATCCTCTTCCATTAGGGTCATGCTAGATAACTGGTTAGTAATTGTCTTTACTCTATTATGTATGATATTATCTTGCTACTCCAATCTTTTCTTTTCACCCTAAAAATAAAACCTTGTTCTGTTACTCTGGAAACACCACATTATCCACCCAAAATTATTATTATGGGTATGATCTATAGATAACCATTCCATACCAAGAATGAAATTTTAATATATTATTTCTGTAATAAAGAGATCACACACAAAAATATCATCTCCGAGCATTTGGTCACACTGTTCGCACAAGTGCGAAATTTCAGATTCACTGCCCATCGTAGTCTCCAACAATAAGGTTTGAGATAAAAGATCAAATGTAATCATTATGTTTTGAACTAGAGAAGTGTAAAGGAATACTTAGAACCTATATCTTTCAAAAATACAACTAATGTATAAAAGACATATATAGTAGCACTTATCATCCATTTAGTCTCAGAGTCAAATGCCTCAATAGCATTCAACTGAACTTGTCCCTAACCACCAACTCCCTTAGCCTGGCATGGACCACCTGGGGGTGGTGGTGGTAATTGGTAGAACCTCTGACCAACTCCCACATCCCTGCTAACCCCTCTTCCATGTCCAATTCTCTGTGGACCACCCTTTACCTACCTCTGTATAAGTATCGATTTCCCCTCAACCATCTCACAATTAGTTGTATTATGGGTTCTGAAATCTAATGCAAGATTTCCCTGACCATCACATGAGAAACACCACTTGTCCCTTAGCTGATATGATCCAACCATAGATCCACACACCCCTGAACATGAGTCCTATGATCTCCTCTTAAAGAGTTTCACCCACAGATATCCCTATGACTATCATCAGATACAATATATTGATATCTTAGTTTTCTGGTTCTCACTTCTAACTCTCACTACTGTTGTCTTCTCTAATATAAAATTTTATACCAATAGGGATCACTCAAGCACTCCAAAAATGGTGAGAAATCTAAGAGATACCACAAAATCCTTGATATCTTGGTATAATCATTCCTCAAATGTCCAAACCCTGACGAACTTTTTCTTATACCATATCAAAAGAGTAAAATCAAATATTCATAAACCTCACTGAATACACATTTATGTTCATACTTCCATGATAAAAATGCAGCAGCACCTGTATGCATACAGATCACAATGTGGCTAGATATAAATCCTCTCTAAAGAGGCACTCAAAGTCTATCTATTAGAGATATGAATCATTATGTGACCGAGTCACCAAGATCCACCATCCCCCCATAGAGCCCTGAATAATAATCACTAAAAGGACTGACATATGATCAGTAGGTGTCATCAGAGGGTGGAAACCAAGTCTGACTTCCTAATGCCAGTCCATAGCCACCTATGGGTCTGGATCACCCCAAAATCTAAGAGGTCACTGTCTCTGAATCCAGTGTAACACACTCATCCTACATACATCCTCAAATTGTAGTGCTGGTTCTATATTCTACTCAATGGGTGGTGGTATAGATGGTAAACCACTTGAAAGTGTTATCTCTAGTACAATTCCCTCTACCGATACCTCATCACTAATGGGATCATCCTCGTGATCATAAAGTGGAATTATGGTTGGCTATCTATTTGGAGGAATCTTGAAATAAAACAATATGTACAATGTTAAAAAGACTATATCTAAGGAGATAACTAGTGGTGGACCTGGAAACCACAACCCATTCCTATATGATTAATGTAACAAAAAAATTCCCCACAACCAAATGTTTAAATGTATCGAGTTGAATGGTAGGCGATCATAGTCTTGGTGTATGGATACACCATCCGTCGTACCATCATTGGAATCCCAGGCCTGAATGCTGAAATCGATATAATAAATAGTATTTCCAAAAAACTAATCCCACTGACTCTCGATTCTAAAGTAGAAACATCCCTCTGATACCAATCTTTCATGACCAATCCTGCCGAGGTACGACCATTGACAACCTGAAGCCCACCTCAAATAGGTCAGGGGATAACAACCATCCCCGAGTATAAATTTCCCACAAATGGGTGGCATTATCGTAAACTAGCGGTACACACACACATATATACAAGGTCACACAATGCTGAAAAATAAAACAACTGAAACAAAGCACGCATACATCTAATATCCGACTAAATAGTATGACAGTAAAGTACTAAAATAGAGATGGTGAAAAATCCCAACTGAAACTATAAATATTCCAATGTGGTACAAGAAGAGGAATAAGTCAAAAATATTCTCTTGGTAAATAACTCAGTCTGTTAAGAACCAGCTACTCTCCACCAACTCTCTATCCTCCCAGGACACTATCAAAATAGTCTTCATCTGCACAAGACACAACTCGTATATGAAAATCCTTTGCAAGTGTGAGTATAACAATAATCAATAGGACATGCCAAAAACATAAAACATGAAAAAACAAGAATTTTCATCTCAATACTTGATATGAAAATAAAGTACAGTGGAAAAAACACATGTATACTTAGGAAATAAATCGCACCATCAGGTGGTCCTAACCATCTATCTGCCACAAGATTCTAATTGAAGAAATTCTCATTTTTGTAGAACTCACTCCGTGAGCCATACTATCATCATCGAATCTTGAAAAAAAGCCTAGATTGTTTGTCCCAACAAAGGGTAATGTACTCTGCTAAGAATAAATTGATACATAGATAGGGAGAATGCCTATAACTACTGTGGCACACCAAGAACCGAATTTAGATCAACCCGCTACATAAGAGATTCTACTTCAACAATTGCACCAATACTACATATGTGGCCTGCTAGATAGAAGATAGGCACCCTACTTAATGATATCACATTGATTCCACAAACTCTAACTAAGGAGGTAAGGATGATAGAGGATTGCACTCTAGTCTCATGGATGGATGCCACAACTCTATATGAGACTTAACATCTATAGGGGATCACAATCCTGTGATGTGGATGTAATGGAACACATGACTCTTTAAATGATGGACCCAGAGAAGTCACTCAACCTATATTGGTCCAATATAAGAAAAAAATGCTCCTCAAGAACTCTTTATGGGAGTAAAAGTGTTTAGAAGGGGTACATGTTGTATCCCTTAACCCTGGGGAGTACATGCTGTATAGGCCACCCATGTACTCCACCCCATGTCCATGTAATTACCAATTACACATCAAGAATCTGGGAAGGTACCACATACTGTGTAGGCTGAGCCACACATCGCATGATACCTATTATCTACCATAAACCCTAGCCACTGCTCTGAGGGGGCTCACCCACCATGTAATTTTGGATTACACACCATGTTCTATGGGATTTCCAAAAATACTAGATATTCCTCCACACACCTGAACCAATATGTTGACCTCAATTCCAAGAATCTCAATACCCAACCATGTTTTTCCATGCCATAACTGAATCCACATTCATGACTACCATATCTTATTGAAAAATGGATCGAATCAATGTTCTTCATTCTTAGCTGAAGAATGTGAAATCGGTCATCATCTTTTGTCTGAATCACTCTATATCTATAATGAAACCTCTATTATTCAATTACAATCCTAGATATATTATATCGAATCATTGTGGAAAGAAACATATGTGCAATGATTGATTGATCTTGAATAGTCTATCTTTGGGACAAAAGAAGAACAACCATAGTGAATGACAGAACCGAGTGAGAGATGAACAAGAACAAATGAGAGGAACGAACCTGGATAGATGTTCATATTGATCTTAGTTCATTTCAATTATAATGTAAATTGAATCCATGAAAAAATTAATCAGAATATTTTCTCCCACTAATTCCCTATAAAATAATCCCATCCCATAAGCATCATATCCACAAATCAATCTGTTCATCGATTGATTTGTGTTCATTGAGGGAATTAATAACATGGAAGAAATCAAAATAAAACCCAACACCTACCTCAATTACATTCGATCGCTAATGAATAATGAATGTGTCATCGTTGTTGGAAATTCCTATCAAATTTGAGGTTGTGTCGATCATATATCCATGATCTATTATTGTTCACCAAAGAGGGAATCCTCGAATCTCTCTATAAAGGCCCTGAAATGTTTTTAGGGTTATGGTGCTAACCATGTAAATCCTCCATTACAATATATTTAAATATTTATAGTCATAGTATTATCAAAAATGATAAAGAATAATTTCTTTAAATTATTTTATTCATTTCAATGTCAGTGAAGACATTCCCACAAATGACCCACACCGACTAATTTTATGTCATACCTAAGGTAACACCTCCATTATGATCTCAATAGTTCCATAATATTTCTAATCCAGAAACCCATTTAGAATTTATTCAACTATTTTATGATATCTACCTGACATTATATTTATTATATTTAAAACATTTATTTCAGGAAAATCATGTCTCGGAATCGTACTCAGTCGTAAGACCCGGTCTTGGAAACAATCCATATATTATTTAAAGAGAATACATGTAAAATCTCATATTTTACAATGATATTATCAAAGGATATAAAAAATTATTATAAATAGGAAATCACATGGATTTATCGATGAATATTTTATATAAATATTGGACAATAATCACTTAGAATTATCAAAGAAATTATTATAAAAGGATAATTTGTAATAAATTATTGAAATATAATTATAAAATGCAATTTTCATTAAATTATAAATAATAAAATTATAAAGGATAATTTTTTATAAAATTATCAACATAAAATTATACATTATAATTTGTAATAAATTATTGAATGATAATTATAAATTATTGTTTGTATTTAATTATCAAAATAAAATTATAAAAGATAATTTGTAAACAAATTATCAATGGATAATTATAAGGGAAATCCTTTATTAAATTAAGAAAATATAATTTTAATGGATAATATATAATAAATTAGTGAAAGATAAATATAAAGAGTAATTTAGTATTAAATTATCAAATATAATTATAAATGTATAATTATGGGTAAATTATCAAACGATAATTTTTATTGAAGAGAATATAGATAGCACATGCTTTGACCTAAAGGACGATTCAAAAATTATTCAGGAGAGAGAAAGTATCATCACATGTGATATTTTATTTATTTTGGAAAAAAATAGCTAGTTTTGGTTCTAGGAACCCTTTAAGACCCTCGATCTTGATGTGTAAACGTTTAAGATAATAAGGTTGTGTAGAGGTTTTCCTGGCCATCAAGGTTTCCACTCTAGCTGTTAAACAACACATGGTTGTTTATCCTTATCATGACATAATGAATTTTGAGGTATGAATTTCTTAGAATTTTGGTCTCTTGTTTACATATGCTTCTATATTTAATTTATGTGTTGATATACTTGATATAATTCTTTGACTTGTGATCGCATGTTGGTTTGTGTATAGCCCACATTATAATGTGTTTTTTCCACGAGATTAATGTGATAGCATGATTCCATGATGATGTTTGATTCACATGTTGATATATATGATGATTCTATGTTTCTCATGATGTGTGTTATGCATGTTATCATGATATGAATTTTCATGTTTTCCTTTGGAGGATTGGTAATATATATACTTGATAGGTGGCCATCATGGTTTGATTACTCCTTCTGGGTTGTGCTTATGATGTGCGGTGAAGCTGATGATACAACATGATAACCTTGTAACCTAGAATCTAATTGATTCTTTGTGGATTCCATGTTGATGACCAAAACTTGATACCTTGTGGATTCCATCTGTCATGCAATTCCATGTGGACCCAGGTAGGTTACAAATACTCGATGCCTTGTGGATTATGATTACTACCCAATACCTTTGATTCCAGGTATGTTGTTTTCACGTGATGAATTTTGGTTTCCGAGTGACTTTACAACAGACTTGTGAATGGTTTTGGATACTTATCAACATATATTATATTTCAGGCATGGATCCAATGTAGGTACTACTGAGAGTCTGTGGTGTCTTGGTTAGCTCAAAACCTCTTGGTTTTGGATTGTGTATTATTTTTTTACACATTTATTTTATTATGGAACTCACTTGCATACCTACTCACATCATGTTAAGGACCAATTGGTTGTATCCTACAGAGTCTTGTACTTACACCCTACTTGTGAATTTTGATGCAATTTAATATTTCATGAGGGATCTGGGGAAGCGAAAGGTCCCTATGGCAAATATTTGAGTTGTAGAGCATGGATCTAGTTGTAGATCGGGATGGACTCTGACAGATATGATATTTATTTATTTTATTTATCTAATTTATTTCTAATTGAAATAATTACCACTTACAAGAGACTCTTTATTTGTATTACATGTATGTCATCATTACTTTTCCACATGTTACTCTGATTAATTATTATGTAGTTCATTGTTGATTATTGATCTTATAAAATGATATTAAGGGAATAGTCTTCCCATGATTCCACTTAAGACCCTACCTTATAGACGAAAATCACTTGTGTATGAGGAGTCGTGTATGAGTACATGTAGTGTTCTGCATGAACCTTGTGGTTCTGGTCGCGCCGTTACATGCCACACCATAAAAAATGTGATATGTCCCTCTTGAGAGAATAAATAAAATAAAAAATCCCCATGAAATGTTATTGGAGGAAAATGAATTTCCTCAATTATAATATTTTAATTATCTCCTAATATGTCCATGAATTTCCACCCATAATGTGAATTGTTATTTTTTCATTCAAGCATCCAATTAAATTCTCATTTTTGAAGTTTATAACATGATATGTCATCAACATAAAATATTTATCTCTTAGGAAAATAAATTATATAACTATCACATAAAATATCTATAATATTCACATTAATTTTTTTAATGAAAATAATTCATGATAATATAAATTACATAAATGAACAAATAAATTGATAAAATTCCACTAACACCAAGTATTCATAGAAAAAACCAAAAGCTTGAAAAAATATTAAATTACAACTGAATGGTAAAAATGGAATCCTGAATCAAATGACATGTCCAAAATATTATCTTGACACCAAAAAATTATAATTTCACCCTTCATGACCAATTAATCATAGAATTTAAAAACCCATAACCCAATTTTTTGGGTATCTACATCACATACCCCATTCTAAAAATTTCCTCCTAAATAATATTCAGACATAATCATAAATGGTGAAATATCCACATGAACACATGTATTTAACATTTATCATAACAAAGTATGTATCAATTTCAAATATGAATAGTTCAAAATAATTGAAGTTATTTATTGTGAATTGTTTATTCCCTCTCATAAAAATTTTCTTACAGACCACCATTATTCAACGAAATCACACTAAGAGAATAACTAATCATCAATAGTCATTCTCTCTACAGTTAAGATTTTTCCACAGATACATGAAAAAAAACATATCCTAATTGGTAACTAAATTTCTCAAATAAATCACATATTAAGTATAATTATGTAACATATAAATCTAAGATTCATGGAAGATGTCATAAACCCTTTTCAATCAAATATGTAGAACCAACCGATAAGTAACTCCTCTAACTGTCTATAACACCTAAAATTGTATAATAAATCATGGAAATAATTTTATTTCCTTTCTAAACCTAAACTACCCATGTTGAGGAGACACGCATGAAGAAACTTGATCTCTAACTATAAATCCCAAATAACACCGCCTCGTATCAATATAGTATTCTTGTCTACCCTGAGTTATCCTCATTTGATCATGGATAACATATACACCATTTTTCATATCCAAAATCACCTCCAGTCCAAACACAACACCCGCACTAACTTCAACCACACATAGTGGTGTATGACAAATTCAATTATAAAAATACTTATGAAGTTCCACACCGATGATGGAATGAAAACATATATTATTAGAAAAATCTCTACAAATAAAAGATCCATCCATGATCCAAAAAAATCAAAAACACAAACTCTCATTATATCCTAAAACAGGTTAATTATTCATTCAAAATTACCACTAATTTATCAGTTATATGTGGTTTTAAGGCACAATCAAGTACCAAAGTATTTATTTAATCCCTTTTATGTTTATGATGTGAAACTAAAATCATGATTAGATACTATCTTCCATCGAACACCGTGATTTTCCACTACCTCCATCTCACAAAACACCATCAAATTTTCAATTGAGCACATTTTTTAAATTTTCATTAAATGAGGTGAGTTGTTTAGTTAATACAAGATAAACTATATGGTGTTAAAAAATTTCAATGTTTTTGTAATATATATAAGATAATACATATAAATATATTCCCACTTTTAAAGAAGAATCTTAAAATGATGTAATGAGTCCAATGGAATTTGATGTTCGTCTTTAATATCTTGTTAAATTAGGAAATAAGAAAAAATTATAGCTACCTTCATATTCATCCATGAACACTATTGTTACCTTTTAAAAATATGATTAGAATTTTAAAAACATGGATACATGGATAAAGATGGAATATATAACTCATAAAAAAACATCCCTCACACACGAAGGAATATAAAAATTCTTATAAAGTAACACCAAAGGTTCCTCATCTACGGTATAAGTACTGAAAAAATCATTATCCACAATATAATATATCTACACTCCCACTTTATCATCTCTAAGATGAGACTCCTCTACCTGTCGAACTAATGAAAATGTTTCCAATATCTAATAAAGTTATTACCAAAAATAAATATTTTCAGTTTTAAGATGATGATATTCCAAAAACATTATAGCTTTACATTTTCCAACCATACACTAATAATCCTCACCATAAACTTTCTGACATTGAGGATTGAAAACCACAATAACGATTAAAATATTATATGCTATATCAAATTTATAATTTTAGATATATTCACCCAATATTACCTTTCTAATAATTCTTAGAATATAAATATATATCAATCTCTTTTTATTGTTATAAATATAAAATTATTCTCAATGAAATTAATACCTATAAAACTTAAGTACAAATACCATAGGTGAAAACAGAAATTCATGGGTATTATAGTTTTATTCATTAGGATGTAACACACATGATACATACGATATTACTTCTCTCTCTCTCTCTCTCTTACATCAAGAAACATATAAACCTAAATGGTATGTGCCATAATATTCTTTATAATGAACACCCTCAATAGGTAATTGAATAATTGGATCACTCATCGACTTCTCCTTTCTTCTTTAAAAATTAGATTGAAACTAATATTTATAGATAAAACCCCCCCACTAATAGAAAATGATGAAAATAGAGAAACAATTCAAGAAAATGAGGATATAAACATCCTATAATAACCAAATAGTCATAACAAACCTCATTCATCTGAAATATTATATGAATAATTCCATCCAAGATTCTCTTAAATCTTCATTGGCTCCCCTTTTACACCACACTCCCAAATAACATGGACAAAAAAATTCAGTCACATATCTGGAACCAACACATAGAGATAACTCCATACAAATAATTATCTCTATAGAAATCTAGCTTCGTCCTCAATTACTGAGTAATATTCATATTATTTTGAGTAAACGTAATTGTAATTAATGAGGACTAACAAAAATCATCACTATAATGATTAAACACTCTCTTAATAATACATATAAACTGTTTTTTCAAATTTTTAACACTAAAAAACATCAATATAACCTTAGAATGATCATATTGGTACTAAAATGTTTTCATTGGAACAAATTCATCCTTAACATTAATTTGGTGATATCCAAGTCACAAATAAATATTTAAAATAACATGCTCCCTAAAAATTATCAAAAAAATTATATATTATAGGATGACGTTATTGATTCTTAATAATTACTTTTATTAACCACAAATAATCTATACAAAATTTCAAGATTCCATCCACCATTATAAACACCATGAGATCAGCCCTTGGTGACACACTATAGTGGATAAATCCTCAATAAAAATATTCAACGATCTAAATGAAAAAAAAGTTAGGATAAAAAAACACTATATGATATGTTTTCATATGAATTGAAGAAAAACCATTACAGAGTGAAATAATAATATCAATATCTTACCTAATAGGTAGACTCATAACCTCCAATAGTAAGGCATTATCATAATAAAATAATACATTATAATACTCTTATATCCCTACATTTGTAAAAATAATTAATCTCACAAACTAAGAGGAAATACTCCAAGGATAAATCCCTCTCTTCCCTAAGTAGAAATATAATTCACTTATAAAACCCATATTTTCTCATATTAAATGGAGAAAATCATAGTCTTATGGATACCAAGATACTAATAGGTATTATGATCTATATGGATACACTATGTGGGATTTTAAATCGGTGTAATGATTTTTTATATTCCATCTCTAATATTTTTTCTAGATAAACAATGAATGGATGCTTCAACAGGGGTTGAATTAATGTTGTAGAAAAAACATATAGTTTTTCCCACTATGAAATTACACTTTCTAAAATATATAATTTACCAAAAAAAGTGATATTTAAAGATGTTATAATATAAAATATAAATATGTGCACATTAGAAAATAAAAGACCCAAAAGTCAAAAACACGACCGAGGTAAATAGAAAATCAAACAAGGTAATAATCGTAGAATAAAAAAAATCCAATTATTGGATTAAAATATGGTTACTCTTTAATAACATATTATTTACCAAATTTTTATAGTCACATTACACTTCACTTATATCCCAATAGGATAAGAGGTTTGAAAAAAAATCAAGGGATTCAAGGACCCTACCAAGAACATATTAAACTTACTTGATTGAGAAAAAAAATTAGTCCTATTCTTGGAAATTCCTCGACATGAAGTATATGAAAATATAATCTATCACTAAATAATCCTCGATCAGTATGATTAGTAACAAGTATATAGCCCATACATTATCAGACTCAACGTTTGAAAGATATAGATTTCTATCCCTAGAATCTCTTAGATAACATATTAATAAAATAAAAAATTACATCATTTAATCTTATAGATTATATATGTTTTTTTCTCACAATATAAACTATATTAAAAAACACTAAAAAATACAATTAAAGTTATCAAAATCCTTGAGATAATATGAACACACATGATTAATGTCTTTTCATCCACTTTCATTCATTAGTGATCAGTTAAATATATATTTAATGTTGTAAAAAAACCAAATAGTTATTTTGAAGGTCTTTATTTTTTATTCTTATATTATTAAAGGTAGAATAATATTTCTACAAATGAAATTTATTATTACTTTTTAATGATATAAAATTTAGATAGACCAGTTATTTACTCGGAACATAAAAAATCAAAAGTTAAAAATTAACTAAAAAATATCCCCTATTTTACAATCAAAATACACAGAATAAAATGAATGGAATAAATATGTGTTATTGAATTATAAATATAACTCACTATTAATTTATATAAAACTTCCCTTTATTATAAAATGTAAATAATTAAAAATTATCCCATTTTAATCACAACATCACAAAAATTGTTAGTATAAACTAATCCCCTCAAAAAACATATCACACATATGGTAAACTATGTATTTTAAAAAAATAAATCAACAAAAACAGATAAAAATATACAATTAAACAAGAATAGTATGCATGGTAGTTAAAGAGATAAAATAAAATGGATTAATGTATAATATAATTCTTATAATTTTGGTTTAACTTCCCATTATGATTTTAAATGAATACATGGAATGTATACCCCCTTACTCAATCATCATCCTATAGAAAACTATAATTTATGTAATAATTCCACATTATGATTTGGAATGCAATTTTGTGTTCTATTTTTTTAAATTATTATTCTCTAATTATCCTTTATTTATTTATGACTATAAGATATTCCCCTTCTCCATCTTCCACTTATAGAAATATGAGAAATATAAAACCTTTCTAACTCTATTGGTATTACTAGAAAACTAAATAGATGGAAATATGAGGAGAATGCTAAGGACATATATAAAAAATAGAAATATATCCTTTAGAAGTTACATTTTAGTATATATGGATGATCAAACTATAATTTATATTGTTCTAGAGATTATATGGAAAACAATATAATAACATTTATAGTGACTCTCATGAAATATGAAATTTACACAAAAGTGTTAGAAAAATACTACCAGTTAATTAAGGGGTTAGTTAAAGTAATGTGATTACAATGAGAATTTAAACAAATTACAGAACAATGGGTCAATATGTAATGACCCAAAAATTTAAAGGAAAATTTCTTCATATTTTTTTAGAATTTTACGAGTCTGCAGTTTCTGACGGCTCCTGATTTCGAGACCCGGTGTGCCCAGAATCAATTTCTGAGGTTATGTAAATCATAAATTAACGTGAATACGTAGTTTTCCTGAAAAAGTGGAATTAATCATAAACGGTTACTTGAATCAGAAATCCGAAGGCATTATTGCACTCAAGAGGGTGTGTTTACCCTAGGCATGAATTAGGTTTAGTCGGCACAGGCCTCCTGTGAAAAATCCCAAAAATGGCATAACCGTAAATAAATTAATTAAATAAATTATTTTATTTTTCCAATGATTATAACTCGCAAACGGTAGCTCAGATTAAAAATCTGAGACCACCCTTGAACTCGTGAGGTCATGCTTTATTTAAGCAGATACTAACTTTGGTCGGCGTGGGCCACCAAAAAAAGTAATTTTTTGGCCGCAAATAAAATATTTAAGTGACAATTATTTTATATTAAAATACATAACATCTAAACGGTGAGTCAAACTGAAAATATGAGAGTACCGTTGGGTTCTTTGGGGCGTTTTTCACTTAGGCGGAGCCAAACCTCGACCGACGCGAGTTGAGGGTGACTGATAATAATTTTTTGAACTTTTTTTTCAGGTACGTTCAGTAAAAGTATGTTCGGGATTTTATATCTCCTAAACCGGTGATCAAAATTGAATTCCAAGGGCACCGTTGAACTCACAGCATCAGTAATTGCTTAATGAGACCTTCACCCTAGTTGCATTCTAACGTGAGTAGAAATTAGTTTATGGGGGTTTTTAATTAAATTGAATAAAAATAAGCTGTTAACTTTATTTTTATTCGTGACGGTTTACTCCTCCAAGGAAAGGTTGCAGGTGGGGCCCACCCACACATAACCTCACTTGGGAGGATATTTTTAGCTGGGTCCCACACTAACTTTCCCCCCTTAAACCCCCAATTTATGTTCAATAGGTGGGGCCCACATGAAAATCTAAACCCCCCATTAACCCTTTGTAACTCTCCATAAAGTGGGGGAACCCTTGAACTTCCACCACTAATTAAATGTGCCAACTCACTTAGAAGTAATTGAACCCCCTCGTTTAATTAATTCATATTTTGAATTTTTTTGAATTCAAGACAACGATTAAATAATAGACAAAGGTATTATCTTATTTGGTTGTCAATTCATTTGGGTGGGACTTGAGAGAGAACTTCATCCTCTCAACAAAGAACTAGAAGAACGCTTCTTCCACCAAAGAATGATTAAACCATATTATTCCTTCTTCATCATTCATATACTGAGGAAAGGAAAGGGAAGCGACAGCCACGACATCTCCAACAACCTTCAAACACGTCAAAGGAGAAGACGTCGCCCACAAAGATAGTCGCCGACGGCGATGTCACCTCTGAACGCTCGTCTTCCAACGATGAGTACCCTTCTTACTTTTGACACATGAGTGTGAGAATTGGGAGTGCTTGATGAATGCCACAATCGATGAATCGACACCCGCCTTTCCCCACGACATCGTCTATGAACGGAAAATGAGGTAGGGGGATTTTTGTTGGTTTTATTCTCGTTTCCCGGCGTTCTATTTATGGATTGTGAACATCAAATTGTTGTCACCATAAACGTGGAGAGTTCGGGCCAACCTCTCATGGCCCGACACTCTCCGTCTATTTCTTTGTTGTGTACTTCGAAGCGGCAAAGAGGCGACAACGACGAAGATGATGAACAAGAGCCGCGCTACCCGCGGCCACCGCGAAAGGCGTCGCCCCCGCGACGCCCCATCGCCCGACCCGCGCCCTGCCGACGCGCTGCCCGGCACCCCACCGACTCACTGCCCGGCGCCCCCGCGGCCCACCGGCGCGCTGCCCGGCCACCCCGACCCCTGCCAGCGTGCTAACCGGCACCCCCGCGCCCCCCCGGTACGCTGCCTAGTGCTCCTGTTCCCTGCCAACAGACTGTCGAGCCCCTTATTGCATCCTTCCTAGTGCACCCGTAGCCTGCCCGGTGACCCGCCAGCCTGCTTGCGCCCCGCGTGGCTTGCCTACTAGCCTCCCGACCACCGGGCTCCCAAACCGACCTGTGGCGACCACCGTGGTGTCACTGGCCAAACCGGCCCGGTCTCCTGGGCTGAGTTACCGAGCCGCCTACGTGGTGACTATCAGGCTGAACCTCCCTCACGGTCCATTGGGCCAGGCCCAGTGGACCGGGTGAAAAAATAGCATCCTGACCCGCCCAATGGGTCGGGTCAGACCAAGCGAGTCTGACTGAGTCGACCTAGACCGGGTCGGCCCAGACCGGGTTGGGCCGAGTGGGTCCGATCAGGTTGGACCGGACCTGGTCCCATTACTGACCCATTACATTCTTGGGAAATATCTTTGACACTGAACATCTATTTGATGAAATGCCAGTTGTGCTGGTATTCGTGGAGCGTAGTCGTCCCTTTTCAGTATACCCCAATGGAGTTCGGGGTATAGTTCAGTCACAATTAGGTTGGTTCGTACATGAATCCATCTGTGCCCCTAAGACTATAATGTTAACAACTCAAAGACCAGGCGTCCGATTAATGTGCCGTTTGTTGCGTTGGGACCCCGATGATGTGGATGTACTTTGAGATACTTCCACCTAAGACTTCGTGAATCTTGGAGAATCGACTAGTAGCTCATGGAGCAGATCCTCCCAGAGACGAGCAGACGGAGTGTGGAGAACTTTTTGTTGTAGACCTTACAACATCTTGACCGATTCGACATGAAGTGATTCGACTAGCCTAGTGGATAGAGCGCCCAGTTTGGTGGAAGACCCATGGAGGACGAAGCTCCTGGTTTGGTAGCAGACTCTTTGTACGTGATAGGAGGAGTACCTATGACTGCTATTAAGGGGAGCGCCCGGTTTGGCGGCAGTCCCACAGCGGACGGAGCGCCCGGTTTGGCATCAGACCCATGGTACTCGACAGGAGGAGTACCTCATCAGTCTAAAGTTAGTGAGTAGCATCTCAGAGTTGTGACCGGGCCACTGTACTCGACAGAGTAGGAGTTCTCCAGTAGTCGTGGTTTTGATAATGAAAATTCTGGTTTGAGCTGAGTCAATGTCCTTTGTGTTTTCTTCGTGATTGAGATGGGTTACTTGATAACCTAGGTATATGTATAGGCATATACCTATGTAATGGTAATCCGTTGATATCATACTTTTTGGTTTATCCTTGTTGGAATTTGTGAGACCTTGAGGGTCTTGGGGTCCCTACTGACTATCGTTATACTCTCCCCTACATGTGGTATGCCCGAAACTCATTGTGTTGGATGTAGATGACGGACATCACTGTCCGAGGCTGAGTGTATGAGGACTGGACGGTGCCTGGAGGTGTACCTCACAACGATATGGTACTCAGAGGAGACAGATGGATGTAGAGCGCTGAGTGGGATATCTGTACCTACCCTTCAGGAAGGATCCGTGGTGGACGATCTAGGAGCTCCTAAACACCTTTCAGCAGTTTGTCTTTTAGTTGTACCTATTTGTATTTTCCATGTAATTTAATATTGGGCTTGTATTTCCGGCCTCGTTTACATTCTAGAACGTCTTTTCTTATATAGTTTTTACTTAGTGTTTGCTTCTGTTTGTACTCTGGTTGTGTGTGTTTACGTTTTATAAAGGCAATACCTTCCCATTTTTAGGGAATTACAACTTTGGTGCTAGTCGCCAGCCCCTAGCCTATAAAAGGCGGGCTTATGGTAGTCACAATACGTGCCCCAGGGGACGGTTCATGACAAATTGGTATCAGAGGTTTCGGTTCTACCGCAGAACTCTAGACAATGATCATTCATCACTATGAAGCAATAGTGTTAAGGGTACAAAGTGAGGTCTTCATTTTAGGGAGTCCAGTTTTGGTACGGTGGCCGACGTATCCATACACCAGGACAATGACTACTAATTTCCATCTTAGTGCACAAAAAACAGATTGTGTGTGTGTTTCCAAATGCTTTCTTTAAGTTATGTCAAACCAGGTCATCTCACCAGGTATAATATTTTGACTGTGCCACATCTGTTGAGGATTCCCCCACACAGACAGCCATTTGTATTTTTGAGAGAGTACTCGATGACAGCCCACCGAGTGATGAGGATCCGATGCAGGGCCCTCTTACTATGTTGGCACCTTCGGGTGGTGTACCAGCAGCAGCACCACCCATTTGGCAACAGATGCCACCAGCCACACTGGAGGACAGTGCACGCCAACTAAGCATGTCGCACGAGTTTCAGTGGCAGAGCCCTTTGAGGTTACGAGGCGAGACAGATTCCTAGGCAGTAGCAGACTGGCATGAGGAGGTGGCTGAGAGTTCCCTAGAACTTCTAAATCTTCAACAAGATGACATGTCGGAACCTGAGTATTCATCGAGGCATAACGATCGTTCCTCGTACTCGATGAATACGATACGATCAATGCTTCAGAGCGTGGACTTATGAGTGAGATGTGTTTAAGGATATTTGAGCTAGAAATTTTTCCTCTATTCATTCCTACTTATGTTAGGGTTCTAGAGAGAACCTTTGTGGTTGAATGTTCATTGGCTGAGCAGATACATCCAGTGAATGTTAGCAGTTGGGGAGCATTGAAACTGGCGCTAGTCTTAGAGACTTGAGCATGTAGAATGTTTCAAGAAGGGGAAGTGTTAAGGGTAGGTGAATCTGCATGGAAACAGATGTGGAAGCATAGCTAGGAGAGCAACATGAGGGGGTGTACATTTCGACATGTTACAACCACCTGCCATTGTAGACCCTGCCAAGCTCAGGGAGCAGGAGGGTAGGGGAAGAGAGTAGCTGCATGTAGTCAAGGAGTGTGACCCAAGGGCTCTAGGAATGATTCGAGGTACGGTATGGGTCTACTACTAGATTTCGTTTCAATAGACATAGGTTCCAATCATTCATTCATTCCATGAATCTTGTCCCAGACCTAGAGTGTCCGTTTAAACCATTGACCTGACCCTCACTTCTGGAGATACCTTTGGGAGGATACTCGATAATCACAATTACGCTGATGGTGTGATCTAACCCTTGAGGTGAGAGTTTTGGTTGGAACCCCTTGGTGGTAGTATCGAGGCCTTATGACGTTAGTTTGGGTATGGACTGGGAAACCACAGTTCCTACATAGATTGACTATATTAGGAAAAAAGGTTGGGGTTTATCTACAAAGTTGGGATGGGGTTTTCCTTGGTCTGTGAAAAAGGAAACCCAGGCAGCACAAGATAAAATCATGCTTAGGAGTCTTCGACTGATCAAACTTGAATCGGTCATCCTTACCCTCGTAGAAACTGGAGTTTGAGTTTTCAGTAGAAGTGGCAGAGTTTGGGAACAACTTTTCAAAAGATAGAACTAAAGTCAGGCTCACACCAGCTCCGATTTCGAGACAGCCTGAGTAGAACTACGCTACCTAGGACCTACAGTTAGTAGTAGTGGTCTTCACCTTGAATATGGGGTGACGCTATCTGATGGGAAAATGTTTTACCGTGTACTCTGATCACAAGAGTATCAGGTTTATCTTCTCTCAGAAGGAACAGATCATAAGACAACGACATTGTATTGAGTTCCTCCAGGACTATGATTTCGAGATATTTTATACTCCTTAGAAGGAGAGTCACTCCCCCACTTCTTCCGCAAGACAGGGAGGTGCAACGTGGGGATGATGACTGCGAGACATGATGTTCAAAGATATCCACAGGACATGCACCTGATTGATTTTATGAAGGTGGGGAGCACATTATCCTCTTCAGAGGTTGTACTATGGTACCAGTTGCACTTCAAGAGGAAGTATTTAGGATGTTCCACACATCCCCTCTAGTGGTATATCTAGGTGTGGCAAAGATGTACCCGGACCTTCGAAGACAGCACTGCTGGCCAGGTATAAGGAAGGCAGTAGCGAATTTTGTCTCTCAATTCCTCACTAGTCAGCAAGTGAAGGTGGAACATCAGGTACCAGTAGGCTTGGTTCAGACTTTAGAGGTCCCAATGTAGAAGCGTGATGAGATATCCATGGACATCATGACAGGTCTTCCACGTATGTCAAGGGGAGATGACTCTATTTGGGTGATTGTTGACCAAATCACCACGTCGGCCCACATCCTACAGACCAGAGTTGGTAAGAGCTACCATGAAGAAGGTGCATGTAATCTAGGAGAATATGAAGACTGAAAAGAGCAAACAGAAGTCATATGCTGATCGGATATGGAGACCTCTGGAGTTCGAGGATGGCGAACAAGTCTTCCTACGGGACACACCTCGACAAGGTCTACGAAGATTTGGCCGAGGCGGCAAGTTATCTCAGAGATTCATTGGAACTTCCTGGTCCTCGGCAGGGTAGGTATGGTGGCTTACTGCTTAGCCCTTCCACCTCAGTTGCATCAGGTGCACAACATCTTCCACGTATCTTAGCTGAGGAGATACGTGGACGACCTATCCCGTATCATCGATCACAGGGAGCTGGACATCGATAATAGGGTGACTTTAACAGAGGTTCCAGTAGAGATTTCGAATTGAGAGAATCGGGTCCTGCGTGGATGGTTGATTCCTTTGGTGAGCATTCTCTGGAGGCATGGGAACCTCCAGGAGAGCACATGGGAGCAGGAGGCTGAGATGCGTGCTTAGTAACCCCATTTGTTTTCCTAGTGTGTGTTGTTGATTTATGGGGATGTAAATCCCTGAGGTGGGGGTAATGTAACGACCCAGAAATTTCAAGGATTTTTTTATTAAATTATTTGGAATTTTATGAGTCTGCTATTTCTGACAGTGCCGGATTCCGAGACTCGGTGTCCCCAAAATCAATTTATGAAGTTTTATTAAGCTTAAATTAACGTTCATAAGGTGTTTTCCTGAAAAAGTCGAATAACTCATAAACGGTTACTCGGAACAGAAATCTGAGGGCACTGTTGTGCTCAAGAGGGCGGGTTTACCCTATGCACGACTTAAGTTTAGTCAGCGTGGGCCTCCTATGAGAAATACCAAAAATGGCATAACCCTAAATAAAATAACTAAATAAAATATTTTATTTTTCAAATGCTTATAACTCTAAAACGTAATCTTGGATTAAAAACATGAGACCACCGCTGAAATCATGAGGTCATGATTTATTTAAGAAGATACTAACTTTGGTCGGTGCGGGCCACCAGAAAAAGATAGTTTATGGCCGGAAATAAAATAATTAGGTGACAATTATTTTATTTTGAAATTCATAACTTCTAAACGGTGAGTTGGATTAGAAATCTGATATTACCATTGGGTTTGTTGAGGCGTGTTTCACCTAGGAAGAGCCTAACCTCGACCAACGCGAGTTGAGGGTGACTCATAATAATTTTCTGAACTTTTATCTCGGGTACATTCAATAAACGTATGTTCAGGATTTTATATCTGTTGAACCGATGCTCAGAATTGAAATATGAGGGCATCGTTGAACTCGCAGCGTCAGTAATTTGTTAGTGATACCTCCACCATAGTTGTGTTCTAAGGATAGTAGAAGTTATTTTTTGGGTGTTTTTAATTAAATTGAATAAATATAAAGTGTTAACTTTATTTTTATTCATGGCGGTTTAATCCTCCAAGGAGAGGTTGGAGGTGGGGCCCACCCACACATAACCTCCCTTGGGAGGATATTTTTTGGTGGGGCCCACATGAGCTTTACCACCCTTAAACCCCCAATTGAAGTTTGAAAGGTGGGGCCCACAGGAACATCTATACCCCCCTTTAACCATGTGTAACTATCCATAAAGTGGGGGAACCCATGAACTTCCCCCACTAATTAGATGTGCCAACCCACATAGAATTAATTGAACCCCCTCGTTTAATTAATTCAACTTTTGAATTATTATGAATTCAAGAAAACCATTAAATAATAGACAAAGATATTATCTCATTTGGTTGGAAATTCATTTGGGTGGGACTTGACAGAGAAATTCATCCTCTCAACGAAGAACGTGAAGAACGCTCCTTCTACCGAAGAACGAAAATGGCATCTTCTTCCTTCATCATCGTTCTTCAACCGAGGCAAGGAAAGGGAAGCGACTCCCATGAAATCTCTAATGACCTTCATCCAATTCAAAGGAGAAGAAGTTGCCCGCGAAGAACGTCGCCAATGACGACGTCACCTCCGAACACTCATCCACCAATGAAGAGTACCCTTCTTCCATCCGACGCTTGAGGGTGACAATTGGGAGTGCATGACGAACGTGACAATTGACGAATTGACGCCCGTCTTTTCCCGCGACTTCGTCTACGAATGAAAAATGTGGTATGGTTATTTTTGTTGGTTTTATTATCGTGTCCTGATGTTCTATTTATGGATTGTGAAAATCCAATTGTTATCACCACAAACGCGGAGAGTTCGGGCCAACCTCACACGACCCGACGCTCTCCGTCGAATTTTTTGTGGTGTACTTCAAAGCGGCAACAAGGTGAAATCGGTGAAGACGACGAACAAGGGCCGCGCTACCCGCGACCACCGTGAAATGTGCCGCCCCCGCGGTGCCCGACCTGCACCACGCCGACACGCTACCCGGCGCCCCGCGCTGCGGCACCGCGCTCGCCGGCACACCCACTCCTCGCCGGCTCACTGGCCAGTGCCTCGGCACCCCACCGTCTCACTGCCTGGTGCCCCCGTGCCCCGCCAGTGCGCTACCCGACGCCCTCGCGCCCTGTCGGCGGCCTGCCCGGCCCCTGCCTGCGGCCTGACCGGCACCCCGACACCCTGCTCGGGGCACCCGCAGCCTACCCGATGACTAGCCAACCTGCTCGTGCCCCGTATGTCTTTCCTACAGGCCTCTCGGCCACCGGCCTCCCAAGACCACCCGCGTCAACTCCCACGATGTCGTTGGCCGAACCAGCCCAGTCTCCCAAGCTGAGTTACCGAGCTTCCTACGTGGCGACTATCGGGCCGAACCGCCATAGAAGTTGACTAGGCTGGTCCCAGCGTACCGGGTCAAAACATAGCAGGATGACACACCCAATGGTTCAGGTCAGACCCAATGAGTCTAACCGAGTCGACCAAGACCGGGTAGGGCCGAGTCGGTCCGACCGGGTCGGACTGGACCCGTGCCCGTTACTGAACCATTACATTCTTGGGCCATATCATTGGCACTGGACGTCCATTTGACGAACCATTAGCTACACCGGTATTCTTGGATCATAGTCGTCCATTTGAGTATACCCCAATGGAGTTTGGGGTATAGTTGAGTCACGGTCAAGTTGGTTCATACATGAATCCACCTGGGCCCCCAAGACTAAAATGTTAGTAACTCACAGACCGGGAGTCCGATTGACGTGTCGTCTGTTGCGTTGAGACCCTGATGACATGACAGTCCTTCGAGATACTTCCACATGAGAATTCAAGACACTTGGAGTATCGACCATTAGCTCGTGGAGTAGATCCTCCCAGAGACGAGCAGACAGAGTGTGGAGACCTAGTAGCTGTAGACCTGATGATTGTTTGACCGATTCGACTCGGAGTGATTCGACTAGCCCAATGGACGGAGCGCCCAGTTTGGTGGCAGACCCACGGCGGACGGAGCGCCTGGTTTGGTAGTAGACATGTGGTACACGATAGGAGGAGTACCTCTGACGACTATTAGGGGTAGCGCCCAGTTAGGGGGTAGACCCACCGCGGACGGAGCGCCCGGTTTGGCAGCAGATCCACCGTACTCAATAGTAGGAGTACCTCAGTAGTATAAGGTTTGTGAGTAGTGCCTCGGAGTCCCGACATGGCCACTGTACTCGACAGAGGAGGAGTTCTCCAACAGCCTTGGTTTCGATAAGGAAAATTCTGGTTTGAACTGAGTCAATGACCATTGTGTTTTCCTCATGATTGAGATGGGTTACTTGATAAGATAGGTATATGCATGGGAATATACCTAAGAAATGTTTATCCATTGATTTTAGACTTTTTGGTTTATCCTTGTTAGATTTTGTGAGACCTTGAGGGTCTCAGTGTCCCTACTGAGTAACGTTATACTCATCCATGCACGGGCTATGCCCGCACCTCATTGTGTTGGATGCAGACGATGGACAACGCTGACCGAGGTGGAGTGTTCGAGGACTGGATGGTTCTCGGAGGTGGATCTCATGACGAGACGATACTCGAAGGAGTTGGAAGGACGTGGAGTGATGAGGAGGCTATATGTACCTACCCTTCAGGTAGGATCCCTAGTGGATCATCTAGGATCTTCTAGACACCTTCAAGCTCTTTTTATTTTAGTTGTACATGTTTGTATTTTCCTTGTATTTTACTATTGGGATTGTATTTTAGGCACCATTTACCTTCCAGCATATCTTTTGTTATACAGTTTTTACGTAGTGGTTGCTTCCTCTTGTACTCTGGTTGTCTGTGTTTAAATTTTATAATGAAAATGCCTTCCCAGTTTTAGGTAATCACGTCTCTGGTTCTAGTTTCCACCCATGGCCTATGGAAGGCATGGTTGAGGCAGTCATGATACAGGCCCCATGGGATGGGTCGTGACACAATATGTATGAAAATCATATAGAAAAAATTATCTTTTGACAAACTGTTCATCCATAAGAGTCAACGAAACAATATGTAATGGTAACCCCATATAATATTGGGGATTTTAAAATATTTTTTGAGATAACATAGTGTAAAAAAATGATACCTTCAAGAAGATTATTAACACTAATTTCATCAACCAATGTATATCTATAAAATGTGGTTTTAGATAATTTTCAATGTTTCTTTTATAATTTCCATTATAAATTTATCTAAGAAAGTTTAAAGTACCTAATAATCATTTTACTCAATTATAACAAAAAAGTTTTATTTCCATTTCATGATTTTTCCCAATGTTTAGAAAAAGAGAAATACGAACATAAAATTATGAAGATTAAGTCTTTATCAGACCTATATTATATTCATTATTTATAAATCCATGAAAAAATATAGATTTAGAAAACAAATGTTAGTAATATATTCATTAATTTTTACAAAATCAGGAATAATTTTACAGAATGTGTGATGTACTGAAGTAAATGGTTTCTTTTATCTATGTGTTTAGACCAGGAATGATGTTTTGGGTTCTTTTACAATGAAGTAGTTATTTTGATATCCAAATAAATTGTAGGTTGCGTGAAAATAAAATCAGAGTTTTTGAGTATTTGTTTTAGCCACAAAAATTGAGTAATTTTTTTTTTGAAGCAATCACATATTTAACATTAATAATGTCATACAAATGGATGTTGTTTTATGTGGGATCAAGAGACTAATGGTTCTATAAGATATTGATATGTTCTGAAATTCGTCTTCTGATCCATTATATAACCATTGATATTTTCATATGAATAAATTTTAAGTGTAAATATATATATATATATATATATAATATTATAAGTTTCAGAGTTTTTTTAACGAAAAAGAAATATTTGTTATACTACATTAATATGGGAATATTTTGAATTATAGTGGAAAATAGAGAATAATAACACATAAAATATAATTTCTTCGTTAACTAGTCATTAAGTAATGTAAACTCTTGATCATCTATTTAAATATTTTCTGGCCAACTATTTCAAAGATTCATTGAGATCAGATTTATATGATGTACATATTGGACTTCTAATAAATTTTGTATTATAAAAAAACAAATAATTAAATCTTTAGTGTGATTATATTGAGTAAATATGGTTCCTTATAATTTATGATTTATTTATATTATAATAAAATAATTAGGATCAACCATCATAGTCATCTTCAATTAACATCAGACAAATTCTGTAAACTATATGGGGGTGTTTTAGGCTATATATAAAATAATTTCACATCTATAGTTTTTTATAATTACGGTTTTAAAAAATCATTATAAAGAGTTTAGGATATGATGTTTCATTGAGAAATTCTTTTTGAAGTAAGAATTTCAAAATTTTATTACAATATGGCCCTATGTATTGTTTAAGTCCACAAATTTTTTATTTGTTTTAAATACATGCTTTCAAAAATTTATTTCTTTAAAATAATATTGATTTCAACATATACTTCTTCTTGAACATAACTATTAAATAATTCACTATTTACATCCATTTGAAAAAGATTAAAATTTAGATGGTATATGATGGATAATAAAATTTGGATATATTCCAGTCTATATAGAGAAGAAAAATATTTTATGTAATCTATGACCACTTTATACCCAGCCGGTGAGGTTGATTAATGAGAACCAATATGACTATACTGTTATGTAGTTGTAATTTTTTATTATATGAAATAAAATTAGTAGTGATAATTTGTGGCCTATTTATTATTTTAAGTCGTAGAAATTAGTCTCAAATAATTTTGAAAAATTATTCCATGTTCATCACACTTATTTTAGAATTCCAATTCTAGTTTTATAATGTTATGATTACTAGGAAAATAAAAATTTATCCATGCTTAATTCTATTAAAATTAATTAATCTTTTCATGCATAGCATATATATGACCCTCACATCCTATGAATCATTTTTCATTTTATATTCAAACTGATATAGGATCAAAATATAATCATATTAATTTTTTAAGATACACTATATCCTAAACGATTTATCTAAATCACCAATGATATTATTATAGAGAAGATTACATAAGTCAATACGGTTTCTAGGTAAAAACAAATGTTATTTATTTTTACTAATTGATTAATTTCCATTTCTCTAGAATCTAGTATGTCAAATTTCTATAGATGTGGTTAAACATATAGATTTGATATTGTATGGGTCTTAATTAAACAATTCAATTTACTTTCATAATCTAGAAATTTTAACATCACATATTGATTGGTCTAAAAATACATAACATGGAAGATTTATTCAGTGGTAAGAATTATTCTGTTGAAAAAATTATAAGACTTACTAGTGGTGGAGAAACCTATCAAAATACAATCATAATACATTGAATAATTTTTTTTTCAAATGATCTTTATTATTCAAGATAAATACATTACATCTAAAAACTATAATTTAACAAAGTATTTACATCCATATATTCCATAAATCCTGGGGTATTTAATTTATAATCGAGTGAAGTAGAACATCAATTATAGTATAACATGAAGTACTAACTTATTAAACCTAAAAAAACCTCGAAACATAATATTACACAATCATGTTTAAGAAATTTTTTAAAGGTTTATATTACACCTTTCAACAACAGAAATATATTATTGAGTTCGTGGTGTTGAGAAATTATGAGTAATTCCATATTCATTACAAAATGTTTGAAAAGTGTAATTTAAAAGAAATATATTATGAACACTATGAATAGTGGGAACAAGTAGGTTTTTTGGTCTTTAGAAGAAGAGAATAATTTTATAAAATAAATTTAGATTCCATCATTCTTAAGAGTATTAAAATTATCCCAAGAAAACATATTATAATCCTTAAAAAACATACACATATTTTTCTAATTTCATATTTCCAATTTTTGTAGGAACTAAGAGATCCATGTACAGTAACTGTAAATGTTTGAATATTGATATTTCTCTCATAGGATTAAACCATGACTTATAGTAGATACCCAAACTTTTATTACATAACCATTTAATCTTAATATAATACTATTAATTACATTACATTATAATCCATTCCAAAATTGTTAAGGTTTATTGACTTTGAAACACTAGAATCATTAACAACTGGTCCAAAGGTGAGCTAAGTTATCTTCCATTATGTTCTTCATAGCTAAAAACCATCAAAGACCTAACATACATAATACATTTCCTAATATCCTACCAAAAGGAAACATAATAAATGGTAATATAATGTTCCAATTAATAGTTAAAAAGGGATATATCAATATAATATGTGAAAAATGGTAAGAGAACATGAAAAAAACATTTTAAAAACTATACCCTGCATATCCTATATCATATACATGATTCATATAATAAATCATTGAAATTTAAAAGATGTGAATGAAAAAGGAATAAAATAATATTATCCATAAGATCATAACATTTCCAGAAGATAAATATTTTTGGAATACACATAAGTATAAAAAATCGTATGTCAATGCTACAAACCAACACAATCATAACATGTTAATCTTGAGATAACAACCAATCTACTTTATTTGGGATTGAAATAACCACTCATGTACCCTCTTTTGGCATTGTGATAACCTCTCAAGTACATTACTTTGGTCTAGGTAAAACCTTTCGAGTTCCCTATTTTAGGCTTGGGGTAACCTCCTATGTACCCATTGAGCTCATATAACATTAATAAATACTCAATGAATTTGAATAAGATATAGGTCTAACTCATCATATAAACTAAAAGGTTTTTTACCAAAATATGATCAAACATTCATCATACCATATTCTATTAAAATAATTGGGTTTAAAAACATTTCATCATAGAATAAGCTATGTAAAAGAAATTAGCTTAAAAAAATTCATTATCTCATCATAGAAAAAACCATGGAAAATGAATGTGTCCCATAAAAATATTTTCAATACATATATAAATAATTAATAGAATTAATAATTATGATACAATTAGATCATATCACCAGTAAATCATAATTATCATCAAATGATTTTATCATAGTTAGAAAATTATTTTTAAAGATCACATCGAATATTTATTAAGTAAAATAAACTTTTCAATTTAAAAATAACATTGTTTTAATCAAAAAATTAATTAAAATATATAAAAATAATTTTGTTAGTAATGAATATTTGAAAATTATAATGTAATATTTTAAACATTGTGTGGTCACAATGGCATGAAACTTTGTTCATACTATACATATTAAAGAAAATATTACCTTCACATTTTCAATAAAATACAAATGAGCCTTGTTTGGAAAATAACTTCAATGACCCTTTTGTTAATTCATAAAAAGGTTAAAAAAATATTTAATAATCATTATATATTAGTAAAAAAACACTTTTTTAAATAGGGATTTATAAGAAAAAATATTTTTGATCGATAGAAAAAAATAAAGTCTTTTTTTTAAAACATTATTCTGAATGAATTAGTACATAAATAGAGGAAGATGAAAGGAAAAAATTTATTTCCCTGAAATAACCATATGAGATAAAACATCATGAGTTTATTGAGAGATATATTTTAATATATCATCATCAGAAGCATAAACATAAAAAATCCTAATAAAAGATGAGATTATATCATTAAATTCTTACCCCTTTGTTAATATTAAATCATAAGCCCCATGAAAGAATAACATTAAATTTGAAATAAAATTCATGGGAAAAAATAAATTCATTATATTACCTGAAAAATGGTCTTTATATGTACCTAATTGAAAAATATATGTGTAGAACATAATTTATGTCCCATGGAAGAAAAATTGAGAAAAAACCTCTTACCTTAGGTCTCGACTTCTTTCATACATTTTAGAACATACAATATAATAAAAATATGATTATTATAAATTTAATATATAATAATAATCATATGTATGATACCATATATTATTTACTTATGAAATTTTATTACTATTTTAATAATAATTCCTTATTAAAATTATGTTTCAGGTAATAACTATTTAGTTTTTCATGAATGTTGTGGTTTAATATCATCCATTTTTTTATTTTGACTATGATTCCATAATATCCATAATTTTATCAATTATATAAATATCTTATATATTAATTATATAAGTATTTATAGTAATACATTAATGATATATATAAACAATGAAATACAATATTCATGGAGACAGTAATTCATATGTACGTATGAACACTATTTCCATTTTCTAAATAGATAAAATGAGATAAAGGTAAAAAATATATTAGATTTAAATTATAATTTTTATTTCATATATATAACATATATTCATTAAAATTTTCTTTTATTACCAACCTTGTAAACTGTAATTGAAAAACGAATCACATTGCTTTGTGAAGTGGTAAACTACCATATACACGAATGATGTTATCGTATTCCCACAGAATGGTAGGTAAGAAAATTTAATTGATATTATAATTCTAGAGGGATAATACATTCATAAATATCATATATAAACATTAAATCCATTACTATATCCATCCATGATATTTTTCTATGGAAAAGGAATGACATCAGTATGTGAGGTGACAATCTTCCATATACATGATTGATAGTTTTGTTTCAATTTTTATGGATTGGTAGATATATGTAGGTAAATACATTACTTTAATAAAATATAAATATATTATTAATATTCTATTATTCTATTATAATTTTTGATGATTTTATCGAAGTGGAATAAGAAATAAAATAGAAACACAAGATTTAAGATTTTTCATATTCTTCATTGAATATCTTTAGTTTTATACCAAAATCATTTGTAGGAGAGTTGCCTAATAAAAATAGGGGAATAGAGGATTTGGGGAGATAATTAAAGAATATATTTTTTCAGATATTTTCCAAAACACGTTCTTTTGAATTTTGAGGTGGATAAAAGAGGGGTGTCCTTTTATTAGTCTGTGGGATGACACACATAGAATTTTTGAAAAGAATGATGTCTATCATTGTTTTTTCAAATGAAAAAAGGATCTATAATGGGTATGTATAGAGAATTATTGGTTATAAATTTTAAATTTCCCTATAAAATTTTCTTTTTATAGGTTTCTACATCATTTTAATCTTTATATTTTTATATTAACCAACCGATAAATTGGTTTTAACACTAACCACTATAATTAATTTTTACTATTTTTACTATTAATTTGACCAAAAATTTAGTTGAAAATATTAAATAATATTAATTATTATGATTCATAATATTCAATCCATTTTTATAAATTCTTTTCCCGTAAGTAAAAAAGTTTAATTTAAAATAAATTCCACAGATGCGATGAAAAGCTCTTTTCAAAAAAGAAAATGTTCAAAATCGTAAAACATTTTTATATAAATTTTCAAAATGAAATTGATTCCAATGAACTGTATTGGATTTATTATTTTATAATATATCTAATTATAATTTTTAAACAATTTTATATCCAAATTGAATGCTATAAATTCTTTAAACAAAAAGAGAGTTTTTAAAAAAGACCAGTATTTTTAACTATTCATCAAAAAATAGTCATTTCCATAAAAATACAAACAATTCACTCAAATATAATTTTGAATTTTAGATTTCAAAAATTTGTTTTAATTTTTCATATACTATTTTTAAAATTGAAAAAAATTACTTTTTAAAAAAAATGCAATTAAAACATTTTTTTGGGAAAATATTATTTTAGAAACATATAAACACATTAATAAAAGTTATGTACTTTTTTGTCAATATGATTTAATTATAAATAATCATGATACATATTCTTTGAAAAGTGGTTATAACTATTAATACCACCATATTTAATGGTTGTGTTATAACAATATTATTTAAATAATAATAATAATATTACATAACAGCTCGTCAAAAACATGGTGTTACGTGGGAAGAAAGTTAGCGAAAAAAATATATTTATTCCACAAAAAATCATAAAAAAATAGGGTGTACCATTATACTAATATTAAAATGAATTCTTACCTCAAAATTACATCAATTTTTTATATAAAACAGATTATACTTATTCTACATTACATCCTCAGGTTCTCACATAGCTTCCCCTAACTGGTGGTTTCACCCAAACACTATAACAACGTGAGTGGTCTAGTTTTGTAGAATTTTTTATTCATTATACAAAATCACCACTATTTTTTCCCCATAATTAAATAAAATGATTTGGAAGTATGATCTCTTATTCCAATACATGTGATGGATCAAGTATGTACTTCCTCAAGAGAGATTCATGGAACACATCGTGAACCTGTAAGAGGTTTGGTGGAAGTGACAATATATAAGAAACCATGCTGATATAATTAAGAATTAAAAATGGAAAGATTTACCCTAGGATTATTTTTTCTTTATATATAAATCTATTTACCATATTATATTAAAAAATTCATAGAATCACATTACACCAACGTCAAATTCCAAATCATTCAAGTGACTATTAGAATAACTCTTCTACTGACATTGTGTTTACCTTTTCTGTTGCTGAATAGATCTAACCTTATATTCCATTTCATTAGCTAGATCACATATCCTTTACATTACTTATCCAACATCATCTTAGTTTGTTGGATTTAAAATTTATTTCTATAGAGTTATTTATAAGGATCCATCTGAATGTCCATGTGAAATATATTGTTGTAATAAAACATGATAAAAGGATTTTGTTGATACCAACCACCTTAGAAATACATATAACAAGATCATAAAAAAATATTACATGGTTTTAACTATTATCTATGAATAAAAATCTATCTAGGGTTGACATGTATTTTTTAAATTAATGTATGTATAAAGGTCATGAAATTTTACGACCCCCTTATGGAAAATCAATTTATTTAACAGGTTGAAAAATCATTCTCCTAAAAATATGTCCAATAAAAATATTTGTATTATAAGGAATAAAACATAACAAGTTTTCCAAATATGATAACATCAGTGGGAAATATAAATAATTACATGGAAGGTTATATTAATGCCCATGGATAAATAGAATTTGATATAAAACACGGTTATCAGAGACTTAACCATCACAAAACCATATATCGTTGATGAGTTAAAATATAATTGAATCAACAAAAATTTATATAACTGGACAACATTTTTTTCTCAACATCATTTTCCTAATTTTACAAGAATTTTTACCATCAAGACAGATAACATGAAGAAATATATTTACTTGTTTTCTTTCTATCTAATAAGCATGATCTCATTATTTGGTTATTCTATGATCAATTTCAACTTCATATATTATTCCAAGAAATAAAAATTCATGACTAATTATCTATTCATGTAGTACTAAAATTAAATTTTAATGGATCTTAAGAACTAAAAATTGATTATATTTTATTGATTCTCTCTCTATATATCAACAAAACCGAATGGGTTAGAATGTGTTCTCCAATATAGATAATTCATCATATGTTGAGATAATTAATTAATATCTAAATAATCAAATGAAGTTTTACATAAACAAGTCCAAAAATGTATAACTATAATATCCTTCAAAAATAAAAAATTTATAAATAATGTCACCATAATTCTTAAAATCAAATTAACATTATTCTCTCGAACATCATAATGTTTCTATTAATTATCACATATAAAACATGTGAATGACTTAATCATATATTTTCATAAAAAAATATAATTACATAAATTTACATAATATTTTATTTAAAAAATTCATGATTTAGTATTCCTAAATTAAAACTTATATTATTGGATATATTCTATAAAAAAAAATGCAATATACTCCATCAATGATAACATAAAAAATGTGTTATTAAATCATTTATCAGTACTAACGTAATCAATACTATCCTTCCTACTTTCTCAATATGAAACATATCTTTATCCCACCAACATTATCTCAACATTGGGACCATAATAAGCATTATATTTTCTTTAATAACATGTTTTCCATAAAATAAAACATTTCAATTATATCACTTTTCTTGTTCATCAATACTATTCAATATATTCTTGAAAATACATAATGAAAAACTTATATAGAAAATTACATACATATTTCATAATTTTTGAATTCCAAAACATCAACACTTAAATAATTATATTTAATTCTTAGACCATTACCAAGTCTTCATCATATTCTCCATTAGTACATACTTACTTTAATATGTCATTTGCAACCTCTTCATCATAAAAAAACCTTTAATTATACAACCTTGAAAATCTTATTCTTGATAATTTCACCAAGGACATCGATTTTTATGTTTTCCCACAGATTCCCCTTTTATAACATTCATCCATTAATAATATTATAGGGAAACCATTATATCATACATTATGCGATCTGATATTTTTATTTTCCCTTAGCAATGTCTTACTCTATTCACTTATTCTCCACACATAAAACATTTTATAACATTATTGTTACATTACATGGAGAGATTCTATCATGTCCCCTCCCATCAAAAATGCCCCTCCTAAGATGGCAATGGTGAAAGGGAGATAATGACCCCCGAGTCCCGCCTCCAGTAGGTCCTGGGGTGGCGACTAGCACCAAGGGTATGAGTTTTCACAAATATGGGAGGCATTACCCTTTTTATTATTTAAGATCAGGAAATAGGACAAGAAACCCACCAAAAAGGAAAAATGAGCATGTGTATAGAAATAAGACCTAACCAATCCCACATTCATGTTTAAATAGTTCTGAAACAAGGTACAAGTACAAGAAAGCTCAAAAAGTACAATACCAAAAGAAACAAGAGTATAGAAACTGCAACAACTCCAACTGTCCTGACGTGTAGGGTCCCGCACGGCCCTTGTAGTCCTCTTGGAAACCTGAAAGTAAATGTAGGGTTAACATACAATTATACCTAGTACAGAAACCTAAAGTTCTCATTCACAAGTGGGGGAGAAATCCTAATGTCCCGTGAGAACAACAGAAGAAACCAAAACCTAACAAGGAATTATATCCACCCAACCTCACCAGCCACGCTCACCAAAAACACAAACAATATGTAGTAGTAGTATATAAGATCAAGATTATTGGGTACCCTAAACCATTTCCCACTAGTTAGCTGCTCTTCCTAACGGCGAACATCCTGAAACTGCCACAGTCTTCCCGCCCGCACACACCTGGGCCTCAAGGACCACACATCCCGCCCGCACACACCTAGGCCTCACAACCACGTATCTCGCCCACACACACATGGTCCTCACAACCACATTTCCCGCCCGACCACACCTCGGCCTCACAACCACGTATCCCGCCCGCACACACCTGGGCCTCACAGCCACGTATCCTGCCCGCACACTCCTGGGCCTCATCCCGAAGGTTCTTGGGAAATAGTAAAACCTTCCCAAAGAGTCTTGGGCTAAAACAACCCAATATAAACCTACCCGAAGAGTCTTGGGTGTAAGGTCACCCCAAGCGATCACAGCCTATGGAAGAAGGAGAAGTAAGGAGCTAGTATCTAAGGGAAAAACACCGTCTCCCATGAAATGGGAGTGTTCAGCGCTATGTTCTCAACATGGGTGTAGTGCGATAAAACACAAATATACAGATATATATATTTATATTTATATACCAAACACTCATCCCAACCCATGGATTCTAATCAGAGAACTGAGCACGTGCCTCGACACTGCTACTACGAAGCATGCATACAACAAACAGTCCAAAAACCCCATTTAAGTTTTCATGTTTCAACAGAACCAGTTTATTAGTTCCTTAACTACTGGGAAGCTATACACAACAAAACACATCGACCGTTTGTAAACCATATCCCTTCCATCCCCAAATCAAGTTAGGAAAACACAAGCAGCACAACAAGTCATTTCTTAAAAACCAACCAACCCATTGATTAACATTCCTCTTCCATTACCATTCCCCACCATTACTAACTCTTCCACTTTTTATTTATTAATCACAACCCATAGTTCGCTCACATTCAAACCCATCCCTACAGCCCCACTGCCAACCACCATAACCGTAACCACACCCTACATCATCATCCCATGATATCGTTCATCACAGCCCCATTGCCCATCACTAACATAGCACTCAGACCAACCCACAATCAGGACAACCGCAGCCCCGCTACTTACTCGATCCACAACAACCCACAAAAACACCCCCATCACATGCCACATATCTAATCCAACACCCACATGTTCATTATTCCAATTTGTTCAACCAGGGTGATCATACAAGGGTTTCAGATTTTAAATCAGCCAATTTACGTGATTATCCAAATTCCACATTCAACAATGTTCCATCCACAAAATGGTCTAGAAAGATAGGGAAAAATTTAATTGTGCATGAAAAGGGCCCCAATGACCATGATTTTCAGTAGGCATAAGCCTATTCAATTCACAACATAATATCACAGGATATAAAATAAAGTAACTACATTCAAAACTTCCCATCCCCGTTATATAAGCCAGTAATTATCTTCATTAAACCAGATCAAAATGTGTTTCACATAAACAAGAGGAAACCCACCCCGCATGATGCACAATTTAGAAAGACGAAGGTAAGCTCCCTACCTCATCAGGTTCTGATCACAACGCTCCCCCAGATCAACATTAGAAGATGTTCGTCGGCGTCCATCACTTCTATCGAATCCCATAAAAACCTCCTCAAGTGAAAGTTGGAAAATAAAGGCCGAAGTAAAGTCACCAAATCCATGCTCAGATGTTCCGACTCATCATTACGATCCCGTGGCCGTTGACGGATCGTAAATCGGAGCTCGGACGAAGAAGTTATGGATGAAAAACGAGCCTTCTAGTCTCTTGGGAGAGCTCTGTTCAGAGGAAATGGGAGGAGATGGGTGTGTTGAAAAGGATGAGGGGACCCCTCCTTTTATAGGCGTGAAAAACAAAATTACACAGCATGTACTTTATGGTACATGGTGTGTACTTGGCCATTTCATGTGGCCACCACGCGACTTCCAACACGGCCTTCAACACGGTACGCGATCGTTGACTGGTCAACACACAGTTTGAGGGTAACGCGTACGTGGGGAGGGACTCAACAACGTGTAGTATTGGGTACACGGTGTCTACCCATTTATTTCACATAGCAAGGACACAGCTCCAACAAAGCACACGGTCATTGACTGGTCAACACACGGTTTGAGTGTAACGCATACGCGGGGAGGGAGTACACAGCTTTTAGTATTGGGTACACGGCGTGTACCCATTTATTTCAAATGGCAAGGACACGATTCCAACGTGGTACATGACCGTTGACTGGTCAACACGCGGTTTTAGGGTAACGCGTACACGGGGAGGGACTACACCGCATGTAGTATTTGGTACACGGTGTGTACCAATTTTTTCACACGACAATGACACGACCTTCAACACGGGGTATACCCGGCAAGGGGGGTACACGACGTGTACTCACACTACACGGTGTGTACTTAAAAAATTCTGGAAAGTGTGGGAAAAGTCTATTTTACCCTTTAGAACACTTCAAGACCCTTTTTTGAAAAAGGAATGGGCCAGAGATGTCCGGGCCATTACATTAGATACCTCTTAAAACATTCTCGTCCCCAAATATTTAAAAGCCAACCAAGAGGAACCCAACAAGATACCTCTTAGGGATCTCGTTATAATAGGAACCCAATCATCAACCCTAATTATAGGTGTTAAGAATTCCTTCTCCTATGTCGAGATATTATCCGCTTTAGGCGGTACTGACTCACCTACACGGGTTTAATCGCATCCTCATTAATGCGTCTCAATTAAGAATCTGGTCTTCCCACTTCTATACATTAGGATTTTTCAACTCACACTTCCCCCAGTAACACACAACCCAGACACTACCCAAACACGTGGTTTGGGGAAAATTCATTTTCTTATGTCGAGATATTATCTGCATTAGGTGGCACTGACTCACCTGCACAGGTTCAATCGCATCCGCATTAATGCGTCTCGATTAAGGATCAGGCTTTTCCCTTCCCCACACGCCCGGACATGTTACACACTTCCAAAGAACAAGGAAACAAAAGGTCTCATAACCGACAAGCCAATCATTCCATATATCAAAGGTACAAGGTATATCATCAATACAATGCTCATAAGAACAAAGCAATCACAAGTCAAAAGAACTCCGGGTACTGAGCGTGCATCTGAGCCTCCCGCTCGCAAGTGCTCTCCTCGAGGCTTCCATGCCTCCACAACACACGAACCAAGGGAATGGTTCATCCACGGAGCACCTTCTCTTTACAATCTTCGATTCTGACCGGTCATTCCTTGAAGGTCGCGTCGTCTCCCATATATAACTCTCCCCAGTCGATAACGTAAGAGTCTTAGTGTAAGTACTGACGAAGCTATGAGACGTGGAAGACATCATGAACCTTCTGCAACTGAGGTGGCATGGCTAGATGATATGCCACCTCTATGACTCGCCTCAGCACCTCAAAAGGTCCGATGAACCTAGGTGAGAGCTTGCTCCCTTTCCTAAACCTCCTCTGCCCCCGTCGAGGGGAAACCTTCAAGAACACATGATCCCCCACCTCAAACTCCAAGATCCTCCTCCGATGATCAGCATAAGACTTCTGTCGGTCTTGAGACTCTTTCATCCTCTCACGTACAAGATGGACGTTCTCTGTGGTGCTCTGCACTACCTCTGGCCCAAGAGCACCTGTCTCACCAACCTCTTCTCATCAAATGGGTGAATGACATGATCTTCCATACAAATCCTCAAATGGCTCCATGACAATAGTATAGTGGAAGCTTTTGTTGTAGGAAAACTCTACTAAAGGCAAGTGGCATACCCATGACCCTCCGAAATCCGGAACACATGCTCGCAGCATGTCCTCCAATGTCTGGATAGTCCGCTCTGTCTTCCCGTCGGTCCAGGGGTGGAATGTAGTGTTGAGGCGTAGCTGGGTGCCAAAAGCATGCTGTAACCCCCTCCAGACTCGTGAGGTAAACCGAGTATCCTAGTCTGAGACGATAGTATTCAGAACTCCATGAAAACACACCACCTCATCTACATACCTCTGTGATGAGGTACTCACCTAGCCCGACTCCTTAATTGCTATGAAGTGAGCTGATTTCATTAGATGATCCACCACTACCCAGATAGCATCATAGCCACCCTAAGATCTATGTAGTCATGTGGCGAATTCCATTGAGATGTCATCCCACTTCCACTCGGGGACATCTAAAGGATGCAACAAACCACTGGGAACATAGTGTTCAGCCTTCACTTGCTGACACACTAGGCATTTATCCACAAACTCCACCACTACCCATTTCACCCCGGGCCACCAAAACTATTCTCTAAGACCTCAGTACATTTTTGAAACTCTTGGATGTATCGCCAAGGATGAGCTATAGAACTCATAGAGAACTCCCTCATGCATCGCCTCGAGAACAAACAACATTCCATGGAAAAGAATCGGATGTCGGCTGTCCTCTGACCATCCCTCTGGAGATTTTCCCTGATCGACACGATCTCGCATTACATCCATCCCGGAGTCCCCCCACTGAGACTCTTCCACCTGCTACAACAAGGAGGATTGCACCGTCATCTGAAACAAACAGCCTCTAATACCTTCTACCCTTGCATCCAATTGCAAGGCGACCAACTCTACCATCGCTTTCCAACCATCAGTGTATTCCTGTACCACTTCCTTATGCGACTTCCTGCTCAGTGCATCAGCCACAACGTTGCCCTTACCTTTAGTGTAAGAGATCTTGAAGTCATAGTCTTGGAGGAACTCAACCCATCTCTGATGCCATATGTTCAGGTCACGTTGAGAGAAGATATAACGCATTCTCTTGTGATCTTAGAATACCACAAAATTATCCCCAAAGAGGTAATGTCGCCACAACTTTAGTGAGAACACTTCTACTGAAAGCACCAGGTCATGGGTAGCATAGTTACGCTCATGAGGGCGCAACTTCCTAGAACCATAATAGATCACTCCATTTTTCGGCATCAACACACACCCCAGACCCAGGCCAGAAGAATCACAAAACACCTCATACAACAACCCTTCTTCTGGAAACTTGAGTATGAGAGCACTAACCATCTTCTCCTTCAGGTAGTATAAAGCCTTCTGGCACTGCTCGCTCCATATGAAGACCTGGTTCTTCCTAGTCAAATCTGTCAATGGAGCAGAAACTCGAGAGATGTCTGAAAAGAACCTCTGATAGTAACCTGCTAACCCCAGGAAACTACGAACTTCTACCATGCTCTTGGGTGCTACCCAAGAAACAACTGCCTCCACCTTCGATGGGTCCACTGACACTCCATGATGAGACACCATGTGGCCAAGGAAGTGTACATCTTGTGTCAAGAACATATACTTCGACAATTTACCATAAAGATGGTGGTGTCGAAGGGCTTCCAAGACTACCCTGAGATGCTCAACGTGCTCCTCCTCTGATCTTGAGTAGATCAGGATGTCATCGATAAACACAATGAGAACCGGTCCAGAAACTCTCGGAAGGCAATGTTCATAAGTCCCATGAACACAACTGGTGCATTCTTAACTCCAAACGGCATCACTACAAACTCGAAGGTCCCTTACCTGCACCAGAGATCCGTCTTCAAGATGTCACTATCCTTCACCCTCAGCTGATGATATCCCAATCGTAGATCAATCTTATAAAACCAACCTGCTCCCCTCAGTTGGTCGAAGATATCATCTATCCTTCGAAGGGGGTAACAGTTCTTGACCGTTACCTGATTCAACCTTCGGTAGTCTATGCATAACCTGATACCATGATCTGCCTTCTTCACAAAAAAACTGGAGCACCCCATAACGACACATTGGGTCGAACAAAAACCTTCTCCATCAGATCGTTAATCTGAATCTTCAACTCCCGCAACCCCGATGGTTCCATCCGATAAGGGGCCATCGAAATCAGACGGGCACCAGGCTGTATGTCTATCCCAAACTCAATGTCACGACGGGGGGGGGGGGGGGTATAGTCACAACATCCTTAGGGAAAACATTGAAGAACTCCCCAAAAACTTACAGGACATCCATCATTTCCATATCAGCTAGAACCACTGATAACCCTCTTAACAAGGAAAGGTGAGGCTCCACACGTCAGTCTCCCACCTGATAGCTCCTCTCACCAACAAAATCTACACGCTGCCCTTCCACGTCTTAGAACACGACTCTTCTCCGTAAGTAGTTGATGTTGGCACTAACATAAAACAACCAGTTGATGCCTAGGATGACATCGTATGGCTGCATCTCTAGAAAAATAAGATCCCCACTAGATCGATGTGGTCCCAACGTCATCCCTCATCCCCGAAAAACACAAGATACGATGGTCTGGCCTCCAACTGGTGTACTCAGCACTAGTGGTATGGAACATCCCTTTATGTCTAGTCCCAAAGCATGGGATAGACTAGGTGCAACAAAGGAGTGCGAAGTTCTTGAATCGAACAAAGCAGAAATGAGAGTGCTGAACAAAAAAATCTTTCCATTCACCACCTTTGGTCCCGCTAGAGCTTCCAAATCTGTTGCGTGCAACTATCCATACCCAACTCCTCTACCTCTCTGATTTTTTCCACCTCCCCGACCACGCCCTAGTCGAGATCCCTGAGGAGCACCCTGAGGTCAGCCTCCTCCTGCACAGTCTTCCCTCGGGGGAGCATGGTCATGCTACTGCTGGAAGGGCCTCGCCGGCATCTGGTGCTGCTGAGGTGGGCGCTGAACATGCCCACCTCCACCGTACTAAGATCAGGTCAGGAACCGACTCTAAATGTGCCTGAAAACTCCACAAGAAAAACACTTCGGTCCTGGGCTCATGGAAAATGGATGAGGACCTGAAGATCAAAACTAGAACGGCGGGGGCCTGCTCCCCACTGGCCTGAACCTGGAAGGTCCCGTTGCAGGAGACCTGCTGCTGACTGCCTTCCCCTTCGACGAACCTGGCTGGATCCCCTCTCGTGGTGCACCTCCCAGCGAGTGCATCCTCTCTACAACCTATGCGGTCTTCTGTACCTCCATGTACGTCGGAAGGGTGAAGGGGGTAACAACATACTATAGTGAAGGACAAAGCGCATCCTCGAAACATCTCTCCTGAGACTCCTCATCTGGAAAGAGATCTGGAGAAAAGTGCAGGAGATCCTTGAACTTGATCCCTAGCTCTCATACTGACATACTCCCCTGCTGAAGGGAGAGTAACTCCTGCCGCTTCTCCGCCTTGATAATGGAAGAAAGGAATTTCACTCAGAATTCCTTCTCAAAGTCAGCCCACAGAACCTCTGCCTCTATCATCTCTCTGAGGTTGAGCGTCCACCACTGTCGCACCGAACCTCTCAGCTGACTGACTTCTAGGGGAACCCATTACTCCCTTAGATCATAGATCAAGGTAAAAGTGATCCCTAGCTCCTCAAGACACCCCTCTGTCTATGTATCCGAAGTACTACCCTCATACTTCTTGAGGGTCTGCCACTAGAAAGAACGGGGAGTCTTCTGCCAATGGCTATCTTCCTCCTCTCGGTCAATCCTCAACTGATCGATCGCCTGAATCTGCTGGGCCTCGGCCGTCTGAGTCATCCAGGGACGACGTCCAGGTGCCATAGTTGTACGGTAAACAAGGATCTCCTAAGCCCAAGTAGTAAGGAAATTTTGCAGGGTTTCATTTTATCGTTTTATTCAATTTCCTTCCCAGAACACCCAAATCAAGTAAAACACTGTCATGATGATGCATGTACCTTCCCTAGGGTCTCTACACTACAATCAATGTAGTCTCACATGGTCGTTCAGTAGGTTCAGAGTCCTTGCATCAGATCACGAGGGGTCCTAAAATCCGGTGTCCTACCCGGTCTTCCATGGCCTATGTCATGCACCAAAATTAACCATCATGGTTGCCCTACCATCCCATGCAATCCTCACTAATACTAACTCCAAACTTCATCCTATATCTCAACCATCAGCTCTGATACCATTCTGTCATGACCCCCTCCCACAAAAGATGCCCCTCCTGTGCTGGAAATGGTGAAAGAGAGATAATGAACCCCGATTCCTGCCTTCAGTAGGCCCTAGGGTGGTGAATAGCACCAAGGGTATGAGTTTTCACAAATATGGGAGGCAATACCCTTTTTATTTTTTAAGATCAGGAAATAGGACAAGTCAACCACCAAAAAAAAGAGAAAGTGTATAGAAATAAACCAAAACCAATCCAACATGCATGTTTAAATAGTTCAAAAACAAGGTACAAGTACAAGAAATCTCAAAATGTACAATACAAAAAGAAACAAGAGTACATAAACTGCAACAACTCCAATTGTCCCGACTAGTAGGGTCCCGCACGACCCTGGTAGTCCTCCTGTAAACCTGAAAGTAAACGTAGGGTGAGCATACAAGTATACTCTGTAGGGAAACCTAAAGCTCTAATGCAAAAGTGTGGGAGACATCCTAATGTCCCGTGGGAACAACAGAAGAAACCAAAACCAAACAAGGTATTCTATCCACCCAACCTCACCAGCAACTCTCACCAAAAGCACAAACAACAGGTAGTAGTAGTATATAAGATCAAGAGTATTGGGTACCCCACTCCGTTTCCCAATAGTTAGCTGCTCTTCCTAACGGCGAACGTCCTGACGCTGCCACACTCTTCCCGCCCGCACACACTTGGGCCTCACAACCATGTTTCCCACCCGCACACACCTTGGCCTCACAACCACGCATCCTGCCAGCACACACCTCGGACTCACAACCATGTATCCCACCCGCACAGACCTGGGCCTTATCCCAAAGGTTCTTGGGAAATATTAAAACCTGCCCAAAGAGTCTTGGGCTAAACCACCCCAATCAAAACCTACCCGAAGAGTCTTGGGTGTAAGGTCCACTCAAGCCATCACAACCTATGGAAGAAGGAGCAGGAAGGAGCTAGTAACTAAGGGGAAAACTCCATCTCCCATGAAATGGGATTGTTCGGCACTATGTTCTCAACATGGGTGTGGTTTGATAAAACAAAAAGATACAAATATATATATATATATATATATATATATATACCAAAAACTCATCCCAACCTATGGCTTCTACTTAGAGAACATAGCACGTGCCTCGACACTGCTACTATGAAGCATGCATACAACAAACAGTCTTGAAACCACATTTAAGTTTTCATGTTTCAACAGAATAGGTTTATTAGTTCTTGAACTACTGGGAAAATATCCACAACCAAACACATCGATCATTCGTAAAGAATATCCCTGCCATCCACTAATCAAGTTAGGAAAACAAAAGTAGCACAACAAGTCCCTTCCTAATAACCAACCAACCCATTGATTAACATTTCTGTTCCATTACAATTCCCCACCATTAGTAACTCTTCCACTTATTATTTATTAATCACAACCCATAGTTCGCTCACATTCAAACCCATCCCTACAGCCCCGCTGACAACCACCATAACTACAACTACACCATACATCATCATCCCTTGATATTGTTCATCACAACCCCGCTGTCCATCACTAACATAGCATTCACACCAACCCACAACCAAGCCAACCGCAGCCCCGATGCTTACTCGATCGACAAAAACCCACAAAAACACCCCCATCACATGCCACGTATCCAAACCAACACCCACATGTTCATTATTCCATTTTGTTCAATTAGGGAGATCACACAAGGGTTTCAGATTTTAAATTAGCCAACATTACATGATTATACAAATTCCACATTCAACAATGTTCCATCCCCAAAATGGTCTAGAAAGATAGGGAAACATTTAATCACACAATAAAAGGCCCCCAATGACTGTGATTTTCAGTACCCATAAGCCTATTAAATTCACAACATAATATCGAAGGATATACAATAATGAAAATGCGTTCACAACTTCCCATCCCCGTTATATAAGCCATTCATTATCTTCATTAAACCGGTTCAAAATGTGTTTCACGTAAACAAGAGGAAACCCACCTCGCATGATTCACAGTTTTGAGAGACGAAGGTAAGATCCCTACCTCAATTGGTTCTGATCACAACGCTCCCCTAGATCAACTTTAGAAGATGTTCATCGGCGTCCGACACTTCTGTCGAATCCCAGAAAAACCTCCTCGGGTGGAAGTTGGCAAGGAAAGGCCGAAGGAAAGACAACATATCCAGGCTCATAATTTCTGCCTCGTCGTTATGATCATGTGGCCAATGAAGGATCTTAAATCGGTGCTCAGACGAAGAAGTTATGGAAGAAAAAGGAGCCTTTGAGTCTCTTGGGAGAGCTTTGCTCAGAGGAAAGGGGAGGAGTGGGGTGTGTTGAAAAGGAGGAGGGGACCCCTCCTTTTATAGGCGTGAAAAAAAGTACACGACATGTACTTTATGGTACATGGCGTGTACTTGGCCATTTCACGCGGCCACCACACGGATTCCAACACGGCCTTCAATGCGGTACGCGTCCGTTGACTGGTCAACACATGGTTTGATGGTAACGCGTACGAGGGGAGGGACTACATGACATGTAGTATTGGGTACAGGGTGTGTACACATTTATTTCACAGGGTAAGGCCACAACTCTAACATGGCACATGACCATTGACTGGTCAACACATGGTTTGAGGGTAACAAGTACGCGGGGAGGGACTACACAGCATGTAGTATTGGGTACACGGTGTGTACCCATTTATTTCACACGACAAGAACATGACTCCAACACAGAACACGGTTGTTGACTGGTCAACACACGGTTTGAGGGTAACACGTACGCGGGGAGGGACTACACGGCGTGTAGTATTGGGTACACAGCGTGTAGCCATTTATGTCACATGGCAAGGACATGGACTTCAACACGGGGTATACCCGGCGAGGGGGTACATGGCGAGTACTCACACTACACGGCGTGTACTTACAAAATTCTGAAAAGTGTGGGAAACATCCATTTTACCCTCCATAACACTTCAAGACCCTCTTTTTGACAAAGGAATGGGCCGGAGAGGTCCGGGGCATTATAGATTCATCCCACATTTTCAAAATATAAGAAATTGAATCTTATTTCCTCTATATTATCCACCACCTGAATTCTTGGAAAAATCCATCCTTATCTTCTTTTTTGAATTTGAGAGTCCGTTAATGTGAATGTTATTAATCATATATCATTATAACTAATTAGGAATAATCAAAAAATTATTCACTATTGTTATTATCCCATTTGGTTTCACATCAACATATTTTCTATCACATTAAATGTTAAACCATTTCATTATGATTCCTACCTTTAAATAAATATAGGAAGCATAGTGGGTAGAATAATATTTATAGAGGAAAAGCACAAAATCATTAAAAAACACTCATAAGATTTATAATTCTTAACACCTTTTTTAAATATATGAAACCTTAGGATTAACCTAGATCATTCAAGGACACTATTAAAATCCTTAATGATTGTTCATATAGTTTTTATGGAATTCCAAATAATATCATGTTGGAGTGTCAAACCAGTGTGCAAGATGGCCCATTATGGTGTACCAGGTGGAACTTGAGTCAAACCTGATTCACCTTTTTCAGAGTTATTACCCATAATTAAATGTGTTTCAGAACCACATCTAATTATAATATTTTTATTATTATGTAATTTAATGGAAACCACTCCATCATCCCTCACTAATATTCTAGTACATCATATTTTAATTGGAGTTATTATTATACATATCCTTATACATTTCCCAGGGAATCTCACTAAAAATTTCTCATCCTAGTTTCCAAAGGAAAAAAATCATTTCTCTGATACCAATAGTAAGTAGCCAAACTTCTCATCAAAAGGTATTATATATTAATAGTTGAATATTCATTACAAAACATAAAAATACATTCTAGAAACATTGATAAATATTTTTTTTCGTAACTTGGACACATAAACAACTACTCCTTAACTGGTATATGTCATCTCCATCTAAGTTCCTCTTAAATAAAAGAAATATTCTACATATCATACATAATATATTTATTCATATCCAGGGGAAATAAATCATATGAAAGGGAGAGTTCATATTCGTAGTATGGTAAAACAAGGAAGATATCACTATAACATCAATATAAGGGTATGTGAAAATGAAAATAAAAATTAAAAAACCATACCCCTCAAACCATATATCATATACATGATTCATGGAATAAATCACGGTAACTAATATGTCATGAATCATAAATTCATCAATAAAATGAAACATGATATCATAACATTGTCACAAGATAATGTTTTTTGGAATAAAAAAAACATAGAGAACCTTATGTCAAGGACACCCAAAAAAGAAATTCATAACATGTTAGGCTTTTTCTAACCACCCATGTACTTTCTTCAGGCATGAGATAACCTCCCATATACCCCATTTTTTGGATTGTAATAAACTCAATTGTACTATATTTTAGTCTTGGTATGACCTCCTATGTAACCTCTTTTGGGATTGGTATAACCTCATGTTTAACCAATGATCTCAAATAAAATTAATCATTCTTCAATGCATTGGAGGGATTTATAGGTCCCAAACATCATATAACCCAAAAATTTGTGTGTAATATGATTATAAACCAATAATCATATAATAACCCATAAAAAGATATGGGTTTCACAAATAGTACATCATAGAATAACACGTGATAAAGAAATGAGTTTTATCAGCATTTCATCATTTCATTATATATTAAAATGTGGAAAAGGAATAGGTTTTAAGAGAATCATCTCAGATTAAAATAAATCATCCAAATAAATAATAATGATAGTACAAGTTTATTATATACCCATTCAATATCAAGTAACATCAATGGATTCTATCTTAGATGGAAAATTATTTTAAAGGATCACTCAGAACACTTCTTGAGTAAAATAACTTTTTCACTTTGAAAATGACTTTTTATTAAAATAAGAATTAATATAAAAAAATTAAAAAAATTTCATTGAATATATCCCTTTTAATAGAAAATGGTTTATTTAAAACATTGTTTGTTCATGATGGAATAAAATTCCATTCTTCTTATACTTGTTAAAACAAATATTTATTTCACATTTTTTTGGTAAAATCCAAGTTGGTCATGATTAGAAAATGGCATGAAAATAATTTTTTTTATATAAATGTAAAAAGAGTAAAAATTTATATAAACAATCATTGGAATGTATAAAACTTATTATGTTAATTTTTTTAAAAAGAAAATGTTGAAATAGAAGAAAAATAATTTTTAACGGAAGAGAGAAATATTGTCAATTTTTTAGAAAAACATTATTTTCAATTATTGAGTTCATAAATAGAGTAACATTAAAGGAAAATATATATTTTAATTAAATAAAGATAAGATAATAAAATTTATGAGTTCATTTAGAGATATATCATAATATTTTATCATCATAAGAATAAATATAAGAAATCCTGATAAACGATGATATTGCATCTGAAAAAACCTACCAAATTGATAATATTGAATCATAAGCCCCATGAAATAATAAAGTTAAATGAAACATAAAATATCAAGAGAATAAATAAATCCATGATATTAAAAGTCAAATGGTTGTATATACACCTCGTAAAAGAACGTAGGTGCATAACATGACCTATAAGAAGACAAATTGTCACAAAAATATCTTACCATAAGTCTCAAATTCTTTAGTACATGTTCAAAACTCACATATAAAAAATATATGTTTATTATAAATATATTAAAAAATAATACACAATTTTATCACACCATATATAACTTATTTATCACATTTAAATTCCTGTTTCTTAAAAGTTCCTTGTTAAAATCAAATTTTGGGTAATAACTGGTTCATTTTTAATCTTTTCTTTGGTTTAGAATATTTGGAGATTGTATTTTTATCCAGGTCCAATAATCACCAAAATTTTAACCATTATATAAATATCATTTATATTTATTATATAATTATTTAGAGTAATCCCTTAATGTTTGATATAGAAAATGAATAATATTTCTTATTGAGATAGTAGGTTGTAAGTAGGCATGACCAAAGTTTCAATCTTCATTATGAATTAAATGATAGAAATTTAAATAATATATTACCTTTTAGTAATAATTTTATTTCCTATATAACTAATATATTTATGTAAAATGTATGTAAAAATGAGTCAAATCACTTCACGAGGAGGTATTCTGTGATACACATGAGCAACATTATCTTATTCCCACAAAAAGAATAGTAAGAATGTATATATAATATTATAATTACATAATTATAATAATGTCATAAATATCATATATAAAAATTAAATCCAACATTATATCTAGTTGTGAGAGGTGGTGATGGAAAATGAATAACACCGGTTCATAAGGTGGTAGTCCACCATACATGGTGTCAATAGTTTCATTTCCCATTTGATTGAAGGGGAGATAGATGTAAGTAATTCCATTAAAATAATTAAAATAATTAAATGTTAGATAATATATTTAATATTCTAGAAGAGTTGAATAATATTTGTAGGATGTTGAATTAAAAAAATTCACAAACACAAGTATTAGAATTTTACCTCTTCTTCAGTGAACCTCATTATGTTTATACCTAATTTATTCATAGATGAATTTTATAATAAAACTAAGGACTCTAGTAATTGATAAGGTAAGTTAAGAATAATTATGGGTATAGATTTTCTGAAAAGATTTTTTTTGTTAGTGTGAAGTTGAGAGGAGAGGGGATTGACTTTTATAAGCAGGGAAGAGAACTCACAAGTATTTTTTTTCAATGAATAGTGTAGGCTCCTTTTTTACACAGTTAAATGCTCCAAAATTGGTAATTACTAAACAATATAGCTGATAATGTCAAAATATGGCCATAAAATTTGTTTTATTTTGTTTCTAAGTCATTTTATAATTTATCCAATTAGTTTAACACCATAGTTAATCAGTTTTATCCTTTATCATGGTAATAAATTTGAATTATTTTTACTTTTATTATTGAAAAAAAATTAGATTCATATTTTTATATAATATTTAGTATTCAGATTATAAATCTGGAATACATTTTACCAAATTCAATTCCCAAAATTGGATAAATGTAATTTAAAAGTAAATCCACATATGTGATGAAAAATTGTTTTCCAATGAGAAATGATTGAAAAGATTAAATTTTTTTTATATAAATATTAATTATTATATTGATTAAAATGAAAAATATTGGATTAATAATAATATAATTGAGCTAATTTAACTTTTTAATCCATTTTAAAACAAAATGAAACATTATAAATAATTTGAAAAAAATTTATGTTATTAATAAAGGTCAGAATTCTTCACTCCTCATCAATTATTTTTTACAGAAATACAATAAATTCACTAAAATATAATTTTTTCAGGTAGATTTAAATAATTTATTTTTTCCAATTATAATTTTTTAAATTTTTAATAATTTATTAGATTATTTAAAAAAACAATTTTTTTGTCAAAAATGTATTATCAAAACATATAAATACATTACAAAAAATTATATACTTTTATATCAATATTATTTATTTAAATTGAATCATTACACTTAATATTTAAAAGATAATATTCATATTCTTACCACCAAGTATAATTGATATGTTTGAACATCCTTGTTTGAATAAAAATGTTGTGTTTGTAAAAAATTGGTGTTTCATGTAACATAAGCTATTGAAAAAATAATTTTCATGAAATCTCAAGGTATAACACATACAAGGATCACTCTTTTATAAAACATCACATTCAATAGAATAATTAAACTGATGTTTTGAATAAATATTTACATTTAAATATCTATAAATTTTACCTAAGGTATAAACATTGTAGATTCCAAGCCATGTATTCTAAAAACCATAGTAATCCTCAACCGCACTATGGAAAGGCATGTTTCAAGAGAAAAGGTCTTATTGATTAACTTTGTAATTGTTATCATGCCTATCAGTATATTAAATTTATACTCTCTATAACCTATTTATGGTACTTTTTCATTCCCAAAGTTTACAGATTAACCCCCCACACATAATTTAATTATGATGATATGGTTGTGCTTGTGTCTAAAAATATAAATCCCATTTGAAATTAATATCATATTTAAAATAAACCCTCCCTAATACCAGCTATTTTTCAAAAAAAAATTCTCCAAAAGAAAAATGTCCACATTCTAAATTTTTAATGTTTTGGAAGTTATACTTATTTTGAGTCAAGTGTATGTATAATTATTGTCCATGTACCAAGTATTTCAGTAACTGGTACTCATTATTTTCCCTTGAAATAAATAGAAATATATGTTCGGTACCCAAAATTTCTTAGGTCCAAAAATGGTAGTGAAGAAATTTTATTAAACCCACATATGAATAAACTTATGGTGTCGGACAATTTCCATTTTTCATGAAATATAATCCATATGCGTTTCAGATAATTTATCCATATTTAATAGACATATCTATTGTCCTCATACATAACATTAAGTATAGTACGGTGAATTTTTTGGAGACAATTTTTAGACAAGCAATGAGAACTTTTGAAATTAACAAAAAAAATAGAATATGTATGAGTATTTTTTATATATATTAATATTTTTTCATAGTTTTTCCTACTAGGAATTTTTTTTGATAAAATCTTCTTTAGACTACGAAAGTCAAACATTAGTTTTAAAACTATTTTTTGATCATCATTAGTAGAAATAGAAATAGATTTAGAATTTAACATGGGAAAAAAGTTTAGAAATTATACCTTCATAATTATAAAGATCTTCTTTAGTCTAATAATAAACCTTCAATAACATTTTATTTTTTATTTCTGGGAAAGTCACACATATTTCCATTTCTAAAAATGATAGAGAATAATTTTCATAATATGGATTAAAATGGAAAGATAAAACTATATATAATGTAATAAGAGATTTAGTCATTACTTTTTCAATTAATTAGTTTTTATTCTTGATATAATTTTGAAAATAATTGGTAATTTTATAGATTTTATCCCTAAATTATAAGAAACTATCATTAGTAAATGAGTCTCCACTTTAAATCTAGGTTTCCAAATTTTTGAGATACTCCTTCCCTTGTATCTCCAAAACTTTTATAGAATATTTAACCTTCTTCTTCAATTTTATACAATAAAGTTGGATGTATCAAGGTTTCTTTCACTCATAAAATGAATATATAATATGTATTTCTTCTCATATTTCTCTTTTATATAATTTTAATGTTTTTTAGATATGTTTTTTATTAATACTATTCATTCACTATGTTATGCTTGTTCAACTTTAATATCATTTAAGAAACTATAAATGGAATGATTTTTATATTTTATATTCATAGTAGAATATTTCAATATGATGGATTCATAAGTTAAAGATGTGGATATTTAAGTAAATGTATCATCATTTTTCCTCTTCTTCTTCTCGACATAACACATCAACCTTTTCTCATATTTCATGAGAGTAATAATAAAATCATATAAGTAAGCATTATAAAGTTATTTATATCATCTATTGTTTTCATTTAGATTCCAATTCATTAATAAAAACCCCTATGATATAATCAACCAAATTTTTATCTATAATTTAATTTTATAAAATAGATTATATCGCATTAAATAACCTGATAAAATTTTGATGCATCTATTAAACATATTGACCTATTATAATTTTGAAATCATGATAATTTTATCTAAGAATTGATATACTATATTCATGGAATTTAGATATTCTAAAATGAGTAATTTCCAATTTCCTCCAAATTAAACTCACTATTTTTCATGAATAAATTTAACAAAAGAATTTCTTTTCATTGATCATAATAGAGTGTTTTGAACATTATAATTCTATTAATATCCCAATTTATCCTCTATACTAAATTTAGAAATTTATTTCTATAGAATCTTATAATTTATGTTTATCATTTTATAATGATCATCTCTGGTGTTTATAAAATAAATAATTACTCTAATAATTCTAGTAATTGTAGTCAGATCTATCAAGGATAAGTGGTTATCTTAGAATAATATTATTGATTTTCCAATTGATATTACTAGTAAAAAAATAATTCTTATTATATATTTATCATAAGGAAATGAAAAATATCTCTAAACCAAATATAAGGGTATGTTCTAAAAGTTGAATAGTAAATATATCAAAAAACGATAATGAGACAACTCTAATACTAATAATTTTCCTAGATAAATAATGCATGGAAACTTCAAGATAGGGGTGAATTATGTTTTTAAGAAGAAAATAAAAATTCATTTCTCTTAGAACATAAGTTATCCATAAGATATAAGTTTTGAAAATAAGAGTTCACTAATATAATATGAACACAAACAACATGTGTATAGTATAAAATAATGGACTTTGAACTTGAAAACATAGTCAAGGTAAAAAATAATACAATTTAAAAATAGATATTGGGAAAAAAAATATTGAATAATAGTCTAGATACTCATTAAAAGGATATTATTTTCCAAAATAGTACAATCATCAATGTATTTAATTTTATCTCAATGCATCAGGATGTTCGACTACTCAACCATGTTTTCTATGATTTACACCAAGAACTTCTTCAATCTCCTTAATCTATAGAAAATGGTTTGATACCAAGAACTTCCATGAGAAATTTCTAGTAATAAGTAGAAAAATCACTAAGATCCCTATGATTGACTTGATTATTAGAATGTCTAGAACATAGAAATAATGATACTAAGTGTTTATAAGATATACCTCCCTATACCAAAAAACTATTTAATCATATAGGATCACAAGAAAAAAAATCAACATAACAGTTTAGATATTTTGTAATGTATTTCACCATTACATAATTTTTACTAAATAACTAAAAAATATATAACAAAATCTATAAATATATCTTAGATGATGAACAATAACTCTAATAAAAAGGTTTTTAGAAACTAATTTCATCAATGTTTTGTTCAATTTATCAATGACATTATAAAACCTCCATCGGTAATGTCTTTGATCTTTGGGTTTTGTTATAACCACATAAGAAGATTCAATATATTCTAATGTATGAGTTCTTTTACAGCTTCCCAAACCATGAAGAATTAGATGGTATTCCATAGTTCAATGAGTCGTAAAAATTAAAAAATTGAAACAAAATCATCCAGTTAAGACAAATTCAATGTGAACTGTAATGTGATTTTCAAAAAAAATAATAATATAAAATTATTCATTTGAATTGACATAAACAACCTTGTCCATCAATTAAGGTGAATGAATTTATTGTTACCATATATTTAAACATTAATTAGTACTAAAGTTTAATGATTCTAATCACTAAAATCATCATCCCCACTTCCAATAACATCAAAAATGGTAGTTATAGTGAATTTATAATATTCTTATTTAAAAATTAATGGGTACTTCTTTAACATGGTTTAGAAAAACATAAGACAAAAAAATCTACTAAATTCAAAATATTGGATAGAAACAAAAAGGAATTATCATTTCACTCAATTTATATACATTTGTTTCCTGATTAATGAAACACACTCACATAATCAATCAGATAATTGTCAAAATATACATTAAGAAGAATATTTATCCTCTTTCGGTAAAAGTCACTTTTCTATATAAGTGTATAAAATCCTCTTTTCCCCTTAAAAAAACCAGTTTTATCATGAACAATTGAATGAAAAAAATTCTTCAACCACTCAAAAACTACATCCCTTATACTTTGATTAATCTTGATGGAAAAATCAATTTTTGTACTTCATTGGTCATGCAACGACAGTCCACTTCTACTTCAAGGGAGTTTTTATAATTCATATTCTAAATATTCCTAATTTTAGAATAGAACTAATGAATATTATCTCTAAGTATTTTGTTTCTATATTATCCCATTTATCTATTAGACACATAATTATCACGAATCACCCAAATCATCCATGCAGACACTTTTTTTACACAATAATTCCTCCATATTATAAATGCGATATTGAATATTAAATAAAATATCAAAACAAAACCTCCATTTTAAAATTATTATGATGAAATCTATCTTATTGGATAATTATATAAAATCTGGTCACCCTTTCTATAATTTAGAGAATTTAAAATTAGAGTGTAATTATTCCTTGTACATTCCATTATTCTAAAATTTTCAAAACAATCATAAACTAAACATAATCACATTTTTTTGGAAGTTAGTTCTATAAAAGAAATACATTTTTACTTAATATAACTTTAATTTTTAAGAAAGTGAACATTAATATATATCTTATCACACGAAAGATGTTGACTATCAGGTTATTGATTCTTGTAAGTAGAAAAGGATTCATCTCATGATGTTCAAACTTGGTAATCTCCAGGTCGGGTGATTATAAGGAAAAAACCACCATTAGTAATTCTCTATGATTTCATGTCATCATATATTAAAATATGATAACTAATTTATTGGTTTATTTACTTGATATTATTACTAACACATATCATGATTTTTGTGCATCGGTTTAATGTTGAAAAAAGTGAAGTTATATATTCATATAGAAGTTTGATGCGTTAAGTGTTTTATAGGTGATATATGATTACTAAATAATTCAAGAAAATATTTTCCCCTTATAAGAACAAGAAATGATTTCAGAATAAAATTGATTAAAATGTAACATTAGAATTAAATTCCATCTCCATAGAGATATATGAATTTATTTTAGAAATTTAATGAAATGTATTTTGAGATTATAGTTTAATTGAATAAGTGTCAGACATTCTAGATTACAAATCAAGAAAAAGGTAAAATTATATTTTTTTCATTCATATTTGGTTGTTTTCATTTAAATATTAAATTCTTTTACAAATTTGTGCTCAGACGTGTTGCCTGTTTTCAATCTTGGACTTGATATCACCTTGCATAATGCCACTGAGGAACAGGCTTAAAGGCCCACACACAGTGTATCAATTGATCATAGTTAAATTTAATTATATTATAAAAGTTAAAATAAATATTATTATCTATACTAGGTAATACAATTCATTTATGTTTTATTTATAAAAAATATTTATTCAATAATTATATTTTAGTTATAATATATAAATGAGTTGAATATTAAAAAACCATTTAATCACATTATCATTAAACATAATATTTATTTAAACCTTGTATTATTTGAATGGTAATAGATAATATTTATTATCTAAATTAATATTTATTTATTTATATAAATTTTTAAATAAATTTTTGATCACAAGATCATGATTATAATATTTTTTTATTTATAAAAAGAATAATATATATTTACTATTACAGGTTTGTTAACTACTGAGGAAGGTTCCCTAGATGATTTTTTGGCCCTGTAATAAAAGTTATACAAACCTAAATCTCATCCAAATATGTAAAGTATTATTTTTTTGAAAAAAAATCATATTTAGTTTTCATAGGTCAATGCATTCCATGAAATAATAATAGTGATATTATTATTGTTATAAGATAGCACATGGAATATGTTAGATTTATTATTTGATTAAGCGTCATTGTGGAATTATAAAATATTAAAACTATAACTATATGATATCATTTTATATCCTTTTTCACAATGGTTGTCATGAATAACATCACTTATCACTAGATAATTTACTAAACGATAAACATATATAGGGTTTATCTCAATAATAAGAAAATTCCTCCACCTACATTTTATTTCTCCCATGAATGATAATATAATACAACGGGTCATTCATCCTTAAAGGATTCTGTTATGGTCATGAAAACAAATTAATGGTGATGAAATTGTATTCTTGAGAACATAGAGCTCCATAAACATCATTCGAAGATCAAGAAGTACATATTGATACCACTATAATGATTATACATTAGATCCCCTAAGTGTAGAAATAATTAAACACAAATGGTTTTTGATAAATCAACATCTACATCATAAAAATATATCAAGATTAATTTATATTCTTATTTTTAAATTGATTATAAATTTAATTTGAAATATTATTTATTTTTTGTTATAAAATTATTTTTCATGTCTCTTTGGGTACATTAATTTGACATGATAATTCATTTTAATATTCTTTTGGATTATACATTTAGATTGAAAAATGAAAATTTAATAATGGTATCAACTGGTTCTTTAAGAATTCTTGTGACCCTTACGTTTTATGAGAGTGGTCACCTTTAAATCTACAATTACATAATTTTTTAATAGATATCCTAATTATTTTGTAATATTTTCATTTAATATTTTATTATTATTCCATTAAGTTTAAATGAAGAGTTTTTCACCATAATATTTCCAAAAAAGGAAAGAATTGGTGAACAATGTATAGAGATTCTCTGTAGAGTTATTGATGATTATGTATAAACAATTGGATTACATGTAGTGTATTCTCACTCAGCACCCTATATACAATGTTTTTACAATAGTGAATTGTTTCTTGTGTGACCATCAGGCTATGTGAAAAAAAAATTAATTGCAGAACATATTGACCGCTATGAAGGTACATGGATTTAAAGAATACCTAGTGTGTAACTATTGAACACATTGGCTAACACCACACAAAATAGTGGTTTTATGGTCAATGCTTGGGTTTTATAAATAATACCCCCAATGTTTATTGATTTCCACCTGATTTTCATGAACCAATTTTGTTTACATGATGTGTAACACACCTACATACCGTATAAAAAGGTTTTACCCTATGTAGATCATACATAAATTTCATAGGCATATAATGCAGGATGTCCATAAAGGATCTCATTCTATCTAGCTGGTTCACATACTGTGTATTCTATACTAGTTCTCATATAGCACATAGTATATAGTTATGTTATGAAAATTAATGCACAAAGAGAGAAATTAAATTTAATTAATATAAAACTACATGGTCTATAGCTGGTTGTACATGCAATGTGATAGTGTTTTTCTACATGTCAGGTGATTTTATAGAGTATATATGGAATAAAATATTTAATTAATAATCTCCATGTTTTCAATAAGTTTCACACCATTTATAGTTTTCATACACACCATATTTTCATCAAATGTAGATCAACTAGTACACATCACACATATTAAAGTGTTTCATGTTGTTCAACATATTGGGATCGTTTTATAGGTAAAAACATATAATAAAAGGTCATTTAATATCTGGATACACAACATATACTAACTTACTGTGTAGATACACTATGAAAAAAAATTATACTCATGTTACTAATTTTTTTTTGGAACATGCAGTGTTGCCTTCTGTAATATCTGAATTGCTTTCATTACACATCATGTACTTGTGTCAGTTTAAATAAAATCAATTAATTTATTTTATTTAAAAATTATAATATATGATTATATTATATGTATCTTGGACTACATTGAATAAAAATTTATAGAAATAATAAATTTATTAGTATTTTTATTAATTATTAATTCAATATAAAATTATCTTAATTAAATATAGTGATTTTAAATGAATGGTAGCATATATTAGTGTGATTTTTTGGCATGTATGTGATTGGTCATGTGCTTGATAGACCAATTTATGTGTCATCTTTCTATTTTATTTAATATTATTTCATAGTTTTGATGGGTGATAAATTTTTTATAAAATTTAATATGATATTATATGAGTCATCCATCCCACCATTATTATACAGGACATGTGTGTCCACAGTTTAATTATTATATCTCATACCCCCAGTTCCCCTAACCTACATGTTAGTAAAAATAATTAATGTATCAATTTCCAAAGAGAGGAGTATGTTCATAAACAAAGTCTATTTCAATCAAACAAAGAAGATAAAAATAATAATTGTCGAATATTATAACTCGAATAAATCCTTCTTTAGATGTTTTCCAATATGGTCAGAGCATTATCTATCATCTGCTAAATAAATAATAAATTATAAAGATCAAGATTATGTAAATTTATTTATATTATTTTCTCAATCTAATGGTTATTTACTTATTTATGTGGATGCGTGTTTATATAATGATTTAACGAGTGACATAAATTAAATAAGAGAATAAGAATTAAAGATAAAGTGAAACTAATTAATTATATATAAATTATTTAGTAATGGTTAATTAATTATATAAAATCCATATAATATTAAATATATGCATAAAGGATAAAATTTTTATATTTATTTATAAATAAATAGTCCCCCAAGAAATTATTAAGTCAAAATCCATCTATTCACGGAGTTAAGAAGGACCCATACTTAATGTTTTGGTTAACCTATGATCAAGGGAACATTTAATTAATGGCGAGTCTAAACAAAGATGATGGGTAAAATTAACAAAACATATGTTGAATTTAATGGTCATAGTCTATTAAATATAAATTTAGTGGTGAGTGATGAGGAAATATAAGCCCAGATTTCACGATTGAGGAGTCCACTCAACGGATCTATGAGATGAAAGCTTCCAATTTGGAAAATTGTCAACAAAAATACCTTCTTATGATCAAAATAAAAAAAATTCTGGGATATGATAATGGAAATATTAATCACTATCATTATAATATCCATGTGATATGATATTCCAGGACCAATGGTGATGGTTATTGGGACTTGATGAATAGTTGGGTCATTATAGGATAATAAAATTTATTAAGTCACACATATGTTTTAATCAAGAGAAAATATTAAAATATGATTTTATATTATTATAATTTTTTAATGTTATAGATAATGATTTTTCAAATATTTATAATAGATATATATGACCTCATCACTAATAGTATCATACAAGAGTGGTAAATGTGATTTCACATTATACTATGACTAAAACAAAATCATTATATACTATAGACCCCTCTGATTGATCTACTTACAAAGGGAGAAAGTGAGAAAGATTACACTATTTACATGAGAAACATGGATGTTCTACTATATATCAGGTGTCTGATGTTATCATCTTTGTCTACTAAATGACGTAATTCATACAAAAAAAGATTCATATTAAATTATAACCAATCATTATGGAATTTATTTGGAGAGAGAAGGATATGAGTAGTATGAAATTTCCAAATAACCCTTTTCATGATATATTATAGAGGGTGTGTAATTTGGGAATCGTATATTCTAAATGATTGGGTATATAAAAAATCAAGATATTTTTTTAGTTTAATCTACTTAATGAGTTGCACACTAATATCATACATACATTAGTAATCATTATTTATCTAAATTTTTCTGAATTTTAAAATAAAATCATTTAGAAGTAATTCTCATATCTCTATAATATGAATCATCCGATAAATAAGTAACATATCATGAGAATATTTATTTACATATAGCGAACAAGAGGATGATAATGGAAAAGGGAACCAACAAAAACTCTCAAATTGACGCATATCCACAATTCCCACTAATGTGGAGAATGATTAGGGGAAACTAGAGAAAATAACATCATATATTTTGTCTATCAAGAGAATAGTCACTATAAAAGGAACTACCCTATAGTAAATAAGCTAGAGAAATATTTAGTTGTATTCATTATTGAGTGAAATATTTTAATTTCTAGAAATTGTGTATTAGATAAATTTTTTTTCTAATCACATTTGTATCCAATTAAAGAAACAAAATAGATTCATGTGATATCCCCGTGATGAGGTGGAAATAAGAACTTTCAATTTAGATTGACTTTTTGTGCTAGCTATTATAGAATAATATCTTATGTTGTTTATGTAATTGAATATAGTTATAAATAATATTTATTATGTTCCTAATGAAACCGTCAACATTATATATGTGAAATATTTATATGATTTATTTAATTTTCATGTTTATAAATATAATTCTAAACATTTATAATGTTGTAAAATGTTATGGTGTTGGACAATTAAATAATTGACATGATGTTCTAGATTACAAAAAACATGCGTTGGAAATCAATAATGAATCTACTTTTCATAACTCATATCACACCTAACTGTGGAATCATTGCCTTATTCATGTAGATGAAATTTAATTTACATATTTATATAAAGATATCAATTTAAATTCTTTTCCAAAAAAATCTATTCATATGTGTCATTCATTTTTACAATATATAATAACGAAAGATCCGTTTAACTGGAAGATTGAAAAAGCCTCATAGCATCTTGAATTACTTCTGAAAGTTGTGTTTAATAGACTTATAATGGAAGAAAGAGGTGGATTATCATACTTTATATTTTTTACTAATGGTTTTATTAAATATTGATACATGTAAATTATTAGGTATAAGTGTGATTCCATATATGAATTTGTGGAATACAATAATAAACTTGAAATCATGTTAGTAATAAGATAAAAAAATTATCACAAACTATGATGGATAATATCTTAACAAATAGAATATCTATTATCTAAAGGATCTTAGTATCATATCTCAATTCACTCTACCATATACACCAGAGATGAATGGTGTTTTTGGAAATGAGGAACTACACGTTGTTTAACATAGTGGGATCGAAGAGGAGTCATAAAATTCTTCCAATATTATTTTCAGTATATGTATTATAGAGAGTAAGACATATATTAAAGTAAATCCATATAAATTAAAAATGGTATTCTATATGATCTTTGGTATGTAATTTAATTAGTGTTGTCACATATATGAGTTTGATGTTTTGAATCACTAATTGTGGATATCTTTGGAAAAAAACATGAACCCTAAGTCACTAACTGTATCTTATTAGGATATCCTAATTATTATAAAAGAAATTATAGATATAACATGTCAGGTAAAATAATCATTGTTAATAGATACAACATATTTCTTGAGTGGGACTATATATTTAAAATCGATAGATGATGTAAGAAATATTTCAGTGAAGTTGAATCTTGTGATATATAATATTTATCATTGGAACATATTCTATACACTATAGTGGAAGCGGATGTTACAAAAACAAAATTCCGACATAGGATAACTGTAGACGTTAAATAACAAAATATATCTAGTTTTTTAGTAACTAAGGATGGATAATCATTATTAGCTGAGAATAAGGAACATATACCTCACAAGAAAACAACAAGTTGATCAGAAGAAACCATATGGAAAGAATCTATGAATTATAATATGGATTCCATGTACCGAAACTATTTATTGATCATGGAAAACCCTCTAGTTGATATAAATTTAGTTTATTAAAAATGGGTTCGCAAAGGGAAATGGAAATATTTGGTAGAATCGGTATCTAAATGCCTCTGTTGGTTATAAAAGGATTCAAATAAAATCAAGTCTACAACTATGATGATACTATTTCACAAATTGTTATGATAAAATATTTTAAATGTATATGTATAACATTGAATTACCCTGATTATGATATTTAAAAAATAGATGAAAAAAAACATTTTTTATCTGGAGACTTCTCTATGATTTATATGTGGAACAGCCTGGAGGGTTTGTCACTTTAAAAGATTCCAATAATGTATGAAAGTTGAATAGATCTATTTATGGGTTGAATCAAGTATCAAAATCATGGAACAATAAATTTGATAAAGCTATGAGGTATTTTATTCATAATGAATGAATGTTCTCCTAGTATCTAAAAGAGTTTTAGTGGGAATGTAGTCATTTTTATAATAGTATATGTTAACGAAATATGAATTTTCAAAAATTATGTACTAGTATTACAGTCTGTTAATTTGTGGTTGAACAATTTATTCTTCATAAAGGACTTAGGTAAGTTCATATGAGTTTTTGGAATCAAGACCTATTATGGAAAATCTACAAGTCTACTTGGGCTAAAATAAGGTAAATATGTTGAAATAATACTGAAGATATTCATTATTGAACAATTTAATACGAGATTATGGAATATGTCACATTGTATATATCATTCAAAGAAAATATTTCCTCAATTAACAGTTGGATAGAAAGAGTATTGTTATAATTATATGTGTGTAACTGATATGTTCAATTATGTATGTTATTCTATTTATCATGGTTTATGTTTCCTAATCCTTGAGAATGATTAAAAGATATCAAAATAACCCTGGAGACGTCCATTAGATGGGAATTGTTTTCTAAAGTATTTAAGTTGTAAAAAAGGATTTTCTCATATTTCATGGAGGAGATTAGGTGTTAATTATTAGGGGATAATAAAATCATTATTTATATACAAATCATTATGGTAAAAATCATTTTTGGGATATTTATTCTATATCAACAACTGTGTTGTGAGTTGGATTAGCACAAAGTAGATAGTCATCACCAATTATATAGTAAATTGCCTACTCATATGTAACTAAATAATCAATATGGATACCAAAAATAATCCACGATCTCGATATGAAACCAATAGGTAAATATCTCATCATATTCTGCAATTATAATAATTTAGTGGTAGGTCTATACAAGGATCCATGGTGACAATATTTGGAAAAGTACATACATAATAAGTATCATCTCTAGAGGTATTTTTCTCAGAGATATGAATTCCATGTAAGAAGTATTCCATAAAATATAATTTAGAAAACCTATTGATTAAACCCATATCCTAGAAGAATCATAATTATCATATGATATATAATGTAATGAAATTTATTAGCATTTGACTCTAGTGAAAGAGGGGGACTGTCAGAGTTTGTTCCCTACAACCATCTTCTTTGTACTTTAGATTAATATTATATCTAAAGACTTGTATACTAATATATTCATTTTTAATTTACTTATTATTATTCTGCATAAAATTTATGTAGTAAATTCTTTATATTATTACTTATATAGGATATTTTTTGGAAATAATCTTTAAAGGTTACATTTTAGAGTTATTGGGTTCACTGTAATTTTTTGATAAAGCTGGTTAGCTCAATAATCAAAAATGATGGATTTCTATGAATGCGTTATAAAAATATGGAAAAGTAATGAGTATCCTGATGATTGAAGTTTCACTAAGGTAAGGATATTTACTCAGGAATCTAGTGTCATGAAGGATGGGTTTTATGACGAAATGGAGCATCACAAATGTGTAAAGGGTTGATGGTAAATTTCCATGACTATAAGAAGTGGGGCATTTCAAATACACAAATGGTTGATAGGAAATCTCAATAAATATGAGAAGTGGAGCATCGTGAATGTGTGAATTGTTGACTCTAAATCAATGAAACTAAGGTAAGTATAGCATAGGTAATGTGTGAAGGGCTGAACATAAATGTTTGCGACTATGAGAAGCAGAGCATCACGAAGGTGTAGATGGTTGAATATAAATCACAACAATAATGAGAAGAATTGAAAATGGTAATTTTCCATGGTTATCTAGGAAAATACAGAACATCATGAATGACATTGGAGATCTTTGAAAAATGGTGATTATGAGGATGGAATCATTGTTTATAAGTGTAAAATCTTATAAATATGCTTCTACCCCCTAAAAAATTAGAGTAAGATTTAATGAAGATTCAATGGATTAAAATTACATAAGGTTTTTATGAGGGGTTTTTCTTAAAAACAAATTTCATGAAGAAAGGATGTTTTTATAGTCTATTATAGCCAACCAAATGTTAAAGGCATTGCATAAGTATTGGAGTTTGCGAAGGCTATAAAATGATGACTAAATGTTTTGATATTTGTGAATGAATTTGAGCTTCGTGAGAGGATGTTTTTTTGAAAATTTTGGTTGATATTTGTAAAATAGGTGACATTCACAATAGATGTGGTGTTTGTGAATGTAATTTTTTATTGTGAATAATTTTACTGTTTTGTGAATGCTATGTGAACCTAATGAAGGTAGTGATCATTAAAAAAGTTTTGAAAAGGGATTTACTAGTAAATATATTGTAAATGTGTATTTATTATGTTTATGAAAGTATAAATTCAATATATAATATAATTATAATTGAAGATTCTTTCATTATAGAAAATTATGGGACCTACATGTACATAACTATGTGTGAATCCATTCTAGAGAAGTGAAAAATGGAAGTGGAAGAAGGTTATCCTTTCCCCCAGCCTTGATCCATATAAGGAGTATTGAGGAAGGACCCTTGGGAAGAAGTGATATATCATTAAAAATTATAAATGTAGTGATCCTGCGTTTACAAGATATTTAGACAAAACCTCACTTTGGTAGTGAGCGTTATTAGATTTTATACATCAATACATCACCATTGTGTACTCCTTGGATATTACCTAGTGGGGTTGAACCAAGTAATTATATATGTTTACATATGATTTATCTCTTTTTTACTCTCAATGCACCATCATGAGAATAATAAATAATTAATAAGATCAATATAAACATCTAAGATAAAATAAAAAAACCTTTATAATAAAGAGGTCATGATCCAGTGGGGATGGATGAATTTTGAAATGAACATCTATACCCTGATTCACCCGCCCATCTTAGGGTATCTATTCCCCTTAAGGTCTAAACACAAGGTCATTAATGTTCTAGACAATGATGAGAATATTTCTGTGAAATGAAAATATTTTTGGACATATATGTGTGATGATCAATTATTATTATTTGATAGGATACATATGTTGTTGACTCTTTGGTGCTAGATTCTATTATGTATGGGATGATTAATATCATTAAGTTATAACTTGGTAATCACTAAATTATATGAATATGAGGAAAAATACACCAATTAGAATTCAATATGATTTTGTGTGATTGTATAATCCTATATGAATTTTTTTTTATTTGTATATTAACGTGAGAATATTATTAATACATATTTTGAGTTTTATACTACGATTTATTATTGAAAAATGAAATTTTATATGTTAAAATATAAATAGGAAACATTGTGCCCATATTTAGTGATACGGAATTAATTAATAAGACCTGAAAGGATTTTTCGCTTCCACAATTAAAAGATGATATCTCATACCCTTTGATTGTAATTATGAGTTGAAATTAAATTTCACGGTTATGATGATTGACAGATTCATTTTAGGAATTCAAATAAATATATTTCAAGATTATAAGTTTATGACAAGAGTATTCACCATTCACAATGAGATATAGATTAAAATATACTATATTAAATGGTGATAATTCATATGTTTTTGTCATTTATGCGTCAACTAATTTATCTATACAGTGTTTGATGTGTCTTTAGAGGGCGATCTTGGACATTAGGCAAGTATTTATAATTCCACAAAGGAATAGGCCTAGAATTTTATAAAAATAGTATATCTATTGGTATATGTTGAGTTCTTTTACAATTTATTAGTTGGAATAAATATTACTCTGATGAATAAGAACTATTATTTATTTATGATTTATCGATAAAAAATATATAATCACTATTTATGTTATTTGGACGAAGAGAGATAGAGATGGTTTTCAGATTCTATATGTTTCATGTTTTCTAAAGAGGTTGGTTTGGTTTTTATTATATGAAATAACCTAACTTTTTAGTTCTTGCTGATAAAATAAATGAGTAATGAATATAGGTGAATAGATACATATTTCAAAATAATGTCTATCAAATAATTTATTCTATTTTGAAGATGTTTTCTACGTATATTTGTTTTTGGAATAATATTTTTAGAATTGAGATCTTCGAAATGGACTGAGAATTTCAATCATATAAAAAATGTCATTTGAGATTGAGAATATAATAAAATTTGATGATTCTTTTTTTATTAATCAATGATATAGACATCATGAATAATTCATGATAAAAAATGAGTTTTCTTAAGAAAATAGAAATGATGATTTCTAGAATTTATATAAAGTTTATGTTTTCTAGATGTAGATCAATGGATTATGAAGCACAAGACCCGTTAGTTTTTTGAATACTGGATGATTAATTTTTTTTTGATGTTGTATGATTTATAAAAGTCTTGATCGACCAATCTGTTGGATGGGCCAATCCATTAGTACAACTAATTTAGCATTTGAACCAATATTTTGAGTTATAGAGAGAAATAAGTCACTTTTGATTTTTATCCATTAGGTATGTTATGGCCACTAATCTATTCGATGAGGGCTTCAAATTGATAAGGAATCATATGTAGAGTTATATAAAACATAGAATGTCAAATAGATCAAATTGTATCATATAGAACAATGTTATTGATTGAGAATTGTAAATATTTACACAAATCCATCAGATAAGAATTAGGGATACATCAATATAACAAGTTTCAATGAATTATTCATCAGTTGATCTGTTCATCAATGATAAGTCATCAGATATCGAGTTTCTTCAAATATAGTTTCATCGATCTGAGGAATATTTGAACTAATGAATAAAGTGGAAGATAAGGTGACACTGGTAGAATTTTAGGTTCAACTATTGATTTAAGATTGTGATATATTTATATATTTCAATGATGTTTTAAAAAAATAGTTGGTTTGGATCATCAGAGTAAATAGTATTTTGTTTTAATTATTTGTATTTGGTTCAAGAGAACCTGAATAAAAAAACTATGTTATGGATAGAGATGTTCTATACCATCATTTCATGGAATTAGAACTTGTAATTTCTTATTCTTGTAATGTTCTGAATTAAGAGTTTATAGTGAATTCAAGAAGAATCAATAATATACAAGGAAATTCTATAAGAATTGATAACTGTTCAGATGGAGTTCAAACTCATGTGAAATTCAAAGATATGAAGATCATTTTAATGGGATAATTTTTTTGAGTTCCTGACAATGTTGTTTTGGGAACACCTATATAAAGGTGTTCAAGTACAACATACTCTGACATTTTTGACATTCATAAAAATCAGAGCTCTTTAATTCTAGTTTCAAACTAGTTTTCAGAAAAGAGTTTTGATTAGAAGAGTTTTGATCAGATAAGGTGTTGGTAGAGAAGTTGTAGTCAAATAAGTTATAATTAGAAGATTGTTAGTCAGGATTCAATGCATAAGAATGAAAAACCAGACTAATGAATCAAACATGATTCAACATTGATGAACTGGAGAATGTAATCAGATTAAGAATACGATTAGGTTATGTATGAATTCCAAATAATATGCTCCTAACAATTTCTAGGTATGAAAGTGAATAATAATTTTGAAGTTTGAAAAAGAAAAAGTTGTTAAAAAAACATAGTAAAAATATTCTAACACTATGGTTGAGGGTTTCTAAACTTGTTACAACATCTTATTTAAATATTTCATGCGAGAAAAAGCACATCCACTTTTGTATCGATTATTGTTCTATAAAAGTGTAAGGGTATTTCCCAATTCTTCTATTCACACAAAAGGATTGTTTTTTAATATATTATGTGGTATTAGATTATTTATTATCCATGCTAAGTACTAGATAATTTTATTTAGTAGTGAACCTTGTAAATACTTGTGTTCTTATGGATGTGTTTAAATTTTTTATTTATCACAGAAGTTGTTTATCTTTAGAAAGAGAAAATTTTGTACATAAATATATCATAAAAAGACCAAAATATCATTGCATCAACAATACCCAACTCAGTGATTACATTGATAACAAATTTTACTTTTCAATTGGTATCATAGATAAGGTCCATCCATTTACACTTTGTTTATATTGGAAGATAAGTTACCATGTATAATTTGAATTGCGTGAATAGTAAAATGGTTTTGGGTTTTTTATGGAAATAAATATCTTATATGTAAATAAAATATGTTTTTTTTATTATTTACCTGGGTTATGATGTTCTTTAGGTTACCAAAAATGTATTTCACCCCATATTGAGAATATTTCTCTTTTAGCTACTAATAATGATAATATGGAGAATGATTGAAGAGATAAAAATTATTTTCTTTCTTCTCTCATTGGAAGTTACATTAATAGCGTAAATAAATTTGGAACCCCAAAGGTATTTTGGAGTTGTTTAAAAACATATATTATGGAAATAAATATGTAAATAAAGAAAATATACAAGACTTGATGCAAAAGTTTGAAGGTCTCAAAATGGTTGAGTATAAATCTATTGGTGACTTCATTCCAATGGTGAATGATATTAATGTAACCATAGGATTTTGTATTGAGAATAATGAATATTCAACTATTTTTGTGATGATAATATCAATTCTTACTAAAAACATTGATACAAAAGTTTCATCATTGGAAGATAGAGGACCTGAAAATCTATCTTTTGATGAATTAAATAGAACTCTGATTAAATATTAATTGATAGGAGATAATTTTATGAAAATAAAATAAAAAGAAGATTAAGAAATTTCATTCAAAGAATCCATTAAAGGAAAAACTAAGAAGACTCTTAAAGATGAATAATTTGGTGAATCTAGCACTGAAAAAGTGGTTAATAAAAATTGTTAAGAATTCTTTTCCTTGTTTTAAAAAAAAGGTGAAAAGAGGCATAGAGAAGTTAAAAGGGACATTACACCAAAAATGTTTCATCTATGGATATATTAGTAATTTTGATAAAAATTGTCCTCTAAAGAAGGATGAATATGAAATTGATGGATATTATAGAAATCCAAGATGATTCTTTAGGAAACATGTTAATATATATAAATAATATTCCAATAGAAATGAAAAAATGTTATTAAAATCCTAAAGGAGTTTATTTTTATAAGGATGTTTAAGGAGATGAAAGTGAAGTTTAAAATAAAAAATCCACCGAAGTTGTTGCTAAAAACACATCTATTGAAATAGTAAATTATGAAGAGAATTTTTTTATGAAATAAGTAGTTCTGAAGAAGAGACATACTTATAAATAATGTCTTAGAAATATTGTAATCCTTTAAATAATGTCTTCAAAATATTATAAAAATTGAAAGAGAAATAAATTTGTCGAAGAAGGAATGTTATGAAACAAATAGTTAATAACATTTTCTTGAATTGATATCTAATATTCAGGAAGTGATTCATCATTTGAAAAAATAACTAGAAAAAGAAATGATTCATAATAAAAAAAATGAAATAGATATAAAATTAATGAGGATGAATTAAAACTTTTTCAACAAAAGTTATCTAAAATTGAGTATGGATTTTTGAATTTTAAAAATGAAATCTCTAAAATTGCTGAATGTTATGATAAGTGTGGACATCATAGAATCAGAAAAATATATTTTTATCTGGTGAAAAAGAAAAAATAATTTTATCTTAAGAGCATGAAGGTTGAAAAAATCATGTATGTAGATAAAACCACCAAGGTTGAAAATTTATTAATTTTGAAATCCTCAAATTCTGAATCAAATTTTACTAATTTTGGTTATTCTAATGAAGTTTGTAATAAATCAAAGTTTGAAAAAAAAATATTTCAATAGATAATAGAACATATGGGGATAAAAATTATGCTAACCTGGATAGTATGATATTTTTATCAAAATAATTTTAAAATTCTTTCCAGTATGAATGTTACAAAGAAATTAATCTTTCTTTATATAATATTGGTTTTTTGGGGGATTTTTCTATATTGAAAACATGTGTTGGTTCATCCAATAACACTACAATTAACCCTTGGGTAATTTGAAGAACATTTTTAGAGAGAGTTAATCCAATAAATGGCAGAACCCTATGAATGTTGTTATGATATTTAAAAAAAGATTCAGAATAATAGAATCTATCTTTGAAATATTTGAGCATAATGGACATCATATAAAAGGATGAATTGTTTTGATACCAGCATAAAAAAAATTTGAAAAAAAATCTTATGAGTTGGATGTGAAGAAAGTAAAAGGATATAAAAAGGATTATATTGTAGAAACTACACTTAGATCTATAAAACGATAATGGCCTTGGAATTTGGATAGTGGGTTCTGTTTAAATATTACATGATATTTGACGATTTTGAAGAATGTGAATTATTTTATTGAATGAATCATGACTTTTGGAAGTGATTTATTCTTTAGAATCAAAGCTATTGGGTTTGATATTATTGGGGAATAAAAAATAAATTCCAAAAAGGCCTCCTTTTTATATAGGATAAAACACAATTTTTTCAGCGTTTAAAAATTCTTCAGGAAGGAAATAATCATGTTCTTAGAAGAGATTAATTTATTGTGAAAAGTGTTGAATATGGTAATGTTTCTAGAAGGGGTCAACATACAAAATAGAACATTTTTCAAGTTGGTGATGTAAAAAACTCATGTTTTCAGATCAAGATAGATGAAATTATGCTATGAAATAAATGGTTGGTACATGTGTGTCATTGGAATATGAGAAATTTAATACAGAGAAACATTATTTTGGATATTATATATTTTACAAGAAGAAAAGATCAGTGGTGATACATATTTTAGAATGGGAAATTAAAAACTGAGAGCATAAGAATGCTAAAATGTGATCAACTAGACACATAAATCTGATTCATTCAGTTATTTGTTGGACAATGATTAAACATTCAACTTTTAGAGATAATTACATCATTTATTTCATTTATAGGGTTTAATATTTTAACTTGTATTATGTATTTGAAACACAAATCATAATATCTAAAAAAATTAAGTGTTTTAGGAAAATAGAAGAAAAGGAATGAGGATATTTTATGAATAAGTTAAGAATCAATAATTTTAGTGAATTAAAAATTAATAATTCAAAATTTATCTTGAAATATATGTTATTAGACATGAGTTTAGTACAAAGTACACACCATATCAAAATGGTGTTTCTAAATGAAAGAATATAATATTGGTTTATATAGGCATATAATCTGATAGAACATGGTCTTGATCACTATTTCTAGAGGCATGCGATGAGTAGTGTAGTTTATTGTTATAATTTTTGTTTCTATAGACCATGTTTTGATATGAATCCTTATCAAATATTCTATAATGAAACTTCACCTTTGAAACACTAATGGGTTTTTGGGACTCCCTGCATCTTAAAAATAAAAAATAAAAATATTTTAAAATTTGATCAAAGCTGTGAATATGTAATTTTTCAGGGCTATGATCCAAATGTTATAGGATATATATTCTTCAAAAAATAAATATGGATGATTTTTTCTTCTATAGATGTAAATTTTATTTAATAATGCTAAAGAATATGTTTCAAAAAGCACATGAAAATGAGGAATATGGTTAATATGAGACAATTATTTTTTAGAGACCTACAAAAATGTTTAAAAATAATGATTCAATAAAATTAGAATATTCATACATAGGTATTTCTAGTAATTAAGAAGACCATCATAAATCTTATCCTAGAATGACTGAATTGGTGATATCAAAAAACACCATCAGAGAGCAACAAAAAATCAAAAAAAGAAGAACATCAAGGTTTTATGCATATACATCATTATATTAAAATATAAATCAAAATATTTTAATGAATCCTTCAAGAATTCAGAGTGTATTCATGGTATGGATGAAGAGTTGGATCATATTAAGAAAGCCGATACTTGGGAAATTTTACCAATACAAAATAAAATGTATATATATATTGGTATGAAGTCGGTATTCTGAAAAGGTAAATAATGATGGTGAAGTGATAAAAAATAATCAATGCTTTTTTGAAGGGTTAGTCACAAAATTAATGAATTTATTTTGATTATAATTTACCTTTAGTAGCATGGATATAAACAATTAAAATCTATCCTTATATTGCTTACAATGAGATTATAATTTATTTTTGATGGATGTTAAATAAGATTTTCTAAATGGAGAAGATGATGGTGGGATTTATATTAAACAAACATCTATATTTATAATTTAAAATGATAGAATTTTTTTTTCAAGCTGAAGATATATTTTTATGGTTTAAAGAATGATTTAAGAGTTTTGTATTCCAAATTGTATGCTTTCTTATGGATGTTTAACATCAAGAAATAGAGAGTTGACAGTAATCTCTATATCAAATAAAATTAGGATATATATCTCATTATTATTTTATATGTTGATTATATTTTCTTTTCTGGGAATGATGAAATAACTTGTGAAAAATTTACTTAAGAGATGAAGAAGCTGCTTTTAATGTCCATGATTAGTGAAATAAAATATTTTTTGGCTTAAATATATCCAAAAATAAGAAATATTTTATTTTATTTAAATAGAATCATGCTAAAAAATTATTATAAAATTTTTCATGTAATATTAAAAATATTTATCCATATAAATTTTTGTGGGAACCAATTTTTATAGATATGGATAATATATGGAAGTAGATTACAAATAATATCAACAGTTGGTAGAATTTTATTAATATCTGGACGCTTCAAGTATAAATATTATATATGTTGTTACTTTACATGGAAGATTAAAAAGTTATTCAAAATAATATAATCTCATATAAGGAAAATAAATTCACGAATATATCATAGGCACAAAAAATTGGTATAAAATATGAATACATAGGAAGATTTAATTTTTTTTATAGAGATGCTACTTGGGTAGGATCTGTGGATGATAGAAGATCTATATCTGGTGGAGTTTTATTTCATGGAGAAATTTGTGTGAGTTCGAACAATAAAAAAAATAATTATGTAAATCTTAGAGAGTAGAAAGGTAAATATGTTCCATCCACTAAAGATGCATCAAAACATATGTGTATGGAGACATATTTGGAATATTTTTTTTGTCAATGTAATGTTGCCCCAAAACATGGGTTGTGATAATCAGAGTGCTACAAATCTCACTAAAAATATAGTGCACCATTATCATTAAAATATTATGGATTTCAAATTTAAATTCATCTAAAAAATGTGGAGAACAATTATATCATGTATAAGTATGTTTTTACAATATAATAATTCACTTATATATTAACAAAACCTTTACTAAATAAATATTTTTATTAAACGAGGTTGAACGTCGGCGTTTAACCACTTTCTATTCAGTTTTTTGGTATGTTTTAATATCCTCTATCTCATATTTTCATTAGATACTATTTTAACGGGGTATAAAAAATATGTGTCATTAATCTATTAATTGGTATGTTCTAAAAATTTTAATTAAATAATTTATTTATGGTAATTTGATAAAATGGGTGTGTTGTAAGTTCAACATGTGAATGTGTAAACATTTTAATATATTTTTAATAGATTGTAGGAGAATTTAGTTCTACATGATAATGGAAGAATTTTTAAAGAGATTGAAATTTATATGTTCAATATTTTTTTTACTAATTCATCATTTATAGAAAACTTGATTTTTCTGTTCAATGAATCTTGTTTACTACAGTGAGTTATATCATGAAGGATAAAAATTATTGATTAGTGATTGAAAATTTGAGTTTTAAATGTTTTAGTGATTTATGAATCTCAGTTGAAAAGAAAAAGACAAAATGGGGGATATTTTTGGTACCCAGTTATCTAGAGATGGTGTTTGGATGATGTATGTTTTATGATTGCTAAAGAGGATGGATTTTGGTTTCATTATGAGAAATTAAATTACAATGTATGTTTTGGTGATTCGATGAAGGATTATTGGGTATAGTTTATCATACATAGATTTAATAATAATTTACATCAACTAATGTTATTGTTTTTATGAAATTTTATTGGATTATTTTTTTCTCAATTATCTTCTCGGGATTAAGATTTCAAAAATGGAACAATGAGATGTATCATATATATAATATCATTCAAGATGTTCAACATGAAAAATTCTGATAATGATTTATGAATTGATCAATTTTGTAAACATAATTAAAAAATCAAATATGCAAGAAGTAGTTTGTAGAAGAAAAGATAAATTATGATTTATGGTGTTTCTATGAATTTGATGTTTTCTAGAAATAGACCATTGAATTAAAAATAATTGAATACAGAAGTTCTTTGAAGACTGGATTTTTGAATTTTTTGAATTTAGAATATTTATAGAACTATTGATCAACTAATCCATCAGATGGGATGATCAATCAGTCGGACTAATTCATCCTTTGAACCATGATTTGTTGAGTTATAGAATGAAAGAAGTCACTATTGATACTAGTTTGTGAGACAATTTGTAGCCACTGATCCATAATAAGTGGATTTGACATCGATACGACATCAGATAAAGAGATTCATTGGATGAAAAACATCAAACATTCAAATTGTATTGAATGGACCAGAGTTATTGATTGGTAATGACATTTTTTCTATATATATCTAATTTATGAGATTCAGATACCGATCCATATGATGAGTTTCGAAGAATGATTCAACAAATGATCAATATGACAACAATAATTTATTGGAAGCTATGTTCCATCAGACATCGTTTCTTTGATCTATGGAATAGTTGAACAAATGATGAAATTGGATGATAAGGGGATACATATAGAAGATTTGAGTGAACTATTGTTGTAGGATTATGAAGTCTTTATAAGTTGAATTGATGTTTTCAAACCGTTTTATTTGGTTTGTAGAATCAGAGTTAGAATTATTTCGTTTTACTTCTTTGTATTTTGGTCAAGAGAACCAGAATGAAAACCCACGTTTCATACTAAGATGTTTAACACCATAATTTTACAAAAAATGTGGCTATATGTTCATATTCAAGTAAGGTTCGGAATAAATATGATCTATTGAATTTAATGTTATATGAGAAGATTCCAAAGGAGTATATAACAATTTATATGCGGTCAAATAGAGTCCAAGTGGAAATGAAACTTGGAGATTTAAAAATTCATTGGGCGGGAAAATTGTTTTCAGTTACCACCATTATTATTATGGGTTCACCTATATATAGTTGTGAATGTAAAATGTACTGTGACACTTTCCATGTTCATAAAAAACAGAGCTCCCAAATCCTTGTTCCAAATTATAATCTGAAAAAAAAATTGATCAGAGAAGTTGTGCTCAAAGTAGTGATCAAAGTAGTGGTCAAAGAAGTTTTGTTTAGATAAGTTGCGCTCAAAAGTGTTCTATTTATGATTCATCAGATCATACTAAACAATCATACTGTTGAATATGTTTTAATTATGAGGTGATGAATCCGAAAGTGGGATTCGAGTGAGTAATTAGACTAAGATCTATATGAAATCCAGATAATTGTTTCCTACCTACTATTGGGTAAGAAATTTATTAATTGTTTTTGAAGTTTATGAAAGTGAAAGTCTTTGAAGAAACACCATGAAAATTATCAGAAACTACCAGTGAAGTTTTAAAAACATATTATAGAATTGTATTTACATATTTTGTGATAGAATAATAATATTCTCTACTACATTTATCATAGTTATATTCAAGTGTAAGTCTATTTTGGACTTGTTGATTCCATGTAAAAGGATTTTTTTTCTAGTGGATTTTGTGGTACTAGTATATTTCCAAACCATTCAAAGGACCGACTACTCTTATTGAGTAGTGAACCTTGTAAATTCTTATGTTCTAGTGGATGTGGTTAAAAGTTTTATTTTAATTAAATATGATTCTATTTAATAGGATAGAAAGGTTGTTAATAAATTTAATATGAAAAGAAATAGATATAACTAATATTCCCCTTCCCTCTATCGGTGATTATATTTCTACATCATGGGCCTTCTCAATATTTGAGTTAGAATATTTTTATGATAGTTCAATATTAAATAAATATTTATTTACAACCCCATTTAAAATAACATTTTTTATCTCTTGAATTATTTGAAAACTAATAAAGAATATTTATTTATTAAATAAATATTTATTTAATTATCAAAATTTTTAGAAAAAATTATTTGAAAGATCATGAATATAATATTTATTTATTTATTTAATGAATAACATATAATTATTATTATATATTCTATCAATATCAAGGAAGGTGGTCGGGCCATGTATGTGGCCTGAAAAAAATTATATAATCATAAATATCCTACAAAAAAATAACGAATTTTTTATTTGATAAATATGAAATTTATTTTTCATTGGTTAGTGCATTCCATTAAATAATGAAAATTATTATTAAATGGTGATGTTCCTAGTAATGATATTCTCTATTAAGAAGGGGGTGAATCAATGAGGACTAGTTTTAAAACCTTTAATAACTAAAATCAACCTTTGTGACCTATTAAATTTTTATTCACACAAATATGAAATCATTACTCACTCAAACATTCATAAAATGAACGAGAAAGAGAAAAAAAATAATTTTTAAAAGGGTTGGGACCTTCGTGTGAAACCCGATCTTTGTCATGGTTGGTTAGTCTCCCAATCCACATATTCTTCACTATAAGAAAAACTGGTTTCAAACCATATAAAACATAAACGACATCTCACTATAACTACTATGAATCACGCCAGAATAATAATTTTCACACTACTAAGAAAAAATATTGATATAAAATAAGAAAGATCTATTATATGTTTTGGATTCTATAGAAATAGATGATTATGATCTTCCTTTAGAGCCTCTAGAATGGTAATGAATACTCTACCGAATTTATAAATTATGTGAGTTAAATATGTTTCTCAAACCTCAAACTCATATGGTTTTATTGAATGCTGATCTCAAATTGGTAATGATGGCCACTTCGGGACATCAGGCATCGATGTCTCTTAACCATCCCTTTTTCTTTAGAGATTGATACTGATATTTTTTCACACTAGTCCCTCACTATAATTTCTACCAAAACATTAAAAAACTCATAAATATTAAATTAATATAATTCAACAACTATTTTAAAAATTAGAATAGTTGAGACTTCTCTCAATGAAAACATTAAACATATTCCATTTATTTTTTTATTTAGTAATGCATACCCATATGAACCACGATAACTGAATGTATCACTCAAAATAAATTGTATATCTCAATTACAATTACACATGTAACTCTTTTCCGTATTAGATAAAAATACCATTTGATAATATTCTCCATATTTGATCACATTAAAATAATAATTCACAAATAAATGAATATCATAATTTCCTAAAATATCAATATTATTTTCATTGAAAAAATTCAAACTCCCTTTCTACATATTTTTGAAATACATAGAAGTACAACATTATTTAATATAGTAAATTGAAGATTCAAATTTTAATAACTTATATTAATTTAATATAATAATTTAAGAAAGTTATTATTTAAACTCAAAAATAGGAAAGTATTATCCCATTAAGATACCAAAATATATTTTTTAGATCTTATTCAATAATATAAAACTGAAACTGCCCAAAATTTTTCAAATAAATCAAGATGAAACATACAATATTTGGTAGAAAAGATTATCCATTCCATAATATTTCATGAATAATCATTAATCATACTTTAAATATGTTTTCATAACCATTAGATATGATCTTAATCATTTTATGATTTAACTTTCTTCAAAATATTCAATAATTGAAATCCATAATTTTTATTCATCTGAATTATCAAATTTTTTAAGGCATGAAGTCATATATAGCCTCAAAGATGTCATTATTACTTCCTTGAATGTCTAATATTGTTCAAAAAGACAAATGAACCAAGTTCTAAATTGATATATAAGAAATTACAAAGTCATATGTGTATATGGGTGACTTAAAACATTTTAAATTTTATGTTTTCTCCAGACTCTGACACACAATAGACAATTTCATATTCATGGAATTTTAAATTAGTATCCTTATTTATATGAAGTCTTATAGGATAAAACAAAATTTTAACTCGGAACTTAATGTCTTATATATCCTTCAAAAATTCATACTCTTGTACATCCAAAGTCATACACATTAATATATGAAGTGCTATGGTATCATGCCGAATTTGACATGGAAACCTGAAGTCTTACATCACCATCATAAAGTCATACACTAGAGAAGACCTAAGTTATTTTCCTGAAAAATATTCATTCTAAATTTAAAATAGTATGATGGGATAATAATTATCCATATGTTCGAATTCTAGACATCGTAAAATGTTCATAGAACCTATTCATTTAACCCAAATACCACTCAAAGCATCTCCAAAACATTTCGATCTACATCAACAATAACTCAATTACCTCTAATGATTCTCAAGAATGGATTTCAACCAATAAAAGATATTAAAAACTTTAAGAGGCTCTAAAATCTCCCACTTTTTAATGTTTGTCAACTATGTTCTACTTTATTTAACACTTTTATCTCACAACCCTCTATGAATCATCAAATCAAATCATATATCATATATGATGTGTCCTTCACCACACTACCAAATAAATTAATCGCTTTTATAGGGAATTATACCTTAGTTTCAGTAAATTAGGGACATGTTAATTTTATTGTCTCCTCATAAGTTCATATATACATTTATAACTTTTAAAATTATCCTCCATTTTTCTATAACCACTAATTTAGTTTCACAAAATTAGTACACGTATCACCCTCATGAAAAAAAAATCATCCACATCGAAAGATAGTTGTGTCAAAATATTATCCCTCTCTAAAAAAATCACTAAAACACCATGGGGGAAAATGTTACACATATATTCATGTTAGAGGAGAGGGTTGAACATGGATTTTCAACCTCAAGTTAGAAAACCTTTCTCTTTACAATGAATTTTTGAAGATATATACTACATAATTCAAGGAAAAAACCTATTTAATGTGATATATCTATTCTAAAACATATATTTAATGAAATGAGACATTATATTAGTTTTTTTATAGCTAGAATGTTTTACATTGTTCATAGATATATATATAGTACTCTAACATCCACATGGTATCTTCGATGGACTCCCAGTCTCGACCTTCAAATATTTTAACTGTAGACTCATCCATAAAACATGTTTACATGAATGATTAGTTTCCACACACTCTTATTTAGTTTTCATTAATGTCACTAAAATTTTATTCTTAGTGTACCAGTATATAGGATGTTCACCAAAGAAGAATGTCCCACCTAAAATGTATATTTTTTCAGTTTAATCACCAACCTGATCTGTATCATTAAATACATCGATGTTTAAATATTTAATGCATCTATATAATAATCCCAACATTACTATTCCATTGACATATCATGTAACACATTTTGTTTCAAGAATTTCTGAATCCCCCAGGTCCCTCAGAATTCTACCACAAAGTGTCACTACATAGGCTATGTCAGGTCTATAAGTTGTAAAATACATATATCTTACTATAAATCTTATAAACTCCTTTTGATCATCCATTTGGTTATTCTCATCCATATATAGTGTTTTTCATCTAAAACTATGGTTCAACATAACCTAGACCCATTCATTCGAATCATTCGTAATAATTATATTGCATATTTTTCCAGCTATAAAAAAAGTAATTATATTTCTGATCAACATAAATACCTAGTGAATATTACAATTATAAGAACATAGAAATCTCAAAATAATTTTTCATATACTTAGAAAACTTATTATATAGATACACTTTATAATTATAAAATATTATATCATCAATATGGGAAATAACAATAATATTATTGTGGACATCTCCTTTAAATAAAAAATTTTATTAACCGTAACATTTTTTAACTACATTTATGTTATGAAACCACAAATATCCAGATACTAAACTCAATGATAATTTTTAAACACATATAATAATTTTCTTAGTCTACACACCATTCTTCCTTCACAAAATATAATTATACCCTCTAGTTAATCAATAAACACTTTATATTTACGTTCACTTTTGAAAGTGATGATTTCACATTGATTTGATAAACATTAAAATACATGCCTATATACAATTCCCAGAGGGCTATAATGATTTTCATTCTTTATACTGGGGAAATTGTTTTTTTAATATCTAAGAGTTCTAATTGCTAATATCGTTTGTAGATTTCTCTAACTTCATTTCTTGTAACATCACCCTTATTATTTATTTATTTTATTACCCCCTTTGTGATACTAAATTTTTTATATTTTGGATTTAGGACTATCCCCCCTGTAGAGTTTCTCTAAATCTGATTCTACTCAAAATTATTGGGTTATGACCACACTTTATTCTCAACTAATTCAACAATGGTTCTTGTTTCGGCCTGAGGTATTAAAAATGTAATATTTTCTACTATTACCATTCTCATTTTTTTCACTACAGCTCTTAGATGCTTTATGATATGTTTTGTTTCAAAATGATAAATTAAAAAAATACTATATTTTACACTTATATTAGCCACATATTCATTTTTTTGTGTGATCTAAATAAATATCATCAAATTTTGGTTCAATTATAACTTCATTTTTAATGTACTTGTCTAGAATTCTCTAACTATTTTCTATGTAAAATTCTAAATCTATAGTATATAACTAAAAAATCACATTTATATTATAAACTTTCAACACCAATACTTTATAAAATATTTTAAACCATTTTATTATATTAATTTTACACTTTTTCACTAGATAAGTATCCCATATTGATCCATTTATCTTCCTTCTCTTCAATCATTCCCATAATTTTTTATTTGATCTTTATAATACACATACTATCAAATAATTTTCAGTAACTATCAGTTGGATTTATTATGTACCACATTCCATAAATATTAGAATTTTTCTAATGTCTCAAAATAGATATATTTTATATGTGTACAACAATACATGTATCTTTTCTGTAAAAATATTTATATATTTTTTGTCTATCATTTCCTTACCCTTATAAAAAATGATATTATTATTTATTTAAACAACACCATTCTATTGGTGAGTATACAATGTTATTAATGGATTATTGATTACATGTATGGAATGAAAATTTTAAATTTCACCTCATATATATTTCGTGTTATTATTTGATCTCAATTTTTTGAGGTAATTTCCCAACCTTTTTTAACTTGTATCCTAAATATTATATACATCTCAATGTATTATGAATTATACGTGATGAAAATAACATGAGTAATTAAATTTTAAATATCATTAATATGTTGAAATTTATACCACAACTCATATAATTTTTCCCCTTCGTAAAACATAATTTTTTTTGAATGACTTCTAATGGTATGGTTCAAAGATCGTATGCCTTCTTACGAGATTTCTAAGTCGTCATCCTCTTATAGAAATTTTAGTGAAAAATATTACAATATGTTATTATATGAGGAGATCTATAACACATTCATGTTTTTAAAATTTTATTATGATTATTTTTCCTTGGTGAAAATCCCTATGTTCCACAATATAATATCATATTTTTAGACCAAATAACAATAATTTGTTCAACCAACAACTTGAAAATGAAATTATTTTTCTATTTTTATTTTTTATAATCCTTTAATATTTTATTAATACATTATTCCCTATTAAAAAAACATAATTCAAATAATAAATTATATAAATAAAACTCAAGAGAATATCATTTTTCCCTTCCAAAAACAATATAATATTATAATTTAGATTTTATGGTTCAATTTTAGTTAATTCACCACCCTTGATTTTAAGGAAACATTCATTACAAAAATAGACTACTCTCCTATAGGCCTCACAGTTTTTTTTAAACATTTAAATAAAATTTCATCTGGTAAGAAGTTCCACTTTCAAGAATCCCTTATATTGTTCTTATATTGGTCATCAATCCAACCTCAACAAGAAATTATATTTCTTTCATAGATTTTTTAATTGACTTATAATTCTCATTATAGTAAATCCATCATAGAAATATTTCATATACTTCACTACCTTATAATCACGCTACTGAAACCAAACATAAACGTAAATATTTCACTGAAATCTATTATTTTTTTATAAAATTGGAAATATTTGACTTCATATCTTGTCATATCGTCGAATTTGATTTAATATCTTCTAAATGACCCCACCCCTTGACATATTTTCTACTTCCAAGTAATGGAATACTGTGTTAGTAAATGTATACTTATTCCAAAACACTCTAGATCAAAAACCCCCCTCAAATGTAAATCTTCTAGGATTATAAAAAATATACATGAATTGTTTCCCATAATTTTATTATAACTACACTATTTTGATCAAAAGGTTCATCTATTTAGATGTTAAAGAGATTCTTGAGATCATACTTTATGAAATTTATATATGATAATGATTACAATAATTATTCATGGCCCTTCTTTGACCATATTTTGAACATTGACCTTCACTTTTAGAAAAAAAACTATTACAAGTAGTTTTATCATATAAATATTTTACAAGATTTGTTATGAACTTTTCGATGGTTAATTTAAATAATTCATCCCTAAAATCAATGTATTTTACTATGTATTAATAGATCTTACTTACTTAATTATCATTGTTAATTCACACTAAAAGTAAATTAGAAAAATATTCTTCTTTCAAATAAAATTTGACATCAATACCATTCTCCATCATTCCCTCATTATCAGCTTTCTACATGAACATCTTGATTTCAACAAGGTAAGAAGTATATTTCTTTAAACAATAATTCTTCTCCTCAATGACCTTATTTTTTTCTTTTATAAATTATTTATATTATTTATTAATCTATTTATCTTTTTGAAAAAAAATTGTTATTATTTTATCATTATTTATGTCTCAGTTTATTCTGAATATTCTACATCACTACAACAAGTATCAAATATTTTTTCTATATGAGCGAATAAATTTTTAATTTTTTTGCTAGATTAACTGTTAGATGAATAATATTATTCTTATTATTTTATAATCGTATTTCTTCTCATTATTATATAAGATATCATATTTATTTTTCCAACTTTTGATGATTATTTGGATATATTATCCCAATTTTATTTAAGGATTCTCATCATTATTACATTCAATATCTTCTCCGCTCTTCATTTTATAGATTATCAAAAAATTACCAATTCCATTGAAGCTATAGTATCAAGGTGAAAAATTTCTTTTCTACTTTATTATTTCCTTATTAAACCAATTTAAAATGAGAGAAAATATTATTGGTTAGCCTCCATCATCATCTTCATTTTAAGATTCAATTAAATCCACATCATCAATTTTTTTTTCTTTTTATGGAATCATATGCAATTTCATCTTTAATTTTCTTCTTGATGTATAATATTTTCCTTTTTTATGAGGCTATAACAATATTATGTAATTAATATAGCGATATTTATTCTATATCTCAAAGATTTGAGAAATTATGGACAAACCTATCATATATATTTTTCATAAGTTTTTTAAAAATGATATAATTCATAATATTTTCACCAAGTCCACATATAATTCCTAAAAAATTATTGACCCTTATAAAATAATTTTCTAGATATACTAAAATATTAATGTCCTAATTTTCAATTTTCCCTCTTTGATAATAAAATTTCTTTCATAGTGACATTCCAGCATGTCCAAAGTTTTTTAGGTAACTTAAATGTCTTTGGTAAAGATTATTTTGGATTTAAATCCACAGGCGGATATATTCACATTAATTAGGTGCATGAAAAATGTGTTGAATGGAATTTACCAATTCAAAAATATTCTAGAAACATTAATTAATTTATGGAATTTAATATATATAACTATTTAATAAAAATATATCTTTTTTTTATTTAAATATAGACGATAAATATTATATGTTATGTAGTATGAAGTGTAAAAGTTTTATATAGGATGTAGAATGTTCTATAAAAATACCAAATTATTATAAAAAATAAAGGTCTAAGGAGTATATTCTTAACTATAATATTTCCTTCAATATATGTTTAGTGTAGAAATCCATCATCCTTACCCATGAGTTCATCTCACACTAACATAGATTACCACTATGATTAAAACTACCAAGTTCCCACAATAATTATTTACTACTTAATGTAGTTTTCATTACTTCATAATGTAATCTCCCTATATATCCCTTAGGTTCTCTATAATACTATCAAGTATATGAATGTTTACCTTTAAACTCATCTCAAATGTTTGTCACCTATTCACTTTAGCATGCTTCTACATCGACAAGATGGAACCCCCTTCCACTCAAACCCATTCAATTGAATAATAGATCTCTATAAACATACTTGTAACTTAATAATTATTTTAGTGTTGTATCAAGGTTATGTTGCAAAAAACTTTTTCACTATAATCCTTTAATTAATGAGTAAATTTTATCTTCAAAGTCAATAGCACCACACAGTATGGAGGGCTCGATACAAGTGAACAATACAATGAACCTCACATTTTCCTCTCCTACATTTATCTCCTTTGTAGTCTTATATAACCATGGTTTTCATAGGAACCACTTATTATTACATTTATTTTGATACCCAACTAATCCATCTAGTTGTTATATTATTGTATACTCCTACTTGTTTTTATTATCTGGGAGTTACTTTTGATTGTTCACACAACACATAACCAGATATCTCGAATTCCATATCATTTAAAAAAACATAATTCCCATCTCATTACTTTTCTTTTTATTCATAGGCCACCACGAATTTTAATTATACATATTTGAATGTAAAATATCCCCCATATAATTCTCTTATCATAAAACTCAATTAATTTATACAAATTTTTATTTGTGGGATTCACCCACAATCTCAATATTACTTTTTCTCAAAATAGTTGTCTCCAGTGAAATTACAATAGTGACTTTACTCTTTTCATTTCTCATTCAATTGTACTTATTATCATAGATTAATTAAATATTGTAGAGCCTTATTATATTCTTGAGATCTTACTATTCATCACTTCATATTAAAATACTCAAATGAAATTCACAATATGAAAATTATTCATGGTTTTATGAAAATTCACACATAATCATAGAATGTATAATAATTATTTTTCTTATATTGTGCACTCTTTTATATTTCATGTGTTCTCCATCTTGAAAATTGGATAAACTATGTAGTGTGTGGATATCATAGACTCAATATACACTAACCACATTTCAATATTACTGAATTATTTTAATTATATATCATATTATATTCATCTCAACCCAGTCTTTAATATATTGATATTTTTAGGGAATACCTGTGAGGACATTATGATGAAATATAAATTTAGATAGTAGTTATTCTTAACTAATTTAAACTTCATATAATTCTTCAATCTCAACCGTCTGTAATATTTATAACATTTTATATCATTATGGGTATCTTTATATTTTTCTATAATTTAAAATTTTAAAATTAAAGAAGAAAAGACGTAAGCTAAAAATATTTCTAGGAAAATCATCCTTATAATTAATTATATTCAAACCAACTTTGATAATGGATCAACAAATATTCATGTTATTTGTATCATGTTATGAATGATACATCATAAAAAATCTTTATCAATTAATTTATTATGTTATTCATTTCAATACTTCTGAAACATTCCTAAAATTTTCTAGAAAATCGATCCATTTATCCAAGATTTAGGATCAACATCTATAAATTAAATTCATTATTCAAACACATAACTAAATGCCTTTGATGATTAAATCCATGAATAATTGTCTTCAAATAATAAAATTTAAAATTTATCTTCAGACAATTATGTTTGGAATTATTCAATTTTAGTCTATAAATTTTCAATTTTTTTCTAAGTGGTGGATTGACCACGTGATTCAATCCATGGATCAACCACCTAAGAATTATGATCGATCATAAGGAATATGAAAACAAGATACCATATATCAAAAATCCAAGTGAAAAAATAAATACCATTTCCCATCTACTGTTCAGATTGAACACATGAATATATAAAAATAATATAGATAAATTTACCATATGAAAAATGGACACAACACATTACAAATTGATCAACCATATGAATAAAAAACAGATCAACCACATTACTTTGTGGAATTTAGATCGACCACCCATATAGGTTGTCTACTAACCATGAGGTAGATGTTCGAGCACATGTAATGTGTAGATTATGAAATTATAGGCTAATCTAAAAAACCATAATTCCTTCAATAAACAACAAGGATAAATAAAAAAACCTCAATCTATGATCAATCACTCATAAAACTCTTAAATCAACTTTTAAAATTTATCAATACTTGTAAAGCACTTTTTATCACTTCGAAATAACTTCTTCTATGTCTGTACTCACGTGAGAGTATTAACTTGTACATCCCTTAATGTAAACTAAAACCATTATAAAACCTCATAAATGTATTGGATGGAACTTATTATGGTATTAATTTGTAGTATATCACAATAATAGACCCTTCCTACTCATGGGTCTTCAAAACAACCAATCAGATATCCTTTTAATTCTATAAATAAACACAATTCAAACCATTAACTATATAAAAAAATTATTCTATAAAAAAAATGTTATGGAAAATACTGTAACTCATCATTTATAAAAAATCATGTTTCTCCATGATGTATATAATATAAAATTATTAGATTTATAGGTTTCTCATAGAAAATTTCTATAATGATATTTCAAGTTATCCATCATCAAATCGTTTACATTAACATCATATGAATTCTTCCTTGTAAACTCCAATTTATGTCACTTCAATTATTTTCTTACTCAGGCCATATCGGTAGGACCTTAAATATCAATGTATATGGTAAATTATCTATTCTATCACCCATATTTACTCACACATTTACTACCATAATATATAATGACTTTTGACAAAAAAACAACATTATAATTATACAATACAAACAATCACTTCAATTATCCCATTTTAATTAGTTGTCAATACAAAATGTAAAATAATTAGTAAATTCTTCTCTACTATAATTTAATGATAATAAATACAAATGGGAAAAATGTTTCTCTCTACATTTCATAGAATAGTTGAAATTCAATTAATTGATGGGGAGATTGTCGATGGGATGATTATTCTCCTTCTTACTTGTTTCATTTCATGAATAATCTTGTCCCTTTGGATCTTATATTCCTTTTATAAAATGAAATAACCAATGATAACTTAGAAATGATCCATAAGTAAGTCATACCTATATCTATGTGGGCTTTCCTTGTGTAAAAAATATGAGTGTATATTCTGATGGAAAAAAAATTTGTCCATGTATATCACTCTTAACATAATTCAAACTCACACGATAACTTATATAGGCTGTAAAAATATATTTTAAATAAATTTAAAACACCTACACTCATATTAACAAATACTTCATTATGTTTAACTAAAATTAATATTCTTCCACATTTTTTAGGAAAACACTCACCCTTGATAAAAACTAAAAGTATACACTATAAAAAGTAATTTAGAGTGAATTACATACCTCTGAAACTAGTAATACTATGATTATGTAGTTTCAGGAATTTGGGGAGATGAAAAGTTTCTAAAAGGAATTACTACATCTACTTCTCCCCCTTAAGAGATTCAGTTTATACTAATTTATAATGATGAATTTCTTCCAAAAATATGATACAAGCATTCATGATAAAACTAAAAAATCATGATATGAAATAGAAATAAGTACCACTTGACGTAATAATAATAATGTATTTATTCATTATATATTTACCTTTAATAACATTTTCAAATATGATTCACTAATTTGGAATAATGTGTGACTTATTAAACTATTCAATTATAGTATTTGGGATTAGATTTTTCTCAACCCAGTGACACTTTTTATTAAATCCATAAAGTGTTTTATATTTTTCATGATTATATAAAATTTTAATTTTCCAATTCAATGTATATTTTAGATATTATATGTTTTTTATTTAATTTTCATGTTTTTTCAAAACTTTAATAACCTTATTCTCTTGATCTAGAATAAAAGTATCTTTATTCGATGTTTCCTCTAGAATTTTACTTCCTCAAGATGTTCTGACCATATGATTAATACATCATTAGGGATATTCACTTCCCTCTAGGGTTGTGTCTCTTATTTTGTAGTTTTGATCGCATATCCTAGCTGCTCTGCGATGGGTTCTGTCATTCCTGAACCCATTTATTACTCGCTACGGCGCTCTTCTAGGTCATTTGGGAGATACTGGTGGTTGCAGTTGTATCACCGAGTCTCTTAGATCCATGACCCTTTTTGGATCTTCTCGCATCATTGGGTTTTTTTCTCTCCCTAGACCTTTGCATTTTTTGGTGGTTTTTTTCTTTAATCAATGTTGTCGGTGACAATGACTTTTTTAGTTCTTTTTTCCCCTATGTCGCCTCATTTTATTGGTTCTGTTTGTGATGGCTGGCTTCGTAATCAGTTTGGTGTTGTATTTGGCCGCATGCTTGGCCGTATATATAATGCATTTGATGTTGATTATGGTGGTATATTTTTTATTGAGTTGTACCCATGTAAGGGAAGAGGTTCTTGTGAAGGTGTGGTCAATGTGGAACCCCTCGCCTACTGAAAGTCTTCCCCAACTCTGAGGTACATCACCCCCTTCCAATTCAGTCTAGTGAGATGGCTCAAAAGGGTGTTTTGGAGGTGTTGTTTGAGTGGATAAGGGCTCAATAAGAGGGTCAATAGCATGGAATATTTCTCCTTCAGTCCTGCCACAAGTTTCCTTTGGATGGGGTTTTTTTAGCTAGATGGTTTAATAAAGTTGAGGGTGAAGCTTTGGTTTCTTGTTACTAGTGTGGTTTTTTGTGACAGCTTACATTCTATGAATGGAGATCTGTAGAGGTTGATGATGACCTGTTGAAGGGGATGACGACACGGTGGATGATTTGGTCTCGATGTATCTAACTGATGTGGCTCATAGATCTGTATGTCGTGGACTGAGGGTTGGTGGGCGGGATTGAGTTTCAAACTCAAATTTCAATTTTAAATTTCGTTACATTGATTTGGGTGTTGTCATTTTTAATTTTGAATTAGTATTGTCTCTATTTTTTAACTTTGGAATATGGTGTTTCGTTTTTTTGAACTTCGCAAAATGTGGTTTCTATTTTGATAGGTGTACTGTGTGGTTCCCACTAATCCTCAAAGTGGCTTTTTTGAAAAAAAAGGATTGCAGGTGTACCTTCTCTACAACATATGATCATTCATTCTTGTATTTATCATTTGAGTAATACCTATATATATTACATCAATGTTTATCATAGTAAATAACAAAAATAATTTACATTCCACAAAATTTTTTTGGACACATAAATATGTCCTGATGCAGATTCTCCCTTTTATGTGCTCCAAACATTTGAAAAGCATATTTTTTCTTTTTTCAGCTTTGATACCATGATTTCATGGATTTATATTACTTTTATACGATTAAATGTTGTTCTAAATATATTTGGTCATATGATCTATCATTTGGAAGCACCATCATCTGCCCAAAAATCTTCTTTTATATCTCATAGCATCATTATGTCCAGATTTTTTGCCTTATTCTTTTGTGTTATTTCACTACATTTTTAGGATACAATAGTGGAATATCACTTCATGGACATTATCACATCTAATATTGATGTTGTGGTAGGATTTTTATAATTTTTATTTTCCCACATACATATTTAATTTTTCATTTTCCCATCCCAGTTTAACATAATAGATTTAGCGCATGTGTCAATTTTTGTAATATGGGTGATCATAATACAAGTGATTAACATAGATGATTCCATGGAAAATCTTTATCTTTTTATACCACTAATAGTATTCCCATTCAAGGAAAAATTACTTTTATTATTCTATATGTAATCAATATTTTTTATATCCATGAGTTGTTCTAGTATGAACAATTTATTAATATTTCCACAATATATCATCTTCTAGTTTCTTCATATTGAGAATGTTCATTTAATATTAAAATAAAATTATCCTAAATATGTATACACTCTTCATATTCTCTATAATTTCTTCATTCCCTTTCTTACTTCCAATAAGTAACATTCCATCGCTTTTACCCTCTTGTATTTCACATCCATCTCGGCTTCATATAAATTCATAGAATTTATATGAATAGTATAAAATACATGGATCAATTCATCAATAAATAAATTTTCAAAAGCACTTATTGGTAACAATTTATCTAATAAATTAAATCCTTGATTGAAAATTTTATGTTATTGAACATCTTATTTTACCAGTCTATAGTGAGTTTAGAATTTTCCAACAAGTTTAGTAAATTAATCTTCCATTGCATTTGGCTTCTATTACAGTCGTGAATTATTATCATATACTCTTATAACATGTTTGAGTACATATGAAACAACTTCAATGGGGAATATTTCAAGATACATCATAATTGTTTAATAAAAATCACTAATAAATTTACTATTTTCAAGCACTTAAGAATTTTTACTTATTAAACTAGTATCTTTAAATTAATCAATATCAACTAATTTACTAATGATCATACCATTCAGTGTACCATAAGATAATGGCTACTCATATTTCTTCCTTGAAACATTTCTAAGATTCTTGTATTCTTTCTATTTATTTTCTATGTCTTGGAAGAAAATTCAAATTCGTCATTGATGATATTAGATTATAATATTTCTATCTAAGGTTCATTAATCATATTGAATATAAACATCATTGAAACACATTTTTTTTCAAATATGAATAAAATTAAAGGTAAAAATGAAAATGATACTATTTTAAATTCTCTAATAGATATATGAATACACCTAAGAGGAGGGATAATCAAGTGTTAACTAGTTTTCACACATTCCAAATTCATTATGAAACATTAATCCAGTATTGGTATTTATCCTATATTGTTTGTTAGTGAAATTGGAACTTTATTCTTTTATCGTAAAAATAAAGTACTATATTCTATACAATATCTAATGAAATATAAGCACACGATATTTAAATGTTTTGGTACAAATACCTACTCCTTTTCAAACATGGATTTTCCATGTAACATATTTTCCAATATAATCTTATCATCAAAAAACTATATTTTTTGTAGTTATCAGACATATCCACTTGTGTTCTACACACAGACAGAGATTCACACTATGTTTATAACTTTTTGGCTTCACACAAAACATTCATCACATATACACACTATGTTCATAGCTTCCCTCTGTGATCTCTTAGTATAACCTGATTCCCTTAGGTTTTGTGTCATCCCACAAAATATATGTAATTGAATCTTTCATAACCTCTTAGAAATAGATCACCTAATTAGTATATGGTAAATTTATATCCATAAGATAGTATCTCAATCCACAAATATAATTGTCATTGAATTTAAATCAATCTCTAGGATAATGGATTGTAACTTAGTCAATGCATACACAATTTTTTTACATGTATTATTTAGAAATGTTTCACTAGTATTCTCAAATAAATGTTCTAGTGTGATCTTAAAACCAAAAATATCATCAAAATATGAACTAATCAACACATATTAATACTACCATACACCTCACTCTATCCTATCATCAGTTCTTCCCCACATTTATGAAAATATAGTCATTATAAGAAACTCTTATTCTTCTTGAATCTTTAATACCCAATTAATCTAACTAGTTGGAATAGGACATAATCCAACATCATCATCTTTTTCTTCTTCAAGAGATATTTTGATAGTTATTATATCCCAACCCAAATTCCCTCAGATTCCAATTTTTTTTAAAAGTAGCATCACTCATCCCTCCTTCTTTTTTATTTTATATATATGTAATCAAAATTTATTATTTTTGATTTAATAACATTAAATATTCCAATATAATATATTTCTCGTAATCCTTAAATAATTTTCCTCTTTTTTCATATTTGGGATTCTCCAATGATCAAGATATTCTTTTTCTCATAATTTTTTTCTCCTACAAAATTCGATGTGTTCCCTTTCTTTTGATCTTTCTCATTTCTTCCATATTTTTCTCTGGGAGTAATGTTATATTTTATAGTCTTTCAGAAACACTGTTATATTCCTATTATATTATTCACATCAAAATACTTGTATGAAAACTATAGAAAAAACATTATTCATAGATGTTTTAAAATCACCTATCATTCTAGTTTGTGACACTATTATTCTTCTTATAGTGTGGATGCTACGATATTACTTGTGAGACTCAATTGAAAACACGAGTATCGTTTTCATAGAAAATTTCTCATTGAATCAGCACCCAATTAATTCATTTCAATATCCCTAGACTTATAATAATTTTAAAATATTTTATTTGTAGTTCCACATGATATTTTTTAGGTTAATTTCATTACTAAACACAACTGAAAAAATTAATATAATCTACACAATCATATAATATCTCATGTTAACCCAACTCATCTTTATCTCAATATTGAATTTAAATATTCTTTAATGATTATAACATTTCAAATCATTATTTGTATCTTCACATTTTTCCTTATATACAATTTTGACAAAAAGAAAAGAAGTGATTTGGGGTTAATTATTTCCCATAAATTCAACTTAGTATTAGATTATCTTTTAATCATTAGGTATTATGGAACATCATAGCATCATGGTCTTTTGATCATGTTAAAATAGTTTCAGTATCAATATGAAACAGTCAGAATTAATTCTATAGTTTATCCATTTCTCCACATTTGATATGTTCCCAAAATTCTCAATGAATTTGATATGTTTTATTTGTTATTCAAGATCAGCTTCTATTTTTCTCATACATGAATCAAAAACTCACCTCAGTGTTTTTTATGATTAAATCCATGAGGAAGTATTTTTTCATCATTACTTTCAAATTTAATCTTCAAATAATTAAATCTATAAATCATCTTTTTCAGTCTGTATCTTTTCAACATTTTTATAACTATTAGATCAATTATAATCTTCACTACATGGATGAACCACATCAACATTTTTTTGACTATATGGTATAGGTGAACAAGATATCATATTTCAATATAATTCATGATAAAATAATTAAATATGTATATCAACTATGTGATTAAACTGTATACCCAATAAACTGACCTTGGATAGATCAAATTCATGAATAATCAATCCAATTCATGATAAATTGATTGAATATATAGAAAAATATTATATAAAACACATGACTAATTGATTTACTACATGTTTCAAATATGTAGATTAACCTCATATAATTTTTTTTACTGAAGGTGAGGAAGTGGATCGAGTACACATAATGGACTAACCATGAAATTCCAAACAGATAAAAACCAAATTTCATTCAATAAAATATACAGATCCTTAAAAATACAAAAAAACTATACTCAATAACATATAAATAACTCAAATACCCATTGGTAATTTATCAAACTTCTATAAACCCTTCAGTGTACATCCAAATGACTTGTGAAACATGTATACTCACGTTTGAGTATCTTCACGTACTTCACTTCATATAACCTCCATACATTATAAAACCTCATCCAAGTATTGGATAACACTTATTATAGATATAATGTACAAAAAATCATCTATATCCTCTTAAAACACATGGTTCATCAAAACCTCTAATAATATTTCCTTTTAACCCTATTAATAACAACCCTTAAATTTGTTCACTATAGCTAGAAGATCCTCTTTTAAAAACTATTATAGATAGTTTTGTTGATCCTTCTTCATCCCTTGTATATTTATCCATGATGTAAAATGCATAGAATAATATAATTCCTGGGTTTCTCTTAGAACCTATATATCTATATGTTCCAAGGCATCCAAAAGGACATCCTTTCACATTGAAAACAAATTAATTGGTTCTTGGAAATTCAAAGGGAAATCAAATAAATTCTTTTTTTGTAAATCCATTTTTGAAGAACCTTTTATCCCCATATAGAATGTGGATTCTCCAATCAATCACTAGTCATTATTAATACATTAACATGAATACTATACATTGATAGGAAATAAAAATATACAACATTGGAATCATACAACCCATAATGGGAATTATATAATAAATATATTAAAATAAAATATGGTTTCTTACATTTATCATCCATATTTCTTTTTTCTGAAAATGTCATAGATTAGTTCCATTAAATTGGTGTAAGAATGAAAAAATATCCATATCCACCCTAAAATCCATGGGATGGTAGATATGGAAATATCTTATTTTTATAACTATGAATGTAATTCCTATAAAATATAAAAATTCCGCTTCTATATTGTCGCATCCCCAACCGAATTAGCCACCTGAACAGTTCTTTCAGGCTGGGTTCCACTAGCCAGAGGTGAAAATCCCAATACTCCAAAGGTTTTATACTAGAAGAGAGGGTTTAAACATGTATCTTGGGGAGGATAAACCCACTAGAAATGTTAATATACTAGTTTGAGTAATAATATATAGCATGCAGTGGAATAAACAATAATTAGCAGAATTGAACCTGAACCACCAATGGAAGAAACATAGTTAATAAGAAACAATAAGTGAAGAAATAAATTAAGGATTGGTGGAATTGAAATAGATAAAATTTCTATAAAAACAATTTTATAAACTAAATTTGAAAATTATGAATTTCAAACATGTATTTAATGTGAATATAAAAAAGGTGTTTCAATTAATAACCAATACTATCTATATACAACATAATCACACTAATACAAGAGAGTAATCTATAATAGAATGGATCCAAAGGAAATCTCCAACTATCAAGACCTCATGGTAACATGCCAAACTCCATGCCAGAAACTACTAATATCCATCTTCTATGGATGATCCTTTACCTGAATATAAATTCGTAAAGTATATACAAGTTGCGAAGAGATATTGTAGTGCAAGAGAACAAGTATTGGTAGGATACCACCCAATTCTATGTACCACGAATATGTGTTTAAGAAGGAGTTCATAATAAATGAATGTTGAGAAATATGATTCAATAAACAAACAAGGCTTCCTTAGTTCTCAAAATATACCAGGAAACCATCATCGTACTTTTCCAGTGCCGGAATATCGGAATAGGAGAAGGTCCATGGACCATAGCCCAAGGTACCTCAGATATCATGTCAAGGTGAACCATATGGTTCTACCTCCATAAGAATACAGACACCATGTGCCTCTTGACACCTCATGTTTGAAAACATACCAACTCCCTGAAGGCATGCCCAGAAAATCGTTGGTCCCTCAGACCCCTGATCAAAAGTATGCTTCTAGAGGAATGGTGATTTCCATCCTCAAAAAGAAGTCCATATCCACAACCTCAAACATGGAAGGCCTCAACCCCTAACTTTTATCCTAAAAATATTATATTAAGGCCCTTCACATTCTATGTGTCTTTCTTTGACAAGAACCCCCAAACCATTATAAACTAATCCACATCTACTAGGGATGATCTACCAACATGAGTGCTTAAAATCACCTCATTAATAAAGTCAAACTATGTGAAAACGGATCAATTCGGTGATTTTAAAATCAAAGGTGAGAAGAAATTTCCAATAAATAACCTAAGACACATCACACTAGAAACTCATGACACTATGACCTTGTCACTCAAATTCAATGGTCAAGCCATCCAATATCACAAGTCATGCCCTAACCTGACAGACTCACTGTCTCAATCCAACATCCATGATGCCTAATCCTATGGTCAAACCACTCAAGAAATCCAGACCAATCCCAAATAGGCCATCAACATTCCCTCAATCCTAATGTCCAAGACACCTAAACCAAGGTCCAAGCCCATCATGACCATTTGAGTCATAATAATTTATCACAAGAAATTATATGTGAATAATTCACTTTCAATAATAAATATATTAAATGAAATTGAATAGAAAATCACACTGAAATATAAATAAAAAATATGCTTTAATACCATTTAATTTAATCAAAAAAATAAACATAGAAATTCAAAAAATGAGTCATGAATAACTTAGATTAGAATAAACAGAACAAAACAGTTTAAATAATTGATATTAAAAGAATTAAACCCCCCAAAACAATTTTTCCAAAGGGTCAATGACCACTAGATCCACCTCAATTGAGTAAAAATGGTATTAGACATGCCCAACGACATTCCATTGGTCACCTGATCAATTTGAAATGAAATAATTGGTATAAATGGGTCTTTCTCCAAATACCCAAATGTGCACTAAAATTCTACCACCATATCATTAGAAAAAAAACAAGTTATACTCCACATACCTTATACTCGTAGATGTAGGTATTCCCGATATCAATCTCCAATTCAAAATCATATGAATATGGAGGAATATGGATCAAAATTTAAGGGAGGATGAAAAGGTAGGGTTCTTTGTTACTGTACATGTCCATAAAGGAAAAAAGGATGAAAAAATAAAGAGAAATATGAAAGATAAAGAAAAATTAAAACTAAAAAAACACCCCATACAAGACACATGTTTACCAACATGATTTTCCAAACCATATGGTAACTGTGCAGGCTACAATTTATTGGTACTTCCTAAGTGGCACTACTCATGTGATATTGCACATGGTTTTTATAAGGACCCAACCTTAAGACATTACATAATCATGAATTAAATGAATAATTATCATTGAGGATCTTTTCAGTTTTAGAGTTTTACAGAGTTCGGCCATAACTATTACATTTAAAATATTACAAAGTAGGCACTTCTACCTAGTATCCATTTTTTGACAAAACATGAACTCTTGAAAAAAAAATTAATGTCTAGTTCCATGTTTAAGACAGCATGAATTTTCCTTGATCCCATCCTTGACCCTATTCCACATTATGCCCTATGAAAAACATTTAAAATACATGGGATGAGTATAAAAAACTCAGTTAGGGATACACAAAGAAGTAAACCTGTCATTTTTTCAAAACAACATGTAAACCATGAATACATTAACATAAGTATTACTTTTCACATTTATGATGTAGTAAATACTCTTAACTGAATAAAAGATCATTACTTACCCTTTTATAATCAAAATATTACAATAAAACCCATATATAGAACACATAACTTATAAAGGTAAAATGGGACATAAAAATACTTAAATGGAATAACCATACGGTCGACTTCCACACATATCACTAAGTGGAATAGCCATACGACCGACTTCTATACCCAATATATTGGATGTTATAACGTAACCACCCGTCCTGGTATTTACAGCACCACCCGTTATATGGTTTATCACGTAACCACCCGTTAAATTTCCAAGTACCATCATAACACATAAAATATTTCAAATATAATAATTTCACCAATAACATTTCCTTTTCAATCACAAGAAGTAATTTCAAGATATTGAAATAATCAATCCATCTTCAAAAACCATTTCAAAAAAGTATTTTTGAATCAAAGGGACCCATACCACTTTGAATATTTTAATGGAATTATAATTTTATAACATTAATGTCCATATTAATAAATACTAAAACCCATTTTGAAAACATGGACATTAAATATATAGATTTAGAATGATAAATCATTAAAACATTAAAAAATGATATTTTTGTTAAAGAGTTCTTTACAAAATGAGAGACTCTTGAATAAAAATAATTGCGGAATAACATTTATTCATAACATTATAATCTCATGAGAATAAATTTATTCAGGATAAAATATGTCAAAGGACAGTATATACACCATATATGAGTGAATTGGTGCATAAAAACAATGAAGTCTCAATAAAATGTAAATTGAGATGAAATCCCTTATAAAGATGGTATCCTTAAATTAAGGATAAATAAATCACATAATTATGTGTGAAAAATATAAATACACCCAATATAAGAGGATATTAAGTTTAAAACAATAATAGTTCATTCACACATATTCATCGGATGACATATTCAATGAGTACAAGTTGAACCCAAAGAATTGAAATTTGTTTAAGAGGTTCCCTTGTAACAATTCTACAACCTAACGACGTCACTTTAAAATTCATAAAATGAGTTGATGAGAAAAAAAAAGGAATCTCATCTCATGGATATAAAGTTTACATCCATAAGTATATATAATAACATATCCCAACATAATAATATGTAAATTAAAAGACATAACAAAAAGAAGTCTTTATAAAGAGGAGGGTGAATAGTTCCCTTACCGATTTGGTAACTTACAAAACATACGCCACATGAAAGAAGGATCATAAAATGAAGATGTAAATACTAATAAATGATAGTATATTACAAAAAGGCTACAATAATAGGCAGTACATACACCACACAAAAGGAAATATTGACAAATATAGCATGAATCTCACGGGAATAAAAAGTGAGACCAAACCCTTTACCACATTGTAATAAACTGAGTCGTATGAACAAAAGTTGCTAAACACAAAATGAATCACATAATACCAAGAATATAATGATAATCATGATAATATATATCAAATTTTAGTAAAAAATACACCAAATGCAATGAATAAGTGGCGAACAATGGAAATATCAAGGAATAAAAAGTGAGATAAGAAAATCCTTTACAAAAATCCGGTAGTCTAACATCACCACTTAAAAATTATTAAAATTAATTGATGAGAGTAATAGGTGGGTATCTCATCATATGAAAATAAAAATTATAGTATGGTTAATATAAAATAACATCCTCTAACATTAGAACATGGAGTATAAAAGAAATGACCTAAAACAGAGTACTTGAAAAGAAAGAGAGAGGTCGGATCCCTTACCTCGTGTCCGACTTGACTCGATCAATATTTAATCTCCTGAATAATAAACGAAATTTAATTTATACTTTCTTAAGAACCTCTTTCATGTTTATTATTCCTTTTTTATCACTTATTACCATGTAACAATCATTATGTAATCATTTAAATTAATAACCTCCATTTTGTCGGTATATGGTACTGGAGTCAAAAATGGACTTCTTATAATAACATGTTCTTCATGTGGTAAATGGTTCATTATATCCAGAATTATATTCGTGAGTTGGATGTCATATATATCATATATATCTAGTATATACATGTATTTATAATAGTACATAACATTTAGAAGTAAGACATGAAATGCACCGTTCATGGAGATGGTAAGTCGTACGTACACATGAACGCTACATTCATTTCTATTTATTATTTTAATGCAAATAAAACATAATGATACATAGTTATATTATAATTAAAGTATAATATCATATATAATATCATTAACTCCATCATTTATACATCCCACATAAGGAATTAACAAATCAAATAACTTTAAGGGGGTGGTTGTCCGCACTTCCTTAAATGAGATTATTGTATTTACCCACAATGGAAACCATAAAGGCATGATATAAATGGAAAATGCAGACGCATAAAGAAAACATAAACATAATATATATCATATATAAATACAGCTCCATCATAATGTCTACCATGAGAGGCGGTTGGAGGTATTTGAACAATCATCGTCTCGTGAGGCGTTAGTTTTCGATCCACAAAAACATTATGTTCTTCATCCAGTAGATGGAGGTGTGTGTAAGTGTAGCTAGAATACTGATCAGAACAACATAATATTATATTTATGATACTGATGTTGTAACAAAAGAAAGTAATAAAAAGTGTTTAGGGGTTGGAGAAGTAAAATAAAAGAAAACAATTTAAGAGAAATTGTTACCTTTAATTTGGGTAACTTCCTTTGGTTTGAACAAAAAGGACTTCTTGAAGTGCCTTCTACCTAAGTTAAGGATTTTAGGGGGAGTATAGGGATGTAGGGAGCTTAATTGGGAATAGGTTGGATGACCGAAATGGCTTTAGTGGTGTGAGTAATTCGTTAGAAGTGTTCTCCTTTTATAAGGGGTAGGGGGGCTCTTTAGGAAAGTGTGAAACTATTATTTTATTATATAATTATATTCGGTTTTTAATGGTTCAAAAAACATTAAAGTTGAAATAAGATGAATAATGGTCGAAATAAAATCATCCAATCATATTTTTACATGTTTTGGATATTATTTTATTCATTATAATCTTATTTATTTAAATGATTTTTTAATGATATAAATACTGCATCATTATTATGTCATAAATAATTTAATTTATTTGTTGTTTAAATATTATAAAAATAATAATATAATGTAGGAAATCTTTTTATATTTTAAATTAATATTTATAGTTGAAAATATGACTTATATAACACCATATAAAAATTAATTACTAAAATAGTTTTGTTAATATCAAGTTTGTCCTTACATTAAATTAATTAATATAAATTGTCATTATCACACCCAAGTGGATCAGTGGGGTCCCAAAATTGACCCCAAGATGGCCACAGTCGTTAATGACTCAAAAAATAAATTTTGGACAAGTATTAAGGTAATTTTAAATTATTATAATATTCGTTTTACCTTGAATTAAACTATTTACCTTTAACTGCAGTAAATAAAAGTCAAAAGTTAATATTCAACAAATATTATTTTCATCTTAATGAACCAAATTTTACATATTGATAACAAACATGTATGTGGGAATTTTGAAATTAAATTCACAGAAGTGGTAAAATTTAATTTAAATGAAAATGTCAGTTTTTTTAACTACCACTAAGTGGTTTCACTATTCATCAAAAATTGATGTTTTTCAGAAAAAAACCAAAAAATCATCCTAAAATATATTTGATATTCCAAATTAAAAAATGATGTGTATTTTTTAAAATTAAAAACATATAAGTGGCATTAATTAATTCCAGTTATCAAAACAAATAGCGTGTTTTTAAGAAACAATAACTTTCAAAAGATTTATACTTATTTATGTACAATTTCAAAGTAAAATTAATTCCAATGACCAACATTACATTAAATGGTAAAAATATATTCAATTTACACTCCAAAACTAATTATAAAAATAATCTAACCATGTAAATAAACTATATTAAAACACCGTTTTGAATTAAAATACAGTATTTTTCACTATTCATTAGAAAATGAACTTTATCAGAAAAATTCCAAACAATTACACAAAGTAAATTTTGATTTCCCCATTCTAAAGAAAGATTTTATTTGGTAAAATAGAATGTATTAATGTTACAAAAATTATATTTAATGAGGGGTCTCCATTAAATGGCGGTAAATCAGCCTTTTAATGTAAATTATGCTTAAAATTAGATTCATTCATATTTTAAGCCTCTAAATTTTATTGGATAAATGTAAATACTTTTAAAAAACATTTATAATCATATTTTAGTTAGTTTTTTTCATTCTCACCAATACAAAAGCTATGAGTCAACTAGGATTTAAAATAATAATATTATATTATTAGTGTAAAATGTAAGATTTCAAAGAAACCCGTTGTTGCGTATCAGGTACGCTATCAAACATAGCAACCCATTTAAAGTAAAATTAATATTTAATTCACAAATATTAATAAATATGAAAATTTCATATTCTTCATTTATCCGGGATGTTACATCCTTCCCCCATTTTGGGAATTGTGTCCTTGCAATTTAAAAATTGGGCTTGAGAACTTCATTGAAAGCCCCCTATCAAAAAAAAGAGTCAATAAAACTATAACTTTAAATTAAAGGAAGCGAAGTAAAAAAGGTTACTCTAGACACCAGATACTTTTATTCAATGAAAACATGGATATGGAGGAGAAAAAAAACATTCATGTTATGATGGAGAGTGATAGAAAACATGTTTAGAAGAAAGTTAACCACCAGAAATTCACAAACTTGTGATGGGTTAAACAGTATTTGATTCCCTAGTAGGAAAGGTTAACTGACAATGTTTTTGTTTTAAGTTACTTTTCATTTAGGAATTTATTTATGAGATTAACTAAAAACATAAGGAAGTATACTTACTTGTCATAGAGACATTCATCTTTTACTAGATTTCTAACACAAACTCATATTTTCTCCAAATGATGAGTAATCAGGATGAATGTTTTTTACATTAAAAGTGTTATAATCAACTTTGAGAGAATAAAATAATCCAAAATAGTTGAACTATATATTTCCCTTGTCTTTAGATATTAAATAAAACCAAAACATTTAGTACAAGATCAGATAATCCCCTAAAAGGATAAACTTTTACATAATGAAAAACTACTCCTAATCTCCAAAATTTGTCTAAAAAAACCCAATGTTCCACAAAGACCATTCAACAAAAAGGTGTCCTAAAAATTATTCAATGTAATCCAAACTAATATTTAATCCTAAATCACCATAGGATTTAATCCTATAGTCTTCCAAGATAAATCTTAACATATATCTGCAAATAACATCAGATACATTAAAATCTCATATTGAAAAGAAATTAACCTAATCAAATATTCTCTAATCTAGGTGTATCATTTCCATAGATAACACAAAATAAACATATTATGGATTCATAAAATCATCTAACTAAAAATAATTAGACAAACTAACCAGGGACATCACGTAGTACAATGGTAGGCGATAAATTCCTGTCGCACTTTGGTTGTGGGTTCGATTCCCATAGCTTTGTCTAACTTTATGGGTTGTCACACGGTCTGCGTGTTGTCTCTTTTACAAAACTATAAATTTTATAACATTCCCAAAAAGAGATAAATTTATCAAAAATAACCATAGAATATTTTAACCATGAAGGTTTTCTAATAACATTTATTTTACATCCCAAAAAAAAGTATTAACCTATAATATCCTCAAATTCAAGGATCATATAAACCAAAATGGTTCTTTATAACTATATCCACAAAAGAAAATATAATTATTCCTTTTATAAAATTTTCATATAACAATCTATAGGGTTACACATACTATAAAAATTCTTCTCATGTAATTCCCATCATCAAAAGAGCCTTAATACTTATAATCATTTCACCATCTTAAAATCTACTATAACTCTTAAATCCCTTATATGTTGAATTCTTACACATTCAACAATATTCATGATCCATTAACCATTCCTTTTCAACTTATTCTGAAATACTTATTTCCTACAAACGGAATCATGAATCATATCCTAAGATTCAATAATATCGAAACATATGTTAAGAAATAATCCATACCTTTCATTGGTTGTTGTCAGTTTTTTCATCCTCAATAGAAATGGAATTAAGTATAGGTAAACAAATATTTTTATGATCCTGGTGATCCCATTCATGAAACATCTTTGTAGGACACCTGTTTTTATAATGACCATGCACACCATAATTGAAACATTAAATTGATCCCTTAGAAATAACTTTGTTCAACTTCCTGGAGTCAACATGATGCTTCCTTTTTTCAAAACAGGTTCTTGCGTTATGAACTTCCTTCCCACATCTATAGAATATTCTCTTCCCTTTGAAGCATTTTCCTAGGTGTTTCTTTCAGCATCGTTGACACAAAGGTTTTTTGAATATACTTACCTTTATGATTATTACCTGAAATTCCGTATGGATTTGTTTCTCGAATATACGATGCCTTATAAAAATCACCAAGTTTCAGGTTCTCAATCATGACTCCAGAGAGTTGGTTGAGATTAACCACAAGAGTTCTCATTGAGTCTCTCATTTCATTCAGTTTCTCATTCTAAAAACCATCACCGGGTTTTTCACATCCATTGTTACTTTGGTTCTTGGTAGATGTAGCCATTTACTAAAACCAAAAAGTTCAGTGTGAGTATATCAGTAAAATCATCATATAATATCTTATGAGGAGGGTAAATACTTCTTAATGTTATCTTAAACTCATTAAAAATAACTACAACTCTTTCTAATATTCTAACTATTATGGTTATGTTACTTATTCTTATATAAGACCCTAACCTCTAAAGTTGTCTAAACCGACCTCTGATACCAACTATAAGGACCCGGCCTTAAAACATTACATAATCATGAATTAAATGAATAATTCAAATTGAAGATATTTTCAGGTTTAGAGTTTTATAGAGTTAGGCCATAAATATTACATTTCAAAATATTGCAAAGTAGACACTTCTACCCAGTATCCATTTTCTTTACAAAATATGAACTCTTGAAAAAAAATCATGTCTACTTCCATGTTTAAGACACAATGAATTTTCCTTGATCCCATCCTTGACCCTATTCCACATTATGTCCTATGAAAAACATTTCAAAAACATGGGATGAGCATAAAAAGATCAGTAAGGGATACACAAATAAGTAAACCTATTAGTTTTTAAAAAGAATAACTAAACCATGAATACTTTAACATAAGTAATACTTTTCACCTTTTTGAAGTAGTAAATACTCTTCACTGAATAAAAGATAATTACTTACCCTTTTGTAACCAAAATATTTCCATAAAACCCATATAAAGAACACATATCTTAAAAAGGTATCTTGGGACATAAACATAAATAAATTGAATAACTATACGGTCGACTTCAACACATATCACTAAATGGAATAGCCAAACAACCGACTTCCATACCCAATGCATTAGAGGTTATAATGTAACCACCCGTCCTGGAATTAACGGCACCACCCATCATATGGTTTATCACGTAACCACCCATCAAATGTCCAAGTACCATCATAACACATAAAATATTTCAAATATAAACATTTCACCAATAACATTTCATTTTCAATCACAATAAGTAATTTCAAGATATTGAAATAATCAATCCATATTCAAAACCCATTTAAAAAAATGATTTTTTTATCAAAGTGTCCCATAACACTTTGAATATTTTAATGTAATTATAATTTTAAAACATTAATTTCCATATAAATAAATATAAAAAACCATTTTTAAAACATGGACATTAAAGATAATGATTTAGATTGATAAATCTTTAAAACATTTAAAAATGATATTTTTGTTAAACAGTTCTTAACAAAATGAGAGACTCTTGAATACAAATAATTGCGGAATAATATTTAATCTGAACATTATAATATCATGATAATAAAGGTATTTGTGATATAATATGTCCAAGGATAGTATATACACCGTATAAGAGTGAATTGTTTCATAACAACAATGAAGTCTCAATAGAAATGTAAATTGAGATGAAATCCCTTATAAAGATGGCATCCTTAAATTAAGGATAAATAAATCACATAATTATGTGTGAAAAATATAAATACAACCAATATAAGTGGATAGTAAGTGAAAAATAATCATATTTCATTCACACATATTCATCGGATGGCATATTCAATGAGTACAAGTTGAACCCAAAGAATTGAAATTGGGTTTAGAGGTTCCTTTGTAAAAATATGACAACCTAACGACGTCACTTTAAAATTTAGAAAACGAGTTGATGAGATAAAAAAAGAATCGCATCACTTGAATATAATGTTTACATCAATAAGGATATATAAGAACATATCCCAACATAATAACATGTAAATTAAAATACATAACAAAAAGAAGTCTTTATAAAGAGGAGGGTGAATAGTTCCCTTGACGATTTGGTAAATTACAAAACATATAGCACATGAAATAAGGATCATACAATGAAAATTTAAATACTCATAAATGATATTATATTACATAAAGAGTACAATAATGGGCAGTACATACACCACACAAAAGAATATAGTGGAAAATATTGAATGAATCTCACAGGAATAAAAAGTGAGACAAAACCCTTTACCACGTTGTAATCAACTGAGTCGTATGACCAAAAGCTAATAAACACAAAATGAGTCACAAAATACCGTGAATATAATGAGAATCATGATAATATATAGAAAATGTCAGTACACAATACACCATATGCAATGAATTAGTGGCGAACAATGGAAATCTCACGGAATTAAAAGTGAGATAAGAAAATCCCTTACAAAAATTCGGCAGCCTAACGTCGCCTCTTAAAAATTCTTAAAATGAATTGATCAGAGTAAGAGGGGTGTCTATCATTATATGAAAATAAAAAATACAGTATGGTGAATATAAAAGAACATCCTCCAACATAAGAACATGGATCATAAAATAAATGACAAAAAAGAGAGTACTTGAAAAGAAAGAGAGAGGTCGGATCCCTTACCTCGTGTTCGACTTGACTTGATCGTTCTTTAATCTCCTGAAGAATAAACTAAAGATTATTTATAAATTATTAAGAACCCATTTAAATTTTATTATTTCTTTTATATCACTTATTACCATGTTATAAACATTATGTAATCATTAAAGTTAATAATGTCCATCTTGTCGATATTTGGTACTGCAGTCAAAAATGGACTTCTTATAATAACATGTTTTTTTATGTGGTCAATGGTTAATTATATCCATAATTATATTCATGATTTAGATATCATATATATCATATATATCATGTATATACATGTATTTATAATAGTACATAACATTTAAAGGTAATAAATGAAATGCACCGTTCATGGAGACGGTAAACCGTACGTACACATGAACGCTACTTTTATTTCTATTTAATATTTTAATGGAAATAAAACATAATGATACATAGGTATATTATAATTCCAGTATAATATAATATATAATGTCATTAACTCCATCCTATATACATCCCACATAAGGCATCAACGAATCAAATCACTTTAAGGGGGCGGTAGTCCGCACTTCCTCAAATGAGAATATCGTATTTACCTACTATGGAAACCATAACAGCGTGCTATAAATGGAAAATACAGTGGAATAAAAATAACATAAACATAATATATATCATATATAAATAAATTTCCATCATAATGGCCACCATGAGAGGCAGTTGGAGATATTTGAACAATCATCGTTTCGTGAGGCGTTAGTTTTCCATCCACATAAACATTATATTATTCACCCATTAGATGGAGGTGTGTCTAAGTGTAGCTCTAATACTAATCATAAAAAAATCCTAGTATATTTAGAATACTGATTTTGTTACAAAATAAAGTAATAAAAAGAGTTTACGGGTTGGAGAAGTAAAATAAAATAAAATAATTTAAGAGAAACTGTTACCTTTAATTTGGGTAACTTCCTTTGGTTTGAACCAAAAGGACTTCTTGATGTTCTTTCTGCCAAAGGTAATGATTTTAGGGGGAGTATAGGGATGTAGGGACATTAATTGGGAAGAGGATAGACGAGCCAAATGTCTTGTGTGGTGTGATTAATTGATTAGAAGTGGTCTCCTTTTATAAGGGGGGGGGGGAGGGACTCTTTAGGAAAGTGTGAAACTATTATTTTATTATATAAATATATTCGGTTTCTAATGGTCCAAAAATAATTAAAGATGAAGATAAGATGAATCATGGTAGAAATAATGTCATCCAATCTGAATTTGACATGTTTTGGATATTATTTTATTCCTTGTAATATTATTTATTTAAATGATTTATTAATGAGGTAAATACTGCATCATTATTATGTCATAAATAATTTAATTTATTTGTGGTCTAAAAATTATAAAAAAAATAATATGATGTAGGAAATATTTTTATATTTCCAATGAATATTTATAGTTAAATATATGACATATATAATACCATATAAAAATTAATTACTAAAATATTTGTTTAATGCCAATTTTGTCTTTACATTAAATTAATTAATCTAAATTGTCATTATCACACCCAAGTAGTTCAATGGGGTCCCAAAATCGACCCAAAGATGCTCATGGTCGTTAATGACTCAACCAATAAGGTTTTGAAAAGTCTTAAAGTAATTTTAAATTATTAGAAGATTCGTTTTACCTTAAATTAACCTATTTACCTTTAACTGCGGTAAATAAAAGTCACAAGTTACAATTCACCAAAAAGTATTTTCATCTTAATGAACAACATATTACACCTTGATAACAACCATGTATGTCGGATTTTTGAAATTTAATTCACAGAAGTGGTAAAATTTCATTTAAATGAAAAAGTCAGTTTTTTAACTACCACTAAGTGCTTTCACTATTCATCGAAAATTGATGTTTTTCCGAAAAATACCAAAAATTCAGCCTAAGCTATATTTGATGTTCCAAATTCCAAAATTATGTCTATTTCTCCAAATTCAAAACATAGAAGTTGAATTAATTAATTTTAAAATTAATTCCCATTATCAAAACAAATAGCGTGTTTTTAAGAAACAATAACTACCAAAATATTGATAATTGTTAATGTCCAATTTCAAAGTGAAATTAATTCCAATGAACAAAATTGGATTAAATGGTAAAAATATATTCAAATTAAACTTTAAAACAAATTAAAAAATTAATCTAACCATATAAATAAATTAGATTAAAACACAGTTTTGAATTAAAATACAATATTTTTCACTATTCATTACCAAATGAACTTTATCAGAAAAATTCCAAAAATTTACACAAAGTAAATTTTGATGTCCCCATTCTAAAGAAAGATTTTATTTGGTCAAATAGAATTTATTAATGTGACCAAAATTATATTTAATGAGGGTTCTCCATTAAAAGGCTGTAAATCGGCCTTTTAATGTAAATTATGCTTAAAATTAGATCCCTTCACATTTTAAGTCTCTTAATTTTATTGGATAAATGTAAATACTTTTAAAAAACATGTATAATCATAATGTAGATTGTTTTATTCATTCTCACCAATACAAAAACTAGGTCTCAAATACGATTTAAAATAATAATATAATATTATTAGTGTGCAACACAAGATTTCAAAGAAACCTGTAGTTGTGTATGAGGTACACTATCGAACATAGCAACACATTTAAAGTAAAATTACTATTTAATTCACAAATATTAATAAACATGAAAATGTCACATTCTTCATTTATCCGGGATGTTACAGTTTTGTGTAACTATGCAAAAACCAAGCCGAAGCCTCTAAAATTACTATATAATCACATGCATGACCATTATTCACCCTTGAATGGTATACCCAAATCATGATGAAATTCAAAACTCGGATGTGCAATTACTTAGAAGGGGTTGCACAGTTTTCCTCGAAACTGTGTTCCTTTTTCAAGCAACCTAAAACAAGTCATTTAACTTCTGATGCTTCTGAAGCCAAACCAAAACACCAGAGGCATTCTCCAATCCTCTAAAATAGATAAAAAAACATTATATAAAGATGATGTAATTCTCAGTATTGATTTCCAATCATCTATTTAGGAAATGGAATAGAAATAATTAAAAAAAATTAAAAATGGAGTGGTTTCCGACTCGTTCTAAAAAAATCAAACAATAAAATCTCCCCAATGAAACATATCTCATACCAGAGCTAAAAAATGAAACAAATATATGGTACCGAAGATACCCAAACCATTATAAATAAAACCAAATTACCCTGTTCATAAGGGTATAGGTCAATTCACCCCAAGGGGCTCCCCACCATAGGTTTTACCTAACCTAGTCACATCCCACCCAAAAATCAAATCACACAATGGTCCAATGACAAATTCATAGACACATCATCTTATTATGAAGCATCATTGATCCTTCACCATAATAAGTCCCCCTATTTCTCTCTTAACAGAAAATCACATCTCGTACTACACCAGTGCACCCCCTCAAGCCCATGTCACCCATGTCAGAATGAGGTCCTACAACACTATAGATACGTAAATCAATTCTAGTGCCTCACACCTCAATCATGTACCACACTGAATCAGTGCCTAGATTCCTAGAACCTAAAATATGTCCTGAATCTCCCCGATTCTCCTAATTCCATCACATCCAAAATGTCCTTCATCCAATTATTCCCGATATACAAATACATGGTGCCTCATAACTCATATATATATATATATATCATGCATCTGATATGATAACAACATACTGACCAGCATTTGGTCAGTCCATTTACATACCTCGTGAACCCCATGCACTGAAAAAGACATTCCTCAACAAGCCATGCAGATGTATACAAAATCATATCACATCCAAGTAAGTAGAATACCTATTACTATCATCATATCACCAACCCTCTCAACCCCTGGTATCTCCTTGATGTGCACCTAGCTTAATGTATGACTTCCTGAAGCGATAATTGCCTCTTTTGCTGCAATGGCCATCATCCACTGACCCCACAGATGTGTCTCACTATCCCTACTGCAACCCCCATGTGTAACTGAATGTCAGTTACCCTCACCTGGTACCAATCAGGAACCGACCTCAGATGCCTAATATTTTACTTGAATCTAATAACCGGTTGAATGAGAAGGTCTACTGTAGAACCTCTTGAGAGGCCTAACCTATCCACATGCCCAACACTTCTTTATAGGCCACTCAATATAAGCCCAGAAATTTCTTGCCTACCCACACTAGAATAAAACCATTGATGATTCACCATGAGTTGGTTTTCTCGAGTCCTTGGCATGTTCCCCCAGTTGGAACTCGTCTCGACCTTGCTTCCTTCTATCTGATGTGTGACTGCTAAATTCACCTGAAGCTTCTACCAAGATAGAGTAGAACATATCCATTAAATTTACATAGACTATGAGTTACTATTTCACTACCTTTGAGAGTTAGGACAATATGAATATGTTTACTTGCACTCGAATGTCATGGAATATATCATCATCGAAGTTGTTCACCCTGGAGGTGTCATCACTCACCATACGTTGTGAAAAGTGAGATAGTTCACTGAACATTGCAAAATAGTCCATGAGAAATATGCCATTCTATTAAAGGAATAGGAACACATATGACCTTTAATCCCTAAACATCATTGGGAATAAATGATCAATGTATTTAGTCCCAAAATTCTTTTATAGAAAACCCACAATTCTACATTCTTGAACCTACACTTGATACATGCGCTTAGAAGGCCCTATGAGAACATACGTATCTATCTTGACCATCCACCATGAGGGCATGTCGAGCTACTCGAAATTCATCTGCATTATCTCAATCAAGTTCACAGTATCCTCTGGACCAGCCTCAAACTGAAAAAGTGGTGGGTGTTGCAACTAGAACACACATATTAGGCACGATATCAATGGCTATACTCCCTAATCAACCTTGTCAATACCATTGATGACCCATACTAGGCTTGACCGGAGCTTCTCTTCGAGCCAAACCAAATAACAATGAAATATGCTTTTTTTCCTACCTGTTCTGGAAACATAGTATATCCATAAGCCTGTACATGTGGCTCAATGTCTGCCTGAACATTAGGGGTCTGATCCATGTCGTGCTCTTGAGGTAATATTCCATCACCCGTGTGATTCTCTATCCAAGCAGTCCGAGAGGAACCCACTAAATACCATAAATGGTCATACAACCCATATACATAAAAAATGTATACATATATATATATAACATAGATAGGGGAACCAATAAAAGGAAGAGCATCCTAACTACCCTTACTCTCCCCCACCTCAACCATGAAAATTGGTATCCCGACCTCCTAGCCTCTTTACCCACCCTCAACAGAGCCAAGTAACATATAGTCCTTGGGCCATGCACACCCTGACAAACATAGTTGCCTCAAACTGATGACTGAATGACCCAAACCTAGCGATCGAAATCACCTCAACTATAGTACATGTCTACTCCTATAATATCAAGGCCCAATTCAAAACCCATTCCATTATATATATACACACACATGGAATATCCAATTGAAAATATCAAATAAATTCTGTCACATTTTTACATGTCATCTGATATTTATCACATTGTATACATACATTACCATGTATACATGAAATTATAAAATTGAAATAACATAAAATGTTCTTATCAAAAGAAAAATAACCAAGAAATCACACCTTGCCTCACCAGCTTAGTGTCAATACCCCACTCTTGCCTCACCAAAACAAGGATCACATGGCACAAAAATAAAATCAAATTTTAAAATAACCCACAAAGGAAAAAATTATATAGACCATAATCTGAGAAAAGAAATCGTTAATTCTCATCCCTGGAAAATGAGTCCATCCCTCATACATGGGGCTGTAGGAACCCAACAACAAGTTATAAAACCATTTCCTACAAGAACTAATCTCTATCCCACCACAAACCAAATAGTAAACCAATAAAAGAGGCAAAAGAAACACAATGATACCATTTGTTGCATCAACGACCCGATTAGCCACCCGAACAGTGCTTTCAGGTGAGGTGTTGCTGCCCTTAGGCACACCTGCCCAAATTCCAAAATTATTATGACTAGAATTGATGGTGAAAAATGTATAGTGTGTAGGGAATAACCTCTAATAATGATAATATACTAGTCTGAGTAATAATATATATAATGCATAAAAAACTAGACTCAACAAACATGAACCCAAACCAATAATGGGGGATTCATAGTTAATAACATGAAAAAGAAGAAGCGATAAATAAAGGAATTAAGGAATGTAAATAGGTCATCCTTCTATAAAACCACATATTGTAACTAAACAGGCCTGACATAAACTTAATAACAATTATTACATATTAATATACAAAATGGGGTTCCAATTGATATCCAATAGTAGGTACATACATAATAAGAATGATGATACGAGAGAGTAAAATAAAATAGAACTAATCTAAAGGACTTTTCCAACTAGATTTACATAAGGGTCCTCTGTCAAAACCCTTGAAATAATATACTAAGATCTATCTCTTGTGGATGCTCTTATACATGAATGTAAATTCACAAAGTCTATACAGGTTCTGAAGGGACCGTGTGGGGTGTTATGACAAGTCTTAATAGGATACCACCCAATGGTGTATACCTATAATATGTGTTGAAGTATCGTTTCATAATAAATGAAAGTAGAGAACTACATTTCAATAACAAACAAGGATTCCTTGGTGATAAACATCCACTACGAACCAATCACATGCCTCGACCAATGCCATAATATCTTAATATGAGAAGGTAATTAGTATATGGCCCAATGAACATCTAATGTCATGCCAAGGTGAACCGTATGGTTCCACCTCCATAAGTAACCCAACCCAATGTCCCTATTAAAACTTCATGTCTAAAAACAAACCATTGTTCTGAAGGAATTCTCAAATAATAACTGGTCCCTCAGACCGCTTCTCAAAAGAACACTTTTGGAGGAACAAAAGTTTTCATCCTCAAATATAAGTCCAGGCCAAAAACCTCAAACACAGATGACATCATCATCCATCCATCAACCTCAACATTAACATTCGAAGGCTCCTCACCTTCCACATGTATTTCTATGAAAATAACCCCAAACCACCAACACATAATCCATATATAGTAGGGTCCTCTACACACACGAGTGTTCAAAACCACCTCATCGATGGAGCCAACCAGTGTGCAAACAACTCAGTTTGGTCATTTTTACCTCACGGGTGAGCGAAAATCACCAATACATTACCTAAGTCACATCATACGAGTACCTCATGCCTCTATGATTGTTTTTATCAAAAATGGTGGTGAATCTATCCAATATCATATATCCATTCCCCTTCCTCATGACATCACCGCCTCAATTTTATATCGATGACACTCAATCCTTTTGTAAATCTAGTCACAAAATGCAAGCCAAAACCAACCAGATGATCAACATCACCACAATCCAGATGTCTTAGCCACCTCAACCTCAGGACAAACCTGTAACAACCCATTTGTTCTCAGAAAATTTATTATATGAAATTTTATGTGAATAAATTAGGTTCCATAATCAAGATATTCAATGAAATTGAATTGAAAATTTAACTTCAATATAAATATAAAAATACAATTTAATTTGATTGAATTATATCAATAGGTAAAGCATAGAAATTTAGTAGAGGCCCTAAATGCCTCATATTTTAATAACCATACCAAATCAATTTAAACAATTCAAATTAAAATAATTAAACACCCCTTGAATATTTAACCAAGGGAGAAATGACCTCTAACCCAGCCTTACTCAAGTAAAAATGGAATTAGGAATTCCCAACGATATCCCATGAGTCACATGATCAAATTGATAAATATAAACACGTATCAACAGGTCTCACACAAAATAAAAGAACACATGCTAAATGTAACACTACCAAAACATCTAGAAAAACAAGAAAACAAGATATGTGCCACCTACATTATACTTGTAGACATAGGCATGACTGATATATTTCTTCTATTCAAAGTTGATTATGGTAGGTCTGAATTTTTGTCATATTTCTGGAAAATAGGGTGAAAATAACCTAACTGGGTTAGTGATCCATTCGGCAAAAACAAAGGGAAGAAGAAGCTAGGGCGTGATAAGCCTTGCCTAGGGTATTCTATGGCCTCTAATGAATCAAAAATTGGATGGATGAGAAGTAAGATAGATCAAAATACATGGGGGGAAGAAAAGATAGGGGTATCCCTTTCTGTACATGATTGAGAAGGAAAAATAGAGAAAAAAATAAATATTAATAGGAAAATTAAAGAAAAATAAAAACAAATAAACCTTTTTAAAAGCCACATAGTTTAACCAAAAGGTTTTCAAAACTCAACGGTAACCATACGAGATACAACACATAGGTACTTCCTATGTGGAAATACCCATGAAACATTCAACACAGTTTTCTCTAACAATTCACAGTCTATGCAGAAGCCTCTGCAATTACATCATAACATCATTCACATCCATGCTCCTCCCTTAAATGGTTTACCCAAACCATTTTTTGTTCAAAATTAGGCCACACAGTTACCTAGAATGGGCCTCACAGGTATCCCCTAAACCGTGTGCCTTTTGTATATAACCCAAAATAGGCTATTTGGCCTCTAACGCTTCTGAAACCAAACCAAAACACCTAATGAATTATCCAAGCCTTTAAACCAAACCCATAACATGATATAAATATGATGGAACTCTTGGAATGGAGTTTTAATCATATTATTACAAAATAGCAAAGCCAATGTTTTAAAAATTTAAAAGGGTGTTGTTTTCGACCCAAATTAAATACATGATATGTTACATATATACAAAATTAAGATTATCCATTCTCAAAAAATTATTGAATATAATACATTGATGATGATCTTATAGAAGTTTATATTCATTAGAATATGTTTCTACACTAATAACGTTAATTGATGAATCAATAGATATAATTATATGTTATTTATTTCAAATTAAATCAACCTCTACAACCTGTTAATGTTTTTTCACTCAAATATATAATTATATATTACTTAGACATGGAAAAAATGAATGATTGGAAAAATTCATTCTTATAAAAATATTAACCTTATTTGGAAACCTTCACCAAATTAGGGTTTTTTAGTCTCAACATCCATAGATTATTCACTATAAGCACAAGTTATTTAAAATATTACAAAATTTGCACATTATATCATTTTGTTTTTCTATAAAATCATTGGACTAAGTTACCTCACACTACTGAGGTAAAAATAAGAAAATTAAATAAAAACGATCCCCTTGAAGAATTGGTTACCCTATAAACAGATGATCACAATCTTCCTTCATAAGCCTTTAAAATATTAAAGAACGTCCTTCTAAATACATATCAAATTTGATGTAGATATTTCTTATACATTATTAAAATCGAATGGATTTTTTAAAACCTAAAATCTCATCAAGATATTGATTTTCCCATATGAAAATTTATAACTAGTCTCTATTCACAATATTTTTTTGGATTTTTTATTGATACACATATTTATATTCACCCCATACACTCACATTGAATTCAACCCATATTTTGAAAAACTCATAATTCAAAATTAATTTATTTTAGAAAAAAATTTCAAGATTATCATATGTGAATATTATTTAAAAAAGAATTTATAAAATTTTTCTTTTCATTTTCTTTTTTGTTTATGATTAAAAATTACACTTATATCAATGAATATCCTCGCTCAAAAATAACTATATATCTCTAGTACAATTCCACTTCTACCTGTATTATCTTATAGCTACAAATCCATTGTATAATATTCTCCAACAACAATAACCATAAAATAATATTTCAGAGATAAAATAATTTTTGAATTTTTTTAAATAGCCACCACCTTCTCATCCATGAAATATCTCATAATAATCTTCTTCATGTATTATATTAAATAAAAAAAATATTCAAACCTCAACTCAGAAACACCAATATTTAGATGTTAAAAATATAGCTATTATCATTGTGTTAACATATGCAGTGATTATTGTAACTCTAAACGAGAAAAGAATTATCCCATTAAAATAACTTAATGGTTTTTATGGTACTTCTTCAAAAAACTAAAATTTATACGCTATGATAATTTTTGGAGAAGTTATCTCAAAGAAACCAATAGATGGTGGCATTGAATACCAATTTTGGAATATTTTGTGATTATATTTGATAAAATTTTAAAAATGATATTTTAACAACTAGAGGGTAGCTTAAGAATATTTCCATTTAAATTTTGTTATAATATTTAATTCTAAATATCAATAAATTTCACCCAATAAGATTCAAATTTTTTTAATGATTTAAGTCCCATGCTTCTCTAAGATATTCATCTGTAAATTTTTAAAACTCTAATTTTATCCATTGAATGTATAATGTAGCCCATAAATTCATAAAGCAACAGTTATAAAGTCATGTTTAGATACACTCAATGACATTTCCAGACAAGTATTACATTGAAATATTTTCAATTTTGGGCTATTTCTAAATACTAATGAATGATAGAAAAAGTCACACACTAGAACTATCAATGATATATGCTTTAATATATGCAGTCTCATAGGATAAAATAAAATATGATGTAAAAACCTAAATCTTACACATCCTTCACAAATTTATACAGTAGAAAGTATGTGATACAAAATTCCACAAAGTCTTATGAGATATGAAATTTCTATATTTCATATTTCCAAACTTCAATAAATATTAAAAAAACATGTTCATTTCATCTTACGTCATCTCAATAAATTTTAAAAAAATCCAATCATCTCAAAATAAAATCTTAGAATCATCAAATGATTCTTAACCATGAATATCAATAAATAAAACTGTAGAAAAATTCAAATGGTACTTTATATGGAATGGGGAATATGTTAGTTTTGATATTTATTAAAGATCATTGTGAAGTATTAAAATATTAAATTTCAAACTATATAGTATAATTTTATATCATTTTTTATAAATATTGATGTCAATAACATCACTTTTCCCAGAAAAATTGTCATAAAAAAGAATATCTCCATAGTTTCCCTCAATACAGAGATAATAATACACCCAATTTTTACCTCTCAAGGGTGATATATGGAGAGGAATTAACCTTTAAGAATGAATGATTTTTTTGGGAACAAGAAAAATAATGAAAGGTAACTGTATCATTTGTTTTTTCACCAAAATCTCTATAAATATTGTTCATTGATTAAGCAAAATGGTTGGATACTGGTATATGGATTATACTTTTTATATCATCGATACAATGAATGTATAATATTAATAGGGATTTTTTGAAAAACATCTACATTGGAGAAAGATATCATAACTAAAAAATATTCTTTTTGTTAAATTGGTTATAAATTTAACATGAAATATATCTCTTCTTTCTTCTAATATTCTTTATAATGTTTTATCAAGTAAAATAATAAGACATGGTGATTTTTCATCATGTTAATGTAGATAATTTATTGAATCTGGAAAAAACATGTTGTGACATTTATTGACCACTACTCCCACTATGCATGGAGCTTCAATATCATGTTATGATAAGGGAATACACAGAGAAACAAATGTGGTCTTTTTTTTAATTCATTAGAAACGAGAAAACATATTGAATTATGATGGCATAACCAATATCTATCGTAAAATGAACTCTAAAACTCATCAATCTAGAGAAGCACTATAATTTTATCCTTTCATGAATAGTATAATAATGACGATATTTTATTAATAAAAAAACACTTTCATGTTGTAGCCAAATTACCTACAAAAAAATTGTAAAGAAGAAAAATCAAGGATTACCCATTATGACATATTCTCATTTCATAAAAACCATATCAAAACATCATTAAATTTCAATATCAAATCATTATCTGATCACCTACATTATTGAATTATCTATTTTTCCTTCCTCATAAATTATTCATAACAAAATAATATTATGGAATGATGATTATCAATGTGGCGTGATCTATTCTTCCTTCCCCAAACACTTCTCCAAATTCAATTAAAAACATTAATAAACATTCGTCACCTTCCAAGAATCCAAATAGTATTCACCGCATCTGAATTCATATGAGTTTGAATTTCATTCATATTTTCACAAATTAATTGGAAAAAATAGAGCACAAAATGGTGAACCATATTCACTTCAATTTCAAAATGTCTAAAATTCTTCCCAATGTGAAATAAATTCTCTTTGGTTAAACATCTTTTCAATCTCAGTAATATATTATTATTTTATATCAACCCTGGAACATTAACCATTTTTCAAATAAATAAATATATAATTATTCAATAATTATAAGACAATATGAGGGAAAATGTTGTTGGAAAAAATCACACTGAGAAACAACGTCAAATATTTGAATAAATTTTATTCGCATATAATCAAAAAAACACCAACTTCTATTTCTAACACATTATCTCCAAACTATTACTATATATATATGCTATGACAATTTTTTCTTAATCACATAATATACAACCATATTGAAACCATTTATGTTTTGAATTAATAGCTTTATCCATTTAAATCTCTATATTAATATATATTATTCATTTTCAATAGATTTCCCCACTAATTATGAAAATATAAATTATTAGATTTATATTCATATTTTATCCCTCTATGAAAACTACAACCAAAATAAGTGAGACAGGGGAGGGTACATTATAACATAGTCTTTAATAGAATTAGTTTTATCTCTCATAATCAACACTAACCTTTGAAATCCATCCTTTTGAAATATATTAGTTAGTATATGTGAAAATTTTTCATTGTAGGAACCAAATCATAATTCAAAACTATGTTATCAACCATTTCCAATATGAAGTGGTAAAAGATATCTATATTCATAAATAAAAAGTGTTTAATTGAATTTCTCAAAATATTGATCTCACTATGATTATCATAAACCACAAGTAATTGAAGATTCAAATCTAATATAAAATATTCTAGAAGAATTATAATTCAAATAAACTATGTTATTTCTTGAATTTTACAAATATTCTACACTTATGATATACACGATTCAAAAGAAATTAATTTATTCATGTTCTGAGAAACACTTCTTCCACCTGTTAATAATACTCAATCAGATGTAGAATTATAATCATCACCAATTCTTGCTAAGTTAATATTGGAATATCTATATAATTCAATCATTCGTTTATTATTGTAATTTTAAATATAATTAATTACACCTATTATATGTCATATGATCCTATTTACCAAAATAAATTTATATTCCTTTAGTGTACATTAATAACTTTCAAACAGGGTAATTGAGTATTTGATATTCAATCTTAATGAATTAAAATAGAGTAAACTTGTGATGAGTTTTTTTAAAAGGTCGGGGTCGAAGCCTCATTTTTATTAATAATGCCAAGAAAAGACATATTTTAACTGGGTAGAGGGAGACCCATTACATAGCCCAAAGACCCAGTGGTATTGTAGCCCATTACATAGCCCGTAGTCCCAAAGTTTTATCCCAATTCCCATTCTGTGAATTGTAAACGGGCTGCTATAGTACCGTATAGTACTGTCATCGCTACAATTCCCTGCCACATCTACAGTACCCGCCGATCAATAGTATCGCCACTGCTAGAGTAGTGCTACAGTCCCTGCACCCAATGGGTTTTGAACCCCCATCTTTGACTTCATAGTCTCCAAAAATTTTATTTCACACTATTATTAGATTATAAACTACATTTTAATATTCTATTCAAAATTTCATCAATGAGTCTTGGTCATATGTCTCTTTATAATTGAAAATTAAATCCTTAGATTGAGAAAATTATGATGTTACCAGATATATCAAAGTTCCTATTGTGAAAATAGATAACATAGATTTTTTCAGATTTAATGGATCATTAACAATGTACAAAAATGAATGTCATGAATAATTATGTTTTTTCTAATATTATTTGAATTTAATATTCTAAAACCAAAAAAATATCTTTTAACATTAATTTATATAATAAATTTTAGTGAAATAAAAATATCACCATGGTATGGATATATTACTTCAATGAGGTTGTTGATCATTCTAACCCAGTTGGTTTAACATTATTATATATAGAGGACAAAATGTAGATCACCTCAAGTATTTATCTACACATGATTCTTCAATCTCAAAACAACACTAATAAAATGATGGGTGGTAGAAATAAATATTTATCATCATGTAAAATTCATCATGATCGATTTAGATTCCATTGGACCTGAAGGAAGTTTTTGTTGTTTATCTCAGTCTTGATAGGAAGAGTGGAGGAGAATGTTCTTGTGGGGAAACTATTGAGCACAATAATTAAAACAATCTAGAATTAAATTGTGGTCTATTTATAAACCTAGGGTGAGTGTTTAATATTTAATTAATTTCACAAGGGTCCTGAATAATATGTTAAACACATAAGATTCCCTGTTCCATTTAACAAAATAAAAATATTTGTTTACATCATGGAATATGTTAATCATCACAATGAAAAATATTTATTTTAGAATTTTTTAAATAAATATTTTATCTTGACCCAAAACCCAGTCTGTTCATCCTCCTAGACATTTATTAAATTTTAAAATAAATTTTTTCAATAAATATTACTCATTTAATAAATTTAAAAAATATATATTCTATTCATACCCTAAAGAATAAATTTTTATTAAATATTCAAAAAATAGAATAAATTATTTATTAATTAGTATATTATTATTTATTACCTTGATAATAACTATAGATAAATAAATAATATATATATATATATTCATGTAATTTAAAAACATTCCTCACGAATTAACATATATTTAATATTTTCAATCGATTTATAAGTTTCAATATATATTATTTATCTTTCAAGAGAATATTATATATTACAATTTTGTAATATATAATTTTTTATTGAGATCAATGGAATCACTATGTGTAACCCTCTAGGACTCTTCCCGAGTGACATTAGGCATACATTCCCACATTCCATGATTATTGACTATAAATGTGTCACATAATCCATAAACGAAGAAGGTATATCGTAATGAAAATAACCACATATCAACATCCAAACATTAATATAATCCATTATAAATGATATGTCATTAAGTAGGCTGAACACTCTTGTCATCAACCGGTATGATTGATTTGACTTTCTTTGAATACCAAAAATAAACCCACCATTAAACAATGTCCATGGAATTTCTTTTAATGGTTAGATTTCAATAATTAATATGGGATATCATCATCCATAAATATGGAAGGCTAAAATCCTTCCTCGACTTATTCATTGATAACAATTCATTTGTGATGCGCCCAGAATTCCCAAATTCACCACAAAATGAATCATCATGGATTAAAAAAACACATCAACGTGTATTATCCAAGATATGAAATAACAATAATCTTATAGTCTAAGGATCATTACCTCACTCAAAATACATAATATTCAATGGAACATAAACATGTTGAATTTATACTAGTAGATGTATTCGCATAATCTTCCACCTTTGAGATTATCCAGTGTCAACATCATGATACGACGTCTCGTAATCTTATGAGTACTCGCACCAGATAGTCATCAATATATGTATCCCATCATAGAATATTATGTAACTATTTAACTATATATAAGAATATTTTTATGAAATTTTCAGGTTCGCATCATATTGATGACCTGTTATATTCTTTTTTAAGGATATAGATACTCTAGGCCATTATTACATTAAATTCATTCCTAAAACTAAAAAATATTAAATAATATGATTTATTAATATACATTTCATCAAATATACTTGAAAAACAAAATATATGAAATTGCTTATAGGAAACCACCACCAATATACTTCAACTTGGATTATATCCAACTACTAATGAATCTCATTCTACTATCTCTCATAAGGGGATCATCTTTCTACCGAGTTAAGGTTCATTCCATGGGTCCAACACATTGTCTTACTTAGAAACTCTTCTCACTATGACATCACCTCCCTAATGAAAATCTCAAAATATATAATACTCTATATGTATATGATTCATCTACTTATGTGACCTTATATCATTTTCAAGAGTTTTTTCTATAGTATTATCACGATAGAGTATGATATGGTATTTACTAATAAGAAAAATATCATGATCGTTGGAAAATTTTTGGTTATAAATTGTTTATTTAGATGCATTAGGGGCCATAATATACTCGGAATCTATTTTATTATTATTAAAAACAACCTGGTTTATGTTATTCTAAATATCAGTACTGCATTTAATGGTAAATATATATTTATACTGTGATATCATATCCTTTTAATCTATTTGGAATCTATAATGTTCGTATTATCTAATGACTAGTTCCTTATGTCATCCATAAATTGAAACATATACTTTGTACACCTAAAAACATAGGAATAGACTTGATTTATATTCAATGAATGACACCTTAGTCAATCTAATATCCTACTAATACACTTATAGTATATGTGATATACAACCTAGTACATACCATATTGTACATGACTATCCCAATAATCATTTCATACAGAGTCACATCCATAATATTTCTCACAACATTTGTTTGAGGACACATTTTCTAAAATAGATTAATTCCATGTGATGTTGCCAACAATCCCCTCTTGGATTGATCAATACCAAATATTTTTATTATCATGTTAATCTATATACATTGAAATAAACCAAGTAGTATATTAGATCTATCTCAATGGATCTTTATCCCAAGAATATATATTTTCTCACCTAACTCCATTAAGGAGAAGCGTGTGCATAACTGGGTCTTAAAAAACCGTAACACTAGTATTTTGTTTCTAATAAGTTGTTTTTCCTTAATTTAAAATATTAGCAAGAAAACCACACTTCCATTAGACCTCCTATGGACACATATATCACATTAATTCTTTTATAAACCAAATTCTATAAAGGATCCATCAAAATTTATATTTCAAGATATAAATTATTTTGTTAATATAAAAATGTAACTTTGTAATTAGCGTACTCGTTCGACATAATTTAGAGTTACAAACCCTTTTGGTTCTATTAATCGAGAATCTTTCTTAAGGTTTAATAGTTATCAATATTATTTTAACATCCATATGAAAAATCTCATAGTCATAGTAATCTTTTATGTAATATACTGTCTTGATATATTTTATCATAGAATCTATTTAAGAGGATTAATCGTAATGTATTTTTTTATTCTTTTCTAACTCTTTTACAACCGATTATATATTATAGGTTCTAATTTTTCCATCCAAGTTAAATTTCATCTTATATTACCATATAAAACCAACAATATTTATATCCACTAGAGAATCTACTAAAACACAAATATAGTTCTGATTCATGGAATGAATTTTTAAATTCGTATTTTATTTCTAAATTTTTTCGTCTATGACAATTACTTCATCCTTGTATGTTGTAATCAACATTATAAATTAATAATGAGTCACCATCTTTAGTGAATAGAAAATCATATCATTCTAGTTATCTAATATCTCTTTTACTCCTATGATGTACTTGGGTTTCTAGAATGTGTACTTCTAGTGAGATTTGTAAAATCTATTCTTATGAAAACCGTTTCATATCATGATCCACAACTATATTGGAGTGTATATCACTCCCACTATCTCATTTAGATATACATTCCCTCTCAAGGACTATGGTGTGTGAACAATTTGTGAGGATGGTCTATAAAAATCCCTAGTGTATGAAGTACCAATTATATTTTTGGGCTCGCAACAAGATAGGTCACCTAAAGAATTTATTCTAATGATATCCACCAATGCTAAGTGATGGAGGTTATGTGTTGGAACTGTATTTAAGTGCATCATTAGGGGAAAATCATCAGGACGTAAGCTTGTCTTATATAAGAAATTACGGTCGAGCAGGTGGTCATGGACGAGGAAGTTAGGCTTCAAAGTTCCATTCAATAAAGGTTAGACCTTCTCTGGCTACTCAGGTAGTATCAATGAGTTGTGGTCAAAACCATATCACTATGTTATACAGTCTACACCAGTATAGAATATTCCATGGACATCTATCCTTGTATTTACTGTTATAGTAACCTCAACACTAGTATCTAATATATTTGATACAGGTGCATCATACTCTTTTCTATTTTCTACAATTATTGGATGTTTATGTTTAGGGATAGACTACTTGAGTTGTGTTATGGACCTTGAAACACTATCAGAATTTTTGGAAGAGGGTATATACTACTGAAAGGAGTACCCATTTAAATTGGTGGAAGTAATTTTATATAGAGTCTCTTCATTCTTGAGATGACTGGATTTTATGTCATTCTTGGCATGGGATAGATCATTCCTTATTGAGCCTAGGTGAATTAATTTCTCCACCGGCTATCATTCTCATAATCTGAGGAAAATACATATATTTATAAGTAAGAAACATATCTCTAGGAAATTAAAGATGATATCAAGTGTACTAGTCTAAGTGAAATGATATCCATAATGAACAGTTTATTTATGAGCGATTAGGGAATGTAGGTTGTGGATTTTCTTCTTATGGTGGATCATTTATCAGATATTTTTGCTAACAAATTCCCTGTCATACCACCTAAGGGGGAGATTGAGTTCACAATTGAGATTTTTCCATTTGTGGAACTCTTTTCTATTCCTTCATATAGGATGAAACTTGTAGAGATATATAAACTCAAGAAGTAGTTTGAAGACATTGTGGATTAGGGTTTTATTCAAACTACAAGTTCACCAAGGGGTTAACTAGTCCTTTTCACCAATAGAGAGGATGGTAAACTTATATTTTTCATGAATTACTATCATATAAACTAGAATACAATGAAAAATAGGTACCCACTTCCATCCATCCACACCCACTTTGACCATTTCAAAGGAGAAACTATTTTTTAAAATATATATTTGAGGTCAGGCTTCCATCGAGTTTGTTTTTTGGCCATCAGACATACCACATGAAAACTTCCATAGAATGTATAGATGGTAAAAGTATATGTTCATTCCCTCAGTCTAAAGAACAAACTAGTATAATTTATGTCTTTTATGAATCATGATTTCCTCTTGTATCTTTATTTTTTGTGGTGGTCATCATACATGATATCTTAGTGTACTCATGCACTAGACACGACCATTCCAATCATCTCGAGGTCATGTTGAGTTTTATAAGATAGAACTGGCTATATGTGAAGCATAATAAGGTACACTTTTGGATAAGTAGGTCTCCCTTATTCGGTCATATTATATTTTAGGTGGTAGTATCTTTTGACCTAGAAAAGGTGAGTGTTATTGTTTCCTGGGAGAAACCCAGGAATGTATTTGATATATGTTGATTCATAAGGATGTCTAGTTTCTATAAAAAATTTACCAAAAACAATTTCATTCCTAATAGCACAGTTTACAAGATTATATTTGAATGTTATGAAATTATACTAGACTAAATCATACAAGATAGATTTTTGGGTTTTAAATGGAAGACTCACTTTATCTCTGATCTTGATTCATCCAGATCGAAGAAGAAATTATATAGTCTATTATGATGCTTCTGGGATTGGGCTAGATGCGGTTCGGATGCAAAGCTATTAGGTTGTAGCATATAAAGATCATTAGTTGGGGCCCCATGAGTGTAAATATCATATACATGACCTTGAGCTAGAATCCATGCTTTATTATATATACTATCTGAGGTACTATATTTTTTGTTAGTGATTACTCATTTATAAGGATCACAAAAATCTCAAATACATATCCACAAAACAAGATGTAAATTTAAGGAAGTATAGGTGGGTGGAATATCTGCAATACATTAACTTTTATATTTCTTATAAACTCGTAAAGTGTAATTTCATAGATAAATATTTCAGCTAGAAAATCAGAAGAAGGATATTATGGAGTCTATTAGTGAATGGTAGTTAATGGATCTATATTTTGAGATGAATACTGAAGTTTATAAGTAGTATGGGAAACCGGTTCTAGAATCTCTAGAAGTGAAATATTTTCTACTGAAATAGTTTTGGATGTGGAAGTTATTAGATTATGAAGGCCTCTTTATGAGGGAGAGCGTCATAGGAGAGAACCCACCACATGGTTGGGTTGTGGATACATGTGAGACCCTACTCTTCTATGACTGTGTATGGGTGACATTAGATAGAAGGGAAGAGAAAATGAGTGAATCCCATGCCACTATATGATAAGTTCTTCCTAGGATTACCAATATGTACATAGATATAAACCATTAGTATTGGTGGCTAGGTATGTAGAGGAAGATATAAGGATCTATCACAATGTGCTCCACCTATCAATAGGTGAAGTAAGAGCAGAAGTGACCCGTTGTACTTCTAAATCCTCTCTATATTCACGAGTGGAAATAGAATGACTTCACTATGGATTTCATGACATGATTGACGAGATCTCTTCGAGGAAGCAATGCATTATGGGTGATAATCAACAGACTAACCAAGTTCAAGTACATCCTACTAATTTGGGGGACCATATCTATTGATAAGTTAAGAAGGCTATACATTTGGGAGATAGAGAGACTTCATGGTGTATCTCATTCAATCATTTCAAACTGAGACACCTGGTTTACTTCATGGTTCTAAAAATGGTTTTAAATGACACTAGGTTAATAAATTATCATTGGTATAGTGAATCTCCCTCGTACCGATGGTTAGTGCAAGAAGATGATACAAGTGTTAGAAGATATTCTATGGGATTGTATATATGATTTTGGAGGTTCTTGGGAAGGCAATATTCCAATAGTTGTGTTTTCCTACAACAAAAAATTCCAATAAATTATTCATATAGATCTATACAATGACCTTTATGGTAAACAGTACATTAATCTTTTTACTAGTTAGAGGTAGGTGAGGTGGCTCTACATGGTCCTAATCTTTTTCAGGATACTTTAGAGAAATTAAAACTAATTCAAAGGCATATGGCTACAAATCATTCTAAGAAGAAGTCTTATAATGATCATCACCACAGACCTCTAGAGTTCATAGTAGGATAACAAGTCACTCTATAGGAATCACCTAGATTGGATCATAGATGAATTTTGAGATAGTGGAATTTATCACCAAGGTATTTTGGGCGTTTCAAGATAGTTGAGTGAGTTGGGTCGGTAGCATATAAATTTATTTTAACATAAAGGTACCATTCCATGAAAAAAATATTCCATGAATCTCATCTTTGAAAGTATTATTAATAACAATCTCATTCATCAATATCGAGGATATTTACTTGGAGGTAGATGATTATTTTGGAGAGTATCTCGTAAGCATCGTTGATTGGAGTAAAAAGGCTCTTTGAGGCATGTCCATTACTCTCGTTTGGGAGTTGAGGAAGCATAGATGTGTGCAATATGAGACATGGGAGAGGGAGAACAATGTATGTGTGTAGTGTCCAGAACTATTCTATGATTATGATGTACCACCCATGGAAGGGAAACTCGAGGATGTGGTGCTTTATGGTGGGGTTGTTGTAACATCTCAGCTTTTATCCAAGGTACATACCATTATTTTTTGTTTTTAATTCTTTAAAACCCCAAATTATGATGCATAATCATGTTATCGAAGGATTGGTTGCATCTGAGTCTCATTCAATGCTTGTATCAATGATATGGAATGAAAATTATAGTTCGTATGGTTAGGAGAAACTGTCCTTCCCTAGGCGCATTGTTTCCCTAAACAAAGCAGTTGCATACAGTGGTAACCTGGGGCTTGTATGGTTTGTCTGAAAATGTATGAACCATAGCGTAGGGCCATTACAACCATATGAAATTCTTTACAGAGTGGTTTGGTATAGTTTTCACATGGTTAGACAAACTTTGTGGCACACTTTGCAAGGTTCCTTCATATAGTAGTGAGTTGCATACGGTTAGAGCACGGTTTGGCCAACCACGATGCAAAACTACAGACAATTTTTTGAGATTAAAATTACCAAACTAACCCTATTAAATGATTTAAACCAAATTTCTCTTCCTTCTCCTTCATTCCCAGTGAATCCTCTCCTCCTCCCTCACATAGGGATCCCCTTGCATCCAAATAAGGGATGAAGCCTCATCTCTCATTATTTATCTATTTCGTTCACCGAAAGATCCAAGATAAATCTATGGGTACAACCTTTGATCCTATATAATATATTTTAAGTTCATTTTTAGATCTACTGGGATATCTTAGTGCAAGATAATTTTTCCCATTTTCAATAAATTTGATGGTTTCTCATATTAATTTTAACAAATCTCAGTTCAATGATCATGTAACATCCCAGATCTGGGTGCCACACAATGAGTGTCCCGAACCTAGTTGGTGGAATGTCCTCAAGTGCATTTACCCAAACTCCAAAGGCTAAAGACTAGCAGTGAGGGCCTAGAACTGATAGTGGGGAAACTATGCCCTCATTTTTCAAAGTGTAGCGTAATGGGAAAAAAATTTAATATACAAAAGTGGATGCAGTAAACATTATAGACCTAAAATGGACAATGGAACTGAGGTAAAAGATAACCAACAATCATATATATGATGATGTAATATGTCTCTAATTCTAATAATGTAGCCAAAACAGGATACACTGAAATCTGATACAATAAATCACAATTTACAAAGTGCAACAAAACAAAATCAAAGCAGTGCAACAGGAATGCAGAATCATCGCAAGCCTAAGCTCAGTCCCATGATCTCCTACTCCTCTACAACAATCATGTACCCATGTAGGGAATCTTTCATTTATCGACACCTATAGAAATAAAATATGTTTGGGCCTAAAACATTACCCAAACAGTGTGTGAGAAATAAATCATAATATGAAACCACCAAAGGCCCATGGACAACTATCAGTGAAAATGTGAAACAATGGTGTGAAATAATGAAATTCAGTAATCTAGAAAGTACTAAAAAGTAACCATTCCTACCAGTTACATTCTCATTTTAATAATTATTTAATAATTCAATATAATTGAATTCTAATTTTTCCAGGACTCGGCCTCGACTGAAAACCTATTATACTAGTGCCACAACAGAAACCACAATAGGCTATATTGGAATGTACAACCTAAGAAATCACCCTAGTGAATATTTAAAGTAAACATTGTCCTCAGACATGTAATCCCTTACCCTTAGGAAAACAGAAACAAAACCCTTAGGTGACTTCCCTCAAGAATAATGAATATTTCCCTCAGGCATAAGAGATATTTCCCTCAGGCACTGGAGCTACATCCCACAGGCATAAGATACGTTTCCCTCAGGCTAAACAAATCATTTCCCTCAGGCTAAACAAAACATTTCCTTCAGGATAAAAAAAACACATCCCTCAAGTGTTCCTTACGAAAAGAATTTAACCAGGCTGATCCCAATGCATAATCAAAAAATATATATATTTCCTCTCAACAAAATGAAAAACATGCTATAATCATGGCATACCCATAGGTATCCTGGACAAATGGCTAAACAAGGGAAACACACCCTCGGGGAGGCACTAGATCAAAGAAACAATCTCGTACTACCGTTTATACTTATTCATTAGATTACCTATGCAATTATGGGTATCGTCACAGTCAAATCCTCAGCCATACGACACCCCGAAAAAGGGTGTATGGCACAACATTACAAAAAATCAACTCGAAAGTTGGAATTAAACACAAGAGCACCTACCTCAGTCTCCTCTAATCGATATACGCGAAAGGTGCCTCCTAAAACAACCAAGAACAACGTAGATATGAGATAAATGATTATCCATTAAAAACTAAATAACTTCCCTTAGTAAAATATTTGGAAGGAATGATTCCTGAAGAGGGAAGATTGTACCTGCATGGTTCAAACAAGACCGATGATAGAAGAATTGGAATCCTGGTGAGTGATCGGGTGCTCGTCCAAGTCTCGGCCTCCTCTCCCACTGCTTCTGGTGATCACTCTGCCTCCTCTATCAAATGAAGAGGCTACTGCCTATTTTTAACGAAAAAACATGACTACACGGCATGTAATCTCACGTACAAGGTCTGTACTACACTTTTTAACTATTCCTATGGTGGCTACATTCCACTGCATCACTGTTCATCTGCCGACTAATTACACAATGTGTATTACTATGTACACGGTGTGTAGTGAGTTTTTACATCCTCAATCACTAACAAGCCTACACATCCTATATTCTCATCCCACACTACCAAAGTACACAACGTGTGTACAAAAGTACATGATGTGTAGTTTCTTTTTTTACACCCTTAATCGCCAACAAGCCTACACTCCATGTATTCTCATCCCACAGAGCCGAAGTACACGGTATGTGTACAAAATTACATAGTGTGTACCCATAAATTTGGGATTTTTCCACATTTCCCTTGTTTTCACAAAAACACTTAAGTAAAAGGAATAGAAGAAACGCATACCTCAAGAATAAGAACTTGGTTCCTACAAACTTCCCCCCTAAGAGAAATTCATCCCCAAATTACCCTTCCAAGGGTGGTGTAGGAAGAACTGGGAACAATTCTGGCCACTGAGCATGTAAGTCAGACTCCTGCTCCCATGTTTTGTCCTGTACTCGGCCATGCTGCCATAGCACTCGTATGAGAGGAAATAACCAGGCTCCGAGAAACATCATGCTGCTATCAAGAATCCAAATCAGATGCTCCTAAAATGATGCATCAACCTGAAGTTCAACCTCATCAAGCTGAAAAACGTGTGATGGGTCTAAGTGATAACGGTATAGGTGGGATACATGGAAGATGTCATGCATTGACCAGTACCTCTGTGGTAACTGCAACCGATAGGCAGATGGACAGACTCTCTCCAGAATATCAAATGACCCTACATACCTCATTTAAAGTTTACCATGTCTCTTGATCCACCTATGTCCCAACCTCGGTGAAAAATGCAAGAAAACATTATCCCCAACCACAAAATCCAAGGGTCTTTTGTGGAGATCATCATAAGATTTCTGACAAGACTGTGCAGTATCCATCCACTTCTGAATCAACTGGACTTTCCATGAATTCTCCTACATGAGACGTGGTCCTAATAAAGCTGCCTCACCTATCTCCATCTAGAACAAGGGTGATCAGAATGGCCTACCATATAGAGCCTCGTAAGGTTCCATCTCAATAGTTTCCTGAAAAATATTATTTTAGGAAAACTCGACTAGGGGGAATTGATTCTCCCAAAGGGCCCCCAAAGTCCAAGACACATGCACGCATCATGTCCTCTAACACCTTTATTGTATGCTTTAACTGGTTATCGGTCTGAGGGTGGTAAATTGTGCTTAATAGCACCTGTGTACCATGTGCCCTATGAAAAATCTACCAGAAACAAGATGTAAAATGGGCATCCCTATCTGAAACGATAGAACGAGGGAGCCCATGAAGGAATACTACCTCTTGGATATACAACTTCACGAGCTCGTCAACACCGAAGGTCTCCTTGATTAGTAAAAAGTGATTTAACTTTGTATGCCTGTCCACAACAACCCATACATCATCATTGCCTTGAGGTGACCTTTGAAAACCGGTTACGATGTCCATCATGACACCATCCCATTTCCACTCCGGAATGGGTAACTGTTGTAACTGTCCAGATGGTCTCTGATTCCCCGCCTTCACCTGCTGATTGGTGGAACATCTCATAGCAAAACCAGCTACCTCTCTTTTCATACCTGACCAGCAATACCAATGTCTCAAGTCACGATACATTTTGGTAACTCCACGATGCACTGCTCAAGATGAATCATGAAATTCCCACATCAACTCCTCTCATATATCCCCTGGAACCAACACTCATCCATGGATACACAGTTCCTCATCATCTCCAATTTTCCAACTAGAAGGAGGTTCCTCACATCCACCAACTCCCACAGAACTAGGCCTTCTAAATATGATAGTTGTCTCATCCTCACTCTATCCAGGAGGGTTGATGTCACAGCTAAGGATGAAAGATAGGTTCTCCCCTATCAATCGTGCACCTCCAAATACATCTTTGAGAACAAATCCATAAGCTTCCACTCACCACTGGCCTTATGCATTGCATGTATTTGAGTCTTCTTACTCAATGAATCAGCTACTAGGTTACCGTTACCAGGTGTATAGGCATGCTCAAAGTTGAAGGACTGAATGTATTCAACCCACCTTTTCTGTCTCAAATTCAAGTCCCACTATGTAAATATGTATTTACGTCTTTTTTGTTTCGTAAACACCACAAAGTGTTCTCCCAAAAGATAGTGTCTCCAACAGCATAACACATGGACAACTGTAGCCAACTCTAGATCATGTTTCAGGTAATTCCTATCATGTGGACTCAACTGTTGAGATCTATATGCATCTACTCGATCGCCCTGCGTCGACACTGCTCCCAGCCCAACACCTAATGCATCATAGTAAAATGTATAGCTATTCCTTTTCTATAGAAGTTTCAGGACTAGTGTTGTTTTCGACCTTCCCTTAAGATTTTGAAGGGATGTCTCACAAGCATCTACTCAAATTAACATCATACCTTTCTTAGTAAAACCTGTCAATGATGCGGCTATGTGAGAGAAGTCTTGTATAAAGGGCATGTAGTAACTAGAAAACCCCAAGAAACTCTGTATTTAAAACTCTTTCTTGAGTTGATCCTATGAAACTACCACTCTCACTTTCTCTGGGTTTACTGTAACTCATGCCCCTAAGATAATATGACTCAGGAAGTGAATATGGTACATCCAAAAGGATCAATTTAAGAGCTTATCATATAACTGATGATCTATCAGTGAACTCAGTACAATCTCAAGATGGGTGGAATGGTCGTGTCGACTGTGAGAGTACACCAAGATATCTTCCATGAAGACTACCAATAAATAATCCAGATATGGGTGGAACACACGATTCATCAGATCCATGAACACTGCTGGCGTGTTTGTGAGTCCGAACAGCATGAGCAAGTACTCGTATAGGCCATATATGCTCCGAAAGGATGTAAGTGGTACATCAAATGGTCTAATGTGCAACTGATGATATCCGGACCTCATTTCATTCTTTTACAACACTTGTGATCCATGATGTTGATCAAAAATATCATCAATACTCAGTAGGGTATATCGGTTCTTAACCGTCAACTGGTTTAGTTTCTGATAATCTATGCAGAGTCTGAGGGTACCATCCACCTTCTTAGGGAAAAGGACTGGTGAACCCCAGGGGAGAAATACTGGGTCAGATAAATCCCTTGCCTTGTAACTCATCCAATAGACTCTTAGGATCCTGCAATTCTGGCCTAGCAATCCTATAATGAGGAATGGACACTGGTGTCATTCCATTCAAGAAGATAAATAAAGAAGTCCACCTCCCGCTTGAGAGGTAGACCTGAAAAGTCGTCTGGGAAGACATCCTTGAAACAAATAACAACTAGATGGAAATACTTATGATAGGTTCCCTAGTCGTCTAGATATAAAATCACAATCTAGGTTTTAACACCACCTCTCCCATGATGTTCTTGTCCATCTCAGCTCGCCTAGACATCCCATTCACCATTTTATTGAATCTCTCCACCCTCTGGTGCCATGAAACTCACCCTACAACGACATAAATATTCAAAGGATCTAAAGGGTACAAACCAGTCCATCTCGATAATGAAATCATAGGTTGTCATCTCTGATACATAGAGGTCCCATGGAATGTGACACCCACCAACCTCTAGGGGGAACTCGTTGTACTGACGAACACATGTCGTTCTAATTCCCAACGAAGTTTCTAGCATCATGATATCTGAAGAATAAGAAACACAGATCCCAAGGCTCTTTAAAATGGGCAAAGATAAAAAGATACATGTAGTAAAAATATCAAAAAGTACAGAAGATAAAATTGAATAAACTAGAAAAGTACCTCTAAAAATGGAATGTCCAGGATCCTGCTTCTGTTAGGTCTGTTACACTACATATGTCTACCTAGTGTCGCAGCCCTGGGACATAGCCTGGCTACCTTGAGCTGACACGCACTGCTGTCTCTGAGATTCTGGTGTCTGGATACCATGACCACGACCACCACTTTGTCTTGAACGCCTTGATGTATTCCAATTCTCTGACTGGTAAGAAGATGCTGGTGCTACTCCTGCATGCAGAGTCTACACAGAACCCATCTCACTAGTCACTGGGGGAAACACCCAGCAAAAATGCTAAATATGAGCCATCTTGCCGCAAGATTTGCACTTCACTGGGTCATGTGGACAGTAAGGTCTTTTGTGCCCATCTATAACACACTGGTAGCACATTACCTGGCCACCAGAAAATTCTTCTGAATAGTACTTCCACCGGGAGAGAAATCAATCTACCTCTTCCTCTTGCCTATTGAAATAGTACCAGAGACTGGTGTTGAACCACCCTAGTCCGCACCACTTCTTCCCGCAGATTTAGCTCAGTAATCAACATCTGGTTCACAATATCATGAACTATTGGAAACATAAAAACATTCACCAACGCTCGAATGTCATATCGAAGACCATCCTCAATGCGTCTCGCCCCCAATGATTCATCACCCACTAGAATAGGTGAAAAAAGATGTAGCTCAAGGAAGTAGGCAGAATAGTCCATCACTGACATGGCACCCTACTACAGATTCATAAAATCTCGAGCTCGATAATTCCTTAGCAACCCTAGAATAAAAAATTCGTAGAAAAATGCCTGAAAATATTCCCACACCATGTCTTGGGGTTGTTCTGTCTGGGTCATAAAATCCCACCATCTCTTGGGGGAATCATGCAGCATGTATGTAGCGATCTTGACCCTCCTCACTGGAGGCATCTCCAAATGCTCGAAGATCATCTACAAAGAATCTAACCATGATTCTGTAGCATGTGGTCCACCATCCTTTGAGAATGTATGCGGATGCTACTGTTGCAATATACGTGTCTGCTCTGCCATAGATGTGGCAACCTGCTATGTTCCCTTGATGGTCTGCATGAACCTCATGAAGCCTTCACAGAACTGCGCATCCACACCTGCATCCAGTATAATGGCTGGCGCCACATCTGGCATTGCTGGAGGAACCATCAGTTGCCCCTGACCTACCATCCATGGAGTATAATCATCACCACTCTCTTGGAGAACAAGTTGTGGTCGTCTCAGTGGCATGACTCTACAAGGTCAACTTCACGCCTTAATTTAACTTACTGTCGAGGTTTATTTTGATCAGTTAAGATTTCCAAAGAAAAAGGTGAAATGTAACACCCCAAGCTTCTACGATATGCTTCTCATTGAATAATACAGTAGTGTGTGTTGTACGCAACATCGAGTTCTAACTCACCAAAACCAATCAAACTAGCTGTTATGATTAGTAATACCTAATTTTTACAATTTTAAAATATTTATCTCTCAAAATGGACTTCATTTTTGGATTTGGAATATTGAAATTAGCCTAGGGTGAAATTTTGGTACTTTTCGGATAACTTTTATATTTTGATGAATAGTGAAAATTACTAACATTAAATTAAAAACAACTTTTTTAATCAAAATAATTAATAGTGATAAATTATGAATTTGAGTTTTTTTAAAGTATATTTATAATATATTTTTACCATTTAATAATATTTTAGTCATTTTACATGATTTTACAATTAAACCGGACATAAACAAGTGTAAATCTTTGGATAGTTGTTATCTCTTTAAAACACGCTTTTTGTTTTAACAACGGGAAATAATTTTAAATTAATTTCTGCCTCTTCTGTGTTTTGAATTTGGAAAAATGGATTCCATATTTGGAATCAGGATGTCCAAATTTGGTAATTAGGTAACTTTTTTTAGACATTTGGAATAATTACTTCGGTGAATATTTTATTTACTATGATTAAAGGGTAAATCTGGTACATAAGGGTAACAAATAATATTATTGTAATAATAAATTACCCTAAAACGTGACCTAACCTTATTTATTGATACATTTCCGACCATGGGCATCATTGGGACGATTTTGGGACCCCATGGAGCCACTTTTAGGTGATAAGGACACTTTATATTAATTACGTTAAAGTAAATACCAAAATCACATGAGCATATACGTTTTAGAAAAACAATTTTTACATAGTGTTATATATGTTATATGTCCGACTATAAATATCAATTAGAAAACTAAAAATATTTCCTACATAATGGTATTTTATTTAGATTTTTTATACATTTAATAATTAAATTTATTAATGACACAATAATGATGCAGTATTTTCCTTATTAATGAAAGAATCAATTAATTGGTATTATATAAGTTAAAATAAATATAATTTGAATGTTTTGATGCCATCCACGAATTTTATTGGTTAATATGAAATGTATAGATTTATTAAATTAATTTTGGTCGAATTAATAAAGTTTCTATGTCTTTAACAAAAATCAATTATTAAGTATTGTGAAAATTGACATAAATGTGTTTTTAAAACAAGTATTATATTATTAATTGATATTCTATTCCTAAAAATCTAAGTATAGGACAAAAGACTTATATCATGATAGGTGTATCATTAATGGACCACTTGGGGGTCTCTTGGATATATATAGTAAGCTTTTTAACTATATAATATAAAAATACAAAGTGACATGGTAAATGTCAATCTAATTAATTAAGAGTTAAAACTAAAATATAAGGTTAATATAATGACCCAAACCTGTATAAAATCAATTTATTGAATGGATTTAGATGCATAACTACATTATACTTTGAATAATCCACTTTTGAGACATTATAAACCTAATATTAATTTATTATAAATTGATACTATCAGTTTTTCCTAAAGAACCCCTCCTCCCCCTTATAAAAGGGAAAAACTTGTAACCAATTATTCACACCTTGAAATCCTTTTGGTTTGGAAAAACCTTACCCAAATACTCTAATAACTTCCCTCACTTCAACCTAGAGGACTTATTTTGATCATAAATCCATCCTAAAGATCCATTTTGATCAAATCAAAAGGAAGAACCCGAAGAAGAAGTAATGTTTTCAACACCCATTTTTCAAGTTCCTTTCTTCTTCAACTTATTCTTTATTTTTTTCCATTATAAAATAGTAACTCCAGTATATTCTATATAATGTTATGTTATTATAAATATGGTACAACCATATTGATTATTCTATCCATCCTTTGAATTACATGTTACCATATGTGCGTACGTACGGCTTACCGTCTCCACGTGGTGGTGTAATTGTTATTCAAAAACATTATTATTTGAATGGGTATGATAATGATATGTAATTGATGTAAATAATAAATATAACATGATAATGATTCTATATATATTATATACCATCCAATTTTACATTATTTTAATATCAAAAAAATGATATTGTCACTCATGCATACGTACAGACTACCTTCTCCACGAATGCAATGAGATTCATTCCCCAACGTATCCATGAAATTATAATTCTCATTTGATGATTAAAAATAATTTTTAAGGATTTGATATCATTCTTTATATGAATAAGATACAACATATCCATAAAAACATGCCTTATGTAACAAAATATATAAAAAGAAAATGAGTAAGTTGACACCCAAAACGATGATAATACTAAGATATTATTAACAAATCAATGTTAAAAGATAATATATGATATCATATTTATTTATATGATTCTTGTATAATTTAAAAGAAATTATTTCACCATTATACAAGAGTTTAACCTACCCTCAACTAAGGAAAAGAACAAGGTAAGGGTTTATTTCACAATCTCTTCATTATCCGATGTTGTTTATACGTAATTATCTACTCAGACCTCTTTATCATATACATCGATGATTCTTAAAAATGAATTTAAAATAATTCTTACTATTTCATGGATTATGGGTTAAATTCATTTATACCCTTTTTTAATTTTTATAAGATGTTTACAAAGTAATCTTTCCGTCTTTTTTCAAACAAGATCCTTTTAACCTTTTCGACAAAATTAATGTAAGAATGTCTTTTTTAACCTATACGGAGAGTGAAGCTATTTTACACCCTTATAACATTGTATAAAGAATCCCTTAATAGCTTATAGGAATATTTACAAAGTAAATGTTTTCTTTTATAAATATGTGACTTTTAAATGATTTCAAAAAAAGAGATATTTCTCTCAAATAGTTTTGATTTCATCTATGTCAACATCCTTTGATGGATTTTATGTTTATTTGAAGTTTTTTTATTATGAAACAAAACTTTAATATTGTATTGAAGGTTTTTTTACATTTTAGACTGTGGATGTGTTATTTTTATACCATTCCCGGTTTATGTAGAAAGTATTGACATTTCACATGCTTGTTTTAATACGAATGTTTATGTTATGTTTAAACCTGTTCATATTAGGAATGCATTGGACTTAATAAGTGATGGGTGGAGTCCTATATAGCTCCCCAATGCATCGGTAGGTCTCATGAGAAAAACTAGTGTCTTGGCACAAGGCCTTGAAAAAAATCTTATTTGTAGTCTCGGCACGAGGCCTTGGCTACGTGATTATGATAGTGTGGAATTATGCATTCCACCATTATGAAAGAGGTTATTGATATTCCATGTGATTATTCTAATATTAGAATATCCATGTGAATAAGTAAATGGAATTACATAATTTTATTTTTGTCATATTATGCTGATGTTAAAGTTTAAAATGCTTTTGTTTTAGTTATACTTTGCCATAACTGATTATGCTTATTTAAGAAAGTTTCCGCTATATTGTTATCCTTACTGGGCATCTGAACTCACCCCTTTCTATGTTTTAATTTTCCTAGGATGTGAAGAAGTATTTTATGAATGACCTTCATGGATAGTATAAGGGGGTATAAGTGTGGAGACAATTTTTTGTTGTAGTTTTTCATTTTATGATGTAATGTAAACTTTATGAATATATCTAGTGATTCCAAGGATACTAAACTAATCAGTCATTTGAGACTTGATCTTTTGTGATCATGATATTGTTACATAATAATGCATCGACTCTGGGTAATTAGGGTTGGGGCATTACGGTTGGTATCATAGGTCGTTTAGTACAAACCATGGAAGCAAGATTTAGATAAACTCTGATTAGAGCACATTGACCTAAGATAGACTTAGAGGATTAGTATTGAAGAACTTCATAGAATTTTGGTATTGTAGAAATTTTGTTAGTTTTCTGAACAATACATCCATGTTTGGATACGAGCAGGTAGAGGCGGCTCTAGCATAGATGTACCTAGGGGTAAAACCAGAAAACACCTCTTTGAGCTAGACTCGAACGGGAACCGGTGCACGACAACGGGCCTTGCTGCACTCATGGTTACGACACTCCCAAGGGATATGCTTCTGATAATTCTCATTTTCTTTACAAACCATTTTGAAGGGTTTATGATTATATACATCCTCAAAAAAAATTTATTATGGATTATATCCATAAATAGTACATTTTATGTTAAGTGTTTTACAAATATGGAATTTTGTATTTTGATTCATAAACTGATCTAGTTTATGACATTTCTTAGAAATGGTACCTGGTAGAAGAAATGGAAACTGTATCAATGCACGCACTCCATTTACGAATTTCCCTCTTGCTCAGGATAATTATAGTGGAACTGATGATTCAACTGGTGCTGATCAGCTAATCACCATTCTGGCACAACTCACTTAGGATATGAATAATAACCTTACCAATATTGATCACCCTAATCCGCAACATGGAGGATCAATGTTAGATCACTTCATGAGGCAACAACCACCAAAATTCAATGGGAGTACAAATCCATTAGTACCTGAGAAATGGATAAATTCCCTAGAGAAAATATTTCAGGGTTTGGGGAGTAATGAAAGGGAAAAAGTTGTCATGGAAGTTTATCGCCTCACTGGAGATGTTGATCAATGGTGCCCATTGATACAAAACATGAAGGAAGATGATGAAGTATCAAAATATGGAATGGATGGAGTTCAAAGATCTTTTCTTAGAAAAATAATTTCCTCGTGACCATCGAGCAGAATGGAAAGGCAATTTTTGAGTCAGAGGCAACTCAAAAATGGGATGACAATGTCGCAAAGTATGAGGCTAACTTTACTAGGATAGTGAGGCATGCAAGATATTATATACGTAACCCAAGATGTAAGATTGATCATTTCTTTGATGGGTTAAAACCATTTCTCCATCGATCATTAGTCTCACAATATTTCTCGTCATATGAAGATATTGTCTCATGTGCTATCAAGACAGAAAAGGAATTCGCTAAGTCTTACGGATTTAAGGCAAAGCAAGCGAAGAAGAGATCTGCTGACAACTCTGGAAATGGAAATAAAGGGAAGAATGGAAAAGTTGATTATCCATTCTACAGTAAATGTGGGAAAAAACACCCCGGTACTTTCTTGATGGAAATGAGAGTCTGTTACAAGTGTGTTGAAAATGGGAACGAAGATTATGATTTCAAGGGAACGATGGTTAATGTAAATGTGGAATGCTATAATTGTAGAGATATGGGGAATTATTCAAATGAATGTCCTAAGCGTCAGGGGAACTTACCTCAGAAAAGTCCATGGGATCAAGGTCAAGCTTATGCTATCACTACGAGGGAGGTAGAAGCTTCAAACGACGTAGTGGTAGGCAATTTAATGGTTTCCTCAAGTTTAGAAAATGCTTTATTTGATTCTGGATCATCGCATTGTTTCATATCTTCCGAGTATGCTATGAAAATTAGATATTTCCAATTTGATTTAACAAGGGAGTATTCAGTTAAAAATCATAACGGAAGTATCATTGCAACAATTTTTTTTGAATCAGTCGTCATTAGAGCACCTAAATGTTATTTATTTTCTGATCTCATCGTCATACCTATGATTGAGTTTGATATAATCCTCGGTATGGATTGGATTTCGGACCATGATGTGAAGATTTTTTTTAACGAGGAGGTTATGATTTTTGATGATGATGATAAGTAACACCCTATCTTTAGAGGAGAATCAGCACCTCCTAGTTCTTACCTAGATCCACCCCCAGTAGCTCAAATAAATTCAATTATTGTGGAGAGAGAGAATTAAATTACTTTAGGTGAGGAGAGGAATGTTCAAAGAGAGGATGTACCTATTGTGAATGAATATGTAGATGTGTTTCCGGAAGATTTACCTGGACATACTCCAGAACGAGAAGTTCAGTTTTCCATTGATTTAATTCTTGGATAAAGGCCTATATAGAAGACCCCTTATAGAATGGCCACTGTGGAATTAGTTGAACTAAATAAACAACTAGAGGAATTCAGTAATAAGGGATTTATTCTCCCTAGAGTTTCTCCATGGGAATCCCCCGTTCTTTTTGTTAAAAAGAATGATGGATCTATGAGATTGTGAGTTGACTACAGGGAGATCAATGCTATAACAATAAAGAACAAGTATCCCTTACCTTGTATTGATTATTTATTTGACCAACTTCATGTTTCTCAATACTTTTCAAAGATTGACCTTCGACTTGGATACCATAAGTTGTGTGTGAAGAAGGAAGACATTATGAAGAGTGAATTTCGAACTAGGTATGGGCATTATGAGTTTAGATTAATTCCTTTTGGACTGACTAATGAAGCCTCTGTATTCATAGATCTAATGTATAGAGTTTTAAAAGAATATATCGATGATTTTATAGTGGTATTTATTGATGGTATCTTAGTATACTTCAAAAGCTACGAAGGTCAGGAAAATTACTTGCGCATTAAATTGAAGACTCTGAGAAGACATGAATTATATGGTAAGTTTAGCAAGTGTGAATTCTGGATTTAGGAGATTTCTTTTCTTGGCCATGTTTTCTCTAAGGATGGAATCTCTTTTGATCCTGCTAAGACAAGAGAAATCCATGAATGGCCAGAACCAACGAGTATAACCGAGGTACGAAGTTCAATTGGCATAGAAGGTTATTATACGTGTTTTGTCCAAAACATTGCCTAATTTGATTACCCATTAATAAATCTCACATGTAAAGGGGTTAAATTTGTTTTGACAAAAGAGTATGAAGAATTTTTTGAAGAAATGAAGAGAAGATTAGTCAATGATTCTATATTGAATCTCCCATCAGGGAATGATGGGTTCGTTTTTTATAGTGATTCATCGAATAAAATAATTTTTTGTGTCCTTATGTGGAATGATATATTTATTGCCTATGCATCATGACAGCTGAAAATTAATGAGAAAAACTATCCTACTCATGATCTTGACTTAGCTGCTGTAATATTTTCTTTGAATATATGGAGACATTATCTCTATGGTGAAAAATGTGAGATTTATACTAATCACAAGAGTTTGAAGTACATTTTCTCAATGAAAGAAATCAACATGAGGAAAAGGCGATGGCTTGAAATAGTGAAGGATTATGATTGCACGATACACTATCACCCGGAGAAGGAAAATAAGGTGGTAGATGCTTTGAGTAGAAAAGATCATGGAGTTTTGAACATGATGAGAATTGAAAGGGATCCTATTTTCATGGATCAAGTGAAGATGGATATGGGAATTTCCATGGAAGGTGAAACATAAATACTTTTTCAAATGGTTTCCAAACCATCTTTACTAGAAAGGATAAAGAGTTCTCAGACTGGTGATGAAGAGTTTCAAAAGAAGATTAAAGATGTGAATTATTAGAGATTGAATGACTTTGGGTATGAAGTTAGAATTTTGAAATTTGGGAAGAGGCTTTGTGTTCCCGATATATATCATCTAAAAAGGGACTTGTTGTACGATGCCCATAGTTCCAATTTCTCTATACACCCTGGGAGCACCAAAATGTATAGATATTTGAAGGAACATTTTTGGTGGGACAACATGAAGAGTGAAATTGCGGATTTGGTGTTAAGATGTATGGTTTGTCAACAAGTTAATGATGGAAGGAAACAGGCTGGAGGAGTCATGCAACCTCTCCCCATACCTGAGTGGAAATGAGATAATATCACGATGGACATTGTCATGGTAGTACCAAAGACTCCTAGAAGGAATGATGCAATATGGGTCATTGTTGATCATCATACCAAGTAATCACATTTTCTTGCTATAAGAGAAGATCTACCACTTCAACGTCTAGCATGATTATATATTAATGAAGTTGTGAGACTTCATCGATTGCCCCTATCGATTTTTTTTATTGTGATCCCCGTTTTACTTCAAGATTCTAGAAGAGACTTCAGAAGTCCTTGGATACTGAACTTTGTTTGAGCACTGCCTACCACCCTCAAAGAGATGGAAAATCAAAATGGACTATTCTAACCTTATAATATATGTTGAGATCATGCTCACATGACTTTCAGGGTATGTGGGATCAATATTTACCTCTTGTGGAATTTTCCTATAATAATAGCTTCCATTAAAGTATTCAGATGGCACCATATGAAGCATTATACGGAAAGAGATGATGCACACCAATCTTTTGGGATGAAATTGGTGACAGAAAAATTATAGGACCAAATCTGGTGGAGGAGACGATGGAAAAGGTAAAGGCAATCCAAAACCACATCAGGGCATCTCAAAGTAGGCAGAAGAGCTATGCTGATAACCGAAGGAAGAATTTGGAATTTCAGGTAGGAGATCATGTTTTCTTGAAGGTATCACCATGGAAGGGAGTTATATATTTCGGTAAGAAAGGTAAATTGAGTCTCAAGTACATCGTACATTTCAATATTCTAGAACGAATTGGGGATGTAATGTACCATTTGTAAATGCCGCCAAGTTTCTCCAAAGTTCACGATGTGTTCCACGTATCACTGTTGAGAAAATACATGATGGAACAAACGCATGTACTAACATATGAGGAATTAGAGCTTGAACCCAATCTGTCTTATTGGGAATAGCACATCAGGATTCTTGATAAAAGAGAACAAGTGTTGAGAAACCGGATGACTCATCTGGTAAAGGTTTTATGGAGAAACCATAAGATGGAAGAGGCAACGTGGGATCGTGAGGAACATATGATGAAGAACCACCCGAGTATTTTTCAGAAATAATATTCTAGAAATTTTGAGGTTGAAATTATTTTAAGGATAGGAGAATATAACACTCGAAGTTTCCACGGTACGCTTCTCTTTGAATAATACAGTAGCGTGTGTTGTACACAACTTCGAGTTCTAACACACTATAACCAATCAAACTAGCTGTTATGGATAGTAATACCCACTATTTGAAATTTTAAAAAATTTATCTCTCAAAATGGACTTCATTTTTGGATTTGGAATACCGAAATTAGCCTAGGGTAAAATTTTGGTACTTTTTGGAAAACTTTTATATTTTTATGAATAGTGAAAATTAATAACTTTTAATTAAAAAAATCTTTTTTAATCAAAATAATTAATAGTGATAAATTATGAATTTTAGTGCTTTTAAATTATATTTAGAATATATTTTTACTATTTAATACAATTTTTTTCATTGGACATAATTTCACAATTAAACCGGACATAAACAAATGTCAATCTATTGATATTTATTATCTCTTTAAAACACGCTTTTTATTTTAACAACGGGAATTAATTTTAAATTAATTTCTGCCAGTTCTGTGTTTTGAATTTGGAAAAATGGATTCCATTTTTGTAATCAGGATTCCAAATTGTTTTAATAGGTAACTTTTTTTTAGTGATTTTGACTAATTACTTCGGTAAATATTAGATTTACTATAGTTAAAGGGTAAATCCGGTAAATAAGGGTAAAAATAATATTATAATAATAATAAAGTACCCTAAAACGTGTCCTAACCTTATTGGATGATAAATGTCCAACCATGGTCATATTTGGGTCGATTTTGGGACCCCATGGAGACACTTGTAGGTGATAAGGACACTTTATATTAATTAAGTTAAAATAAATACAAAAATGACATGAGCATATATCTTTTAGAAAAACATTTTTACATAAGGTTATATATATTATATTTTAGACTATAAATATTCATTAAAATGGTAAAATTATTTCCTACAGAATTTTATTTTATTTATAATTTTTAGACATTTAATAATTAAATTTATTTATGACACAATAATGATGAAGCATTTTCCTTATTAATGAAAGAATCAAATAATTAGTATTATAAAAGTTAAAATAAATATAATTTGAAATTTCTGATGCGATCCATGAATTTTTTAGGTTAATATGACATGTTTGGATTTCTTAAATGAATTTTTTTTCTAATTAATAAAATTTTTATGACTTTATCAAAAATCAATTATTAAATATTGTCAGAATTGACATAAATGAGTTTTTAAAACAAGTATTATATTATTAATCGATATTCTATTCCTAAAAATCAAAGGATAAGAAAAAGGACATATATTATGATAGGTGTATCATTAATGGACCACTTGGGGGACTCTTGGATTTATATAGTAAGTTTATTAAATATATAATATAAAAATAAAAAGTGACATGGTAAATGTCAATTTAATTAACTAAGAGTTAAAACTAAAAGATATGGTTAATATAATGACCCAAAACTGTCTAAAATCTATTGGTTGAATGGATTTATACCCATACCCACATTAGAATGTGAATAATCTACTTTGGAGCCATTAGAAACCGAATATTAATATATTATAAATTAATACTTTATTTTTTTCATAAAGAGCCCCGCCTCCCCATTATAAAAGGACACAACTTCTAACCAATTCTTCACACCTTAAAAGCCCTTTGGATCGGCCAAACCCAGACAAAATACTCTCTAAATTTCCATCACTTCAACCTAGAGGCCTTACTGTGATTAGAAAGCCATCCTAAAGATCCCTTTTGATCAAATAAAAAGGAAGAACCCGAAGAATAGGTAATGTTTTCACCACCCCTTTTTCAAGTTCCTTTATTCTTAATATTCTTCATTATTTGTTATTTACATTCTAAAATAGTAACTCCAGTATCCTCTATATATTTTTATTTTATTATACATATGGTACAACCATAATCCATATTCTATCCATTCATTAAATGACATGTCACCATATGTGCGTACGTACGGCATACCGTCTCCACGTCGTGGTGTAATTGTTATTCAAAAACATTATTATTGGATGGGCATGATAATGATATGTAATTGATTTAAATAATAAATATAACATGACAATTATTCTGTATATATGATATACCATCCAATTATATATTATTTTAATATCAAAATAATGATATTGTCGCTCGTGCGTACATACGGACTACCGTCTCCCCGAACGCGATGAGATCCATTCACCATCGTATCCATGCAATTATAATTCTCATTTGATGATTAAAAATATTTTTTAAGGACTTGATATTATTCTGGATATGAATAATATACAACCTATCTGTAACAAACATGGCTTATGTAAAAAAATATATAAAAGAAAACGAGTAAGTTAACACCTGAAATGATGATAATTCTAAGATATTATAAACAAATCAATGATAAAAGATCATATATGATATCATATTAATGTATATGATTCTTGTATAATTTAATAACAATTATTTCACCATTATAAAGGAGGTTATCCTACCCTTAACCAAGGAAAAGTACAGTGTGAGGGTTTATTTCACAATCACTTCATTATCCGAGGTTGTTTATATGTAATTATCTATTGGGACCTTTTAATCATCCACATCCATGTTTCTTAAAAATTTATTTCAAATCATTATTACTATTTTATGGACTATGGTTTAATGTAATTTATACCCTTGTTGACTTTTTATAAGATGTTTATAAAGGAATATTTCCTTCGTTTTCCAAAAAAGGTCTTTTTAACCTTTTCGACAAAATTAAGGTAAAAATGTCTTTTTTAAACTATACCGTGGGTGTGGCTATTTTCCACCGTTATAAAATCATCAAAGCATCCATTAAAAAATTATAGGAACATTTTCAAAGTAAATTTTTTCTTTTAAAATTATGTGACTTTTAAATTATTTCAATAAAAGAGATATTTCTCTCAAATAGTATTGATTTCATCTATGTCAACATCCTTTTATGGATTTTAAGCTTATTTGAAGTTTATTTATTATGATAAAAAACATCCATATTTTATTGAAGGTTTTGTGATATGTTTGAATGTAGATGTGTTATTTTTATACCATTCATGGTTTATGGAGAAAGTATTGACATTTTCTAAGCTAGTATTAATACGAATGTTTGTGTTATGTTTAAACATTTTCATATGAGGAATGAATTGGACTTAATAAGTGACAGGTGGAGCTCGCTATAGATACTCGATGCATCAGTAGGTCTCATGAGACAAACTAGTGTCTTGGCACAAGGCCTTGAAAAAATATTATTTTTAGTCTTGTCACGAGGCCTTGGCTATGTGGTTATGATAGTCTGGCATTTTTCATTCCATCATTATGAAAGTGGTTATTGATATTTCAGGTGATTATTTGACTAGTAGAATATCCATGTGAATAATTAAATGGAATTAACTCATTTTATTTTTGCAATAATATGCAGAAGTTCATGTTTAAAAGGATTTTGTTTTAGTTATAAATTGCCTTAAATATTTATGCTTATTTATGAAAGTTTCTGCTATATTGTTATCCTTACTGGGCATCTGAGCTCACCCCTTTCTATGTCTTATTTTTTCCAGGATGTGAAGAAGTATTTTATGGATGACCTATAGGGATATTATAAGGGGATATAAGTGTAGAGACAATTTGTTGTTGTAGTTTTTCATTTTATGATGTAATGCAAACTTTATGAATGTATCTAGTGATTCCAAGGCTACCAAACTAATCAGACATTTGAGACGTGATCTTTTGTGATCATGCCAATGTTACATAATAATGCACCAACTATGGGTAACTGGGGTCAGGGAGTTACAAGAATGATCCACAATAACTAGCAAAAAAAGACTACACGGTGTGTATAAGGTCTACACGGTGTATACCCTTAAGCCCTCACATAGTCGTGTTCTGATGTTGGCATGGGCGTGTCTCAACCAAAGGTACAGAGTGTGTTACCCCCTCATATGGTGTGTACACCACCCTATTTCCCCAGTCACACATCCAATTCCACATTGTATCTCACCAGTCAAGACTACACGGAGGGTCCCATAGGTACATGGAGTGTCCTTATTAAAATTAGGAAGACCTGTGTTCCCTCCCACACGGTGGGTAACACGACCTTATACTATACGACATGTACATATATTTACAAGGAGTGTACTTAGAAAATTTTCATTCCTTCTTGAACAGAAGAGTACGTGGTGTGCATTCATAGAACCACACGCCGTGTGTTTTTTGTTTCACGACAGTAAACCTCAGAAGCTACCTTGGAGCCCATTTTCTTTAATTTCAAGTGTATGTATGCCAACTTACGATCCATGGGGGCCCATAATCCCCACAAGACAATGTTTAGCACCCAACCTTTCACATTATAGTAAAAAATGAAAAAAAAATGACTGGATCATGATCTGAAAAATTCTAGTCCCAGAGATCCTATACTTCTCAGGAACGAAAATTTAGCATCCATTAACCCAACTGTAACATGTACCAATAAATTATCAACAGTAGGTGTATCTATCAAGGTACATATCACAACAACATGAATTTCCTAGAACAAAATCTATCAAAACAACATGCATTTTCTAATGCACCTACATGGCGTGGAAACTATGCATGACATGTGATTCTAACATGTGCCTAAATAATGCATGATATAGAATACCCTCATCACAATAGGTGGCAAATAAATAGAACCGATTTAAAAAATATAAACTACACACCAAAATTGCATCATCCAATGGTAAAATATAATCAATTATAATAATCATAAATAGAAAATAACAATTTAATTCGAGGAAATCCAGCCTTTACCTACACACGGGGTAGCTACTCCGGGGAACAGTTTATTACCGAATCCCTTAATAATCTATCTCTTTCCGTTGTCGCCAAATACTAAAATAACCCATAGAAAAGAAACCCTCTAATACCACTTTGTAAAGTCTCATATCCGAGTTCCACACATAGGGTGCCCCGAACCCAGTTGGTCACATGACCTCATGATCATTTCCCTAAACGCCAAAGGCTGATGACTACCGGTGAGGGCCTAGAAATGATAGTGGGAAACTATGACCTAATTTTTCAATGTGTAGGGTAGTGGAAAAAGTATAAACATACAAATTTGGAAGTAGCTGACAGTATAACCCGGAAATGGAAAGTGGAAATGAAGTAAATGATAACCAACTGCCATATATATGATGATACAATATGTATCTAATTCTAAGAAATCTTCCAAAACAGGATACACTGCAATCTGATACAATAAATCACAAGGTACAAAGTGAAGCAAAACAAAACCAAAGAAGTGCAATAGGAATGCAGCAGCATCACAATCCTATGCTCAGACTCATGCTCTTCTACTCATCTGTAACAATCATGTACCTGTGTAGGGACTCTTGACCTTATCGACACCTGTAGCAATAAAATATGTTTGGGACCAAAACAAAACCCAAAATAGGGTGTGAAAAATAAATCCCAGTAGGCAACCACCAAAGTCCTGTGCCAACCTTTCACTGAAAATGTGAAACATTAGTGTGCAATAATGACATGCTGCAAACTTAAAAGTACTCAATAATTAACCATTCCTACCAGTTACATTTCCATTTTAATAATTATATAATAATTCAGTATAATTGAATTCTGAGTTTTCTGAGACTCGGCCTTGACCGACAATCTCCTATACAGGTGCAATAGAAAAAACCAAAACAGGCTATCTAACAAGTAAAATATAATAATAATACCGAGCTGGTGCTTTAGCTTGGCAGGTACAGCCTAATAAATCACCACATTGAATATTCAAAGTAAACATTGTCCTCATACATGTAAGTATTTACACTTAGAAAAATAGAAACAAAACCCTCAAGTGACTGCCCTCGGACATAATGAATATTTCCATCATGAATACGAGATATCTCCCTCATGCACGATAGATACTTCCTATAGGCGTAAGATATGTTTTCCTTAGTCTAAACAAAACATTTCCCTCATGCTAAACAAAAAATTTCCCACAGGATAAACGAAACACTGTCCTCAGGCGTTCCATAGATAAAGAAAGTAATCGGGTTGTGCCCAATGCATAAGCATGCAATTTAGATATATATTTCCTTTCTAGAAAACTCAAAACATGCTATAATCATGGAAAACCCACGGGTATTCTGGAAAAATAGATAAAAATAGAAATGAACCCTCAGGGTGTCCTTAGATCAAAGAAACGATCTCAAAAATCCATTTATACATATACATTAGATTAACTATGCAATTCTGGGTATCTCAATAGTGAAAGTCTCAGCCATACGACACCCCGAACATGGGTGTGTGGAACAACGATACACAAAATCAACTCAACATTTGGAATTAAATACAAGACCAACTACCTCTATCTCCTTTGATTGACACACACGAAAGGTGCTTCCCAAAACAACCAAGAACGACATAGATATGAGATAAAAGATTACCCATTCAATCCTAAATAACAACCCATAGAGAAATCATTAGAAGGAAAGATTCAAGAAGAGCGAAGAACATACTTGCATGGTTCAAATGAGATTGACATCGGAAGAATCAGAGTGCTGGTGAGCGATCAAGAGTTTCTCCAAGTCTCGGCCTCCTCTCCCACTTCTACTAGTGATCCCTCTACCACCTTTGTTGAATGAGGAGGCGAATGTCTATTTTTAATGAGAAAACATGACTACACGACGTGTAGTCTCAAGTACACGACATGTCCTATCCTTTCTAACTAGTCCTCTAGTGGCTACATTCCACCGCCTCACTATTCATCTGTTGATTGATTACATGGCATGTAAAACTATGTACACAGTGTGTAGTTAGTTTTTACACCATTAATCATCAACAAGCCTACACACCATATATTATCATCCCATACAGCCAAAGTACATTGTGTGTAGTTTGTTTTTTTACACCCTTAATCACTGACACGCCTACACACCCTGTATTCTCATCCCACATGGCCGAAGTACTCGACGTGTGTACAAAAGTACATTTCATGTACACATAAATTTGGGATTTTCCCACATTTCCCTTGTTTTCTCAAAAACACATAAGGAAAAGGAAAATAATAAACCCGTACCTAAAGAATAAGAATAGAGTTCTTATAGATCGAGACTATATGAGGAAAGCACAATATAGATAAAGTATGTGCTCTCATCCCGTTCCCTCCACTTCATTGAATTCCATAAATTGTGCCATTCTGCTACGAGATGAACCATTAAAGTTTCTACACTACATTTTTAAAAAAAATTAATTGATTTATTTTTCATTCCAACAGAGACCTAAGATTAAGGTGAATTAACCCCTTGGGTTGAATTCCTTGACCAAAGACACCCTAGTGGGTTTTCCATACCATAAAGTCCAATTTAACTTATTTTAAATTTTCGTAAAATCCCTTGAGGGGTTTTTACTTGTCAAATTTTTTCATTGAATTGATTAATTAGTTTGATTTGGATGATGAGAAATGTATAGTTCCCTTATTCACCTATGCCATGGATAATTTTGTAAAATTTCATAAAATGACCAAGTGATTATGACTTATTACTTTTGAATTAAATGGTTTCTTCCCAATAAAATGCCTCGACCAATATGCATATGGTAATATAAATTTCTATAAAAATTAAATAGTTCTCCTCTAGAAAATAAATAAATATAGATTTTTTTATGGTCAAATTACCTTACCTTACTTCTAAGGGTGAAATAGGGGTTCCGACATAAAGACACCTTGGACAAAACACCATGCATTTATGTTATATTATTAAGTATTTGTAAACATTTTGGGGATGAAAATAGTAATTCCTAGGATGGGATCATCGAGAGTTATTTATTTTTTACCTCTAAACGAATGAAAGTGGTTCCCTAAGGGAGACCCCTTGGATGGGATCAATAGAATGATTTTCAAACCATTCCTTGAGAGAGACTTGGGCCCCTACGTGTGATACAAGGTATGGACATAGAGGTTAGTTCTTGAAATTTTCACACCATTCATGGAGTGACATGTAGAAATTCATCCTTAGGTCACCATGGATGAATTCCTTAGCATTGGTTAAAACAGATCCTTTTGAGTGATACTTAGAATTTCCTTCTATATTCCTATGGATGGGTTTAGGGTGTCTTGTTATATTTTATAATTTAGGGCAAAAATTAATTAAAAATTAAAATAAATGATTTAAAATAAGAGTTGATCCCTCATTTTAAATACATAGGGTCATATCATCAAAGACAAATAAGGATCTTGGGGATAGTCTATTTTCTTATATTTCATTCTTCACTTTACAATTGTAGGATCCTTCAATTCAGAAGCACCTACTTAGGTCGTAGCTTGTATATTGGATAGATCCCAAAGTGGAACCCATTCTAAAGTATTTATTTATTTATTCTAAATTATATTTCAATTATTATGGTACACTACTCATTTTATAAAACACATTATGGAATGGCATATACACCACGGGTGATGGCCTATTGATATTGTATCTCATACCGTGCATGGGAAACTTTGGTACCCAAGTAGAATTTATGGATATATGTATAGACAAAGAGAAGAAGCCAACTTCTAATGCTTGATCAATTTACATTTTTTGGATGGAGGTTGGGAGTAGAGGACCAAGATTATGCTCTAGATGCTAGTCATAGTAGCTCTTCCCATTTTTATATATTGTGTTATATTTTTTTATATGCTTGTATCCTCTACCCTTGCATTCACGTTTGTAAAGTTATAGTACCATGGTCATGGTTTTGTATCTATTTTTATTATCCAGATTCCACTTATTTTTTATTTCTCTTGCATGATTAGTTCTTCTTATTCTGGTATTGTCTATTGGTTATATTTTTCTCCATTGTTTCATATTATATATTACTATTATGATCTAATATATTCTATGAGGTCTTGGTCTTCCTGAAAACACACCCTAGGTCCTCACTATTATTTGGAAGCATCTAGAATTCAGGGAGGCAAGAATGGGTACTTATGTCTACTCTCTTAGGGTAAAATGACATGGAATCCATGGCATGATGGTTCTAATTTCCTATTTTAATATCAAATATATTGTTTTTTAATATCAATCAAATAAGTCAAGATATTTTTTCTATTTTACTCTATTCACAATATGACCATATTTCTACCTCTTCACTAAGAATACATCCTTTTGAAATGTCATTTTATTTCCTTCATCATAAAATTAAGAGATACTCTACAATTTTCACTTCAACACATCAATATATAGTGTAATATTTTACTTCAACACATTCACACAAATAACTATTATTTTAGATACTGTAGTTTTAGAAAACTCATTATTCATAAATGACAATAAAACATCCTCTCACTTTTTAGAATATTTTTTTATATTTAAATCTCTTGGTATATTAGATGAGTACTCTTTTTCCAGAAACTATGAAATATACTATCATGAATCTATTAGTGAAACAACTAAAAATATATTTTTTCTTTTTATTTTCCCTTATTCATAGGAAACAATTGAGCATTAAAATTCATATTTAATAAAGAAATAAAAATAGTACGAAAACTCTTAAAATCTTGACCTGATAGGTAATATCTTCCATAAAATTCATCCAATATCTGAAATTTATTTTATATATTTATTTTAAAAAGTTCATATTTACTATGGAATTTCCTTCTTTGAACATGATAAATCCTTAGAAATCATATTTCCTAAATCTTATGGGTTCAAGTAAATACCCTTCCTTAAACCACTATCTTCTCAATATAAATAGGAATTGTAACACCCCAACCCCGGTTACCCAGAGTCAGTGCATTATTACATAACATTGGAATGATCACAAAAGATCAAGTCTCTAAAGACTGTTTTGTTTAGTAGCCTTGGAATCACTAGATACATTCATAATGTTTACATTACATCATAAAATGAAAAACTACAACAACAACTTGTCTCCACACTTATATCCCCTTTTACTATCCCTGTAGGTCATTCATAAAATACTTCTTCACATCTTGGGAAAAATAAGACATTGAAATGGGTGAGCTTAGATTCCCATTAAGGATTACAATATAGCAGAAACATTAATAAATAAGCATAAATATTTAAGGCAATGTATAACTAAAACAAAAGCCTTTTAAACTTGAACTTAAACATAATATTGGAAAAATAAAATGAAGTAATTCCATTTACTTATTCACATGGATATTCTACTAGTAGAATAATCAAATTAAATATCAATTACCACTTTCCTAATGATGGAATGCATAATGCCAAACTATCATAACCACGTAGCTAAGGCCTCGTGCCAAGAATACAAATAAGATTTTGTCAAGGCCTCGTGCCAAGGCAGTAGTTTGTCTCATGAGACCTACCGATGCATCACGGAGCTATAGCGGGCTCCACCTGTCACTTATTATGTCTGATGCATTCCTCATATGAACAAGTTTAAACATAACAAAAAAAATTCGTATTAAAACTAGCATATGAAATGTCAATACTTTCTCCATAAACCATGAATGGTATAAAAATAACTCATCCAAAATCAAACAAATCAGAAAACCTTCAATTCAATATGGATGTTTTGTTTCATAATACATAAACTTGAAATAAGCTTAAAATCCATCAAAGGATGTTGACATAGGTGAAATCAAAACTATTTGAGAGAAATATCTCTTTTTTTAAACCATTTAAAAGTCACCTAATTATAAAATGAAACATTTAATTTGAAAATATTCATATAAGCTTGTACGGGAAGCTTTGCCGATTTTATAAGGGCGGAAAAGAGCCGCACCCGCCGTATATGTTAAAAAATACATTCTTACCTTAATTTTGTCGAAAAGGTTAAAAGGACATTTTTTGGAGAACAACAGAATGATTCTATTGTAAACATCTTATAAAAAGTCAAAAAGGGTATAAATGAATTTAACCCATAGTCCATGAAATAGTAATAATGATTTGAAATACATTTTTAGGAATCATGGATGTGGATGATAAAGAGGTCCCAGTATATAATTATGTATAAACAACATCGGATAATGAAGAGATTGTGAAATAAACCCCTATCTTGTACTTTTCATTGGATAAGGGTAGGTTAACCTCCTTTATAATTGTGAAATAATTGTTATTAAATTATACAAGAATCATATATATTAATATGATATCATATATGATCTTTTAACATTTATTTGTTAATAATATCTTAGTATTATCATCGTTTCGGTGGTTAACTTACTCATTTTCTTTTATATATTTTTTTTACATAAGCCATGTTTCTTATGGATAGTTTGTATCTTATTCATATCCAGAATGATATTAAGTCCTTAAAAATTATTATTACTCATCAAATAATAATTATAGTTGCATGGATACGATGGGGAATGAATCTCATCGCGTTCGTGGAGACGGTAGTCCGTACGTTTGCACAAGCGACAATATAATTCTTTTGATATTAAAATAAAATATAATTCGAGGGTATATCATATATACAGAATCATTATAATTTTATATTTATTATTTAAATCAATTACATATCATTATCATACCAATCAAAATAATAATCTTTTTTAATAACAATTACACCACGACGTGGAGACGGTACGCCGTACGTACGCACGTATGGTGACATGTCATTCAAATGACGAACATAATACTGAATATGGTTGTACCATATTTATAATAACATCACAGTATGTAGAAGATACTGGAGTTACTATTTTAGAAAGGAAATAACAATGAAAGAAGAAGTTGAAGAAGAAAGAAGCTTGAATAAGTGGTGGTGAAAACAGTTCCTCTTCTTCGGGTTCTTCCTTTTGATTTGATCAAAAGGGATCCGTAGATTGACTTTCTGATCAAAATGAGGCCTCTATAATGAATTGAGGGATGTTGAAAGAGTATTGGGGTAGGGTTTGGCCAGACAAAAAGGCTTTTAATATGTGATGAATTTGTTAGAAGTTTTGTCATATTATAAGGGGGAGGAGGGGCTCTTTAGGAAAAAATTTAAGTATTAATTTATAATAAATTCATATTTGTTTTCTAATGGATCAAAATGAGGTTATTCAAAGTCTATGTTGGGGATGGGTATAAATACATTCAACCAACATATTTTAGACAGGTTTGGGTCATTATATTAACCTTATCGTTTAGTTTTAACTCTTAGTTAATTAGATTGACATTTACCATGTAACTTTGTATTTTTATATTATATAGTTAATAAACATACTATATAGATCCAAGAGACCCCAAAGTGGTCCATTAATAATACACCTATCATGATATAAGTCCTTTGGCCGAACCTTAGATTTTTAGGAATTCAATATCAATTAATAATGTAACACTTGTTTTAAAAACTCATTTATGTCAATTTTGACAATATTTAATAACTGGTTTTTTTAAAGTCATAAAAACTTTATTAACTCTAAAACAATTCATTTAAGAAATCCTAACATGTCATATTAACCAATAAAATTCGTGGATTGCATCAAAAATTTCAAATTATATTTATTTTATCTTTTATAATACCAATTATTTTTTTCATTCTTTAATAAGGAAATTGTTGTATCATTATTGTGTCATAAATAAATTTAATTATTAAATGTCTAAAAATTATAAATAAAATACCATTATGTAGGAAATCGGTTTTATTTCTAATTAATATTTATAGTAAAAAATATAACATATAATACCCTTATGTAAAAATTGTTTTACTAAAAGATAAATGCTCCTGTCATTTTTGTATTTACATTAAGTTAATTAATATAAAGTGTCCTTATCACTTACTAGTGGCTCCATGGAGTCCCATAATCGACCAAAATATGACCATGGTCGGACATGTATCAACCAATAAGGTTAGGACAGGTTTTAGTGTAATTTATTATCATTATAATATTATTTTTTACCCTTATTTACCAGATTTACCCTTTAACCATAGTAAATAAAATATTTACCAAAGTAATTATTCAAAATGTCTAAAAACAAAAGTTACCTATTTACACAATTTGGAAATCCTGATTAAAAATATGGAATCTATATTTCTAAATTCAAAACACATATTTGGTAGAAATTAATTTAAAATTAATTCTCGTTGTTAAAACAAAAAGCGTGTTTTCAATAAATATTAACTATCAAAATATTGACACTTGTTTATATCCGGTTTAATTGTTAAATTATGTCCAATGGCCAAAATTTTATTAAATGGTAAAACTATATTTTAAATATTCTTTAAAACAACTCAAATTCATAATTTATCACTATTAATTATTTCGATTAAAAAATTTGTTTTTAATTAAAACTTAGTAATATTCACTATTCATCAAAATATAAAAGTTATCCGAAAAGAACCAAAATTTTAGCCTAGGATAATTTCGATTTTCCAAATACCAAAATGAAGTCCATTTTGAGAGATAAAATGTTTAAATGTTAAAAAAGAGGGCATTAATATTCATAAAGGCTAGTTTGATTTTTTGTGTTGTGTTAGAACTCAAAGTTGCGTACAACACATGCTACTATATTATTCAAAGAGAAGCGTACCGTGGAAGCTTGGGGTGATAAATTCTCCTATCCTTCAAATAATTTACTCCTCAAAATTTCTAGAATATTATTGCTTAAAAATACTCGTGTGGTTCTTCATCATAAGTTCCTCAGGTTCCCACCATGCATCTTCCATCTTATGGTTTCTCCATAAAACTTTTACCAGACGAGTCGTCCGGTTTCTCAGTACTTGTTCCCTTGAATCAAGAATCTCGATGGGCTCTTCACAATAAGAAAGATCAGTTTCCAGCTCTAATTCCTCATAGGATAGTACATGCGTTAGGTTAGGCATGTATTTCCTCAACAGTGATACGTGGAACACATCGTGAACTTTGGAGAGACTTGGCGGTATTTCCAAACGGTAAGCTACAGCCCCAATTAATTCTTGAATTTTGAATGGTCTGATGTACTTGGGACTAAATTTTCCCTTTTTAACGAAATGTATAACTCCCTTCCATGGATATACCTTCAAGAAAACATGATCTCCTACCTGAAATTCCAAATCCTTCCTTTGGTTATCAGCGTAGCTCATCTTCCTACTTTGAGCTGCTTTGATGTGGTTTTGGATTTCCTTTACCTTTTCCATCATTTCCTCCACCAGTTCTGGGCCTATAAGTTTTCTTTCACAAACGTCATCCCAACAGGTTGGTGTACGACATCTCTTTCCATATAACACTTCATATGGTGCCATATGAATACTTTAATGGAATTTATTGTTATAGGAAAATTCCACCAGAGGTAAATATTGATCCCACATACCCTAAAATTCAATTGAGCATGATCTCAACATGTCGTCTATGGTTTGAATAGTCCGTTCTAATTGTCTATCTATTTGAGGGTGGTAGGCTGTGCTCAAACGAAGTTCAGTATCCAAGGCCTACTAAAGGCTCATCCAGAATCTTGAAGTAAAACGGGGATCACGATCAGAAACAATCGATAGGTGTACTCCATGAAGTCTCACAACTTCATTAATATATAGTATTTCTAGGCGTTCAAGTGGTAGATCTTCCCTTATAGAAAGAAAATGTGCTGAATTGGTAAGACGATCAACAATGACCCATATTACATCGTTCCTTCTAGGAGACTTTGGTAGTCCCATGATAAAGTCCATCATGATATTATCCCTTTTCCACTTAGGTATGGGAATAGGATTCATGACCCCTCCATCATGTTTCCTTCTATCTTTCACTTATTGAAAAACCATACATCTTGACACAAAATCAGCAATCTCCATCTTTATGTTGTCCCACCAAAAATTTTCCTCCAAATTTCTATACATTTTGGTGCTCCCAGGGTGTATAGAGAAATTAGAACTATGAGAATAGTCCAAAAATTCCCTTTTTTACATCAGGTATATCAGGAACACAAAGTCTCTTCCCAAATTTCAAAATTCCATCTTCATACCCAAAGCAATTCAATCTCCTATCATTCACAGCTTTAATCTTCTTTTGAAACTCTTCGTCACCGGTCTGAGAAATCTTTATCATTTCTAGTAAAGATGGTTTGGAAACCATTTGAAAAAGTATCGACATTTCACCTTCCATGGTACTCCCATATCCATCTTCACTAGATCTGTGAAAGAAGGATCCCTTTCAATTCTCATCATGTTAAAAAATCCATGATCTTTTCTTCTCAAAGAATCTGCAACCTTAATTGCTTTCCCTGGGTGGTAGTGTATCATGAAATAATAATCCTTGAGTAGTTCAAGCAATCACCTTTGCCTCATGTTGACTTCTTTCTTTGAGACAATTTACTTCAAACTCTTGTGATCAGTATAAATCTCAAATTTTTCACCATAGAGATAATGTCTCTATATCATCAAAGAAAAGATTACAACACCTAAATCAAGATAATGAGTAAGATAGTTTTGCTCATGAATTTTCAGCTGTCATGATGCATAGGCAATAAGTCTATCATTCTGCATAAGGACACAACCAAGTCCTTTCTTCAATGCATCACTATAAATAACGAACCCATCTTTCCCCGATGGTAGAGTCAATATAAGATCATTGACTAATCTTCTCTTCATTTCATCAAAAAATTCTTCACACTCTTTTTTTTTCAAACAAATATATACCCTTTACGTGTGAACTTTGTTAATGGGTTAGCCAATCGGGCAAAGTTCTGGACAAAACGCCGATAATAACCTGCTATGCCAATAAAACTGTGTACCTCAGTTATACTCGTTGGTTCTGGCCATTCTTGGATTGCTCTTGTCTTAATAGGATCAACAAAGATTCCATCCTTAGAGACAATATGGCTAAGAAAAGGAAATCCTAAATCCAGAATTCACACTTGCTAAACATCCCATATAATTCATGTCTTCTCAGAGTCTTCAATTTAATGCGCAAGTGATTTTCATGATCTTAGTAGCTTTTTATGTATACCAATATGTCATTAATAAATACCACCACAATGTCATCGAGATATTCCTTGAAAAATAAGTTCATTAGATCCATGAATACAGAGGGTGCATTATTCATTCCAAAAGGCATTACTGTAAACTCATAATGCCCATACCTAGTTCAAAACGCTATCTTCAGAATGTCTTCCTTCTTCACACACAACTGATGGTATCCAAATCAAAATTAAATCTTTGAAAAGTATTGAGCTCCATGCAGTTGGTCAAATAAATCATTAATGAGAGATAGAGGATACTTGTTCTTTATTGTTATTGCATTGATCTCCCTATAGTCAATGCAAAATCTCATAGATCGATCTTTCTTTTCAACAAAAAGAACAGGGAATCCCCATGGAGAAACACTAGGGAGAATAAATACCTTCTTACTCAATTCCTATATTTTTCTTTAGTTAAACTAATCCACAGTGGCCATTCTATAAGCGGTCTTTGATATAGGCCTTGATCCAGGAATTAAATCAATGGAAAACTCAAATTCTCATTCTGGAGGATGTCTAGGTAAATCTTCTGGAAACACATCTACATATTCTTTCACAATAGGTACTTCCTCTATTTGAAGATTACATTCCTCACCCAAATTCATTTCATTCTCTTCCTCCACAATAATTGAATTTAGTTGATCTATTGGGGGTGGATCTAGGTAAGAACTAGGTGGTGATGATTCTCCTCTAATGATAAGGTGTTCCTTATCATCATCATAAAAAATCATAACCTCATTCTTCTTATAATAAATCTTTACATCATGGTCTGAAATCCAATCCATACCGAGGATTATATCAAACTCAATCATAGGTATGACAATGATATTAGCGGATAAAGAACATTCATGTGCTCTAATGGGGACTGATTCACAAAACGTTGTTTCAATGATACTTCCCTTAGGGTTTTTAACTGATAACTCCCTTGTTAAATTAAATTTGAAATATCTAACTTTCATAGAAAACTGGGAAGATATGAAACAAAGAGATGATCCAGAATCAAATAAAGCATTTGATAAACTTGATAAAACCATTAAATTACCTGCCACTATGTCGTTCGGAGCTTCTACCTCAGCAGTAGTGATAGAATAAGCTTGGCCTTGATCCCTTGTCCTTTTATGAGTTATGTTCCCCTGACTCTTAGGACATTCATTTTCATAATGTTCCATATCTCTACAATTATAGCATTGCACGTTGATAGCAACTCTATTTCCATTGCAATCATGAGCTTGGTGTCCTTTTTTAACTCACTTGTAAGAGAATCAAATTCCATTCAAGAAAGTACTTTGGTGTTTCTGCCGACATTTACTGTAGGATGGATAATCATCTTTTTCCTCCTTCCCTTTATTTCCATTTCCAGAGTGGTCAGCAGATCTCTTCTTCTCTTTCTTTTCCTTAAAGTTGTAAGATTTATCGAATTTATTTTCTATCTTGATAGCACATGAGACAATATCTTCGGTCAACGAGAAAGATTGTGAGACTAATGCTCGACGAAGAAACGGTTTTAACCCATCAAAGAAACAATCAATCTAAATTCCTGGGTTATGTATATAATTTGCTGCATGCCTCTCTAACCTTGTAAAGTCAGCCTTATACTTTGCGACATTCTCATCCTCCTTTTTCCTTAGACTCATAAGTTGCATTTCCATATCTTCTCGATGGTCACGAGGAAAGTATTTTTCTAAGAAAAGATCTTTTAACTCCCTCTATTCCATATTTAATAATTCATCATCTTCTTTCATGTTTTGTATCAATGACCACCATTGATCAGCATCTCCAGTGAGGAGATAAACTTCCATGGAAACTTTTTCCCTTTCACTACTCCCCAAAGCCTGAAATATTTTCTCTAGGGAACTTATCCATTGCTCAGCTACTAATGGATTTGTACTCCCATTGAATGTTGGTGTTTGCTACCTCGTGAAGCGATCTAGCATTGATCCTCCATGTTGCGGATTAGGGTGCTCCATACGGGTAATGTTATTATTTATAACTTGAGTGATTTTTCCCAGTATGGTGATTAGCTGATCAGCTCCAGTTGTATCACTAGCTCCACTATAATTATCTTGAGCAGGAGGGAAATCCCTACATGGAGTGCATTGATTGGTACAGTTTACATTTATTCTACTAGGCTCTATTTCTAAATAATGGCATAAACTAGATCAGTTTATGAATCATAATACATAATTCCATACTTATAAAACCGTTAACATAGATTGAACTATTTATGGATATAATCCATAATCATAAAAAATGTTTCTTTGAAGATGTATATACTCATAAACCCTTCATAATGGTTTGTAAAGAAAATTAGAATTATCCTAAGCATATCTCCAGGGAGTATCGTCACCAAGAGTGCATCAAGACCTATTGTCGTGCACCAGTTCCCGTTCGAGTCTACCTCAATGCAGTGTTTTTGTGTTTTACCCCTGCGTACATCGGTGTCAGAGCCGCCTCTACTAGCTCATATACAGATAGGGATGTATTGCTCTGAAAACTGAAAAAATTTCTACAATACCAAAATTAAAGGATGTTCTTCTATAATAATCCTCAAATTCCATCTTTGGTCTATGTGTTCTCATTAGAGTTTATCTAAATATAACTTCCAAGGATTGTACTAAACTTCCTCTAATACCAACTGTAACAACCTGACCATAGTTACCCAGAGTCAGTGCATTATTACGTAACATTGGAATGATCACAAAAGATCAAGTCTCGAAAGACCGATTAGTTTAATTGCCTTGGAATCACTAGATAAATGCATAAAGTTTACATTACATCATAAAATAAAAAACTACAATAACAACTTGTCTCCACACTTATATCTGCTTATACTATACCTGCAGGTCATTCATAAAATACTTCTTCACATCCTGGAAAAAATAAAACATAGATAGGGGTGAGCTCAGATTTTCAGTAAGGATAACAATATAGAAGAATCTTTCATAAATAAACATAAACATTCAAGGCAATGTATAACTAAAACAAAATCCTTTTAAACTTGAATATTAGAATAATATGGAAAAAATAAAATGAAGTAATTCAATTTTTTTATTCATATGGATATTCTACTAGTAGAATAATCAAATGCAATATCTATTACCACATTCATTATAATGGAATTCATAATGCCAGACTATCATAGCCACGTAGCCAAGGCCTCATGCCAAGACTACAAATAAGATCCTGTCAAGGCCTGGTTCCAAGACAATAGTTTGTCTCAGGAGACCTACAGATGCATAGAGGAGCTATATCAGGCTCCACCCGTCTCTTATTAAGTCCACTGCATTCCTCATATGAACAGGTTTAAACATAACATAAACATTCGTATTAAAACTAGCAAACGAAATGTCAATACTTTCTCCATAAACCATGAATGGTATAAAAATTACACATCCACATTCAAACATATCACAAATCCTTCAATACAATATGTAAGTTTTTTATCATAATAAATAAACTTCAAATAAGCTTAAAATCCATCAAAGGATGTTGACATAGATGAAATAAAAACTACTTGAGAGAAATATCTCTTTTTTTAATCATTTAAAAGTCACATAATTATAAAAGAAAAAATTTACTTTTAAAATATTCCTATAAGCTTGTAAAAGAATCTTTGATGATTTTATAAGCGCAGAAAATAGTCACACCCACCGTATAGGTTAAAAAATACATTTTTACCATAATTTTGTCGAAAAGGTTAAAAGGACCTTGTTTGGAAAATGACGGAATGATTCCTTTTTAAACATCTTATAAAAAGTAAACAAGGGTATAAATTACATTAACCCATAGTCCATGAAATATTAAGAATGATTTGAAATACATTTTTAAGTAACATGGATGTGGATGATAAAAAGGACCGAGTAGATAATTACGTATAAACAACCTCGGATAAAATAGAGATTGTGAAATAAACCCTTAACTTGTACTTTTCCTTGGTTGAGGGTAGGTTAACCTCTTTTATAATGGTTAAATAATTTTTATTAAATTATAAATGAATAATATAAATTAATATGATATCATATATGATCTTTTAACATTGATTTGATAATAATGTCTTAGTATTATCATCGTTCCGGGTGTTACCTTACGTGTTTTATTTTATATATTTTGTAACATAAGCCATGTTTTTATGGATAGGACATATCTTATTCATATGAATAATGATATCAAGTCCTTAAAAATTATTTTTAATCATCAAATGAGAATTATAATTTCATGGATATGATGGGGAATCAATCTTATCTCGTTTGTGGAGACGGTTGTCCGTACGTACACACGAGCGACAATATCATTCTTTTGATATTAAAATAATATATCATTGGATGGTATATCATATATACAGAATCATTATAATGTTATACTTATTATTTATATCAATTACATATCATTATAATACCCATCCAAATAATAATGTTTTTGAAAAACAATTACACCACGACGTGGAGAGAGTAAGCCGTATGTACGCACGTATGGTGACATGTCATTCAAAGGATGGATAGAATAAAGAATATGGTTGTACCATATTTATAAAAACATCACATTATATAGATGATACTGGAGTTACTATTTTTGAAAATAAAATAACAAAGAAAGAAGAAGTTGAAGAAGAAAAGAACTTAAAAATGGTTGGTGAAAACATTACCTCTTCTTCGGGTTCTTCCTTTTGATTTGATCAAAAGGGATCATTAGGATGGTTTTGTGATCAAAATAAGGCCTCTAGGTTGGAGTGAGGTAAGTTGAAAGAGTATTTGATTAGGGTTTGGCCGAGCCTAATGGCTTTGAAGGTGTGAATAATTAATTATAAGTTATTTCCTTTTATAAGGGGGAGGAGGGGCTCTTTAGGAAAAACATAAAGTATTAATTTATAATATATTAATATTCAGTTTATAATGGCTCCAAAGTATATTATTAAAATTATAAGGTGGGTATGGGTTTAAATCCATTCAACCAACAGATTTTATACAGGATTGGGTCATTATATTAACCTTATCTTGTATTTTTAACTCTTAGTTAATTAGAATGACATTTACCATGTCACTTTGTATTTTTATATTATATAGTTAATAAACTTACTATATACATCCCATAGACCCCAAAGTGGTCCATTAATGATACACCTATCATAATATAAGTCTTTTATCCGAATATTAGATTTTTAGGAATAGAATATCAATTAATAATATAATACTTTTTTTGAAAACTCATTTATGTCAATTTTGAAAATATTTAATAATTGATTTTTGTTAAAGTCATAAAAACTATATTAATTCAAAACAAATTCATTTAAGAAATCCTAACATGTAATATTAACTAATAAAATTCGTGGACGACATCAAAACTTTGAAATTATATTTATTTTAACTTTTATAATACCAATTGTTTGATTCTTTAATTAATAAGGAAAATACTTCATCATTATTGTGTCATTAATAAATTTAATTATTAGATGTCTAAAAGTTATAAATAAAATACCATTATGTAGTAAATTTTTTTATCTTTATAATTAATATTTATAGTCGAAACTATAACATATATAACCCTATGTAAAAATTGTTTTTCTAAAAGATATATGCTCATGTCATTTTTGTATTTACTTTAACTTAATTAATATAAAGTGTCTTTATCACCTACAAGTGGCTCCATGGGATCCCAAAATCAACCCAAAGATGACCATGGTCAGAAATGTATCAATAAATAAGGTTAGGACACGTTTTAGGATAATTTATTGTTATTATAATATTATTTTTTACCCTTATTTACCGGATTTACCCTTTAACCATAGTAAATAAAATATTTACCGAAGTAATTATTCAAAATGTATAAAAACAAAAGATAACTATTTAAAAAATTTGAACATACTGATTCCAAATATTGAATCTATTTTTCCCAAATTCAAAACACAGAAGTGGCAGAAATTAATTTAAAATTAATTCCCTTTGTTAAAACAAAAAGCGTGTTTTAAAGAGATAATAACTATCAAAAGATTGACACTTGTTTATGTTCAGTTTAATTTTAAAATTATGTTTAATGACCAAAATTTTATTAAATGGTAAAAATATATTCTAAATATAATTTAAAACCACTCAAATTCATAATTTATCAATATTAATTAATTTTAATAAAAAAGTGGTTTTTAATTAAAATTTAGTAATTTTCACTATTCATCAAAATATAAAAGTTATCTGAAAAGTACCAAAATTTCACCCTATACTAATTTAAATATTCTGAATCTGAAAATGAAGTCCATTTTGAGTGATAGATTTTTTAAAATTCCAAAAAGTGGGTATTACTATTCATAACGGCTAGTTTGATTGGTTGTGGTGTGTTAGGACTCGAAGTGGTGTACAACACACTCTATTGTATTATTCAAAGAGAAGCATATCGTGAAAGCTTGGGGTGTTACATGAATCCACTGTAGTTTTAGAAACATTTATATAATGATAATTTTCCCATATGTGTGTCTTTTTGTGATAATTGTAGAACCTATTTTCTTCAATCTGTGACTTTTCCCCTAGAGGGAAGCATATTCTCATTGAATTTTGATGTGTTCTTCTTCAAACAACTTCTTGATGATTCCAATTCATTATCACATTATTCGACCTCGAATATTGGAAAATTTTCTACAAAAATCCCAGTATATTCACACTTGAAACACTTTAATAGTATATTACCTTAGTACATTATTTTACCATTTCATGCATTTTTTAAGATGAATGATATTAAATTAGTAAATTATATCTCAATATCTTTATAATGCTTTTAATTATATATATCTTATTTGGACTTATTCCAATTGTTTACTTCATATATTTAAAGGGTATATCATTTTAAACTAGGCTATTCATCTTGATAATTCATTCATTCCTCATTACATAGTTAATAAAAATAATTTTAAAATTATATGATGAAAGTTTATTATTGTCATGGTCTTAAGGTAACCATACATTTTAATTGAATTTTATCTAGAAGATGTGATGTGTTTTTTTTACATTGAATCATAAAATTTCTCACAAAAACCTATAATTTTTTTCACAAATTAATTGAATATTTTTAATAATTCATTAATAAATTCATCTACAAGTATTCAAATGTCTCCAAAGATGAAAATCCAAATCTATTATTTAGATTATTTAAACACAATTTTTTCTTCATAGATGTTATAAAAATTTACCCACATCCCTTTCACTGTATTAATACCTATAACTTCAACAAATTCCATCACTGATAGTAATGAATAAATTTAATTTTTTGAATGGTCATCATTCTTAATGTTCTTTCTATAAAACATTTTCATCTCAAAATTATCCATATGTTGAAAAACTCTATTTATTAAAAATTCAACAATGTCTAAAATAAAATATAATAGTTGTGTACGTAACATGTTTTTTCAAATTTTATATATTTTACCGTAAAATATCAAAAAACGCATATAGTTCAATGAATTTAAGTGATCTATTATAAAATATAAATTTTGAACAAATTCAACTTCGTAATATGAGAACTAAAAGCATTTAAAATATCTAAAATTTATATATATTAATTAGGAACATAGATCTTTGAATCCTAAATAAAAATAAATATATATAAATTGGTATTAATACCCACATAAATACACTCTGTTTAACAAACCTCAACCCATACTCCAAGATATGATGCTAAAGACATAAACATTACATTTGTGGATACGGTAATAGTGAACATGACCCAATTAATAATATCCAAAACATAAAATATAAAACATATATTGGATAACTCACAATGTAAAAGAAATATTATGTTTAGAGTTTTAAATAATTAAGATAAACTCTTACAAAAAAAATACTCATGTCCTTAAGTCATAATTTCTCCGAGACAGCCCATATGTTCTTATTTTACATTAAATCGTCATAATATACTATATTAAAGCATTATAAACATAATTCATTGAAAATAATTACTTAAAAATGGGGAAAAGGAAAAAATTATAAGGGTGACCCCAAATTTTCAATAAGGTTAATCATAAGAATTAACAATTTAATTTCATTAGTGAGAATAATATGAGAATAGGGATATTTTGAAATAATGACAGTCTATGAGCCTAACATGAGAACAATCATAGCCATGAATACCTAGATCAAAAACATGAAAACAAGTCATATGTCATCAAAAAAATGATCCATTAGAATCAATAATAATGAGCCATGTGATATCAATCTTGATCAAAGGAAAAATTTACAACCCATATCATGAATAATGGAAACATATTGGTATCTTGGGACTTTATATTCATATAACTCTTACAAAATCCATTTATTTAGAATAACCATATGATTAAATATGAATATAATTATCTAGGGAACATAGTAATTACCCAATGTATTAGAGTTATATATGGGAGTACCCATCGTATAAAATATATTGTGCTCACCTAGAACAATCTGGGTTCACCCATTACATAAAAATCTCTAAGAACCATAAATAAACTACATAGAGATTCCATTTAATTGTAAAACTAATAAAATCATAATTATCCTTCCAAACCATTATTTAACCATGTAAAATAAATATGTTTCATAATATTCTCATTGAAGAGTTATTATCCCATGGAAAATAAATGGGTTATATAACAATCTCTTTGAAATATAATTAGCTCATGGATAAGAAATAGGTTCTATTTAAATATCAATGAAAAAATCATAATACATCCAGAGAAATAATTAGTACTTTATCTTTACAAAATATACCACTAGAACATAAGTAAAAAATAACGTTTTCTTATTTTGATGATTGTAAACACCATTAAAATATCAGAAGTGTTTTTTTGAGGAATATAATTATTTCATATTGAAAATCTAATTAAAAAAATTCAAATTTTTTTTGAAATATTTTAAAAAATAAACATGGAAACATATATATGAAACTTAAATTAAAAAAATTTACATAATGGAGGGAAACTATGTTCAGTTCATAAGTGTTAAAAATAAACATTAATTTTAGAACATTTTTAAATAGGGAGTCAAAGGTGACCCATTTGGATAAATGTTAAAAAATTTCATTTCAAAACATTATAAAATAAGTTAAAAATTAATGAAAATTGGATATAATAAATAACTTATTTTTAGAGATAAAAATTATTGAAAACATTCTAAAAGACCTGGATATGGAATATAAAGATACAAGATAAAAAAATAAAATATCAGTATCACTTCCAAATGATTTTCTTCATATTTATTTAACAAATAATAGAGGGAATGGAAATGAAACTTGTTAACTGAATTCTTGAATAGAGGATAATATAAATAATTTTTTTGAGAAATTAATATCATATTATTTCATCTAAATTAACTTTTATCATAAATAATCTTTAAAATAAGAATATTGTAACATAAATCTTTTTCCACTTTGGTAACTTTTTAATCGTATGCCCCGTGAAAAAATAACTTCCAATAAGACTTAAAAAATCATGAACATAATTAGAATAATTATATAACATTTTATAGTTTTATTATATAAACCTCATAATGAATATAGGTTCATATCATAAACATATGACCCGAATAAAATAATTTGAGATAATTCACCCTTACAAAGATCATATCACTGAATTGAGAGAACTTTAAAGAGAATATTATGTGTAAAAAATGTATATACATATGAAACAAGTTTTTATATTTAATAAATCAATTAATATATCAATTTAAACATAATAATATCATAATTAATTCAACGAATATGTTTTATAACCAAATGAAAAAAAATTGAGTTAATAACCTCCTTACCACTTGATAAATTTTTAGTTTTCCCATCGAATAAATTAATTCAAATAGAAACCGAAATTACCATTATGTAATAATGATTAATTATATTAAAAGTAAATTGGTGATTATAAACCATAAAAAATGTAAAAAGGTGGTGAATATGGAATATATCTCATGGAAATAAAAGTGAGATAAAAAACAATTATCATCGGTCTAATTCTCTTCATATGTGTTCAAGCATCCTATATAATAAAATTATATTAATAACTTGATTAATTAATCAAATTTTACATATTTATTACCATTTTAATAAACCATTTATTTTATTCTTTTATATTTATATATTTAAATACTTATTTGATTAATTCTATATCAAGTGTTTTGAGGACTTTTGGTTCATTGTTTAAAAACGACTTCGGTGGGTTGAATGTCATCATAGAGGCCATTATTTAAAATTATTTATAATTATAATAATGAAATAATTATCTTATTTAACATAAATAATATTTTTTATGATTAATAATAAAATATGGTTATCTAAAATGAACTACGTCACGATCGTGGAGATTGTCAGTTATACCTGTATTATAGTAATGTATCCATTTTTCAATGACATTTATGGAAATAATTTATGCATTATTTTATCGTTTAGAAATTATAATAATATTATCATTATCATATTTTCTCTTCAAATGTTTTTTTATATTTCATCCATGTGACTTATTGATGATAAATATCATTTCACTTCATATAGGTGTAGTCCTTACGTCTATGAATGATGTTATCATTTTACAGTGTAAGAATGGAAATGTTACATTCTATTTTCATACAGAAATATTTTCTTTTAATATCATATTTATTTAATTTTCATCACATATATTAATTAACTATATCCTTATTACCTTCTAAGTAAATCGTTAGTGAAAAGTCAATCGCACTTTATGAGGCAATCGTGTTCTTTACACAAGCGCTGCGTTATTGTATCAAAAAAAGAATCTTAAGTAAGAATATATATGTTATATCATAACTCAAGAAGTATAAATATTTAATAAATATCATATATAATGTTTAAATACATAATTACAACAATCCATGAGAGGCGATGATAGAAAATGTATGATATCAGTTCGTGAGGTGGTAGTCCATCATACCCACAAATGATGATTCATAATCCATATGATGGAAAATGAGATGAATTTAGATTATCAAATTAAAATAATAATATAAAATTATATATTAGATACTTTTTTATTATATAATCATATTTTAAAAATATTTTAATGAGGTGGAAAATAGATAAAATGATGATGCTCAGTTAAGCATGATACCTCTTCTTCAGAAAAACTCCCTAGGTAAGTATCGAAAAGATTATTAGGATGTATTTATGGTTAAAATTAGGGATATAATATGTGTTTGGAGTATTAGGGAATAAATTTTCAGAGGTATTTTATAAGAAAATTGGATTTGAATATGTGAATAAGAGATAAGTGATGGTGTCCTTTTATAAGGGAGGTGAGTGGCACACTTGTAAATTTTGCAAAGAAAAAGGTGTATCCACATTTTTCACAAGAAAAATGTATAAATTTTTTTACTTTTGTTGAGAAATATACTTGATAAGGTCTAAATATTATAATAAAAGTATTTTTATACAAGTTTAAAGGTCATTTTTACCCTTTTTTAGTTTAAACCCTTTGTAATACTATTTTCACCCTAACAATGGTAATTAATTTTTTATATTTTAACAATTAATTATGGTAAAAAATTAAATTGACCTTATTATATATTATAAATTATTTTGACTCAAAATATTGAAAATATTATACCAAATTAAATTAATTAAACTTGAAAATTTTAATTCAAAATTAATCATGCCGATGTGGTGAAAAATAGGGTTTTCAAGAAGTGCATTTTTCATCTAAATGATGATTTCATATTAGATATAAGAATAATAATAAGTAGAAACATCATTCGATTTAAAACCAATTTCAGGAAAACCTCTTTTTACACCAAAATATTTACTTATACTAAAATCCAAAATAAATACGATTCAAATTTAATTAAGTGGATTAATTATAAAAAGATATTAATTTTTTAATTTTAAATATATTAAAAACACATTGGGATATTAAAATTTACATAATTTATTGAAAATATTCCTTTTTATAAAAATTAGTATTTTTAAAATTTCACTATAAAATAAATATTATTAAAAAATTCCCAAATTTTATCCCAAAGAAAATTTTGATAATATAATATAAAAAATTACATTTACAATATATATATATATATTAGTTTTTTTTAAGTTTCAAAAATAATTTAAAATATTTTTTTATGAAAAGAAAGAAAACGATTTTATTAAGAATGCATATTTTTGGAAAATAAAATTACATTACTAAAAATATATTGATTATTTACTACAAATTTACCAATAATTTATATTGATTATGATATATATATATAATTATTCCATAAATTATTTCATAAATTGTATCATTCTATACTCTCAAATTTAATGGCTAGGTTATAATGATTATATAATTCACAGGTCATTTAAGCTTGGTGTTGCATGTTTTATATGATATCAAGCACAACAATCATTGGTTTGTGTGTACCAAAAACTATTAAATAGATTTAATTTATTTAAAATGAATTATATGGTGATTTATTGGAGTGTTACATTCTCCCACAAAAAAAATCCACAAAATTTGAACATTATCTCCGTAATCATTGGTTGGATATTTGAAAATGAATTTGTTGTAAACCCACATCATAAAAAGTGTTAATAAAATTTTCTATTTAAAAGCGATAAAGTAAATATGAAGGTTATAAATAATTATGGTTTAAAAAGGTTAAAATGGAGGAAGATGATGATATATACATTAAATAAAATCATAAATAATTATGAAGAGTGATAGAGATCATTGATCATATGAATGTGAATGATTAATAGAATGTTAATGATCTCAAAACCTTAAATCAATGATGAATGAGAAGTCTATAATTTCATCATAAATGAATGTATTAGGATAATTTTTTTAATATCCTTTTCATATATTTGAGTAACAACTTTAATATCTATACTAAAATAACTGTGATATATAATCTATTTATAAGAATAATTTCATCACTTACCCAATTTACACCACAGTCTCATCGTCTTCTCCAGATGAGGAGTATTTCAGATGAATTTCTGATGCATGATGTACTAAAATCAACTTTTAAAGACCATATATCTATAAAAAGGGTAATAATCTATTCCTCCTATAATTAGACATTGACAAAAAAATGGCTAGCACATGGTGAGATAACACTCAAAATGGGTATACATTCATGTGGTACATTAATATATAAAATTTTATCGTAATACACATAGTTAAATATATATCATTCCAAAAATAAAAAAACTATATCCTCAAAAACCTTAGATTTTATCTAATAAATTTCTTATTATAGGTAAAAAATATAGCAATATTTATTTTAAATAACATAATTTAATTAGTTATCAAAACAATTTCCAATCCCATGACCATCTATATGATAACGATTTTGTTCTAAATTTCTAAAATCACATAAACCCTAATGGATATTAGTAACATGAATATTATTTCCACACAATTTAAATTCATACTTCATGTCAAACCAAATATTTATATATACTTCAATCTACAAAAATGTCCCATAAAAATTCATTAATCACTATATAATCACATAGATAAAACCTATAAAGGATATAAAAGAATTTGAAATTATCCTTAATCATATAGAACTATTATGGTATCCATAACTCATAATATAAAATCACATGAAAACATATTAATCTAAAAATATACCAACAATAAAAACTATTATCCCACACACCTATATCTGTATTAAAAAACATAAATATTTCTTTTTTGTGTTAGATAGAAATAAAGGTGACCAAATTTTTACCATATAAGATATAATATATCAAAAGGATATATTGGACCACTTATATTCTCAAATTCATTTTAGATTTATAGTTATAGAAAATTAGAAAATAGTCCAACATAAATAATACTTTTGTTCTTATATGATCATATCTCCTACTTGACCTTTATTTTATTATTTAACATTATGTCATCGTCATCATCAATATAAAATCCTTTTAAAAATAATTCATTCATCATCATTCATGATAACCTGGGGAAAGGAAAACATATGAAGGGTGATCTTAATTATTCAGTAAGTGTAAATATATAAATAATTGTTGAATTTCATACCTGGGAGTTCGATGGGAATAAGGGAATGATTAAATATTTACTATATAGGAGAATGACATAAGTGTATTCTAACCCATAAATACCATTATTATAAAACAAGAAAACATGGAAGAATTCCATAATGGTAAGATTCATTAGAACCAATAATCATAATCCATGTAATAACAATCATGATTGATTGAAATATATATAACCTATTGAATGAATATGAAAACTTGTCAGTGTCATGGGACATTATCTTCATATAACCATTTAAGAACCCTTAAAATTGTAATAACCACACGCTTGACTTCTAATATATTCATATGGAGAAAATAATATTTATAAAATGCTTTGGAGTTCTATCTAGGTGCACACATCTTATATGATAAATCAGGCTCTCCTGATGCAATCTGGGTTCACTCAATGTATAACAATGTCCATGACTATATATAAAGCATATTGAGGTTTTATTTCATCATAAAACTCATCATATTCAGGAAGAGTCATATTTTTTTGTTACATTATCAGGTAAAATAGTTGTTACTATAGAAGTTATTGTTTGGTACTGTAAAATCCATAACTATTCACATTTGGGCCAACGGTTTGGTCTTCATGTCCTTAAAAGGCCTTCGAGCCACCAATGACTATATGTTACTTATGATTTGGGGCCACCTTAAGGCCATTAGGCCACCTCAAGGCCTTCCTGATGCCTCAAGACCTTTGGGACACATGATGTAAAGATGAAAACCTGAATGATTATATAAAGAACAAGCTCAAGTGGTTGATTCAGATCACACACATTCACTAGAATAGAGCTATCATATTTGGAAGAATGAGAGGGTATGGAAATTTCTATATGTACCGGGCCTGTGCATATCTACATATGAAAACTCGCCGACCCAAAATGCATTGGTAGAGAGATGGTCATAACCCAGATTTTGGGGAGGGATGGTTCTAAGTTTTCCTAGTTTGGGATGAATTCCTCTAAGACATTCGGGTCATGTAATGTCTCAAAGACTACGGGCCTTGTAAGGGTTCCCCATAACCCCATAAACGGGGGATTATAAAAAATTAATAAACATTAAAAGCCCTCAGGTTATTAGAGAAGTATAATTATTAATTTCAAAACATTATTAACCCCTAGAAAAGAAACTGTTTCCATAATAATATCATTGAAACATGAATAACCCATAGAAAATAAATGGGTTCTATAGAAATATCTATTATACATGATTAAACATTTTAAAAGGAACAAATTCCATTTCAATATCTTTAAAACAATCTTAATATATCTAGATAAATAATTTAGATTGTATCATTACAAAATATTCGAATTTCACATAATTAAAAATTGTTTTGTTGATATTGATGAATGTAAATACCATTATAAGATCATTGAAAATATTTTTGATGAAAATAAGATTTTATTTTTGAAATTCACTTTTCAAAACTAAAAATTCACAAAATATTTAAAAAATATTTTTTTTAAATAAAATAGTAGTCATATAAAATAAAATTCTAGAAAAATAATATATATGACAATGGGCATTCCTTTCATGTAATAAGTGTTAAACATAAACCTTTTTTCCAAAAATTTTTGAAAAGGGGAGTCAAAAGTGACATGTTTGGAAAACATTAAGAAATTCCATTTTAGAAACTTTTAAAAAAGTTAAAATATCATATAAAATGTTTTTAAGAAATTATTATTTTTTAAAAATGACATTTTTGAAAACATTTTAAGAAATATGGATATGGAAGAGAAATATAATTGATGTAAATAAAAATTTAATATTGGTATAACTTACAAACGTGTTTCATTATATTTATTCAATCAATATGTGGGGAAATAGAAATAAATCATGTCAAACACATTCATAAAAAGTTATTAAAATTAGATGTGTTTCTATAAAATAATATCATATTATTTCCTCTAAAGGAACCTAGAACATAAACAATCATAAAAGAAAGGCTATTTTAACAAGAAGTATGCAACTTTGGAAAATATTCTATTATAAGACCCATGAAATAATAACATCAAATTAGACATTAAAAATCATGAAAATAATGAATTATAGGATATAAATTTTCAAAAGGTTTTTATATAGACCTCATAAATTATATATGTCAACATCATAAAAATATGTCCCAATGAAATTAATTTGGGATGATTAACCCTTAAAATTATCATATCACTTAATTGAGTTTTTATTAATGGATAAATTATACGTAATCAATTTAAGTCGATAAATAAATATATAAAATAACAATTTAGAGATAAATTAAACAATATTAATTTCATAATTGGGTCAATGAAGAAGTTTTACAACCCAATGAAAGGAAATTGAGTTATGGAACTCCTTATCATTTGGTCCCATTCAAGTCAATCCCATGTGATAAATTATTCCAATTGAATCAAAAAATTCAATTATTTATTTTGAATACCAAAAATTTGATGTATAATGGGTATTATATACAATAGAAACTGTATGTAAGTGGGGTAATATGGCATATATCTCACATAAAGTAAAGTGAGATGAGAAAAATTCTTACCTTCATTCTGACTTTTATCACACATGTTAGAACCTATTATATAACAATGTTATATTAATTATTTTATTTATTTAGATAATTTTATTATTTTATGGACTTATAATTAAACAAATGATTTTATTTATATCTATAGATATATTTAAATAATTAATCAGTTAAGTCCACATCGGGTGTTTCGAGGATATTCAGTTAATTATTCTGAAATGGATTTGTTGGGTTGATTGTTGTCAAAGAGGTCATTATTTCAAATGTCTAAATAATAATAATAATGAAAAAGTTATCATATTTATGAATAAATTATACATTTTAAATCCAATAATGAATGATTATTATGGGAAATCAACTACGTTACGATCACGTTGATTGTATGTCCTACATACCCATGAATTAAATTTCCATTTTTCAATGATCATTATGTAACGATGTTATAAATTATTTTATATTTCCATAATTATCATAATAATAAAAATATCATATTTTTTTCAATATTGTTATATATATCATCCATTTAATTTAGTGATAAAAAAATAATAACATCACTTTGTGGGGGGGGGGTAGTCCACACATCCATGAATGGCATTATCATTTTTTACTGTAATGAACAAAATGATTTATTATATTTTAAGCATGATAAATATATAATTTATATAATAATTATTTAATTTATATAAAATATATTCATTAAATTTATCCATCTATACTTTCACAAAATAGAGATAGTGAGAAATGAATCACATCGCATCTTATGGCGATAGTCCATCATACACATAGGTGAAGTTATCGTATCCCCCATGGAATAGAAAGAATGAATTTATTTATTTTATAATAAATACATATGTATAAATATGTTAAAAATATTATATATATATATATATTCTTTATATACATCATTAAAATATTCCACGTGTGGTGATGATGGAAAACGAATGACATCGGTTCGTGAGGTTGAACTCTACCATACACTGGAATAGTGATATTGTATCCCATTTTATGGAAGAGGTGATGTATTTCGGTTATGACCATAAAATAATAACATATATTTATATTAAAGATAAATTTTTTATTATATATTCATAATTTAAGAATATTTTATGTAGGTTGAATAATAAATGAAATAAAGACACTCGATTTAGCACAATACTTATTCTTCGGGAAAAATACTTTAGTAGGCACCGAAAGACATGTTATGATAACATTTAGTTGCAATGAAGGATAGAATATGTGTGTAGGGATGTTAGAATGACATTTTGGTATATATTTTATGAGTCAATGGAATTTTATATTGCATAGAATAAAGGATAGGCGGTGTTTTTCTATAAGTGAGGTGAGTGGCTCACTTCTATTTTTTGAAAAGAAAAAGGTGTAACCATGTTTTGACATTACAAAAGCCTCCAAAATGGAATATTATAGATAATTGGACCTTTAAAGTCAAAATATCTCATTAAAAAATTTTCTAGTCATTTTTTATGTCATTTTTACCTTATATTTTTTAATTTAACCCCCTATGAACCCATTTTCACCTTAAGCGAAGAAATGAATTATTACTCTTTTCACTATTACCTACGGTAAAAAAAATGGTTGGAATTATTAGATAATATAAATTATTTTTATTCCAAATATGAAATCCAAGTTACCAAATTCAGTTTAATGATATTGTTAAATTTAATTTAAAATTAAACCCGTAGATTCTATGAAAAATATGGATTTCATGAAGTGCATCTTTCAAGAAAAAGCTAATTTTGTATTAAATCTATGACTAATAAAAATCACTATATGAATATAAATTAATATTTAGTGATATTTAATTTATAAATTACCTTTAAATCATTTCTCAACATTTGTTTTTTAATTAATTAAAATGGAGAAACAACATTCCCTTTGAAACACTTTTTAGAAAAAAACCAATTTTTAAATACAAAACAATTAATTATATTAGATCCGATATAGAGATTTTTAATATGTAATAAAGTTGATGAAGTAAAAATAAATAATAATTATTTCATTTTAAATCATATTCCAAACATAATGGGACTCATAATTTTACTTCATTTATTGAAAAAATTACTTTTTTTAAAAAATATTATTATTTTTCACTATTCACTAAAAATATTTTTTTGAAAAACAAAACATTTCCTCAATAGTAAACTTTGATATTCCAATATAAAATAATTAATTTTATATTATTGAATAAAAATTATAAAATTTACCAAAATTAATAATAATAATATTTCACAAAAATCAATAAAAACATTTCTGATGAAAACATATTTTTAAACTACATAATTTATTTTATAAAAATTAATTGAATATGTAATAAAATCTTATAAAAAATTTATATGTATTAAGATAGTTATATATATATATATTTCTGAAAGAAGTTATAAATATTCATACCCACCAATTTATCAGCTAGTTTATAACGATTATATATTTCATGGGTTGTTTAAGATCAATGTTGCATGTCATATATGATATTGAATAAAAAAATTTCAGGACTGCATGTATTGAAAGATATCTAACCGATTAAATTAATTTAAATTGAATTATTTCATAATTATTTGGTGTTTTACTGTAAGAGTTTTGGTGAATCAATTTATAAAATATTTATATATTCCACCACTAATTAAACAACATCTCCTACTATAGATAATGACTTGACTACTCTTAAAGAATTAATTCTTGTTTATCACTAAATTGTAATATTATTAGTCACTAAAATTAATATATAAAACCCCAAGATCAATAAACATAGTGAGCCTATTATTTTTACAAGTTTCACCACTCAAAATGAATTTCAAAATCCTTAGCATGGTCTGATAAATCTAAGACCACACAATCCATTAGATTAACTATTAAGAATAAAAACAAGTGATGTTTATCATATAAATCATATTACATACAATTATCTATTAACTAATATGACCTGATCTTGTATAAAAAAACTAATGGTATTTAAATTATTTTGAAAAAAAATTTCCCTCCACCATGAGACTATTTTTCTATAGAATAGTATCAATTCTATATTTATTCTACATCCCACAATATTATTGTCAACCACTTAATGATCAAATTATTAGACCAATAAATATCTATTTCAATTCAACATTGGGTAATATCAATAAAAAATATATCTCTAAATTTCATTAAATAAGAAATTCCTTGAGATTCATTCCTTATACTAGAGAAATCCACTTATCCTTTAAGGGAGTCTGAATATTTCAGATTCCATATAACAATAATTTAAAAATAATATTAATGAATATTCCCTCCACGTATTTGTAATTTCCTTCTTCATCTTCATTTTTTCACGTGCTTCAAAATCCTATGTAATACTTCTCTTCTCTATACACATATACATTTTGAAGTACTATTATATTATTTTTCAATGGAATTGGGAATTTTATGTACAGATTTCATTGGAAACATTGACTCTCAATTTCATTCACAAATATTTGAGTTTTTTTATCATTCTATCCATTATATCCACTACAAAAATATTTTTGGGGACTTGAAAATTATATTATAATTAGATTATGAATCATACACCACCTCATCAAAAAACAAGAAAACTAGACATCACTATATATCATGAAATAAAAAGGGACTCCACGATACACCCAATGTGGGTTTTCAATAACTACATTAAAATGAACTATTCCTATAAAATATTTATTACATGGGAAACCATTATTATAGAATTATCCTTGAAAATTTCAATTTATATAAGTATAAAAATTTCACATACACATGAATTTTGGTGTGATGATGATCTTCATGATGAAAATAAATTCTTCATGGAATAATTTAATTTACTATTATAAATACCATGAACTTGAAAAATCATGGATTAACTATTTCAACATAATCTCTTATAATGAAGAACCAGATCATTAAATCATGATATTTCATACTAAAATCATGGTTTTATCACTTATATCATGGTGTGTCCTTTTTTCCTTAATAATAATTCATTTATACATTAAAATATTATAACATGAAAACTATCAATATGGATTGATCCGATCTACCTGTATTAAAACCTCATTAATAATTTACTTAAAAATATAATATTCCTTTATTAACTTATATTATTTCAAATCAACATCACCTCATATAAATGAATATTAGTTTGAATGGAAATAATATATTAAATAATACATTTAAAATAAAAGAAAACAAAACTCCATAAACCATGTTTACTTTACTTTTATCATATCTAATACATATACCCTTTCATAAATATATTACTATTAGGTAAATGTCATCCTCAGACAACATAATAGTCACAAAATAATCCATTCATTTATGGAAATGAAATATCATATAGAAAACATCCAATGTATCCCTAGGATATAATTGTATGGTTGAATTTGTTACATGACAGTGCTCTAGGAGAATCAATCTCACCCTATAACCAACTCTCAAAAACACATCTCATCCAACCTCATCCAATATCTCACTGGAGTATTCAACTCCTATATCCTCTAAATATTCTATATAATATGTTACAACTATAAATTATTTAAAGAGGGAAAAAATTGAGGCACTAGTATCAATCAAAATAAAAGTAAGAGGGTAGTAAATAACAATCGCCCCTCAAACCACATATAGTCCATCTATTTCATGAACTGATATGTCATGGGGATTATTTATTCTATCTCCTCATATTTTTCATCCCTTCAACCTACCTTTACCACCCCCTTTTTCAAATCTCTATGGAGATACCCTATGATTTCATGTTGGAACATAAGCAAGTGATATATATCCCATTGTTCAGGTATCCTACTATTGTTGTAGAAACTATTTATAAAAAGTAAGATAAAACTAAATGGTTATTCAAAAACCTATAACACCCAAATTATTCTTCTTCTAACCACCATAAAAATATATTCGAAATATTGAAAATAATATTATAAGAGAAACATCTAGATTATGGGGTCCCACCGAAGGACTACATACCATACATGCCAAATAAATGATATCACATTGGATGCCAACTCCCATGGCCATTTCAAAGTGTATATTCATTTAAAACATGAGATATTATAGTAATAGAACCACTCACAAATAACCCTACTGGGAATTACACATTATATATCATATACTATTAAAAAATATTCTCCTCCATTTTATCATTTCCCAAATTTCTATAACGAAACACTGAGAAAAGATCTCTGAATGGCCTCTGATCTCAGTCATCAAATATCACTATAAATTATGAACTCTCAAATTCTGACTTACCAAAAAATATTGGAATGTATTTCAAAAAATCCACTAACCACACCCCAAAATCCTAAATAAAATAAATTCAATGTTCATCATAAATAGATTTTGTTATCACTCAAGAATAAGATTCAAATTATTAAATCTTTCCCAGAAACACCCCAAACTTAATCCATTCGATCATAAACACATCAAAATCTCTCTTATATAGTGTCCTCCATTGACATTTTTATCCTCAGAACAAACTAATTACTAAAGTGACAAAGTGATAATCTCTCTTATGAATCATCTAAAAGATTTTTTGAATCTCCTCTATCCAACACTCAATCTCGTGACTAGAGATAGACCCCTAATACATCATTAAAAAAACTTATTCAAAAGGAATATCTATAGAGAATAATTTAATACACCACTGCATCATTTACCACTATATGAAACAACACCCCAATCACAAAACATAAAAAATAATCATGTAATAAATATATATAATGAATGAATATACACATAATAAGATAACAAAAAACTAATATACTATTCCAAATATACTTATCCATATGATTAAAATCCCCCAATTATATCATAAGGGTCTCTACTATGTCAACATGTCAACTTTAGTATTATTCATATACTATTTTTGATTAATATTATTTCCACACCACCCATGTAATCCATACCAGTTCCTACTTAAAAATCCATCGAAAAAACACTATATCTAATTTCACTCTATTATCACCTACCCTCATTGGTACCCAACTTTAGCCAACAGTGAGTTAGGATGTGACATATAAATCCAGTTAAACTGTCTTGTGTCATAGCTACAATGATTTATGTTATTCACTGAGACTTTTAAATGCCTTAATAATATGTTTATTTATGATTTTAATCAATGTTGAGGGTCCATTTTCCATTATAGGATTTGGATTTGGTTTCATGATTTTGAGTATTAATTCTAACGCATTTTTAGACGAGGTTTGAGATTTTTTAGAAGGTTTTGTGATTTTTGGGTACCCATGAAGGCTTCCAGCAATAGGTTACACCTACTAGCGACACCATGTAACTGTTGACCCTATCAATGTCCTATGTTTCTAGTGGGGTTCCATGAAGTTCCCTAGGGTTCTCGGTGGCCCTATATTGTACTTTCTTACTATGGAAATTATGTTTATTTATCATATGCACTTATAATTTATATCAATTTCTCTCTCAAAATAATATCCCTATAACAAATTCAAAATCCTAAAGGATCCACCATTTGTTATCGTTCTCCTTTACATTATACTCTCTTTAATAATTGTTGATTAATGGGTGTTTCTAAATCATTATTCAATGGAAATGAGTATTTACTATTCCATATTTTCCCCCATACCATTTTCTTATTATTTATTCTTCTCATACTATCTATTCTGTGGTGAATTCCACTTAAGAATAATTGATTTAATCTAAATCATTAGGTCCCACTTTTTTTTACTTTATAGAGGATCATATGGGTTAATTTCTCATCCATCAACATTTTTTCATTTGAAAAAGTTGAGGTTGGTTTTATTCAATATCCTTATCCTAATGTCCATTGAATTTTTTTTTAATGAAATAATCCTCTTTTTAAAAATATTGAGAGGGTACCATTACATGGATTAGAGGCCTATAACACATGGATTGAAGAACCATGGGCACAAATCCATTACACTTTTAGAAGAAACAGAGGCCCAATGGTTGAAATAATCTACTCTAACAATCCCTCTTCACAACCCTTCAAGTGTCTCTACATAACCTTCCCTGATGTCACAAGTTAGCATAATATTACCCTGCACAAGGATACATGTGACCATTTTTCAATAGTGTTTCCACCTTCTCCCTTCTGGGAAACATCTAGTCATCTATAATTGTGACTATTACCAGAAGACTAAATTAGATGATAAATACCATTATGATTGTACCCCAACTATCGTTCATATTACTGCACCTTTCATGCTACTCTAATATATCATATCAATAGTTCCATATAAATTCTTCCCCACCCATAGTTTAACCAATGTTTCATATAGTATTATGAGGAGGATTTTCAACTCCTATAATCCTCCAACTAGTAGGTATGTTTCTACTATATATACATATATTATGGGATTTATGGTGTGTTTCTTATAATTAATTATGGTTTTCAGATTCTTTGTTTGGGGATTGTTTTTGAAGATGATGGTGACATTTTATTTTTGGGTTTTTTGATATTATATGATGTTTTTATTATTTTTATTTATAGTGGTTATATAATTGTGGTTTAATGGTTTTTTGGAGTTTTTGTGGAAATTGAGAATTTGAAAAACACATATAATGAAATGGTAAGTTGGCTTGAATCACTATTTGATTCATGGTATATTTTTTTACATTTCAGCACGTAGTGTTTCCTAAATTAATTATTAACTTTAGGTATATTTTAAAATATATAAATTATATATTTTCAACTATATATTTTATTTTATTATTTAATTCGTTTAATGATATTATTTTGGATCATTGTAGTAAAAATCCTCTTCTTATTGATTACTTTCTAAAATTCTTTGAACTATTATTTGTTTTTTTAATTACATATATGTATTTTTCTATAATATAGTTGAGTTTCCTTTGACATGTTCACTTGGAAACCTATTTATAATTCATAAAACAAATCTCTCTCAGCTGAAAGTGTTGGGAATATCTTTTGATGTTATTGATGATCATAAATAGTAAATTTTAATTGGTTTATCATTGAAAACCATCTCACGAACAACAAAAAACTCATAACGCTAATATAGAATAAACATTTATTTTTGGTAAAAATTTAAAATATTCTGTAATTAATTTTTTCCCAAATATAAATCTCATTAAAAATCACTTATTCCCACTTAAAACATTACGATCTATAAGATAACAATATATACATCACCTATGTTTAAGGAATAGATTTTGTGGAAATGTTTTGTTATAGTTTATGGGGTGGGATAAAATATTTCAAGATGAGAAGCCTAATATTTTTTATAGATACCTTAACATGAAACTTTAAAACTACAAAAAAATTTATATGGGTTTAAATGTATGAAATTTTTTATAAAAAACCTTTTTTAATTTTTTTCCCTACAAGTAATAATTTATTAATTAAAGTCCTACGTCTTCTTTTAAATTTATTCATTAAATGGTTTTACTAAAAAAATCATGGGTAATATTTTGTAGTTTCTAAAAACATGATTTTAGATGAAATTAATTTCTCTCAGATATCAGTTTAAATTCAAAAATTACGATTTTTAATATAATCTAGGTCGTTAAAAATTATTAATAGTAGTAGATAATAATTTTTGAGTTGATTATATTTCTTCTTGGCTCTCCCATGGTTTTATTATATCATGAAATTCCACTTATATAATTTATTTTAGAACCATGGTTTTTACATGTGTAACTAGTTATTCTATGATAATGAATTACATATTGTCTTAATTGGTACCCCTATAGTATGTTTAGGGGTTCAGATTAGTCAACTTGTATGGTTCCATTTCAATGTTTCCAACATGTTTTATTATTTCATGATGGAAATTATTTCTTGAATTTGAATAATGATTAATTCTTTTTAATATTCTATGTTGAATATTAAAATAATTATATGATTTTATGATTTTTTTTCATCCTGATCATGAGTATAATTGTTTTTTTGACAACCGTATATAATTTTTTTTATAAAATCATAATGAGTGACAATATTGGTGTATTTTATTGATAGGGGTTTCCATTTATTTTATAGGAAATAGTATTTTTAAAATATATCAATTATATTGATAAATATATTAGTAGTTTTATTTTAAGCATGTCCAATACATCTGGTTTTTCTATGTTATTTCTGAAATTATGAAAAAGGGTGTATAGTCTAGATATTAGTATTATAATAATTTAAAGTTGATATAATGGATATAGAAATATAAGTTGTTAGGGGATATGAGACATGATTTCTTTGAATTGGTATGAGAAGTTTTCTCAATGCCCAAAATCATTATACTAATACCCTTACTCTTTAGAATGCAATATGCGATTTTCATGGATGGTTTTCCCTTGTTAATATACCTATGATGCTTCATTAAGTCTATAGATTATTTTTATGTATTTACTAATATTTGTGGGTGTATATGAATAAATATTTAGGCTATTAATATTTACTGAGTTTTCCAACAATAAGAGATGGACCGACATTATTGTCTTAGATTCTAGGTCATGGCTAAAAGCAGATAGTATAGGTATAGACCCACCCTATAATGGGGGTTATAACCCATACCTCCTAATGGTATTAGAATTGAATTTCTATTTATCTAATATTTTTTCTTGTATATAAATTTCTTAATTGTTTTGTTATATACATATATAAGTTTTTGGTCCAAATCATATATACAACAGCGATATCATTATTTTGTTGAGCCACAGTTGGTGGTTTCTTGTTGAGTATTATAATATCACACCGTACATAAACACATCAAGGTAATATAATACTCACTTATATTTATTTTTAAGATCATAAAAGTTTTGGTATCTATTTTAAATTTTTATCATGTTTTTTATCAGAGTGATATGCATAACCACTTTAGGGATTGAAGCTATAATATATTTTCAGAGGTCTATTTTGGCTCATAGCTTATATCCCTTTTGGATAGTGTTTTTCATTGGTCCATTTTTTATTGAGTGTTTAACCTTATTTGGAATATTTGTGATTTTTTTATATTGGTGTTTTATGCTTCTATGAATAATGTTTTACTTAATTTTCAATTATGATTTCTATACTGTATCTTATTTGTTTTATCACTTTGGTTTTTTTATTTTGAGTCATGTGACATTCAAATTATTAATGACTAATTTTATATATAACTCATCCCTGAAATAACTTATTGTTCTTGATAATAGATTATTATTTCTATTCATACCATACCTTCGGGTATAACATTAATTTTTTATTTACTGTTACTTCTTTATATTTATCTCTATTAAGCCTTTATGTTTAACTTTAAATAATAACTCTTATACATTGACTATATTTCTCTAAGTAGAATACCTTGGTTTATAGTTTATATTTAATATCATGTAATAAATATACTTTATTGTTAAACATTCATAAAAATAATGATACTTTTTTTTTGTTAAATTTTATATTACTGAGCGTGTTGCTGTATTCAGTTTTTTTATATTTATGAGAATATTTTCCCATTTTAAGTGTACATAATAATATTTCTCTATATTTTTTTTGGGATGATAGGTTTCACATTCCCTCTAAAAATATATTATGTTTCTTACTAATTATATTAGTGTCGAACCTATGTCGTTCTCTTCATAAGTAATTGAATTAAACAACACCAAATAAGTATGAAGAATCTTTGAAAAAACAAAAATGTGGAAAAAAGGTAGAAAAAATGTAAACAACTTCGATGAAAACACCTATATGAAAAAAATTAATATAATATAAACATTCATTTAATCTTTTTCATTTTAACTAAATTTTAAATAAATTTGATTATTATTCATCAATTTATAACCCCTGAACCTTATGAAAGATAATAAGACAAAAATGTTTAGAATAAATAAACTCTAAAGACAACTTCAGGATTTTGATTCATATTACCCTAAAATGATTATAGACCTAGATAAAACTTTTGATCCATTAAAAATTAGGGTAGAACCACCACTCTATTAATGAGAATGTTTTCTATTTTGGGGTTATATTTTACCTCTAAAAATGGATCCCATATTGATTTGATTTTATGATTAATGTGATGCCATCACAAATCAAACATTACAATAATATTGTGATTATTTTGATCATTTGAGTGATTTAAACATTACCAACAGATTTAATTAACCATATATTTTATGACATTGAGTACCAGGATTTAGGACAACAAATTAATGATTTATATATTAGATCAATCACAAATGAAACAACTTTGCAATGGGTATAATGATTATATTTGAGATGATTTTTATAAGAAATGGTTTGAAAATGTATAACCCAATATCATATATTCTCTTATATTCCAATAATTAGGAGAAAATGAAAATAAGAGGATTTTAAAAAATATAAGATATATTAAACATAAATTCATATTATTATCATAAAAGTTGTGAGGCAAGATGTAAAAGGGGTGGAGTACCTTCATGGAAGTGATCCTTTCCAAATAATCATTCTTCAAAAGCTTTAGTGAATTTCTTAAATCCCACTCACATTATCTTAAAACTTTTAAATCCATGATAGTTACTACCTTATAGTGAAAAAAAAATCAATAAAATGGAATGGGGGTGTCTGGGAAAAAATATTAAAAAGGGAACATTTGTAATTCTTCCTCTACAAATTATTCTATATTTAATAAAAACTTATTCCACTTTCGGACATGAATCAGATATCTTCACTATTAAATGAATTTTTAAAAAAAAATTCCCCAAAAAAATGTAAAATTATCATCCCAATTATGGTTTTTATGTAAAAGTTATGTCTTGTATGGTGATTTAGTGTCTAATATACCGAATCTAGCCTATCTATATATTAATAGACATTTTCCACACTTCAAATGTGGGATCATTATTGTATGTCAAAAAAATAGTAAAATAGTATTGAATATTCAATAAAATTTAAAACCAAAATTCATCACATGGGTACTTTTATAAAAATTTTACTAGAGTTAAATGAAATTAAATGAATAATTTTATTTGGAATTTTTAAATTAGATAACAAAATATAAATTTCCTTTAAATCATCAAATAAAGAATAATTTGGTGAAATTATGACAACACTGATCAAAAAAATATTCTATAAAAAGATGGTTTATAAACTCCCCAATAAATACCCCTTTTCACTCTTGGGAAAATTCACATGTCATGAATGTTTCAAAATGTTGAATTTTGGAATTTATTAATCCATAAAAGAAGTAAAATCATAAAAAAAATTATAAAAAAAGTAAATATAAACAAATTAGTAAACAATTTTCTCATAAATTGTATCAAAACATATCATAGGGATATCAATTTCACAAAATAGGTGAAAACAAATTATGAGTATATTATTCAAGAAAATCCCCTTGTGTGTTTCTCCAAACCATTTCAATATTGTCTCTCCAATATTTATTCAATATAATTAAGCCATGAAAAACTTTTCTATTTACACGATACTATTGCACCAAACCAATTCTATATTATTTGAATTAGAATTATATACCTCAGTCACTTAATTATTCTGGGAATTCAAAATTTAATATCTCTACCTAGATATCCCCATATGTTGTTAATTTCATCAATTCCCCCTCTTTTTTTTTGAATTTTTTTTCTGGGAATACAATATTCAGATATCAGGTACACATGCATAATTAAATCGCGTATAAAAATAAAATTTATCCTAAGTTAAAACAATTTATGGAAATATCATAATATTATGATAAAAAATTACATAACATTATTATACCATCAATTGGGTAAGAAAAACCTAAAAATTGATGTCTGTGTGTTATGTTTTGTGGAGTTATTAAATGAAATAATTTTACTATAAAATCCTCATAGTAAATGATGTCAAAATATAAAAGGACTCATAATCACATAATGAATCATGTCATTGACCAACATAAATTTACAAAAAAATCAACAAAAAAATGATGAATACTTTTTCATTCTTAACATTCATCCTATAATATTTGAATAATCCGATGTGAATTTTCAATAATTTTCGAAGAATTAATGAGCATGTGAATTTTTTTTAGAAAAAACCATAATGAATATAAATGGTATTTTATAACCTCCCCTAAAAATAAAATTTTACATTTTCCACAAAAAAAACACACATTATTATGAAAAATAAACATATACAAATATGAGATAAATAAGAATACAATAATGATGAAAAGACACAAATAGATTAATATTTCAAACTTGGTAAATGTTAATCACTCCATAAGGAATCTATAATACCTATAAGAAATATATATATTAAATTTAATTGAAAAATATGAAATAAAAATATATTAAATTGATGAATGAAAAAAGAATCAAGTAGTTGCTTCCCAAAAGAGATTCATTTATACTATCTATAATAATGTATTTTAATAACCTATCTCAAATCAAAAGGATACTTGGTTTCATTTATAGGAACCATCACAAGTTTGTATCTCTAATTGTCCTCCAAAATCACTTCATATTAATAAAGTATCAAAATATAATTAAATATATTTTTCAACTACTCGGTTATCCACTTCAATATTTCAGGGATGGTAAAAGAAAATATGATTCCTTCATTTTATCTTCATCATAAGGAATTGTGTTGTATAGTGGGTTTTGAATGAAAATTATATAAAGTTGGAGTCCTCTGAATTTAGCTTTAAAAGTTTTTCCCTAATAATATTCCAAGTGTCTTATATATTCTTCAAGTTCCTCACTAGAAACCATAAGGGGTTTTCCATGATTTATTTAACATTAAAATTACCCCATGTGGTATCCACATTACAATATATAGTATAAAACAATTACATTAACATATAATTTTAAAAATAATGAAATTGTTTTCCGTTTTATCTAGGAAATATAAAAATAATTTGTGTAAATATACCTAGAATATCTCTTATATTAATAAGATTTTATCATCATTTTCTAAAGAAAGTATTTAGAAAACAATTTATTTTAAAAGGAATATTATGAGTATATAATTTCCCAATATTCCTCAAATTACATAATTTCATTATCACATAAGGAAATAAAATTATTATTCATTATCCATCACTTGTTCTTCTGTTTTATTATCCATATTTTTGAATTAAAATTATATAAAATAATTTATCTTAGTAATTTTGATCTTTGATTCCACATTTTTAATCATCGACCTAAGAAACTCAGCTTATCATTATCTCCATATCTCCTATAACTGAAAATAATTTCATGTTCTGGTCTTGTAATTTTCTCAATGGATAGGTTGTGTAATCATTTTGGTATGTTAGTCATGAATCTTGAAATTTGATCCCCTCATGCATTTCTTCATAAATCATCCCATCATCTATTGAAATATAATTTTTTATGGGATCTAAGTTGTTTTTTCAAATCTTATTGTCCAATATTTGATGCTCTTTTATGAAATTGATGGTAAATTGTGTATAATAAAAATAACTCAGCCTAAATAATAAGTGGATAAAACACTTACCTTCCCCAAATAGTTCCAATTTGATAATTTTTATTGTATGTTATATAAAAAAATATTATATTTTTTACAAAGTGTATAAAAGATGTTAGTCTATGTCATTCCCTTAATGAGGAGGTTTATTAAATACCCCAAAAGTTTTTCCAATAATAAAATAATATAAATAAAAAATGGGGATAAAATGAATATAATAATAAAGTAACATCAAGGAAAACACATATATAGAAAGATGTAGTTGAAATAATGTAACACTTCATTAATAAATAGTCATAATACTATATGTTTAAATCCATTAAATTATGATTCCCTAATTGGTAACTCCAATAACCTAATGAAGATAACAAGACCACAAAGATGGGAAGAAATAAACCCTAATAAAACTTCTATTTTTTCAACCATGACTCCCTACATTGATTTTAGTCACAAAAAAATATTGATTAGTGGAAATTTAGGTTAACAAATAAACATTAAATATTATATTGGTTTAGTTTTGGGAATTATATTTAAACCATATTAATTTATCACAACATTATTAAACTTCTCAATTAATGTATTTCTCTCACAAAACAAATAACCTTCACCTCACTGGAAAAGTGTGAATCATTCAAGTGATTTAAACATTAAAAACTCATTTTAATAACCATAATTATATAAATTACAATGAGTAATTGGATTACAAGTAACTAATGAAGGAGTTAAGGATTAAAACATCCATAAAAAGAACTACCCTATCATTGGTGGGATTATAATCATGGATATGGTTTTCATAAGAAGTGGTTTGAATGCATATAACCCAATATAGTATCCACTATTATATTATAGCATATAGAAGAAATAGAGAGAGAGGAAAAGTGAATAAAAAGGAAGTGGTATTGATGATAATGTGACATTTGAGGCATAAATTCAATAAAATAAGAAGTTGATTAACAAATGAGCCTTATTAGAAGATATCCTTTCCAAAATCCATCATTATTCAAAATTGATAAAGAAGTTGTATGAACCCAGTCCCATCTACTAAATCATTGAAAATAATTAAAAACCAAACCAATTAGTTAAAACAAATACATTAAATAGAGTGGGTTCCTAGGGATTGAAGTCAAAACAATGGAATATAAGGAATTATACCTATGAAATTTACTTCATATTAAAGAACCATTAATCTTAGTTCCCATTATAACAGTTAACAATCCAATAGAATAAAATTAAATAAAATTATTCCTCTAATATTTATAAAAAATTTTCCCCAATTTTGGTATGGATTAAATGGTTATGTCCTGAATAGTGAGGTAATGTCCAATATGTCGTATTCATCCCAACTCTAAAATAATTTCTACTTCCACACATTAATTGTGGTTAAATATTTCATCGTAAAAATAAATTATGTTGTAAAATTGGTAAATAATATTTCTGGAAAATTTAAAAATTATGCACATAATAGATATTATTAGAGAAATAAAATAATTAAATTAATAGAGAAAAAGAAATTTTCATGGAATTTTTAAATTTAAATAGAATTAAATATTTACATTAGACTTTAAAATTAATATTAATGTGGGGAAATTATATCAATAATTACAAAACAATATTCGAATTTTTTTTCCAATGTGTTTCATAAATAGTTTTGGAAAATAACGTTTTCCAACATACAAGTCATTGCTTGTTTGTTATGTCCATGGGGGGACCGATATCATCTAGTATGAGTATCTAAGAATGAATGTTAATGTTATAACGTATGTTATTTTGTTTATAATTATATATTTTATAAGGTAGAGGATATTATATTATCTAAATTTGTTTTAAATGGTGGGTTTTTAAAAAATTAAATTTTATTTTCTTTAAGGATGGTTTACATTATTGGTTGATGTTCAAAAAATTGGGTGTTTTAGAACTGGAATTTTTATTTTATATTTTAAAATAAAAAATGGCCAAAACCTATTTTACCATTCACTATGATTAAATGGGGAGAATGTGTTTGGAACATATTTTTTATTTTAAAAAGGTTATAGAAAAGTTATTTTTGAAATATAGTTCATTTGCTATTTTCAAATGTAACTAATATTTCATTTACAAATGAATTGGAATCTTATGGCTGACTAACCTATAATTTACCCATTTTAAAATTCATGGGACTATATTATAAAATAAATAATAGCCAGGGTGTTTACTCAGACATAATATTTCAACAAATTATGTCAATTAAAATGAAAAATTTTCATAAATAAGTTGGTATATGGTTTTTGATATAAATAATTACTCATGATAATCAAATGGAAAAATATATATTCTTAATAAATTATAAATAATTGACAGTTGGGTATAGATATCCCTAGGATATTTCAATGATTGTGAGTTTCGTAGAGTGTGTCTTGAATGGTTGATGCTATTTATAAATATATAAGGATGATGATATATCTTTTAGGGATTGTGTTGCATTGATAACATGGATTATAATTTAGAATAAATAATTATAATGGAATGGATTATTTGAGAAGTGATTTGTAGTAGGTTTTGGGTTTATTTATTTGTAATATGATCTGATTTCCGTGATTTGGCATATGAAATTGGCTCATTTTAGTGAATTTTGATACACGAAGATGTTATAAATTCTATATTTGTTAAATCCTTTAGGTTATTACCATAATAATTAGGTGTGGTGAAAGTTTTATTTAATATCTCCAAGGACCACAATATGATGTGAATTAATAGTTAGAGATTTTTTAAAAGTCCATGTTCAATATTAATATATTTAAAAACATCATAGTGATTTTTGGATGGTTAAATCATGAGTTCATTCATATTTTTGATTCTATTTTAGGTGGAATTTCTATGTTTGGAATTCAGGTTCCATTTATATCTATTATGGATGAATTATAATGATTTTTGGATGATGTTTAGGGTTTGGTACGATTTTTTTTATGTTCAGGTATCTATGAAGGGTGCCACTTTTGGGTACGACAGGGTAACCGTTGGCTTTGCAGTTTCTTGAGGTTCACCCATTTACCCAATTAACCCAAATTGGGTACATAACTAGTTTCCATGTTCAGTGTGTTTTAGAGGGATTATGATCATTTCCCCATCCCTTTAATTCATATTTTATTTTCCCTAAAAATCTATTTGATCTTTCATGAAATAGCTCCTTGACATCCCATTTTGGTATCCTATTTATATTCATTATAACCTCCTAAATTATGGTTTATCCATAGGTGTTTATCATTGTTTAATAAATGTCAATCCCTCCATTATCTTATTTATATCCTCTACCACCTTCTTTATCTTCAAATTTTTTCTCATTTTTTGAGGTATTCTAAGGATGTTTCCATCACAACATAGTGTAATTCATCTTAAAATTTGGGTCTCCCTCGTTTCATACTTCAAAGACACTGGTGTGAGTTTTTTTATCTTTTCATCACTATTTAGATTATGAATATTTGAGGGAGGTTCTTTTCTGATGTTTTTAATTTTTATGGTGGAATATAAGGTGTATTCCTTTGAATAATTTAAGTATTTAGGTTCTTTTTAGGTGAATCATTTATAACGTTTATTGTGTCATTTTAATTTTAGTTTTAGATGAAATTTTATTATATTTTTGCTGTTTTTAAATTCATTTTGTTATGAAAGTTTTCTTTAATGGTTTTAAGTGATATCGGTGGTTTCATGGAATTTATAAAGCATGCATAATGAAATTGTATGTGGTCTCGACTCCCTAAGTGATTTTTGATTTATGAATACACATACCATCCTATTATTTTTTTCTAAATTAATATATTGGTTTATATATATATAATTATATAATCAAAATTTTTAAAACCATATTTTTTATTTTACAAGTTAAGGTTTTTAAAGATGTTTTTCTGTCTCTATGTAGTGGAAATACACTTATTTTTTATTACTTATTAAACATTAAAAACATATTAATGTTTTTTAGATTCATTAGATGTCTTATTCCATAATATAGTTGAGATTCCTTTGATATATACATTGGGATACCTACATAGAATAAATGAAATTTATCTCTACTGATGTATTGTGTCAGAGACATCCTTCAATACAATTATTGGGTTAAGATGTTTAATATTAACGGGATATTGGTTTATAATAAAATAAAAAAACAAATATGATGGAATCCCTACCATAACATATCTTTTTTTATTTTTAAAATTAAAAAAACTAATGTTTAATTTTTTTTATTCCAAACAATATTTTATAAAATAAGAATCCTATCCAACATAAACTATTTTTATAAATAATTTAGCAATCCATATTTAACATAAGTTTTAGGGATTACTTCAATGTTAATGGGGAATTCTGGTCTATGAGGTGATATTAAGTGATTCAACAGAAAATTGTTAATGTTATAGTACCTTCCTATTATTGAATATTTACCCCTCCTAAATGTTATAAGGGTTTAGACATAATAGAAGTATGATTAAAAGCCTTTATTTTAAAAATGTTTCCTTTCTGTAACACTTTCTGAATTTAATTACTCACTTTTATATCTCTATTATTATATAAATGATATTACTAAATAAATTTTAGATAAAATTTCTTCCTTCACTAATACATTGATTAAAATGAAGTTTAATTCATTCAACTATAAGTTTAAATTCATAATGTATGATTTTAATCAAAAGGTGTGGCCTTCAACATTTTTAATGGTAGTAAATAATATTTTGAAAATTGATTCTATTAATTGTTTTTTATATCATGGTCATGTTTTGAAAAATGATCACTGGTGATTGATGGCGACTTTGATGGATCCTCCCATGACAATGCCCTAGATCTGATGCTGATGAGCTCTACACCCCCTCTGGATCAGAGGTGGAGTTTCAAGGCCACTTCTTCTTGATAAGTATAGGTCCCTCTCATCATGCTCACACCCTGGATCTATTTTAGCATTACCAAGGATTAATATCTCCCCAAATGTTCTAGATTTATTCTAGGAGGCACCACAGATTTCCATTCTCCCAGTAGAGGAAAATTGTGTTGCGAATTTATGAAAGCTAACCCTAGTCACCCAGTTTCATTCTCAACACCCATCAGTTGATGAGATAGAGTGATTCACCTTTGAGTCTTGGGATCTACAGGTGCACACTGTTGTTGGTCTACATGATTGGATGTATATAATGATCTGTTTTTGGGTTGGAGGAGGACTTTATTGATGCATGGTCTTGGGATCCTTGAATATGGAATAGACCTACGTTTTTTATGTTTCATTGGAGTTTTTATTTTCATATTCGGTGAGACCCAACGACAATAAAGACTGGGGTAAGTCTCCCTACAATACCCCTTTCTTCCCAAAATCCTTTGATTCTATGTGCAATCTGAAATATGATCAACTAATATTTATGCTATGATCATCAAATCGAGTCCATGTTTCACACAATATGTCCATAAATCTGTGTGGAGGAATATGGTTGAAGGTCGCAGGTGGATTGGGTTTGGATCAAGGATAAAAAGGAGTTCCATTGGAGACAAGATGTCTTCTTTGAGTCATAGATGCGTTTTTGTGTGGCCTGTAGTTGATTTGGCCATCTGTACTAGGTTTGTAACAGTGGTAGATTAAATGGTAGTTCATAGGTGGTAGAAAGTATCAACTTGGATTGTGGTGATTCCTTTGGACCGACTCAAATTCTAGGAACTAATAATTCTAAGGGATATTTGATAGTGCAATGGAGTGAAATAGATGTAAGGGAAGCCTTGCGGAGTGCGATGTGACTGTTTTCCTTAGAGTTTTTGCTGAGCAGTATGATCATGTAGGGATCCCATACCTTGGTGATGCACTTCATGTTACAAGAATTGAGTGGGAGGTGTAGAAAAATGAATTCACTATGGTGAGTATACATGCTTGTTCAACGAAAGAGGTGTGAGAGTCTTTGAATCCAACAATGAAGAAGTTCCTTGAACATATTAAAGGTAATCTTGGAATTGAGGATATTCCCTTGTTGGACCATGTTTATAGTCAAGTGATACCAGTTTATAGTCGTCTAAACTATGAGAAAGATGGATTGGCTGAGGAAAATCATGTCTCGGGTAGATAGGTGATTTCTGAAAATATGTTTGTGGGCTTAGAGTAGGGGGAGCCACCCACTATGATGGATGATCCTCAAGTACTTTTAAAATTAAACTTGTAGATTGGATCCAGTAATTAGGAAAAGGCTGTAGAGGATATCTTATGGATGGGGTCTCTTGTTGAAGTTTCCAATGATGTGAAACCTCAATGCCTTTATTTTATTGATCATAACAGGAACTCCCGAATGATTGGGGGGGGGAGCCTCTGATAACCATAGAAGCTGGCTTGGTGAAGAACAAATTTGGTTGCGAAAGATTTGTCTCTAAGATTATAACTGATAAATGGGGGAATTTATTTGAATGTGATAAAGGGAATGGTAGAGGTGTTGAAAGACCTTTTTAAAGAGATATTGTTCAAGGTGGTTGGAAGAAGGTGTCTGAATGTGAAGGATCTTTGACTGCACCACCAAAGAGGAGACCAAGAAAGTACTATTGTTACATTCCAAAGCTGGTATCCACCAAGTCCTTGTCCAGGAGGGAATGAGGGGATGTACATGATTCTAAAAGGAGAAGTGTGAGAAAAAAATAAAGTAACGAGCAACTCTATATAGATAATATGGAGCTTATAATGAAGTATTCCAATGTATTGAATCCATATGACACAAAGTAAGAGTGGGAATTGAATACTGTGTAAGATGCTCCTTACTATGGATGTGGTGAGGATAATTATTACTATGATATGTAGTTGCTCTTTTCTAGTTGGAAATAATGTTTGGATATCTCATGGTCATGTTTTATTTATCATTTCCCATTATAATATTTTATTTAGGCCTATAGTTAGTTCATATGAAATTAGTTAAGGTACTATAAGAAATTATCTAATTCCATAATTACAAAGACTCTAGAATGTATATGGGGTTTAGTTGGATTTCCCCACATGGTTTTATTGGGATATTTCTAGCATGATTTATTTTTTTATAATGGTAATAATTTCGTGAAGAGGAATTGTGATTACATTTTTTCTTCTATTCCTTGTTGATTACTATTATGGTTGTATGGTATCATGAATGTTTTTTTCCCGAACACGATTATAGTTGGGTCGTATGACTATTATGATAAAACTATTTTATTCAATGTCTGATGAATTATAATTTTGGTTATATATAATTGATCGTGCACATGGTCTAAGTAACTTATATGGTATTCCTGGTAGAAATATTACAATATCAATTAGATGACCATGGGTTGGTGAATAGTACCAATGGTATTGATCATGCCCATATTGAACTCATTACCCATTATAAATGTAAACTCTAAATTTCCATGAATAATATAATTAATTTATCAACTAGAATAAATTAATAAATGAATAATTTAAATCAATATATTTCATTTCATTCAATCCAATCCACTAATGATAAAAAAACCACAAGTCTCTCAACCCCTTCATACCTAAGGAAAGGTAAATTGTAATCCACATCTTTCATCAAGTATCATTTTTATAGAGGTAATGTAACCTAAATCCACCACAAAGTATATCATACAAATCTAAAAAATAATATTGCTAATTTTATGTTGAAAACTCATGCATATATATATATATACCAAGTAGGTTCTTCCCTAAAACACTCATGTGTCCATGTGAATGAAATGAGCTAATCAATCAATTTGTGGAATAAATAAAATAAAATGATTTAAAAAATTTATATCCCAACCATTAAACTACTGACCAATTTTATTTAATACCACATAATCATCACACTTTCGAAACTATATCTCATTCCCCATATCATTTCACCATAAAACCACCACTATAACAATAAAAACCACCAGTATATATTCATGAATAGAGATTCTATACACCTATAAAGACCTCAGTATAATATACTCATGTAGTTTTATACGAATGGGTACTTCACTATGAAATCACCATTGTTAAATAGTTATCCACGCATAGATTACTCAATATAAATATCTCTACCACCAAGTAACTATCCACCCAAATGAAAATTTTGAAGTTATCCATATTTAAAACCATGTAGTTATCCATCCAGAAAGATCTTTGAGATAAATATTCATCACTAAGTTGTTATACATATATAGGGAAACCACTAAATATTCACATTCATTGGTTGGGTCTTTATCCCCCCACGGAGACTCTCACTAGTATTTTATGTGTCCAATCATGATAAATATCCAAACCAAAACCATCATTGGATATGTAATTTTCCACACCTGGGGACTCTTATTATATGACCATATTTCCACTCCAAGGACTATACCCTCCTCAACCTATGTCATCACCACTATAAATAAGATATCAAGTATATTTAGTCATTGAAACCACATTATATTCACTATATTATTCCTCACAAATCATCATGATGGTCATAAAACACTACCATGTATCTTCTCATAACATCAATATCACTATAACATATAGTAAATGGATTTATACCCAATCTCTCAATTTATTATTTCAACTATAAAAACACATATATAATTTTTTTAGGAATGTAACCTATAAATGTATCATAATTCCACCTATGACTATCATAATTTAGATCCTGAAGATTATAATCACACCACATCAAGCAATTTTTTTCATATCCTAGGAATACGTAGGTTTACATTACCACATCTTATTTCCAACACATGAAAAATTCTTCTTTTATATACTCTTCAACTTTTGTCACACATTTCCACATTTTCACCCCCTTATATTTACACTAGAGGGGTTAAACTATGAATTTATTATAGATTAAAGTTACCATATCACAATAAAATCATCTTACAATAAACTCATAACATAATTATAAAACATCAAGATCCATAAAAATCATGGAAAGAACCCATGTCTTGTTGGAAAGACCCATGTATAATTTTCACTATCCCATGTTTCTCTTGGACAAAAAATCATCCAACTCCAGAATCTAGCATGGCCATGTAACTTTGTGACATAAACCTATGAAACACATTTTAATTTCATTGCCAACCCTAAAAACAAAATTATATGTTTTCCCACTATGTGTAATAATACTAATGATGAATTTTAACGACCTATAAAAATGTTAATATTTAAACCCCTCTCGCATCTTAATCATTTTCAACTATTTTTCATAAATTTAAGAATAAATGTCAACATGGGGACTTTGTATATACTACATACATATTTATAAACTATAAAAAACCCATTTTTCAAAACATGACATATTAAATAATTTACCTATGTATTAGAAATAATATGCAAAAATAATGCAAAATTTCTTGTTTAAATCAAATATTCATCATTTTTTCATTATTATCACTTTTTTTCTTCTAATGATTCAACTCTTTTATCATATAATTAAAATTACAATATATTTATATGTTTTAAAATTTATATGTTTATAAATTCTCACGAATAATACATTATGAAAACATTATATATAGTGATAATTTTGAAGTGGGATATTTAATTCACTAATTTCATATCCATCCATTATTTCAAATTACCATTATATATATATACTAATTTATAAATGTTAATATGAATTTTCTTCCCAACATGAAAAATTGAAATAATGGTATATTCCAAAGGATTGTTTAATGGATTATAATTTTTTGTAACCTACCATTGATTATTCATTTAATTACACTCTTTTTCTACTCCATATCAATTATCCAGATAAAAAAATTTCAAGTGTTTACCCGTGAGAGAATAGAGAGAATAAAGGATCCCTAAAAAATGTTACCTATAGAAAATGATTTTCCTAAATTAAATTATTTTAATCCCTTCTATTAATTCCATGTATAACTGATCATAAAATACAATATTCCTTTTATATTAAAACCATTCATTTAATTTTCAATAATAATATATATATATATTGGTTTGTTTGTAGCATGAAATTATACAAAACATCTAACAATACTTTTCATCACCCTTTCATAAAATATATCAAATTTTCAAATTTTTTATTTTAATAAGAATTATATTTGAAAATATGAATGAATTAATTAATTATATTAAAGGCACCACTATAATCATTGATCAAATAGGTTTCAAAACATGGTATCTTTAATTTGGAGTGATTTATAGAGATCACTAAGATGTAATAGTGGAGGCCATGGCCTAGAGTAGAGGCCATAGATTAGGTCATAAAGCCATTGTGTATGGAAAATCCAATAGTATAGAGCACCACAATGTGGAAATTTGTGAGGTGACTCCAGGGGGACACCACATAGTATTTATCGGGTGATGAAGTGTGGATCGAATGCTCCATAGTGAAAGTTGGCCATCCATGGAATTAGATAGTTCTATGGTTGTAATGTTCAATGCATTTTGAAATATCATAGGATAACCATATTGTGAATTTTTGGGTCATGAAATGGGGATATATTCAATAGTTATATATTTATATTAAGAAAAATACACCCATAGGATATTAATTAGGTTCCCCCCTCAATCCAGTTAAAATCGGGATTTAATTTGCTTAATTAAAAGGGTATTCACACTAGATTTATTTAAAATTATTTATTTTAAAATCCACCGACACATACCATTCAAAAAAACCTCCTTATAAATTTTTTTAATAACAAAAAATGAGAAAATATAATGTATAGGATCCAATGATGTACTCAAAATCTCATTCTAGGATAAACAATTATTGTTTTTCTAACAAAATTGTAAGTGTGAAAAAATTCATCAAATAAAAAATTTAAATTTATGGGTCTCTAAAAGTGGGATGATGTTTTATTTTTGAGAAATATATTTTTATTAATTTTTATTTAATTCATGTATAGTGGAGTGAAATGATAATGGTTTTCTTATATTACCAATAAGTTTTGAGTATTATCTTTGAAATACAATTTAATGCATTTATGATTATTTGGAATATGCTTGTTGTCTAAAAATAGTAGTACATGTTTATAATTTTAATAAATTAGCTTTAAAAGGTTCTATAAAACTACTAAAATTGTGTTTATTATGATAAAGTAAGGTATTTTATTGAACATGTTTTTTTGGAGCTGATGTTTCATAATAGGGGTGTGATCATTATGAATAATGGTTAAAACACTTGGACTAATTCTACTATAGAGCCATACCGTGGAAATTTCTAAGATAAATATACATGTCTGTTTTATTTTATTGCACACACTAAATTTAGTTGTATTATATAAAAATATCATTTGAGTTAAATTATTATTAATGATAAGATATAGTTTTAAATTTCATTTAATGGATCAAAATATTTTTTAAATAAACTATTTTAAAAAAAGTTATCTTTTGGAATAAAAATGTTGTCGCTAAAAATTATTATTGAATATTTTTTAATTTAAAAATTTAGTGATGCCTTTTGTTCTTATTTAAAATGAATTTTTATTTTTATACATACATATATAAAACATTATTTTTTATTTGAAAATATAGCTAATATGTTATGTATTAAATTAAAGTTAGATTACATTACACCAAATAACACCTCATTATATTAATGGTCCGTCATTGACTTTTAGTTTTGTATATATAAATAAATCAATGTATAGATGAATAAAATGCATATTCCTGTATTTTAATTCATGAAAATGGTGTAAATACGTGATATTCTTGATTACTTGGTATTTAAATTATTTATTTCTTGATATGTGTGATGGATTTCACATTAGCCATAAAATATTCTATAATATTTTTGAAATTATTATTATCATTGAAATTAAATTCCTATTCACTTAATTGTGGATAATGAAATAACGAATCTAATTAATTATACTATTGATACTATAGGAAAACGGCATCAACATCATAACACATCCATAGATCCTCTAATTGATTTCATAGATATTAACATGATAAATAGATTTTTCATATCTTCAAGAAAACGTGATAAAGATAACATCCTATTAATGGATAAAGACATGGATAAAAATAAAAGGGAGAACATAACTTATCAACATTTTTTTTTTGAATTAGTTCAAGATGGAAACCTGAAATTTTATATTGGGTGTGATAATTATTCAAATTTTTATTTCACACCAAATGTATACCATATCAAATTACTATATAGAATTTCATATAATGGAATGTTTATTATATTATAATTATTTCATGTTTTATTTTTGGAATCTATGTTCACAAAATCATTTTATAAGGTTAAGAAAGAAAAAAAGAATCATAGGGTCAATTATATTATTATACAAGAATATGTTAAAGATTTCATGTCATATTGGGGAGAAAATTATAATAAATGCAATTAAAAGATATATTGTTATTATAAATGGATGTAAACAATAATGATGAATCTTTTAATCACAGGACCAACACGAATATAAATAAAAAAAATATTTCTTTTATGGTCTCACATTACCTTCATTTAGAAAATTATTTACAAATTTTATTTATGCTATCTAAAACTACTAAGAATTTTAAAATTAATTCTTACAATAATAATAGTTATGGATTCATACAACATCCAAAAGATTCAAAATCATGGAATACATTTGATTCATTTCATGTATATTTTTATTTCAATATACAAAATTATATCTATGGATTTCTGATTAGGGAAGTGGAAATTACAACAAGTGTCTATTAATTTTTATAACTTTCAATCAAACTCAATGTATAACTATATAGTTAAAATATTAATCATATCAATTATCAATCCTCGAAAAAATTTACTATAAATGGCATCAATTTCTACCTTTACTATTTTATCTAGGAATTATATTAGTTATTGAATGATAGTGTATAAAGGTGTGATAACTCTATCCTTCTTTTAAAAAATTCTTGTCACCCCAATATAGATTAATAATGATATTTCTAAACTATGAAATTTAAATATTTGTAACAATCACACTAGTTCTCCACATCCATTTTTAAATTTTGACTTTGACTATAATTGATTACTTTATGTTAAAAATTTGTGTCTCATGTTTTATCAATTACTCCTTAAAAATATCATAGATTTATTTAACCAAGTAAAAATACAATAAAAACATATTTTAGGTTCCACCAAAATTTTTAATTTGTCAAAAAATATTGGATATATTATTAAATATTCTTATAGTGTTTGGAATATATTTTTAGTCAAATGTATGTGGGAAGCGTAATAAAGCCTCAACATATACAACTATAACACAATAATTGAATAAATGGAGCATATTTTTTGAACTTCAATATCAATTTAAATATACTAGTAATTATACTATTTTATTCTTAATGTCATAATCATGATGTTATGTTTATTGAAACTAATTTCTAGGATAATATCATTTTTTACATTATTAATGTGTTGGGAAAATTAAAAGATCAATTAAATAATAATAAAGACTTAGAATAAATTAATATTATTAATAATATATAAGAATTATCTTAAATAATTTTTTACAATAAAAAATATGATAAATATATTTTCCACATTAAATATTATTGAATTTTAATGTAACTGGTGGACATTTAATTATCATCACTAGTGATTTAGAATTAAAAAATCATAAGATACATGGAATAAAAATATATGACTTATATCTTTGGATGATATTGTTTCTAAAATTTACAATAAAAATTTTTACCTAAAAATTTCTATAAATATATTTAATATTATCACCTTATTCAGGAAATATTATATGAAGACTTTAAACCTGTTTTAGTTTTGAAAACATTAGGATTGAATTTTAAATATAATTTATCATTTATTGATGACCTTCTCCACTTCATTTTTTATAGTGATTATCCATTTGGATATTTATTTCATGGAGGAAACAAATGTTTTAGAAAAAATACGTTATTCATGGGTGTATCCAACAAATAATTATTTTTTATGATTATATAATCTATGAAGTGAAATTTTTCTAGTCCAATAATTAAAAGAGACATTATTTGGATTTTTTACCTTTCACCAAAAGGCACCTTGGTTATTTGATGGGTTATGTAAAAAATAAAGAATATATAGAATGCTATATAAATATTAATTACCTTTTTGAAGACTGAATAACCTTATATCCATGGTATTTTTGTTTGACTGAGAAAAGTTTGAATAATTTTTGTAAAATTACTGATAACAAAATTCATCCTTAAATAAATAATAAATCATCAATATTTTAAATCTTGGTTAAAAGGTTGGAAATTTTGATTCATTTTAATTTATATAATTATAATTAAGGAAAGAACGTTGATATATGTTATTAAATAGTGATATTTTTGATCTATATATAATATAATTTAAAAAAAATAAAGAGGTAGATTAAGATGATAACTCTATATGAGACATATATTAAAAAAAAGTTTTTAGAAAAAAATTAGTGATTGGTGTGAACATCATGTAAGTTCACTACAAAATAAATATTTTTAGAATAATATTAATTATAATACATTATTAATAATATTACGTATCAATTTTTATATAGAATGAATACTAATAATCAATCTAACTATAATAATATTTGAAGTATTTATATTATAGTTCTGTAAATCATGATTGAAGATTAAATTATTAATTTATTCGAAGAATGGAATTTATATATTTGATTGTAATGATTATTTTAAAACATAAAAATGGATAATTTATATTTATTGGTAAGAGTTTATTTGGAATGTTTTTTGATATTATTGAGTTAAATTTTCATGGTAAATTTTCAACTGTGTGTTTCAAATGTGAGTGGATTGTCTATATATATTGGATTCCTCAGAAAAATTAGTATATTATGTGGACCATATTATAGAGAAAGGGTGGAGCGTGGTTTTACATAGAAAAACAAGAGACATGTATTATATGTGTGACAAATCTAAAGTGTTTTTTAATAATTCACCTCATCAATAAAATAACATTTTATTATTTTTCCACAATGATATAGAAACAATCGGTCTTGAAAGGGAGTGTTAAGAAGAAGAGAATTAAATTTAATAATGGGTTCTTATGACAATATAGCTAACAAAGAAGAAATTTGATTGAGTAAATATATGAATATTTATTATTTAGAGTTTAATTTAATAAATATAAATATAATAAATTTTAATTATTATATATAATACTTGTTAAATTTATATTTTTATATCAAGAATGTATAAATTAAAATATTATTTTTTTAAATTTTTAAATGTAAACCCTTGTTTACAGTTTATTTGAATAAATATAAATTTAATGCACTATAATTATCGTATATATAACTCATTATATATATTTTTTATATAAATTAATTACAATTTATAGGTTTATTTTTAAAAAAGATTATAAACATGAAACCTATTTTTATGTTTATAGTTTAGTTGAATAAAAATATATAAATACATAAAATTATTATTTGTAATGCTCATTAAATATTTGTCTTTTATATAAAAAAAGAAGTCTTTTGATTATGTTTTAAAAATTATAATTAACAGGTATGTTATTTTTTAATTTAATTTAAAAAATATTAATGTAATCATTTATAATCAATATATATATAATACCAATTAAAAAATAAATCAATATATAAAAATAATATGAAATGAAAATTGATTTTTAAAAATTTTATAAATTTGAAAACTATTTTTTTGTTTACTATTTAATTGAATGAATGTGAATATAATAATTTGAGATTAATATATTTAAAATCATTTACTATGTTTCTCCCTTGTTGAATTACTTCCTTTATTAATATTAGTATTTTAATTATTTTAAATAAAATATTTGTTATTTGATATATTTTCTTTTTCATTTAATGATTTCAAAGAATAAGAGGCACATTGATGCGTACCACTCATCATTACAAAGTACATTGGGGGAATCATGGAGAATATAGTCAATGCATCATAACCCTTACACCCACATATAGTTCATACTATATTAGATACCCCATCATATTATCATAATATTATGGAATCTATTCCATTTGATCCACTCTGAAAAAATTCAAATACCTTATATAATTGTTTGGGTACTATTCTGACATGTAGTACACTCCATCCATCTTCAAATACAACTCTACGGGAGAATTTCATGGCATTAAAAATACTAGTAATGGTGCATCCCACTAGTGATGAGATAAGATTATACAATCTATGGGATATTGGTGAAATAATTATGAGTATATATTTAATTATTATAAAATTATTTCATTAAATAACTAAATCATTACATATTATTCAGATAGAAAAACATCAATATTGAATGAGTTTCATTACCTTGATGATAGTTATTCCATTTATTCCATATGCACTACCGATTGAATATTCTACATTCATTTAATTGAATATTCATGGACACCTAGAATGTGATGCGACATCACTCCCCCTATATTATTCATATTGGAAGAAAATTTTTTATGTTGGAAGAATGAGTTATTTGTTAAATAGATGATGGGTTTTCCTAATTATATATTCATAGATGATTGATTAAATTTTTTTATTTAGTAATTACATATTTTAATGGCTTTTAAGTATGCTATATTTTTTATTTCATTCCATTTTGTTATTCCAGATATGATTTCACATCAATAGAAATTTAAAAACATGGGTAATGAATAAAAATATTTCAACTGGAAACTATTCAATAAAATTAATGACACTTGTCTAAGGGTTAAAATAATGTATAAAAAGGTACCCAGAATCATAGGAAACCAGTGAAAGGTGTTTATTGAACTTCAATATTCCAAATTACATAAGTTATTGTTTTATACACCAATATATTAATAGAAATATATTAATAAATTTTCATGTTTTGAAGAAATATAATTTACGTTTTTGAGGTGATATTTTGACAATATTTACTTATCGATTGAATCAAATCATTCCTCACACATAAGGATCCAATATTTTATCTTAAAATATATTTATCATTGTATAATTTTATTCATTTAGATTTTTATCTAAAAAATTTTAAGGAATTTATGTTTTTTAAATTTCATTTATACTATTTTTCAATGTAGAATAAATAAGTTAGCTATGATTTTATATTGGTATAATTGTTTTTTATTTCCACTAAAAAGAATGGATTCTATGGGAATGTTCATGTTGAAGACATTATGATAAAAATATTTAAATATCATTTGATTATATTAAATAAAATATATGACGTAATTTTATTAATTATTTGTTTTAAACCAAATGAGAAATGGGATTCCAACCTTTGCGAGCTAGTATCAATATGTATGGGTGATTTTATTGATCATGTTTTAGGGATAATGAACAATATTCATGTGATGGGTGGGTCGAGTACATACATAATTTTCATCATCATAAGTCAATGTGTGATCCACTATTATTTTTTATTTCTAGTCATAAAAATAAATTCTCACATTGAATAATACATTCACTTATTAATATATAAAATTATCAAGTCCCTATTATATTAAATTTGTTAACAACTATTCTTTAAAGGGTAACAAGATGTGTCCCTAAAGAAATTATATCACTGGTGGGATATTTTGTGATTATAATGTTTCATAAATTCATACAAAATTTTATTCTTAGATTAATATAATATTATTTCAAGGGACTTATGTAATATTAAAATTATATATTATTCTTCAAATGAGAAGTGTATGTATACATGGAGGTGATGACTAATAAAATTAATTATCCAAATAAGGTGTTCTTGACTGACTTTAATTATTATTCTTTATTTATTTATAATCCCATTTGATTACTTAGGTCATGTAGTGAAAATATATGGTGAATAAATGTCAACATTCTTTTATAACATGGTCATAACACTTATTTCATAACTTGATGGTGTTTTCAATAGTAAATTAACTAATTACTTGTGCTGAAAAAATATATTATTCTTTATTGTGTTGTGGTTTATGTTTCTTTACCATAACAAGATTCAAGGTTTTTCTGTACAAAAAAAATTAACTTTTAGATATTGGACGTTATTATTTACCTTATATTTTATTCCAAAACATTTTTGACTCATTATAGAAATTATGTAGTTGATATAATAAGAAAAGTGAGACTTTTTAGATTCATAGGTTATGTTATGATTTGAATACATTCCAATACTTTTCAAAAAATACCTTACCATTGGAGTTGTGTCGAATTTTATGTATTCCACATTGTGTTAACATTTAAAAGTTGTATATTAATAATTTTTAATAGATATATGATCATGATACGTGAATATTAAGAAATCAAAACTGAAGATAGTTTCATGACCATTTCTATTTTTTCACAACATGGCATTAGTATTTCTGTCTACATTTGTGTTTAATAATTCCATTTATTTAAAATATGACTATGCACTTTGGATTTTGTTATTTTGAATCATTAATCATAACTATGACTTAGAAGTTTTAATTTATTCATGGTAATTAAAATAGTAAAATATTTTATATTTAATTAGGAATTTGAGAAAACTTTTTATAAGTTAATTATCACACCAAGGATAGGTTAATAATAAAAGTAATGGGGTTTTTGTAATATACAATGGTTGAACTTCATAATTATCTCATTTTTAGTCCTATTAAATAGAAATTCAATTGAAAAATTTATTATATTTTCAACGGTATGATAATTGAGTTTAAAAATTAATTTTATTAAAAAATTCTAAAACACTTCTTCTTAATATTTTAATACAGAATAATTAGAAATAGAAAAATGACTCATTGACACCCACAAGGAATCGTTAGTACATATAGGGTATTGTGTTTATAGTTTATAATATTTCACTTTCTAAATACTAAATACTAAGCATACTAGGTGCCTTGTCAGAGATCGAACCAATATATAATTAGATACCTTAAATGAAACCCATTAACTTTAAAGTAAAGATAAAAAATTTAATAATTAAAAATAAGTTATTAAAACTACTTTGAAAATAAACTATAAATTGAAAACTATGTACCATGTTTAGTAAATACAGGATCATGAATTAGAAAAGAAAATATAAGAATGAATAGCCTTATTGTTATCATAATTGGATATAGGTGAACGCTTCATCTTGAAATTAACTATCTTATCTCTAAGATCCCTTTTTATAATAATTTCATAAATTTATAAATTAACTGATCCAAAAACATATTTAAACATAATTGACCACAATAATATAATATAAATGCATAATAAAAGCATCTAATTAATACATTAAAGAGAAATACTTCTAAAAATATACATTTTTCATGCATGAAGAATGAAGAAAATATATAAAAGTATAACTTTTAATGAATATCTGATTATAATACACCAAGCTTTACTATATACGTTTCCTTCAAAGAAATCTATTGTGTTCCATAGTTTTCTCCACACAGAATTCCATGCTAAAATGATTCATGAAATATTATATTAATATTACTAAGAAAATATAAATAATAATAAATCCTCATGTAAAGAAAATGATATTACTCAATTAAAATTGAATACATTTAGAGAGTAAATAATTCATATGATTTAGTATTAAAAATGGATTTTCTTTATCAAATAATTATTTCATAAAAAATGTGGTAAAATATATCTTAATAAATTAAATTATTAAATTTATGTTAATAATATATGTAAACTAAAGTATTATCACTCATTAATTTTGAAATTTATTTCGAACAATAAAAAGTAGACATAAAAATATAATTTATCAGCAAAAACTATTTTTATTATATTTTATATTTTAATTTTCAAATTAAATTAATTGTTTTATTAAATAAATTAAATTTTTAATTAAACATCTAAAAATTATCTTACGATATTTTTTATGGAATTTTTAAGAAAATATTGTTTTTGGTGAATTGTGAATTATACATTTTTAATTAATATCGTATCATTTTTTATATATCATGGTTTAAAAATGAATTAAAACAATTGTAAATATTTTTAATGACCATGAATTTTTTTAAGGAGTAAAATTATTCATTTGAAAATTATATATTGAATTTAGAAAACTCATTTCTAACATTTTAATAAATAAGTAATCTTTAATTTGAATAAAAATCCATCTTTCATATTTTTATTTTTATTTTTATTTTCTTTCATTATGTTTAAATCAAATTGGGAATTATTTTCAGGAAAAAATATCTTCTTTTATTAATAATAAACCAATTTATTTCATATAAATTAAAAACATTGATAATTTTTTTGAAATCACAATTTTAAAGCATATAAATACACTTTTAAAAAAAATGATTTTATATGTTATGTGCGCTAATATGAAAATTAATTTCTATCACCAATAGAAATTATTTTTGAATTATTTTTTTCATTTTTAAAATAACTAAATACATGTTATTGAATATGTAACGTTTAATTTATAGGCATTAATATTAAATTTTCGTAGGTAAAAATGAGCAATTGAAGTAAAAATCAAAATTGTAAAAGTAAAAAAAAGTATATGAGTGAAATAATTTAATACGTGATAAATAACTATGTTAAAATTAATGATTATTATTTATAATATTTTCCCACTTTTACACTCCATTAATTTCTATTATTGGATCTAGATTACTCTTGAATAATAACACTACCTTTTATATTATTATAAAAATGACACTCATCACCCTTATAAAAATGGAGTTATCACCACCCAACATCCTTTCACAAAAAAACACTATATAATTCATCTAAAATATTATAAAATAAATAAAAAAAACTCTTAAAAACATAAAATATCATTTTTCCTCTCAAAATACTTCCTCTCAAATCCTAAATCCAATATTTAAAGGATCTCTTCCAAAAAGTATTGTAAAATTTTTGATTACATATTTATCTAACATTTTACATTCTTTATTATTACACCTCTTATTAATATAATATAACAATGGTAAAATAATTATGTATGTATTATAATTATACTCATATAGTATTATTTTTATGGGTTAAAAATATTATACCCTCCTCCCAACGATTCGAAAATTGAAAATTTCATTTGTGTTATGTGTGGACTACCGCTTCTATAACCAACATGGTCTATTTTTTGTAAAAGTAATTTATATATGGTTTAAATGGGACATTTTATGAATAAATATGATACCTAAATAAATAATAAGACTCTAAAATTAGTAACCCGTCCCAATATCTCATGTGTTTTATGTAGTTGAACATGTCACCCGTGTATACATGTGGACTAATGCCTCTATAAACATGACATATTTTTCTATATAAGATATAATTGTTTATAAATATTTTTTTAAAATATGATTAATAACCTTAAAAAATATAAATAATGTGGTTTTATTCATTTATTATTATATTATTCAAAAATAAATAAATTACATAACCATACTCACTAATATATTATAGTTTGTTCTTGTTTGGGTCATTTTAACCACCTAATTGAACAATGATATAAATTTATATCATTTATTTATATAGAAACATAACTAATAAATTTGAAATTAATTAGAAAAAAAATTCTTTATGGTTTTGTAATGTTTATATTATTATTTAACTTTTTAATATTATAACACCCTTTTGTCTGTCAGAAATAACTGAAAAAAGCTTGTCACTAACTTATTCATCATTAATCGTAACTAAAATATAAATGAAATGTAATTATAGAATTATAAATACTTATAAAAATAAACTATATTACTTATAATTATTTAATAATGTGGATTTTTGAATCTATAAACGTTAATAAAAACCCCATTACATAAATAGAACAAAATAAATAATTGATGCTAGTAACAACTGATGAACAAAATTAAATATAACTAAAAAATATATTTGAAATTAATAGTTATAAATTAATTTTATAAAATTATATAGGTAGGAATAATATTTCTAAATAAGTTACTAACATAGTTATTTTTTATTGGAAGTTAGGGAACATTCGGCTAAGCAACAATAAAAGGTGATTGTGTTTCATCTCAATTTCCATTTTTTGAGGAATGTTTTTTATGAACCTAATATCATTTAAATGGTGTGTATACTATCTAATAGATATATGATATCATTAATTTTATTCCATTCATGGTAATTGAATTTCAGTTTCATGATATCTCTTTCAAATTATTATTTTTTTTGAAAATGTTTTTTATTTAGTAAGGTGTATTTGTTGACTCAACATCTTTTATTGAGTCATAATTATTACCATTGGAATAAAGGATATAAATGATTGACTCATTATATTAATTGATGATCTTATAAATTTTTCCTCATTTATTTCCAAGAAATTACATTAATGAATTTCATTCCACATAAAATTTGAACATGTTTGGAATAACTATCACTCTCAAAATAATATTTTCTTCTTCCTTTAACATATTCGTTATTCTAAATAATGTTATCCTGTATTACAATGAAATAAAAATATATTTTGTTTATTTTGACCCTCAAAATTACATTTACTTATTTTAACATGAAATATTTTTCACAAACAATAGGATGTGTTATTTCGTAAAGGTATATTTAAAACTATTTATTTTTTCCCTTTTTATGATTATATATATTATTTTTCACTAAAAATTTACATAATAACATCTATAATGTTTACAAGGAATCTTTATTATATATTAATTTGAAATTTAAAATTTATCAAAAAAAAATCATTTACCTTGTTTAAAATAATTATTCAATGTTACTCTTAGAGTTTTATTTTATGAGTATAGTAACAAAATTTTCTAAAATATATTTCATACTTTATTTCTTCATTATGAAAATTTTTCATTACAAAGAATACCCTACATGAAATTAAATGGATTTCTATGTGATTTTAATTCATAATTATCATTAAAATATTTTTAAAATTTTCAATAATAAATTATTAATTTTTAAAAAGGAATTAATGATTTTAAAATGGATCTTAAAGGAAATAATTATTAGGAAAGGCCTTTTTGGTGTTTTTATTTATTTTTAAAAAATATTAATTGAAAACATAATTCCTTTACAAAGTTTTTTATGAATTCTTTTTAATTTATAATTTTTATAATATTTTTCAAGCTTAAAATATTTTATTTTAGACAAATCAATTTCAAAAAGTATTAAATTATTTCAAATTGGTTCATTATTCTTGTTTTTTAAATGGACTAATAGAATACTATTTAATGGTTTTTCTATTTATTTGTCAATATCCTTTGAAATTCAATCTGTTAAACATGTGAAATATTATTAAGATATTATCCAACTGGTTTCTTCAATTTCCTTATGTTTATGTTGCCTTAATGAAGTTCCCTAGAACCTATTCCATTATAATGGGTTAATTAAGAAATGAATAAATAATGAATATTTTATGTTCTTGTGTCCCAGTTTTTCATTTTTTCATTATGTGGTGGTTTAGATATATTAAATCTTTGATATAGGTTGGATTTTCTATAGCCCTAAAATTCACGAGTTAAGGTTTTATATCTCATGAGATAATGAAGATTGGAAATACATGGATTTTTTCACAATATAAAGGGTGTTCCTTCATGAATTTTAATCAAAACATAAAGGGGAAACCTTATTATATTATACTCACAACATAAAAGGTGATCCTTATTTGATATGATGATAACTTAATAGGTGGAACTTCTTGGATATTCTCACAATATGATGATTCCATTTTATTATGTTTTATATGATGATACCTTATTATTATATGTTTAAATTGAATACATAATTTATATATCATAAGAATATGATTATTTTTCATGGATTATGTTTATTATCTCACACTCTTATGTCATATTACATGATTGTTTATAATATATGGAAACAATTTGGGGTATGATTTTATATTAATTTTAATTTATCATCCATTTCAATTTATTATGGAATTCTTACTTATGTGTAGGGAATGTCTTGGGATAATTCTAGGGTTTAAAGACTTGAAAATGTGGGAAATTGATGTTATGGTACATGGGGTATGGTTAGTTGTAGTTAGTGATAATAGTGCACCATGATCATGATGCTCGATTTAGGTGGTAGCATAATTTTTCAAACCGTGTTAGGTTACCTAGGAGACCATATAGATAAATTATTCCTTTGATAGTGGTGATCATATGGTTGGCACGTGGTTTCTAAAACAATATGAAAATACAAAGAACGTAATTAAAAGTTGAAAAATTACCAATTTCCCCTCTCAATCTTCATACCAAATCACCAAATTTTAAAAACAATTTCACTCATAGAATCTCTTAATGTGTCCCAATTTTAACCTTCTCTTATAATTGATAATATACATTGATACATAATAGTTTGGAGTGTCATTTCTGATGATCTAATTTCCATGTTATATACATGATTCTATTTCTTCCAATTTTTATTATGTTTCATTTCTTGGATGTCTCTTTTCTTCTATGTATCATATTACATATTTCTATAGAATTGTGCTCTTTTTTATTGTGTATATTTCAGCCCAAATCAAAGGTTAAGGTCAGATAAGTAGATATATATGATCAAAAGGTATGTAATATAATATCTATTCCCCTTAGTCTAAATGTTTTTCAAGTGTTTGTAGTATGTGTGATAGAATTAACCTATGTAGATCATTCGTCCATAATTAAAGATAACAAAATTGGGATTTATAGTGATTATATAGACACTTTACATGCCCCATAATGTCCCATGATGACTATGAGACTTGACCCAAAACCACTAATTTGGTGTGAAAATTTTTTGGATGTGGTAAGATATTGTTTTATATTTGGAAATAATTGTTCTATGAGCATATCACAGTAAGTATTATTGTATAGATTAATCACAAGGAATGTTAGACTATTTATAATAAGATCAGAATTAAAGGTGCTATTACTTATTCATAGGGTGATTTGGATAATAGGTCAAGTGGTTAGTTTAAATCGTTGGATGGATTTTAATAAATTCTAAGTGTTTTGATGTATGAATAAATAAAAAAGTGGTAATTTTTGAATTGTGAGTAATATTTTAGACCAGTATAACCCTTGGTGAATAGAATAGGACAAAAAAATAATCCTTATTATCTTAGTGTGATAAAAGGTAAATTATATTAAACCATGGAAATTGGTAAATGATAGAATAGTTTTGGATATTTGACATGACCCTCTACATCTATGGTTAAGGATGTTGGTTATGAAACTCAAAATATATGGTTCAGGATATTGGATAGAATTATTTGTACCCATGGTTTGGGATGTTTGACATGATGCTATTTTTCCATAGTTTAGGTGTTGGAATTATGTTATAGGAACATGTGACATTTAATATGGTAAGTGTACCTTAGATCTATTCCCCCCAAGTATCAATAATTTAATTAATAAATAAAAGAACCCCTCTTTCATCTGATTCAAGTATCTCCCTATGGGTCATATCTCATAAAACTATCTTGGTCAAAAGCAGTTTGTGTGGCATATGGGTCATTTTAGAACAAGAGGGAAAAATGGTTATTAATTTTTTTTTTTTTTTATTTTTTTCATTTATTTCCTTGTCTATTTTTCTATTTTTATTTTTAATACATTGTTTCTCATGTTTTTTATTACTTTATACATTTTTGGTTGTGGAAAAATGTGTTGTACTTACACCCTAATCACGCAGTCATTGGCACCTGATAAGACTTCATAGTTGTAGGAAAATATAAGGGGAAAGACATAAGGATTTATAATGGAATGAAACATTAAGTATTAGATTGGTAAAGGTTTCAAGACCTATCATGAGGGATTTTTAGTTGATGTTTTTCAATTGGGTTCCTCTTAGAACATGAGATCACCGTAACATGACATTTTATTTAATTAGTTACTAGAACATACCGATTTTCTATAATTCGGTATGTGTTGTGTGGTTATCTACTAATTTTAATTTAGTTTTACTTATGTTATTATTTTACTCTAACAAAGAGGGTACAGTCTTTCCATGTTCTTAATAGAGCCTCACTACTAGTCAATAGCCTTTGGTAGATAGTTATGTATGCCTAAGGTCATGTGGTGAACCAGTTCGGCTATTGGTTGGAGTGAGATGGGAAAAGATGTTAAAAAGTTATATCATAACTCTAGGGCTTGACATTTTATTTACTATATAGGAAAGGTATAATATAGGATAATATGTGTTGAGGCTTGATAAAGAGCTAAATCATGGGATTACCTAACACATGTGTTGTTGAAAAAATAGGTTTTCATGAAGGAGACTACTATTCTAGAGGTACTATTGTTAGAGTTGAAATTTTATTTCCCCAAGGGTGATATATATATTATGATATATTGCTGATTTATGATATTTTACTCATGGTTCTATAGGACATGAGATTGAGTATTCAAGATTCATTTAAATCACTCGAGGGATTATGTTACATGAATCATATTAGTCATACTTTGAATGAAATGTGTTATGTTTTATTTTTTCATAAAGAAAAAAGTTGAGTATTGGGAAGTAAAATGTTTTTTCTATTTTTTTTAAATAAAAACTAATGAATAAAGACGATTCGTACTATTTAATATTGAAATAGAAAAAATTGTTTTTTAAAATAGTGTTAATCATGAAGATTGTAACATGAATTATTTATTTTCTATAGAGTTAGATAACAGACATAGATAGGGATACATGAGGACACTATTGAGATTATATTTCCCTGAGATGTGTGTTTTTTATTATAGATTGATTCCACTAATATGACATTTGTCATTAGTTTAGAGGAACACACAACTAATAATCTTCCTCTTTTAGAGAGACATGATAACCTGGTAGCTTCGATTGATAGGGATGAGGAAGAGTTCCATGATAATTACACCTCATTTATCAGTTTATGGATATGGAATCAATACGGGTTGCCCCGACCATGTTTGACCTAATGAGGGAGTTATAGTTATAGCATACCTAGATGATTTCTGGAGACGGTGGTCCTATATTATATAATATCTTGATTGGTTATATCCACATGAACATTAAAATCATATAGACTCATCAAAATAGGATGTTTATGCTGTAAACTTATATGTTGTGGATACCAATGAAGTTATGGTGGTACTTTCAGGTCCTGAGTGAGAAATATGAAGGGATAGATTGGAATGTGTTTTAGGAAAAGTTCTTAGAACATTTACACCAAAATAAACTTATAGAGAAATGATATATAGAGTATATACATTTGATATATCAGAGTATTTTAGGGGGGGATTCTGTTAGCCACTTCACTAACCTATAGTAATTTTCTTATTAAATTTTTTTTTGAGAAGAGGTGGCTTGGAAAAAATTTTATGATGATGGACTTAGAGGTGAGATCAAGTAACAGGTAAAAATATTCCACTTATAGAAGTACATTGAGGTGGTAAATCAGTATCCCATTACTAAGGGTAACATGAATGTGGTCGTTAGTAGAGAGAAGGTAGTTTCATATTTGTAACCTTGTAGTAAATATCAGGTTGTAGGAAGAAATGTTATGAGAACTTCCACCAATTTGGTGGTAGATAGAGCAACCAAGGGAGTGAGTTGACCTATCTGGGATGAAATCATGTTGTAATTTATAGCTTTGGAAATCCTGGTCACATGTGACTTTAGTGTATTCTACCACTAATGGAGTGAAAATCTCAGGGTAGGATATGGAATATATAGTGGTTCTTTAGGAACCCTCACTGGATGGCCATTAATAGAGGACCAAGTCCAATAATGAGTATAGAGAAAGGATATTTTACTGAATAATATTCATTTCATAGGAGTTATATTCGACATATGAGTATGGATGGACAATGTGGAACTCCATGAATATAGAGAATGTAACATCAATGTAGTACAACACATGGGAATTGGTTACGAGCTTAGGGGATATGGGTAGGTTTGATTGATGCAGTTGAACCTACTCACATCATCAATGAGGCTAGTTTTTCATCCATATGAAGTTTTTTTGTTATTTATTTTATTCTTTATAGTATTTTATTTGATATATGATCTTCACATTCAATTATATATTCATATTTTTTTATTTTTTTGAGCCTGGCATTGGATTTATTATATGGGGTTATGTTAATCAATACAACATTACATGTGTGATTGGAGGGTATACATTATTGTAAAGAGGGTTACCTTATGAAAAGTGGGTACCATTTACTACGGGATTTGATTATTCTAAGGGTAATATGATTTTTATTGGTATTAGGAATATAATGGTTTGTTATATACCTAGATCACATTGACTCTTACCATTGAACAGTGACCTTATCATCTTTGATGGTGGTAGCAATATTCATTGAAAATATTGGGAAATCCAAGAATGTTTTGAATGGACTATCCATCATAAATTGGGTGATAAAATATCCCAAGTTATGAGTCTTGTGATATAGGACACGAGAACATAGTTCTATTTTTTCTCCTGTATTGGATTAGTTTCATGACATGTTTTTGGAAGAGTTCAGGGTTTCCAACCAATATATAGATTGAGTATATAAATGAATTGGTTCCCAGGTCTGAGATGATTTACATACCTCCTTATATAAAAACACCTATAATTAATTATGATCTAAGGAATCTATTAGAGTAATTGGATGCAAGAGGGTTCATGCATCCAATTACATCATTTTGGGGTTCTCTCATTCTATTTTCCATGATGGAAGATAGGATGTTTTACTTGTATGTTGATTATGAGAAGTTAAAAAAGAAGATAATTAATAATAAACATCTTCTTACTTGTATTTATAATCACATCAACCAACTGAGGGGTTGATATTTATTCTTCAATAATGATTAGAGATTACGGTATCATCAATTCAATGTGATATTGTTTGACAGAACATAGGCTTATTTTAGAAGTTGTTATATAATTAATGAGTTTTTCATGGTACCGTTTGGGAAAAAAATTCATGATTTGTTCATGGCCCTGATATACTAAATCTTCCACCCATATCTGGATCATTTTTTAGTTTTATTTGTTAATGACTTCATAGGGATCTTCTTCTATAGATATGATCATTTCCATCACTTTTTCATCTTCATATGTATAATGAGAGAGAATAATATATACAAAAATATATCAAAATGTAATTTTTGAATAAACAAGGTGAACATCCTAGTTCATATTTTCTTAGCATCTGGAGTGTTTTTGGACCAAGAGAGGGTGAAAAATATGGTATCTCGGGAGTGGACAAGTCACATCTTCCTAATTTATAGATTTAAAGGTTTGTAAAGATATTAGTGGCATTTCAACTAGGACTTCTCTCATGTGGAATAATTTATTTCCAAGGAGAAAAATAAAGTGGTGAAGTTTGAGAGGCCTAAAGCATGTGAGAATGTTTTCTAGGATATGAAGAGGCATTTTACTACTAAAATTATATGTTCTTACATGATTCTGGTAAGAATCGTACTTTATATTGTGTTGAATCTATGATTGGTCTTGGAGCACTATTGATACAAGGTTACAAAGTCATGGAACTTGTATTGTAAATTTTGAGGCCACATGGATGAAACTATCCCAGACATGATCATTATTTTGAAACTTTGGTTCATTTATTAAACAGCTGGAAATATTATCTTTTGGTTAAAAGGATTGTTATTTATAATGAAAATAAGGGTAGTAAATATATGTTTTATCATCATGATCTAAGTCCCCACTAAATGAAATGGGTAGAATACTTGAAATAATTTTATTTAGAACTAATTTATATGTCATGGAAATGAAACATTGGTGTTGTTTATTTTAGTTAAAATATGTAGTCACATGTGGTTTGAGAGTCTCCTTATGAATGGAGGATGATGACCTTGTTTGTTGAGATGTATATAGGTATACATGATTATTAGGTATAGATTAAGCTCACATCCTTATCTATCATAACCTCAATTATTATTCTAATCAATAAGAGGTAGTATGCTAATCTAGAGTTCCTTGTGTAGAGGGATAACATTGATGGGGGCGGAGATACCTCCTAATTAGACCATCAATGGTGACGAGGTTATACAATTTCATGGTCATATTTACATTATTATATGTATTCATGAGGATCTAATTCATTAATTTCACTCATTTAAATGGGTGGTGTACTCGAGATTAACCACATTGTACTATCATCATCATATATATAATTGGTGGCCATGATTGAAGAAGATTATTTGAGGTTTTCTGATGTGATGATAGCCTTATTAATATGTGAATGTCGAGAATAAATTCACTCCTTATCTATTATAGTCCATTACAATTCTAGAATGGAATTGGGATGACATTACCATGGTTGGGGGGGGGGTTAACAGATACATCCTAAAAGAGTGATGTTACATTAGATATTATGGATCAATTTAAAAAGGTATACCATTTTATACATATTAGGGAGAATTTATCCATCAATGAGTTGAGAAACATATATTTTGGGAGAATTTATGTTTGAAGAGGGTTCCTTGAAGTATTTATTTTATTAATTTCTCTTAAAAGTGTGATTTTATATCAGTGATTGTTGATTTATTGACAAAGTTATACCATTTCATACTAACTACGGAGAATTTCACCATTGATGTGTTGGGTAACATATATGTTTGGGAGAATGTTTGATTTCATAGGGATTTTTGATGTATTTTTCATATAAATGTACTTTTTTAACTTCATTATTCTTGAAATTAATTCATTAGATGCATGGTACATTGGTGTTTTTAAGCACCACCTACCATCTATAGATGTATGGGCACTCCGAGCATACTATCTAGTTGTTAGGGTACACATTGAGAGATTGTGTCCTAGATTTTTGTGGGACCTGGGAGAAGTATGCTGATCTCATTGAGTTCACTTGTGAAAATATTTATGAGGAGACTATTTAGAAAACAAAATGTATGAGGAACTGTATGGTATTCAATATAGAATAACTTTATTCTCATTGAGTGTGGTAGAATTAGTATAATTGGGGTTGAGTCTTTTGGAGGATATGTAAAATAATTTACACTTAATCTAAAAACATATGTCTATATCATAGAGTATACAAAATTCTTATGTCAATTGGTATAATGGGACTCTCTATTTTTTTGAACGTGATCATTTATTTTTTTATGTGTCACCAATATAGTTCCACTATTGAATTATGAGGCATGTTAAGTTGGGACCTAGTTTTATTGGGTCATTCGATATTATTAAGATGGTCTCTCACGTACAGTGTTTTTTGTCACTTCCTGAGTGTTATAGTTCTATTCAGGACCTGTTTTATGTGTTTCATCTTCAGATGTATCACTATATCCCATCTCATTTTATTAATGTTAATTATTCTTATCATTATGTTGTTGCAACCATTTATAAAAATACTATATAAGTCAGGGATTGTAGTGTGAAAAAAATTTGGGGGTAATATCATTCCTTTATTTATAGTGTCATGAAAATGTAGTTGTGTTCAATATGAAACATTGGATATGGATTTTTATATACATTCTCTATGGCCTATGACATTTAACTTGGAGGCTTATTGGAGTTAGAAAGTTTAGACATAGGGCAAGTTGGTTTATGGTGGTTATATTGTAAGATCCCGACCATTATTGATGTATGTTCTTATTTTAATTTCTATTTAACCTCATTTTAAACTTCTTATGGAATGATTTTATAGGATTATGGAAGATCTTCATATCCTAAAGGGGGTTTGGGACTTAAAAATTTCCAAAATGGGGCTTCTAATACATGGTCCACAGGTAGAATATGTTTAATACTAATTGTGCACCATTACCATGCATCTCATTTTAGAGGGAGAATAGTTTTCTAGACTATATTGTGTAACCTTGGAGGCTATGCGATTAGAGTTTTCCTTTGATAGTAGGGCACACACTGTGGGTGCATGGCTTTAGAAACTGAGGGGCAAAACTATGTGCCTCATTACAATTGGAAAATTTAACACTTTTCTAACAAAAAATTTCTATTAGATAATCTTATTTTCTCTCGAATTTCACTTCCCACATCCCTTAGTGCATCTAAATCTTCTCCTATATCTCCAAATAATGTGTCTCCTTCGATATCTAACTATTTGGAGTGTTATTTCTAATGATAAAAATCCTTGAGTAATTCTATCATTATGTTTCCTTGTATTCCCTCGATGTTGCACTACATTTTTGTCTCTATTACTCTATGTATCGAAATCCATATTTCAAAGGATTTTGAAGAATTCTTTTTATCATTTGATTATCTCAAATTAATGGTCAGGGTTAAATGTATGGATATCTACAAACATAATGATGGCGGTCATAGATATAGTACCTATAGTCTTCATTTTTTATATGCGTGTAGTGTGGGAGATGGAACCAATGTGTGGTGTATTTGATTACCTAACAAAAAATATATTGGGGTTCAAAGTGATATCATATACCCTTCAAAAATCATATTGGCATCATCGATGGCAATAGGACAAGACCTATGACAACCCATGGGGTGTTTCAAATTCATTAAATTTGTAGGATAATCTTTTAAATTATTGTATAGGTGGTTAATGTGCTTAATCCATTAGGATTATTACATGACTTTTTATTATTGTGTGTAGGAGTATTTGGAATTACATGGTAATTAAATGTGTTTTACTTGTTAAGAGTATATTTTGGCTAATAGATTATGTGTATATTTTAAATGGTTCAATGGTTTTAAATAAAATTTAATGATTGTTTTATAAGAAAATGTTTTGAAGTTGTTATTTTTGATTTGTGACTAAGGGTCTAGAGTATGATATAACTTGGTTAATAATGAAGGATTAAAAGGATAATCCTTTTTATGTTAGTTTAATGAATGGTTATGTATTTTTATCCATGGAAATTGTTGAATGATGGAATGGTTTAGGATATTGGACATGATGCTCTGCATATATGGTTTAGGATGTTGGACATGATGCTATAAATATGTGGTTTGGTATATTTGACATGATGCTACGAACCGATGATTTAGGATATTATACATGATGATGTCCTTCCTTGGTTGAGGTGTCATAATAATAATCTTGAAGACAATAGTATTTAACATGGTGAGGAAACAGTAGACAGATTACCCCATGTTCCATGAATTGAATAATTAATGAAAAAGACTATTTCACTAGATTAAAATATTACAATGTCATTCATGGCACTAACAACCATCTTGGAATGATATTGGTTTTTTAGCCCTGGTTCCATATTTGAACCCAAGGTCAAACATGGAAAACTTGTAAATATATAATTTGTTTAACATATTTCATTTTATTTAAAATTCTATTATTCTATTTTTATTATAAATAAACTATTTTTTATAAGGATTGTTACATTAGATACCATTTCTGGTGACCTACAAAATTATACCCATACCTAGCTCGAGATGATAATGTTAACTAAGAGCACTTCATAATTTCATGTCAGGATAGAGGAAAAGGCCTGATGACTGATGACTGATTTGGGAATTATCAGATAGATCATGAATGAGGGGATTGTGTAGGTTTTAGGAACTATCTTAGGGGTTTTTAGTTTATGTTTTTTGGCTTCCCCTTGGTAAATGAGATCACTATGACATGATATGTTTACTTTAATAATTTCTGGAACATACCCATTTTTTGGAATTTTGTATGTGATGTTTGGATATTTTCTATTTTTTATTTCAGATTATTTAAAATAATATTCTACTCTAATAAACAAGGTATACACTCCCGAAATTCTCAAAAAACCCATACATCAAGACGGTATCCTCTCGCATAGTGCGAGATATTCCTCGGGTCATGTGGTGAATAGGATCAACTACTAGTTAAAGTGTCTCTAAAAAATAAGTTTTATTATTCAGTTGAGATTAAATATTAATTTTTTATAACTTGTGTAGAAATTTTATTTTTCTATATTCTATTTAATAAATTATTTCTCCCCTTTTCATGTTTCCCATAATCATTGGATATAACCCTTGATAACATGTTGGTATGGTTTCCATTACAATGAATTTGATCCCACCCATTTTTATGTTTTTATTCACTAGGTTATGAATATGAGGGTAACCCTTGAGAAGTGTATAAAGGTATCTAGATTCATTTTATTTGGAATAAATTTTTACAAGTAACATAAAATAAGTTGTTATGCATCATGTCCTCAAAGACACAAAACTTTTAATTCACGGGATTTTTATATTATTATGAGGTGTATTTTGGGACTTCTGAAATTTATTTAAAATAAATATATATTTTTCTTTAGTCACCTTATGTGGTAAAACTACACATTTGTAAAGTATTTTTTTAGCACCGGACCTGGGTGTGTGAGTCCAGGTTCATGGTTTTGTTTTTTAAGGATTATTTTAGTTATTTTTAGGGATTCTTCTAGACATTTTGGGGAATAAGACTAGGGATATTTATTGATAATCTCATAGATACATCAATATAAGGCATAACAACCTAAATGTTTTGTAAAGAAGAGAATGTTCCATTTCCAATCAATGACATCCATGTTTTAATATTACAAGTAAATAAATGATCTATAATAGATGTACCTAGGGGTAGTAAATGTAAATGAGATGTAATGGGTATTAAACAAATTGTCCCTTGGTGTAAAAAAAGAGTTCTAACTATAAACTAAGTACCACACTCAAGAGAGATAATTTTTAGTGATTAAAAAATCATTTACAACCCATTATTAAAAATTTAAATGGATGTTAATGATGTAATATATAACTTGTTTCAAAGAAAAAATAAATAGAAAATGACCCTCGATAACATATTTTTAAAATAAAGTAGTTATTAGTTGATCCAAATAGGTCATATTTGAAATGAATGTATGATAGGTTTAATTAATGGTGTCTTTGATTAATAAATCATAACATTAAGTTTTAATATGATCAATTAAAATGATTTTATTAGTTTTTATCTTAACAATTTGTTTTTAGGATTTTTTTGAAATAGAACCATCAAAATAACGTTCAAAAAAGTATGCCTCTAGAAACTCTTATGATTTGTAACTTTATATGAACAAATATTTGGTAAAATGGCTTAGAGTCTTTCTCTGTCTATTATGATGGAAAAAATGAGTCTCGAATTATTACCTAGGGTAATTAGGCTTATATCCCATTTAAAAAATAGATCGCGAGTCTTATATATCTTATTGATACACATAACTATTTAATTTATATTAGTAATTAAAATTGAGATGCCGCAATTTATTTACTGGTGGGAGAATGTAGTGCTATAAAATTTTACCATACATCATTACATTCAATAAATTTAATATATTTGGTATCATTATACACATTAAACAAAAAAATAAATTTATCGTGACATATTTGATGAATATTATTATATAGATCATAAGAATAATTTAACAACTAATATCTAAAAAATATATTACTCAATTTAAATTTCTTACATTTAAGGGATAAATAATTAATATGTTATAATATTAATAATGATTTTTTTCAAATAACTATTTTTTGAAACATTTTAAATTCTTTCCTAACAAATTAAATTGACCAGATTTGAAATATTTTTATATATGAACTAGTAAATTAAAATTATTAAAATTAGAAATTGATATGAATTAAAATTAAGCACACTAAAAATCTTCATTTTTCAATAAAAATATATTTCTTTCTTATTTACTATTTTTATAATAAAACTACATTAAGAAATATTAAATCTTAAATTTTTTATAACGAACATCACTCTTTTAATTCATCAAAAGAAAATTATTTTAGGATTAATTTTTAGTTTTATGGAAAGATTAATTTTTAGTAGAATGTGAAAGAATTTATTTTAATATCATAATGTTTTATAAATTTTCATCATCTAAACATGATTTAAAATTTTAATAAAATACTTTTCATGAAATTGAATATTTTTAAGGATTAAAATGAATCATTTAAAAAAATCTGTTGAATTTCGAAAACAAAATTTTATCATTTTGAAAATTAAGTAATCTTTTATGTCAATAAAAACCCATTTGTTAATTTATATTTTAATTATGGTTTCACAAGGTGTAATTATATTTTACATTACATTTAAGTATAGATAAATCTAATTTTGTAAATAATAATTAAATTAAATTAATTTATATCAAATAAAATTATATTTTTATCTTATTCATAATTTCTAAGCATGAAAATACACAAATACTCCAAATAGGTATTATGTGTCAAATGCAATAATAATAAAATTTAAATTTATAACCCTTAAAAATTATTTTATAGGAAATGGTTCAGATACATGGAATCATTAGGTAAAAAATTATTAATAAGTATCATTCTATTTTTAGGTATTAAAAGATAGTTACATATGTAATAATTTGTAAACTAGATAATAAAATATGGTAAAAGTGAAAAAATATATGAGTAAAAGTCATGAAAAAATGAACACTTATTTATTATTGAGTTATTATCAAACATATCCCTTTTTTCAAACCACTATTTTACATTATTCTATCAACCTCACCTTTGAATAGTAACTTTATCGTCTATATTATTATAGAAATTCCACTCTTCTACCTTAGAAATGGAGCTATCACCACGCCACATCTCTTCACACCCCATGCCATGTGTATTCAACCAAAAAATAAACAAATAACTACACATAACACCTAGAAACTTCTTAAATGATATCTTTTTCCCAAAATACCACCTCCCAAATCCTCCATCTAATTTTTAAAGGAGCACTTTTGAGGGGTTAGATATAATTCTCAATTAATCATTTTTATTTCATTTTTTCCTTACAATTTTATTTCCTATAAATATAATATAAAAATGTTAAATAATTTAAATATGTATCATAATTATACTAAAGTTTTATTATTTTTATGCGATAACCATTTTCTACTCTCCACACTACCATTCAAAAAACCAAAATATCGCTTGTGTAACTTGTAGACTACGCCTCCATAAGAGATGTGGTCCATCTTTCATAACCAATTTACATGTATAGTTATATGGGGTTATTTAATGAATAAATAAGATATTAACAACACTAGTAATACTCTTAACTCTTAGGCCACTCCTTATCACCAGCTCATTCTATGTAAACAATCGTATCACACATGCATATGCAGGGACTACCTCCTCTGGGAAAGTGACATTTTTTTCCTATAATATATTATTAGTTTCCAAACTCTCTTATAATATAACTCATCACCTTAATAACATCTTAATCATATCATTTTAATTCTTTGATAATGATATTATTCTAAAAAAATCATTTTCATAACCATATTCATCTATATATTATAGTTTTTATTGTTTGGGTCGGTTTAACCACATAATTGAGAAATTATATAAAATTGTTTCATGGATTTTTATGATCCATGATTATATATAATTTTTCATTAGATAAATAATGTGTTTTATAGATTTCTCAATATGCAACCACAATCATCAATGAAACTAAAAAATATTAGATTGTAAAAACATGTGTGTTAAATTACTGGCTATGAATAATAATACCTAAAATAAAAATATATTAATAGATATATATTTATATACATAAGGTAATTTTATAAAAATTTACTTAATTAGATATTTTGTTTAAGAATCAATCTTTTTATGAAATTTATTTTTGTTAAATAAAACTATGTACGTGTTTCCTCAAACCCGCACACCTGGATCCAGTGCCCATGACACATAATTTATATAATAGCTTCAAAAACAACTACAGATTCACAGATATAACTGAAAAATAATTGCATGAGATGAATAAAATATTTAATTATATAAATTAATATTACCTTTTATGTTTAAATCTTTAGAAAATTTGAAAAAATCATAATGTAATATATCTCATGTCTTTCTCAACTAATATAAAAAAATTGAACTTTATAAGAAACCAATTAATCTAAAATAATTCTTCAACATAACATAGAAATATCCACATAATATATTCTAATATACATAAAATTTTTCTTGCTTTGCTTCATAATATATAGAAAAAAAATCATAATAATTGGTGAGATGAAATTATCATTCATGGAAATATATAACAGATGTTGTCAAAGTGTAAGCGAGGAATAAATAATATGGTAGGAAAAAATAACTAAAATAATATCCTAAATAATTAAATTTTATAACAAATAATATCCATTATAACAATTTAACACATTTATAATAATAAATATTGCTCACATACTAATATAATTTCTAATTTTGGACATAAAAACATGGATCCAAGGGCTTATTTCAATACCTTATACTGATATGAGGACAGTTATGAACAAAAATCCAAGATATTTTTCTCTAATGAGACCTTATAATACATAAAGAGGCTATATAATTTTTTTCCCCACCAATCTCATGATTAATTAAAATGCATTCACCATATGATAAAATGACTAAAATCAACATTCCCAATAAAAATCCGGATATATATTCAAAAAATATAATATGACAGTACATACCCAATCATGCATAAATAATTTCAATATGTAATTACCCGACCATAGAATTCAATAATCATCAATAATTTCAATACATCTCAAGCCAATAAATATTCTTTCTAAGATAATATCCATAAATTTGAATTATTTAAACTAAGATGATCACCCTATATAATGTAATGAGTATATTGATAAGTCAATATTGGAATAACATGATCATAGTCTATCTAGGGAAATAATTTGGATATTTCTAGATGAAAATAAACCCATAATATAAGTAAATATAATATTATGATGGTATTGATGAAAGAAATCCTTATAATAAACGGCCTAAACTAAACCACCAATGAAGAATTATGAAATTGGATTTTTTGGTATCATGATTTCAATAAGAAAAAATAAAAATATAAATAAGGGGTTATATCATGAAACCTAAATACCAATATTTTAAACCATTTTTAATATGAAAATTAAAATCAACGTGGAAATGAAAAACTATTTTTAGAAAATATTCTTTACTTTTGAACAAATGATGAATATACACGTCACGTCGAAAAGTTTTTTTAAATGGGTAAGTTAAACAATATTTAAAAAAATTAAATTAAAAATTAATATTAAATAATAGGGATATGAAAAGACATGGATTTTATCGTGAGGAAAATTTTATAGGAAGAGAAATCAAATGAATGTGAATGGAAAACCCATTTTTTCTTTTTCTAAAAATATATTCGAGGATACCCACATTCTAAAAAGGGTTATAAAAAATTGTATTTAAATAATAATTTTCTAATAGTGGAATATAAAACACCATATATAAAAATATTATGGGGAAATAAGCCAATAATGTAATAAAACATTTCTAGATAAAACATGTTACTCAATGAATAGAAATTTATGTTACCAAAATTCCTTACATTTTCATGATGGTATCAATCATCAGTAAAATTAATAAAGATCATGAATATGCATGAAATTTAAAATAATAGAAATATGTTAAGATATTTTGATTCAATAGGGGATTTGTTACACCATTGAAAAGGTAAACATGGTGCATAATAACGAACATGTCTCATGTAATTTAAGATAGTGAAAAATAACATTTAAGTTATGAGTATAATCGAAACATATGGAAAGAGAGAGATATTTAAATTGATCTCAAAATAAAATCAATAAAAAATTTCATGATATAATATATCATGTTGTAATTATATACACCACAAAAATAAAATTAGCTGTATAATACCGAGAATGCCTCAAAGAGAGGAATTTGATATGAAAACAATTCCATTAGTCCTGATTCATTTTTCACTAGCACCAAATTACTTAAATTATTAAATTAAAATAATTAAATACATAAAAAATAAAATTAGTCATAACTATAAAAATTTATAATCATTATTTATATTTGTTTTATACATATAAATTTTTAAATATTTAACTATTTTTATTATCGGGTGTTTATGATTTTGAACAATTATACCTGATTAATAAGATCAATGTTAGTATTTATCATTCCTAAAAAGTAAATAATTTATATACTATTTAAGTTAATAGAATATATTTTTTAATAAATTTTATATATCTATAATTTCATTCCATGGGTTCTTTTATTACTATCCATGAGAATGAATTTAGAAATGATCAAGTTTAATGACTTTTAACAAAAGAAAAGTGTTATAATAATTAATTAGTTTAACGTTAATGTTATAATTCATTGGAAAATTATTATTTACTTATATATTTGTTGTTATCAAAGTAAATTTTATCCCATAGTCATCCCTAATTAGAGTTGTCAATATATGTGTTTAAACCGACCCAAAAATTTACAAACCATTATTAGTGGATGATTATATGAAGATTTAGTTATACATAATACACTATAAATATAATAATATTATTAATTTTATATTAGTGTGTTATAAAATACATTGAAATAACTATAATAAGAATATATTTTATATAGGTATTATATATAAATAAATAGTTTTCCTTTTATTTTGGGTCTTTAACATTATTAATTTTACAATGATTGGATACTGTTCATACAATCAATGGTTTTCTAAAATTATATTTCCATAACCTTAACAGTTTTCCAAGAATAATATTTATTCTTTAATATCATTCTTATAACCAATCATGAGAGTCCATAATGGATCAAATAATTCATTGTTTCATGGTGGTGATATACCACACACACTCATGAATGATAGTTTCGTTTTCATAGAATGAGAGGACAAAGTCATATGGTATATAATTTATGAATACTAAATAAGACATAGATATAATAATTAAATATTAACTTCCCTTTTTTGACAATACATTATTGGTAGTGAATGAGAGAAAAAATCATTTTTTTTGAGAAGGTAGCCATCTCATACACATATTTGAAATGTCATTTTTCTTAAGGGAAATGTGAATGGTGGTTAATGTTTTTACCATCATTATAATAAAATATCAGTATATTAATGAAATTTATTTTTTTCATTTTAATATTTTTTACGGTAATTTGATTAACAATTCGGGAACATAAATAAATAGTAATGTTAAGGAGTGGTTAGAAAGGTAAACCTCACTTCTTGTATTATCTCAATTGAAAAGGAAGTTAAGAATTTTTTTGAATGTCATTTGGGAAGATTGGAACCTATTGAATCTGTCTAGGAATATTATATAGTGTTTTTGGGATGTTTTTGGACTGAAATAAGTGGGTTTTTGAGTTAGGGAAACTGAGGACATGAGAGTCCCTTTTATAATTGAAAAGGGATTTCATTTTTGAAAATACAAATAAATTTTTAATAATGGAAACTCCCCCTCAAGGTATGTGGCACAAATTTGAGAAATAATGTAGTATGAAAGAGTTAAAGAAAAATCATGGAATCAAATAGACATTCAATAACATGTTTTAATGATGATTTAAGTTATTTAATATTTTATTTTTAGTTTTATAATTTTTTTTTTGATGTGATAACTATAATTTTACAAAGGTAAATTATTTTTATTTCTAAAAATAAAATTTACATCATTAAAAAATTCGGACCTACATATTGAAATTTTTTAATCAGTTTCATTTTATTCATTTTCATAAATTTATTATAATTAATTTTGATATACTAATTTTATAGTTAAAAATAGTTTTGAAGAAAAATTAAATTAATTTCAACAATATAAACTGGGTGTTTGTAAATTAAACATAATATTTTAAAATATATAATTTTACTTATAAAATATAATTTCGTTTTTAAAAAATAAAATAAAAAATTTCTATGTAATACTTACATACAAATAATATCATCAAATAAATATAGTTTTTAAAAATAATATATTCAACTATTAACGTGAAAAACAATCTTTTTGGTATCAAAATTCATATTAAGAAAATATTACTACACAAATTCAAAATTTTATATTAATTTTTTAATTTTAAAAATAAAAAATTTATAAAATGAACATTTTGATTAAAAAATATGATATATAATTAAAATATTTTTTTTAGAAAATTGACATTTTGATGTACTAAATATTCCAATTCATGTTTGTTATGAATTTTCACCTAAATTATGTTTAAAAATTATTTATATTAAATATATATTTCTAAATTAATCTTATGTTTCATTAGATATAAATTTATATCACATAAAAATTAATGTTTTTGTAAAAAATACATTTTTAAGAATAAAAATATTTTATTAATTAACGTTAATTCATATTAAACAACATTAGATTATTTATAAATAAATATCATTAAATAGTTACTCATATTCATTCCCACTAATTCAATTTAATTATTTTAATATCTATTCTTAAATATTTAAATTTTAACTAAATATATCTTATTTTCATTTGTGTTCGATGTTGCATGTTGAGTAAAATGTCAAACATATTGACATTATTAAGGTAATCATATTCTAAAATATTAGGGTGTTAACTTATACACCCTTAAATAAATTGTGTCCTAAGAATACATACTTATGAAGGTATGAGAGGTTATTTTTAACATATTTATCACTCATGATATAACATAAAATATATCACATACCCAACGCTCTTAGGATATATTAGGTTACATATCTTACCTCAAAAAAACTAACCATTCATACAATCATATACCAATGTATTTATATACCCTAATAATATATTCTTCATAACACACCTTTCCCAAAACAATTTTAATCTACAAGATCTTAAATCATTGTTAAATTATATATTCCTTTAAAAATTAACTATATCTTTAATCATCAAATGTGATAATCACTAGTTCGATAATTTAAAAAAAAGTTTATTTGTATCTTTATCCCAAAAATAATATACAAATCCCAAAAATATCATGGTTCCATTTTTTTTAATATCAATACTCAATTCCACTCCTATCAATACTATATATATCACTTTTCTAAAAAATCAATCTACATGTTAAACCTATGAGTTGTTCATACATAAATAACGTGTTCTTCAATAGTAATACCAAAAAATATGCAACTTTTCATAAAATTACTTTTAAGGGTTTTTTAAACCATTTACATATGTTTACAAACCATTAAATTATAAATACTAAAAAATAATCCTTAGAGGTCACACATAATCCCTATAAAATTTAAAATAAACTAAAATATCCTTGATAAATATCATTAACTAATGAAAATAGTTATTATTATCAATATTTAATTTCTTCAAATATTTAAACCTCACTTCCTTAGGTAAGTCTAGTAAAATCAAAATTTTCCATCATAAAATTAATATACTAACATTCTCAACAATTTTAGTATACTCCCTTATTTAGGTATATGACATATTGGTTTTTAGATATATACCATTTTCAGTTTTGTTATTGTGATCTTATTTCAACATATAACTATAAAAATTATAATAATAAAATAATGGTAACTTATCATATAAATAATAAATATAAGTCCTAAGATGTATTCTCCAATAATATCTTCATTTAAATTTATGATACTTTCATTTTAAATATTTCACACTTGGTTCAACCTATAACTCTCTTGGTTCTGTTAATGATACCCTAAAATTTATTCTCTAATTATTAATAACCTAATCCATTAAAGAACATAGGAAATAAATCCCACTTAATGGTTTGTAAATATAATTTTTTAATCAAATCATGTCCCCCAGTTGTTTCAACCCTGATGTATGGATAATACTATTTATCATACATGAGATGATGATTGATTTAATATCCAATCCACCCTGTTAATGGTTATTACCCCTAGGTATGTCAATGTTAGAGCCTGAATCCTCTTTTACTTTCCAAATAGGTATGTAATTTCAATGGGAACGACATAATATCTACTTTTCAAAAAAATTGGGATGTTATCCGATAAATATACTTCTCTCATAAATATATCCCAAATGCTTTTACTGAATTTTTCTTATCCAAATACCTAAAATATTCATTTTTTCCTTATATAACCTAGTATTGTTTTTTTACCTTTGAAATAATTATCCACCATAAATTATGCATCATTAAATTATCCCCAACTAAAATTTTATCTCTAAATTAATATAATCCCAAATATGAATCCAAATGTGACACCTAACAACTACAATCTTAAATATCTTACATATAAAACATTTCTTACATAATGGGTTTGATACGAATTTTAGATATTGGGACATAATTATCCCATAATTAAATGACATAAAGAATATATTACATTACATACAATGCCATGAAATTTTAGTTTTAGAGCACCAAGTAATTATGTAAAATCATGAACAAATAAATCCCATGTCTTTTGCAACTATTACTTAATGTTTTTCCACATTATGATAAATTAATTTTTTCAAAACATCTATTCAAAATATACTAAATAATAAAAACACATGTTATTCTCATAGAAATATCCTTTGTAATAATTTTTGTATAGCTTTAAGAATTAAAAACACAAGAAGATATGACCTCAAATACTTAGTAAGGGAAACATTTAGTGAAATATGTCAAAGTATATGCATAGAATAAATAATATGGTAGAAATAAATATTTAGACTAATTCCATATTCAATTAAAACATAGATCATGTTATTACCGTGAGAATAAATGAAATCATGGATAAAAATAATTATTCATAACTTACTAAGGCAATGTAGAAAAACATATATCGATATCATGTAAACAAGGTTTTATGCCAAGACATTAAACTAATATTTGGTTATGTAAACACTAAAAACTATGTTTTTTTCTCATGAAACATATTAATAAATATAGGGTATATATAATGTTAGGCCACTCCTATCACATTATTATTTCAAATTCATTCCACATATGATAAAATAAATTAATCACATTTTCCAATAATCACGTAAATAAAAAACTGATAAGAACTTGGAATATCAACACATACCTAATAGTGTGTATAGAATTCAAATATTTAATCATCCAAAACTATTTGTCAATAATAATAATTAATTTCAACACATCCCCAAACCCAAAAATAAACTAACTTTCTTGTTAAACATCTTTTGATATGAATTATTTAAATTGTTATGTTCACAAAATATAGAGTAATGAGTTTGTGGTTAAGACACTGATGAAATAACATGACCATAGTACAAATAACTAATTAATTTGGATGGTTTATAAGTAAAAACTATAGTTTATAAAAGTAAATATATAATGACATTTGACATTGATGAAAAAATGTGTACAAAATAATGCTTGAATTATGCCACCCATGAATAAATAAGGAATTGGATTTTTTTATACTATGAACTAAATAAAAAAAGTAATTATAAATAATATGGTATATCATAAAACATAAATTCCATTAATTTAAACACTTTTTCATATAAATGTTAAAATTTAATTGGAATCATAAAATGGTTTTTAGAAAAATAATTATCATTGTTATAAAAGATGAAGTTACTAAAACTTCTAAAAATATTTTTCAGAATATAAAGTTAAAATACTATAAAAACATTAATTTTTAAAAAAAATTATCAATAATAAGGACATTAAAATATATTATTTTTATCTTGGATAAATATGGTGATGAATAAAAAATATTTACAAGTGAAAGGAAAACTCCTTTTAATATTTTGAAAAATATGTTTTTTGAGAACTCACGTTATTAATAGTTACAAAACCTCATTTTTTTGAAAAATTAATTTTTTTAATAGGAATATAAAATACCAAATAATAAAATATTATGTTTGGATGAACATGAGAGTGGAAGAAAAATGTTTAAGATAAAACATGTAACTCAAGGAATAGAAATTTGAGTTACGAAAAGACCTTACCCTTTTGAGACAGTATCAACCAATGGTTAAAGTAAGGAAGAGAATGAGTGGAATTTGAATATATAAAAAAAATAATAATTAAAGATATTAAAATTTAATGGAGAATCTGTTACACCATTGAAAATGGAAAAATGGCGCACAATATCAAACATGCCTCATGGAAATCAAAATAGAGACAAATAACCAATATACCTTCAGTAGCATCAAAACCTATAAAAGGATATTAATGATAAAATTGAACATAAAATACCATGAAAATATTTTTTTAATTAAATAATATAAAAATAGGATGTACAACCACAAAAATAATGAAATTGGGTGTATAATACTATGCATGTCTCAAAGAGTGGACTTTGAGATGAAAATATTTGCCTCTACCATGATTTATTCTACCCATGCACCAAAAATAATGAATAATTATATTAAATTATTTAAATACCTACCTAATAATATTATTCATTACTATAAAAATTAAACCCTTCATTTATAATATTTATATACTTATATATTAGCTTGTTTTTACCTATTTTCAACAGCTAATGTTCCTGATTTTGATGATTTCTTCAGGTTTCATAGTTATGGTGTTGTTATTCATTACTATCATAAATTACATATTTATTATTTAATTAAAGGTCCAATAATAGATGTTTTTATAATTTTTATAATGATATAATTTCAATTCATAGTTGATTTGATTATGGTCCATGATAATGAATTTGGTGATAATCATGTTTTGGTGACTTTTATTAAATGACATGAATTTTCAATTTTATTGAATTTAATATTATTCTATGAATTTCATAAACAAAAAAATAGTATTTACTTATTTATATCATATTATAGCTATAACAATGCTAGTATAGTCATCCATGACTTTCATTTTTCAATTATGTGGTTAAACTGACTGAAACGTGATGATATCATGATTAATGGACGATTACGAGGTGATTTTGTTGAAAACCCATTATAACCAAAGAATTATGATCTAATTCATTTTTTATGAGTTTAATATATTATAATTATAAATAATTTTATGAATAATATATTTTATATAGTCATTACATAGAATGAAGACATTGTTTCCCTCTAGGATCGGGTTTTTAAGGAGAATAATTTAATAATGATTGTATATTACTCATACATTAATAGATTTCTCAATTTGTATTAACAAAATTTTATAGTTATAGAAAAAAATATTTATAATTTCAAACCATTCTTAGAAACAACCATGAATGATAGTAACAAGTAAAAGAATTTATTGTTCCATAGAAGTGGTAGTCTGTACATAAACATGGATAATAATTTCGTTTTCATAAAATGAGAGAAAATATTAACATGGTTAACCATTTCAGAATATCAAATTATTTATAAATTATTATTATTATATATAAACATATCTTTTTGGAACATCCATGATATTTTGTGAAGAAAAATGAACAATTTTCTTCATGGAGGAAGTAATTTGAACATACTTATTATTTTTGTTATAATTTATTATTTTGGGAAATGGGAAAGGTGTTAATGTGATTCCTTACATCGTAACAAGTGGAGAAAGTAAGGAAAATTTTTATCAGTATTTTCCAGGATGTCTTTTAATGGAGAAATGTAAATTCTCTTATAATATGATCTCAGATATTTTTCCTGACCACATTGTTGGTCTGCGAATAAGGTGTTTACCCTACGAAATAAGTTTGGTTGAAATATGATTCGTTCAAAAAAATTAATTTTTTTACATTTAAATAATTAAATATTAATTTATTAAGTCATGATAATTCATGGATATAATTAATATGGAGCACAATTTTGAGATTCAATTAATGTGGTTGAGTTCAGGATATGGGTGAGGGTGTTGGGGGTGTGTTCAAGCCCCTTTTATTTTATTTTCCTTTTTTCATTTACTTTATTCCTTTTTTATATTTTAAATAATTTTAGAACCACAATAATTTTCCATATTAATATTTTAGAATAAATTTAATTTTAGTGATAGGTTTGCAACACACACAACACTAAATTTAAAAAAAATTTCATTTTGTCACGTTTTGTAGAGTCAATAAAATTATAAAACTTATAGAGGGTTTATATAGTAAATTTTTATATTATATTTCCAATAATTTGTTTTTGATGTTCATTCAATATATTTTATATTCATAAGATAAAAAACCAAATTTTATGCATAAACGACTATATATTTATAAAAGTAGTTTTTCCACCCTTTAATGGAGAAACAATTATAAATCTAAATTTTTGAACTATCCAAAATTTTATGTATAAAAATAAAATTTTTTTTGTAAAATTATACTTATAAATTAAGTTATGTTTATTTTTTTAATTCTATGATGTTTTGTTTTTTGATGAATAGTGAAAAATAATGAATTTTATTTCAAAAATGCCTTTTCATCAAATTTATTTGTAATGATAAATTTTATTTTAAGTTGGTTTTATAGTAAATATATATATTATAGATAAATTAATACAATTTAGTTCATTTAATTAAATTATAAATTGAAATTGGATGTAATAACTTAGCAACGTTTAAAAATTTTATACGTTAAAAACATACATTATTGTCCCATATGGGGGATTATATTTATGTTAATTTCTTCCACTTTTGTGAATTGAATTAGGAAAAAATAATTTAATATTTGTAATAATATTAGTTTATAATTTATAATATGTTCATATTATTTTTTTGTAAAAAAATATTTGTGAAATTAATTAAAATTCATTAGAGAAATTAAGAAAAAAATTATCTTAATAAAAGACTAAACGTTAAATTTAATGCCCCAAATAACCTATAAACTTTTCAAGAATAAATTGGATGGCCATATTTAGACACTATATTCTATTTTATAAAAAAATTTCAATTATTGAAATCACTTTTCATTGGAAAAATGTTGATGGAATTCCCTGTTCAAAAATTTATAAGAATGTCACTCTTCCAACACTATAAAATGGAACTTGCCAATACTCCTTACTCACACCTCTAAATCCATTTTTCTCACCCAAAAGAAACTCAAATAATCTCCCAACATCCATCCCCTCATCCAATAATCCTTCATTTGGGTGTATAACCATTCAAGAAATCTATTTGTTGTGAAATAAAATGAGTTACCCAATGAAGAGGTAACATCATTTCACAACCTCTTTAGTTTTATTTTTATTATCCACCCAAAAAATTATTCATATTACATGAATATATAATAAAATAAGTATCATAAATATATTTATATTTTTCATTCTATGCTTTATACATTAACATATAGACACTTCCATATAATGGGTGATGAATTTACCGTTTATGTGTATGCCAAACTACCGCCTCACAAAACGATGTTGTTTATTTTTCCTTTACCACCTTGAAATTTTTGAAATTATGATGCATAAATTGTTAATATATATGATATATCTATGATATATATTATTTATTTATTAATTTTAATTTATTTATAATACATAACTTTATACATTCTATTTTTTGTAAATTTGATAACCTTATTTGTAGATGTGCGAACTACCACCTACTCAAAGCGATGTAATTCGTTCACAATGTACATGGAATTATTAATAGATAGTTTGGATAAATGTATGTGAAATATATGAAATATATATGATATGAGATTTAAAATAAAAAAATATTTCATTTAATTTTCATTCTTTTAATATGTTAAAGAAATGAATGCAGTGTTTATGCATACATACGGCCTACTGTCTCCATGAACGATGCATTTCACATCATATCCCCAAATATTTTGTTTTATTCAAAATAAATATATAAAGAATATATATGAGATCTAAATCACGTTTTACATTCTATAAATGAAAAAATCATGTTCTTTGTAATGGGAACAACAAGTTACAAGTCAACCCATGCACTAAAAACAAGGCAATTAACACCCGAAATAGTTAAAATAATGAAATATTGTTATCAAATGGGTAATAAGATATTATAATAAGATAGTTTATGATATTATAAAAACTAATATTGTTTTTTAATAATTTAGTAAAACTTTTATAACCATTTTATATGTGGTTAAATATTTTTCTCACAAAGGAAACACAAGGTCAGGGATTTTATCTCAATTTACATTCTATTGAGACTTATTTGTTTTTATAAACCAATTCACTTATATATGGTTTATATACCACCCTTTGACATGTTATATCATAAATTTCATTACTCTAATGATATTTTAATTTTCATTTAATGTTATTCCTTCTAGGGTATTGTGATTCCAATTGTATCTGAGTGGTATGGGACACTTTGGAAGGTTTAATGATTATTTTCCTAAAGAAATTTTTTAATGGCCTTAGAATGGTATTTATATTCATCATCGTCAACATCACTTGTTGATACTTTTCCTATACTAAAAATTACTGAAAAATCAATATCCCTTATTCAATATGGATATTTTATAAGGAATATTGTTTATTAATTAAATCGATTACTTGATATAATTAATGCTTAGGGAAGGTATGACATGGGTGGGGTCCAGTTATAGATAGCAATATGATGAATTGGTAGTCTCATGAGAAGAATTAGTTGGCCAATTAATATGAGTTTTTACCTGATATTCTAAAATTTCTTCTGAAATGTATTCATGGTAAATTTATCGTTTACCATGGAAATATAGAGTCAAATAATTAATAATTTTCATCATTCATACTTAGTTACAATTTATCCATGATATTTTATATTGACATATTTAGGAATGAATTTCATAGTCATTTTACTTATTAAATGGTAAGTGTTTTAGTTTCCAACCTATCCAAATTGGTTATTCTTTTTCTAGATTATTTGATTGAAATTTTTTTTAGTTATTTAAATTTCCATGTTGGTTCACTCTACTAAATTAATTATTGATTCTAATAAAATGGCCTTAATGATAATTTGAGACCACCCTTATTTTTTTCATTTTCCCAGGTTGTTGCGAATAAATCATTAACATTTAATGAATTTTTTTCATTTTATTTTATTATTTATCATGTTTTATTTTTTATTTCCTATTGTAATATGGGTATCTTGTATTTAAAGTAGTTTTGAAAAACTAATAAACTATTGGTACCCTTAGGATTTAAATATTTTATTTATGCCAATGTAATAAAATTATCTATCAACTCTGATCTTCTAGGGTTGGGGTGATACAGTTGGTATTTGAGAATGTTTTTTTGTAAACTTGTATCTTGATTTAGAAAACATAAATTAGAAAATATAATACTAAGATATATTTTAAGGATAAGTATAGAAGAAAAGAATATAATTTTGGTATGGTAATGATAATGAGGGTCTTCCTAGCGATACATCCATGTCTGGATACTACTTGTGGACATGGTTAAGGAACATATGTACCTAGGGGTAACAACTCTAACAAGGTGTGTTGGCCATGACTCCTTGTAACCTAAAACATGATAAGAGGCCTTACTTCCCACTTGGTTTGACAGTCCTAAGGGATACACATTAGATAATTTTAATTTTCTTTACAAACCATTATTATGGATTTAAAAGAAAATATGTGCCCAATGTAACCAGAGATTATGATTCTATGATTAATGGTTCATAAATTTATGTTGTGTTTTATAACATATTTTGAATTATATATTAAATTTTCATGAGATAATCTAGTGTATTCCATTGTGTATAAATGGCACCTAGAAGGTCGAATGTTATCAATACTTATGGAAAATGTATAGATTTCCATGATGAGGTTACCAATATAACTTTTATTGGAACCAATAAGATTACAGCTATATTAGGGAAACATAATTAGATTATGAAAAATTAACCTTCCTCAAATGGAGAAAGTTATTCCATAGAGATAATATATTATAATTGATTTATTTATATGATATAAGTAACCATTATTTAGTGGGGCCACTAATCCAATTTTAGCTACAAAATGGATTAAATCTCTGGAGAATATATTTACTCCCATAGGGTATAGTGAAATGGAAAAGGTTTCACTTGTGGTTTATTGTATCCATGGAGATGTCAATAAATGTTGGTCCTTGATGTAGAATGATAGGGAGGAAGATGAAATATAACTCACAGAATGGAGGAATTTTAAATAGATATTCTTTGATGAATTCTTCTATCATGATCAAAAAAATGAGATGAATAATAAGTTACTTATCTTAAATAAAAAGTAAGAATAAAGTGTTTTATATTATAAAGTTACCTTTACATGGTTTCTAGGTTTGCTACAGATTATACATGAAACACAAAGTGCGTGATTGACCCATTTTTTAATGGTCTTATTCCAAATATCCAAATGGTAGTTGTGGCATAGAAATTTTCATAATATGATGAAATATTTTTATATGCTATCAAAACATATAATCAACTATCAAGATCCTACATATTAAAATAAACCTAATAGAAGAAGATTTTCTCTGATTAACATGAAAAATGGAATGCACTAAAGAAGGAGAATAAGTTTAAGTGATTTCCATATTGCAAAAAATGTGGAATGATTCACCCTATAAATTCTTAAAGGGAATTGGAGTTTGTTATAAATTTGGAGAAATTGGTCATCATGATAAAGAATGTATGGGGAAATCGTACAAAACTACTCTTTAGTGTTACAACTGCATGGATATAGGGCACTATGAAAATAAATTCCCTAATAATTTAGGGGATATACCATTGTAGAATAAAATGACAGATATAAAATCTTATGTGATCACTACAGTTTAAGTAGAAGTACCAAATGATGTGGAGGTGGGTACAATAATCTTATATCAAAAAATTTCCAGTGCCTTATTTGATTCTATATCATCATACTCTTTTATATCTTCCAAAATTAGAAGAAAAGTAGACTTTTTTCATTTTGAATTAATATGACAGTTTTCAGTAAAATCTTCTAAGAAAAGTATCATTACCACAAATATATTCTTGGAATTCACAAATATGACACATCAACATTTATTACTTTCAAAAATTGTTGTCCTAACTATGGTTGAATTTTTTATAATTCTTGGAATGGAATTTATCTCAAAATAAGATGCAAAAATTTATATAAATGAGGATATAATTTACTATTTGGGTGGGAGGTGTACAATCCCTCATTTATAGAGTATAAGCTTCCTCACCTGATTCTTATCGAGAACCACCCCCAATATGTCTACTGAATGAGATTATTGTGGAAGATGAAAAAATAACATCTAGTGATGAATTAAGTAATATTCATATTCAGGATGAACCTATTATTAAGGAATACATTAATGTATTTCTTTAGGAATTAACTAGGCACCCCACAGAGCATGAAGTTGAATTTTCAATTTGTTTAATCTATGATGCGGGGCCAATATCAATGTCTCCTTATAGATTGACCACTTTTGAATAAGTAGAGTTATAGAAAAAACTAGAAGATTTGAGTGATAATGTATTTATTCACCCTATTGTTTAAGAACGAGGGGCCCTGTAAACTTTGTTAAGAAGAAGGATGGATCATCAGGTTGTTCATTGATTATAATGATATCATTTCTATTACAATAAAGACCAAGTATCATATTCCTATCATTGATGAGTTTTTTCTATCAAATTCATGGAGACCAATATTTTTCAATGACTAATATTCATTCTAGATATCACCAATTTTTAGCAAAGAAGGACGAAATTCCAACGACAATGTTTTAGATGAGGTATAGACATTACGAGTTATTAGTAATTCCATTTGTATTAGCTGATGCAACCTCTGTTTTTTAGGATTAATTAAAAGAGTATTCAAGAAATTTATTGATATTTTTTGTGGTATTCATTGATGATATTATGATGCATTCCAAAATATACTTGGACAATGAAAATCACTTGTGTATCATTCTTAATGATCTTATAAGGGAATAGATATATGGGAAATTTAGTAATTTCAATTTTTGGATTCAATAAGTTTCTTTTCATGGCCTTATTGTCTATAAGGATAGAATATCAGTTGATCCTACAAAGTCAATGACATTCAGAGAAATGACCAAGCCATAAAAACATAACTAAGGTATGGATTCATTAGTATAGCAGGTTACGATTGGATATTCATTCAGAATTTGTCTAGATTGTCTAACCATTTAACCAATCTTATATGCAAAGAGGTTTTTTTTGGAAAAATCATTGTAAGACATTATTTTATGAACTAAATAAAAGATTATTTAAGGCCATAATTTTGACTCTACTATCTAGGATAGATGGTTTTTTCATATATAAAGATCCATAGAAGAAGTTACTTGGTTTTGTCCTAATTAAAAATGATAAATATATTAAATATGAATCATGGAAATTAAAGACAAATGTATTGAAATATCTAATATATGATCTTGTGTTAGTGGATATGATATTCAATTTGAAAATATGGATATATTATCTCTACAGTGAAAGATGTGACATACACATGGATCATAAAATATAGAAATACAAATTCTCAGAAAAGTATCCTAGTACGAGACAAAGCCAATTTCTCGAGCTACTCAAGGATTGTGATTTTCCAATACACTAACACTCGGGGAATCAAAATTCGGTATCAGTTACATTGAGTAGGAAGGATAATGAAGATCTAACCCAAAAGTGGATTGATAATGATCTTGTGTTTATGGGTATAGTAAAGTAGGATATGGTAATTTCAATGGAAGGGGATACATTGGTGATTTTTCAAATGATATCAAAACCATCATTATTATAGAGTATTAATAATTCTCTATCTAATAATGAGATATTTCAAAATAAAATTAAAGTGGAGAATGATGGAAATTAGCAGGCTTTGTCTGTGAATAAGGGGTTCTAAAATTTTGAAAGATACAATGTGTCCCATCTATATCTGATCTAAACGGTAATTGTTAGAAGATTATTATAGATCTAATTTCACTATACATCTTGGAAGAACAAATAATTATATAGACTTGTAGGATCATTTTTGGTGGGATAACATGAAGCGTGAAATTTCTTATTATGTGTCTAGATGTTTGGTTTGTCAAAACATGAATGTTGTGAGGTGGCATTGTAAAAGATTCCTCCAACCTATTCTTATTCCTATGTGAAATTGGGATGAGATTACTGTGGATTTTTTCACAAGACTTACAAAGACTTCTAGAAATAATGATTAAATATGGTTTATCATCGATCTCCTAACCAAATATCCACATTTCATTATTATAAGATAAACAATTCCTCTTGATCTCCTAACAAGACTATATATTAATGAAGATTTAATGATTTATGGAAAAATTATTTCAATGATTTCTAATAGAGATCCCCTGTTTAAATCAAAATTTTGGAAGAGTATTTAGAATTCTCTTGACATTGAGATTCGTATGAGCACTACCTACCATCCTCAAATTGATAGACAGTCTGAAATAAAAATTCAAACAATGGAAGAAATTTTGTGGTCATGCTTACTTGACTTCAAGGTATAAGGGATCAATAACAACCTTTGTTAGATTTTTACAATAATAAAAGTTTCCATTTGAGTATTCAAATAACCCGGTATAAAGTTATGTATAGAAAAAGACATCCTACTCCAACTTATTAGGATGAAGTTTTTGAAAGGAAACTTGTAGTCCCAAAACATGATGAAGAAACATAAAAAAATTAAAGACTATTTTTTCCCATATTAAATATATTCAAAGTATGCAGAAAATTATACAAATATTTAAAGGAAATATTTAGATTTCCAAGTGGAAGATCATGTTTTTTAAATGTACCTCCAAGGAATGATGATATAAGGTTCGGTAAAAAAGGGAAATTGATACCTAGGTACATCAGAACCATTGAAATTCTTTAAAGGATTGGAGTTGTTTCTTATCATTTAGGAATGACTCCAAATCTCCCAAAGGTACACAATATGTTATATATATATATGATATAGAAGTACTTGAATAACCCAACGCATATTCTCCTCTTTGATGAGATTTATTTGTATCCTTACCTTATATACTATAAAAACCCCATTCATATTCCTGATACTTGAGATAAAGAAATTAGGATTCATACAACTTTTCTGGTTAAAGTACTTTATAGAAATCTCAAAATAAAAGAAAAAACATAGGAATGAGTGGATCCCACAAAAAAGAATTACCCACATCTTTATAAAGGAAATAAAATAGAAATTTTGAGGGTAAATTTTTTTGTAGGAGGGAAGACATTACCACCAATATAATTTACCATATTTTACATTTATAATAAATTTAATTTTGTTGATAGCTTTGCAATACACGAACGCCTGATTTAAACAAAACACTATTTAGTCATGTTTTTCAAATTCAATAAAAGTCTGAATCTTTTAGAGATTATATATATTAATTTTTTTATTTTATAACTAATAAAACATTTTTACATTTATTCAATATATTTGATAGGCATAAGATAAAAAACACCCAATTTTATACAAAAAATACAATATTTTTTATGAAAGATTTTTTTTGCTGACATTAAAAGGATAACCTATATTAAATATAAATTAGGAACATTTAAAAATATTATATGTAAAAATAAACATCATTTTTTAAAAATAAACAGAAAAATTATTCTATGGTAAATTTTTGGTATTTTTTTGTAAAGATTCATTTTTTGATGAATAGTGAAGAATACTGAATTTTATTTCAAAACCACTTCCCTTAAAATTTATTTGTAAGGTTAAATTATATTTCAAACTAATTTTAAAGTCTAATTATATAATTTAAAAAATCAATTAATTATATTTAGATAATTTAAATAAATTTTACTTTAAAATTGGATATATTATCTTAGTAAACTCAATAACATTTGTACTTTAAAATACCGCTTGTCTTCCCATAGTTAGGATTATATTTAAATTTATATCTTCCATATATTTGATTTGAATTTGTAAAAATCGAATGAATATTTTCGAAAACCATAAATTATAATTTATAACATGTTCAACTTAGTTTTGTACCAAAATGTGTATCAAAAGTGCTTAAAATTTAGTATAGAGATTAAGAGAAAATTTAGATTAACAAATAACTTAGCCTTCAAAATAAGGCCCTAAATAAAATATAAATTTATCCTAAATAAATTTTATTTTCATATTTATACCCAATACAAACTTGTATTGATTTTTTTATCATTGGATCCATATTTAATAGAAAAAATTTATGTGGAATTCCATTTCTAAAAATTTACAAGAATGACACTCCCCCTCCACTATAAAATGTTCATCACCCCTCCCACTTAATCACACAAATAAATCATTTTTTCTCAAAAAATATATAAAAATATAATCTCAAAAAATCCCTACCATCATCCAAAAATCATCCATTTTTGAATAAACCCATCCAAGTAATCCCTTCAGTAAAAACCAATTTGAGTTACCCGAAGAAGCGGTATCACCTTTCCCTAAGATCTTTATTTTTATTTTCATTCTCCGGCCACTCAAAATTTATTATTGCAAGAATATAAATATAAAAAAAGTATAATAAATTTTCTTATATATTACTATACTAATATTTCAACCTTTACTTACACACACATTCATTCAAGGGTTAACAAACATACTATTTTTGTGTACAGTGAACTACCACCTCACAAAACGATGTTGTTTTTTTTTGCTTTTCCACCTATAATTTATAGAAATTACAATAGAACCACTATTAATATGAGATATTTATGATACTTGTTATTTATTTATTATTTAATAATTATTTTATAACACATACTTTTATACTTTCCATTTTTTGTAAATATGATAACAACATTTGTGGACGTGTGGACTTCTGCCTACTCAAATTGATGTCATTCGTTCACACAATACGTGAAATCTATAATGGATGATTTTAATAAAATTATTTTAAATATATGACATATATATAATAATAGAATTATAATATAAATATATATCATTTAATTTTCATTCCATTAATATGATAAAGAAATGAAATTATGATTTATGTGTACGTATGACCCACCGTCTCCATGAATGATGCATTCCATTTCTTATCTCAAAATATTATGGATTATTATAATAGCTTATATAATGAATATATATGATACATAAATCATTGTTAAAATTATATAGATGATAAAATTATTATCTATTCATTGGTAACAACAAATCACATGTCAAAACGTACAAAAAAAACTTGACAATTAACACCTAAAATAGTGAAAATAATGAAATATTGTTATCAAATGGGTAATAAGATAATATAATAAAATAATATATGATATTATAAAAATGAATATGGTTATGTAATAATTTACAAACACTATTGAAACAATTACACATGAATTTAAAGTCCTTTCAAATAATGTAAACACGAGTTAATGGATTTCATCTCAACTTATGTCCCATAATAACTTATTTAATGTTATGCACCGATAAACTTTTATACGGTATATATATTTCCTTTTTATATGATATATCTTGAATATACATATTCTCAAGATATTATAAATTTTATTTAGTTTTATTCCTTCAAGGTTATTATGATTATAAATGTTTAACAGCTGTATAGGAAACTTTGGAAAGATTAAAGATTATTTTCCAAAAGAATGCTTTTAATGGTATTTAAATGGTATTTTATTTCCTTAAAATCAAAAAACCTTGTTGATACTTATCTTACACTTTTTAATTATTGATAAATCCATATCCTTCATTAAATATGGGTATTTTATAAGATATATTGTTTATTAATTAAATTTACTATTCGATATGAGGAATACATTGAACAGGTATGACACCACTGGGGATAGGTTATATATGGCCCCTTGATGAATTGGTAGTCTTTTGATATGAATCTATTGGCTAGATTAGATGGGTTTTTAACTATTTTGTTAAACCATCTTGTGAAAGGTATTTCCAGTAATGGTAACATGTATTTAAGAAACATTTCATACAATAATTAAGAATTAACCTCATTCAGACTCATTTACTATTTATCCATCAGATTTTGTGTGAACATATCTATGGATGTAGATAATTCTCTATTTATTGATTAAATGGAATTTTTCTGCAACATCCCAGGTAAATAAAGAATATAAAATTTTCATATTTATTAATATTTGTGAATAAAATATTAATATTACTTTAAATGGAATGCTATGTTTAATTGTGTACCCAGTACACAACAATGAGTTTCTTTGAAATCTTACGTTGCACGCTAATAAAATAATAATATTAATTTAAATGGTTGTTAACGCCTAGCCATTGTAATAGAAGGAATGAACAGAACTAACTACCCAATGATTATATATGATTGTCAAATATTTTTTCATTTATCCAAATAAATTTTGCAGGCTTAAAATGAAAATGAATCCAATTTTAAGCAGAAATCTTCTAATATTCTTTTAAAGGTCGATTAACCGCCTTTTGATGGAGAAGCCTTTTTTATATATACTTGTGATAATGTTATATGTTATATTTCACAAAATAAAATCCTTCTTTATAATATGTAAATCAAAATTTACTTTCTGTAAATTTTTGTTATTTTTCCGATAAAGGACATTTTTAGTGATAATGTTGTATTTTAATTCAAAACCTCCTTTTAATCTAATTTATTTATACGGATAGATTATCTTTTTAATTGGATTTAAGGTTTAGTTAAAATATATTTTTACAATTTAATCCAATTTTGTTCATTGGAATTAATTTCACATTTAAATTAGACAGAAACAAGTGTCAATATTTTGATAGATATTATTTCTTAAAAACATGTTATTTGTTTTGATAGCGGGAATTAATTATAAAAATAATTAATGAAAATTTTATGTTTTGAATTTGGAAAAATGGACATCATTTTTGAATTTTGAATATCAAATATAGCTTAGGGTGAATTTTTGGTATTTTTCTGAACAAACTTCAATTTTTGATGAATAGTGAAACCACTAAGTGGTGGTTAAAAAAACTGATTTTTGGTTTAAATAAAATTTTACCACCTCTGTGATTTGAATTTAAAAAATCCTACATACATGTTTGTCATTAGGATGTAAAATGTGGTTCAATTGGATGAAAATATGTTTTGGTGAAAAATAACTTTTAAGTTTTATTTATCGCGATTAAAGGTAATTAGTCTAATTTAAGGTAAAGATAATGTTATAATAATATGAAATGACCTTGACACATGTCCTACCCTTATTGGATGAGTCATGGTAGATCAAGACAATCCATGGGTCAACTTGGGTACCCCATGGAGCCACTTGGGTAAGAAAATGACATTAATAACTTTTTATTTAAAGTAAAAATAAAAGTGTCACAAACATGAATTGTTTTACTAAAACAATTTTTACATGGGGTTATACAAGTCATATTTTTAACTATAAATATTAATTTAAAATATAAAATGATTTAATACATATTATTTTTTTATTTATAATTTTAAGACGTTAAATAAATTAAATTATTTAGGACACCATGATGATGTAGTGTTTACCTCATTAATGAACGATTTAAATAAAATGAAAAGATAATGTAAAATATAAGACATAAACTTGTCAAAAACATATTTAATGGATCTATTTTTAACCCCTATAACCTTATCCTAGAAATATATAATTGCGGGGCCTTTTATATCTGAAAACCATTTTATAATAAAGTAACTTTTCATGACTTTCCAAGAGTGCCCCACCTCCCTCTTATAAAAGGACCCCACCTATACCTATTTACCCACACCTCTCAAGCCATTGGATCAGAAAAAATCTAATAATTTTATCTCTCCACATACCTCTCTTCATCCTAGAAGCCTTACCTTAGGCAAAAAGATCTTTAAGAAACCCTTTTGGTTCAAACTAAGAGGAGTTACCTGATTTAAAGGTAAAGTCTTCCGTAATTTTATTTTGTTTTATTTTGCTTCTCCAACCCCCTAACATATTTTTATTCCTTTATTCTGTAACGAAAACAGTATCTTAAATATACTAGGATGTTTCTATGAGAATTATTATAGCTACAATTGAACACAACTATGTCTAATGTTTAAAGAACAAATTGTTTCCGTGGATCGCGAATTACTGCCTCACGAAACGATGATTGTTCTATCTTCAACTACCACCTATCATGGTGGCCATTATGATGGAACTATAATTATTTATGATTATATTATATTTATTTCCTATATATGCTTCTGTATTTTATATTTAATACATACCTTTATGCTTTTCATGTTGTGAAAATGCGATAATTTCATTTGAGTAAGTGTGGACTACCGCCCCCTCAAGTGATGTGACTCGTTCATGAAATACATGGAATGTATAAAGAATTAAATTGATGAACTTATGTGAAATATATAACATATATATTATACTGGAATTATAATATATATATATATATCGTATAGTTTTAATTCCATTAATGTGCCAAAGAAATGAAAGTAGCGTTCATGCGTACGTACGGCCTACTGTCTCCCGGAACGGTGCATTTCATTTTCTTATCTAAAAATGTTATGGAATAATATAAAATGAATATATAACGGATATATATGATATTTAAATCATTAATACTATTCTTGAGATGATGTACTTATAACTACATGGAAAATTCTTTTCCAACAAGTTCAATTTTTACTCATGTACTGAACATCGACAAAAATGTCTGATGTGAACTCACATTATTAACCAATTATTATAACATTATAATATATGATATTAATTGAATAATAATATTTAAAGGAGTTCAATAAGAAATTATAAATTGACCAAATTTTATTATTCATTAATATAATGAAATGAACATGACAAGTCGGACTGGAGGTAAGGGATCTTACCTCTTTTTTTTAAGTACTCTCTTTCATGTCATTTATTTTAAGATAATATTTCTTATGTTTGGGGATGTTATCTTATATTCCTTATTCTGTAATTTTTATGTTCATATTATGAGATACCCTATTTGATCTCAAAAATCCATTTTTGGATGTTTTAAGTGGCACCATTAGGCTGTTGAGTTTTCGTATGGGATTTTTCATCTCACTTTTATTCCCGTGAGATTTAGGCTACATTTTCCACCATTTCCTTTGAGTGGTATATGTAATTCCCATTAGTATAATATTTTTGTAATATAATTTCATTTATGGTTATTTACATCAATTTTTTATGGTCCTTCTTTCATGGGGTGTACAATTCGAAAGTTACCCGTGTCGGTAAGGGAACCTTTCACCCTCTTCTTTTTAAAAGACATATGTTATGACTTTTAATTTACATATTATTATGTTTGGATATGTTATTCTATATCCTTATTGATGTAAAATTTATTTCCAAGTGATGAGACACCATTTATCTCTCATCAACTCATTTTCTAGTGACGTCGTTAGGCTATCGAATTTTTGTAAGGGAACTTCTTAACACAATTTCAATTCTTTGGGTTAAACCTCTACTTCTTGATTATGTCATGCTATGAATATATTTGGATGACATCTGATTGTTTTACACTGAGTATCAACTTATATTTGGTGTATTTGTATTTTCACACATAATTTTTTCATTTTTTTATCCTTGCTCTAATGGCATGATCCTTTATTGGGATTACATCTCAATTTCTTCTCATTGAGACATTTCTTAATGATATCCACTTTTATTCTTTTATAAAGTGTATATACAGCCCCTTTTAAATTCCATATGCATATTATTTCTATACTGAAGTCATTTAAATGTTTTCAAAATGGTCTACATTCTTGTGGCTTATAATTTAAATGTTCAAAATGGAACATGACTCTTTTATTAAAACGTTATTTTAAATGGTTTTAAAGATTTATTCTTTTAAACATTTATCATCCATGTCTATGTTTTAAAAATGGTTTTAAGGATTTATTTATAGGGGCGTGAATTTTTTATAACCCTTTCAATAGTTTAAAAGTGGTATGGGAAACTTTGATTCTAAAATCTCTTTTAAATGTCTTCTTTTAATGTATTTAAAGTATAAAGGGATTTTTCTCTCATAGAGTTTTAATGATTATATTAGATGTTTTTATTTATGATAATATCATGATGTGATCTCTTGTGATTGAAATTTGGAAATGTTTTCATTCCATTATAATTTTTGTCTTTATTATGATTTTTTATGGTACGTGGACATTTTATGAGTGGTTACGTGATAAACCATATGACGGGTGGTGCCGTGAATACCAGGACGGGTGGTTACATTATAACCTCCAATGCATTGGGTATGGAAGTAGATAGTACGGCTATTCCATGTAGTGATATGTGTGGAAGTTGACCATATGGTTATTCCATTTATGTATGTTTATGTACCAAGTTACCTTTATATGTTATGTGTTCTTTATATGGGTTTAAGGTAATATTTTGTTTACAAAAGATAAGTAGTGATCTTTTATTCAGTGAAGAGTATTTACTACTTCATAAAGGTGAAAAGTATTACTTTGATAAAGTATTCATGGTTTACTTGTTGTTTTGAAAAAACTAACAGTTTTCCTTCTTTGTGTATCCTTTACTGGGCTTTTTATGCTCATCCCATGTTTTTTAAATCTTTTCCACAGGACATAAAAATGAATAGTGTCGAGGATGGGATCATGTAAATACGTGCTATCTAAAACATGGAACTATACATTTTTCATTTTAAGAGTTTTTAATTTATGGAAACTTAGTAGAAGTGTCTACTTTGTAATCTTTTTAGATGTAATAGTTTTTTCCGAATTCTCTAAAACTCTAAACCTGAAAAATCCTCTATGTGAATTATTCATTTAATTCATGATTATGTAATGTTTTAAGTCCGTGTCCTTATAGTTGGTATCAAAGGTATGTTTAGATAACTTTAGAGGTTAGTTTATTCTCTAAGAATAAGTCACATTACCATAATGGTTAATATTTCAAAAAGAGTCACAGTTTTAGACAAGCAGAATGAGTAAGTATATCTTAGTGTTTATCTTCCTCATTAGTACATGATAATTTTGTTGATATACTCACACTGACATTTTTGTTTTTAGTAAATGGATGGATCTAGCAGGAACCAAAGTGGCAATGGGTTTGAAGGAAATTGTGGTGGTTCTCTGATTCTGAGACTGGATGAAATAGGGGATTCAATGAGGAATCTCGTGGTTATTCTAAACCAACTATCAATGAGTCATGATTAACCACTTGATCCATGGTGAGTTCTCTGATGCATCATGTACGAGAGAACTAACTCGATGTGGAAGTTCAGGTAATAATTATAATGGTAACCATTAGGGTTTATATGATCCTTACTTTTGAGGTAATTATGGGTTATTATATGATGGAAGATGAAAGGCATGAGGTAAAATTGAGGTTAAATTATGTTATGGTTATTTTTTAAGATTTTATCCCTTATTTGGGAATGTTTTGAGAATTATATAGTTTTGGAAAAAGGACAACACGCAGACTGTGTGACAACCTGTCACATCGGACAATGCTCTGGGAATCGAACCCACAACCAAAGTGTGACGGGTATTTATCACTTACCACTAGACTACGTGAAGTCCCTGGTTAGTATGACAAATTCTTTTTAGTTATATAATTTTATGAATCAATAATAAGTTGATTTTGGGTTATCTAGGATAATATTGACCTATCCTGGAGGACATATGATTAGGTTAATTACTTTTCATTATGAGACTTTAAGAGCAACTGATGTTATTTGAAGATAAATGTTAATTTTTACCTTGGAATAATATGTGATTAAATCCTTCAAATATTTGGGTTTCAATCTTAGTTTGGTTAAATTTGAAGAATTTTATGGACACATTGTTTATCAAATGGTCTTCGTTGAACTTTGGGGTTTGTTGGACAAATTTTGTAGATTATGAATAGATTTTCTTTTTATAAAGGATTATCCTTTTTTGGATTATCTGATCTTTTTCTAACCATTTTTTTTAAGGGACTAAAGACATGAGAAATATATAGTTATCTTTTTTGGATTAGGTGGTCCTCTAAAAGTTTATTATAGCGCTCTTAATGTGAACATTTCATCCTAAATACTCATCTTTTGGAGAAAATATGAGTTTGTGTATGAAATCTAGTAAGAGATGAAAGTCTACATGACATGTAAGTATGTTTCCATAGGATTTAGTTTAGAACATAAATAAATTCCTCAATGAAATGTAACATAAAACAAAAATATTTTCCGTTAACTCTTCCTACTGGGAAATCAAATACCGTTTAACCCATCACAAGTTTGTGATTTGGTTGTGGTTAGCTTTCTCCTAATCATGTTTTCTATCACTCTCCATCAGAACATGAACCTTTGTTTTCTCTTCCATGTCCATATTTTTCTACATGGAATCCTAGTATGGGTTAACTCGGGTGACCTTTGTACTTCCCTTTATTTCTTTTAAAGTAATAGTTTAATTTACTCCTTTTCTGAAGTGGGGCTTTCAATGAAGATTCCATGCCCAATTTTAAAATTGTGAGGACGCAATTACCAAAAGGGAGGAAGGATGTAACATCCCAGGTAAATAAATAATATGTAATTTTCATATTTATTAATATATTTGAATAAATTATTAATATTACTTTAAAGGGAATTCTATGTTTAATGGCATACCCTATACAGAACAATGAGTTTCTTTGAAATCTTACATTTCACACTAATAATATAGTAATATTATTTTAAATGGTAGTTAACGCGTAGCCATTGTAATGGAAAGAATGAACATAACTAACTATCAAATGATTATATATGATTGTTAAATATTTTTTCAATTATCCAAATAAATGTTAGAGGCTTAAAATGAAAATGAATCCAATTTTAAGCATAAATCTTCTAAAATTATTTTAAAAGTCAATTAACCGCCTATTGATGGGGAACACTTTTTAAATATACATTTGAAAATTTTATATGTTATATTTGACAAAATAAAATCCTTCTTTAGAATCTGGACATCAAAATTTAGTTTCTGTAAATTTTTGTTATTTTTCCGATAAAAATCATTTTTAGTGAAAATGTTGTATTTTAATTCAAAAAATCCTTTTAATGTAATTTATTTATACGGATAGATTATCATTTTAATTGGTTTTAAGTTGTAGATAAAATATATTTTTACCATTTAATTCCATGTTGGTCATTGGAATTAATTTCACTTTGAAATTGGACATAAACAAGTGTCAATCTTTTGATAGATATTGTTTCTTAGAATCATGTTATTTGTTTTGACAACGGAAATTAATTATAAAAATAATTAAGGAAACTTTTATGGTTTGAATTTGTTAAAATGGACATAATTTTTGAATTTGGAATATCAAATATAGATTAGGGTTAATTTTTGGTATTTTTCTGAAAAAACATCAATTTTGGATGTATAGTGAAACCACTAAGTGGTAGTTAAAAAAACTGATTTTTGGTTTAAATGAAATTTTTCCAACACTCAGATTTGAATTTCAAAAATCTGACATACATGGTTGACATTAGGATGTAAAATGTGGTTCAATGGGATGAAAATATTTTTTGGTGAATAATAACTTTTAAGTTTTATTAATCACGATTAAAGGTAATTAGTGTAATTTAAGGTAAAGATAATGTTATAATAATATGAAATGACCTTGACACATTTCCTACCCTTATTTGATGAGTCATGTCCGACCAAGTAAATCCAAGGGTCAACTTGGGGACCCCATGGAGCCACATGGGTAAGAAAATTACATTAAGAACTTTTTATTTAATGTAAAAATAAAAGTGTCACAAACATGTATTATTTTACTAAAACAATTTTTACATGGGGTTATACAAATCATACATTTAACTATAATTATTCATCAGAAAGATAAAAAAAATTAATACATAATAGTATTTTTTATAATTTTTAGACATTAAATAAATTAATTTATTTATGACAGCATGATGATGCAGTGTTTACCTCACTAATGAACGATTTAAATAAATTGAAAAGATAATGTAAAATCGAAGACATGAACTTGTCAAAAACCTATTGTATGGGTGGATTTTAAACAATTATCACCTTATCCTAGAAATATAAAATTTTGGGACCCTTGATATCCGAAAATCAATTTATAATAAAGTAACTTTTCATGACTTTCCAAGAGTGCCCCTCCTCCCTCCTATAAAAGGCCCTCACCTCTACCTCCTTACCCACACCTCTCAAGACATTGGCTCGGCCAAACACTCATCATTTTGTCTCTCCACTTCCCTATCTTAATCATATAATCCGTCACTTAGGATGAAAGCTCTTCAAGAAACCATTTTCGTTCAAACCAAGGGGAGTTACCCGATTTAAAGGTAATGTCATCCTTAATGTTCTTTGTTTTTATTTTCCTTCTCCAACACCCTAAAATATTTTTATTACTTTATTTTGTAACAAAACCTGTATATTTATTATACTAGGATGATTTTATGAGAATTATTAGAGCTACACATACACACACCTACGACTAATGGTTAAAGAATATTCTATTTCTGTGGATGGCGAATTACTAGCTCACGAAACGATGATTGTTCTATCTTCTCATACCACCTCTAATGGTGTAAATTATGATGGAAATATATTTATTTATGATATATATTATATTTATTTCCTATCTATGCTTCTTTATTTTATATTTAAAACATACCTTTATGGTTTTCATGTTGTGCGAATGCGATAATTTCATTTGAGGAAGTGTGGACTACCGCCCCCTCAAGTGATGTGACTCGTTCATGCAATACATGGAATGTATAAAGAATGAAATTGATGAAATTATGTTACCTATATAAAATATATATTATACTGGAATTATAATATATATATATATCTCATCTAGTTTTAATTCAATTAATGTGTCAAATAAATGAAAGTAGCTTTCATGCGTACATACGGCCTACCGTCTCCATGAACGGTGAATATCATTTTTTATCTTCAAATATTATGGAATAGTATAAAATGAATATATACAGGATATATATGATATATAAATCATTAATACTATTCTGGATATAATGTACTTATAACTATATGGAAAATTATTTTCCAACAAGATCAATTTTTACTCATGTACCGAACGTCGACAAAAACGTCTGATATGAACTCACATTATTAACCAATTATTATAACATTATAATATGTGATATGAACTTAATAATAATATCTAAATGAGGTCCTCAAGAAATTATAATTTGACCAAATTTTATTATTCAGGAATATAATGAAACGAACAAGACAAGTCATACTTGAGGTAAGGGATCATACCTCTCTCTTTCTTTTAAGTACTCTCTTTCATGTCATTTCTTTTAAGCTCATATTTCTTATGTTTGGGGATGTTATTTTATATTCCTCATTCTTTAATTTTTATGTTCATTTAATGAGAGACCCTATTTGATCTCATAAATCAATTTTTGGATGTTTTAAGTGGCGATGTTATGCTGCCAAATTTTCATAAGAGATTTTTCATCTCACTTTTGTTCCAATGAGATTTATGCTACATTTTCCACCATTTCCTTTGAGTGGTGTATGTAATGCCCATTATTCTACTCTTTGTGTAATATATATTCATTTATGGGTATTTACATCAATTTTTTATGGTCCTTCTTTCATGGGGTGTACGTTTCGAACGTTACCCAAGTTGGTAAGGGAACCTTTCACCCTCTTCTTTTTAAAAGACTTCTATTATGACTTTTAATTTACATATTATTATGTTTATATATTTTATTCTATATCCTTATTGATGTAAATTTTATGTCCAAGTGACGAGACACCATTTTATCTCTCATCAACTCATTTTCTAGTGATGTCGTTAGGCTGTCAAATTTTTCTAAGGGAACTTCTTAACCCAATTTCAATTCTTTGGGTTTAACCTCTAATTATTGATTATGTAATGCTATGAATATGTGTGTTTGAAATATGATTGTTTTATACTGAGTATCCACTTATATTTGGTGTATTTATATATTTCACACATAATTTTGTCATCTATTTATCCATGCTCTAATGGCATGATCCTTGATTGGGATTACATCTCAATTTCTTCTCATTAAGACATTTCTTAATGATATGCACTTCTATTCTTTTATAAAGTGTATATAAGGCCCTTTTGACATTCCATATCCATATTATGTCTATACTAATGTCATTTAAATGTTTTTAAAATGGTCTACTTTCTTGTGGATTATAATTTAAATGTTCAAATTGGAGAAGGACTCTTTTATTAAAACATTGTTTTAAATGGTTTTAATAATTTATTATTTTAAACATTTATCATCCATGTCCATGTTTTAAAAATAGTTTTAAGTTTTTATTTATAGGGACATGAATGTTTTAAAACCCTTTCAAAAGTTTCGAAGTGGTATGTGACACTTTGATTCTGAAATCTCTTTTAAATGTATTCTTTTAATATATACAATGTTTAAAGGTATTTTTCTCTCATAGAGTTTTAATGGTTATATTGGATGTTTTTATATATGATAATAACATGATGTGATCTCTTGTGATTGAAATGTGGAATTGTTTTCTTTACTTTATAATTGTTTTATATATTATTATTTGGTAATGGTACTTGGACATTTGACGGGTGGTTACGTGATAATCCATATGACGGGTGGTGCCATGAATACCAGGATGGGTGGTTACGTTATAACCTCCAATGCATTGGATATGGAAGTAGGCAGTATGGCTATTCCATGTTGTGATATGTGTGGAAGTAGACCGTATGGTTATTCCATTTATGTATGTTTATATCCCAAGTTAACTTTAAATGTTATGTTTTCTTTATACGGTTTTATGGTAATCATTTGGTTACAAAAGATAAGTACTGATATTTTATTCAGTGAAGAGTATTTACTAATTCGTAAAGATGAAAAGTAATACATTGATAAAGTATTTATGGTTTACTTGTTGTTTTGAAAAAGCTAACAGTTTTCCTTCTTTGTGTATATTTTACTGGGATTTTAATGCTCATCCCATGTTTTTTAAATGTTTTCCACAGGACTTAAAGATGAATAGGGTCAAGGATGGGATCAAGGAAAGACATGTTATCTAAAACATGGAAGTATACATATTTCTTTTTAAGAGTTTTTATTTTATGGAAACTTAGTAGAAGTGTCTATGTTGTATTCTTTTGAGATGTAATAGTTATGTCCTAATTCTCTAAAACTCTAAACCTAAAAAAGATCCTCTATGTGAATTATTCATTTAATTCATGATTATGCAATGTTTTAAGTTCAGGTCATTATATTGACTTAGTTTCTCACTATTTCATACAAATTATCCCTTATCTAGTTTATTTGATATGCATGTGTTCTTAGTTATTTACCATTCCATGTTGATTTACTCTCATCAATTCATTGTTGTTTCAACATTACTTTCCACTATTGATTATTTTTGGTCACCTTTATTTTGTTTCCTTTCCTCTGGTTATGAAGAAGAAATATTTTAACAGTCCTTCATGGTTTCTATTAAATTCATTTTATTATGATCATGTTTTATTTTATATTTACAAATTTTATTTTTTTATCATGTATGTAGTCTAGTCTTCTAATATTTTTAAGCTATTCGGTACTTAGGGATTTAAAGTTTTATCTATTATAATGTAATAAAATAATGCAAGGGATATGGGATTATGGGGTCAGATTATTAAAATTATCCTGTCACTTTTTACATAATTCTATGTGGATTCCCCTTTTTAGGTCTTTAGAAAAGATATGGATAGGGAGAGAAGATAGAGTGTGAGGGGGAGGTTCCACCTAGGCAACCCATCTGAAGGTAGATCAAGACTCGATGGGTGAATGGTAAAGATATGGTATAAAGCATCAACATTTTTCACTCAAAGGGAGACCCATTTTTTCCATCATAAATCCTCACCGTTTAAATGTTTAATGTTTTCAAATAATCAAATAAGTTTTGAGGGACCTCACATACCTTAATTTGTGGATTCTGAGGAGAAATCTGATGTTTCGGGAAATTTTAGGGGTTCTCCATTTGGGTAAATAAATGTACACAACATATAGTTTAGAGAACATTCATTGTGAGTACATTTTTTTTATAGAAGTTAAATTTTTGGGTCTACAATAAATGTACCAAGGGTATTAACCATGTAGTATACACTTAGGTTTTTCCAGGGGAATATTCCAAATAGGGTACATAGAAAGAACCCATGTGAGGTATATGGCCATTGGCCCTCAATTAGGCTAGTCTATACATAGTATGGGGTACATGTCCAGGTACATGGTGGGGTACATTTATTTGGGTACATGGTAGGGTACCCTAAGTAAGATACATGCCATATATGAGACAATACACACCATTCAATATATAATTGTACTTGCCAACAAGGGTTGAGGTACACAGGTAGGTACAAATGTGGTTTTTTTGCCATGTATAGGGTCACACGACATGTAATTTGGGAATGTACACATCATGTATCCTAGGTCCAATGACTAGGGAGGGCCTTTGGGGTTAAAATCTGTGTGATTCTAATTACATGTAATGTACTTTTCATAAAATGGATTGTTTTCCCTATTTTCCCCTATAAGGTCGGAATTAGACACAAGACGAGTATGTTATGATATTCTTTTATTATAGATCATGATGGTGGAATACGTTCAGAATTATAGGGTTTTCTGGATGGTATTTCATATGGTTTCTCATTTTGAAAATGATTTCTTTCAGGGTTTGGTTTAGATTCCCCACAGGGTTGGGTTTTGAGCTACAAGGTCAGGGTTAAGGTTTTGAACTTGTTAGTTGGCATGGTGTGTGGATGTCAGTCCAGTTAAATTTTAGCTTCTTTTAAATGGATCTTGAATGGTGGCATCGGGTAATATATCTAATGGGATATTGGCTAGTACCTACATGATGGGACAAATTTGTTTATATTATAGTTGTTATGGCTTGGGCCATGTTATTGAGAATCAAGGTTATGGGATACTTCATGCTAGGATTATGTTGTGGGATGTCATTTACAATCAAGTGACACTGTGTTTTTTAGTAGATTTTGGGAGAATCACAAGGATGCCATAATGGGATGGTTAATGACCAAGTGATGAGTGGATCTTAGATTCGGATTCTGGGGATGCTCATATGAAATGGTGTTTTTTTAGGTAACCATGTTTGTGATTTGGTAGCTATAAATGGGTTTTTTATAAGGTATGTTGGCTGAGGTTTTCTTATGTGGGTGTTTCCAAAAGATTATCTTGTGTTGTGGAGAAATTATAGAGGATATCCTGCTTTTCAGGTGGTTGATATAGGTAATATTATCATCATTTATATATGTTTTTCAACAAATTAATCCCAAAAAATTTATCAATTTGAAATCTTTCCAAAAATTTTGTAGTTTTTGTATGTTTTGGGATAAAATATAAAAAGAAAATTAATTTTGGAATTTTGACATATTTTAATAACTTTGGTATTTTGAGAATAAATATTACAATATCAATATAATTTTAGTGAGTATTTTTTATGTTTCCTATATTTGTGAGATTAAACTTTTTATTCTGTACATGGAGATAATTCAAACATATATAGGACTAAAAAATCAGCCCCTGTGAAATATGTTTATGGATGATAGTGTAGACCCCACATTTGTAGATGAAGAATAACATGGGATACACATATCCAATAATAATGGTTGTAGATATATTTGTAAGATAACTTGAATATTAACTTTTTCATTATATTTATTTGATTTGTTCACTCATTGAGGAGTTTATTGAATAATCAACATTCAATGAATATTTTGGGAAGACTCAGCTAGAAAGCGTTCACTCATTAATTAATCCATTACTCTTATTTTATGTGCCCCATAAATTTTTTATTTTAAGGGGGGACATTATATTCAATTTGGAAGAACCTATAAGAAGGGACCTTGACATGATTCAAAGTATAATATGATAAAACAAGAGAAATATTTTTGAGAAGATATTCTATAGGGGAAATTTTCTACCTTAATTTCTTTCTGTTTTCCTCATCTAAATTTTATAATGAATTATTCATTCCAATTCTTCTCAGTTTCCCTTAACATAGTGGGGTTAAACATATGTGTGACTAGGGAAGGACTGGTTTTCTATTTTTTTTAATGCTTGATTTCATTCAATTAATAGATTAAGAATTATTTACCTCTTCCGCGAAGTTGTTTTCAATTTCATATTGCGGTTTTTATTATCAAGTACCATCATATTTGATATTTAATTATGTTGTTAATTTTGGATTTGGTTAGTGATTATTATATCCCTCTGATAGTTTCTAGTTTATATACTGTGGAATAGACTAGGGATTATTGGGTAAGTACTCGATGCTCGTCCGTATATGTGGGAGGGTTAGTGTATATTCTTGATTATTTGGGAAAAACCAGACCTGGTAAAGAATTTACAAATTCAATTGAGGATATTCAATTAAACTCTCTCACATAGGGATGTAGAGTATACTAAACTTATATATTGTTAACGTTTTCTCTCACCATCACCATTTGACCAAGAGAGTGACAGCAAACAATCGTGGAATCTCACTTTAATAGATTTTATAGATGATGATTGTAAAAATAGTCCTAGGATAAAATTTCAATTGGAAAATAAAACCCTACATAGTCACCCTATTCATATTATAGTTTTTAATGACATTATTTGGAAATTTGTTTTCAATTTTTTTCTTAATTTCTTTCTTTAGTTCCGTTTCTTGCATTTGTTTTTAAAAACAAACAAAAGACCCATTTTTCCCTCAATTTAAAATTGAAAAACTATTATGTTTTCACTCTACATCGAGAGAAAACATAAGGTTAATTAGTATACTTCACTTAGGTAAAATAATAAATATTTTTCACACACCTCATGACAGACATGTGTTATACTTGGTGCTATTTTTGGGGAGGCAATGCAACATAACGACTGAAAAAAAAGATTTTTAAAAACTGAATGGCCCATAGTTAAACATACCATTTAATTAAAGTAGATCCTGAAATTGAAAGAACAGAAAAAAAAATTAAGAAAACATAATTTTTAAAAAGATTTTAAGGAAATAAACCTCTCTAATTCATGTGAAAGTCATATTGTTCACTCTGGACCTAAAGTCAAGAAAGGTAATCTGAACCAAACCCTACATGATTTGTACACAAATTAATTCTCCATAAAAAATAACATACTTATTTTACCTACTACTCCAAATGATTTTTACTTTTGTGTCTATATAATTTCTATGCTTCCAAATTTTTATGTTCTTGCAATAATGGATCCAAATCGACATATCCGTGAATTCAACTTCATATTCTCAATCTTAAGGCTAGGTGGAGAACCTAAAGAAAATTTTCAGTGGAGGGAATTCCCTATCTCACTCGAAGGATAGTATAGAAAATAGTTTTAAAATATACAATCAAGGGATATTAGTGATTGGGAATATCTAAAAAGATGATTCATGTAGAGATTCATTCCCACATCTAAGAGAAATTCCATCAAAATAGAGATTTATATCATATGGTAGTTAACTAGATAGACCCACTATGTGTTCTAAGAGTGTTTCAAGAATCTATGTGCCAGCTTCCAACATCTTGAAATTGAGGAAAAAAATTCCTTTTGTTATTCTACCAATGAATTCTCTACAATGATTGAAATATTCATTAAAGATCATATAGAGGATACTTGATCAAAAATACACTTTCATATGATAGAGGTCTAATTGAGAAAATTACTCAAAATATATAGAATTTGGAACAAATGGTTTGGGAACAAGGGTAATACATAAGTTAAAAACAACTACTTAAGTATATATAATTAAATTGAAATGGGTAATTTCACCATGTTATTAATAAAAATGGTTGTGAACTATGTGAAGGAAAAAGGGCTTTAAAAATTTATGTAGTTTATGATTTTCTAATAGTCATTATAGTAACATGTGTCTATAAGTGAATGGAATATAATGTTATGATGTAGCCTATCAATAAAGGAAATTTCAACCAAATCAGCCCCATAAATCCAAAACCCAAACTGGATATGGATCCCAATATACCCAGGATAGACCTTTTCTTCAATAGTTGTTCTAGTACAACTCTCCATTCCCACATTCCTAAAAACAACCCTTTCAAAAACGACAATATTTTTAGTCAACACCATTCCAATTAAATACTTATGATAATATTTCCCCAAGTGCACCATAAAATCAAGACCATTAGCTATGAACCAATGTTTTAGTGTTGGAATAGTAGACTAAATAGGCAATTGATCAATTCATAAGTTTTAGGAACATTCTCATAACTAATCATGGAAAACCACCTTCGAAGAAAGTGGAAAATCTAAAATAGAATATCATAATGATAAAAATAAGAATTTGAAAATAACTCCCCCCATCATACATCCATAAACTGAAAATAATAACACTTATATTGGAAGATAATGAAGTTGGGAATTTAAAAAATTCTATGAAACTTTAACATGAAGAAGAAAAGAAAGTGGAGGGGATAAGGATATGCTAAGGAGGAATAAAACACCATTTTAAAAAAATGGTGATTAAGAATACATACCCCAACCATTTCTATCAAGGAGTATTGAATAAAATAGACTTCATGAACAATCAATTTAAAAAAAAATTATGAAAAACTTTTAAAAAGTGGTAATTAATACCTCATACTTGAAGAATTAAAAACAAAATCCATGATATTAGAAAAATGAAGGACATTTTCACCAATAAAAGAAGACATAAATGGAATGAGAGGATAAAATTGAGAAGATTTCAATGTGAATATCAAATATTTATTCCCATGAAAACTTCTATATTTTAAATATGAAAGAATATAGGATCCCATCACACTCACCCATAATTTTGGTGATATATTTATTAAAAACATCAAAACCCATCATCAATGTTCAAGAAGAGATAGTCACCCAGGAGTTTGGAGATAGTTATACCCACTCTAATATTTTTGATTCCATGAGGCTCCCATCATATTTCTACTGACTCTTTTCACTCTCCCATGAAGTTAGTACTGAACCAATTGAGGAATCTTGTATGTACCATTTATTCATATACATACGAGATAAATTTGTAATTGAAAATTTCATTGAACAAGAAAATACCCAAAACACTTCAGAAACTATTTTCATATGGGAAGAAGAGGAAAAATATAATTTCATTGAAGATTTGTTAAATTTTTAATAAGATGATATTATTTATTGTATGAAAAAGGTCCATCCATTGGAAATAGGTAACCTTAATTTAATTTCATCCCACGAGTAGCCCACATATCTTGAATTAAAACCTCTCACAACTGATTTGAAATATGTTTAACTCATTGAGGGTGACAAATTACCAAATATAATTGCTAATAATCTATCTAAAACCTAATAAAAATAATTTATTTAATTTTTGAGAGATAATGTAAATGAAATATGGTGGATTTTAGATTTTATTCCTAGAATAAATAAAAAAATATTCTTACATAGAATTCATCTTGAAGGAGATTCCAATACCATTAGATAGAACCAAAATAGTATAAATCCCACCTTATTGAAGGTTTTTAAGAAGCATATTAAAAATATCTTGTATGCATTGATAATATATCCCATTTCAAATTCCTAGTAGGTTATCTGCATTCATATAGTATAAGAAAACTATCCTAACAACTAGGAGGAATGAATTAAATGAATTAATCCCTATGGAAATTCATAATAGATGAAGAGCATGAATATATTTTAGGAAGTTGAATCAGTTCACTATGAAATATCCTTTTTCAATCCAATTCATTGAAAAAATATAATAGGGATTCTTAGGTAGAACTCATTATTAATTTTTGGAATTGTTTCCAGGTTATTTCTATGTACCCATTTCTTATAAGGATCAAAAAAATACTACCGTTACATTTCCCGTCAAAATCATTTTATATAAAAGGATTCCATTTAGATTATGTAATTTTCAAGTTCCATTTCATAGGTGTATGATAATTATATTTTCTGATAACATTGAATATTTCATGGAGGTTTTCTTCGATGATTTTAATAGTTTTTTGGAGATTCTTTTGACTATTGTTTGAAAAATATGGAAAATGTTTTTGAAAACTAGTGTTGAAAATAATATTGTTTTAATGTATCATTTCATGGTTGAGAGAGAAATTTTATTTGGGAATTTAATTTCACAAAATGGAATTGATGTTGATAAATAACAAATTGAAGTGATAAATCCATTACCTTGCCCAACTTCTGTGAAACATTTTAGATCATTTTTAATACATGCATGTTTATACAGGAGGTTTATTTAATATTTAAATAAGATTACACTAAGTATATGTGGATTACATTTCAAAAATTCTAATTTTTATTTCAATAGAGCAATTATGTATGCCTTTGATGAGTAGAATAAGATACTTTTTAAACCGCTTGTGATGCAACCACCAAATAAGAATGAACAATTCGAGTTACATTGTGATGCTCTTTACCAATATGTCGGAGAAGTACCATATCAGTGAATGAAGGGAAGAACATAAGTCATTTCATATTCCTCCTTAATAGCCGATGAGGATGAATTAAAATATACAACCATGTAATAATAGTTTCTATTAGTTTTAATTTCTTTATAAATATTTATATCATGTATTCATAGACTGAAAATCACTATGTTTTCTGATCATGTAGCTCCTAGGTACACGAGGAAGAAGGATGATGCTTAACTGAGGCATGTGATATGGATGATACTATTGTATAAGTTCAACATAGAAATCAAAGACAAAAATAGAGCTGATAAGTAAGTGGATGACCACTTAACTATACTTCCCAACACTACTGAAGCTAAAATTCCATAAAAAGACCCACTAAATGATCACATTCAAGGAGAGCAGTTGTAGATTATTGAAGGATAATTGACTAGGTGTGAGGACATTGTCAATTATCTGGGATCATCTCAGGTCCCATCTTATTTAAATTCCCACAAAATTTAGAAAAAAAATATGAATCCATATATTACATTTTGGAAGATCCATTTCTTTGGAAAATATTTAATAATCAAGTAATAAGATAATTTTTACTTGATAGTGAAGTTAAATATTTCATTGAGTTTTATCAGAGTTCATATTGAATAATAATCTTTTGATATCAAAGGATCACAAGGAAGGTCTTAGTGTTTAAAATTTATTGTCCCATTTTTAAAATATTCTCATGACTTTTGTAAAAGGTTTGAAAAATGTATATTTTATGGAAATATTTAAAAGATAAAGGAAAAGCCTCATAAAAATATAAATTTTGGTGATATTTTTGAATTTTGGGGGATATATTTTATTTTACATTTACCAATGTCAGTTCGGAATTCTTATATAATTATTACATTAAATTATGTTTCAAAAAGGGTGGATGAAAATCCACCTAGACAGATTATGAAATATTTTTCAGCGATTTTATCAAGGATAACATATTATGATAGTTTAGAGTTCCTAGATCCATCATCAATTTTCACAGGACTCTCTTTTTCAATAATATAATGGTGGATTTTCTTAAAATGTAAGTTTTTCATCATTAAACATCAACTCTCTATCATACATACACTAATGGTCAAGCTAAAGTTTCCTAAATCGAAATTAAAAGAAGTTTGGAAAAGAATATGAATTTGAACATAAAGGATTGAAGCCAAAATTTGGAGGATATATTATGGGATTATAGGGAATCCTGGAAATCCATAACAGGAATGCGTCCATATATTTTGATTTATGGGAAAAAATTCACATTCCAATAGAACTGGAGGATAAGGAATTTTGGGTTGTGAGAAAGATGAATTTGGATCTTGAAAGTGCTGGAAAATAGAGAATATTATAGTTGTAAAGGATGGAGTAAAATAAAAGGGAAGATTATGGAAATAATTTTATTTAAATAGAGATAACAAGAGTGGCTCATGACAAGATGATCCAACAAAAAGTCTTTCATCTTACAAACACAATGTTATTATTCAACTCAAGACTCAAGCTAATGCCAAGTAAAATTCATTATAGACTGGAAGGTACATTTATAGTTACTCATATATATCTTTTCATTTCTATGAAGACTACGAAGGGTAGAGAGAAGGATCTCATAACTATTAATGGACATCAGATGAAGTGATTATATGGGAACCATCCACTAGATAGTGGAGGAGATTACACTCCTCCAATAATTTTATCAATAAAATCCATTAGGTCATACCTGTCCATAACACATTCATTCATTCTATGATCTAAATAAAAAAATACATTCATTTTAAAACCTACTTGAATGAATTTATGACACAACATAATTTATGTGTGGTGGAGTGAACCATTAGAGATTATGATTTTCAATTTTGAATTCCATTTTCTATTTTTTTCAAAAAAAGTTTCATTTTTATTTTTTGTGTGATTCTTTTTTTTGGGAACTTTTATTTGAAATGAATATCTTTAAAAATTTATTCGATGAAATAAAGCTTAAATGAATGTTAAAAATGACTTTTTTCTAGTTCAAATATTTGGAGTATTTCAGGAAAATTCATTTGATTTTGAATCACATGCACCATTTCTATGTCTTTATCATTGAAATCACTTTAACATGAGGCTTCTAAACACTTTTTTCATATTATTAACATTGAAATGAATAATTTATCTAACCAAAATGCTCTTTTTTAACTAGAATTTTATCTATTATTGTCAAAACATGAGGGTTTGAGGTATTTGTGTTATAAATTATTGAGGCATTTATTTGGTTTTAAAGCCCCCTTTTCAATGAAATAATTTTTGTTATGGCCCTAATTGTACATTTAATACTCATATAACTTACAAGACATGAACATATTGTTCGTTTATCCACATTACAGGACAATTTATCCTATGTAACCTTCACTTTATGTGAAATTTTGTGATATATTTGAACATAAGTCTTAGGGGAAGCTATCATGTGTTGTGTTACCTAGTTTAGTGATAATTTTTTAGAGGAAATTTTTTTAAGTGATTTGTTTTATGATAAAAAATTATTCCTATTGAATGTTACTCCTTTCTGGATATTTGATGATAAAAGATACTGATCATTTTTGGAGATTTCAAAGGAGAATGAAAGGTGTTCCTATATGAAGCATTCAAGAAAAATTATGTCTGAGAAGATTGAAATTTTTTTCTGATATATTTATTATGTGGGGTATACATGATGTTTTCATAGATTATTTGAGCTGATTTTATACTATGGAGACTAAGGAGGAGACCATACATGAGGAAAATTATAATCATTCAATTTTTTTTTCAAAAAGATCCAAGCCCACCTTATTCAGCCTCAAAAATTTTGACATCGAAATCCTACAAAAAAAACCAAAGAACAATACTAGAATTCAATCATGATAATCTCATGTTCTTGACTCACATCATGAGGATATGTAGTAATTTATCAAGCCTATGGTAACAATTCTGTGATTTTGGATGAGAAAAGAATTGTTGAAAAATTGAAATTTGTGAGTTGGGAAAAAGTTAATAGGTGGTGGGTGATTGCAAGCTTGGGAGGAGAAATGAAGTTGAATTTTTTAGAATTATTTTAATACAGATCATTAAATAATAGTTTTTATAGAGGCATGATATCTTTCGTTTCTTATTGAAAAATTGGTAGATCTAATGATTTAGTGTTTTGAATTATCCTTTCTCTAATTTTAATTTTTTACTTTCCCAGGTGTCCAAGTGATAAGTATTGGGGGATTTAATGAGATAATGTATTAATTATTTTTAAATTTCTTTCAATAATTTAATATCTCAAAAATTATCCATTTGAATGTATCTTCCTATATTTTTTATTTTTGGTGTGTTTTGGGCTTAAATTAGAAAATTTCATAATTCTTGAATTTTAACATATTTTAATGAATTTGGTATTTCAAGTATAAATATTACAATATTCATCCAATTGAAGTTATTTTTTTATGATTTCTATTTTCAGGGAATTCAACTGTTTATTTTGAACAAGGGGAAAATTTGAACGTCTATAGGCCCAAAAGTATCATTATGAAAAAGATTTCAGATCGATAGAGTAGAACAAACCTAAGTAAATAACAAATAACTCAAGATATAGAAGTCTAATTAAGTTGATTCTAGATTTATTTGAAATAGTATTAGAAGTATTTTTTTAATTATATTTCAAGGATTCATTCACTCATTAATGTAGCCATTGAATGCTCAACATTGAAGTAATATTTTTGGAATCCTCAACCAGAAAGAGTTTGAATTGTTAATTATTCAACAAGTCAAGTTTTATGAGTATGATTTATTTGATATTTAAATGGGAGTCATTAAATTAAATTATGAACAACCTATAATAATTTACATTGGCATGATTCAGAGGAGTGGTGGGAGAAACAATTTAAATTGTTTGGAGAATAGATCTAGAGGATATATTATCTTCGTTTATTCACTCTTTTCTTATTTTTATTTTTTTAATACCTTATTGTTCCACATTATTCTCAGTTACCCTTAGAATCGGGGGTCAAACATATGAGTAATTGTGGATGGTTTGGTTTTTTTGATGCTTGATTTATTGAACTTAATTGAATAAAAACTATTTCTCTCTTCTCTGAAGTTGTTTTCAATTTCATATAGTAGTTTTTATTATCTAGTATGATTTTATTTGGTTTTTTATTCTATTATTATTATTTTTTGGTCAATTATAATTTTCTCCCAATGATATATTTTTTGTCATATATGATGGAATATACCATCGATTGGTGGTGAATTACTTTAAGATCATTAGTAAATAGGGGAGTGGAAGTGGATGTTCTTGATTATTTGGGATGAACAAGACTAGGTCCGGAAATTCCTTAGGGAATTAATCATATTCACTTCAACAGTCTTGCGCAAGAGGATAGTAGACCAAATTGAGATAACGGTAGGATTTTCTCTCACCATTACCATTTGAAAAATAGAGTGAAAGGAAAAAATTATGTAATCTCACTTTAATCTCTTTATTAGTAGAGGATTAAATAAAATGGAACTAAGATCGAATTGAAATTATAAAAATGACCTTGAACAAATAACCATATCTATATAATTTTTTTCACTTGATTTGGAAATTTGTTTTCAATAATTTTTTTAATTGGTTTATTTTGTTTTATTTAATTCATTTGTTTTCAAAAAAAATAAATATACCCCATTTCACCAAAAATTAAATGTGGAAAACTATTTTGTATGCACTACTCTTCCAAAGAAAACATAGGGTTAATAACTAGACAAAAATTAGGTAAGATAATAATATATTTTCCTACCTCTCAATTGTCATGTGTTAGTGGTCATGAGAAATGTGGTAAATTCACTTGTAGGGTTTATTTTCTTTTGGATTCTCATTAGGTGTGCTGCTGATCAAAGATCAATTGGAGGCCATTGGGTGTTTTTTGTGAATTTTGTACACATGGAATGCCCGATGTATTTAGATGAGCTAGAGAAACCCCTAGTAGGGTGTTTTTTTCCTTTCTATGGACTTTGATATATTTGTAGATATATAGATGGAAATGTACTAAGTTATTGGGTGAAAAGGGGGAGTCATGAGTAGGATGTAACTTTTGGTTATAACCTTGAGGACCATGGGATCCATGAGTTTGTTTTTCCCCTAAGGTGGTTCATTGAGAGCTTGTGCTATCTATTTGTTGGATATTGAGATCAAAGGGACTGAGAGATGCTCCATGATGTTTTATCCAATAGTAGATCAGTGCTTATAGTTCATTTATTGAGATGGTGGGTTGGAGAGTTATACCGACCCACATTTTTAGGCCTTTGGCTTCGATATTGAGGTAGTTTCATATCTAGACACTGATTTAATGATAAACCCCTAGGATATCTTAGATCAGGTTTTGGAACGGATTGTTTATCTGGTTCTCTCCTCTACTGGCTGGCTAGGGTTAAATAGTATTATTAAGATAATGGCAGAATTGGATATGTACACCCCCCTCTAGTTGAGTATTCTCCCTAGATAGAGTCTTTTCAAAATCATAAGGTGTCAAGGAACTCACATAGTGGTTTTTTCCATCATCGATGTTTTAAAACTCTTATCCATGTGCATTTCGTGAGATATGATGTTTATATATGGAGAGAGGGTAATATTATGGTCCATAGTTGGTGGTTTATTCATTTTGTAGGACTTTAAGGACTGACATGGTCTCTTGTTGTGTCGATTTAGATGTCAATGTCACCAGTTCATATTATGGTATTAGATTTCGAGAGCCTGGTATATGTGCTTTTTATGTGGAAAAAGTATGGTTATATACTATCGTCATGTATTCATTAATTTTTGGTTTAATCATCATGATTCTATACTATAGATCTAGAATATGTACCTGATTTTATGTTAAAGCGTGATCCATCTGCAAAAAGTTCACTACTGCTTGGGTGTCAGGATAGAACCCTTGGTTGGAACCATTCATTCATTTTGTTTAGAACTATTTCTTTCTATGTAGTTTTTTCTTGTATTCCAGCCATTTTATTTTTGGATAGGATAGTCATATCATTTTCTTTTACACTTGTTATGATAGAAAAATATAGGTTGTCAGTTAGGGGTGGCATGTTGAGATTTATTTCTCACCCCTATAAATGAAACGTATTTTTCATTTTTTATGATGTATATTTTTAAGTTGTAGTACATGTTATATAGTGGATGGGGATTGATGGGATAGTGTTTCTTGATTGAGTGTATCCTATTTTTTTAGTCTCATTATCGGGATGGTATAGATCATGCATCAAGGATAGATGGTATGTGTTTTAGATTAGATTTTCTAATAGAGAAAGATATATTTTATTTTTATTTTCATAATTTTGTATCTATGGTTGTCTGTGTGGGTGGCCTATTATTTTATGTCATGCGTTCTAGCGAGTCTGTATGATTTTTTACTTCATTACTTATGTTATTGAATTTTTATTCTATTTTTTTTATTTTGATTACTATAATGTTTATCCACATTATTCTTTTATTTATTTCCACTATTATTCCACTCTAAACAACTATATCTATCAAACGTTGACTTTTGGTCGGTAGTCTCTAGCATTCGGAGAGGCATACATGGGCCTTGTAGTGAGCCATATTACATGATGTGTTTGGTTGACTCAAGTTAGTTCATTAAAAGATGGTATTAGAAGAGTTTGGTTTTAATATTTGGGGATTCCATAGATATAATGTTTAAGAATTTGTCACAACTCATTATGGATATCTGACTACTGTTTCATGAACACCATTTATAATGGTAAGTCCATTTTTTGGGAATGATATTGATTTTATTGGTTTCTATTTTGAATGTTATGTTATTTCTCCTATCATGATGCACATAGGTTCTTTGATTTATTTTTTATCTTGTTTTTTTGCCTCTTATCCAACGGTCAAGAGTCCAATGTTCCTGTAACATTCAAGGAATTTCAGATTCACAAGAAATATCCCTATATAATTGTGTTTCCACTAAAAATTGAGGTTTTTTGGATTAAAGTAACTCTAATGACTTACATGACGTGTCACATATAGATCCTTGGAGTTATTGTATTCAACAAGAAAACATGATTATATTTTAATCTAATAACAAGACATATAGGTCTTTTTGCGAGATGTATGCAAAAGATGAAGATGGTGTCTTTTTGTCGAGAGATATATAGAGACCATTGTGGGTTGATGATAGTTTCTGAGTTCGTTGTTGGTAACTTGATGATGGAAAGGAATAATAAGAGACAACTTGTTTGGGATCGATTTTCCTTAAGGTGGTGGTTTACATTAATTCTCATGTTCATCTCTCCTAGAAGGGAGTTGTTGTTGCAATGTGTTATCTATCAAGACTTGTGGTGGTGCTTGTCTGCATGTTATCACAGTTGGGATGGGAGGGTGTGGTAGTTCTCCCCTGGTGAGACTATTGGGGTCAGTACTATAAAACATTCCTTTAAACATAGTGATCTTTATCAATGCTTTTTTAGCACTGATAAATGATACCATTTATGATCGCATTATTTTTTGCGCTGATAAAGGGTACCCTTTGTCATTGCATTATTTTTAGCATTGGTAAATGGAAACCGTTATCATTACTTTTTTCACACTGATAAGGGTACTAAATAAAATAAAAAATAATAAAATAATAAAATAAAAGAGTTAATTAAAAAAATTATAAAATTATGAAATAAATAATTATTTATAAAAATGAATAAATTCAATATACTATATATCAATTATAAATAATAATAAGTAAAATATGTTAAAAACATATATAAGTAAAATGAAACAATTCAATAAATTTTTTAAAAGAGTAAATCAAGAAATACATTATACATATAATTAATTAAATAATTATTGATAAAATTTGTTAAAAATGAATAAATATAATTTACATATATATAAAATATTTATTTTAATAAATAATATATATTCAATATAGAAACATATGAATCCATATAATATTTATTAAATTTTATTTATATAATATATAATAATTATTGTTTACATTAAATAGGTCTTATATTTAGTGAAGAATGGTTTTTAATTAAAAATTATTTTTAATTACAAATATTGAATAATTTAATCGATTAAGGGACATAATTTAATGTCATTTGATTTTTTAATAAATCATATATCAAACATGTTTTATATTTATTTCACATATAGATATAGAATTAATGAATTTTTATATACAATGCACACACACTAATATTTACATTTTAAATGAAATCTTATAAAGAAACTCATACACCTAATATTTATGTAATTTATTCAAATTTTAGCCTTAATTTTATAATTTCATTATAACATGACACATTAAATATATTATTACATAAATTAGGGACATTTATTTATTTATTTTTAAATATAGTATAGATAGGTATTAATTCAATATTAATATATTTTTTTAATTTTTTGGCGAATTTATTCATTTTATTCATTTATTTTTTTTATTTATTTACTATGATTTAATATTTTAAATATATATTTATTTTAATTTTAATATAAATCAAACTTTTTTTGTAGTCAGGGTTTGGATTAGTGGTAAGGACCTCGTACTTCTACATTGATGTTGGGGTTTAAAATATGTTGGGCACATGTACTATATCGGTGTTGTTGCAAGACTATAGTGGTGGTGGAACTGTAGAACTATTGACACTGTATCAGTGGTGGGAACTGTAGTGGTGGAAACACTGTAGCAAGTACTGTAGTAGTCCGAGTACTATAGTAGTATAATTCATCAGTGGGCATTTCGGTAAAAAATTTGGGCCTATGGGCCATACAATGGGATTTCATTCCCAGTGAACCTACGATTAATGTAATGGGATCCATGAACACTGTGCCTACGGTCCATTTGTTGACTAAATAAGGATTAATGGGAGGGTTATCCTATTATGGGGCAATGGTCTTTTGTTTGGGGACTTTGTGTGAGGTGTGTGTGTTTAACTTAATTGTACCCCCAAGAACCTAATATAGTAATATATCCAATTTTTTCAAAAATATATATTTAATTAATAAAACATATTCATATTTTCAGTTTATTCAATGAGTACCCATTTTTAATTATTCAATTTCACTCATTTTTAACATGCATGCATGTAAGATTATATATTCATTAATAATGTTAAAATTATATTTGTAATAACGTATAAATAAATATATTTATAAATGTATAGTTACTATATTTATAAATTTATATATCTATAATTATAAAAAATTTAAATATAATTTTTTTAAAAACTATTTAGATAATTATAAATAAATAATTATATGTTTTTAAATAATTATAAATTTAAAATAACTTTATTAAAATAATGAATATATTTACTGTATTTATATTTATATTTACACTAATTTATTATATATAAATAATGATATAAAGATATATAATGATATAAAAAAATAAATATTATTTTAACAAAAAGAATGTATATAATTATAAATTTAAATAATACATAAAATTACAATAAAGATATATAAATAATTATACAATTATAATAATATACCGAAATAATGAATATATTTACTATATTTATATTTATCTTTATATTTATTATATATATATATATATAATTATATAAATATATATAATGATATTAATATTTTTATAATTACAAAATTATAATAAATAGTTTTAAATAATGAATATATTTGCAATATTTATATTTATATATATTTATCAAATATATATAGTTATATATAAAAATATAATGATATAAATATATTTAATGATTGAAATATATTTATAATTACAAATATATATTTATAATTATTTTTGAAAAATATTTATACATTTATAAATAATTAATTACATATTTAAATAACTAAAAAAATTAGAGTACCTAAATAAATTATTATATAATTTCGTTTACAATTTTTTTATTTATAATTATAATTATTAATCCATATCAGTGTTAATGTTCTTTGAGTGAAAAATATTCCTTTTATTCGAACTTCTTTAGGTGGTCAACCCAGCCCGAAGGCCATCGAGTTATTTATTTATTTCTGTATAATCCCCCTTTTATGGGTTGAGGTAGTACCCCTAGATGACTCATAGGCACTAAGGTACAAGACCCATTACATGACCTGAAGGCCCAAGACATAATACCTAATACATGACCCAGAGGCCCAAGACTTGATAACAAAAGAACTTACCCACCCCAACATTTTCATCTTTGAAAGCGTCAAGCTCCCCACCTCGCATGGCCAATCTGTTTTCATTTCCCCATGTAGAGCTACATAGTTCCTGATACCATTGAGAATTATCATACCATCTCATCCTTCCAATCTGGTTAGCTCTCCTTGGTGGAAGCTAATTTCTCTGAATCCTCATAAGGGGCTTTCTCCCGTGTGATCTACTGGAGAAGCTTATTGGTTCTTTGAGGCCTAGAAGCCCAATGGCCCGAAAAGCTATAATGGCTCGAAGGTCCAACTACCTATAGGCCCAAGATGATGGCTCATTTTCCCAAATCAGTTGAATAGTTTCATCTGATATAGTACAACCTAATACCTACTATAGTAATCATTGTTATGCTGCTACAATACTTGAAATTCACCACCACATGGATTTATTCCTGGTTCTTTTGGATGCCATGTATGAGCTTCTACCACTCGGGTATAGGCTCATTGGAATCGACAATTCTTTATCCCATATAAAGATGGAGATTTATCAATGCTAAAATAACACTGATAACATGAATCTTTATCAATGCTAAAGCATTAGTAATGATATTGGTGGATTTAATCAGCACTTTTTAGAACTAATTAATCTCTATCTTTATCATCTCTAAAACAACGCTAATTAATATTTCATTTATTAGTTCTTTTAAATTTAGTGTTGATAAAGGGATGTTTATCAAAAAAAATTTATGTGATGAAAAAAGTGTCCCTGATATATTTAATAACCCTATACGTTACTGAATCAGTTGTGTTATCTTAAGAAATATATGGAATCTGCCTCCTGTCACCATTCCTCAATAAATCTAAGCCTGAATCAAGTCTCAAATGAGTCTGAGGGTCAAATCCATGGCTTGAACAAATAAATTATCAAATATTCCTAGGTATAAATAAACACATTCTTTCATTAATTATATCTCTATACCTCTCAGACAATTCAATGTTTCAATCCATAGAATATTTAATTTTATCCTTGTCCTCAACTATTTTTCTTATTTAGAGATTTTTTTTTTGCATGAATTTCTCTGTTATCAATTTCTACTAATCATCCATCATTTCATTCATGCCTGAATGTTTTTTACCAGTATGTTTCTTCACTATGACTATTTTCATTTTAAATAACAAATTGTACCCTTAGAATTCAGAATTTGTACTAAATATACCACGAATTATTTCTAAATTTATTAAATAAAATTAAATAACTCATAATCCATAGTTTATTATTTTAAACCACATGTTTTATGGTTTTTCCATAACTAAAATATTTTCTTTTTCACATGATTGTATTGATTAGTTGGGATTATTTGGGTAAAACTAGTTTTACACATTCTACCAGAAACCTTGGATATAGTGGAGGGTCCTTCATAAGTTTTCATTAATGTTTATTAAATAATTTACTTTCCAAACACATTTTTACTTAAAAATTGATTTATAACAAAAATAATATTAAAAATAGAAGGTGGATTTCCATTTTGATTTTGATATATAAATATGATTAAATTATAGGACTATTTTCATTCCATCAGACAATGTTCTTTAACTATAATAATCCTCTATGAAATATTGTGTGATATGATCATTATTTTTCAATTTTTCATAAGACACTAATTTTATTGATTCCATATTATCCAATTCTGTAGAAAAATCAAATCATGTCATATTTATAATTATTTTCTCATTAAATTTTATTATTATTTTTACTTCTTAAGGGATTTATATCGCTATATTTTTATCTTCATGAATTTATCTGTTTTCATTTAGAATATTTTCTATCTTTGAAATAAATTTTCTTATAATATCTAATTAGTAATTTTATTACAATTTATTAGTTTAATTAGTGAGTTATATTCTAAATCCATTTCTTGTCATATTACATTTCTTGAGTTATAACGATACATACATTTTTAAAACGGGTGCACTATTATTTGAATTCCAAAATCGTGGTATTTCTTTTTACTATTTATTTAGAGAGATTAAAATATATTTATATACATTCTTTTAAATGCTTCCCATACATTTATTTACATAATTATAATTATAGATAACCTCATTTTTATTTCTAAAAATTCCAAAAATATCAGTGGCTATTTCATTGGAAATGTTCTTTAGGGACTTCGTCAAAAATGTTTAAGAATCATCATATTATTCCAGGAAAATTTATTTATATAAATTTCATTTAAAAATATAGTTTTAACTTCTTTTTAATGAGTAGAAAAATTATTTATAAAAATTAAAATGAAATAATAACGTTATTATGTTAATTTGATCTAAATTAGTAAAACTATCAAAATAACCCATCCATTTAATTTTTTTTGAAAACCTTTGATTACTAATATAGATTAAAAAACTGGAATGTTATCAATGGAGTCATACATTCTTCTAAATACACATTAAAAACCAACATAAAATTAATATTTAAAAAATTTGTAAATATTCATGTACGATTTCTCATAATAGAAAATATTTTTTCAATAATGGATTATTTCTTGAGGGAAACGTATTTTAAAGACAATCCATCTTTATATAACATTAGATCATCATCAACGCTTATCCCAATAATATAATTTTTCAAAATATTATTATATTTATAAATATCAATAAGAAAAATGCATGTTTTAAATATACGAATTTATTATATGGATGTTTTTGCTATCTAATTCGTATACTCTAGTCAGGTTCAACATAAGAATCGTCTTTATTCTGTGCCATTATATCTTAACTAGATGAAATAATATATCTATGGCTATGAGGAACAGTTTTATTTTAATGATCATTATAAAATTTATTCTTAAAAATTATGCAAATCTTGATTCAAAAATGACATTATTTTCTATTATAATTATTATATATGATTTATTTTTATCATCCATAGGAAAAAAATTATTTAATTGGATTATTTTATATTTTAGATCTTTTAGGAATAGAAACTCTGAAAATGATAAGAACTCTTATTATAAAAGATAACAATGGATTGGTTCCATCCTCATCATCATTATCTTCATAATAGTAGTTATTGCAATTTGTTACTTGAGACTCAACCCCCATCTCATCTATATTTTTGAAAAAATTTGAGTAGTATTCATCCAAATTGATCACCAGTACCAGGTATGTGATGAGTTTTGGTTTGTTTTGTTCATGAAACATAGGTGGATGTTCACAAGAGATGGGGGATGATTATCAAGTAATATAATGAAATAATAATTTTTCAAGAGATGAAGTTGGTGAGGATGAAATTTTACTATAACATTTCACCTTTGGATGAATTTATTAGATAAAACGTACCATAGTGGAGTAATTATTTTCTCAAATTCAATTACCCATTTCCATTAATAAATATTTAATTTTTGTGAAACAGTCAAATTTTGGGTTCCACTTATTATATTTTTCTATGACATTCACCTTTGATAATGAATATCTTCTGTGTATTTATTTATTTATTATAAAAAAATTAATATTTTATAAATCAGATATGATGGATATAAATATAAAATATATGAATGATAATTGCTTGAAAAAGTATTAGGAATATGGAGTTAATGATTTTAACAATTTTGTAATATAGCATTCATATAACCCTTCTTAGATCATTTTTCCATTTTCACGTTGTTTTTATTCAAGGATAAATAGTCGAGAAGAGTTGGATGGAATTTTTATTTTTCAAAAAAGATATCAGAGCTATAAATTTTTTAATATAAATTTGAAAAAATAAGCATACACATCGATTGGGAGGATACAACAGTTTATGTATCATTTGATATTAATACTGGTGTAAATGATGATGCATATCACATGGAAGAAATGAAAATTTCAATTGAAGATAACCTCTATACCTATAAGTAATTGTTTAAGAAGTTAAATAGTTGTGATAAGAGACCATTAAATAACATTTATAGAAAATACAAAGAATTTTCATTTGTATTGAAGTTATATAATTTCAAATCTATTAGTTGATAGAGTGACACTAGCATTACAAAATTAATTGGTCTCTTGAATGATATGCATTTAGAAGAAAATAAACTTCCATGTTTGAACATGTGATGATAAAAGAATTCTATGTTCTAGGGGAATGATATATAAAAAAGAAACTATTCTTGTAATGATTTCAAATTCATTCAAAAGGAAAGTGAATCATTTATAAAAACCATTAAGGGTGGATCAGATCGATATAAAAAATGAATCAATTATTTCAAAACATGTATAGTAATTTCCAATCATTCCATGGTTTCAAAGACTATATCAATTTCATTAAACTAGGAGATAATTAACAGAGCATGCACGTAAATTAATAAAATTTGGAAACCTTTATCATCCATTAGATTATCCTCAGTGGTAGAAAATTGTTTATGATTATCCTAAATTTAGAAATGAGGTGAGAAACATTCATCTTTAATTATCAACAGATGAGATAAATCCTATTCATTTATAGAGTAGTACTCATAGTACATGGACCTTTATGTTGGTAAGTCACAACTTTCCTCCATGGTTATGCATAAGGCACAAATACATTTTTTTATATCTACTTATATCTTGACCAAAGCAACCCGGTAATGACATTTATAGTAATTTGGATCCATTGATCGATGATCTGAAATTGATGTGGTATATAGGTTTTACAATGTATGATTTCATTTAAAGTTAATAATTCACATCGATGGCCATGTTTTATGGGATGATAAATTAATTTCTTAATTACTGAAATTTATCAGGGTATAGAGTTAAAGGACTGTTGTAGTTTTCCATTTGTGAATGAGGTACACACATGGTTTGGTTAAAAAATCTTCAAAGACTATGTTTTTAGGACCTCAGAAATTTTTACCATGATGACGTAAATACTGATCTTGGATGACAAAATTCAACGAGAATATATAAAAAGGTAAAACAACGTCTCTAATAATTACTGATAAATTGTTTAAGAATATATAATATATTGACACTATTTTAGGTAAATGGTTTTTAAAAAACCTTATGAAATCATATTTGAAGAAGTGATCAATTTACTTTGCATTATAGTATTGTAATTTTTTTTATCTTAGTCATTTTCTTAATGTCATGCATATATAAAAAATTGTATTTTATAGTTTCTTGGACATGTTAATAAATGTTCCTAGAAATGATGTAGGTTAACGGGTAGAATTTTCTTCCTCCAACATTTGACAATCGATCTATAAAAGGGAAATTTCAATTTTTCCTAGTCCATAATAATATAAATTTCTATAGGAGTATTCATAATATATCAATAATGTCATGTTAATGAATAATTTAATGTTACATGGATTAAAATCACATGAATATCATGTTTTAATACAAGATTTTATTCATGTTTCTTTCCTTTGAATTATACCTAATAATGGTTGACATACATTAACCAAGACCTACTTCTTTTTCAAAGCCATGTGCATTAATGTTATAGACCCATAAAATATTCCAATAATAAATAAGGAGTTTGAATTCATATTTTTTATATTAGACACGTTCTTTACACCATAATTCTTTGATATAATGGTCCATCTAATAGTTCAGTGGTTAAAAGAGGTTAAACTATTTGGGATTATCCATTACAGATGGATGTTACATTAAATGGTATATAAATATTTTGAATGGGTATGTAAATAATTTATGTTGTTTGTATGTTCGAAATATAGAATGATATATTATTGAACAAGATGAAAAATCATGTACTGATTACCTATTAGATTTTGATAGCATGGAACTCCCAAAGTCTCGTGATAGCAGATACCTTATGGGAGAATGGATATCTATAGGATACATTTTTAAAATTAACTTCATGGATCTGGAGCAAGAAAAACATTACATTTTACATTATAATGATGATGTTAGTCCACAATTTCAATCCAATAAAAAATGAATTAGATATTTGAATACATCAAGGGATGAAGGATGAATATAAAATAAAAAATATATATATTAATGGATGGTTTTAAGATAAATTTAATAAGGAGTTATCTAAATATTTGAATTCAATTGTTGAATGAATTTGTTGGATAGCCAGGGGACTAAATTAAAATGTTATATCTTATACTAGTTTTATAATAAATGTTGATATATTCTATACAAAAATTGCACGATGACTATAGTTGGATGAAAACCATTTTAGTTACACATGTCGTATAAATAATGCACGTATCGAGTTCTAAGGATATAAATCCAATTTATGCAAATATTTTATATTTTGGAATCATTGAATAGATAAATGAGTAAGATTTTACAAATTTTCAAGAGTTTATTTTTTAGTAAATGGTTTGACAATGTGAGTGTCTGAAAATTTGATGAAATTGGATTCATGAAGGTGATTTTCAATGCGGAAGTGGTAAAAAATAATCTATTCATAATAGAATCATAAAAAGTGCATGTATTTTATGTATCAGATCCAACAATCAGAAATTGGTTAATTTTATTTCTTGTGATAAAAAAACTATTAGTTTAGAAGAAAATTTATAAAAGTATGAGACTTTAATTGAGATATCACAATAAAATACTATGGGTCCCAACGTAGAAAATGTATTATATGTTAGAGGGGACCATAAATATGGGATTTAGATTCTCGATATATGATCCATGTCCCCAATACCTTTAATAAATAAATAAATTTCAGTGATAAGGTAAAAGTGTTTTTTAATATACTGTGTTTTCCATCAAAATATTATATTTTCACTACTGTAATAATCTAAATTAAATTCTTGAATACTCATAGAGACATATTCTTCGAGAAGTGATGATGCTAAAAATCTCAGAGAAGAACAAACTATAATGAATGAAACCCTTTAGGAAATTGGCAAGGTACTGTAATGATATAATTTCTCTATTTTATTGAAAAATTATGTAATTTAATTTTGATTTAATTTTCTATATTTCTTATAGATTTCATTTATTTCAGAATATTCATGGCCCCCTTTCATGATTTTCTAACCCAAAACATCCACCATCTTCTTCTCCCTAAAGACATTTTCTCCAATGGAGTGTTGGTATTTATCACTTTCCTTCGATTTACCTCCACTGAATTTTTAGGAAGAATAATGAAACTACATTTTCTCAATCACAAAGATAATCTTGATGTTTCAATAGTGAAATCATTTTCCATTGTGTTTCTCACATAATAATTGTTTTCATATTTAGGTGTATTGTTATGTTCAACTTGGGTGGGGGGTTTCAATATGATTATTCATGGGAGAGATTGGACTTCAAGGCTGCAAATATGATTATGAAAACCAGGAAATGATTCAAGAATATGTAGAATAATCTTGAAAATTATAATTCACATTACTAATATAATATATTTTTTCATCATTTAATCGTGTATTTTTAGGTTTCATACCTTATCATCTCTATATAATACTTATTTATTCATTTCATAGATATTTTTGGAAGTAAAATTTCTATTTCAACTATGTGAAATAGGCCAAAAAAGAGATAACATGTTCCTTTTTTCCAATGTTACCATTCTTTTTATTTCCCTTCTCTATCAAACTGCCATAATTTTATATTGATTCGATGTTCATAAAGAAAAATTATAATTGTGGTAAAATATCATGATGTAATGGGAAATAGAGGTACATATAATCTTCTAATTTTCAATAATAATAAAGGTTTTTCATCTAATAACATTGACTCTATTTGCAGTATTGGAAGTTTGACAGAGAAAAACTATAATATTCATGGTAACAATGGAAGTTAATTTTTTTTATACACTATAAATAGATCCATAATTCATTTGGAACATTTTTGAATCAACTCTACCCAAATCCAACCATGATGTGGCCGGTGTGTCTCTATCTGTTTCTTTATATATTGAACTAAAATTAGTTTTAGTAAAAAAAATCTAAAATACTAAAAACTAAGCAAAAACATTTTGATTGTTTTGATATTTTTGAAAGACAATAAAAAAATATATTTGTGACATATATGAATATAATATACATAATATTATACATGATGTGGCTACTATGACTTAAAGTGTATGTTATCAGTTTGAAATTGAAATTTTAGTTCAAAAAGTGTCACTCACTAAAAACCAAGAAAAGATGATTTGGTTGCCTTGATAATTTAGAAAAACAATTCATAATAAATTTTTGATGTGTAGGAATCAGTCTTGCATAAATCATAAACATGATGTGATCGGTATGTCTTAAAGTGTGTTTCTAGTTTAAAATAACACTTTAGTAAAAGAGAAAAGTGATGTACTCAAAAACTGAGAAAACACATTCAAATTTTTTTGATACATCAGAATAACGATCCATATTTCATATAGGGAATGTTGGAATCAAAGCTCATCCCCAACCCGACACACCTTGTAACTGATATGACTCTACGTGATCTTTTTATTTAAAATTTACATTAATTTTAGTCAAAAAGTCAACTGATGTACTCAAAATTGAAAAAACTCATTCATATATTTTTGATACATTAGTAAAATGATCCATATGTCATATGTGATGTTCATTAATAATCATTATTTTAATATGATAAATGATGTGATCGGTATGACTCAAAGTGTCCGTTTTCAGTTTAAGATTGACATTTTAGTTCAAAAATTGTCACTTACTGAAAATAGAGATAATTATCGTGGATTGCCTTGATAATTTAGGAAAATAATTAATAAGTAAATTTTATTTTTTAAAAATTATTATCATGTAAAATAGACACAATATGTGACCAGTATGAATCAAAGTTCTTGTTTCCAATTTAAAATGACATTTTAGAAAGAAAAAAAGACAACTGACGTACTCAAAACCAAGAAAACACATTCATAATTTTTATACATTAGTAAAATAGTAAAAAATAAATTTTGATGTATATTAATAATATTAACATCAAAATTATTCACAGTGTAACTGGTATGACCCTAAGTGTGTAATTTTATTTAAAATTGAGATTAATTTTATTAAAAAAGGAAAATGAGATACTCAAAATCAAGAAAAAACATTCAAATATTTTTTCAACATTATGAAAACTATAAATATGTAATTTGGTATTTTTAATAATCCTTACACACCTCAATCTGATACATTATGTGGATGGTTTGAATCAAACTGTCTGTTATCAGATTAAAATTGACATTTCAGATGAAAAACTGTCACTTATTGAAAATCAATAAGACACATAAATATTTCCTTGATTATTTAAGAAAATTATTCATAAGTAATTTTTGATCTATACTAATCAATATAAAATTTAACTACCACATAATGTGATTGTTATGGCTCAATGTGTGTGTTTTCACTTTAAAATGACATTTTAGTAAAAAAGACCTCTGGCGTACTCAAATCTAACCAAATGCATTCAATTTTTTTGATACATTAAGGAAGTGGTTGATATGTCATTTGAGACGTGTTGGCATAAATTTCACCTAAATATGATGAATGGTTAGATAGGTATGACTCTAAGTGCATATTTATATATAAAATCAATATTTATTTTAGTAAAAAAGAAAACTAACCTACACAAAAAGTAGAAAAAAATTGGATTTCTTATACATTAATTAAATAATATATAAATCATTTTTATTTTTAAAAATCACCCTCACCTCATTAAAATACATTATGTGGCCAGTAATACTGAAAGATTATGTTGTTAGTTTAAAATTAACATTTTAATTAAAAATTTATTACTCACTAAAAATAGAGAAAAAAACATGGATTATCTTGATAAATTTAGAAAGTGATTCATAAATCATTTTTCTTATGTAGGAATCATTCTTGCATCAGTCTGACACATGATATTACCGATATTACTCAAAGAATATATTTCAAATTTAAAAAGGCATTTTAGTAGAAAATATAATGATATACTTAAAATTATTTAAAAAATATTGGTTTGTCTTGATCCATTATTAAAATGATACATAAATAATTTTGAATGTTTAGGAATCAACTGAACCTCAATACGATGCACGATATGACTGATTTGTATTTAAGTGCGTCTTTTTATTTAAAATTAATATCAATTTTAGTAAAAAAGTCAACTAACTGACTCCAACCCATTAAAATTAAATCATATTATTTTGATACATTAATAAAATAATCCATAATCTATTTTTTATGTATAAGAATCAATCCCACCTGAACATGATACATGATGTAGAAGGTATGACTTAATGAGCCTATTATGAGTTTAAATTTTACATTTTAGATCAAAAAGTGTTACTCAATAAAAAATGATCAAACACACTTATATTGTCTTGATAACATAGTAAAATATTTCATGAGTCATTCTTTAAATATAGGAATCAATATCATATTAAACTGGAACCTGATGTCACCAGTATAACTCAAAGTGTATGTTTCTAGTTTAAAATGATATTTTAGTAAAAAAGAAGAGTGACATATTCAAAACCAATAAAATGCATTGGTATTTTTTGATAATTTAGGAAAATTATTTGTTGGTCGGAGTGGATACTTAAGAGGGGGGTGATTTGAGTTCCAATTAAAAATTTATGTTAAAATATTTCTATTAAAACCACCAATTTATAAACAAGTTAAATTGTAGTTAATTTGTAAATATGTAAAGGTTCAATTATATTCTCAGAAGATTGATTAGGTCTCAGTTAATTTAATCAGCAGATTAAAATAAATTTTGAAGCTAATCTACTGATTTACAAAAGTTACAAACACTTGTTAATTTAACTATCAAAGTAACTTTAAAATAGATTTGTATTTCAAAGTAAGTAGAAGTGGAATGAAATATATAAAAAATATACTTTAAAATTAATCTAAAATGCAAAATAGATATAATCAAGAGGTTAAGTCTCAAGCTGAGACTTAGTCCTCTCAAAAAATTTATATAATTTTTGTCCACACCCTGGATCGGAAAAAAATAGCACAGATACTATTCAGATACTAAGACCTCTACCACAGTTCTTAGTGGGGAAAACAAATGAAACAGCTCGTAGGCTATCCAGGTCAAACATGACCTCTTCCAAAACTCATAGTAGGATACAAGAAGGTATAAAAAGTTTGGTGTGATGATTTAATATCCTTCTGTTCATTTAAGGATACAATGTGTATCTAGATTAGACAGATGTACACACAAACTGCTCAGAATGTTAAGAAAAGGGATACAACAGAAGATATAATAGAGTTTAGAAAGCTCTGTGTATTTACAGATATGATCTGGACTCGTTTTGATGTTGCAGATGGAAGTCAAGTCCTTTCTGGTGAGGATGACTCAAAACAGAGTATCGTTGTTCTTCTCAGCTATAGCTATTTAGACATGTGCATATTATTTTCAGTAAGACACAGCTACTCGTCTTTGTGTCTGCTCTGGTTTCAGGATCTTCTTCAGGCTCTGTGATGTTTACAGGTGTTCTTAGAGGTCACCATGTGTTCCCTGGGACTTCACACATGTGCACCTTCTTTTATGTATTTTTATCTTTTAGATCAGCTCTGTCCTTTTTTACTGCAGATCTTCATTTTTATTCCTTGAGATCTGGGAAAAATAATGATTACCTTATTATAGTTACGAGGTACAGTTTCCTAACATCCAAAAACTATCATTAAATAAAATTTATTGCATTAAAAACATCAAATATGACCATTGGAATTAAATAGGAGTTAATATATGTCCAAACAGTTTTCATTACTATCGTTGAGTCATGAGATCGGTAAGTCATTTGATCAACATCGGTTTCGGTAGGTATCATCAGTGCCGCTTTTAGTAGGTCATTTGATCAGTATCAGTTTCGGTAGGTATCATCAGTGTGGGTTTCGGTACTTCATTTTATCAACATTGGTTTTGGTAGGGTCATTTGATCAGCATCAGTATTGGTAGATTATTTGATCAACATTGGTTTCGGTAGGTATCATCAGTGCCCCTGTTGTCATCAGTGCAACCATTCTTCCTCGGTGCAACCATTTTCATCGGTGGGACCATTCTCATCTGTGAGACCATTCTCATCTATGAGACCTTTCTCATCGGTGTGACCGTTCTCATTTGTGAGTCCGTTCTCATCGGTGTGACCGTTCTCATTGGTGCGACTATTCTCATCGGTGAATCAAAAAGATAACTAACGGTGAGAAAAAACATGAATTGCGCACTCAGTGTCTGTTCAAACCAAAACACTTCCATGACAATAGAAAAACATAATCAATCATAGATAAACATATGTAAACATGATTAAACACATTTAGAATAGAATGAATAGTTTACTAAATTTACTTATAAACATAAATAACAATGATTTGTGATTATTAAAATAACCATTCCATTGTGGGTTCAACAATATCCTTTTTGATAATCACAAATCTATGGAATAAAAGAAAGGAGTGGAAATGATGTAACATTCAGTATGCTCCCCTATGTAAAAAAATATATAACCAAATATAATCAGATCATCAGAGAATGCACCAGATCATAAATAAAATGAGAGTATATCAACATATCAGAAGTCTTCATTTAAGCAAGCATAGTTTCTCCCCCTTACTTCATATAGTCTGACTGTATGCCTATTCTACCCCATTGGGATTATCAAAAAAAAAGAGAGTAGAGATAGAAAATAGAAGAAATTTATAGTGAAATAACCACCGAAAACAAAGTTACTAGAAAAGGAAACACATAAAAGACACCCTATGAAAAATGACAGGCATGTCTACTTCTTGGGATGTAGAGGAGATTTTCCTTGAGAAGATGGAGAAATGGATGGGCCAGAGGGTGTCTTGGAGGAGGGTTGATCTGGACGGATGGAGATAGGTGGCAGGAAAGCTCTGGCTAGAAGCATAGTGTGTGCTAAAGTCACTTGTGGGTGAGTAGAAGATCTTGTTGAAGGAGGATGCTGAACGGCTAGCCGAATATTAGAGAGAGATTGAGAAACTGATAACTGACTAGGAGAAACATTGGATGGAATGATAGGCTCAGAAGTTGGAAAAAAATTGCCTTAGCTTTCACATGAAGATAGGGTTTGAGTATATTGATAAAATTTTGAATGACTTCAACACCATATTTCATAGCCTTCTCAAAATCATATTTAATTTTCATGAAGCTCTCTAGAGTAAGAGTAAAATCATTCAACTGCTATACCTGAGCCTTAAAATGTTGAGTGACTAGAGGAAGCCTCAAATTGTTATCCAGGACTTTAAACTGATGATTCAACTCATTCTTGGTATTGATTTATAGAAATAGTGATCATATTTTTCTTTGATCTCTTTCAGAGCCTTCGATGCATCAGCCGAATAAAGATTCACCATCTTGTGAATATGATCCCTGTTTTCTTTCATCTTTTTCAATGAGTCCAAATCCAAAATCTATCCATGTGTAGCTAACTCTTCTTTTATAACATCCTTCAAAGAATTGATCTCATGAACAGTAATCTTGGTCACTTTGGAGGACCTAGCTTGAGTAACAACCAGAGTTATCTCATCCTTCAACTTTCTCAAATCCGACATCTTCAGATGTTCTATCATATTTCTCATTAAATCCATCAATTTAGATATGGTTTATCTAAATTCTACTAATAGAGAAACTCAGTCATTGCCGAAATCTTTGAGTGCTTGATTTAAAGATGTAATGTGCCTGCCAATTAATTCACTAGTATTGCACAGGTCTGGCTTGATAATACATACTACTCTTTGAGTTATATCATCCATATAATCCTCAAATATATTCATAGGAGTCGGAGGAGTAGCATGAAATAATTCCTCTTTCATTGTCTCTTTAACTGCATGGAGCAACTCATCTCTAAATCTTTCTAAATTCGATCGAGAAACTAAAGAACCAGGTCTTTCAGCTGTCACTTGCACATTCTTAGCAACTAGTCTAGCATTAACTGACAGGCTTAACCTTGCTTTGTAAACAGTATCTTCTTCTTCTTCTGAATAATATAAACCAATAACAACAAAACCTGGGTGTTCTTCCCATGCATATTTACAAGAGGTATACTGGGGCTTTACAAAATCAGCATTTGCAGAATTTTTATGTGAGATTTCTTCACCTACATCAATCATTGTCTGCATTGTTCTTTCAGCCTCAGTAACTACTTCTTCCTCAACTTTTTGTGGTTGTGGATCATCCTAGATCACATTTTGATCAACTACTGGTCAAGTAGAATCATAATCATCATCACCATTATCATTATTTCAATCATCATTTTCATTTCCATTATTATTTACTAAAGTCTCTTCAGTACTATCTTTGCTACTGGATTCATACTCCTCATAATTTGATTCTCCAGTTTCAGCTTCTTCTTTTTCACCTAGAAGAGGTTCTGACTTTGGTAAATTGATAGGTGGACTATCTGGTCCAAATTCCATTATTATATTCTTAGGACTTACTGTATCAGGATCACTCCTGTCATCAAGAGGTGAATCTTGCTCTTTTTCAGTGTCCGCATTCTCATCAACCTCAGCTTCCCCTGTTCCTTTCTTACATGACTCTCCAGTTTCCATATGAACTTTTGTCTCTTCTTCCTTATAAGAATAAAAAACTTCTTCATCAGGTTTTAAACTAGGATCTCTCATCACCTTTGGCCTCTTAGGATGATCAGTATGATTAATGGAGTCATACAACTTATCTTCATCAGCAACCCATGCCTTCTTCCATGAATTCAAGTTGATTTTAATCCTTTTGAAGATGTCATTATTAATAAAAAATATTCTACTGGATGAGATACACTCATCTCCATCTTCAACATAGCCCAAAAACATTAACATAGCATAGAGTTTCTTAGAGTAGAACAAGGTTGTAGCTTTCTTGGATGGCTTCACCATCTCAGCAATATGGACAGTAAATTATCTACACAAATTGATATCCTCATAATTTATCAATAAAAACAACAGAAAAACATCATAATACTTCACAGTAGCAAAATCAAACTTTCTATGATAGATTTGGCGCTAAATAAATTTAAAACAACTCTACTTTCACCGTCAAACTCAGCAGCTGTTATTCTTCTGGATTCAGAATGTCAAGTTAGTATCTCTAGAGAAAGTTCATACGAAAGATATTCAGTGGTAAAAGGGATGTTACCAGAATAATCTTCATATCTACTTTTATGAGGGACTCCCAAACACTCCGCCCATTTCTTTGAAGAAAAAGAAATCTGTTTCCCTTTGACTACTGAAGATAGTCTTGCAGCTTCTGCTCGGTCCAATATAATAGTTAAGTTCAGATAAAACTCATGCACAAGCTTTGGGTAGTAGGCACTGTCATTATTACTGAACCAGTATTTCAATCCTTTCATCTCCAACAATTTCTAAATTGTATACTTACTATTTAACACCCATTTGGAACTCACTTCCTTTTCAACAGTGACCACCTGAGTTTCCAACTCTGGGTTCAATGACCTTTGAGTCGTGCTGCTCGATTCTCCTTGTTAGCGTTTCAGAGGAGAGGAACCTTCATATTCCTTTATTTGTTGCTTTTTCATTTCTATTTGGAGGTTCTAGAAGTTTGAAAGGTTGAAAAGGTTCGAAGGATTTAAAAAGGATCGGGAGGTTCAAGAGATTCAAGTTTCAGAAAAAGTAAGGTTCAACGGGAGATGAAGAGTAACAATTATTGAGAAAATAAATAGCTGCGGATCATTAAATTTATCATTTAGGGTTAAAATATTAAATATAATATCGATTAAGAAAAACAACGTCGTTTTGATAAGCACAAAAAGTGTTAAACACTATAAGACACAAACCGCAGCAAAGATCAGTTTCACTGAACGGTTTCACTGATCGATTTCACTGATCGATTTCACTGATTGGTTTCGCTGATCGGTTTCAATGATCAGTTTCACTGATCAATCATACCTAATTCTTTCTTAATAAAATTCAACATTTAAATGCTCAAAGGTATGGAGAAGATATCAGCTAATTTATGTACAACATCAATAAATTCTCGAGAAATATAGAGTGTCTGATTTAAAAAATATTCTCTACTTAAAATATTATTTCATTCCCCTAGTATTCCTTCCCTCTCAACCTTGATATATTCTTAGGTTATTTTTGGGATCTCTAATCCATTTGAATCATTCATTCATCGATTGATCGTTGTTTTCATTATTATGTATCTCTCTGGGTAAACAGTCTCCAAGTCGCTTCTTTCTAACAATATTTTCCTATTAGGTTTTGATAGATCATCTGTAGAGTTATATATCTAAACTCTATGCTGTTGAATCTTGTTCCTATGTAGATTTACTAGAACATATGAAACATATTTTTCAATTGGTGATTCAGGTAATGAGCATTGTTATTTTAGGAAAATTGTTGGTGGTTCTGTTTAATTTGTATGATTGAATAAACAATGAATTTATTATTGTTTGAAATTAATTTCAATTGAATTTTGAAAACCCCTACTTGATGCTAATTGGGATTAAAATTTATATCTTATGTATTTAGGATAGAAACCCCAACTCTAATGGAATTGGATATTAGGGAATTGTTTTAAATAAACAAAAATTGTGAAATGAATTGTGAATTTATTTTCAGAAAAAAAAGGAATATGTTCAAATGATAAAAACCTATGATTATTTTTTTTGAAAATGCATGAAATGATAAAAATAATATTTTTTGGTTTTTTAAATGAAATTTCCATAATGAACCCTAAAATAAGGAAATTGTATTTCAAAAATTATTTGAAATAATTTTACCCTTATTGATTGATATATTGAAAACTTGTGAACCTCAGTAGTTAGTGGGTTATTTTGGACAAGCACGCTAGGATGGTAATTACCTAGAAACATATTTATGATTACAGCTCTAAATAAAACCATGTTTGACATATCTTAACCCCAATGGTATGTTTATGGGTTATATTCATTATGAACCTAAGGGACGTCTGTACACATGGTTTTCATGATCACTAATATGATATGTGTGAGGATCCTATAACTAGAAACTATCATATCATAGTGTAGATTACCATGTTTCTTATTGATATAATTTGATTAATATTTCATTTATTATAATATTAATTTACTCATTCCTATTAGTTTATAAACAAATTTTATATAAATTTTTGATTTAGGTCATGTTTGAAATATTTTCCATCATTATAAATAAAAAAATGTTTTTCATGAAATATGAAAATGTAATTCCATGATTGTTTTTATTAAAATTGAAAGCTTGTTTTGGTTAATAATTATTTTTGGATATTATTATTGAAAACTTTTTCAGACTCTACTAGGTTTTTTATCTCACACTCTACCTTTTCCTTAGTGTGTTTTTAGATTTTATCCTACTAGGTATGAGTAAAGGGAGGAACCTCTTACAGGAGGTGGATATTCTCAATCCCTTGGGTAATTGACTAATATATCCTTTGTGGTGTGGATTTTTATTTTCTGACTTCTTTTAAAATGATGATGTGATGTGTGGTTTTTTCGAAATATATATATGGTTTTTGGTACTATAACCCTTTTTTGAGTATATTTATTTTTATCTTTATCTTTTGCTATGTTTGTGGAAAATTCAGTCCCACATTAATATAGTCTGATTCCAGGTTCTAGTTGCCAACCCATGGGGATTAGGAATCCCCTTCACGCTATGTCTAGATCAGACTAGTTATCATTGTACCATGGTATCAAAGATTGTTTGTAACAAATTGGTATCAATGGTGTAAGTTATGAATATTTCCTTGATGTTAGTATGTAGTTGTGAAATCTTGTTTCTACATTGCACTAATTTTTGAGGGTGTGTCTCTATATCTCGCATATGAATGATCCTCAATTCAAAAGGGGTGTTTTGGGAAATTATTCATGTGGATTATTTATATTCTTTTCCTTGCTTTTGATTTTGGTTGTTAAATCTAGATATTGGTTTCTATTTGGTAGGATGAGTTTCCCATGTTACTTTGTTTGAGTGTTGATGAGAATAATCTTTTAATGAATAGAATATATTTTTTAATGATTTGTAGCATCATTCCTCATATAATATGGGTGAATATTATATTAGAGGTTGTTTTTGATGAAATATATTGAGAAAATCCTATCATGGACTTGAATTTTGTTGAAGGTTTTATGCATTCTTCCCAAGCAATGAGACATGTATATAATCCATACATATCTATTCTCCAGTTGTGGAAACATAGAGGGATGAATAATAGAATCATGCCTAAGAGTTCCTTGTTTATAAACCATCTTCTTTCCAACGCTCTAATGAACCTAAAAATTCTATGGACTGGATAAGAAAGATAAGGAATCTATTTTATTTCATGGAAACTCCAACAGTTATTAATACAATGTCTGCAACATTTACTCTTGGGGGACATAGTAGGAGATGATGGAATAAAAAGATCACAGAGAATAAGCGTGAGGTTTTAGAGTGGAATGACATTAATATTATTTTCTTTGATTAATTCTCTCCAGAGTAAATGGTGTTTTCTAAGGATATTGAGTTCTCCCAAATCGAGTAATCTGATTAAACGAGGAGAGAATATGCTAACTGATTTTTTGAGACTGTGTATTTTTCACCTGAGATTATAACGAATGAGAAAATTGTGATTTGAAGGTTTGATATGGGACTTATATCGGATATTCATTCTCAGGATTTCTTATTTATGTTATCTTTGTATGATGATGTGATGGATAAGAAATTGATGGTTATATGTGATCTGGATGGTAAGATAGGTTTTTCATGACTTATATTTTTTCATAATGTATGTTCTATTTATTCCCATAAATGGAAGATAAATCATGATGAGTCTGGTGGTGGATCTCGATATTAGTTTTCTTTTAGACATCCTGTGATGACTAGAAGACACCATTTGACATGATTTCAGGGTTGAATTAAAAGGAATTTGAAGTAAGTTTTAACTAAGGCACCTAATATCATCAGTTCCTGTGGAAATTCAGGTCAATTATAGAAGTTATGTTATATATATTTCACTCCATGTAGTGTCATTGTCTCTTCATCACAAAAAATTACTGATGTGAAATATTATTCTTCAATATCTAAGGGGTTCTATCCATAGGAATTGGAAATGAAGATTCATCTTGTTGTAAAAGAGTCACCATAAGAAGAAGATATGGGTCTAGTGACATTGATAGGTACAATAAAAATATCTTTATCTTTAGTGACAAATTTATTTGATACTAGTGCATCTCACATATTTATATCAACATGTATTTTAAATCAGTTATGTCATCCTATGAATCATTTTTCTAATGTGATGAATGTTACTAAAACCCATCAAAATGAAGAGATAGTATGGTTTCATTAGTATTCTTGTGTTTTATCACTAACAAATATCGAGATTACTCTAGATATTCGAGTTCACAATATGAAACATCTTGAAATTATATTTGAGATGGCTTCCCACATTTATAATTAATCTTGAATTGATTATTATCTTTGATGGGTCTCATTTATGGAATATGATGGAGTTTATCATATATTTTTTAGATAATGGGACCCAAGATCGAGTAGAGTATAACCATCTAATCTAGATTTGGTAAAAGAAATATAAGTGTTCTATTTTTTTCTGGAGTAGCAATATTTGAGTGATGACCCTCCTCTAGTGGTTGTGGAGTTTCTGGATGTTTATCTTTTTAATTCATAGGTTTTCCACTAGTAAGGGAGTTATAGTTCCATATTGATTTAGTTCATGGTATTCACCTGATATCTATTTATTCATACCACATGAAACTGGATGAAATGAAATAGTTGATGAATCAGTTGGATGATCTTCTATAGAAAGGATTTATATGCCTAAGAGTGTGACCTTGTGCGATGCCTATTTTCTTTACTAAGAAAGCTGATAGAGAACATTTATGATTTGATGATTACTAGAAACTCAACCGAGTTACAGTAAATAAAAATATCCATTTTCATGGACTGATGATTCATTTGACTAGTTTAAGGGGGGAAATTTTTTTCAATGATTTATCTTTGATCTTGTTATCACCGGTTAAGAATATAATAATCTGATATTCATAAAACATCTTATAGAGTTGGTATGGTAATTATGAGTACCTTATCATGTAATTTTTTATAACTAATATTCCTACATTATTTATGGATTTGATCAATATTAATTTACATGAGTATCAAGATAGGATCATTATGGTTTCTACGGATGAAATCCTAGTTTAATATATGTTTTAAAAGTACCATGTTCATCATTTGAGAGCATTTGTGAAACTATTTATAAATCAACTAATTATTCCAAGATATCAAAATGTGATTTATGGATTTATTAAATGAATTTCATGGGACACATGTTCTAGAATCATGGTATTTTAGTTTATCCTCATATGGTGAAAGCTATTAGGACATGGGATCAATCACTTAATGTTTTTGAGATTCAGATATTCTATGGTTTAACAATATCTTATCACTATTTTGTAAAGTATTTATCAATGTTGGATTCTTCTATGACTTCTGTAACTCAAAAGGTATTGATGTTATCTTGGGATAATAAATATTAGAGTTCTTTTGTTGAGATGAAATGTTTTTTGACATATGCATTGGTGTTCACTCTTCTAGAAGATGGGTAGGGCTATGTGGTCTTCTGTGATGTATCATGTTCAAGTTTGGGTTGTGTTCTTATATAGGTTGATCACATCATTTCCTATGTCTCTCATAATTTTATGCCACATAAGAATAATTATTCTTCCCACAACCTTGGACATTTAGTTGTGATTCATGCACATAATATTTGAAAGCATTATAATCTCAGAAAAAGGTTTACCTTGATTTTTATCATAAGATATTGAGTTATATATTCTTTTAAATAAAATTGAACCTCTTCTAGAGGCGATGGGTGAAATACATGAAATATATTGATTTTGATATTTCTTATGCCTTAGATAAATGGAATGTAATCATATATGATTCGAGAATGAAGATTCTGACCGAGGATTTTAAAGAATCATCAAAATAGTTTGACATGATGTCTCTTTTTTCAAAGTTACATATTGGAATTCATGAAATAGGGTATGAAATTGTATTTTCTATTTTTTGGTTCACCTCATATCTTTTTTAGAATATTATTTAGGAACGACAACTTGATGATGAATTCTATGATGTTATGAACTCTCTTTGTGGTGGGGTGATTATTACTAAGTGGTTGTTCTCCATGGAGGGTATTTTATGTATCTAGAACCAATAAGTTGTACATTTTCCTATGAGGAATGTTTTGATAGTTGATTTCCATAATTACTAGTGGGTAGTGCACCGAGGAACAATGAATATGTTCTATTATATGAAACAATGATTCTTGTGGCTAGTTATAAGTTTGGACATAGATGATTTGATCTCTCATTATTATACATACCAATATGTCAAGTCCGAGAACCAATGATCTTGGTGTTTTCTTCACCCACATCCAGCGATGACTTGGATGTGGTATGAATTATTTATAGGCTATGTGGCCTTTTTACCACATACCAATATAATGAAAATTTTGATATGTTTTGTGATATATATGATGACCAAATTGAATCACATTATTCCCATTCTTAATTGTAATAAATGTTTAGAAGCTGTGAAATCACTCTCTGAGAGAGACTGTTCATTTTCACAGAGTTCAATCGGATATTGTCTCTGATTTGGATCCACATTTAAATTGTCACTTTTGGAAAGGACCCCAGGAGGCACTGTGATATTTGGTTTGTTTTATTACAACATTCCATATACATATGGACAGGTAGACATAAAGGGATATACATATTCTTTAGAATATAATTCATTCTTTCATCCTCAATTTTGGTAGATCTTATTATAAACATTTGGGTGTAGTTGGATTTTATTATACTCATAGTTACAAGTCTATAATTAGAATGATTAATTTTGAGATCTTTCATGTACATCCTTATAAATCTTCATTGGGTTGGTCAGAGATTGGTTCATGTTTCTTGGTTGGACTCAGATTGGTTCAAGAGATGAAAAAACGATTCTGATGATTTTTTAGAGTATATTGATAAAATAGAGCTGGTATAAATCTTATGATGATCATCAGAAGAGACCATTGATGTTCTTAATGTAAGACCAAGTGTTCTTGAAATTTTCACCATCATTGGGTCATCAGTAGATTTATAAGTAATGGAGTATTGCTCCTCATTTTGGGGGAGCTCTTGAGGTTGTTGAGAAGGCATGGAAAGTGTGTTATCCTTTATCACATTCACTATATCTAAATTTAACACATAATTTGTTCCATGTATCACTTCTATGAATGAATTCTAATCCTTCCCATGTCTTGATCTGTGCTGATCTTGATGTTTAGACTAATTAATCAGTGACTGGGCATCTAGTAAGGATTTTTTATTTTGTGACCATGGTACTTCATGGGTGGAGGATACCTTTGGTATGAGTTCTATAGAATAACGGTAATGATTTGAATGAGACATTATATCATGAAAAAACTAATGTGATAGTAGTGGCCACCCTAGTTTGATATGGATTATTCTTGACAAGATTTCATTGAATAGAATGTTTTTATAGTGGCGAGGTAATAAAACCCCATTACCAATCTATTAGGTATATTCTAACTCCTTTTTTTGGTTTTCTTTTTTTTTTTGGTTGGGTAATTCATAGAAGGAATTTAGAGGATACCTATAATGGTGAAGTCCGAAATTTTTAGGAATTTTCAGCATTAAACTCACAGTTTTTGAAATTTATGGTGGATTTACACATCTTGTAAAGGGATTAAATGATATGTAATAAACGCCTAGAATATTCAATTAAGTGTTTAGAAAACATGAATGGTTACATTACGTGCACAACTTACACACCATAAACATATTAATAATCAGTATTTTTAAGAAAAGGCAATGGGTTTTTCATAATATACATTACTCAACATATACATGTTGTGTAATGGGGTTACACATTGTGGAAAAACTAGAGATTTGTTTTTTTATGGGAGTATCAAATGAAAATTTTATTTAATTCCTCTATGTTTCGTTCCCTCTCAACCAAGATTCATCCAATGTCGATTTTGATGGTCCTCAAACAACTTAGATCATCTGCTTGACAATTTATTGTCATGTTGGTTTTGGTTTATCTCTTATTGTAAGAGGTCTCCCTCTCTCCTATATATATATATATATTTCCTCTTTGGATTTTATATATTATCCTACTATTGAAGGATATCATATATGTGATGTGGATATTTATTTCTAGGTTGAGTTCCATGATCTTATGCACCTTTGTTTTCTAATAATGAGTCATGTTATGGGCATTTTGATTCCATAAAAAAGGTTGGTGGTTCCATTTAAGTAGTCCAAATAAATAAACCATGAGTTTTTTATTGTTTTAAATTTATTTAAACTGAATTGTGAAAAACCAATTTTATTCTAACTGGTATTGAAATCTATATGGTATGTATTTTGGGAAAAAATCCCCCAATTCCAATGGAATTAGAGATTGGGGTGTATTTTCAATCTGATGGAAACTATGAAATTATTTGTGAAATGATTTTGAGAAAAATAGATTAAGTTGAAATGATAAAAACCTTTGATTGTTTTCTATAGAAAAAGGCATGAAATGATGTAAAACAATTTTTTTTGGTTTTTGGAATTAAATTAAAATATTACTGCTAAAAAATGTGGAAATTATATTGTAAACAGATTTCAAATAATTTTCACATTGTTGATTGATTGATTGAGCACATACGAGCCTGGGATGTTAGTTAGTTATTTTGGAAAAGAAATCTGGGATTGTAATTCCATAAAGATTGATTGATAATTAATACTCTAAAAAAATATATTTCTATGTATCTTATCCTTGATGATATGTTGATGGGTCTTATTCAGCATGAGACTGAGTGACATTTGTACCCATATTATTCGTGATCCCTGATATGAGATTTTTTAAGATCCTATAACAAGAATGTATCATTATAAAGGGATGAATAACATTCTTCTTGTTGGTATTTTTTGATATATATGATAGTGAATATCAATATTATTTATTGATACCAATTAATATATATTTGTTTTTTATTTAATCCATGTTTAAAATGTTATCCATAATTTGAAATGAAAAACATGTTTTATTTTAAATATGAAATTGTACTTCCATTACATTTTTCATTAAAATTAAATGAATTACTTTGTTTAATATTATTATGGCATCTTATTATAGAACACATAGTGAGAACCTGGTAGGTTATTTAGATCCTGCCTAACTTTTCCTTAAGTAATTTATAGATTTTATCCTAACAAGTCCACTTAAAGGGAAGGCACCTCTTGGAGGAGGAGGATTTTCTTGATTCCTTGGTGCTTCGAGTGATGTGCAATTTGGGATGTGGAGTTTTCCTTATTTATCTTCTAGTACATTTATTATGTGTTGTTTGGGATTTTGATAAACCTAAATTGTTTTTGGTACTATCTCTATTTTGTGTTTTTGAGCATACTGATATGTATAATTATCTTCTATTGTGTTTTTGGTAAATTTGTTTCCAAGTTTATATTTCATGATACCATGTGATATTTTCCAAAACATGGTGATTGGGAACTCCCTTCCGGATATGACATGATTATATTAGTTATTAGTGTAATAGGGTATCTGGTCTGATTCATGACACTTACCCTTTACAAGATCTCTAAGAATGAAATATAAAGGTACATATAGAGCCCCAAGTAGGGTGAGAGTACATGACATGGTAAGAAACAACCAATGATACATAACATTAATGAATTTAATAATCAATTGCATTCAATGAAGTATAAAATATGAATATATAATAATAATGTATCACACAAGTAGATAAAATATATACCAGGTACTCAAAGATTATATCTACCTTCTTCTGCTCTATGATAGAAAAAACATTTCCCACATCAGCACCATTCTAGAAGAAATAGAATTCATCAGTCTAACACATCCCCTCGGTGGAATATCCCTAAAGAATTCATGACTCATAATGCCCACTAGGATACCCTAAGTACAAATTGAAAAATGTCTTCTACATCCCAATCAATGGATAGTCTTAAATCATGTAACATACCAACCAATGTGTCACACATCACAATCAAAGAATTACCCTAATGTATGTGACACATCCCACCATCTATGATATCCCAAATGCATTTGTCGACAAATGTTTGTCACTTACCTCTCAATGGATAATTCAAATTATCTCAACCAGCACACTCAACTATATAGGACATAAGAATATAATATACAAAACATAATGAAAATGAAATATCAATATCATTTAAAGTCAAAAAGTACCATAATAATAGTTAACACACTCCATATGAAAGGAACCCAAGCACGGGTTAAAGCCCACAGACACATAAATCATGTGATCAAATATTATACATAGGTTTCCCACGGCTACTCCCAAATGCCAACAATCATGTCACTATCCCATATAAGACCTGTGTTAAAGTTAAAGACTTCCAAACTTATGATCACTGATGCTCTAATGACAAGGGCCTCTAACCAAGTCCAATTTCACTACTATGATATGTTTCATAGATAAAAAATATTTTATTCGAATTATCGTCATCTTCAATATTTAAAAAATTTAAATAGGATTAAAATAAATATTAATAAAATAAATTGCTTCCATGAAAAACAATATTTGGATTTAATTTGTACTCGTTGAGATGAATCCAATTGAAATGATGTCATGCCAATCCAATCAGTGTCGACAAAGATATCAAAGATACATGTTTAAAGGAGAAATGAAAAAATGAAAAAAAATATAATAAAAGAGTTGAAGAGGGTGAGAGGGAGAGAAAGAGTGCAAGAGACATGAGGTGAGGGGGTGAAAACCCTATTTGGTGTTGTGCAGTTACCCAATCCCCCTTTTATATTTTTTTCAATTATATTCCTTAATTATTTTAATTCATTATTTTTTTTTCAATTTTCCTCCATATCTTATGCATGGACACTCCTCCTTACATCACTTAATTTCCCATGCCATGGCCCCCCTTAATTAAAATATTTATTTATTTAATTCCTCCTCTAAAATCAATATATCATTTCATTAAATATATCATAAAATTCATCCATATTAATATATTTAAATTTAAATTTATACATATTATATATATACCCATTTATATATATATTTTTACACCCATACACACACAATGATATACATACATATATATTTAACCCACGTATATACATGTTATATATAAAAATCCATATATACAAATATACATCCACACACACACACTGTAACACCCCAGGTAAATAATGAATATGAAATTTTCATATTTATCCATATTTGTGAATAAAATATTAATATGACTTTAAAGTGGACGCTATCCTCGATGGAGTACCCAACACGCAACAACAAGTTTCTTGGGAATCTTACGTTGCACTCTAATAATAAAATAATATTATTTTAAATGGTAGTTAACATGTAGCCGTTGTAATGGCGGGAATGGATAGAAATAACTAAAATATGATTATATATGTTCTTAAATATTTTTACATTTATACAATAAAAGATAAAGGCTTAAAATACGGAAAGAATTCAATTTTAGGAGTATATGCCCTAGTTTTTACTAAAGGTTCACTTATCACCTTTTGATGTTGAACCATCATTAAATATTGTTTTGTTCACTCTTAAACATTCTTTTGGACCAAATAAAACTCTTATTAAGAATCGGGATATCAAAATTTACTTTGTGTAAATTTTTGGTATCTTTCCGATAAAGTTCATTTTTTAATGAATAGTTTAAAATGTTGTATTTTAATTCAAAACCTCTTTTTAATCTAATTTATTTATATGATTATATTATATTTTTAATTGGTTTTAAAGTAAAATTAGAATATATTTTTACCATTAAATCCAATAGTGGTCGTTGGAATTAATTTCACTTTGAAATCATTCTTAAACCAGTGTCAATCTTTTGATACTTATTGTTTCATAAAAACACGCTATTTGCTCTGACAGCGGGAATTAATTATTAAATTAATTAATGTGACATATATGTTTTGAATTTTGTAAAATATACTTCATTTTTGAATTCGTAATATCAAATATAGCTTATGGTGGATTTTTGGTAATTTTCTGAAAAACTTAAATTTTTGATGAATAGTGAAACCACTAAGTGGTACTTATAAAGATTGATTTTCCGTTTAAATGAAATTTTGCCATCATTGTGTTTTGAATTTCAAAAATCCGACATACATGGTTGTCATTAAGAAGTAAAATGTGGTTCAATGAGATTATAATAATTTTTTGGTGAATAGTAACTTATTAAGTTCTTAATCGCGATTAGTGGTAATTAGTGTAGTTTAAGGTAAAAATAATGCTTTAATAATATGAAATGACCTAGACACATGTCCCAACCTTATTGGTTGTATCATGGCCGACCTAGAAAAGCCATGGGTCAACTTGGGGACCCCATGGAGACACTTTGGTTGGGAAATGACATAAATAACTTTTTATTTAATGTAAAAGTAAAAATGACACAAACATAATATGTTTTACGAAAACAATTTTTACATGGGGCTATAATTATCAGATTTTTTATTATAAATAGTAATTGGAAAGATAAAAATATTTCCTACATCATCGTATTTTGTTTATAATTTTTAGACATTAAATAAAAAAAATTATTTATGACATAATAATGATGAAGCGATGACATCATTATTTGACGATTTAAATAAAATGGAATGATAATGAAAAATCTATGAACTACACATGTACAAAACCAATTGGATGAGTGGATTTCGAACCCTTATCACCTTATACACGAATTATATCAATGTGGGACCTTTTAAAACCGAAACACATTTTCAAATAAAGTAATATTTCTTACTTTCCAAAAGTGCCCCTCCTCTCCTCTTATAAAAGGCCCCCACCTCTACCTCATTTGACACACTCCTCAATCCTTTGGCTTGTCCAACCCCTGACCATTTACTCTCTCCACATCCCTCTCCTCATCCTAGAGGATTCCCTTTGGGCATAATCCTTTCAAAGGAATCCTTTAGGCTCAAATCAAAAGGAGTTACACTTTTAAAGGTAATTCATTCTCTCATGTTCATTTGTTTTATTTTGCTTCTTCAACCCCCTAAACTCTTTTTATTTACTTATTTTGTAACAACACCAGTATCCTAAATATACTAGGATGTTGTTATAATATTTATTCTAGCTACACTCTCACACAACTACATCAAATGGTTAAATAACATACGGTTTCCGTGGATGGCGAAATTCTGCCTCCCGAAACGATGATTGTTCAATACTCATTTAACACCTTAAAATGTGGCCATTATGATGTCACTATTTTTATATATGATGTATAATATGTTTATGTTTTACTTATGCTTCTGTATTTTTCATTTGTGTCTTACCTTTATGTCATCCATTATGGGTATACGTGATATCTTCATTTTAGGAAGTGCGGACTACCGCCCCCTCAAAGTGATTTGATTCGTTAAATACCATATGTGGGATGTATAAAGGATGGAACTATGATATTATATATGATATTATACTGGAATTATAATATACCTTTATATCATTATTATTCCATTCTATAAAATAAGAAATAGAAATGAAAGTATCGTTCATGCGTACGTACGACTTGCCGTCTCCATGAACGGTGCATTTCATTTCTTACCTCTAAATGATTATGTAACGTTATAAATCCATGAATGTACTGGATATATATTAAATATATGATATCTACATCATGAATACAATTCTTGATATAATAAACATTTGGCCACACGAACAACATGTAATTGTAAGAAGTCCACTTTCGACTTAGGAACCAAATATCGGCAAAACAAATATTATTAACTTAAATGATTACATAATGTTTATGACTTGGTAATAAGTGATATAAAAGGAATAATTAACTTGAAAAAGGTTATTAAGAAATTATAAATTAACTCAAGTTTATTATTCAGGAGATTAAAGAATGATCGAGTCAAGTCGGACCCGAGGTAAGGGATCCTACTCCGCTCTTTCTTTTTAAGTACACACTTTTATGTCATTCCTTTTAAAGCTCATATTTCATGTTATTGGGATGATATTTTATATTACACCAACTTTAATTTTTATGTTCATGTGATGAGAGACCCTATTCTCTCTCATCAATCCATTTTGTAAGTTTTGAGTGGCGCCGTGAGGCTGCCGAACTTTCATAAGAGATCTAACCTCTCTCTTTCTTTTTAAGTACTCTCCTTTATGTCACTTCTTTTAAACTCCTCCTTGCAATGTTGGGGGATTTTATTTTATATTCCACTTGCTGTAAATTCTATTGTAATATGATGGGATACTTAATTTGATCTCATCAATCCATATTCGGAAGTTTTATGTGGCGTCGTTAGGCTGCCGAGTTTTCGTAAGGGATTTTTCATCTCACTTTTATTCCCGAGAGATTTATGCTACATTTGCCACAAATTCCATTGAGTGGTGTAGGTACTTCCCATTATTCTACTCTTTGTGTAATATACTTTCGTTTATGAGTATTTACATCAATGACCTATTGTCTTTCTTTCATGGGGTGTATGTTTTGAAAGATACCCAGGTCGGTAAGGGAACCTTTCACCCTCCTCTTTTTTAAAAGACTTCTTTTATTGGGTCTTTCAATTTACATATTTTTATGTTGGGATATGTTCTCATACATCCTTATTGATGTAAATTTTATGTCCAAGTGATGAGATACACTTTTTATCTCTCATCAACTCATTTTGATGGGATGTCGTTAGGCTGTCAAGGGAACTTTTTAACCCAATTTCGATTTCTTTGGGTTCAACTTGTAGTCATTGAATATGTCATCCATTGAATATGTGTGAATGACCTTTTATTGTTTTACACTTAATATCCACTTATATTGGGTGTATATATATTTTTCACAAATATTTTTGAGATTAATTTGTCCTTAATTTAAGGATACCTTCTTTATAAGGGATTTCATCACATTTGACATTTCTATTGAGGGTTCATTGTTGTTATGCACCAATTAACTCTTATATGGTGTATATACTGTCCTTTGGAGTATTATATCATGAATCCTTTTATTCTCATGATATTATAAAGTTCTGACTAAATGTTATTCCTCGATTATTTTATTCAAGTGTCTCTAATTTTGGTAAAACCCCTTTAACCAAAATATCATTTTAAATGTTTCAATTATTTGTTCTTATTAATATCCATGTTTTCAAAATGGTTTTAAGGATTTATTTATATGGATATTAATGGTTAAAATGTTAAAATCTTCAAGGTGGTATGGGACACTTTGATTCAAAAATCTCTTTATTAAATGTTTTAAATGGTTTTGGAAATGGTTTATTTTTGAATGGATTCATTATTTCAATATCCTAAAATGTTATATTGTGATTGAAATGTGGAAATGTTATGTTTCCTTTATTCATGTTTATGTGATACGATTATTTTATGGTTCTTGGGCATTGTTATGAAGAACAGGTGGTTCCGTGATAAACTAAGGGCGGGTGAGCCCAATATAGCTCTCCAATGCATTGGGTAACGCGAAGGAGTGAAACGTTAAGGTTTTTCCGATGAGATTTAGGGAATATACTGTTATGGGTATTCCAAACGTAACCAAGATGGTTACTCCCTACGTAAGAATGTTATGAATGCCTCAAGTTACCTTTATGTCTTATGTTTTCTATGATTTATTCATGATTTGATATGCCTATGTTTTATGGGTAAAGTGTGATTTCATTCTTATGTATATATGAACTCATGTTTCCTTTCCATATTTTTTATAACCCTTACTGAGCTTTTTATGCTCATCCCATGTTTTTGAAATGTTTTTCACAGGTCACGGGAAAGGTACATGATGTGATGATAGTGTCAAGGATGTGTCAAGAAAGAATCCGTGTTTTATTTTAAATAGGTTTCTGTTGATGGGAAGAATGAATATTGTCTTTTATGTAACCACTTTGTTTAAATGTGGAATGTAATGCATGTTTCATGATCTAATTCTCTAAAACTCTAAACATGAAAATATCCTCAATGTGTAATCTTGTAATAACTCAAGATTAAGTAAGGTTTAAGGCTGGGGCCTTATAGTTGGTATCAGAGGTCGGTTTAGATAACTTTAGAGGTTAGGGTATTCTTTAAGCATAAGTGACATTACCATAATGGTTAGGATTTCAGAAAGAGTCCTAATTTTAGATAAAGTGGATGAGTAAGTATATCTTAGTGTTTACCTTCCTCATTAGTACATGATGGTTTTGTTGATATACTCACACTGAACTTTTTGGTTTTAGTAAATGGTTGGATCTAGCAGGCACCAAAGTGACAATGGGTTTGAAGAAAACTGTGGTGGTTCTCTGATTAAGATACTAGATGAGATGGGGGATTCAATGAGGAATCTCATAGTTGTTCTAAACCAACTATCAAGGAGTCATGTTCAATCACATCAACCTTGGTGAGTTCTCTAATGCATCATGAACGAGATGGCCAACTCGATGTGGAAATTCAGGTAATAATTATTAAGGTAACCATTAGGGTTTATATGATCCTTACTTTTGAGGTAATTATGGGTTATTATATGATATGATGGAAAATAAATGGAATGAGATAAACTTGAGGTTAAAATATGTTATGATTATTCTTGAAGATTTTATCTCATTTTGGGGAATGTTTTAAGAATTATATAGTTTTGAAAAAAGGACAACACGTAGACCGTGTGACATCCCGTCGCATCGGACAAAGCTGCGGGAATCGAACCCACAACCAATGTGCGACTGGTATTTATCGCCTACCACTAGACTACGTGAAGTCCCTGGTTAGTTTGACTGATTCATTCTAGTTATATGATTTTATGAATTAAGAGTAAGTTGATTTTGGGTTATTTATAAAAATGATTAACCTATCATGGAGGATATGTGATTAGGTTAATTACTTTTCAAAACGAGACTTTAGGAGCAACTGATATTGTTTGGAGATAAATGTTACGATTTAACATGGAAGACTATGTGACTAAATCATTAAAATGTTTGGGTTTCAATCATATATTGGTTTACTTTGAAGAATTTTATGGACAAATTGATTATAGAATGGTCCTTGTTGAACTTTGGGATTTGTTGGACAAATTTTGGAGATTAAGAATAGATTTTCTTTTTATAAAGGGTTATCCTTTTCTGGATTATCTGATCTTGTAATAAACTTTTTGGTTTTGGTTTTGGTTAAAGTCTAATGACATGGGAAGTATATAGTTCTCTTTTGTGGATTAGGTGATTTTATAAAAGTTGATTATAGTACTCTTAATGTGAACAAGTCTTCCTAAATACTCGTCTTTTAGAGAAAATATGAGTTTTTGTAAGGAATCTAATAAAAGTTGAAAGTCAATATGATAAGAGATTATGTTTCCTTATGAATAAATTCCTCAATAAAAAGTAACTTAAAACAAAAATGTTTTCTACTAACTTTTCTTACTGGGGAATCGAATACCGTTTATCCCATCACAAGTTTGTGATTTTCTTGTGGTTAACTTTCTCCTAAACATGTTTTCTATCACTCTCCATGAGAACATGAACCTATGTTTTCTCCTCCATGTACATTTTTTCATACTTGGAATCCTATTATGGGTTAACTCGGGTGACCTTTGTACTTATCTTTCTTTATTTTAAAGTTTTTGTTTTACCGACTTTTGTTCCGATGTGGGACTTTCAAGGATGTTTCCAAGCGCAATTTTAAAATTGCGAGGACGCAATTCCCAAAAGGGGGGAAGGATGTAACACCCTAGGTAAATAATGAATATGAAATTTTCATATTTATCCATATTTTTGAATAAAATATTAATATTACTTTAAAGGGGATGCTATGCTCGATGGAGTACCCAACACGCAACAACGAGTTTCTTGGGAATCTTACGTTGCACTCTAATAATAAAATAATATTATTTTAAATGGTAGTTAACATGTAGCCGTTGTAATGTCGGGAATGGATAGAAATAACTAAAATATGATTATATATGTTCTTAAATATTTTTACTTTTATACAATAAAAGATAAAGGCTTAAAATACGGAAAGAATTCAATTTTAGGCGTATATGCCCTAGTTTTCACTAAAGGTTCACTTATCACCTTTTGATGTTGAACCATCATTAAATATTTTTGTGTTCACTCTTAAACATTCTTTTGGACCAAATAAAACTCTTATTAAGAATCGGGATATCAAAATTTACTTTGTGTAAATTTGTGGTATCTTTCCGATAAAGATCATTTTTTAATGAATAGTGTAAAATGTTGTATTTTAATTCAAAACCTCTTTTTAATCTAATTTATTTATATGATTAGATTATATTTTGAATTGGTTTTAAAGTAAAATTAGAATATATTTTTACCATTAAATCCAATAGTGGTCGTTGAAATTAATTTCACTTTGAAATCAGTCTTAAACCAGTGTCAATCTTTTGATACTTATTGTTTCATAAAAACACGCTATTTTCTCTGACAGCGGGAATTAATTATTAAATTAATTAATGTGACTAATATGTTTTGAATTTTGTAAAATAGACTTCATTTTTGAATTCGTAATATCAAATATAGATTAGGGTGAATTTTTTGTAATTTTCTGAAAAACTTAAATTTTTGATGAATAGTGAAACCACTAAGTGGTACTTATAAAGACTGATTTTCCGTTTAAATGAAATTTTGCCATCATTGTGTTTTGAATTTCAAAAATCCGACATACATGGTTGTCATTAAGAAGTAAAATGTGGTTCAATGAGATTATAATAATTTTTTGGTGAATAGTAACTTATTAAGTTCTTAATCGCGATTAGTGGTAATTAGTGTAGTTTAAGGTAAAAATAATGCTTTAATAATATGAAATGACCTAGACACATGTCCCAACCTTATTGGTTGTATCATGTCCGACCAAGAAAATCCATGGGTAAACTTGGGGACCCCATGGAGACACTTTGGTTGGGAAATGACATAAATAACTTTTTATTTAATGTAAAAGTAAAAATGACACAAACATAATATGTTTTACGAAAACAATTTTTACATGGGGCTATAATTATCATATTTTTTATTATAAATAGTCATTGGAAATATAAAAAGATTTCCTACATCATAGTATTTTTTTTATAATTTTTATACATTAAATAAATAAAATTATTTATGACATAATAATGATGCAGCGATGACATCATTATTTGACGATTTAAATAAAATGGAATGATAATGTAAAATCTATGCACTACACATGTCCAAAACCAATTGGATGAGTGTATTTCAAACCCTTATCACTTTATCCACGAATTATATCAATTTGGGGCCTTTTAAACCCGAAACACATTTTCAAATAATGTAATATTTCTTACTTTCCAAAAGTGCCCCTCCTCTCCTCTTATAAAAGGCCCCCACCTCTACCTCATTTGACACACTCCTCAAGCCTTTGGCTCGGCCAACCCCTGCCCATTTACTCTCTCCACATCCCTCTCCTCATCCTAGAGGATTCCCTTTGGGCAGAAGCCTTTCAAAGGAAGCCTTTAGGCTCAAATCAGAAGGAGTCACACTTTTAAAGGTAATCCATTCTCTCATGTTCATTTGTTTTATTTTGCTTCTTCAACCCCCTAAACTCTTTTTATTTACTTATTTTGTAACAACACCAGTATTTTAAATATACTATGATGTTGTTATATGATTTATTCTAGCTACACTCTCACACAACTACATCAAATGGTTAAAGAACATACGGTTTCCGTGGATGGCGAAATTATGCCTCCCGAAACGATGATTGTTCAATACTCATTTAACACCATAAAAGGTGGCCATTATGATGTCACTATTTTTATATATGATATATAATATGTTTATGTTTTACTTATGCTTCTGTATTTTTCATTTTTGTCTTACCTTTATGGCATCCATTATGGGTATACGCGATATCTTCATTTTAGGAAGTGTGGACTACCGCCCCCTCAAAGTGATTTGATTCGTTAAATACCATATGTGAGACGTATAATCGATGGATCTATGATATTATATATGAAATTATACTGGAATTATAATATACCTTTATATCATTATTATTCCATTCTATAAAATACGAAATATAAATGAAAGTAGCGTTCATGCGTACGTACGACTTACCGTCTCCATGAACGGTGCATTTAATTTCTTACCTCTAAATGATTATGTAACGTTATAAATTCATGAATGTACTGGATATATATTAAATATATGATATCTACATCATGAATAAAATTCTGGATATAATAAACATTTGGCCACACGAACAACATGTAATTGTAAGAAGTCCACTTTCGACTTAGGAACCAAATATCGGCAAAACAAATATTATTAACTTAAATGATTACATAATGTTTATGACATGGTAATAAGTGATATAAAAGGAATAATGAACTTGAAAAAGGTTATTAAGGAATTATAAATTAACTCAAGTTTATTATTCAGGAGATTAAAGAATGATCGAGTCAAGTCGGACCCAAGTGAAGGGATCCTACTCCGCTATTTCTTTTTAAGTACACACTTTTATGTCATTCCTTTTAAAGCTCATATTTCTTGTTATTGGGATGATATTTTATATTAAACTTACTGTAATTTTTATGTTCATGTGATGAGAGACCCTATTCTCTCTCATCAATCCATTTTGGAAGTTTTGAGTGGCGCCGTGAGGCTGCCGAACTTTCGTAAGAGATCTAACCTCTCTCTTTCTTTTTAAGTACTCTCCTTTATGTCACTTATTTTAAACTCCTCCTTGCAATGTTGGGGGATTTTATTTTATATTCCACTTGCTATAAATTATATTGTAATATTATGGGATACTCTATTTGATCTCATCAATCCATATTCGGAAGTTTTATGTGGCGCCGTTAGGCTGCCGAGTTTTCGTAAGGGATTTTTCATCTCACTTTTATTCCCGTGAGATTTATGCTACATTTGCCACAAATTATATTGAGTGGTGTAGGTACTGCCCATTATTCTACTCTTTGTGTAATATACTTTCGTTTATGAGTATTTACATCAATGACCTATTGTCTTTCTTTCATGGGGTGTATGTTTTGAAGGATACCCAAGTCGGTAAGGGAACCTTTCACCCTCCTCTTTTTTAAAAGACTTCTTTTATTGGGTCTTTTAATTTACATATTTTTATGTTGGGATATGTGCTAATACATCCTTATTGATGTAAATTTTATGTCTAAGTGATGAGATACACTTTTTATCTCTCATCAACTAATTTTGATGTGATGCCATTGGGCTGTCAAGGGAACTTTTTAACCCAATTTCGATTTCTTTGGGTTCAACTTGTAGTCATTGAATATGTCATCCATTGAATATGTGTGAATGACCTTTTATTGTTTTACACTTGATATCCACTTATATTGGGTGTATATATATTTGTCACACATATTTTTGAGATTTATTTGTCCTTAATTTAAGGATACCTTCTTTATAAGGGATTTCATCACATTTGACATTTCTATTGAGGGTTCATTGTTGTTATGCACCAATTCACTCTTATATGGTGTATATACTGTCCTTTGGAGTATTATATCATGAATCCTTTTATTCTCATGATATTATAATGTTCTGACTAAATGTTATTCCTCGATTATTGTATTCAAGTGTCTCTAATTTTGGTAAAACCCCTTTAACCAAAATATCGTTTTAAATGTTTTAATTATTTGTTCTTATTAATATCCATGTTTTCAAAATGGTTTTAAGGATTTATTTATATGGATATTAATGGTTTAAAATGTTAAAAGCTTCAAGGTGGTATGGGACACTTTGATTCAAAAATCTCTTTATTAAATATTTTAAATGGTTTTGGAAATGGTTTCTTTTTGAATGGATTCATTATTTCAATATCCTTAAATGTTATATTGTGATTGAAATGTGGAAATGTTATGTTTCATTTATTCATGTTTATGTGATACGATTATGTTATGGTTCTTGGGCATTGTTATGAAGAATGGGTGGTTCCGTGATAAACTAAGGGCGGGTGAGCCCGATATATCTCTCCAATGCATTGGGTAACGCGAAGGAGTGAAACGTTAAGGTTTCTCCGAAGAGATTTAGGGAATATACTATGATGGGTATTCCAAACGTAACCAAGAGGGTTAATCCCTACGTAAGAATGTTATGAATGCCTCAAGTTACCTTTATGTCTTATGTTTTCTATGATTTATTCATGATTTGATATGCCTATGTTTTATGGGTAAAGTGTGATTTCTTTCTTATGTATATATGAACTCTTGTTTCCTTTCCATATTTTTTATAACCCTTACTGAGCTTTTTATGCTCATCCCAAGTTTTTGAAATGTTTTTCACAGGTCAATGGAAAGGTACATGATGTGATTATAGTGTAAAGGATGTGTCAAGAAAGAATCCATGTTTTATTTTAAATAGGTTTCCGTTGATGGGAAGAATGAATATTGTCTTTTATGTAACCACTTTGTTTAAATGTGGAATGTAATGCATGTTTCAAGATCTAATTCTCTAAAACTCTAAACCTGAAAAGATCCTCAATGTGTAATCTTGTAATAACTCAAGATTAAGTAAGGTTTAAGGCTGGGGCCTTATACACACATATTTATTTATTTACACCCGCACACACACACACACATATATATATATTAAACCACATATATAAACATTATATAAATATACACATGTATATATACATATATGCACCCGCACATATATATATATACACAAATATATATTTTACCCATTTATATACATGATATATATACACCCATATGTATAAACAGATGCACACATTCACATGTATATATATATATACACATATATTTATTCCTAATATAAATACATATTATATATATTCACAACCAAATATTATTTTACTAATTTTATAATAATAATAATTATTATTTATTCATATTTTTATGTCTCTATCATCATTACCACAATAAATATTTCAATAATAACCTTATTTAATTACCCATAATAGTAAATATTTTTTATTAACCTCACACAATTTAATTTATTTTTCTCAAGTAAAAATATCACCATTATTACTTGAGCACTCATAAATATACCCCTAACAAATATTTCCACCGTACTTAATTATTAATTACACATGTATATTTCCTTTTTCATCTTAAATACAAATAATAAAAAAAAATTATTAATATTATTATTAACTACATAATTAAAATTCAAATATTGATTAATTTTATTCCAATAAAAAAATGAAGATAATTTTATTGATTTATTCCTAGTCATATATTCTAGGTTTGAAATAAATTACATAACCTGAAAAATTGAAAACTAATGACACTGGTTGTTATAATATCCCCATCATAATCCTTCCCATACACGAGAAGTGTTTCATATCTTCTACCCACTACTCCCTACCATATGAGTTTCCATATAAAATTTAAAAAAAATCAGAATTAATAAATTCTGTAGATTCTAATTTTCTTTAGTCTCATTGAAACAAACACTTATAATAAGTGATAACCTGGTCTGAATTATTTATTAAATCCAATTTTTTCATGTCTTATGTTTAGATTACCAACATCTACACAATAGTTATGAACACTTATATACACTCAAGAATATAATAAAATATTTCTAAATTAAATGAATTCTTGAAATAATACACCAATTCATATATCATAATTTTAACATGCATTTAATTATTTGGGCTCTATTTAATGTATGAAAAACACACACACAAGAAGATATATATACATATATATATATATATACACCTGATGGGTGTACCTATGTGCCAATCATGATGCGTGAATGCACAACAAAACCCATAAATCACATATCAACATTATGTGCATCACCAAATGAGATTTTAATCAATAGTAACATTAAATAGAAAAAAATTACCATTTTAAGGAAACAAAAATATGAAAACCCATTATCTATTACACCTTAATTAATGATTTACTATATAATGATACACTTAATACAACCCATTAATGTCATGTGGACCAGTGTCTTTGTGTTATTTGGTATATAACGTAAGATGATGGAAACAAAAATAAAAAAAACCTTTTATAATTGAACAAAAACATTACCTTATATTCATTAAATCTTCTAAAACTGGATGGGATAATCTGGGTATGTACATAAGAAAGAGATGAGCTATAAATACTATTATGGTTATAAAAAAAGTATATCATAATATAAATTAGTACAAGTTATTCAAGGTGAATATCAAGGTGACATAATATGGGTGATAGTTTTAATGTATAATAATGTGGCTTGATATAACATGATAACAAATATACAACATTAGAATATAAAAACAACACAAGACATGAAATCATAAAAATAATCAAAGGATAACCAAAAAGAAATCATAACATAGTTTTCTTAGGATAACCTACAATTCACTATAAATGAAATATCATGATATAAGAGTTCTAGTCAATGCATTGGAGGTCTCTATAATCCTTGTCTCATTTACCACTTTTATATCACGTACAAGCATAAGTGTGCCGCATTGATCATACAACATAAGGGTGTATTTATAAAAAATTACCCCAAGAATAAAGAATACCGGTTTAATACATGTAATTCCAAAAATAAATGAATGATATATCCAAATAGGTGAATACTCTTGAGTGTAGATGGGATATGTATTCCCTACCCAATAGATTATATAATAAATTGATTGATAATTTTCGTAGCATAAAAGTGGTACAAAAAGATTCATTGAAGGGATTAATGAGAGGGATAGGGGTCTCTAATCAAATAAACATCATAAGTATATAAAGTGGATATGTTAGAACAAAACCTAATTTGAGAAACTGGAAAATATAGGTAATAGTACAAATAAAGTGCTTGGATAAATATGAGAATGAGAGGATCCCTTATCTTAAGAGGGTGATTTTAAATGCTCGAGAAGAGATTCTTTTATGCTTGGGGAAAATTAAAAAGAGTATATAAAGGTATTTTTCAAAACAATTCATACTCTATGAATTTTTAGGGAAGAGTAATGAGATTTTTGTTGGGTTCATATTGAAAAGTATGGGATATTTCTTTATAAATTTCCAAATATATGTTTTGAACTGCATTTGAAAATGTAACCAAAAGAAATTTACCATATTTATTCCCATGTTTTACACCAATTAAGATTGGTTTTAATTATTTAATATTCTATGAACTAAAAACACTAAAATAAATCTCTTGGTGATGTGGAGTGGGTCATTTTTTAAAATAATCGATTTTTAAACATTAAAATATAATAATACGATTTGTAGGATTCATTAATGGGTTATAAAATTAATAAAATAACATTAATACAAATTATTTTAATGGGGAAATATAAATTTGGTCGCTGATTCATTTTATGGAATGTATTACATCACTTTTTGGTTATTATGATGTCATAATAGATACCCTATACTTCTACCATATTCAATTTTTAAACGAAAATTCGACTGTCATAGAAAATTATGAAAACCCACTGTTGGATAATTATGATGTTGTGTTTTAAAAAATGAAATTTATTTTACAAAATAATTCTCTAAATATTATTTTTAAAACTTTTAATAAAATAACCATTTATTTAAAAATAACTTTTTTTTAAATAACAGTTTTATGACCCATATATCTATTAACTTTGACTTTGTAAAATTAATTTATAAATTATAATTAAATATTATTTTATAATAATATTTTATTAAATTAACATTTATTTCAAAAATTATTACATTTTTTTAAAAAATATTATTGAAACTATATATTTCAAAAAAATAAAATTTTTGTTTCATCACATCAAAATCTAATTTTTGTCAAACTCATTATTTAATAATATAAAATTTAATTTAAAAAGATATCAACTTAATAATTTGTTTAATAAAAATAAAATATAAAAACTCAAAGTGTTATAGTCTATATACATATCCATTTATCAAACCAACGAATGCACTAATGGTAAGGTGTGGGTGGTGATATCTCTAGGGGTGATTCAATGAATATAGTTTGGTTTGTTATCCCGAGGACCTTGAAATTCTCTCATAAATAGTTTCATGTCTGATTTATTTTTTGAACCTCGACATGGTCTGGGTCAAGGGGAAACCCTAGTGATGGTTACTCTTTCAGATACTCAGATAAATGGGATTAATATGGTATGACCCTACCGGTCGAGGTCATTGCTTCCTTCATTTATGTCAATTCGATTTATCACATATCTTAATATATAAAAATTATATGATCACTGCATAATGGATATATTACCAATGGTTATTATGCTGAAAATTAACTTAATTTTGAGAGGATATTACATAAATTGTTCTAAAATAACCAAATTAATTCATGTGCTTTCAAAAACTACATTACTTAATAATGAATTGATTAATTAAAAATGAGAATATCATTTATAATAGTTAGATTTATTACATCAGAGCCCAACTTCCTTGTGCTGATCTTACACTGATATAGTTCCACTACCCATGTCCCAACTAACCTAACCCCTCTCTATTTGAATCCAAATCATGTAAAGGAAGTAACTCATGTTTGTTAATCATGTATTTGATACAATTTTGTAATATCCCAAACTAAACCATCAGGTCTGAGGTAGAACACCATATGACCTAAAAGCATTCCTTATCATATTTTATAGGCTACTAACTAAACGTGGGTCTCTTGAGTGAATGTATGGATAGAATAAACCCTCTGTCAGAGCGCACATTAGAAAAAAATAACAAAAATTATATCAATATACAATCAAGATAAGTGGAAAATACAAATAATGTATACCATATAATAACCAAATACATTCCAAATAAATAAACCAATACTAAAAAATGATCCATGGTAAAATTCAATATACTAAATAAATGAATCAGCAGAAATCCTAAAAGAACTCCATCCACCAACATCTACATCCTCCTACTCCACCCACTCAACTATACACTACATGTTCTCGATCCTCCACCAGATCTATAAGCATGAAAGCTATAAGTGCATCAAAAATCCCAAGTAGGGTGGGAGTACAAGACTTAGTGGGACACCACCAATGACGCTTTAAATTTTTTCATAATATATGTAAAATGGGTGAAGATATTATAATAGTATACCACATAGGTACAAATCATATTTTTTGTGTTTTCAGTGATAATATCTATCTACTTCGACACCATTCTTGAAGAAACTTTACATACACAAGAACCAGGCCAAAAGACACATAAATCATCATCCTGACACATATCCTTAATGGAATTTCCAAAAAGAATTTAAAAAACATCCCAAAGATTAGGATTCCCCATGTACATACTGAAAAATTTATAGAACATCCCTCTAGATGGATATTCCAAAAGAATATAACATGTCAACCAATGTCTAACACATCCCTCTCAGAGTATAGCTCATAAGTATGTTACAAATCCCTCTGGTGAGTATATTCCAATATATAATAAAATCAATATTTAGAATATCCCACTTTATGGATAGTCTAAACAGGCTCATCCGAAACACTCAATTACAAATGATTTAAGAATAGAATAAATAATATATAATGAAAATGAAAAGTTATTATCACATTAAGACAAATGGTACCATAATCATGTTCATCACAAAATGTATGAAAGATACAGAATAATATGTCAAAGGTCACACATAACCCACATATGATCATGCATCATACATAACTTTCCCAAGGCTACACATGCACACCAAAAATCTTTTCAATAATATATATAAGGCATATGTTAAATTCAATAAAATACTACATTGTGTGAAAAAATGTTCCAATAACAAGGGTTTTTTACCATGTCTGATTTTTCCACTATGAGACATTTCCTAAAGAAAAAATATTTTATTATAATTATCACTATTTTCACTATTTTAAATGTTGAAACCAGAATAAATTAAATTTTAATTAATTACATCATTTTCATCCAAAAAATATGAGTATTTAATTTATAATAATTAATATGAATCCATTGGCATTGATGGGACAACAATCTGATCATTATAAAAGAAGATGTCAGTGAAATAATTTTACAGGAGAATGGGAAAGAAATAAAAATAAAACTATAAAGGAATTGTAGATAGAGGTAGAGATATGTGAGGTGAGGGAGGAAAACATCGTGTGCATTGTGCAATTCCACAATCCCCATTATATATAGATATTCAATTCCATTAATTTATTATTTTAATTCATTTTTGTTATTATCTATTTTCCACCACGTTTTATGCTTGGACCCTCTTTCTTACATCAATATAAAACACCCCCATGACCCCCATAATTCAAATAATTATTTATTTAGATTATCATATTAAATCAATTTAACCTTTCTTTAAATATATCTGAAAACTATTCCTTATATATATTCATATTACATATATACACTCCCACATATGTATTTATACACCTTTACACACACAAATACATATATTTAACACTCAAATATACATGTTATATATATAAACATCTATTTATATACACCAGCATGCACACACACACACAAATATATATATGTCTATGTGTGTGTATTTATATATATATTTACAGCCACAGAAACACACGCACACATGTATGTATGTATGTATATATATATATATTTAATTCATACGTACACATGTTATACATATACATGTCCATATATAAATATATACACTCGCACATGTGTATATATATCCAATATATATATATATGTTATATATATATCTAGATATTTATATACATATATACACTTGCATGTGTGTATATATATATATATTTTTGTATCATGTATACATACAAATTATATATATATATGCAAACCAATTTTATTTTCCCAATTTAATAATAATAATAATAATATTTTATTTTCACTACTAAGTATCCATCATCATTACCACCATAAATATTTCAACAAAAACCTTCATTAATTTCCAATAATAGTAATGAATTTTTTATTAACCACGTACAATTACTTTTATTTATCTCAGGTAATAATATCACCATTATTTTTGACCACCCATAAAATATTCACCAAACCAATATTTTCACCGTATGAAATTATTAATTACACAATCATCTTTATTTTTTTTTCTTTGACCATAGTAATAATTATAATACATTTATTATTGTTATTAATTTTAACTACCCAATAAAATTCAAATACCGATTGATTTTTATCCATTCAAACAAATAAAAATAATTTGACATATTTATTCGCATTCATATATTCTATCTTTTAAATAAATATCATAAAAAAATTAAAAAAATGACATGATTAATTGTAGGATAAATGGATAAGTACACGACTAATCACCCAGTGTGGGGAATACACCATAGATAGGGAAGTACACATCTTGTAGTCTAGCATTACACACACTGACTGTGACTGACATATATGAGTAGGTACCCATGAAGGATTACTGGCCATGTACAGTGCCCTCGTGTTGTGTAATTTGAAAAAGTACATGTTGGGGGCCTGGGGAACCTGGTCAGGGAAGACCTTCTGGGTTTCACACCATGTACCCCTAAGTACACACATTGTACTTTTCCTCTCTTGGTATGTTTTCCTTATTTTTCCCTTGATGTTAGAATTAGACACAATTGGAGGCCATATGATGTTTTATTTGACATATATTGTGATGGTGTAATCATTTTAACGTTCATAAGTAGTCTAAACGGTGCATCAAATGAGAGAACATTTGTAGGAGGATTTCATTGAGGGTTGTATTTAGAATCCTCTTGGGAGTTGGGTTGTGAACAGAGAGGCATGGGAGACAATTGTAAGCTATTAGTTGGATTGAATTATTGATTCCAGAACATTTTTATTTCATGTTCATTCAGATGGATACAAAAAGGAAAGATCGAGTTGTAACTCTATGGAGATCTTAGATTTTCTATATGTGATGGGGTCGGTTCTGTGAGGTTGGAGATTTTTTATGTTTTAATCTAGTGATCTACTACTACTTACCCCATCTACCATCAGTGTGCATTCATTCTTGATATGGCCCCTATCTTTTCTCACCATTTTTTCTCCCCTATACTTTCCACATCTATCATCATTTGCATGTTCTCTTCCACCTCTGGCCCTTCCTTCCATTTCCATCCCCACACATTGTAACAGCACAATATTTTATAAAAAATATTCTTTTTAATTTTATTAATGTCTTGTGTTGTACGCTACACCAAAAGAAGCTTGCACAACGCGCATCCTTGACTTTCCTTGCATTACACGCAATCGCGACCTTCCTCGATTGCGTGTGTAATACGCAATACCGAGTTTCACTAAACAACAATATGCTATTAAAACTAGCCGTTATGAATAGTAATAACCACTTTTTGAAATTTTATAAATTTTATTTTTCAAAATGGACTTCATTTTTGGACTCAGAATATCGAAATTAGCCTAGGGTGATATTTTGGTATTTTTCTGAAAACTTTCAATTTTTGATGAATAGTGAAACCACTAAGTGGTAGGTTAAAAACTGAAATTTGCATAAAACTTAATTTTACCGCTTCTGTGAATGGAATTTCGAAAATCCGACAGACACGGTTGATATCAGTAAGTAAAATCTGGTTCAATGAGATAAAAATAATTTTTGGTGAATAGTAACTTTTTACTTTTTTTTACCGCGGTTAATAGTAAATAGGGTAACTAGGGGTAAATATGATATTAATATTTCCCTAACACATGTCCTAATTCTATTGGACAAGTGTAATTCGACCAAAAACAATCTTAGGAATAAAATATTACCATTTAGGCCCACTTGGATTAGATTAGGACATTTATTATTAATTTATTTAAAGAATGGTTAAAATAGTTAAAATCAAAGTTTAATAAGTAAATCATTTATAATATAGGGTTATACATAAGATAAATTAGATTATAAATATTCATTAGAAATATAAAAAGATTTCCTACATAATGGTATTTTATTTGTAATTTTTAGACATCAAATAATTTAATTTATTTATGACACAAAGATGATGCAGTAATTATCTTATTAATGAAATATTGACATAATTGATGTTATAAACACCAAACTGAATGTAATTTGAGACTTTTTATGAATTCCACTAATTTTCTAGGTTACTATGATATATTAATGTTGATTTAATCAACTTTTTTCGAACATATAATTCTGTTATGACTTTCACAAAAATCATATATCAAATAGTGTCAAAATTGACACAAAATAGTTTTTAAATCAAATATTATATTATTAAATGTTACTTTATTCCTAAAAATCTAAGGTTCGGCAAAATGACGTATAAAAGGATATATATATTAATAATAAACAATTTGGGGTTCGTTTGGCATGTTATAGTAAGTGTATTAACCATATAGTGAAAGAAAACAAAAAGACACGGTAAAAGTTAAATTAATTAACTTAGAGTTAAATCTAATTGATAAGGTTAAAATAATACCCTAAACTTGTCTAAATACTATTGGTTGATAGGATTTCGACCCATCCCCACTTTATCTTCGAAATAAGACCCTTTGGAACCATTATAAACCGATTTTGACTTTAATATAAAATAATATTTTGAGATATTCCTAAGGTGCCCCTCTCCTCCCTTATAAAAGGGCACCTCCTCCCCCTCCTCCTCACACCAATTTGAGCACTCAAGCTCGGCCAACCCCTGCCATTTTCTCCTCTCCACTTCCCTAGAATAATCCTAGAGGTCCTGGTCTTCTCCAAAGACCAATCTTAGTTCCTTAAGTGGAGGATTCAAAGAGGCGTTCCAAAGAAGAGGTAATATCCATTACCGATCTTTTCAATTTCTTTCTTTTTCAACTTCTTCTTCTTTAGTTTTTTCATGATAAAGTAATAGCATCAGTATTACTTACATACTGATATGTTATTATAAATATGAAACAACCCTAATTCACCTTCTATCCATCCTACGGAAAAATGAAATCACCGCGCGTGCGTACGTACAGAATACAGTCTCCACGCCGTGGTGTAATCTATTTTCCACCATCACCTTAAAAGGATGGGTATAATGGTGTAATGAGTAACTATATATGATTATTATGAAGTAATATTGATACTGAAATAATATATATAGACTTCAATACAATTCCACGATCATAGGAATGATATCATCACTCGTGCGTACGTACGGAATACCGTCTCCACGATGTGATGCGACTCGTTCTACATGATCTTCATTTCATAATGATTATATAAATGAATTGAATGAATGAATATGGTATATACTACACTAATACCATTCTGTAAATGAATTATCTATAACCTAAAGATAATAATAAAAATTTATTCGACAAAACACGCATAAGAACAAAAAGTTATAAAGACCCGAGTAACAAGTAACAATGAAATATTACTAACAAGTATCTAATAATATGACCATATATGATATCATATCAATATGTATGATTCTGGAATAAGTCAATAACATTATTTAAACCATTATACAGGATCTTCGGACACGAACAAAGCAAATCGGACCTAAGGTAAGGGAAATATCACAATCTCATTTTTATCCGAGATTGTTTATTCGTAAGTATTTACTGGGGTGTATTTTATCATCCACGTCCATGTTTCATCAATATTTAATATTACTTCCATCCACCTACAATTGTTTAAATCAATTTTTACCTTCGGTGAGTTTTTAGTAAAAGATATGAAAGGAATCTTTTGTCGTTTTTCGTACGAGGTACTTTTTTGACATTTCCGACAAAAGTACGAAAATAATGTTTTTTTAACTTATACGGCATGAATGGATTTTTAAAACATTATTTCCAAGAAGCTTCCTTTACAAGTTTTCAAGTTTATTTTTAATCATCTTCTTTTATTTTAATGTATTATGACATGTTATGAAAGGAAAAATGTTTTTGAAGTAAAGAGGATATTTTCCTCAAGAATGGAGTTCAAGTATTTTATCAAAATTATTTTCCATCTAAGATAATAAAATGGATCTGTTTTTATCCCTATTATTACATGGATTTGATTATGTTGTGATGGAAATATTTTTATGAATTCCTTTATATTATATGAATAGTTTTATGATGTCATGTTGTTTAAGAATTCCATTTTTATTACATGGGTTACGCTATGATGTATGGTTTATGATTATGTGTCACACATAAGAAAGGATTCATTGTAAGATGGGTGGGACCTATATCTCCCTCCAATGCATTGGGTAAAGATTTCATATCTCATGAGATAGACAGGGCTGGAACGGTAGGTTATACCGGTTCAGTGAAACAGGACTGAAACGAGGGTTACTCGATTCAGAAAGGGACTTTGTCCACTAAGATAGTCTTGGAAATGAGTCTTGACTAACAAGTAATGATTCTCTATGATTATGTGTGTATGCCACAAAGTTTCATGTTTTAAGTTATGATTATTGGGATTACTTTTTAACTGCCATGATTTATCCCATGATTATGAAATTATGCTCTCTTTTGCAGGTTATGATTTCCAAAATGTTATGTTCTTATGAATATGATGTGATTGATATTTATTTTGTTTACCCTTACTGAGCATTTGATCTCACCCTTTTATGTTTTCTTTTCCCCAGGATATAAATAAAGGTTTTAGGTAAAAAAAAGGGAAGATCTTTATGGGAGATATTGAACATCTTTCACCACTATTAGAAGATTACGTTCCGAGTTTCCAAAGACACTAAACTATTACGGTCCTTGTGTGTGTGTTTTTGTAATGTACTAAGTATTCCGCAAAAGTAATGTAATGTCAATGTACGTCAAGATACGGGTCTCTACAGTTGGTATCAGAGGAAAGGTTTAGTCAACCTTTGGAAACTAGGATGTGAAAACGTTAGTGAGATCCCTAGAGATATTTCTACGGCATGTCTAGGGATGTCCCTAAGGTTAAGTATACGTATAGGTTATAGTACTAGAACTACGCTAACGATCATAGAATTAAACCTAAGATGTTAGATATTGAAGGTACTCCCCCTTAATTATGATGTTTTCCCTAGCATGATTTTTTCCTCTCACACTATTCTTTTTTGGGTTTTAGAAAATGGCTGGAAACAAGATGATTCACAATAATGGAGGATTTGATGGACAATGGAATGATATTCTTTATAGTGAAATGGGATTTGGAAGTCCAAACATCATTATTATGCCGAATCAGAAATCTCATAATATGATCAATAATGTAAAATTTGGTAAGTTTCCTGACTCGGCTAATAAGAGAAAGATGGAGTTTTATGATGATCATAGAGGAAAGAAAGTTCAATTTCCCCTATGTAAATCATGTGGGAAGAGGCATCAAGGAGAATGTTTCAAAGGAACTGGAAGATGCTTTGGGTGTGGAAAAGAAGGACACAAAGAAAGTAAGTGGAAAGGAAAAGGTTCAGTTAACACCATGGATGAGGATAATGGTATTGCTACGACATCAACAATGGTTAAATGTTTTAAATGTGGAATGTACGGGCATTATGCAAACCAATGCCCTAAGGGAAAGTCTCATGAAGATAATCAGTATGGTCGTATGGGAAGTATTTATGTTGATGATGATGAAGAGACTACAAATGATATGTGAGATGAAAGAATTATTGAAGCTCGGTCAATGGTTTAAGAAGGTAGTGGAATGATTACATGTTTATCAAGTGTAATGTTGTACTATAGAATAAAAAGACATCTATGGATTGTTACACTGTTGTCTTTCCTTATGTTTTGAAAGTTTATGATGAATGGTATGAGTAACAATGAAAGGTTATTCAGATATTTTTTTGGAAAGTGGATGATATGCGCATAATGAAGGGATAAAGAGAATCTAATATGTTTGATAGTATTCATGAGCTCATGATTGATATAAGGACTAAGTGATATCATGGTTTGAGTATATATAATTTTGAGGATTTTGGTATGTGGAAAGTGTTAACTTTTAACTGCATTCAAGTTTTCACTAAGGTTCAATGGGTATTCAAGAGAGTACAAGATTAAGGCCTTTGAATGTTTGGAATGTGTCCAACAAGATATATCTTATGATATATGGGGATCAACGATGGTATTAAATCTCTGGTAATCGTTTTCACTATGTTATGAGAATGGACTGTAGTATTATGGATAAGACTAAAGGTTGGAATGGATTATGTTTGACATAAGTTAGTATTGTTTAAGGATAGAAGTTTTTTCGATATTATTTATGGGATGTTATAGTAACATAGTTTTAGAAAAAGGACAACCTGCAGGACGGGCGACCGCCCATCGCTTCGGACAAGGCTGTGGGAATCGAACCCACAACCGAAGTGCGACTGGCCTTTATCGCCTACCACTGGCCTACAGGAAGTCCCTGTTTAGTAGAAACTAGTTTTATTATATTAAGAAGTATGATATATGAAGTATAAGTCCATTTTAGGAACTATATATGATTAATCTCACTATAGATCGACTTATGTATATAATTTTTGCTAACCTTTTGTTTGAGATAGATGGAATGACCCGTCATTCTATCACATGATCTGCTAACACATCACGAATAACAAATTCAACTTCATTTATTTAAGAGATGAAGTGGAAATTGTTCTAGGCACGAACAATAGTGAGATTGTACCAAAATAAAGAAAGTATTTATTCCAATTCAAATTTTTAACTTTAGGGAAATGATCTTGAAAACCAAAAATGTTGTCCTAGTGATCTTATACCTGATTAATCGGATGGTACCTTAGATCGTCACAAATTTATGGATTTGTGATTATTGGCTTTTCCATAGCCATGTTCTCTACCACTCTCCATCAGAACATGATGGTTAGATTTCTCTTCCATATCCATATTTTCACCTATGTGGAAACCCAATGATTAGTTTATTTGGGTAACCGTTACGTTTCATACTTTTGTTTTTAAAGATTGGTTTTGATATTACTTTTTACGATGTGGGTTTCTATTAAAGAAACTTTCAAATAGTAAACCATTTATAACCCCGACGAATTTCGAGGGCGAAATTCATTTTAAGGGGGGTAGAATGTAACAGGCCAAGATTTTATAAAAAATATTCTTTTTAATTTTATTAATTTCTTGTGTTGTACGCTACACCAAAAGGAGCTTGCACAACACGCATCCTTGACTTGCCTTGCATTACACACAATCGCGACCTTCCTCGATAGCGTGTGTAATACGCAATACCGAGTTTCACTAAACAACAATATGCTATTAAAACTAGCCGTTATGAATAGTAATAACCACTTTTTGAAATTTTATAAATTTTATTTTTCAAAATGGACTTCATTTTTCGACTCAGAATATCGAAATTAGCCTAGGGTTAAATTTTGGTATTTTTCTGAAAACTTTCAATTTTTGATGAATAGTGAAACCACTAAGTGGTAGGTTAAAAACTGAATTTTGCATAAAACATAATTTTACCGCTTCTGTGAATGGAATTTCGAAAATCCGACAGACACGGTTGATATCAGTAAGTAAAATGTGGTTCAATGAGATAAAAATAATTTTTGGTGAATAGTAACTTTTTAATTTGTTTTACCGCGGTTAATAATAAATAGGGTAACTAAGGGTAAATATGATATTAATATTTCCCTAACACATGTCCTAATTCTATTGGACAAATGTAATTCGACCAAAAAAAATATTAGGAATAAAATATGACCATTTAGGCCCACTTGGATTAGATTAGGACATTTATTATTAATTTATTTAAAGAAGGGTTAAAATAGTTAAAATCAAAGATTAATAAGTAAATCATTTCTAATATAGGGTTATAAATAAGATAAATTAGATTGTAAATATTCATTAGAAATATAAAAATATTTCCTACATAATGGTATTTTATTTGTAATTTTTAGACATCAAATAATTTAATTTATTTATGACACAAAGATGATGTAGTAATTATCTTATTAATGAAATATTGACATAATTGATGTTATAAACACCAAACTGAATGTAATTTGAGACTTTTTATGAATTACACTAATTTTCTAGGTTACTATGATATATTAATGTTGATTTAATCAACTTGGTTCGAACATATAATTCTGTTATGACTTTCACAAAAATCATATATCAAATAGTGTCAAAATTGACACAAAATAGTTTTTAAATCAAATATTATATTATTAATTGTTATTGTATTCCTAAAAATCTAAGGTTCGGCCAAATGACTTAGATAAGGATATATATATTAATAATAAACAATTTGGGGTTCTTTTGGCATGTTATAGTAAGTGTATTAACCATATAGTGAAAGAAAACAAAAAGACACGGTAAAAGTTAAATTAATTAACTTAGAGTTAAATCTAATTGCTAAGGTTAAAATAATACCCTAAACTTGTCTAAATCCTATTGGTTAATAGGATTTCGACCCATCCCCACTTTAGCTTCGAAATAAGACCCTTTGGAACCATTATAAACCGATTTTGACTTTAATATAAAATAATATTTTGAGATATTCCTAAGGTGCCCCTCTCCTCCCTTATAAAAGGGCACCTCCTCCCCCTCCTCCTCACACCAATTTGAGCACTCAATCTCGGCCAACCCCTGCAATTTTATCCTCTCCAATTCCCTATAATAATCCTAGAGGTCCTGGTCTTCTCCAAAGACCAATATTATTTCCTTAAGTGGAGGATTCAAAGAGGCGTTCCAAAGAAGAGGTAATATCCATTACCGATCTTTTCAATTTCTTTCTTCTTCAACTTCTTATTCTTTAGTTGTTTCATGATAAAGTAATAACATCAGTATTACTTACATACTGATATGTTATTATAAATATGAAACAACCCTAATTCACCTTCTATCCATCCTACGGAAAAATGAAATCACCGCGCGTGCGTACGTACGGAATACCGTCTCCACGCCGTGGTGTAATCTATTTTCCACCATCACCTTAAAAGGATGGGTATAATGGTGTAATGAGTAACTATATATGATTATTATGAAGTAATATTGATACTGAAATAATATATATATACTTCAATACAATTCCACGATCATAGGAACGATATCATCACTCGTGCGTACGTACGGAATACCGTCTCCACGATGTGATGCGACTCGTTCTACATGATCTTCAATTCATAATGATTATATAAATGAATTGAATGAATGAATATGGTATATACTACACTAATACCATTCTGTAAATGAATTATCTATAACCTAAAGATAAGAATAAGAATTTATTCGATAAAACACGCATAAGAACAAAAAGTTATAAAGACCCGAGTAACAAGTAACAATGAAATATTACTAACAAGAAGCTAATAATATGACCATATATGATATCATATAAATATGTATGATTTTGGAATAAGTCAATAACATTATTTAAATTATTATACAGGAGCTTTGGACACGAACAAAGCAAATCGGACCTAAGGTAAGGGAAATATCACAATCTCATTTTTATCCGAGATTGTTTATTCGTAAGTATTTACTGGGGTGTATTTTATCATCCACGTCCATGTTTCATCAATATGTAATATTACTTCCATCCTCCTACAATTGTTTAAATCAATTTTTACCTTCGGTGAGTTTTTAGTAAAAGATATGAAAGGAATCTTTTGTCGTTTTTCGTACGAGGTACTTTTTTGACTTTTCTGACAAAAGTACGAGAATAATGTTTTTTTAACTTATACGGCATGAATGGATTTTTAAAACATTATTTCCAAGAAGCTTCCTTTACAAGTTTTCAAGTTTATTTTTAATCATCTTCTTTTATTTTAAAGTCGTATGACATGTTATGAAAGGAAAAATGTTTTTGAAGTAAAGAGGATATTTTCCTCAAAAATGGAGTTCAAGTATTTTATCAAAAAAAATTTCCATCTAAGATAATAAAAGGGTTCTGTTTTTATCCCTATTATTACATGGATTTGATTATGTTGTGATGGAAATATTTTTATGAATTCCTTTATCTTATATGAATTGTTTTATGATGTCATGTTGTTTAAGAATTCCATTTTTATTACATGGGTTACGCTATGATGTATGGTTTATGATTATGTGGCACACATAAGAAAGGATTCAGTATAAGATGGGTGGGACCAATATCTTCCTCCAATGCATTGGGTAAAGATTTCATATCTCATGAGATAGACAGGGCTGGAACGGTAGGTTATACCGGTTCAGTGAAACAGGACTGAAACGAGGGTTACTCGATTCAGAAAGGGACTTTTTCCACTAAGATAGTCTTGGCAATGAGTCTTGACTAACAAGAAATGATTCTCTATGATTATGTGTGTATGACACAAAGTTTCATGTTTTAATTTATAATTATTGGGATTACTTTTTAACTGCCATGATTTATCCCATGATTATGAAATTATGCTCTCTTTTGCAGGTTATGATTTCCAAAATGTTATGTTCTTATGAATATGATGTGATTGATATTTATTTTGTTTACCCTTACTGAACATTTGAGCTCACCCTTTTATGTTTTCTTTTCCCCAGGATATAAATAAAGGTTTTAGGTAAAAAAAAGGGAAGATCTTTATGGGAGATATTGAAGATCTTTCACCACTATTAGAAGATTACGTTCCGAGTTTCCAAAGACACTAAACTATTACGGTCCTTGTGTGTGTGTTTTTGTAATGTACTAAGTATTCCGCAAAAGTAATGTAATGTCAATGTACGTCAAGATACGGGTCTCTACACATATCCCCTTCCACTATTGGCACCTCATCTTGGAAATTTTCCATTACCAACCCACACACTCATGAGAAATAAATATGTTTCCCCCATAATATGGGGGTGGGAGATAATCGACGTAGCTAGAATTCTCCCCCCAGACTGCCTGGATACGTTGATCAGAACCAAACCACTCATCTTTGATACTCTCTACACGTTATTAGGCACATTTATTGTAATTAAGGTGATCATATTTTAAAATATTAGCGTGTTAAAAATTATATTATTTTTAAATAATTATTTTATTAAAATATAATATTTATTGATTAATTCTATCATTATTGGTGTTTTATAAAAATTAAAATAAAACAAGTATTTTAAAAATTTTCTTTCAAATATAAATAGAATATCATTGTATTTTATAAATTTATTTGAATATTAAAATAAATATTTTTTGAAATATGATTTGAAAAATAATATTATTTTTTTTATTTAAAATTTCAATCTTAATTTATGATTTATTTTATTTTTCTAAAAAATTTAATTTTTATGTAAATAAAGAAAAATACTGATATTGTAAATAACATGAATTTTGATACATTATAAGTATATAAGCATGATTTTTATGTTTATGAAACTTTTTTTTAAGACCAAATATTTATTTTTTAAGTGCATTTATAATTTTAATAATGTTTTTTAATTTTAAAACCCATATTTGATAATCTATAATGTAAGTTATATTGTTTAAATAAATTTTTTTCAATATATTATACATTTATTATTTTAAAACTAATTCTAATAAATTTTTTAATATTAATATAATATTTGTTATTTAAAATTTAAAATTAATGTTTCAAAATTATTTCATATGAACCATTTTATAAAACATAAAGGATATATTACATTTTAAAAATATTTTTTCCTCAGTAAAAATAATATAGAGTAAAATGTTTTTAACCAAGATGGAAAGAATAAAAACGTGTTTAAAACATGTTTTGGAATATGTGCTTGAATTTTTTCTAAATATATCCCTTACCCACTCCAATTTTTTCATTTTTTGGAGAAACTTTACATGAGCGTAACATTCCTTTATTAAAAGATTCTGGCCATTGATGAACAAATGTCATCGATTTTCACTCATAAAAGGGCCACCCCTTTTCTCACATTCACTCACAACACAACCAACTTATTTCAGCCCAAAATATTTTGAAAACTATCCTAAACAATTATATAAATTTTTAATATTTTATTTTATTATCAAAAAACCATTCCTAAATGGCTTAATTACATTTGAAAAGTAGACAATCTATGAAGTGAGGTATGAATTTTTAACCACTCTTCCCCCATTTATATTTATTTTTTTCAACTATTCATCCTCATATTCTATTCTACTATATTAAAATTATATAATCAGCATCCTTAGTATTATCGTATGTAATTATAGTTATCTAATAATCATTAACAACCCTAAAAATTTGTATTTAGTATAAATAGAAATCTAGATTCTGTGTTTCTAGACTACCACCTTCACGAAGTAACGTCATAATTTTCCTTCCCCAACTTACACGGTTAGTTAAAAAGAGAATTTTCTATATAATTATTATATTTTTTAATTCTTTAATAATCTTGAATATTTAACCACATTTTTCATTTTAACCATTTTATGGAAAATGAATTCATCTTCCATGTGTACATATTATTGATTGCCTCCATAGACCTATGTATTATGTTTTTCATTACTTCTATCAATCATAGGTTCAATGAATTATTTTAAATGATAAATATATTTTTTATGATATTAAAAAGTTTTCTTAATAAAAATTCATACAAATATTATTTATATTAATGATAAACAATAATTATAAAACTATCTGGCTAAAACAAGTGAACTAATAAGGAAAGATCAATTTTCTTTACTATGTAATTTCTTCATATCAATAACTTATTCTCCTACTTCTTTATAATTTTGGTATATGGGACATATAAAAACTAAATAAAATAATTATTCTACAAGTATAATGATATTTATACTAAATAACTTCATAATTATCCATTTATAATGATATGTTCATGTTTTGGATGGTTTGACCTCCTTTTTGAACAATTCAAAAAATTATATATTTGATGAATATTATAACATAATAAATGGTATAATAAAATAGAAAATTTTATTTATTTATTTATTTATTTTTATGGATGTGATAAATCAATATTTAACTTAATAATTAAGAAAATTCCATTCATTATTTAATAAAATCAATAAAGTATGGTTATTGTCGATTAATATTAAAGGATAAAGTGTGAAAAACTCACCAAAGGAATTTAAAAATTCATAGATAGTTATTATGTGTCCATTGAGTCAAATAAAATTATATTTAAATGATTAAATTTTTAGTGAATACTAATATTAACTATGATAATGTGAAACTAGTGAAAACTAACAAAATAATAAACAAAATATGTGGTAAAATAACTAAAACCAAATATACTGGTAGATAATGATTATAAATGAAATTTGTAAATATATTTAGTTATAAATATGGTTATCCAATAATTTATTGGAATATTAATTTTTATATATAGGATCTTAGATTTTATTCTTCTAAGTTGGGAAATAATGTAAGGGGTTCTTATCTCAATATTTCACCACTTGAAACATATTTCCAATTATGCATCATGTTTTCATTAGAATGGTGTAACTACAACCTAATGAATATATTTTACCATATTAATTTGGTTTTTAAAATCTATATCATGTTCAATTATAAATTTATATTGATTCAATAGATTCAAATGTTGAAAAATTGTTTTCTAATTAAAAACATACTCAAATTTTATCCTATGTATTTCTTATAAGTGAAACCACCCATGTGTCTTCTTCTCGATCGGGAACCTATCTTTTTATATATTTGTATTCATTAGATGATTTTTAAAATTCCATTATATATTACTATATAATTATTATTTTCATTTTCTAATACATCAATTATATTTAAATGTTAAAATGAAAATTTTCTTGACTTCAATATGGGACTTTTTCAATAAAATGTGATAATAATTTCTTTTTTTATATTAATGTATGAACACATCATTCTGCATCATTTTTCATTTTATATGAATATTTGTATGTATGGATTAAGTGGGTCATAAATAAATTAATTTCTTCTTGTATTTATAAAATATATCTTGTATTATTATTTAAAAGGATCAAGGATATTTCTTATTTCAAAATTAGTTTTACTAAATATCCAAAAAAAATATTTTTTATTTAAATAATTATCCTTAAAAATATCATCTTCCTGCTCAAGGATATTAATCAAATTTTACCATCCACATTATTTACATTGATAGATTATATAATTTCCTACACTTTTGGATAATGATCTTTCATTTCCTTTGTATTGAATAATAATGTTAGTGTATAACTAAAATATTTCTTCAAATGTATTTCATATATGGATACCAAAATTTTAATTTATTTGATTTAAGGGTGTTCACCTAGATTACATATAAATATTAATTTTATAAATTATATTATTAAATATATAAAATTTATCTATATAGTGAATATAATATATTTGATGTTACCATTATTTAATGGTTTTAACCAAGAATGTTACTTGATGTCAATGGATACTTACGTTATATCCATGGGTTCTTTATGATGTAACATGTTACTAGTTTATTAGGTAGAATGCTTAATTATGAATTAATTATGACTGGGGTCTTATATTTACCTGAAATTCATTGCTTAAGGCTTTATATCTCTTGAGATAATGATTTTGTGTATGTGTCTGTGTGCATACATTTCTTTTATCAATGCTCATAGGGTTGTCTGTGGAATAGATTATGGTATATATATGCTCACAAGGTTTTTTGGGTGTAATTTTTGTTTAGTTATGGTCACAAGGATATGTGTGGACATAATTATCGTTAATATATTCTCACAAGTTTGTTCATGGGTGTAATTGCAGTTAAGATATTATCACAAGGTTATGTATTATTATAATTGTCATTAAGTTATGCTCACAAGTCATTGTGTACACATAAATTATGTTAAGATATATACAAAATGATACATTATTTTACCTATGGTTATTCCACACACTTATGAATATGCATATACTTATGTTATTCTCTCGTGGGCTATTTTTATTGACTACTGTTTCCATCAACTTTTGATTCAGGTTTTTAGTTATTCCATGACTTATTCCATGGACCATGAATTTTTATTAATTATTTACTTGGTATGAATTTCTTATTTATCTCGATTATGCACATACATTCATCTTATTATCACTTATTATCATTCATTATTATCACTTATGTGTTTCATTACTATCCATCTGATCTCACCCATTTCTTATGTTTCCATCCCAAAGGTTACTATAATGATTGTAACTTATGAGAAGTCTAAAAGGGATCTATGTGGTTTGATTACGGAGAAATTTTATCTAATTTTATAAAATATGTTTCCTATGTAACTATTCTTAAAATAGAAAACCTTATGTTCTAGAGATTCTGTGATTATTTATGAGAGGTAATTCTTTTATTATGGAAATGATGTAAATTGATGATATATTTAGCCTTGGTAGATAAAATTTGAATTATAGAAGGGTTTTGATATTTGTTAGGACTAGTTTAATTATTTTTTTAGGATTGATATTAGATAAAATTAGTGAAAACGTTAGGGATAATCCTAAGGGATGTTTCTAAGTATATGATAACATCATAATATAATAAGAATGTATAGATTGTGTGGTTTTTCCAGTGTTAACATCCATATTTGGATACTAAAAGTGGATATAGGCTCTAACACATATGTACCTTGAGGTAATAACCTTTTAAAGGTATGTAGAGTAGTAACTCAATCATCACCTGGTGCTCAAAAAAGATTCATAACTACACACCTATTTTGAATCTCCTTGTAGATATGCTTTGGTCAATCACATTAATTTTCTGACCCATTGTGAGTGATTTATTTTTGAACTATTTTTAAGAAATGGGTTTTTATGTACAAGATAACTTAACTAAAATACAATTATATTTAACTGAATTTAACATAAAATTAAATACGTTGTTATTAGAGAAGTCCTTTTAGAATTGATTTTACTATGAATTTATTGAGAACCATTTTGGGTTTTGGTATTTTGTTGAAATAGGAACACAAAAAATTGAGTTTGATAAATTTATTAATCTAGAAACGCACAAGTCTTATAACTAAATAAATTATAATACTTAAATAGTTTATAATTATAGTATATTCGTCTAATGAATGAAAATTTATGTGTCTTAGTCTTACCTAAGGTACTGAGGGTGATATCTTAAAAGTTATTAATTGTTATTAAATTTAGCTATATTAACTGAGGAGTGCTGTTTATTAACGATATTATTGTATATTATAAAGTTTATCAAAATTATGTGAAACATATAATGAATGTTCTCAAATAAATTTTTTTCTTTACAAAATTATAAATATATATTATATGGCATCATTAACCAGGAAAAGTAATTTTTTTAGATGAGGTTATATTTTTGGGGTAACTATTGGAGAACACATGATGGAGCAATGGATCATTTTTATTTTCAATATATACTTGACATTGAGATGATAAATGGTTTATTAATTTTGAAAAATTCAATTATATAGTATTGGTAACCTTGGGATTGATATTTGATTCATGATATTTTTTTACTGATGATCACATTTTTGTGATTCTATTATATATCATATAGTGTGTGATTTTATATCATTTGAGGGGTAAATATAGTGTTCATTTCTCCAAGTATATATGGTGTTTTGTGGTTAAATGTCTTCAAGATTCGAATGGTTTTTCGAAAATTATGGTATGTAGAATCTATGACTAAGGTATATTGAAGCTTTTGTATATAATTTTATGAATACGAAATGTTTTCTGAAGAACGATAAGCAGCTTGATATATCATACGAGTGTAAAAAATATGTCATATTAAAGGTTATACCCCCAAAATGAATATATTATGAATAACATAACCAAATTTCTTCAATGATTAATAATTAAAATTGAGAGGATATAATTTATTTTCATAGGGGGGTCTGAAGGGGAAATGGAACAACATGATATTATAATATATATATATATATATATATATTCTTAAATAATTAATTTGTTACATGGGATTCTCCACACAAAAAATCAAGCTAAGATAAAAATGTTATATGTTTAGACTCTTAAATAAATTCCATTGAATTAGGTGGGAATAATAAAAGTAACTAAACTATGAAAAATATTAATAAATACATTTATATATATAATGGATATTTTATAATAAAAATCATAATTTATTGTTGTATTTATGAATCTATCTTTATATGATTTTTTTATTTTGTTAAAGAAAACTAATTATATTATTGTTAAATGATTATTTTAATAAAATATAATATTGGTTTATTGATTCCATATTTATTAGTGTTTTATATAAATTAATAATAAGAACAAATAGTATTTTAAAAGCATATTTTCCTATAAAACATTTTTTCATTATATATTATGGCTTTTTTAAAGTAAAAAAATAAAAAAATGAAATTTTAATTTGAAAAAATAAGTTTTTTTTTTATTTTTTATTAAAATATAATTTTAATATGAATTTTTTTCATATATTTATAAAAGATTTATTTTTACGTAAATATTGAAAAATACCATTTTTTAATATAACATGATTTATATGACATTATTCTTATACAAGTATGAATTGAAATTTCAAGAAACCTTTTTAAATAAAAAATGTATATTTTAAATGTTAGTTAAATATTTTAAAATTATTGGTTTTAATTTTCGAACACATATTTTACATTTTAGAACATAAGTTATATTTTTTAAAATGTTATTAATACATTATGCATTAAGTATTTTAATATTAATTTTTATCATATTTAAAAAAATAATATAATCAAATGGATCTCAAATTTGGAATCATTAGGCCCAAATAATATAATATGTAACAACTTTTTTTAAGTATTTGCGATAATATATTTTAGTAAAAACTAGTTATCTCGTTAAAAAAACAAAACACATATAAAGGGTTTAACCAATATGGAAATACCACAAACATGTTTATAACATGTGTGGGAAGGTTTAGTTTGAAATTTTATTAATATTATTTATTTACATATCTAGTATATCCCATTTTAATAGCTACTTGACTTGAGAGTTACTTCCCTTTATTAAAAAAGTTTTTCGTATTTACAAAAATTTCCTCCCTTTTCACATTGAAAGGGGGAACTCCTCTTCTCCTCTCCACCCACACCACAAAAAAAATATCATGAACATAACCTTTAGGGAAAACATGAATGGTGATAAGTTTAATTTGACACCCCAATTCCACCACCAATAGGTAAGGGGTTGGAGTCTAGCACTAAGAAGGCGCCTCACACATATGGGACACCTTATCCGGAAGTACATTCCCACACACCTGCATCTCCATGCACCTGTATAAGGAAAAAATGTAAACAAGTAAAACTATAAATGAATGTATAAAATATTTACCACATATAATTACAATAATATGTATTTAAATTAGAATATGTCCAAATACAAGCCAACCAAAACATTAAATTACCTAACCCAATGTTAACATGGATTCATATAGCCAAAAGAAAAAATTTGTTTAAACCACAATATTTTTGTCTCAACAATTCTATTCATGATCATGGACTATCGAGGACTCTAATTAAAATTATATCATATACATAAGACATGACCTATTAATGATGATCCTTTTCATGGGTGAGTATATACATACCCAATAATACACTCCAAAATCACAAAACATATTGAATCAATAGAGAGTTGTAAGATCATCACAATCTAAAAATTTCAATAAGAATATATGACAAAACCTATAATCTTAACCCAATTATTCACAATAATAATCCCAAATGGAGATATAAAATGGATCTTCATTTCCAAAGAACAGCTCGTAAATATGAATTACAATGGAGATAAAAACTCCCTTCACTAATTCCAAATATCTCATGTAACCTCTTCAGAATCTAAGTGAATGGGACCACTCCACACCAAAATTCTCCATAAATAAAGGATAACTAACTTCTATATATCATCTCATCTTACCTCTTATGAATTCATATGAGGATCCCACACTTCACCACATGGGATCCATATTAGAGTGAGTACTAAATCCATTGGTGTACCCACTTTCTCTCCGAGATCGATGAAATGAGAGTACCACTCTATGGATAAGGGACCTCACCATGGTTTAGTAATGGTTGTATCAACTCTACTATGTTATTATTATAGGGGAGTTTTTCCCAGGTGTGATATGGGAGTTTCTAACCCATATGTCTCATTGATAACACAACTGATTACTACCATAAAAAAACTGTCATTAAAATACATATCATACTAGTTTCATCTCATGTCGTATCTGTGATTCCAAAATAAAGGTTACTATGATATTTTATGCGGATAATTTCTCTGTTTAGGCTACTTGCATTCCCAAATCTAAGTCTACGTGAAGGATATATGTAAAACAGAAGTTTAAGGGATTAAATTTTTTTTGAAAGTGTACAATTCATGTATAATGGGGTACATATAATGTATCTCTAAGTACGGTATTTACTGTGTCCTTAAATCTCACAAAGCATGCATCCTTTCAGATGTACTTCATGATCACTAGGGGTACACATTGTGTAAAGGTCAGTCTATAACTCAGCAAGTTTTCTAATTCAACTCTTGTATAATGGTCCATGATCGGGTTCTTATGTCTTCCCTATGTACACTGTTAATGCACTAGTATTTTTTGAATTATATGGCGTGCTTCCCATATTTCACGGTATATAGGGTCTTGGTCACCACTTTGTGTGTGCCATTATCCCATTCACATGTACCATCAATAGTTCACGACATGTTTCTCAATATGCACAATGTGTGGTGTTAAATGGGCTCTTGGTATTGCACTCTCTATACATACCATGCCATCTACAAAGGGTTACACAACATGTGACTATGAACACATGGAATGTTGCACAACATTTCTTACATGGAATGTACTCCCTATACATGCCAAGATGTCTAACATAGGGTCACACAACGTGTGGATACACCACACTGTTTGTATTATTTACCTCCCAATAGAAACCATAAACACCGCAAAGAGGAGACTACATAGTGATTGTTTCTAAACTACACACCATGTATTCTTGATTTCTATAGAACCATTGGTTCTTGACACATCATCTTATCACATTGTAGCCTCTATTGATCCATCTATGACTCATGCCTTATTACATGGATCTAGTGTTGGATGAACCCCATTATTACTGGTGGCCAATTTCTAGAAACCTAAATACAGTAGAAAAGAACTCTTTCTATCCACTACATCATATATCAGAACCTACAAACAAGAACTCCTGATATTCCTATAATACATCCCAGTAACCCCATATCAACTTCATTTATTTCTCCATCGTATATCTAGATCCAATGAAATGAACCAGTATTCTAAAGACTAGTTGTTTAATGATTGGGTCTGTGGTATTCATAAAATTTCTAGCCAAAGCATATACTAATGATGAAATTGAAAATAACAATGGAATAAATGAAAGAAGACATGAACATGTAAAAAGAAACTATTTGGGTTTTCCTTGATCTATTATTGTATGAATTATGAATGAATTGAAATAATAAAATATAATCAATTTTTACCCTTGGAAAGATAATATGATACCCTCAAATCAATCACCAATACTTGAATCAATATTATTATAATGATTGACCTATGTTCAAACTAGGATAAAAAATGGGGGTAAAATCCAAAAAAAAAACAACCGACCATGATTTTGGATCAATCATTGATGGATAATGATTCAACATTTCTATCATTTTTGAGATCCATGAACTATTTTGGTTTAGATTATTCTAGCAGAAAAAATCATCATCATTACTTGTCTTGCTTCCCCTTATTGTCTCCTATGAAATCCCCAGGGTTATGCAGCTAACCATGATATTTTTTCATAACTCATCCAAAATATGTAGGGTTATCTTGAATCCACTTAATAAAATATAAATTTATTTATTTTGTTATTTTTCACATGGAGTCACTAAAAATGAAACCCACAATGCGAACAAAGGTTATATTGAACATAGGTTAAAACCAAGATTATTGATTTAATGAAATGATTGGATTGTTTTATCCAATAATTTTTTTTATTATTTAAAAAAATAATACATTCATGTGACGTAATATGTTTTATATTATTAATATGTCATCACTGAGGATCTCTGGGTCCAGTAATTCTACACTTATTTATTGCCGATAATTTAAGGTATTCTTTAAAATATATCAATGCCTTACACATATAAAAGTATTAATTAAACTCTACCCACCTTAAAGCCTTTTAATCCTAAAAAATATGGAACCAACTCACAAGTGGGGATACCAAGCTCTCATGTGGGTTTCACCCTCACAAGACCTCTATTGAAGGTTCACATGTTCTCAAAAAATACATACTCAAGGGAAACACATTCCCATAAATGATCTGATTTGATAAGATATCATGTTCCACCAGGCTCTTTGAGCCCCTCTAAAAGGTAACTCTACCCTCAATATCCTACTTGTTCAAGTCAACATTATAAAATGATTTGTTCACATATCTCCTCTTATGTGACATGTGAAAATGTTCTAGAACCCAGCTTATCTAAGGTCACATGGACAATAATTATGCCACATCGCTATCCCAACATGGTAACTAGAAAAACTACCTACGAATCATCGAGATAACATGTTTTCCTGAGTAAAACTCAGCAACCTTTAATGACATATGATCCCTTGGGACACATGATCTCCTAAATTAACTTCAATGGTCATTGTCATTAATCTACAAAGTACTCATGAAATGTTTTGTCAGTTATCATCCACCCCTGGAGGAAATACCCCTTCTAAAAGCATTGATGTCACCCACACTTGAAACATAAGCGATGTGTATCCCTATGTCATGAAAATAGATTAGCGACCTTTTGTTCTCATATAAATGGAATGAAATGTTAGAACCCTGATTGTGGAGTAGTAACTGTTTCGATATGAAACCATCACTGATGGTTAATGATCATTCAAACTGTGGAATAAATATATCATGTAATCTCAAAGTATGATCTCTATAAACTAAATAGTTCTCTTTTCCTAGCTGTCTATCTAGGATAGAAAAGTCATAATCAAACACAAATGAGTCCCAAAACCTCTTGAATCCACTACATAATCATGAAATAATGTGATCATCATAGTCTAATGTTATTTTTGAATGAATTCCATGAATAAAAACTAACTCATTCACAGAAAAAATTCCCTAATGCTATACTAAAAACTTCTATTATATGGTTAGGAAGTGGTCCAAATCAGTGGGACAGTTATCAATAACTCTGACAGTGTTGTGAGATCTCACTAGTCATTGAAGCCCCATCAGGAGAACCACAATCATACCATCCCACATCCACTCCAAAGTGGGTAATTTAGTATAACCCTAAAGATAGTTGAGGAATCAAGAGTTAAAATTAGAAACGTGATATAACATATATGGATACCTAAACTAATGCCGTAGGATATTTGAAAAACCTCACCACACCTAAATATACAAATAATGATGGGAAATATCCTTATCAACTCCTCTCAGAGAGGGATGAGTGTTTTTGTCTATCCTTAAAAGGATAACATGTTCCCCTCCATTATAAAATCCATCAAGAAAATGTCTAATGTATATTAGATGATCCACTAAATCACAATCAATATCCCTTAGTTGTTACTCTATGGATTGTAGGAGAATAATATGGGTAACAACCATTGAAAGGAGATACTTTTCACCAACTTCTCTCTCAAAGGCCAACCTCACCATTACACCTCTCAAAAATACGGAAAAAAAACTATGTTTTGAGAATATACTACTATATACATGACCTTAGGTAAATCCCAATATAGAACTCCATAAACCATTGTTGGTACCACTTCCACACCCATGCTTGAGAAAACATATCCCAAGAAGCTGAAAAGCTGAATATAGATTCAATACTTTAGGAACTTCATGAATAGATGAAAGAACCATCCTCAAGAACCTCGTATTCTACTATACTAATGCTGAGTACATGAGTATAACATCCAAGAATACTACCTTGAACTATTACTAGAATATTTGAAGGACCTAGTTCGTATATCTCATAAACACCTCTTGGAATCAAACATGCTAAATTTTATCCCCATGATCTCAAAGAAACCATAGTGGATTTTGGAATACACATTCATTACATCCTCCTATTAATATTGGATATTCTTATAACCTATATTAAGGTCAAACCCCATGAACCATTTTACCCCTTATCCACTATTCACATAATTCCTCTATTCTCAGAGTTGGATACTCCTCCCTTAAAGTCACGAGGATTAGGTGATGCCAATCCACACATAACCTCAACATCTCATCATCCTCCCATGTGGACAACATAGTTATTCCCAAGTGAACATGTTGGGTCTAATAAATCCCCTGTTATGTAAATTTCTCCAGCCGCACCTTGATCTATCACAACAACATTGGTTCAACCAAAAAGATATCACATATATTGGACCATCCTTGGGGGAAGGTCTATATAGAAAAAAAAATTGATGGGGAGGTTAGCCTAGAACGTCCTAAGGGAATTAATATTCTAACTATTCTAACACTATAATAAATTAAGATGGACTAGAATATACTACTCCAAGTTTCACACAATCTGAATGATAGTTCGGTTGTATCCTTCTAGAAACAAGCATATCCTTTTCGTCCTGATATTCTTTCTCTCCAATAAAGTACAATTTAATCCCACTAACCCAAGTATACTGTATCCCCCATAAGTAATATTCATATATTCAATAATATTTATAAAAAACTCTATTCAAAGGAAAAAATCACCAGGTCTCACTGCCACTATGGAAAGATTCTACTTGAGGCTCTCCCTCTACTCAGAGTTAGGTCACACTGTATCTATATTTTTGTCGTTACAAATCCTCTCAAAAGGAGAACTCGAACATAATTTTTGATCTAAAATGTTCCATTGGTATTTGTTGTTCTGAGAAAAGTCTATTTACAATGAAAATTTTCTTAGTACCATGTACTAAAATTTCAACTAGAGAAGAGAACACATAGGTCATACCTCAAACACCCCCGGATCAACTGGGTCACAAACATTTAATTCTTGAATTCATAAATCTCCATTCAAAACATTTCTTCTTAACTGGGACTCACTATGAAATATTTTCACATCAAAACTAATTCAAAAACATAAGTCAAAGGAAATCACTAGAAACACCTCAACACTGTCCTTTTTGGGTGACACTGACTTTCCCACACAGTTTTAGATCGCGTCGTGATAACTCATCTCGGATAGGGGTTTTCCACTCTTCCTGTTGTTCCCAAACAACCATCAATAATAATAAATAAAAGGTTTTACCAATAACCCACATAATCTAGGAGAATTCTAACCACTAGGACCACCATCAAGAGGGGTCATATCTCAACAGGGAACTAGAACTATAAGCTCAAACAAATCCTCTACCACTATAGAAGGGTGTATAGCTACCCATAATGATTGTATTATAACTATATCTAGATCCTGTGATGTGAAATAAACTTAGGTTCTTTATCCACCCGTATCAGTGGAACCAACTAATGCTCTATGAAAATGACTGGTTTTGGTTTAACCATCCAGTTGGTCAGGGTCCACACAAACCAAAAACCTAGACCACCACCTCAATCAAATCCTCTACTACCTAAGTTTATGTCTAATCACAAAACCTGAGTGATATCTATCACAATAAATCATGTAATAAGATAATTATACATTTTCAATTTTCAATTCCTACGGAACACATCGATTACTCAACATGTAGGTGGTCATCCTTTTAGACCACTAGAGGAGGGTCTATGAATCTGAAAATGTGGTATACCTAATTGGTATTATCCTAGAGAAAACACCTCATGAATGGGTCCATAAACTAAGGCATTGTCCCTCAATGAGTCCTCATCACAACACTATCTCAGAATACTATATGTATTATATTATTTATCCATCTACAAATTTATCATCATATACCATGGTCAAAGAGAATATTTGGTTTTCTAACTCTAAAGGGGCATGGAAACCACAACTAATTCATATACGACACTTGTAAAAAAAAATTCCCTTCAACTACTTCCTATATGACTCGAGTGTAAAAGAAAACTATCAGAGTTATAGTGAATGAATAATTTGTCTTACACTAACATTGGGTTCCCTGGCATGAAATATGAGGTCAAGATACTTTCAAATTGTTTCCATAGTTTACAAAAAAACCACACATCTAGAAAACTAAAAACTCTTATCCAATGATGAACATTATTTGATACTAGTATATCATACTCTATCCCACTATGGAGCACCACTCAGTGATAAGCTAGATGTGATGTCCCAATATCACCTCTAACTGTCCACGGGGATGATAAATAACTCTGAGTGGAAATATCACATATATGGGAGGCCATATCAAAATGTCACTACACACACACACACATGAACACCCATATATATACACAAGTATAATTACGAAATGAACAAAATTGAAAATCCATGCATTATAAATCTCCCACATTATAGGAAAACACGAAGTACAAAAAATGAAGAAATATCCTACTACAATCCCACAAAAACTACTAAGAACCCAAACTCTAAACAATATGGGGGAAACTAATGAAAAGGAACACCTATTATGAACTATAGTATGCTTATCTCAACAATGATCTACATACTCTTAGTCCAACTAGGAAAAAAACAGAAATACCATCTTCTGTATAAGACATGGCATGCACAGATAGATCCCATGTGAGGGAGAGTATATACATACCAAGTATTGCACACAAAAATCACCAAATCTAAAAAATCAAGAGATATTAGACATCTTATCACCATCAATTAATATTAATCAAAATATGATAAAAAACCCATAATCTTGACCTTGATATACTAAAAAATAATCCCAAATAAAGAGAGACATTGGATCACCTTTTCAAAAAGCCATCTAAAAAATATGACTCATTATATACCTCCAAAAGTCCCACTACTGATGCCAAACATCCCTCAGAACCTCATGATAATATGACTGGATGGGCTTATAACTCACCAATGTACTCCACAGTTTGGGTATCATTGAATCTTATCCATCATCTTTAATAACCTCTTAAGAATTTGCCAGGAGACCCAGACCACACCACTGCGCTCCACTACTAAGGGAGTACTGACTCTAGTGGAGGACACACAACCCACTGGATCAGGAAGAAATTGGAGTATCACTATGTGGTTAGGGGAACCATGCCTTACTATAATATGGGGGATTACCAAAACATCCTTTTAAAATATTATGGGTGACCCGCACCCATGTTTAATAGGTATTTTCAATCCATGAAATCTCTCTGATAACCTGGTCAGATCACTTCCAATAGTCAAGTATCACTAGAAGAAGTTTCATGCTCTTATCAAATTTTTTCATATATTTTATTCAACAACAAAGTCCACCATAACATTATATATAGAAATTTTTTCTATTTAGGCTACCCATATGACCAAATCTATGTCGTAGAGAAGGAGATATGCATGTTAGAAGATCCAGAGATCTAGTTTGAAATGAAGGAGTACAAGACATGAACAATATGATGCATTATGTATCTCTCTAGATCCGGCACTGGCCATGTCTCACCGTATCACGTGGTATGATTCCCTCATGGGACACTACATTTCCACTAGGGGTACACAATGTGTAATGTTTAGTATAGAACTCGATATTACATTTAATTCATCCCATGTATAATGGACTATGTCTGTGTACTCAAAGAATTCCCATGTACACTGGTTGGGCTTGAGTACTTTCTAACGTATATATTGAATTTCCTATATCACATGGTGTGTATGGTATGGAACATTTCTCTATTTGTTTCATTCTTACAAACCCATGTACATTCAGAATTATATAACTTGTACCCCACCATACACGTCATGAGGGGCCACATCTGCTCCTTGGTGTAAATTTCATGAACACATTAACACATCCAACAATGGTTACATGGAATGCGGCTTGGATCACACATTATGATACAAAAATCGGATTCTGGAGTGTGTTCTCCATATACAAATCGAGTTGGCCAGCTAAGGTTCACATGACTTGTGGATTTACTGCAGAGTTAATGTTTTTTACCTCCCCTAGAAACCTTTTCCACCACACATGTGGGAATTCATGACGTGTCATCCTAAACTAAACGATGTCTTGTTTGGAATATTTTAAAACCCTTTGTTCTTTATTCATTTTCCACATACATAACAACCCTATGTCTTCTACAAATTTCATCCTGTAATTCAAATATCAGGTTGATCAGACCCAATTGCCACTAGTGTCGGGATTTTATCTTTCTAAATTTTCGTAAGATTCACCCCATCTTGTTGATCCATCATAAGAAGAAACCTATGAAGAATAACACTTGATCTACCTTATATACATCGGAGATCCCATGATTCCCCATAGGAAGCCTCGATTTTTCTCTCCATACTATATCTAGACCTTCAGAAACAAACCATTATGCCAATGACTATTAGAGAAATGATTGGTTCATTGGTATCCATGAAACCATCATATAAAGGATGTACTAACGATTAATGTGACAAGAACTGTGAGAGAAATTAAACAAAGATGAACATGACGAACTAACCTATACCATTATTCCGGTTGTCCTAAACAAATTATTATAATGATGAAAAAAATAATATATAATAAAATATCATAAATTCCTAATCCTGACAAGATATTTTGATACCTTAAAATAAATATTCAATCCATGAATCATGCTTTTTATAAGGATTGACATTATTATGACATGGGGTAAAAAAAGGATAAAATTTAGAAGACAACATCATACATAATGTTTAGATCAATCAATTTTGGAGAATAATTCCATTTTCTATCATTACTGGGTCCACGAACTCCATTATCATAAACGATCATAGACATGCCGATCTGATCATCAATTATGTCATCATCTACCAAACACCCCTCTATTCCCTCCTATTAAATCCCAAGGCTTATATGGTTAACCTAAGTATTTCCACAAAACTATGTTTATGTAGAGTATGGTTAGTTTTCATCCATTTAATGGAAATTAATTTTTTTATTTTATTTTTTCACCAATGATAGAACCAAAAATGTATCATCCAAAAACGAAAAGGTTATATCATGGCAAGGGTACAACATAGAATTTTTGATTTAATAGAGGGTTTGAAGTTTTAATTTTAGACTATATTCATGAGTTATTCCATTATTTTAAATAAAACATTGTGCACGTGATATAATATGTTTAATATTTTTAATATTTCCACATTGAGGCTCTCGATGCCCTAAAATTATGTGTTTTCTTAGCACCTAACATTGAAAATATTTATAAAATGTTATGAAGTCTTACATGTTAAAAACTGAGTTGTTAAATAGTTCAGCCTAAACTATATTCAACATTCTTATCAGTAGTAAATATTATTTTTTTTTCTCAAAAGAAAAAACTCCTAAAATCCATAACCCTATTTCAAAAGGGGATAATCCATGATGTGAGGCATAAATTTAAAATCGCTTCGTTCTCATTTCAATTTTTTATATGCAGTTGTTCTTCCAAAAATCCCATTACACCCCATTTAAATGAAAACATAAATTTCATTAATATAATAGTATATTATTATAATTATGGTACAAAAATTAACCATCCCCCAAATGTTAATGATTCAAATAATGAAAACATGAATTTTGTTTGTGTGTGGACTACCATCTCTATGAAGTAATATGTTAATTTTACTTCACTGCATAATATGGGTTGCTAAAAAGGTAATTTAATTTATAATTATGATATTTATGGATTATTTAATATTCTTAAATGATAATACATTTTACATAAATTCCCAATTCTATGGAAAAAACTCACCAACCATGCATACACGTGGACTACTTCTTCTATGGATAATGTTTTTCCGTTTTTCATTTTCACCTTTCATAGGTGGTTCTAAGAATAGTTTTAAAGGATAAATATGATTTTTATGATGTGAATAAGAATATTGTAATGAAAATTTTACATCATATTTGTGATATTATAATTTTTTATTATTTTAAAATAAGTCTATTATTTATAGAGTATAAGATACGCAATGCAGAGTTTAAGATAACCAAGATATCCAATTAAAATATTATTATTTAGTGTAATAGTTATCACCTTACAATGGAATTGGTGAGTATGAATAGTAATAATGTAATTAAGATATATATATATATATATATATTGCACCTAATTAATACGAATACATTGATTATTTTTCAGAAATTACGTAATCAAATTTTAGAAAAATTACTTTATTCTTTATAAATACGTTTTTTTAAAAGAATTTTAATTTGATTTGTGGAAATATATTTTAATTAATTTTTGAAACTTTTATAAGTAAAATTTTATAAAAATATTTACCTATATTTAATCAATATATCCAAATTTACTTAGTTTTAATTTTTTAACTTTAGTAAAAATATTGATTTTTCAATAAATAGTGAAAATACTAATGTTTTTTAAAAAATGATTATTTTTTTAATAATTTAAAATGTTTTTTTTGGTTTGAAAACTATTTAAACCTAAAATTTATTTTTAATTACTAATAATACAATTAATATTATTGTAATAAATTTTATAATTGAATTCTTTATAGGAACATTTTATACATAAAAAGATTTTTTACTAAAAAATCGTTTTTTGTTGCATTTTTAGATTTGATTTTAAATTAATTTCTGAAACATAAAGAACTGAATCATATAAAATTGATTCCATATTTTGAATAATGAGTTAAAAATTCATAATTAGGACCCGTTTACATTATGTCATTTTCAATGATATTCATAGTAAATAATTTACACCATAGTAAGGGTAAATCGGGTAGTTATTGTTAAAAATAATATGATAAGGACTAGAATACTACCATAACACTTTACTAAATTTCATTTTATGAACCCATTTGATCCATACTTATACTATACCCAAATATATAATCTTTTATGCCATTTTGACATGATTTTGACCTTTATATAATTTTATATAAAGAAAAATCAAAAAATCACATTCTCATTGCTTTCTTAAATTAAAATTCCTGACATAAGTACAAATAGAAGCTATGTTCAAATATTAAAATATATTTCAAATATAAATAAATTTTTTATCACAGTTTTTTATTTATAATTTTTAATGATGAAATAATTACTTAATATTTTTATACAATAACGACACTATATATATTCAATTTAAAGATAAATAAAATAAATGATTTTAAAAATATTAAAAGTGATATAATTTGATCTACTTATATTTATCATGGATATGGTAGATCTATATGATATTTCCGGGATGTTTTAATGGAATTTATTTGAATTACCCCTTTGGATGGGTGTATTTGAAGTCATATAAAAATAATTGAGTAAAAATGACATCAATGATTTTTTATAATAAGTAATATTTTATTAAATGATTTAAAATTAATATAAATATTATATTAATACAAAATAATATTATAAGGTTTAAAAAATAATACATGTTCTATTTATGGTCTTTTTTATCTTCTTTGGTACGATTCTTGACCATTAAAGAGTATAAAATTTTAATATTGTTGTAATTGTCAAAATGGTTAATAGTTGTTAAAACTAAAAGATAATAGTGTCAAAAGAACCAAAACTTATTAAAATTTTAAATTTATGAGAGTATTTAACCTCATAATAATATTATGTTTTAATTATGTAAATTTCAAACTATTCAGAAATGAAAAATAATACATATTAACTTAATAATTAATCATATTCAAAGAATACCCCTCCCCTGTGTTTTAAAAAGACACTTCTTGCTTCACTTATTTACAACACATTGAGAAAACTGACATGAACAATTTCTACCCATTACTCTTATAATAGTATTATGAAACATTCTAGAGGTTTTGGTATCCTCAAATTCCAAACACACATTTCTATAAGAAAAGATCGAAAAGAGGTTTCTCGATCAAGATGTAATCATCTTAGCTGACATCTTTCAATTTATTTATTCTATTACCTTCGATAAATATATGATATTTATCAAAAAATAATAAATTTAGTATCAAAAATATAATTAAAATTTATTATTATTATCATACAAAAATTATCCAACCTATATTCCATCAAATGAAAAGTGAATGTATGGTTAGTGTGTACTTATAGTCTAACGTATCCACATACAGATGTAATTCATTTTTCATAACCATCATTTATGGATTTTTATTATGAAGAGTTTAATTTTTATATATTATATTAATAACATAATTACTCTTTTATAATTATAATATCAAATCTACCTTCTTACCTTTTAATCCAATATAAAACAATATCGTCGCTTGCGTTTACGTGTGGATTACCACCTTTATAAAGTGATGATATTACTTTTTTATTTCCTCTCTAAAATGTTGTTAATGAAGATAGTTTTAATAAATATATATGATAAATATGATATAATTTTTTTAAAGTGATTTATTATTTATTTCCTTGCATACCATCCATCAAAAAGTGAAACTAGTGTTCATATGTATATACGACCTTCCATCTCTATGAACGGTGTAATTTAGTTATCTATATATACCTTTTACAGATGAATCTAAATATAAATATATCGTATATTTATAGGATATTTGTATCATTAATAACATTATAGAGATTATAGACCCATTATCAAATTACAAGGACCAAAACTATCGAACTAAAACATACATAAAAGACCAAGTAGTTATCACATGAAATAATTATTTTAATAATCAATTATTAATAAATTGGAGAAAAAAGGTTATAAGTAAATAATATATGATATGATATATATGATTATGGTTATATAATAAATTTATAATAAATTTATATTTATTATATACATGTTTGAACATATACTAAAGAAGTCATACTTGATGTAAGGAATCTTCATCTCTAATTGTTTTTTCTAGGACATTTGTTATGTTATTCACATATATTATTTTATTATTTGTATATAATGATAATTTTTTATGTTATTTTATTAATCTATCTATATTTTTGTATTTAATGTTTCATTTTAATTCATTTATTTCATGGCGTTTATGATTTGAATGTTACCAAAGTGTTAAGTGTTTATGTCATAATCACATCATTATTTGGGATTTATTATGTTAAAGTCTCCAATAGGGGGATTACTTGAAAATTATATCTTAAAATCAATGTATCTTCTTATCCTATTATTATTTATAGAAGTCAAATTTTTTTCCTTTCATTTTACACCCTTTAAGTACTCAATATACTTACCTATTTTTTTAAAATAAAACTGACTTATTTTTTATTCTGGTCCATGAATATTCTTCTTCCATATCCATATTATATATAAAATGTTTTACATAATATTTTTAATTTTATAAAATCATTTATTAAATACATTTTTACCAGATTTTTACGTCCAAAATATTTTTTAAAATGAATCTTCTTATCATTCTCTTAATAATGAAGTTTTTTAATTTTCATACAAAAGTACCAAAGTAAGGTTTTTTTTTAACTTAAATAGCATGAATTGAATTTCCTTCCATAATTAAAATTAACAAATGTTAATATTAACTTGTATTTATTCAACTTTATTTTAGTAGAAATTTTTTTTCCTAATATTTTTGAAATGTTTATTTTTTGACAGTAATTTTCAAAGAAAAAATTGTATTTTTCTCAACAATGATTTAATGAACATTTAATGAACTTGCTATTCATAAATGAAGAAAAAATTATTTTATTGTACTCTACTTCGGATATGTTGTAATTTAAAAATAATTATTCTTTTTGTAGATGTTTTTTGATCAATTTGATTGAGAAAGTATTAACATTAAATATTCTTGTTTTTCAATAAAAATATTTTTTAATATATATTGAATTGGTATTATCCTCATTCATATAATAAATGTGTAAGAATTAATTTGTGACATGTGGGGCCTCTTATGTCCCATATATGCATAATTATGTCTCATGCAACAAAATGAATTGGGTACACATCCTTCGTCTTATCCATCTGGGTATATTTCTTGGTTCGAGGCCTTGATAGTTTTTTAGATTTATTGGCCTAATGCCTCGATGAAAAGTATAGATATCCTGCATTATGAATTCCATCATTACTAAATTAGTTATTGATTTCCATGATTTAATTTTAATAGTTTATATATTCTTGGATAAATTTTAAACTCATTTTATGATTTATTTATCATTATTTTCTTTTCAATTATTCCTCTCAGATTATTTATGCCTTGTTTATATGCCACTATATGAATTCCCTTACTGAGCATCAGATATCACCCCTTTAAAATGTCTACTCTCCCAAAGATTCTATGAAATATTTTCTTATTTATATGACGGGATATGGTAAATGTAATAAAGATTATTCCATAGAAAATATTATGATGTATTTCATCTTTTCAAATGTAATGTGGGAATCAATTGTGTATATAGTTTACTAAGACTATTAAACTATTCAATACTTTAGGATGATATTTCCTATATTTATTACAAATATATATAAGCAATAATAATATTTGGGATACTAGGGTCGTGATATTTTTGGTTTGTATTAGAGATTGGTTTAATATAATCCTTGGGATATAGATTTGGGAAAACAACGATTATGGAACATTACCCCATGGATGAGTTTTAACATATTTATTTGTATAATATAGTATCTCAAACTTTTGGTAAGGTAGATATTATGAGGGTTTAAATTAAATACATCCATTTCTATATACTAAGAGTGGATGTAGATTGGGTACAGATTCATATAGGGTTAATATCACTGAGAATAGTCGGTCAATTATATCGTGTCTATCATTCTTATAAAAGTTGAGTGTTCCCTTACTATACATCTGGTTTTACACTACTAGGTAATGTTCTTAGGCTTTGTAAAATTTTATTTATAAACCATTATAAAGGATTAGTACAGTTAATAACAATGTATCATCTATGTTAAACATGATTTATCATTGATTTAAAAGAATGTTTCATGATTTAGTCATCGTTTAAATTATATTTCATGACTTCCCAAGATGATTATTGTTTCTAATATGATGTTTTTTAGTTTCATTCAATGGATGGAACCAGAAAACACCTTGCTAACAACAAATTTAATGGAAAATGTGGTGCTCATGAGAAAAATGACGTGATAAGTGGAGTGAAAAATATTGTGATTATTTGTAATTAGTTATCATGTTATATTATTGATAACTTTCACCATAACCAACTCTCAGACTCACCAAAAAAAGATAAGGATTGAGTTCTCTATGAGATCGAGTAGTGGAGACCATAGGGGAATGATGGTTTAATTTCCTTTATCTGAAAAATGTGGAATGAGACACCCAATATAATGTCATAATGGAATGGGAAAATAATTTATCTATAGAAAATAAATGAATAGTTTAGTTAATTATAGGAAAAAATGTACAATAAAAAGAAATAAATTTCATCTTATGGATCTATTTATAGTTCAATTTATTATGTATGGGTAGTAATATAACTATCTGATTCAATTTACTAATAAAATAATTAACTCCTAAAATAAGGAAAAAAATATTATATATAAATCATTTAAGTTTAAGAATTGAAGTGCTAATGAATTGGTATTTCCGAATAATGTTTCTAATTAATTATATCAATAATATTCTACATATAATAATCATTAAACGTATAAGGTTTTTTTAAAATTAATTTTAAGGATTCTAAAAGTTACGGTGTTTACAGCCAAGAAAAGTGATTTAGTGGTAAGGTGATTATTATCACTCATGTAGTGAATGGGATAGTATTTATTACCTTTAATTTGGTTAGTTATTTGAGGAAAAAGTTATTTACGTCATCTTTGAGGAATTTTATTACATTATTTATTTATAAAAATAGTCTGTGGTATCATTAGAGGATTGAGGATTATGTTAATTTTTTGAGAACATATGTTTTTATTTGGGATCAACATAAGATTTATGGATATCATCATGGGTTTATAATTTTATGGTTTTTATTTGTTAAAACCCATGGATACCCCTTATGGGTTTTATATTAGGGTATTAGAAGGTGATTTGGAACCTTTTCTGGGTTTTAGGTATAAAACTATTTTGATTTTTAAATAATAATTTGGATTTTTATATGATTTTATGTTATATTAATTATAGTGTTTTGGATAATTAGATATAGAAAATATTTATTGTTAAAAAATTATTGTTGTACAATATGCTGTTTTTAGAAATATTCATGATCAAGAAAAGAATTTCCAATTAGGTTAGTATTGAAATTTTCTTTATCATATTTGCATTAAGTTTTCTACATTATAATATTATACAGTTATTTATTAGGATTATTAATGATATTTTGGGGATTATTAATTAGGTTCAGTTATATGTAACCAGTACGCTTAATATGTTTTTTAAAATGAATGATTATTTGGGAAAAATCAATTATGATTTTATGGGATGTGGGTTAAAAGTTATGAGATCACCTTTGATTTTAAAAAGAATTGAATGTTGAGGTTATTTAGGTAAATTGGGATTTCTATTTATTTATTTGTGGAACAATATATGTTGAACCATTGGTGTTATTATAGGAAATTTGAGGTAAAATGTACAATTTCTTCATATGAAGGTCGATAAATTTTCAATATCATCTTAACTTATAGTAACTATTTCAGTTATAGTGAGGTATTTAAAAATAATATCAATAAAATTTTATCCTTTTTTGGATTATTCGATCAGTTTGAATTCAATATTAGTGCTTCATGCATGAAAAATTCATCCATAATACACATCATTTTGGATAAAAAATGAGATCATAGTGGGTGATGATTATGGATGAAATTATACTTTTCAAGTGAGTATATTTCCATGTGTTATTAATTAAAATGGTAACGTAATCCCTAAAATTTAAGAAAATAATATTTATATTAATATTGTATCAGTTTACATTCATATATGATGAATTAATGGCCTCTTCACCCCTCAATGATTTAGGGTTTTATGTTAGTTAACCATCTCTTGCCCATTTTCTATATTATTCCATATATGTTGGCCTTCTATTCCGTGCCTATATATTATCTTCAAATGGCTGTTCTTCCTATCTAGGAACCTAAATATGTGATATTTCATGAAACTTTTATGTTCCCCAATCCTTTTTAAATAAGTATATTATTATCCCACATTACGATGTGTGTTTTCAAAAAAGGTTAAAACTTTGATAACAAATATAAAATTATTAGGGTTCAATTTATTCAAGGAGGGTAGAGTGTATTATTTGATGAGTTTAAAAGAATATTATTTTCAATATCATACAATATACACAAACTAAGAGTTTAAATGAACCACAACATAGTATTGAAATATTATTATTTAATGCAACAGTAATCGTCTAGCTGTTGAATTGGAATGTATGAATAATATTAACCAAATTATAATATATATATATAAGGAATAATTAATAAAAATTCATTTATTATTTATTAATAAATCATTTCACAATTTTTAGTGATGTTTTATTATGCTTCAGAAATACATTTTCATCAAAAATAATTTTTATATATTTTTGTGTAAAAATATTATAATTAATATCTGAGATAAATATATTTTTTATTATAAAAATAAAATAATTTATTAAATCATCATATAAAAAATAGCTTTTTAAAATTTTATAATTATTCTTCAAACATTTATTTTTCAGTAAATATTGAAAAATATATATTATTATTGAAAATTATATTGTTTCAAGCATTTACAAAGTTCAATTTTATTTTCAAATTATTTAAAACTAAAATTGTAACTATTATATTTTTAATTAATCAATTAATTAAATTTCAATAAAATTTATGATTGAATTTTTAATAAAAACATTCTTATACATAAAAAAATTCCGAAAAATTCTTTTTATAGAATTATTCATTTTTTTTAAAAAATAATTTCTTACACATATTGAAATTGAGTTGTGAATAATTTATTACCGATTTGGAATTTTGGGGTAAATTTTTTTAAAATAGTATATTTTTAATTTTTTGTCAATATTAATAGTAACCATAGTAAATAATTATCACCACAGTATGAAAGAATCTTGTAATTAAGGTAAAAAAATAATATCATAAGAATGGTAAGATGAACCTGACAATTTCATTGAATTTATTTCATGAACTTATTTATACAATAATAATCACATATTTGAATATATTTGGTTATTTTAAATTTATATTGATTTTTACCTTTATATTATTTTATTTAAGAAAAAGATAATGTTTTCATTCTCTTTTTGTTATTTACTTTAGATTTTTTACATAAGGATAAACAAACTCTATGTTTAGTTATAAATATTTATTTAAAGTTTAAATAACCTGTTATATCATCTTCATTTCTTCCTAATATTTTGTGATGAAAAAATTACCTTAAATTATTATGTAACATCAATACAGTTATAATTTAATTAATATAATGTTAAAATAAATAATTTTAAAACTATTAAGAGTGATATAATTTATTTAATTAATGTTTCCCTTAATTTTTATATATCAAAAAGAAAATTTAGGTATTTTAAATAATATTATATTCCAATTAACACTTTATATTGATGTATTTAATGTCATATTAAAATAATAGTGTCAAAAATGTCATTAATAATATTTTATAATAAAAATATTTTATTAAATGATTTAAAATTCATAAAAAAATTATATATTACCAAATTTATTGTATATGGTTTGAAATAACAAAAGATCTATATTTACGAGTCATTTTTGGTTTTATGGAAACATTATTGACCTTTAAAGAGTTGAAAATTTTAAAATTGATCTTATTTTCAAAATGGTTAAAGCGGATTAAAAGTAAAAGATAATAGTGAAAACATAAAAAACTTCTTAAAAGTTTAATTTATTAGATTATTTCTACTAATAATAATATACCTTTTTAATTAAATCAATTTCGATCAGTTTGGACCTGAAATGTTATTTATGTTAATTTAGTAATTTGTGAAATTCCTAGAATATCCCTCCTCTCACTTATGAAAGGAAACCCCTTCCTTCCCTTCATTGCAACACTTTGAGAAAAACAGCTGGGAAATTATCATCCAATTACTCTTCTCAATATACATATCCATATTCTATAGGATTTGGTATCCTGGAAATACCTACCCTAGTTTCTATATAAAGGATCATAATGTGGTATCCTGAAGAAGAGATAATGGTCTTACCCAACATCTTTCAATTTATTTAGTCATTTATATCCACTAAATCTGTGTTATTTATCATAAGATAATAAGTTAGGAATAAAAAACATACTCAATTATTATTATTATTATTAAACCACAATTATCAACCTATATTTACAACAAATGAAATGTGAATGTATCGCTGACGTCTATGTACAAATTACCATCTCCACGTAGTGATATAATTCTTATTTCATCACCATATATTATATATGGGTTTTAGGTTTGGTTTAATTTTTATATATTATATTTATAAATAATTATTCTACTAGAATTATAATATCATATCAGCCTTCATACCTTATAATCCATTAGAAAATGACATTGTCGCTTATGCTGACCTGTGGACTACCACATCTTCCAAGTGATGTGGTTTTTTTCATTTCAACTTTAAATGGATTATAATGAGGATATATTTAATTAATATATTTGATATATATTATCTAATTTTTTTCACATTTATTTATTATTTACCTTTCTTTTGTACCATCCATCTAAATGTGAAAATCGTGTACATGTTTACATAAGGCTTACCATATCTGAAAAGGGTGTAATTAATTATTTTATATCTTCCATTTATTGATGAATATTAATATAAATATATTGAGTTTTTATATGTTTTTTACGGTAAATTAAATTATTGAGATGAGGTAACCATGATCAATGTATACGGACCCAAACCGTCAAACTGAAACATACTTCGGAGACGAAGTAGTTATCACCTAGAATAATAATTTAATAAGGAATTGTTAATTAATTTTTGATAAAAGGTTATAATTTAATCATTTATGTTATGATATATATGATTATGGTTAATTTATATATTTATAGTAAAAATTAATTTAATATGAAAGTGGTTTGAATGTGTATGAATGAAGTTATACATGAGGTAAGGGTTCTTTATGTCAAATCGTCTTCTTTGGAACATATGTTATGTTATACACCTATATTTTATATAAGTTGTATAATCTATAATTTTGACATGTTATATCAATAATATATTTCTATTCATTATATTTAATATTTTATTTAAATTTATTTTTTTCGTGTAGTATATGATTTGAATATTATCAATGTGGTAATGGTTTTTTCATAATCTCATCATTATTAGGGACTTTTTATATGAAAGTGTCCTCTATGGGTCATTAATATATATTTATATCTTAAAAAGAATATATTTTCTTTTTTATGGTTATTTATAAAAATTATAATTTTTCACTTATTTTCAATGTCTTAAAGTACTCAAGATACCAAATCATTTTTTTATATTGAAAACTGACATTTTTATTTCACTCGGTCAGAAATATATTTATTTTATACCCATATTTTCTATAGATGTTTTTATATAATAAATTTAATATTATCCAATGTTTTATTAATTTCATATTTATCGAAGTTCTACTATTAAAAATTGTTTCAAAGGAATTTTCTTGTTAGTTTTTGAATGAGTTTAATTTCTTATTTTCTTAGAAAAATATGAAATAAATTATGTTATTAAATAATATGACATGAATGAAATTTTCAATAATCATGAACTTTAAATTAATTTAATATTATTTTAAAAGTATAAATGGTTTTTTTCAAATAATATTTTTCATAATATTCTATAATATTAAAAAAATTGATTTTCAATGTAAAAATTTTATTTTCTGTAAGAACGATTTTAATAATATTTTATAGTATTAAGATTCATTAATAAAAATAAACCTTTTTTTATTATAATCTAAAGGGGATATTTTATAATGATATCATTCTTATTATTTCTATAGATGGTTTATGTTCAATTTTTCTGTTGAAATATTGACATTTCATATGCTAGTTTTTCAATATGAATGTTTATTTTGATTATATAATGAAATTATTTTATCCCCATTCATATGATTAATAGATTGAAAATAGAAAGTTGTAGAAGTATACAATTAGATCCCCTCTATGCATTGATAGGATTCATGAGACAATATATATTTGGTATTTGGATGTGTTCTTACCCATTAAATTGGATTTTGTGGCTTGAGTCCATGACGATATTTTTATATGTCTTAACAAAAGTCCCCAACGGTAAGTTAAAATTTCTAGAATTATACATTACATCATTATGAAATAATTGATTTGTGTCTATGTGTTTATTTTAATTGTTTCTATATCCTTGGATATGTTTCACACTCATGTGATTACTTATATTCCATTATTTTATTTTCATTTATTCTTGTCATATTATTCACGCCCTATTTATCTTCCAAAGTATGCATTCCCTTACTAATAATCTGATCTTACTCATTTATTATGTTTAATTTTCCTAGGATTATAGGAAATGTTTTATTATTATTATTAAGGGATATTATATAGGGAATAAAGTTTATTCCAAGGATATTACAAAGTTATATTTTATGTTTTAAAATATAATGTGAAATTCAATTATTCATCTATTTTTCCTCGACTATGAAACTATTAAATTATTTAGGGTGATATTTCTAATATTTATAACTTATGTAATTTAGTAATTTTTGACTCATTATTACTAGGTTTGGTTTATTTACATATATTAATGATAAAAATTCATTATGAAATTAATCTTCCTAAACAATATAACTAAGAATGAAAAACAATTTTTCTATTCTATGTAATTATTTAGGATACATCCTTTATTTTCATAATTAATTCTAACTCCGATATATCTCTCTATTAAAAAGTGAATGATATCCTTATTCTACCAGTATATGGATATTTCAACTAAATCATATCATAATCATCCATTAATCTTGTAGCATTCATGTTTGTGTCAATTAGACCACATATAAGAATAATGATATGAAATTATATCATGGATCCCGATGAAAATAGAATTCATGGTATAATATGATATAAATATCTAAATAAATTTTATTTTTTAGTTTTTTATATAATACATTATTATCAAACTCAATAATTAAAAAAACACCCTTCCTTAGTTATGGAAATCATAGAAGTGTTCTTATTATTCATTTCATCTTCAAGGTTAAGGAGTGAAACACTAATGAAATGAATATGAAATATCATAAATAATTATAAGTTGTCCATTATAGTACATATAATTATATTTTAATGACGAAATATGTATTAATAATGAATACCAACACCACACTTATAAAACATGTGCAAATGATAAACACTACAAACACATGATGTGGGAAAATAGTTGAAAACTAATATGAATGTAGTTAATGATTATAAATTAAAATTATAAATAATATTATATATAAATATAATTCTCAAATAAGTTATCAAGATAGTTTTTATAGGATCTTAGAGAAAATTCAACTAAGTATAGAAATAAGGAAATGATTTCTTGTCTCAAATATTCACCCCTTGGGAAATTTCCTTTTATGCACCAAGTTTTCATTGAAATGGTGAAACTACAACATAATAGTTTTTTTTACCATATTAATGGTGTTTTGGTGATCTATATAATTTTATATTTTAAATGTATTTTGATTCTAAATATTATAAAGATGATAACTTCTTTTTGATTAAGAATTTACTCAAACAATATGGGTTTTATTGCCAATATTATTTTCAAGTAAAGACTGCTTTTGAAAGGTAACTCATCTAGATAATTTGTCTTATTTATAAAATATCCCATATTTTTTTGTATTCATTTCTATTTAAATGTCCCATTATAATTTAATTTCACCTTCAAAAATATTTTACCTAATATTTTTAGTATTAGTAAAACTAGCCCAACCTCTTATTAAATATAAGGAAACTCTATTTTAACACATCTATATTCAATATATACTTTTTAAAGTTTCCTTATCTATAGATATAAAATTTTGTAATGAAATTTTATACAACTTTACCGACTTTTAAATGTTTTAAATAAATTTTTATCATTTTTGGTATGGGTCCTTTTCATTAAAATGTGAAGATCTTCTATTATTAATGTTATTATATAAACACATCCCTCATCTACCTTTGTGGTTTTATATAAATATTTCTCTCTCAGTTTTCAATCTATAAAAAATAAATTTCTTCCCCTTATATTTATTCATATGTTCTATTAATAAAAATTTCAAAATATCAAAGCTATTAATTATTCCAAATGTAATTTTCCTAATACTTTAAAAGTATTATTTTTCAATGCCATTTTATTTTGAAAAATATTATTATTAATCATTGATGTTCATCTAATTTAACTATACAACTTCATTATATAGATGGATCATGTGATTTAATTCTATTTTGAATAATGAATCAATAATAACATTGTCTTTCCTAAATATGTTTATTTTATAATTAAAACCATTCATCAAATATATTTCTTCTATGGATACCATTTTTTAATACGTTTTATTTAATTGTCTTTACTTGGATTTTATACATATAATGATTTGAGAAATTATTATGTTAAATATATACCATTTATCTATATGGTGTATATATGATATTCTTTATTATCTTGATTGAATGGAATTTTTCAAGAAACTTATTCACTATCATTTGATAATCCATTTATTTCTATTGGTTCTTTATGACATGATAAGTGATTAATTTTTTAATTGGAAAATTTAATAATGTATTAATGATGTGTGGGTTCTCAATCCCCCTCTAATTCATTTGTTAAGGTTTTACATCTCATGATATAATGATTTTTTATATGGTTACAGTTTCATTTTAGCTATATTCAAAGGGCTGGGAACAAATATAATTACTGTTTATCTATACTCACAAGGTTTTTCATGGGTATAATTATGGTTTAGATTTGCTAAAAAAAATATTTCGAGGTATAATTTTAGTTTATCTACTCTTACATTTTTTTTCATGGTTATAATTTTGTTTAATATATTCTCTTAATGTTCTTCATGCGTATAATTCTGGTTAAGTTATCTTCAAAACAGTGTGAGTAGAAATAATTTTTATTATCCTTTGCAAAAAATGATATATTTTATTATACCTATGTTTATGTCACAATGTTATATATATTTTTAAACCAATGTTATTCTTTTATTGATCATTCTTATTAACTAATGATTCAATAGTCTTTATAATTTAATATTATGTTATTTCATACCTTATGTATTAACTCATTACTTTTGAACAATTAATTATTGGGTGTGTCTTTCAAATGTTTGAAGATTATACCCATATAATTATCACATATTCACTTATTATCATTGATTTTTATCAATTTTTTTCCCTTACCAAGCATTTGATCTCGCCCTTTTCTTTTTTTTCCACCCTCCAAGTTATTAATATGAGTGAAAATTATGAGAAGTCTAGATGTGATATAGTGTTGTTTGATTATATAGAAATATTAACTAGTTTTGTGAAATAATATTCCTATATAAATGGTCCTCAAAGAAACTAATCCTTTTATTATTGGTATTTTGTGGTTATTCTTGAGATGCAAAGTTTAGATTTTAGAATTGATGAAAAATAAAGATATGTTCATCTTGGGTCACCATATTTATGACTATAGAAACTTAACTACTAGTGTTATTAAAATTTTATTAGGAAATAATTTTATGTTTATGGTTCTAGATAGGATATATTTATATTTAACTAATATTATTGTATCACCCTTTTTTTATAAAAATTTTCTGAAACAAGATCATCACCAACATCATCATCACAAAACATAAATAAAATACTTATGATATTCACTTATACCATTATAAATCATTTTAAAAAAATAATTCTAATACCTATAATGTTCTCATAATTATTAACTATGAATTTATAACCATGAATTGTTACCGTAATTATGAAATGATTAATAAGGAAACAATAAAGGCTAGTAACATATGATGATAGAAAGAAAATTTAAATGTCTAATATATTTATAATAAATTGTTATAAATAAATTTTCTAAATATTATACGGCTGAATAAATTTATTTAACAGGTTATTAATATAGCTCCTTTTGTGATATATGAGTTTAGGAAATGCTTGAAATATCAAGAATAATATGTGGGGGTGTGTCTCACAATTTTTTTATTTTGTGACATATTCTTTTTTATTCAAACAATTTGATTTTAGTGGTTTGTATACATAATATTGGAAATAAAATAACTTTAATTTTCTTTTATTAAGGGTATTTAAAGTTTAGTTTTATGCTATATCATTCAAATGGTTTTTAAGACGTTTCTGAAGTTGTAATGGGTTTTTCTTTATTCAAATTTCATTGTTCAGTCATAACTATTACTCTTGGAATTAGGTGCTACAATATTGATACATTTTCTTAGTTAATGATATTATAATTCCATTCTATCTAATTTTAAATGGAATTTTATTTTTCAATATATTTCATCATAAAATTTCTTGCTGTAATGAATAACTATTATTCAATCCAAATGATCTCTCTCTCTTCAAAGTTCATGTTCACTCTTCGAGCCAATGTTCTACTTTTTTAATATGAAATGAAAATATTTTTTAATTTAGTTAATAAAAAAATGAACTTTAACTGGTTTCCTATAAAATATGCATCACTCTATTTTTTATTTGGGTTTTAATAAAAGTATTTATAAAAATATTGAAACTGTTCTTATTTAAAAATTATACATTTAATCTTCTTCTACATATTTAGTTTAAAAACATTTATGTCTTTTAAAAGGATCCATTTTTAGATATTATATTTTGAAGTAAAATTTTTCAAGGGAAATCAGTTAACATTTATTAAAATTACTTTTTAATGGGAATAACCATGTTATCTTTTAAGACAAGGGAATGAGGTTTTTTAAAAACACTTATATGGTTTATTTCAGTATTTTGAAAATTCTTTTCTACAAAGATTATATTCTATTTTTCAAAAATAATCGTCCAAAATAGTTTTTTTCTAAAATATTTATGAATAAAAGTAAGTATTATTAAATTTTACGAAATTAATGTTTGATTTTAAAAAGGAATTGTAGATTTTATATAGAAATTTTAAAGGCCTATATTTTTTAGAATTATGTTTTTAGTATTTTTTCACTTCTCAAAGAATTAATTTTGAAGACAAATTTAATATATAAATTGTTATTTCTTGTATATAATTATTGTATAATTTATAAAAATTTTATCAATATCAGGAAATTTTATTTTAAATAAAAAAATAGGATATTAAAATCATTTAAAAATGAATAAATTATTTTCTTAATAAAATTTATTTATCAAATAATCTAAAATGATTTTTTATCTATGTCAATATTGTTTAATTTTCCTTGTGTCACAATTGGGATTTTTGATTAACATACCATCCACCTTCATTCCTAGGATGACTTTTATTGATGATGTTTTATGTATGTTTCCATATAACATACTTATTTACTATGGTTTAAGTAATATAAAATGTAATGAATAATGTTTTATGATCTTATGAAAAAATTATTTTTAATATTCATGATTTGATGGTTTTGGATTGTTATAGCCCTATGATCGGTTGGGTCTGTTAAATACCTCAAATTCATTAGTTTAGGGTTTCTATCTCAGGAGATAAATAATCATGGACATGGATAAAGTTAATTATAATATAAATGTTGAGCCTTCTTGTATTACACTCACAAAAACAGAGTGATCCCTATTATAGTATACTAACAATATAATGGGTGATCCTTCTTTGATATTAAGAAAACATAATGGTTGGGAATTATTAGATATAACCTAATATAAAGATTCCCAATACTTATGTTTTTTATAATTATTCCTTTCTATTATATATTTTAATCAAATATAATATTTTTTTCTTTATATGACTATGATTATTATTTGTTTCCTAGGTTTATTATCTCATGCTCTTATACCATATTACACATTTCTTCATTTTATATTACAATTCCTTTTATAATGACTTATGGAAAACTCTAATTATTACATTTTATTTTTAATAATATATCCCTTGATCATTATTTATCATATAATTTTGGTCTAAAAATTGATGACATATTTTTTATGTTTCTTATACTGAGTGTTTGAGATCACCCCTTATATATGATTCATTTCCTCTAGTTATGAAGATAAAAGAATCCATAGAGGAGTCTACAGGGTATTATAGTATGGTTATATTATATATAAATATTTACAAGTATCATAATATAAATTTCTTATGTAGTTGATCGTCGAAGAAACTAAACCTTAGGCTTTTGAAATTGTGTGATTATTGTGGTCTATAATGTGTAACATGATGTTAAATAAAGATATGTTTATCTTTGATCATATATATTTTTATAAAAGACTGTGTTTAATGTATATTCTTTGAGCACAAAACCTGAGAGTTAAGGTCTGGGGTGCCTCAATTGGCATTAGAATAGGATTTACTTATTTTTTAGGATTAGTTTAGTTATTTATTTTCTTAACCTATATATTTTAAGTATTAGGATGGAAGATCATCAGTGAAAACTTTAGAGATAATTATAGGTAAATGAAAACGTCCATGACTTTATATAATGTAGAGATTATATTCTTTCCTAGTAATGAAATTTCTATTTGGATGCAATAACTGGATGCATGTTCTAGAAAGGATATATATAGGGGTAGGAACCATGAAATTGGTGTATTAAGTATTAAAAAAATCATCACTCAATGTAAGACAAGCATGTCCGACTACACAACTTGTGTGGAACTCTTGAGGGATATGATTTGGTGATTCACATATCCTTCATAAACAATTATTAATGATTTAAACGTAAAATAATGATGAGATATTTTACTAGTATGGTTAGAAAACATAATAGTGAAATGATTGAGTATAACCTATGTTAAAATCAAGGATTTATAGGTTAATCCAGTTATTTCAGGGCGGAAAAAAATTATTATAGGATAAAATTAAGATATCACTTGAGTAGAAATCTCAGGATTTAGTTTTCATAAAATCATTTACTCTGATTTTATAGGATATTATCAAATACTTTGGGTTTTAGTATTTGGTTGTAAATTGTATATTTGAAATACATTTTTTAAATGTATTTCTCTCTAAAATACTATAACATATATATATTTTTGGAGACACATTTGTCATAAATTGTTAGCAATCTCAATATATGTATATTATGAAGAAATATTTGAGATTATTAGTCTTACCCATAATAGTGATGTTGATGGATCATTTTAAAATTATATATTAAGTACTTTATATCTTATATACACCCTTAATAGTTTCATTACTCAGTTAAAAATAAAATTGTGATGAAAATATTTATTTAATTGATGGGGATAATGTGATGCCCCAATATTTTACTATTTAACATTCCTTTAAATAAATATAATGTGTTTTCCAGCTTTCTCACCATGTAAAAATGAACTAAAATGAGATGCAACATATTGTTTGAATATTGTTATTTAAAAAAATAAATAATAAAATATATAGTAGATAAAAAAATATTACACTATTGAAATTGCTTATATTTAGGGGATAAATAATGAATATGATTTAATATTAAAAAGGATTGTTATTTCTAAATATCAAATTTTGTTAGATATTATATATTTTACCCTATTAAATTAAATTGACCACCTTTTAAATTATTATTATATATGCTCTAATAAATTAAAAATGTTTAAATTATAAATTGATAATAAATAATATAATGAAAACATAAAAATTTTATTTTTCAATAAAGAATTCATTATATTTTTATTTTTATTTAAATAATCAAAAATTTTAAAATTTTAATTTTATTATATGAACTTTATTATTGAATTTATCCTATATATATTATTTTGGGATAAGTTTTTAGTATTTTAATAAAAAGATTTATTTTTAGATAAACAATGAAAATTGATTTTTTAATATAATACTATTTTTGACATTACTTTGATTTAAGAATGACTTTAAACATTTTTAGAACATTTTACATGTTAATAAATGTTTTTAATAAGTAAAATTATTAATTTTAAAAAATATTTTTAATTTATAAAGATCATTATAAACATTTTGAATCTTAAGTAATCTTTTATTCTTGTAAAAAATAGTTTTTCATTTTTATTTTAATTATGATTTATAAAGTTGAAATTATATTTTGGATTAATTCTAAAGCCATGTAACACTTATTTGGTTAATAATAAACCAATTATTTTCATTTAAATTAAAAATATATAAAATATTATCATAATTATAAATTATAATGATAAAAAACACTTATCTAAAAATGGTTTTTAAACATTATGTGCACTAATATTAAAATTACATTATATCACCATTAAAAATTGTATTTGAAAAATATATTTGATATTTCGGCCATTATTTAAAAATAATATGATGAGGGGAAGTTTATTTTTATTAATTAAAATTTAACTACTTAGGTAAAAATTAGTTTCCACGATTAAAATGAAAAATGATAACAGTGAAAATTAAAAGAGTAAACGAGATAAAAAATGTCAAAACATGTATTTGAATGTATTTTTGAATATTTATCTAAAATACCCATTACCTAATACATTATTTTCCATTATTAGATCCAATAAACCTTTTAATATAATCCAATACTTTTATATTATTAAAAAATATCATGTTCCCCCCTTATAAAAAGAATTTTCACCACCCAACTTGTATTCACACACTAAGCCTCTTGGATTCAACAAAAATCTTCCAAAATACTCTATAAAACTCATAAAATTGACTATATGTTCTATTTATGAAAACATGTATCTTTAATACTCTATATTTCATGAGTTATTACATAATGGTACACTTTATTCAACACCGAGTGGTCTTGAGGCCTCATTAATTTTTGGGAAATTAGGTATGTGACATAATAACCTAAAACATGAGTTAAAAATCATTATTTAATTACTCTATAACATTTCCTTGCTTTATAATGATCTTCAATGACTACATGAGATAACCTCAAGACGTAAATAATACATGGGTTATCAATAAAGCCTATTAAGTGAATAATCAAGGAATGATATGTTGAAATTGACACATGTGAGTCAATATGAATATCAAGAGGACATAAAAGGGGTGATGATCATAAACATGAACATTAATTAATGATATACAATGAGAACATGATGAAAACATTGGAATGTTAAAGTAACATAAAACATGAAATCATAATTGTAAATCAATGAAAATAACCAAGAAATCACAACATAGTGTTCTTATCATAAACTTACATGCACCGTAAATTTAATATCATGCAATAAAAAAATTACCCAATGCATTACAGGGCTATATAATTTTGGTCCCACCTATCACTTTGATATATTGTACATGAAAAAGTGTAACACGTAGATCATACAACAAAAGGATAACTCCCATCACTTTTAAAACCATGTTTATGTAGTTTTCATTAAATAAAATCAATTCGCCAATAAATGATTTATAGCTTCAACTAATATAGTATCTTTGAGTGGAAACTAGAATGGATATTCAGTAGAAAAATGAGTAGCATGGAAAATCACAGGATTATTTCAGAATCATAAAGGTGTGAATAATGATTTGTAAAGGAGTTTAAAGATATTTAAATGAGTCTCCAGTCACATGGAAGTTTTATGTAAAGCTATATTAATGTTTGAAAATATACCCCAATATGAAAAATTAGACAACTTTTGTAAATTTAAAGAAGGTTATGGAATAAATAAGAGTAGGAGAGGATCCCTAACCTATTGAGGGCCCTAGAAAAAAACATCGGGGGAGCTTTTTCCGATATTGGGTCAGCATGGAAAGATTATATAGAGGTGTGGTAAGATTAAATTCATGATAAAATGGTTTTTATTGGATATGAAATTGGATAATGGGTGTCTTTTTATAGGAAACAAGAGAGGAATTCTGAATTAATTTTTAAACATCAGATTATGAATATATATGATAATGTAATCAAAACTAAAACCGCCTGAAGGTTTTTTAGTTGGTTTCTTCCAAAGGTGAGTATTTTTCATTATTTGAAAAGGATAATAAGTGAACATATTAAATTAATACACTTGGTGATGTGTAAGTGAATAAAGTTTAAAAATAATTGATTTTAAAACCTTCAAATATAATATAAGTTTTGGAGGAAACATTAAGTATTTATAAAATTAATAAAATAACATCAAGGACAACTTATTTTGAAGGGGAAACACAACTTTGGTCATTGATACTATTTATAGTATTTATTACATAACTTTTGGGGTTTCATGATGACATAATAAATACCATATAATTATACATTATTTAATTTAAACCAAAAAATCAATTGGCTCAGCGAATTATGAAAAAATAAAAATTTGATATTTTTGTTGGTGTATTTAAAAAAATATTTATTTTATCAATATAATTCTTTAAATATGATAATTTAATCTATTAAATCAAAAATTTCGATTTATTGAGAAATAATATTTTTTTTACAACAGCAGCTTTCTGATCCTTATAAAAATTTACAATTGACTTCATAAATGTATATTATCATTGATATTTACTAAATATTATTTATTTAAAATGATAAAATATCATTTATTTAAAAATATAAAAAATTAATCAAAAAGATTTTCTTGATTGAAAATATATATTTTCAAAAAATATAATTATAGTTCCATCGTATCAAAATCAAGTTTTAATAAAACTCATTATTTAATCATATTAAAATTAATATAAAAATGGGTAAATATAATCAATTTTTTATTAAAAATAGAATATAAAATAATACTAATATTTTCTAGATATATATACAATTATTTTATAGTGAATTCCCTAAGAGTAAGATATGTGATCTTGAATTTTTCATGTGATGGTTTAGAAAACATGGTTAGGGTCATGATCTTGGTGGGATTGAACTTATCCCCGGAATGGTTTTTATCATGACCCAGTTATTTAATATTATCTTTGTATTGGTTAAGGTCAAAGACCAATGATATTGTCTCCCATAGAAGATATGATAAATGGTATTCATACGATATGCACCTACTGGTCGAGGCCATCACCTCCTTTTTATGTCAAATGGAATAATATTAATGGTCACTATATAATGGATATATTATCAATGGTTATGATTCATAATGGTATTTTAAAAATTAAAGACCATATAATGGTAAAAAAATAACCAAATTAGTAAATCTATTTTCTAAAAGTTAATTTCATAATTAAAATATTTACTATTTTAAAAAGGGAATATAATTTATAAAAGAGAAGGTTGATACTTTTTCCCCATTTAGAAATTTCACCCTAAATATTTTTATACATTAAAATAAATGGGGGTATTATTTTTCATTTGATCATCTTTTTTCCATGTTTTTTCCCCAAACTTGTTGTTCCAGCACAATATATTGACAAGGTGAGTTGTCTTATTTCAAAGAACATTATATCTATGATATAAGAACTTTACCGGATGTTACTCATACAAATAATCATTCTACAGTAGTACCACTAATTTATTTAGTAAATTTTAGTGTTCATGGTGTTTACATTCTCAATAGGGATACAAGTAAAACGTCATCTAATTAAGATAGGTTTTTTGGGAGTGCAAGTTGATTAGGCATCTCTCTGATGGGATCAAGAATCTTGAAGGGGTTGATATAACTGGGAATAAGATTTTCCATCTTCCCAAACCTCTTGAGTTTCTTCCATGGTGATAAATAAAGGAACACATTATCTATAACCTCAAAATAAATGTTTCATCAATGGTTTTATAAATATAGTCTTTTGACCTTCTGTAGATTTTATATAACATTGAATGATTTAAATCTTTCTGGTAATTTCTTAGATAATATCAAGTACTATCATATTCCTCTCCCAGAATTTATCCCAACATGTAGGAGGATGACACCTATTCCCATAAAAAGCCTCATAAGGTTTCATTTGAATGATAGAATGGAAATTTTTGACATATGATAACTCCAATTAGGGGAAGATGATTCACCTAACATCCTTGGAAATTAGTTGAACCTTATATTAATATATACTCTAGTTTTTTAGTGGTTCTCTCATACTAAACAGCCATATGAGGGTGATAAGTAGTGTTATAGCTTAATTATTCATCCAACACTTATTGAAGGCTTCTCCAAAATATCATGGTAAACCCTGGATATCAATCAGAAATAATATATTTTGGAACTCTGTAATGTATTCCCACATCAGTAATGTATATCGTAGCATATTATCGAAAGGAAAAATATTCCTTGACTGTAATTAAATGTGATTAATTTGTAAGTAAATTGGCTACCACCTAGATCAAATTTTTTCCTTCCAATTTCTAGGTGAGTCATATGATGAAATCCCTAGTAATGTTTTCAAATTTCTATAATATTCTAGGAAGCAGTTTTATCATACCCTTATAATTTTTTTATTCCACATTGACATGTTGTAAAACCATGCATCGAGATACAAACTCTGCAATCCCCCCCTTTATATTATCCCATCATAATTTTTTATTGAAATATCAATATACCTTAGTGCATAATAGAATAATAAAGAAGGATGAGCTATATTCATTGTCGAATAGTTCTCTCTTCAGTTATAATTTTTATGGGACACATTTATTGGTTCTAAAATTTATAACTTTTTATTTTGAAAAGATGAACTCCAGAATAATTGATACCATATTTTTTAGAATCTTAGCATATTTTTGTCCCTCCTTGGTCTTTTAAATAATGGATTTTGAATAGTAATTTGATCAATATAGGGTCTAGATCCTTTCATTATTTACTTATCTATTCTTTTCATGTCCATGAATATTGGATACCTTTCCATCCTCATCATAGATAGTGTTGCATGACTCATTCTACTCAGATCATATTCAATTTTGGTCACCTTAAAATGATGTTAAGGGATTGAATATTCCAAATAATTGATCCGATATAACAACCGTAATTTTAAAATATTAAATTCCTTTTATGTGAATATATACATGAGGTTCTAATGATGTGTATATATGTCACAATACTCACTGTAGAGATATTGTCACTAATTCTTCAATGAAAATATCACTTCTTCAAGTTACAAATCATGTGTTTGGTAGTTTTAGTCATGGATATTTTTTTTGAAGGAGGCATAGGATATCAATTTTTTATCTTTCATGTGTTTTCTACCAATAACTCTTTGGATGCTTCAGTGTAAACCACAAATACTTCCCCACTAGTGGGTAATGTGAGCACATGTGCAGTTACTAGCCTCTTCATTTTTTCTTCAAAATAATTATTCACATTTATAATTATAGAAAAACATGATACACTTTCATGAAATATTGGTTTGTGATTTTGACAATTGTGAGAAGTTTCTCACAAATTCACAATATTATCAAGCTTGTATAATGAAACTATAGATTTTTTTTTGATTTCGGTCGTGTAAATCCTTCAATTATCTCATTTTTTGAAGGATCCATACATATCCTTTTTCTTGTGATAACATTCCCAAATAATGTAACTTTATAAATACAAAAAATAAATTCATTTTACTTAAAAAATAACTTTTCCTTTTGTAGATTAATTGGTATCGAATTAAAATTCTTCTCATGTTACTCTTTTATTTTTGAAGTAGATATGAATATAAACTATACAGATTTCCAAAATTATGTAATGATAATTTTTAGATACTCTATTCATAAAGTCCATGAAACGTTTTGGAGCTTTCATGAGTTAGAATGGTATAAATGTGAACTCGTAGTAAGCATACATTGTATAAAAATAAGCCTTGTGGATATCCACATTTGTGAACAAAAATGGAAAAAATCCCAACTATAGATCCACCATAAAAAATTAATGAGCTTCACATATTTGATCGAAAAATTCATCAATCTATATAAGAAAATACGTTTTTATCTTTATGATCTTATTGTGCTCATGATAATCATTAGAGAGGTCCATTTACATATCCTTATTCATGTAAAATATGACTGGTTCAACCCACCGTAGTGAAGCACTTAGGCATATGGGACCTTTTTTTAGATTCCCCAATAACTCGATCTTCAAAGACTCATATTATAAAACGGACATTAATAATTGAGTACTAAATATTAGAAAATACCTATGTATGAACTAGATCGGGAAATAAACTAATTAGGTAGGAGGAAGACTATGAAATTATATAGGAAACATATTAGTTAATTCCCTTGTAATGTTATTGTCTTGAAGTACGATCTTTTTATTAGTATCAATCATTTGAGTAAGAAAAAATTTCTTATAAGAATATAATATCCATACTCGAGATGAAAATACCAAATGATATTCATCCTTCTCCTTGAAATTTTATATAATCAAAGGAATATTCATAATATGCAGGTTCAGTACCTTCTCTTGAAAATTTATATTGGCATAATATTATGAAATCTAATCCATACCCAACATTACATAATGTTCCACTAAATGGAGTACCACATGGTGTTTTGAGAAGTTCAACCTACAAATTTTGACATGATTTGAGTTATATTCTTAAGATGGAACAATTGAAACATTTTTCATCTTCACTGATAACTTGACATTCATGTTTTGAGGTGGTGTTTTAATCGTTATACTAATCTAATGTGATATGAAAGAATGCATAAAACCATAGATAATAACCCATCCTTTAAATCTTTAATTATATTTCTATTCATTTATATCATTTAAAATAGACATAGGGATTAAAAAATTTAAACTATTAAATAATTAAAAGTAAAACTATGATAATTTGAATAATAACTCTTAAATATAATATATTCCATCACCTATGAATTTATAGGATTCAATCTAAATTTTTTCATAATTTATTTACTAATATAAAATATTATTCCCATTTTTATCCCTTTATAAATCTTTTTAAAGTGATTTTGAATTTACCGATGAATATCTCTCGATAGTGTCAAACTAGGTGTGTAGTAAGGCCCAATATCAAACACCAAGTGAAGATCGAGTCTACCTCAATGCACCCCTTTTGGGGATATTATCCCTAACTAAAATTGTTCCCAATCCAAATGTAAATATGGTATCTAAAATAGAATTTATTTTTTTAGAAACCACTTACTCTATACATTACCAACATTTAGTATATGTTTTCTAATTTTTAGTCTTATCTCAATGTCTTTCACTAGAGTCTTTAACTCCTAATATTCATTATAACTTGACTTTCCTATAATATAAATGGTATTAACCCATATCTTTAATACACATTATTTTATGATTTTTACTTAAAGTTACACTTAATACAACCTTATAATATCATGAGGTCTGTAATATTTGGGAAATTATGTGCATAACATAAAACATGAGTACAATTTCATTACTTAAATACTCTGAAACATGCACTTAAATTTGGTGGATATTGTAAAACTACATGGGATTACCTGGGGAAATAAATAAAAAAGGTATGGTTTATAATTCCTGATAAGGGAAAAATCATATAATTACATTATGGAATAAGAAAATGTGATTAAATAGGCATATTAACAGGAAAAAGGAGTGATAATCATGAACATGGTCATCAAATCCTGACATATAATGATAACATTAAGGAAACATAATAATGTGAAAAAAATCATAAAAATGGCATTATAAACAATATTCTTGGATAACTTCCAAGACCTCATAAAATAGTGTTCTTAGGATAACCACTTGTGCAACATAAGTGGAATATCATGAGATAAAAACAATACCCAATTCACTAAAGGGATATATAATTTTGGGCCCACCCATCAATTTCATATGATGTACATGTATAAGTGTTCCCTATGTATCATATAACATATTGTTTTATTTAGTAAATTTTAACCCCAATATTAATTAGTTTTGGTTAAATACATCAAGATACCCAATCAATGAATCATAGGTGCAAATACATGAATAAATTTGAGTGTAAATGGGAATCTGTATTCAGAATAAAATTTTTTATCATGGAAAATCATAGGATGATTTCGGAAGCATAAAAAAGGATTCCCAAATATTCATTGAAGGAATTAATAAAAATTTAATGTGTCTTAAATAACATGGTTCTATTAATTATTGTAAGAGTTATATGATAAAAAACATGAAAACATGAAAACATTGATAAAAAATGTGATAATTTAATGAAGGTAATTGAATAAAGAGGAAGAGAGGATCTCGTACCTTGTGAGGGAGCATCAAAATGAATTGGAGGATCTTATTAAATACATGGGGCCCCATGGAGTGATATAGAGAGGGAAGGGAAAAGTAAAATTGTGCTCAAAGTGTTTTGAGTGAATAAGGAATAAACATTGGGCTTTTTTATAGAAAAATATTGGGGAATTAATTATTTATTTCTAAACATAGGTTTGGGACTATGTAATACAATGTAATCAAAATTGAAAACATTCCAGGGGTTTTCCCAATGTTTTTTTTTTCAAAGTCAATTATTTTTAATTAATTTATATTTCTAGTATCTAAAATTATTAAATTATTTCCCTTGGTGATGTGGAAGTGAGTATTGTTTATAAATAATTGATTTTAAAGAGATAAAATATAATATAGGGTTTAGAGGATTCATTAATGGTTTGTAAAACTAATAAATTATTTTAAAACATTTTATTTTAGATTTTAAATATAATAGTGGTCATAAATACTCTATATTATTTATTACGACACTATCGGGTTTTTATGATGTCATAATATATAACGTATAATTATATTGTATTTAATTTTTACCCAGAAACATGTATGTCTCATAAAATTATGAAACATTCACCATTAGATAATTTCATTAATTATTATTTAAAAAATAATATTTATTTTATAAAATAAAATTTCTAAATTTTAGAATTAACACTTTTAAATAAAAATAACCATTTATTTAAAAAAATGATTTTTTGCAAAAAGTTGTTTTTGACCCCTGTAACAAATTACATTTGTCTTCAAAAAATTATATTATCATAAATATTATATAATAATGTTTTTAAAAAATCAATTATTTCCAAAACTACTAAATTCATAAATATTAGTGTCCCGATTAAATCTATATATTTTCAAAATATACGATTCATGTTTCATAGCATCAAAATTTAATTTTTATTAAACTAATTATTCAATCATTAAAAATTTAATATTAAAAAGTAAAAATTTAATAAATCATTATTATAAATAAAAAAATTGTTATTGTCACAATACATATATATTTATTATGCTAGAGAATGTGGTATGGTTAAAATGTGTAATTGTGAGATTTTCATGGGGGGACTCGGTAAACCTGGTTTGGTTTATGATATCAAAGATCTTGAACTTATCCTGTAAATGTTTTAAATCATTATTTAGTTGATTAATCTCATATTGGTATTGGTCAAGGGATACACCTGTTGATGTTATATCCCTAAAAAGCTCTGATAAATGGGATTCATAGGGTATAATCCTACCAGTAAAGGTCATCACATAATTTTTCTATATAAACTGTAATTTACAATTAAAATTAATATAATAATATTAATGGTTCATATGAAATGATTATATGATTAATAGTTATGATTCTTAATGGTCCTTAAAAACATAATGACTATATAACTGTCCAAAATAAGTAAAGTAGTGAATGTTTTTTCTATTATTCCATTTCTTCATAAGGAACTAACTCATCTAAAAACATGATTTCATTTAAAAAAAATTTGTTCATGAAATTTTTCTTCTCAAAATACTTTCTATGAAATTTTTAATATGATTTTCAAAGGATCACTTCCATAGTGTAAATTATAAATCTCAACTACTTAATTTCTTTTCCTTTACATTTATTTGTTATTATAATTTATACAAATCTAATCTACCAATTATGAAATAATTACCTATATACCATAAGTATTGTTATATATTATTATTTCTATGGGTAAACCATTTTCAACCCTCATCTAAACCTTTTGAAAACTGAAAATGTCACTTTTGTTATGTGTGGACTACCACCTCCATAAACAACCTGATTTATTTTTCATCACATATTTACACATGTTGTTAAAATGTAAAATTTAATAAAAAATGACATTTAAAATACTATTATGAAATCGAATTTATTTCTTACTCCATTTATTCCTCATTTTCTATGTAAATTAATTCTCCACCTATGCGTACGAGCATACTACCACCCCCACAGAAGTATCATATTTCATTTTTCATATAGTCTTTTATTGTTTATAAAAATATCTTAAAATATGATTCAAAACCATAAAAATATATATATAATATAATTATGATTATTTAATAATTATATAATTCTAAATGAATCACTTTCTTAGCCATACTCACCCATAGATGATAGTTTGTTCTTGTTTTCATCAGTTTATAAACTTACTAGAAAATGTTATAAATTTATATCATTGAAGTCTATGGAAACTTAAATACCAGTGTTCTAAAAAATTAATGAGAATATAATTCTTGGTTGATGGTTCTATAATGGTTATATTAATATTTATATTTTTATCATTATACCACTCTTTCATTCATTAAAATTTACCGAAATAAGCACATTACCAACTTCGTCATCACAAATCATAAAAAAATGGTCATGAAATCAAATTAAAAAATTATAAATAATTATAAAAAAATATATTATAGTACCTAATAGTCTCATAATTATTAAATATGAATCTATTAACAAGAATCAACACTATCATTAGAAAACTATTTTTAAACAAATAATTGAAGCCAGTAACATCTGATGATTCAAAAAATATAACTATCAAATATATTTATAATAAATAGAAAGAAATATATTTTTTAAAATTTTATAGGTAGGAATAATGTTATATAATAGTATATTCAGATATTTATTTTTTAAATAGGATTTTTGAGAATGTTAGGATATGGAGGAATAAAACGTGGGGGTGTTTCTTCAAGAATTCTATACTTTGAGACATCTTTTTCTTTATAAATATATTTTCATTTAAATTTTGTGTATACCACTTACTGGATATGTAATACAGTGAATAATATATTATTCATAGCGTTTAATGTTTAACATCATTCTCTTACATTCAAAAGGTTATTTTTTAAAGTATTTCTAAAGTCGTAAGGTGTTTTTTCTTAAATCAACATTTTTTCTTAAGTCATAATTTTTATACATTGAATATAGTTTTAGAAAATTGATTTTCTATATTCATGGATGATATTATAATTAATTTTATAAATATTTTTATGGTAATTTTTAGTTGATTTTCTATTATCCTAAAATTTTATGATTTTATGAATAATTGACATTATCTTCAAATGATAACTTTTTCTCCTATGTCCATGTTCACTCTTCCCTTGAACTTTCTCCTTTATTTCTCTGAAATTAAAATATATCATTTCTATATTTTCTTAAATTTTTTCTTTACTTATTTGAAAATAAATTTTTATTTCAATATATTTATGATTTTAGTTTAAATAAAGGTATTTTATAAATATTTAAATAACATTACCTTTTCTAGTTATACATATTATCTACCACTCTAAATTTCATTTCAAAAAAAATATTTTCTACAGTTCCATTATAAGGGATTATTTTTTAACGTAATTGTTTTCAAAAAATATCACATCACTATTTGGAAAATAATTTTTGAATGGTACCTATAACTTCATCTGTAATGACTACATTAAAAGTATTCTCAAAAATATATTTTTTGGTTTCATTTATAGTTATGACCATTCATATTACAAAGAATCGTTTTATTTTTTTTGAAATGGTTTTCCAAATTAAGTGATTTCTTGATGATTATGAAATGAAAATAAAATATATTTTTTTCAATTTTAATTTTTTATTTTAAAAAGGAATTATTAGTTTCAAAATAAATTTTTGAGGATATAATTTTTAAAAAAGAAGTCTTAACAATTTTTATGTGTTATTGAAGAATGGTTTTTGATAAAAAAATAATAAATTTATTATTTTTTTTGAAAAAATATTTATTTTATTCATTATTTTTTAGAAAAATATTTTTTTATGTATAATTTTTAAATGTTTCATTAAGTTAAAAATATTTATTTTTATTTAAAACATTTTTATAGAGTTATTAATCCTTTTAAAAGGTATAATTTTTGCAATGTGATTTTTCAATAATATTAAAAGTGTATCGTTCATCTCTGTCGATAATCATTGATTTTACTTATATTATCATTGGGATAAGTTCCTCAGAGACCATCCACCTTATTTTTCTAGTTGGATTGTGTTGATGTTGTTTTAATGAAGTTTCCCTGAAACATTTTTCTTTTTCAATGGTTAATTATGTTAAGGTGAAATGATGAATTTTATATGATTTTATGGAAAATTTAATTATGTTTTTCATTATCTTAGGGATTATGTCTTTTAAATCGTTGATACAGTTTGGATATGTGAAATACATTCAATTCATTGATTAAGGTTTTTTATCTCATGATATAATAAAGTGTGAACATACATTAATTTTTTCATAATATAAAGGGTGAGACATTATGGATTACACTCACAACATAAATGGGTATTTTTCAAATATTAATCTTACAACATAATGGGTAATACTTATTTGACATGCTCACAACCTAAAGGGTAATATTTTTTTGATATACTAACATAGGGATTATTAATTATCTTGATGATTTGTACCATGAATTATTATCATGATTTGGTTCAATAACTATTGAATAATTATCCTATGGTCTCGAGTTTTGCCTATGGGTATATGCCTTACGAACATGGTTATGGGTTATGGGAAAATTTTGTTCAACCATATAGTCTATTTATATTGAATGATCATACATGGATATTTCCTTGGGTTGATTAAACTATTCATAAATTAAATTCCCATTGCTATAGGCCAAACCTCTAAGGAACTTATTGGCATGATCTACCAAATAATCGAAATATGTAAAAAAATCCATTCGAGTACGGATTTGATATCACGTAACCTTTCTAAAAGGACTCTATGAATAACTACTCCACCAACATGAAAGAATGGAATACATATAGAATCTATATATTAAAATATTTAAAACCCCATATCGTTGAAAGATAATGAATTTGGTGTATATCCTTTTTGTTTAACATGAGAAATATTCCCTACATTTTTTATGAAAACCCAACCACCATAATAGGCAATTGATTGAGGTTTTCAGTCATTTCCATCCCATCTATGGCCAGGGTCGGGGAAAACCATGGTGGTAGGTCACCTCCAGCCCTCATACAACTATGTTTGGGGTTGGACCATGGCTATAGGAGAACTTTATCCATGTTCATGTTAGGTTGTTCCCCTAGATATATGGATGTAGGTTAGTTTTTCAGAAGTAAATTACATCCAATATTTTAATTTCATATGCCTTTGATTATTCTCCATGGATCATACTTATTATCTCACACTATTATGCCAGGACACATTTATTTCATTTGAAATTACATTTCCTTATATCTGACCTATGTGGAGCTATTATTGTTCTTTGTTATTTTTAATTAGATATTTCTATCATGTTCATGTTTTCTCATATTCTTAGGATATAACACTTGATGACCTTTTGATAATTTTTACCATACTGAGACACTAGTAGAAATAGTGGCTTTAACATAAAATATATGGAATTGATTTTTTATAAACTAATACAAAATGTATATGCATAAATTTTTTGGAGTCAGTTTGAACTTAAACCGATTAAAAAAAGTATATTGACATTTGGACTTAGTTTTTTTAAATGGATTCCAAAAACACAATAGAAATTTACTTATACTATTAGTTCTTAATAAAAAATGATTTCGTAAATGGAAAAAAAATCTATGTTAGTTTTCATTAAAACTGACAGAATAAATAAAAATCAATCATCAGCAGTTTTCAAAAAATCCCATGATGTAATGTTTTTTAGAAAAATTATGATATCACAAAACCCTAATTTTATTAGAACATTGAAACCCTCTCTCAAATCACAAGAAGATCTAAGGTGACCTGGTGATCCAAACATTTATTTTTCATTATTTTCTTCGATATATATCGTTATTTCATGATCTATGGTCTCAATTATTCATCCTCTGTCATTATTTCATAATATACTAAATTATTTCTCTTCTAAAACCATTGATCATCCGATCATCATCTACAGATTTTTTTATTTCTTTTTTTCTTATTTATTTTTCAATTTTACGAACATTTTGTTAGATCTTTAATTTTATGTCTATTCAATGAATTTGAGGGAGAAATTTGAAATTAGGTGTCCATTTTCAATGGTGAGATCTGATTTTTTTTTCTTTTTTATCTTTAGTGTTAAATTATTTACCATTTAGTTATATTGTTGGGTTATTGTTTCAATTGTTTGTATGCATTTGATTCTTATTTATTAATTTTTTTCTTAATGTTTTTTTATTTAGATAAATTATTTAGATCATGTAATTATCAAATGCTTTTCAAAAAATATATTTTCAATGAACAATGATATATTGTGTCATAGTTAATAAATATAATGTAAATCACATGTAATAACAACATATTTTTCACCAGCTAAATTAATACTATCTTCAATACCTTTTGACACATACGATAAGAAACTAATGTAACAACTATGTAATATGAACTAATACGTGTTAGATGATTGAGAATAATAAAATTATAATATCAATAAACCACATGTATATAATTTGAAAATAAAAAATTAATATTTGAACATTCAGAAGATATATAATTTATATTGCAATAGATTTTTTTCAAATAAAATATGTAAACAATGTTAGTAAATAACCTAAAAAATTTATATTGGCCACTTTAGAATTATTGAAATAATATTTCAGTATATAAACTAATATATTAATATTAATTAATTTTAATAAACTTGTAAAACAATATTAAAAATAATAAGTGTTCAAATGGTCATATGGTCATATTCTTTTGAAATAATGTATTATCATTAATTAATATTCATATTATGTTTATGTTTCCCATTTGATTACCCATCATTTTATTGAATGTGTTTATTTTTAAAATTTATCTATTTATATAAATATATTTTTAAATTTTTATATGTTTTAATATTTTCACTGATTATATTGTGATATCAAGTATTGAATGGAACATAATTGGATATATTTACAAACAACCACTAGTGAATAAGAAAAAGGAGTTGATGAATTATTGTAATTTCCAAAATGAAATATTCAAAACATAGATATGATTTAATGTCCTTGTGTGAAGGATTTAAATATGAGAATGTTAAAATCTATAGAAATCAAGGATTGTCTCATTTATTATGGTTTTATCCATAATTATACACATTAGATATAGCATGGTGAAAGAACTGAAATTAAACATCTAATGTTGATGTAAATATTCATAGTGGGGAAGAGGATTGTATTGAAGAATTAATTCCTGATTCAGGTGTTGAAACCATAAAAAATTAAACTATTGAATTATTTCTTGGATATTTTATAAAAAAATTATTCCTAGGTTGTAATCAATTTAAAATTTTATTAATAGTTTTGAGATTAGTTAAATTGAATGTAATAAATAGGTGGAGTGATAAAATTTTATCCATTATAATTGATCTTTTAAATGAGATACTTCCAGAAGGCAACGAGATTCTAGATTCCAATTATGAAGCATGGAAAAAATATCACCAATGGGATTGGGGTATAAAAAGATTCATGATTTTCCCAATGATTTTGTTTTGCATAGGAAAGAATTTTAATATATATCATGTAATCCTTTTTGTGGTACATAATTTTATAAGATATATAGAAAATTCAACTCAGATTAAATCTTAGGTACTGAAATATAACCTCATGAAAAACAATTTTTTATATTATAATGATATCATCCAAAAATTACTTCATACTATTCTAATAATTCAACTATGATTCATTATTAGGTACCGTAATCAAAGAGCCTTATAATGAAATTTTGTACCTTCTAATAATTCCTCAATTGAAGAAACTATTTTGAAAATTCAATTGATTAAAAAATGTTGAGACAACATTCAGATGAGCACATCTCTTATGGTAACTTACGTCACCCTATTAATTCACTAAAGTGGAAGAGATTTGATAAACTATTTCGTGATTTTGGAACTAAATTTAGAAATATCAAAATGATAATGTGTACAGATTGAATGAATCCATAATGTAGCCTAAGTTTCTAACAGAGTCCATGGCATGTTTTATTGGTAGTTTACAACATCTCCCCACATATATGTACGAATAGAAAAATGTTATGATGAGCATTATGATTTATAGACCAAAACAGTTTGGAAATGATATTGATGTGTATCTTTCACCATTTTTTGATGATTTGAAACGGATATGGGTGACATGTGTTAATGTTCTCAATGCATACAAGATAAAGAATTTAATTTTCTGTGATATTATAATGTTCACAATAAATGAATTTACTGCATATAAAATCTTATCTAGCTACACTATTAAGGGGCATAAATCATGTCTAATTTGTGAAGAAGAGACTTTATATTATCAATTACAGAATGGAAAAAAATTAAACTTCATGGGACGTCAAATATTTTTTTGAATTGATCATCCTTATCATAGATTGAAAACATAATTTTACAATTTAGAGGAATATAATATTCCCTTGCGACCATTGTCTATTTAAGAATATAAAAATTGGGTTTAAAATATTGATTAAAAATTTGGAACTAAAAGTATTCCTGGTATTCAAAAAACTCTTTAAGAAATACTTTACCTTTTTTTAACAACGCTATTTAAATTTTTAGAGATATAACATAACATTAATTTTTTCTATGTTGATAAAAACATATCTTATGGTTTGATTGGAACTTTTCTAGACAAAAAATGAAAAAAAAAGATGGATTGAATGCCATATTGGACTTGATATCAGTGGGAAAATATTTGGATTTAGCACCCGTTATGAAAGTAAATAGAACATATTTACCTCTTATTAGTTACACATTAACCAATATTGAAAATATGAATTTTTTTTAGTGTCTTAATGATATTAATGTTCCCATTTATTATTATTCATGTGTGAATAATTTGGTGTTGTTGAAGTATTGTAAATTAATTGGTATGAAATATCTTGCTTTTTATTTATTGATTCAACAACTTATACTAGTAACACTGTGTGGTATATTGCTGATATATTTTAGAAATACTATCATCAGGTTATGTAATTTTTTCAAATCCATTTGGAGAAGTTTCATTGATCCAAACTTGTTAGATGTGTTCAAGAATGAAACCTCTCTTATTCATTTTCAACTAGAAATGTATTTCCCAACTAATTTTTATAAAATAATGAATCATTTGGTTATTCATTTAGTGTGTAAGATAAGAATATGTTCCCCTATATATTTAAAATGTATGTATCCTTTTGAATGATATATGAAAATTTTGAATGGATGTAGTAAAAATCATTATCGACCAGTGGCCTCTATTGTTAAAAATTATGTATCAAAATATTTCATTGAGTTCTATATTTAGTATTTGTATGAAGTAAGGCATATTTTTCACCATATATCATGACATATAATAGTTGATACTGAAGGTAGAGGTATTGTAGGGTTAAAATTAAATTTCATTCCACATGATTAAGTGATGTAGGAACATGTATACATTTTGAATGACAAAAATGAGGTTCAATCATATATATCATTACATATTGAAGATTTACAGTTATGATAACCAAAGTTAAATGAAAAGTGGATGATTTTTTTGCATAAAAAGACCTTTGATTCATGGTTTAAAGAAAAATTCATCACACATATATCTCTATCACAAAAATTGAAATGGAAGGCAGGGGGACCGTCTCTTTATGTGATCACATGGTCTTGTTTTGATATTAATGGTTACATATTTTATAAAAAGTATTAGAAACAAGATTACCATTAAAAATTGTGGTGTAATGGTCATTGATGTAGGAATACATTTTTTGAGTGCAAAAGAAAAAACCCCAATTTCTACATCAACACCATATTTTGGAGTTCTTGAAGACTTATGGGAAATTGATTATAATAAATTCTGAGTCACCGTGTTTACGTGTAATTGAGATACATGTAGTAGAGGCATGAAACATGATGAATATGGGTTTAGACTGGTTCATTTGAAAAGATTTTGTTATAATTGAGGAATCATTTATCGTGGCCACACATGCAAAGAAAATATATTATGCCATTAATTCATCGAATGACTGGTGGTCCATCATTTTTCAAAGGAAATAAATCCATTTGGCTGATGAGGATGATGATGATGTTATTGATTTATATGAGTCTTCTTCACCAATTACACAATTTATAGTTAACAATTACTATAACACAGACAATGAGCATGCAATACGAAATGATCATGCTGAAGTAATATGGGAAAACAATAAATTAATCTCCTAATTAATTTGGTAATTATTTATATTATATTACTTTTTAAAAAAATTAATGTTTAAATATTTAATTGTTTAATAAAAAATATATATTTAATTATATATATTTGATTAATTATTCTATTTTTTGTGTTAAATTTTGATATTCCACGATTATGGTTAAACATTTTTTCATTAAATACCCCAATATACATTATTATATTTTGGTTTAATTTATGCATATGAGAACACCTTTTCAAAATTTGATATTTAAATTTTAAAATGTTTATATCTTTATAGAATTAATTTTTTTATTTAATAGTTCCCCGTACATATTGTTTTGGTTGAAAATCATGACATAATTTCTAAAAAAACATATGCATGCATGCCACTTATTTTACTTACATTTTTCTATTTTTCTATTTTTTAATTACTGACTTTTATAATAATATTCAGTTATACAATAATGTCGTTAAATTTTCCTGTTACAATGAAAGATACTGATAGTGACACAGAATAAAATACCGAGGTATTTTTATAATATTACATTGTTAAATATCCAGTAATATAAATTTTAATTAAAAATAATAATTTTGAAACAATAATTGCATGACTAGTGATGAGCCTTAAGTGGGGGATTCTTCTAATTTTTGTATTCAAAAATTAAATTATTTATTTTCTGAATGTGCCATTACATTTTCACCAAAAATATCACTTTCTCATAGATATGAGAGATTACATATTAGTTTTGATGATAATAATAACGCAACTAGACTAAATGAAATAGAGTTTATCAGCAATATCTGCATGCAAAGCCATTTCAGAATTGTCATTTTATATACTAATTGGATGTTTGTATACAGGGTGTCGATAAATTAGATTAGGGAGGGTGTAAAGATAAAATATATCAATTTATTTATTTTATATCATTTTTTGAATATGATATATTTTAAATGAATAATATTTATGTTTTGAAATTACAGATGGCATTCAATTTTGATGAAAAAAAGTTTTTCAAAATGATTTCATACTTTAGTGGTGCTTTGAAGAAGGAATTTCAAAACAATGTAGAAAAATTATGTGTCTAGAAGGATACAAAATTAAAGCCCATGCCTCAAGTATATATTGTTAGATGAAGATACATGTAAGAAATTTGATTCCACCCAAAATGATGAAACATTTTATCTATGATAAATACATTATATTATATTGTAAAATGTCATAAATATGTGCCTAATTACTTATTAGTTTACTTATTATATAATAGACCTTGAAGAAATAGAGTCAAGACATCCATTTGTATAATGGATACCACCATACTTTATCTTGTGTATGGTATCATTTATTTAAACAAAAAAATGATTGAGTAAAATTTTATTTCACTAAGAGCTCATTCTACTAGTGGTTCTGACGAAAACCAATTATATTCTCCATCTATACCCACCAACCATGATAAAAGTAAAACAGTGAGTATATGAAAAAATGGGAAGAATATTATAGACAAATCTAAGGAATTAGATTAAATAATTGTAAGTAAATAATTAGTATTTTTCTTGAATTTTGATAACATATAAATTAACAACATCAATATACCATTTTCATTTTTCATTTTATGATGAAATTCATGACAAATCAACACATGGAGCTTCTAATCCAAAGGGTGGGATTTAAATCCCACCCACTTATTTAAAATATTCAAAAAACCCCAGTCACATAATTGGATATGAGGTGGGTGTTAGTATTCAAAATGTATTTGGCCATCAATGTAAACAATCAAGAGTCCCAAAAATAAAATCCTTAAAATCTTAGCTGAAGTATATGAAACAATATCTAGGAGATGAAATTAAAGAAGCACTATAGTAGGCTATGTTAGAACAATTGATGAGACAATCACAATCTACATGGCCTTCCTAGCCTGCCTACTCATATCATCCACCTCCTCACATGGACACAAGGTTATATTGTGAGTTGTATACAAGATATCCTGATGTACATAATGTAGAATTCATAGTATTTCATTTTTTAGGGGATTCTGCACATCACCATCCTATTCATATAGGAATCTTAGAGTGTAATTACATGATATTATTGATCCAAATGCAGTAATTACATTCCCTACCATTGAGGTTATCATAGTAGGGGATTATGTGGGTCGTTGTTTACTTTTTTCATCTAGTCATATTCATTATATTTCATACAAGGCATGAATTTTAGAAAATAATTATTATATTTGATGGAAATTTACTTATTGTGTTTTTTTGAAATTGTACTTATATTGGAGTATTTAAAATCAAATGAAATGGAACAAAGAAAACAAAATTTTCAACAATAAACAATTATAGATACTTCAGATATTTCTAATGAGATACAAATTTTATATCATGTTTCATCTTCCTTGGATAATATCAATTTGTATTGGAGGTCATCCGATATATGTGGAAGACACTATTCATTTTGAATTTTTAGAAAATATATCATTGATATAATTAATTTTGAATAAATTAGTATTCATGTGTTGAAATTGTTTTCCTTGTGTGTAAATTGAAATTTCATTTCTTATTTTTTAAAATAAATATGATTTTAATTGACTAAATATACTACATTTTAATTACATATTGACACACACTGCATATTCAAAATGAAACTATAGGAATTTATAGCTTTATAGATTTAGTATTCATTTCAACGTCTCTACTATATGTGTCGAATGAAAATATAGATGAATATATATGTGAGAGGTTGTTAATGATGAATATTGGGTGTTTTCTTCCATTTCATGATCTGAAACAATAAAAAAAATAATTATGAACTAATGTTAACTATAATGTCATTTCCTATGAACTTTTCGTATTGTAGATGGTATTGGATATTAGGCACATTCTTCCCAAGTGAAAGCACCTTATGTTGGTTTTTCTCTTTATTAGGTGGTGTTTATAGAAAATTTTACACCATAATAGACTTTTAAGTTTATTTGTTTTTTATAAGCTCGTTATGTTTAATTATCATTATTTATTAACATTTTATTAGTTTTTATATATGAAAATTCATGTCATGGAAAAAATTAATAAATATCACTTGTCAATATTGAAGCCAAATTAAATCAATTATGTGAAAGTAAAGGTAATTATTACTTATATTAGATATTATTTTTATTTATATATATATATATTGGTTTTTATTATAAATTTAATTTTTTATAAACTATAGTTTCATTATAAAAAAGGTCATGTCAAATGTGGTTATAATGTTCTACAATTCATGTATAAAAAAATCACAATTGGGATAATGACTTATTTTGATTAGGTTACTAATATTAATTATTTTATATTTTCTATCATAGTATTAGGTTTTTTGATATTATATCATTAAATATTTTTAAATATGTTTTATTCATATATGAAATTTGAAATTAACCATATTAAATCATTATTTGCGAACAATTTGTTATGTGTGATTACGATTTAAGTTATTTAAATTCTCTTTTTTTATTAGTATGACATTTTCCAAATAAAAAATGTTCAAAAACAGATTGTTTTGTTATAATAGGTGTTTGAAAATAATGATATAAAATTAATTATTAAACAATAAAAAAAAAGATCATATTGTAAATTTCATGTATATTTTTTTTAATTCAAAATTATAATACAAATGAATAGATAAATTTTTGATTAACTTGTTAGAAGTATGTATGTTTTTTAAAGATTTTTAGTCACTGATAAATGTTGTTTGATAGATGTATAATGTTATTCTATTACAGTGATTTTTATTTTTAATTAGGTGTAATATTTATAATTTTCTAACAAATTCATCATTGTTTCTTATAAAAACCGACGCATAGTCATTTAAAAAAATCGAATGGTTTTCGGCATGGGTTTTTATGAAAACCAATGAAGAAAACCATGTTTGGAATCGGTTCTTTAGTAGTTGGATGTAGAAAATGAATCTCATTAACATTTTTGGTGTCTGTTTTTAAAATTTTGATGCCAAGAAAACTTGTTCTTAACATCAACTTTATAGAGGTTAGATAAAAAGTGACATTAAAATTGAATAAAACAATGTTAAATTGTTTTTTTAACTACTGAGAGTTTGATATCACCCCTTACTTATATTTTCATTTCATAGGTTATAAAGATGATGGTAACCATTTATAACTCTAGAAATGAGTCTATTTTTGTTTGATTACGGATAAATAATCATAAGTATAATAAAATAAGTTACTTTTGTAGCTAATCATCAAAGACAATGTTTTTTTTGGATTGTGAGATTAGTGGGAGATGCATTGTGTAACTTATGAAAGTGATGTAAAATAAATATTTTCCTAGCTTGGGTCACCTCACATGATATTAAATCCTATGTGTGAATTATGTGATTTTAGGACTATACTAAAGAGTATTGGTATGTGGTTCATTAGTTTCTATCAGAGTAGGGTTTAGTTATTTTTTGAGGATTAGTTTAGTTATTTATTTTAGATTCGAATAGTTATTTCAGATACTTGGATAATATTACTTTAATGGGAACCCAATGAATAATTTATAGTATAGGATAATATCATAAAATATCAGTAATGTAGAGATTGTGTGGTTTCCAAATAACAAAATCCATATTCGGATACTAGAAGTGGATGTATGATCTCGCTCTGTTGTACCAATAGTTAATAATAATGAGTATTAAAATAATTTTCACTCAGTTCAAGATTCTTTTTTCTAAATGCAATACATTTTTGACACTCTTGAGGGGATATGATTTAGTGATTCTTATAACCTTTATAAAGAATTATAAATTATTTAAATGGAAGTTGAAGATTAAATATATAACTAATTTGGTTAGAAAATCAAATTGGAAAATCCCTATAAAATATCTATGTTAATGTAAAGTACGTATAGGTTGATCCAATTATGTCTTAGTTGATATGGAAGTGTCATAGGTTTAAAAAATGATTTCATTAGAGAATATGTCTTAAGATTGAGTTTTTATATGATCATTTACTCTCAATTTATTAGATATTGTCAGAGCATTTTGGTTTTAGTATTTGGTTGGACACAAGGTCAGAAATATGATTCTCTTAAAGGAATGTATCTAGAAACTCATAAAATATATATCCTCATAAGGGGGTATATTTGGAACAAATGGTTAAGAGCATCAGAAAATGTGTTTCATGATGTATTAGATGAGTTTCTTAGTCTTAACCAGGATAGTGAAGTTGATATCCCATTAGAAAGTATATTTTAAGTATTTTCTATCTTAATTAAACCTTTAAATATTTAATTTTTCAGAAGCTATTAAAATTTTGATGACACAATTTATTTATTGGGGTAGAATGTAACTACCTAATATTTTACTATATATATTTCTTTTAAATAAATCTAATGTTTCCAGTAGCTTTTTTTTTACATGAACCACCAATAAAAAATAATTCAAGACATATAGGAATATCATTATTATGAAATTATAAAAATAATAAAACCACTTAAAAATAAAATTTATATTACTTAACTAAAATTGGTTACATTTAGTGGATAAATAATAAATTTTACTTAATATTAAAAAGGATATTTCTTTCTCAAATAACTATTTTTTGAAATGTTTTATATTTTATCATAATAAATTAAATTGACCAACTTTAAAGTCTTATTATATTCTAACTAATAAATTAAAATTATTTAAATTAACGATTGATATGAAATAATACTAATAATTCCTAAAATGACATTTTTAATAAAAATAGTTTTCCTTAATTTTTTGTTTATTCAATTAAAAAAATGAGAAATTTTAAAATTTTAATTTGATAAAAAGAAATTAATTATTGAATTAGTCATGTCAAAATAATCATAGGATGATTTTTGGGGTTATTTGAGAAAGAATGATTTTATATGAATAGTTAAAATTCTGTTTTTATTAATACCATAGAATTTTTTTCACTCCCTCACGATCCAAGCATAACATAAATTTTTTATAAAAAAAATTCAAAACCATAAATTTTTTAAATACGTAAAATGACTAATATGAATGTAACATTTTGATTTTATAAAACCCATGTATAAATTTATTTTAATCATACGTTATCATTAATTCCTTTAAAACAGGTTTAATATTTTAATTTTAAATATTCTTTCACATGGTGGAAATATGTTTTGGATTAAATTTAATGTCACATAACTAATATTTGGTTAATAATAAACCAATTAATTTTTTTAAAATCAATATCTTTGATACTGTTATCTTAAACATAAATTTTAGGCACAAAAATTACGTCTTCTAAAAAATAGATTTTACACAATATGAGACTTAATAGTAAAAATTAATTTTATCATTAATAAAATTTTATTTGAAAAAAAGAATTTTCTAGACAATTTATATGAATTATTTAATAAATCTACTTTTATTTTTATTCATTAAATGTACATTTCTTATGGAAATATTAGTTACCATGGTAAAATGAATGAATGGAAAATATGAAAAATATAAGTGTAAAACAGGGAAAAACGTAGTTAAAACGTATGTGAAAAACTATGGTAAAAGAATTATTTACATTAAACCTTACCCCAATATATTATATTCTATAATTTCATCCAATTTAAATTTTACTTTTATCTTTAAATTTTAAAATATTATAAAAATGCCACTCCTTATCCTTAAAAGTAAAGTCATCACAACCCAAATTCTCTTCCCACCCCAAAAATATTTGACTCAACTAAATATATCCAAATAAATCCCCAAAACTCCTATAAAACATTATATAGAATTTTTTCTTCTCAAAGTTCCATATATCAAAGCCCTAATCCAATTTTGAAATTGTCCCTTCCAAGGTGTAAGGTAAAATTTTCAATTACCCGTTTTCTGTTCCTTTTTTCATTTAATTATTCTTCGAACTACTCTAAATATAATATACCCTAGTTGAAATAATTAAATAATAATCACAATTTTAGTTCAATTTTATTATTCTTATTGGGTAAAAATTTTATACCATCCTATCAACCATTTGAAAAATGAAAATTTCCCTTGTGTTATCTGTGTTCTTCTTCCTTCATATGTGACATGATCCATTTTTCGTAACCACCTTACATGGATGGTTAAATGGGGGTATTTAAGAAATAAATATTATATTTAACACATTATTGAGAATATTAAATTAAAAACCATCCACTATATTACTATTTTATAAAAGTAAACAAATTTGGCACGCACATGAATATTTCGAACTACCACCTCCGCAAACTGGCATAATTAATTTTTCATCTATACATATATTCTTTCTAAAACTCTCTAAACATATGATTCCAAAATAAAAAAACATATAAATAATAATCTGTTATTTATAAAACTATCTTAAAAATTATTAAACACTATATAAACATATAAAAAATTTCATTATGCTTCTTTAATAATTATCTTATAAAAAAATAATCAGATTCATAAATATAATCACCAAAAGATTATAACTTGTACTAATTTGGCTTAAGTTAAACACCAAATTAAACAATGATATAAATTTATATTAGCAATGAATATGAAAACAAAGATAATAGTAATTTAAATTAGTGAGAAAATAATTTTGGTTCTATGATTTTGGAAGGTAATATAAATTTTTAACAAATTATTATTGTTCAGCCATTTTCTTCATTAAAAATTATTTGAACAAGATCATCTATGACATTATCATCATGAATCATAATTAAAATACATATTAAATAAAATTAGAACATAATAAATTATTGTAAAAATTGAATTTAATTACCTATAGTTATCTTATCATAATTAAGTTTTAATCTATAAACAATAATACACACTTCCATTACTAAACTAATACAAAATAGAAAATCTATGCTAAAGACATCTAATGATAAAAATAAAATATAACGAAATATTATATTTTTGAAAAATACATATAAATGATGTTTATAAATGTGTATAGGTTTTAATAAGGGTTTTAAATAGATGATTATTATAGTAATTTTTGTTATACAATAGGTTATGAATATTTATTCCAATTAGGAATAAAATAAAATAGTGTTTTGTCTCAATTTTTATTGTTTGATATATGTTATGTTTATACAAAAAATTAAATTTAAATGGTGTGTATAAAGACTATTGGATATATAATATCATTAAATATATTTTATTCATGTTATTTATGTTCAATTTAAATCTATACCACATTCATTGGGTTATAATTAAAATTATTCATATGTTATAAGTTATTTTTCTTGACTCAACTTATATTCGTAAGATAGAATTATTCATCGTTGAATAATGTTTTATAAGAGTGATTTCTTTAGTTAATTATTGATATTATAGTTCCTATATTCCATATTTTTTGGGGTAATTGGAATGAAAAGTTAATTTCTTCATAATATTTTATAATGTTAAGAATAATTCTAAATATCACTCAGTGAGTTTTTCTCTTCTATTTTCATGCCTACTCTTCCCCAAAATGTTCTATATTCTTACATTGAAATCCAAATATATTTTACTTATGGTAATCTTTAAAATTTCATTTAAATCTTTTAAAATGAAATATGTATCAGACTATTTTCTATTTGGATTTCAATAAATGTATTTTAGAAATAATGGGAGGATTTATCCATTACAAATTGTACATTTTGTCTTAAAATACACATTTACTTTGATAAGACCTTTATACATTTCCCATGGATCCATTATCATAAATTAATTTTATAAGTAATTTTTTGGAAAAAATTACACTCCACCTTTTTGTAAATTACCTTTGAATATGACCCATAACATCATCATTAAGAAATATGAAAAAATGTTTTCTAAAAACTCATTTATGGTTTCTTCCAATATTATGAGCATATGTTTTAACCTATATTTCATTCCATGGTTTAAAATGGTTTTTTAAATGATGTTAATTCATAATGTCTATGAAATGTAATAGAATAGCTTTATATATTTCAAATGAAATTTTTTGATTTTTAAAAAGGTATTCTTGATTTAAAAATGTATTTTAATGGATTTTCTTTCTTAAAAGAAGGCTTTATTGTTTTTTTGTATTATGAAAGAAATTTTTTTTAAAAATATTTCTTTTCTGTCTTTTTTCAGAAAACCTGTTTTGTTTTTATTATTTAATTTTTAAATATTGTATCAAGATAAAAAATTTTCATTTTAAAGAAAACTCTTTCATAGAGTTTTCAAGCAATTCAAATCCTATATTTATTCTTCTTTTTAAAATTTACATATCCAATAAAAATAAATAGTTTTTTCAATATATTAAAATATCCATTATTATTATGGATAAAACACATGGGATATTTTCTTATGATATCATCCCCCTTATTTTTCAGGTTGTCTTATGTTGAAGATGTTTTAATGAAATTTTCATATATCTTATTTTTTCCCATGGCTTAATTATGATTTTATAAAATAATGAATGTTTTTTATCATATGACACAATTATGTAGGGTTTTCATTATGTGGGGGTTTGAAAGTATTAAATCCCAAAGAGTGGTTGGTTCCAAAAAAATCCATCAAATGTATTCTTTAATGTTTTATATCTCAAAAGAGAGTGAAGTAGGGACATGATTGTATTTTTTTCAACATAAAGGGTGTGCATTATTGGGTTAAACTCATAACATAAAGAGAGAGTATTCATGGATTTTCTCATAACATAAAAAGTGGGCCTTATTTGATATTCAAATAATATATTTAATTCTTATTTTTTTTACTATAATTATTTATCATGCTATGATTCAATGAAATATAATATTTCTATGTCATATGATGTATGTTTATTATCTCACACACTTAATTCGTGGTACACATTTTTCCGGTTATGATTACAAAACATTATATCATAACTTATGGAGATATATTATTATTTAATATTTTTTAATAAGATATGTTTCCCTATATCATGTTATTATCTATTTATATGATATAACCTTGATTAAAGGTTGATAAGTTTTCCCTTAAGGTACATTTTAGCTCACCCATGTTTATGTTTCAACTACACATGTTGTGAAGATGAATGTGTCCTATGAGAAGTCTGTAAGGGATACATGTGTGATTGGATTATTTATAATTGTTCGTATGTGTTATAAAATAAGAAACTGATCCTCGCATACACTTAACTCTTCATACATGGGATTGAGTTATTATTTCAATATATAACAACGTGATTAAAATAGAGTGATAATTGATTTTCTCCTCTATAAAACCCCTATTTTATTTACCAATTATCTAATAGAATATCTATGTATATCATTATATAAATCCATTTTATCTTAAACATTAACTCCAAATAGATAAGATTTCGAAATCAAGTTGGGGTGTTACCAATACCTCTATTAAAATTAAGATTTATGTTCCTAAAAATATTTGTGATAAGTTGAATAAAAACAATAATTTTTCAATTCTATATCATTGGGCTTGAAATAGTAATGGTGGTCACTATTTTATTATGAATTATGTATCAACCACACATTTTTTTAATCCCCATTGAATATTGATAGTATTTTCAAAAAATAGCAACGTTTATTATTCTTTATCACTTCTCATATAACATATTCTTAATTTCTATGTGTTTTGTGTCTAATGATATCACTCCTCCAAGGCTTTTACATCATAAAAATGGCCATTTCACTTTTCTTCTCTCTATTCTAACATATCTATATTCCAAGAAGAACCTAGAATACGAGTCTTTATCATATCCTATAATTTAAAAAATTCGAATGCATACTTTATATCACTAATTTGATTATGTGGTTTTACTATTCTTATTACATCACGACCATTATGGTATCTACCACACTAAATGATTCCTTATTTTAGATTTAAAATTTTCATGTAGACCATAACATCACCACTTGGGAACATTTTGATCATCATTTTATCCCCTACCCAATCCTTAAAGTTTGATATCTCTTATATAATTGTGATACATATATCATTTTGGTCATCATTTTCTTCCACCTTTTGAATAATACAGTTGATGTTTAATACAAGATGTTTCTCAAGAGATGATAGACAGTAAAACAAGGTATTATATTGTGTAAAAAACTATGAAAAAATTAATTTTACTAAAATAGAGAAACACAAAAAAAACATGATGGTTATATAAGAAATAAAAATTACAATAGAATAATATAAAAAATATCATGCTTAATTTGGATGTAAAAGTTGACTAATATTATGTTGAAAATTGTGGTATTGAGCAGTAAAAAGAGGCTTTTAGAATATGTCAACCAATATTAATGAAATAAAATTATAAGAGAGTGAGATGTGGTCGCATTGATGTTATTATGATAAAAATGAAAATAATTTTTTATATTATATTTAATTTCATGAATAAACTGGGATCTTGTAAATATAAATGGATGCTTGATTACAATATGATAAAAGAAAAAAATTAATTTTATCGACCAAAATCTCAAGTAAATGGTGAAAAATCCATGAAAATTTAGATATAACCCAGATAATAAATCAATATTTAGCTTATATAGATGATAAATAAATATGTGAACATATTATTCAGCTTCTAATATAAATTATTTCCACTCAGTAATATAAAAAACGACTAAAAATGTTTGTACATAGAAAAAGAATCCCAATAAATGTTATAAAATCTCATGTGAATGCTGTGTGAAGAATCATTCATCAAAATACCATGAATAGGATGACTATACATTTATCTCAAAACATGTATATTAGTAAAAATTTGATATAAAAAAGGATTCATATTTAATTGGATAATGTGTATAAAATTATCACCTATATTTTTCCACATATATAGATGAAACTTAAGCATTAAAAAAGGCTGCTATAGTCAGTTTGATTTGAAAAAGTTTTATCATCTGTATACATGGTCTTAAGATGGGAATAAAATGGAGTAGTTTCCTAGGTTAGTGAAGAAATATCAGATTCTTCACATAAATCCATGTTGCACAACCACTAGAAAATTATAAGACCATAATATAAATAAAGGAACTCAAACCTGAGGAATAAAATAATGTGTACCCAAATTCTTTATCTAAAAAAATCATGAACAAAATACATTAATGTAGTAATTTCATTTATATCATCCCCATAAATCAGTAAATCATCAATAATAACACAAATAATAACTATAAAATTCATATATTTTTCAATGAAAAGAAAATGATCAGGAGGGGAATGAATATAACTTTTATAATGTTGATATTAAGAAATATTAGCAGACCACATATGTGAATCATGTTTAAGTCCACAAAGTATTATTAAAATATGATATTATGAGAGGAGGTTTTATATATATTTATTCATAAATATATCTACATAAAAAACAAATTATTAGCATCGAACAGAAATAATGGAAATTGATTACTGTATTAACAATAATAACTCTTATAATGGTTAAATTAAATAATGGAGAAAAAGTTTCCTCAAAACCAATTCTCTTTTTTTGGGAAATACTTAGAAAAATAAATAATCTTTGAATTATTTAATAAACACACCAGAACGTATCTTAACCTTATAAATCCATTTAAATATTATAGGCGTATTTACATTAGGAAATTTAACAATCTCCCAAGTCTAATTTTCTTCTATACTATAAAAATTCCACATATAAATTATATTTACCTCCAGTATCAGAAAATTCTTATGATTATGATTGAAATTCATAATCATGAAGTATGTATTGAAATTGATTCTGATCACATTGAGAGAGAATATGGGGAAATAGTCTAAAGAGTATAAAAATCATCGGTGATGGTATGAGGGCTTAAAGTTCAATCCACTTTACAACATTCATTAGAAAAAGTGCTTCAAAAATAATCTTGTAAATGTGAATGAGATTTGGATATTCTATTAGACCTTCTAATTTGTGAAGATGAGTTCATATAAGTGGGTAATGTAGGTTCTAAATATAATGATAGAGGAGACATGGATGGTGTTGGAAGTGGTGAAAATTATGAAACGTGAATATTGATGGTATATAAAATATTTAATGGAAGATAGTCATGAGGAGTATTAAAATTAATGGTCAAAAAAGAAAATATTTTCTCATAAAAGGAAATATTTATAGAAATGTTGATTCGCTTACTAATATGATTTATAAATTTTTAAGCCTCTTTCTAAAAGGGTGACTAAAGAATAATCCTAAATGATCATGATAATTTAATTTATCTGTGGTTTGAAATTAATTGGAAAAGATTAAAAAATAAAAAGGAATCAAGTGGTAAAAATAAGTAGGTATGTTAAAGAGAAGTTCAAAGGGTGTATTACAACAAAAAACTATATCAAGTATTTGTTTAATGAAATAAATATAATGTAAAATAGATTGAATCCAATATATTTTTTGAGGCATGGATTGGACAATAGGGGAATAAGAATCTCAAAAAATATTTCTACTCTTATATTCGACAAGATCAGCCTATATTCAATGATTTTTAGCGAGATAAAGAGAAATATTCATAATTTATATGGTAAAAGCTTGAATATTCTAACTTATGACCATATTATTGCAATGATTTCTATAAAAGAAAAAATGATATTGTGATTTAGGATTGGGAACATCACTTATAAGAAAAAAACTTGTTCTTAGGAAAAAAAGGTAATTATCATCACTCATTTATAGGAATAAAATATGCTTCCTTTAGAAATTTTCAAACGAATAATTATTCCACACTTATTAGAAGATCTAATGAATAAAGGAAAATAATGATCAAGAAATATATCACCAATTGAAGAAGATAATTAATTTGAATATGAACATATTGATGAACACTGTATAAAAGAAATCTAGGATCCCTTTAATACCTTGTTTCTTATGATATGAGATAAAGGATAGCATTATATTATAATACATGAAAAATCATTACAGAGAATCCTTTTTATTAAATAACGAAATAAAAACAAATTATTGAACATGTAGAATAAAAAACAAATATAATATAATATTTTATGAAACACATAATTTAATCCATGAAATAGTCATTTCAATCCTCACTGTAAGAGTTTAGATCTCATCTCGTAATTTTCATAGCCAGGCTCATTCCAATCCCTAAATATATTATCATTTTAGTCTATGCAATTTATTTGGACGTTTTTTAGGTTCTATGATAATATTTTTATATATTAGATTATTAATCAATATGAGGATACTTTTCTAAGCCATGCAATGCGTAATTCAGTAAACCACAACCCATATTTCATTATTACCACATTAACTCTTACTTCACCTAGTTTTTTGGTTAATAATCTATGACTCCCCTAGAAACATCATTTTTTTTGAAGAAATATTTTTTCCCCAATTGTATGTAATTTTCCTACCCTTTTTTCAAAAATTACATCCAAATATGCATGATTTTTTGTTATCAAATCAACCCACACTTAAACTCTTGATTATCCTCAAGAGCATATATCTAAGTCACTGTAATAAAAATTCATCATATACAGACATTAAAAAATAAATACAATAATACGAAACAGGTATCACGAAAGAATAATATTTAAACCATCACATGATAAATATTCTTCAAAACCTCCATTTTAAAAAAAATTAACAATGAATTTTAATTTTTTGTCTTTAATTGATGATAAGTTTCCTCTAGACCATTCACATATCTAATTATATTATTAGTATCCATCCAGGCTTGTTATCAATTATACAAGAAAAAATTTCTCTAAAATATCATTTAATTTTGAGTTATGCTCAATCATAAATATATGCATTTTATCTATAGGCATGAAGGATGTCTAAATCTCTAGTCCATTACAACCAATTCCACTTTATATAGTAGTGAATTTTAACAACATTACATAAAAGCACTGATAATAGTATAATGTTATCAGTACTAATTAGAAGCACAGATAAAGGATGACATATATATATGTGCTAAAAATCCCTGATAAAATTCTACTCTTATCAAATCATTTATTAGCACTGAAAAAAGTACAATATTTATTATTGCTTCTTAGAAATAATAAATGAAAAATTTTATCTATGAAAAATAGCGTTATTAAAAGGTATTTTGAATAATCTAATTTTTTTATATTTTTTTAATATAATTTATATGACAATAGGTTTATATTTTTATTAATAATATATTTATATATTAATGTTTATACTTATTTATAATAATCAATATAAAGAATAAATATATTTAATTATGTATTTATAGTAATTGATAAAGTAGAAACATTGTATCTATAATTCGATGAAGAGAACATATTGGGTCCTCATTCAAATCTAAAATAGGTAAGAGTAGTGAACTATGACCCATTCCATCACACATGTGGTTTATTTCTGCCTGATTGATCTTTCTTATTAAATTTTTCATACACATAGAGACGTAAATATATATACGTAATCATATATATATATATATGTATATAAATAGTAATTTTAATAATTAGTAATATGTATTTTGAATCTTTTTTGTAATTATTTTTGTATTTAATTAAATAATAATGTATTTCATTATTATAAAAAATTCTAAGGTTAATAACAAATTTTATATTTTATATATATTTAATGAAATACATTCAACAAAAATTAATAATAATAGTATTATTTATTTATTAATATATTTTTATATGTTTAAAAATCATTTAATTAATGTTAAGAATTCTATTTCTTAAAATATTATTATATTTTAACAATTTGATCTATATATTTTTAATATTATTTAATTTAATCGTATTTATTCATTTATTAAATTTATTAATTTTGAATATTTTTTCAAATAATTATTGTTATAATTTTTATAGAAATTTATTTCTTACATTTTATGATTGTTAATATGTTCATAATTAATATGATTAATATTTATTCATTTTTATTCATTAAGATTTTATTACTTTTATATATTTAAAATGAATATAAATAATATATTTAAATGAATTTTTTTTTAATTTTAAAAATTTAAATTTTAATATAATTAATTTTTAATAAATTGGTCAATTATGTAATTTATATTACATAATTTTTTTTAATTTTTTTTACATTTTTATTAATTTTTAATGTGTTTTTAATTCTTGTAATTAATTTTTCAAATTCACTATTTATAATATTTTTTAATTTATTAAATTTATTCATTCAATTTTTATATAATTTTAATTAATATTACTTGTTTCTTCTGAATATTTTTATTTTTTAATAGTATTTAATTTATTGATTTTATAATATTTATTTGTGTACATTTATTAACAAATTTGTAGTTTTTAAAATATGTTTTTTCGTAATATCACTAATATATATTCATTTTTATCTATTGGTTTGAATATCTTTAAAATGTTTAAGTTCTCTATAGTTTATTTATTTAATATAAAGTATTTATATTATTTTAATTTAAATAGTTAATATAATTTTTTTATAATTTTTTTATTAATATATTTTATATTAATTATTTATTTATTTACGTTTGTTTGTAATTCCTTTAATCAAGGTTACAAATTTAATTTTTTATTTTCTGTAATTCATTCAACATTAGTTATTCTATTTTTTTTGTTTTTGTCAATATTAGATTAAGCACTGATAAAATTATATTTTATCCGCACTATAAAATAAATAGTGGTAAACACCACTTTTTTCAGTGATTTTAAGTCCATATTATGTTATTAATTTGTCATGTCTAAAAAATAGATAACAAAATCATTAGTTATGACTACATATATTATCACTGCTTATAAAATGTGCTTTTATGAGAAATTTTCATTAAATGCTAATAAAACCGATTGAAAAGTTTAAAATTAACCCTAAAATATTTCTTCCCCTCCCTTCACATTCAATTTCTAGGGAAAACAATCATCTACAGTAGTCATAGTCATTTTTTGAGAAAATAAAACCTCAAAGCCATATGTATGAAATTTCAAACCTATTTTTAAGGATTCTAAATATATCTTTCTTGTTCTTTTAAATATTTTTTTGTGTTTTTCTTCTCTTTTCCATTTCCAGTAGTCAAACTCATTTATTTTGGACAAATAAAACATATTAATAAAATATATGAGTTTCTTATTTCTTTTGAGGATATTCATTCAATATATCAAGTTTTTTATGGTTTTTTGAGTTTTTCTTTATATATTCTTTTATAATTGTTCTTACCCGACATATTCAATTGTAATCAACTTTTTTCATTTTTTTACATTTTTTGGTGAATCAATACTCTTAGAGTGATTTCAATTTTTCTTCATTGATTTTTCTTGATTTTATAGAATTTTATGTTGTTATAACTCATTATATATATAAATATATACTATGGAAATGTATTTCCTACAAAATAATTAAAAAATTATAATTTGATATTAATCTCTATTTTAAATGGGATTCAGTGGAATGTAACTTTATATTGACTTCATGTAAAATTAATAACTTGGGTATTTTTGGGGTAAGAAATCAACGTTTGTAATTTTTTTTAAAAATATAGACCTTATAAATATTAATGGATTCAATATTATTCATTATAATATGGTTTGGGTCAATCAAATAACTATATTATAAATGATAATGTTCTAAGAGTATGATTAATGGTGTTTTATTGAAACATGACATGAGATATGAGGTTTTATTTGATAAATAGATGTGTGTGTGTGTGTGTTTTTTTTTTATTTTTTATATGTATAAGTATAAAATTATACATATTTTTGTTATGTTTTCTTGAGTATTTATAAATCTATGTGTGTTTATGTATATACATACTTATGTATTTAGTTTATATTATAATTCTATCCACATATTTCCATGAAAATAACTTTACAAAACCAGCCTAAATCATTACATAATCTAGTGTATCTAGACCAAATTTCACTTCATCCATTCCCAAATATCTTTTAGGATTATAGTTTTTGAGAATTAGGTTATTATTATGACATAAAAAAACAATAAATTATATGGTGGATACATATACTCAGTATCCATTTTTTCCATAATACAAAACCTTTATAACAAAACATATTTTCTTTGTATGACTTCATGACTTTCAACATGGATTATTAATTTCCCTTACGCATCCACAAACCATTTGAAAATATTTTTAAAAACATGTGATAAACAAAAAAAATCTCATTAAGGGATATAAAAGAAATAAAGAAACCATCATTCCATGAACACTTATAAAACATTTTCTTCTTCAAAATTAACAACATGTTCAAAATAGATCATTTTTAAACATGAAATCATCTTTTATACCCAATAATTTTCATTAAACATTCCATTAATAATATTTAATGTGATATAACCATATAATTTTTTCTTCACTAATTTCAAAATCACATGATAACTTTTTCTCAGACATATACTTTTCACTCTTACTTATGGAATATCAAACATGATTAAATTTGGATTAACCATCACAGCTACTCATAGAGTACCTTCAAGGTAGAATTTTTTACATTACCGTAGAGTAACCATACCATGTACTCATGGATTAACCATCAAATTTAATCATAGAATAAATATCGCAATATATTCCCATTATCACTTAGGAGAAACACAACCAGTAAACTTAGTCCCATATTTGAAATGACCTTATGGTTGACTTCCATACCCAATTCATTGTAGAGATATCACAGACCCACCCATATTTAGTTTATAATGAAACCACCCATCATCATAAAAAACTTCCTTGATCGATAAGGTGATATATAAAATCATGTATCATAAAAACATTTCTTGAAGAAAATAACTTTTTTATTTCCAACCACTTATTAAAAAATATTTGAAATTATATAGGAAAAAATTTTATTTAAAAATAAAATTGTATATTTTTAAATTAATCTTCAAATAAAATATTATTACTAATGACTTTAAGGCTTTTTCATGTCATAATAGTTAAAAAACATTCCTTATATACTTTTTTCAAAAAAGTCCTAAAGTGCGTCGTTTGGAAAATGATAAAAAGATTCCTTTAAAACCATTTTGTAAAATTTAAAACATGGGTAAATTAGAGTTTAAAAAACATAAAATAAATGTAAAAAAGTTTTGTAAATTAATTTTAGAAAACATAGATACAGAATAAAAAGACAGTTTTAAGGGGAACTTTAAAATATGATATATTATAAAAGGGAATCCCTCACCTCGAGTCTAGCATGTCATGCATGTTCTTTTTCATCATAAATAATAAAATATTTAAATATTATACTTTATTAAGAAACATTTAAAATTTAATTATTGTTTCATTTTATTTAATACGATGCTATACAAAATTATTTAATCAATTAAGTTCACATCAGGTATTTTGATTGCATTTGGCTCGTATATCCAAAATGACATTTCCAGGTTAACTATGGTCAAAGATGTCATTATTCCATTATATTAAAATTAATAATCATGACATAATTATAATATTTTATATTATTTATTATTTTCTAACCAATCATGAATGAGGGTTATAAAAAATGAACTACATCACAATTATGGAGATGGTTGGTCGTTCATACGAAAGAGTAACGTTTCCATTTATTAATGATCATTATGGAAAAAAATTAAGTATTATTATTTTTTATAGAATGATAATCACATCATATATATCATATTATTACATTAAATGTAATTTTATATTTCTTACATGTGATTTGGTGATGAAAAAAAATCACATCCCTTCATGGAGATGGTAGTCCACACTTACACACGAACGGCGCTATCATTTTTAAATTAATATAAATATATTAAGTTAAATGATATATTATTTATTAGAATGGAATATTTTTCATTAATAACATATGTAAATATTAATTCTATCATTATAACCAATCTTGAGATACGGTGGTGGAAAATTAATTTCATTGGTTCACAAGGAGTTAGTCTTCTGTACACATGAACATTGAATTCCTCTCTCATTTGACGGATCTTGGATATGGATATAGGTTATTCAATTAAGATAATATAATCTTAGTATATTTAATATAATTATTTTATTTTATCATCTTGTTTAAATAAAATTTGAGGTAATTTTAATTAGAAACAAAACTGAAACATACAGATAAATTAATACGTCTTCCTTAGAAAATCTCATTTTTTAAAGCATTAAGACCTCTAATTTTGGTATTATTCAAGAAATAAAGCCTCTATAATGTCAGCAGATATTTTATGATTGTACTTTAGTAGATATTTTCAAAACTAAATGGGGTTTTTGAGTAAAAATTAATGACATTAATTGGCGACTTTTACAATAGAAGGGAAGGGACCTCTTTCAATTTCATAAAATATTAAATTAATATAAATTAATTTTAAATATAAAATGGCTACAAACTGATTTTTTAGAATATATGATTTATATGGTCTAAAATACCATCATTCAATAAAAATTAGATAGATTTTTACTATTTTTTCATATATTTTACTTTTTAACCACTCACTAGGCCTTTGTAATCCTACGATGTTGAAAATGTTTTTTACTCTTTAAGGGTTATTATATTTGTTATAAATTAAAAAAAAGACCATTAATACATTTTTATTTATATTGTAAACCATATAATAAAAAAAATTATAATCCAATTTTTTTATCAATTTTATATCATTTAACAATTTTATATCTATTATAAAATATCTATAATGTCAATTTTATAACTATTCATTACATTGGCTTTAAAAATTTCAAGAAAAAAATTATAATCTGAAATAAATATTTTAAATCATCCGAAACATTCAATTTTTATTTATAAAATTATTTAATCTCACTAATAATCCCAAAGATTAAAAATTTTGTTAATTTTAATATCATTTATCTTATTTTCAATTAATTCAATAATTACTAAACTAGTATTTTGAAATAATTTATGGTAATTAATTATTACTTAAATTATTAAAACAAATCACCATTTAGAAGGTAAAACATTTAAATTTTATTGTAATATTTACATTAGAACATATTCTTTGGTTAAACTCTATTCATTTACAAAAAAATGAGTGTAATGTTTTTTAATTTTCTATAAATAAATTATTATAACTTCATAATCACCCCAAATGTAAAAGAAAGGTAACACATTAAACCTTTTTATAATTATGGATGAATTATAAATTAAAATTAAAATTTATTCAATTGTTATGTTCATTTTATAGTCATTATCATTTTATTTCTAACCTGTAATTACTTAATTTACCGTTTTCCATGATAAAAGACATTAAAAAGGTTACTATTGGTTTTGACTAAAAATAGAAGAGGGATATTTAATAAATTTGGACCTAAAAATTAAAAATATGGAATGAAATTATCCATATTAAAAAATATTTAATTTGAATATTTTAATTCACAATTGGATCTGTAAAACATAATGAAAAATAGATTTTTTTTAAAAATTGCCTTTTTAGGTATAAAATGTTTTTATAATATATTTAAGTATAAAATTCATTTAAAACCATAATTGAGAAACTATAAATAAAAAATAAACAATTAAATTCTAATAGTAATCTAAAATATAATTTTACATTGTAAATTATTTAAAAGAAAACACAATTTTCAATAAAAATCATTATTTTCAACAACTCATTGAAAATTCATTATTTTCAACACATTATCAAAATTAATCTTACAGTAACTTTGAATTTATGAATTTAAAAACGAAAATAAATTTTCTAAAAAAAATTCTAAAATTTATAGAAATTATTTTTATTTTTCACTCATAAAATGAAATAAGCCCCATTTTTTAAGAAAACATACATTTGAAAAATAAAGTACCTTTACTAAAAATTGAGTAATTATTTTATAAAAAACGTTCAACACATTTATTTTGAGTATGAAATTTATATTTATTTCATAAATATATTATTATTACTCACACAAGAATTTTTTAAGGATATGTTATAATAGTCCAATTTAAATAATAATATTCCGTTATTCATTTCGTATTTATGTTAAATATCTTGTACTCCCTTAAACCTAGTATTTTTTTAAAATATAATGATATTACACTCTCCCTGAACTCTGGATAGAAAAACATGGGTTTTTATTTTTCAAAATACTTTACTGAAATCCCACAAAGTAAATTTTATTAATTAAACTTTCACTTCTAATGATAGAAAATGTATGTATGAAATTCATCTAGAATAACACATAACTAGGTTTCGATATAGGAAAAAATTGGTGGGAAGTGAAAGCATTGATATAAAAAACTAACTCTAAAAAACTGATAGAGAATTTTAGAGAATAAAGTCAGGATAATTTTAACCATCACAAAATTATAAATATGTGAAAGGTTAAAAGAACATTTATTTATTACTAAAACAAGAATATATATATATAGAATATTAATTGAAAATTAATTTTATTATTATTGAGTATTTCTTTTACTTCAATGACTAAAAATATAATGAAATATACTTACTTGATAAGTATAATTTCATCATTTTATCAATTCACCCCACAATATCATCTTTTTCTCCAAAACATTACTCTTTAAGATAGATTTTCCATGCCAGAATAACTAGAATAAATGTTTAAAAGAAAATATAATCCCAAAAAAGATAAATATATATTCCTATTTTATTTATACTTTGACCACAACCAAAATGGTTAACATGTGATAAGATGATTCCTAAAATGAATAAACGTTCAAATGAAGAAAACAATACTTTAGCCTTCTAAATTTATCATTATTACAAACAAATAATCATTCCTCCTTCGATTAATAATTTTCCTTAAAATTATTCAAAAATATTTTAGACTATTATTGAAAACTAAAAAGAATAACGATTTGATCACAATGTTTTCCAAGATAAATTTAGTATTTATCTCCATTTAACATCAATCACTCATAATGTATAATACAAAAAATTTAACTACCCTAATCTCATATTCTTAAAGATATATTGATTATTTATACAAATAACCTAAATCACAATGAATTTATCATAAAATCACATATGCTTCTATAATATAATTCATCATTTATTTCTCAAAAAAAATACAATAGTATTTCTTTTACCTAAATCTAGTAATGTTCATCATAATTATAGAGATCTTCTTATGAAATTATATAAATAAAATAGTAATAAAATCAATATTAAATATCATGGTTATATTTATAATAAAACATATGTTCCAAAATTGAACTTCACCTTTATCTATCAGACCATTTAAATACTGGAAAATGGCATACTAACCTGGATATTATGTATGTCACAACCTGACCTGACTTGACAAGAGGAAAAACTACCCCATGCCAAAACCATGATCTAGAAACCAACACAAAGAATGAATATCACAGACATTTGAGGCATTATCCTAATGTACCTTTACAAATTCTCACATCTCTAAGCCCAGAAAATGATAAAATGAAAATAAAATGATAAAAATGCACAAATAAATTCATAATCCCACAATTATAATATGTACAAAAGATCTTGAAAGCATAAAAAGGGGGAAAATGGAAGCCTGACTAAAAATGAAAAATAAATTTCGACCTACTCAGAAGGAGGGGACTATTATCAAATGAAACACCAATAAACACCACAAAATGTCAATTCGAAACTCTCCTCAGCCTACTCCAGGTCCATCAAGGACTTCATAAAATGGTTTATTGTCAACATTATACATGAAATGTTTGGGGAGAAACCATGCAGTGGTGATTATAATAATTCCGAATAGAACACCCCAAAATCACCAAGTATAAATAATCAGGATTTGTCAACTCATAAAATACATGTATGCCAATATGAAATGAGATGTAACAATAACCAAGGATATCCCAGATATACCCATAACAAGTTTAATTTTTATAATATATTAACCACTATCATCTATATATCTACTATAAGGTTTCAAAGTTACCCTTATCTAGGATATCGGACTCCACGAGCCCTTCCATCCTTGGTTTCACTCAAAAGAGAGATATCACTCAGTGGGTATTACTAATATGATAAAACATCCCCAATATCCTAGAGGTTTTTCTCATCTGGGAGGAACAACTACCCAAGCTATACTGCTACTACCGACACTCATCTAAGAGGACAATCTTTTTAGTCCTTGATAGAAATAAGAACACAAGAAACAAAGAGGGTTCATCCAGGATAAACACTCTATCAGACTAATACCCCATCAAAAATATCTGATCTCGATACATATTTAGGGTTCAATTACTATATCTCACTAGAGGATACAAAAACCTATTTGAAAGTCCTCTTAGATAGGGAACATATGTATGTACAGTATTGGTAATTCTATTTCCACCAACCCTATATAAGATAACATTAAGGAAGTGTTGATTGTTTTGGGATTCCCAGAGGGATACATCGTCAAAGCTATTAAGGAGTGTGTCGAATTGGACTGATATTACTTACTCTAGAATTAGGGAAATCACCCACACTACACTGATCATCAATAAGCTATAGAGGGTTCAAAATCTATGATTATAATAAGATACAACATTGAACCATCATAGGAGTGGAGAAATAGATCACACTCAATAGATAATTTTCCAGTGAAGCTAAAAAAGAGGAAAAAAGATGGTATGAGAAAAAAGAGGACTCCAACCTATACTCAATAGAGTACATGGTGTTTCCTTGGGGGTGCACAACATGTTTCTTAATTTCTGGCACTTCACATGTCTCATTATCACATGTTATGTACATTTACAAAATACACATCATGTCCAAAGATTACATGATGTGTACATATCACCCTATCACTCAACATTATATTCTTCTCATTCCCATGTACACTAGGCCATGCATGTGTACATGTCCCTGTCCGAGTACACATCTCTTCCAGTTTTCAATGGCATGTTCAAGTATATTCCTAGTACATGGAATGTAGGGACACATCTCATTGATGGTGTATACTTCTATTACACATTGAGGCATCCTCCACATGCTGCACAGTGTCTAACAAGGCACACACGACATGTAACACTACATTTCCTCCTAGTAGTGTACCTTGTGTACATGCCAAGCTCCTAGACTAAGGGTCACAAGGTGTGGAAATTATATCAAACCAAATGTTATAGTTATCTATACATAGAGACCATATCACAACATATACAGAACTATATGAGATATGTTCATAGTAATACACGTCGTGTAGTAATGGTTTTCATAAAACCCCGAAAAAATTGACATCTCTTCCAATTTTGATGTCGCTTCCACCAATTCTACCCAAGGAACTCAGATCTAGTAGTTCTAAGTCCAACGATGGCCTAATCACTGTATGTTTTTCATCAAATCATCAAAACAGAACCTATTATCACCTCTCCTCACCATATCATGAAAAATCATGCATGAGTTCTCTAATCTATACATTCTTCATCTGTAGAACTACTTCCATCACTGTGTTCCATAATCATGACTTCAGATCTCCTTCCCAAACTCTTGGTGGAGATCTTTTCTGCTAAACATTGAACCCACAATGTTCATTCATTGTCTATTCATCAAATTGTATTCCAAAAATAAATTCCAACAACAAATGCTTTTAAATTGTAGAGAGATAATTCACAAACAAAAACCTTAGTAACAGACCTTAGAAAATGTTCATGTTGGCCTCCATTCATTTTTCTAGGGTGATGAATGCAGATATATATATATATATAAATAATATCATTTTTATACCAAATAAAGATTTTGAAATTTCCAAAATCAAATGATCCCTCTGTGAATTAATTTGTTAGTATATTAATTCATGATCATCGTGGATAAATCAAAACAGGGAAAATCGACAAAAAAAATTCCAAAAATTTCTATCAATATTTGAGGAAGAATATTCTCATGTTTCCATCATTGATAGGATCCAAGAACACTATGGGCACATGATATTTAATCAGATCTTGATCTTCTATAATTTTCTAATGATCCTCTAATGAATCATCTCCAACAACTCATATAAATACCTAGGTTATATGGATAACCCATGGGATTTAGGACATTTTGTCTTTAAATAGGGGTGTCTAGGTCATTGTGTCACACTAAAAAAGTTATTATATTAATCTATTTCATTATTTCTACCTGTGATATCACTATATAGAATTTCTTAAAGCTGACAATGATCTTGTTATACCTTGGGTTAATTTTTATTCTAAACTCAAAGGTGGTCTTTGTTTTCTAATCCAATGCCATATACATGAGTTATTCCACTTTTTAAAGAGAACAACTTATGTATGATATTAATATATTATATATTTTTTCCCAAATATCTATTTTGGGCTCACCGGTCTTCCAAATATCACACCATCTTAGTACCTAGATCAGCAATATTTCTAGAAATATTCTAATGTCTTAAACACGAAAAAAAAATATTACATTATCCTCATTTTCAAGAATTTTTGTACATGAAAATAACATATTAAATAAAAAATGTTCACATATTTAACTTTCAACTAGGTCATAGAGTCCCAAGAGTTATCCCAATGGTTTCCAATACTTCCATGAAACACACATTCAATGAAAACACTTTCACACAAAGGTTACTCTATTGATAGTTCCTAAGACCACAATCTCCCAAAAAAGTAAAATTACACACTTAAATGACAGCTTACCCTGGTTGATATCATGCACATACATCCTCAATTTTGACATGTGGATAACACCACGAAACACAAACTATTGTTTTCATGCAGTTATGTTACACACGACCTCACTAACCAGATACATCAGTAGAAAAAAGAAAGGTTATAAGAACACCAGTAATGTTCAAAACACCTAGATAAAACACTACAACTCCCAAGCACAAAAGGAATATGCTATTTGTCGATAAAAAGTCTAATTGTATCTAGGAATTTCACATCTTCCACTAGATGAACCTCACCTTTGCACCCACACTAGATACTAAAATAAGACCTATGAAATATCAATCACTTTCTCCAATCATTATTACATTGACATATAAGGTATCTCATACATGGACTCAAAATGGTGTTACATTGATGGTGGTGTGGTAGTAATTATGACATAAAAACTCCACTGATGGTACAAGATCCTCCTATGATTTGTCCAAAAACCAAGATGTGAAAATAAAACATGTTCTACATAAACTAAATAGTTCATGTTACTTGGAAAGATGACAGGGGTAAAACATTTTTTTCAACTAAAAACAAGTCCTCAATGGATTTCTGTATTGTTTTCCCTAATCATGTTATTAATTAAACATCACATTCTACAACAATCATAAAAGGAATTTATTAATGTTAGACAAACTCCTGTATGCATAGGTATCACAACGTCTATAAAAACTATGTTGGTAATCAGCCTCAAATATGAGAGATAATAATATTTTTTCATGCACACATGTTGAAACTATCTTTATCTATCTGATTCCAATATATTAGGATATATCCTCACCTCCACCAAATTTACAATTAATGTAAAACAACCTCCTCTTCACATCTTATAGTATCATGATTGTTATCACCATCAATATTCTAACAAATATGATGAGATTCCCATTTTTGTAAAATCCATTAGGAATATATCCAGTGGTTATATATTCTTGAAACATCACACAATTGATATTCTAAAGTAATAAATCAATGTCTCTTTGAAGAAGGGTTGGGGTAAAAACAATTGACTGAAGGTAAACTAGACCATCCTCATGTGTCTTTCATAATACAACTTGGATTTCTAGGATACATTGATTTCATCACATAATACTACTGTGAAATTGTCCATAAATGTTTTAAGGATCCAGTCTATAATATTCTTGATTCAACTGTTTCATACAACTCTCTAATGGGTATCTCCAAAATCTCAAAATAACTATAGGGTATTTAGAAATCCATTTCTATTATATCATACTCCAAAACCATAGCTTGTGATAACGTGTCTCAATGTCAACGTTGAGAACTACTTCACCCCAAACCAATGGTCGAAGAATTCAATGATTCTCAAAAGTGGATACTCTTCCATATATCACTAGGCTCAAGAGAAACTAATTCACACCACACCCCGAGCAATCATCCTCCTCCTTGTCAAAAAACACATGGATTCCATAGAAAACAAACTGATTCTTATAAATCCCCTACATTGCAGACTCCCCCAACTGCACCCCCAACTCTCACATCTAAATGGGTTCATCTGATATGATATCATATAAATCAAGTCATCATACTGAAATTCCATGAATGAAACAAAGTATTAGTGGGGAATTAAACCTATCATGTCCCAAGGAAAGACTTCCTTATACTCTACCAACACGGTAGGAAAACAAAATCTCATTACATCCACTTTGCTAAAGGTATCACTTGAAAATTGATATGGAATTTTTTGTAACCTCATATATTTGAGTTCATTATACTCTTCCTGGGATCACACTTTATCAGTGTAGGAAAACTCCTTTCTATCAATCCGAAAATAGTACCACAATCACTGGTGGAAAACAAATAAGCATGAATGTTAGGGGACCAGTCAATATCGAGTAAACAAATCAAAGGATCTCACCACCACTATGAAGGTTTCCCACATGATTCTTTCTCTCAATATATCACATCCTAGTGGCAGGTTTCACTATTACTAGATATGTGTTGTCATTGATCCACTCTATAGAAGCCTCAAACACACGGGTTTAGAAAAACGCACCACTGGTATAGTTAGGTCTCATATAGGGGATATGCTCATGGATAATTGGATCATTACTACATGTGAAATCTATAGATAGGGCACTGAAGACACACATCATACCCCGACCTGTACTTAAAGCCTCTATGAGGTCCTAATAGTATTAACTCATCCTTTCTCTTTCCGACCTATTTAACAAACCCATGGCATACATCGACACCATATCACATCAAAAGGACCTCAAACACACAATCTAATAGAACTTATCCCCCACACCGTAACGTTATTCTCCTTGGGTGGAACTCAAACACTATACTTTTTTGAATCACATGTAAAGAAAGCATCTCAATTGTAAAATTTTCCCTATTTCTTTATTGTCAACGATTCATTTCAAGAATCACTAAAAAGGGTTATATATATTCTCAGTGTATTTCTATAAAATACTGAAGAAAAGGAGTAAAAATATTTTATCCCAACTATGTATTACAGTACTACAACAAGAGAAGAAGGAACACAAATCATATATCTTTAAACTCTAAGAACAAATGTGTAAAGAACCTCTAGTGCCTATATTTTTCCAATATTCTAACCACCAGTTTTCCAAACCTAGAGTGGTGCACCTAGAGGTGGTTGTGATGGTATCAATCAAAAAAATTCCATGCCACCTTATACTACTCCCCCATATCATTGATCAAGTCCTGCCTCCCACAGTCCTCCTTACTTCAGTCACTTCCTATGTATAAGTTCTTCTTAGAACTCTATTCATAGTACAACAAAATTGGTAGGACACTCCCATGTGATATTCCCTCCATTATAAGAAAATAAATGCTTCAACCTCATAGAACCGATATACCCTTAATATTTCTAATGAAACATATGGTTTTTTGACTTATGCCACAAACCTATTATATTTGGGTCCCATTGACCTTGCATCCTAGACAAATCCTGCATCATAGGATCATGATACATTCTCAAACCGTGAACATAATCTTGTAGAACAAAAAGATACATCCACTATCAAGTATGTAATACTACACCCGCTTAGTCCACTGGAGTTGGTTATTTGAATTGATCAATGGGTGAAAGTGCCAATTTCTGACCATCCTGAAGAAGGACATCCTCCCGAATAACCCCATTCAAGGTGGCCTTTTCTCTCACCGGTTCAATATCTCAACCCTACCATAGAAACCTCGATATCTATCTTAATCCATAAATCCAAAAAGTTGACAACATGTACTATGTTCAATGAGTATATATGGTGAGATGACTAAAGAAGGATATGAAAACCACAACCCTTTATTATTTGACTCATGTTCCGTTTTTTTCCATGTAACCAATTCCAATATATACCAAGTCAACAAGTGGGTTATCGGGGTCCAGTTGTATGGATACATCGATCGACACAACAATAATAGAGTCCTTGTCTTAAAATATAAACTTAAAAAAATAAAATTATTTCCATAATCCCCAAAACAGTCTTCATCATGGGTTAAACTCTAAACACTGACCTGAGGATGAACCACCTATGATACCACACTTTCATGACCTAACCAAATGGGTCTCGATCCACAACTACCCTAAGCCCACATCCAATAGGCTATGGGTGGTGACTAGTGCTGAGTAAGCATATCACACACATGGTAATCATTAGCCTAATGTTCCTACATACACACAGACACATTTATAATCAAATATAATTATGAAATATAATATAACTGAAAAATAATATGTGGCCCAAACAAAACAAGAATGAATAAAAAGGTTCCAAATAAAATCCCTTCGAAAAAACAGAAAATAAAGTCAATTATTTTCAAAAGGAGGTGACTAATGACAAATTAAAAAATTATATACACCTCAGTATGTCTAGTACAAAATAATCTATGCCTACTCATAGTCCTCCAACGGCTTTGAAAATAGTTATATCATCTCTATTAGTCATGACAAGTGTGGAAAAATCCCTCATAGGGGAAAATATGAAAATACCTAGTAGAAAACCCTGAAATCATAAATCAAAAAGCATCAAGAGTATTCATATCATCAAATATGTTTATGTCAATATGATATGAGAAATAACTGTAAACAAGGATATCATAGATATACTCATAAAATACTCCGTGTCTAAAATGTATTATCCACAACCATCCATAGATATACTATGTTGTTTCTAGGGATTACTCATCTAGGAGATATCACCCTATGATCCCAATCATCCCTAATGGAACTCTACTGACATATATCACTCATAGAATGTCACTAAGCTGATGGAACATCCCCACCTTCTCATAGGTCACACTCTTTTGAGAGGAGCTTCTCCCTGAGCAATACTTCAACTAATGACATTCATCCAAGTGGATGACCTTGTAAGGTCTATCTAAGAAGAACCACATGCTAAATTGAGATTATTCAACCAAGAAACACACTCTATTAGAATAATACACCATTAAAAAGACCACATCTCCATACATAACATGGGTTAAGCCCCAAGGTCTCACTAGGTGACAACAAACCCTATTGGAAACATCTTCATAGATATGGGATTTATGCTTTTGTAGTCTTTTTCACGAAAATTCCAAAAAAAACATATCTAAGGAAGCACTTATGAAAAAAGGATATCTCCGAGACTCTGAAAGGGATTCATGTTCTCCGTGATACTAAGGAATCTATCAAAGAATACACATACAACTCACTTCAGAATAATGGAACTCTCTGACTACACACTGGTCATTAGGAAGCTGTAGAGGGGGAAACCTCTATGAAAAGAACATGATGTTACACCAAACCCCTATAGTTATAAACACAAGGAACTAACTCAACTGATACTCATCCATAGAAACTCACACAAGCTCCCAAAAATGATAATATAAGAATAAATATCTCTCCAAGTTGTCCTCAATAAATTACATGGTGTGTCCCTGGGGTTACATGACAGGTCTCACAAATTATGGAACATCACTTGTATTATGATCACATAGAATGAACCTTTATAATATAAATGGATTATTCAAAAAATCCACAATATGTATATGTCACCTTAGTACTCATCGTTTCATTCTTCTCATGCCCATGTACTTTGGGTCATGCATGTGTACATGTTCGTCTTCGAGTACACAACTACACTCATGTACTCCATCCTACACGTTTACCTCCCAAGTAAATCATTTTTGGAACCACAAGACCACCTAATCATGTACTCTTTGTTCATGCCAATTAGTCCACAACATTCTACCTAAAAAATTCCAAGGGATGGACAATGTTAAACACTATATGTCATATTGTGAATGTATCCCCTATACCCATCGAGCTGGATAGATAAAGGTCCCACAATGTGTGACATGTGTTACATGACATGTGATAATTTTATCTCTGTGGAAACCATATCACCGCATTGAAGGTACAACATGGTTTGTGCTAATAGGAATATGTAACATCTAATCATGTTTTTCACAAAACCTATAGAAAACTCACACGTCATGTGATTTTAATGTTGCTGACACCAATTATTCTCATTGAACTTATATATAGTCTAGCCAAGCCCCTATATCACCTTCTCATCATATTTCAATTATGAAATCAATAAAAACTCACCTCACATCGCATCTCCTCTTTGGCATGTGATAATAGAAGCATGAGGATCTATGATTCGTATATAATCTGTCCAGTTTTCTACTTCCCTCATCTTGTGCCATAACTATGATTTTGGATATCCATACCAAACCCATAGTAGTGATCCAATTCTCCAATGATTTAACACGCAATGATAATTCACCAAGTATTCATCAAATCGTATGCCAAAAGAAACTTCCAACCATGAAAGCCTGTAGAACGGGGAGATAAAATCCAAAAACACATAAATTAGTAATATTCCTTGTCTGATTTTTCTGTTGGGATTGAATCATTGAAATAGGGTGATTAATGAATAAAAATAATTAAATCAAAACAATATCAATTATTATACCGCATGAAACATAAATAAATTAACCAAATTAAACGATCAATATGAAAATTAATGTTTTTAAGAGTTTAATTCACAATTTTTATGGGTAAATAAAATTGAGGATAAACCCACAAAAATATCCCAAACTAGAGGTTGGATTTACTTCAAATGTATAATGTCACCTTGTTTCAATTGTTTATGAGAACCACACACTTTTTTGGTGACAGATCTTTGATATGATCTTGATCGAGTGTCATCTTCCAGTGATCCTTCAATGGAACATCCCCAATGGATCCTCTCAATCCCCAGGTTATAAGGATAACTCTAGGTAATTATTAATATTTATTTTTAGATATAGTATCCTAGGTCATTATTTTGAAATAAATAAATAAATAAACTTTATATATTTATTTTATTACTCTCACATGGGATATAACATTAATAGAATGCTCAACAATGACAATGATTATATAACTCATAAGCTAAATTCCACATTCTAAACTTAGTGGTGGTCTCAAATTTCTAATATAAGACTCCTTTTGGGATTTATTCCACCTTTTCTATAAAAAAACTCATGTGCAATACATATATATATATAGTCAAATATCAAACCTATGCTCATCAAGAATTAAAATATTTATTTTCAGTTACTGTATCCAGAAATATTCTTATAAACATAAAAAATATTAAAAAAACAAATACATTACAATGTATGAAAGTGGTCAGTCATGCACCCTTGTCACGATTCTGTTGTGGTTTCAGGCTTTATAGCTTTTCCCAATCCAACAGGTTATTCCACAGACTATAGGTTGTCCATTTTCAAAAACAATATTAATATAATCCTTAAAAATTTGCTAGAAATTTTATAAAAATCCAAAAAAATAATCATAAGATATTCAACATTAAAAAAATGTTTTAACCTCAATGTTTATCTCATTCCTTTCATTTTGCATCCTTCAAAATGCAATGACCCATAATTTACAAAAATTAAAAAATAATTTAAAACATAAATACCTCCAATACCGTTGAAATTATTTCCACTAAAATTTATGTCATTTTTCTTAAAATAACATTTTTCGCATGACAATGTTAAGGGTTACATGTACATTAGATATTTTTCAAAAACTCAATAAATGTATCTTAATAATTATCACCTATTGACTACAACACATTTCAAAAGTATCAATTCCATCTAAATTAGGTTTCCAAATTATGAAAATAAAACCTAATATAGAATATCCTTCATGTGTTTCATGATTCTCAAGATATTTATAATATATTATAATATAAGGGATAAAAGCATCCTTCACTCAACATACTTCTTAAACCTTTAAACATGATTTGTTGTAATATTTATTAATAAATTATTTAAATAAATCAAAGATATAAAATATGTCATTATGATTATTCAATATAATCCCAACAAGATTGATATGTAGGGAATAATAAAATAATATATTCCATAAATTAAGACATCATTTTCTACCATAATGCTGGTAATATCTCCTTTATCTTCTAGAGTGAAGTTTATATATCTAGAAAATAAATATTCAAGTCCTTGGTGATATTTTACTTTTCAAAAGAGATCAATAAACTGCTATTTTGAAATCATATAAAATATACTCCATGATGTGTGATATTTAATATTTTGAAAAGAATATAATTAAAACTTGAAATGAATTATTTCATGTTAAAATGAAATTTTTCCTTTTAAACATAATACCCTTACAACTCTAAAATAATTTAACCTTTAAATCATTTATAGTTAAGTCAATTTCCCTTCTAAATCCAATCTACAAAAATATAATTAATCACTTCAAAATCCATCACTTAAAAAAAGTGATTTTTAAGAAATTCAACGTATAATCAAGTTTAAAATTGTGAACCAATTATGCTACCCATAACTCTTTGAAAAAATTCATAGGAAAACATCAAAATCTCTTATGTTTTCTAAACAGTGATTTGATACCATCTGTAAGGACCTGGCCTTAAACATTACATAATCTAGTTTCTTTAGAAGAAAATTTACTTCCTTTCATTGTAAAATATCATTCATGTTTGTAATTTAACATAAATAGGTCATAATTTTTATACAACAGACCCATAAATTGGAAGGTGGATACTTCTACTCAGTGACATTTTTTCCACAATAAAAATCTGTTAAAATAAAAAATGTTTATTTTCATTAAAAATACTCATAATTTTCCACATGAATTCTTATTTTACTTTACTCATCCTTAAACCATATTCTTTTAGAACATGGGATGATCACATTATTCTGAATAAGGGAAATGAATGAAAGAAAGAATCTATCAGTCTATTAATACAAATAAAACAATTTTGTGTTCAAAATAAACATTAGTTTTAAAATAAACCATTTCCCTACCCAAAAAATAATTTCCTCCCCCAAAAACTTTTCAGGAAACTATTCATTAAAATATTTGTAGAAAAAACACATTAAGGTTTCTTTGAATATTGGAAAATCACATGAAACATTTTTCACAAAGTTATACTTTTCACTCTTATATATGGAATAAACAACATTGTGGAATTTTGAGTAACCATTACAGCTATAAATGGAAGTCCATCATAGATAGATTCAAAAAATTACCTTGGAGTAAACATCACATATACTCATAGATTAACCATCACATTTAATCTTGTAATAACCATCATAGTATAATCCCATTATCTATTATGAGAAACTGAGTCAGTTAACTCCATCCAATATTTGGACTAACCATACGATCTACTTTCATACCACATGAATTAGAGGGAAATAATATAAGCAGCAACCTTTGGTTTTTAATGTAACCACAAATATTTATAAATAATTTACAAAAATCATAACAAGATACATAAAATATTTCATCATAGATAAATTTAGTTATGAAAATAATTTTTCCATTCGGAAATAATTATATAAAAATATGTGTAATATTAATGGAAGAAAATTTCTATGAAAAGAGACTTTTATAACTGTAAAATAAGATACAATGAAATGATTCTTCATAATGGTGGGAAAATCCACTCAATCTGTATAAGTTAAAAGAAATTACTTCTATTGTTTTGTCAGAAAATTCACCAAGTACATAATTTAGGAAATGAAAAAAAATATTCTTTTCAAACTATATTGTTAAAAATTAAACATGGGTAAAATTGAATTTAAATAATCATAGGATAATAGTAAATATATTATTTAATTTTATTTTATTTTATATGTATATGGATGAAAAGAATATTTTAATGTGAAACATTACAATAAGACTTTTTTAAAGTATCTAACCTCGAGTCTAACTCGTCACGTATGTTATTTTAATTCCTGGATAATAAAATTATGTTAGTTTTATACATTCATAAGAAAATTTTAAATTTTAAATATTCATTTAATTTTTTGATACCATTATATATATAATTAATTAATTAATTTCACGTTGGGTATTTTGATGGTATTCGGCTCGTATATCCAAAATGAATTCAATATGTTGAATGTGGTAAAAGTTTTCATTATTCTATCATATACAGTATAATAATAATGAACTAATTATAATTTTTATATATCATTCACTCTGTTAAAACTAATCATGAATAAGTGTTATTAAAAATGAACTGTGTCACAATAATGGAGAGGGTAGGTCATAGGAATGTATGAGTAACGCTTCCGTTTTTAAATTATATTTATAGAAGTAAATTATTATTATATCCTTCTATAATGACCATAAAATTATATATATCAAATTTCTTATTTAAATAAACATATATATATCATAAATGTGATCTGGTGACGAAAAATGAATAATAACTATTTGTAGAGGTGGTAATCCACACGGGCGCACGAACGACATTATCATTTTTCTGTGAATATAAATGTACAAATATAAATGAATTTTTTATAATTATAGATATTTAATGAATATCATATATTATTATTAATTATATCATTATAAATATTCTTGGTACATGATAATAGAAATCAAATTGCATTCGGTTCGCAAGGATGTAGTCTACCATGCACACAATAAATGAATTCTTCTCATATTTCATGTAGGTTGGGACGAGTATATGTTATTAAACTCATATAATAACAAAATTCTATATTTTAGACATAAATTTTATTTTATTTTCTTGGTGAAAAAATATTTTAAGGATGTGGAAGAAGATCCAAAACTCAAAATTGTTGATAAAACTAAACCTCTTCCTTCAAAATCTCATTTTCCTAACACCTTAAGGCCTCTAAGATTTGTATTATCATATAAATAAGGCCACTATAACATGTAGATGGATTTTATGAATATATTTTGGAATATATTTTCTGGAAAAAAATTTCTTGGAGTGTGATGTAAATAGAAGAAGCGATGTCCTTTTATAATATATGGGAGGGGCCCTCTTAGAATGTTTTAAACTATTAAATTAATATAAATTAATTCTCAATCCCAAATGACTCAAAATTGTTTTTTTAGTATGTGTATAGATTTAAATTAACTCATAAAATAAAAATTAAAAATGTTTTCACTATTTTTATATCTTTATCCTTTGGTTTTAACCCCTTGTTAACCCTTTTTAATCCATTCTTCACAATAAGGTTTTTTATCAATAACGATCAAGATAATTACTATAAATGAACAGAAAAGAATTAATGGATCATAGTTGATATTATAAATCATATATTAATAAAGTTTATGAATCTATAAATTTTAGGAATATTATATCATTTAATAAAATTTTATTTATTATAATATATCAATTATTAAATTTTTAGAACTATTCATTAATTTGGCATTAATAATGTCATGACAACATTTAGAATTCATATCGATTACATTAAAACATACCCAAAGTTTTATGGTAATGTATAAAATTCTTGTATCACATTAATCATCCAATATTATAATACTTTTGATACTTTTAATGTTATTTATTTTATTTTCTCATCAATTAAATACTTACAGCGTCAGCATTTTTCAAGCATTTAAGGTAAATATTTCTTGAATAAAAATTTAAAATGAATTACCATGATAAATATAATAAAATTATATATCAAAATTATATTTATAGTTGAATATATCTTCTAATTAACCCTATGTTAAAAATATAGAATTTATTAAAAACAAGAGTGTAATATTTTTTACTTTTCTTTAAATAAAATATCATAAATGTCATAATCACCTGAAAATGAAAAATTTTCATATATTTAACCTTCAAATAATTATGGAATATTAATATTTATTCAATAAAATTTAGTCATGTGTTAGGATTATTTTAATGTCCTTATCATTTTTAACCCTTCATTACCCAATTTACGCTTTATTGTGGTAATAAAAATTACTAAAGTTACTATTAGTTTTAAAAAAAATAAAAGAGGAATATTAAATAAATTTACCCAACGGTTTCAAAATATTTACCCCATTTTTTAAAATTCAGAATATAGTACTTTTATAATTTTATTCATAATTTAATGATAAATATTCATTGAAAAATGTTTTTTAAGTATAAAATATTTTTATAATAAATTAAATGTATAAAATTAATTTCAAAAACTATAATTAGATCATTATAAATAAAAATTTTAATTTTAATACTAAAACTTATCAAATGTAACACCCCGAGCTTCCACGATACGCTTCTCATTAAATAATGCAATAGCTTGCATTGTACGCAACTTCGAGTTCTAAAACACCGCGACTAATGAAAGTAGCCGTTAGGAATAGTAATAACCACTTTTTAAAATTATAGAAATTTTATATTTCAAAATGGACTTCATTTTGGAATTCGTAATATCAAAATTATCCTAAGTTGAATTTTTTGTAACTTTATGAGAACTTCCAATTTTTTTATGAATAGTGAAAAATACATAAAACAACTTTTTTAATCAAAATAATTTATTGTGATAAATTATACTATTTAGTGTTTTTAAAGTATAATTAGAATATATTTTTACCATTTTATCCAATGGTGGTCATTAGAATTAATTTAACATTGAAATTGGACATAAACAATTGCCAATCTTTTGATATAAATTGTTTCTTAAAAACACGCTATTTGTTGTGATAGCGGGAATTAAGTATAAAATTAATTAATGCAACTTATATGTTTGGAATTTTTTAAAATAGACATCATTTTTGAATTCGGAATATCAATTATAGCTTAGGGTGAAATTTTGGCATTGTTCTGAAAAACTTCAATTTTTGATGAATAGTGAAACCACTAAGTGGTAGTTAAATAACTGATTTTTCGTTTAAAAGAAATATTACCACTTCTGTGATTTGATTTTCAAAAATCAGACATACATGGTTGTCATTAAGATGTAAAATGTTGTTCAATGCGATTAAAATAATTTTTTGGTGAATAGTAACTTTTAAGTTCTTAATCGCGATTAGAGGTAATTAGTGTAGTTTATGGTAAAAACAATGTTTTAATAATATTATATGAGCTTGACACTTATCCTAATCCTATTGGATGAGTAATGGCCGGCCAAGACAACCCATGGGTAAAATTGGGGACCCCATGGATCCACTTTGGTTGGAAAATGACATTAATATATATTTATTTAATGTTAAAATTAAATTGACACAAACATGAGTTGTTTTACTAAAACAGTTTTTAAGTGCGGTTACACAAGTCCAAATTTTGATTATAAATATTCATTAGAAAGCTCAAACGATTTCCTACATCATAGTATTTTTTTTATAATTTTTAAACATTAAAAAAATTAAATTATTTATGACATCATGATGATGCAGTGAAGACCTCATTATTTAACGATTTAAATAAAATGGAAAGATAATGTAAAATCCAAAGCGTACACTTGTCAAAAACCTATTGGATGAGTATATTTATAACCCTTATCATCTTATCCTCGAATTATATAAGTGTGGGACCTCTAAAATCCTAAACTCATTTTATAATAAAGTGACTTTTCTTTACTTTCCAAGAGTGCCCCTCCTCTCCACTTATAAAAGGCCCCCACCTCTCCCACCTTATTCACACCATCAAGCCATTTGGATCGGCCAACCTCTGCCCAAATACTCTCCCAACTTCCCCCTATTACTCCTAGATTCCTCAATTTGGGTAGAACTCTTCCCAAGGAAGCCTTTGGCTCAAATCAAAAAGAGTTACCCGATTTTGAGGTAATGTCTTCTCTAATGTTGTTTTGTTTTATTTTTCTTCTCCAACCCCCATAACCTATTTTTATTCATTTATTTTGTAACAACACCAGTATCCTAAATATACTAGGATGTTGTTATAAGAAGGATTCGAGCTACACTTACACCCACCTACATCTAATGGTTAAAGAACATACGGTTTCTGTGGATGGCGAATTTCTGCCTCACGAAACGATGATTGTTCAACACTCATATAACACCTTCAAAGGTGGCCATTAAGATGTCACTATATTTATATATGATATATAATGTGTTTATGTTTTACTTATTCTTCTGTATTTCTCATTTATGGAATACTTTATGATTTCCATTATGGGTAAAACGCGATAATTTCATTTTAGGAAGTGCGGACTACCGCCCCCTCAAAGTGATTTGAATCGTTAATGCCATATATGGGATGTATAAAGGATGGATTAAATGGTATTATACACTATATTATACTGTAATTATATTATAAATTTATATCATTGTGATTCTGTTCCATTAAATATGAAATAGAAATGAAAGTAGCGTTCATGCGTACGTACGGCTTACCGTCTCCATGAACGGTGCATTTCATTTCTTACCTCTAAATGTTATGTGACATTATTAATTAATGTATATACTGGATATATATCATATATATAATATCTAAATCATGAATATAATTCTGGATATAATGGATATTTCACCAAATGAAAAACTTGTAATTATAAGAAGTTTATTTTTGACTCAAGTACCAAAGATCGACAAAACTACCGTTATTAACTTAAATAATTAAATAATGTTCATAACATGGTAATAAGTGATATAAATCGAATAATGAACATGAAAAATGTTCTTAAGTAAATATAAATTAACTCTAGTTTATTATTCAGGAGGTTAAAGAACGGTCGAGTCAGGACAAGACGCAAGGTAAGGGAATTTCTTAACCCAACTTCCATTCTTTGGGTTAATCTCCTACATTCAAATTATGTCATGATAGTATTATGTCCTATTTTGTATTTTTACGTTCTTTATGTGTACCTATAGTGAATACTCATAATAGATCTATTTTATTTTAAAAATGATCTTTTTAAGGACTTCGCCTCAATCTCCTTTCATTGAGGCATATTTGGTTTTATACACAAATTTCTTTTATACGGTGTATAAACCCCTTGGACTATTATGTTTATTCAAAAGGTTTTATTTTATAATTATGTGATTTTTAAATGATTTAAAAAAATAGATATTTCTCTCAAATATATGAAAATCCAGTGCAAATGTATACGTATTTAACGCAAGCTTAAAAATGTTTTCAGAAAACCCGACTCTCGAGTGTGGGAGACAGGAAGGGATTGGGCGTGGACCCATCATGGCCTGTAATTAGTCGAGAAGTCTCAGAATTAGTTATTTTGATTTCAAAAGCTTGCATAATGTTTTCAGAAAAACACTGGAGTATATTTAAGCAATTTTAAACGTAAGTATCTTCTAAAAAAGATGCATCGGTAGGCCTCATGAGACAACTAGACGTGGAATTGGCCGAGGCCCTTTCCCAATTTGATTTATGGTTTTGGCCGAGGCCTTAATCATTTTAGATGTCTTGGCCAAGGCCTTGAAAAAATGTTTTAGAATGTCTGGCATTATACATTCCCTCATTATGAAAGTGGTTATTGATATTGCATGTGATTATTCGACTAGTAGAATATCCATGTGAAGAAGTGAATGGCATTATCTCATTTTACTTTTGCCATATTATGTTGAAGTTCAAGTTTAAAAGGCTTTTGTTTTATTTATACATTGCCTTAAATGTTAATATTTATTTATGAAAGCTTCCGCTATATTGTTAACCTTACTGAGCATCTGAGCTCACCCCTTTCAATCTTTTAATATTTTTCCAGGATGTGAAGAAGTATTTTATGAATGACCTACAGGGGTAGTCAGGAAGGGATATGAGTGTGGACTATGAAGACCATGTTATTGTAGTTTGTTTACTTTTTGATGTAATGAAAGACTTATGAATGTATCTAGTGTTTCCAAGGCTACTAAACTAATCGGTCTTTCGAGACTTGATCTTTTGTGATCATGCCAATGTTACAAAGTAATGCACCGACTCTGGGTAGCTGGGGTCGGGGCGTTACAGTTAGTATCAGAGGCAGTTTAGTACTAACCTTGGACGCTAGATTTAGATAAACTCTGATTAGAGCACATAGCCCAAAGATAGACTTTGAGGATTAGTATAGAAGAACTTCCTAGAATTTTGGTATTATAGAGATGTTATGAGTTTTCCGAGCAATACATCCCTGTCTAGATACGAGCAGGTAGAGGCGGCTCTAGCACAGATGTACCTAGGGGTAAAACCGGAAAAACACAGCTTTGAGCTAGACTCGAACGAAAACTGGATCACGACAACAGGCCTTGCTGCACTCTTGGTTACTACACTCTCGGGGGATATGCTTAGGATAATTCTCATTTTATTTACAAACCACTATGAAGGGTTATGAGTATATACTTCCTCAAAGAAAACATTTATTTTTATGATTATGGATTATATCCATAAATAGTTCAATTTATGTAAAGTGTTTTACAAGTATGGAATTATGTATTTTGATTCATAAACTAATCTAGTTTATGCCATTGTTTAGAAATGGCGCCTAGTGGAAGGAATGGAAACCTTATCAATGCACGAACTCCGTGTAGGGATTGACCTCCTGCTCAAGATAATTATTTTGGATCTGGAGATACAACTGGTGCTGATCAACTTAATACCATATTGGGACAACTCACTCTGGTTATGAATAATAACCTTACCCGTATAGAGCACCCTGATCCGCAACGTGGAGGATCAATGCTAGACCGTTTCATGAGGCAACAACTACCAACCTTCAATGGGAGTACAAATCCTATAGTAGCTGAGTAATGGATAAATTCCTTAGAGAAAATATTCCATGCCTTGGGGAGTAGTGAAAGGGAGAAGGTTGTCATGGCAGTTTACCGCCTCACTGGAGATGCCGATCAGTGGTGGTCGCTGATTCAAAACACAATGTAAGATGATGACGTATCGAATATGGAATGGAGGGAGTTCAATGATCATTTCTTAGAAAAATACTTTCCTCGTGACCATCGAGCAGATATGGAAAGGCAATTTCTGAGTCTGAGGCAGAAGGAGGATGAGAATGTCGCAAAGTATGAGGCTAACTTTACAAGGTTAGCAAGGCATGCTGCTGATTATATACGTAACCCATTGAGTAAGATTGATTGTTTCTTTGATGGGTTAAAACCATTTCTCCGTCGAGCTTTAGTATCACAATCCTTCTCATCATACGAAGATATTGTCTTGTGTGCTATCAAGACAGAAAAGGAATTCTCTAAGTCTTATGACAACAAAGTAAAGCAAGAGAAGAAGAGAACGGGGGAACAAGAGACAGATAAAGGGAAAAAGGGAAAGAAGGATTTTCCATTATGTGATAATTGTGGGAAGAATCACCCTGGTACATGCCTAAAAGGAATGGGAGTTTGTTATAAATGTGGAGAAAAGGGTCACCAGGCTCGTGATTGCAAGGGAAAGAAAGAGGCTGTCAAAGTTGAATGCTACAATTGTAGGGAAATGGGGCATTATGCAAATGATTTTCCTAAGCGTCAAGGAAAATTACCTCAGAAAAGGCCAAGGGATCAAGGCCAATCTTATGTTGTGACTACAGTTGAAGCGGAATAATTAATGTATTGGTGCTTTTGGACTCAAGGATATTATTCTGGTTATAAAAATAATGTGATATATATAAACATTGTACTGCAGTACTTTTTGATTTCAGTAAGGTTTTAAAATGATTAAGGTAATCATATATTTAGTATGTGACAATAAGAGAAACTTTTCTTTGTTTGGGGAATCTGATGTTACAATTGATTTTGGAATTTAGAGACCATTTAGAGAAAGTCTGGACGGAGGTATTTTGGATAACTATTAAGGTTGGAATGGATTAAGTTGAACCATGGATAGTATTGTTTAAGGTTAAAGCATTTCTGAAGATTATTTTTGGAATATTATAATACTATAGTTTTAGGAAAAGGACAACCTGCAGGGTGGGGCATAACCCGTCGCGTCGGAAAAAGCTGTAGGAATAGAACCCACAATCATAGTGCGACAGGCCTTTATTTCCTACCACTAGCCTACAGGAAGTCCCTGGTTATTACAAAATAATTTTACTAATCTAAATGGTATGTGTTAACATTTGACACCTTATACAATTAGGATAAATAAAATATTTTTGAGTTCTGTTACCATTTGGAGTAAAAGAAGGGTTTGTGGTAAAAATTTATTAACGAATGAAAGTATACATAACAAGTATTTATATTATCTTACATTCTTAGTAAATCTCCTAAATAAATTCCTCAACATTATAAAAGGTAACTTAAAACAAAAATGTTGTCGGTTAACTTTTCCAACTGCGGATTCAATGACCGTTTAACCAATCACAAGTTTGTGATTTTATTGTGGTTAAACTTTCTCCTAATCCTGTTTTCTATAACTCTCCATCAGACCTTGATGGTTTGTTTCTCCTCCATATCCATATTTTAATAGAATCCTAGAATGGGCTATATCGGGTGACCTTTGTACTTATCTTGCTTTATTTTAATGTTATATATTTATTAACCTTATTTCCGATGTGGGTTTTCCTCAAAGGTATTTTCTCTTTTCAACCTATTATTTTCAAAGAAAAATTTCAAATTGCGAGGACGCAATTTATTGAAGGATGGGAGAATGTAACACCCCGAGCTTCCACGATACGCTTCTCATTCAATAATGCAATAGCTTGCATTATACGCAACTTCGAGTTCTAAAACACCACGACTAATCAAAGTAGCCGTTATGAATAGTAATAACCACTTTTTAAAATTATAGAAATTTTATATTTCAAAATGGACTTCATTTTTGAATTCGTAATATAGAAATTATCCTAAGTTGAATTTTTTGTAACTTTTTGAGAACTTCAAATTTTTTTATGAATAGTGAAAAATACTTAAAACAACTTTTTTAATCAAAATAATTTATTGTGATAAATTATACTATTTAGTGGTTTTAAAGTATTATTAGAATATATTTTTACCATTTTAACCAATGGTGGTCATTAGATTTAATTTAACATTGAAATTGGACATAAACAATTGCCAATCTTTTGATATAAATTGTTTCTTAAAAACACGCTATTTGTTATGATAGCGGGAATTAAGTATAAAATTAATTAATGCAACTTATATGTTTGGAATTTTTTAAAATAGACAACATTTTTGAATTTGGAATATCAATTATAGCTTAGGGTGAAATTTTGGCATTGTTCTGAAAAACTTCAATTTTTGATGAATAGTGAAACCACTAAGTGGTAGTTAAATAACTGATTTTTCGTTTAAATGAAATATTACCACTTCTGTGATTTGATTTTCAAAAATCTGGCATACATGGTTGTCATTAAGAAGTAAAATATGGTTCAATGCGATTAAAATATTTTTTTGGTGAATAGTAACTTTTAAGTTCTTAATCGCGATTAGAGGTAATTAGTGTAGTTTAAGGTAAAAACAATGTTTTAATAATATTATATGAGCTTGACACTTGTCCTACCCCTATTGGATGAGTCATTGTCGACCAAGACAACCCATGGGTCAACTTGGGGACCCCATGGAGCCACTTTGGTTGTAAAATGACATTAATATATATTTATTTAATGTTAAAATTAAATTGACACAAACATGAGTTGTTTTACTAAAATAGTTTTTAAGTGGGGATACACAAGTCCAAATTTTGATTATAAATATTCATTATAAATCTAAAAATATTTCATACATCATAGTAGTTTTTTTATAATTTTTAAACATTAAAAAAATTAAATTATTTATGACATCATGATGATGCAGTGAAGACCTCATTATTTAATGATTTAAATAAAATGGAAAGATAATGTAAAATCCAAAGCGTACACTTGTCAAAAACCTATTGGATGAGTATATGTCGAACCCTTATCATCGTATCCTCGAATTATATAAGTGTGGGACCTCTAAAATACGAAACTCATTTTATAATAAAGTGACTTTTCTTTACTTTCCAAGAGTGCCCCTCCTCTCCACTTATAAAAGGCCCCCACCTCTCCCACCTTATTCACACCATCAATCCATTTGGCTCAGCCAACCTCTGCCCAAATACTCTCCCAACTTCCCCCTATTACTCCTAGAAGCCTCACTTTTGGCAGAACTCTTCCCAAGGAATCCTTTGGCTCAAATCAAAAAGAGTTACCCGATTTTGAGGTAATGTCTTCTCTAATGTTGTTTTGTTTTATTTTTCTTCTCGAACCCCCCTAATCTCTTTTTATTCATTTCTTTTGTAACAAAAACAGTATCCTCAATATACTAGGATGTTTTTGTAAGAAGGATTCGAGCTACACTTATACACACCTACATCTAATGGTTAAAGAACATACGGTTTCTGTGGATGGCGAATTTCTGCCTCACGAAACGATGATTGTTCAACACTCATATAACACCTTCAAAGGTGGCCATTAAGATTTCACTATATTTATATATGATATATAATGTGTTTATGTTTTACTTATGCTTCTGTATTTCTCATTTATGGCATACTTTATGATTTCTATTATGGGTAAAACGCGATAATTTCATTTTAGCAAGTGCGGACTACCGCCCCCTCAAAGTGATTTGAATCGTTAATGCCATATGTGGGATGTATAAAGGATGGATTAAATGGTATTATACAATATATTATACTTTAATTATATTATAAATTTATATCATTATGATTCTGTTCCATTAAATACGAAATAGAAATGAAAGTAGCGTTCATGCGTACGTACGGCTTACCGTCTCCATGAACGGTGCATTTCATTTCTTACCTCTAAATGTTACGTGACATTATTAATGAATGTATATACTGGATATATATCATATATATGATATCTAAATCATGAATAAAATTTTGGGTATAATGGATATTTCACAACATGAACAACTTGTAATTATAGGAAGTTTATATTTGACTCAAGTACCAAAGATCGACAAAACGACCGTTATTAACTTTAATAATTAAAAAATGTTCATAACATGGTAATAAGTGATATAAATGGAATAATGAACATGAAAAAGGTTCTCAAGTAAATATAAATTAACTCTAGTTTATTATTCAGGAGGTTAATGAACGATCGAGTCAGGACAAGACGCAAGGTAAGGGAATTTCATAACCCAACTTCCATTCTTTGGGTTAATCTCCTACATTCAAATTATGTCATGATAGTATTATGTCCTATTTTGTATTTTTACGTTCTTTATGTTTACCTATACTGAATAAACATAATAGATCTATTTTATTTTAAAAATTATCTTTTTAAGGACTTCCTCTCAATCTCCTTTCATTGAGGCATATTTGGTTTTATACACAAATTTTTTTTATACGGTGTATAATCCCCTTTGACTATTATGTTTATTCAAAAGGTTTTATTTTATAATTATGTGATTTTAAAATGATTTGAAAAAATAGAAATTTCTCTCAAATATATGAAAATCCAGTGCAAATGTATACGTATTTAACGCAAGCTTAAAAATGATTTCAGAAAACCCGACTCTCGAGTGTGGGAGATAGGAAGGGATTGGGCGTGGACCCATCATGGCCTGTAATTAGTCAAGTAGTCTCAGAATTAGTTATTTTGTTTTCAAAAGCTTGCATAATGTTTTCAGAAAAACACTGGAGTATATTTAAGAAATTTTAAACGTAAGTATCTTCTAAAAAAAGATGCATCGGTAGGTCTCATGAGACAACTAGATGTGGAATTTTCCGAGGCCCTTTCCCAATTTGATTTATGGTTTTGGCCGAGGCCTTAATCATTTTAGACGTCTTGGCCGAGGCCTTGACAAAATGTTTCATAATGTCTGGCATTATACATTCCCTCATTATGAAAGTGGTTATTGATATTGCATGTGATTATTCGACTAGTAGAATATCTATGTGAAGAAGTAAATGGAATTATCTCATTTTACTTTTTCCATATTATGTTGAGGTTCAAGTTTAAAAGGCTTTTGTTTTAGTTATGCATTGCCTTAAATGTTAATGTTTATTTATGAAAGCTTCCACTATATTGTTAACCTTACTGAGCATCTGAGCTCACCCCTTTCAATGTTTTAATATTTTTCCAGGATGTGAAGAAGTATTTTATGAATGACCTACAGGGGTAGTCAGGAAGGGATATGAGTGTGGACTATGAACACCATGTTATTGTAGTTTGTTTACTTTTTGATGTAATGAAAGACTTATGAATGTATCTAGTGTTTCCAAGGCTACTAAACTAATCGGTCTTTCGAGACTTGATCTTTTGTGATCATACCAATGTTACAAAGTAATGCACCGACTCTGGGTAGCTAGGGTCGGGGCGTTACATCAAAACTGTATATTTATATTTTAAATTATTTAGAAGAAAACACAGTTTTCAATAAATATCAGTATTTTTTACTCGTCATTGAAAAATAAATCTTTTAAAAAAATAAGGAATACATCCTCTTAGGATAATTTTAAAATATTGAATTAAAAAATAAATAATATATTTTTCAAATAAATTTTCTTAATTTTCTATATATTAATTATAATATTCATTAATAGATAGATAGAAATCGCATTTTGAGAAAAATTATTTTTAAAGAATAAAAATAACATTAAACAAAATCGAGTGATTATTTTATAAATATTTATCAATAAATTTATAATCATTAGGAAACTTATATTTATTTCAAAAATCAATTATTCCTCTTCAAACCCTCCAATATAATGGCTAGTCTATAACAGTCACATTTAAATAATAATATTTCAACCTTCGTTTAATATTGGTTTTATGTATCTTGTATTCTATTAAACACAATTATTCCTTTTAAAATATAATGATATTAAAAGAAAAATATAATTACCCCATAACATTGTGTGAGATGTTAGTTACGCCAAAGTAATGAAACAATATTTACTAAGGTGGAAGATTTAATTATTTTCAAAACATAGTCTTTGTAATATGCATTTATTTTTCATTCTACTGTAAAATAGATATTTTATATCTATTAATTTATATCAAATATATATATATTTAAAATAATTTATAAATATATTTTATAAATATATACATTATATAATTTATGAATATAGAATATGATTCATTATTTTCATACCATTTGAATATTAATTTATTTTTTGTTGAATATGAATATTTTAAAACCAAATTGGATTGATAGGTATTGATAATGGATGAATTCTAATCGAATGAAAAAGGAGTATGAGGATGTTGTTAAAGAGTTCACCATGTTTTCAGTAGATCATGAATATGAGCTTTCTGGTATCATTTTTTATTGTTTATGTTGTTGTTAGTCAAGATAAATTAATCCAATGGAGTAGGAAGAACATTTAATCTTTTATCGAAATGAACAAAGCTATAAATTTTAGATGAGATATGGGGAATACATGAATATAGATACTAATTATGATGATACTACAATTTATGAATTATCTTATATGGTTATAATTGTAAATGATGATGTAGATATTATCGAGGATATAAATATGAAAACTAAACATAAAATATTCTATTTTATAAATATATTAGAGAAGTTAAAGAGTATTGAAAAGATAAAATTGTATACTATTTGTACTAAATAAATAGCATTATCTTCTTTAAAAAGGCTATATAATCCGAAATCCGGTAGTGGATGGAGAAACACCACCTTTATAGAACTACTGGTCTCATTAATGATATTTTATCAAATCAAAATGACCTTCCATGCCAAACACATGACACTAAATGAATGATACATACAGTGGGTATGATTTATAAAAGAATAAATTTCTGTAAAAATAAATTAATATTGTATAGAAAGTAATATCAGTAACTTAAAAATTATTTAAGTGTGATGAGAATTGATATAGGAAATGTAAAGAAATTTCCCAAAAACCTATATAGAACATTCCAATCATTCTAAGGTTTATTTGGCTATATGGTTATATGGAGACTACTAAAACAATAATGTGGAACACAAACAAAAGAATCCAAGATGATAAAATATATCACCCAAAAGACTCTCCTTAGTGAATGAAGATTCATCCCGAGTATCCTGAATTTTTAAACAAGTTGAGGAGCCTTCAAACTAAACTAACTACAGATGGAGTGAATCCATTTATTATAGTATGTAGTTCGTATTGTACATGTTATGTTATGTTGTTATATTTCAAATTTCATATTTCGTTGTCCATGAATTGAAAATAAATTATTGTTCCTCCTATCTTATCAAGAAAAAAATTCAAGGTAATGGTAATTTTTTTTATTTGGATCCATTTATTAAAGGTCAAAAAATGACATGGAATACAGGTGTTTGATTTTTTGATTCTAATAGAAACGAAGTGTTCGAATTGAGATCCATGTGATGTGGAATTATAAATTAAATTCTTATTTATATAAATTTTTGGGATATAGTATTACTAGACTTTTTGGGCTTACCATCAGTGAAAAAGTTGTGCACTCAGTTAGGTTGAAACAATTCTTGAAGATTGGGTTTTTTGGAAATCATACATTATAACCTTCATGACATAAATTTCAATCCTAGATGAATGTTTTTTTTGTATATACAAAACAGGGTGCCACACTACCTCCATTAATGAGTAATAAATTGTTTTTAGAATGTAATTTATTTTATCATTTTTTTGTGAACCATCTTCATAAAACTTATGAAAATAAAATATAAAAAGTGATTAGTTTTTTTATGAATTAGCGTATTGGAATTATTTATATGTCAGAAATTTTATTATTGTAATAAATGTAGAAAAATAAATTTTGATAGCATAATTGTTACATTAAAAATAAAACTAGAATGAAAAATGATGGAATTAAGACTATATTAGATATGATTGGAAAAGAGATAAGGGGAAATTTGGTGCCAATCAAGGGTGAAAAGCCAAATTCTCTTCCTCCATCTACTTATAATCCTTCCAAGAAAGTGATATATCAATTTTTTTGTGTTAAAAATAATATAAAGGTTCTAGAGTAGTATTCACCATATATAAAAAATATCATGTTAATGAATGATTTGAAGTTAAAGGTTATAAAATAAAATGATATTAGGTTATAATGAAATATTCAATGTGTGTAGATTTACATTTCATTATGGCTAAAAAATTTTAACACACACTAACCAATTTTTGTTTATTTTTCAAAGACATGTGTAGTAAATTTATAGGCCCTAAAAAATGTTCCATATATGGAAAATGAAATTTTTTTCATATTATGTTAATTGTAAAAACACTTTCTACCACCAATCATGGATACGATAGTCCACTTGATGATTGACTTGTTTAGAGTGATATGGCTTTGTGATCTTATATACATTGATGTACCTCATTGAATATATTATGAATATTTTTAAAGGGTAAATTAAAAATAAAATTCCTAAAGAATGTTGTTTTGAAGAGAAATATATTGTTAAAAAAATTGTTGAATTATATATTGAGTACCTTTTAGATGTTGATAGAATTGGTCTCCAAAAATCTCATCATAGAAGAAACCTTGTGGGTAAAGGGATTTTCTAAAGAGATGTTGTTATAATTACCATTATAATGTTATAGAAATATAACCATTATGTTTTATATTATAATATAAATGTTCCACCATATGATTGTGTCCAAAACGTAATTATTATGCATTTCTATCCAACATGCATTAAAATATTGATATCAAATACACATAATAAATAATTTAATGGACAGTTTCAATATCATATTTTATTGAGTTATCTAGATATATGGATTCAATTTATAATGAATTTAAGGGATATCTAGAGGAATAAGTTTACATGTTTTATCTTAAATGGTTAAATAACTAATTATTGTTAGTTTTATAGAAATGGACACTATGAATGAAATATGATGATAAATAGTCGATTTCCTCTTATAAAAAAAATTATTCATGTATCTGGTGCCAATTATAGGAAACCAATTTATGTGAATATGTCATTATTTGGGATCTTCAAAACAATAATATTAATTGGATTATATAACATATCAAGCCACTATTCTCTATTTCATATGGGTTGACAACATAAGGGGAGTTAAATTTAATTAATTGGGATTCATGATGGTTGATTTTAGTGTGGGTGGGTACAAGAATAATGTATTCAAAATGGAATCATAGGAATTCTAAGTATTTTACACTGCAAATACTGCAAAGTAGAATTTATAAAGTATTATTATGGAGAATTAAATGACATGGGTTCATATAAAAAATAAATTGAGGGTGACCCTTTTATTATGAAGTCATAATCGTTTCAGTGTGGTCCCAATGCTGAAAATATATTTTATATTCAAGGTGTCCATAAACAGTATATTTTGATACCCAGTAGAAGAGAAAAACCCATTCAACAATTGAAGAAGAAAAGTAGAATTTAATGTATGGAGTACTATTTCTTTAATATACTTTCATTTTCATGAAAGTATTATGTATTCACTACAATATTTATGTTATCTAAATTACATATTTACATAATAATGTAGAAAAGGGCTTCTCAATACATTTATGCAACTAATATCAAGGAACAAGACACTATAAAATCTAAACATAACAAATTTTTAGTAGGTAGACAATATATGAATTAATAACAACATTAGCTGTGCAACACTAACATTGTAACAAAAATTATCAAGTAAATAATCAAAGGTATACAATCCAAGGTTTTGTGGAATAAACATGGGAAAAACATTAATCCCAATATGTAAATTTTAATTAGTTTCATTAGGTTCAAAACATAAATAAATGTGGTCACTAATATAGATATTGGGTACAAAGTTCTACCAGCATTTAATAAAATGATTTGGAAAATATTAGGAAATTATAATGATTTAAAATCTCTATTTAAACAAAAAATCCTATAATGAAATATTGACATAATTTTCATAAACCCCTAAAAAAACATATTTATTTTATATGATTTCTATAAAAAATCCATATTAATTATCACTAGAAATGATCATAGAGCCTTTCACAAACTACTTATGATGAGGGGAAAGTAAAGACTCACCCATCAGTTATGTATATAGACATGATAAAACAAAATAGAAATAATTCATTATTATTTCTGGGGAAAAAAATTTAGGTACATTTTATTTCATAATATTTTATTTAACATTATTTTCATTATTAACTTTTTTCAAAATAATTAATTTAAAAAATAGAAAATAAGTGATAAAAACAACATGCATCTAAACCAATGTTCACATACCATAAATCAATGATGTGGTATGGTTTAATTGAAAAAGTGATATTAATTTTAAATATATAGTAATAATTTTTTGTGAAATCAAAAAACAACATAATTATGTTCCCCTATTTTTATACAGATTGATGTATCAAAATCTAAAATTACTTCAACCATATGTTATTTGTTATGTATGGAGGAAAGTGTAAATAAAGAATGAAATATAATAGATGAAAACACACAAAATTTTTTAAATCGTGTGTAAGTATGACATAATAGTAATTTTGTGGTTTATAATAGAATTATATAAAAATATTACTTATTTTTATATGGTTTTTATATGGTTTTTATATGGTTTTTATATGGTTTAGTCATAAGAATAATCATCCACTATATTTAAATTATGATTACATACATTAGATTTTAATAATCTAGAACAACATGGTCATGTCTGTAGTTATGGTTCTATGTTTCTCCTCAAACATATTTTAATTAAAAAACATAGTGGGATGAATATGATAAAATAAATGAAATACAATCACAAATAGATGCACTAAAATAAATTATTATCAATTATGGTATGATAGAATATTTTTTTAAAAATGGTCACATAAAACCAATAAGAGAAAAAATACCCCTACATGGAAATCCTGGCCTCACCATCTTTGACGTTATCTAATCCCTTACCCATGTTAATAAGTTTTTTTCATAATTGTTTTTTCTAAATGTATATCCAAAAACCTACCGATAATTTTCTTATACTAAATTTTTTTAAAGATAAATTGATTATGATTTATATCCACCATCACCGACCTATAACCTTGTAATTAGTGGTATACTGTATATTGTCCAAAGATATATGTTACATTACAAAATTCTCTCAAAATTTCACATAGGAGGGGTGATTGAATTTGTTCATGAGATGATCATAGAGCTTCATATTCCACTTAATGATCTATATTTCTCTACATCCAATCATGTTATTAATTTTTTTGGAATGGTTGTTTTATTTTATAATGATATATAACAATAATATTTTAATTCCTTTACATTTTATTTAAATGTAAAACCCTTATCAATTTCGAAAAATGTTTTAAAATGATATATGATATTATAGATGGATAAAGGGAATTGGAAACCAAAGGTCAGAACAAAACAATCTTGTGGATCAACTAATAAATCAATATGACCTTATGAAAGTACTTTCTCCCCACCAATTTCACAATTGCAACATTACAGTTTCATATAGATACAACATTAAAATATGGAAATATATCCAATTATGAATCTGAAGAATTTTTTTAGATAATTCACTAAAAACATGATTGGTCTTGAGTGTATAAATGAGATTTTCAGACTTAAATGGCGAGTAATGTCAACTATGAATGTATACATGAGTCATATTTTTTAAAGTATTTATCCAATAATTGATCTATTATGTTAAAAAAACGTTAATAAAAATCATATTTTCTAAAATATAATACAATTCTACTATATAAAAGGGAAAACATGTGATGAATGATTTGTACTTCTTAATCCCTTTATCATATCTAGAGAAAAAATTTCACTGGGTCAAGAATAAATGAAAACAAATAGATGAACTAGCCACTATGTTTGGAAAAAATCTATATATTAATGGATCTTCATGATATTTATATTTCATGGGTAAAACCTGATAGTCTAATCATATAAAATATATTTCTTCCAATTCATTACTTATTCTTTTTTTTAGATAGAAAATGATGTCCATTGTAATCAATTTGGATACATGATAGTTTTTTATCCAAAGCATTTAATTTTAATAGATCAACCACAAATGATATCCATTTTGAAATAATAATACAATATAGTCATCATTTTATAGATAAATTTCAACTTATAAGTTATATATTTTGTTTTAATAATAATTTTTTCATATTAGCTAAATCTTTAAATATCTACCCAATAATGGTATAATTTTATTGATTTATCATTATAATCATATGAATTTATACAACTGTATATACATATATTAAAGTATATATAATATTATTACACAATCAAAACACATATAAAAAATTAATTATTTTTTAATGTTTTTTAGTTTTCGAAACAAAATAATAACTATTCTTGTTGATAATTCATATGAAAATTTATGAGATATGTCATATTTCAATAAAAAATATCATCACATAATATTTATTTATGAATTTAATTCCACATTAATTTAAAATATTTATTAGTAGTCTATTTTTATATATTTTTTTAGTACTTTGAGGATTTATGACAGTCTACTTATTCAAAAGAAGAAGAATGTTTGTTATGAAGTGAGTGGGAATAATACGTGATATCAAATTATTTTCAGAATATTGAAGTGGTTATTTCCAATTACATATATAATTATATTTTTATATTATAGAAATCATGATGAGTTCATTAAATTTATCATTTCACCTTTGTTTTTTTATTAAATAAAAAATAACCTAATATGGTTTAAATACAAGAAAAAATCATTTTTTCATAAAAACATTGGATACTGATCATTAAGATATTTTTTATATGAATTCATTGATTATTAATTTGGTGATAATATTTCTAGATATTATCCAATTAACCAATTATCCTTTATATTTTTTCTAAAACTAAATATCACCCATCAAGGGTAAAACCGAGTAAACGTTCTCACATAGACATAAAAGATTATGGAAATAATTTATAGGATATTTTTTTATCTATAAGAATTAATTTAGTTTCAATATGATCCCAATATTTATTATTATTGTTATGTAAAATTTGATTTCATGTTTTTAACACTTATTAACAAAAGAAAACTCACTCTTTGTAGGGGTTAAGACTATGAAATGAGGATCATGTTGCTGAAAAAATTAGTACAATGATCTTAAATTCATTTTAGGTTTATAATAATCAAATTCACATAATTCCAATACATTACTTACTTGGTATGTTCAAAATTAGTTTTTGACCTTCATATTGTAATTAGAGTGTTCAGTCACATAAAAAGCGTAAAAGTATGGAAAATGAGTTTATATTACTATTAAAACATAAAACGAAGATCCTCAAATCAGTGTTCATTTTTTAGAATTATATTTGTATAAGTATGATTCTCATATTTATTAATAGGATCCAAAGGTCCATTTTATCTTTATATTTTTTATTTTAATGACAAATCACATGTCTAGAGGTTAAATCCAATAGGATTTGTTCATATTTTTTAAAAAAAAGGTCAGTTATTCTTTAATAATTTTTTATCAATAAGAATCAATCAAGTAACACCTAGATTCCCGAATATCTCAGTATTATGGAAATTTTGATTTAATATTGTTAATACTAGTTAAAAAAATGAAAAGACGCATATTTTGGGGTCAACCCCAAGAAAAAAATATCATATTGGAATGAAAAATTAGGATGGTGATATCGATTCATTTTGAATCTATAAGAGTCAATCACACATCAATATGATTCCAAAATTGATTGCTTTGGTAGAATGTGGTGTTTATCCATCAAATTGTAACTGAAGTAACAAATCAACCAAAAGGGGTTAAAACTAAGAAATTGAGTTTTAATTTATATGTAAACATAAAATAATGATCCCTTAAATATTATTGATTTTAGTGAAGCAATTCTGCATCAATCCAATTCTTAGATTTCATGAAATGATCTAATATATAATTTGATTTTTTTATTTCTATTAAAATTACATATCACCTATCAAGTAATAAAATCTAAGAAAATTAAAATTTTTTGACATGAAAACTTATGAAAATGATCCTCATGTAATTTTTTATCTATAAAAATTAATTTTGTGTCAATATATAACTGTATTTCTTAATATGATGGAAAATATTGTTTCAAATTATTAATACATATTATGAAATTACTTGTCACTATAGTAGGGGTCAAAACTGGGCAAGCAGGTTTAGGAAGGCACAAAAAATAAGAAAAAAATATTAAATCCATTTTTGGTTTTGTAGGAATCAATCCCATTTCTATCCAATACCAAAATTCCTCAATATAATCAAAAATTTTATTTGAAATTAACATTGTTATTAAAGTGGAAGGTCACGTAATAGGGGTGGAAACTAAGAAAAAATGTTTTTACTACCAAGATAACATAATTGGATGATTTGGAAATCATTTATGATCTATAAGAGATAATTTAATGCCAACTTTATTATTATATTGTTAGATATGATCCAAATTACAATTTCACCATTTTAATTTCATTAAAACAAATTTTCACCGATATTGAGGACAAAAAAAAGTATATGGGTAGGAAATATTAATACAATTATCCTTCAAAAAATTTTGAACCATAGGAATCTATTGTGAATCAATATGGTCTTTCAATTGTCTAGTATGATAGTATGTGTGATTTCAAATTATTAACACTAATTAATAAATGAAAAGTCACATGTCTATGAGTCATAATTTATAAAGAGCATTTTTATTTGTGTGAAAACATATGAAGCATTATTCAAGTCATTCCTAATATATTGGAATCAATAGCATTTAAATCATATACCAAAATTTATCAGCATGATTGAATGTATTTTTTAAAATTTTAATTATTAATAAATAAAATCACCTAAAACAGTTCTAAACTGATAAAATGAGGTCTTATTTCCATAGAAACATGGGATAATGAAACTTTAATAATTTTCCAGTTTTTTAAATTGGTGACACGTGAATTTGATGCTCATATTTCTCAGTATGACCCAAAGTTCCATTTCATCTTTACATATCTATCAAAATGACATATCATCCATCATGGGGAAAAAACAAAGAAAAAATCATTGGATTTACAAAAAAACGTAATAAAATTATTCTCCTATCACTTTGGATTTATAGGAATCGATCAAGTATAAACTGGATTCTTATATTTCTTAATACAATCTAAAGTTCCATTTCAACTTGTTATTTTTATTAAAATTACATACCACCCATCCATGGGTAAAAACCAAGAAAAAAACTTTCTCTTAACATTAAAACATAGTATAATGATCCTTAGGACATTTTGTATCAATAATAATTCATTGAGAATTAATATCAGGCTCCAATTTATCTATATGATGAAAAGTATAATGTCTCAATCATATTTTTATAAAAATATATCGAGGTGTTAAAACCAAATAAATATGTTCCAATTGGGTTTAAAAATTAGTATATTTTTCCTTATATAATTTTTGATCAATTGAAATCAATGGTGAATTAATCTGATGACTTAATTTATTGGTATAATAGAAAATATTACTTCAAGATTTTACCACATGTTAATAAATGAAAAATCACCAGTTTATGTGTCAAAATTGAGAAAACATATTCATATTGTTGATTAAAAAATATTATAGTGATCTTAAAGTCATTTAATATCTATATTAATAAAACATATACCAAACCAACACCTAAATTTCTTAGTATGAATGAAGGTTTCCTTTATTCGTCATATTGTCATTAACATATCTAGTCAACAAAAAGGGGCTAAAATCAAGAAAAAACGTTCAAATTAGCATGAAAACATAATATAAGTACTATCTAATATATTTTTTGTCTATATTAATTTATCGTGCATCAATCCAATGCATGAATTGCTCGATATGATCCAAAGTACGATTTAAAATTTTTTTATTAAAGTTGAATTTTACCAATCAAGGTGTCAAAACTGAGAAAACATGTTAATATAGATATTAATTCATAAAATAATTATCCTTGAATCATTTCTGGTTAACAAGAATGTAAGATCCTGTCATTTTTTGAGATGTATCATACTAATTTTCAGGTATTGTTTTACCCTTTCTTTGTTTATATCTTGGTTGTGTCTTTATTTGGGGTTTTTTTGGTAAATTTTGGAGAAATTTGGAATCCCATGGGGTTGTTCATCATTGGTTTATAGTTAGGTAAAACCATGTGGTTTTTCCCAAGAAACTGTACACCACTTTTTTGGAGCAACAGGAGGTGGCACACAGTTTAAACAAACCTGGAGGCCACCCTTCCCCAAATGTGACCACAATATAGTGAAAGTTTGATTGTTATGTTCATGGTTTTTTAAACTATATTCTCACCTATGATTAACTATACATCCCATGAATAGGGGAACATAGTTAAAGATCATGGTTTGGAAAAATATGTGCCCTACCCAGGAAACCATGCACATTGGATTTTATACCCCCAAAAATTAGATTGAAAAATATTGAACCACCATTTTTATTCATATTCACCCCCACTGGAACTAAAACGTTTTCCCTCTATGTTGGAGGATCCTGAAAGTTTTTCTAGGATCATTAAACCTCTTCTATTCTGAATCAATGATCCAGTGGAAGGAATCAACCTCTCTTATGATATTTAATCTCTTCTAATTTATTTTTTTCTCTCTCCTATCATTCAATCCACTTTTATAGGGTTGATTTCTTCCACTATCAATGGTTTAAATCTAGGTTTGGAAAGATCTTGTTTTTTTGGGTCTTGTTCCTAGGTTTTGATACTATATCTCTTCTTCAATTGTGAATCAACCATTCTGCACCAAGTTAAGGGTAACAGTTTGGTGGAAATTCATCACTGACCTTGTGGTAGGGGCCTAATTACTACTTCCTATACTATTGATTTTGATCATTTGTCTGTAATTGTGTCATTCTGTTTTCATGTTGTACAATTTCATTTAAATTAAGAAGGTCAATTTTATTCTATTAAATTAGAAAACACTTTGTGGATTCTGTTGGACCTGTTAAATATTGTGAGACTAAACATGATGGAAACCCATGGGATGTTCCAAAATCAATAAAATAATGATTTATTTAATGTTTAAATGGGAATAATGGGTTATTGAATTTTAATTAAATCCTTATTGAATGGTTAATAATGGTACATAAATGGTTTGATGTCTTAACCATGACTGGTTAATAATTTGTGTGATTAAATTTCGATAATTTGATTAATGATGAAATGTTTATGTAATTATATGTGATTTTAGTTAATATCCACTATTTTTTTTGATAGTTGAAATAGTGCACCATGATGAGAATGATATAATAGATGGTTAATGCTGTTGAATCTTGATATTAATATGATATATATGATATTTTTATTGATTTATTAATGAGGGCTGGGAAAGGGACCGATTCTTAAAATACCCATGGGGTGCCAGAATAATACTCTATTCCCCCAATGTTTGCATGTAAACAATGAGATGTAAGATCAGGAATGACTCTCCAAATACCCATGGGGTTACATAATGATGATCGAGGCCCCCTATATATATATATTTGTGTGTGTGTGTGAATGTGAAAAATTATGTCTATGTCATGGATTGATGCTCAAAATACTCACAAGGTTCCAGATTGATGCTCTAGCCCCCTCTTGCATAATTTTTAGATGAAATTGGAATTAAATGAAATTCAAAAACCAAGAAATCATTAATTTTGATGTCTCTAAGGTATATAGTTCAAACTCTAAAAAGGGACAAAGTAGTTAAGATGTGTTTGTTTAAATAGTAATAAATGTGAAACATGATTAGTTTTCTCATTTATCTTTATTATTTATAATAGTGTATACACTATTATAGAATGGATATTACTTAGATTTCATTGGTGGTGGTCTACTAAGTTGTTCTCATAAACTAATCAGGCTACTCGATCTGTATCTGAATATACATCACGTTTGAAAGATAGGATAAGGGAAATATCCCTATTCTTGAAGGATTAGTTGAGACTTAGTAAGGAGCAGGATGATGGAACCATACATGATGTTGGGACCCACTAGAGGTGTTAGTGTGTCCTTATTTTGGAGTTTTCATTTGACAGTTGACACTTGTATGGAATGACATATTAACTACATTATTTAATATTAATTTCACTTTTTGGGATTTATTTATGTGATGTTGGTCATTATATTGATTATGGTACTATCTTGGTTATTGTTTACTTTCATTTGGCTACTTATTATTTATTTCTATTTTTGTACTATTTTGATAAAGATGGTATAGTCTCCCCATGTTACATATTAGACCCTTATTACTAGTTGGAATCCTTTTTCATATAGGGGGGGTGTCTAAGGTCAGTTAACAAACCATCTCGAGGCACCAGTATGTGGAACCAAGTTTGAGACATTACAGACACTAGTACAAATTGGGTTTTAACAAAGATAAAAATGGCCTTTGTGAGGGAATGCCTAATAAAGCACATTTAAAAGAACTAGGATTTTATCATCACTAGAAAATAACTAATAAAGGGTAATACTATATTCTGTTACTAAATTTACAACACACTTTAGCACCACAAAATATCACCAGTATAATAGCTATATCACCAAAAACAACAAACATGTACAATACAAATTTTTAATGAAATAAAATTTATAAAAAAAATACAAGGGAAAATATATATTATAGAAATTTAAAACATTGGTTTATACAATTAAATGAGTAATTTCAAACAATAACAGAACTTCAAAAACATCAATGTTCCTTTATCTTTGGCCCATGGCCCCAACTTATGCTAATTTTGAACAAACCACTCCAACTCAAGTAAAATAATGAACCTATATAAAGAAAAAAATTATTGTTAGTAATAATAACAATAAATAAATTGAACATAAAGTGTTAATTTTAAACTAGAAAATCTATGATTATTTTTGTGGATTCGGTGATGTGATGGGAATTTTAAACTAAAATGAAACTTAATATTCAAACTAGTCACTTGGAGTCATACCGGTCACAATGGGTATCAGATTAAGGTGAGGATAATTTCCTACTTGTACCAAAACAAATATGGTTTTTTACCTATAGTATTAAAATAATATGAATTCATTTTCTCAGTTTTGAGTATATGACTTAGGATTTTTACAAAAATTACATTTTAAAATAGAAAAAACGCACTATGATTCATAACCATCACATAGTGTGTTTGTTTGATGTGAGAATTTTTCCTAAACATCATATATTTCTTATGAATCACTGTCATAAAATATTAATACAATCTCATATAATTTTCTTTGTTTTCATTTAGTTTCATTTTTTCAATTAAATCTCAACTTTAAAAAAAAGACACATTGAGTCATATCAACTACATATTATATTGTACGGGTGTGTTTTATTCTCATACATATGAAATGACATGTATATTGTTTTCCTAAAGTATTCAAACAATATGAATGATTTTTCTTGGTTTTGAGTATGTAAATTTTTTTAGTAAACTATATTTCAAATTTATATTAAAAGGCACACTTGGAGTCATACCGATCACTTAGTGAATCATATTGAGGTGATGATGGTTCTGACATGTCACAAGTTACTTATGTATTTATTTCCTGAATTATAAAAAAAATGATTCTTTTTATTGGTTTTGAAAATATCAGTTTTAGTTTTTATTAAAATGTCAGTATAAATAGGAAACATGTAGTTTGAGTCATAACAGTTACATAATGTATTTTATTAACATAATAATTATTCCTACACATCTCAAATTATATATAAATTTTGTTTCTAAATTATTAATACAATCTGAGAATATTTTGTTAGTTTTTAGGGATTGACACTTTTTGAACTAAAATATCGATTTTAAAATGATAACCGACACATTGATTTATTCTGGGAACATCATGTATTTGGTTTTGGTTTGGCTAATTACTAATAATAAAAAATTACTTAGGAATCATTTTCATAAAGTATCAAAATAAAGATACTGTTTTTCTCATATTTTTTGTATGCTACATGTCTTTTTTACAAAAATTCATGTTAATTTCAAATAAAAAGATACATTTGGAGTCATATCAGTCACACCATGAATATAATTAAGGTGAGGATTATTCCAACATTTAATATATTAATTATGTATTATTTTTATAAAATATCAAAACAACATGAATTATTTTCCTCAATTTTCAGTGTGTCTCTTTTATTTTTTACTAAACTGTAATTTCAAAATAGAAACACACACTTTGAGTTATATCGGTCACATTGTGTGTCAGTTTGATGTGATATTGATTCCTAAATGTAAAAAAAATACTTATTAATTATTTTACTTAATTATCTATAAAATAAAATAAAGTTTTTTTAGTTTTCATAGAGTGACACATTTTGACCTAAAATGTCAATTTTAAACTGATAACAGACACTTTGAGTCATATTTGGAACATCATGTATCGTATTTATGTGAGTATTGTTCCTACACATCAAAAATGACATATTAATCATTTTCCTAAACTATAAAAACAATACGAGTGTATTTTCTCAATTGTGAGTATGTTATATTTTTTAACTAAAATTAATGTTAGTTTTAAATAAAAAGATACACATTGAGTCATATCGGTCACACCATGTGTCAAATTGAGCTGTGATTGATTCCTAAATACAAAAAATGATATATTGATCAATTTTTTAAATTATTAATAAAATAAAAAAAAATTTGATTATATCACCAGTCCCTTTATAAAATGGGATTTTAAACTGAAAACAAAAACAATGGGTCATTCCAGTCACATTGTGTGTTAGTTTGACATGAGACTGATTCCTACACATCAAAAATGATTTAGGAAACTTTTTATAAAATTTTCATGAACCAACCCAGGTACTCCAATAAATGTATAATTGATCCAGCCATGATATAGCTTGAAGGCATTCCTAATCCCCATGGGTCGGCGATTAAAATATGGAATCATACATGAATGAATGTGGGATGTTTTTTACACAAAAATTATTGAATTATAGAAAAAAATGATAGTATAAATATCAAAATAAACTCCCCTTTGAGTAAAGTACCAGAAGTCCAACTGGTATAACAAGCCAAGTACTATAACAATGTACCACAAAATAGAAAAACTCCCCAATTAAATAATATTTATTCACACTAAGACCACTGACCAATAGATAGAACATCCTTCAACTGATCGTTTTTTCTTTCTAGATCCAATAAGAAGATATTCTACAAACACCCAAATGCACAGAGAGTGTGTGATCCAAATCCCAGTAGTATTTCAACCATAGTTTCCATAACAAGATGAAAATAACAATTTAACGAAGAATGTGATTTCAATTTTAAAATAAATAGGTTTTTTATATCAATATAATTTTTAAAGGATCATTATTTATCATTAAAATGATGTAAATAATTTATCAATTCATTCTTCACATTTCAAATGATGGAAATCCATTTCAGATGATGGAATTACCTTTAAAAAAGAGTGATTTACACAAATTTTAATGGTTCAATTTACACCAAGATTAATGTTATGTGTGTGTTAAAGGATAAGGGAAATGGTGAGGGATTGGGTGCTCCAATATGATGGAGATGTTGGAATCTATGGTTTCATGCAAGATTAGGGATTCATGATCTTGTCTTTTACACATTTTCGTGGATCCATTATTCTCACTGGAGGTGTCGTCCTACTCGATCTTTTCAATCGAACTGTCATAATGATATGACTATGTGTTGATCTAGTTTTGGGTTTGCCTGAAGTTGTCTCAATGCAAAGATACCATAGATATTCTACTACAGTAGCAATAGCGGATGAATTTGATATATCTCCCCAAAGATACTGATGATAGAATATATAAATCACCCACAATATTGATAGTTCTCATAGATTAGTGATGGTTTTATTTCCTATGGTGGTATGGGATTAAGCCTTTGGTGTTCGATAAGATATAGTAGTACTTGCTGAGTTTGTTTGGTGATGGTTGGGGGCTATGGAGTCTGAAACACACTGGGTTATGGCATGGATAAATGGAGTGAACACGGCTATGTCATCCGTATATGATTTGAATGATTCTAATAAATCTGTGGCTTTTTTACCAATTTAATGGATTCTACCGCATCCTTCTATTATTATGGAGGATGAAGCTAGTAAGCATTGTAGATATGATGTTACTAGAGCAGTTGGGGTAAGAACTGAGGAAAAGAAAAAATTAGGTCACTTTTCAAATGAGTATCCCTAATTTGGTATTGTTATTGTTGAATCTAAACTTCATATATGGAATTTTTTATCTCAAAAATATGTTGAATGTGGAAGTCATTTTGAAGGATGGAGAAACAGACTTGGAGATTACTAGAAAAGAGGTTATTCTTGATGGATTTAAGATTTATAACCACTCCATTAATGCAATACTCATTCAACCTGGTATAGGAAAACTTTGTAAAATTGATTATTTTTCCATGAAGCATACTTATGCATGGGGTTATTCTATTTGGATATGTATTCGAATGGTTTGGGTTTTCTACCATACACTTTTTCCTTTAGAGGATCTAAAGCATGGAGCATGTTGGATCAGATCAATTCCCTTAAAACTATGTATGGTTTTCTTCCAATAATTGTATCTTTCATTAAATCCATTTTTGAAAAAATAATATGTATTTGGTATGGATTTAAATTATTGTTCTCAAATGAATGGTATGGAATCTTAATATTTTATTTGATATTTCCTCAACTATTATCATCTCAATTAAAATTGATTGGACCACTGTGGTTTCCAAATATTGTTATTATGCTACAGTACTAGTAAAGTTAGACATGAGATATTTCCTTATTAATAACATTGTCTTATCTTTAATGGATGATGACATCTCTCTAATAGCAGAGTACAAAAGACTTCCATATTTCTACTTGGATTTCCAAGTTACTAGTCATGTCAAAGATATATGACATAAGAATGTGGCTGGTTCTTTTATTTTATTTAAAAGGAAATACTGAGGATTCTTTTTTAAAGTATCTATGAAGTTAGAAATCATAGAATAATGTGGTATCTGTGGGAAGCATTTCTTTCCCTCTTGATAGGGACCAGACACAAGTCAATGCTGGTTCTACACAAATGGTAGAGTCTAATCAAGTTAATTTGAATCAGAAACTATAGACTAAATCACAAGAGTTATACATGGAGGGATATAGGCGTGCTTCAACTGGATCAGAGCTATCTATATCATTTGTTCATGATCATGGAGAGAATGTCCCCACACATATGAGTGTGACCTTCAAATACGAGTGACTTTGGAATTGGGTCACTGTATACATCAATCTTCTCCTGCAATTGAGGGGAAACCAATTATGAGTTATTGTGGGAATCATTCAAGGATTCAAGAAGAAATTAATAAATTAAGGGAATCTTGTGGAATCCATGGTATTCGAGATGATATGTAGGTGTATTCCCCAAAAAAAACTTATAGTTACGCATTATCCAAAGGAAAAAATGTGGTTGTGGATGATGATGTTTTTCAAACTGTTCCTCCCAAGAAATCAATATTTATGAAATATTACTCTTATATGAAACCAAATATGGTTACTAGGTCACACGGTTCCTTGGAATATTACTCTTACTAGTATGGTGATTATGATAATTATTATTAGTTTGTCTATGATATTTGGTCTTTCTCCTTGGTTTTCTTTGCCTGAGGGAATGTATACTTGTTTGACCCTACCCATATTTCCATTTGTATTTTATTTTTCAATTTTTTAATTAAAATTCTATTCTCTAGCCTTTCTTTTATAAAATTGTTTATATAAATTCACAGGTAATATAAAACAATTTACAACAAAGGAATATATACATTTGAAATACGAACATCCAAGAAACATGGTCATATTTCAGAAAAGCTATGAATGTTCTAGGATATAGGGACCCGACACTATGAGATGGAAAATATGTAAATAAAATTCCTTAGTCTTGAGGAAAATGGGTTTATTATCATCTCCAAAGGGATGTGATGTGCTGATATGAAGTTTTAAAACATTTTAATTTATAATGTTTCACCCTAAATAACTCACTGACCATCTATATCATTCATGTGTTGTAGTATACAACAAATATGGGATATTTATTTCAAGAAATTTCAATATAAAATGAATCCCATTTCTATTCCAAATATTCTAATTTTACATTTAAAATATATTTGGGTTTTTAATAAAAAAACATTCCTTTTCACCAAGATATACACATAATGTTACTATAAAAACCTATTTTAATAAATTTTGTAAAAATAAATATTTAAAACCAATTTGAGGTTTTTAATAATCCACATTCACAAATTAAATTTTTTATTTTAATTTTTGAACATATTCCATCTGTTTCATAACAAACACCAAATTAAATAGAATTGGGGGTCTCACAATGTGCCATCAAATCCTTTTCCACAATTAAATTCAGAAATATTGTTTATATAAATTTAAAATTTAAAATTGAAAATTTTAAATGTCACTAATTTCCATAAACACACCCCAATTTGATTGAAGTGGGGGGTTTTCAATTTCATGGAAAAACCCATTTGTCTTTAAAACACCAATTAAATGGAATTAGTTTTTTTCAAAAAAATATTAAAATTCATTTTATTAAAAAAAGAATTTCAAATAATTTAAACAATAGAGTTTAAAAACGGGGTTAATATGATTTCAGCATCATAACAGAACCACCCACCTTAGGATCAACAGATCTCAAATCACAAAGATGTACCTAGAATACTCCAATGGAGAATGAATACAACAAATATCAATAAATAAAACACAGGTTTATGTCTAAAATATTTTTTATTAGATCCAAATATAAAAATAGGGTTCTATATAACCCTAGTGAGGATAAGAGAGATCATTGGAGAATTATATCGGGATAGGGAAACTATCCGAGAGAAGATTTGAGGGTGTTCTTCAAACTTCATATCTCTTCTGCAAGGGATCTGAGGGGCCAAAAATACTTCTTCTGATCTCTAAGAATGTAATAAACTGATCGTAGGTTGTACTAGTCCATTAATAGAATATAATAGGGGTTAGATAAATTTTAATAAAAATCTGGATCATTTAAAATCCCATCCACGTGGTTTCTTGGGAAAATGAAGATGATTTATACAAACTGTGTGTAAGACATGAATCTATTATAAATAGGCAGTATTGTTTCTCCTAAGAGGGTAGATGACATGAATAACCGTTCACAAACCATTCAAAATCCCACTTCCATGGGTTGCATGGTTTTCTCTGAAATAGGGCACAGTTTTGGAGAACTGTGCGGCAACAATGCACTAGCCCAGAAATTTCCAAAATTTTGAATATTTCACATAAATAAATCCCAAATGAAACCCACACAATGCTTTGTAAAAATATGGGTTTATAAATACCCGAAAAAATAGTCATATGATGTTATAACCTCCCTATAATAGAAAACTTTTATCCCTAGAAAACCTATGAAGAAGATTTCATGCAAAAAGAACGAGGTCATTGCTCTCTCGTTAGTTCCCTCCTCACCCATGTACCATTAGAATCAAAAAAATGATTCCATAGCATACAAACCAAATGCATAACCCTCCCAAAAAATACCTTGGATTCAGAATCAAGTATCTTGACTGGTCATTCAGTCACAGATAAATCAGGTTCAACTTCAAGATCATACCAACTCAGAATATGAGATAGATCTGATAAATACTTTTATAGCTAAGATATATTGAAAACATTGTGTATTGAAATTATCTATAGTGGAAGAGATAAAAATTAATCAACTTTCCACAGCCTTTCAAAAATCTCAAAAGTTCCCACAAAATAAGGATCAAGTTTCCCTTACCGTCTAAGTCGTCGATGACCCAACCGGGGTGAAACATTCAAGAACACCTAGTCACCAACTAATAATTCCAAAGGTATATAGTTATGATCATCATAAGACTTATATCATCTCCAAACCATCATAATTATTTGATTATGTAACTAAATCTTTGGTGTCATCTTTTTCACCAAACATGGTCCAAAAAAAGAGCTTTCACCAATCTCTGACAAACACAAGGAAAATTTAGAAGGCCGAAAATACAAGGCCTCAAAAGTATCCATCCATATTGTGGACAAGTAAATATTATAATATGAAAAATCAACCATACCTAAATGATCATCTCAAGCCCGACCAACGTCGATAACCCATGCATGTATCATATCCTTAATAATATGTACAACTCATTTTGTCTAGCCATATGATTGTGGATGGTATGTCATACTCAAATGGATGTGATATCCCAGTGCCTCCTGAAGGCCTCTCCAAAAAAAAGAAGTGAATCATAGATCCTAAACTGAGACTATAGCATATGTAACTCCAGAATAATGTATATTTTATTGACAAAGATATTTCCCAACTCCTTAAATTTGGTTATAAATTGAATGGGTAAAAAGTGCTCTGATTTCATCAGTATTTTGTTCAGAATTCAAATCACATTCTTCTTTATCTTAGAATGTAGAAACCCAACCTAAAATTCCATGGAAATATCATCACACTTATATGTAAGGACTGTAAGTGGATGATGAAATCCTAAAAGTTTCTAGTGTGTGGCCTTAACCTGTTAGCATGTATAGAAATTAGAGATAAACATATAAATTCCCCATATCATACCTAGTCACCAGAAATTTTGCAACATGTCATAGAACATATTAGTGGTTCCTGGGTGTACAACCCCCTGTGAATTATGAAAACCCCCCTCCCAAATTTCTTTTCTACTAATGAAACAAAAAAAGAGATTTCAATAGCTTAGAATTTTTTTTGAGAATGACCACTCAACAACGGTATCCCCACCATAAATAAGGTCAATAATAATAAAGAACTCATCATCAAGACTATGATATTTAAGAATCATCTCAAGAATAGAGGATTTTAAACAAATGGTGCCCAAAAAAACCTCAACACCTGATTATTAGACTAAAACATGCAACTGTTCAAAGGGATTCTTCCAATTCAATGCTTTTGAAGATTCATTCATGGACTGGGTAATAATTTTCCTTCCTAAAGCATATCTGATGATATCTCTTTTCCATGGGGTTTAGGCGATGTCAAAGTCTAAATATATTAAGAATCAAACCCAGTGTCTTAGATGGAGATTTAGCTATTTTTGGGGAAGATATAACTCAACCCCTTACAATCTAAATACAAGATAATCCATTCTTCATAAAGATAATGATACAAAATCTAAAGAGAGTCCATTAAAGTTTTATGTTCAAGATCCTGGGTTAGATAATTCTTCTTGTGTTTCCTAATATGATGAGATCCATAGGCAATTACATTATTACCTTTCATAAAAATGTATCCCCTATCTGAACCTGATGCATCATAAAATACCACATAGCCATGCCTGTCCTCTAGAAGAGTATACATCAATGTAGTAGTCAAAAGACAATATAGATAAAAAAACAATGACATTTATAATTCCAAAAAACAATACTCTTTTTTGAGTTAGGATAGTCGTCAGAGAAGAAAACATTGAGAAGTCCTTAATGAACCGGCGTCAATATCCAGCTATACCTAAGAATATTTGAATCTCAAAAACATTCCATATTTATTACCATGTCATAACAACCTCTGCCATCTCAGGATCAATAGATATTCATTTTCTAACACCACCAGTCCCAATAATTTCACTTCTTGAATCCAGAAATCACACTTATAATGTTTATTATAAAGTTGGTGATTTCTCAGCAAACTCACAATTGTCCTTAGATGATGCATATGATCTTAATCATAATTAGAGTAAACAAGTATTTCATCAACAAATACTACCATGAAGGTATCCAAATGATCATGGAAAATATTATTCAGCAACACCATAATGACTGCAGTATCATTGGGTAGAAAAAAGGGAAAAAATGTACTCATAATGACCATAAATTTCTTGAAAGGTGGTTTTAGGAGTTTCATATTTCTTTGCCCTTGACAGATGGTGACCATATACAATATCAATATTTTGGAACCAATGTTCCCTTTTCTACTGATCAAAAAAATCATCAATATGTGTCAAGGGATACTTGTTCTTTACCATCACTCGATTGAGATTTTGGTAATCAACACAAATGTGAAAAGAAAAATTAGTATTATTAGTGAAGAGAACTGGTGCCACCCAACGTGACATGATCAGACATATAAATCATTTCTCAACGAGATCATACTACTATAACATTAACTATTTTACTTCATATGGTACCATGTGGTAAGAGGAAATTAAAACTAGTTTAGTAACATGCTTTAAGTAAATAGAAAACTCAACAAAACATACTACTGGAAAACTAGAGAAATCAGAAGGAAACTCATTGGGAAGCTCGATGAAAAATGAAGGGATATCACCAATAAAATTTTCTCTCCCTATATTAAAATAAAAAATAGATATCTTTTTCCCCAACTGCAGATAAGATCGTCCATCTCTGCTCAACCTCATGTCCCATTCTATATGAAAGACACGAGACACACCAATGGGCGTAGTAATGTATACTTGTTGAAGATAAAAATAAATTTAATATTAATTGGAAATAATCTAATACATCTTAAATATGAACTCAAGAGGTCTCATTTCATGAATTAGAAATCTCCAAGCATGATCGATGTCAGATAGAGAGAAGACACAAGTTGTACTATAGAGAACATTTTCTCTCTTTATACCATGCGTTAAAGTAATATCCATTGTTCAAGATAAAATCTCTATAGTAAGATTAAGAAGATTACTAATATGGGTTAAAATAAATGAATGAGAAGTACTATTATCAACTAAATCAGTCACAAATGATGATGCTATAGTGATATTACCTCTCATGGTTGTTAGACCTGTATCCACTTCCTTTGGAGACTCTTATCCTTTGTGAAGTAGCTTTGTTCAGTATGTCTATGGCTAGAACCCTATTATACATAAATCATCTAATTTCTGTATAGAATTTGGAGGATTTGATGATGTCATTAAACTACAGTAAGTGAAATAAATATAGAATAATTTCTTCATGTGGCCCGGGTGTCCCTGTGAGCCAAAGATTTTGGGTTTTTTAGTGCAAACCCTCTTTGATTGACCTGGTTTTCCACACTAGTAGAAAGTAAAATAACATATTCATAGTATTTAAGGAGGACTATAAAGACCATATCATCGAGAACTACAATAAGAATCATCACACTTATGCTTTCCCTTGAAGTAACACACACTTCCCCTAGGAGAGAAAGAATTTCCTGATAACCCTGACACGCCAGCGAGGTCCATTTCAGTCATACGTGCTCTATCCAATACATTAGAATAATAGGGGAACTTAAAAAAGAAATCATGAGAATGAATATCATGATGATTTCCAAAATCGATCGTTCAAGACTTCATTTTCTCATTCATTACAATATTTTGTTCAAAAAAAAAGATCTTAGAAAAAAGGTTTTCATACTCTATTAAATTATTGTCAGTCTACTTCTGTTTGAAAAACATTATAAACTTGGCCAACAACTAAAAATATAGATAGAAAATGTTAGTGAAATGTACTTATAATTCATTCCAACCTAATACCTATTTCTTCTTATCTGTTACTGTAGTGTCCCACAATCTTACGCTCAGTCCTCCAAAGACAAAGGTGGACCACTTCACTTTGATTTAGTTGAGTATGTCCAAGAACCCAAATAAACACTCCATCATGCTCAACCAGTCCCTGTAATCTTGAGGATAATTTGATCCTTTGAACATTTTTTATTCTGGATAATAAACTCTTGAGAAAAAATATTGACAACATCCCTCTGAGATTCAACAGCTGGAGCCTGAATGGGAACTGTAGGTGGTGTTTATCCAAAATAATTAATAGTATGCACAATCACCTCAACCAAATTCAGATCTACATTAATATTTTCCACTATGTTTTATTATCATCTTCCACCAAGATCCAACTTGCATGCCTTCTGTGAGGTATGATGCTACAAAATATTATCATACAACAAGGAAGACATCAGGTTACACTCAAACAGAGCAACACGAGAAACTTATCCCACATATAGAACCAATGAGATTTCTATTTCAACTTATCCAAATTAATTTAGGTAGAATACTTGACCTAATAAACAATACATATTTCTTTAACCAACCCTAGTGAGTTAAGGTTCATCTCAGTGAGAGATATCCAGGAACTCAATCACAACTACCTATTTTTCCCAGACAAGATTTTATAAATTCATACTGAATTCAATACAGGAAGCTAAACATAGAGATTTGATACCACTTGTTCATAAACCTGCCCGGGTACCTTGGTAACTCGATAACTAATCTAGTCTTGATGTAGCCTGAAGGGAATTCCCCATCCCCATGGGTCAGTGAGTATAACCTAGCATCATCCAAGAATGAAACTCGGATTTTTTTTTCACAAGCATTATAGAAGTAAAGAAAACAAGACAGTATACATATCAAAAGAAACTCCACTGTTAGTAATCTACATGAAGTAAAATAGGTATAAATACCCATGTATTATAACTAAGTACTATAAAATACGAAAATTTCCCATGTCTCTAAGGAAAAAACACACCAATATGATAGATAAATAGCAAGAACCACCTCTAAGTGATCATTTTCCCTTACTCATCCCAGGAAGAAGATAATCTGCAAATACTCAAAGGCACAAGTAGGGTATGAGCCAAAGACTAGTATCATTTCTCCCAAAGATTCAATACCAGATTACAAAGTCAAATTCACCATGAATGTTCTTTTTATGTGAAAATAAATTATTTTGGTATATCAAAATCATATTTCAAAAAAATCGTACTTTAAAATTCAAATGAAGTAATTTTTTTAGCAATTAATTATTCACATTTCAAGGGATAGAAATACTTTTCAAAATAATGGAATTACTTTTAAAATAGTGTTCATTAAGAAAATTGAACTTTTCTCAAAATGGATTAAATAAATAATTATATATAAAAAAGTTCATATAAACTCCCAAGGCAAGTATAATAGTATCCAACAAATGCATATATACATTTGGAGTATATACAAGAAAGAAACATGGTCATATTACAAGTAGGTATGATAGTTACAGGCTATAGGTACCCAACACTTTGAAATAGAAAATATGTACATACACCCCTTAAAGGTATAATTCTAAAGAGGACTCATCACCATCACCTAAGGGATGTGATGTGATGATATGAGTTTTTAAAACATTTCAAGTTGTAATGTCCAACCCAAAATAACTCACTAACTACATAAGGATTTCATGTGATATAGTAAAAAAACTATGACAAATTTTTTGGAATACTTCTTAAAAATGAATCATTGCCATTATTTATTTCAAATATTCATATTTTACATTTAAATTCCATTACGGGTTTTTAACAACAAACATTCCTTCTCACCAAGATAAAACCCAAAAGTTTCTATCAAAAAAAATTAGAAATTTTTTTAAAATAAGGATTTCAAACCAATTCATACAATTCTATAATCAATTTTTGCTAATTATATTCAATAATTTTATTTTTGAAAAATTCCATCAATTTCATAACAAACTCCCAATTCAAGGGAATTGGGGTTTTCACAATTTTCCATCTAATCATTTTCACACTAATAAAATAAATAATTACAATGAAAAAATATCAAAATTTAAATTTAAACAATTTAACTCTCACAAATATCCATAAACATACCCCAATTCAACGGAATGTGAGGTTTTCAAATTTCTGGAAAACCCCCATTTTTCTTTAAAACCCCAATTAAATGTAATTGAGTTTTCCAAAAAAATAATTAAAATATATTCAAATAAAAACCAAAAAACTGAAATTAATTTAAAAATTGAAATTTAACAAATAAATTTATGGATAACAAGATTTGGTCACTATAACAGAACCACATTAATAGGGATCAATGGATCTCAAATCACAATGGTGTACCATGAAAACTCTAATAGAGAATGAAGACAATGAGGATATATGAACCAAACCCCGGTTTAGATCCCCAAAAGTTTTTATTAGATCCACATAAATATATGGGGATCAATGGAGCCCTAGTTAGTGTATGAGTGATTGAAGGACAATGAGATTGGGATGAGGAAACTGATCGAGAGAAGATTAGAGGGTGTTCCGCAATCTTTAAATCTCTTTAGGGAGAAATACAAGGGGCCAAAATCATTCTTGGGAGATACAAGGATGGGAGAAAACGATCATAAGTCATATTGGTCTATTAGGTTCCTAACAAATGCGTTTAATATATTTTATTAAAAATTCATATCACTTAAAATCCCATCCTTTTGATTTCCTGGGAAATGGTGCATGGTTTAGAAAAACCATGTGCAATCTGTGTGCCTGTTATAAATGGCCATTATGGTTCCTCCTAATATGGTTAATGGATTGACTAATCATGTTCCAATCTTGTGATATCCCACTCCCTTAGGCTGCATGGTTTAGAGAAACCATTCACCAACCTTGCACTAGCACATAATATTCCAAATTTTTTAAAATTTCACCCAAAAAACACAAACTAAACCCAAAAAACATGGAAAATATAAGGGTTTAGAAATACTTGAAAATAGTGACATGATGTTACATAAATTATCATGAAAATATGAGAATGTGTTCTCAGTTTTCACTGAGTGGTTCTTTTTTTGATCAAAAATATCAATTACAATCTAAAAATGAACGCATTGAGTCACACTAGGCACACCATGTATCATATTGAACTTTTTCTAATTCATAAATGTCACAAATTAATTATGAATCATTATTCTATAGTCTAAAAAATCCTAATGATTTTTCTCAGTTTTAGGTGTGTCAATATTTTACTAAAATTAATGTCAATTTTAAATAAAAGGAAACACTTTGAGTCATACCAATCACACCATACATTTGATTGAGGAAACACTAATTTCTACACATCACAATGGACTTATTTATAATTTTCATATATTATTAAAACAATCTAAATGTTCTATCTTGGGTTTGAGAATTTCACTTTTCTTTATTACTGAAATGTCATTTTGAATCGGAAACGTGCTCTTTGAGTCATATAGGTTACATATTATGTCAATTTTATGTGATACAAATTTCACCCTATCAGAAATGATGTATGAATATTTTTCCCAATTATCAAGATATTTTGAGCATGTTTTCGTGTTTCTCAGGGTGAGATAGGCATTTTGATCTATGATTTTAGTTTTAAACTGATAATGGACACTTTGAGTCATACTGGGCACACCTTGTATCATATTGTAGTGTGTCTGATTCCTACATTTCAAAAAAGGAATATAAATAATTTTAATAAAGTATTAAAATAATCTAAACATTTTTTATTTATTTTTAGAATACCACTTGTTTTTTACTAAAATTAACGTCTATTTTACAAAAAGGCACATTTGGAATCATATCAGACACCAAGTACATTAGATTTAAGTGGTAGTAATTCTTAAATGTCATAAATTACTTATGGATTATTTTCCTAATGTATCAAAATAATATAAAGTTGTTTTCTGGAATTTTATTATTCAACTTATCTATTTTACTAAAATTTAATTTTAAACTAGATACACACAATTTGAGTCATACTGGTCACATCGTGTCTTGGTTTGATGTATGAAAAATTCTTACAATTCAAAAATGACATATGAATTATTTTCATAAATTATCAAGATAATCCAAGAATTTCTTCTTGGGTTTCAAAGAGTGACACACTTTATGAACTAAATATCACTTTTGAACTGATAATCGAATCTCGGAGTCATACTAGACACATGATTTATTTGATTGAGGTGGATATGATTTGTAAACATCACAAATGGCTTATGGATAATTTTCCTAATGTATAAAAATAATATAAATGTTTTTGATTAGTTTTGAGTATTTAAATTGTTTTTACTAAAAATAAAGTCAACTATAAGTAGAAAGACAAATTTGGAGTCCTACTGGTCACAAAATGAAGTGGATTGAGGTGAAACTGATTCCTATGCATAAAAAATAAATTATGTATTATTTTATGAATGTATAAAAATAATCTGAATGTATTTTTTTATTTTTTAATAAGTCCCTTTTCATTTCTTCCTTGAATTCTCCATCGTCATTTACACTGGTATTCAAATCAAAAGATTCATAAACTACAGTATCATCCCAAATGATATGAAAATTATGGTTTTCCCCATGTTTATTCTAATATATATAGTTGTCAACTATTCTATGACAAATAAAATTTTCTTCCAACTCTTCCAGGCTAATTTGTCTTGAATAAAAGAAATGTGAAGGGGAAAAGGTAATTACGAAGGTAGGTGTGCATTCTATATTGAAAACATGATGAACTATTTTACCTTATATTCCTACTATTTTGATATACAATTAGAGGGCATCTGTTTTTAAATCATATGCATCCTATTAAAATGATAAAATATTAATTTTGTTAAAAAAATAATTAAATACACATAATATATTAATTATAAATGTAAATGTTATTGATAATTTTAATAAGGGGAAACCAACATTTGATTGTTTCAACTGATTTTAGTTTTCTTTTGATGGAAATGAGTAATTAAATTTAAGAAAATAATTACTTCACAATGGAAGGTGTTATCGTTCGAATTTATCCAAACTAATCACTAGTACCCAGTATGGGGTGAATATAGCTTAGACTTTTATAATAAACATAGGTGCATTTCCAGAAGGGTCGGGTATGAGTTTTAATAAACAAAATCTAAAAATAACTATTTGGGAAATGATTTTTATGAGGATGAAATTTGTATCCATAAAATATTTTAAATTAGCACATATTAATTCAACATTTCAAATATCATCTCAAAACCACTTGGAAAATTAAAAAGGATTATTTTTTAATCTTTAAAACCCCTCTTTAAATCCATTTTTTTAATTGGACATCAAAATTGTCCAATTTTTTCAAATCATAATAGGGGATGTAAACGCACTTTTCTATAAAAAAATTTAGTATGAAGTAAAAAAATATAAAATTATATTAAAACAAAATTAACAATAAATTTTAAGTTTAAAACTTATTATATGGAAATATGTACACTTTTCTATTTTTAAAACATTACAGCTTCAATTTGAAATCACCTCATGAGTTTCAAAATGCTAAATCCATTTTAGTTCATTTTAAGGGAAAACCATGTCTTCTCATTTTAAACCCCAAATTAATATTTGAAACCATTTTTACTTTTCCTAAAATGAAGTCTAAAATAGTCATGACCATAAAAATACTAAATAGGTTACCAAAAGATCTAAATAAAATCATGATTGTTATAAATTTTATAACCATTTTTTAAAGATGAATTCAATTAATCATTTTTTTAAAAACAATTATAAATAAATAATGTCATTAATATCATTATTTTCCTTGAATACCCAACTAAATACTACGGTTACCATGAGATTATTTAAAAATTTAATCAGGGGATAATTCATTTTTCAAAAACAAGTTTCATTAAATATCACACAATAAGCCAGAAATCCAAGCTTTCACATGCCATAAAATTAATTCAAGAATAAACATCAAAAAGGTTTTACAAATATTCATGACATTGAAAACTATTTTCCAAAATATCCTGAGATGTTAGATAGAGTCTGTGTGTGATATAAAGTTGAGGTTTTATTTGAATTTATCTTAGTGTGATTCAAATTGGAGGATTCCTAATATTTAATGTGAGAGAATGTTTGAATATTTTGATTTTTTGGTATGAAACAAACCATGAAGTGGCACGAAATTTTGAGTTTTTATATTTTTATGGGAGGTTAGAAGATCACGGGATGATTTCAGTTGTTTAGAAATTGTGAAATAACGATGAGATAGCATGTTGACGGGTGAAACTAAGCATTTTCAGGGAAAAATTATCGAGAGGAGGACTCAATAATTTTATTCATGTTATTGGGTGTAGTGAGATAAAAACTATATTGTGAATTTTGTTGATATTATATATTTATTATTCATGAATTTTGTGAAGTTTGTTAATAATTTTTACATGTTTGAAAATTAATTATTCTTTTAAATTAATGTTTCGACATGTGTTATATAATTATTATCATTCTTTAGTTTATATAATTTCATGTTAATAAATTCGATAATATCCATATCATTTAAATATTTTTAAAGGATGTAGCTATAATATTTTTTCATTATGTTACCTAATTTATTTTGATAAAGAAACCTAAATATTCACATGTATTAGTCCTTTCCTCAAAAGAAATTTCTATTTGGTACATATTTATTTTATGCTATCCTGAGTACTTTTAGTAAAACTGAATTTATTTTTAAATCATGTGTTTAAATGGTATTAATGTACTTAGTTGTGTATTCACCTTTATTCCTTAATATCGTATCCTTATAACATATATAAAATCATATAATTTATATATATATACTTATATGTGTGTGTATAGAGGTTGTGATCTAAATAGGCCTAGTAATATTTCAACAAATATCCACTTATCACATCATAAATGAACCACATAATAATAATACATACACATATCTTAAAAGGGGAATATCTAATAGAAAACACAAACTCAAGGGTTTCCTAATAAGGGTGATCAAAACATAATGAAACTATTTTTTAATGAAGTAATAATTGGACATTAATTACTATATGGGTGAAAATATTGTTACAAAACAACCCTTCTTAAAAATTAATTATAAAATGTATCTATTACTAAGAAATATAGTTTGAAATAAAAATGGAGAATATGATTTGATTAGTTTATGAAAATACAACCATGCGAATATCATGACATAAATCATTATAAATTATTAATTTTTTAATAACAATTAGGTACCTATATTAAAATATTTATGTTTTCCCTTTAAAATGACTAGAATAACTTGAAATTCATTTTCCTTAGACAAATAATTATTTATTAAAAACAAAAATATATAAATCCATTTAGTATTTGTTAATGTGGAAATTTGAATATAATGAAAATCCCCATATTATGAAATGTAACTAAAATGAAAAAAATTTAATAATAAACCAAGTCCAAATAAGAAAAAAACTATAGAAGATGTGATAAATAAAATTAAATAAGGGCGATGATGAAAACCTTTCATAAAAGTGAAAGTCGGTACCAAAGAATATATATAATTTCACAAGTATAAGACACAAAACATGGGGAGAATCTCTGACCTATAGGTTCTAAAGGTAGTTGACTCGCTCATAGAATACTGGTCAAATATTTGACAAAAACATGTAATGAAACCCATGCCTCTTAAGGAAATCAGAAACAACCTCTATTTAATATATCAATTAATATAGAGTATAACACATCTATTTAGAATCATTTTTATGGTCTACCTTGTAAAAACCATAAATCAATCAACATATAAATCATACATTCCATTTACAATAGAAATCCACAATTAAGAACACAATCGTAACAATGCCTCCTTTAGAAAACTCATTTGAATGCTCACAAGAAAATGAATCATTTTTCTTACGGCCATTTTAAAAAAATAGGTAATCCCAAAACATTATATTAATTAAAAAATCATTTTTGAATCCCTAGTTAAAAACCTATAAAATCCAATCAAATTTAATCAATGTTTTTACATTTTTATACTTCTCTTAAAATGTTATAAACGCCTAAAATTACACATATACATATCTAAACATTTCTCAGTAATAATATTAACATATTTTCTTGTGAATATGTGAATGTGTATAATATATATATATACACACACCAATACATATGGGTATAAGCATAATACCTGGATAGAGGAATATATAAAATTTTACATAAATAAATAACACAAAAACAAAATAAAACATTTGAAAATGTATCAATCAAAGAAACTCCATTTAATAAATGTCATGAACTCATGAATTACCTAAATAGATTTCATAAACAAGAAAAAATAATTTTAAAACACCAAATTTCTTTATGAAAACCATCATAAATGTTTTATTACAAAAAATATAACATATACTTTGAATAGAGATAAACAAACATGGACAAACCCCCAAGAACACAAATGGAAATGAATAATAATCCATTAAAATTCATGAGAAATATGTATATTTAAATAAAATTAATCCCAAATAACAATTTTAATTTTAGAGAAACCAACATCAAACACCCATGAATATGAAAGAAATTAGGGAAAAAATAAAGCATAAATATACCTAACTAGGGATGTCATAGATGGTGCAAAACATTCAACAATAGAAAGTGGGAAAACAAATAATGAACTACAGTGGAAAAAGGTAATGAATACCTGGAGAGAATGAACAAAATAACACAAATTGAAACAGAAATGAATAAACTCCTAAATCACCGAGCCACAATAGAATATATAGTCAATATCACCATATGTAGAACAAAAACAAGTAATTAATGAGTGACGAGGAGGAGAAATAACGTACCTTGGATTAATGCGTTGATTTTTCTTAGAGAAAGTATAGATATCATCAATGAAATCTTGGATTCATTTGATCATTGAATTCGTTCAAGACATGATTTATCCAAGCCTTGGATTCATGCCTTGGATGCATTTGAGACTTGATTCCAGCCTTGATTTGAGCCTGGATTCGAGGAGGAGCACCGACAACATGTGCCTTTTGTGAAAAGCTTGAGATATCGCGACTGAAACATTCATAGGGTTCATTAAATAGATTGGGTGTACTTTTATCAGTGCTTCCAAAAAAGATCTGATAAATATTTTTTTCATCAGTGCTAAATAAATAAGTGTTATTAAAATATATCTTTATCAGTGCTAGAGAAGTATTGATAAAAGGTATCTTTATCGTCGACATACGTTTAATGCTGATAAAGAATTTATTAATATAATTATAAATAAAAAATTATTAATTTATTTCTATAATGATATATATTTTTATTATAATATTATTACCATTTTAATATATAATTATATATTTAGAACTTTAAAAATATTTTTTTAGAAATATTTTGTTATTGATAATTATAAATATATAATTCTATAAATATAATAAATATACATTAATAAATATATTTCTAAATATATCAATAATTATTTATTTATATTTATAAATATATTAATATTATTATATATTTATATAATTATATATATATATATAGTAAATATAATAATTATTTAAATTTATTTATTATAATTTTATAAGTACAAATATATTTATAACATTATATATATTAATGAAATAATGTATTTTTTTAATATATATATATATATATATTAAATACATTCATTATTAAAATAAATTAATTATAATTATTTAATTATTCAAATATAAATATATATATATATATATATGTATACATTTATAATTAAAATAAGACTTTTTAGGAATAAATTGTATATTTGTATCTCTATATATTTAACTATAAAATTATATATATTTTTATATTACATATATATAAATAAAAATATATTAATTATATTAATTATTTAAATATATTTATTATTGTTTTATAATTATTTAAACATATATAATTAATTATATATAATTATACATATACTTTTCTAAAAAATAATATCTATTTATTTATAATTTTTAATATATATATTTATAAATATAGTAAATATACATTTATAAATATATTTATTTATTTATATTTATTTTCATATATTATTTTAACATTATTAGTGAATATTTAATCATAAATTCATGCATGTTTAAAATGAGTGAAATCGTATAATTAAAATGAATACACATTAGAAATATTAAAAAATAGATAAGTTTTATTAGTTAAATATAAATTAATAAAAAAATGGAAATATATTTGAAATAAAAATGAATACATATTAAAAATATTAAAATAAAGTTAATAAATGTATTAAAATAAATAATGGAAAATGATTAACATCCAAAAAAATTATAAAATAAAAAATATAAAAAATGAATTAATAACCAACTATGATAATATTAAAAATAAATAACTAAATTTTAAAGATTAAAAAAAGACATATTAAATGAATTTTATTATAATGAAATTCTAAAATGAATAATAAAACTTGAATAAATTATATAAATATCCGATGTATTTTTTTTCTATATAAAATTACATTAATTGCGTAAATATTTGTCTCTTTGTGTCGTATATAAAAATACGTTAATTATGTATATGTATATGAAGTCAATGTAACACACATTTGATTAATGTTAAATTGAAAAATCTCAGTATCCAATTATGTCAATTACTTGATGCAATTAGTTGGTATTTTTAATTAATATTCATTTTTAGTTATATATAATTTTTCATTGATATCTTCCTTATTTAATGTAAGTACAAATATCTTTTATTATAAAAATCATATTTTTGGAAATATTATACACATTCATATATATATATATGTGTGTGAATATTTGTGAACATTAAATGTATTAAGGAATAATTATGTATAAAACCCATTAAAAATTAATAAGATAATAAAAAGTGTTTAATTAATATATTTTATTCATTTTCTATATTTATGTCTAATATATATAATTTATCACTATTTATAATTAATATTTATTAAACTTATTCATTTTTATTTGTAATTTTTTCATTATTAAATTTTCTAATAATTTTTTCATAATTTTTTAATATATTCAATTTTAAATTTTTTCTTTATTAGATATTACATTTTATTTATTTTACAAGTTTTTGTTTAATCATTACATTTTATTTATTTTATATGTATTTATTTAATATATACTATTTATTCATATATATAATTTATATATATGTATATTAAATTGATTCATTTTTACCAATAATAATTTAATTAATAAAATGTTTAAATTTTTTCTAAATTTACTCATTTTAAAAAAATTATCTGTTTAATTATTTCATTATTTCATTATATATGTATATATCTTTATATTTAACCTATTCTATTTATTAATATTTATAATATATATGTGTGTGTGTACTGAATTTAATCATTTTTATCAATAATTATTTAATTAGTAAAATGATTAATATTTTTTCTTTTATTATTATTTTAATTTATTTAATTATTTATTTTTATTTAGTACCTTTATCAGTGCTATATATAAAAGCTCTGATAAAGGGTACCCTTTATAAATTCAAGAAATAAAGCGCTGATAAAGGGTACCTTTTATGAGTGCTAAAGAAAAGAGCTAAAAATGGATACCCATTATCAACACTAAAAAATTTGTTGATAAAGGGCACCTTAATCGGCATTGTTAAAGACATGCTTTGTAGTTTTGAAAGTGGTATAAAATGAGTTTTCTTTTCTTTTCTTTTGTCTTACTATTTTGGAAGGGTATACATGAGACTAGGATGAGTTGAGCCTTGTTCATTACCTTGTGCATGGGAGTACCAAACCCTTATGCATGGGAAAACCCATGTACCCAGGGTGGGATTGTAGTTCATGGTGTTTATTGTTATAGTGGAATGTTATTTCACCTCAGTTGATGCACTTATTGTGTGACATTATTATATTCTGTTATTTTACTCATTTTTTAGTGTGGAATGATATTTGAGAACACTTCCATCATTCTAGGAACTCGTGATTTTATATGACATGAATCATTTTTGCGATGCATGAAAAAGAAGGTTTTCGATGGGTTGTTCAAATGAACATGATTTTCATTGTTTGAGTAATTTAAAAATGATAAAGTTCATAATAAATAAATTATATCATTAAATGATGAAAATTGTGTCAATTTGAAATGGATAAAATCAGTGGCTAATAGGAAACATGAAATATAAGAGTGATTTACCATATATTATCCATGAACTAAGTGAGGGATAGTTGAGGGTAATGATAGTTCCTCAGTTTTGACTATGTAACGAGGTATGAGTTATTTATAATTATAGAGTTATGTGAATCCCCCTTATGTATATGTGATAATTATGTGTTATGTTTCCTAAGATGTGTGTTTGTAATAGTAGATACATGGCTCTATGAAAAAGTTTGTTAATAGGATGGTAGGAAAACAAGTCTGGAAATGATCCTCCAGTAGTGGGACAAGAGGCCCCGATAGTTCCAGGTGGAGAACCAAGAGATAAGTTTCTTGATAAATTTTCTCACACTATATGTCTAATGGAGAGAGACCTATGGCAGGCTATTTGAAATATGTCTAACATGACACTAGAGTTTCAGTTACAGGACCCTCCGACGGTCACTAGAGAGGGTGGACCTGGGGTAGTTTAGTTCTCAACGATTACATCTAATTGATTCCTGAACATTTAGATACTCCAAATAAATATAGTTTCAATTTGGTTGCTAATATGATTTGAGATTAAATGAAGACCTAGTGGGGAATCCAGGATCAGGATGAACAGTTTGAGGGAATGATATTGGAGAACTTATAGAAGAATTTCTAAGATCAATTTTATTTTGAGAATCTCATGAAGGTGAGGGTAGTATAGCTTATGTAGTTAACCTAGGGGATTATTTCTGTGATGTACATTATTGGACACTTCACTGACTTTCAGTTCTTTTTTCTAGCATTGGTAGAGGATGAGGTAACATCAACAACATTCTTTATTGATGTACTTAAATGTGATATTATTTCCAATGTAAATATATTTCAGATAAAAACATTTACTAAGGTAGTGAATTAGGCACTAATTTTTAAGGGGAACCAAAAGGGGTCTTCTAGTTGGGGGCATATAGTTTCTAATATATGACTAGGAGGTACTTCATTTGATGATAGAAATTATTAATATGATAATTTTAACCGGAGTAGATGAAGGTATAATAACCATGAGGGGAGGATTAGTTAACCAGGGCAATAATTGAGCACTTATCCATTAGTGTGATAGGTCGGGTCACTATCGTAGTCAGTTTTCCTAGACACCGATAGAATTTCATCCTTGTGACAGGATGAGACATCTATAGTGGTTCTATAGGAACACACAACAAATGGGTAGTTATGGAGGATCTAGGAAGAATTAGAGTATGAGAATGGGGTATTCTAAACCACACTAGTCTCATAGTTGGAGTCCTACTATCTGTGCTGGTCGAGGCGTGGGACATTGTACTTTAGGTAAGGAGATGCCATATTAATGGAGTAGTGTGACACATTGGACTCTGACAAGAGCATGGAGTATAGGGGTGATATAGTTGAATGTTTTTCGGCCTACACTTATGGATAACGAGGTTCAGACATCGACTTTCAGTGGTACTCTTCTTATAGGTTCTATGCTTACAAGTTCTTTATTTCATAAAATATTCTACCACTCTTTTATATCTTCTCAAAATTTGAATAGTTTTAGTCTAATAGTGTAATTTATGAGTGGGTTTATGATGATCCTCACATTTTTGGGAGTTTGGTTGACTAATAACTATTTACTCAAGGGGTTTTCTCTCGGGGATGGTGAGTATTGTTTTCGTTATGATCATTACATAATTGACATGTCTGGTTTTGACTTTATTTTTTATATGGGATGGTTGGAGATGTACTGATCCCACATTTATTATTATCGTTACAAAGTGACCTTTACATATCTTAAGGATAATAATTATGTTCATTGTATAGAATATAATATTTAGGTAGGTAATCTTGTTCTAGTTCATTCGCAACTAGGGGAGAACACCACCCAAGTTGAAAGTATTTTTTTGGATGATGGGGGTGTAAAGCACGATGTCTTTCAACCCATAGTGGGTCTGTTTTAGGATGTGTTACCTGGGGACATCTTAGGGATTTTAATTGTTATAGATATTGAATTTACTATTTAGATAAATCTTGCAGAATAACTAGATTCCATTAAACATTACTAAATGGCACAGATATATAATCAAGAGATTAAGACTCGACTATTGAAGTTAATAGATAAGGGATTTATCATTCAAAGTATGTCGACATGGGGTTCTCTGGGTTTTTTCCTGAAAAGGATGATTGGACATTGTGGTTTTGTGCTGATTTCTGGAAGTTCAACCGGATGACAATGAAGAACAGACATCCTCTTCAACATATCAATGGTCTATTTGACTAGTTTAGGGGAGGATATGTATTCTATAAGATTTACCTGATATTAGGGTATCATTAGTTGTGATTTAGGCTTTAATTATATACCTCTGAATACTTCAAAAAGTAGGTATGAATTATATGATTTATTTGTTGTGTTGTTAGGGATGAAGACTCTCTTACAGTGTTTATGTCCTTGATGAACCAACTCTTCCACTCATACCTGGATCATGTTTTGGTTGTTTTTTTGGATGAAATATTGGTATAATCTAGGACATAGGATGATAAATCCAATCATCTTGACATCATCCTGAGTACACTGAGAGAGAATCAATTATATGAAAATATATTTAAGTGTCAATTGTGAATCATCATGCTACATTTCTTAGGTAACATCATTTCTAAGGAAGGTGTATCATTGGACATAGTAAAAGTACATGTATTATATTATTGGGAGAATCCCATGAATTGTTTGTATATCTAAAGATTTATTGGTTTTGATGGCTACTATCAAAGGATGATTGGGTAATTTTCCCTTTTTATAGAACCACTTTAGGGTTTGACGAATAAGGGTTTAATTTTTTAATATTCTTGATAATGTGAAAATGATTTTTATGATTTAAATATGTAGTTGAATACTGATCCAATTTCGATTCTAACTATGCTAGGTGAGGAGTATACCGTGTTTTTTGATGCATCCAGGAACATACAAAGAGTATTGTTGATGGAGGGTGATTGGGTGGTGACAGAAGTGTCATGAAAGTTGAAGCCACATGAATGGAATTATCCTATTAATTATCTCGAGTTATCCATGGAGTCTTATACATTGAAGTGTTGGCTGCATTAATAGTTGGGTGGAAAATTTACTGTGTGTACCAATCAGAAAGGCTAAAATAATTTCTTTTTTGTACTGAAATTTGAATCTCTATCAATATAGACGGTTTTATTATATGTAGTCATTGGATTTAGAGTAAGACTGTATACCAGGTTAAGGAGGTATTTTTTATTATTCTTTGAACTAAAGTTTATAGTCATAGGTAGTTCAGGAGTCCAGCTCTGAGTGGAAGATAGTGATCATGTGGGGTAAGATGCATATTGAGGTTAAAGAGGGTTATGATTATATGACCCTCATATCTACATCAGTGGAGTCCACTATTTTATTCTAGATCAGGGTGAGATGGCCTAAGGATCTAGAGTGATTGGATTTGATGGAAAACCTTGAAGTTGTAGAGTCTCTTTCCAATTGGTCTATTGATGAGGATGATATTATCTATTTCCAGAATAGTGTTCTTGTGCCTATATGTTTATGTGAGTAGTTTATGTGTGAGTTTCATTCCATAAATTGGGGGATGAATCCTAGTTTTATCCAAATGTACCATGAGAAACTTCAATAGTATTGGTGGTCATGGATGAAAAATAATATTGAAGGTTTTGTGACAATATTATAAACTATTCAGTAGGTCAATGCCATGAGTAAACAACCTTGTGGTTTGTTACAACCATTTCACATTACAAAATGGAAGTTGTATGACATTACCATAGACATTTTAGTGGGTATTATGGGGATTCAAGAAAATCATGACATGATATGGGAGATTTTGGACTAGTTAAGAAATTAGATCATTTTTTGTCTATCCAGTAAACCTTCATAATTGATCAGTTGGATAAAATGTATGTTCGGGGGATAGTGCAATTGAATGGGGTTCAACAAATCATAGTTTCATATCATGATTAGAACATTACTTCTCTCTTCTAAAATTTCCTACAGAAGGTTTCAAGTATCCATTTTCTTTTATGTATGGATTTTCATCCATATAATGACAGGAAATCAAGGTGTACTATTTAGGTGTGAGAGGTCATGTTGCAGTCTTATACTTTTTAAGATCATGGGAGAAGCACATAGAGCTAGTTGAGTTCACTTCTAAAAACATTTTTTAGGTGAAAATTCATATGGTACCATTTAATTCATTTTATGGTAGGCCATATAAATCACTTATATGTTTTATGGAGATGGGTGCGTTAGATTTTTTGGGAACATGTCTCATATGGGAGATACTGGAAAATGTCTAAATGATTCAGAAATGTATGGCTATGAATCATAGTGGGTAGAAGTATTTTTATAATTGAAATAATTAACCCCATAAGTGTATAGTGGGTGATCATGTATTCCTTTTTATGTCACTGAGATGGGGTCACCATATGACTTAGAGTTTGGGCATGTGAGCACCTTGGTTTGTTGGACCTTTCGAGATTGTAGAGAGGTTTAGACTGGTTGCATTTTCGTTGGCTCATCCACATAGGTATGGTGTTATGCACGGTTGTTTTCATGATTCTATAATTTGAAGGTACCATGAATACCCATCTCATGTTATCGAATATTATGATTTTGAACTTGAGGCTAATGCATCCTTTGAAGAGCATCTGATTTGTGTTGTGGAACATAGTGAAAAGTGTTGTAGAGAAAGACCATGTTGTTGGTAAGAGTGTTGTGGAAGCTTGGTTGTTTTTAGAAGGAAACAAGGAAGAGGAAAGCTTATATGTAGGCTCAGTGTCCTAACCTTTTTACCTTATAATATTAGTGATTTTTGGTATCACATCTTGAGGAAAAGTTGTTATAAGTTGGGAGACTATAAGATCACGACCTTCCTAGGGATGTTTTATACTCTTATTCAGGTAATATTTTATCCTTTTTCATATAATTGTTAGATATTTCATTAGTTTTATTTTTTGTGAACTTATAGAAATTTGGAAGTCCCTGGGAATGTCCACAGTTAGATCATGGTTAGTGAAAACCATTCGGTTTTCCCTAGGAAACTATGCACCCGTTTTCGAATCCAAAGGAGGCGGTGCATGGTTTTACCAAATAGTGTGGCCACTCACCCCAAACCAAGAACCCTAATGTAATGTGGGTTTTTATGGTTTTCACATGGATTTACAGAATGGTCACCCACCCAAGAGTAACAATCCACTCTCTATGTATGGGTGAATAGATTACAAAACCATGCTCCCCAACTAGGAAACTGTGTGTGTGGGATTTAAATCCCCAAAAATTATATTAAAAATTCATGAAACCACAGGTTTTATTCCTATTCTCTATTTCTCAACCTAATACATTTTCCCTTTCTCTTTTAAGCACATGATATTATTTTTAGGCAATTTAAACCTCTTCTTGTACGAATCAAAGATCCAATGGGAGGAATAAAACTCTCTTCTAGAATGTGTTCTCTTCTTTTTTTGATTCCTCTCTCTATCCTCATTATCACCCACTGTAGAGGTACTATTTCCTACATTCTATATGTTTTTGATCTACGTTTTGAAAAAGAATGTTTTTTATGAATCTTTTCCCAAGTTCTTTTATCCTAGATCTCTTTTTCCATTCTGAATTCCACTATTACACACAGAATTGAGGGTTATGATTTTTAAAGTGTTTTTCAACAATCTTTTCATAGGATGTATAATTTCAAATGACCATATTCTTTATTTTGATTATGTGTCTGAAATTGTGTTTCTACATTTACACATTGTGAAATTTCATCTAAACTGAAAATGTGAATTTCATTCCTTGATGTTCATAAACGCTCCATGAATCCCATCGGACATGTTGGAGATTATGAGAATGAACATGATTGAATCCCATAGGGTTTTACAATATCCCCAAAATAATGATTTATGGACTGTTGAAAGTGGACTAATGGGATATTGAAATTGAATCAAATCCTTATAACATGTTTGATAATGGGAATTAAAATGTTTTTTGGCTTAACCATGAAGGGTAAATAATTTTTGTATTTAAATGTTGATAATTGGATTATTGGAAGATATTATATGTTCTTCAAGGATATTTATGATAATAACCATGGTTTTTTATGATAATTGAAATGGTTCACCATGCTGAAAATTGTTTAATAGAAGATTAGTAATGTTGAACCTCAATATAAATGTGATATTTTTGATATTTTTTCATTGATTCATCAATGAGGTGTGGGGCAGTGATTGATTCTCCAAATACGCACATGGTGTCAGACTGAAGCACCTGGCCCCCAGTGCATGAATGGGAAAAATGAGGTGTAGGACTGAGGCTAATACTCTAAATACCTATGGGGTTCTAGAATAATTCCCTATGACCCATATATATATATATATCTGTGTGTGTGTGTGTGTTTGCACAAATGCATGTGTGTGAATATGAACAATGATTTGTGGGTCAGGGACTGATGCCCTAAATTCCCATGGGGTGCCAGACTAATGATCTAAGCCCACAATGCATGATTTTGAGATGAAATTGGAATTAAATTAATACTGAAAACACATGAAATAATTAATTTTGTAATCCCTATAGTATATGGATCAGACTCTATCATGGGATAAATCATGTTTTATGTGATTATTTAAAGATTAATAAATGAGAAACAATTTTAAATTTGATATTTATATTTATTCTTTAGACAAATGTATACACTATTATATACTAGATATTACTTAGACATCCATGGTGGTGGACTACTATGTTGTACTCACGTCCTACATGGTAAGATAGATCAGTACCCAAAATGACATCTTATTTGTGGGACATGATAAGGGCATGATCCAAGTGTTAGATGGATGAGCTTGGATTAGTGATGGAACGTGGATGTGAGAATCAGAAATGATTTCGGAACTAATGGGATTTATTAGTGTGTCTATATTTTTGGGCTTTAATTAGGTATCTAACACTTTGTATAGAATGACATATTTCTTTCTTTGGTTTATGGCTAATTTTTCTAATTTGGATTTATTTATGGGATGTTGGTCATTGTATTGATAATGGTATTATATTGGTTTTTTATTATAATTTTGATATTTCTTATTTTTTTTACTTATTGTACTTCTTTGATAAATATGTTATAGTCTCCCCACAATATGTAATAGACCCTCACTATTATTCAGTAGCCACAGGTGTAAGGGGAGGTGCGCCTTATGTTATACAATGAACTGGATTAGAGCACCGTCATGTGGATCCAAGGGTGGGGAAATATTAAGAATCCACTAAGCTTCAATCCAATTATTAGATGGACTGATGTGATAGAAGGTATGTTTCTATACTGTTAAAAAATATTAATAAATGAAAAATTACTCTTGTAGAGTTCATAATTGAGAAAACAAGATCATATTAGAATGAATACTTAGGTAAATATTCATTGAGACATTTTTTATCTATATAAGTCAACCTCAAGTAAATATGATACCTGAAGTTCATGGTATGATTGAAGGTGTTTTTTGACCAAAATCACCATTTAAAATTTATCATCCAATGCATAATATTACAATTTCAAATTGTTTTTATTTTTTTATGTATTTTTGTTAAAAAATATTATTAGCATGCACTTTTGTAAAAGATTTCGTTATTCATTGGAGAAAAGCGATTATAGGACCTTTTCCTTTTTATTGGTGGTAATAATTTTTTTATTACTACATTTATCATCAATGAAATTGTGTTATACTTTAATTCAACATTTTATTAAAATTATGTTACAATGAAAATTTAGCATTACTGTATTGTAATTGATTTTTATCTTCTGTTTCCTAATATGCTGTAATTTAATACATAGTACATTATTTGTATTTGTTTTTAATATATGAATTGTGTACATTATTAAAATATAATATTGTTTTATTATAATTTTTTACTATAATTTTTATCGATAATATATATCATTCAAATTATTTTAAGTTATTGATTATTGTAGATCTAGTATTAGTCCTGATAAAGTCACCATTTGTCAATTATAGTTTTTGTGACACCCTAAACTCTTACTCTTATATCAAGTTCCTATAAAAACATAATTTTCATTCATACATTTACACTAGATGTAAAATCCTAGATATAATGACTCATATTATAAATTTCAATAATTATTATTTCATAACATACATCCATGAGATCATTTCATGTTTTTAGCATTAGATAACTAGAACACAAAAAAAACTAATAAAACCCATGTCTGTTGTATCAAATGGAAAATTTCTCATTATATTTGAATCTAAATAATCGATATTGTTTCATTGATGTCTTACCAATATTCATTCACATGTTTTATCCTCCTAAACATTTCACATGTAATAATTTTCCCTAAAACAAAATTAAATGGTGTCATAAGAATGGGTGACCAGAAACGCTCATTAAAGGAGACATATAACTGAATGAATCATATTATTAATATTATTATAAGAATAGGTAATCAATATATGTCCATAATAATCTTGAAACTAAGAGAATGTTATATCTATGATAATAATCAAAAACAAACATATCAACACTATTGATCTCATATTGATGGAATACCTAATTTTGGACATCAAAAACCTATTGTCAAGGCCTTGTGCCTATACACTTTACTTATTCTTAATAATACAGTCAATATATCATGCATAACTGAGCAAGAATACACCAAAAACCAAAACCTATTTTTTTCCTACGAGACCTATGAATGCATCGATGTTATATAGAATTTTGAGACTCACCCATACCAATTCATTCGCCATAAGAGTTAATAATACCTTTCAAACCATTCCCTAAGGAATATTTGGAAGAATAACAACCTGAATATACATATAATTATGAATAAATAATATCAATATGTTATAAACTATAAAATCCCTGCCTGGTTGCCACGCACCAGTGACTTGAGCCTGTTAGTCACAAACACCTAAGTATGCCTCCCCTTACAACATAGGTTGCTGATTAGCATCAAGGGACTACTAAGTATTTCGTAGGGGGACTATACCCTATTTTATAAGATTAAATAACCATTAAAAGTAAATAAACAATACAGGAATCATATATAATCACATGAAATACCAATATCACAAGATAATAAATGCAAGAAATACAATTTCTGACTAAAATAGAAAAAATTTCATGCTAAAGTATGTGTCAAGTGTCTAAAATGAAAACATAAAATAAAGACTCTAATGATTCCCAAGTATGTCTCGAACCACATTGAGTTCCCTCATACAATCTCAATCTCAAATCATCCACCAATATCAGGGTCTTTTCCCTTAATCTGTATAGAAAACACAAAGTATATTCAGTTAATGATCAGGAATCCCAAGTAGGTTGTCGGTGAAACTCAGCAGGTCACCACCAATAGTGTCAAAATAAATTACATTCAAATAATACTCTATGTAGTTGTATAAATAAATAATTAAAATGTATATTTAAATAGGTACCACAATATCCATTAATATTAATTTAACTATATAAACCCACAGGTTCCCTTGGACACCTAAAACCCAGTACATGCTTCAGTCTATGTTGGATTCTGATCCATTCCACATTATAAATTCAAAATTAATTAAACAATTGGTATTTAATTATCAATTATATTTAAATTATTAAAACTAAAAATTGGAACCATATTCCAATGCCAAAATGTTGGGTCTATATCATTATGTCTATGACCCCATGGGCGTAAGAAGTGTTAGACCATGTCCCACTCAAACACACACACACACACATATATATCTTATGATGGGATTCTGAAGTAGAATACCATGCCCCCCCCCCCACACACGTATATATATATATATATATATATATATATCACGGTAGGATTTAGAATTAGAAGACCATTCCCTACACATGTGGACTTTTAGAAGCAACAATCCATGTCCCAGACATATTTATCAAGCAATTTATCACTACGGGCTTTGGAAACAGTAGAACATGTCCAACACACATATATAACACAATTATTTAGATCACATATATCACATATATCACATATATCACATATATAACTATAGAAACTCAAGAGTGATTTAATGAACATTATCCCACTTTTCAAAATTAACTATCACAATCTTCAATTAATTAATTCACAAATTAATTAATCTTATTCCATTAATTAATTAATCACATCCAATTCCTTTAATTAATCCAAAAATTAATTACCCGTATAATTTTAATTAATTAATTCAACAATTAATTAATCATTCCACAGTTCTATATACGATAATTTATTCAATAATTAATTACCCACAATTAATAATGAAACAATTATCAAAAATTAATTCAATAATTAATTTTTACAATTAAAAAAAACTCGATTTTCCATAATCAATTCGATAATTTATTTTCTAATTTGTAATCCCAATATATCAAAATTTTATAATTAATTAAATTTAGGAATTTCAATTGCTAAACTCTATAAATTACACAAATATCACATACATAATCAAGATCATGACTATGGTATTTGAATATTAGACCAAAAACTTTTATTCATTGATGAATGATCTCCCAATGGAAATATCCAAAATTGGGGACCACAACAACCTTGATCGGGATCTGGATCGACACCCCTAAATCAAGATAAAAAAATCAAGATCGCTTTAATACCAAATACATATCCAAAAACATAAATATGGATTTAAAAAATCTTGATCTGTATCTATAAAAAAAATATTACATCTCATCAAATTAATGAGAGAAAAAAAAGAAGAATGAATGGGAAATCATAGGGATGAGATACACTTATTGGGAGAGGATAATATCGTTGATTTGGGATTTGGATCTTAAAAAAAGATGTTATATGGCCTTAGAATCCATTCGAAATTCTCCAGAAATGGGAAATACCACCTAGGGTCAAATGAGGGAAGAAATGGGTGAGTTCTGGGGGTTAGGGGGATTTTAAAAATAATTTTTGGGACACCTTAAAAGTTGTGCATAGTTTTATATAACTATACACTAACAGTTCAATGATTTTGTTAGTGATTCATGGTGTCTCTTTTTAGGGTGCACAATTTTTCAACCTGTGTTCTAGCTAGGCTAACCATCATTGTACCAGGATGCACAGTTTTCTATGTTGGGCACATGGTTTTATATAACCATTCACCAACCTTACACAACTACCTTTTCTTCTAGTTTTCTTAATTTTTACCCAAACATGGCCCAGGGTAAAACCCAATTGAACGATACATAAACAGAAAACAAAAATGTCCTAAAATCAAGTCCGAGTAGACTCTTGAAAATGGTCAGGATCATACAAACTACCCACATTATAATAGTTAATCCTTGAGTTTCACTCCCAATATTCTCTAAGACTTTGAGAAAAAATGATCGGCCCACTTATCCCTCATATCTTCTTCCCTTTCCGGTGTCCCTACCTGCACATGTCTATGTTTACATAATACACAAACTATCAGTGTTTTCTTTCCCCACAATAATTTTTCTCTACGATCCAACACATGTATCAGATGCTCCTCAAAGGATGGATATATCTCAAGGTGAAACATGTCAATATCAATCACCTGATAAGCATTATTGTGATACTGTTGAAGTTGTGATACATAGAAAAAATAATTCATAGTGCTATATTTCTTTGGAATAGACAGACATTATACCAATTAATTGATTCTGTCCATAACCTCAACTTGTACAACAAACCTGGATTCTAGCATTCTCTATCTTCATATCTTGTGGTGACCCAGCCTCGAAGACACCAAAAAGAATATATTATCACCATTTTTAAACTATAGGGTTCATAAAATTCTATCAACATAAAACTTATTCTTACTCAAATCCATATCCATATGTTTCTAAATCAGATGAACCTGCACTGAGGACTCCTGCGTGAGACTCAAACATCACAAATATAACTCACCTTTTTCCATCCAGCATAGCGGTGATCTTCAGGACCTAACATAAAAACCACGTATTATGTTGTATTTATAGTTCCTTGATAACAATTGTTATAAGAAAACTACACTAAATACAATTGCTTCTCCCATGTCCCACCGAATTCAAGAACACACACTCATAACATGTCCTCAAGCACTTGTATAGTATGATCTATCTTCCCATATGTATGTTGGAGGAAATTCCTACTCAAAAAAACTAGGACTCCAAGAACCTTCTATAATACTCTATAGAATATCAAAGTGAAGATTGATTCATTATATGAAACTATTTTTTTGATACCCCATACAGATATACTATCTCTCGAACATATAGTTCTTACAAATTCTCTACGGTGACAGTTTCCCGTATAAGTAAGAAATGTTTAGTTTCATCAGTTTGTCCACAATAACCCATATAGCAGCATTCTTATATAGTGTATTTCAGATACCCACCACAAAATCCATGGTCTCATCATTCCATTTCCATTCTGGAATGGTAAAAAACTACAACAAACCACCCGATTGTTGATGATTCGCCTTCACCTACTCACAAGTGAAGTATCGTGTCATGAACCCTGTTATCTCTCTCTTCTTTCCTGAACACCAAAATAATCTTCATAGGTCACAGAACATTTTTTTCACACCTAAATTTACCTCCCATTTTGAGTCATGAAATTATCATATGATATCCTCTTGAATGTTCATATGCACAATAACCGGAATCCTAACAAAGATGATCTCATTTTGGTCTATGCTCTAATCGGAAGGTGACTCCCCACATTCAAGTATTTCCCTCAAGGTCATACACTGTAGATCCTCATATTGACTATAATAAAATCATCTCAAGAGTGTCAAATCTACTGTAACTAATAAAATATTCATATTATCTTGACTCTCCTGAACCACCACAAGCATTTCTTCCAGCAAAGTAATTATCTTCCACTCAGCCCTAGCCTCTTGAACCATCTAGGTATGAGTTTTACTTCTCAAAGCATCAACAAGAATGTTTCCCTTTCCTAGTACATATGCTATCTCAAAATAAAATGATATCATATACTCTACCCTACCCATCTGCACTACCAAATATTAAAATCCCACAACGAAAAGATATACTTCAAGCTCTTATGCTCATAATATATAGTAAAATTTTCCCCCAAAATATAATGTCACCAAGACATTAAAGAATAAACCATTGTCTCTAACTTGAGGTCTTGTGTAGGGTAGTTCGGTTATGAGTCCTTGACTACTGAGACCAGTATGATACAACTTCATCTCCCTGAATCACTACTACTCTGAGTCCTATCTCATATGAGTCATAATGCACCGTATACTCTTCACCTAGCTTGGGTATGATCAATATTGGTGCTGATGTGACCCAATTATTTAGCTCTTGTAAAATTATCATAATATTCTGACCATTCAAACGTTATCTCCTTATTGGTTATGCCCAAAAGTGGGGCTTCCAAATGGGAAAAGGCTTGAATTAATCTCTCGTAATAAAAAAACCCCTGAAATCTACATATATCAAAAACATTCTTGGGATGCTCGAAAGAAACTACTTCTTGAGCCTTCTCTAGGTCCACTAACATGCCTTCCTCTGAGATGATTTCTCCCAAGAAATTTATTTGATCAATCCAGAATGGAAACTTATATGTCTTGGTGTATGGTCGATGATCTATCAGTGTACTGAGGATGATGTCAAGATATTGGCCACGATCATCATGAGTCTTGGAGTACAACAACATTTCATCTATGAACCCTATGACTAGTTGATCTAGGTACGAATGAAAGATCATGTTCATCAAGGCCATAAACACTACTAGTGCATCTTTAAACCCCAAAAGAATTACGATAGACTCATATAGGTCATAACTTCTTCTGAATGTATTCCTCGGTATATTAGAAGTCTGAACTCTCAACTGATGATATATTTTTCTCAAGATAATCTCTGAGAAGACACAAGATCCTCCCAACTGGTCAAATAGATCATCGATATACAAAAGATGATATCAGTTCTTCACAATCAACTTTGTAACCTTTTATTAATCAACACCCAAGCACAAACTACCATCAACGTTCTTTTAAAACAACATAGGTGATCCCCAAGGCGATTTACTGGGATGGATAAAATTTTATTTTCCAACTCCTTCAATCGATCCTTGAAAACATGAAGCTCTATCGGTTCCATTATGTATTGTGTAATAGATGTCAGATAATGCCTAAAAATTATCTTAATGGTGAATTCCACATCCCTCTTAGTTGGGAACCCTAAGAAATATTCAGGTAAAATATCCTAAAATTGTTCCACTACTAGTGGAAAACATTAAGTTTCATAGCTCCTTCATCCAGAAAAAACTAGAAACATGGGTTGTGAACTCTCTAAATTTCTAAGTGATTAGTCATATTCATGCTTACTAGATATTCCACTCTCCATGGTAAATGTAATAGTCACCCTGAGGAGATTTAAATGTTACTCTCCTATGGTACTGATCAATGTTGGCTCAGTATGTGACTTGCAAGTTCATACACATAATTATGTCAAATCATATCATGTCAATAATATAGAGATCCAATGGAAAATTATAATCATAAACTTCAAGAGAATGTCCTTGAATAAATATATTCCTCTAGAAAATACTTCCAACAGTGTATCTATAGTCATAGTCCTTCTCATAAACTCCATCACTAGGCTCAAACCAGTAACAAGTTTTACAGATATAAAGGAATAATAGAAACCAGTATCCAATAAGGCACTTGAAAATAGAGACTCTATGAGAATAGAACCTCCCACTATTGATGTACCGGCCTTGATATCAAGCCAGAATGGCCCAAAGGCTTTTTTTTTAATTTTTATTATAGATAATCCCCCTTTTAAGGGTTGAAGGGGAACCCGTACATGACCCGTAGGCCCAAGGCACAAGGCCCGACATGACCCGCAATACGTTACCCGAAGGCCCAGAGGCATACCATGCCAATTACATGACCCGTAGGGACATCCCACTAGAACTAACCCTCCCTAGTGTCTTGAATCATTGATCTACATAGATCCCCACCTTGCATTACTAATCGGATAGCATTGCGCCGTAAAAAGATGCACGGTGCCTGGTCCCGATGGCGGCTGCCATACCCTCTCATTCTTCCATTCTGGTTAGCTCTACATCGGGTGACTGCTACTCATGTTTCTCTGATCCTCTTTTGGGGCACGTTCCCTCTGAACTAGGATACTCCATGGTCTACGTGACCAGAATTCCCTATGGTCTGAAGGCCTTTGATGACCTGAAGGCCCTGGAGACCCATAGGCCCAAACCGGTGGCCCGAAGGACCAAATTGGGTGAATATTTCTAGCTGATATAGTATTTAACAGTAACTGCTATAGTAATGCTACAGTACTGCTAGAGTACCCCTGAAATTCAAATCCACCCAATTTTGATCACGGGTCTCTTGGATGCCAAGCAGGAGCCCTTACCACTTGGGTACGGGCTCGTTGGCCCGTGATATCAACAATTGTAGGTTTTACTACATGAAATTGTCATTCACATCTTCACTGTGATATTGTCTGACTCCCTTAAGTTTCACTACTCTACTGATGTGGGTTTTTTCCCATAATCTCCACATCCAGAATCTCTACAGCCTCATCTGGTAGAAATCCAACTACCGGAATGATAATGTGTATAATATCACTCCCCTCACCTTGGATCTTTCTATATCCTCAATCATAAACCATATGTCTTAAGTTCCTATAAACCTTTGTAGATTTTTCATCCTTCCATAAGCTCAACACTCAACTATTTGTTGAGTACAATATTTCTAGAAGTGTCATGCTACCATACTAGTGAAAAAACACATTCTTAGGGTCCTATGTATCTGACCCTCCCTCTGGTTAACCTTATTTCCACTACATTGAGATAAATTCCCATGACATTGTTTCCTTATTTTAGTAGTCGTACCTCCAAACCATGAGGAAGAAACCATCTATACGCCACTAGAAGCATCCTTCAGGTTCCTTCCAAGATGAGTGCCCGATTAACCACTTTATAAAACTTTTTCAGCATAAAGATTTTCACCTACAAATTAATTTCACTCTTAAGTCCATCTAGAAACATTTTTATCACGTCATCCTCATATCCTTCCAACACATGAGTGAAGCACTAAAAATTTGTGAAGTTTCCAAGCTAGATAATCATGAACACATTCCCATGAGTCAACCTCATGAACTCAACTAATCTCTCTTTCCTAAGTGTATATGGTTAAAATTTCTCAAGGAAATTATCCTAAAAGTACTTCCATTCCATAGTCTCTAGATTCCCATACCAAGTCTAAATGTCCTAGAAATTTTTGGAATGACCATGTAAAATATAGGCATTGAATTTGACTCTCTTCTTAGTAGTATTACCCAAGTGGTCATGTATAATCTAGAAGGACTCGGTCCAGAACATAGTTCCCATATGTATAACCTCTCTAGAAAAATTAGGAGGGTGTTATAACTGAAACTTCCTTATCAGATCAGACATAATTTTCACAACCCACCATGGGTCTCTTTCCATGAATTAAATGAAGTGAGTGAAGTTCTCTCAGAACTTCTCCCGAACTTTATCAACCAATACTATTGGTGCCTCAAGTTCTATCACTAAAGGAAGATTCCTTGTCATGTCCTTTAGTATTCCTCTCAATAAGTTTCATCATGGAGGCATATCTTTATAAGAAAAATGAATATTTGGACACTGTTCAAAAAATTTACACGTTGATGTAAGAGGGGTCACAACATGATAAAGAATTCCTTTTCCCTATTCCTCTCCAAACAGTCAAAACTGAGGTGATATTACTACCCTTAACCATCCTACACCTAAGTCCTGGTTAAGTAGGTCAAACATGTTCTTGTTTATCAAGTTCATCATTTAAAACCCTATTTATTCTAATTTTTCATTTTTTTACCATTCTGAATTTCATATTAGACAACTTTTTCAATTAAATTTCATAAGCCAATAAAATATTTTAATGCCAACAAATAACCCAAAACCCATTTTCACTTGCCTGCCTAAAATGTTGAATGTTCACAAAATAATCCTGAGTGCCTAAAATGATGCATGTAGACTCAAATATTAGGTAATTCAAGGACATGAGTCAATCTCAATAAATCTCAAAAAAATAATCACACCACACAACAAGTGTGTCACCCATGGTTAAATAATATGAAACTGTAACAAAAAACATAAATAACAATATTCCCACCCTGAGAACATGGGTTTTCCCCGATACATGGGTTTACAACTCCCATGAATGGGCTCTTTACCATGACATGACTCTTCCCATTATCCTTAATTTATTTAAAAACATAACACTAAAGAATAAAAAAATTGGATCTCTAATACCACTTTGTAGCATCCTGACCCAAGTGCCACACATGAGTTCCATGATCCAGTCAATCACATGACCTCAGGTAGGCCTCCCTATATGCCAGAGGCTGCTGACAACTAAAGTGGGTCTAGTAAATAATACATAGGGATACTATACCATCTTTTACTAGAGTAAAGAACCTGCATTAATAAATAAAAAGTGGTGGAATAGTATATAATCATAAAAAATATCAATTTCTCATGATAAAAAATCCGAAAATAAAATATCTAACTGAAATAGAAAACATCCAATGCGGATGTACATGTCAAGTTTCTAAAAGGTAAACTAAAAATAGTGACATTAGAGACTCCCAATAGGGTTTAAAACACATATGATTACCTCATATAATCTCTATCCCGACTCATCCATCAAACTTTGGGCATTTCCCTTAACATGTCATGAAAAACCAAATTCTATTCAGGTACTAATCAGGCAGCCCGAGTAGGGAGCGAGTAAAACTAAGTAGGAAACCACCATTGGTGTCTAAAAAAATCCATTCAAAGAATAATGTATACAGTTTTATAAATAAATAATTACAATTCATAATTAAATAGTTATCACATTATCAATTAATCATTATTTAACTACATAGACCCCCATGTTACCGTGGACACCCAAAACTGAATTCCAGCTTCAGCCTGTGATGGAGTCTGATCAATTCCACATTATCTATTCATAATTCATTAAATAAGTGGGATTTTATTATCCAATAAGTTTGAATTATTAATATAGCTAATTGGAACCATGCTCTAATGCCAAGAATTTAGGTCTTGATCATCATGTATAGGACATCATGGGCTTGGAATGTAGAAAAACATGTCACACATAGACACACAGAGAGATATATATATCACGATGGTATTTATAAGTATAATAACATGTCCCACTCAAATATATATCACAAAAGGATTCAGAAGTAGCTGAACATGTCCCGAACATGTGTGGTTTTTGAGGCATCTTACCATGTATCACACATATTTATCAAACAATATATCACAATGGTCTTTAAAAGTAGTTGGTCATGTCCTAAACATGTATATTAGAAAATAATTTATATCACATATATGATTTATATCACTATATCACATCAATCATGAATTAATCAACATTAATCCTCTTATCACAATTAAATATCACAATATTACCTTAATTAATTCAAAAAATAATTAATACAAGTAAATTAATTAATTAAACAATTAATTTTTCACAACCACTTCCTTTGATAAATTCAATGACTAATTTACTATATAAATTCTATTAATAACCACAATTTGATATCAAATAATTAATTCTCCAACTAATTTTCCCAAATTCACAATTAAAAAATTCTCATAAATTAATCAAAAAATTAATTTATACAATTAAACAATCCCAATATTCCATAATCAATTCAATAATATATTATCTACTTCATAATCTCAATATCTCACAATTTTATAATTAATTAATTGACCTCATTAATTACTTAAATTTAGGAATTTCAATTTATAAAAAACTATAGAAATTTTACAGAATGCACATATGAAATAAATATCACGACTATGATATTAGAATATTAGACCACCTACCTCAATTCTATTATAAATGACCGCCTAATGAATATATCCAAAATTGGGCAGCATAATGACGAAGATCATGCTATGGATCTAAAACCCTAAATCAAGATAAACAAATCTATATCTCATTAATTCTAAATCATGATACAAAAACCTAGATCATGATTAACCAAATATAGATCTATATCTAGAAAAACAGAATACAACATCTCTTCCAAACGAAGATATAATTGAGAATATTGAACAGTAAAACATCACGATTAGATCCACTCACCGGGAGAGGAGGGGATCTAAGATTTGGGCTTTTAATTGTGTTGATAAGTGGTCATATATCCTTTGAATCTCACCATAAAGCTCAAAAAACATGAAATATCTCTTGGGGTCAAATTAGGATTGAAGTAGTTGATTTTTAGGAGTTTGGGAGATTTTAAAATTAATTTTCAGGCCACTTTAGAATTCGGGCATGATTTCCGGGGTAGAGGCGCACTGTTTTCCCTAATTGTGTGCCAATCATGTACTTGTTATTATAAGGGTTAACAGTTTCTCTTTTTAAGGTGCACGATTTTTCAAAACATGAACCATCCATGTGAATTCTCACTATCCAGGTTCGAACGGTCTCCTAGGATGATTACATGGTTTTCTTTAACCATGCACCAACCATGAAAAGCCCCCTTTTCTTCCGTTTTTCTTAATTTTCATCCAAACACACCCCAAGGTAAAAAACCAATCAAAAGGTACTGAAATAAATAACAAAAAGTACCGAAAATCAAGCTCGAGCCAATTATAGAAAGACTTTGGGTTCTTACATCAACCTGTATTAGTATCCAATAATCATTAAGAATGGAAATAATTTTCCCCATGTCAATAAATGGATTACATGATCATAAACCATCCTGAGAAATATGTTTTATTGTTAAACAATACATAGTCACCATTCTAATAATCATCTATATTAGAATAAAAATATATAATGTTCCAATGTTGTTCTCCATATCAATAAAATAGATAAAAAATTTCTCCATAAACGTCATACAATCTATGTTATGTAATATATTATGTTCACACTATATAGATAAATAGGTATATAGATGATTCAATACTATAATAACACAATCATAAGTCATCCAGAGAAAAAGGGGGATGATTTCTAAAGATCATATCCTAAGAAGTGATAGATAATTATTAAAGGGGTTATGTGGTATGAATTTATATCCCTTAAAAAGATATAGTACCACATAATAAAATCAAATGGAAGAAAGTATTAAACTTATATAAAATAAGTTCAATGAGCAATCATAACTCAATAAATGAGAAATGAGTTGCCAAAAACCACACTACTGGGGAAATAAATGAATCAATATCAGGTTGATAATGGAACTTCATTTGGATATTAAATCCCATAAAATATAATGATTATGAAAAAAATAATTTCATGGGGAGTGAAAACACCATAAAAACATCACATGGTGCACAAAAATTATTATTCTTCAGGGAATCAGAAATGAGACCATGAAAACCCATATGGATTTAGAAATATTTGAATAAATAACAATTGAAATATAGTTCATGTAATTGAACTTAAAATACCGTTATTAAAATTCAATTCATTATATTATATCTCAAATATTTTATATATACACCCCATAAAATAAATTGGGTTCAAATAATAAAGTATTTTTCAAAGAAGGAAAATTTGAGACAAAACCCTTACCCTGTTCCTGAATCATTCCGAGCACGATCCAATGATCATAAATAATAAAATTGATTTGATTATATACCATCAAAAAAATTATTATTCATTATTATTTTAATATGGACCATTTATTATCATATTAAATTTATTCATTGTATCGTTTTCTTTCTTATGTCGGTTATTTGAGGTTGTTCGATCAATTTTTTGTAACTCCATATATAAGTTAACAATTGTAGAATGTGTTGTAAAATAGTTTCATAATTTCCAGAATATTAATAGTGTAATGGAAATAATTTTTATAAATTAAATATATTTTTAATACAAACAATGATGGGTGGTGATGAAAAATTAAACTCATTGATCATTGAGTGGATAGTACGCACATGTGCAGGATTAATGTTTAAATTTCTCAATGAATCAAAGGAAAAAATGTTAATGATGGTTTTAAATTTAATAATTATACTCATATTATATATGTAATATTTATTTATCCATTACATCCTTCTGACCATACATTAATGGTGGTGATGAAAAATAGAATGTGTCGCTTAGTGGATGTGGTAGTCCGCGCAACATAGAAATGACACTTTTTATTTTTTAGCTGGTGGAGAAGAATAAATAATGGTTATTAAATTGATATAACAACATATAACTATAAAAATTGCAATAATTTCATTATATTTTTATTTATACAATTTATTTTAAAGATTAATGTTAAGTGTATAAAATTAAAAGTGATATTACAAACATTTGAGATCTAATCTTTCCTTAGAAATATTCTTTGATTTGAATGACATAGGCTAACTTAGTATGACCATGGTATTATTAATTTTTATTAAATTATTCTTGGGGGTAATTCAGTATAGTTTCATTTAAATATATATTGGGAGTTTCATGTCTTAATGGGTTCAATTTATCCTCATTTATAGTAGAGGAAAAGATAACTTCTAGAAATACCATTTATATTTTAATACTAAAATGAAACTATTTCAATATAAAATTGATCCAAAAATTTTATATTATTGACCATGGGGTATATTTATATCAATTAATATTCAACCAAGTATTTTGACACATTTTTTATACATGTTATATGGTTTAAACCGTTAACATTTTACATTTTACTCTTTTACTTTTAAACTACCAAACAAGTATTTTAATATATGACATTATGATTTATTAAAAATATAAAATAATACATATAACAAATGTTTAGTGTCATGGAAGTAAATTTAATCTATATTTAAAAATATTAAATATTTTAACATTATAAAATTACCTTCTATATTTAAACATATAATATGTGAAAAACTCATCTTAATAGAAAAATTAAATTTTGACCATTATGGATTCTTAATCGTATATTTTATTGATTAACAATTAAATGATAGTTAATATATATATTTATTCATTTATACATCATATTTTACTCATTATTAAAATTATTTAATATTATTTTATTTGATACAAATTCATTGATATTAGAAAAAAATGATTTAAAAAATATATTTTTCATCACTTTCATGGTAAGAGACAATAATCCTAATAAACTAGATTTTATAAAAAAAATTAATTTTAAATATTAAATAATATGAAAATTTTTGTCTCAAATGTAAGATTCATTTAATCAAGTTAACTTTCAATGTAAATGAAAATTAATCTTAATGTGATTTTGGTCAGGGAACCTCACTCTCCCAACACAATGACTCCACCCCCAGTCTTCAAGGGTTTTTTGTATGTACCTTCACCAAAGATAATCATACTACTCATATTAATGTCTTGTACTCATTTTGGATTAATCTAAATTGTTTATATGGTGGATAATATCATCATATCTTCTTTTATGTATTTTTTTTTTCATTCATAGGTCACCCATGGAATATTTCTCATCATCAACATATTATTTTGGATTCCTCTCCCTAATTGTGTGATATGACCTGATAATCTTCATTCCAGTTGTGGTGGCCATGGATACACTTTAACTTATGGGGAGGTGATGATGATCAACCATATTTTTCAAAATCTCCTCATATTTTGGATTTAGGTGCTTAGGTTTTTTATTTTATGGGTAAAGCGGGAATTATGGCCATAGATGTTAAAGGCCGCTCAGGCTTTGGGGTGTGGCTAGCTCCAGTTTGGTGAGGTGTGTCAGGATATGTCTAGTTAAAAATGGTATATTGTGTATGTGACTGGTGTGGTGATAAAGTTGTTCAGTTTTCCCCAGGAATGCAATTTGAATAACATTGTATTTCTTTGCTTCTTTTATCTGCCACGAGCCAACTTTCATCAAAGGCAGTGCTCGTAATCTTTTCTAGGTTTTCCATATCATCATCACTAGTACCTTGTCGAAAGTGATGGCCTCCAACATTCCTAGATATTGTTTCAGGTATAGTCCTCCCCAGCGTTGATTTTTGTTCGTGAGGGGTTCCATGGTGAAAGGATCTTTAGGATGAGGTTATCTAGAGGATGGTGTCTCTAGTGGGAAGATGTGTTTGAGGATCTGGGGGTTGATTGGTTTTTTAATGATGATGTTTGGTGTTCTGGAATTGAGTAGTGGTCAAGGGTTATACGAGTAATGATATAATGATCATGGCGATAATAGAAATGGGAACTCATTGATGGTTGTGTATGGGATGGTGTACTCGGTGGAATGGCTAGTTTGGTTCTATTTTTTTATTGGGATTCAGATTTCTCTTCTTGAACATGTTTTTTTTCTTCTTGCATTTGGATAGTGGTGCATCATTTTTTTGGTTTCGCTGCGTGGAAGACCTCAAAATAGTGATGGGTGTGATGGAATATCATCATTTATATATCATTTATCTTTTTTTATTAAAACATGGGCACCATTCCATGGAATCCTGGTAAAATTTTTAGTCTAGTTTTTTCGTTATAGTAAGTTGACATTATTGTGATTTCCTCACATGCTCTGTTGGGTGGGCGACTTGAAAGAGAGAAGGGTGTGCTAGTACATTCATCCTTTTATCCTCTATATTTCTAAGCTGGTTAGAAAGGTGATCCTACAAATTGTACAAAATATAATTGTTCAACTATTTAGAAGAGGTAGAGACACATTATTTTGACCGAACTAATTGGTTCATTGTCGGAAGATGGGGTGATGAGAATTCTTTTGGTCTTTTCATTTATATTTTTCTCTACATTGGACCTATGGGACCATTTTTTCCATCGTTCCCTATTTTTTAAGGAATTTTTCTTTTCTTGTAATTAGTTCCATATTTTCCTAGTTTTGAAATATGTCATCCTTTTTATGTTTAATAATGGTCTTTTGACAGTCAACCTTTTAAAAATATTCTTAAGGTTAGTGCTTGTAACACGTAAAAATTTGTTTTAAGAAAAGATTATTTTTAAGAATAATGTTTATGTATGCACCATAATTATCAATAATATTGATTATAATAATATTAATAAGATTTTTGTCATTAAAATAAGAGTTTTTTTACATTAATATAAATCCAATTCCAAATTTCCTCATGTATAAACTTAATTAAAGAAATACTTGAAAATTACTTTTTTATAAAGTATAAATTAGTTCTATAAATTGATATTAAGGGGTTTTATAAATTGAATATATTATTTATAAATAATTTATTTTAATTTATAAATATATATTTTTTATATAAAAAAATCATAAACTTATAATACATATAAAACTAACAGTATTAAAAAATCATTATTTCTAACTATTAACCTAAAAACCAGTTATTTTATAAAAAATATCAAAAATTCAACCGAGAAAAACTATGATATGATTAATTCTAAAATGATGTTTATTTTCAGTAATTTAAAATAAAAAATTTAAAATTAATTTTTCAATAGTAAATTTGAATATAAAAATAAATGTAATTTTATTGAAACATCCTTTTTCAACATTAACTCATTTTAACTATTTTTCTTCTATGGGTAATGACTTTTTAATTAATTGTTGTATTAGGTTTAATAAAAATGATATTATAATATGATTAAGATTATTTGAATTTTCTTTGAACGTAAAATTATTGATCATATTAACTTATTTAAAGATAATTAAAATTTTGGGATGTTACATCCCCCCCCCCGAAATAAATTGTGTCCTAGAAAATTAAATCATAAAATTAGAGTAATTTCTATATGAATCATATAATTAACTATACAACTATACATGATCATGGGTTTATATAGGATATGGAATGATATTTTATATATGAAAAATTGTTATAAAATATTTATAAATAGAGTTATCCCATTCATAATTTTACATAGAAATATATTAAGGGAAGAATATTTAAATCCATAAGGAATAAAATTCCATAAACACTAAAGACTATTTATATGATAATAATACCAATATGAATTTTTATTTACAAAAATATATATATTATTTATTGAAAACATACATAGAAGATGACTCTCAATCATATTGAGTGAAAAATCACTTTAAAATTAATTAGTAGTAGCTGTATAGGGTTTTCCTTGTTTACATGGTTGTTAGTGGCTATTTCCCTCATTGGACCTTGAACTAGGAAATTGAGTCATATAATTCAAAAAAAAAATTAAGAAAAATATATATTAGCATATCTATTTACCTTACACTTTTGAGTATGATGACCATCATCTCCACACTTATAACATTTACTCCCACATTTATTCCCATATTTTTAACAAGATAGGGATTAAATATTATTTATTTCATAATCATTTACACTCTACTTTCTATAAGGTTCTATCCTTCCATTATTTTGTATATTTGGGAATTCAATTATGTTCACAGAATTAATCATAAATCTTAATAGATAGTTTGGTATAATTATAGTATTTCTCACTTAATTACATTGTCATGTTAGACTATAATTCATAGAACTCAACTTGTATTAGAATTTATTAAACCTATACCACTACCAGTTTAACTTATATAATTCTTAGTTCAAACCTATTAAAATTCATATAGGTTCTCCAAAACATCATAACCTAAAACTCAAAATAGTTATTACAAATTTTAATGAACACACGTAAAGCATTCCAAACCCAATAATACATTTTCTCAAAATCCAGCATATTTATCCTCAAAAAAATTATCATTCTTACAATAATATACCCAATTATGTATATAAATTAATCATATACCCCCAATAACATACCATTCCAAAAACCATTTTAATAGCCAATACATTAAACAAAAATGAGGGTGTATATTCCACTAAAAAACACTATCATTAACCCACAATCGGTATTAACCCCATGTTCATAACTGTACACACAAGACACTATATATTATAATTTAAAAAAGAGATAAAAATATTCAAAAATATCATGAATTATTTATCAATCCAAAGGTTAAAAATTACTATCAAAATAAATTTTTAAAAGTCAAACCACCCTTTATTTTATCAACATCATGTTTATAAAAATCATAATAGTTTTCCATGCCACAATAATATGCTTTATAATAGTTATCCCCAAAATTATAACCCTTACATGGAATAAATTTTCAAAGTTATTAATAAAATTTAACATATGGTTTCAATAGATTAATGAAATTTTTTTATGAAATATCCTTAATTGATTCACATAATCCCTAATAACATTAAGCATATACCAAAAAGTCATCAACAAATTTCACTTTACTAATTAAAATAGATAAGAGTATCAATAATAAATTTTTATTACATTATAAACCTCACTAATGTAGGTAAGACAAGTAAACTCACATTTTCCATAATAATAGGCATATACTATAATTCATAACACTTTCCATATCCCCTCTTGTTTGGTTATAATATATAGTGGTTTCTGGGTACATAACTTTCTTAACATCTTTTATAGGATTATATATAATGACCCGGCCCTAAACATTACATAATATTGAATTAAATGAATAATTCACATTGAGGATCTTTTCAGGTTTAGAGTTTAATAGAATTAGGACATAACTATTACATCTCAAAAGATTACAAAGTAGACACTTCAACATAGTTTCCATTTTTTTCTTAAAATAAAAACTTTTGAAAAAAAGAGTCATGTCTAGTTCCAGGTTAAAGACAATATGACTTTTCCTTGATCCCATCCTTAACCCTATTCATCTTTAAGTCCTGGGAAAACATTTCAAAACATTGGATGAGCATAAAAAGCTCAGTAAGGATTATAAATCAATGAAAGAAAACATTTTTTCATTAATATATACAAAACATAAACTCTTTTACTTACCTCATGAAAGCATAATATTTATTAATAACACATATAAATCATAAATAATAAAGGTAAATTGTGGGATCCATAACATACTTACAATGTAGCTATCACAGCTACATAGGGAGTTACTTTGGAATACCCATCAAAGTATATTCCCTAAACCTCTTAGGAGAAACATTCTTGTTCACCTCTTTCACATTACCCAATGCATTGGAGAGCTATCTCAGGCTCACCCGCCCTAGATTTATCACGGAACCACCCATATTATTAAATAATGCCCAAGAACCATAACATATTAATAACAAATAAATCAAACATAAAGAAAATATAACATTACCACATTTCAATCACAATATATCATTAAAATATATTGAAATAATAAATCTATTCTGAAAACCATTTTCAATACCAAAATATGTATTAAGAATATATGGTATTTTTTTGAAAACCATACAGCTTGTTAAGGAAGCCATATATCAAATATTACTCGCGGCAGTAGAAAGGTCGTTGTCACCACTTATGTAAAAAAAACATTATTTTTTGTCATTTAGTAAAACTCTTTGTAGAAAAATATTCCCTTTGAATGAAATAAAAATTCAAAGGTGTTTAAACAGCGTATAAAAAATTCATGTATTAAAACAATATATGCTTCAATGAAAGGAGATTGAGATGAAGTCGCTTACCTCTTGTTTGACTTGACCTGTTCCTTCTTTAATATCCTGAATAATAAACTAATGTAAATTTATAATTTCTAAAGAACACTTTTCAGGTTTATTATTCCTTTTATATCACTTATTACCATTTTATAAAAATTATGTAATCATTCAAGTTAATAATGTTCGTTGTGTCGATATTTGGTACTTGAGTAAAAAATGAACACCTTATATTTACAAGTTCTCCATATGGTCAAAAGTATATTATATCTAGAAATAAATTCATTATTTAGATATAATATATATAATATATATCCAGTATATATATATATATATTTATAACAGTTCATATCAATTGGAGGTAAGAAATGGAATGCACCGTTCATGGAGACGGTACGTCGTACGTACAGATGAACACTACTTTCATTTCTATTTCTTATTTTAATGGAATTAAAACATAATTATACATAGTTATATTATAAATAAATTATAATATCATATATAATATCATTAACTCCATCCATTATATGTCCCACGTATGGCATGAATGAGTCATATCACTTTGAGGGGGCGGTAGTCCGCACTTCCTCAGATGAAATTATCGTGTTTACCCATGATGGAAACTATAATGGTATTATATAAATGGAAAATACAGAAGTATAAATAAAACATAAAAATAATATATATCATATATAAATACAGTGCCATATTAATGGCCACCATGATAGGTGGTAGGAGATAATCAAACAATCATCATCTCGTGAGACGTTAGTTTTCCATCCATAGAAACACTATGTTCTTCACCCATTAGATAATGGTGTGTGTAAGTGTAGTTCGAATAATTATCATAACAACATCCTAGTATATTTAGGATACTGGTTTTGTTATAAAATAAAGGAATAAAAATATTTTTTTGGTTGGAGAAGTAAAATAAAATAAAAGAAATGAAGTTAAGAGAGACCATTACCTTTAATTTGGGTAACTTCCTTTGGTTTGAACCAAAATTACATTTGGAAGTGCCTTATCTCTAAGATAAGGCTTCCAGGAGGAGTAAAGGGATGTAGGGAGCTTAATTGGGAAGAGTTTGGATGACCCAAAAGGCATGAGTGGCGTGAGAAATTTGTTATAAGTGACGTCTTTTTATAAGCGGGAGGAGGGGCTCTTTTGGAAAGTGTGAAAATATTATTTTATTATAAACTTATATTCAGTTTGAAAAGGTCAATAAATCATTAGAGTCAATGATAAGATGACTCATGGTAGAAATAAATTCATCCAATAAGAATTGGACATGGTTTGGATGTTATTTTAATATTTATATTCTTATTTATTTAAAGGATTTATTACTGAGGTAAACACTACATCATTATTGTGTCATAAATAATTTAATTTATTCGATGTCTAAAAATTATAAAAAAAATCATGAGGTAGGAAATATTTTTATATTTCCAATGAATTTTTAGAGCAAAAATATTATTTATATAACCCCTTGTAAAAATTTATTTCCTAAAATATATTATTTTTTTAATTTTTCCATTACTTTAAGTTAATTAATCTAAAGTGTCATTATCACCCTTATGTGGCTAAATGGGTTCCAAAAATCGACTCAAATATTCTCATGGTCGTAAATGACTCAACCAATAAGGTTTAGACAAGTATTAAGGTAATTATGAATTATTATAATATTCTTTTTTACCTTGAATTACCCTATTTTACCTTTAACTGCGGTAAATAAAAGTCAAAAATTACTATTCACCGAAAATTATTTTCATCTTATTGAACAAAATTTTACTTATTAATAACAACCATGTATGTCAGATTATCAAAATTCAATTCACAGGAGTGGTAAAATTTAATTGAAAAGAAAAAGTCAGTTTTTTAACTACTACTAAGTGGTTTCGTTGTTCATCAAAAATTGAAGTTTTTTAGAAAAATACCAAAAATTCAGCCTAAGCTATATTTGATAGTTGTAATTAAAAATGATGTATATTTTACCAAATTATAAACATTTAATTTTCATTAATTAATTGAAAATTAATTCCCGTTATCAAAACAAATAGCTTGTTTTTAAGAAACAATAACTAACAAAAGATTGATACTTGTTTATGTCCAATTTCAAAGTGAAATTAATTAGAATAAACAATGTTGGATTAAATGGTAAAAAAATATTCTAATTACACTTTATAACCAATTAAAAAGATAATATAACCATATAAATAAAAGTCACTTTTGATTTAAAATACAATATTTTTCACTATTCATTAAAAATTGAACTTTATCAGAAAAATAACCAAACAATTACTCAAAGTAAATTTTGATGCCCCAAATCCATAGAATAATTTTTATTTGGTCAAATAAAAAATATGAAAATGACTAAAAATAAATTTAAAGAGGGTTCGCCATTAAAAAGTGGTAAATTGACCTTTTAATTTAAATTATTCTTAAAATTAGATTCATTTATATTTTAAGCCTCTAACATTTTATCGGATAAATGTAAATACATTTAACAAACATGTATAATCATATTGTAGTTAGTTTTGTTCATTACCTCCAATACAACGGCTTGGAGTTAACTACCATTTCAAATAATAATATTATATTATTAGTGTGAAATGTAAGATTTCAAAGAAACTTGTTGTTGTGTATCGGGTATGCTTTCGAACATATAAACCCCTTTAAAGTAAAATTTATAATTAATTAAAAAATACTAATAAATAAGAAATATTTCTTATTCTTTATTTACCTGGGATGTTAAATCCTTCCCCCCTTTTGAGAATTGCGTCCTCGAAATTTTACTTATCAAAATAAGTGGGGGTATTTATCCCACATAGAATTTTCGAATTTCCATGTTGCCTCTACAACCATATGGTTTTTCTACAAAACCATTACCTGGTGAATTACCTTATTCTGCAACACTTTCTCTCTATGGTCAATAATCTGGACTGATCGTTCTTCATAAGAGAGATTCTCTTCCAACATAACTACCTCTGGCCTCAAAACACGAGATGGATCTAGTATATTCTTTCTCAACATAAAAACATGAAAAACATTGTGTACCTAGGATAAACATGGAGGTAAAGCCAATCTGTATGCAACTGATCCAACTTTCTACAGAATTTTACAAGGTCCAATGAACCTTGGACTCAACTTTCCCTTCTTAACAAAATGTATCACACTTTTACATGGAGAAACATTGAGAAAAACATGATCACCTACCTCAAAAGAATGATCCTTCCATCAGTTATCTGCATAACGTTCATGTCTTCTCTGATATGTTCTCATGTGCTTGTAAATCAACTAAGCATTTTCTTCCATCTCTTCTACCAATTCTGGTCCCATCAGCTTCCATTCATCTACTTCATCCCAAAAAGCTAGATTTCAACAACGCTTTCCATATAATTCCTCAAATGGATCCACCAGTATAATGGAATGAAAATTGTTATAATATGAAAATTAAACCAAATAAAGATGTGGGTCCCAACTTCCCTAATAATCTATTGAGAAATCATGTAACATATACTCCAATGTCTGAATTGTTCATTCTGATTATCCATCTGATTGAGGATGAAAAGTTGTGCTAAAATGTAATTCAGTACCCAAAAACTTATGAAGGCATTTAAAAAAGTTAGAAGTAAACCTGGGATCATGATCCGTTACAATGGATAGGGGAACTCCCTGAAACCAGACTATTTTGTTAACATAAAACTGAGAAAGTTGATCTAGGGATAATGTGTCTCGAATAAGAAGGAAATGAATAGATTTAGTCAATCGATCAACAATAACCCAGATTTTATTATTACCTCAAGATGTCTTTGGTAATATAATAACAAAGTCCATTGATATATTTTCCCATTTCCACTCCGGCATTGGTATAGGCTGAAGCATCCCATTTGGTAACTGCCACTCTGATTGAACCTGTTGACAATTCAAACACTTCATAGTAAATCAGCAATATCTCATTTCATTCCATCCCACCAGTAATACTCACGAAGATCTCTGTACATCTTAGATCTTCCAGGATTAACTGAAAATGGGGAACTATGTGCTTCACATAACAACTCATTCTTCAACTGTGAATCAAAAGGGATAGATAATCTCTTTCCAAATCTCAAAACACAATCATTATCAATGTTAAATTTGGGAAAATTACCCTTCTGAACCAACTCTACCTTTTTCTATAACTCACTGTCTTCTTTCTGGGCCTGCTTAATTCTGTCTAATAGAGATGATATCACTGACACCTGATACAAAACATAAGAATTTTCTGCACCAACAACTTATATTCCAAAGTTTATCAAATAAGAAACCAAAGGATCTTGTTCCAAACATAACATGTTTAATGAAGCATTACTTTTTCAACTCAAAGTAGCATCCACTCTTTGATTTTCTAGGATGGTAATGGATCGTGAAATCATAGTCCTTGATTAATTACAGCCATCTCTTCTATCTCATGTTCAATTTTTTTGAGTTAATATGTACATTAAATTTTTTTTATCATTATATATTTCACATTTTACTCCATACAAATGATGCCTCCAAATTTTTAAAGAAAATACAACAGTAGCTAATTCCAAATCATGTGTAGGGTAATTTAATTCATGTGGTTTCAACTGACGTGAAGCACAAGAAATTGCATTATCATTCTGCATTAGGAAACAACCTAGTCCTTTCAACAAAGCATCACTTTAGATGACAAACTCACCATTTCTGGATGGCAGTTCCCAAGCTGGAGAATTCACAAATCTTCTTTTTAATTCCTGAAAACAATCATCACAATCTTTTGTCCAGATGAACTTAACACCTTTTTGAGTTAACTTTGTCATTGGACTAGATAACCGTGAAAACCTTTCAAAAAACCTCCGGTAATAACCTTCCAAACCAAGAAAACCACGAATCTTGTTTATATTTGTGTGTCGTGACCATTCTTCAACGTAGTTTGTTTTAGCAGGATCAAACATTACGCCATTTTTTTAAACAATGTGACCAATGATAGAAATGTGTGGCAACCAAAACTCACACTTTCTGAATTTCCCTTACATTTTCTTTTATTTTAAGGTTTTCAAGACAACCCATAAATAAATTTCAAGTTCATCTTTACATTTAGAATAAACCAAAATATCATCAAGGAACACAACCACAAACTAATCCAATAACTCACATAAAATTCTATTCATAAGATCCATGAATACAACAGGTGCATTGGTTAAACCAAAATGCATAACTACAAATTCATAATGGCCATATCTTGTACGAATGCAGTCTTCGGAATGTCTTCATCCTTTAATTTCAACTGATGGTAACCTGACCTCAAATAAATCTTCAAAAAATACTAATCTTCTAGGATCTGATCAAACAAATCATCGATATGAGGAAAAGGATACATGTTCTTACCAGTGTTGTTATTAAATTCTCAATAATCCATGAAAAGTCTCATTGAACCATCTTTCCTTTTAACAAATAAGATAAGAGAACCCCATGGCGATGTTCTAGGTCGAATGAAACCTTTATCTAATAACTCCTGAAATTGCATCTTTAACTCTAAAAGTTCAATTTGAGATATACAATAAGGGGGTTTTAAAATTTTCTTAGCATCAGGAACTATGTCAACAGTAAATTAAACTTCCCGATCAGGTATAATACTAGGAAAATCATCAAGAAAAAAATCAAGATGCTCATTTACCACTAGAACATCATTAATCTAAAAAGTTCCTTTATTTTAAAAAATGTGTGCAAGGAAACATTCATTTCCATCATTTACTAGTTTCTCAGCATTCTAATATGTTATTAAAAGAAACAGTTCATTCTTGTACACAAACTGTAAATCATTCTGAAAAGAAACCTCTTTACCTCTACAGTCAATCCTAGAATGATAAACAGAAATCCATTCCATACCCAAAATAACATCGAACTCTACTAGAGGAAAAACAATATGGTTTGCAGGTATATTCTTTATGCACACAAGGACATGAATGTTCTTATGTTTTATTTATGTCCCAACATTTCTTCCATGTGTTTTTGCTCTATGTTCTGTATTCATATCTTGAGATGGAATTATCAATTTACTAGAAAACTTCTCAAGAATGAAAGAGTGTGTTGACCCTAAATCAAACAACACATTGGAATAATATGAACAAACAAACCGTGTACCTGATACAACTTCATTTGATGTCCCAATATCTGCTGAAGTAGTTGCAAAGGATTTTACCAACCCTTTATAGTTTTACTCTATTTTCTTTCATTCGGTTGAGTTCTTTGTTGGACACTCATTTTCATAATGACCCATTTCATTACACTTAAAACATTTTACTGACTGTAAATCAGATTGTGTCTTACCATTACCTTGTTCATTTTCAGTGCAATTACAAGCCTTATTTCCCATTTTTTCACATCAATAGCACTTACTAGAATTCAAAAGACATTCCCAAGCATGCTTTTTACCACAATTTTCACAAACTGAAAGCTTATGTTTCTTACCATTAGAACTTTTTTAAGAGTTCATCCCTTTCGCTTGCCACCTCGACCTCTTATTCTGTTGTTTGTCAAAGAACACTTGATCATTATAAAACTGCATTTCCACCTTCTCCGCACAATGAGAATGTTTTTCATAACTTTTTTAACTCATTAGAAGCTAAATCACTTTGATACATTGGCTTTAATACTGAGTAAAAAATTTTGATTTTACTTCCAAGATCTTGTATGAAATTTAGAGCATACTATTCCAGTTGAGTGAATTTTTCTTCATAATCAGCCACTGAGTCCTCCTCCTACCTTTATTCTAAGAATTGTTTTTCAATTATAAGACGAACCACCATAGGAAAATATTTCTCATGAAACATACCTTTGAATTAATCCGAATCGATAGCATCAATCTTCTCATTATCCCTAATATTTTTCACCATCGACCACCACTGATCAGCTTCACCTTCAAAATGGAAAAGAGCGAGACTAACCTTTTGATGTTCTGAAAAACCCATGGCATCGAAAATATTTTCCAATGCTTTAATCCACGCTTCTAATAGCACATGGTCAGATGATCCTCTGAATGATGGTGGATGTTGCCTTATGAAATTCTCCACTACTGACATGTTCTACTATGGTTGATCTGAATGATCTCATGCACTGATACCACCACCATTTATAGCCTGATTCAACTGTGCCATCACTGCAACAAATTGTTCAGTTCTGATTCTGACCTTCTCAGGTTGCTGATTTGAAAGGTTTTCTTCCTCCTGATGACATCCCAACATAGATGCCATGTTTCCTCTGTGGAAAACTATTTTGAACACAGAAATATCTTATGTAAAGCAACATGGTAATCTGTAAATGCTATATGATTTCAATATAAACATAAATTACTTTATGGATATTAATTTAACAATACCATGACTCCTAAAGTTATCTAAACTGACATCTGATACCAACTATAAGGACCAGACCATAAACATTACATAATATTGAATTAAATGGATAATTCACATTGAGGATCTTTTTAGGTTTATAGTATTATAGAATTAGGACATAACTATTACATCTCAAAATATTACAAAGTATAAACTTCAACACAGTTTCTATTTTTTTCATAAAATAAAAACTCATAAAAAAATATTCATGTCTAGTTCCAAGTTTTAGACAGCATGACGTTTCCTTGATCAAATCCTTGAATAACACATAGAAACCATAAATCATATAGGAAAATTTTGGCATTCATAACATACTTACAATGTATCTACCACAGCTACATAGGGAGTTACTTTTGAATACCCATCACAGTATATTCCCTAAATCTCTTTAGTAAAACATTCACATTTATCTCTGTCACATTACCCAATGAATTCGAGAGCTATCTCGAGCTCACACGCCCTAGTTTTTTCACATAATGGCCCGTATTCATAAATAATTTCCAAGAACCATAACATATTCATAAATAATAAATCAAACATAAGGAAAATATAACATTCTAACATTTCAATCACAGTATATCATTTAAATATATTGAAATAATAAATCAATTATTATAAGGCCCCGACCTTAAACATTACTTATTATTGAATTAAATGAATAATTCACATTGAGGATCTTTTCAGGTTTAGAGTTTTATAGAATAAGAAAATAACTATTACATCTCAAAAGATTACAAAGTAGACACTTCTACTAAGTTTCCATAAATAAAAAAAATCTTCAAAGAAACATGTCTAGTTCCATGTTTTAGATAGCATGTCTTTCCTTGATCCCATCATTGACCCTATTCATCTTTAAGTCATGTGTATAACATTTCAAAAACTTGGGATGAGCATAAAAAGCTCAGTAAGGTATATATAAATAAGGAAAGGAAATATGAGTACATTTATACATAAGAATCAATGAAATCATACATTACTCATAAAACATAAGCATTTTAACTTACCTCATCAAATCATGAATAAAATATAGAAATCATAAGGCATAAAGGTAACATGAGGTATTCATAACATTCTTACGTAGGGAGTAACCCTCTTGGTTACGTTTGGAATACCCCTCACAGTATATTCCCTAAATCTCTTCGGAGAAACCTTAAAGTTTAACTCCTTCACATTACCCAAGGCATTAGAGAGCTATATCGGGCCCACCCGCCCTTAGTTTATCACGGAACCACCCGTCATCATATTAATTCCCAAGAAGCATAACATAATCGTATCACATAAAACATGCATAAAGGAAACATAACATTTCCACTTTTCAATCACAAGATATCAATAAAACACATTCATATTAAAACATTATGAAAACCATTTTCAAAAATAAAAGAAAAATAAAACATGGTATTTATTATTCATTTAAAAAAGGTATGGATTGTAAAGGAAGCTGATACTCAAATAATGGTCACGGCGGTGGAGAAGTCGTTTTCGCTGCACACGTACGAAAAAAACATTCCCTTTTGTCATTTAGTAAAATGCTTCGTATAAAAAATATTCCTTTTGGATAAACGTAAAAGTAAAAGGGGTTTATACACCATATAAAAGAATTTTGTGTATAAAACAAAATATTCCTCCATGAAAGGAGATTGAGATGAAGTCCTATACAAAGACAGTATCCTTGGATTAAGGATAAATCAATTACATAATTATGTGTGACAAATGAATACACAAAATATAAGTGGATATTAAGTGTAAAACAATCAAAGGTTATTCACACATATTCATCTAATGAAAAATTCATGGAGTGCATGTTTATCCCAAAGAATCAAAATTGGGTTAAAAAGTTACCTTTCAAAAATTCTATAGCCTAACGACGTCACTTCAAAATTCAGAAAATGCATTGATGAGAGATAAAAAGGGTATCTCATCAATTGGAAACAAAACTTACATCAATAAGGATATAGAAGAAAATATCCCAACATAATATTATGTGAATCAAAAGACATAACAAAAGAAGTCTTTTAAAAATAGGAGGGTGAAAGGTTCCCTTACCGACTTGGGAATCTTTCGAAACGTACACCCCATTGAAGAGGGGTCATACAATGAATATGTAAATACCCATAAATGAAATTATATTACACAAAGAGTATAATAATGGTCAATACATACACCATTAAAAGGAAATGGTGTCAAATGTAGCATAAATCTCATGGGAATAAATGTCAGATGAAAAATCCCTTACGAAAACTCGGAAGCCTAATGGCGCCACTTAAAACTTACAAAAATGGATCGATGAGATCAAATAGGGTATCTCATAATATTAAAATAAAATTTAAATCAATAGGAATATAAAATAACTTCCCCCAACATAACAAAGAGGAGATTAAAAGAAGGACATAAAGGAGAGTACTTAAGAAGAAACAGAGAGGTTAGATCTCTTACGAAAATTCGGCAGCCTAACGGCGCCACTCAAAACATCCAAAATGGATTGATGAGAGAAAAAAGTTTCTCTCATCATATGAACATAAAAAGTACAGTAATATTAATATAAAATAACATCCCAATCATAATAAATATTATCTTAAAAGTAATTACATAAAAGAGTGTACTTAAAAAGAAAGAGAGGGGTAGGATCCCTTACCTCGTGTCCGACATGACTCGGTCGTTCTATAATCTCCTGAATAAGAAAATTTGGTCAATTTATAATTGCTTAAGGACCTCCTTATATGATTATTATTAAGTTCATATCACATATTATAATGTTATAATAATTGGTTAATAAAGTGAGTTCATGTTAGATGTTTTTGTTGATGTTCGGTACATGAGTAAAAATTGAACATGTTGGAAGAGAATTTTCCATGTAGTTATAGGTACATCATCTCCAGATTAGTATTGATGATTTAAATATCATATATATCCAGTATATATTCATTTTATACTATTCCATAACATTTGGAGATAAAAAATTAAAAGCACTGTTCATGGAGACGGTAGGCCGTACGTACGCATGAACGCTACTTTCATTTTTTTCATATTAATGGAATTAAAGTTAAAAAATATATATATATATATTATAATTCCAGACTGATATCCATAATTTAGATGTAATATATGAAATATATATCCATTATATATATGTACTTATAATAGTACATAACATTTGGAGATAAGAAATGAAATGTACCTTTCATGGAGATGGTAAGCCGTACGTACGCATGAACGCTACTTTCATTTCTTTGGCACGTTAATGGAAGTAAAAATAGATGAGAGATATGTATATATTATTATTCAAGTATAATATATATGTTATATATATCACATAATTTCATCAATTTCATTCTTTATACATTCCATGTATTGCATGAATGAGTCACATCACTTGAGGGGGCGGTAGTCCACACTTCCTCATATGAAATTATCGCATTTGCACAACATGCAAATAATAAAGGTATGTTTTAAATATAAAATAAATAAGAATATAGAAAACATAAATACCATATATATCATATATAAAATACAGTGACATCATAATGGCCACCTTTAAAGGTGTTAAAAGAATATTGAACAATCATCATTTCATGAGGTAGTAATTTGCCATCCACAGAAACAGTATGTTCTTTAACCATTAGATGAAGGTGTGTGTTATTGTAGCAAGAATCCTCATCATAACAACATCCTAGTATATTGAAGATACTGGTGTTGTTACAAAGTAAATAAATAAAAAGAGTTCAGGTGGTTGGAGAAGCAAAACAAAACAAAAGAACAGTATGGAAGACTTTACCTTTAAATCGGGTAACTCTTTTTTGATTTGAGCTCAAAGGCATCCTTGAAAATAATTATTCCAAAATTGAGGCTTCTAGGAGTATGAGAGGGATGTGTAGAGACAAAATGGACAGGGTTTGGCCGAGCCAATGTCTTTAGAGGTGTGTGTAAGGTGGTAGAGGTGGGGGCCTTTTATAAGAGGAGAGGAGGGGTACTCTTGGAATGTTATAAAATATTACTTTATTATATAATGATTTTCGGATTTTAAAGGTCCCAAGAGGATATATTTCTAGGATAAGGTGATAGGGTTTTGAAATACACCCTTCCAATAGGTTTTTTACAAGTTTAGTTCTTAAATTTTACATTATCTTTTCATTTTATTTAAATTGATAAATAATGAGGTAATCGCTGCATCATCATGGTGTCATAAATAATTTAATTTATTTAATGTCTAAAAATTATAAAAAACAATAATGATGTAGGAAATCTCTTTATCTTTATAATGATTATTTATAGTCAAAAATATTACTTGTATAACCCCATGTAGAAATTTTCTTAGTAAAACAACACAAGTTTATGACATTTTAATTTTAACTTTAAATAAAAAGGTAATAATGTATTTTTCCTACCAAAGTGGCTCCATGGGGTCCCCAAGTGGACCCATGGATTGTATCAGTAGACCATGACTCATCCAATAATGGTAGGACATTTTTCATGGTCATTTCGTATTATTAAAACATTATTTTTACCTTAAACTACACTAATTGCCTCTAATCGCGATTAAAACATAAAAAGTTACTATTCACCAAAAAATTCTTTTAATCTCATTGAACCAAATATTACTTCCTAATGACAACCATGTATGTCAGATTTTTGAAAATCAAATCACAGATGTGGTAGAGTTTCATTTCAACGAAAAATCGGTTTTTTAACTACCACTTATTGGTTTCACTATTCATCAAAAATTGATGTTTTTCAGAAAAATACCAAATATTTACACTAAGATATATTTGATATAACTATTTCATAAATAATTTATATTTTAAAAAATTAAAAACATATAAGTTGCATTAATTAATTTAATAAATAATTCATGTTGTCAAAACAAATAGCGTGTTTTTAAGAAACAATTCCTATTAAAAGATTGACACTAGTTTAAGTCCAATTTCAAAGTGAAATTAATTCCAATGACCACTATTGGATTAAAAGGTAAAAATATATTCCAATTTAACTTTAAAACCAATTAAAAAGATAATCTAATCATATAAATAAATTATATTAAAAAGAGGTTTTGAATTAAAATACAACATTTTTCACTATTCATTAAAAAATGAACTTTATCGGAAAAATACCAAAAATTTACACAAAGTAAATTTTGATGTACCGATTCTAAAGAAGAATTTTTTTTTGTCAAATATAACACATAAAATTTTCAAAAAGTTTATTTAAAAGGGGTTCTCCATCAAAAGGCGTTTAATCGACCTTTTAAAGAATATTAGAACATTTAAGCTTAAAATTGGATTCATTCGCATTTTTAATACTCTAACATTTATTGTAAAAAGTAAAAATATTTGACAAACATATAAAATCATTTTGTTGTTAGTTCTGTTCATTCTCGTCATTGCAACGGCTAGGTGTTATCTACCATTTAAAATAATATTATTTTATTATTAGAGTGCAACGTAAGATTCCCAAGAAACTCGTTGTTTCGTATTGGTTACGCCATCGAGCATAGCGTCCCCCTTTAAAGTAATATTATTATTTTATTCACAAATATAGATAAATATGAAAATTTCATATTCTTTATTTACCTAGGGTGTTACATCCTTCCCCCCTTTTGGGAATTGTGTCCTCACAATTTTAAAATTGGGCTTGGAAACTTCATTGAAAATCCCACATTGGAACAAGAGTCTGTAAAACTATCACTTTAAAATAAAGAAAGAGAAGTACAAAGGTCACCTGAGTTAACCCATACTAGGATTCCATGTAGGAAAAAATGGACATAGAGGAAAAATAAAAGGGTCATGTTCTGAGGGAGAGTGATAGAAAACATGTTTAAGAGACAGTTAACAACAATAAAATCACAAAATTGTGATGGGTTAAATGGTATTCGATTCCCCAGTAGGAAAAATTAACAGACAACATTTTTGTTTTACATTACTTTTCATTGAGAAATTATTTATGAGCTTAACTAAAACATAAGTAAACATACTTACTTGTCATGTTGACTTTCAACTTTTACATTATTTCTTACACGAACTCATATTTTCTCCAAAAGACGAGTATTTAGGATGAATTCTTCACATTAATAGAGCTATAATCAACTTCTAGAGAATCACCTAATCCTCATAAGAGAACTATATACATCACATTTCATTAGACCTTAACCAAAACTAAAACCAAAAAGGTTAGTATGAGATCAGATAATACCCAAAGTTCAACAAAGACCATCAAATAAACACTTATCCATAAAATTCTTCAAAGTAATAAAAAGTAAGACTGAAACCCAAATCTATGAAGGATTTAATCACATAGTCTTCAAAGATAAACCTTAACATTTATCTCCAAATAACATCAGTTACTCTAAAAGTCTCATACTGAAAATTAATTAACATAATCACATATCCTCTATGATAGGTCAATAATTTCCATAGATAACCCAAAATCAAATTATTCTAGATTCATAAGATCTTCTAACTAAAAATAATTATTCAAAATAACCATGGACATCACGTAGTCCAGTGGTAGGCAATAAATACCAGTCGCACTTTGGTTGTGGGTTCGATTCCTATAGCTTTGTCTGACGTGACGGGTTGTCACACGGTCTTCGTGTTTTCCTTTTTCCAAAACTATATAATTTTTTAAACATTCCCCAAAATGAGATAAAATATTCAAAAATAATCATAAAATATTTTAACCTCAAGTTATCTCATGCCTTTAATTTTCCATCATAACATATAGTAACCCATAATTACCTCAAAAGTTAGGATCATATAAACACTAATGGTTACCATTATAATTATCACTTGAACATCCACATCGAGTTGGTTCTCTTGTACAAGATTCATTATAGAACTCCCCAAGGTTCAAGTGGTTGATCATGACTCCTAATATTTGGTTTAGAATAACCACGAGATTTCTCATTGAATCCCTCATTTCATCAAGTCTCTTAATTAGAGAACCACCACATCTTCCTTCAAATCCATTGTCACTTTGGCGCCTGCTAGATCCATCCATTTACTAAAACCAAAAATGTCAGGGTGAGTAAATCAAAAAAATCATCATGTACTAATGAGGAAGATAGACACTAATATATACTTACTCATTCACTTTATCTAAAAACTATGACTCTTTCTGAAATCCTAACGATTATGGTAATGTCACTTATGCTTATAGAGTACCCTAACCTCAAAATTTGTCTAAACCGACCACTGATACCAACTATAAGGCCCCAACCTTAAACATTACTTATTATTGAATTAAATGAATAATTCACATTGAGGATCTTTTCAGGTTAAGAGTTTTAGAGAATTAGGACATAACTATTACATCTCAAAAGATTACAAAGTACACACTTCTAATAAGTTTCCAAAAATAAAAAAACTCTTAAAAGAAACATCTATAGTTCCATGTTTTAGATAGCATGTCTTTCCATGATCCCCACCTTGACCCTATTTATCTTTAAATCCTGTGTAAAACATTTCAAAAACTTGTGATGAGCATAAAAAGCTCAGTAAGGAATATAAAAATATGGAAAGGAAACATGAGTACATTTATACATAAGAATCAATGAAATCATACTTTACTCATAAAACATAATAACTTTAACATACCTCACCAAATCATGAATAAAACATACAAATCATAAGGCATAAAGGTAACTAGAGGCATTCATAACATTCTTATGTAGGGAGTAACCCTCTTGGTTACGTTTGGAATACCCATCACAGTATATTACATAAATCTATTCATAAAAACCTTAACGTTTAACTCATTCATGTTACCCAATGCATTGGAGAGCTATATCGGGCTCACCCGCTGTTAGTTTTTCACGGAACCACTCGTCTTCATAATAATGCCCAAGAACAATAACATAATCGTATCACATAAAACATGCATAAAGGAAACATAACATTTCCACTTTTCAATCACAAGATATCTATACAACACATTCATATTAAAACATTATGAAAGACATTTTCAAAAATAAAAGATAAGTAAAACATGGTATTTAGTCTTCATTTAAAAAAAGGTATGGCTTGTAGAGGAAGTCGAAACTCAAATAATGGTCACGGTGGTGGAGAAGTCGTTGTCGCCGCATACGCACGAGAAAAACATTCCCTTTTGTCGTTTATTAAAATTCTTCGTATAAAAAATATTCCCTTTGGATAAACATAAAAGTTAAAGGGGCTTATACACCGTATAAAAGAGGTTTGTGTATAAAACAAAATATGCCTCAATGAAAGGAGATTGAGACGAAGTCCCATAAAAAGACAGTATCCTTGGATTAAGGATAAATCAATTATATAATTATGTGTGACAAACGAATACACCAAATATAAGTGGATATTACGTGTAAAACAATCAGAGGTTATTCAAACATATTCATAGAATGACAAATTCAAGGAGTACAAGTTTATCCAAAAGAATCAAAATTGGGTTATGAAGTTCCCTTACAAAAATTCGACAGCCTAACGGTGTCACTTCAAAATTCAGAGAATGAGTTGATGAGAGATAAAAAGGGTATCTCATCACATGGACATAAAATTTACATCAATAAGGATATAGAAGAACATATCCCAAAATAATAGTATGTGAATCAAAATACATAACAAAAGGAGTCTTTTAAAAAGAGGAGGGTGAAAGGTTCCCTTACCGACTTGCGCAACTTTCGAAACGTACACCCCACTGAAGAAGCGTCATACAATGAATATGTAAATACCCATAAATGAAATTATATTACACAAAGAGTATAATAATGGGAAGTACATACACCAATCAAAGGAAATGGTGGAAAATGTAGCATAAATCTCACGGGAATAAAAGTGAGATGAAAAATCCCTTACGAAAACTCGGCAGCCTAATGGCACCACTTAAAACTTTCAAAAATGGATTGATGAGATCAAATAGGGTCTCTAATCATATTAAAATAAAATTTATATCAAGAGTAATATAAAATAGCATCCCCTAACATAACAAATATGAGCTTAAAAGAAGTTACATAAAGGAGAGTGCATAAGAAGAAATAGAGAGGTTAGATGTCTTACAAAAATTTGGCAGCCTAAAGGTGCCACTCAAAACATTCAAAATGGATTGATGAGAGAAAATAGGGTCTCTCATCATATGAACATAAAAATTATAGTAAGAGTAATATAAAATAACATCCCAATCATAAGAAATATGAGCATAAAAGGAATGACATAAAAGAGTGTACTTAAAAAGAAAGAGAGGGGTAGGATCCCTTACCTCGTGTCCGACATGACTCGATCGTTATTTAATCTCCTGAATAAAAAAATTTGGTCAATTTATAATTTATTAAGGACATACTTTAATGATTATTATTCAGTTCATATCACATGTTATAATGTTAAAATAATTTGTTAATAAAGTGAGTTCATATTAGACGTCTTTGTCGATGTTCAGTACATGAGTGAAAATTGAACTTGTTGGAAGATAAATTTCCCTATAGTAATAGGTACATCATATCTAGAATAGTATTGATGTTTTAAATGTCATATATATCCATTATATATTCATTTTATACTATTCCATAACATTTTGAGATAAAAAATTAAAAGCACCGTTCATGGAGATGGTAGGTCGTACGTACGCATGAACCCACCATTGATTTTTTTGTCATATTAATGGAATTAAAGTTAAAAGATAGATATATATATTATAATTACATAATGATATCCATAATTTATATGTAATATATTACATATATATCCATTATATATATGTACTTATAATAGTACATAACATTTGGAGATAAGAAATGAAATGTACCGTTCATGGAGACGGTAAGCCGTACGTACGCATGAACGCTACTTTCATTTCATTGGCATATTAATGGAAGTAAAAATAGATGAGATATATATATATATATTATAATTCCAGTATAATATATATGTTATATAGATCACATTAGTTTATCAATTTCATTCTGTATACATTCCATGTATTGCATGAACGAGTCACATCACTTAAGGGGGCTGTAGTCCACACTTCCTTATATGAAATTATCACATTGGATAACAAGAAATGAATAAAGGTATGTTTTAAATATAAAATACAGAATAATATAGAAAACATAAATACCATATATATCATATATAAAATACAGGGACATCATAATATCCACCTTTAATGGTTTTAAAAGAATATTGAACAATCATCGTTTCGTGAGGCAGTAATTCGCCATCCACAGAAACAGTATGTTCTTTAACCAATAGATGTAGGTGTGTGTTAGTGTAGCTAGAATACTCTACATAAAAACATCCTAGTATATTTAATATCCTGGTGTTGTTACAAAGGAAATAAATAAAAAAAATTTATGGGGTTGGAGAAGCAAAATAATACAAAAGAACACTAGGAAAGACGTTACCTTTAAATCGGGTAACTCTTTTTGATTTGAGCTCAAAGGCTTCCTTGGAAAGAATTATGCCCAAAGTGAGGATTCTAAGAGTAAGAGAGGGATTTGGAGAGTCAAAATGGGTTTGGGTGGTCCGATACAAAGGCTTGAGAGGTTTGTGTAAGGTGGTAGAGGTGGGGGCCTTTTATAAGAGGAGAGGAGGGGTACTCTTGGAATGTTATAAAATATTACTTTATTATATAATTATTTTCTGATTTTAAAGATCCAAAAAATATATATTTCGAGGATAAGGTTATAAGGTTTCTAAATCCACCCATAAAATAGGTTTTTTACAAGTTTAGGTCTTATATTTTACATTATCATTTCATTTTATTTAAATCGTTAAATAATGAGGTAATCGCTGCATCATCATGGTGTCATAAATAATTTAATTTATTTAATGTCTAAAAATTATAAAAAAATATCATGATGTAGGAAATATTTTTATCTTTCTAATTAAAATTTATTGTCAAAAATATGACTTGTATAACCCCATGTAAAGATTTTTTAAGTAAAACAACACATGTTTGTCACATTTTAATTTTAACTTTAAATAAAAAGTTAATAATGTCATTTGCCTACCGAAGTGTCTCCATGGGGTCCCCAAGTTGACACATGGATTTTCTTGGTCGTCCATGACTCATCCAATAAGGGTAGGACATGTTTCATGGTCATTTTATATTATTAAAACATTATTTTTACCTTAAACTACATTAATTACCTCTAATCGCGATTAAAACTTAAAAGTTACTATTCAGCAAAAAATTATTTTCATCTCATTGAACCACATTTTACTTCCTAATGACAACCATCTATGTCTTATTTTTTAAAATAAAATCACCAAAGTGGTAATGTTCCATTTAAACGAAAAATCAGTTTTTTAACTACCACTTAGTGGTTTCACTATTCATCAAAAATTGAAGTTTTTCAGAAAAATACCAAAAATTTACCCTAAGATATATTTCATATTCCGAATTCATAAATGATGTCTATTTTACAATATTCAAAACATATAAGTTTAATTAATTAATTTAATAACTAATTCCATCTTTCAAAACAAATAGCGTGTTTTTAAGAAACAATATCTACTAAAAGATTGACACTAGTTTAAGTCCAATTTCAATGTGAAATTAATTCCAATGACCACTATTGGATTAAAAGGTAAAAATATATTCTAATATCACTTTATAACGAATTAGAAATATAATATAATCATATAAATAAATTAGATTCAAAAGATTTTTTGAAGTAAAATACAACATTTTTCACTATTCTTTAAAAAATGAACTTTATCGGAAAAATACCAAAAATTTACACAAAGTAAATTTTGATGTCCCAATTATAAAGAAGAATTTTATTTTTTCAAATATAACACATAAAATTATCAAAAAGTGTATTTAAAAGAGGTTCTCCATCAAAAGGCGGTTAATCGACATTTTAAAGAATATTAGAATGTTGACGCTTAAAATTGGATTCATTCGCATTTTTAATCCTCTAACATTTATTGTAAAACTAAAAATATTTGACAAACGTATATAATAATTTTGTAGTTACTTTTTTTCATTCTCTTCCTTTCAACTGCTTCGTGTTATCTACCATTTAAAATAATATTATTTTATTATTAGAGTGCAACATAAGATTCCCAAGAAACTCATTATTGCGTATTGGGTATGACATTGTGCATAGCGTCCCCCTTTAAAGTAATATTAATATTTTATTCAAAAATATGGATAAATATGAAAATGTCATATTCTTTATTTACCTGGGGTGTAACAATTATAAAAAAAATTCAATACACAAATATGTAATAAGAGTTTATGATATTTTTTTTGAAAACATTACAACTTTTTAAGGAATCCATAGATCAAATATTACTCGCATCGGTGGAAAGGTCATTGTCACCGCTTACATAAACAAGAAATTATTTTTTGTCATCTAGTAAAACACTTCGTATAAAAGGATTCCCTTTGAATGAAATGAAAATTCAAAGGTGTTTATACATCTTATAAAGAATGTCATCTATTAAAACTAAACATGTCTCAATGAAAGGAGATTGAGATGAAGTCCCTTACCTCGTGTCCGACTTGACCCGTTCGTTCTTTAATATCATGAATAATAAACTACAGTTAATTTCTACTTTCTTAAGAACCTTTTTCAAGTTTATTATTCATTTTATATCACTTATTACCATGTTATAAACATTATGTAATCATTCATGTTAATAATGTTCGTTTAGTCGATATTTGGTACTTGACTCAAAAATGGACTTCTTATAATTACAAGTTCTCCATGTGGTAAATAGTCCATTATATCTAGAAATACATTCATTATTTAGATATCATATATATAATATATACCCAGTATATATATATATATATAAGAGTACTTATCATTTGGAAGTAAGAAATGAAATACACCGTTCTGGGAGACGGTAAGTCGTACATACGCATGAACGCTACTTTCATTTCTATTTATTATTTTAAATGTAATTAAATATATTTTTACATAGATATATTATAATTACAGTATAATATCATATATAATATCATTAACTCCATCCTTTATACGTCCCAAATATGGTATTAACAAGTCATATCACTTTGATGGGGCGGTAGTCCTCACTTCCTCAAATAAAATTATCGCGTTTACCCATAATTGAAACCATAAAGGTATACTATAAAAGAAAAATACAAAAGCATGAAGAAAAAATAAACAAAATATATATAATATTTAAATATAGTTTCATCTTAATGGACACCATGATAGGAGGTAAGAGATAATCGAACAATCATCGTCTCATAAGGCGTTAGTTTTCCATCCACAGAAACAGTATGTTCTTCACCCATTAGATGAATGTGTGTGTAAGTGTAGTTTGAATAATTCTCATAACAACATCAAAGTATATTGAGGATACTAGTGTTATTATAAAATAAAGGAATAAAAAGAGTTTAGGGGTTGGATACGAAAAATAAAATAAAATAAAAGAAGTTAAGAGAGATCGTTACCTTTAATTTGGGTAACTTCTTTTGGTTTGAACCAAAAATACTTCTTGAAGTGACTTCTGCCTAAGGTAATGGATCTACAAGGATGAAAGGGATGTAGGCATATTAATTGGTCAGATTTATGATGAGCCTAAATGATTAGTAGGTGTGAGTAAATGGTTATAAGTGAGGGATTTCTATAAGGGGGGGAGTGGCTCTTTAGGAAAGTGTAAAAATATTATTTTATTATAAACTTATATTTGGTTTCAAAAGGTCCAAAAAACATTAGTGTCAAAGATAAAATGACTCCCAGTCGAAATAAAATCATCCAAAACGAATTTCATAGGTATGGGATGTTATTTTAATATTTATAATCTTATTTATTTAAATGATTTATTACTCAGGTAAACACTACATCAATATTTGGTCATAAATAATTTAATTTATTCGATGTCTAAAAATTATGAATAAATATCATGATAAAGGAAATTGTTTTATATTTAAAATGAATGTTTTTAGTCAAAATTATTATTTATATAACCCCTTTTAAAAATTCATTTACTAAAAGATATTTGTTTTTTAAATTTTTTCCTTTATTTTAAGTTAATTAATCTAGAGTGTCATTATCACTCCCAAGTGGATCAATGGGATCCCAAAATCCCCTAAAAGATGAACATGGTCATACATGAATCAAACAATAATTATTGGACAAGTGTTATAGAAATTATGAATTATTGTAATATTCTTTTTACCTTGAATTACACTATTTTACCCTTAACCGCGGTAAATAGAAGTCAAAAGTTACTATTCACTATAAATTATTTTCATCTTATTGAACCAAATTTTACATACTAATAAAAACCATGTATATTGGATTTTTTAAATTCAATTCACAGAAGTGGTAAATTTTCATTTAAATGAAAAAGTCGGTTTTTTAACTACTACTAAGTGGTTTCACTATTAATCAAAAATTAATGTTTTTCAAAAAATATCAAAAATTCAGCCTAAGCTATATTTGATAGTCCAGATTCAAAAATGATTTATATTTTATTTAATTATAAACATAAAAGTTGAATTAATTAATTTAAAATTAAATCTCATTATCAAAACAAATAGCGTGTTTTTAAGGAATAATAACTATCAAAAGATTAATACTTGTTTATGTCCAATTTCAACGTCAAATTAATTCCAATAAACAAAATTGGATTAAATTGTAAAAATATATTCTAATTACACTTTAAAACCAATTAAAAAGATAACATAACCATAAAAATAAATGGCACTTTTGAATTAAAATACAGTATTTTTCACTATTCATTAAAAAAATGAACTTTATCATTAAAATACCAAAAAATCACCCAAAGTAAATTTTGATGCCCCAAATCTAAAGAATAATGTTATTTGGTCAAATAGAACATATTAAAATGACCATAAATATATTTAAAGAGGGTTCTCTATTAAATCTGGTAAATCGACCTTTTAATGTAATTTATGCTTAAAAATATATTCATTCATATTTTATGCCTCTGATTTTTTATTGGATAAATGTAAATACATTTAATGAACATGTATAATAATATTTTAGTTAGTTTTGTTCGTTCCTACTAGTACAATGGCTAGGAGTTAACTACCATTTATAATAATAATATTATATTATTAGTGTGCAACGTAAGATTTTAAAGAAACTTATTGTTGCGTATCGGGTACGCTATCGAACATAGAAACCCCTTTAAAGTAAAATTAATATTTAATTCAAAAATATTAATAAATATGAAATATTTCTTATTCTTTTTTTACCTAGGATGTTATATCTTATTTCAAAAAAATACTAAAAAATATTAGATAACATAATTTATAAAATATGAATATGAAAACATCAATATGAATATGTATTCCCTTATAGAACCACTTATTTAACATAGGATACTTTCATATCATCCAATGATTCTCTTTGTTCTATTCTTAAATATTTATGGTCATTTTACCATTACCTTGTCTAACCCAAACATATACAATACATCATATTGGGTTATAAAGACAATGTGATTGACCAAATCATATCCTCTAGGAGTGTATCACTTGGTGTGTTGTCTTAGACTTACTCATCTTTCATCAGAGTGATGATTGAGTCAATGTCCAACCAACCATTTTTGAGGTGATTAACCCAAGGTGAATCTTTATCATAGCCACATTTATATAGCAGTATCCAGACAAGGATGTATTTCTAGAGAAACCATAAAAATATAATTTACAAAAACATATGGATGTTATCCAATACTTATAACTATTCCAAGGGATTTCACATAAATTTTCTTATCCAAATCCCTAAATAATATGTGCATTATTACCTAAAAAGTAAAACATACACTTATCCAAAATGGTTTGTTATAACCCTGAAATTATGATCATCTTTATTTTCTCAACCCTGAAATTATCATTAATAGATATCATAACATCCAAAGTTATCTAAACACATCCTATGGTTTTAAATGTGATCATCTGAACCCGCACAACTAGATTCGATGCTCATAAACACATATTTTTTCCACTTTTCATGATACAAGTAGTAAAATCTAGGATATAACCATCTGTAATTAAAAAAATTATAATTATTTAATCTCTTACATCTAAATAATCTTTCTTGGTTTATAGATTCATATATTTTGAATAAAACATAAACTAATAAATCCATTGTTCTTTATATCAATTGGATAAATTCCACATTATATATGAATGTAATTTATCCATAATGAGTATTTTATGTCTTAAAAAAATATTTAACATGCATTATTATTCTAACCATTTCAAATGTAATAATTTCGTCCATAACATGGGGAAATGGAAACATAATAAAGAGTGATATTAAATACTTTATATGGGAAACATACAATTGAAGTAATCATGGAAAAAATATTATGTATGAAATAGGAAAAAAACATGAAACTATAATCAACATGAACCTAAGATGATGTTATATCCATAAAAATAAAAAAACATGGATATTAGTAATAATGATCTCAAATTGAAAAAAAAAATCATAATTTTTGGCACCAAAATGCTGTTACAAAGGCCTTGGTCCAAGACACATTACTTTTCATCGAGATCTTAGTAATAAGATATTGCTTAATTGGGTGATCATACACCAAGTTATCATACATATATTGTTTCATGATACATTTTGATGCATTGAGGGACTATAATTTTTTGCCCCACCAATCATCTAATTACGTCCAATTCAATCAAGATATGTGTCAATAAGACCATTCATACCATTCTCTAATGAACCATTGTCTAAATAAAATCATTGTAATCTGTATAATGAAGAATAAAAAATATAAATATCTCATCAACCTACATTATTATACAATATTTAAAAAATTTATCAATAAATTTAACCATGTCAAGAATAGTACAACATGATCATAACCCATTTTGAGAATGAAGGTATACTATTAAAAAATAAATAGTCAAAATTTTGATAATTGTACACATTGGAATAATAATATATAGTACACCAATACTGTTCTGTACATTAAAAAATGGATTTAATTATTTATATATGAACATAATATAATCTGATATTTGTAAAATAAATTTTTCATTATATAAAGATAAATGGGTATATGGCTATGTCATTACTAGAGTTACATGATCATAATCCAAAAAGATAAATAATGATGATGGTTTCAAAATAACATATCCAAATAAGTGAGAAATATTTATCAAAGGGATTATGTGGTAAGAATTTGCATCCCATGAAAACAGTTAGATAAAGAAACATAATAGAATAAAAGTGAATAATGTTCCCAACTTATATAAATTATGATAAAATAATAACTAAATGAACAAAAATTGAGTTACCCAAAATCTGCTCCACTAGAGAATCAATTGAATCAATAGACACTTGAATGAAGAATTTAATGTGGATATTGAATCCCATGAAGTAAAAGAATTATTTAATGAAAAGTTTGTGAATAAACTATAAAAATGCACAATGGTGAAAAAAAATATTATGTCTCAATGAATAAAAATTAAGACCCTGAAAATTCATATGAATTTAGAAACATTCAAATATAATACAATTGAGAGAGAAGGATTGTAATTGAATGTAAAATAACAAAATTAAAAGATAATTTAGGCTATTATATCTCATATTAGTATCATATACACCATATAAATGAAATTTGGTTTATAATAGAAAGTGTGTCTCAAAGAAGGATAATTGAAGAGGAAACACTTACCTTATTCCACATTCCCTCTATGTAGGAACATGATGTTCTGAATAATGAAATTGATTTTCATAGATTTTATTTTATGAAATTAATTATTGTTTAATTAATTTAATATGGAAAATTTATTATCATGTTTATTTTTATTTATTATATAGTTTTATTCCTTAAGTTGATTACTTGAGGTTGTTCGGTTAATTTTTCATAACTTTATATGCATGTTGGCAATGGTAAAAATTATTATAAAATAGTAAAATAATTTACATAATATAACATGTTATGGAAATAATTTTTATATATTAAATATTATTTAATGACTGACCATTGTGGGTGGTGATGAAAAATGAACCTCATTGTGCATGGAAGTTATTTGTTTCATGTAATAATGATTAATGTGTCCATTTCTCAATGAATGAGAGGGAAAAATATGAATAAAAATATTAAATTTCATAATAATAGTTATATAATATAAATTATATTAATTCATCCATTATAACCTCTTGATCATACATTAATTGATGTGATGAAAAATAGATTATGTCTTTGTGTGGAGGTGATAGTCCTTGAAATACAATGATGCTGCTTTTGTTTTTCCCAGATGGTGAATATGAATAAATAATGGTTATTAAATTAATATAATAACATATATGTATAATAATTTAACTACTACAAAACCCAATGGCCTTAAAATTTAAATTTTTTTTGGATAATACCCTTTTTATTGGGGTAAGGGGTAACCTTACATGGCTGACAGACCAAGTTGGCATACTGCCCAACCCAGGACCCTAAAGACCGTAAAAACCTAAAAGCACTAGATAAATCACTCCCCATCATATTTTTATAAAATTAATATATCTAGAAACCATTCATGTATTAATAGATAAAAATTAATAGTGAAGAGATTCACAATGACTATTACTGATTGGAGATGTCATAATCTCTCATTCTTTCAATCTTCTAGCATTATAAAACTGGGTGTTGTTGCTCTGAAGCCCTTATTTAGATATACACTAGAAGAATATTAATGCATGTTTTTTTGTAATTGAAAATAAAACTACTTATCAAGAACCCTCCTCTACAAGAAATTAATTTTCATCATCCGAGACAATATTCATCATCACACCGCATCTCCTTCACCGCACGAAGGCCCTCCACTTGAAACCTATCGCCATTGATAAAGAATTTATACTGACCATGTAGACCAAACTCACAATCAACAAAACTAGTAGAGATAAACTCCATAACCACAAAAAATCATTCAACGTTACGTTTTTCCTTCATTTCTATAGACCCACCACCAGTACCACTAAAAGAGGCAACAAACAACCCCACATCAAGACTGAAATTCTAACCACCCAAAATGTTAAGGTCCCACCATTATTTGATCCTCAGATTTGATGTCAAATCATCATGTTCCATACACATTAGACCAGATCCCATATATTTATAATAATGGTACATATTTCATTATATTATTATGTATATAAGATATTTGGAAGAGTAATATTAAAGGTAAATACCTAAAAAAACAAAACTTACATTGGTGACTTTCCCATTAATTGTGAAACGTCATGGAATTAAAGTTGTTTGGATAACTTATTATAACCGTGGGAAAATGAAATTATAAGAAACTTCTAGGAGGTAGTAATTTTTTATATTTTCTATTAAATTATAAATTCGATTTTCATTTTTTAAAGGGAATAATTGGCCCCTATTTATAAAATAAAAATAGTCACTTTTGGAAATATCCTTTATATTTTCAGAATTCTATAACACATTACCAAAGTTAATGGGTTAAATGTGTTGGAATAATTGATTTTGGGGTGATTTTAGGTAGATAAATACTCAAATAATTCTTTAAAGACATTCCTTAACCATGTTATATGGTTTTTACCATTAACTTTTTTACATTTTACTTGTTTTCTTCTGAACTAGGTATCATGTTTTAAAATAATTTATTTTACCCATTATGAAAACCATATAATAAAACATATAGCCCAATTTTTTTATAATGGAACTAAATTTAACCTATATTTAATCAAATTAAATTTCTAAAAAAATTAAAATTATCCTTTAAATTAAAACATATTATGTGTCAAAAAACCATTTTTATAGAAAAATTTCTTTTTGACCATTCTGGATTCTTAATCTTATCGAGGAATGATTACAAATTAAATTATGGTTATTATTTTTATATATGTTTCATTAAATCATATTATATTGATTATTTAAATGAGATCAATTTCATTTATTTCATCGAAATTTATCGTTTTTAGTAAAAAAATAATTTTAAAAAAAAAATTCACTACTATCATGGTAATTACAATATATCATAACAATCTAAATTTTATAAATTAAATTAAATTTTAATATACCAAATTATATGAACATTATTATCTCAAATAAACTACTAATTTTATATGATTAACTTTCAATTAATAGGGAAATTAATCTTAATACGGTCGCATGTAACGCGTGAAAATTATTTTTTAAGAAAAGTGTGTTTTTAAAATAAAGATTATGCATAGGATAGAATTATCAATGATATTGATTATAACGTTATAAATAATATTATTATTTTTCAAATTATTGTTTTTTGAAATTATGAAAAATCTAAATCAAAATTTTCTCATGTGTAAATTTAATTAAATAATATACAAAAAATTGTTATTTTATAAAATATTACTTCACCTTATAAAATGATTTAAAGGGGTTTCAAAAATTAAAAATTGAATTTTTTAATTATTTTTTTTAATTTTTAAATATATATTTTTATATCAATATGGTTTAAAAAACAACAATTTCATATAAAGGTGACGATATTAGCAAGATCGGTATTTTTCACTCTTTATCTAAAACCCAATTATTTTAGAAATAATATCAAAATTCATCCTATAGAAATTTCTATATACTGAATCATAAAATGTTATTCATTTTTATGAATTAAAAATATAAAATTATTAAGTTAGACTTTTAATGGGAAATTAAAAATATAGATTATAATTTTTTTGAAAAAATTATTTTTCAACATTAACTCATATAAATTATATATATTCTAATGGTAATGATTTTTAATTGATTTCCAAATTATTTTTATTGAAAAAATTATTCTAATATGTTGTATATTTTTTACATAGGGTGTTTTGTAGATGACAAGTTATTGAACACATTGAATTATTTAAATCCAAGTAGAATTTTGATTTGATGTTGTTTTACTACTAGTAAAATTACCCTTTATCAATGTCAAAAAAAGTGATGATAAAAGAACCATCTACCAATTATAACAAAGCATTAATAGAATTAACCCTTTATCAGTGATTTTTTTGCTATTAAATATGGTTCTATTATCACCCATTTTTAGCACTAAAAAAATATTCCCTCTATGTGATTTCCCATCATGTTAAATATATTTTATCATTGACAATACTTATTTTTAGTGTTGACTATATGGGTTTTTAGAAGTTCTTGGAAATAAAACCAATAAAAATGACGAGTTTTTATTAAATTTTAAATGTCACTTGGTTTAATTTTGGGTAGGTATTTGGGTGTAAATAATCCATGATTAAGGCTATAAATGGAGGCATAGTTCTTAAGTAGAAAACATAATAAATAATAGTATATGATATAAACAAACCATAACATACACATATAATACATTATTTTTCATAAATATAAATTACATTTTATAATAAATTATTTTCCATAACCTAGAGGGTTAGTGTATTTAGAGATTAGATATATAAAAGAATTATTTTAAAGCTCCATGAATATATCATCATATTTGCACCATACTTGACCCCAATATAAACATATTATATGTTATACTATTCTTTATAACATTGGTAATAGAAGCCTAAGAAAGGGTGAGATAATATTCTACTTAAGTGTAAGGGATTAAATTTTCTAAAACCCTTCCCGGTTTAATTCTCGGGTATCGAGGTAGTCTCATGGTCTTCAATGGTGGTATTCCCCATTCAAGGAATAGAGGTGTTAATTAAAAAGATATTTTAGTGGAAATAGTTGATCCATGAAATGATGTTATGAGTCACATAATGATTTATTATATTGAATATGTTTCATGATATAAGAATTTGTTATTTCATAGGGTTGAGGATCATGAGAGTCCAGTTCCATATTGTTTTTGATTTGATGTTTTTTCCCAATCTGATTATCTTTTTTCATGGCATGGGGAGTTTTAAAGGTATTTTAAAAAATTAAATACCCTTACATATCAAATAAAAAAACCTTTTATATGTATCATTAATCTTAAATATTTCCTTATTTAACTTTTAAATTTTTTACATGATGGGTTTTTTCATTTTGTCTGGTCCTATTGTTAAATCTCCGTCGTTATTTCTTTCTAGCAGTCATTGTGTATTGGAGCATTTACAACACCATTATTTTGATCTGGGATTGTTTAGGGTGAGAAATATGGTAAATAGTTTTATTAAGATTTTTGGGGAGATGAGTGTAACAGTGTCACAGTTTTTGGAAAATTATGGTCCTCCTTGTTTCCATTTAACAAAGGTCATTAACTGCATGGAAAAGGGGAGCTGTGTAAGTAGAAAATGTCATGATATTGAGATATTGGCATATTGTAGTGTGATGAGTCCATATCACGTAGTGACATAGGATTTTATAGGATTTTTTACAAATTCATTTTTCATATCCAATTCATTATATGTATTCATTATCTCATATTTTATGTGTTTTTGCAAGGTTTTTGGATAAACCTAGGACTCTATGATTTATTTATAGGCCTTTATTTGTATAATGGCTTCCTTAAATCCAAGGTATCCCTCCCAACCTATTTTATCATCCATGTTCTCATATGGTTCATTCGTTATATGAATTGGAAACTCTTGTCTCTTGATTATATGGATACCTTATGAATGATTGATGAAGGATTCATAACATGATGATGTCAATAAGATTTAAGTGAAGTTAATAATGTTTGTGTTGGTGTTCTTTATCCATCATTATTTTCTTATTTGGTGAATGTTAATTCATCCTATCTTGGTATGATTTATGAGACTTATCTTATTTATTTATTAATAAATATGGGATTAACAAAATTTGGTTTTCTGATTGGTAAATGGTTGGCATTAACAAATAGAATATAATAAACAAAAAGGAAATAATTTATGGGATGGTTATGTGTCTTTACACGAATTTTTTCCATTCTTCATATTTATTATCACATTCTTATTATTAATCCTCATGTTATTTTGTAGATAGTGTGATTCTCTATTGTTGTTATTATTAATGTTTTCCTTGAATAATCAATAATCTTAGAACCGGTCAATAAATTTAAAGATTGTAAGATAATATACTAATTAATTTGTCTTGTATTGTAATTTTTTCCTTCATGTGCATGATTAATATGACTAATAATTTCTCAAGAACATTATTTGGAAGGTTTTTATTGATATTATCTGGTGATTAATAGGTTTAGTTTTTCAGACCATGCTCAAATGAATCGAGTTAAAATGGATGATAATTAAAGATGATAATTGATGGAATTAATTTGAATAGTGGGATATATTTTAGTCATTCTTTTTATAAGCATGCATGATTTAATTTATGTATTTTTGATTTATCATTGTATTTTATTTATTCTTGGAATATTAAAACTATTGATTTTTTTAATTGAAATAAATATATAGGTTGGTTTAAAACAAAAGGATTGAGCTATAATGGTATTTCAGGGGTAGAATCATGATGTGATTGATATAGGCATACTTTGGATAGCATGTAAAATATTTTAGACTAATATTGGGATGGATGGTTCATATTTAGAGCCTTTGTTTTTATCATGTTCCTATTTCAATTTTCCAATTTCATACATTCTAATGACAAATTTTATATCCCTTCAAGTGTATCCTTCTATGAGTTGGTATAGTTAATTTATAGCGAATAATATCAGGGAAAATTATAATTTGTTAATTAATTAAAGAAATTATGGTTCTTGAACCCTATTAGTGATTATAATATGTTAATAAATAGAAACCATGGGTTGGTTTAGTTATATAATTTAAAAGATCTTGGTTATGGAAATGGAATTATAATTTTTAATAAAAGAACCATCGATTAAGATAGTTAATATAATAACTAAAATTGATGATGGAATATTATAAGATGGTTGGTAATTGAATTATAATATACAATTAATTATTTGTGTTAATAATAAACTTGATACTCATGTTCCTAGAAAATTATTTTATTCATATTCCTTCCATATGGAAAAAAGGATTTCATGTGAGATATTATATAAAGATTAGTTATTTTATTAGTTATAAGCACCTAGAATGGTTGAGTTTAATATTCATTACTTTTTTCCTTACACCCCACCACTTGGGGTGACTGATGCCCATATTTGGCCTTGGGTTCACGGTTTATTCCAAATATCTATGTTTCCAAAGATATGAATAGTTTTATACTCCCTATATCGCACTCTTTATTATATATATATTATGGTATGTAGGAATATATGAGTTATGGTGGATTCGGTTTATAGGTTCTATTGTCATAACAGTTGTAGTTGATCATAGTTATGATGCACACAAACATACATAATGATGTATATATATATATATATATTCTCATAATGGTGGATTATGAATATAGTGTATACATATATCAAGGATGTAAATATTTATGGTTACTACATGAGTACTTACACAATGGTTGTGATGGATTCATGAATAGTGTGTATTTACATGGGTAGTAATGGATCTCAGTTTTGAATTTGATTATGGGGATTTGATAGTGTTATGATCATAATTATTTTTTTTTTGGTTGTGGTATGATTTAATGGATGTGAATTATCACTTTTGGAGGGGATGGGAGAACTAGGGCATAAGACGTTGGGGTTTAGGGTGACTAGTGTAGTAACAAATTAGTATCATAATACCTTTCTTATATATATTCCTTTGATATCATGTTACATATTTATGTACATTATAGGGTGAGTGACCCATGGCCTATTTGGGAACATTTTCACCAGATTTAATTAAGGGAATGATTTCTCTATTTATTCACAAGGACATTAGTATGTTTCTTCCACATTTTCAAAAGAGGTTTTAGGGAGGATGCTACTGAATATACTTGTATAATCACCCATATATATATGTTTATTATTTTTAGGTATGTAGGTGTCAGTATGTGATTAAGATGATCTTCACTAGTAACCAAACCATGGAATATAGGAGGTGGGATTCATTGTCCACACCCATTTTCTCTACAGACTCGAGAGGAGTACTAATGGGGATAGTCATGAAAAAGTGGTATAAAGGTTTTGGTTGAGAGATAATATAGAGTTTAGGGATAATCACTGGAAGGTATTACATATTTTATTGGGAATGTATAATTAATTAAAAAAATTACATGTTATAAAAAGGTGAGACTGGATAGGACACGGAAGATTAATTCCCCTTATGATTTAATTAAAGGACCTTAATTTTAGAAAATGTACAAGGTGAATTTATGCTTCTTGTGGGGTAGAAACCTAAGGATCATGCATCATGTTTGTCTAAGTTGGTTATTAAATTTGGTATATTATGGGGATTGGGATTAATGTTGAATAATTATTCTTAATTATTCTATATTATGGGTTCAGTAAGTCCTTTTCATATTTTATTTTTATGTATAACGCTATGTCAACATCACTGTTAGGCTCATCTAATAGAATTTCAGCAGGATGCATTGGTAAATAATTGTATTATTGAAGTAAATAGATATTAGACTTGGAGGATTATGTTTTTGGAGTTTCAGTGTTAGGACCTATAGAATTATAATAATTCAGTTTTATATTAGGATAATTAGGAACACTTATAAGAGGTGTATTTTTATTATGGTTTGATTCTTGGTTAATAAAAGAATTGGATTCCTTTTATAGTCATTATATTGGGAATACCTAATTTTTAGTGGAGTATTTTATTATTTGGGGATCGTGAGGAGTCATAAGATTCATGGGATACTTTCTATGATCATTTCCAATATGAGTTAAATTACATGACTATAAAGGTAGAATGACATCATGAGACACTTTTTCTCCACTAAGGGAGCCCCAGTATGTGGATGTTTGTGTTTTAGTTCACAAACATCCAATATTATGCTTCAAATATTCTACCATGTGAAGATACTAGAGTGTGGAATTTTGAGGAGTCATCACATATGAATATCAAACATATGGTCACCCCATTTTTGTTTCTAAAATTCCTTGTGGTGATGTTTAATAATGGTTTATTTACCGAATATTGGATTGAGACAATTTATCACTAGAGGGTAGTCTTCATGTGACACCCATACAGTCACTGATATGTATTTTTTTACTTTTTCATTTCATTTATTTTTGATATTTCATTATTCAGTGGTAAAAAATATGAATTTTGGGTATTGTAAACTTGGGTGCATAGTTAGGGATAAATATTCCCCTAACCATATGAATTGGGGTAGGAGGAATTCTAGTGCGGTTTTCATGGTTAGAAAAAAGGTTACCGATCTTTAAAATATCTATATATAACAATGTTTCTCATTTGTGTGTTTATGGGTGACCCACATGATTAGTGCATGATTTACCTAACCACATGTCCCAAACTATGTTGTCTACCAAATTTTCCTAAATGAAAAGCTACTTTAACTCCCATTTCAAATTTAACATACCCTTATCCACTATTCCAATCACTCATGTGAACTAACTTTCTCATTCATAAAATTTTCTCTCCTTTTTATCCTCAATGATCCTTCATATATCATAGTGGATTATTATATGGTAAGGCATGATTTCTATTTTATTATATCTATATTCTTTTTATCTTCCATTTTTTGTTCCATTTCATTTGGAATTTGGAACCATGGATAGTTATAAAGGTAAAACATAGGTTTAGGGACTAGTTATTATTAATAGTTCTTATTAATTTAAAATTTTGAGGATTCCTTCTATTTATTTATTGTGGTTTTAGTCAAATGAGTAGATATTTACACTATTTTGGGTTTTGTGTCACAATATAATTGGTCTTTCCCTTAGAATAGCTTATGTTTCTATATTTTCATAAGTTTAAATTAATTAATTATCATGTATATGAGTTATTTATAGATATTTTTTATGGTTCAATAAGATTACTTTATTGGGTTGGGTAAAATGGTGTTTTAAAATGAATTTCCTTTAAAATCTAGTTTTATACCTTAAATTTGACTGATAAATTGTTTCAAATGGCGGTTTGACTCCAAATTTATTTCAAAGAATGATTTTAATGAATTTTTACCTTTATTTAATGGTATATTGAAAATAGGAATGATTAAGGATGTGATTTAAATTATGTTTCCTATGAATTAAATATTTGAATGCACATGTGTTACCTAAGATTAGTGGGTAAATTGTAAAAAAGAAACCTTATTATATATTGTGCATTATCTAGAGAATGTTTCCTTGTTTGGCTGGGTAATATAATATATTGGGTTTTATTTTCCAAATAGGATGGATCATATGGTATTACTAGTCTAATATGGAAACCATGAAGATAATAGGATTAGGTATTACGACAATAGATCTGGTAGCAAGTCCTAGTTCCATTAGTCCCATGATATTGATCCTTGGATTATTATGTTGTTTCAATTGATTTATGTTTTTTTATTACCCTTTTCATTATAGGATTTTATTTTATTCATTCAATTTTCATTACTTTTTTATTATTTACTTATTGATATTTTATTTAGAAATTATATTGTTTTCACGAAACCAAATTTTTTTAAACATTTTTTTTAAAATAAAATTTATTCCATTATTATTTTAAACTAGATATAATGAGTGGATAGTAAAAAATATATATAGATTCATGTTATTATCATAATGGAATTTCTCTCACACCCTAAATATACCAATACTATATATAAAAACATGGTTTTATTTGATACACGTAATGAAAATGGTGACATGACGTTTTTAGATTATTTATGATGTTCGCAGTCCTTCTGTGAACGTGTGGTAGTAGTGACCACAGGGTCATGATAAGGATGGGATTTTTTTTTGAGAATTTTAGGATATAAAGAAATTTTTGGGTTTATTCTATACTTGTCACTTCAAATTAGACCATGTGTTGATATTTTTGTATATGGATATTTTATGTCGATTTATTTATGATTTAGAGTCGTGTTTATGATTTATGGATTATTATTATAGCACTATACTCTTTTAGGATCTTTATGTATGTGAAATTTATTATTTATGTGAATGGTAATTCCACATATGGATGGTTAATGTTATATTATTTTTTGGAATCCATGATGTTGTTATTGGATTCCAAGGGTAAATCCATTTACAATTATTCTATTCTGATACCCTAGTGATTTTCACCAGCCCATAGAGAAAAAGAAATTGCTTTGGACTATGTGGAGAACTATATTGGTTGGTGTGTCAATTCACCTGGGTTTATTTGTTACAAAATGGTATTATAGAATTTTTCATATTAAGGGAGTAATGATTGAATGGATATTGGACTATCGGAGCTCGAGAGGTGGGATCAATGGAGTCCATGTCTAGTTCTTCATTATGTCAAACATAGATTTACCATAGGTGTTCAATATTTGTTTCTTTTAATTGAACATAGTTTTCAGTTATTCGGATGATATATGATATTTTTTGTTGAGGGTTATTAGTTTTGGGAAGAACCTATATTTTTTTGTTAAATTTCATGTGATGAAGTAAAATAGGGATGTAAAATTGAGGTTCACTATTTAGTAACATGGTTAGTAGAATCCATGTGGTAACCATGTGACCATGTCTAGACACCCAACCAGTGACACTTATTTTGTTGGTGCATGGTTATCCTAACTATGCTGTAAAATTTTACACAGTGAGGAAATGATTAAATTTTCAATTTTTCACCTCTTTGGTTTTTTATTTCATTGATTGTTGTTTTTTCTTATTTATAAATAGTAACATGGGGCATTTTTATTAAATTGATAAAATTGTAATTAAAATTATATCTTTTTTTATAATTATGCGTTCTTTTTTTATAAATCACCCCTTCCGAAAATTCCCCTATGAAGAAAAAAGAGGGATATGAATAGAATTTCCTATAGACTAACTCTCTCATTGACCATTATATCCTTGAAATAATTCTCTTCAACATAAAATTCTTTTTATACAAGGTAGAAAGAAGCTAAATGATAATGGTGGAACATGATCAAGAGTTTACTAACAAAAACACACTAGTTCATGGTGAAAATATACCTTAGGAGTCTGAGGAGTGGGTTAGAAGGATTGAGCATAAATTTAAATTTATTAAGACACCTGAGTAATCTAAATTACCATTTTCAACATATACTATATAATGAGCCATTAAATTTTATTGGGAATCTATAGTAAAATCCACTTTTCGTAGGAATCTAACCTTTCCCATATTCAAGATTATTTTCAATCAAAAAATTTATTAAGAAACATTGAGGGTTGCGAAGGATGATGAATTTGTAACCTTATAGAAAGGTAGTCATTTGGTAATTGTGTTTGTCACTCATTTCACCTAGTTGGATCATCATTCTATTGATCTCATGATGAAATATTTTTTAAGGCTTGACTCTTCCAGATTGGGTTAAAGTCTAAGATCATAACAAAGATCATTCTCATTTTCTTTCCAACCTACATGGAGGCGATCAACAAGATGATCATGGTAGACATGAATTTAGTAGGTTTTATATGGATCAATGTTGCATCCTATATTACTGGAGTAATGTATAAATATTATTCTAGATTGAATATGATATGAGATGAGTTTTGTTATAGAACTAGTGGGAGAACCCATTATTCATTAGGTTCTATATTAGAGACATCATTAGAGAATATTAAAGTAAATTACCTTAATATGGGAAAAAGAAACACACTTGCCAATTTTCCAGGAGGTTACCAAGAAATCCCGCCACTATGGGAATCCAAGCCACATTCAAAAGATTTTAGGGTACCTCCTTAGGGATGAGTAGTTAGATATCAAATAATAATAAAGTATCATGTTTGATGTAATGTGTCTAAGGGTATGAAACCTTTTAAAAAAAGTGATTCTCACCCATATAAGCATATATATAGAGTGATCGAGACTAAAAATCTGTTTTCAGTTGATCATCTCTCATAGTTTTTAGATGATAGTGCACCCACAATGAGAGGTACTATGTTTATTAATTCTAATATAAATTTTTCATTTTTTGATATAAGCACGTCCTTTTATTTTATATCCATAATGATTATTGATTCTATGGGTTTTCATTTGAAACCATTTCGAATGCTTCTTTCCAATATATTTTTAAAGATAAAGGATAAGATATTTTGGTCTTATAAGATTTGTAGATTGTGTGGGATTTATTCATCCGTTACATGAATGTTTTCGATATAATTAATAAGATGGTTTGGATTATCAGTTTTCAATCCTAGATCAGTGGATATTGACATAGAGTTATTCACATTTCTTCTAACATGAACAATCTCATCATCTAGGGTTGGTGGGATAATGAGTTATTGAAGGTAGGACTAATATTTCCAGATTTATGCTTGATAGAGTTTCAGATTTCATATTTTTATTTGAGGAATTTGAGAAGATTTTATTGTTCAAGCATAAAGTGGTTATATATTGGTATCACTAGGTATTTTTGGAATGTTTTATAGGTTTCCTTCGTAATGATGTAGAGTTCTCTATTAAATTGATTCCAAAGACAATCCCCATATGATTTCTATATTATCAAATTGAACATCCATGATAATAGAGATCAAATTCCATTTTGAATATATTGAAATGAAGGTATTTATTTGACTGATAGTATCACATAAAGAATCATTGATTCTATTTATAAAAAAGATAGATAAAAGAATTTAACATGGAATAAATTACTAGATAATTAACTTGGTGACCATAAATAATAAATACCCATTTATATGGATATAAATTATCATTGATCAGCTCTGGGAGCCCATTGGGTTTTCAAAAATTGATTTGAAATCAATAAACCTTTATTTAAGGTTTATGGTTCTCACTAGTTATTCCCCCAGAAGAATAACAACCCCACTCATGACCTCCATTTGGAAGTGGTAAATCATGATTTGAAAATGTATCCCACTATTTTTTCAGGGAGAGGTATATAGTGTATTAAAACCATAATACTTTTTAGTATATTTTCACTAGAAAAGACCTAAATATTAGAAAAATACATTGGAAGGAGTATCTACTAATTTTGACTCTGATATATATTATATTTCTATAAGGGTAATGATGCAGTTGGTTACTTGAGTGGGAAAATAAAAATCTAGAAAGCGAGGGAATTAAAGGATTAATAAAAACTACTGGGATTATTTTATAAGATTAAATTAGATGTGGAAAAATAATATGAGTAGGTTTTATATAATTTTGTGAAATTAACTTCTTACTTGGATGATAGAATTCATCTTGATCATTCATCAGACCCATGATTTTAGTGATTTATAAATTTTTTAAATGGTGGGGAGACCTAAGTTGATCAGTCTCATTCTCTTGATGGTGTCATTATTTTTTAGAAGGGAATTTTTATTACTATGGATTTTAGGTAAGAACTGATGGAGGGTGGTCACTATACTAGTTGAGTAGTTCACCATAGAGATACTAAGATTTTTTATGATATGAAACATTGTTATTGGTGGGCAGAGATGAGATGGTCAGTTTGTGATTTTGAATATTGGTGTTACACCTATCATATCATCAAACCCAAGCATCAGCAACATTTGGGTCAATTATAGCCTCTTTCCTTTACATTGTGGATGTTGGATGATATATCCATAGATTTTATGATAATATTTCATTATAATATCAGTATAAAATATGATATTTCGGCGGTTATTGATCATTTAACTTAATCATATCATTTTCATCCTATCTGTGAGTCAATGAAGGTGGATGATCTTTGAAACTTATACATCTATAATATCATAAATATTTATGGAGTAAATTTTTTAATTTTGAATAATTGAGACCCATGTTTTACGTCACATTTTTGGAATATTTTTCATGAGGTGATGGGTTCCCAACTCATGTTGATCTCACTATATCATCCTCAAATGAATGGTTATACTAAGCATGGAATTTTGATCCTTGATGTTATTATTTGAGCATTCATTCTTGATTTTAGATGTTTTTGGGAGATTAAATTAAATTAGTTTAATTTTTTATAACAATAGATATCAATATTTCATTAATATGGTTCCCTTTGAAACCTTTTATGGGTATCCATGATTATCTCCCCATTTTGGATATAATTTTCCAAGTTGTCTTTATTGAGCCCAACAATCATTCAGATGATGATAGAAAAGGTGTCGTTCAAATTTAAAAGGTTAGAAATATATTTATTAATGAAAAATATATTGTCTCTCAATTAAATATTCCATTTTAAATTGATATTAGAAATCTATTGTTTCTGAGGGTTCCCCCCCATTTGGGACGTTGTTTTATGGTGTGATAGACTGAGTTAGATCTATGTTATGTAAAGCGGTTTGAGATGTGGAATGTGTTAGGATGGTGGAAAAATAGTTCGTTTTACCACCTTATATAATCTCTATTCATAATTAATATCATGTCTCCTAGAAGATTACTTAGAATCCAGACCTATCATGTATGATCAAGTTTAAGGACTAGAATTGGAGCTCATCGACGTATTTATTGAGAAGCTAATATGTATCATGGGATTTTAGAAAGAGGTGTTATTTTTTATGTATATTACCTTGAACCATGTGATATATAAGTTTCAAAAATATAGCCTCAAAACATTGAAATGTGAGTAATTGGTCAAGAATTAGTGGCCCCACCTTTCCTCAAATCTATAATCTTGAGAAATTTTTAGTGTAATAAAGTGGCATAGTGGGGAGAATTTTGACGGCCACCGGGTTACTAGTGTGTATTTGTTTTTTATTTTTTATTTAATTTATTTTCATGTTTTTAGATTTGGGGAGTTGAAAATATAAATTTATATTAAAATATAAATGGATTCATACAAAGTGAATGACTACTTTTAACTATGTACTCATCCATGTGAAATGTGTATGGAATGATTCTGATGTGGTTTTCATGGTAATAGCATGGTTAATCAAAATATATGGGATATACATGTAATTTTTGTGACTCATTTGTGTGTGTATATGTTTTAGACATGGCCGGTGCATGGTTTTCCTAACTGTATAGCCCAAACGATGCGGTTTCCAGCTTTTCTTAAAAATGAAAAAATACCTTAAATCCCCTTTTGAATTTAACTTACCATTCTCCCATATTCCTCCCACTCACATGAACCAAACCTTCATAGCTATGAAATATTCTCCATATTTGAAAGCTTCATAGTTTTCATTGATCTTAGTGGATAAATCCAAGGTAACGCTTGATTTGGTATGGATTCTTTCTCTCTTCATCTTCTCTTCCATTTCTCTTCCATTTCCTTTTGATTATGGTACCCTATATGTTTATGGTGTCTAAACCTAGGGTTATGAAAATGTTTTTATAATATTTATTAATTTTTTAGTCTTGTGAGGATCCATTCTACTCATTTTTATGGTTTTATGTGAAAATGAGAAGGTTTACTCAATTTAGAGGCGGGTGTATCTTCTTTAATGGATCTTTCCCTTTTCACACCTTCTCTTATTGGACTTTATTTAGTTTAAGTTGATTAATTGTGATTGGAATGGGTTTTTTATGGTGGTTGTTAATGGTTCATTGTTATTATTGGTTTTTAAGGTGAAATTTTGTATTCATATGAATTACCTTTCAAAAAGTATTGTATGCCATAAATATGATTCATAAATTGATGAAAATGGGGTTTTGACTCCAAATTGATTTCAAAGGAAGTTTTTAATGTGACTTTTCCTTTATTTTATGTTTTTTAACTATATTAATTATATATTATTTAACTATATTTAATTTTTCTATGAATTAGATGGTATAATACAACATAGTAGACCTTTAGGTGAGTGAGAAAACCAAACTAAAGCAACCCTAGTGTACATTATGCACAAGCTAGGAACTATTTTCTTGTTATAATGAGTGGGATAATGGGATGAATTATATTGTATAGTGGGAATGAATTTTATGGTTGGACTAGTCCATGATTATTATCAATATGATAATTTGTTCAAGAATGTTTTCTAGAGTTCCTATAGCATGTCCTAGTTACCATATACCAATAGGTTTAATCACATGATTCTTGTATAGTTTTTATTCATATGTGTTACAACTTATTATCTTTTTCATTACATGATCATATCATATTCATATTATATTTACCTCATTTAATTTATTATTTCAATGATCGTATTATCGTTAAAACATGGATTGTTTTCAAGAAACCAATGGTTTTAAATCAAATTCATATAAATATAATATATTTCAATGTTTTTTTAAATTAAAACATACGGGTGAATTATGAAAGACATTATTTATATACATTTTTGTATCCTACTTGGATTTTTCTTCACACCAAGAATATACCCTTTGAGTATATAATGTCATGGTTTTGTTGGATATAAGAAAGAAAATGGATAAAATTAGTTTGGTGTCTCTTCTGCATATTTCTCATCCTTATGTGATATTGTGGTTGTTGTGACCATGGGTCACAAGGTGGTTGGGCTGATGTGTATAATATCAAGATATTTTGTGATGTCTAGGGTTATTTTATATTGGTTATTTAATAATTGACCATGTTTTCATAGTTTTTTGTGAATTTTGGTTATCGATTTGTTTATTATTTAGTGTGATATTTATGAGTTAAAGATTATTATTATTGTGTTTTCTTGTGGTTTTAATTTATGTATTTGAGACTTAGTATTTATGATAATGGGTGTTCTATATATGAATTGGTAGTTCTAGATTATTAATTGGCTATGTTATGTCATTATTAGATTCTTAAGTGGAAACCATTGGCAATGGTTTCATTTTGATACCCTGATGCTTGTCACTAGCCCATGGTGATCAGGAAAGTTATTCGAAACCTGTCGTGATTCAGATCAGGTGATGTTTTAGGTTTATACATGTCAGTTTGATTCAATTTCGTATCCCCAAGGACCATATCATTGAGTAAGGGTTCCTATTATCTATGACAATCAAAGTTTGAGAAATAAGTGAGTTAGCTTTAACTTTCTTCATCTCATTTTATCGAAGCTAAGAGTTCTCATACCTCTACCAAGAGATCAAATGTGGTTTTCATTTCATAAAATATTTATGTATATTATAATCATGAGTTTATAACCTTATTCAATATTCATCATGGAGATAGAATCCTACTATGGTTTAGACAATGAAAAAATATCCTTTGAGGTAGTGGTATATGTATATCTTCATAGTATTTGATTAGAAGAGTGGCTATGGGGAAGGTAGAGGAAATACCATTGCTTCCCCTCCTCCCTAGTGAGATAATATAGAGTTCATCCATATAGGTGAATAAAATTAGTTATATATATTCCATAGAGAAATACACTGTCAAATTCATGTTTTAGAGTTACCAGTGCAAGGTATGGAAGAAATTGTTTGAGGTACTGTCAGTCTATATTATACCAAGGTTTATGAATTGTTTTATTTAAGAGCTATGAACACATTTATTTAATATTCCCTTGTAAATGAAATAGGACTAAAGATTTCAAGGATTCAAATTCCCTTGTTTGTGAGAATACCAGTCGGAGGTTGAGATATATTATATGATATATGTTGCGACATTAAGCCGGTGATAGGGAAAAATTTACCTTATAGAGATATCCTATGTTTGTAGGAACTTATATCATATGTCATCCAAGACATGGATTGGTTATTTTTAATGCATGATATCATTTATTTATTCCATCATAGAGTTATATTCTTTAATTTAGATAAATAGAATGTTGTGTTCATTGGAGAGTGAGATCATCTAATGGGTAAGAGGAATTTAAAGTCTTTATCTTCCATAAGGACCAAGTTAGTATGGAATTTAATGGTGGTTCAATAGTTAGTTTTTACTATGGTAATAGAAGGGTACATTAAATGTTTTCTTATAGAGGTTTTGACACAACCACCTAAATATGAAATCAGGCTCCGACAATATTGAAATCCATGTGATTCAACGAAATTGATATATTCCTATAAGATTTAATTTTTATAGTTATTAGAGTTTTGGATTCTTGTAATTCCACAACCCAAATCCCCAAGTCATGGAAGGAGCATCTCCTGACCTCATGTGCTCTAAATTTTAAATAAGAGGTTGTTACCTAGAATTAGGGGTCTGAATGATGTAGGGAGGTGACTATAACCTCAGTATTAATATCCATGCACCATAATCATAAACAAGTATAAGTAACCATACTATAATTATATTGAGAATATAAATAATAATAAATTATATATCAGATGAAATTTTTAGTATCATAGAGTCAATAAGAAAATAAACCAATGACCACTAATATAAGGCCCCAGCCTTAAACCTTACTTAATATTGAATTAAATGAGTAATTCACATTGAGGATCTTTTCAGGTTTAGAGTTTTAGAGAATTAGGACATAACTATTACATCTCAAAAGATTACAATGTAGTCGCTTCTACTAAATTTCCATAAGATAAAAACTCTTAAAAAGAAACATGTATAATTCCATGTTTTAGGTAGAATGACTTTCCCTTGATCCCATTCTTGACCCTATTCCATGCTATGTCCTGTGAAAAACATTTCAAAAACTTGGGATGAGCATAAAAAGCTCAGTAAGGGATACACAGAGAATGAAAACTGTTAGTTTTTCAAAACAACAAGTAAACCATGTATACTTTATCAAAGTAATACATTTCACCTTCATGAAGTAGTAAAAACTCTTCACTGGAAAAAAATATCATTACTTACCTTTTTGTAACCAAAGGATTACCATAAAATCCATATAAAGAACACGTAACATATATAAAGGTAACTTGGGACATAAACATACTTTAGTGGAATAACCATACAGTCTACTTCCACACATATCACATAATGGAATAGCCATACGGCCAATTTTCATACATACTTAATGGAATATCCATACGGCCGACTTCCATACCCAATGCATTGGAAGTTATAACGTAACCACCCATCCTGGTATTCACGGCACCACCCGTCATATGGTTTATAACGTAACCACCCGTTAAAATGTCCAAGTACCAATATAAAATCATAAAACATAAAACCAATATAAAGCAATGATAACATTTCCACATTTCAATCACAATATATCATAAATATATTAACATAATAGAATCCATTATCAAAACCACTTTCAATACCAAAATACATAAAATAGTATATGGTATTCATTTTATTTTAAAAACATTACGGCTTGTTGAGGAAGCCAAAGACCAAATAATACTCGAGCGGTGGAAAAGGTCGTTGTCACCGCGTACGTTAAAAGAAACATTCATTTTTGTCGTTTAGTAAAACATTTCATAGAAAAATATTCCTTTTGTATAAAAGTAAAAGTCAAAGGGTTTATACACCGTTACAAAAGAAAGTTGTTTATAAAACGAAATATTCCTCAATGAAAGGAGATTGAGGCGAAGTCCCTTACAAAGACGGTATCCTTGGTTTAAGGATAAATCAATTACATAATTAAGTGTGACAAATGAATACACCAAATATAAGTGGATGTTAAGTGTAAAATAATCAAAGTTCACTCACACATATTCAAAGGATGACATATTCAATAACTACATGTTGAACCCAAAGAAATAGAAATTGGGTTAAGAAGTTCCCTTGACTGCCTAACGACGTCACATCAAAATGAGTTGATGAGAGATAAAAAGTGTATCTCATCACTTGGACATAAAAGTTACATCAATAAGGATATATGAGAACATATCCTAACATAACAATATGTAAATTAAAAGACCCAACAAAAGACTTCTTTTAAAAAAAGGAGGGTGAAAGGTTCCCTTACCGACTTGGGCTATCTTTCAAAACATACACCCCGTGAAGGAAGGACAATAAAACATTGATGTAAATACTCATAAATGAAATAATATTACACAATGAGTAAAATAATGGTCATTACATACACCAAAAAATGAAATTGTGGCAAATGTAGCATAAATCTCACATGAATAAAAGTGAGATGAAAAATCCCTTACGAAAACTCGGCAGCCTAATGGCGCCCCTTAAAACTTCCAAAAATGGATTGATGAGATCAACTAGGGTATCTCATCACCTTACAATAAAATTTAAAGCAAGAGGAATATAAAAGAACATCCCCCATCATAAAAAGAGGAGCTTAAAAGAAGTTACCTAAAGGAGAGTACTTAAAAAGAAAGAGAGAGGTTAGATCTCTTACGAAAATTCGGCAGCCTAACGGCGCCACTCAAAACTTCCAAAATGGATTGATGAGAGGAAATAGGGTCTCTAATAATATGAACATAATAAGTAAAGTGGGATTAATATAAAAGAACATCCCAATCATAAGAAATATGATCTTAAAAGGAATGACATAAAAGAGTGTACTTAAAAAGAAAGAGAGGTGTAGGATCCCTTACCTCGGGTCCGACTTGACTCGATCGTTCTTTAACATCCTGAATAATAAACTCGAGTTAATTTCTATTTTCTTAAGAACCTTTTTCAAGTTAATTATTCCTTTTATATCACTTATTTACATTTTATAAACATTATGTAATCATTTAAGTTAATAATGTTTTTTTTGTCGATATTTGGTTCTTTAGTCGAAAGTGAACTTCTTACAATTACATGTTGTTTGTGTGGCCAAATATTCATTATATCCTGAATTATATTCATGATTTGGATCTAATATATATCATATATATCCAGAATATACATGTATTTATAATATTACATAATCATTTAGAGGTAAGAAATGAAATGCACCGTTCATGGAGAGGGTAAGCCGTACGTACGCATGAACGCTACTTTCATTTCTATGTCATATTAATGGAATTAAAACTAAATGACAGGTATGTATATTTTAATTACAGAATTATATTAATCATTTATATGTATCATTCATCATATATATCCATTATATACATGTACTTATAATAGTCTATTACATTTGAGGATAAGAAATGAGATGCACCGTTCATTGAGACGGTAAGTCGTACGTACGCATGAACGCTACTTTCATTTCTATCTCATACTTTAATGGAAAGAAATAATAATAATATAGAGGTATATTATAATTCCACTATAACATCATATATAATAACATTAAATCCATCCTTTATACGTCCCATGTATGGCATTAACGAATCACATCACTTTGAGGGGGCGGTAGTCCGCACTTCCTAAAATGAAGATATCGCGTATACCCATAATGGAATCCATAAAGGTAAGCCACAAATGAAAAATACATAAGCTTAAGTAAAACATAAACATATTATATATCATATATAAATATATTGACACCTTAATGTCCACCTTTAAAGGTGTTATATGAGTGTTGAACAATCAACGTTTCGTGAGGCAGAAGTTCGCCATCCACGGAAACAGTATATTCTTTAACCATTAGATATAGGTGTGTGTAATTGCAGATATAATCCTTATTATAACAACATCCTAGTATATTTAGGATACTTGAGTTGTTACAAAAGAAAAGAATAAAAAGAGTTTAGGGGGTTGGAGAAGCAAAATAAAACAAAAGGACTCAAAAGAATACATTACCTTAAAATCGGGTAACTCCCTTTTGTTTGAGCTCAAAGGCTTCCTTGGGAAGACTTATGCCCAAATTGAGGCTTCAAGGAGTAATAGAGGGATGTGGAGAGACAAAATGGGCATTGGTTGGCCGAGCCAAAGTATTTGGGAGTGTGGTTAAGGAGGTTGAGGTGGGGGCCTTTTATAAGAGGAGATGAGGGGCACTCTTGGAAAGTGAAGAAAAGTCACTTTATTTCAAAATGGTATTCAGATTTAAGAGGTCCAACATTGATGTATTTCGATGATACGGTGATAAGGGTTCTAAATCCACTCATCCAATATGTTTTGGACATGTGTAGGTCTTAGATATTACATTATCGTTCCATTTTATTTAAATCGTTAAATAATGAGGTCATCGATGCATCATGATGATGTCATTAATAATTTAATTTATTTAACGTCTAAAAATTATAAACAAAATACTCTGATTTAGGAAATCTTTTTAGCTTTCCAAAGAATAATTATAGTCAAAAATATGACTTGTATTACCCCATGTAAAAAGTTTTTTAGTAAAACATCTCATGTGTGTGTCATTTTTAGTTTAACATTAAATAAAAAGTTATTTATGTCATTTCCCAACCAAAGTGGCTCCATGGGGTCCCCAAGTTGACCCATGACTTGTCTTGGTCGGACATGACACATACAATGAGGTTAGTACATGTGTCATGTTCATTTAATATTATTAAAACATTATTTTTACCTTAACCTACACTAATTACCTCTACTCGCGATTAAAAACTTAATAAGTTACTATTCACCAAAAAAATTATTTTAATCCCATTGAACCACATTTTACTTCTTAATGACAACCATGTATGTCGGATTTTTGAAATTAAAAACACAAAGGTGGAAAAACTTCATTTAAACGGAAAATCAGTTTTTATAAGTACCACTTAGTGGTTTCACTATTCATCAAAAATTGATGTTTTTCAGAAAATTACCAAAAATTCACCCTAAGCTATATTTGATATCCCGAATTCAAAAATAAAGTCTATTTTAAAAAATTCAAAACATATAAGTCACATTAATTAATTTAATAATTAATTCCCGCTGTCATGACAAATAGCGTGTTTTTATGAAACAATAAGTATCAAAAGATTGACACTAGTTTAAGTCCGATTTCAAAGTGAAATTAATTCCAATGACCACTATTGGATTTAAGGGTAAAAATATATTCTAATTTCACTTTAAAACAAATTAAAAAGATAATCTAATAATATAAATAAATTATATTAAAAAGAGGTTTTGAATTAAAATACAACATTTTACACTATTCATTAAAAAAATTGAACTTTATCAGAAAGATACCAAAAATTTACACAAAGTAAATTTTGATGTCCCGATTCTAAAGAAGAGTTTTATTTGGTCCAATAGAATGTATAAGAGTGAATAAATCTATATTTAATGACGGTTTTCCATCAAAAGGCGATAAGTGAACCTTTAGTGAAAACTAGGGCATATACGCCTAAAATTGAATTCTTTCCATATTTTAAGCCTTTATCTTTTATTGGATATATGTAAAAACATTTAAAAACATATATAATCATATTTTAGTTATTTCTATCCATTCCCGCCAATACAACGGCTACATGTTAACTTCCATTTAAAATAATATTATTTTATTATTAGAGTGCAACGTAAGATTCCCAAGAAACTCGTTGTTGCGTGTTGGGTACGCCATCGAGCATAGCGTCCCCTTTAAATTCATATTAATATTTTATTCACAAATATGGATAAATATGAAAATGTCATATTCTTTATTTTCTTGGGGTGTTACATCCTTCCCCCCTTTTGGGAATTGCATCCTCGCAATTTTAAAATTGCGCTTGGAAACATCCTTGAAAGTCCCATATCGGAGCAAGAGTCGGTAAAACAATCACTTTAAAATAAAGAAAGATAAGTACAGAGGTCACCCGAGTTAACCCATACTAGGAATCCATGTAGGAAAACATGGACATGGAGGAGAAAACATAGGGTCATGTTGTGATGGAGAGTGATAGAAAACATTTTTAGGAGAAAGTTAACCATGAGAAAATCACAAACTTGTGATGGGTTAAACGGTATTCGATTCCCCGGTAGGAAAAGTTAACAGACAACATTTTTTTTAAGTTACTCTTCATTGAGGAATTTATTTTTTGAGCTTAACTAAATCATAATGAAACATACTTACTTGTCACGTAGACTTTCAACTTTTATAGATTCCTTAATCAATCTCATATTTTCTCCAAAAGACGAGTTTTTAGGAAGACTTGTTCGCAGTAAGAGTGATGTAATCAACTTCCTGAGAATCACCTAATCCACAAAATAGAACTATATACTTCCCATGTCCTTAGACTTTAACCAAAACCAAAACCCAAAAGGTTAGTACAAGATCGCATAATCCAGAAAAGGATAACACTTTATAAAAAGAAAATCTATTCATAATCTCCAAAATTTGTCCAAAAAAACCCAAATTTCAAATAGGACCATTCGATAAACAATTTGTCCATAAAATTCTTCAGAGTAAACCAAACAGAGATTGAAACCCAAATATATGAAGGATTTAGTCACATAGTCTTCCAAGTTAAATCGTAACATTTATCTCCAAACAAAATCAGTTGCTCTTAATGTCTCGTATTGAAAAGTAATTAACCTAATCACATATCCTCGATGATAGGTTAATCATTTCCATAGAGAACCCAAAATAAACTTACTCTTGATTCCTAAAATCATCCAACTAAAAGGAATCAGTCAAACTAACCAGGGACTTCACGTAGTCCAGTGGTAGGCGATAAATACCAGTCGCACTTTGGTTGTGGGTTCGATTCCCACAGCTTTGTCCGGCGCGACGGGTTGTCACACGGTCTGCGTGTTGTCCTTTTCCCAAAACTATATAATTCTTAAAACATTCCCCAAAAAGATATTAAATCTTTAAAAATAAACATAACATATTTTAACCTCAAGTTTATCTCATGCCTTTCATTTTCCATCATATCATATAATAACCCATAATTACCTCAAAAGTAAGGATCATATAAACTATAATGGTTACCTTTATAATTATTACCTGAACTTCCACATCGATTGGTCATCTCATACATGATGCATCACAAAACATACCAAGGTTCAAGTGGTTGATCATGACTCCTTGATAGTTGGTTTAGAACAACCATGAGATTCCTCATTGAATCCCCCATTTTATCTAGTATCTTAATCTGAGAACCACCACAGTTTCCTTCAAACCTGTTGTCTCTTTGGTTCCTACTAGATCCATCCATTCACTAAAAACAGAAATGTCAGTGTGAGTATATAAACAAAACCATCATTTACTAATGAGTAAGATAAACACTAAGATATACTTACTCATTCACTTTATCTAAAACTAGGACTCTTTCTGAAATCCTAACCATTATGGTAATGTCACTTATGCTTCAAGAATACCCTAACCTCTAAAGTTATCTAAACCAACCTTTGATACCAACTATAAGGCCCCAGCCTTAAACCTTACTTAATATTGAATTAAATGAGTAATTCACATTGAGGATCTTTTCAGGTTTAGAGTTTTAGAGAATTAGGACATAACTATTACATCTCAAAAGATTACAAAGTAGTCGCTTCTACTACATTTCCATAAGATAAAATCTCTTAAAAAGAAACATGTATAGTTCCATGTTTTAGGTAGCATGACTTTCCCTTGATCCCATACTTTACCCTATTCCATGCTATGTCCTGTGAAAAACATTTCAAAAACTTGGGATGAGCATAAAAAGCTCAGTAAGGGATACACAAAGAATGAAAACTGTTAGTTTTTCAAAACAACAAGTAAACCATGTATACTTTATCAAAGTAATACTTTTCACCTTCATGAAGTAGTAAAAACTCTTCACTGAAAAAAATATCATTACTTACCTTTTTGTAACCAAAGGATTACCATAAAACCCATATAAAGAACTCGTAACTTATATAAAGGTAACTTGGGACATAAACATACTTAAGTGGAAAAACCATACGGTCGACTTCCACACATATCACTTAATGGAATAGCCATACGGCCAATTTACATACATACTTAATGGAATAGCCATACGGCCGACTTCCATACCCAATGCATTGGAGGTTATAACGTAACCACCCATCCTGGTATTCACGGCACCACCCGTCGTATGGTTTATAACGTAACCACCCGTTAAAATTTCCAAGTACCAATATAAAATCATAAAACATAAAACCAATATAAAGGAATGATAACATTTCCACATTTCAATCAAAATATATCATAAATATATTGACATAATAGAATCCTTTATCAAAACCATTTTCAATACCAAAATACATAAAAGAGTATATGGTATTCATTTTATTTTAAAAACATTACGGCTTGTTGAGGAAGCCAAAGACCAAATAATACTCGCAACGGCGGAAAAGGTCATTGTCACCGCGTACATTAAAAGAAACATTCCTTTTTGTTGTTTAGTAAAACACTTCATAGAAAAAGATTACTTTTGTATAAAAGTAAAAGTCAAAGCTTTTATACACCGTTACAAAAGAAAGTTGTGTATAAAACGAAATATGCCTCAATGAAAGGAGATTGAGACGAAGTCCCTTACAAAGACGGTATCCTTGGTTTAAGGATAAATCAATTACATAATTATGTGTGAAAAATTTATACACCAAATATAAGTGGATATTAAGTTTAAAATAATCAAATGCCATTCACATATATTCAAAGGATGACATATTCAATAACTACATGTTGAACCCAAAGAAATCGAAATTGGGTTAAGAAGTTCTCTTGACAGCCTAATGGCGTCACATAAAAATGAGTTGATGAGAGATAAAAAGTGGATCTCATCAATTGGACATAAAATTTACATCAATAAGGATATATGAGAACATATCCCAACAGAACAATATGTAAATTAAAAGACCCAACAAATGAAGTCTTTTAAAAAGAGGAGGGTGAAAGGTTCCCTTACCGACTTGGGTATCTTTAAAAACATACGCCCCGTGAAGGAAAGACAATACAACATTGATGTAAATACTCATAAATGAAAGAATATTACACAATGAGTAAAATAATGGTCATTACATACACCACTCAAAGGAAATTGTGGCAAATGTAGCATGAATCTCAAAGGAATAAAAGTGAGATGAAAAATCCCTTATGAAAACTCGGCAGCCTAACGGTGCCACTTAAAACTTCCAAAAATGGATTGATGAGATAAACTAGGGTATCTCATCACATTAAAATAAAATGTACAGAAAGAGGAATATAAAATAGCATCCCCCATCATAACAATATTAGCTTAAAAGAAGTGACATAAAGGAGAGTACTTAAAAAGAAAGAGAGAGGTTAGATCTCTTACAAAAATTCGGCAGCCTAACGGCGCCACTCAAAACATCCAAAATGGATTGATGAGAGGAAATAGGGTCTCTCATCATATGAACATAATAAGTACAGTGGGAGTAATATAAAAGAACATCCCAATCATAAGAAAGATGATCTTAAAAGGAATGACATAAAAGAGTGTACTTAAAAAGAAAGAGAAGTGTAGGATCCCTTACCTTGGGTTCGACTTGACTCGATCATTCTTTGACATCCTAAATAATAAACTCGATTTAATTTCAATCTTCTTAAGAACATTTTTCAAGTTAATTATTCCTTTTATATCACTTATTTACATTTTATAAACATTATGTAATCATTTAAGTTAATAATGTTTTTTTGTCGATATTTGGTTCTTTAGTCGAAAGTGAACTTCTTACAATTACATGTTGTTCGTGTGGCCAAATGTTCATTATATCCAGAATTATATTCATGATTTGGATATCATATATATCATATATATCAATAATATACATGTATTTATAATATTACATAATCATTTAGAGGTAATAAATGAAATGCACCGTTCATGGAGACGGTAAGCCGTACGTACGCATGAACGCTACTTTCATTTCTATGTCATATTAATGGAATTAAAACTAAATGAGAGGTTTGTATATTTTAATTCCAGAATTATATTCATCATTTAGATGTATCATTCATCCTATATATCCATTATATACATGTACTTATAATAGTCTATTACATTTGGGGATAAGAAATGAAATGCACCGTTCATGGAGACGGTAAGCCGTACGTACGCATGAACGCTACTTTCATTTCTATCTCATACTTTAATGGAAAGAAATAATAATGATATAGAGGTATATTATAATTCCAGTATAACATCATATATAATAACATTAAATCCATCCTTTATACGTCCCCTGTATGGCATTAACGAATCACATCACTTTGAGGGGGCGGTAGTCCGCACTTCCTAAAATGAAGATATCGCGTATACCCATAATGGAATCCATAAAGGTAAGCCACAAATAAAAAATTCAGAAGCGTAAGTAAAACATAAACATATTATATATCATATATAAATATAGTGACACATTAATGTCAACCTTTGAATGTGTTATATGAGTGTTGAACAATCATCGTTTCGTGAGGCAGAAGTTCTCCATCCACGGAAACAGTATGTTCTTTAACCATTAGAAGTAGGTGTGTGTAAGTGAAGCTATAATCCTTCTTATAAAAACATCATAGTATATTTAGGGTACTTTAGTTGTTACAAAAGAAAAGAATAAAAAGAGTTTAGGGGGTTGGTGAAGCAAAATAAAACAAAACGACTCAAAAGAAGACATTACATTAAAATCGGGTAACTCCCTTTGGTTTGAGCTCAAAGGCTTCCTTGGGAAGACTTCTGCCCAAATTGAGGCTTCAAGGAGTATGAAAGGGATTTTGAGAGCCAAAATGGGCAGCGGTTGTCCGAGACAAAGGCTTTGGGAGTGTGGGTAAGGAGGTTGAGGTGGGGGCCTTTTATAAGAGGAGATGAGGGGCACTCTTGGAAAGTCAAGAAAAGTCACTTTATTTCAAAATGGTATTCGGATTTAAGAGGTCCCACATTGATGTATTTCTAGGATACGGTGATAAGGGTTCTAAATCCACTCATCCAATAGGTTTTGGACATGTTTAGGTCTTAGATATTACATTATCTTTCCATTTTATTTAAATCGTTAAATAATGAGGTCATCGTTGGATCATCATGATGTCAATAATAATTTAATTTATTTAACATCTAAAAATTATAAAAAAATTACTATGATTTAGGAAATCTTTTTATCTTTCCAAAGAATAATTTTAGCCAAAAATCCTACTTGTATTACCCCATGTAAAAATTGTTTTATTAAAACATCTCATGTGTGTGTCATTTTTACTTTAACATTAAATAAAAAGTTATTTATGTCATTTCCCAACCAATGTGGCTCCAAAGGGTCCCCAAGTTGACCCATGGCTTGTCTTGGTCGGAAATGACACATCAAATGAGGTTAGGACATGTTTCAAGTTCATTTCATATTATTAAAACATTATTTTTACCTTAAACTACACTAATTACCTCAAATCACGATTAAAAACATAATAAGTTACTATTCACCAGAAAAATTATTCTAATCCCATTGAACCACATTTTACTTCATAATTACAACCATTTATGTCCAATTTTTTAAATTCAAAACACAAAGGTGGCAAAATTTCATTTAAACGGAAAATCAGTTTTTATAAGTACCACTTAGTGGTTTCACTATTCATCAAAAATTGAAGTTTTTCAGAAAATTACCAAAAATTCACCCTAACCTATATTTGATATTACTAATTCAAAAATAAAGTATATTTAACAAAATTCAAAACATATAAGTCACATTAATTAATTTAATAATTAATTCCCGCTGTCATGACAAATAGTGTGTTTTTATGAAACAATAAGTATCAAAAGATTGACACTAGTTTAAGTCCGATTTCAAAGTGAAATTAATTCCAACGACCAATATAGGATTTAAGGGTAAAAATATATTCTAATTTCACTTTAAAACCAATTAAAAAGATAATATAATAATATAAATAAATTAGATTAAAAAAAAGTTTTAATTAAAATACAACATTTTACACTATTCATTAAAAAAATTGAACTTTATCGGAAACATACAAGAAATTTACACAAAGTAAATTTTGATGTCCTCATTCTAAAGAAGAGTTTTATTTGGTCCAATAGAATGTAGAAGAGTGAACAAATATATATTTAATGACGGTTCACCATCCAAAGACGATAAGTGAACCTTTAGTGAAAACTAGGGCATATACGCCTAAAATTGAATTATTTCTGTATTTTAAGCCTTTATCATTTATTGGATATATGTAAAAACATTTAAAAACATATATAATCATATTTTAGTTATTTCTATCCATTCCCTCCAATACAAAGGCTACATGTTAACTGCCATTTAAAATAATATTATTTTATTATTAGAGTACAACGTAAGATTCCCAAGAAACTCGTTATTGCGTGTTCGGTACGCCATCGAGCATAGCATCCCCTTTAAAGTCATATTAATATTTTATTCACAAATATAGATAAATATGAAAATTTCATATTCTTTATTTTCCTGGGGTGTTACAACTAATGTGGTGAGTCATCCATTGTATAATAAAGCAACAGATAAATAAAAAAACAGTGTATCATATTTCTAAACACTAACCTAGTATATCCAATGTTACTATACACCATCTCCTCATATCTCAATTTTTTAGAACTTCTCCTTAACTAGATACCTAATCTTGATGTATACACAAGCATTGAGATTACCATATGGGGTCTTAATATAAACCTAGTAGAACACCAACAATATGTTCTTAACATAAGTTAACTTATATATAGAGATTATATCACAACATTAAAGTAATTCATAAGATAAAAATCAACCAAACAAGTGTAAGGTAATCATGTTATAACCAAGCTACCATGTACCCAAACCCCACCTATTTCGACACTATGACGGTAAGGCTACTCACGTCTATCCCCACACACCAAAGAACCTTCCACATTGTATGTGCAATATTTTTTCACCCAAATACCATCAATTTTATATCGGTGTCCCACCTTTAAGGAACACCTCATACCCCACCGTGAGGTGGTCATCTTTAAAAAAATACTCATGCCCCAACCTTAAGTGACAATTTTCCCTTGCATAATGGCACATACACTACAAATACCTAAAGAATTGGATCACAGTCACCCTTCCATGGTATTTATACCATGTCATCATTTTGATACAATTCATACACTTTAACCCTTCATGGTTATACTACCACATCAGCTAAAAATTAATGTGAAATTAAATAATACCATAAATAAAGCATATGTTCTTAAATATTGTCTCAACACCAATGCTCCCCCTCTAAGGATCAGTTTATCCTATTCTGAGAAATCTAATTATCTTCATTCTCACAAGAATGTCGTATCATAGAATTTTCAATTGGTAATATCAAGAATGGTTCTCACTTGGCCACACACATACACCCCAAAAAAATACAAAGGAGAATGTGTATCAAGAAACCCAAGCACACAACATCATATCATGACAACAACCATATATAAGGGTCCTATATGGTAAGGAACTTCTTACCTTTTTTGTGTTGATTCCAAATGGTAATGTCCACCAATATTCATCTATTTAATTAAGAACATCCGATAAATATCCCTAGAAACAATCCCAAAATTTTCAAAAATATTCCTATAGCAATAGTCAATAATTAATTTATAGATAATTGTTAGAAAAAAATAAATTTACCGAATGTGAAACTCCATCAATAGTAATTCTATATCCATTTAGGAAATATATAAAAATATACTATATCTAATGTCTATCCCAAAAACATGAAATAATAATTCATAAGATCAAGATGGAATCCATATATCTAGACCAAATAGATTAGGTCTATGATTCATCTCAAGATGGTGAGTAGAGATCTAGGATAGATAATAATAATAGAGTAATAAAAACCTATTACATTGAATCCACTCTAGTAAACACTTTATATCCACTAGATATTGATTATGGAGAAATATAATATGTCAAGAATAACCATTGGAGTACCTAGGTTCAAGAGACCTATGCGTAGGAGGAAGAATGGGTAGTTTCATAGAGGTTTTAGATTTAAAACCCAATTTTTGGATAAATTAAAACACTACATATGGTTTTGTCACATGGTTTTTATGTAGACAATATATATTACATTTTTTTCAAAATCTATTGGAGGATTTTTTTCATTATTTAATACATGGAATCTCATTAATTTGATTAATTATTTTCTTTTTGTTAATTTATTGCAGTTTTGATAAAATAGTGATTATATTCGTTAAAATGATTGTGTTTAATTTAAACAATGAATTGTTAGATTATTTTATTATTATATATTTATCTTATATATTTATATAATTTTTATCTCATTTTATATTATGATATTAATTTCGTAAAAAATTAAATTCATTTAATATTTAAAATTATTTCTTTTAAATAATGTAATATTTAGTGATAATTAATAATAATTATTTTTTCATATTTATCATTTCATAATTATTTTAATTAATTAATTAGTTAATATATTTATACATTTTTATTATTATTTTAACAAAATTATCATTGGATTTAATTTATCTTATTTAAATTATTAAGGTATGTTTTTAATTAATTTACAATTATAATTTTAATAATTTTACTTGTGCGATGTTTATCACAATTAATTTATAATTATTTTTATTACAGCATGATGGTCGTTTTGGCACGTAGCATTTTCTAGGGTGATCCACACATTTTATTTTTGAATGAATCATCTTATCCAAAATTGTTGTAGGTAATTTCATATAGAGTTTTATCAGGGATATGCATATAAAAATAGTAAAACCCTTAGACATAAGAAAATCAATAGGAACCAAATGAAATATATTTTCCAAAGGGAGAAAATGGTCTAATGACCTAATCTGGACAATAATGTGTTGAAGAAGATGCATGATAATTATGTTTGAGTAGGATGCCTTGTTCAATATTTTCATGAAATCCTTAAAGTCGATGTTTTTTAATAAGTATCCAAAGATTTTAAGTATCATTGTCCCCAATTTAGAGCTCAGATATACAAAATGGGTGTTGTTGTTGTCTTTAGCTTTTATTTTGAATAAAAAATCTAGTACCAAGACAAAATAAACCATGAAAACTTACGTTAATTGAGCGATTCCATATTTTGACATTCATCTTGTAATAATAAAAGTTTTATTAATTAATATGAATAATTATTGAGGCCCAATTTGATGGGTGAATGATCCTAACATGATGAATATATTAGGATGAGATTTATGTTTATTAGTGTGTTTTTTCACTATTAAATTTTGAGTTGATGTTGATAGAGCCCTCACTGTTCTTGGATTTTGGGGTTGCTGAAGAAGATTCACTGATCTTGGTTTCCAAATGATGTGTCCTATACCCCATTTATAAAAGGTTGCCTTTCCTTTATCTTATTTATATAAATTTATCCATATAACTTGATAAACCCATGATAAATTATCATCTAAAAATCTATATTAATGAATTATATATTTTTTATTCTTAAAATAAAATTACAAGGGTCCTTAATAAGCAATCTAAAGTAGGCCTACTAAAGAAGAGTTAATCATCCCACCTGACCTATTTGAATTCATTTCTTCATATACCTCCTCTAAATATTTGGTATCAATAATAAAATAATAAATGTATTATCCTCAATGCAATTAAATATTATTATTATATAACCACATTTATTCACTATCTTTTTCATTAAATGTGATGTGAAAGTATTGATCTCAAGTACCTATAGAATACCATCTCCACACAGTGATATAGTTCATTTTCTATCACCATTATTCATGGACGGTTACCATTGTGATTTTATTATATATATATATATATATATGATATTATTTTTCTTTTGTAAATAAAATATCGTATCTACCTTTTTACATTCTCATCCATTGGAAAATGATAACATCGATCGTTTATAAGTGTAGACAACCACATCCATGGTGCGATGTGATTAAGTATTCATTTTCACTTTATGTGGATGGAAATAAGAATAATTAGGAAATATATATTTTATTAATGATATAATTATAGGTTTTTAATTATAGATTAATATTTATTTTTATTTCCTTCTTCTCATTAGAAAATGAAAACATTATTTATGCATATGTATGACCTACCATCTCCACAAATAGTGTAAATCATGCTTCTACCTCTTACTTTTATGGACCAATGTAAATATATATATATATTGAATATATATGCCATTTATATCATGATTAAAATTATATACATTGTGCATAAATGATCAATTTTTAGGGACCGAAATTTCTGAACTAAAACTCTCACGAAAAACAAAAAATATAACACACATAAACAATGATTTTAATAAGGAATAAAAAATTGATATTGAAATGTAACAAGTAGATCAAATATGATATTATAAGTGTAAAAATTATAATTCTTTATAATTATAGTAAATATGAATTAATTATACATGATATTATACTGATTTTCAAGAAAATCGAACATGAGGCAACAAATTTTTTTCTCACTTTTATTTTTATGAGACTCATGCCATATTTACCACATATTTATTTTATATAGTGTATACAGTTACCATGAATTAATTTTATAATTATTGTATTAAATTTTAATTTCTATTTAACAATATATAAGTAGTTCTATATTTCATTTGTTTTTTATTATAATATTTCCAAAGAGGTATGGGTTTTATGTTAAAATCTCTTTATTTACAAGGATTGTTTAAGATTAAGTTTCTAATGATGAAGCTTCATGATATTCCTCTCAATAATCTAATTAATTTTCTTATAAATATATTATTCATGTAATTTTCTGGTAATAATATGATTTTACTCTATTTGGTACTTAAAATGATTGACAATTCTTTCTAAGATAATCAAACATTATTTCCTCTTTGTTTGGGAATGTTTGTCTTCCATGTCCTTGTTTTATTTGAAGTATTCTAGAGAATTCTTTTAATATCACAATATAAGTATTTAATGTTATTTGTACCCATGTTTTAATTTTTTATGAAATGGATTAAAAGTAATATTCTTTTCATTATTTTAATGATTTACTGTTGATTTTCTACCAAAAAAGTGAAAGGAACATTTGTTTTAACATATAGAACAATAACATAATTTCTCGATGTCATGAACACTCAATGATTTTAATATTAAAATAAATTTTTCCATAATATTTTTCAAATAAAATTATTTCTATAATATTATAGACCATCTTATATATTAAATAAGTGATTTAAAAAGAGAAGATTATTTTTGTCAATAAATATTTCATGTGATATTTGAAAGGAATTATCATTTAGGTTAACATCATTTGATGTTACATATATATAATTGGGGATAAGATCTAATAATAAAATCCTTATTATTATTATAGAAGATTTATGATCATGATTATGATATATATACAAAAACCATTAATTATTTATTGGTTATGCAATGATGAATTTCTGAAATGATTATGAAGCATGCTTCATTGCAATGGGATTTGATATATATTGATTTTTTTATAATATTATGTAAAACATATTAATAAATTAATATTATGTGATTGGGGGGATCTTAATTATATGTCCATCCAATGGATTCAGTAAATACGGGTATCCCATGAGACAATAATGACTACAATGGGGATTAAACTCAGTTTCGAAAGGGGTTCTATCCACTTTAATATTCTTGAGTGTGAACCTTGACTAAGGATAAGATGGAATGGGTAGTGAACCCAATACACTATGATAGTATTAGAAATTATAATTGACCAAGGACATGTTTTTCTATGATTATGTGTCTTCCAAAACCTTATTTCTATAACATGATTATGCTCTCATGGCTTCTATTTTTTGATTCCTTTATTATTCATGTATTTTGAACTACGAAAAATGATCTTATTAGTTAATATTATGATTTATGATATGATGGGTATGAATTTTAAAATTTTTAGATGAAGTCCACATACCATTGTGATCATGTTATTATTATGTGATCATAGATATCTCTCATTTTTACCCTTGCTATGAATATGAGAACTCCCTTTATTTTATTTCTTTTCTCTAGGCTATGAAGAACGGTTTTATGTGGGATATTTTTAAGAAGAGTATTATGTGGGATGATATTTGTGGGATATATTGATTCTATTTTAGAAAATAATATTATTGTGAATATATTATCCAAATACACTAATCATTAAAGTAATCGAGCATTTATTTGTAATATATAGTAAATATTAATATATAAATATTTAATATATATGTATTAAATGTATTGGTCACTATATTTATAGGGGTAATATTTTGGAACACGTTGAGGGGAATCCATGTGGTTCTCCCAAGTAAACCACATGAATTTTAGATAATGATAGATTATGGTACATGGTTATAGCTCACTATGATACTTTTCCTAGAAAAATGTGTTACTTGGGTCAGAGAGAGAAATCCTCACAAGATAGGTGAATAGTTTAAAAAACTGACTTGAATGTAATTTTACATCATGAAAATTAATTATTTAAACTCAAAAACTACTAGTTAGGCAGTATATAAGATTATCAATTCCCACAGGGAAGGCAAAGATAATCTTGGTTACCTAAAAAATAAACTAAGAAGAAATGAAAAAAAACAATATACTGAAGGTATGATTATGACAGAGATTGTGAAAATAGAAGATTGAGCTATTTAAAAGCTAAATTAGGGATATAAAACATCACTACACTAAAAAGAGTAATTTTATATTCAAAATACATGATATAATTCATATGCTACTACTGTATAGAATCTGAATTGAGCACCTAAATTTCATTATGTTTTTAACACAACCCATAAAACTCTCCATAGTAATGATTCATCAACCAAACATGAGTAGAAAATTAGTTATTTAATAGAGAAGAGTATCATAGACCATTTTCAATTTTTGGTACTAAGATTGATGGATATATGAGAATTATCAACTAAAATTTCTTGTCGATACATAGATTAGTTTAAAAATGATAAAAAAGGGAATGAAATGGTATTACAAAATATAAAAATTCACTAATATAAAAGTTATAGAAGGAGTAGAATTTAAGAAGAAATTCAATTAATTATAATATTATTATCTTAAAAAATTTATCCAATCATTAATAGAGTATAAACTATATTTTAATTAAAGAAATAAATTAACGATAAAAAATAAATGGATATGCAAGAAAAATTGGGAGGAATATTCTTAGTCAGAGAAGATTTTCTCTCTGTATCAAGCTCCCACATGTTCTTCATCTATTCCCTTATCCTTTTTCCTATGCCCTTATAGAGAACAATATGTATATATCCCGATAACATTGAAAAACATCTTAGATTTTTCCATTAGATCACTAAATTAAGGCACCATCCCTCTTCTAGGATGCTAAAATGGGAGATTAATTTTAAATACCTTGAGTATTAGATAGTGTCATTTTAGGAATCTACTTCAAAAATCTCTAACAAAAAATTAAATTTAGTAAATTATCTAGTCCAACACTTCCAATTTTTTTCAGAATATATATTATTTAATGCCCAACTAGAATCTTATTTAATTTACAATTCTGGATCCAGGTGTATAAAAATTATTTGTAGTTGTCACCCATCATTATATGAAACCGCAACATCATTCAAAACACAAAATTCTCAAAAAAACCACACTAAGTAAAATAAACTAACTCAATCATGGATTCCCTAACCATAATATCCATCCATGTAACTGTGTAAAAATTGAGTTGAAAATTAATAATAATAATCTTCACAAACTCTTCAAAGAGGAACTTGATCGAACATTTTTCATGCACTCAAGACCATCTTCATAATTTAAGCATAGAATATGTTTATGGACTTGCTTTATGAAAATAAATTAACCCTACAAAAAATCATAACCATTAAAAAATTAGTATAAGATAATCCATGTTTCGGTGACATAGCTGAGTGAATTCTCTTAGGAAACTCCAAAATCTAGGAGAAGATGAGCCTACAACCACTCCCACTAAATATGTATATGGTAAAAAAACTCTAGAAAATGAAAATATCATCCCCATATCTTTATCAAAGTAGTGTTGTTTTAGTAACATAGAATTCCTCTTTAATTCTAATTTCTCATTTATTAAACTCATATTACCATAAGATGAATCTTCAAATCTAGAAATGGTCAAACAACCTGAATTTTAATTATTAATTTTTTTTGGTACTAACTTCTTCATTTGAAATCGATGATGAGTACAACAAACTCAGTTTCCCATTTTTTATATCTAATCTCAGAATCAGTGACATTGGTACTTCGATTCTCTAGACATTAATTCACATAAATCTTCTACAAGGACATCAATAAAATCTCAAATTAGTCTTCCTTCTCACATGCAAGTATCGGAAATCATCTTTAACATATCACCAGTTAGATTTGGGAATTGGACTCTATTTATCCATCATATAGTCAAACATATTTGATTCTTATTGAAATTCTGGATATTCTAGCATTTTCATATTTTTATATGTGTTAATCCTGATAAAATAACATATAAAATTCCCTTTCATAATTTTTCCAATGCATAGTCATTCTAAAATTAGATACATGGAGTAGCCCAAAAATTCTACGTGCTAAAATGAACAAAATAATATAATTAAAATATTTATAAAATAATTTTGATAAATATCCAATATAGAAACCCATTCAAATTATAATTTTAAACTAATTTAAACATAACTTAAAATTTTAAATATAAGAATTTCAAACGAAATATAATCTTATTAAAATAATGAAAACAAAAATTAACATCTATAAATTAATTAGAAAATTATTTAATTAATATAATTTAGAAATGGTAAAAATTAAACAAGAATCAGAATTAATTTCCACTAAATATTAAATTATTTAAATAAAATAATTCAAAACATAAACTAAATATAATTATTTAACAAATTAATACTATAAAATAAAACATGGTATAAATTAAATACACAGAAGACAAAAATATATAATAATAAAAAAATTGAACAATTGGTTTTTTAAACTAAAAAACAAACATTTTAATTAAAAAATCATTAGTATACCAAAAAATTATAAATTAACCCAAAAGAGATAATTAACCAAATCAATGACATTTTATGTTTTAAATACACAATAACTCCCTCAAAAGGATGTGAAAAAATGTAATTTATATTGGCCACATGACCCTTGGAATTGCCTTTTAAGATGAAAGACACGTATAATTATTTGATAAATAATTTTATAAGATAATTTTCATGGGTTGGTCGAGCTCTATGAAAAAATTAGTGTTAATAAGTTAAATGAGGGGTGTCCATTTATAAGTGGGGTAGGTTACATGCTTATAATTTCTTAAAATAATTAAATATAATAATTTCATACTCAAGAAAAATTCTACTAAATGGATAGTTATTTGAAAAAAATTTAGGATTTGGTTTAAATATGGAATTTAAATTTGACCCAAAAAAATTAAATCTGTAAAATTAACTATATCTTTTGGTGTAACCCTTAGTAAACCCATTTTAACCATAACTGTGGTAAATAGTTTTTACAGTTTCTACTGTTCATTATTAAAAAAAATAAGTTAAATTAATAATATAATATTAAATATTTTGATAAAAAAATGGAGTTCATTTTATCAAATTTTATTCATATAATTGGTGAAATTAAATATAAAATTAAACCATCTATACATGGTGAAAAGTGGTTTTCCAGAAAAAATTGATTTCTTAAGTATACAATGTTTCTATACCCAAATCCAACTAAAAATTGTATCTTATAACCTTAATGGAATTATTAATAATATAAATTAGATAATTATAATTTAAAAAAATTAAAAAATAACATTTTAAATTCTTGAAATGAAAATAAAATATTCAATAAAAATTAGTATTTTTTCAATTCATTAAAAAATAATTCTTTTCCTAAAATTCAAAAAAATTAACTCTAAGGTAATTTTTAATTGATGATTTAAAAAATCATGTTCTTATTTTGAAAATAAATATCTAAATTTTGTATAAATTAATAATATTGTTTTCTCACAAAAATAAATAGAAACCATTATTAAGGAAAAATTCATTTTTGAAGAATATAAAGACATTACTGAAGGTTGGGTACTTATTTATAAATATATTATATATATATACAAAGATTATATTAATTTTAAAAATGTTTTTATTCCTATTAACTCCAACTGTTTTATTGATATGAAACAATGGTATAATATATTGTGGTTTATTTAGACATAGGTTTTCATATATCACAAGCTATCAAAGAAATAAAATTTATTTGAAGGATAATGTATAAGAAAATATCAGTCTGTTACATTATAAACTCAAATAAAATTAATTTAACCCTTGAATTTTTTTTAATATGTGATAAAAAATATATGATATCAATGTATCATCACATCATCTGGTTCCCATATAGCTTCTTTTAATATATAACTCCTCAATGGAACCTTAACCAAGAGATTATTCATGTTTGGTAACACGTAATCTCTACGATAAAATATTTCTACCATTTTTTCATTATAGGAAAAATTATGATCTATAATTACAACCTATAAGTTTATTAAAAGTTAATATTTAGTCATTTACTTCCATATGAGAGATATATGGAACACGTTATGAATTTGATAGAGGTATGGTGGAAGTTCCAAACGATAATCTGTCATCCATACTCTGTAAAAAATCTCAATGTTATAAATATACCAAGGGCTCAAAATCCCCAAATTTATCAATCTCAGAACCTTGTTATATATTTTAATTAAAAGAATAACTTTTCACCCAGTTTTAATTATATATTTTAGTGACTATTTTCAGTATAACATTTCTATCGAATCTGAGCTACGTTGTTATACAATTAAATTGATATAAACTTTTCTATCATAGCCTCAGATAACTCTAGTCCAAATATCATTATTTATAATATTTCATCTTATAAAATTATATTCCTACACTCATTTATATATGTGGATTCATAAGGATGAATCTATATGTTTGAGTTAATTTCTTTGTTGTATAAAAAAAACCTGATGAATTTATTGATCCAAACCACTATTTAAATCCATAAAAGAATTATTTTTCATATCCTACAAGGTTTGAATGGTCCTCTCATATTTCCCATATGTTATATGATGATTAAAAAATACATAATCACAACATTTAATATAGAACATTATGAATACATAGCCATAATTTCATGGTAAACCATAGATCCTTATCAGATAAAATATAATGTAGTTCTTCCCCCAACTTTACCAAATCATTAATATATATTCTAGAAATTTGATCAAGAAAAAAAATTATATGATATTAATAAACTATTATTACTTTTTAATTTGATCAACTACAACCGAAATATCATTATATCATTTAGTCATTTTGGTGAGTCCAATGAAAAAATCTAAGGTGATGCTTTCTCATTTTCTGTCTAGAATGGGTAATGGTTGCAACATCCACTGAGGATTATATCACTTGTAAATAATTTTACGACACACTAAGCACCAAAATAAATAACCTTTAATATCTCTATTTCTATTGTGCCACCATAAACACTCTTTCATATTATTACACAACTCCGTACTTCTAAGATGAATATAGAATTATTAACTATGAGCATCATCCAAAAGCTCCTTCTTCAAATCTGTTATAGATGCAAAACATAAAAATTACCAAAACCTTGTCCTTCATTCAAAATTATAGTTGAACTATATATAATTTCTTATATTTTTTAAAAATACTACATACTCATTCTATGGTTTTTTAATATTAAATTGTATAGATAGTTTAATATTAATTTGAGAAATATCATTTTTAACCAATTGAAGATTTTTAAAAATGTCTTTTTAAAATCAATAAATATTGTCTTTTTTTATTCTTACCATAGATAATCTATCACTATCCTTAAAACTCAAATCATCAACCACCCCATTTAATTTCCAAGGGTTCTAATGTATTGAGTTTTCATAATATTTAATCACCTCCAACCATTTTCTCTTGTGTAAATTCAACTCTTTCTGAGTGAATATATACTTTAAACATTTATGATCAGTAAATATTCCACACAAATATCTATAAATATAATTCCTGTCTATTTCTAACGAAAAAAATATGGTATATGACTTCAAAACATAAGTTGGGTTATTTATCTCATAAACCATTAATTTTCATGAGGTATAGGAAATCACCATATCATTTGGCATGAGGTAGCGTCTTGTACCTTATTCAATGAATCACTAATGATCACATAAAATTATCCACTATAGGGTAGTGTAACAATAGGTTCACTAACTACCCTTTTCATTAGTTTTTTTAAATTTTCTTCACATTTATCTTTATAAAGAAACTTGTATATATTAAGAGTTTAATTGGTTATTAGACTATATTATTGTGAGAAATTCTCCACAAATAATTAATAATATCATGTCAAACCATGAAAAATATGGATCCCAGTCTAATCGTTGGTATAGGAAAACATTCAATATCTTTTTCCTTTCACGGATCCAATGATATACTCTATATTAGGACTATATAACCCAAAAAAGAGTATTTTTATTGAAAATTTTACATTGGGTAAATTTTTCATAAAACTTCTCCTTCTATAATAATGCTAGTAATTTTCTTAAATTTTCTCTATACTCTTATTTTCTCTTGTAATATATATGAAATAATATATAAATACCACCACAAACTGATCAAGGTAATCTATAGTTACTCTATTCATTAAATCCATTAATATAATAGGGTAATTATTAAGTCCAAATTACATCAATATAAATTCATAGTGTCCTTACCTTGAATAGAATGTATTCTTATGTATTTATTCACATTTTATTATTAATTAACAGTATCCATATCAAATTAATTCATATAAAATTGTTTAGATCTTAATAATTGATTACCCAAATCATTAATACAAGTCATTCTATTCTTATTCTTGATTTTGATCTTTTTAAGTCATATATATTAAATACAAAGATGTATTGATCCGTCTTTCTTCTCAAAAAAGAACTGGTGCATCCCATGGTGATGAACTTGGATGAACTATTCCCTTATCAAGATTCTCTTGGAGTCATATTTAATTCAAAAACATATTCAATTCAATCTATATGAAGTATTAGAAATAGGAATAACACAAGATATGAGTCATATTAAATAGGGAACTTCATGTTTTAAAATTATACTAAGAATCTCTTCTAGAAATACATCGAATGATTCTAATAAAATATGAATATCTTAAATTCTGAGTTTCTCCTCAACTATCTAATATAAACACCCATTTTTAATAATAATCAAGACCCATATATTGGATGTAATTTTTATTGGAATATTATATTTACTATCACACCGATAGATGCTCATTGGTTGGTTTAGAATATAAAATGTAAATTCCATTACTTGGAAATTAATATGGGATTTATATATAGAGGGTTAATAATTTCGTAAAATAACATCAAATTTCACTACAGATATAATAAAAAATATTAATAGAAAGTGAATTCAAACAGAATTCATTCATAACAGAATCATATAATTGAGATATGATCATTATACTACTAAGAGTTTTCAATACTTATTCAATATATAATCATTTGGTGGTATATTAGAACCATTGAAAAATTCATAAGATATAAAAGAGTTAGTGGATAAATAATCAAATAAGATATTAGCAATTATAAAGTTGATGATAAGGTTATCTTTAACCACATAATTATCATAAAGAAATATTTTTAATCGAGGTATCTTAAGATTTCCATTTTATCTGGGCTTAAGAGGTTTCTAAGATCGATCATCATCATTATACTTTGAATTTGATCACTCTTTATATTAATTTCTATACTCCTTACATTTGAAACACTAGAGTTTGTGTGGTTAATTTTCGGGTGTTTCTCCCCATCATTTTATAACTACTTCTTTCAATCACTTATACATTTGATTACCTAATGATTGTCATTTCAACACAAAAAATTTTAACTATCCACTTAAAAATATTCCTCTATGTTTCCTTCCATCCTTATAGAATATAAAAAATATCATATTCTTCTCTGTATTACTTTCATTATTTAATTTCTTTGTAATTGCATTATTATTTTCTTACCAAAACTGTGAGATTGTTGGGTATCTTCAGTCTCTATTTCTAACTTGATAGAACATAACATTATTTCTTCATAGTTATTAAATTACATTAAGGTAAAAACTATATGGAGAATAGGTTTTGAGAAATATTAAAATTGATCAATATTACTTTCGAGTTATATTATAAAACCATAATCATACCTCACAATCCTTGTAAATTATTTCTAATAGGTACTAATGGATTCATCATCCTTATGCATTATCTTAAGGAATTAATTCCCCGTTTTTTTAAAAAGAATATAAGGAAAGTATTTATTTAAAAATATTTTCTAAACTCATCCTACTATATGGTGTCAATTTGTTATCATTTCCTAATGTTATTGATATGATTCAACCATTGATCGACTTATCATAAAAAAAATATACAAAATAAAATTTTAAAATTTAAAACACGAGATAAATGAAAATATTTTTTCAATGGAACTGATCTATTTCTTAGTAACTAGTGGATTAGGAGGCCGACAAAAATAAGTGGATTTCATCTCATTAAGTTTTCAATGGATAATTGTTCCCTCTTTTTCTCAATTGGAATCTCATCGTGACTTATAGCGTGAGAAAATTTTGTAAGTATGGTAAAAAAATTATTATATATCCCATAATATTTGGTCTCTCATGAAGAAAATCATTTCATTTCCCATCACATTTACCATTAACATGATTAATTTTGGTTCCATACATTGTCCAATAATAAAAAACATAGTGTAAGAAATAGTAATCATATTGGGAAACCATATAATCATAAAAAATAGTTTATAGGTTGTATAAATAATGACACCATAATTTCTATATATAAAACCTTAGGTATAACCTAGGTCATTCAGGTTTATCATCTACTCAAATTTTTTATTAAGGTCCAAAAAAATTGATTTGACCCATGAATATCCTCATAAAGTCTCAAAATAGGTTCAGAGTAAGGGCACACTTACTATGAACTAGAATGATTTGTGAAATATACTTGAATACCTAATTTTGGGGTTATTACCAATAGATTATTATGTTCCAAAATCACATGAACTAATATCACCCAAACATGGATGTATAATTAGTAAAGCCACATAATATATACCCTAACACATTAGGATGATCTCATATACTTAGATATATCCCCAAAGTTTTCACCAAAGTAATAAAATTCTAATCTACAAATATTAACTAAATATTTCTTTGATACCAACTATAGAGACCCATCCATTTCATTAATAGATATTACACCTTTAAAGATGAATAGTCAATATATTTCAAAAATCCACACCTTAGGACCATTGATGTTTGGATTCTTTGGATAATAGATTTACAATCTTCTAATTCTATGAATGATCTTCAAAATAACCCATAAATATCATCCCATATAGTACTATTATTATATATACCCTATATAAAACCATTCTTTATAACCAGGGTAATGTAAATATAAAAAAGGTTGATCTCATATTCTTTGTATGGGTAAGAAATGGAGATATCAATGATCACTTAATCATAATATAATAATGAGATTATGAAAACATGAGATTTACATTTTAAAATCCTTACCCCTAATATCATATATCATAATCTAGAATCCTGGAATAAATTATGAAAGTTCATAAGTCATTAATCATAAGAGAGTCAAAAAAAATAAAAGCCTTTGGAGAAAAAAAATGGAATAAGACATAAGTTTGTGTCATATACATAGGAATAGTAAATAATATCCTCAGTTAAGGATCATTTCCAAGACTATAATAGTGGATTATAATCACTCCCTATTTTATCATGTAATTAGTCATGTTTCACACCAAATAATATCATAGTGGATTGAGTCCCTTATTGAACTGGGTTCACCGTCCATTATAATCTTTATTACCTCACGAGATATTTATATTTACAAAATTCATTTGAGGGATATATAATTATAGGACCACTTATCACATAATCAAAATAAAATCATATGGGGACTACAAGATCACAAAACCTTCATCATTTATCATAACCTTTTCAATATAAATGAGTCTCATAGACATTTCAAAAAATCATCATAGTATAACACACGCAAAATAAAAAAGTTTCATAAATGTATCATAATCATGAACATAAAAATCTTGATAAATATTAATTATGGTTTTATTAAATTATATAATTAGTAACGCATAACTACCATCAAAAGATTTTATCATAAATGAAAATTCCATTAAAATAATACTTGAACTATGTATTTCAGAAAATACCATTTTCATTTTGGAATCACATCTTAAAAAAATAATAATTTATAAATAATAATTGATTTTTTAAAAAAGAACCATGGAAAATTCTAATGGACTCTTAAAATAATTGAATGATCGTTATTTTAAGAAATTATTTTCATTCCATTTATGTTCAAATAATTAATGCTTTCATATTTTTTGTAAAAAATTAAAAAATTCCTCATTTAGAAATTAAAAAGTTAATTATTTTTTAAAAAAAATTATAAAAAATTGAAACATAGGGAAAAATGGCCTTAAATAATAATCGGTTAATATTAAAAACATTAATGAAAATATTTTAAAGAAAACATGGTCATGTAAGAAAAATATTCCTAACCAAAAAGAAAATAAAGTATGTTTTCCATTAAAACATTTTTATTAATAATTTTAAGTACCGAAAATATGAAATTGCTATGATTAATTTATAATTTCCTGAATAAGTTGATTATAATAAAATTAATTATATTATTGAGAGGTATATCATGAAATTTCATCATCTGAAACTTACTCATAAATAATATTGGAAAACATTGGTATTGTAAAATAAAATCCCAACCAATTCATAACATTCCAATCAAACCCCGATGAATGGGAGAACATAAAATGGATTTTTAAATCCCCATTATTTTCTATAGAATCGTCATAAAACATATTCATGGTTAGTATATACAACATATAAAATAAGCATGTGTTGAATATATAATGTGTCTTGCATAAATTAATGTGAGACAAAAATATCATCCCTCAAGCTCAACTTTCATGGAAATCACTCTAACCACCTATATAAGAAAAATTAAATTTTATATAATTCAATATCTTAAAAATTTAAAAACTTATAATATCATATATGATCCATCAATAACATTTCAACACCATTTATTAATAATTCTTTATTAAAATCATCATTTCCGGGTGGTAACTCTTTTAATTATATCGAGAGTTTCAACTGAGTAATTATATTCCTTGAACATTAATCATAGTTATAAAATATCTAAAATGACATAGATGATATAAATATCATATATATTCATTATATATAAATATTCATCCATAAAAGGTATATATAGAAAAATTATCCACATTGTTAATGGAGACGGTAGGTTAAACATACACATAAACGATGATTTAATTTTCTAATGAAAATATGGAAAGATAGATAGATATTAATTTATCATTATAGAACCATAAATATATTATAAATAATATATATGTATATATATTAAATCTATCTATATTACCATATATTTAAAGTGGAAATTAAAAATGAATCACATCTCACACACACACGAGCGATACTTTCACATCACATTTGAAAAAAAATATACTGAATAAAGGTGATTAAAAATTAATAATAGAATTTATATATATTTATTATACAAATTTAATAATTTAATAATTAATACCGATGTTTTATTTTAGTTATTATAATATATAAATTGAAATAATTTGTGTAGAATGATAACAACTTCTTCGGTAGGCCTCCTTCGGATCCCTTCTTAGGGTCCCATTAAATAAACTTTTAAGAATACCTAAACATTTAATCAATGGATATGTAAGTTTTGAAGATAATTATGTATGGTTTGGTCAATCTATATGGCTCATAGTTGGGTAAATAATAAAAATTAGGAGTGTCATATTATAATTGTGGGAGAGGACAAACAAATAATTTCTTAAAAGATTAAAATATAATAATGTGATACTTAAGAAAAATGATTCCAAAGGGATAGATATTTGAATTTGGGATTTTATTATGGTTGAATATTTCAATAACATATGATTGTGGTCAAATATTAATTCTTATAACCTTAGTTTTATTTTTCAAAATGTAAAAAACTGAATTTACATAAATAAAATAAAACATTTTAAATTCGTGAAGCAAAAAAGATATCATTCAATAAATGTAAGAATTTTTAAAAATTATTTGAAAAATAAATTATTTTATAAAATTATCTAAATTTCAATCTATGATAATTTTTACATGGTAATTCAAAATTGAAGTTCATTTTGTCATATTAGATTTTTTAAATATGGAAAAAATAATATTATTTTCTCACCAAAAGAAATAAAAACTATTATTGATAGAAAATGTATTTTTAAATATCATAAAGGATTTAGTAAAAATTGAGTAATTAATTATCAATATATTTTATATATTTAAAACCATTATTCAAAAATTTTAAAATGTATTTATTTTTATTTGTTAAGCTTATTAAATGGCTAGGAAATAACTATATGATGTGTTATGGTTCATTTAAACTATAGTTTGTGTTTATAACTTTCTAAAGAATAAATTACATTTACCTTATGAGAAATATATCATAAAAGGTTATGGTGTTACATTAATTTCCTAAAACGCTACAAAACAAACCATAAACTACGAGACACTTCTCCCAAGAAAATAATAACACAAAAATAATCAAATAATGGCTAATAGTAGTGCATAAGGTACCAGAAAATCATCTAAGGAATTATCATCTCCGAAAAGTGTCTCTAGTGTTGCTTCTCAAACAACTAAGAATATTGAGATTGTATGTCATACACAATCTCAAAAGTATATTCTTCAATTATTATAAACTTCCATAACACTTGAATAAGTGGGACTATCTTACTTATCAAAACCTTCTTGTTTCGGTCCATAATCTATACTCGTCACTTTATAAATGATTCATCTGGATCCAACATATCATCCTCACTATTGATCACATGTCCAAGATTAAGTTCATACCACCGAAGATGAGAAACATGGAACATTTCATGGATACCTTAATACCATGGAGGAAGTTTCAGGTTGAAATCCACTACTTAAGTACACTTCGTAATCTCAAATTTCTCTAAAAAACATAGTACCAGTTTCCCTATCACGCCCGTACTTTTTAAATTTTTTATTTTATTATTTTTATTGCGAATCAGATAGTTCGGGTCGAGACCCGAACTTAAAATTTCTGAGTTTTATTCTGAAACGCATATTGTGGCCTTTTCGGCATTCAGCACGCCGCTGTCAAAGCCACGCGACCTCGCTTGGGTCGTCATGCGACCTCGCTCGGTTCTCCGCACGCCTTCTTGACGTGCAACCAATTAAATAAAGAAGTTATTAATAAAGAAATAAATTTTAAGGGAGATAAAATAAAATTAAAATTAAATAAGACATGTGATAAATATTTAATGGTTTTTTTTTAATTTTGGGGGGATGTTAATATTATTATTATTGTTATTGTTGACAGTGTTGGGAATATAAATTTTATTAAGTTGTTAATATTATCATTACCATTTTAATTATTGTTATTATTATTATTATTATTATTTTAATTGATATAACTTTTTATTTGGTTTTATTATTATCAACTTGGTTTTATTATTTTAATTAATATTAACATCATTATTCATATTCTAGTTTTATTCTTATTATTATTAGTTATTAGTTATTTTAATTTTTAGTTTAATGTTTTTATTTATTTATTTCTTCTCTTTTTTGTAGGGTTTTCTTCCCAGTTTTTGTTTTTTTTGTGCGCCGCGACCTGGTCTCCCCTTACACCGCACCGCCAGGTCTTCTCCTCATCAGGTGCACCGTCGGCCTCCTCCTGTTCTCCCCATCGCGGCACTACCCTCCCCCTTGGGTCTCCTCGTGCCGCAAATCACCTCCCTCAGCCTCCTCCCGATTCTACCCCACTCCGGCATCACAACCTCACCGGACCGCACCCCTGCTCCCCGTCACGCCGTCACACCAAGCCCCCTCCCACACCAGACCACCACCGTGTCGCCCCTGCTCCCACTCCTCCTGGTGCGCTACCTTGCGGTGGCCTCCCCTCACCAGCGTCGGCCTCCCCTCCCTCGGTTCTGCTAACACGGCTTCCCTTCGGCGGCCGCCTCTAGCTAAGCCCCCTAATTTTATTATTATTATTATTATTATTCATTTATTATTTCTTTTCTTTCCTTCTTTGAGTTTTGTTCTTTTGGTTTTTTTTCATCCAGTGGGTATGAGGTGCGTTTCGGGTTGTTTTTTAATCCTTATTTTGTTCGAATTCTGTTTTTAGGGTATCAATTGAGTTGGTTGTGATGCGAATTGGTTGCGATTGGAGTTTCTCACCCAAGCTTGGGAGTCTCGACGTAAAAGGTAGGTGGTTCCATGCCTTTTCATCATTTAGATAATTTAATTTGTTTGTTTATTTTAATTTAATATGTTCTATGAATTAGTTGCATGGTGCGATCTATGTTTATAATGTTTTGGCATGTCTTATTGATGAAAATTGGGTTTCCTAAATAGTATGCTTTTGTTGTCTATATGTGTGTTGTTGTATAAATGATTTGTTGTGTTTAATAGGCTGTGCGAAAGGTGTTTTAAAAATTGTTTGACATGTGTGCGTGATGAAAATTGAACTCTCTTTAGAAATGGTTATGTTATTTTCCATTTCGATCCTGTTGTGGAAAATTTTAGAAAGTTTTTAATAAATGTTTATAGAGTGCCAATGAGGTTTTACAACGGTCAATTTGTGAAATTTATTTTTTAATGGTTTCTTGTGCATGCGATATGTTTTATAAATTGAGGAATTGTTTATTTAAGTGGTGTTTGGAGTGTAAAACATGGTTAAAAGGTTTTTGAGGGTTTTTTGGTAGGTGAGAAAGGTGTTTCCAAGTCAGTTTAGGTGTGTGTGTTTTTAAATAGAAATTTTCAAAGTATATGAACCACTTTTGGTGTGTTTTCCTTGTTGTGTACATTTGAAGTTAGAATGAAAAAATTGTTTGAATAATGGAAAACCAGTTTTGACATGGTTACCTCGTGTATCAAGTTTTAAAGTGACGCCTCTATATAAAATCAAGTTGTTTTTTGTGTAAAGTCTTCTTGGTTTTTCTTGAAATGATTTCAATAATAACTCAAATGATTTATTGGTACATTTATATGATGCTAAAATGGTGCATTGTAGGATTTGAATACGCGTTCATTTTTAAAGTGGTGTTTTTTTATAAAATGAGACATGTTGTCTGCGCGTGTCTTTGAAATAGTGCTTTAGTACGCAAATGGTGACTTTTGTGTGCAGTATCTTGTTTGGTCTACGATATGAGAAAAAATATACTATGTGAAAGTGAAACATGATTGAGCACATGGGAAAACCCTGGGTATCTAGGTGGGCGGACTAGAACTAGTGCGCTAGTGAACCGGATGGGTGTCGTCCCTGTTTCACTTAGCTTTATTGATGATTGCAACACTAACTAAACATATGATATCTGAGGGTCGTGGCCTTCTAAGGCATGTGTTCTGAGGTTTGTGGCCTTCTAAGCCATGTTTTCTGAGGGTCGTGGCCTTTTAAGCCACGTTTCACCGAGACACGAGGTTCTAGGGTTCAACTTGAGCTAGATGATCCTTAGGGGATTTACCCATAGTGCTCTACCATCGATGGCGTGGTTCCTTCCATCGGCATATGGAGGACCACTTGTGTGTGTGTGTGTGTGTGTGTGTGTGTGTGTGTGTGTGTCTGTGTGTGTGTGAGTATGTGTGTGTGTGTGTGTCCATAATGAACCTTCCTCTTCCTCTTTAAAATCGTGTTTGTGAAATGAGTTCTTTTTAGTGTTTTCCTTTAGCATTAGGTTTGTAAATGTTTTCTTTAAAATCATTTAGAAAGTATTACTTGAATAAGCACATTAAATTGTCCTTTTGATGTTGTGGCATGGAACCTTTTTATTGGGTGATGTCCTACTGGGCCTTTCGCTCACACCCTGCATACACCTTCGGGTGTATGTAGACTTTGTTTCTTGTGTATTCCAGGTTGTGACATCGTGCTCAGCGATGGTGGTTCGAGTTGTTAGTTTCATTCTCATGCAGGTTGGTGTTGTGGCGTGCGGATTCTACACCACACTTGTCGCTTGGAGGTTTGAGTTATAGTTTTAGTCTCTTTTGTTGTCTTTTATTTTTTTTTGATGTTGGTTCTAGTTGTAAACCTTTAAATTTTGATTTCAGTTTAATGGTCTCTTTGGTTGTCATTTCCTAGTTTCATTTTTATTATCTTGTTAGTGATTGTGTATACCATTTCGGGTAAACCGTTCCCACAGGTTACTCTTGATACCCGAGAACTTGTGCCAGCCCGTGGGGATCGGGAACGCACTTTGGGCCATGCCGCGGACCGGGTCGGGCACCGGGTCGGATGGCGACCCGGCCCAGTTCGTGAAAAAATGGTATCAAAGGGAAAAGTTTTCTCTCTTGTGTCGAGTTCTTTCATGTTAGAGTCACGATAGAATTGAGTTAAGGTTTTCGGGACTCGACGTCCTGGCTACGAGTAAGGTGCCTGGCCAGCACACCTCGTGGCGGGACTCAAGTTACCAAAGTATGTTGAGGTTTGTCTGAGTTTTTGGTCCTTGCAGTTAATCTTGTCTAAGGGAAATGAAAAAGGGGTAAGGTCAGTGGTCCTAGTGAGCTCGCAGGGTCTGGCAAGCCTTGCGGAGCTGGGGATGCTGTCCTAGAATACCATCTGTGGCAGTGGTGTGATTGGCGTATGGCCGCCAACCATATGTTCCAGTCACCCGCTAACACAAGTTTTTCCTTGCATCATTTCTTGTCTCGTTGTTTTGGATTCGTGGAAATTTGGTTTTTTATGTAAAAATGGTTTGGTCTTGGAAACTATTTTCAAATGAAGCACTTTAAAGATGAAATGGTGTGTGAGGTTTGAGAAGTGTGGGTTAGATGTTTTGGTTTTGAAAAATGGAAAGGTTTGGTTTTGATCCTTGGCGCTCTCATGGGCAACCACATGCATGAGTGTATGCGAAAGGGGAAATGGTTAATGGCACGAGCGGATGAGTGCCTGGATGGACATGAGGTACGTGCCAGTGCATCATGAGAACATGAATGTGCGAGGCTCATGGGACGCCATTGGTGTTTGTGAAACCCACTTGGTTTGCTTATTTTCAAAATGTTTTGTTAAACGAAAAAAATGGGGTTTTAGTAAACGGTGTTTGTGTGGCATGTCCTTATGTTTAGGAAATGTCGGATGTGAGGCGTTTTGAGCCGAGGATCCTTTATAAATGATTTGTGTCCCGAGTTTGAGTCATTATTTGTAAGTTGGTATGCAAGCGTGTGGTTAGTAAATTCCTTTGAATAGTACATCAGGGAGCCCTTGCAGTGGTTTCCCCTACACATTTGGTGTTTTCTTGTGGTGTGTCTTGACCGTTGGACCATTTTGGTTGAGTCCATAGTTTTCTTTCTTGACTCGTGTATGCCCCCCCCCCATAAAAGCGTTGGCATGTGATTGAAGTATGACTACAGGGAATTCCCCGTTGGCTGGCACTCCAGTTGATCTACAGACTCTCTTTTTGAATTATAGAATTGAACCCACCTCTCTTTTTTACAACTAAGTGGATCCTCTCGCATCGGGATGACAGATGTGAGGGGAGTTGAACAGTGTTTTGGTTTCTTTGAGTTTTTTGAGTCATCGAGATTGAAATTTGACGTCTTTGCGCTTGAAGGTTTCCCTTGGAAACGGCGAAAGGAAATCCAGCGGGGAAGGGTGAAGGCGGTTCAATATTTTTAGTGTTGACCAGTGTCTTGAAGGGATTTGTAGTATTTTCATCGGATGCATGGGTCATGTTCGGTGACGTCTTGCAGTGTAAGTTCGCTTTGATTGTCAAGGGTAAAGTTTGACCTCATTAATTTGAAAGTTATGTTTGGAAATGGTGAAGGAGTTTCCAGTGGGGAGAGGCGGAAGCAGCCTAGAGTGGTCGGTGTAGGCACTGTTCTAAATGAACTTTGGTTCTTTGTTGGTTTCATTTATGAAAGGTTCTACATTAGGCCACTAGTGTGGCAGACCCAGTCACATGGGGATGCTACAGTCAAATGCAGGAATCACGTGTAGTTAAGACTCAGTTTGAAGTCCCACTCCGTATAATGTTCCTCTCAACAGAAATTATCATGTTCAGGTGACGATTCGTGGTGTCGTGTTCTCATCCAGTGTGACAAAGGGTGATGTGCATCCACCATTAAAGCTCTTGTGATGGTGAATGTTCAGTGTACTATCATTTGGATGTCGTAATGTGTTGTGGTTTCATGTGACACCAAAAGGAGAATCTCCATTCTGGAGTCATCAATTCCTGACCACGAGGAAGGAGATGCTTCAAACATCAGGGCTCTAGCCATAGGCCTCAGAGTGAAGCTGGTGCGTGGTCACGAACCCCGGGATTGTATAAAACTCTCATTTCATTTCTGTCATCGTTGTTGAAAGTGAAATAATCTTAAATTGTTTTCTATGGTTGTTCTGTTCGATTGGGCCGTCTGGTTGCATAAGGTTTTCAAGACCATGTAGAGGAGTGTCTGTCTCGTTCATTAAAGTCTTGGGGGTCGTGTTCCACTGGATTTAATTTATTTAGTGGCCTTATGGGGTTTGTTGAGTAAATTTGTCTCAAATCTGAATAATTCTCATCCAGGAATGTGGAAATGATGGTTTGTCTTGGGTCATGCTTTTGACGCCTCGGTAGTCGGGCCCCTCCCTCCCCGCCCCTTGTGGTGGGGTGTTTGGTCACGATCGAGAATCTTTTTTCGGAAGTTTTGTAACTGCTGTTAGTTCTAATTGCGGGGAGACCCACATCAGATCTTGTAAAAATATCTCTGGAATGAACCGAAGTTGGACTCTTCTTTAATGGTGGGGAGTCCGTTCGGACCTCCCGATGTCAATTTCCCAAACCCATCTTGGGTGATAGTAGGTTCTTAATGGTGGTGAGTCCACCCGAGCCTCCTTGTGTCGATTTTCTAGTATCGTCTCGGGTGTCGGAAAGTTTTTAATAGTGGAGAGCCCCATCGGGCTTTCTCGTGGTGGTCTATTCATTTTTGTTCCAAGAGATGGTTTAGTGGTAGGTTATTGAAGTATTCATTGGATGTAGGTTGGTCTTGTATCTTCATTCCAGTAAAATGGTGTGCTTTTCATTCAAATATCCTTGAGGTGTTTTGGTTTGTGAGGTTGGTTTCCACAAGTGCGAGAGTTGCTTTCCTAGATCAGTCAACTGGAAGTGTTCTAGCTCTTTGGGGTGGGCAACACATATCATAATGTCTATTTACATGCTTCTTGAGATTGTCATTTGAGTCACTTTTTCTGAGCATGTTTCTTTTGCTGCTTTTCGCTTGTTGGTTGTGGAGATCCTCTTTGAACTTTAGTGGGGTATCAGTTTCTTCTTTGTGCCTCAACACTAGCTGTGGCTTTCCGGGGACGGAAAGCTTTATTGTGGGGAGAATTGTCACGCCTATACTTTTTATATTATTTATTTAATTATTTTTATTGGGCATCAGATTGTTCGGGTCGAGACCCGAACTTAAAATTTCTGAGTTTTATTCTGAAACGCATTTTGTGGCCTTTTCGGCGTTCAGCATGCCGCTGTCAAAGCCGCGCGACCTCGCTTGGGTCGCCGCGCGACCTCGCTCGGTTCTCCGCACGCCTGTTTGACGTGCAACCAATTAAATAAAGAAGTTATTAATAAATAAATAAATTTTAAGGGAGATAAAATGAAAATAAAATTAAATAAGATATGTGATAAATATTTAATGGTTTGTTTTAATTTTGGGCGGATGTTAATATTATTATTATTGTTATTGTTGACAGTGTTGGGAATATAAATTTTATTAAGTTATTAATATTATCATTACCATTTTAATTTTTATTATTATTATTATTATTATTATTATTATTATTATTGATATAAATTTTTATTTGGTTTTATTATTATCAACTTGGTTTTATTATTTTGATTAATATTAACATAATTATTCATATTCTAGTTTTATTATTATTATTAGTTATTATTAGTTGTTTTAATTTTTAGTTTTAAGTTTTTATTTATTTATTTATTCTCTTTTTTTGGTAGGGTTTTCTTCCCCGTTTTTTTTATGTGCGCCGCAACCAGGTCTCCCCTTACGCTGCACCGCCAGGTCTTCTCCTCAGTAGGTGCACTGTCGGCCTCCTCTTGTTCTCCCCATCACGGCACCCCCTCCCCCTTGGGTCTCCTCACGCCGCACATCACCTCCCTCGGCCTCCTCCCGAGTCTACCCTACTCCAGCATCACCACCTCACCGGACCACACCCCTGCTCCCTGTCGTGCTATCGCACCAAGCCCCCTCCCAGACCGGACCACCACCGCGTCTCCCCTGCTCCCTCTCCTCCTAGCGTGCTACCTTGCGGCGGCCTCCCCTCACCGGCGTCGGCCTCCCCTCCCTCGGTTCTGCTCACACGGCTTCCCTCCGGCGGCCGCCTCTAGCTAAGCCCCCTAATTTTATTATTATTTTTATTTTTCATTTATTATTTCTTTTCATTATTTCTTTGAGTTTTGTTCTTTTGGTTTTTTTTCATCCAGCGGGTATGATGTGCATTTCGGGTTGTTTTTGAATCCTTATTTTGTTCGAATTCTGTTTTTAGGGTATCAATTGGGTTGGTTGTGATGCGAATTGGTTGCAATTGGAGTTTCTCACCCAATCATGGGAGTCTCAGCATCAATGGTAGGTGTATCCATGCCTTTGCATCATTTAGATAATTTAATTTGTTTGTTTAGTTTAATTTAATATGTTCTATGAATTAGTTGCATGGTGAGATCTATGTTTATAATGTTTTGGCGAGTTCGTTTGATGAAAATTGGGTTTCTGAAATAGTATGATTTTGTTGTCTATAAGAGTGTTGTTGTATAAATGATTTGTTGTGTTTAATAGGTTGTGCAAAAGGCGTTTTAAAATTTTTTAGACTTGTGTGCGTGATGAAAATTGCACTCTCTTTAGAAATGGATATGTTATTTTACATTTCGATCCTATTGTGGAAAATTTTAGAAGTGTTTAATAATTGTTTATAGAGTTCCAATGAGGTTTTAGAAGGGTCAATTTGTGAAATTGATTTTTTAAATGGTTTCTTTTGCATGCGATATGTTATATAAATTGAGGAATTGTTTATTTAAGTGGTGTTTTGAGTGTGAATCATGGTTAAAAGGTTTTTGAGGGTTGTTTGGTAGGTGTGAAAGGTGTTTCCAAGTCACATTAGGTGTTTGTGTTTTTAAATAGACATTTTCAAAGTATATGAATCACTTTTGGTGTGTTTTCCTTGTTTTGTACCTTTGAAGTTGGAATGAAAAAATTGATTGAATAATGGAAAACAAGTTTTGACATGGTTACCTTGTGTATCAAGTTTTAAAGTGACACCTCTATATAAAATCAAGATGTTTTTGGTGTAAATTCTTATTGGTTTTTCTTGAAATGATTTCAATAATAACTCAAATGATTTATTGGTACATTTATATGATGCTAAAATGGTTCTTTGTAGGAGTTGATTACGCGTTCATTTTTAAAGTGGTGTTTTTTTTATAAAATGAGACATGTTGTGTGAATGTGTCTTTGAAATAGTGCTTTGGTATTAAAATGGTGAATTTTGTGTGCAATATCTTGTTTGGTATGCGATATGAGAAAGAAATATACTATGTGAATGTGAAACATGATTGAGCACGTAGGAAAACCCTGGGTATCTAGGTGGGCGGACTAGAACTAGTGCGCTAGTGAACCGGATGGGTGTCTTCCCTGTTTCACTTAGCTAGATTGACGATTGCAAAACTAACTAAACATATGATATCCGAGGTTTGTGGCCTTCTAAGCCACGTGTTCTGAGGGTCATGGCCTTCTAAGCCACGTTTTCTTGAGGGTCGTGGCCTTCTAATCCACGTTTCACCGAGACATGAGGTTCTAGGGTCCCACTCGAGCTAGATGATCCTTAATAGATTTAACCATAGTGTTCTACCATCGATGAAATGGTGCCTTCCGTCGGCATATGGAGGACCACTTGTGTGTGTGTGTGTGTGTGTGTGTGTGTGTCTGTGTGTGTGTGTGAGTGTGTGTGTGTGTGTGTTAACATAATGAACCTTCCACTTCCTCTTTAAAATCATGTTTGTGAAATGACTTCTTTTTAGTGTTTTCCTTTAGCATTTGGTTTGTAAATGTTTTCTTTAAAATCATTTCAAAAGTATAACTTGAATAAGAACATTAAATTGTCCATTTGATGTTGTGGCATGGAACCTTTTTATTGGGTGACGTCCTACTGGGCCTTTCGCTCACACCCTACATACACCTTTGGGTGTATGTAGAATTTGTTTCTTGTGTATTCCAGGTTGTGAGATCGTGCTCAGCGATGGTTCTTCGAGTTATTAGTGGCCTTCTCATGCAGGGTGGTGTTGTGGTGTGCGGATGCTACACCACTCTTGTAGCATGGAGGTTTGAGTAATAGTTTTAGTCTCTTTTATTGTCATTTATTTTTTTTGGACGTTGGTTCTAGTTGTAAACCTTTAAATTTTGATTTCAGTTTAATGGCCTCTTTGGTTATCGTTTCCTAGTTTCATTTTTATTATCTTGTTAGTGTTTGTGTATAGCATTTCGGGTAAACCATTCCCACAGGTTACTCTTGATACTCGGGCACTTGTGACAGCCTGTGGGGATCGGGAACGCCCTTCGGGCCTTGCCACGTACCGGGTCAGGTGCCGGGTCGGATGGCAACCCGGCCTGGTTCGTGACATTTCCATTTCCCCACAAATAATTATGTCCCAACTTAGGTGACACCTATAAGAAAACCTGGTTTCCCCAAGAGAATTCCAATTTTCATCTTCACTAGTTATCATATGATCATTATCTAATATGATATTTTTCCAAATAATTATATATCAACTTTACCCTCTTAAGGTTCTTCTGCACTTTTCCTATCCTAATGATAACTACCTCACCAACCTCATGCCAACATAATGGTGACAAACACTGCCAATCATATAGAGCCTAAAATGGTTCTATATGAATCATAATCTAGATACTATTGTAGTATGTGAACTACACCAAGGCTTGATAATCATCCCATGATCCACCAAATTCTAGGATTCCAGCCTGAAGCATATCCTCTACTGTCTAAATTGTCATCTTTTAAATTCAATGAGTCTATAGATGGTATATTGTATCCAGTTTCACCAGAGTTCCAAAATCATTATGTATATCATGAAAAAACCATAATGTAAAACATGTTTACCTATCTAATATGATAATAGAACTAAATCCATGTAGTTATAAAAATTCTCTGATGTAAAGCTTTCCCAAATCATCTATAGATTGAGTCTCTCATATCAGTAAGAAATGTTACAATTTCTTTAGCTGTTCAACTTTAACAAAATACAATCTCGATATCTTAGGATATTGGAAAACCCCATCATGAATTCCATCATCACCCATCCTACTTCCACACCAGTATGATAATCACCTAAAGTTACCATCCTAATAATTGATTCTCTTATTTGGACCTCCATAGGTTAAGAAATGGGAGATGAATCCCATGATATCTCTCTTCAATCATAGCTTCCAAAAGAATGGTTGGGTATCTTGATACATCATTTTTGAACCTAGGAGTACTTCCCACTATGAGGTATCAGAGTCCCTAATCAAATCTTCCCTCATAGAAGAAACAAAAAAACTCTTTCATGGATATAGATTAAATCATCGTTGTATGAGGATCATCCAAGAACTATTTCACTTCCAGAAAACCATTCCCACATCAATATGTATTCATGTTCCAAATTTTGGATGGCCTTTACCCATTCCACAAAAGCTAACAAGATAACCAAAGGATAAAAATTCATTACCCCTAGTTGTCATATTTATTGAAAAAACATTCATCCAATAATTTCATCGACCTATATTCCTCCTCTAATGGTCTCTCTCAAAGTTCTTGTGTTTTCATGATGAGAGTAACTATAGTGACATTACCATTCCCTAGAGTGAAAACCCTCTCAAAATCAAATTTATATATATAATACACTCAACTCATATTCTAGTGATTCAATTATTTATGGGGTGATATTTAATTAAATATATTAAGGTCTAAATACCAAAAAAAATCTCTCATCAAAGAGATAACAGTGCCAACACTTAAGAAAATGGGTTATGTATTCCAAAACTAATTCATGAATTGATTCATTTTGTTCATGGCATTGTTAGTGTTGAATCCCGTAATCTATTACCTAATCCCTATTAATAACTAAAAAATCAAAAATAACTCTTGAGTATTCACATTATCCATATATAAAATCCAAAGATCTATAGATATCATGATTTTAGTGGTTTTCAATCTCCTCTTCAACTCTAGATTTGCCTCTTGACACTAGTAGATCTACCCAAAATGCATCCCCTTATTGGAATGATTCATCATAGGCACTAACGAATGGCATAAATTCTATATGGACCATTATTAATATCCCTTTAACCTAAATAATCCATTGATCTCAAACACATTCCTAGGGCCTATAGCCTCTACTTTCTATGGGTCCACCAAAATTCTCAGCTTAGAGATCACATGCCCATGAAATGGTACCACATATATCGATAAGTGACAAATAAAAAAATAAGAAGATAATTAATGTTCTTGAAGTAAACTCATTATAATATATAGGTTTCTAGATTAAATCTTCATGTTCTATAAGAATATATGGATGTCATAAAAAAACCACTGTGAAGGAGTCAGGATATGGATGGAAGATCCTATTCATGAGATCCATCAACATCACTGGTGAATGTTTTAACCAAAAAGGAATGAAAGAGTACCCATAAATCCCTTGTCTAATTCATAACATCATCTTAGAAATGTCTTCTTGTTTATCTTGAATCCACTACTACAAAAAACGGGCAAGAGAAGCACCATCTTTTATCAGCGCTATGAAAAAAGCCCTGATAATGGAAAATCTTTATCAGTGCTAAAAAGGTGCTGATAATGGAACCCTTTATAAGAATTAAAATTTTATCACTGATAAAGGGATTCTTTATCAGCGCTTTTTTAACTCTGATAAAGGGAATCTTTATCAATGCTTTTTTAGGGCTAATAAAGGTAACCATTATCTGTGATTTTTTAGTGATGATAAAACCATAGTCCCATATTTTATAAAATTTGGTGCACAGTATCCTCTTTTTCTCATGCCCCCATGATCTTTTGGTACTTTACCCTTGCAACAACTCCCCTCCCCTCTGATCTTCTCTTTTCAGGACCTCTGCCGCTAGCCCAACTTCAATGATATCCCTACTCCTTATCCTCCCCCTCAAACGCCTTCTGTGGATCCTCCTCCCCGCGAACACTACTTCTCCTCCTTCCCGCTGAACCCTACTCCCCGTGAACCCTACTCCTCCATTTCTCAACGGTTGGTGGCTCCTCCCATGCACCTCCCCCTCGGGTGGTGGTGCCTTCCCCTCCCGACATAGCGCAGAAGGCTCCCTAACCACTCAACGCTTCTTCTCTCCCCCCATCATGGGTGCGATATACTCTAGGTAAGTCTCCCAGCTCTCCTTTTATGTTTATTTTTGGTAATTTCTCTCCTTTCTCTACATGTGTTCATCATTTTAATTATCATTTGGCCAATGATTCAATGAATAATTAGTGAATGGTCATTTCATATTCCACAGTCGGAATCACTGATCACTCCATGTGAAAATGAGACATGGGAAGTGCTATTTTTTTAGACACAAATTATACCCCTAGGGACACATCATTTCTTCATTTGAGGATAGTTTTGAGCTATATTTATTTTTATTTTAGTTTGGTTATGATATTTTTGTGCTTCCAGGGACTAGTATTGGTGGATTGTGTTCCCTTGGTCCATTCTTATGAGGGCTTGATGCAGCTTCATGACGTCTTCCAAAGATGTTGGCCCCTCTATATCATCTTAATTATCAGGTTAGTGTTGGTGAGTTCCATAATTCTTGATTGAGTTGTCTTATTCCACTTATATGAGGGTTACTATGGAATTAGGTCATGTTCATTGGAACTCATACCCTTCAGCAACTTGGAACATGTATTAATTCAAGGGACACAGAGTGATCCTCATTTCATTCATTTTGTCCCTATATTGGGTTTTTAGAATTGGAATCACCAACACTAACATGGGAATTGATCCCCTATATTGGAGTATGTTTCATGTAGGGTCATTGGTCCCCCAACAAGGCTTATAAATTAACCCCCTCTCTTTGTATAAAGATTTGATATTTTAGATGGTGTATTAGTTTGATGGAGCATGTATCTCAGATGAACCCTCTCATAATTCAATATATGTATTATATAGTGAGTGGTCATAGTTCACTTTTATGGGGGTTAGTATGGAATATGATCCTGAGCAATGGACTATAGGTCACTTAGTAACCAGGAGCCTGTATCCCTCTAAGAGGCCTGAAGCAAACCATATTTCTAATGTGCTTTCCCTATGTTGGGATTGTTAAATTTACATGACCAAAACTTACACAAGTTTCTATCCCTATCATGGAGGATTATTGTAGTAGACTCTAGTATCCCCCCATCAAGACTTGGGCGTTGAACCCCTATATTTATATCATGAGCTAAAATTTCTGATGGGGTATTAGTCTGATAGAGTGTATATCTCAAGTTAACACTCTTAGTTTCCTATGTGACTATTCTTAGCTAGATCATATGAGTGTGACCTCTAGGATGAGTTTCTTCATTGGAATTATAGCTTGGGTATCATTTCCTCTTTTAGGAGTGTCACCTAGAAACCCTGAGTGGATCTAAAACTATAATTGGTTGAGTCATTTCTGACTCAGAGTCTTTATGAGTGTATTTGGGATATCGTTGTTTATCATTATGTCTCATATCTTGTTTCAAATACCTGTGTTTAGTAACATTAATACTCTATATTCTTTATGTATGGTGTTTTTTGGGGTGTCTTATTGGGTATGGTAATACTCATCCCTACAAGTTATTTTCCCATATATGTCATGTCTTATACAGATGATGGAAAATTCCACAGAGTCCTTGGTGGACTAGGATAAGGTTGAGATTAGTTTCGGATACACGGACTAAGGTGTATACCAATGGTGAATTAACATCTGTCCCCTCCTTCAATGTAGGTCATACATTATTTTCCATTTTTTGGTTGGATTGTATTTCAACTCTTTTTATTAAATCCTGTAATTTTTGTTGTTAAATTCCTAGACACACCTCTAATGGTTTGGAGGAATTCAATATGTAATGCTAATATTTTGATGGCTATATTAGTGTTCAATGATTTTTCCTATGGTTTGAGTTCATATCATAATCTTTTAAGGTAGTGATCTTTTGGGATGTAGGGTTAGATGCACCCAACCATAGTAGGTGTGTTATGAAAGTCTCATCTCAAGAGGAACTGTCATTCAGAGGTACCACAATGATATCCCATTACTCCAAGAAATTGAATATGATTTTTTTGGGTATATACATATCACATTGCATTTTCTTAACATTCATGCTATAGTTAGAGAGGCAGTCGACAAATAGCCTGGGCAGAAGAAGGAACTGGAGAAAGGAGGTCTGTATAGCACTAATATGATAGAGGAGATCTAGGAGAAACATGAGGTGGATGGAAATTTGGTTTGATTCTACTAATTATACCCATAAGTAGACCACTCCTATATTGGGATGTTGGTGGTAAGAATATTTTATAGTTGTAGTCACTAGTGTATTTTTACTAGGACCCTCCAAGAGTGTTTGGAGGTATGTTATATGTTCGTTATACTTTTCTTGTAGTAATATTAGAAATAAGTACAAGAAACTAATTTTCCTAATTTTTTCAATTATTTTCTAGGTATATAGTAGGAGTTGGTAGAGCCCTAGTTTAGTGATTCTTAGTATGAATTTGTACCTGCAAGGAAGATGAACAATTCCAACATCAGGATGTGTTCTTGATAGGCGATCCAAAAACATGTGGGCCAGTCAGTGACTCCTAATGTGGTTACTATATAGGTGTTGTAGATGGGGTCCTTTTAATTGTGTGTTTGAGGATTTTTTTAATGTGATATGGTGTCATAGAAATCTTTTTTTTAGTGAACTTGTGTGAAATGAAAAGGGTTTTTTCCAAGCAATAGGATCTCATAGAGGTTTCGATTGTGGTTCTAGGTACGAGTTTGTGGAAAGTGAGGGAGAGTTATTCAATATCCTTTAGATGTTCATGATAGAATTTATGTTCACTAACTTTAATTTAATATTTATTATGTTAATTTGGGTAAAAACCTATGATATTCCATAGTAATTTTAGATAAACCTTGGTTATGTAATCTAAATTAACTGTTCAACCACTTTTGCCAATAATGATTTCTGCACATTCTGGTGCCCCTATCCTTGAGGTTGAAAAAGTCTTTCAAGCATCTACTACTGCTCTCACAGTGCAGAGAAACAACATGTTTTTGAACCTATTGTTGGCCCTAGTGTTGAGGTGCAACAACCATAATCACATGCCATTGCTACTATTTCAAATGAACATATTGATGATGTTGATATCAATGAAATGGTCAGGGATAAATGACCGACATTGTAGAAAAAACATTTGCGTCATAGTTTTATGGTGTTAGCCCATGTTCTTAAGTAGAAAAGAAATGGCATAAAATTTCATGTCAGATTGAATGCATAAGGACAACATGTGAATACCAACAAGGCTATGTTTAGTAGTAACACTAGAATTTTCACTCAGAAATGTGTGCCGATTAACATCGATTCATGGCACCATGTTTTGTCTGAGATGAAGGTTTTGATCTAGGAGAAAATTATGGTTACATTATGATATTATTTCTTTAATTTTTTAGAAAATAAAATAATGAAATATTGTCATACTCTTCTCAATCCCTTGAAGAGTACATTTATAGTAGATGATTCACCCAAGAATTATGTACTAAGGCTTGTAGGAAGGATTCATCGATGTTTTCTCACTATTCTAAAAAAATATCACTTGATAGAATCCAAAGGTAAAATAAACCCACACCCACCCCTTTTCTATGCTCACCTGATATCCCAAGAAGCATGGGATTCATTTATTGCCCACCATGGGGATGAGAAGTTTCAAGTACATTATGGCTAATAATACGTTCTTTGACGATACATGTATTCATCACTTTGATTATCAATATTTCATATATGAAATAACAACTCAGTACTGAAAATAAGGAATGTGAATCAAAACCAACATACCCCTATCGTAAAGAAAGTATGGGGTATGGTTCACTACAAAAGAAAATGTCACGTATATTAAATTTACAGTAACATTGTTAGGTGCCGAGAAACAACATCATAATTATATTTATATATTTATTTATAGATTGATGAGTCTGAAGGTAGAGACACTTCCATCCCACGTCATATGCTATGGAAGGAGGAACCAGTGAATATGGAATGGAATCTAGTATATGAAAACACAAAAAAAGTGTTCGAAATATTTGTATGTATGACATGATAAAAAGGTTTGTTTTAAATGGATATTAAATAATAATTATTACTTATTTTTATATATCTGATAGTCATAGAAATCAGCTACTCCTATAGAAGATGCCGACCTATTATCGACGGCTTTGAAGTGGCCAGAACAGTATGGTCGTGTTTGAGGTGCGGGGTTTGGGGTGACACCCATAATATATTTTGATAAAAAAAACAAATGATAGTAATGAAGAAATGAAAAATATTAACAAAATACTAGAAACTCTTGAAGAATGCTTTCAATAGCAGGGAGAGTTGCTAGAAACTTTTATGGGTTGGAAGCAAGGAGAAGACATAACTCAGAAACAACCAGCACATAATGACCCTTCCCCACCCCCACCAGCATTGAGACAAGACATTCCCCTCAAAGAGCTTTCGTATCCTTGGTAATAAATATTCTAATAATTTTTTCCATGAAATTTGAATTAGAAAAGCACTAATACTTTTTCTTTACAGATCTTCTACAAGGTGATAATAACAATGATTTATATCTGTCAACACCCACCTATCACTTTGTAGCGAGGGCTACGATTTTCCACATCCCAGAGGACAAGCTGCATAATAGACCACTTCCAAAAGATCATCTGAAAGTGACGATTACTATAGCTCATGATCTAAATGTAGAGATACCTATTCCACATGATGATAATCATATTCATACAGTTGAAATGGAAATTGGTACATTCATTTCATGGCTGTCACAACTTGTAATAGTACATGTGGACAAAGATGTATTTATTTCTATTTTTTCAAGCTAAACTTTTAACAATTAATGAAAAAAAGGTTTGAACCAATGAATATTATTATAGATGGAGAAAGGGAAGGGGTGATAAGAAATATGGGATGAAAATAATCTAATGGATCAACCAAATGATACTAAAGAGATACTGAAAGCACAATAAGACTGCCTATTCTCTATCTAGATTAACTAGAATTGAAGACTCATGTGGATATAAAGCTAAAAAGTGGAAGTAGTTATATAGTGGTTTTTGAAAAGAATATATACGAAGAGAAAATTCAAGATTTTGTTGCTTCTAAAAATGTAAATGAGATCCTTGAATATGGTTGGATGGGAATCATAGTTGTAAATGTATATATGAGGTATGTTGTCATTAATAAATTTTCTAAAAGCTGATATAATGTGATAATTATCAATAAATGAATTTTATATTATTGGGCGGAATATATATGAAAAATAGTTGAAGGAATTTTCCTATGAGACAAAAATAGGACTCTTTAGAAGTTATACCACATCAACACATCTAAAAAAATTAGATCCATCAAAAAAGGATAAAATAGTGAAAGGCTTGCTGAAAAAATTTGAAAGAAATATTACGTATGACAGACACTTCCTAATACAAACCATACAGGGGTAAAACTCTATGATTAAAGAATATCAATTATATTTTCACTTCTTTTATTATTTATTATTTTTTGTGTTTTTCAGAAACATTATCTTCTAATTGTGGTGAACTTGGATACTCCAAAGATTTATTTTTAGGATTCAATGCAAGAATATCCAACAAACTGACCACACATGATATTGTTTGTGAATCTGTAAGACACTACATCCTACGTTTTAGGTCTAAACTTCAAGTAATATAATTTATATTATCTTTTACTAAGTTTTATGTTATAAAAGGGCGGTGTATCAATATTTTCTAGAAAATGAATGAGGACAGGGGCTAAGCATAAGGAGGAGAGCAAGTACTATGTTTGGAAAAATATCAGGGTGTGTATAATAAAATTTCACATTCCAAATACATATCAAAACAAGTTACTTATTCTCTTAATGACCAAAGTTTTTTTCTAGTTTCCAAAACAAAGAAAATCTAATGATTGAGGTTATTATGTTTGTAAATTTACGATATAGATCAGTTTCCATCAACAAACTAGCATCCATGAAGAAGAATTTTCAAAAACAACAACAATTTACTTTAAATAAATTTTGATTATTTTTTTATATATTTTATAGTTCTACTCTGAATTTTGAAAACACTCATATTAACAAGATGATATAAATATGTTTAGAAACATGTGGGCCACATACTTGATGGAATATTCTACACAAATAGCATGAAGATCTGACATGGGGACATGAACAATTGGCAAACATTTTTGAGAGGGGTTAAGAAGATCAAAAGATAAAACATTTTTTATGTTAAGGTTTGTAGGAAAGTTGTAATTGTTATTAAATAAAACATCCTCTCGCTAAGGATTCATTTGTCTATTTTAACATATTAAATGCACCAACGACATGCAAGAATGATGAACCACTTTTCTTTGGGCCTTGGATAGGAAAAACCAGTAAAATCACCAAAATACCTTCATATCCGACCAAACGCATTCATATTGTGTTGATAAATTAGGAGAAAAAACCATCTGTCATATGTGACATGTACGAGTCAACCCCATCTAAATCTGAGGCACGGTGTGGCCGGTATCACCCAAAGTGTCTCTCTTTTGTTTAAAATGGATAGAATTATAATTGAAAACAAAAACTGACGTACGAAAAACCAAATAAACGCATTCAGATTGTGTAGATACTTTTGGATAACAATACATGGGTCATTTGTGACGTGTAAGAGTCAACCCTTCTTGAATCTGAGTCATTGTGTGTCTGGTTTCACTCCAAGTGTCTCTCTTTTGTTTAAAATGGACATAATTTTAAGTGAAAACAACAAATGATGTACGGAAAACTGACCAAATGCATTAGGATTGTGTTGATAAATTAGGATAAAGATACATGTTTCATTTTTGATGTGTAATATTCAACCCCGCCTCAATCTGAGGCACGATGTGACTAGTATCACTCAAAGTGTCACTCTTTTTTTAAAATGGATAGAAATTTAAGTGAAAACAACAACTGACATACATAAAACCAAACAAATGAATTTGGATTGTGTTGATACTTTAGTTGAACGATCCATGGGATATTTTTAACATGTAAGAGTCGACCCCACCTCAATATAAGGCATAGTGTGGCCGATATCACTCAATGTGTCTCTCTTTTGTTTAAAATGGACATAATTTTAAGTGAAAACAACAACTTACAATTGGAAACCCAACCAACCACCTTCAAATTGTGTCGATACTTTAAGATAATGATAACTAGGTCATTTGTGACGTGTACAAGTCAACCCTGCCTCAATTCGAGGTATGGGGTGGCTGGTATCACTCAAATTATCTCTCTTTTGTTTAAAATGGATAGAATTTTAAGTGAAAACAACAACTAACGTAGGAAAAACTGACCTACATAATTAGTATTGCATTGATACATTATAAGAAAAATCCATTGGTCATGTGTGATGTGAAAGAGTCAACCCCGCAAAGTTATAAGGCCCGGTGTGGCTGATATACACTACTGGAAAAACGGCCTATACCCACGGTTCAAAACCGTGGGTATAGCCCAAAAAACCATGGGTATAGCCTATACCCACGGTTTTGGGAATCGTGGGATGGAACAACGTCGGTATAGGTCCCCAGCCTATACCCACGGTTTTGGAAAACCGTGGGTATAGGTGTCCTACCACCATGTCACCGAAATATATCCAATTTCCACAGTGTCAACGGCTTTTACCCACGGTTTCAAAACCGTGGGTATAGGTCCTAAAATAATGCAGGCGCCGAGTTTCGATCCCGCAACCTGTTCGCTGCAAACACCGCGTCTAACCACTACCCTAACTTCACATATATGTATATATATATATATTTAGTTAAATATAGTTATAAAAACTGTGGGTATAGAGGGATGAACCGTGGGAATAGGGTTCCCGCAAAAAAAAATTCCTTCCCGCGGAAAAAAAAATTCCCGCGCACAGAAAAGTGACCTATACCCACGGTTTTTCATAACCGTGGGTATAGATATTTTATCCCAGACCTATCACCATGGTTTTCCCAAAAACCATGGGGATAGGGACCCCTATACCCACGGTTTTGTGAATCCCTGGGTATAGGTGACTTTTCAGGACCTATCCCCAAGGTTTTCCAAAACCGTGGGGATAGACCCCCCTATACCCACGGTTTTGGCAAACCGTGGGTATTGGTCATGAAAAGTCACCTATAACCACGGTTTTCCAAAACCGTGGGTGTAGGGGGGGTCTATCCCCATGGTTTTGGGGAAAACCGTGGGGATAGGACCATTTTCCAGTAGTGATAACTCAATGTGTATCTCTTTTGTTTAAAATGGACAGGATTTTTAGTGAAAACAACAACTAACATACAAAAAACTGACCAAATGCATTTTTATTGTGCTGATACATTATGAGAATGATACATGGGTCATGTGTGATGTGTATGACTCAACCGTACCTCAATATGAGGCACATTATGGTCGGTATCACTCAAAGTGTCTCTCTTTTGTTTAAAATGGACAGAATTTAAAGTGAAAAGAACAACTGACATATGGAAAACTGACCAAATGCATTTGATTGTGTTGATACTTTAGGAGAATGATCTATGGGTCATGTGTGATGTGTATTAGTAAACCCCCTCACAATAAAAGGCACAGTGTGGTCGGTATCCCTCAAAGACTCTCTCTTTGTTTAAAATGGACAGAATTTTAAAAAAACAACGGACGTACAGAAAACTGACCAAACGCATTCAGATTGTGATGATACTTTAGGAGAACCATACATTGGTCATTTGGGACGTTTATGAGTCAACCCCACCTCAATATGAGGCATGGTGTGGCCGTTAGCACTCAACGTGTCTCACTTTTGTTTAAAATGGATAGAATTTTTGGAGAAAACAACAACTGACATACGGAAAACTGACCAAATGCATTCGGATTGATGTATGGAAAACTGACCCCCCTGGACACCCCAAAAGACATACTGCCCCCCCCCCCAGACACCCCCCACCCCCTGGATGGACCCCATGGATGCCCCCACCCCCGTGACACCCACACTGCCCATGGACAGCCACCCCACCCCGCTAGACACCACCCCACCCCCCTTGGACAACCCCCCAACCCCCTGGACTACCCCCACCCCTGGACCCAAACCCACCCCCTGGACACCCCCACCCCTTGGACACCCTCAACCATAGAAATCCCCCCAACCCCTAGACACCACCCCACCCACCTTGACACCACCCCACCCCTTGACACCCCCATTGACATCACCCCCCACCCTAGACAGCCCCCCCCCCCCACCCCACTCCACCCCCTGGACACTCCCAACCCTGAGACAGCCCCCCACCCCTCCTAGACACCGCCACACCACCTGGACACCCCCAACACCAGGACACCCCCACCCCCTTGGATAGCCATCCCTGCCCCTTAGAAACCACCCCACCCCTGGACACCCCCTGGACACTCGCACCCCTTCGATACCCCCACCCCTAGAAATCCCTCAACCTCCTGGACACCACCCACCCCCCTGGACACCCCCATGGAACCCCCCACCTCACACCACCCTGGACACCCCCACACTCCTAGACACCCCAACCCCTTGGACGGCCCCCCACCCCCTAGATGGCCTTTTCCCCTCCTAGACACCACCCGACTACCTAGACACCCCCACCCCCCACCCACCCCCACCCTCATGGACAGCCACCCCATCCCCTGGACACCACCCCACCCTCCTTGGACAACCCCCACCCCCCATCCTCCTGGACATCCCCCACCCCCTGGACACCACCCCACCCCCGAGACACCCCCACCACCCCATGGACACCCCACCCCCTGGAAGGCCCTCTCCGAACCCTCTGGATACCACCCCACCCCCTAGACACCACTATGGACACCCCCCCCCCCCCCACCCTAGACTCCCCAACCCCCTGGACACCCCCACACCCACGGACAGCCACCCCCACCCCTGTACACCACTCCACCCCCTTGGATAGCCCCCCAACCTCCTGGACCACACCCACCCCCTTTGGACACCACCCCACCCCATAGACACTCCACCTCCCTAAACACCACCATGGAAAGCACCCCCCCCCCAGACAACCCCATCCCTTCAGACACCCACACCCCCGGGACACCTCCTACCCCCTTGGACAACCAACCCAATCCCATGATCATCCCCCAACCCCCGGAATTCTGAATTTAATTCTTTATATATTTAATTAACTTATGAATTATGCGTTAATGGTGTATGGGGATACTTGTGGTATAGGTATACTTGTAGTATGTGTATAATTTCTGTAATTACATTATAAATTATGTGTTAATTTTTCATGGGTATACTTGTTGATATACTGATTTTATTGCAAGTCTTGTTTGAGTGTGCTGCTGTGGAATTTTAAGTTACAGTAGGCATGGCATTTATTAGTTCTTTTTTAGTGCTTCTAAAGGGAGCCTTTATCAACTCTTTTTGAGTGCTGATAATGGCTCCCTTTATCAGCACTGATCTTTAAAACTCTTTTTTTAGCGCTGTTAAAGCCCATATTGAGTGCTGATAAAGCCCATTTTTGTAGTAGTAAGCTAAAGGTAGCCTAATCGTAGGTCTATTGTAGAGAACCATTAAGATCCATGCTGCTGGTCAAACAATTCATTGATCCTATAAATGGGAATATATTCTTCATATTCACTTCATTATAGTTCCTTTAATCTATATATAACTGAAAACTGACATCCACCATATTTATTAAAAACACTTCAACACCCCAGGGAGATGTTCTCAATAAAATTAAACCCTTCACCTACAATTCCACGAACTCTAAATTCAATTCCTTCATCTCAATTAGTTTTATGTGATATGGAAGAATCAAAATAGGTTTCTCTCATGTCTTTATTTTGATCTCAATTTAAATCCCTATGTTTGAATAGTGTCTAATGAAATCTTCTTGAAAAAAATCTTTATAATGCTCTCTTACATGATGAAAAGTGGTTGAGGATACTTCTTTCTCTTTCAAAAGAAAAAAACTTATTAACTACACCATAATATCTCTCAAATAACCTATTTATAGACTTATTATTCCAAATCTATAATCGCAGTAGTCAGTTAAAATAAAATTTTCATCCTAGGGCATTGAAAAAGATACTCTTCCCCTATATGATTTCATGTGTACTCGGTAACAGGTCAACATGTCCATGCTAAAAACACATTGAAATAAGTAGTATCAGGAATAATGAAATCCAATATATTTCCACAAATAGAAATTAACATGGGACATTCATGAAAAATATAAAAAATATACCTTCTATATCAAGGGTGTGTAAGGGGAAAACAAAACTGATGTTACTTTGATCAGAAATTTATAGCACCAACTTTAGCAGATAAGAAAAATCATAAAACACTATATATAAAAGGAGAAGATGGAATATTAGTAATAAAGACTACTCCTTGAATAGTAGAGGGCCCCTTTATACCATTTATAGGATTCTGTTCTAGTTTTTACATCCTTCTAGTATTACATCCATGGAATTTTCCCTGAGGCCCTTGACTTACATAATTCATCGAAGTATAAGGTATCTCTATCCTCAAATGAGGTCTTGGACCCCGATTCCAATATGACCTCCCTGGACTCATCCAATATTATAAAATAAAATAAAATTCCAAATATTTACTAGAATTCCATATCAGTGACACTCCATAGATTTTTTCCCATAAGTCTTACTGAGGTTCCTTTTTTTACCATAATTAAAATGCTTGAACGAACCACCTACTATAAATGGAGATGAAGAAATCTTACTCTGGTCCACCTACTTAATTCAACCTTAGAAAGACTCGTCTACCATCCCCTTTATACTTATAAAATAGTTACCCAAATCATCACTCATATTTCCACTAATAATATCATTAAAATCTAAATTAAGACTCTTATTCATGTCCTCCTCTAGTCCCTTCACAAAATCCAGGGCCATATAATGCACTTTTGAGCATGTCATCAAGTCAAATCCTCTGAATCTAAACCTCATTTATGATATAACTCTAATATCATACTACATAGCCTTTTAGACCACATTTCTAGAAAAGAGAGGGGTAAAGAGAAGCAACTCTATGAAATGAGAATAATGGGAATATGTTATCATCATTTCTTATTATAGCTCCATGAACTTATGATTTTAGTAAAAATTAAGGATATCAGAAAATAACTCTATAAATAACAAGTCCTTAAATGTTTCCCTTGTAAGACCCTCATTCCAACATGATTGGTTCATGATACCCAACAATATCATGTCGGGTTCGTAAAGTATAAACATGCCCAACTTTAACTATCGATTCTCTAATGTCTCTACTAGGTTGAATATTCCCTAGATTTATTATAGTCCTTATCATCTTGAGGACTCCCGGTATCCTTGAAGCCTAGTGGATGATAAAGGTAATGGTCCTAGAAAAAATTGTTCATTTTCCTATGTACCCATCCACATTAAACAATATATTACTGTAAGACTTCATAAAGTAATGGTTCCACTTCTTAGACCACTAGAGCATGTGTGAGAGAATTCTCATGTACATCCCCTTCAATAATTGGAGGTGGAATACATAAGCCCTCCTTAGAGGGTTCATTATGATTTTCTTTATCAGTATTTCCCATCAATCTCTTAGAATGAAACATTATCTAAAATGATATAATATATATTATAATTTTTATAATAGTCCTCGTAAGGTTCCATAAAAGATATTCATAGGAACAAAAATGCATTTCTATAGGATTATAATCCAAGGAGGCTTCCCAAAATTATAGAATATTTTCATCTTGGTACTACCTGAGGATCAATCCAATTCCTTTATACCGAAAAATTATTCATGGTTTTATACAAATACTAATAATTATTATCAATTCCACATAATTAAAATAAATACTTAGTACATCTCATAATTATAAACAATAGATCATGATATTTTTTTTAATAAACCACTATGGAAAATAATAAAAAAATATAAATAACATGTGATCATACATGTCAAGTCATACTGTATGAATGCACCCTAATCCTAGGAACCATAAAAATAGAATATACTTAGGATCAATATAAAACCATAAATCTATACGTGTAATAGTAGTCTCATCATAAAAAAATTAGAGGTTATCTATATAATTGATACTCAAAAAATTACATGACTCCCCTATTTGTTTTCCACACAACCTACCTAAATTCTACCATAACCCAATATAGGTAAGAATAAATTAAAAATAAACCACATTCATAAAACATGGTAATTCCTTAAACTTAATCACCCAGTTCGGGCCAAAGTGACACATGAACTCATGCATGCCTCCCCTTATGAAAGTGGTTTTTAACTAACATTGAATGTTTGAAATATTTTTTTGTCAAGACTATACCCTCGGTATCAATATCCATACACTATAATCATATAAACATATTAATAACTATACTAGAATAACATAGTAGAAATAGAAAATAATAAAGTCTATAAAGGATGTCAGGTCAGGTAACATAGAATCTTCAAAACAAAATCCATGGGCCCCAAAAATGGAATGTTAAGAAATATATAATAAAGAAATAAAAAAATAACAAATGAAACTACAAAATATTCCCAAGTCTACCCTTTTACTACCTCCATCACTATGTACTATCTCCTCATCTCCCTATTGATGGTCCATTTCGCATCCCTAGATCACTGAACATGAAATCTACACTTTCATTGACATTTGCATACATGGTGTGAATATAAACCCAAAAATACACCACTAGTGTTTCCTTAAAAAAGTGCATTTAAACAATGAGTTTATGATAAAACATGAAAATAATTCCTAAATAAACAATCAACTACACGCGTTTTGGGTCATAAAGCACTAACCATACTACCACAAACCTTATCCCCACCTACATTAGCACTATACCAGTAAGGATTAAATTTTTAGTCCCCACATATATTAGAACATTCCACTTGGTTCAATCATCATTTTAGAATCCTATTACCATATGTCATATGATTGTGTCCCACCGCTAAAAAACTCATCATGCCCCGCCCTAAGGCGGTCCTCTTGAAAGAACAACTAAAAAACCACCTAAAGGTTGATGTCCATTCTCACATGATGGTATGTCTACTTGAAATCCTTGATAATTTTGAACATAATCACTCTTTCATGGAATTTCCCCCATGTTGGTATTTTGAAACATTGTATTCACTTCACTCGTGTGTGACTTTACTCATGCATCGGATAAATATGATTATGACATCAAATTATACCGTCATGAAATCCCAAGTCCTTAGTATTTGTCTCAACACCAACACTCTCCCTAAAATGATCCATTTAACTAATTTTGATAAACACAATTATCTTTTTACTTGAATCAAGTTCCATAGACTATGAAATTCCCACAATAAATTTATATTATAGAAAGATCATTTGGTCACATCAATGATGGTTCTCATAATAATATACAGATACACCAAAATAAACACAAATCAGTCATGGGTCATAAGTTACACAAGAACACACCATCATATTATGAAAAAACATATACAAGGCCCCTATATTTTATGGAACTTCTTATATCAATAATTTTTATTCCAAACAGTAATGGAAACCATTATTCATAACCTGAATCAATATTTCATTATAAGTATCCATAGAACGAATCCCCAAACATCACAAAACTAATCCAAGAAGACAATTAAATAATGAATTGATGAAAAATTCATAAAACTAATTCAACTTATCAATCATGATCTATCATGAATTTTAAATCTATATAATCTCAAGGAAAAGATATTAATTCTCTATATCGGGTGTTTACCCAACCAATAACTAAGAATACTCAATTAGATAATGATAGATTCCATATATCTATCAAAATTAGATTATATCTTTCATTTAACATAACAAAAAAAGAGTGTGTATAGTATATATGTGAAGAACGAAGGTAGAATAACCCTTTACCTTAAATCCACACCATTCAACCTTCTAGAACCACCAAATATAGAGTGTGGAGGAAGATAAGATTCTATTAATCACCATCGAGTCCCTAGGTTCAAGATCCCTAATTGTACAAGGAAGAATGAATATTTTTAAGGAGGTTTTGTTTTAAATCGAAATATTTATATTAACTAAAACACTTTGCATTGTTTTGTGACACTTTATTCTAATACATGAGCCAACTGAGTGAGGATTTATGCCACTTCTGGGAAACTACATGGTTTGCCCATATGATTTGGTAAACCATGTTCTAACCATTATTTTCACCTATAACCTATATCTGATGGTCTTCTAAGAAAATTTATCTAGTTATCTCTAAATCTAAACCAACCATGCACAACCCTTTATCCTTCTCTAACAAGTTGTGAAATTTCATGTACATATCTTCCTAGTTTCCCTTAGCCTTTAACCAACTGTGCACTGATATAGAGGAATCTAAAACCCAAAAAAAATAATCAAAATATCCTAAGACTTCACATAAGAAAATCATGACTAAAAACTCTAAATTAGGTATTAAAATAATGCTTAAAGTACCTCAAGTGTCCAACATGTTATAATTCTAATTTATAGTATTTTATATATATGTTTTTACTCTTATTGTGTATCCTAGGGGTGATTTGGTCATGTTATTGAAGGAGGATGGTAGTCTATGATTGGGTATAAATTATAATAACTTGAATCAAGTTGAAGAAAAGAACCATTATGTTATTCCATGATTGATGATCGATTTTATTAGTTGAAGGGATCCAACCAGTTCTTCATGGTAAATTTCAAATCAATGTATCATGAAATGTTGGTGAAGGATGGAGATATTTTGAGGGATTCCTTTTGGTTTTATTATAAGCACTATGATTTTTTTTAATTCTATTTTGTGTCACTAAAACTCCATTCATGTTCATGGGATTGATGAACTCTATGTTTTATGAATTCATTAACTAATTTTTGGTGTTGTTTATTGATGAAATAATTATATATTCTAAGTCAAATGAAGAGTATACATATCTATTCTGAGCAATTTTGAAGGTATTTTTTCATACTCAATTGTATGTGAAGAATTCAAAATTTATATTCTGGACCCATGATTTTTATTTCATGGGTATGTAATTTATTAGTTGGAAGTATATATATATATAATGAATATTTGGGTGATTATTTATTAGTTGGACCCTTATAATTTTGTATAAGTTAACATTTTACTAGATCTCATAGGCTATTAAAAGAGGTTCATGCTCTATTTCTCTTAGATTTCCACTCATATAATAGTTGTGGCTAGGAAAAGTTAGGATTTATGATGAACTAACAAGTGTAAAATAGCCTTTGAGTATATAAATGAGAAGATACTGAGTCCTCCATTTCTTTTCTTTCTAGATGAATGTGTTATTTTTGAGGTTTTTTTAAGGCTTCACGCCTTGGATTGGGTTGTGCTCTCTTGTAGTAGGGAGTTGTCTTATTCAATGGGTCCTATAGTTGTTTCACCATGAACATAAATACTCTACCTCTGATCTCAATGCTGTTATTATTGTGTTTTCCTTGATGTTTTGGTGATTCTATCTCATCAGTGAGTGTTTTCTGGTCTTCTTGGAGTAAAATAGATTGATATATATTTTTTACTAGCAATAATTGAACTTTTGATTGTATCAATGGATGAAATTCTTATAGGATCATGGATTTTATTATTTCTACACACCATGAGATTGTAATGTTGTCATAAATGTGATGGGAAAAGTCACATGGAGATGTTGTTCATGATTCAGTGTATTCTTGGAAATTGATTTAGGATACCATAGTGATGCACCTTAATATGGGAAATGTTGATGGTAGGTGATATCTCTACCAAATGCATGAGGTTTTTCTTCATGAGTTCCACATATCACTCTTGTAAGTGCATCCTAGTGTGGATAATATGTATCATTCTTCATGAATTCATTTATAGTGGATTTAGATGAAGATATCAATATCAATTTTTATATCCTAGTGTTTAGTCTATCAGGATATTAAGGATGAGAATCACATTCTTCCTGTGTTTCTTGAACCACTATATATCCATTATTAAAATTGAGAAGAAAATTTGAAATATTTTGTGACTGGTATACTATGATATTAGAGTGGATAAGATTATATTTGGGGTATAATAGATCATTTGATAAATTCATCTCACTTATTGGTGACTAAGGACTCAATATCAATATATTTATAGCAAATAATGTATTCGGAGGATATTGGGAATCACCTTGTGGTTTGTGGATTATCATCTCTAATTTTGATCCTTGTTAGATGTCTTGAGTATAGATAGGTATCCTAAAATCTTTTGGTTGTTTTTTATGCCTTAAAAAACCTTTTCCCACACACAGATATTCAGAGAGAGTAGACTATCAATAATTTGAAATACATGTTACACTATTGTGTTTTGGATTTCAACGGTTCATGGGTAATGAACTTACCCTGGTTGAGTTTTCCTATAATAATATTAATCAATTTACCACATTAATTTATTAATTAAAAGAGTTTTATATCTAACCTTTTAGATATATATTAATTTTACAAATTTTGTAGATAAAATTTTCTCAAACCAGAATTAATGTATAGCTTGATAGATAATGTGCAGTCAACTCACAAGTAGATTAAAGAATATCAATATCATCATAAGTCTTATTCATATCATAGATGGAGGATTTAAGAGTTTTAAATTAGATATCATGTAATATAAAATGTATTTTCTCAGCATGGTTAGAAAATTTTTAATTATCGTTGAAATATTTCTCCCAAATTTTTTGTCCTTTAATGGTTTTGGAGAACATTGGTGATGTTTCATGTCAATTAAAACATCCTAGATTGATGTATTAGATTCAAGATTTTTTCCACATGTTTCTACTTTATCAATGACTTCATGATAACTCCCATGACATTTAATGGGTAATTTTTTATTCTGAATATGATTTTATTCATGTAATAGCATATTGAGATTTAGGACCATTAGGAGGAGGTATTGTGTTACTGTGTTATTCGATTGGTTTGTGTCTTGTAAAGACAAAATGGTATAGAAGAGTGTACTTTAATGTTGTTTATATATATAAACTTAATATAACAAGTTGTATAATGTTTGATTTTTTTGAGATGATATATATATATATATATCTGACTTCGGATTGATTGATGACATCTTGATTATGCTCTGTGATTTTTTCTTCTTTGGTGATGAGTTGGTAGGTATTTTAATATAGTGAGTACCCTAAGAAGATTTTCATGATGTTTTTATACTATATTTGTTTCTTCAGGGTTTTAGTATTGATTCTATATAAATATAATCATTTGAGAGTTATTTGATGTGAGGGATTTATTTTCTCGAACCCTTTATAATATTTCATGTGCATAAGGAGTCTAGGGGTATTTTGTGTTGGTCGTGGAGGTTTAAAAAATATTTTTCCCTTAAGAGGAGATTTAAATGGAAAAAGGTGAGTCACAAAATGATGGAATGAGTAACATCATGAGTTATCATTGGAAATATGTTTCGAGTGTGAGAACGTGTCACGTATTGGGGTTGAGGGTAGTGATAGTTCAATACAAAATAATTTTAGATTTGAATACTGGTCATGGTGTGACTACAATTGGTTATATATTGATGAGTTTTGAGGATATTTTGGAAAACTAAAGGACCTTACATATTAAATTAATAAAATTACATATGAATTAATACCCTTAATTATTTATTCTTAGACTTCCCTAGTCATGGTGTGAAGGGTGTCATCACACCATGAGGACTTAGAGGTAATGTTCCTTGGTTATTCCATTTTACGATTTGTTACACCAGGGTATATATAAAACATCATATTATTTTTTTAGATTTGGTCGGGATGTAGAATAACTATGGGAGTCAAATTATAATTTTTTGTGGTTTCAAAATTTCAACATGAAATTAATAGAAAAGCCATGAACCTCATTGTATCTATTTAATGAATGGCCATTTACTACAAGTAATAAGGGGATCAATATGAGGAGATAATTTCATGCTATCCAGATCTATCCCTATTGCGGCATGATGAGTCACTTTCATGCCATGACTATAGGGGTTTCTATAATTCTCTATAAATTTTTTGTGTATCTCAAATCTATTTAATTCCATCAGCAATCTCTCAAACTCTAGACACCTATTGCATAATCTTGGACGAATCTATTCCTTTTTATTGGTCCTTAGAAAATTATTTATGTAATGAATGCCTTCGATCCAAGGTATTCCTCTATACATATTTTCTTTTCTATTTTCTACTCTCATTATATCATTCCAAACCTTATTAGCTATATATATCAATTTAATTGGTATGTAATCAATGATTGATAAAGGATATATGATGGGAATATTACTTTATATTTCATAGGTTCCTTATCAAGTTTTTTATAGTGTTCTTCATTCATCATTACATTCTCATTCGGTAAATGTTGAAGCTTTATATAGAGGATTATAATTCATGAATTCTCTTATTTGTTTTGGTCTAAATATGGGATTAACATGATTTATTTTTCTAACGTATAAATTGTTGGGATTTACAAAATGAAGATAATGATTTTATATTATAGAAATTATGGGATGATTGTGTGGATCCAAATTTGTTTTTCTAATTCTTCATGTCAATTATAAAAATTATTATTATTATTTTCTCATGATGTTTCATGTACAATGTAATATAATATTTTCATTATTATAAATTCTTTCATGTAATATTCATCATTCTTAAAACTGGTTAATAAATTTAAAGATAGTAAGAAAATTGAATAATTAGTGGGCCATGAATTATAGTTGTCTTTCATTCTTATTAACATTTAATATGATAATGTGTTTCTTCATGAGCATTATGTTTATGATTTATTTATACTATTATCCTCAAATTACAAGGTTTTTTATTCTTTGATACTATCTCATTGTGAATTTAATTAATTATTTTGAAAAATAATGATAAATTTTTTAGAATTTCAATGGTTTACTATATTCAGATATTTATTTATAACCCTCTAAGAAATTATTAAGGTATTATGGATTTGTCCCTAACTTTTTTGCAACTAGAATTATGATTTTTTCCCACATATATCTTTTAATTTTAAAATCCTTATTTATTTTTATTTAAAACTTGTTTCCAGGTTGGTTTATATGGAATGATATTATTTATGATTATAATATTGTGGTGGTATTTTGATGTGATTGATGGTGGTATAATATGGATGGAGAGTAAAAGTGCATGGATTGATGTTGGTATGGTTGTTGTAGGTTGGACTTATTTCTTTATTATTGTGTTCATATTTATATTTATTGATTTCATACTATTTTTTATGATTACTTAATCCCATAGGGGTTATCCTTCCTTTAGTAGATATAGTATAGTCATAGTGCTTGAGATCATCGATGGTAATAATTTTTGAATTAATTAAGGGAAAGATGATTCTTGGACCTTGTTAATGATTATAACATGATAACAAAAGTAAAACATGGATTGTTTTGGGTATTATTTTTAAATGGGAGCAGTTAAGAAACCAATATTATAATATTGAACTAAACCACCTTCAATTTATATGCTCAATATATTATAGTATAATTAACGATAATGTATTTTAATATTATTGTTAATTGATTTATACTAAATTAATTATGATTAATGTTAATAATGAACCTTGATGCTCATATTTATTTAAGATTATTATCTTTATAGTACTTCATGATAATATTTGGGATATCATGTGGTATGTTATTTATAGAATGAATCTTGGATTAGTTAGTTTCCCCAGGAAATATTTCATATTATACTCATTATGATCTATTATTTCTTTTTCTCCACCACCCGAGTTAGTTAGAAAAATTAATGCCCAATTTTTCATTGGGTTCTGTGAGTCTTCCCAATATCTATATTTCAAAATATACAGATGTTTTTATACTCCCTATAGAGACCCAAGAATTTCATACCAAAATATTACATCATTATATATGAATATTAAATACATAACATTATGTTCCATTCCAAACCTATAAAGGTTTATTTTTTAATGAATAAGTACATAAACATCTTATTTAGGTACCTTATTCATAATCATTGATAACATTACTCTCAATTCATAACCTACCGTACATACACAACTTAAAACCATTCTTCATAACCAAGGGAAATGAAACATAAGAAATGGTGATCTCAGTTGATCAGTAAGGGTAAACTTGGTATATATCAATCAATGGTCTTATGAAATCATAATGTCAGAATATGGGTATGACACCATGACCATAAAATAAAATGTCCGTAAATAATATCTCATGGATCAGAAAAATAATTCATGAAATAAATCATTATTATTTTATGATACATGAATCATAAGAGTGAGGAATAATTATAAATTAATCATGAACCACAAATTCATATCATAAGAATAAAAAAAAATCTCAAGAGTTGGGACTATCATAGGAATAGAAATCAATCCATATTTCAAGGTTAACAATTGGGACCATAAAATCAAAGTGGATTTAGAATAAAAAAATATTTCTATTATCATAACATATCTGGCATCAACACCTACTTCCCAAAGAGGATCAAGTGTCCCAAACTATTTCCCCTAGTGGATCAACCACATCGACATGATTCCCATAAATATTTAACAATATATAAAACATTACTCAATGTAATTTAGGGATATATAATTACAGTACCAATAAAAACATATTCAAAAACATATATATGTGTTCCAAAATATCATAAAAATCATAATATTATCATAATGTAACCCATGTAAAGAACGCATGTTTTATAAACATTTCTTCATTTCATCATAACTTATGGAAAATAAATGATTTTCTTAAAATCTTCATCATTATAACAATAAAATAAATAGATAAGTAGTATGTATGATATAATTGGATCATATCCATAGTAAATAATATTTAACAACAAGGATTTTATCATAGATGAAAATTCTTTTAGAATCTCACTAGAATATTTCTTGAGGAAAATTCACTTTTCATTTTGAAATCACTTTTTTAAAATATAAAAATTTCTAATATATTATGGAAAAACATTTATTTCAAATTAAATATAGAATATTATAAAGGAATATTAAAAGTGTTGGGTGATCATGAGGGTGGGATATTATGTTCATTCAATGTAAGTTAAAACATACATTCCTTTCACATTTTTTTAAAAAATTCAAATTTTCATTTTTCAGAAGATATCAGGAGGATTATTTTAAAAAACTATAAAAAGAAAAACATGGGGAAAATTAATTTTTTTAATAATTGGAAAATAACAAAAAATATTCTTGAAATCATTTTAATGAAAACACTGAAATTGATGAAAAATATTCCAGATCAAATAGTAAAAGAAATTAATTACCTAGAAGACATTCTCTAGGTATATTGAGTACTTAATATGGGGGAAATGAAAGGAAAAGATGAATTGAAAAAATTACCATAGGAAAATAAAAATTCAATTAGATTTATCATTTAAGGAATATATAATTTCCCCAATGGAAATATAAGTATAAAAAATCCTGAATAAAATGGGATTGAGACATAAGTCCCCTACCTCAAGTATCATATTTCTTTGTATGTGTTAGAAAATATGGTATAATAAATATAAATTTATCATGAATTAATAATTTAAACATAATAATACATATAATATAATAAATTACTTACTTATAACATCTTATCACCTATTTATTAACAATTGGTTATTAAAATCACTATTTCAGCTTATAAATGCATTTTCATTCATGTTTTGGTTCGGTAGTCCGAGTCCTTAAAATTTGATCATGGTTCCAGAACATTCAAAACATCAATCATGATATATATAATATATATTCCATATATATATTTATATTCATTTAAAAAACCTATATATAGAAAGAAATTAATTACACCATTCATGGAGATGGTATGCCATAAGTATGCATAGACATTGTTTCCACTACTCGATGGATGGCACATAAGAATGGGAAAAAATAATTAACATATAAATGATCATTATTATATCATATATATTCATTAATTTTATCCCTTTTACTATCCATGTGAAATTGATGTGAATAACGAATCACATATCTCCACGGAGGTGGTGGTCCACACTTATGAACTAGCGATGTAATTATTTTACAAAGGATGAAAGAATTTGTTTAGTGGTTTCAAATTAATCATAATAAAATTTCTTTATATTTAATATTATGATTTAATTATTTTATATGTGATACCATATATTCATAGGAGGTATAATAAAGAATAAAATTGAACTTTCTCGGTTAAGAGTTATACCTCTTCATTGGGAAACCATCTTTGAATTGAACCTTAATCCTTGAAAGGATGGTATTTTGGAAAGTCCAAAAGAACTAAGCTTTTTTTATGAGATAAAATATGATATTAGGGTAGTTATTTTCTAATATAATGGGCTTAAACACTATTAACAATGAATAATGTGAGGTTCTCTTTTATAAGTGAGTGGAGGGTCACACATGGAATTACCTAAAGTATTAAAATAATATAAATTAATTATCATGTAAAAGTGGGTAAATTTTTTTTAATAATAAGTTAATTTTTTTATGAGTTAAAATATTCTAATCCAATAAAATTTTAAAATTTGTGGTTCTTTTTTGACCCTTATCTCTTATTTTTAATCCCCCATTAACTCTTTTGACAGTCGCTGAAATTTCAAAATTTTCTACTCTTTAATTGTGAATAATGAAACCATAAAAGGAAAATTGAATCATAAATTGAACATGGGTGATATTTTAAACAATATACAATTACCTTATATGAATATGTGATTTTTATGAATTTTATATTTTTTAATAAAAATTTATTTATTATAAAATATTATTTATTATAAAATATCATTAAGGACATGTTTAGAACTATTAATTTAATTTGAATTTGAAAGAAACATGATAGAAAATGAATATAAATATAATGTCTTTGAAAATCTCTAATATGTTATATTTATCTAAATAATTAGAGGAAAACAATAATTCAAAAAAAAATCATTACTTTTAATATATTTAAAATAATTCATTTAATTTATCTATTAATTGAATTAATTTTGTGTCGGCATTCCGTATGAATTTAAGGTAATTATTTTATCACTAAAAATAAAAATTATCTAGTATGATGAAAATATTATTATTTAAAATAAACACTAAGAACCTAAATTATAATATTTTATTCCTGTAAAAAAATTATAGGTATTTATCTGAAGAGAGAGATATTTTTTATTGGTTTCTTTATAAAATTAATATAAAGGCCATAATCAAGGAAAATTTCACAAAGTGGACGTACATTAGATATTTGGAAGTAAATATACATATTTCACCCAAAAATTTGATAACATAATGTTTATGAATGAACTTATCCCATTAGTTTTAACCCTAATTAACTCATTTTACATTTACCGTGGTAACAAAATTTACTATGACTACTATTCATATTGACGAAAAATAAAATGGAAATATTTTGTAAAGATCCAGAAATTACAAGGAATTTGTTTTTTTAAATACTTTGGAATTTTACAAGTCCACGGTTTCTAACGGCACTTGATTCTGATTCTTGGTGTGCCCGGAATCAATTTTTGAAGTTTTGTTCGGGTACGTTCAGTAAACGTACGAGCATGTTTTTCTATCATTTAAACTGGTGCTCGGAATTGAAATCCTAGGACACCGATGAACTCGCAGCGCTGGTATTCACTTAAGGGGGCCTTCACTGCAGTTGCGTTTTATGCGAGTTGAAATTTAATTTTTGGGGATTTAGAATAAATTAAATAAAATTGTTGTACACAATTTTTTTTTTGTAGTTATAACCTACAAGAGGAAGTTAAGGGTGGTCCCACACCCCACATAACCTCCCCTGAGCGGATATAGTGTGGTGGGACCCACACGAACCCGCAACCTTCCACCTCCCCTCAACTCCCCATTAATTCCCTACTTTTTACCTTGAAAACTCCGCATATTTATTATGGTGTAGCATCTCCACCTCCCACCCATTAAATAGGACAACCCATCATTTTAATATCAGCATTTATTAATTGACGCTTCTTTTGAGTTAATATGAATTTAATAGAAATTCTATTATTTGGAGAGCCTTATTTCTTTTTTTGTTGGAAAATATCTTTTGGGGAAGGGCTCTGGAGAATTAAAAGTGATGTGATCCTTCTTCAACGAAAAACAACGTTCTTCAACAAAAAACATCCCAGACAAAGAACACGAAGGGCTTCTTCCAACTATGCTTCTTCCTCGGACTCACCTTGATGTCAAGGAGTCTACGTCACCTACGACAATGAGTCTTCCACTATCATTGATGGAACGACACCGTTCTACCATGACGCTCGTCTTCCGCGGCTCGACGTTGTACGATGTCTTTTGAGAGGTAGGGTCTTTGTATAATTTATACATGAATAAATAATCTCGATTGTGTTGTTTTATCTTTGGAATAATCTTGGACATATGTTACCACCTAACTTGGAGGGCGCGGGCCAAATGAACACGGCTTGACGACCCTCTATTGTTCTTGATTCTTGTTTCGCAACAAGAAGTGGCGACAATCGAAGGCGGCGGCCGCACGCTAGACACGTGCAGAGGAACCGTGGCCCGCAACCACGAGTCGCTCGGCTGGACCAAAGAAACCACAGCGCCAAAAGGGCACCGCTCTATGGAGGACCGCGACCCACAATCCGCGGGCCGCTTTGGCGGCGGACCGACCGACTTGTCGGCCGACCGGGTGAAGGAGTTGCAGCACCCAAGGGTGTCTTGCAAAAGGTGTGCCGCCTGCCCGAGTGGTCTTCTTGCACCGGGAAGGCCAGCCAGCTTTGGTCGGCCGGTTTGGGAGGGTGGCACTGCTTGGCACGGCCGGTTCGGGAAAGTGGGCCCCCACCCTCGGACTGCTTGGCCCTCGGGCCCATCTGCCTGGCCAACCGGTTGGGTCGCGCCCCTTAAGACCAGGCCTCACCCCTTCTGACCAAGCCATGCCACTCGGGCCTGGCCGTGTGACTCATCGGGTGGGTCGACCCGACCCATCGGCCCATTGGGCGTGACGGGTTGGGCCCGTTTCCACTTAAATGTGAATATCTCGAAGACCGCACGAATGATCGATGTGCCGTTAGCAGAACTAGGATCCTGGTGACGTAGCAGCCCTTTTGAGACACTCTATGTGAGTTTTAGATGAATTTGGAAAATGGTCGGGTTTGGAAAAATCATATTTTTAACCGGGCCCCTGGAATGGAAAAGCCAATATCTCTTAGTCCAGGCATCTGATTGATGCGTCATATGTCACGTTGGGTTCCTTTTGACGAGACAGATCTTCAGGGTACATCAGCTCTAGACATCTTGATAGTTGATGTGACGACCCCTTTGCTCGAGGAGTGGACCCTCCCAGAATCGAGCATACTGTGTGCGGGATGCCTAGAGCTGGCTGCGACAGTGTCAACTACTGTACTGGAATCCTTCGTGGGTTCGACTGCATCGAATAATGAACTAGAATCCTCTGTAGGTTTGACAGCAATGACTATGGTACTGGAATCCTATGTGGGTTCGACAGCGACAACTAACATACTGGAATCCTCCGTGGGTTCGACGACGATGACTACTGTTCTTATATCTGTGTGGGTCCGGCAGTATTGACCTCCGTAATTTTATCTTGTGTGGGTCCAACAGAGTAGTTGGTCTTGTATCCTATGTGGATCTGACAGCTTAGCTGGTCTTGAATCATGTGTGGGTCCGATAGCTTAGATGAATCAGTGACTACATCTGATCATATCTATCGTTATACGAAAGATGTATGCCTGTGTGAGATGAGTCTTGACTTTCAATCATTATCATCGATGTTATTGAATTTTTTCTTGTGTGTACTGGGTTGTTCTTGGGCTCTTTATTTGGAGTCGAACTGAGATTGATGACTTAGGTATATGTGTGGTCATATACCTAAGAAGAGTTGGTTGATACTTCGTCATTGTATCTTTTCTTTGAGGTTTATCCTTCATGGATTCTAGGAGACTTTCGGAGGTCTCGGGGTCCCTACTGGGTATCGTTATACTCACCCCTGCGTGGGCAATGCCCGCACTACATTGTGTTGGATGCAGACGATGGACAACGCTGATCGTGGTAGGGGCTTGTAGAGCTGGACGGTACCTGGAGGTGGACCACCTGGTGAGACGTACACGGAGCAGACGGACGGATCCGTGGTGCTAGGGAGACTATCTGTACCCACCCTTCAGGTGGGATTCCCGGAGGAAGAATCGATGGTTGATGCTTTACTTTACTTCTATTGTACTAGACTTTTAGTTGTATTTTACTTTCAGTTGGGTTTGTATTCTGGCCCATTTACCTTTCAAGACTTACTTTTTTACTCAGTTTACTTAGTACATACTTCAATTTTGTACTCTGTTCTGTTCTCCAATTTTATAAAGGCAATGTCTTCCCTTTTTTCAGGATTTACACTTTTGGTGCTAGTTGCCAGCCCCTAGACTATGGAAGGCGGGCTTGGGGTAGTCACGGCACGAGCCCTGAGGATGGGTCGTGACAAATTTGTATCAGAGGAGTTAGTTCTACCGCAGAACTCATGACTCTGATTATTCCTTTCTGTGAATAAATATTGTTAAGAGTATTGAGTGTGGTTTTCAGACCAGGGATTCCATTGTTGGTGCGGCGGCTTACATATCCATACACCAGGACCCTGACCCCTGATTTCCGACTCAGTGCACGAAAAAACTGATTTCATTTGTGTTTCAGAAGTTTTCGTTGTGATTACTTTGTGTGAGCTCACCAGGTATACTGTTTTGACCATGGTGCACCTATTTCATTTCAGGATAGCCCCACGAAGGCATCCATCTAGGGTTCGGAGTCGCGTACGAGATGGCAGCCCACCGAGCGATGAGGCCTCGGTGTAAGGCCCCATCATAGTGGAGGAACCAGCAGTACCACTACCCACTGAGCCACCGATACTACCAGCCCGGGAAGTAGAGAGTGCATGCCACCAGAGTGCATTTCATGAGTTTCAGCGAAAAAGGCCGCCCAGGTTCCATGGAGAGACAGACCCTTAGGCTGTTGAGGATTGGCTAGAGGGCATCGTTAGAGTCTTCAGATTGGTAGGGACACCATCCAACCCTATGGTGATTCTTTCCGTGAGTCTCTTACACGTAGTAGCAGGTAGATGGTGGAGCTTGATGCTTCAGGTGAATGACGATGCATCTCTACTTTGGACAGACTTTGAGAGAATCTTCCGCTCAGAGTTTGTTCCATCCACCCTTCGTGCGGTGTGGATTCAGGAGTTACTACATCTATATCAGGGTAGCATGACAGTAGCTTAGTACTCAGCGAGGTTTACTGCCCTCTCATGCTACTCCATAGATATGGTATGGGACCCGTTCTTCAGGGCTCGGACCTTCGAGCAGGGACTGAGGAATGATATCAAGGCTTCGATGATTCCCCTCAGCATTCCGATGCAGGCGGGGGTGCTGGAGTGTTCCCTTTTAGTGGCGAGCTTTCTCGCTGAGCAGTCCCCAGCGGCAAGACCCACCGTATGGAGAAACATAGCAGAGTCTTCTATAGCCAGTTGTAGAAAGATTTCGCAGAGGTCCATGTTGACCAGGCCATCAGGAGAGAGACCTCATGATACAGGTTCGATTCTGCAGGGCACCCGAAACAGATCCATCCTTACGAGAAGCAGGAAGTGCTACGCATGCGGCGAGCAGGGTCACATGGCTCGTGACTTCCTGACCCACCATGCAGACAAGCCGAAGACAGTAGAGGGACCTCCTAGGCAGAGGCAAGGGTTTGACTATGGTGGTTCTGAGGGAAAAGGCCGACGAGGCAGAGGAGATGGCTGAGAAGCGGGTGGTCGACGACGTTTCGAGGCTCTACCAACATCACCACAAAGAGGTCCACCCCGACCATAGGGAGCTGGCAGACAGAGGTGAGCACCCCTCCAGGCAGTCGAGGCCTACGTCCATGGCACACCAGAAATGATTCGAGGTACTATCTATTTCTACTCCACCCTTGCTGCAGTTCTTATAGACACATGTGTGAGTTATTATTTTATTGTCGCTGCCCTTTTTCAGAGCTCAAAGATTTCGACAGAGCCCTTGGCTCGATCCTTATGGCTAGAGACTCCTACGCGAGCAGACTCGACGATTGTGCACTAGTGCTGGCAGTGTGAACTTACTCTAGGAGGTGAGAGCTTCAGCTAGGATCTTCTTGTAGCAAGGTCGAGACCTTACGACGTCATCTTGGGTATGGACTGGTTATCTACAGTCTATTCTAAGATCGACTATTTAGGTGCAAGGTGCAGTGTATCCTCATGGATGGGAGAAGGTTCACCTTCATAGGCGAGAAGGGAGCCTTTGCAGCACAAGATGGACTTATGCAAAGGAGAGGGAAACCAATCACACATCAATTGGCTAGTCTCATCCTCGGAGCGGTTGATGTGCGGAGTCCGAGTTTTCCTATTGTGGAGGATCAGTATGTGAACGTTTTTCCTCACGATGTTCCAGGACTACCTCCTCGCAGAGAGGTAGACTTATATATTGACCTGTACCCCAGGACAACACCAATATCTACTCCAGCATATCGGATGGCTCCCACCAAGCTTCGTGAGCTGCAGGTACAGTTGGTGGACTTACAGGGAAAGGGATTCATCTAACCCATTGTATCACCCGGGGCTTCTCCGATTTTGTTCTCCAAGAAGGCGGATGGGAGCATGAGACTGTGTGTCGACTACCGTCGCCTGAATCAAGTGACCATAAGGAACAAGTATCCACTTCCAAGGATTGAAGACCTCTTCGATCGGCTCAAGGGGGCACGATGGTTTTTGAAGATAGACCTCAGTTCAGGCTATCAACAGCTTAGAGTTCTAGATGAGGATGTGTAGAAGACGACCATTAGGTGTCGGTATGGCCACTACGAGTTCTTGGTTATACCCTTAGGTGTAACCAATTCTATAGTATTTTTTATGAGTCTTATGGACAGGATCTTCTAGGCTTACCATGATCGTTTTTTCGTAATCTTCATCGACGACATACTGATTTACTCGACTACTAAGGAGGAGCATGCCTACCACTTGTGGGTTGTACTGGATACACTCTGAGAGCACCAGATTTATGGTAAGCTCTCGAAGTTCCGGTTCTTGATTCGCGTGATTCACTTCTTGGGAAACGTCAGCTCGGAGATGGGGGTAGCAGTGGATCCAGCAAATATCGAGGCAGTTCTTTCTTGGGAGCCACCCAGGAATGTGACGGAGGTTCGGAGTTTCCTTGGCCTGGATGGATACTATTAGAGGTATGTGCCAGACTTCTCTAAAGTTGCAGCACCAATTTAAACTTTGACAAAGAAGGGAAAACACTTTGTGTAGTCAGATAGATGCCAGTAGAGCTTTCAGGAGCTGAGATGGAGATTGACCAATGATCCCATCTTGAGGCTACCGGAGGGGGGTGTTGGGTGCGCAGTTTACTACGATGCATCAGAGACCAGACGCGAGTGTGTCCAGATGTTTGAGCGAGCAGTGATCGCTTATGGTTTGTGGTAGTTGAGACAACATGAGCATAACTATACTACCCATGACCTGGAGTTAGTAGTAGTGGTCTTCGTCTTGAAGATATTGCGGCACTATCTGATGGGAGAGCACTTTATAGTGTAATATAACCACCAGAGTCTCAGGTACATCTTCTATCAAAAGGACCCAAACCTGAGACAGTAGTGATGGATCGAGTTCCTCCAGGACTAGGACTTTTAGATAGTCTATACTCCTGGGAAGGGGAACGTTTTAGCTGATGCTCTCAGCAGGAGATCAGGCATTCAACTGCTAGGAGAGGCGATAGAGAAGCTAACCCCATTAGAGATATCCTTTGTGGATATAGATGGAGCAGCCTTTATTCAGTCTCTCAATGTCTCTCCATCGCTTATTCAGTGAGTTAGAGAGGAACAGTGAGGAAACGCTGACTGCGAGACATGACTTGCTCAGATATCTTGAGGGCTGGCACCCGATGTAATTTCTTGAAGGAGGGGAGAATGTCATCCTCTTCATGGGACGTACGATGGTACCTGTCGCGCTATAGGAGGAAGTGCTTAGGGAGTTCCACACTTCCCCTCTAGCGGTACATCCAAGAGTGGTAAAGATGTATCAAGACCTCATACGACAACACTGGTGGCCGGGTATGTAGAAGGTTGTAGGAGAGTTCGTTTCACGATGCCTCACTTGTCAGTAAGTGAAGGTAGAGCACCAGGTACCAGCAGGCTTGGTACAGCCCTTAGAGGTCCCATAGTGGAATTGGGATGGAATCTCCATGGATTTAGTGATGGCGCTACCACGTACATTCAGAGGATATGACTCTATCTGGGTGATCGTAGACTGACTCACCAAGTCGGCCCACTTCCTCTTAAACAGAGAGCAGGGCTCGTTAGAGATATTGGGACGCATCTACGTACAGGAGATCGTACAGATTAATGGTGTGCCATCGACGATCGTCTCCGATCAGGATGCATTCTTTACATCCCAGCTTTGGAAGGGGTTGTAGGAGGCATTTGGGACCCCACTACGTTTCAGCACCGCCTTCCATCCTCAGACGGATGGTGAGACTGATAGGACCATTCAAACTCTCAAGGACATGCTTCGGGAATGTTTCTGTGACTTTGGTAGTATCTGGGAGGATCAATTACCCTTGGTGGAGTTTGCGTACAACAACAGCTACCACTCCACCATCGGGATGGCACCGTACGGGGCACTATTCGGCTGACCTTGCAGATCACCTCTGTGCGGGACTGACCCTGCGCAGTCAGCACTCGGAGGACCAGAGATGTTTAAAGCTACGATGGAGAAGGTGTAGATGATCCAGGAGTGGATTTGGACTGCATATAGTAGACAGAAGTCCTATGCTGATAGGAGGCGGAGACCACTGGAGTATGGGGATGACAACCATGTTTTCTTACGGGTCTCACCTCAACGAGGTCTATGGAGATTTGGTTGGGCCGAAAAGTTATATCCACGATTAATTGGACATTTCTAGGTCCTCAGTAGAGTAGGAAAGGTGGCTTACCTCCTGGACCTTCCACCTTAGTTGCATCAGGTGCATGATGTCTTCCACATATCTCAGCTGAGGAGATACGTGCACGACCCGACCCACATCATCAATCCCGGGGAGATGGAAATTGATGATGGGGAGACATTCATGGAGGTCCCAGTAGAGATTGATGATTGATAGGAGTGGGTCCTATGTGGATGGTCGATTCCTCCAGTGAGCATTTGCTGGCTGCATGGGAACCTCTAGGAGAGCACTTGGGAGCGGGAGACTCAGATGCATGCTCAATACCCCCATTTGTTCCCCAAGTGTATGTTGTATCTTTATGGGGACATAAAGCCTTGATGTGGGGGTATGGTAAAGACCCAAAAATTTCAATGATTTTTTTTAAATACATTGGAATATTTCGAGTTCGTGGTTTCTGACGGCACTTGATTTCAAGGCCTAGTGTGGCCGGAATCAATTATTGAAGTTTTGTACGGGTATGTTCAGTAAATATAAGAGCATATTTTTCTATATTTTGAACCAATGCTCGGAATGGAAATTAGAGGACACCGATGAACTCACAGCGCTGATATTTGCTTAAGGGGACCTTCACCGCGGTTGCGTTTTATGTGGGATGGAAGTTAATTTTTGGGGATTTAGAAAAAATTAAATAAAATTGTTGTATACAATTTTATTTGTTTTTGGTACTTATAACCTACAAGAGGAAGTCAATGGTGGGCCCACATCCCACATAACCTCCCTTGAAAAAAATTATTGTGGTGGGACCCACACGAACCCATACCCTTCCACCTCCCCTCAACTCCCCATTAATTCCATGTTGTTTATCTTGAAAACTCCTAATATTTATTGTGGTGGAGCCTCTCCACCTACCGCCCATAAAATGTTCCAACCCATCTTTTTAATATCAACGTTAATTAATTGACAACTCTTTTGAATTAATATGAATTGCATGGAAATTCTATTAATTGGAGATCCTTATTTATTTTTTGTGTTGGCAAATCTCTTTTGGGGAAGGGATCTGGATAATTAAAAGAGAGGCGATCCTTCTTCAACGAAGAACACCATTCTACAATGAAGAACATCCCATATGAAGAATGCAAAGGGCTTATTCCAACGACACTTCTTCCTTGGACGCACCTCGACGTCAAGGAGTCTAGGTCGCCTACGACAATGAATCTTTCACCATCGTTTACGGAACGAAACCATTCTACCGCGATGCTTGTCTTTCGCGACTCGATGACATACGTCTTCTTTTGGGAGGTAGGGTTTTTTTGTAATTTATAAATGAATAAATTATCTTGATTATGTTGTTTTGTCTTTGGAATAATCTTGGCCATATGTTATCGCCTAAGGCAGAGGGTGTCATCCGAACGAACACGTCCCGAAGACCCTCCGTTGTTCTTGATTTTTTATTCGAAACAGGAAGTGGCAACGATCGAAGGCGGCGGACGCGCGCCAGCCATGTGCGGAGGAATCATGGCCCAAAACCGTGAGTCGGTCAGCCAAACCAAAGAAACCGCGGCGCCACAAGGGCGTCGCTCTACGGTGGACTGCGACCCCCAATCCGCGGGCCACTTCGGCGGCGGACCGGCATGCTCATCCGCCGGTCGGGTGAAGGATCCACAACACCCAAAGGTGTTGCACAGTAGGTATCCAGCCCGCCCGAGCAGGCCCCTTAAACCAGGAAGGCTGGTCGGCTGGTTTGGGAGGGCGGCACCGCTGGTTCGGGAAAGCGCCCCCCCCCCCCCCCCCACCCCGGCTGCTCGGTCGTAGGGCCTAGTCACGGCCTACTGGGTTGCGCCCCACTAGGCTGGGCCATGCCCCTTCGAACCAGGCCGGACCGCACGACTCATCGGGCTGGTCCGACCCTCTACTGGGTTGGACCCACCAAAACTGGGTCGACCCGAACCGCCGGCCCACTGGGCTTCATATGCCGTGTCCGTTTCCACTTAAATGTGAATATCTCGAAGACCGAATGTCTGATCGACACGCCGTTAGCAGCAGTGGGATCCTCGTGACATATCGGTCCTTTTTTGATACACTAAGTGATTTTTGGATGACTTTGGAAAATGGCTAGGTTTGGAACGAGCATATTTCCAACCGGGTGCCTGGAATAGAAAATCCAATATCTCTCAGACTGGGCGTCCGATTGACGTGTCGTCTGTCACGTTGGGTTCCATTTGATGAGGTAGAACATCAAGGTACATAAAATCAAGACTTCCTGATAGTTGATGTAACGACCCCTTTTCTCGAGGAGCGGACCCTCCCGGAATAGAGCATGCTATGTGCAAGAAACCTACAGCTGGCTGCGACTGCGTCGAATACTGTACCGGAATCCTCCATGGGTTTGACTGCGTCGACTACAATACTGGAATCCTCTATGGGTTTGACAATGAAAACTACTGTACTAGAATCTTCCGTGGGTTTGACAATGATGACTACCGTACTGGAATCCTCCATGGTTTCGATGGCGATGACTACTGTTCTTGTATCCTGTGTGGGTCCGGCAGTATTGACCTCTGTACTTGTATCCTGTGTGGGTCCGGCAGAGTAACTGGTCTTGTATCTGGGGTGGGTCCAATAGCATATCTGGTCTTGTATCATGTGTGGGTTTGAAAGCTTAGATGAATCAGTGACTACATCTGATCATCACTATCTCTATAAGAATGATTTATGCATGTGTGAGGTTAGTCATGACTTTCAATCATTATCATCGATGTGATTGACATCTTTCCTGTGTGGACTGGGTTGTATTTGGGCTCGAGAGTTGGAGCCGAACTGAGATTTATGACTTTGGTATATGTATGGGCATATACCTAAGAGAAGTTGGTTGATACTTTGTGATTGTATCTTTTCTTTTTGGTTTACCCTTCGTGGATTCTAGGAGACTTTTGGGGGTCTTGGGGTCCCTACTGAGTATCGTTATACTCACCCATGCAAGGGAAATGCCCGCACTACATTGTGTTGGATGCGGATGATGGACATCACAAATTGTGTAGAGGCTTGTAGTGCTGGATGGTACCCGGAGGTGGAACACTTGGTGAGACGTACACAGAGCAGACAGAAGGACCTGTGGCACTGGGGAGACTATCTGTACCCACCCTTCAGGTGGGATTACCGGAATATGACTCAGTGGTTGTTGCTTTACTTTACTGTTGTTGTACTAGACTTTTAGTTGTACTGTACTTTCAGTTGGGTTTGTATTATGGCTCATTTACCTTTCAGCACTTACTTTTGTACTCAGTTTACTTAGTGTTTACTTCAGTTTTGTACTACATTGTGTTCTTTACTTTTATAAAGGCGATGCCTTCTCTTTTTCGAGATTTACACCTTTGGTGGTAGTCTCCAGCCCCTGGTCAGTGGAAGGCGGGCTTGGGGTAGTCACGGAACGGGCCTCGAGGATGGGTCATGACATATTTAAACAAATTATACTTTATGATTCCAAATATAGAAAACATTTTTCATGATTCAATTTTTATAAGTATATGAAATATATTTATGATAAAAAATCAAAGTGCAACTAAAAAAATTCTTTTAGAAAAAAAGTCTTTTTTTATAAAAATATGTTTATTCCAATTTAAAGCATAAAATTTATTTCAATTAACTTGATTATATTATTCATAACATAATATAATTAATTTTTCTTTAAAAATAGTTTAAAATAAAATGTATCTTTGAAAATTCCTGAAAAAAAGAATACATTTTTCAATAAAAATTAGTATTTCTCACTTTTCACTAGAAAGTTAATATTTTTAGAAGAATATGGGATATTAATCCTTGGACATGGTTGATATGATTATTTAAAAAAAATTACACCTTTTATTAAATAAAATTTCTAAAATTTTAGGAAATTAATAATAATATTCTATAACCAAAAAAATAAAATTCCTTTTTGAATACAAATATTTTCTTTGAAGACTAAAATGACTTCAAAAAAAATTGAATTATTATTAATGAATATATTTTTATTGAGTTTTACATATAAATATATATTTATTTCAAATTGTGTTTAAAACTATTCATAACCTCCAATTAAATGTATATCATCCCGCCTTTTTATCACATAATCTTTCATTACATTATACAGAACTGAGGGTCTTTAAGGTTTAGTGTCTTGGAAACCAGGAACTTAAAACATGAAAAAATAAAAAATTATTCTTAAACACTTGAAAGTCTTCTCCTCATGTTCATCCTAGGTTCATTACTGCATCTCATAACCCGGGCACATACATCAAATGAAAGGGTGAGCAGAAGGCCCAGTAAGGGAAACAATGGAAACATTTAACATGTGAACTTGAGATACATCAACTATGTCATGAACAAGAACTTTAAGGCATGATAAAACAAATCATGTGGCATATCATAATAAAAATAACATTTTTCATAACTTTAAGATGTGGCTACGTCATTTAACATAGACAATCATGAACATATCACCAAGGTCCATCCCCAAGGTGTCATTTGAAAATTACCAAGGTTATTCACCAAGGTATCGTGAAAATTGTAATCTCTAGTGGTTACATCATTACCCAATGCATTGGAGCGCTTTCAGGGCGCACCCTTAAATTTTCCTTTATTATCATGTGAGCCACATATATCATCATCAAACATTTCATAAATAACCCATATAGCATAAAATAAATGGGTTTCATTTCATAATCACAACATTTTAAAAACTTCTTTAAAGACATGATCTTTACGTCACTTTAAAACCCACAGAAAAGGAAGGTGGGTCTCATGTATGTAAATCCTAGAATTTAAAATAGAACATTTTGGTATATATTTGAACACCCCTTTATAAGAAAGAGCTTTGAGTATTAACTTAATAATATAAAAGAACTTTAGAAAAAGAGAGAGACATTTTGAGACGTAAATTCTGCAGCATAACAGCTATGTTACGAGGTTTTAGAAGACATTAAAAAGAGAGGGAAAATGGGTCAAACATTCATAAATGACCCATAAAACAGTATATGGACAGAATGAGAAGGATAAATGATCATGGTAATGAAATTTCAAGGACATACCATTTGAAATGAAAAACATGGAAGGAAGACAAAAATTAGATTTCTCTTAGGAAAGTTCGGCAGCCTAACGGCGTTACTTAAACTTCAACAAAAATGATTTGAAAAGATTAAATAGGGTCTCTCATAATGTTAACATAAGAGTTCAGTATGATAGATATAGAGATAATTCCCCAACATAATTAAAAGGAACTTTAAATACTTGACATGAAAGTAGAACTTTGAAAATAATGAGAAGGGTGAAAGAATCCCCTAAAAAATTCGGCAGCCTAACGGCGCCACTTAAAACTTCAAAATACTGAATTGAAGAGATAAAATGGGGTCTATCATCATATTAACATAAGATTCCAGTATGATAGATATATATATCATACCACAACATAACAAAAAGGAACTTTAAAGAATTTACATGAAAGTATAACTTCAAAATGAGAAGGGTGAAGAACCACTTAAAAATTCGGCAGCCTAACGGCGCCACTGAAAACTTCAAAATACTGAATTGAAGAGATCAAATGGGATCTCTCATAATATGAAAATAAGTGTCCAGTATGATAGATATAGAGATCATACCCCAACATAACAAAAATGAACTTGAAAGAATTGACATGAAAGTAGAACTTCAAAATGAGAAGGGTGAAGAACCACTTAAAAATTCGGCAGCCTAACGACGCCACTTAAAACATCAAAATACTGAATTGAAGAGATCAAATGGGTTCTCTCATCATATGATCATAAAATATCAGTATGATAAATTTAGAGATCATACCCCAACATAATAAAAAGTAACTTTAAATACTTTACATGAAAATAGATCTTGAAAAATGAGAAGGGAGAAAGAATCCGTTATAAAAATTTCGGCAGCCTAACGACGCCACTTAAAACTTCATAAAACCAAATAATGAGAGTAAGAGGGGAAATCTCATTATATGAACATGAAAAGGGAAGTAAGAGGAGTATAAAATAACATCCTCCAACATAAGAACATGGAGCATAAAAGGAATGACATAAAAGAGATTACTTGAAATGAAAGAGAGAGGTCGGATCCCTTACCTTAAAACGTAACTCTTAAAACTAAAAGTTTGGGACCTTGAGGGCTTGGGGGCACCTTGGGATTACTCCTTGGGAGGTAATGAGACCAGAAATTCGTTGGGGGAGAGTGGGGAGTCGAAAGGATGAGAGGATTTCTTGGTATTTATAGGGAAAGTGAGGGGACAAGGCATTAATGGACAAGGGACACCTCAAAAGTGGTTTTCTCAAAAGCATGGGCCCTCCCATGGTACTTCCCATGGATTTAGGCCAAATAGGGCCCCAAATACAATAATTCATCACATTTTTCCGTCCATCCCTTAAAATATCTCATGAAATCATCATGACACAGTTATGAGATCATTAAACATACCGAAACCCTAAAACTGAATTTTTACTATTCACTGAAAATTCAACTTTCTCAGAAAAATCCTAAAATTTCACCTTAACCAAAAATCAATGCTCTGATTTCAAAAATGAACTCCATTTTATAAAAATATTTTTTTAAATATTTTTAATTTAATTTTTAAATAAATACACTATTCACCGAAAATTCATTTTTCAGAAAAATCCACAAAATTACCATAACATAATATCGACGCTCTGAGTCCAAAAATGAAATCCATTTTATAAAAAATAATTTTTTAAATATTTTCAATTAGATTATTATTTAAAAAAACTATTCACCCAAAAAAAACTAATACTTGAATAATAATTTATGAAACTGTTATTTAACCATTTTATTGAATCACATTACTTAGTCAAGGTGCCTAGATTATATTAGTACTTTCTTTAAGTGAGATTACTAATCCATTTGGACACATTAATAATCCTAATCATAAAATCACTATTCATAATTTACTATTTATCAAAAATCAAGTTGATCTTATTAGACTTTAAATTTCGTACTGAACATAATTGTAGAATACCATTTTTTGAAAATCATTACACATTTTTAATTATATAAGGTTTATATAAACATTTTTAAAATATCATTTTTCTAAAATTTATCAAAAATATGCATACTATATTTATCCGGTCATTTAAAAATTCATAAACTTCATCATAAGAAGAAATCCCAATTTTTATTTAAAACAAAGGATTACACAAGGTAGTTACGGTCTCCTTACATAGCCCCTTATCACACCAGAATAGGACCTAAGTGTAAGGTGTGCTAAGGTGAGAGAATCTGAGGGAGGATCGGCTAACCTTGCACGAGTAGTAATTTCTATCAGTTTTAACTTCTCGCAGATGCGATTCCGTTCTAGCTTCACACGATGAAGTTCGGCTTGGGTTTGGTCCAGATCAAGGCCCGGTGGTGCTACCTCCTTCCCAAGTTCTGTTAGATGGGCTTCGATCGGTCCAAGACTATTGGGTGAGGCCATCGAATCTTATTTCTATAATAATTAACCAAGATTACTTTTATTTAGAGACAATAATCAAAACGTTTAGTTTCCCACGGTCATATTGACCAATGGTCATATCACCGTCTAAACCCAACAGTCTCATTTTAATTATAATCATGTTATCAAATGAAACATTTTTTTTGAGTATAAAAATAAATAAAATAACACATAAAATTAGGAAACAAGATTTATTCAGAATTTCGGGTCGTTACATTCTTCCCCCCTTAAGAAATTGCGTCGTCGCAATTTTTAAAATTGGGGTTTGAAATTTCATTGAAAGTCCCACATCGGAAAAGGAGTCAGAAAAATTATTACTTTAAAAAAAAGAAAGGGAAGTACAAAGGTCACCCGAGTTAACCCACACTAGGATTCCATGTAGGAAAACATGGACATGGAAGAAAAACAAAGGGTCAAGTTCTGGGGGTGAGTGATAGAGAACATGGTTAGGAGAAAGATAACCATAAGAAAATCCCAAACTTATGATGTGTGTAAATAGTCTTTGATTACCTAGTAGGAAACGTAAACCAACAACGTTTTTGTTTTATGTTCCTTTTCATAATTTTGAGGAATTCATTTACAACATAAAACAAAAACATAAGAAAATATACCTATCTTAATCTTTAGTTTAATCCTTTAATAAGTTTCTACCAAAAACTAATCTTTTATTCAAGCTATGAGCATTCAAAACTACTTGGTCTCATCAAAACACAAGAATCATCTTCATAATCCACAAAAGATTAACTATCTATTTCTTCTATCTTTAAACATTATCCCAAAAACAGAAAGGGTAAGGTAAAACAACTCTTCAAAAAAAATAAAGAATCCCATAGGAATGGAAACTACTTTTAAATATTCAAAGTTCCATGGTACTACCCAAAGTTCATCATAGACCATTCCATTAATAACGGTCCTTAAGATTCCTCAAAATAAACCAAACTAAGATTGAAACCCAAATACAAGAAGGATTTGATAACATAGTCTTCCAAAATAAACTTCATTGTTCATCTCTGAACAACATCAACCACTCCTAACATCTTATAACAAAAGTATCTAACCTAAACATATTTTACCCAAGATAGGTTAATCATTCCCATAAGTAACCTAAATTACTATAAGTCCACCGTAAATTCATCAATTCTTCAAAATATAAGTCAACCTTACTCCTCAATGAAAATACCGTAGTAATATATTTACCTCGATCATATAAGGTCCCCAAAATAGTGAACGTCTTCCACAATAATAATAATCTTTTAATCCCCTAATCATCTCTTTCATATTAATACGGAAATCGTCGCATTTCCTATCACATTGGTTGTTGGGACATGTTCTTCCATTTCCCACCATTAACTAAGAATAGAAAGTACAATTAGGGGCTTAAATACTTAGCTAATAATCATGAAAAGAAACTTAAAGCATATAAGGATTACTTGTAGAAGAAAAGTATAACCTAACTTGTGATCCCCTAGGTTCACATCTAGGTTATCCATGATCATATATTCTTATGTGAATCTTTATTTTATTTTATCTTTGTTCCTTTAACAATGGTTCATATTAAGCTTATGAATTTACCAAAGAATATCCCCCAGGAGTGTCGTAACCAAGAGTGAAGCAAGGCCCCTTGTCGTGTACCAGTTCCCGTTTGAGTCTAGCTCAAAGCGGTGTTTTCGGGTTTTACCCCTATGTACATCTGTGCCAGAGCCACCTCTACCTTCTCGTATCCAGACAGGGATGTATTTGCTTGGAAACCCATTACTCAATACTCACTAAAATACCAGGAATATTCCCTATATATAAACATTTCTATAGGCTTATTCCTAAAGTTTTCATATCCTAATTCCACAAATAACTAAACCATCCTTTGATACCAGTTATAGCATGCCGCCTTTTTATCACATAAACATTCATTACATTATAAAAAACTGAGGATCTTTAAGGTTTAGTGTCTTGGAAACCAGGAACTTAAAACATGAAAACATAAAACATTCTTCTTAAACACTTGAAGGGATTCTCCTCATGTTCATCCTAGGTTCATTACTGCATCTCATAACCTGGAGACATACATCAAATGAAAGGGTGAGCAGAAGGCCCAGTAAGGGAAAAAAGGGAAACATTTAACATGTGAACTTGAGATACATCAACTATTTCATGAACAAGAAATTTAAGGCATGATAAAAAAAATCATGTGTCATATCATAATAAAAATAACATTTTTCAAAACTTTAAGATGTGGATACATCATTTAACATATACAATCATGAACATATCACCAAGGTCCATCCCCAAGGTGTCATTTGAAAATTACCAAGGTTATTCACCAAGGTATCGTGAAAATTGTAATCTCTAGTGGTTACATCATTACCCAATGCATTGGAGCGCTATCAGGGAGAACCCTTAAATTTTCCTTTATTATCATGTGAGACACATATATAATCATCAAAAATTTCATAAATAACCCATATAGCATAAAATAAATGGGTTTCATTTCATAGTCACAATGTTTTAAAAACTGCTTTAAAGACATGATCTTTACGTCACTTTAAAACCCACAGAAAAGGAAGGTGGGTATCATGTATGTAAATCCTAGAATTTAAAATAGATCATTTTGGTATATATGTGAATACCACTTTAGAAGAAATATCTTTTAGTATTCACTTAATAATATAATTGAACTTTAGAAAAAGAGAGAGACATTTTGAGATGGAAATTCTACAGCATAACAGCTATGTTACGAGGTTTTAGAAGACATTAAAAAGAGAGGGAAAATGGGTAAAACATTCATAAATGACCCATAAAACAGTATATGGACAGAATAAGAAGGATACATGATCATGGTAATGAAATTTCAAGGACATACCATTTGAAATGAAAAACATGGAAGGAAGAAAAAAATTAGATTTCTCTTATGAAAGTTCGGCAGCCTTACGACGTTACTTAAACTTCTCCAAAAATGATTTGAAAAGATAAAATAGGGTCTCTCATCATGTTAACATAAGAGTTCAGTATGATAGATATAGAGATAATTCCCCAACATAATTAAAAGTAACTTGAAAGACTTGAAATGAAAGTAGAACTTTGAAAAGAATGAGAAGGGTGAAAGAATCCCCTAAAAAATTCGGCAGCCTAACGGCGCCACTTAAAACTTTAAAATACTGAATTGAAGAGATAAAATGGGGTCTCTCATAATATGAACATAAGAGTCCATTATGATAGATATAGAGATCATACCCCAACATAAAAAAAGGAACTTGAAATAATTGACATGAAAGTAGAACTTCAAAACGAGAAGGGTGAAGAACCACTTAAAAATTCGGCAGCCTAACGACGCCACTTTAAACTTCAAATTACTGAATTGAAGAGATCAAATGGGGTCTATCATAATATGAACAGAAGATTCCAGTATGATAGATGTAGATATAATACCCCAACATAAAAAAAAGGAACTTGAAAGAATTGGCATGAAAGTAGAACTTCAAAACGAGAAGGGTGAAGAACCACTTAAACATTCAACAGCCTAACAACGCCACTTAAAACTTCAAAATACTGAATTGAAGAGATCAAATGTGGTATCTCATCATATGATAATAAAATATCATTATGATAAATTTTGAGATCATACCCCAGCATAATAAAAAGGAACTTGATATACTTTACATGAAAATAGATCTTGAAAATGAGAAGGGAGAAAGAATCTGTTACAAAAATTTCGGCAGCCTAACGGCGCCACTTAAAACTTCATAAAACGAAATAATGAGAGTAAGAGGGGATCTCTCATTATATGAAAATGAAAAGGGAATTAAGAGGACAATAAAAGAACATCCTCCAACATAATAACATGGAGCATAAAAGGAATGACATAAAAGAGATTACTTGAAATGAAAGAGAGAGGTCAGATCCCTTACCTTAAAACGTTACTCTTTAAACTCAAAGGTTGGGACCTTGAGGGCTTGGCGGAACCTTGGGAGGACTCCTTGGGAGGTAATAGGACCATAACTTCGTTGGGGGAGAGTGGGTAGTCGAAAGGATGAGAGGATTTCTTGGTATTTATAGGGAAAGTGAGGGGACAAGGCATTAATGGCCAAGGGACACCTCAAAAGTGGTTTTCTCAAAAGCATGGGCCCTCCCATGGTACTTCCCATGGAGTTAGGCCACATGGGGCCCCAAATAAAATAATTCATCACCTTTTGCCGGCCATCCCTTAAAATATCTCATGAAATCATCATGACACAGTTATGAGATCATTAAACATACCGAAACCCTAAAACTGTATTTTTACTATTCACTGAAATTTCAACTTTCTCAGAAAAATCCCAAAATTTCACCCTAACCAAATATCAATTATTTGATTTCAAAAATGAACTCCATTTTATAAAAATAATGTTTTAAATATTTTTAATTTAATTTTTAAATAAATACACTATTCACCGAAAATTCATTTTTTCAGAAAAATCCCCAAAATTACCATAACATAATATCAACGCTCTGAGTTCAAAAATGAAATCCATTTTATAAAAATACTTTTCTAAATATTTTTAATTAAATTTTTAATTAAAAAACACTATTCACCCAAAAAAAACTAATACTTGAATAATAATTTATGAAACTGTTATTTAACCATTTTATTGAATCACTTTACTTAGCCAAGGTGCCTAGATTATATTAATACTTTCATTAAGTGAGATTACTAATCCATTTGGACACATTACTAATCCTAATCATAAAATCACTATTCATAATTTACTATTCATCAAAAATCAATTTGATCTTATTAGACTTTAAATTTCGTACTGAACATAATTATAGAAGACCATTTTTTGAAAATCATTACACATTTTTAATTATTTATGGTTTACATAAACATTTTTAAAATATCCTTTTTCTAAAATTTATCAAAAACATGCATACTATATTTATCCGGTAAAAATTCATAAACTTCATCATAAGAAGAAATCCCAATTTTTATTTAAACAAAGGATTACACAAGGCAGTTACGGTCTCCTTACATAGCCCCTTATCACATCAGCATAGGACCTAAGTGTAAGGTGTGATAAGGTGAGAGAATCTGAGGGAGGCTCGGCTAACCTCGCACGAGTAGTAATTTCTATCAGTTTGAACTTCTCGCAAAGGCGATTCGGTTCTTTCTTCACACGATGAAGTTCGGCTTGGGTTTGGTCCAGAGCAAAGCCCAGTGGTGCTACCTCCTTCCCAAGTTCTGTTAGATGGGCTTCGATCGGTCCAAGGCTACTGGGTGAGGCCATGAAATCTTCTTTCTATAATAATTAACCAAGATTACTTGTATTTAGATACAATAATCAAAACATTTAGTTTCCAGCGGTCATATTGACCAATGGTCATATAACCGTATAAACCCAACTGTCTCATTTTAATTTTAATCATGTTATCAAATGAAACATTTTGTTGAGTATAAAAATAAATAAAATAACACATAAAATTATTAAACAAGACTTATTCAAAATTTCGGGTCGTTACACAATGTCTATGAAATAATTTTCAAATTAGATAATAACATTTCAAATGTATAATTCGTTTTTTTATCCTCAGTGTTTCATGTAAAGAAAGTTATCCAAGGAAAAAATTTATTTATAATAAACTATGTAATAAAATATCAGGGTGTTAAACCCCATATACCTTGATCTATACTCTATATTTATTATGGTAGATTGGTATATCTAAGCCACGATGTCTTACGGTAATCGGATAGGTAATCATATAGGATGCAGTTCCCCTTGATTATAATATACATATATATTTTGGATAATGAAGCTTAAGGTTATATTTTATTTTTGTATCTAGTTTCTAATGTATTATAGTTAATAAAACTATACATATGTAAGGGATACAATTTATGTTTGGTATAGTGTGTATTTACATGGGCTATAATGGCTCTTGGACTTACTATGTGATTATGGAGTTGTGATGGTATTTTTTGTGATTATGTGGTGTGGTCTTAATATGATTTCATGGATTCCCATTAAGACTTATTGAGGGGATGAGAGAACCATGATGTAAGAAATTGGTGTTTTGGGTTACTAGTTCAATGGTAAAGTTGTATCGGGGAACATTTCTCATATATATTTTATTGATATTATGCTAACTATTTATTTTAGTTACTTAGTGAGAAAGCCTTTGAATGTTTAGGAATATATATCACTTTATTTAGGTATTGAGTTTATATCTTTATATATTAACTCGGAATTTAGTATGATTACTCTAAATTTTCACAACAGATTTTTTGGAGGATCTAACTAAGTATACTTATATTCCCTCCTCTATATATTTATATATATTATAGTTCCACATGTGTGACTTGTTGATTGAACTAGTCTTCAATATCTCATAGAGGATATTTGAGGGATTTGTGATGTTCATGGTCACTAATGTAGGTCTTGATCATAGTATTTTAATCACTTTGGTTTTTACTAAATAAAATTACATATATCGGGATTGGTTTATTAATAATTATAAATTTGATTGGTGGATTATTTATATTTTCTTTAGAATGTAGGTAGTAATGGCTTCAGTTGTTTGTATTGTATACCTTCAGTGCTAGTCACCAACTCATGGCCTATGGAGGCAGGCTTTAGGGATCACTCATGTCTTCACTACTGGCCCATTAGGGGTACCAGTAAAGTTGGGTGGTGATGATAAAGGGTTAAAAGAAGATATGTCACCTGAAGAACATATGTGAGCATAATATGAACATGTAGGTCTATGAACAAAATCAAGGAATAAGAACCTAACATAAAGAAGTTGTACTTAATAAAACATTAATCATAGATAATGAATCATAACATATGGATTTTATAATAAGATATAAAATGAGACATACTAATGTGGAAAATATCATATAATAATAATTTACTATAAATAATAACATAGAAATGCGGTATGACATAGAAATGTGACCCAAAATGACCATATAAAATCATTTTTAATGTTAAGGATGACATCCAAAACCATCATCATATAGTGGAAAGAGTTCCATAACATGGTGGATTGGGTTCTCTCACCATTTCAACAAGCATATCATATTGGGTTCACTCCCTATACCGTTACATGTTATCACATGAGATATAAAGACTTACCCAATGAATGTTTGGGATATATATAATTATAGTCCCACCCATCACAAAATGAAAAACTACACATATATTTCCCACCTGAACATGAAAAAATTCATTATTCTGTCTTATAATAATTTACTAATGAGAGTGAAATGTATTTCATAAGTATCAAGAAAATTCATAAAATGACTTATCTATAAAAATAATATGAGTTATTTCATTTAAACATATCCCTAGTAAATAAAAATAAAAATTAAAGTATGTCGACATATATGAAAAAACATTATAAAAGAATTTAAAATATATTAGAAAAAAAGAGTAAATTTACTTCACATTTGGGTAAACTTTTTAAAAATGAAATAATTTATATATCAATTATCATAAAAATATTTGCAAAGTAAACAAAAATTACATTGAATAATCATAAAAATTTACCAAGGAATGTTCATAATGAAAACAAATGAAAATAGTGATACAAATCTTACAAATATAATATTTTATTATCTATAAAAACTACTTATGGATTTTTAGTGGTAAAATTCACAAAATAACAGGACACAAAATTTCCAAAACAAGTAATAAAAATTTCAAATTCAATATGTATTAGAAAACCTTAAACAAAATAGGGAATCAATGACAACCAAAAAAAATTCATAAATTTGATCATAATAATAATAAAGAAAATATGATCATCACGCATACAACCATTAGCATTTAAAAGAAGGAGTTACATATATGGAATTGTTTATGTCAATAGTATAAAAACCACCATATTAGAGCTAAGAACCTGATAAAACTAATCAAATAACATTATAACCAGGCCTAAAAATATATAACAATATCGACCATATGTGAAACTAAAACCACTAAAATCATCATTCCCAAATTTTGTAAACTCCACAACACAACTTTATTATATTAGTGAAACGCCAATACGGAAAACAAGAAACAACCATTTCATAGAAAATGAAAAATATACTAGGAAACATATGATGAAATGAATAAGAATCTATTAATTGAACCACCACCACCAAATAAGCACCCCCAAAAGACTTTGAAACCAACAAAACTCCAAATATCAACACTATCATATAATAAATACACTACAAAGAATGTTTCGAAGCGAAAATGTTACAGAAAATATCATTTAACACATTTTTAATGAAATAAAAATTCAATATAAAACAAAATTAATCCATTATAGAATGTTTTATAATTAAATCCATAATACCATTGAAATATATATACATAGAAAAAAATTGTTCTCTTTGAAAAGGAAGAGATAATGTATGATCCACTTATAATCATCTTTTTAAGTGAATAATAAATAAATGGGAGGAAGATTGTGAGAAGGAAAAACAATACCCAAAAAATAATAAAACATATGAGGTTTTAGAGGAAAATAATATATAATTTAATCCAATATAAATTTAGACACATACAATATCAGTTTCAATGTGGGATTGAAAAATAAATCCATACTTTTACTCTAAACTTATACAAAATACATTTAACCTCCAATATTATAAAAATAACTATCTCAATAACTCATTTAAAAAACATGTTTGTATATATTTCATTGTATACATTTTAATTAATTTATTTAATTACATATATATTAATTGGTTATAACTCATTTTCATAATTGGGTATTGTTAATTTTATCGCTTTGTTCAAGTTTCATAATTTAGATATCGATAATCATTATTTGACAATAATTTCATCATTATTAGATTATTCATGGTATAGGAATCATAATACAATTATGATTCATAAAGTCCCATATTTATTCTATAGTCAATATTGTTATGGTTTGTAAGAATTTAATTTATGATAATCATGTTTTAGATGATTTTACAAATAAAAACGAGTTACATTAAAATCATTATTAATTTTTATTTCAAACACAAATAATCTTAATATTAAAATAAATTAATCGTTAATACCATATTTTCCCATTATTAATCTCTTTATACATATTCATTATAAAAATTATAGTGTTAGTAGAGCATCATTTGTGTAAGTGGTTAAAAAGACCAAAACATGAATATGTTATAATGATGAATGGGAAATAGTTAAGAGTAATATAATAGAAATATAATATTCAAAAAAACAAAATGATGTTAATAGAGCTCTGTTATAGTGCCCGAATGGCCGGAAGGCCTTAATTTTTTTGATTTTTGATAACCCCCCTTTCAAGGGATGAGGGGGAACCCTTACAAGGCCCGTATGCTTAGAGATTACATGGCATGTTGGCTTAGAAGATTACATGACCTGAAGGTATTAGAAAACTCAACCAGACTATCTACAATGAACTACCCCTCCCCAGTATCTGCATCATGATAGTAGCTCTCCACCTTCACATGGTCGTCTGGCTAGGCTTCTTGTGCAAGCACAGGCTGGTCTCGATGGCTTAGCCATACCCTCTCATTCTGAAAAATCCATTTGGCTCTGCTCTGGTGAGTGCACCTTCTCTAAATCCTCTTCTGGGGCAGCTCCTTTTTTGTAGTGTGTCTGGGGAAACTGCATGTGGCTTGGAGATATTGAGGTGGTCCGAAATCTCTACTAACTCGAAGGCTTGGGTGGCCCGAAAGACTTCAGGAATCCAAGCCTAAACTAGTGGCCCAAGGTGAATAGTTCCATCTACTATAGTACAAAATAGTTCCTACTAAAATAACCGCTACAATGCCTGCTATAGTGAATAATGATATTTATAATGAGTTTATTTAAGAAGGTAACTAAAAAATATAGAGAATAACTAGATGATTAGTCAGATGGAATAACTCTTTCTTTTAATGTGTTCATTTGAAATGAAGTCTTTAGGCCACTATATGGGAACCATAATATACCAAAAGATAAATAAAATTTAATATAGTAACAATTAGTATGTTTTTATGACTAAACTAAAGGATATGAGTGGTTTGTAAGGGGTGGTGGAGGGATCCTTTTATAAGTAAAAATGATAGAAAATTCATTGGAAAATATAGTTAGCTTAGGGGAACAAATTGAATCACATAAGAGTTATGTGATTTATGTAAGTATATATTTGTTATAAAATCATCGTTTTCTCTAAATATGAAAACAAAACATCCATCATGTCTAAATATCAATTTAGTTTCACAAAAATTATGCTATGAAAATTTACCTCTTTTTACCCTGTTTAACTATTTACTAAGGTAATTAATTTTTACTAAATATATCAGATGATCTGTCTTATCTAATATAGGTTTACTAATTCTAAATTTTGACTCTATTTAATCATATTTAATTTCTAAATATGATAAATATTACTTTTAATTGAAAACATAATATATATAGAAAAAAATATTTTGTAGAAAAATATATTTTTAAACATTAAGTGTTCTTAATCATATTTCAAATTAATTACTAGTTAAATTGGATTGAATCTATTTTTTAATAACTATAAAAAATAAATTGTATTATATTACCCATTTAAAAAGAATCAATATAATTTATTAAGTTAAAAATATATGAAACATAGAAAAATAATTCCTAGAAAAATTACATTTTTGACATTAAATAATTTTAATCAAATCCCATTAAAATTAATTATTTATTAATTGACCATTAAATGTAATAAATAAATTGGTATTATAATCTTTATTTAAATTTTTATAAATAAATAATGTTTTCTTTAAAATAATAATAATAATATATAATGACTGAAAATTATTTTTTAAATAAAATGTTTTAATTAATCACTAACATTTAATTTAATTCTAGAATTATTGGTTATGTGTGAATGATATAAATATTAATTTTTTCTATCTATTATAGACTCATAAACTCTTAGGCTCGATCGTCCCTCAAGGACTCCAGGTAGAAGTAATCTTCGAAGAGTCACTGAAACATATCCAAAGTCATACTCTGCTGGCGTCCTGACTGTGAGATCACCTCCCACCACCTCTTGGCGTAGTCTCAGAGCATATAGGTAGCGGGCTTCAACCTCTTCTCTAATGGTAACTCTAGATGGTCGAAGATTTTCAGCATGGACTTGATCTATGATTCTGCAGCCTGGGGTCCTCCATCCCCTGAGAAAGTATGAGGATGCTACTACTGAAAACCCCACATCAATTCCGCCATTGACGGGGAAGGAGACGATTCTCCCTTAAAAGCCTGCACCATCCTCATAAATCCTTCCCTGAATAGTGCATCACCACTTGTGATAGGCATAATGGATGCTGCCAAGGTTAGCACAACTAGAGGATCTGCTATAATCACTGATCAGCCATATCTGGTGTCTGATCACCGTCTGGAAATTGGTGTACAACCAGAGTACGTCTCGATTTCATAATTATTAAAGGTCAAACACACACCTTATATCAGGATTATCAAGGACTAAAAACATAAGGTCACATGAAGGGAACAAGAGAAAGAAACATTCAATTTTTACAAAACATGACTGCATGGCGTATTCTATTAAGCCATTCACATGGGCGTGTACTTCTGCCACAACTGGTCATGTAACACCCCAAACACATGGCGTGTTATCCCCTCACACAGCATGTACATGAACTCTATTCACATGCCCACGTATCCTTACACGACTAACCAACATGGTACTCTTAATCCTAGACTACATGGCATGTTCTTGAAGAGCACGACGTGTACTAGAAAATTTTCAGCGACCCGTGTTGTTAGATACATGTCCAACGACACGATTCACTCTACACGGCATGCTCCATATGCACACGGCGTGTACTTGAAGGATTTTCTGGACCCGTGTTGTTTGTGACAAAGCCAGGTACCTAGGTTACACTGCATGACATGTGAAATCAGAACACAGTGTGCATAGTTGAAGTTTCATCCATCTGTGTTCTTAGTCACACGGGTAGACACACGATCATTAAAACACGATGTGTACGTACCATACACGGCGTGTTCCTGCAATATTTTTCACAACCCCGTGTCCCTACCCACATATTCAGTGACACGGTTTAAATACTACATGGCACGTATTCATAAAGTAAACGTCGTGTATTCTTGGTTTTTCTGGATAGTAACCTCAAAAACTACTCTGAAGCCTAGAAAACACAGAAAACAAGTGTTAAGGTTCCAAATTCTGATCATTGAGGACCCCTAATCCCCGCGAATCAAATCTTGGAATCTTATACATGTCATGTACAAGGAATAAAACCCAATGATCCACCAAGTTAAGATTCATAAGGGCCCATAACACCTTAAGAATCAAAATTTGGCGTTCATTAGAATAAGACCTTAAATAGAGCAATACCTATTGAAATCATGTATTCTTTCAAGAATCTATCACAACAAAATGCATATCTACACAACATCTATCACAACAACATGCAATCGCTAATGCACCCTAAATGGCATGAAAAAAAATGCATGAAATGTGATTTCTAGCAAATGACTATATGATGCATGATAATTCATACCCTCATCTCATTGGGTTGTGACAGAAATAGAACCCCAATAATATCAATAGTGACAACAGAAAACATGTGAGTCACCCCTTGGTGAAAATCAGATCAACTATAAACTTTAAAAACAAGAAAAAATTGCAATAAACTAGGTAGATTGGATTTTCCCTGTACACGGGTTAGCTACTACCGGTATCAGATTATTACCCAGTACCAATTACGTCATATCCCTAGCTATAGGCTCCAAAAAGTAAGTCAAGAGAAAATAATTCCTATGATACCACTTCGTAACATCCTGATTCTAGAATCCACACAGAGGTGCCCCGTACTAGGTTGGTCACATGGCCTCAAGCGCATTTCCCCAAATGCAAGAGGTTGCAGACTAGTAGCGAGGGCCTTGGGTGTGATAGTGGAGAAACTATGCCCCCATTGGCAGAGTACATAGAAGATGAGATACAATAAACAATAGCGGAAGCAGTAAAAATCCATACAAAAGCAATCAGTGGGAATCTAAATGTATGAAACAACTAGAGCACATATATATATATATATGATGCATGATACATATGTCTAGAAAATCAGCCAAACCGATTTAAATGATGGAATACAAAATAGTACTAAACTAAAGTACAAAAGAAATAGCTAAACAGGTCCACAGCATTGCAGGCCAATGCTTGGTCCCATGCTCTCCAGCTCTACAGCAAGTCAAGTGCCTGAAGTTGAAGGGAGATTTCCTTTATCTATACCTGCAACAATATAATCTATTTCTTCCCAAAAGCTTGGCCCAAATAGGGTGTGATACTAAATCCTAGTAGGCAACCACCTGAAGATATGTGCCTAACAGTCAGTGAATATATGGCAGGTAAAAGTACAGAAGCTTTAAACAGGAACATGCTGAATAGTAAAAAATCTACAGTTACAAAAGAAAACCGTGGTTAATAAGAAACTATGCACAAACAGGTAACCCTCTGGGAATTACTCATATCCATCCCCTTTGGTCCTACATAATAAGTACCAATAACCCTCTGGGTAGTACACTCAGCCTAACCCCTCTGGTTTGGTCATACAAAAAATTATAAGACTCTCTAAGGAAGCCCACTCGATCAATTCCCCTTATAGTCTAAGTTAGTTCGGGACTCTCTAAGGAAGCACATATGGTCAATTCCATTTTACAGCCCGAATGTCAATAGACTCTCTGAGTAAGCTCACTCAGTCAATAAATCTTATAGCCTAAGGTCGTTCACAGACTCTCTGAGGAAGCTCCCCTGGTCAATTCCCCTTATAGCCTGTAGTGGTTCAAGGTAATTCAAGTAAAACAAAGAAACTATGAGAATCTCACTCAGCCTATCCCCTTATAGTCTATAAACATCAAATGCTCTCTGAGGAATCTCACTTGTTCTATCCCCCAATAGTCTATAATGTCCAAAGACTCTCTGAGGAAGCTCACTCGGTCTATCCCCTTATAGTCTATAATACCAGGTTCTCACAGCCCTGTGTATGTTAACGCATAGTAATGCTATAAGGAAAATGTAAACCTACATAACTACTTGGCCAATCAGTCTACAACATCTCAAGCTTGTCAGAAAACAACACTCCATCCTACGACCACATGGAATGAAAAACAGGTAAACGACCAATAAGCTAAATAGGACCAAACAGTCGTAAATAGAACAAAGCATGGGAATGAAATCTAAGGCATAACAATCAAGCTAATTAATATCCAATTTACCTCTATATAGGCATACAAGCATGGAACGAAAACAACAGGGGTAAATTATAAACACGCAATACCTTGTTCAAGGGTATTGGTGGAATTTGAACATATTACTCAGTGACATTGAACAGAAAGGCACAAACCACCGACCTTGGGGTTAGGAGATCAATATACTTGAACCAGGAAGCTTGAATCTATTTGGAACCTCTTAAGTCTAAGAAAACTTCCAAAAAGTTCAACCCATGATAATATAGAAAAGAAGAAGAATTGGGAAACTATGCTCTAGAAGAAGGAAGATCTTACCGCTGCGGTTCCAACGCAATTGACGGCGATCGATTTGGAGAACAGATGGAGGCTCGGGGGATTGGATAAGTTTCGGCGTCGTACGATTTTATTGGTCGAACGAGACCTAGAAGAAGACACTTATGGCGATCAGACGCGACCCTGATCTGTTTAATCAAAGAAAATACACGGTGTGTACTTTTGGAGAAAACAACGTGTACTTACTTTTTCCGTACTCTGCTTTAGGTGGCCTCCACGTCACCCCACATGACCATGTGTGTGTCCATGACACCGCCATAACACGGCCTCTTGCTGTAATAAATTACACAATGTGTACTCATACAGTACACGGCATGTACTTCAAAAATTTCCAGAAACTCCTCTTTTCTCAAAAACTCCAGAAAAAAGAAAAACATTCCTGAAAGAATATTCGGGTTCTTACAAACTTCCCCCCTTAAATAAATTCGTCCCAGAATTTCCCAAGTGCGGCGTAGAAGAAGAAACCTCAAACAACTCCAGCCACTGTGATCGTACGTCGACCTCCCTATCCCATGTATCGTCTTTCACCCACTCGTGCTTCCATAGCACTCGTACCAGAGGAACAGACCGGCCACAAAGAACATTCATACTGTGATAAAAAATCCAGATAAGATGCTCCTTAAACGATGCATCTGCTTCGAGCTCAACCTCCTCAGGTTGAAGAACATGAGATAGGTCTACAAAGTAATGTTAGAGCTGAGAAATGTGGAAGATGTTCTGCATAGACCAGTACCTCTGAGGTAACTGCAAACGATAGGAAACTGGCCCCACTCTCTCTTACACCTCAAATGGCCCGACATAACTCGGTGAAAGATTACCCTGTCTCCTAATCCTCTTGTGTTCCAACCTCGGTGCAACATGTAGAAAAATCTGATCCCCGACCTTGAATTCTATAGTTCATCTCCACTGATCAGCATAAGACTTCTGAAGAGACTGCGCAATAACCATCCTTTTCTGAATCAACTCTATCAGCTCTATGGTCTCCTAGAAAAGATGAGGTCCCAGCATAGCAGCCTCTACTGCCTCTATCCAACATAAGGGTGATTAGCATGTCCTACCATACAAAGCCTCGTAAGTTTCCATTTTAATAGTTTCTTGAAAAATATTGTTGTAAGAAAACATCAAAATAGGTATATGCTTCTCCCAAAACCTCCAAAATTCAGAATGAAAGCTCGGGGAAGGTCCTCAAGCACCTGAATCATACACTCGGACTGGCCATCTATCTGGGGATGTTATGTTGTACTCAAAAGTACCTGTGCACCCAAAACCTTCTGAATCCCCTGCTAGACCCGAAAAGTAAACCGAGCATCCCTGTCTGAAACAATTAAGTGTGGAACTCCATGTAGACATACAATCTGTCATCTATAAAATCATCCCATCTCATCAACACTGAAGGTATCCTTGATCGGCAAGAAGGGAGAAACCTTCGTAAGCATGTTAATCAAAACCCATACTGTATCGTTCCCTCGAGGATACCTCAGAAACCCTATCATAAATTCCATCACGAACTCATTCCACTTACACTCGGGAATGGGTAAATATTGCAAAAGTCCTACTAGCCACTGATTCTCCACCTTTACCTGCTGACAAGTGGAACACCTCGTGATGAACCCAACAATATCCCTATTCATACTGAGACACCAATACTAACAGTGTAGACCATGATAAATCTTTGTGACGCTAGGATGAACTTCCCAAACTGGCGAATGAAAGTCCGGAATTATCTCCTCGCGTATATCTGCTAGCACCCATACACGCCCTAGGAAACGTGAGATCCCATCCTCAACTATGGTCCATCCACGAATAGGGTCCCATCATGACACACCTTCTGTAGAACTAGGCCTTTAGAATCTGAAATACTCCTCATTCATACTCGATAAAAAAGGGTAGAGGTAATATCTACAAAAGATAGAAAAGTATGCCCATGTCTATCATGCACCTCCAAATGCATCTCCGAGAACATATCCATAAGCTTCCACTCACTGCTGGCCTCCGGAACTTCCTGTAACTGAGTCCTCCTGCTTAGTACATCATCCATAGCATTTCCTTTCCTAGGCGTGTAGGAAAGCTCAAATTAAAATGATTGAAGGTTCTCAACCCACATTCTCTACCTCAAATTCAAGTAACACTGAGTGAAAATGTAATTGAGACTTTTTTGGGCGGTGAAAACCACATAATTCTCTCCCAACAGATAATGCCTCCAACAACGTAAGGCATGAACAATAGCTTCCAACTCCAGATTGTGCGTCAAGTAGTTCCTCTCATGTGGCCTCAACTGCCGATGCCCATACGCAATGACTCCATATCCCAACATAAGAATAGCTCCTAGCCCGATACCTGATGCATCGCAGTAAACAGTATAGCTCTTGCCTGGCTCTGGCAAGACTAGTATCGGTGCTGAAGTCAACCTCCCCTTCAGCTCCTGAAAGACTGAAACACAAGAATATAACCATAAGAACTTTTCCCCATTCTTATTCAGACCTGTCAGTGGTGCTACTAAGAATGAAAAGTCCTAAATAAATTGTATGTTGTATCCAGATATCCCAAGAAAACTCTGCACCTCAATATCCATCTTCTGAAGCTCCCAATAAACTAATGCTCTCACTTTATTTGGTTATAATGATACACCTGCCTCTGAGATTACATGACCCAATAAGTGAATCTGATCCATCCAATAGAGCCACTTTCAAAGCTTATCATATAACTGATTCTCCCTCAGTGTATTCAAAATTATCTTAATATGGGTAGCATGGTTGTGTCGAATGTGAGAGTACACCAATATATCATCCATGAAAACCACCACAAAAGAGTCCAAGTATGGATCGAACACTTGGTTCATCAGTTCCATTAAAACTGCAGGCACGTTCGTGAGACAGAACGGCATAACCATATACTCGTATAGACCATACCTACTCCGGAAGACTGTGAAAGGTATATCAGATGGTCTAACGCGCAACTGATGATAATCGGACCTCAATCCAATCTTCGAGAATACCTATGGTCCTCAAATCTGATCGAATATATCATCAATCATAGGAAAGGGATATTGGTTCTTGACCGTTAACTGGTTTAGCTTCCGATAATATACAAAAAGCATAAGGGTACTGTCTGCCTTCTTCACAAATAGGACAGGCGAACCCCAAGGAGAAGTACTGGGTTGGATGAAACCCTTGTCATGCAACTCATCCAACTATTTCTTGAGCTCTAGAAACTCTGGTGTGGCCATCCTATAAGTAGTAATGGACACCGGTGCCACCCCTGGAACAAGGTTAATTGAAAATTCTACCTCACACTCTAAAATAAAACCTAAAAATTCATCTAGAAAGACGTCCCTGAAATGATCCACCACTGGAGGAAAGTCCAAATGTGAAGTCCCTTGGTCATCCAGATATAGACTGGAAATCTGGGTTGTAACTCCTCCTAACCCAAGATACTCTAGACCTGCTCTACTTTCCTGGACATCCCACTAGCCCTTGTGATGAAAAGATCCACCCTCGGGTGATATAAAACTCACCCTATGACGATAGAAATTGACAACTGTCTGGAAGGGAACTAACCAATCAATCCCGAGAATTACATCATAACAAGTCATCTCTAGGACATATAGCTCCCATAGAATGTGAAACCCACCATCCTCTAAAGGGAACTCCTTCCACTGACGTACACTAGCTGTCCTAGTTTCTAACGGTGTGTATAGTGTCAAGATGTTGATAGAAGAAAAGATGCAGAGACCAAAACTCTCCACAATAGCGATAGATATAAAGCTATGGGAGGCCCCTTCATCGAAAAGATCTGAAGATAAAAATGAGGATACTAAAATCATACCTCGAACTGTATAGGGTTCGGTATCCTACTCCTGATGGGTCTACTCTAATACAAAGGTCTAGCCTGCTTCATGGCCCTATGACCCTGTCAGACCACTCTGAGCTGATCCACTCTATTGTCGCTAGTAGCCTGGTGACTGACCACCATGGCCACAACCTCCACCTTGGCCCGAACGGCAGAAATAACTCCATTTCGCAGACTGGTGAGAAAACTGGCGATGCTTCTTTTGAACGCTGGGTCAAATATGAACCCCTACCACCAGCTGTAGGTAACAAGATCTGACAGAAACGCTGAATATGGCCAATATTTCCACAAGATTGGCACTCCATCTGGTCTATCTAGAACTGAGGCCTAGTATGTCTCCTACTCCCGATTGGTAGCATAATACATGGATTCCTAAAGACACATCCCGCCTACTCTGATTTCCTTGAGCAAACTCCCTACGGCGCTTCCTACTATCATTAGAAGGAACACTCACTCTTGATGTTGAACCGCCCTAGCTCACTACTTCAGAATCCCTCAGATTGTGCTTAGTGTTCAGCGCCTGGTTGATGATGGAAGATATCAAAGTCAAACTGAAGATGTTCACCTGATACCGGATGTTGGGTCTCAGACCATCCTCGAACTTCCGCGCAAGGAATAGACCATCACCTCTTGGAATCGGCGTGAAATGTTGCAGCTCAGTAAAATGAGACAAGTACTCCATAATAGAAAGAGTACCCTGGTCTAGACTCATGAAATCCTAGGCTCGATCGGCCCTCAAGGTCTCCGAGTATATGTAATCATAAAAGATGCACCAAAACTCATCCCAAGTCATACTCTGTTGCTGTCTTAATTGTGAGATCATCTCCCACCACCTCTTGGAGGAGTCTCAGAGCATATAGATATTGAGCTTCACCCTCTTCTATGGAGGTATCTCTAGATGCTCGAGGATTGTCAGTGTGGCCTAGAGCTTTGATTCTGAAGCCTGGGGTCCTCCATCCCCTATGAAAGTAGAAGGATGCTGCTGCTGAAAAACCAGCATCAATTCCGCCATCGACAGAGCAGGAGACGACTCTCCCTGAAAATTCTACACCATCCTCAGAAAGCCTTCCCTGAACTGTGCATCAGTACCTATTCAATGTATAACGGTTGGTTCCAAGGCTTACGCAATAGGAGGATCTGCTGGATGTCACTGATCAGCCATATCCGGTTTCTGGTCACAGTCTGGCAACTGGCGTACAACCGGAGGATGTCTCAATGGAATAATTCTGAAAGGTCAAACGCACACCTTAGATCAGGATTATCAAGGACTGAAAACATAATAGCACATGAATAGAACAAGAGATTGAAACATTAAAGTTTTACAAAACATGACTACACGGAGTGCTCCTTTAATCCATTCACATGGGCATGTACTTCTGCCACAACTGGTCATGTAATACCCAAAACACGCAGCATGTTGTCCCCTCACAAGGTGTATACTTGAACTCTATTCCCCTTCCCTAGTCTCCTTACATGGATAACACACACGGTCCACTTAATCCTAGACTAAAAGGAGTGTTCACGAACACGGCGCATACTAGAAAAGTTTCAACGACCCGTGTTGTTAGTTAAACGGACGGCTACATGGTTCACTCGACAGGACATGCTCCTTGTGCACATGGAATGTACTTGAAGGATTTCCCCTACCCGTGTTATTCGTGGCACGACCGAGAACCTAGGTTAAACTACACGATGTGTGAAATAAGGACATGGCGTTTATATTCAAAGTCTCATCCATCTATGTCCTTAGTCCCACGGGCAGACACACGGTCATTATAATACGGCGTGTACGTATCGTACACAGTGTGTTCTTGCATGATTTTTCACAACCCCGGGTCCCTACCCACACAGTTAGTGACATGGTTTATATACTACACGAAATGTATTCATAAAGTATACACCATGTATACTGGGTTTTTTCAAACAGTAGCCTCAGAAACTACTCCAGAGCCCAGAAAACATAGAAAACAAGCGTTAAGGTGCCAAATTCTGATCCATGAGGTCCCCTAAACCGCGCGAATCAAAGCTTGGCATCTTATACATGTCATGTACAAGGGAATCAAGTCAATGATAAACTAGATTCTGATTCATGAGGGCCCATAACTCTTCAAGAATCAAAATTTTCCATTCATTCCACCCAGACCTTACATATATTGATACCTATTGAAAGCAAGTATTCTATCAAGCAGTTATCACAACAACATGCATATCAACACAACACCTATCACAACAACATGAAATCGCTAATTCACCCTAAATGACATGGAAAAAAATGCATGACATGTGATTTATAGCAAGTACCTATATGATGCATGAGACGACATACCCTCATCTAATCGTGTTGTGATGGAAATAAAACCCCAATAATATCTACAGTAACAGCACAAAACATGTGATTCACCCCTCAGTGAAAATCAGATCAATCATAAACATGAAAAACCAGAAGAAATTTCAATAAACGAGGTAGATTGGATTTTCTCTGTACATGGGTTAGCTACTCCCAGGAACATCTTATTACCAAGTACTAATTCCATCCTATCCCTAGCTATAGGCTCCAAACAGTATGTCAAGAGAAAAAAAATCCTCTGATACCACTTTATAACATCTCGGTTCCGGAAGCCACCCAGAGGCGCCCCGTACTCGGTTAGTCACATAGCCTCAAGCGCATTTTCCCAAACACAAGAGGCTACCAACTAGCAGCGAGGGCCTTGGGTGTGATAGTGGGGAAACTATGTCTTCATTGGCAGAGTACACAGTAGATGAGAAACAATATAAAATAGAAGAAGTAGTAAAAATCCATACAAAAGCAATCAGCGGGAGACTAAAAGTAAGAAATAACTGGAGCACATATATATATAAATGATGCCTGATACATATGTCTAGGAAAGCATCCATACAGATCAAAATGCTGGAATACAGAACAGTACTAAACCCAAGTACCAAAGAAATAGTTAAACTGCTCCACAACATCGCAAGCCAAATCATGGTCCCATGATCTCCAGCTCCACAGTATGTCCAGTACCTGAAGTTGATGGGAGATTTCCCTTATCTGTACCTGAAACAATATAATCTGTTTGGGCCCAAAATCATGGCCCAAGTATGGTGTGAGACTAAATCCCAGTAGGCAACCACCCAAAAATCTATGCCTAACAGTCAGTGAATATATGGCGGGTAAAAGTACATAAGAAGTAAACAGTAACATGTTGAACAATAAACAATCCACAGTTACAAAAGCAAACAATGGATAACAAGCAAGTATGCACAAATAAGTAACCCTCTAGCATTTACTCACAACCATCCCCTCTGGTCCTACCTAACAAGTACCAACAACCCTCTCGGTAGTACACTCAGCCTTACCCCTCGGGTTTAGTCATACAAAAAATTATAAGACTCTCTGAGGAAACTCACTCGGTCAATTCCCCATATAGTCTAAGGTAGTTAGGGCCTCCCTGAGGTAGCACACATGGTCAATTTCCCTTTTAACCCCAAGGTCAAGCGACTATCTGAGGAATCTCACTCAGTCAATTCCTCTTATAACCTCAGGTCATCCACAGACTCTTTGAGGAAGCTCACCCAGTCAATTCCCCTTATAGCCTATAGTGGTTTGAGGTAATTCAAGTAAAACAAAGACTCTCTGAGGAAGCTCACTTGGTCTTTTCCCTTATAGTCTATAAATATCAATGACTCTCTGATGAATCTCACCCGGTCTATCCCCCTATAGTATATAATGTTCAAAGACACTATCAGGAAGCTCACTTAGTCTATCCCCATGTAGTCTATAATACTAGGTTATCACGGCCCTGTGTCAGTTAATGTATAGTAATTCTATAAGGCCAAAGTAAACCAATATAACTACTTGGATAACCAGTCTACAACATCTCATGCTTGTCATAAAACAACACTCCATCCTACGACCACAAGGCATGGAAAATAGGTAAACATACAATAGGCTAAATATGACCAAACAGTTGGAAACAGAAAAAAGAATGAGTAGAACATCTAAGTAATAGCAATCAACCTAATTTATATCCAATTTACCTTTACATAGGCATACAAGCATGGATGGAAAACAAGAGGGGAAAACGGTAAACACGCAATACCTCGTTCAAGGGTATTGGTGGAATTTGAGAATATTACTCAAAGACTTCGAACGAGAAGGCACAAACCACATACCATGGGGTTAAGAGATCAATCTACTTGAACCAGGAAGTTTGAATCTCCTTAGAACATCATATATCTAATAAAATTTCCAAAATGTTCAACCCAAGATAACATGGAAAAGAAAATTAATTGGAAAACATTTCTCTAGAAGAAGGAAGAGGTTACCACTGCTATTCCAATGCAATTGACGGTGGTAAATTCGGAGAACAGATGGTAGCTCGGGGGCCCGGAGAATTTTCGACATCATACAGTTTCTCCCAGTCGAACGAGACCTAGAAGAAGAAACTTCTGGTGATCAGACGTGACCCCGATCGATTTTATGGAAAAAACAAATACACATTGTGTACTTTTGGATTACACGGTGTATACTTACTGTTTCCATACTCTGCATTAGGCTTCCTCCACTTCACCCCACACGACCGTGTGTATGGACATGACACGACCAGTACACGGACTCCTGTGGCAACGAAGTACACGACGTGTACTCATAAAGTACACGACGTGTACTTCACAAATTTCTAGAAACTCAACTTTTCTCAAAAACTCTAGAAAAAGGAAAAAAATACCTGAACGAAGATCAGGGTTCTTACAGTTTAGGGGTAAAAATTAAACCACATAATAGTTATGTGAGTTAGGTAAGAAAATATTGGTTATAAAATCATGATTTGCTCCAAATATGAAAAAAAATTCTATAATGTCAAAATATCAATTTAGTTTCTCAAAATTGATGCTATGATAATTTTCCTATTTTTACCCTATTTAACTGTTTACTACGGTAATTATTTTTTACTAAATATATCAGATGATTTGTCATATCTAATATAAATTTACTAATTCCAAATTTAGACTCTATTTAATCAAATATAATTTCTAAAAATGATAAATTTTACTTTAAATTAAGAACATAATATATATATATATATATATATTTTATAAAAAAAATGAAATTTTAAACATTAAGTGTTCTTAATCATATTTCAAATTAAATACCATTTAAAGGGGATTGAATCTATTTTTCAAACCTATAAAAAATAAATTTTATTATATTACCCATTTAAAAGGAATCAACACAATTAATTAAGTTAAAATATAAGAAACTTAGAAAAATAATTCTTAGAAAAATATCATTTTTAACATTAAATAATTTTAATCAAATCCCATTAAAATTAATTATATATGAATTGACCATTAAATGTATTAAAAAATTGGTATTACAATCTTTATTTAAATTTTTCTAAATACATAATGTTATCTTTAAAAATAATAATAATAATATATAATGACTAAAAACTATTTTTTAAATAAAATGGTTTAATTAATCACTAACATTTAATTTAACTCTAGAATTATTGGTTATGTGTGAATGATTTAAATATTAATTTTTTTCTATCTATTAGAGTTTTGAACAACAAATTTACTTATTGGATATATATATCCAACAACCATATATCCAATAAGAACATATCCAAAATCTATATATTGAATGACTATATGACCAATTCCCACATATATAAGGGTCATATTAAATTCCAAAATGAAGCCCATGTAAATCTGTAAAATCATTCATACAATTCTCTAATATTTTTATCATATTTAAAACATTTTTTCTTCATTCTATATTTCTCATTGGTGGTATTATATTCATAAAATATCATTATAATGATAATTTCAACCATGTATTACATTTATTTACATGTGGATGCTTTAATTTTGTAATTTTACTTATTATATTTCATTTAATTAACTTATTAAATATTTCATTGTGTACAATAGTGTTCTACCTTAAGGAAATGACTCATTGTTAATTTTCGTTTTTTGTTTCATGTATTACAATTTATCAAGGACACGTGATTTATTGAAAGCTACGAAAATACTAAAATCAAGGGGTGTGACATTCTAACTCCTTAAAATAATTACCCCCTTAAAAATTTATTAATATGTTGGAAAAAATGAGGTGAATATTTCCACATTACATTATTAGGTTTCCATATTTTTCTCAAAAAAATGATTACACCAATGAAAAGTAACCAGGTGAATGGTATTATTATAGTTATTTATCGTTATTATCCATGATTTATACAAGTTGTTCCATATAAGGGAGATCATGTTACAGTTGTACAGCCTCTGAGTTTACTCTATGTGATGGATCAGTTATTTACTTCCTCAGAAGTTATACATGGGAAACATTATGTACTTTATATATTTGTTGGGGAAGTGTCAAGGGACAAACCATAGTCCTTACAGGAATAATGACCTTAAATATATTTTTATATCTAGGTCTCAAATTTTCCTTCCTCACAAATATCATAAACATGTTCCATGGTTATATTAAAATAAATATTGTATCCAAAACTTCAAAATACATATCTCAATGATTATTATTGGTGTATATATTGTATTTAAATTATTCCAATATAACATGACAATACATAATTTCATCCTCATCTATCTTTTCTTGAGAAATATCTTGTCGCAATAGCTTCCCCTCCCCAGATTCACCCAACATGTTTGATTTCAACATTTCTTCTAATATAGGGCCTCATATAGTTCCCTCTAGATGTTATAGTGGAAAATATTGTTATATGTGAACTTTTCCAAAGTAATATGTCAATCCCTAACTCATTTGAATTCTATCAAGTAAGATTATAACATATCTTCCATGGTTTGAATGGTTCTTTTAGATTTATCATCAGTTTAAGCATGATAAGTGGTGTTAAAGCTATGTTTAATACACAATGATAGTAAGATACATATATAAAACCATTAGGTGAATAAGGGAAATTGATCATATAAAATTTAAAGTAGTACACATTGTATCCTTATCACTTTATTTATGTAATTTATTTAAAGTTTATCAAGTGATAAATCAACATGAACACCATTGAAATGAGTTTATTTCATAAGGTGAAAAACCATAAAAATGAAATTATATATTTTAAAAGTCTTGGGAAGTACTATGTTGAAATACATAGTGGTGTTCTCACATTTTTATATAGGTGTGTGTAAGGGTTTCATCATCCCCTTAGATTTCTAACATTAGGCCTTGACTTGTAAGAAAAATTAGAATTGAGATATATACTCAGAAGTATTCCACATCATGTTGTCCAACCAAAATTGGTCCGTGAAAAATTATACATATTTTTACTTTTGAAATGTATATATAAAAATGGTTATGTGAATCATCTATTAAATCCTTAAATTCTCATATTAAAGGGACACATATTAATTCCACGAATATTATGATTCATCCTTTATAAAGGTTGAAATCTTCAACATTACATACCTAATTTTATAGATGCCTATCTTTCTTTATCACCTTCTTAATATTCATTTGGGTGGATTCTTGAGTAGAAATTTGGAAAATATATAATTATACCCATTACATTATTATTTCCAAGTCTGTCATTTGAAAATCCATTAGTATTAAATCTCATTAAATACTTATCATTGATATGGTAGCATGATATGTTATGTTTAAATAATTAGAAACCTTTTTCACCATCTAAGAGTGGTAATTTATTAAGATTTTTTAGTCAATAATAAACATCATCCATGTACTTTGGAACAGTTTCTTCTCTTTTGATGTGAATATTTAGTTTAAGATATTACAAAATGTGTATATAAATACTTATATAAAACATTTCACCATAGAGATAATGCCTATAAATATTTAATTCACTTATGATAGATTATAGTGATAGACCATACATTGAATAATTTCACTAATGTATAGTTAACTAAAATAAAGAATAAGATACCACCAAGTAATTTTAGATAAGGAAACATCTCAAACAATTATTTTCAATGTCAATGTATACCTCAAAACCTTCTCCACTCCAAGGTAGTGTACATACAATTTTAGTGACCAACCATTTTTTAAGATCCTTGAAGTTGTCATCGCATTCATCTACATAGAAAAAATTTACTCCCTTCTGTGTTCTCTTGGCTAATAGATTTGGAATTTTTTGTATATTTTTTAAAAAGCATAAATAATTTCTAAACTATCTAAGAAAACATTAAATATATGTTACAGTGGTTGGTTTGTACCATTCCTCTATCACATATATCATTGAAGGACCCACATATATTCAATTACTTATTATTATATGGGCAATGAATGATAAATTCTACATCCAAAATTCACACATGACATATTTTTCATACAATTTCTCTTCTCTTAAAGTCTTCAACGCAATACTCATATGTTCTTCATGGTCAACATTGATTTTTTAATATATGATAATATCTTCTGTAATGTCAGAAATAAATTGATTGAGGTAATATCTAGTTAATCTATTCGTCTGATCAATGAAACAATAAAAGGGTTTTCTAAGTTAAAAGGAATCATTGTGAATTTATATTCCCCATAGCTTATACAAAAAATATTGGGTATATCCTTTATTTTTTTATTAATTAATGATATATAGATCAAATTTTTATCCTTTATAAATATTTATCTCCACAAAATTTCATGAGAATTTTATCAATATAGGTATATGATATTTGATCATGATTTTTTTATGTTCATAAAAATAAATATGGAGATTCATTTATCCATACCCCTTAAGAAATAAGACTATTGTACACCATGGTGAAGTACTTGGGTGTATAAAACCCTTAAAAATATTATCATGGAATTAATTATTCAATTAATCCAGTTCAATTGGGGGAATTACATAACGATTCATTGATAATGTTATATCACTAGATATAAGTTCAATAAAAACTAAACCACATGTTCATGTGTAATAACAAAAGAATATTTAAGAAATACATCAATGTATTAATTTAAAATCTATATATACCCAATATTGAGTTTTTTCTCAACCACATGAGTTAAATTCCCCTAATGATTGGGTATTATGACCCACATAATGGAAGAAATTTATATAGGGACTTTATAGCCTTTATTCGAAAATATATAATAGAATCATTGTTTTTAGATTTGAAATGTGATTTAATTGCCCAATGAATTTATATATGGTCTATGTAAAGAGATAAAATCCATTCCTAATATCACATAAAATTCTACCAAAAGGAGAATAAATAGATTTTCCAGAAGCACATTCCCAAAAATGTCAATCTGTGAAGTGTTGAAATATTGGGACACAATCATTGAATCCCACGGAGTTTTCAAAGATAATTCAACATCAAGAAATTATGTTGGTGTAATAGTTATTTTTATAAACATTATAAATTCTAAAAAGTGTGTTAAAATAGAATAAAATATGATATTATCAGATCTTTAGTAGACTATGAGTGTACCTTTGACCACTTTATTTTTATGACCCACTTCAATATTTGTAATTGCATAAGATTACCCTTTATTACATAGTATTATAGGTTGAAAACATAATTAATCATCATTATACCTTTCATTGGTAAATTGGTTAGATAAATATTTTAGCTCCTAATGGTAGTAACATTGAAGTGTGGGTGGTAAATTAGGATGAGTTTTCTTATCATCAATTTCATTGGTTGGATTCTTCGTATATATTCAACATTCATGTGCAAGATGGAATTCTTACCAAACTTAAAGTATTTTATCATTACTTTTATGAAATTACCCCATGGTTATTTCTATATTTAATGAATTTATGGTGATGAATCTTCTTTAATGTATGGGATTTTTTATTTAATATTCCTCAAAAATCAATTTTCTTGTTCTGGTCACCAAAATCACAATAATAGTGGCAGTATCTAATTTACATTTCCAACTTGAGAGAACACTAAAAAAATTATTCATATATAAAAATTTAATTTATCTATAATACTTTTAATAGAATTAGTTTAAAGGAAATAAATAAATGACTAGTTTTTCCCTGAGTTCCAATGATAAAATTAGAACCAAACATTGAATGTCATGGGAATTTTTCTTCTTAGGTACTAATAGATTCATCATTATTTTACTTTATCTCAAGGAATTATCACTCTATTTTTATGTGAATAGTTTGGGGAAAATATTTATCAACACATTATTTCTTAAACTATTCTCATTCTAGGGTATTGATTTATTACTTTTTCCTCATATTCTTAATGATAGTCCACCACTAATCATCATCGAATTCCAAATAACAATTATCTAAAACAAACATTTAATGCTCCCAGCACTACCAAATAGAAAATATATTTTTTATTATCTTTATCCAATTATTTTTTATTATTAAATCACAATACCAATGAAATAATGGAGGTCATTTTTTCCTAAACATCTCAATGTAGAGTTGTTCTTCCTTATAATTTTTGGGTGTTCGACAAGGTTTTTGTTATTGTTCATATCAAGAAAAATATGGATGTGCCCCCCTAGTCCCCCCATTTAATCCCTATATGGTATCTACTCCGGGGGTTCCCCCTGGTCCCCCCAAAAAGGTATTTACTCTTGGCTTTCCCCTCTGGCCCCCCTCTTCTCTCTGGTAGTAGCTCATCACATCTTGTCCTTATCAATAAAGATGGGAACCAAATTTATTGAATATGGACACAGAAACTATTGTTGAGTCAGGGAGGCTCGGCGTAGACGAGAATGAGAATTTTCACTCCCTACCCTATATTGTTTGGTTTCTCAATGGGAAAATTATTACATTTTACATTACTCTTATAATTCACTTGGTTTCTTATGGTTCAAACCATCAACTAAAACTTATATGGTTAGTGTGAGAATTAAATACTAACAACAATTATATGATGCCGCATGATAATTAAAATTAATTAAAATAATTCATAACTTATGACACCAACATTTCAACCTATAACATATTATTTTTAAATTATGACACTATTTTTTCATCTTATAACACATTTGCTACAACCTAGGTTTCTTTATAATTTATCCATGCAGTATTTATAACATAATCCTTAAAAAAAATAACTAAACCCCACATTGATAATTATTAACTAACTCAACCATAACATAAATACATAATAAATATTTTTTCATGAATATCCATTATATATCATAATAAAAAACTCCATAGAATATATAGTTTTAGTTTATTTGGAGATTAGATACCAAAAAGACTTAATTTTCGACACTATGACTGTGTTTTTATATTCGCAGCATACATGACTCTTTATAAACATATATTATGTCATAAAATTCATTATAAACTATATAATGGAAAAAATATAAGTGGTGATCTCAGAAGCCATGCAAGGGTTATTAATTAGAGATATTAGTAGAACATCATAGGCGATCATAAGATGAACCTATGGGTTTGAGAAAATAATCAAGGTACATGAATATAGAATAATAAAATCATTCATAATAAACATGAAAGAAAATAATTATAAATAAAACCAAATAAAATAGTATGAGAAAGTGACCATGAAAGAAATGGTAAAAATATATAACTTTTATACCTTTTTAAAGAAATTAAAATTGAATAGAAATATAACTTAATCAATCAATTAAGTGAGGATAAGGGAATTCATAACCAAAAATTAAAAACATGGACATATAAAAAAATATTCTTAAATTAAAATAAGAGATATGGTTGGTCCACTTACATGAATCATTTAGGGTAAATTATAAATTAATTGGTGGGGAATAGGTATGAAAGAATTTATATCCAAATAATAAATATAGGAGAAAAAAATAGATTGTGTTTTGGGAAGATAGAATATATAGTATCCTCCAATTTTAATTTATACATATACAATATTTATTTCAAATTGAGATTTAAAAAGAAACTCTTACCTTTAATTATTACTTCCATGAAAGAAAATTATCCTTATGTATAATAAACATTAAAATATTAATCATTTATTTTAGAAAATTATTCATATATATGACTTTTTATACTTTTTAATTATTTAAATTTATTTCTTATATGATAATTATTTATAACTTATTTTCATCATCATTTGTTAGTAGTTTATATTGATTTCTATTAGTTTCATAAATTTGGTATCAATCTCCCCTATTTGATTACGTGTTCATAATTAATATATTATTCATGATAGTTTAATTTTAATATTATAAGTATTTTTATAGTGTCATGTTGGTTTTATAGAAAATATCTGTATGGATTTTAAGAATGGAATTTATAATGAGTGTGTTTTGGGTAATTTTACCAATGATTACGAGTAACTTTAGAATGATCATTCATTTTTCTATCACACCTGTAGAATCATAATAATGCCATAAATTAATATTTAATATCATATATTACCATTATTAATGTCCTGATTCTTATTCATTATGAAATTTATGGTGTTGTTATAGAATCGTTCATGTAGGTGGTTAGACCAACCCAGATGAGAATATGTTATACAAATGAATGGGTAGAATTTTAAAGATATATAATATTAATATCATATTAATATAAGAATTATTATTTTAATTGAACCTAATTTGTGTCTATAATGATATTTAAGAGGAGTTTGGAAGGAGAAGTTTATAGAAAAATATAGATAAAAACAAGATACTTTGATGAGATCACTCCTTCTCATAATGGTTTCATTCAAAATGAATGATTTTGGACTTATTCATGGGAATATAAGATACCAAAAATCTAATAATACTTTTGGATAGTTAAATTGAGTAGTTATTTTAGTGATAACCTAAGGATGTGAGGGGTTTATAAGGGGTGGTGGAGAGATCCTTTAAAAGGTCAAAATGAGGGACATTTCTTTGGAAACATGAGTTAGGTGAAGGGTAAAGATGGAGTAAAATTTTATAAGGGAGATATTAGTATAGAAATTTGTTTGAGAAATTTTGGAAAAAATAATAAACCTAATGATGTAAATATATATGGTTTAAATATCAAGTACAATCTTGGTCACCACAACTCCCTATGTATCATGTCACAGTGTACTAACCATGCCAACATGACACCAAATCAGACCAACTTCAGTACCATTTCAGGGTCCTATCATTGCATCTCATTCCATTATATTGATTCCCAACCCATAACCAAATACTCAGTGTATGGACGTTTAAAAAACCTCAACCCACAACCTGCAGACACTATGCATGTTGATATATCCAATATCCACAACCCATTCCTTCTCACACATGGGAGGTCCATCAATCTCATCTCGTATCATCCCATGACCCATCCCCTAGGGTATTCCTTGACCCAAGATATTTTTAAAAAGGTTTTACATGTTCACATGAAAAGATCCTTTCCCAGATATATGACTTTCAAAGAATGATCATCTACTGAACCATCCACACATACACTAGGGAGGTCTGTCACACCATCCCATCCCCACAGACTCTAGGGAGGACATACACCGACCCAATACATTCATGGAAAGCTAATCATCCAAATAAATAAAGGAAAAAAGCAATGTAATCACATCAACTCATCCCCTTAAACTCTAAAGAGGTCACTTCAAGCACATTGAACCAAGCCTCCTCAAGGTAAGTTCCATCAGCCACCTGAACTCAACCCTCTGAGTAAATCCCTAACAATACCCACATTATCACCTATGGTCACATCCTATGACACCGTCTCACATTTTAATTACAAGTCACAAATCTCTTATAACCTAATCCCTCGCCTAAAAAAGTCACATCCTTCCCCTAAGAGTGTTTATTGGGTAACCAAGACTTGTATGAATCTTACCTCACTAATTAAATCTTATGCCCAACACTAAATGATGATTCTACAAACCACATTCTCCTATAACCTAAAATAAATGTTTCGTTCCATCCCCTTGGATATCACTCATTGGTCATTGTCCTTCTACCTAGCAACATTCCCAAGTCAAACCACTCTAATTCCCCTTTTTATCATCATTGAAACTCTATGAGACAAATCCCTAACCCATTCATGGATACTATTTTACAGCTCCTATATTGGGATTTCCATCTAACACCTAAGATCCCACTCCACCCTCAATGTGTTTTCCTATATCACATGAGATCTATAACCATTATATTCCTTAGAACTAGACCTACACCCTATCAACCTGGAAACTTATCCTCATGGAACTTATCCTTGGCAGACCATGTCACCTAACTAACCCTTGGACCTTCGAAATTCATCATGTCATCTCAACATCACACTTTCACCTTAGATACATAGCTATTGGGTGATTCCAGCCATCCTAATTTTTAAATATCACTCGTCATGAGCATATGTGGCCAATAACCATTATATCTACCTTTCCCAAGGAACCCATGACCCATATACACATACCCAAACCCATAAAACATGAATGTAGTAGGAAATTCAAACATAATTGGCATATGAGATTATATCAATAGGATCCACCTAACTCCTTCAAGGAGTTATCACCTATACACTTCTCCATAATACCTTTATTGAGTCTATTCATACCTATCCCAAGTTATATAAATCTTCTCCTAGCCGCTTCCTCACTCTCAATTACCTATCTTATGCCAAGACATACATTAAATTAATTATAATAATTTATAATTAATTAATCAATAAGGAGAGTGAGGTCCAAATGATGAAAAATATCACCAACCATAGTTTTATCCACATAACCCTAACCAACATCGGCTGAAGGGTCCGCAACACACACCCAACACCATCACACATGAATGTAATATGGTTCTACACTCTAGATACCATTAATTTTTTCCAATTTAATAAAAACCCATAAAAATATATGGAAGTTGTTTACCTCCACCAATGTAAAGATAGACAACCAAAAAATATTATATTGGGTTTTAATCTAGATAAGCCACACAAAATACCCATAAATAATTGAATATTTCATTATTCCATTGTGTGATCATCCCCAAAACAAATATTAAATCGATAAAATTAAGGTGGCAGTGTAGGATGGAGACAAAAAACAAAGATAAAGGGGAGAAAATTACCAAAAAACTCCACACAAATGTATTGTGATCCATACCCCTTAAATAGAAGAGATAATAATTGGATGATAGGGGATGAACTAGCCAAAAATATGGGAAAATATAGGAATAACCCCATTAAAAATCCCATGAAATAGACCCACTAGATAGCCTCTCTATTCCCACCAAGGATTTGGTGCTTATAGTATAACATTTTCCACCATATAAACCTCTCTTATGATATCTTGAGATCACAAAACACATATAGGTGCTCTTTAAAATTCTCAAACCAACTCTTATAGGTGTTCAAAAACATAAAAATATCATCCCAAAATGTGTTCCTCAAAACTAGTCATCTTCCAGATAGAAAATTCAAATTCCTACTCAAATGTTACAACCCAAAATACACGGGTCATTAAAAACTCCCCACAATATATATTTTTATCCGTGATATGTCATGGAAACATCCAAACCATGCAACTTGACATTCCCCAGTTTCCAAATTTTGAGCACTCTCCATGTTTTGTCTTAGAATTCCTATCATCTTTCAATTATGCAACTCCAACAATAGGCATTCCACGGACCATGCCTACCATATCACATTTAATGTACCCAACATGGTTCTAACTTCACAAACTTCAAATCACAGAAAAACCACATCCGGACCTCCATCCAACATTTCTTAAAATGATCATCTTCTCATGTTGATGCATCACCAAATATCATGACTGATCATAATATCATACTCTCGGAGGCATCATAACATTTTTCAACCACTAACAATAATTTTTTAACTTGAAATCCAATTAATTCCATGTTTAGATCAACAACTTTATACGCCAACCATCATTATCTTACCCAGAGCACTAACTCACCTCTCATTTGACTAATACCATTTCATTCTAAAACCACCTCATTCTTGATGCCAATGCACTAGATCAAACTGTCGCCACACTTGAAAATTGAAGCTAAAACTTTTTGAGTATTATTGATTTCATAGGTTCATGCCTCCATGAACCTTCACACACAAGGAACTCATATATATGACCAACATGATACTCCTCACCATAAGAGTATAGTTCTCATCATCATCGAGCCAACATTGATCTCCACATCCCACATTTTGTAATTCACTGCATGTGCTGACTAGACATGGTCAACCCTATCATTCCCTAAAACCAACCCAAAATATGAACCAATTCCCATACATATATTTTCAAGAACATCGGTTCCATAACCCAGAGACATCCAATATTTTTCTCCCTGTTATAGGGCTTCCCTAAAACCCATCAAATAGATCCAAACACATTATTTCCATCACCACACCCATGTAACTCCTCATAATCTATGATTTGAAATCCATAAAAAGCATGTCCATGATCAAGATATGATTTATTATACTATGATACATAATTTTCCCCCACTAACACTTTTCATATCCTAGGGAAAGATCCCATTTCATTCTAAATATCTAAGCCACCATGATCATACATGTCTCTATAAACTCACTAGTCACCTCCATCTATGAGTGATCCCAAACCAAAACCCCCATCGGACTACCACTATAGTGACACTCTAGTTCATCTGCAACCTAAACCAATTCACAACAAGACTTTCCACAACCCATTTCATCAATCCAAAAATCAAGTGGCACTGCTTGTTACTCTTGTGAAACTTACCTCCGACATCAAGACTTTTCCAAAGAGTCTCATCAACACTCACTCTCCCCTTATCAAGAAAAGGTGATCCAGAAAAAACCCACTCAAATTTTTGTGTCTGCTACATGAACCAATCTCACTAGTTCCAATGGTTGTGCTCTTTTGTGAACCTGATTAGACCACCCAAATCACACACACATGAGTTGCATACCATATTGTAAAGTATCCCAAACCTAACCTATTGACCATTCCCTATATATATGTAAATTATATCCTAAAACTACATGAATCTCAAAGATTCCATGGATAACTACAAGACCACCTTCCACACAGGATCCATCTTAAGAACCAAGAGCATCCACTATTCTCCAACAGCGCTTCTGAAAGCACATCTAGAGAACCAATTGAGATACTAGTAAAATATATCTATCCCATATAACTTGCTTTGATACCAAAAAATCTTTAAACATTACACATCCCAAGCTAAAGAATATCACAAATTAATTTTACACCAACTCATTTGGTTTTCAACATCCCCAAGACAACGTTTTCCCATCCTTATATTGTTCCTTAGGCATCACATGAATATATCGAACCCTCTAGGGATCTATCCCCAAGATATAAAGTACCTTCATCGACCCTGAATGGGTCTCCATGGATCCCTTGATGAGGGTACTAGATCATATCCACCAAAAAATTGCACCTTGATCCACATGACCTGCCACCCAAGAAAATAACCAAGGTATTATTGATTAAAATTACACTCATACCATAATGAGAAAAAACCATATATGTTTTTATTTACACTTTAAAAAACTAAAAATTCATTATAGAAATGAAATCACACAAAATAATGCACATGTTATATCAATTCTATATGCCTATCAGGGTCCATTTACATGGAATCTTTCCAGTGGTCCAAGATCCAAAAACCAAATATAACATATCGAGTAATTATACATAATCATCAAAATATTAATCATAAGACAATAAATCAATAATAACAATATCACACCCCTGGAAACTAGTAATTCACACCAGAAATGTGTTCATAACATACAAGCCCTAACACATTCCTAGACCACCTATCTACCATATAACCAAATCATAAGACAAAATAATGATATAATACCATTTTTTTAGAACCACAACCTTGAACCCATCTGATCAGGTGCACCATATGGAATACAGTGAACCTTTATATATATTAGAGGTTACTTACTAATGGAATGGTACTAAAACATACATTAGGGAGACTATTATCTTGAAATATAGTCATATAATATTATAAAAATAAACAAAACATACTCATAAAAAAAAGCATAGTACACCAAAATAAATAAATGTGATGATATATTAAATGAAGTGTTATCATAAAAACATATATCCTTGATTGGACAATAGGATTGTCCCATATACAAAATAAAACAAAATAAAACCCATGTACCCTGGTCCCACTAGCATCCTCAGGCTCATGCAACCTATATCTAAACATCTCGATCTACACCATCCTAAAACACTACACATCTTGTACTAAATAGGAAAGTATACATAAGGTCTACACACCCACAGAGGTTCCCATGAATGGTGTGATAAACACATATAAATAGGTTTACATCTAGTTCCCCTAGTATATGTCATCGTATATGTGTATTCATGAGGAATAAAATAGACATGTCATCCATCCACCTCAGAAATCCTCTACTAGACAGGTCACCAAGAATCCATATACATTAGGTAATTGTGTACAAACCAAGTCACCCAGATGCCTGATTAATCCTTTTTTAGTGCCATGATAAAATCCTATAATCACATGTTATGATATTTTATGGATACCCAACCCACACCCGAAGACACATGGTAGGGAATTGTATAGAACATCTGAACACTACCCACAAACACTAAGTAAAACTATCCATTATAAATACATAACTCATCCCTTCACACTCAAGGGAGGTCTATCTGTATCCACTCATATTATCCCATGATCCATCCATAAGAGTGTTCCTTAACCATATCCACTCACAACAAGGTCTTATGCTTTTAAACCAAGCCATGAAATATCCAGAAAGGTCCTTGATATAATACCCAAGAACAAGGACATGGCCATCCATAGAACCATCACCAAAAAACTAGAGAAGTCCATCACATTTTACCATTTCCATATACTCTGGTATGTCCATTACACATAAAAAATTTATGGAAAGGTCCTTTACCAAATACCTGAAGGAAAACATTCATGGGCATCACATTGACCCATCTCTAAAGACATTGGGGATGTCAAATCAAGTACATTGAACCAAGCCTCCTCTAGTAATGATCCATCAGTTACCCCAACCTAAGCCTCAAACGAAATCTCTAATAGAATTACTATAATTTTCTCTGGATACATCTTTCCACACTATATCACTATTTAAACCACAAGAATTAGTTTCTTGAGACTTTTACTCTCACCCAGAACAAATCACTTCCCACCCATCAAGGTGCATTATGGGTATCTTAAACCCATCTTGGTCTTAACTCATAGAAACCATCTCATCCACATCACTTAATGGTGACCCAATATCCCACATTAAAATTTTAACCAGACTCTAAGTTCTAGTATATAATTTTTGAAATCCCTTATTTCTACGAATCTTACTACCTAGGAACTATCCCAGTCCAACATACTCTAATTCCCCTTGGAAACCTCATTCCATGTCCTTGAGAAAAACCCATTACCCATTCTTGGTCCCCATACCACATATCCCAAAGGGTACGTCCCAGAATACACAATAAGGAGACCCTCTACACCGCATTACACCAAATCCCCAAGGACTTTACAAAATCACAACTCTCTCCAAAATCATTCTCCACACTCAAGGGATATTTCCCATCTAATACAATATGTGTAATTATTACATTCATCGGTATAGGGACTAGGCCATTAGATCCATGACAATTATCCTTATAGATCTCACCCTATGATACTCATGCCATCTTAATATCCATGATTCCTTCTAAAGTCTATGAACCAACTCAATGATTCCCTATCACCTTGGGCACATAGTCATCCGGAAATTTTATTCACTCTAAGTGCTAAAAATAATCATCCTTATCATAGGAGGATGAAATTCATCACGCCCCTCTTTTTAAAAACAATAATGACCTCTAGCCACCTACCCAAACCCATAAAACATTCATGAATTATGAAACTCATACACAATAAGAATATTGTATTTTATTGAAAGGGTACTCCAACCTATTTCAAGTAGTTACCACCCATGTTCCACTCCACCACACCTATGTGAAGCTTGTAAAAAACTTTTCCATGCCTCATGAACCCTTACCAAACCTTGTAAAATGTATCCCTCCCTCCTTGAAAAATTACACATGCTATGAAATACTAACAATTAATTAAAATGATTTATAATTAATTAATAAATACGGTATGAGAGATCCAAAGGCCGGAAAACCACACCAAGAACTGTTGTCTCTTTGTAACATCAACCAACCATAGCTAGAGGGTTGAAAACACACCCTTGACACCATTCTACATGAAATAAATATGGTTTAATACCGGGGAAAATCCATTTTTGAAAATTTCATTCAATCCAATATAATAATGGGGAAATAATTTTCCTATAACCAAAAAATGTATATCTGGAAGATATCATCTCTGGAAATCCTCTATGAAAACATTAAAAAATCCCCATCAATCATCAATGAATTCGATATATACTATTGAAATCACCACCAAAACCAAGCACATCATAATCACATTAAGAATTATTTGAAGGGAAGAGTAAAAATAATATTTATAGGATAAAATTACTATAAATCATCAATCAAACACATCAGGACCCATCCCCTACCATGAGGGATAATGATAGGAAGAGAGGGGATGAGCTTAAAAAATGTCCTCTATAGTCACCTTCCCAATATAATATCTGAGGCACATCGATAGGGAAAATATGGGAATGATACCTATTAAATATCCTCCAAGACAACCTCATAAGCTAGCAGGTGGGTACCATCAGTGAGCTCAACAGGTCTCCTGGGTTACTTCCCTAGCCACTAAATGGTCGGTGTCTATAGTACATCCGTGAACAACTCTCCTGATATTTAAAACCAACTCTTGAATAACCTTTCATGTCCAAAACCACCTCTTATCGGTGATCAAAATTTCATAAATCCAGTTCGAAACTTTTTCTTCGAAATGGGTTTTTTATTAAACATAAAATTTGAATTCCCTCTCAAAAATAGTGACACTAAATACAAATAGAATTACAAACTTCCCACTATAATAATTCTCATTCTTAGAAAGCTATATAATACTCTAAAACATGAATCTCGGCAAGACTTGGTCATTGAACACCAAGAACTCACCACATTCCGTATTTGAATGTCAATACATGTTTCTTTGTGATCGTCCAACACTAATCCTAGACATGCCTCCTTCTACTATAATCCTCAAATAATGAATGTCGTATTGCTTATAATATTTTTAACATTGTTCCAAATGTTCCTCCTCCAAACCACAAAAAAAAACCCTCCATAACTCAAACTATATTTTGAAACAATTCCAATCTTCTCATGATGACATATCATGTAACCTCAATTCTGATTAGAAACACATATTCTCAGAGGCATTGAATGTTTTGTAGGAACCTAGACTAATGTTTGAATGAGTATTATCATGAATTTCCAAGGTTTGGTCACCAGCCACCTACCACAAATTCCATGAACTTATCGTGAGAACTGACACACCCCTAAGCCATCTCTCACCCATATAATATCAACACCATCCCAATATTGATTCCAAAAAATTAACACCAACCTTAACCCCAAAATATAATCAAATACAGTATTTAAGGATGTAGTCTTACTCAGGTTTTATGATGCACATGCTTCCTAATACCGACATGACCCTCCATGGTCAGTCTCACCTCTATGACACGTTGTGCATAAAGAAAGTACACACAAAACCAAAATGACGATACCCACTATAATACTATCATTGTCATAATCACCAAAAAAATATTAACCTTTATTACCCATGTTATGTTACTCACTACATGGTATGGATAGATGTGGCTAGTCAACTCATGCCCAAGTACCAACCTGAAGCACAAACCACTTCCCATCTTAAAATTTCCATGAAACTAATTTCTTTCATTTAACATTATATATATGTGAAATCCCCACCATATGGAATACCTTAAACTGATTCATGAGCACTGACCACATCAACATGAACAACACACATGTGTTGCTCCTCCAGAGACACACCTTCCCATCCCAAACAACTCTGGTCAAGAATCAATCTCTGGTTAATCATAACACAATATGGCGAACCACTGCAAATATCACATTTCACAAGCAATGGTTCTCTACCATTTCTTTCCAAATCTATGGGTTTTCATTCCATCACATGACTCACTAAATAAACTGATAACCTCATCTTGTGAGTGATACTAGTCCAAAATCACCATCAAAATCCCATCATAGTTCCTCTTTGATTTTTCCAAAACCCAAACCAATTCAAGACTTATTTTTTTGATCAGAAAACCACCCATCACAATGTATCACCCATGCGCACCTACCCTCACACACTGAGACTTCTCGCAATAGTGTCATCAATAGTCTCTCTCACCCTCACAATGTTGAGTAATCCACTAATAATCCGCTCCTAGGTTCTATTATACTATCAAATCTAGTCTCACCGATCCAAATAGTTATGAGATTTTGTGAAAAATGATTAGGCCACCCGACTCAGACACTCATGATTTTCAACCCATATTTACTTGGATCACATGACTAACCCACTGAATATGCCCCATGTTCATGTTAGTCCCAACCAACATTCCATGTAATCTCACTCATTCCAAGTCAAACCACATGACCACCCACCACATGGGTGTCGTCTAAAGAACTACGAGAATCCACCATTCTCTTGCCATACCGCTAAAAGCACGTACCAAGAACCAACTAGGCCACGAATCTAGCATATAATTACCAATTTCCACACTATGTTACCATAAATGCTCTAATTTTTCCACATCATCATCCAAAGAATATCACTCTTGAATTTCTTTTTAACCCCTTAGGTTTTCCACACCCTCATGACAACCTGTTCCCATACATGGATCATTCCTCGAGCATCATATGCATATATTTAACCCCCTAGGGCTCTATCACCCTAGAATATAATGCATGAATCAACCCTATAAGGGTCTCCATGAATCCATTGATGAAGGGGATGCATAATTTCCACCAGATAACATCCTGCACTAGGGACCCCATAACCGGCCAATGTGGAAAATGCCTAATGTATAATTAATATTCTATTCAAAGTAATATAGAAAAATCACCATAAAAGTTTGTATTTAAATTTTAAACAACAAAAATTTAATTAGAAAAATCTGGTCATACACAATAAGGAACAAGTCATGTGAGTCCGAAATTCCAATCATGATGCATGAACATGTAATATTTCTAACAAACAAATATCCAAAAAAATATCTCTAGTAATATATCATATTTATCAACATATTGACCATAATAGAACAAAAAAAGTGTATAAATACCTCACCCATGGTAACCGAAAAGTCTCAATAAAAAGGTGTTCAGGACTCACCGGTCCTTGGTACATCACATGATCTATCACATTCATATACCACTTTTCTAATATCTCACGAAACCATTAAATAAAATGATGCTTTGATTCTATTTTATAATGCCACAACCTAGAACCCATGAATGAAGATAAAATACCTTGTTCATTATTATATATTAAAATAAGAATTATTACATAAGGTTACACTTAATAGAATCTGGATGATTGATAATTTAAGTTTATCTTAATTATTAGGTACATTATCTAACAGTATAAATAAGAAAAACAAAATATTTATATAAAACTTCCATAACATGAATAGACTTAAAACTACACTAGATAACCTATGGACATACATAAGAATGGGGTGAGATGTAAATCCCAGTAAGGTAATATACATGGAATAATGTGATACATGTTAGACAAAAGGAATATCAATGGGGAATAAAATCGGTGAGAATCATAAACATGAATAATAAGGCATGATATATCATGATAATCATCACATGGGAAATGTGGAAACAACTTAAGGCACTGCCTCATAAACAATGTTCAAGGACAAATAACAAGGCATAATGATGGAAAAAGTATCCTCAAGGAATAAAGTTCATGATATATCCCAAAATGACATATCATGAGACTAAATATTACCCAATTCACTAGAGAACTATAAAATTTCATGTGCACATGTCACATTCATTTCATTCTCATACTTAAGCGTGTCGTAGAGATCATAAAACATTGAATAATTTATCATTTAATTTTATTCTAATATCATGGAGTGAGTAAAACATACATGTATATCCCCAATCAATAAGTATAAGTGAAAAAATGTGAAAACCCTTGATATTAAATGTGTGCGGGTATTAACTTCACAATTTTTTGGAATGGAAAATCTTAGTGGAATTTTAGCAGTATAATGGCATCATATAAAAATTAATAAAATTTCGCGGTGAGAGAGAATATGGTCTATAATCAATTTTAAATAAAATTATCAACAATAGGTACATTAAATTACATATCCAAATATTTTTATTTTCAAATGTAAGGACAAATATAATAAATAAACTTGAATAAAGATTAAAAGTAAATGATTCCTTACATGAGTGTGTGACTTAAAATGCATGGGAGGAGCTTATTGAGACATGTGGGCACCTTGAGAGGAATCTATAGAGAATTATAATAATTATGGTTATGATCCAATTAGTTTGAGTGAATTGAAATTTGATCTTGGGTGGGATTATATAATAAATTTGTAGGGAATTTTGTGTCATTTCTTAAACATAGTGTTTTGACTTTGTATACTAAAATTACTGAAAAACCACAAACCTTACCATGGTTTATTTCCACGTTTATTGAAAAATAGGATTGCATTTCATTATTTTATAAGTCCAAGGGACAAACATAACAAAATAATTCCATTGCATAAGTAGGGGTGAGTTATACTCTTAATGAAATAATTTTAAAACCTTAAAATATATTATAAGTATTTAGGGATTCATAATGGGTTTATAAAATAAAAAAAATAAACATAAATTTGAATCACCTAAAATTTAAAACATTTTTTTGGTCATTTATACCTTTTATAGTATCTATTAAGTCAATTTTTTGTCATTATGATGTCATAATACACAACATATATTTGTACTGTATTTCATATTTACCCAAAAATGTGAGTATCTCATAAAATTATGAAAAAATATTCTTTGAATATTTTTGATGTTTTGATTCAAAAATTAATAGTAAATTTATCTAAAATATTATATAAATATTTTTTTTACTTTTAAAATATTAATTGATATTCATTTAGAATGCTAGGTTTTTTCGACAATAACAGTTCTCAAACCCTTATAAAAATTAAATTTCACTTCAAAAAAATTATATGATAATTTATATTTTATCAAAGTTATTTGATAATAGTACTTTATTAAAATATAATTTTTTTCAAAAATATATTTATTCATGAAAATATATTCCTTAATTGAATATTAATATTAACCAAAATCACTATATTTGTTTTATTGTATCAATAATAAAAATCAACAATAATATGAAGAAAATATATTCATTATTTTATTAAAAATAATGCACATACTCATATTTATAGGGTATTTACAAATATCCATTTAATAAAACTTAATACACCCTAAGAGTAATTTTCTTGACAATGATACTTTCATGGGGTGGTTCGGCGTATCTGGTTTGGGTTGTGTTCTCAATGATCTTGAACTTATCCAGTAAACTATTTTGATCATGCTTATGTTTTTGGATATCAGCATGGGATTGGTAAAGGTAATATCCCATAGATTCTACCTCCCTTGATATCATTGATAAATGGGATTCACAGTGTACGATCCTACTAGTTGGGGCCATCACGTTTTTTTTATGTTTTAACTCTATTCATTAAAAACATATATATATATACTAATCATATGATCACTATTAAATGGATAAATTATCAATGGTAATGATTCTTAATAGTCTTTAAAATATGATATGAAATAATAAACCCAAATAAGTTCATGTTTTTTCTATAACCATATTACATAATAAGAAACTTAATTAAAACAAAAGGGGTAATATTAATTATAATAGTTCAGGTCATTAAAATATGCCCCCTTATGAAATTTCACCCTCAAAATTTTCATTTACCACGATAAAACGTATGAGGGTGCCTCTATTTCATCACTTATTCTAGTTTCTACATCACTTACTCAAATTGGTGGTTTCTCCACAACACTTTTACACAGTTTGTGGTCTTATTTCATATAACTTTCTCTATACAATCTAAGATCTTCACCGGCTTCTCCTCATTGGATATTTCATTCTCCAAGGATAACACATCTTGATTGTGTACATTTGAGGGGTCTAGTATGTGCTTTCTTGAGAGGGATACACGGAATGAATCATGTTCTTGGGATACATTCGGTGGGAGTACTAGTAGATAGGCCGCCACTGGAATGTGATCAAGGATCACAAAGGGGTCGATATATCATGGACTATGATTTCCCATCTTATAAAATCTCATCATCTTCTTCCAAAATTTCATCACCTTCTTCCATTGAGATATGAAGATTAATTCTATATCTCTAATAAAAAACATGTGCTAATCCATGATTTTTAACATATTTATTTTGTTATAAATTAGTAGTCATGATGTTCTATTGAATGATCTTAACATTTTACACAATTTCATCAACAATTTTAATACCTAATAGTTATTTTTTCCAAAATTCATCCCATCATGAAGGTGTTATTCACTTTTTCAAATAAATTGTTTCATAGGGAGTCATTTGGATTCTTGAGTACAAACTATTATTGTATTATAACTCAACCTGAGGTAGATGTTAGTCTTATCCTTCTTTTAATTACATAATATATTCTATCAACATGTCTTCTAGTGTCTAAATATTCTACTCAGACTGTCCATCAATTTGAGGGTTGTAGTTTATAGAAAATTTCATTTCATTTTTTATATCATGATGGATTCTTTTTCAAAACATAGAGGTAAATCTTGAATCATGATCAGATACAATTGATAGTGGTATTCCACATAGCCTCACCAATTCTATAATGTATATCCATGAAAGTTGATCCACCAATAAATCCTCTTAAATCAAAATGAAGTGTGAATTATTTTTATGATATTCTACCACAACCTACATAGAATTATTCCCTATTTATGTCTTTGGAAGACCAGTGACAAAGCCCATAGTGATGTTTTCCCGTTTCTATTCAGGTATGGGTTATGGTTTCATCATCCTCAAGGATTTTTTCCTTACTAAATACAATTTATGACATACAATACATCTTTATGTATATTCTATGATCTCTATATTTATATTTTCTCACTAATAGTGTTCTTATATAGCTCTATATATCTTTGTGAATCTAGGGTTGATGGAGAAGGTTAGGCTATGTGCATCATCCAATATCTCCTTATTTAAATCATGTTTTTATGGTAAACATAGTGTTGACCCAAATATCATGACACCTTCTTCATTAAAGATGATCTTCAAGGATTTCTTTTTTATTATTGTTTCTGCTTTCATCTGAATTACCACATGATCTCTTTGATCATCCTTTAACCTCTCCAAAAGGGTTGGTTGAGAAATCATTTTAAAAATGATTGATGATGTTCTTTCCATTATAATTCCCATGTCTATCCTTTTTAAATATAATAAGATCATATAATTTTCAATTATCATCAATTATATAATTTATGTATATTTTATAATTTTAGAATCTGCTAATTTGTTCTCTTTCACATGATAGTAGTGAATTCATTGGTCATAGTCCCTGATCTACTCTAACAATATTTGTTTGTATATATTCATCTCTTTCTCTATGGGTATATACTTCAGGATTTTGTGATTTGTATATATTTAACACTTCTCCCCAATATATAATTCTACCATATTTTCAAATGTTAATATCACTATATCCAACTCCAGATCATGCATTTTGTTGTTTTTTCACGAGCATCCAACTTATTTGAAGCATAAGATATGAATTTTTCATTCTCCATTAATACACAGCCTAATCCATTCTTTGAAGAATCACTGAATACTACACAAACTTCTACACTTGTGGGTATTATGAGCACATGTTCAATGAAAAGCCTTCTTTTCAACTCCTTGAAGCTATATTTTCATTAATAATTCCAATATAATTTTACTCCCTTCTGAGATAGCCTGGTTAGAGGCTTTCAAAATCATGGGAAATATCTCTGAAATAGACGATAGTACATAGATAATCAAAATAAACTATGGATATATTTCATAGATGTTGTCATCATCCATCCATTAATTATGTATGCCTTTATAGGGTCCACAAATACCCCATTTTTTTTATTATAATCCCCACTAATGAGAATTCTTTCAGCCATAACACAAAATCGTTGTACTTGGAATAATGTTTCTCTTTTCGTAAGGTCTTTAGAATAGTTCTTAGATTCTCCTCATGCTCCTCCTTGGTTTTGGATAATATTATAATATAATCTACAAATACTATCAAAAAAATTGAGGTAATCTCTAAAGTCCCTATTCATCATGTCCACGATGATTTCTGGATCATTATTGTGTATTAATGGTATTACTATGAACTCATAGTGCACATACCTTTAATGTAAAAAATTATTGGGGATATACTCCTTCACCCAATCATGTTAAAATCTCAACGGCATATCCACCATGGACAGGTATTATTCCCCACATAGATGATCGAAAAATTCATTAATCTCTAGAACAATATATTTTTTTTATCATTACCTTGTTGAGATCATGGTAATTAATACAAAGTTGTATTGGCCTATCCTTTTTCTTATCAGAAACTACTGGTGAACTGCATAGTGAAGCACTTGGGTGTACTAACCCTTTATCCAATTTTTCATGTATTTGTTTCTTTATCACCTCAGGTTCCACAACAACCATTCTATATGGGGTCTTAGACAAGTGTAATTCACTGGGTATATGATCCCTTAAAAATTTAATCTCTTAACCAGAAGGAAGACTAGGATATTCCTTGAGGAACACATCAACAAATTCCTTCATAGTAGTCATCCATTTAAGGATGATTATTTCTTTAGACTCAATCATTTGAGATAGATACACTTTCTCATAGACAATTAATATCCATTCCTGTGATGTTGGTGATAAATATGATGCATCATCCTCTTTGAAATATAATGGAATCATGGGTCTATTCATGATACAGAGTGTGATTTCCTTCTCATAGAAATTTATGTTGGATCTATATAGGGAAGGCCAGTTATTAATTATAATTTCATCAAATTTCACCAAAGGTAGTATGAAAAGGATATCCAGGATGTTCATCCCACGAATTATGATAGAGGAAGTTTTTTATACTCAGGATGTAATAATTTTCCAATTTTTAAATTTCACTAAAATATCAACTTCCATTCTTTGTGGTGGTGTTTGAATAATTTTACTAAACTTTTGTGATATTAAGGAATGCATAGAACCAAAATCAAAAAAAAATCTATCTACTCTTGAATGAATAACTATCGTACCTATCACCACATCGTTGTTGGGATACACCTCAATATTTGTGATAGAAAAATATTTCCATTTCTATCTTGGAGGTTCTTGGTTATCTCCAAAAACCTTTCGCTTAGTGTATTGGTTTGAAAATATACATGGTTCCTTTTAGTTGAATCAATTAAAAATGTGCTTAGGATTGACCAAAGCGTTCATATCCTATATCACATTAACAGGCTTCTAATATTGGAAATCTTTGGCTATGTCTCCTTCCTTCCCACACCTAAATTATTTCCTCATTACCCTTGTTCAATTTATAGGGTACTTATTTCCACGCCATTGATATGTTAGATGATTTAATTTCATGGAAACTTTAGATTTCTCCATTGAACAACCAGAATTAAACTCCATTATCCACTTATTATCCCTTTGATACCCTTGAAATTTAACATTCTCTATTTAGAATTTGAAGGTACATTGGAAAATTTTCCCATAGCTCTCAAAGTAACATATCATCAGGTATTTTCATAGACTAGGTTTCATCCTCCCAAAGAAGAGGTCAACCACAAATTTGGGGGTAACGTTAAATATTGAGGCATATCATGAATTTCTTGTCTAGTTTTCCTTGTAATCCTTAATGGATTGATCATATTTTATCTTGAGGGAAAGGAAATCCCTTTCCATTTTAATTTACATTGTGCGGGGAATATATTTTTTTAAAAGAATTTTCTCAAATTCCTTCCACCATATCACTTTAATCTCTTCCTCAAGATTCATATTTTTTATAAATGACTACCTCTGATTAGTTTCTACCTCTATATGATAAGCATTTAGTAGAACCTTATCTTGTTTAGAACATTGAATGATTGAGAATATATTCAGAATGGATTTGATCCATTTTTCGTTATTAAGGGATCCGGTGTTCCATTGAAAGTCGATGACATTTTTCAAATAATGGTCTCAATTAGAGCTTGTTATATATTAATAGGGATTTGTATGATCCTCCTAATCTAGGTTTCTATTCATACCCTGAGTTATATGAGAGAGTATCATCATAAATTTCATGATCCCATCTCCTATTATGTTGGGAATCTCTTTAGGGAATTCATCATATTTCCCTTTACATTGGTTGTTTACCCGATTCATCCTATTTCTGGCCATTGGATAGAATAAAAGGAATATTAGGGAAGAATAATTTTAAACTATTAAACACAAAAATGGGAATATAGTGATATTAAAGGGATAACTTATAAGTTATATTTATTTCCTTAACATATGAATTTCTAGGATTCAATATATGTTATCCATGATCTATTTACTAACATATATTCTTATGGGAATTTTTTATTCCATTAATAATGGTTCATAATGAGATTATGAATTTACAAAAAGAATATCCCTTGGGAGTGTCAAAATAGGTGAACAGAAAGGCATGTTGTCATGTACCATGGTAGGTCGATTCAGGCCCAACACGCCTTGTCAGAGTTGTTACACCTAGATATATTTGTTCCAGAGCCACAATCACTCATTGTATCATAACTACGATTTATTTTCATGATAAACCAATTACTTTATTATTACCAAATTTTTTGAATATTTTCATATAAATAATCTCATCCCTAAAGCTTTCTCTAGAGTTTTCTAATCATAATACAAAAATTAACTAAACTTTTCTTTTGATACAAATTATAATAACCCTATTATTTATTACATATTAATACCTAATTTTTTATATAAGGGCACACTTAATACAACTCAAAATATCACGAATTCTATTTTATTTGGGAATTATGTACATTAAATTACAATTTAAATAGGAAAAAATTATTATTTTTTAAATTCCTTAACATGCTCTCACTCAAAATTGCATGGGATTACCTGGGGATATGCCTAAAAAATGGGTGAGCTATAAATCCCAGTACGAGAATAAACATGGAATAAGGTAATACATGTTATAATATGGGAATATAAATGGGTAATAATAGGTGTGATAATAAGAAACATGAATAATATGGCATGATATTTCATGATAATAATAATAGGGAAATGTGGAAACAACATAAAACACTACATCATAAACATAGGTCATTGGTAACTACCAAGACATCATCATGGTAAAATTCAAATAAAAAATTAGGTTCACTCCCTATCCCAACATGAAATCTCATGATACTAATAATTACCAAATGTTTTTTTATGACCCGTCCCCTGGGGCCCGTGTCGTGACTACCCAAAGCTCGCCTTCCATAGGATAGGGGGAAACTAGCAGCAGAATGGAATATCCTAAAAAAGGGAAGGAATTTTCTCAGTAACCTATACACACATAGACATGGAACACTGCTCACAAGTAACACAATGGAGGATGAAAGGTACATCCACAACTAAAAACCACCACTGAGTGTAAAATTGAGTACTAAAAGTAAAGGGGACATAATACAATCCCAACTGAAATGGTAGTACAACTAAAAAGGGAAAACATCTCATGAGGTCATACACCAAGGTTCTGACCTCAAGGGTAGGTACAGCTCCTCAAAAAATCATTCCACATCTATAGGCCACCTCCGTATACCATCTGTCAAACACCTTCGGGCATCGTCAAGCCCTAGATCCTCAAGACTTGGTATAGTTGTCCATCATCTTCACAAGACAGAACATGGTGTGGGTGAAGCCCGTGTTGGGGTGATTATAACAATACATAGTAGGGACCTCAAGACCCCCGATGGTCTGCCAGAATTCTATAAAGAAAAATCCACAAAGCATGATCTCAATCAAAAAGCACAAAGAAAAAGATAGCTCCCACCAAATATAACTTTTGTTCAGAAGTACAGATGATTATCCATAAATCTAGATCATCTTATTCTATTGAGTGGCTCTGTTGTCAATCCACACAAGGTCTGTAGATGTTGATCTACACATGGTCGCTAGGTGTTGATCCACATAGGATCTCTCGGTGATGATCCTCATAGGATGGCTCATTGCTAATCCACACATGATCTCTAGGTGCTAATCCACACAATATCACTTGGTGCTGACCCACACAAGATCGCTCAGTGCTGATCCACACAGGATCATTATTCATTCTTCATGTTTCAGCGAGCCACTATATTCCTGCACAAAGAATGCATGATTTCTGGAAGATCCTCTCGTCAATTCATCAGTCCTATTTCAACAGAAAAAATGTCCCACAAAGATGTAACCCGATGAACTTCCATGACATAAGGTTTTCAACGCAATAGATGGCACGTCATCATGATACCCATTCTATAAGTTATAAGCATTTTAGTGCTGAGGGTCTAGTTGGATTTGGGTACAATCCAACCCAAAAAAACATCAACTTTCTCTGAAACTCACGTGGACTATCTAAAAAGGTCTACCTCCTCCTAAAGGTTCTGGTGTCATAGAGGGTTTTTCAAACAGACATTTGATTTAGGAGATATGCTTACTTAAGCATAATTGGGCCGAAAGGGGGTCAAGGTCCAGTCTGACCTGGTTGGACCAGACTGAACTGAACCAGTTTGGGTCGAACCAACCCAATTTGGGTCAAATCAGCCCATATGGGTCGTAACTGGCCCACTGGCTGTGGGGCCCGCCAACTGGGCCGGGGGTCCATTCCACTGTGCTGCAGGTCTGGCCAACTGGGCCTGCTGGCTCAGTCCACTCGGCCGACCTGAATGGTCTGGCTCGCCTGGAAGCACGGTCCGCCTGGCTCACCCTAGCACGTGATTGCAGGCCAGATACTTTCTCCACATACGTGGCATAGCGGCTTCCGGCATATTCTCACATGGTTGGGTCCACCGGCCGCATCTCCCGCATCAACCAACATGGTGGGTTGACTTCTCTACGTGGCACTATGTTGGGGCCTCGGGACTCCCATGCCACCGCCCCTCATGGTCATGGGTTCCGCTACCCAAGTGCACCATCGGGCATGCCTCTTCCAGCACTGCGGCCCGCCATGGCTGCGACTTCCAATGCCCAGGCGCGCCTCCTCCTCCAGCAGCCGTCTAGGACGACAACCCACTTCTTCTCCGTCGGGCATGCGGCTAGCGCCACCACATGCCGATGTTGTCACTCAATGTCGTAGCCCTGTTGGGCCGTCAGAACCACTTTGGTGTACCGTTATTCACACCTCTTTCACCTACGGGCCTATCAATACAGTTCCTACAAGGTGTGTCCCTCAGTTCCATCTTACAACCATATCTTATGGTTTCCCACGGAGAACACAACCATCACACAGATCGGCAGAGGTTTTGGGCCTTGTTTGTCTGGTCTACACCATTCGTGTTAGCTTAATAATAGGGGAATCATTTTTAGAATGAATAACTCATAGTTAAACAATGAGACCCTCCTACCTTGAGTTCTTTAGAAGCCGATGCGGAGTAGGTTAGAGTGTCCACGTCTGAGGGTGTTACAGACGAAGGAGATGGTTCACGTCCTTTGGAACTCGTCCTCAAATCTTCCAATAGTTGCCGAAGCCTCATTCTAGGTTGGTGGAAGACGCCACAACACTTCGTCAGAGGTTCCTCTATTGAGTGTGAAAAACCCATGCCAGAGCTTTGTTAAAATAGAAAAAAGAGAAGATCGATGCATCCCACAAATAATGAGGTTCATTAATGAATTGAATTAATGAACCTATTAATTCTCCGAAAAGTGTTGTTACAAAACCTAAGGGTTAAGACATTAAATGGTCTGACAACCCAACAGTCCTTCCACCACTTCTCAGCAGTTGCGAAGAAAGAAATAAAATACTCATTGAGTTATTTTTCTTGTAAACTCCAAAAAATTAAATTTTTTGTTCTACCCTTTTCGGTCAAAGACAAGCTTCGCCTAAGAGAATATCGGTGCTATGAATTCAACGGTGCCATTATATGTTTAATCTAAGCACCGGTTCAAATGATAGAAATTGATGCCCGCATGATTACTGAACATACCTTAAAAAATATCAAAAAATTATAAATAGTCACCCTCGACTCGCACTGGTCGATGATAGGATCCAAGAAAGGGGAAAAGCCCTCACGATATCAATGGTACTCTCAGATTTTCAATCCGAGTTACTCTTTAAAAGATAAATATTTTACAATAAAATAATTGATACTTTGTTATTTTATTTATGGTCAAAAACTAACTTCCATTGGTGGCCCGCATAAGAGAATTTTAGTATCTGCCTAATGAAGGCATACCCTAACAAGTTAATAGGTGGTTTCATATTTTTAATTTGAGCCACCATTCGTGAGTTATAATCATTTGAAAAATAAATTATAATTTTTAATTATATTATTTAAGGTGATTTCATTTTCATGTTTTCTCACTGGAGGCCCGCGTTGACTAAATTTAAGTCACACATAGGGTAAACCTGCCATCCGGAAGGCAATAGTGCCCTCATATTTCTAATATAGGCACCTGTTTATGAGTTATTATACTTTTTTAGGAAGACTACTCATGTGCGCTATTTAAAGATTATCATTTTTTGACGGATCATTCCTAGAACTTCGATCCTCAGAATCACGTGACGTCAGATTTTTTGGTCTCGTAAAAATTCCATATAATTAAAAAATATATACATAATTTTATGGTCTTTACATTCTACCCACCTTAGGTCTTCATGTCCCAAAAATCCAAAACAAAGGAAAATTAAACATGCAGAGGTACTGAGTACGTATATGATCCTCCCGCTCCCATTTTATCTACTATAGATTATTGTGCAAGAAATGAACTCACACTAGGGGAATCGACCACCCACGAAGTACCCCATTCTTGTGTGATAGATCATGCACATACCTCCTCAACTGCGACACATTGAAAAAGTTTTGTACCTGGTGCATCTATGGGTGAAGAGCTAGACCGTACACCACCTCTCTTACTCTAATGAGGATCTGGAAAGGTTCAATGGACCTCAGAGATAGATTTCTTCCCCGACCAAACATCTGTAATCCTCATCGGGGTGAGACCCAAAGGAAGACATGGTCTCCCTCCTCAAACTATAGGGGTCTCCATCTCCAGTCAGTATAAGACATCTGTTGGATCTGTGTAGTCTTTATCTACTCCTGGATGATCTGTACCTTATCTGTGGTTTCCTATACAATCTACGGACCCATAAGTGTTGACTCCATTTGGTCTTTCTAGTATATAGGTGATCTACAAGGGCACCCTTAAAAATAATCAAATGGAGCCATGTTGATAGTGAAGTTATAATTGTTGTTGTATACGAACTCCGCCAGAGGTAGGTGGTCCTCCCAACTATGTCCAAAATCAAGGTCATAAGAATGAATCATTTCCTCGAGTGTCTGTATGGTCTGCTCCATCTGACCACATGTCTGAGGGTTAAAGGTGGTTCTCAAGAGTAGTTGGGTACCGAACTTCTCTTGCAATCCCTTCTACAAGAAGGATGTAAAACGAGCATCACAATTTGAGATGATCATCAATTCCACCCCGTGAAGATGTACAATCTCTTGTAAGTTGAGACGTCCCAATCCCTCTTCTGATCCATGCTCTCAGATGGATAGAAAGTTGTCTGATGTGGTGAGTCAATAAACAATCACCCAAATGGATTTTTGGCCCCAGATGAACGTTGTATCCCTATCACGAAGTCCATGGAGACACCGTCCCACTTCCATTCTGGCACCTCGAGTGGTTGAGCTAAGCCTGCTGGTAATTGATGCGCGTCCTTCACTTGCTGACATGTTAGTCATCATGATAAGAACTCTACCATGACTTTTTTCATACCCGGCCACCAGTTCTGATGTCAGAGGTCCTGGTACATCTTCCCCACACCGCGATGTACCACCAAATGAGATGTGTGGAACTCTCTCAACACCTCCTCTTGTTGTTCCACTCGTACCATGGTGTGTCTTCTAAATAGGATGACGTGCTCACCATATTCAGAAAATACTTCAGGATACTACACTAAGTGTATCTGAGAACGTCGGGCCTCGCAGTCGACATCCCTATGTTGTGTGTCCCGAACTCGCTGAAGGAGTGGGCGAGTGATAGTCATAGAATGGAGGTAGGATGCTCCATTAATATCCATGGATGATAACTGAAACGCGGCTAGCTGCGATGTCACCTCGCTCAGAAACTGTAACTCATACCTACTACTGAGTGCGTATTCCACCACGTCCCCCTTTAGAATAGTGTGGACTATCTCAAAGTCATAGTCATGGAAGAACTCTATCCATCACTACCATCTCATGTGCAGGTCCTTGTATGATAATATATACCTTAGAATCTTGTGATCATAACAGATAGTAAAGTTTTCTACCAATTATACTCTCATCTCCTAGAGCTCTGTGGAATCCATCTAATATACAGTTATAGACATTCATGCCTTCCTTGGGTATAAGACTATGCAGAAGTCCCACTCCCTTTGAGGAGGTAATCCTGGAAACATCTTTTGAAAGTATGTTCTCATGCATTACCACTACTATTGGGAACTAAAAACTCAAAACACCTACTGCCATGAGGGTATGGTTGGACGACTGAAGATTAATATGATGTACCCTCATATACATGAGTTTAACTCGTGTTGTATGTATTTCCTTTTTCTCCGAATAAGGAAAACCCCATTCTAATGCTGTAGATATTCCAAAAACGGTTTTTCCTAAAACAATCAATATGAACTTGAACTTTTGATGACCATTCCATACCCAAACTAATTTTGTAAGGCCTCGACGATGCCACTAAGAGGTTCTAACTGAAACTCTTACCTTAAGGGTCATATCACACTATCATCATAAGGGTGATTATCGAATCTCCCCCCATAGGTATCTCCAGACGTAAGGTTCAAGTAAAATAGTTAACTAGAAACTCTAGGTCATGAACAAGATTCATGACAAGAATGAATGATTAGTACTTATTTATATTAATACGATATCAAGTAGTTGACACATACTCTACATCAAATTATTCTTAGATACAATGGGTCACACATCTTGTCCACATGAAGCTACTTCATTCCCTTGTTATCCAGATCTTTGATCCTAGTGGGGGCCACATTGGGGTGCTGGTTGTAACATATTGAAATGTATACCACCTATGGTTTCTCCCCTAGATACTCTTCTATGTCTACTCCCCTGCAGATTCATATATTCCTATCATTTCCTCTTCCCAAAATTTTTTACAAATCTATGTCACTAAGACTAACGTCGGTTTCCTTTTTCCCACTACTAACATTCACTGGCTATATCTGCTCATCCAAATAATTTTCAACCACAAAGGTTCTCTCTAGAACCCTAACATAATTAGGAATGCACAGAGGAATATTACTATCTCGGATATCCCTAAACACATCTCGGTCAGTGGTCTGATCCCTATAGCACTGGTCATATTGTATTCATTGAGTACATAGAATGGTTGGTATGCCTCGAAGAATACTCACTTACCGACATGTTTCCCTGTCAAAATTGTATAATATTTTGGGAACACATCCCTAATAATTTTTCTTGGAAAGATCTCTATGGAAGGTTTTCATGATCTGTCCATGAGAAAGACACCTCAATGTATTATAAGGGTAATCTAAACCCTACAATCTCCCTTCTGATCCACTTAGAATGCTCACTATTAGGTCTGCCATCTGATCGTATAGTGCCCTGGCTAGATGGAAACTCGGTTAGCAACTCAGACCAGTCCTTATCCACCTCTAAGTCAGGATTGCATCAAAACCTGAGGGGTATCAGTCACAGAAACTTGTGTAAGGCACTGAGCCATTAATTTTGCTCTACTGGTAGAGCTGGTAGTAACTGCTGACCAATGGGCAGTGGCATCATTGGGACACCACTCGAAATACCATCTCAGGTAATGATCCCTGTACCGAATCCTCATCACTTTGCAGATCATCTACATGGTCACACACTCGAATCCTAGATGGTTGTCTACATAGAGTAATATTGATATAGAATCAAGATGAACCACAGTCAAAAGGCCATACCTGGTGAGATGACTCAAAAGTGATCAATAGAAAAACATTTTCAAAACACATGGAACTAGTGTTTTTGTGTGTCGAGTCAGAAAATAGAATTCAGGGTCCTGGTGTATGGATATGTCAGCCACCACACCAATACTGGACTCCCCTAACTAAAACCCAATCCCAAGGCACTTAGCACTATTGCTCCATTGAAAACATATACTCTTAGTTCTACTAGTAGAACCGGCTCCTTTGATACCACTTTGTCTTAACCCATCCCCCGGGGCTCGTGTTGTGACTACCCCAAACCCTCCTTCCATAGGCTAGGGGTTGGTGACTAGCACTGGAAAGGAATATCCCTCAAAAGGGAAGGCATTTCTGAAAAACCTGTGCACACATAGACATGGTACACTGCGCACAATAAACACAATACAGGAAGAAAGGTACAACCACAACTAAAATCCACCACTGATTGTAAAAGTGTGTACTGAAAGTGAAGAGGCCATAATAAAATCTCAAAAGACATGGAAGTACAACAAAAAGGGAAAACAGCTTCTGAGGTCATCTACCAAGGTTCCTACCTGAAGGGTAGGTACAACTCATCACTACAGCTCTCCATGTCTACAGGTCACCTCTGTACACCGTCTTTCAATCACCTCTGAGCACTGTCAAGCCCTAAATCCTCAAGACTTAGTCAATATATCCATCATCTACACAACACACAACAAGGTACAGGTGAATCCCATGCAGAGGTGAGTATAACAATACTCATTAGGCATCCCGAGACCCCCAATGGTCTCCCATAAATGCACAAAAAAATCCACAAAGCATGATATTGATCACAAAGAACAATGAAAAAGATAGTCCACACCAGGTATAACTTAAGTACATAAGTATAGATGATTAGCTATAAAGATAGATCATCTTATCTACTAATAGGATATGTTTCTGATCCATACAGGGTTGCTAGATACTGATCCACATAGGGATGGTAGGTGATTATCCATAGAAGATCGCTTGGTGCTGATCCACACAAGATCATTCAGTGTTGATCCATACATGATCTATCTGTTTTGATCCACCCAGGATCACTAGATGTTGATCCACACAAGATCCCTCAGTGCTGATCCACATAGGATTTCTGGGTGCTGATCCACATAGGATTTTTGATCATTCTTCATGTCACAACCAACCACTTGATTCCCGCATAAAGCACACATGATTCCAGGAAGATCTGATCCTCAATCGATCTATCATATTTCAACTAGAACGAAGTCCAACAAATAATTAACCCAATGAACTTCCATGTCAGATGGCTTTCAACGCAACAAATGGTGTGTCAACCAGACGCTCAGTCTATAATTTCAAGGCATTTTAGTGCTAAGGGTCCAGTTGGATTTAGGTAAAATCCAACCAGGCCAAACTACAAATTTTTTCAAAACTCGCTTGGAGTGTCTCAGAAGGACCACCTCATCCTATGGGTTTTGGAGCCATAGACGGTCTGTCAAACAGATGTCTGGTTTAAGAGATATGCACATTAAGTGTAACTGGGCAGAAAGGGGGTCTGGGTCCAATCTGAACTGGTTGGACTATCCCGACCCATACCGGTTTGGGTAAACTTGATTCGATTTGGGTCGACTCAGACCACTAGGTCCGAACCGGACCACTAGGCCGCATGTTTGGCCTGCTAGGCCTATGGGCTCGGTCCGCTGGGCCGGTCAGATTGGTCCCGCCTGCTTTGCTCACCCCATCCAACGGTTGCGGGCTGACTCCTTTCTCCCGAGATGCGGCATAGACGCATTTGGCACCCTGTCACATGGCCTTGTCCACCAGCCATGTCTCCTGAATAGACCCTCTTGGTGGGTTGACTTATACCCATAGCGTCATGTTGGTGCCACAAGATTCTAGCGTCGCAGCCCTTCGTCGTTGTAGCTTCCACCACCCAAGTGCGCTGTTGGGGAGAACCTCCTCCTCCGGCTGCCAGTTGGGCTGGCGTCCTGTATCTTCTCTGTCGGGCACCCAGCTGGCACCACCAAGGGCCGTCGCAGGGTGCCATCGTAGCTTCATCGAGCCGCAGAATGAACTCTAGTAGACTGTTTTTCACACCACTTTCACCTATGGGCCTCCTAAGATGATACCTACGTTGTGCGGACTTTAGTTTCACATTTTCTCCATATCTTTTGGTTTCCTATCGAGAATGCAACCATCATTGAGATCAGTGAAGGGTCTGGGCCTTGTTTCATTTGGCACACACCCTTCACGTTAGCAGAATAACATGGGAAGCATTTCTAGAATGATTAAATCATAGTTAAACAATGAAAACCCCTTCCTAGAGTACATTGGAAGCTGCTATAAATAAGGTAGGAGTGTCCACATCCAAGGGTGTTGCAGACGAAGGAAATTTTTTACGTCCTTTGGCACTCATCATTGAATCTTCTAACAGTCGTCGAATCCTCATTCTAGGTTGGTGGAAGACTCCATGACACTTCGTCACAAGTTCCTCTCTTGAGTGCCAAAAACCCACTCCCAAGCATCATTTAAATAGACAAAGGAGAGGACCAATGCACTGCACAATTAAGGAGGTTAATTAAGGAATTGAATTAATGAACCTATTAATTCTCCCAAAGATACTGTTACAGAACCTAAGAGTTATAATACTAAATGCTCTAACAACCTAACGGTCCCACCACTACTACTCAATAGTTAAAATGAAATAAATCAAATAACTCGTTGAGTTATTTTATCATTTTTTTGTAAAGTCCAAATAATTAACTTTTTTATGACCCTTTCTATTAGATGATATGCTTTACCTAAGTTAATTCTAGTGCTGAGAATTCAATTGTACAGTCATATTTTTAATCTGAGCACTGATTAAAAAGATAGAAATCGTCGCCTGCACATTTACTGAACGTACCATAAAGAAAGATCAAAAAATTATTAACAGTCACCCTCGACCTGCGCTAGTCGAGGTTAGGCTCCACCTTAGGGAAACACACCCTCACGAGCACAACAGTACTCTTGTATTGTCAATCTATGTTATCGTTTCGATGATATAGATTTTACAATGAAATAATTGTTACTTACTTATCTTATTTACGGCCAAAAAATAACATCCACTACTGTTCTCCACCGTCCAATGGTAGTATCTACCTAAGAAAGGAATACCCTCACGAGTTCAGCAGTGGCCTCAAGTTTTTATTCTGATTCACCAATCGTGAGTTATAAAAATTTGAAAAATAAAATAATATTATTTAACTATTTTATTTATGGTTATGCCATTTTTGGGTTTTTTCACTAGAGGCCTCTGCCGACTAAATTTATGTTTCTCCAAGGGTAAACCCACCCTCCTGAACACAATGGTGCCCTCATATTTCTGATCTTGGAACCCGTTTAAGAGTTATTCCACTTTTTTAGGAAAACTGGTCGAGCGCACTCTTTAAAAATTAAAAAAAATTGACGTACCATTCTGGGAACTCTGGGCCTCAGAAATATGTGTCATCAAATTTTGTGGTCTCGTAAAAATTCCACATAATTAAAATTATATATATGGAATTATCAAGTCTTTACAGTGTCAGAGTTATATATAATTTAGGGTGTACCTGTGGCATTCATTTCATTCTCTTGTTTAAGTGTACCACATAGATCATAAAACATTGAATAATTTATCATCAATTTTTTTTCCAAAATGAGGTAGTGTGTAATACATACATGTAAGTCCCCAATCAATATTTTTAATTTAATAAAGGTTAACACACTTGATAGAAAATGGATATGGGTATTCACTATACAATTATCTGTCATGGAAAATCAGGATGGAATTTCAACAACATATCAACATCACATAAAAATTCACAAAATGGGTTTATGAGAGAGAAATGGGTTTATAATAATTTTAAAATAAAATGGGAAGTAATATGTGCCTGAAAATACATATAAAAACATTAGTAATTGTAAATAGAAGACATAATATAATAAAAAACATGAATAACAATGATAAGGAAAAGATCTCTTACCTGAGTGTGGGACTACAAATTCTGGGGAGGGGATTCTTCAGAGATTGCGGTCACCATGGGAGGACTCTAGATAGGAGAGTGAAGATTATGAAAATTTTAAAAGTATTTTGAGTGAAGATAAATGGGATCTTGGGTGGGTTTATATTAGAAATGAGTGGGGATTTTTTTAACATTTCTCAAACCTAACTTTTAGACTCTATATAATAAAATAACCAAAAAACTAACCTTATAATGGGTTTTACCCATGGTTTATGAAAAATGGGAGTTTTTTTCATTATTTTATAATGTGAACGTCCTAAATTCATAAAATAATATCCTTTATTAGGTAAAGGTGTCTCGTACTCTTAAATAAAGGATTTTAAAACTGAAAAATATATTATATGTTTTGGAGGATTCATAATGGATTTATAGAATAAATAAAATCAAATTAAAATCAAATTATTTTAAACAAAAAAGAGATATTTGGTAGTGGATACATTTTTAGTATCTATTACATCCCTTTTGGATCTTTATTATGTCATAATACACAGATTATATTTCTACCGAATTTAATTTGTACTTGAAAATTTGACTATCTCAGAAAATTATGAAAAATTAAACATTGGATAGATTCAATGTTATGCTTCAAAAAATTATATTAATTTTATTTTAAAAAATTATTAATGTGTTTATTTCTACTTTTAAAATAAAAACCTACATTTATTGAGAAATCTAGGGATTTTTTTACAACAATAGTTTTCGAACCCTAATAAAAATTACATTTGACTTCTTAAAAATTATAAGATCATTTATATAAGAAAAAAATATTTAATAATAATATTGTATTAAAATATTATTTATTTTAAAAATCAAATAAATTTTACAAATAAATTCCTTAATTGAATTTGAATATTAACCAAAAATACAATTTTTGTTTTTTTGTATCAAAATAAAAATCATCAATAATTGGATGAAAATATATTCATTATTAGATATAAAATAATATAAATGAACATATTTCTTGGGTATTTATAAACATAACATCATCCAGAAGACTCCTTATGATTGTGATGGTGAGACTTTCATGGGGTAGTTTGGCATACATGGTTTGTGTCATGATCTCAAAGAGCTTAGACCTTGTTCGTAAACGGTTTCTATCATGCTAAAGTTGTTGGATATGAACATGGGATTGTTCAAGGGATAATAACAGAGATAAAATATCCCTCATAATATCTAATAAATGTGCTTAATAGGGTATTCTCTTACTAGTTTAGTTCATCACTTCCTTTGTCTGTGTCAATTCGATTTATTAAAACCATATATTTACACTAATCATATGATCATTGTTCAAAGGATATATTATCAATGGTAATGATTCTTAACTGTCTTTAAAATTTGATATAATATAATAAAACCAAATAAGTTCATGTTTTTTCTATAACCATGTTACACAATAATACATTAAAATAAAACAGAAGGGGAAATTTTATTTGTAACAATTCGGGTTGTTGTAGTCGATGTGCCATATGGCCTCAAGCATGTCACCCTATCTTCTATAGGCTAATAACTAGGGTTAAGAACCTAAACCATACAGTGGGGAGACTATGATCATGAATCAATGTTATAAAAAGTGTGAAAATAATTTAATATTTCATATCACATAATTAGAGTATACCTAAATGAATAAACACAATGTTATATCAAATGAAATGTTTTCATACTAACATACATCCTTGACCACCCACTGGTATGATCCCAAGTACAAAATAAACTCAAATACAACACAAAAACTATGGACCAAATTCCATTCCTGGGCTCACACACCCAGTCTAAAAATCCATGATGTTTCACCATCCTGAAATATGAAAATTATTTTTATAAAACTAAAAAAACATGAATTTTGCACATCCACCGAGGTGCCCGAGCAGGGTGTGACAAATAAATCTCAGTAGTGTCTCACCATATTCCCCTCAGATAATCCATCATAAATGTGTATAAAATAAGAATAAAATTTACATGACACAAGTATACCTTAGACAACATGTGTTAACTAATACATTATGATACCATGTGCATCATCTCACCATCTATTAACCAGGACACCACATCACCAGATCAAACCTCTTATAGAAATATTCCAAAATCCTATGATCATATCCCATCCTATCATAAGATTATTGACACATACCTATATACTTATGGTATAGTGGAATCCAAAACTTCGACCAGCTACCCAAAGACACTAGTCATGGACATACTTTATAAAGTCGCGACCCATCCCTTCTCTCTCATGGGAGGACCATTTATCTTATCTTGAATCATCCCATACCCCATTCCAAAAGGAATTCATTTAACCGAATACTAATTTCATGCTCTAATTAATACACACCTACCCAATCCACATCTGGAAAGCGAGTTGACCAGAAACCCAAACATTTAGGCATGGTCATCTACCGACCCATACCTGTAGATACTAGGGAGATCCATCAAACTGGAACATTCACATAGACTACAGAGAGACCATTTCACAGGCCCAAGACATTAATGAAAAGTTAATTGACCCAATAACAAATGGAATAGTGAACTTTCATCACATTGACCCATTTCTATAGACTTTGTGGAGGTCACCACAAGCACACCAACCCAAGCCTCTTTAATGAAAGGTTTATTAGTCATCCCAACCCTAGCCTCTATTGAATGGTCCACCCGCACTTGAAACATCATCTTATGACACATCGCACCACACTAGATCACCATATAATTCAATGTAACAAGTATCTCAAGAATTATCCTATCACCTCAAACAAGTCACATGCCACCTCTCAGAGTTCCCCCTAGGTCCCCCAGAACCATCTTAGTTTTACCTCACAAACATTTTCTTTTACTTGTCATTAAATACTAATTCCATAGCCCATAGTCTCCTACGACATAGATTCCAAGGTATGTTCCATCCTTAATATAACCCTCATTTCTTCTATTCTAATAACTCAAGAACCATCCCAAGATAACCCACACAGAGTCCACTTTATACCCCAATGTCAAGTCCTTGAGAAAAACTCATGAATCCCTTAGGGATCCCATATCACATCGCCTATAATGGATTTTACATCCACCACATAAAGGTAACCATCCTTATCACTTAAAACCTAGTCCTGAAAGAATATTATCAATCATAGAACTCACTAAGATCCTTCTTCACCCTCAAGGGTTTTTTCTATATTTCATAAGGTACATCTCCATCACAATCATTAAAAAATGGCCTAAGACCTATCAATCGGGCCAATTTTCCTTTGGAACTCAACTGATGATATCCGCACAACCTTTCCAACCCTAATACCTTTATAGTTCTTTCACTATCTCAAAATCACTCTCACCCATTGTTGACATATATTTTGGTTGATATCAATCATCACAAGTGTTGCAGAGAACTCATCCCAATAAAAGAGGTTGAATGCCATCCAATCTCTACCCGACCCCTGAAAATATACTTGAACCCATATAACCTGCATGAAGAAATAAAATCATACTTAAAAAAGAATATTATTTTATTTCAAAGGGTCCCACATACCCCCATCAAAGAGTTTCCACCCGTGATCTACTTCAAAATATGTGTTCCAAGCCTACACATACCACTTCAAAGCACCCTGATTCCTTGCCAAGCCTTACCCCATCTCCTAGGCACCTACCTCTATCCAATTAAACACAAAAAATTAATTAAAATAATTTAAAATTAATTAATATTCAAGTCCAGTAAGGATGATAGGCCAGGAAATCACACCATGTGCCACTGTCTCCATGAAACCTTGACCAACATCGCTTAGAGGGTCCACAACACACCCCTGACACCATCACACATGAAATCCATATGTTTTAACACTAGGTAAATCATATATTTCATCCAATTTCATTGAAACCCCTAAACTAAATTAGGGTAATGTCACAACTCCAATGAAACGATGATGTATAACCAAAAATTGAATCTCATGTAATCTTCTATATAAGTCATGTTAAATCTATAATTAATCGTTAATGATTTCACCATTATCTGGTGAAATTATCACCAAAAACTATCATAAATAGAGTGTATTAATATTTAATCTAATATTGTAGACAAAAATCATGATCTTGAGGAGAAACTTACCTAGAATATCTATTCAAACAAACTTGGATTCATCCTTTAACCGTGGGGGATTAAGAGAGGAAGAGAGGGGTATCTAAAAAATAGCATCTCTAGTCACCTACCCTATATAACACATAAGGAACATGGATAGATAAAATAAGGTAATACCCACCTCCCATTAAAAAATCCCTAAAATAGTCCCACTAGCTTGTGGGAGGGTACTACCAACTAACCAATGATCTAAGAAGGGCTCTAAGGATACTTCCCTAGAAATCAGTGATCCAGTGGCTTATGTATAACCTCGATCACCCTAACCACCACTCTTAAGATTTATTGAGATCCAATCCACATCTATAGGATATTTCTAATTCTATTACCACCTCTTAGATCTGCCTAATATATCGTAACACCATCTCAAAACTTGTACCTCAAAAAAGGTGATCCACTAAATGGGAAAATCAAATTCCCTCTCACACGTAATGACCCAAAATCAACAAGGCATTACAAGAAAAAAACTATTTCCAATGACCATATATCCAACAGACATATATCCAATTCCCATTTCCCTATGACCATATAACCAACATACATATGTATAAAAAAATCATATTATATTACTATATATAACCTTAAATACCTATCTAAAATCATTATTTTTTCCTCTATGAAGTCTATCACATTTTTAACATATTTTATTCTATCTATAGTTATCATCAGTGGTATTATCTTAATGGTAGATCATGTTGATAAAAATTTACTCCTTGTATTATTTTTTTTCATGTTTTTCCATTCCTTTAATAATTTTACATATTATGTTTCATTTATTTATCATTTTTTATTTAATTGTGTACTATAAAATTTCACCTTAACGAAATGAGGAATTTTTAATTTTAGTTCGTTGTGGTGTGTTTCATAAATTATCAAATATAATGGATTTATTTAATTTAAAATACATAAAAATATGTTAGTGTGTTATATGAATCTCAATGAAAAATTCCTTCTTCAAAATACATATTTAGAATGTGAAACACAAAAAAATCATATTCCTCTTCTCAAAAGGTCAGAAATCATAATTCTAAGAACAATATTATATTTACCATCACTTAAATATATTTTTCTTATTTATATTTTTTAATTTTTAGAGCGAGACATTGAAGTATAATGAGAGGAAATTTATAAACACTTTCAACCATAAAAATGATAACACCTCATATTCCCCCTTTAAATGAATATCATAACCATAAAAATCATGAAATAACACTTCCCTTATAATTATTGCATTTAAAATCAAGAAAAATAAGTAGGGTAAGAAGGAAAAATAGTCTTGTAATGTGTCTTTCAATCAATTAAATTCACAGTTTCTTGGGATTAATAAGTGGCTAAAAATAAGAAGGTTCACAAAGGTAAGAAGGGTAAGAGGATAATCAATCATTGGTCATAATAATCTTAATTTATTTCAAAATCACCATGTTTTTACAAGAATAAACAATAAAAGTATAGATGTATTTCATATCATGAGTTCTATAAAGAAAATGCATATTTAATATAATATAGAAATTCTATTTTTGAAATATATTGTGAATAGGAAACATAATATTATACAATCAATTAGATAATGAATAATAATAATTCTATAATAAATATAATATTTATAAAATCAATGTATAAAACTATTTGAGGAATTTTATCCACATAAATAAACCAATCTTCCAAAATTACGATTCATCAAATCAACATTATCATGCTTATGTTTTCTAATAAACCCATCATATTAATAATTAAATTTAATAAAAAATGACATTTAAGACAAGGAATTATGGTATTCATAGACAAATATATGCGCTATAGATTAAAAATATAGAGATAAATATAATAGTGGCCTAAAATTCTTATAACCAATATGGAAAATATAGGGAAAGTAGTGGTAGAAATTATAAACTACACTCCCATGTAAATTGAAGAAATCCTATCTCTTTTATTAGTCTTAATATCTAGTACCTTATTCCTTTCTCCATCATTTTTATACAAACAAAAAATAAAAATAATCATGTGAAATTATAAAATCTATTTCACTAAATCTTAAAAAGAAATAAGTGAATGAATTTATATATTTTAAATGCTCATCCCTCTCATAATGTTACTTTGTGAATTTTTGGTGTTTGAGGTGTTGATAGATGGTTGGATAAAGGGAGGTACTATTAGATCTATGATCTTAATTTGGAAATAGGTGTGAAAATGTGGCCATTGAAGTTTTTACATGAAGGGATAACATTAATAAAAGGTATATTTTCATATTTTGGGGTGCCATAATAAGAATGTTGAGTCACAACATGGATATGATGTCATGGTACGAGAAAAGTGATGTTTCTTGGTGGGTGTAGGACATGCATATTTTCCAGTATTCTATTTTGGGTTAGGATTCATGTCATCGTGTGGCATAAATTATTCATGGAATGAAGTCACTCAAAATGTATTTTTGGAAAAGTAAAAAACTTCAAGTTAAAAATTAAAAATTACCCATGGATATTTTATTAGTACATATTGCCTTTTATATTTACTAATAGAAAAATTAGTGGTTTAGTTCATGGTGTAAAATGGTCTGGGGGATTTTATTTAATTTTCTCAAGAGTATTCTTCATGGTGTGGTCACATGTTCCATTGTGTAAAGAATGGATGGATAACATTAAGGTTCTATATTTTGGGGAATCATCAGATTATGGGGTACAAGTTTCATCATATATTGGTTTCCTAAAGTCATATACATGATATGAACCCATTGGTTATGGTGTGACCTTCCTCAATTATATAGAATCAATATATTTGAGATAGCATTAAATGGTTGGGAGGCGGAGTAGATCATGTAATTTATTTTTTAGATTCTTTTCATATAGCCCCAATATGGTGTGACTATTCTTTATCAGGACATGATACCTTATGATCACATATTTATTATAAATTTGGAATCTTATCCAAATTTTTATATTTTTTATCATTTCACAAATTCCATAGTTGTTCATATGAGCATAATTGGACACCTTTTAGAACACTTTATTAACTTTTTATTCTTAAATTTTGGGGAATATGAGCCTCTCATCCAAGGTGATTTTTCATTCCCTTCTCTTAGGTTATCTCTCAATCATCATTCACGAAAGGTTTTGTTAGTTTTTGATTGAGTTTCGTTTTCCTTAGGATATGTATTTATAGATTATTTCATGATCTAGGTTTTCAATGTTCTCCCCACATTATTTTGTTCTTGTATTCATCTCCATGTCATATTCATTCATAGTGATTATTGATGGATTGGTTAAGGTATAGGATTTGATAATTATCCCTATTTGTTGGCATAAACTATAAAAATATCATTATTTTTATTTCATTTTGTGTATGGTAGGGATTAAACTAATGAATATAATGAAATGGGATAAATGGTAATGAAGGTAAGAGGTGAATCACAAGTGATTTTATATGATTCTATGATATTGCTTTATGATTGTTTGATATTTACAATATATGGAACTTTTTTTGTTGTGGAATTATTAAATCACCTTTCAAAATATGTTAATTTCTTACATATGGTAATGAAATACTTTTTTCGAATATATAACTAATTTTATCATTCTCATGCAATAGGTGTTAAATAAATATGATAAATTGTCTAAAAACAACAATTATAGAGGAGTTATATCACAAAAATTTACACATGTTCATTTTTGGTATACATTATATATTATTATGATTATTTCATAATTAATAGAGGTCATTGGTGTATGGTTTTCAAATATTGGTATGAATAAATATGGTTAGGATGGGGAGGTGGTGGTTGGGTTTTTATGTGGTTTGGAAATGGAGACATGGATGTTTATGTGGAAAATCAAGTTTTATTTTTTTTATGATGGTTTTTTGAATCGTATATGTGTATTTTGTTATTTTATTGTGTTTGGTTGATGTGGTGATTTATTATAGATTCCTATAGACATGAAATATGGTTAGGAACAATGTTAATGGTAGTAGTTTTTATAATGGGATTTAATAGTATGTTGATGTTAATGAATAGATAATGATTGAAATGAATAGGTAATGGCAAAGATAAACATGGTTTATGAATACTAAATAGTTTTAAATTAAATATCTATAAAATAATAATGTAATTAATGTAATGTTTATGGAAAAATAATAATTATGGGAATGGTTAAACAATGTAAATAAATGGGGAATCATAAATGGGGTTGTGGTTGTTTTGTGTATAAGGTGGGGTGGGTTTGTGTTGAATATATATATGTGGTTGATAGTGATTGGTAGTAATGTGGTTGTGATTTCCATTAATTATTAGGCCTATATAAATATTTTGTGTAAATTTATTAAAAAATTACCAAAATTAGGGAGAGGAAGTGTGGTTTATTATAAACTCTCGACTGGGATTTGGTGTGGCTATCAATGTGTATTATTTCCTATATTATTTCATATAAACCCCACCCAAATGTGATAATATTATTGATTCTAAATATTTTTGGGTATGAGATGTATTCTCTATGAATCTAGTTTTTTGAGGGAATATATTACTAACTACTCCCTCTTCTCTGTCATCCATTTCATCTGTAGTACGGGGTATGATGGATCAATGTATGTATATTCATATGGGTTGTGATGCCTTATGGTTATAGTATGTAGTATACAATCTTTCGTGATTACATGGTTTGCACGATGATTTGATGATTAAGGGATGGTGATGTGATATATAGTATGGGGTTTTCATAGAATAAGGAGTATATGAGGCTGATGCCCTTTAGGTTCATCATACCCTACTATGATGAGGATGTGAAATGTGGTTGTGATGTGGTGATATGATATGTGACAGTGGATATGTTATAGTTTTTTTGGTGGTATATTTAATGTTTTTATGATATGAGATATTATTGAGGAATCTTGTGTTTTTATGAGATAAGGGACCCAATTTATTTTTTGTTGGGGCATGAGAGCACTAATGATTTGGTAAAGTTGATATGGGGTAAGATCTTTCTTTATTAATTGGATATTACATTATTATACTTGGATTAAATATTATATGTGTGATCTTTTATGAGGTTGGTTGGCAGTTGTCCTAATATAGGTGCATGTTTCCTCAATTATTTATTTACTAAGGCATTACGATATTTCTTCCAAATTTGTAAAAGATGTGTTTTGGAGGATCCCATTGAGTATACATGAATTATCACCCTTATATATATCAATTATATATCATGTTTATAGAGTTATATATGGATTGAGTTAGAAATTACTGTCATGTGGCTTGGAGTGGTAGCTCGAGTCACTATCTTCAGAGTTTTATTTGGTATTTCATTTAACATATTTTTTACTATATGGAATTTAAATTCAGTGTATGATATTTTTTATTTAACATTATGAATTTTATTACTGATTTAAAGTATATTTTCCAAGGATTATTTGTTTAATTCCTCCCATTTTTATATTTTATACCCTCAGTGTTATTTTCCAACACACATCCTATTAGAGGTAGGCTTTGGGGTCACTATGGTCTTCACTATGCACCCAAGAGGCGTTCCTAATGTAGGTGGGTCTTGCCAAAGTGGAATCAATGTTTTTTCTAATAGTTGGGATAGTTACAGTAGTTAGGTATTGATGATGATTTCACGGTATGGGTAGGAAAATAGTTTTAATCAAACATAGTGTGTGATGTAGCAAGGTAGAAAAGAAAGGAAAAAAGCAATTAGGGCCCCCAGTGATTTCACACAAGGAACATGAGTCACCAAAAACCCTAGGGGATGTATTGTAGACTATGGTGTAGAGAGCTATAATAGGTGCATGCATCATAGTTATTTTCACTTGTGTATAAATTGGGGTGAATTTGTTGAAAATTAAGTTGAATCTAATTAAATGATCTTAAATGAATTACATGTTTTTTGGATAAGGAGTTTCTTTTATTTCTTAAATAATTATTATAAATAATATTTAAGATGTATAATTTATAATGTTATTTGTTTAAAACAAACTTATAAATGATTTTTCACATCAATTATTTTATAGAAAATGTAAAAAAAATATAAATAATTTCACATAGATTATTAAATAACAGCTAGGGGAGAATGTTTTTTTACAATGGTTATTCAATAACCGATTACAAACACTTTTAAAAATTGTAAAAAAATCTAGAACCCATTTTTTGTTTTTTATCAATTGTACAACACCATAGAGTCTTCTCTCACAAAATAAACTATAATCCTTTTTTGTTCAATATTCCAGCCTCTAATTTTCATCACCACCCTCAATCCTCATCCACCACCTATTTCAGGATCTCTTCTTTGTGTTCTGACTCCATCTATGTCACCCTTAGTGGCCCCAAATGGCCATTCACCACCTTTATCCACCTCCTTTGGTTTCTTTGGGACATTTTATGACCATAATAATTATTTTCATTCACATATCTGGTAGTTATATTTTATTTTTAATATGTTTACTATGTGTATTAATTTTAAAATATATTTGAATCTTTGTTCCATAGACTTGATCATTTGTTTTTCAAATATCATATATTCTTCAGGAACTTATCATTATTTTTATTATTATATGATATAGTATTATTTTATATTTTTATTACAATTAGTCTCTTATCAAGTAATAATTTTAAAAAAGATATAATATATAATGTGTTTATTTTAATATAAAATTATAGTACTAAGCCAAGAATAATTCATTTTATATCATTTTTCATTTTTCATTTTTTATAATTAGTAATTTTTTGTAAAAGTTTTCTATTATATTATTTACCAAATCATTGAATTTTATATACTTTTTTAATTTGTTTTTATGATATATATTAAAATCTATGTATGTATATTAATTTGGAATATTTGTGTCTCATATGATGATTTCGTGAACCATTTGATATTAAGAATGAAAATATATGTTAAAAAAATTTTATAACCTATATAAAATATTTATATATTATGTGTTCTACAATAGACAATTATAAATAACTTATGTTTTATTCTGTGTACACATATTGGAATTTTTGTAAAACTGTGCTTTATAATATGCAATATTTTTATATTCAATTTTTATTTTTGAAATTATCAAACTATTAGTATTTATTTTTTTATAATGATTTTTTCAAACAAAATAACACTTACAATCTTAAAAATATAATTTATTTATATTTAATTATAATTTTAGTTAATAATTTTTATTTTTATTCATTTACAAAAATTTATAAATAAGAATTTTATTCGTTATTACTATGTATTTATTAACAATTTCCAATAATAAATGTTTATCATTATATAAATATGATATATTTATTATTTATAATATATTTTTTAATTATTTTTACTATTATCATTATAAAAATATTATATGTATTTCTAATTATAAAATTAAATTTATATTTATAATTAGAAATACGGTAACTAATCATTAATAGTTGTAAATAGTTTTATGTGATAATGCATCATAATAATAATACTTCATGCTAAAAAAGTGATATGAGGAATAGGTTGATGATTTTTTTATAATTTTACAAAAAAAATCCAAAAAAACCCTATATTTCTATCCATGATTAAAATTTTAAATATAAGAATGATGAAAAGAATAGAAATAAATGAACATTTAATTTGAAATATTATTATTCCAAGTTACTGTAATTAGATTATGTATGGTGAAATTGGGTAGAATTCATGATCTAATAATGATTGAGATATTCTAACTGAATATTTTGATCAAATTAAAGAAATGATTCATGATATTGAAGTGGACGCAATTTAGAAAACACCATTGGTTGAGGGCTTATATAGAGATTTTGAAAACCCATTGCATCCATCTTCTATTAAATTTATATTTTTTCAACATTGTTAATATTGGTGAAATTGAAATCTAGGAATTGATGAATTGAAAATATAATTTAATAATTTATATAGTTATTGAAATACAATCTTCCTAAACAGAATGATATTTTAGATTCAAATTAAAATGAAATAAAAGTTTTATGTTCAATTGGATTGGGGTTAAAAAAGATGAATGTATACACCATGAATATATGTTGTATTAGAAGGGATACAATGGTACTTTATAGCATCCCAAATATGGGACCTCATGGAATAAGTTAAAGGAAAAATCATAAGTTGATTCTTCTCTTATGCCAAGTACCAAGAATCATGTTAATGATATTTGGTATCTTTATGTAATTCATCATATTAAATTTTTATTTGGAAAAACAAATTTTGAAAAAAAATTATGGCATTTAGATGAATGAATATCCAATGGAAAATTATATCGACTAAATGAATTTCCATGATGAAAGAAAATTAATCAATAATTTCCAAAATTTCAAAATGAAGTTGGAAATATCATACTTGGGTTGTTAAAATATTGAATAAATCCATATTTGATCTTTAATAGAAAACAAAATTTATGGATGTCTTTTTTTTTAATTTAAAACTTATCATTATAATTTTGTGTGAATACCAAATATATCATGATGAGTATAATAATTTTTAGTCTACAAAATCTAGAAAATGATTCTAATGTTTACTTTTCAGAATTAATTGATGATTTGAAATACATATGCGAGGAAGGTATCAAAGTTTATTATTCACATGAAATAAATTTCTTCACAATATATGACAGTGTTTTTGGATACTGTGCTAAGGGGCATAAATATTATCCAATTTTTGAAGAAGGGACTTCATTTTTTCAACAAAAATCTGGGATTAAAACAGTGTACATGGGTCATGAAAGGTTTTTTTCTATGGATCAATCATATAAAAGATTAAAAATGATATTATATGGCTCAGAAAAAAATTAATATATCACTAAATCTATTTTAAAAATGATCAATATTTTAAGAGAGTGATAAATATTGGTTTCATATTTAGAAATAAACAAAGATATAGTAAAGATATAAATATAAAGAAGAAATTAAAAATATTTTTTGAAATTCTATATTGGATATATCAAGAGATCAAACATAACATTAATATAGTTCATTTATAAAAGAAACTCTATAGAATCTTTATTGGAACATTGTTAGAAATTAATGGAATGATAAAGGATGGTTCGAATCTAAGAATGGATTTATTTATATGGGTATATGTTTGGATTTAGCACCAAAAACTATTAGAAAATGAATATATTTTCCTCTGTATTGTCATAAATTATCCAATATAGAGAGTATAATATCTTTTTTAAGCCTTCATGGTATCAAAGAACCTATGGGTTCTACTTAAAATATCAAAAACATTGTTTCACTATAATATTTGAAGTTAACATCCTTAAATTTCATGATTTTTATATTGTGGTGCAATGGATCCTATGAAATACATAATGTTGAATACTACCCATCCATGTAATAATTACTATCATGAAGTTGTTTTGTTTTTTCAATTCAATTTGTAAAAAATTGATGGATCTAGATTCATTTAAATATTTGGAGAATAATGAAGTTTATATACCTTTTCAATATGAAGTGTACTTTACACCATGATTTTTGAGATAACGACTCACTTAATGGTCCATTTAGTGTGAGAAATAAATTTTTTTGGCCCCATATATCTATATTAGATATATTATTTTGAATGATATACGAATTTATTAAAGTGGTATTTTTAGAATTCATATCGACCGGAAGACTCCATTATTGAGAAGTGTATTTCTGAGCAGGTTGAAGAGTCTTTTACACAATAATTTTTTATAGTGGGGCATGTCATTTTTACTAAATATCACATTGAATAATTTAATTTTGGAAGAAATGAGATCCCTTTCTTGAATATAAAATCATTGATAGGTTAAAAAATAATGAATGAAAAATTATACATCCTGAATAACATAAATGATGCACATACATATATAAAATCACATATTAATGTGATAAAATAGTGTAATCTAAAGTGGAAATTTTGGTGTGCATTGAATGATCATAATAAAACCATTTTCAATGGTTTAAGGAAATAGTTAATAGTTGATAAGATGTATCCAAAACATTGATATAGTTAGAGGGAAGTCCAATTTTAAATGTGAAAACATGGAATTTGTATGAAATTAATGGCTATAAATTTTATATTATATATCAAGATAAAAAACACATGTTCAAAATAGAATTGTATTTGTGTTCACTGAATCAACACATTTTCTTACTGTAAAAGAAAAAAACCCAATCTCTATGTCAAGTGTATATAATGGATTTATTAAAGATATATATAATATTAATAATATTAAATTTTGAGTTTTTTGTTTAAGTATAAATGGGTTTTTAGTAAAAATAATGTTAAACATGATGAATTTAGTATGACACTAGAAAATAAGATTTGATAAGAACACAAATATAAATATTCTATCCTAGAAAAAGAATATGAAATAATTATTCTTTGTTCTTGATACATTGAATTTTCAATGGTATATTTTCTCATGGAAAGACTAATATTTTGGTACTAAAAAACTTGATGATGATGATGATGAATTATATGGGATATATGCTTATATGGAAATATTATCAAAGGATATTTATGAACACCTTTTATACATGGTTGTTTCTATATTGAATGGTCTAGTAGGAGGAAAATGATAAAATAATCACATAGTAATCACCTAATATTATAGGTAAAATATATTTATTCCTTGTTTAACATTTTAAAATTTAAAAGATGTTAGATATACCCTTTAATTGTTTACCTAATCCATTTATTATAATAAATATGATATTTTTTTGTATTTTATATAATTTTATTAATTATTTTATATTATATGTAACAGTTGGATATGTATAATTTTTTACTTAATATTATTTTTATTATATATATATCATTTTATATTTCATAAATGTTGAAACTATTGTTTATAATTTCAATTAACTTCACTACTGATTAAGATATGGTTTTTTTGGTTTTTTTGGTTATTTTTGTATCATTTTCAAATTTTTATTCCACTTTATGAGTAAAAGTTGAATTTTTATAATCATTTACCTATATTTTTTTCTTTTATATGAATCATTTCTTATCTCATACATGTTTTTGGATCTTTTTTTATTTTAGTAAAATAATTTGATGAATATAAATAAATATTTTTAGTTCAGTTTAGTTTTTATTGGATAATTTTTTTAATTTATATTTAATATTATATGTAATGATTTTAATTTTATAACGTTTTACTTATTTTTTTAATTTATTTTTTTGTATAATTGTATAACAAGAAAAAAAATTCCTCTTGATCTTATTGGGAATACACTACACATACTTTTTTTTGAACAACCACCTCATCCTATGACATAGAATACTTATACTTTTTTAGGGATAGATAAGGCTCTAGGTACTCCTTAATACGGAAGAACACATTCACCTAACTCATATATAGGACCATAGGATATCTATTGAGTTTAACGATAATTGAAATCCAAGTCTAAATTGAAAACCATTTAGGATTTTTTCAATGAAAGAGATAAATAAAGAATTTTTTTTCTTAATAGAGTAGTATTGATAAAATGACATGAGTTCATCTATGGGAGACAAAATTGGTAACAAAATTTATTATTATTTTACTTATAATTATATCTTCTTACAAATATATATTATTTCTTTCCGCCTAATCTAATGAAATTTGATATACCTAAAAGTAAATAAGTCATGAATAAATGTTTTTTTCTTCTAGGAGATTGAGAGATTTTAAATCAAGCCTAACTTTAGATTTAATTTTTAGGGAAAGAAGAAAATGAAAATCTATGTGATATACTTCATTTTCTAGATTATTAAACATGGAATAAATGGAAAGAATAATTTTTGGTAAGTGAAATGTCTAATTTCTTAGGATTTTTTTGTATAATAACTAAAAAGGCCATATTAGTTGTTTTTTTGTTCATAATTAACTAGAATAAAGGATATATCTTCAGGATATCCAATCTAAAAATACATACCATTATAAATTATCTCAAGGAGGGTATTAATTGTTATAAGATAAAATAATGGATTAAAATTTTCAAAAATTAAGAGTTGAGTCTTATGGAACACTAGAGACTGACCCCCCCCCCCAACTAGACATGAAAAATAGAAGAAGTACTTAATTATCATAAAATTAATATATCTTATATAATACATTAGGGTTATAGCTGCGAGTATTGTGATGAGTTTTGTATGTTATTTGTAAATTCTACAAAATTAGAAATTCACGAATACATTTTTCAAATAATTTTTATACTATTACCTTAAGTAGAAAACAACATATGGGACCTTGGTACTAGATTATAAGAATAATATTTTGTCTACTGAATTAATAAATCCTAAATACTTGGGTCATGTATGAGGACACTATGTGGTCGTATTAATTGAGAAAAATTGGTCACTATGTAACTTCTTCAAGGTAGAATTTATATAAATGTAAAATAGATGCTTTAGAAGCTAAAGTTCATGTGATGGGTGGGACAGTGAAGGAGAGAATTAAATGATTAGCACAATTGAAAATTTTTAACATGTAGAGGCAGTTTCAGACAAAAAATCCCACTCCCCTAACTACAGCTACATGTTCCACTCCTCCACCTCTACCTAAGTAACCCACTCTTACACCTCCTCCTCCAACGCTTCCCATATACTGTGAGTTATTTGATGAATATATCTAGTATATTATTGTATAATATGACTCTATATATTATATTTGGGATACCCTACAACATTAATAGGTGGAGATAGATCAACATAGGGTAATCGTATAAGATATTATTGGTACAACAGCTAGAGTATCTTTCCCTAGACACGAGGTTTCTATAATTGGATAAAGTGTCTAAAATTATTTACTTTGGACATCTAGCCTTTACTCACAACATTGTATAGAGGTATTCCAAGATTATAACCTTTAATTTTATTTTTATTCTTGTTAAATGTGTTTTATTATTTTAATATTTATATATATATACACATTAATGGTAAAAAATGTTTTATTGAATGAAAAAAATATTTTCAGACCCTTTCAAATTAAGTTACTATTTTTCTGAATGTCTTTCTAAATTATCAATAAGTACATCGATGTTGTTGAATATTTATGAGTTTCCAATGGATAATGATAATTTTGGCCAATATATGATTGCAATGATTTTAATAGATATATCTTGGATCTTGTATATTAAAAAATGTTGATCCTCACAACGATACACGTCATTTCCATTTATGTGGATTATCATAATTCTTTAAATTATAACAGTTTTATTAATCCATGTGAGGAATTATATTTTTTTTGTAGGTATCATTGTACACTTTTTATTATGAATGATATGACATCTATGTATGGATTATTTGACACAAAATTTAGTTCAATAATGATGTTAATGAAGGATAATGAAATGAAAGTACATATCAATAAATAATCATCAAATGAAACAATTCAATATTGAATGTCTCTTTATCTTGATAGAAAAGAAAAATATATTTCATTATGTATTTTTTCACTTATTTAAATATACAATTAAATTATATTTTATTATATTAGTGGTCATTGTATGTTGAGTTTTTTATCTAAATGAAATGATTGTTTTTTTGGTTATGCGCCATACAAAGTGATGTTTGATAAATCTTTAAAGAACTATTAGATATGTAGATTTTATTATTTCTAAAATTATATATTACAAAAACATTAAATTTTATTTCATATATATAATTTTTAAATAGGGAATGATATTAAAATTGATAGTCAATAAGAAAGAGGAAATCAAAGGCCAAATATGTGTGTATCAATGTAAACTCATTTATAATTACTATAATTTTTAAAATGATCAAATTATTTCATATATATTTTTTAAAATGGGATTCTAATTATCAAAAAATAATGAATTAATTTAGATATTATGTTCTAATTTTTATTTTTGAAATAGTTTCAATTTAAATAGTTATAAAATTCCACTTTTTTATTTTTTATTGTAAAATTTATTTTTATTTATCTTATCATTATACTGAAAATAAAAATTTAATGATTTTATTTTAATTTGTATATTTTTATGACACACTCCTTTATATTAATAAATACTTAAATCATATATGAGGAGATTGATGGGATTATATTAAAATTCTAGTTATTTTAGTTTATATCCATATTTAATATATTTTTTTAAGTTTCAAGTTGATAAATTTTTGTAACTTAAATCATGTTATTATGTAAATAGTTTTATGGAATTGTTTTTTAGATTCAATTTTTGTTTCTATTAATGCTGTTTTTTTGATCTATTATGGGTTTGTTACACTGTATTTAAAAAAATACTTTTAAAAATTACAACTGTTAATTTATAACTCCTATAAAAAATGATTAATTTTATATTTCTTTATGTGATTCATGATAGTTTTTATAATATGTGATGTAAAAAAATATTTATAATGTCTCATACAGAGTAATTATTAACTAAAAAATATAAAAAATGAAAAAAACATAGAAAACCATTTTCTATATTATTGAAAATATAGATATTAGTCATAATCTGGGTATAGTTCAGATTGTAATGGTGTAGTAATATGATCTAATTGATTACTGAATAGTTGACCCAACTAATGAATATGGGTCGTGGAGTAAAATTTAATATAAATTCTAGTATGAAGGCTTGGAAAAGTATGAAATGAGTGTACAAAATTTAGATTTGGAGCAGTGGTTAGAGGGACTAGACATCACTTATGGTTTAATGTATTCTATGATAGAGTATTAGGCCCTTATGTTTGTTAGTTGTATGAGAATGGTTCTGCACCAGCGGTGGATCATATTCCTTGGATGTCATAATGAAGTTTAAATTTTAGGGGATGGTTTCCAGAGGCATTTATATGACAATTTTCTTTCATCAATGATGAGGGTGGAAATGAGATAGGAGTTGGTCTCCCATGAGTAGGGGAGCCTTATCATGATATAGATCAATATTAGATTCAATGATATCCTCTACATTTAAACATATATTTTTATATATGAGGAGTCTGGGTCCCAATTTTTATAGGAGGTGAAACGTTCATATAGCTGATATTTAGTTTTTCCCATTTACATTTCCTATGTATAAAAATGTCCATAATAAGGCGGGGTTGAACAAGAGGCTACCTAAAATAAATAAATTGTATTCAACGGGAGGTCATTATAGATTCCAAATTATCATAGGCGCATATATTGGGTTTTGTATATTATGACCATGGAGGTTATGATAGATGGGGAGTAAACCTTAGTAGTCTTCCATATATTTTTTGAGATCATTTAGTTCTCATGTATTCATTAGGATTTATATTCCATTGTGCTTAATTTATAGTGGTCAAATCCATCAGTAATTTCAGTGCCTTAACATTTTTTGACACTCCCATATGATAAAGGAGGGAAAATGATCATGAAGAGTATCTTGAATATGTTAAAGTGTCAATGAATATTAATATAATACAGGAGACCTATCCCAATGGACCTACATGCATACTACCTACGACCCATGGGGCCAGAGCAACTCCTATCAGTGTATCCCAAAAGGCATATCTGCCCTACATTGCAGACCTATATAGGAAAACTACACAAAGGACCTTATCATCCCAGAAATCATTCCAACCTTGTGTGGAATAGCTATGCCGCGGACCTACATGGTGGACCTACACTGAAAAATTCCTCTAACTAGGTCTCCTATTTGCATATAAATAGGACCCTTGGGATCCTCATTTGAATAACCTAAAAATCAGAAGAACCCCCAATGCTCTCATTGCATGGAACCTTCACCGAGCCCCCACAAAATTTCTTAGTTATCTCTCTAAGACATGTGAAATGAGAGAATTGAGAAGATAAGTAAGATCGATGTCCATTCATGGTTTAAAATAAAAGATAATTATTCAAGGATCCTTCTTCTATAAGAAGAAATCAATTCTATGAGGCTCATCCCTTAAGAACGGACCAATGAGAGACTCTTCCAATGACACCATAAGTGACCCAGGGTGTCTAGGTGAATGCCTCTCCCATGTTTTTTTTCCCGGATGGTCTATTTCCCAAGTCATATTCAGCTTGCGCATCCATTCTCCACCAGTGAAAATCCCTCTATGTTCATCATATGCCCTATCAGGCCAACCAGCATGGCATACCTAATCCGAGGAACTACACATAGGACCTATGAGAGAGATCATTTGAGACCTCTTCTAAATAAACCTATAGAAAGGTTCCTCTCTTATTTGTTACCTTGTTTGAAGGGGACCAAGATGAAAAATCCACCAAGACCCCCAGATTTACACAACTATGGAGAGTGGCATGCCAAGTTTCCCTCCATTTGGGTATGTATTCATAGGGTTATAGGTTCATCACATGTGTCTACTTTTTCATTTAGGTTTCTTAGTGTGCATGGTGTTATTTATCCTAATGGCCATGAGGTCCCCTAACCCATGTATAGTGTTGGGGAGTTCCTGATCTTAAGGATTATGGTTTGGACCATGTCTGAAACATCTCTTCCCTAAGACATGGTACATCATGTTCTTAGAAGGGAGGGTGAGGATCAAACTTCTTTTTCCACTCAATAAGGAATTAGATCCTCTTATAGTTGTGGAACAAATTTTAGGGAAACCTTAATGGTGTAAGCATATATCCTTTCTTGTGGGAGGTTTCAATCTTTCTATTCTCCACCTATTCATCCCTTCCCTTCATTCCCTCTATACCTTGGACTATGTTATAATTTAAAGTGAAAAAATAGGTAATTTCCATGGACCTAATTTCTTCCTCCATATCCCCGAACTCCGGTACCATAGCTTTATCCTCTACCACTAGCGGAGGTTGAAAACTATGTGACAAGTCAAATCATCATCTTCCTCTTGTTTCTCACATTGAGCATGACTCATGTTGTATTAGAGTTTAGTGATGATCATGAAATATATACAATCCAATAGAAGTATTGAACTATGAGAACTATGATTATTCTTAACGAGGACATGTCGGAATCCCACTTGGGGACGAATCTCAATAGGCATACTCTTTAGTAATAATCCCCAATCATAATTCCCTTAATCCGAGTATCCTCCTCTGGAGTAGACCCCAAGTCAAGACCCCATATCACCATGATATAGTATATCACTCATGGACTTTCTCAAAAGGGTGTCCTTCTTAGGAGTAAGCCCCTAACAAATCCTATCAAAGGGCTATACTCCACTATGAGACATACTAAACTACCTTGGATTTGATTCCCATCTAAGTGGGATATGTAGGAAGCCTCCCTAAGTTTTAAACCCAAAACTAAAATCAACCCTTTTCTCTTTGGGCCATATCACCAGTAGGGTCTAATTTAACTTGGAAACTCGTATCCCTTCTTGGTGTTTTGGGTTTTTTCAGCATCATTCCCATGCCACACTTTGACTAGACACATTTCTCCTAGATTTCCTTTCCACATGAAGTTAAATTGTATGGTTGTGTCCGCATGAAATAAAAATAAAATGTATGATGTTCCGCATTAAGTGGGACCTAACTACATGGGTTATGATTCCTTTCACAAGGATATGTAGGAATCCCATTTATGGGTTCTATTCCAACATCAAACAAATATCATCACCATAGATGATGATAAATTGTATAGTGACCTTCGTCTATCTAGATGAAAATAAACTCCTTAGTGCCCCACATTGTGGCTAGAAAACTAGAATCATCATAATAAAAACCAAATAATCTCTAAGTATTATATAAGATGATACCATTAATGGAGAATTTCAAATACATATTGATAAATTCACTGATGGAGAAACTCGAATACATATATATGATTATAAATTCCACATAAGTTAATAATAGATTGCTTATATTGGGATTACACACATCATACTTGGGAATGAATAAAGGTTTCATGAAAATGTCTTAAATCTATAAGAGACTCCCGGATTAGGAAATCCCCCCCACCAAGAGTGTGATGAGGCCAGCATCCCATCCTCTTGGAAAAAGCGAGTTATTAAGCATCATGGGTCAAAATCCCTAATGAGTGTATTACTTTGGAAAGTAGTTCCATATGGATACATTACCATTAGGTGTTTTCTGTTCCACAAATTAACCATTTGGTAACTATTTGAAAATAGAAAACCATCACAAGGTGCAAAATCTGAGAGAAATAAAAAATGGTGAACCCAATGTGAATCCTTAACCAAGATTGATATTTTCAACTACCTGTTAGGACCCTCCCATTCTCAAATTAAGTGAGGTTCGAATAGGGTAATCAATCATGCATGTGTTCACTAAATAGATATGTTTCTTTTTAAGAGATCATTAATTGTGTTTTTTATATATAAAGACACTCCCTTTTAAAAACTCCCTTTGATTTAGTGGGCTCCTTCATGTTTCCACCAATGAATGACCTACCTTCTATTAAAACTAGTTCTTTGTCTGTGTGAAGGATGTCATCCCAAGATTATCATCTTCAACAATATGCCTCTAATGCACTAGTTTGAGAGTACCATCAACAAGGTACAATCCTGCTCTTAGAGGCCTCCCAACCAGCTCTCCTGCTCACCCAACACCACCAACAGTCCAGTCAATAATGACTAGTGTCCCTAAAGTAGGTAGTGCTGACCACCATCATTAACTATTTATGGAGCATATTATTAGAACACAAAAACCATACCCTCTTATATTTTAGGGAGGTGGATCAGGAGTCCACGTGCATCCTTTTCTTGAAGACACATTGGTCCTTATCAGGGGACAATTCTAGAAATATTCAGCATGAATGTATCATGGTATTGAACCCTCAACATGATGAGAGTGTCACCTTTGGCTATCCATCTGAGGTCTCTTAGACCTAGTCATGGAAGATGGCCCAACTGGAATGTCAATCAGGCAACAGGGAGAAGGTTCACACCATTGAGCCCTATAGAGAATGCCTCCAACCCAATTGGGGGGGGGGAGTGAGCATGCACATACACCCATTATCCTTAATTGAACGTGCTTATAGAATCGCATAGAGGAATTCAGGTAAACCCACCAACAAAATATGGGTGAACCCTACATATAGGAACATACACTTGCCTGCACCCACCAAGACTTACAGCAGACTCGTCTGGATGCATTCAATAATTTTTATCAACCATGTTTGATCCCAAATAGTGAGCATGCACACACAACTACCAAAATTTATCAAGATTTCCAGTGGCCTTATCTGGAAGCATATGGATAATTCAATCATAAAGTCCCGATGACAAGAATATAGAAGACTCAAATCTCATCCCAGGAGTACTGTTAATATCCACTGGCAAGAAAGGGTGGAAAGGAGAAGGCACATAAAACTCCTTCAGATATGAAATGGGAATATATCCTTATTACAGTCACTGATATCACTAATAATATCTTAGAAATGGTCAAAGGGAAGATTAAAATCACATCCCACATCCTACAAACTTTCTCAGATATCATCACAACATCGATAGTAGTACCTAAAGGACAGACACATAGCTCTACCCCACAAAGTGTGTATCTCATTAGTATAACACCATAGAGTGAACACATACCTATTCTCTCATCCACAAAGGTCATTGGGAAATATTCCCCATAATATACAGACAATCGGATTGGGAACATACACATGCTCTAATCAGAGGTAATTGGCCTATTATAATGGACACTCCAAGGTAGGCACAAACACTAACCCATGATGACCACTTCACCCAGAAATTGGCCCCAACATCATGTAAAAAAATTCCCAAGAAGAATACTCATCAATAATGGTTGGAGAATCAAGATATGATCTGTGATTTGGCTACACTTAATGTTGGAGTTCTTTAAGCCTTCAAATGTTTATCTATTGCAGCTCTAGATCCAACCCTTCTGTTACCAAATTATGGGAGCTGTAAAAATAATTATAAAGGTCCTCATCACACACTTCACCATGTAATCATGCTTCATGGGAACAATTTGGTAGATCTCGTGAGCCTATGTCTTGATGAGATCCATAGTAACCCTCTGTGTGGCCAGAATACCAAGGAGTAAGAGGGTGTTCCCATTTCTTTAATCCAACATGTTGATCCTCCCCATGATGGCATGCACTTAGAAATTTCTCGCTATAATAGTGATTCATATTATAAAAATAATTATCTAATTAAAAATTAAATGAAAAGAAAGTCCTATTATCATGATGCACTAGTAAATACAAGGCTACTCATGTTTTATGCCTTGTCACTAAAAGGTGAAATCCTTTATCAGTCAGAATAAATCCTAAGGAGACATCAATTATTTTAAACACCCTTTGGTCATTTTCCTCCTAACATAGTAGTGGAAATCACAACCAATCCCATTTTTTGTGGTAAAACAATCAGTAAGAGTCCACTATGATTGGACCAGGATGAGGAACCTATTTTGAAAGGCAATAGATATATACTAAATATAAGGAAACATATAGCAAATGATGGCATAAAAAATTATGTTCTAGACCTTATCCACCTCTCAGTGAAACATTCCATTCGTTTTGGCAGAATATTGTATGCATTAAATCCACCTCAACATATGGAAAATTTTTTGTCACATAAAATAGAAGGTATTTCCCTATGGCTCATACCCACGTTAATAGAATATGATGTTGATGGTTTTTATCTATCCCAGTGTGTCTCTATAGGTTTTTTCTAGTGTTTTTTACCAACACGGTGGATGGGGGTGTGATGTTGTTCATAGACTATTAATATCTGAATTATGTTATGATCGTCAACTATTATCCCCTTCTAAGGATGGATGGTTTTTTCATTCAATTGAAGGAAGATAGTTAGTTTTCAAATATTGATCTATGGTATGTGTATCATCAGATAAAGGTGAATGAGGAGGATATCCTAATGAATTCTTTTAGGTGTCATTATGGGAAATTTGATTTCATGTTCATGTATTTTAGTTTTATAAATTCACTAAATTTATTTTGGTAATCATGAACATCGTGTTCCATGAGTTCATAGATTAGTACATTTTATTATTCATTGATGAAGTTCTTGGGTATTAGATGTATAAGGTTGACCAAACTGAACATATTATGGAAATTTTAAAATGACATTAGTGACATATGTTATTTGTAAATTTTTTCAAAGGCATATTGCGGATGCCAGAGATGAATTTTATAAATCATGTGGTGTCTCAAAAGGGACTGAAATTCAATATTTTAAAAATCATGGCCGTGTTATCTTGGTCAGAAACCAAAAATTTTGTAGAGTTCCATAGTTTACTTGGTCAGAGAATATATTGTTAGACTTTTTCATTTGATTTCTCTCATATTGTATCCCTATTGACAACCTTGACTTGGAAGGACTATGATGTTATATGTGTTTTTCTATGTTAGGTAGCCTTTAACTACCTGAGGATGTTGATTATTTCTCTTGTTATTATTTATTCAGAAGAGATAGTTATGTTAGAGGTTTTCTATGTGACTTAGGACCTCATGTTGGGTTGTTTCTTGATATAGTAGATTGAATTTATCTCATATGGTTTTAGGAATTTATGTCCCTATGAGAATAATTATGAAAACCATTAGCTTAATTTGGCATTATTAATGTTTTCTATAAAGTAGTGAAGAAATTATCTCATCGGTGAATGATTTTTGATCTTCATAGATGACAAGATCATGGGAAATATTTTCATTATGTGGGATCTAATTCTACTATACAATAGAATGATGGGTTTATTGAAGGATTATGTCATCAAGATATTCTATGATTAATATATGTCTTTTTAAAGCCTTATTCCACTTCCATCTGCTCTAGAATAATCTAAACCTTCTTGGTTATGCTATGCACCACATCTGGTCCAAGATTCATTGACTCCAAAAACCTCTTCCAACATAATGGAGTTCTCCAAGGATGATAATACAATACCTAGAATAGAGATATGAAAATATATGAATAATAGCTATTTATAAAGAAAAAATCAACCAAAGGCAGTTGATTCACCCATGATTTACCAAAATCCAAGATTAATGTATATAACATATCCTCAAGCATTTGAATAGTTCACTCAAGATGACCATTCATCTGGGGAATGGAAGCTAGTGATAAAGATAAGTTGGGATCTAAAATCATGTTAAAGTATTCCATAGACTAATAAGGAAGAACATAGATCCTAATCAGAGATAATGGTCATCAATACCTCATGACACTTCAACTTACCTATACATGATGTCATGCTAAAACATGCATAACACTTGACTTCCTTGGACTACATGTGGCGCATGATCTATAAACTCATACTTTATAGTATATCTTTAAGTGGTATCTTATGGGTATTATTTTGTTTGAAGTGTTGTTTTCCTTATATTTTTTTTATTTTTAGGGAAGAGAGTCATTTTAGAGGTAACAAATTTAATGGAATCAATATTTTTAACCTAAAATATTTTATTTTTTGGATGTTTTAGGTGTTGGAAGATGTTTGGAAGAAGAAATTGCTATTAGATATTACATTTAAGTTGGGAAGGATGTGTCACACCATGTCCAAATGTGTAATTTTTTGACGTGATTGCTAGAAGAATAGTTGAAATTTCACATTTTGTGATTCCATTCCATGAAAATTTGATTCAACGTATAGTTCTAGTGTCAAAGCATTAGGTATGTTTTATATCATGGAGGGGTAGGCCATGCGAGTTAGGCATCATGTGGTATTGGGTTGGGATTTAGGTCATGGTGTAAATAGGTGTGGTCATGGTGAGAAGAAACTTGAATAGTTTTTTTTTTGAAAAATAAAACCATCTAATTAGAAAGCAACCCTAATTTATAAATTTTTTATTCTTATGTAGTTAGTTTTTTTTTCATTTTTTTCACAACATGATGGGTATATGTAGTGGCCTCAACCCTAGTTGACTAGAGATGAATGTTAATTTATTACATTGTCCCTAGATATAATAAATTGCATCCCAAATGACATAATAGTTTATTAGTCTTAGTAAAATAAACACATACTTGAAATTCACATTATGCTTTTAAAAAATAAAATACACAATGTGTTTTCTATGATAATTCCATCGATTCCAATTATCATATCCCTGCATATCATTCAAAAAATACCTCTTGGTATCCTGTGGAAAATAAAACATCTGAAAGGGTTATGCTCAGATACTCAGTAACAGTATGTGTATCGTAGAATCTATCCTAAATAAATTATCATAATCAATATGGAAAGGTAAATAACTCAAAAACATTCCATTTAAACAATAACTTGATCATAATATGGTAGGACTAAAGGATGATCAGATAAATCCATTTAAATAATCACATGATCTTGAAACTTATACATGGATAATCTAACTAATTGAATAATCACATGGAAATCAATAATAGATATCATAATGGGGGAATTCATAATGGAATACCTCGTAAAAATTATATCAAGACAATTTACAAGACAATGTAAAACTATGGGTAAAAATTCATTTACCTTGGCTAACTGATTTGTCTCATGAAACCTACTAATTCATCAAGGGAATATGTAATTATGAGCCCCAACCATTACATAATAAGTACAATTCATTATTCATAACAAAGTAATTAAACATAATCAACATAAACATTAATATTGAAAAACTAACATATGAGATGTTAATACTTACCCTAATCAATAATCATGAACTATCTATAGTAATATAGTGAATGATAAAAAATAGTACATCCCTAGAAAATATTATTATAAACCATCAAGATAAATTAAAAGGATGGTTTCATTACTATATTTCCCTAGTGAATTATAAGTATAATAATTGTTTTTATCATTGAAAAATAGAAAATCAATGAAAACATCCTTAAAAACATTCTTGAGGAAAATAACTTTTGAAATTTGAAAATATCATTTTTAAACTAGATCTTCACAAAACATTTTGAATATAATTTTATTTAAAAATAACATTAGAAAATTGTAAAATATTATTTAAAACATTGAGTGGTCATGATGTTGGTAAATTATGTATATGAATTATATGTTAAAAAATATTCCTTTCACACTATTGTAAAACAAGTAAAAAGTAAATCATTCAGAAAATGAAAAAAAAATTCCTTTAATAACATATTTAAAAATTGAAAAATGGTTAAAATTATATTCAATAAATCATTTTCATAATTTTAAAAAACATTTTTTATAACATTTTAAAAAATATAGATTTAGAATAAAAGGATTTTCGATCAAGGAGAGAAATAAAATCATCTTTTATTAAAAAAATCTCAATAAGATTACGTACCAAAAAGATGGTAAATGTTAATATTATTATAGAATTTTATTAATTAAATTTTAATACTAAATATATTTATTTTATGATATATATCCAAAATAATTTTCCCAATGGAGACTTAAACATAAACAATCCTGAATAATGATGAGATTGTGAAATAAAAGCTTACAAATTTGGTAACATTTGAATAATAAGCCCCATGAAAGAAATAAAATAAAATTAAATGTTAAATAAAATAATGTTAAATATATTAATGATATAAAATTATCAAAAGTGTTATTATATTCACCACACAATGGAATAAGTGGTGAATATAGAATTTGTCTAACATTAGTAAAAGTGACATGATAAACCCTCACCTTAGGTTCGACTTCTGTTGTATGTTTCCGAACCTCCTATATAATAAATATAGTTTGGTGATAAATAGATTAGAAACCAAATACTAATATATCTCATTCTATATGATTTAATTATACTATTTTTTGAATCATTTATTAACTGATCTTAGTTAAAATTGTTGTTTCAGGTGATAATTGCTTTGTTTTTCATGAATGTTTTTGTATAGAAAATTCAAAACATTTAATTTTATCATGTATAAATTATATATAAAACTTTTAACATAATATAAATATCCTATATATTAATTATATATGTTTTTATATTAATATAAAAAATTTATAGATTGAACATGATAACATCATTCACAGATATGGTAGGACATATGTAAGCATGAACAATGTTTCGATTTTTCTCGATGGATGGAATGAAATTAAGGTAAATAATATAGAAATTTTTTAATAATAATTATTAGGTCTTATATATCAAATATATTAATTAAATTTACCCTTATTAACTTCTATGTAATGCGGTAGTGAAAAACGAGTCACAACGCTTCGTGCAGTGGTTAGATTTCATACACACGAATGGCGTTATTGTATCTTCTATGGAATAGAAAGTAATAATTTATATGTGATATCATAATTAAATAGGTTTAATTATATTAATATTTTAATATATATATTCATTTAATAAACCCTTATTATCATTCAATTAAAATATAAATGGGAAAAGAATGTCATACCAGTTCGTGAGGCGGTAGTCCACCACACACATGAGCAACAATATTATTTTCGAATGGGTTGAAAGGTAATGAAGTAGATATGATAATATAATTATAGATTTATATTAATTAAATAAAATTAATATAAATATGTTAAATCCATAATTATATCCAACCGTGGGAGGAGGTAATGAAAAATGAATTACATATATTCGTGTGGTGGTAGTCCGCCATACACGCGATCAACGATTTTGCTTCCCATTGCATGGAAGATGAGATAGATATAGGTAATTGCCTTGATATTATAACATATAAGTATCTGTGAGATACTAATGTTATCATATAATCATGTTTTCATATTATTTTATGGAGGTGTAAGAAAAAGAAAAATAAAAACCCTTGTTTAAGAAAGTTACCTCTTCTTCAAACTAATTCTTTAGGGTCGTGCCAAAGCATTAATATGATGGATTAATGATCTAAAAAATATTATATGAAGTATGGATATTTTTAACTAATATATTAGGGTCAATAATGGTCAAAAAAAATTTATTTGTAAGTATGAATATGAGAGTATAGTGGGTGACCTTCTATAAGTGGATGACGGAACAAACATTATTTTTTTGAAAAGAAAAAGTGATACCCACATTTTTATCATGCCAATATATTAATAAAATGGGTTATTCTCAAACCATGGAGTATATAAGGCTTATATAAGGACAAAAAATATGATTTATACATGTTTTGGTTTGTTTTTAACCTTTCTCGTTTTAGTTTAACCACCGGTAAACCCATTTTAACCCTACTTGTTGTAAAAAAATTACTACTTTTAATATTCATTATCAAAATAAATTAAGATCAAGATAATATATTATAAATTATACTGATTAATATTATTTAATCTTTTTTTACAAATTAAATTCATATAATTTTCATAATATAATTTAAAATTAAACAAAAAAATTGCATTGAAAAAAATGTATTTATAGAGAAATTATTTTAAATGTTTAAATGATTTTATATTATTATTCAATATTAAATTGATTAAAATGATATAAATTAGATAAAATTTAATATAATTTAACAAATATTACTTTAAAACCAATATATAATATAATTATAAATATTAAATAATTTAAATAAAAACTCATTCTCAATAAAAATCAGTATTTTTCACTATTCATCAAAAAATTAATCTTTTCCAAAAAATATTAGAAATTATCATATTGATAATATTTAAATATATATTTAAAAATTAAATTTATTTTTTGAAATAAATTTTATAAATTTGATAAAAATTAATTTTAAATTATGTGTTAAAAAGCATGACTAAACCGCCTTTTAAAAAATAAAATTTTTTAGAAAACATTTATTTTTTTCAAATGATTATTATTTTATTCATAATTAATAGATAAAAATTTAATTTATTTAATACATATTTAAACCATGTAATTTTCATAATTTATTTAGTCATATTCATAAGCGACAACATACCCAATTTTTTATAGTGGTCATGTTTAAATAATAATTTATTAAAAGAGTATCATGTTTCGTTTAAAATCAGCATTAAATTCATCTCAAGATATCAAAGAGATTGAATTTATTTTAATATAAATTTTTAGAAAATTTTTAGGGTGTTACATTATCTTATAAGCTTTTTGTTTTTTTTTTCATATATGCTATTAAACATAATGTTTCTCTTTTAAAATCTATGGTCATTACATTATACCCCCTTAAACAAAATTATGACCTTTGAATTTAATCTTTATTATGGTAATAAAGGGTTTGACATTTGAGAAAACATTACTTTTAAACCCATCTAATAAAAATGGTTAATAAAAGACCTTATTGATGAGAGAGAAATTTATGTTTGATGCTCAACTAGAATAATATGTACTAGGATTCAAAATAGAAGAACATTGGTGAAATGTGAGAAATTTACATGGACGAAAAGAGTAAATAATTATAGAGAGAAATAGAGATCATTGATTATAATATGTTTAATGTTTAATATAATGCCATTTCCCTAAAAACCATAAACTGATAAATTGTAAATAATACCATCGGTTCATCCGAAATGAAGGTACTATGATAAAAAAATTTAAAACCACTTATTAGAGTTGAATAATTCCTTTAGCATCTAGAAAGAACACACAATGAAATATACCTAATTAGAAAACAAATTTCATCCTTTAACCAATTTCCACCACAATCTCATTTGTTTATCAAAACAATAAGTACTCAATATGAATTTTTCTTGTCTGAGTCACTAAAATAAAATTTTAATGGATTACATAATCCATAAAACAATAACAAGTTATTCCTCATGTATTCACTAAAAATAAAATGGTTAACATTAGTTATCCAACATAATATATAAATCTTCAATGCCTTAATAGTAACTCCCATAGTTCAACTAAATAAATTCCATAAATATTTATCCTTAAGAATCATCTGAAATATGTTTGATTAAATTAAAATTTAAAAATTTAGAAGAAACATCACAAAATTTACAAAATAAACTTAACATTAGATTTCCCAAATAACATAAAATAGATATTAATATGAAATAAAAAATATGTGAATAAAATTATAATCATAAAACTGTAATTAAAACATCATTTCTTCGAAAAATAAAATCTTAGATTATCAAATATATTCTACAAACCCAAAATGCAGTAACTCTAACAAACATAAAATAAACTTTAAAATCACTAACCAATTTCAAGGTCACCAATATTAACCCATAAACATAATTTTATTATTATTATCTCAAAATCTGGAATATATTATGTTTTATCCTCCCTCAACTAAGTTTTTTATAAAAAATTAACATTCTATTGTATCACTTGGTCATTTGTACCATTCAACAAATATAATAAAATCCTTATAGAAAAATTGTTGCAGTACAATATTAATATTTTTTAGGATTATTATAATCATTATATAATTTATAAAATATTTCTATAACATAATTATTGAATACAAAAACATAAACACTTTAATCAGTCTACATTGGTTGTAATAATATCATAATCTTAACCTTGATCCCTCAGCTTCTTTTGGGGTATATTACCTTTACTCTTGGGAAATTCATTCACATAGTACCTGATGTATGTACAGTTAAATAATTGAATAATGGAAACATCTTTATTGACCTAGAAATCAGTAAAATAGTGTTCTTTCTCTCCTTAATTATAGAAAAATATCATTCCCTTTATGAAAATATTAAGGTGTTTCTTTTTTCAATTATCACATAGGGAAAATCCTTCTTTCCCTTCTTACCTTTATGCATATTTTTCTATACCATCCTCTTCAACTATTTCTTTCATTATAATCTAAAATAATTTTAGAAATTTTTTCTATATCTAGATACCATATGATACTATTTACTCATATGATGCGAATGTTTGGGATACTATCTCTCTTAAAATAATTGTTTTAAACCCATTAAAGAAATATTTGATATTTATATTTGGATTATTTATATAGTCTATATAATTTCTTTATAACCTTTTAAACTTGTCTTCATACTTTTCAAACTCATTATCTTACTTTTATCTTAGACTCAAGAATAATCTCTCAATATGTGCTTGTTTCTCATGAGTAAAATGATTTTCCAATAAGAGTATTGTAAAATCCTTTCATTCCATGTTTCCGATTTCTTATTCATCCTTATTGTTTTTAATTAATGACCACCATTGATCTATATCTCATGATAGATGATAAATTTTCATGAAAATTTTGTCCATTTTATTACATTCTAAATTAATAAATATCCTTTTTAATAAACTTATCCTTTTCTCAACTGCAAACAAATTTTTCATGACAATAAATAATAGAGCTTTCTAACATAAAAAGGGGTCGGACACAATTGCATTGCATAGTAGATTAGAAGAATTCTCCATACAGGGAATTTTATTTCTCAAAACCGGAGTCATCTTCTTCAATATAGTTATAATTTTTTTAGTTCCAACTACAACTCCAGCTCCATATTTATTATCATTACTAAGAGTAAAATACCTATATGGATTATGTTCATTGATACATTTCTAATTCATTAATATAAGTGAAATTTATAAATAGTATAATAAACTAGATTATATTATAACATTATGAAAAATAATGTATAATTCCAATACTAGTGAAACAAATAACATAAATTTAATATTTTACGCATGGATAATCTCATAATAATAAACATGGTTTCATAAGGAATTTTTTTAAATCACAAAATATTTTCAAATCCATTATTATTGTCTGTAATAAAAATGTGAATTAATACAATAATATCACCTAGGAGTTTCAAACCATGTGCTCATTAAGGCCTCTTGTCAGGTGCCAAGTAACGCCTGAGACAATACCGATGTGCCTTTTTTAGACTTATTACCACTATGTACATCTATGCCAAAACCATGTTTACTTATAGTATCTATACATGGATATATTTCTATGAAAATCACATATTCTCTTATTTAACTTAACTTTAAGATGTTATCCTATAATAAGATGTATCCACAAATTAATTCATAGGTCTATGTTCCCTAATATATTTTTTACTAAATCTAGTTCCTAAGGATTCTAATAAACAATATTTAAAACTAACTATAGATTCCCTAAACCTAATTTCCGAAAGCCAATGGTTAATTTATTACATATGAATTAGACACAAGTAATCACATCCCAAATGACCAAATAGTTCAATATTCATAATTAAATAGATACACACTTTAAATTCACATTGCATTATAAAAATTTAAAGTACACAAAGTGTTTTCTTTGAGAAATTTATTATCCCCCTTACCATTTCCATATGTATCAATCAGACGATACTTCTTGGTGTCCTAGGGAAAATGAAACATAAGAATGGGTGATCTGAGATACTCAATAAGGGTATGGATGCTACAGAAGATATTCAGAATAAATAATAATAATTAATATTTAAAGGTAAATAATGAAAAATAATCCATTTTTATATTAACTTGAGCATAATTTGGAAGGAATAAAGGGTGATAAAATAAATATATATAAAAAATTACATGAACTTGAATCTTGTCCATTAATATTATAACTAATATTATAATAATATGGACAACAATAAATAATATCATAATAATGGAATTAATAATGTTATACATCATAAAAATATTGATAAGACCTATCACTCAATAGTTCAAAACTATGTGGAAGGCCCCATTTAATTTTCCCAACTGCTTTTTCAAATGAGGCTTTCTCATGAATCAGGGATCTATGTAATTTTAGGCCCCATATATCACTTAAAAAGGAAAATAAATTATTAAAATTATATGTGGTGAAACATAATCTACATAAACATTTGTATAAAAACTAATTTATAAAATGTTAATACTTATACCTATCAATAATCATAAACTATCTTGAGTAACATGGTTAATAGTAACAAAATAATGAATCCCTACAAACAATTATTATAATCAATCCAAATAAATTATAATTATGGATTCAAAAATATATATTTCTAGTGTAGAATAAGTAAAATAATAATTATTTTCATTGACAAATGGATCTTCCATGAAAATATCCTCAAAAGTTTTTTTGAGGAAAAAAATATTTTCACTTTGAAAATCACATTTCAAAACTAAAAGTTCACAATTAATTTATAAAATAATTTTATTTGAAAATAATATTCAAAAAGTTTAAATTAATATTTAAAACATTTATTTTTTAGGACATCTAGAAATTTTACATAGGATGTTTAAGTTAAAAAACATTCATTTCATACAGTTATAAAAACAGTAAAAATTACATCATTCAGAAAATGAAAAGAAGATTCCTTTAAAAAATAAAAAATTAAAAAATGATTATATATTAATCTAATTAATCATTTTAATAATTTTAAACACAATTTTGAATCTTTTTTGGAAAACATGGTGTTGTAATAAAATGATTTTCAACCAAAGATATAAATGAAGTCAGCTTTTCCTCAAAACTTTAGCTCATTAATTTTAAGTACCAAATAGAGGTAAAATAGTAATATTACATGAAAAATTCATTAATAACTATAGGTTAAGGAAATATTATTTTTGATATGAAAATACTAAACAATTCTCTCAAGTGAGACGTAAACTTAACCACTCCCAAATAATGATGATACTATAAAATAATCACCTACCAATTTGGTAACCTTTTAATCATAATCCCCAAGAAATAAATAACATAAAATGAAACTTTAAATACAATAAATAAAAATATATTCATGATATAAAATATCAAAAGGGATGTAATATACACCACAAAAAGGAATAAGTGGTCAATATTGTGTATGTCTCGTGGAAGTAAAAGTGAGATGATAAACCCTTACCTTATTATTAAATTCCTTTTTGGGTGCTCATATCTCCTATATAATAAATATATACTTATCATAAATATTTTACCTTACCATGATATTATATCTCATACCATATATTATTTACTTATAGTCTTTTTATCACCCTTTTATTAACAATTATTTCTTAAAATCATTCTTTCAGGTGATGATTGTTTTCTTTTTCATGTGTGTTTTGGATTCATAATTTATGTACTTTTACTTTTTATCATGGTTAAATTATCTCCATAATTTTAAAAATGATATAAATATACTATATATTCATTATATATGTTTTAAGAAAAATCTATAAAATTTATTGACGCAAAAAGGATTACACCATTTATGGAGTCGGTATGGCGTACAAACACAAGAACAAAGTTTCCATTTTTCTCAACGGATGGAATGAAAGGAAGGAAAATAATATATATCAATTTCAATATTCATTATTATGTGTCATATATAACATATATTAATTAAATTTACCATTTATTGCATTTATGTAATGTTTTATTGAAATATGAGACACATTGCTTCGTGAGATGGTAGTCAACCATAAACATGAGCGACAGTATCGTATACAACATGGAATAAAAAAGTAATAAGGTATGAATGATATCATAATTAAATTAGAATAATTTTTTAAAAAATATCATATATATTTATTTAATATATCCCTAATACCTTATATTTAAAATAGAAATTGTAAAAATACATTACATAACTTCGCGAGGCAGTACTCCTTCATACACACAAGTGATGTAATTGGATTTCAATGGGCTGGAAGGTAAGAATAAAGATGTAATATTATAATTCCATAATCATATTAATTTCCTAAAAATAATATAAATATTCTAATTCCATCATTATATTTAACTCGTCGTTGTGGTAATGAAAAATAAATTACCTTGATTCGTGAGGTAGTAGTACGCCATACACACGCTTGACGGTTTTTCTTCCCATTTGATGGAAGAGGAGATGGATATAGGGAATTACCTTAACCTAATAATATATATAAATATTTAAATACTTATTTTATTATATAATCATGGTTTAACAATTTTTTAATGATGTGAGATAAGAAACAAAATAAAATTTTCTTGTTTAAGAGTTTTACCCCTTTTTCGGAAAACTTCTTTAGCTTTGCACCAAAATCCTTCATAGGTTGGATTTATGAGTTAAAAACTACCTATAGGTTTTTTATTTATTTTAGGAAGATATATGGTCATGTATTGTTTTGATCAAAATATCTTTGTGAGTGGTAATAGGGGAGGAGAGTGTCGTCTTTTATATATGTTTGGGAGAGGACACATATTGATTTTTTGAAATGAAACGCTGATACCCACATATTTCTCATAAAAAAGACTCTAGAATGGTTAATTTAAAGAACTTATAAGATATGAGATCAAAATATTTATATAAAATAGGATTTATACAAGTTTTTTTTCATTTTTCACCCTTATTTATTTTGGTTTAACCCATAGAAAACCTTTTTAACCCTAACCCTGATAAATAATTTTTATTGTTTATACTTTTAATTATGAAAAAAAATTATGTATAACATATTAAATAATAAAATATATTCTTAATAAAAATTTTGAATAAATTTTCCAAAACATATTCCATAAAATTAGTTGAATGAAATTTAAAATCAAACCCAGAAACACATCAAAAAAATGGTCTTTTCAAAGAAACACATCAAAAAGTATAAAAAGTTTTTATATCAGAATTAATTATGAAGTTGATTATAATAACATATATTAGTTCAATTTTAGTATAATTAATATAATTTAAAATTTAAAATCAAATTATTATATAATTTATCTCTGTAAATAATTTAAATGAAAAGCTAGTTTTCAATAAAAATTAGAATATTTCACTATTCATAAAAAAATCATATTTTCATAAAACTATATAATAAATGATCAAATTTAATTTGACATTTATATTTAAAAATTAATTTTATTTTTTAAAAATAATGGAAAATGGTGTTAAAATTAATTTTAAAATAATATAAAAAACGCGACTAAAAATCATTTTATAGAAAAAAAAATTTAAATCATTTCTTTTTCTTTAAAATGATATTTTTTTATTTATAATAATTATATAAACCTAGAATTTATTTTATACATTTGTAAATTGTATAATTTTCATAATTTATTTATCCATATTCATAACCACAAACTTAATGGTTAAGTAATAATAGCAATGTTAAAATAATAATATTTTAATAGTGTATTGTGTATTATTTAAACTAAGAATTGTGTGTTGTATATGGTATCAAAGAGATTAAATTTATTTAAAAGGTGATATATCATAAAGGATCAAGATGTTATATATTATTCTTAGATTGGTTTCGCATGTCATATACACTATCGAACATGATTTTCCTCTTTTAAAATCACAGGGAGTTACTGTATAGGTCATGTAATGAAATGTTCTTCGGTAGTTTGTTAACAATTTATGGGAGTAGTTATCACATCATGGTTATATATTTTATTAAATTAAGCCTCAATGGGGGATTTTTAGGTTCATATTTTTAATGTGTGTTTATGCCATGGTGATCCTTTTGTGCCATGTCTTAGTTTTATAGGATCATGTTGAAAACATTACCATATTAGTCATGGGGTGAAATTTCTTGGTTATATAGAATAAATATAGTTTATTGGGACCTAAATATGTGGAAGGTGGAGTAGATCACAACATGGATTTCAGATATTCATTAAATATGGACCCATCATAGTGTGGCCATCACTTTTCATGCTTTGATACCTTAGGTTTCCTTTTTTATTATAAATTTTTATGTCCATAGGAATTATTATGTTTTCCATCATATTTCCCTGATCCCCAGGCATCCAAAGGTGTATCTTGGGGGACCCTTCAACACTCTTTGGTGGCCTTTTTTCTTAACATTTTCATATCGATAACCTTAAAATCAAGGTGAGTTTATTCACCATTATATTAATTTAAATACCTTTACTTCATTTAGGGAAGGTTTTGGAAAAGGTTCAGTTTTGGTTATATTAGCCTTGGGTCATAGATTGATGGAGGTCAATGAGATATAGGTTTTTCAGATTTTCTTTTCTTGGTTAAGACCTTGTGGTCATTTCTATATTTTGTTCTTGCATAGTTATTATTGAAGAATGATTTTAGGTTGGTGATTTAAGACTTTTCTTTTTCTATTTCTCTAAATTATAGATGCATCATGATTTTATTTACATTTCATGGATGGTAAGTATTATCCTAATGAAGATATAGAAGAAAATGTATATGAAAATAAAGCGAAGTGTTGAATCTCAATTGTTTTATATGATTATGTGATATTTATTTTTATTAATGGTTATTCGATGTTTCTACTATTTGGACCTTGTTTACTACTATGTAATTATCGAATCACTTTTCATAAAAGGTTAATAATTAATGATAGTAATTAATAAGTTGTGTGAAATCCATAATTGAGGTTATAATTCTCATGAAATAATTATTAAATGAATATTTTGGAATGTTTTAGAGAGTGATATTTTTAAGATATTATATTTTTTGAAATTTACTAATGTTTACTGATGGTATAAAATTTGGAATTCTATGATTAGTGTGTATTTGGTAGTGGTTTTTTATGGATATATTTCCATGTTTTTTATGAGTAAATATAGTTGTTGTGGTGGTGGTGGTTGTTTGACAACTATATGGTTTGGTAATGATGGAATTGACATTTTTTACGAAAAGTAAGTGGTGTGTTTCTATTGAGATGGCTAATGGTATAAGATATAAATAAGTTTCTATCATGTTTAGTTTGGTTTATATTGGGATGTCTTATAATTTCTCAGTTTCATGGAATTTCATTGGTAATAATGCAAATGATAATGGGTTTTTTCTAGAATTTAATAAGTGATGGTTTTCAATGAACTTTTAATGATTGAAATAAATGGATAATGGTTGGGATAAACATGGTTAATGAATAATGAATTATTTAACATTAAATATGCATAAATTAATGGTTTAATGATTGTAATGTGTCTGGTAAAATGGTTTTTATGTAAATGTGTAAATGATATGATTAAATTAGAAATCATGAATGGTGTTGTGGTTGTTTTCTTTGAATGATGGTGTAGGATTTTGTGTAAGAGAAATAATTGGTTCCTTATGATAGCGGTGATATGGTGATTACTATGGGAATTGGTAGTGTTGTATGGTATAAACCCTACGGTTGATATTTTTTGTGGATATAAATGTGTTGAATTTTACTTTGGATTCCTTATGCACCCCACCAAATATAGATAACCTTAATGGTGTCCAACTTTATTGTGTTCTAATTTTTTCCCAAAACTTATAGGTTAATAAGGGAACAGATGGAAAACTACTACATATTCCTCTATCTCCCTTATAGGTGTAGTATGGGATGTGATGGATCAATATAGGTATAAAGATATGGTCATGATTTCATGAAGTTATAATATGTAATATATCAGTTAATGTTATTTTGTGTTTCTAATGATGATGTGATGATAGTGGTAGAATGATTTGATAGAGGATGTGATACATGGTGGGGGTTGTTCATGGTAATAAGAGGTCCTGAGTTTGATTCATTTCAAGTTCATGACACCCAAATTTGTTAAGGATGTAGAATGTTGGTCTAATGTAATTATTAGGTATTCGGGATTGGATATATGGTTATAGTTATAGTGGTATATTTCATGTGTTTTGGATATGACATATGATTTGTGATTGCATGAATATAGAAGGGATGGGAGTACAGATATATTGTTGTTGGGTAATGGGAGAGAAAACAGCCCATATAAGGGGTTTCACGGTAACTTTTTCAATATTCTTCTAGTATTATGTTATTATATTTTGATTTGATATTGGGTGATAGAGACTTCAAGAGGTTGGGGTTATATAAATTAATGTATGTAATTTCCTGACTTGAGATCCAGTGAATCAGTACCTAGGTTGGTTTACCACAAGGCCATTGGTGTTCCTCCTCATACACCAAAGGCTACCAACTAGTAAAGGTGGTCTAAATTGGTACTGTGAAGATACTACCCCCATATTATAGTGTATAAAATCAATATAAATTACCAATCACCATAGACATAATAGAGAATAGATTGAAAAAATATACATCAGCATCTCAGAACTAAATTGGAATGGATGTAAATGAATATGACATGATTGTATAGATAATGAAATTTAGTAAGGAATAAATATCCATAACACCCACACAACTAATCACACACTAGACCAGTTACATACAATTCTAGAATAAAATAAAATCCAATAAAAATGGATCTACTAAAAACCTCATCCAGTCTCTTGATACCATCTAATATTCTATACCAATCATGAAAAACCAAACCTCAGGAATTGGCCGAAACCTATGCCTGAAATAAATTTGTGAGGGCTATTTAGGTTACCATGTGTAGTGGTAGCATGAGAAGGGTGTGAATACAAATCATTATGCCATAAACAATTTTTTCTAAATAAAATACCAATCATATAAATGGTGTATATAGATAAAAAGTGAGATAATTAAAAATTATAGGAAATGAGATGTATTTCAAAACAATCATTTAGTGATTAAACAATTGTCCTTAGGTTCTGAGGAACACTTGGTCCAAGAAAACCTTCATCGACTAAAACCAATTATCTGATGCATAGAACATGTTGTGTTACATAATTTATATAAAGGAATGGGGTTATAATTTATCATTTAACTCATGAAGCCAATAAAATCACAATAAATTACTAATCTCGTGCTATTATGATATCAGTTCCCAGATTATTAGTCCAGTATCAGAACTATGTATCAAAATTAATCATGCCTAGAACCTTGGTCCAGTACCCAAACCTTGTATAGAGCTATTAGTATCAATAAGGATAGTCATTTACAATATCATAAACCATGGTTGAGTATCTTCAGGTCCAACATTTAAACCATGGTTGAGAATATCTATATCCAACTTACTAAACCAAGGATGATGATCTCTATGTCTAATATTCTATCTCGTGAGGATCTTCATGCCCAACATCTTAAACCATTTTATAATTACCCAAAAAAATATTTCTCAACCAATTTTTCTTTCAAAACATGAAATATGAACTCAAACAAACCTTTATAATAATTTATCATTTTTTAAGTTCCTTAATTTCCTTTAACACCAAAACATGTCTCAGAATTATGAGCTTGTTTCACACATTAAAATTCAATTCTAAACACAATTTGGAAAATGATAGATATCACACATCACTTTAAAAAATTTCAAATCCAACCTTAAAACAGGATTCTTTCTCTTTAACATCCAAGGGAATGTTTAAGCCTTTTATTCCATCAAAACCTTTACAATAACCATTAAGGAATTTTCATCCAAGGGGAAACCACAAAAACTCATTTCAAATAAATATCTTAAATTCATTTAGAAACCCCTTTTTGAACCACTTGGAGTTAAACACCTCATTTAAAACCCATATCCACTACAATACATTTCTTTCATCCATTGAAACCCTAAAATAGGATTAAAACCAATAGACACAATTATAATCATTTCAATGGCCTCATAGGCATTTCAAAAAATATAAACATAATAAAAACCCCATTTTTTCCTCTTACAATTCATAATATATTTATTTCTAAGATATACCCACTATCTTTTTTACCATGATATCGATCCAACCAACAAGCTTTATCAGTTTAAGCATGTAATCTACTTACTTTACTATTTGAAACCCTACTCTACCAGTTTTAAGAATCAACACACCCCAATTAAGACCTTAGGTATGATCTCACAATCACTAATGGATCTGATGGGATCCATGGAAGGTCAATAAATAAATCTAATTTCTATATTATTTTATTAATCTATAAATGCAATACATCATCAAATAGTTCTAAAACTCTTGCTAAAAACACATGTAAATAAACTAAAAATACGGTAGGTAAATATATTTTACCAACTACCTAATCAAAAAATATTTCTTAACATTTCTAATGCCCAACAAAAATTCAAAGGCCCATCAAAGCCTCATTAAACTCTTCAACATCCAAACGAGATCATCTTGACCACCTAGGCTCCAATATCACTCCAAGAGATATTAACTAATTAGTTATAGAAATTAGAAATCATTATTTAATTAAACCTTAACTTAGTATAATACCATAAAACTCATTGGGAACCCACCTCCTATCTAAACTCAATGAAACCACCATAGGAGTTCCACAGAAGAGTCACAACACCATTGTTGGGAAAATACCATAATGTAAACACCATTGAAATGAGCAATTAAAACTAATTCATTCGGGGAAACCCATATAAATTCACAAGGAATACATTCCTTAAGTAAATTCTATAAAATGATGTGTAGAAATAATCTTGGGATATCATCTATTTAATCTGACCAAAATCTCCATGATAATTGGATGACTCCACCATGCTCTTATGGAATCATCAATAAAACATAATTCAAATAACAAACAAATATAGAAGAGGAAGAAAGAAGAGAGAATAGGTTGTAAAAGGGTAATTATATCCTTAAAAATGTCCAATTATGGCCATAATAGCCCACCATAAACAAGGGTTGAAGAATAATTAATCTGTTTTGGGAACCCTTGGTCGGCGTATAACTAATGGGATAGGAATGGGTACCTAAGAAACACAAGGGGTAATTTTATTCATTTTCCCCTTTTAATGAAATTGTGGTCATCCACATCGTTTTCCAAACCTATTATAACTGTATTAACTTCACAAGGAATTAAAAAATGTCTCAAATGGTTATGTTTTATAGTTAGATAAATTATTCACCAACTATGAATTCAATGTTTCCTCCCCTATGTAATAAGGCCAAGGTTTTGTCCTAAAGAGTACACAGACCATGAACCTTGCATTAGGATCTCTTACACCTCAAACAACAGCACATTTAGGTAACATGGTTTACTCCAAACTATTATCTAACCATGAAACATAATATTTCTCAGATTTAAATTATCTAAAACACCATGAACATCAATGTGTCACATGGAGTATCCTAAATCGGGCACACTAAACATGAAACCATTCTAAAAACCATCAAAACCCCTGAAACATAGAACGATGCTCTTGAGACTCACCTAAATACCCAAGAAACCTTATCATCCACATTCAACATATAAAAATATTTCTTATAGGACTTTCAACTCTTGGATCATCATTCCAAGTCTCACTTAAAATGTTTACCAATCTAGTATATTAAAATTAAAATTCCTTCTAATAATTTCAACTCTTATGGACATGGGATCTTATAACCTACCCAACAGAATAATTTTCATCCATGAGAAGTTTGGGTGGTCATCTATCCACACAATCTGACCAAATCAGTCCTCATGTATATCCAATGACCTCATTTAGTTTCTGAATTCCAAAAAAATAGCCAAGGCATGACCTCTAACACAAGATACTCAACATTCCAAAATTCATGCCAATGCCTATTGTTGAAACCGAAACACCAAGATGATGATTACCTGAACCCATGAAACAATGTAGATAATTTTTAATTTCTCAATATCTCTCTAGATTTTTGGTTCTCCACACTATAATATTCATTTTATAACCACTAACTTTATATGGTTTGAACCACTACCATCGAGAAATACAAATATAACTATAAACTCACACTCCCACAATGCACCTAGCATAGTTCCTAACATACCACTCCTAGCACCCATGAGAATTTCACTCAACAATAGAACCCCTCCTCATCCTAAAAACCCAATTTGAGTGGATTCAAAACTTTTTCCATGTAGAAACAAAGAAAAAAAATCTTTTCATCAAAATCCATGATTGCTTTTTGAAATAAATCTGTCATCTCAAAATGGCTAAACATATGTTTTCTCAATCTTACCACATAATTCCTATATACTAACCTAACATTGGATATCCTCAAATGACATTTATTGAAAATTCCTAAATATTTCTATCATCACATTTCCACCTCACTTGATCACAATTCCTTCATGCGCAGAGGTATTCCACAACAATCATAACACACCCACTAGGTTTCATACCTGAATCTTGGTGGGATTCCACAGTTAAATCCTCCACTAACCCAAAAACACTATCATGACCTATTATAATTGAAGAACCTATTACATAACACTTAGATTGATCAGCCACCACATTTTATTTCTTATTATCATTCCATAAAAAATTTAATCACTCACCTCATAAGTTTCTCACTAAAATCATGGTTACACCAAGACCGATCCATGTCAAGTTCTACACACCTATGACCCTTCTAGTATAAGGTTCTCACCTCTATGAAAGACATGTAACTCCCCCCCCCCCCGAAGAATTTTGTTTTCACTGCCTCCCTCAAACAACCCTAACCACCACATCCCAAGTTCTATTCAATAATAACACAATAGTTGGATGTGCTCACCACCCTCTCACCATAGAAACAAAATGAATCTTCAATTATCACCTGTACCTAGCTACTAAAAATGGTACCCATGGAATTCAATGATATAGCATCCATTACAAAGACCTTACCCAGAGATATTCAATATTTATCTCCACATAATAGTACTTCACTTACACCACTCAATTTGAACAACCTCTAATGATTCCATTCATAAAAATAGAAAATAAATTTTTAATATCTAGGTGTATAGCTGATGAACTCTCAGTGTACATAGAATGATTTCAAGATGCTAGGCATGATGGTCTCTAGACATGGATAAAACTAAGATTTCATCAATGAAAAACACCAAAAACACATCCATTTATGATTTCACCTATTACTTTAGGGACATTTTAACCCCATTAAAGGCCTTGGAACTCCCTACCTATAAGTATCTCATCAAATACACATCGATTCTCAGCCTACTAATAGCTTCCTTCTTAACCCAAGATCCAAAAGAGTATTCTCCCTTAATATATGATCGACAATCTAAACAACACATCATGTCATAATGAACTTGTGTCTCCAATATCCCATCAACAACTAACCATTACACCCTCTTATGTAACCCAACAACAGAACCTGTTTAGGACTCTAGTGAGTCCCATCTCATGAAAACTTTGCTCACATTCTCTAAACATTGGTTATGTGTTTCCTACATGCTTGTTTCACCCAGCATAGATCACCCTTTGTGATTCCCAAAACCAAAGGAAACATAATGAGTCAAATACAATTGCATGACCATTCAAAACATGAGCATCATCCAAAATTCCCACTAGGCTCACTTTCACTCTTATAGTGACCCTAATGATGCATTTGAAGCAAGAAAACTAGGAACTTAACCAGTCCCACCCTATAAAAACTTAATTATTTACCAAAGCATCATCACATGAAGTTTCCTTCACGTAAATGAAACCTAAAATTTGTACATGACTCAAAATAAATCCATCTTTAAATATATTTTTATCCACAGGTATCACCTTCTCAATCATCTAAGAGCATTCCAGTTCTAACTCACAAGTTTGATCACTACCCAAAGAATACCTTCACTCCTAGAACCACATAACCTCAAGAAACTCTTCTGATCACATTCTAGATTATAACCATCATTCACATCACTCCTACATAACCGTTACATTAGATAGAAAATCACACAATCCTACCCCTATTCAAACTAACAACAAGGTTGAAACACTATCACACAAGTTATCCCTCTCAAAATAGAAGGTATCCAACATACCAAAACCCCATACTAGGCTTCACTCCTCATGCACATTTTCAAAAGAACCAAACAAACTACCCATTTTTCATGTACCTAAAGGCACACACAACTCAACCAAACCCTCTCATGGGTCTCCCTTAAAAATCACAAGGAACTAACTCCAAAACTGGAGTCGCATCAAGAAGTTTGGTATCCACTCCCACCAACCCAACCAGATAATTTTCATGAAAATTTACTAATTCTAATGACCTAGGTCTATACCAATTATCATAATTCCAAAACTTATAGCATGTCAAACATGATCTCGTACCAATATGACATTACATCAACATACAAAAACACCCATATATATGGTCTAACAAATAAAATACATCACATTCCAAACCAACCACCCATAACAGGGCACCCATCCAATCCAAGAATATGTACATAATATCTCTTATTGGAGGACAAGAAAACATATTGTTCCTCTAACAATAACCACCCAAAAGGGTCTAACGATTATACACCTTTTTAAGTCACCCCCAACAGTCATTCTATCTTCTGTGCATGAGACCGCATCATCATCCTCACTATTGAGCATCCTACTACAGGTTCATATGACCTACCATCAGAAAATAATCCATATAAAAGTTTGTACATCTACGTATAATTCCAAAAATTACTTATGTTATAGCCTAAAACCCACATTCTTGGATCCAGTGCTAAAAACATAAACATAAAAATCATTTATTTGAAACCAATAAATGTGAAACAATTTTTTCCATCTAGATCATAAAAAATAATTATTGGATAACTTACAAAATCAATGACATTTTTGGTTTTATGGTTTTATATTATTCATATATACTATTATATAATCAACACTCATCACTTAAAGATAGTATTTTTTCACTCTACCTACATTTTGAATTTCAATATTAAGTCTTCAAAATCCCTTAAAAAATCCTTCATAAATGAATAATTTTTACACCCAAAAAATTTATCAAAATTATTTTGAACCTAGTAAATTAAAAAGCTAATAAGGGTGTGCTCAAATTCTAAATAAGGGTGAATATATTAATTTTTAATTAAATTCATTTAGTGAGATAAATATGAGTATAATTTTATGATGACATAGTCATATTGAATTAGGATAACATAAATAACTCATACCCATCAATACCTGGATCATCAATCACAAAAATAGAACAAATATTTTATAAGGGATATAGTTTCTAGAATCAATATTCATGATCCATATTATGTAAATCCTGATCAAGGAATCAATAAAACCCCACTTTTTCACCAATTAGAAGTATAATATACTTTTCTTTAAACATAAACTCACTATATTACCTTGAGAAATGAAAATTTTTCTATAAATATCCATATCAAGAATAAATAGAAAATGTACGTAACTTGGAGAATAATTTTCATATCGCTATTAGATATGGAGTAATACTTCATGATTAAACATGGATTAACTATTGTAGTTATACTAAGAATCAACAACACAACATATTCCCATAATCACTTCTGATAAATCTATTTTTTTAACTCAACATCGTATTTGGAATAACCATCATAGTATATTCTCTTAATCTCTTAGGATAAACCAAATTTGTTAACTCTGTCCCCTTAACAAATGCATTAGAGGTCTATAACGGGATCACTCGCCCTCATTTTATTAAGGAACCACCCATTATCTTAAATTATTCCCAATAATAATAACAAAAATAAATTTCATAGATCTTTAATGTCATCATAAAACTATCATAACCATATACTAATCCATCATAACTTGATTAACTCATGGAAAAGAATTGGGTTCCATGAATATCCCATTGAAAAAATAATAATCCATCTATGTAAACAATAAGGGTGGTATATATACAAAATATACCCAATATAGAATAATTAATATCAAGGGTTATTATTTTTTATGAATATAAATTCCATTAAAATATCATTAAAATCATTCATGAGGAAAATAATCTTTTCTCTTTGAAAATAAATTTTTTAAACTAAAAATTTACAAAATATTTTGAAAATAAATTTCATTGAAAATAAAATTGGAAAATTAAAAAGGAATATTTAAAGAAAATTATACTCATTGTGGTGGTAAAAATTATTCAGGTTAAATTTTAAAATAAACATTCTTTCCAAAAAAATTGTAAAGGGGGTCTAATGTGACCCACTTGGAAAATGTTATGAAATTTCCTTTTTAAAACCTAATAAATTGAGGTGAAATATCATGTGAAATAGATTTATGAAATAATTTTGGTTTATGAACACAATTTTTTAAATAATTTTAGAAAACATGGACATGGAATAGAAATATTTATGGTCTAAGAAAATATACAAGATTGGTAGAACATACAAAGAACTTTCCTAATGTTTCTTTATTCAATTAGGGGGAAAATAGAAACCAATCATGTAAAAAAACCTTCAAATAAATAAGATAATAAAAGATATGTGGTTAAAAAAAATATTATCATATGATTTCCCCTAAAGTAAACTTGAATATAAACAATTCCAAAAAGAAAATATATTATAACATAAAGCTTCTCCTAATTTGGTAACTCTTCAATCGTAGGCCCCAAGAATGAATAACATAAACTAAAAAATTAAATATAATTAAAATAATTATAATAATGATATAAACTATAAAAAGGGTATTATATAAACCACATAATAGAAAATAGGTTCATGTTATAAACATGTGTCCCAAGGAAAGGTAGTTTGAGACAAATAACCCTTACAAAGATCATATCATTGAATTGAGATTAAATCAATGAAGAGATTAAATGTAATAAATTTATGTCTATAAAAAACATGTGTACATACATAATAAATTAATTTATAGAACAATAAAAAAATAATCATTGCATAACAAATTCAAGGAAGAATAGATAAACATGTTGAAAGGAAATTGAGTTAAGAGTCCTTTTACCACGTGGTAACATTTATTTCAAATCCCATATGATGATGTAAATATAATAAATCATAAAATAACATGATTTATGAAAAATTAAGGATATAAAATGTACAATGGTATTATATATACCATAAAAATAAATTAGATTAATTATAATAAAATATACCTCAATGAAAGTAAATTGAAATGAAATCGCTTACCTCGAGTCCAACTCATCCTGTATGTTCCTTATATTCCAGGATATTAAAATTATGTTAATTATTTGAATTCTTGATAACCTTTTCCAAGTATAATATTTATTTTATTTCACTTATTTAAAATTTATAAACAATTAATTAATAAAATATGCCCATGTTGGATTTTTTGATAATATTTCACTTCATAAGTCCATAATGACTTCAGTAGGTTAACTATGGTCAAAGAGGTCATTATTACCTCATATCAATAATAATGATCATGAAAAAATTAACATTTTTATATTTTAATTATATATTTGAAACAAATAATGAAATGTGGTTATGAAAAATGCACTATATTAAAATCATGGAGACGATAGGTCGTATATACGAATGAGTAATGTTTTTATTTTTCAATGATCATTATAGAAAAAATGTAAGTATTATTTTATCTTTAAATAATTATCATTATGTCATAAATATAATATTATTTATTTTAATATATATATATATCATCCATGTGATTTGGTGATAAAAGATGAATCACATCTCTTTGTAGAGGTGGTAATCCACACGTACGCAAGAACAATGTTATCATTTTTCAGTTAATGGAAATATAAGAAATGAAATGATATATTATATTTTTATAATGATAAATATGTGATTAATATCATATATATACATTAATTTAGTAATTATAATCTTTCTTATGAGATGGTGATGGAAAACAAATTATGGTGGTTCGTGAGGCGGTAGTCCACTGTACACAAGAATGATGGATTCCTTTCCCATTTGATAAAGGATAGAGATAGATATAGGTTATTAAATAAATTTACTAACATATAAATATATAGGATATAATTGTGTTATTATATATTCATGGTTGAAAAATAATTGATGGAGGTGGAATAATTAATAAAACAAAAACATTTGGTTAAACGTTATACCACTTATTCGGGCAATCCTCTTTTCATTACACCTTAAAACCTATATAATTTGTATTATTACAAAAATATGGCCTCTATAACGTGGGTATGTATTTTATATAGGTATTTGGGTAGGAATGGGTCTAAAAAATTGTTTATAATGTGTGAATAATTGAGAATAAGTTGTTCCCATTTAAAAGAGAGAAAAGGGGCACTTTTGGAATTTCATAAAATATTAAATTAATATATATTAATTGGTATGTCCAAATGGATCCAAATTAATAACTTTAAAATATAATATTATAATGTGTCAAAATAATCATATATAATTAAAATTTTACATGTTTGGATCATATTTTTACCCTTATATTTTTGTTTTATCCCCCCTTGTTAACTTTTTTAACACTTACTGCACCAACAAGTTTTTTTAGACTTTGAGGATCATGATAGTTACTATAAATGGAAAATAAAAACTATAAATGGACCATATTTATAATTTTTACCAATATATCAATCCATGATATGAAGTTAGTATTTTAATTTATTGTATATCATTTAATAAATTATTATATTAACAAAATATCAATGATGTCAATTTTATAACTATTCATTTACTTTGACATTTATTACATAAAGATGAAAAATAGATCAGAATAATTTTGTTAATAAATAAATAAAAATTTATGTCAGCCTATAAAATTCATTGGTTTCATTAATTTTTCCAAATTATACTACTTTTCATATTTTTTTAATTTTCAGCATTGTGAAAGCATTTAAGATAATTATTTATAGTATGAAAATTAAAAAAAGTTACCATGATGATGCTAAAAATTTATATTTAAAAATAATATCTATAAATAAAAATATCTTCTGTTTATATATATGTTAAAAATATTATAATTATTAAAAACAAATGTGTGACATTTTTTAATTTTCATTATATAAAATATTAGAAAGGTCATAATCACATCCAAATGGAGAAAAAAGTTCATATAACCATTTAATGGATTATTATAAATGAAATTAACAAAAAATAAAATTAAGGTAAGTGTTATGGTCATTTTTTATTCCATATCATTTTATTTTTACCCTTGAATTGTTAAATTTACCCTTAATATAGTAACAAAACTTACTAATGTTATTATTCATAATGTCCAAAAATAAAATTATTTTATTTTATAATTTTGGACCCAATAATTTAAAATATGTAATCCATTCTTAAAAATTAAGAATAAAATTATTGAGAATTTAATATAAAATTAAATCTGCAAAACATGATGAAAACTGTTTTTTAGAAAAAATTTATTTTTATATAAAAATATATTTATACTAAATTCATGTATAAAACCCCATTTCAAAAACCAAAATTATGTTATTTTATATCCAAAGTCACTAATTCGATTTTTAAAAATAATAAAAATTATAAGTTTACTCTATAAATACTTTAAAAGAAAACAGTATTTTCAGTAAAATAAATATTACACTATTCATTAAAAAATCAAACCTTTTTGAAAAATCTAAATATTTTACCATATGATAATTTTGATATAATGGTTTCAAAAATTATATCCTTTTAATAAAATTAAAAGAAATTAAATATATTATTTTCTCAAAAAAAATTAATAAAACCATTTTAAAGAAAACAAATGTATGATTAATAAAACATCTTTACAAAAAATTGAGTTCATGTTACCTAAGAATTAGTCAGTACATTTTTATTGATTAGAAAATTTATATATACTTTAAAAAATATTTAATACTAATCACACTCTCTAGTTTAATATCTAGGTTATAATGGTCATATTTAAATAATAATATTTCGTAGTATGTTTAAACTCAATGTTGCATATGTTCTACACTTTCAAATAGTGTCTTCTCTTAAAATATCGGGATATTAAATTCTCATTGACTTTGATAAATTATATACTCACCAATTGATCTTAACCTTGGGGATAAAACTATTGATATTTGATAACACATTTTTTAAAATCCCTCATCATAAAAAGGGATAATATAACATCCTCTTTCAAAGAGGGAATGGGTAATATAAAGTTCATATCTAATAATGCATAACTATGTTTTCAAATAGAAATCAATTATTGGGAATGAAAATATAGACTTGTTATAAAATCATAATGTCTATATAATTATGTAGAGAAACAGAGATCATTGATCATAGGAAAGTGAACGATCACAAGAAAATCAACAACCACAAAACCATAAACCAAAGAGGAGTGAAAAATATTATCGATTAATCAGAAATGAAGGTAATAGGATAACACATTTGTATCAAGATCCTTTTCATAGTGGTGAGGAACTAAATTACTTTACATAATAAAATCAAAAGGAAAAATACATACTCAATAAATGAAATTTCATCATGTAATCAACTTCAACCATAAACTAATCATTTTCTCACAATAATTAGAATTCAAGATGATTTAGTTTACTAAAGAACTAAAATCAACTTCCATAAAATCATATTCTTACAAAAATGGATAACTTGTTATGCCTTGATTCTTTAGACATTAACCAAAACCATAATGGTTATTATAAGGTAAGATAATTCCAAAAAATCATAAATCTTCATACGATGAAATGATAAATTAATCTTTAAAATTCAACAGTAATACCAAAAGTTTAAACTAAATAATCTAATAAATAACTATCCATAAAAATTTTCAAGTATTCCAATGAATTTTTAAAACTAAAATAAAAATTATTTGATCACATATTCTTCCAAGATAAATTTAACATTTATTTATAAATAACATTTGTCTCCCATAAAGTCGTATACCCTAAAATGTATATGACATAGTCTTATAGTCTCAAAGATATGAAAATAATTTCCCTAAATGACCTGAATCGCCATAATTACATATTATGATCATATATTGTTCTAAAAGATAATTCAGCATTGAATCCTAAAATTAAATCCAATAATATTTTTCTTATCTTCATTAAGTAATGTTCCCAAAAATAATGACCTTATTCATTAGTCACATAGTCGCAAGATTATTTTTCAATCCCATGGTAAGCTATATAATATGCTCCTAAATTGTAATAAACCATAATTATCTCAACATCAAAGATTTTAAAAACACTAAAGGTCACAAATACCTTTAAATTTGTGTCTACATGATATAAATTCATTCTTAGTATAATAAATTTTTCACTAAAACCCATACGAAACCCAAGGGTTGTATCTCCATTATTATCTCCCAAAATTTTCTTAATCATCGTAGACTTCCATAACAAAAAACACTAAAAGGGGTGTCCAATACATTGAACATGTGATCAAACTCAAAATTTTAAAACCATGATGTTATCTATAAAACATAAAATAACATCACATGGTAACATCCTAATCTCAAAAGTTATTTAAACCTTGATCTAGTACCATGTGTAACATCCGTGAACCCACACTCTTAAATTTAGTGCTAAAAAACCTAATCTTTACATTCTTGGAGTTGATACTGAAACATTTGACATGGTTTTTTCTATCCAAATCACACAAAAAGGAATTATTGGATCTTTTACATACCCAATGATGTTTTTGGTTTTGAGTTTTATATAATTAGGACAAACTCTTACATAATAAACACTCATGAATTCAATATAGTATTATCCCGCTATAAGTAGTTTTCATATTCCATATTATGACTTCAACATCTCTCATAAAATACTTCACATATGAAACCATTCTATAATAAAATAATTTGTCATCCTTATTCATAAAATGGGGAATAATAACATAATAATTTTTATCTAAAATTCTCAGTAAGGGTAAACATTAGCATTTACAATTAAATTTTATCACTTAGAGTAAGATAAGAATAAGGGTATGATGAATAAACATAGATCATGATCATAACATAAGGCAAATCATATAAATCAATACATGGATCCTCAATAATAAATCATATCATAAATATTTAAAAGGGTTATAGTTATTGGAATCAATAATCATGATCCATATGATGTCGATATTGATCAAGGAATCCATAAAAACCAATTGATTTCCACCCATAAAAATTATTATATACTTTTCATTAAACATAAACTCATTATATTACCTTATGAAATCATAATATTTCTATAAAAAATCATATCAATCATATATAAAACATTTAGGTAACTTGGGGGAATTATATTTATATCAATATTACATAGGGAGGAACCTTCAAATATAGGAATGGAATAGCCATCATGGTTATACTTCAAATAACCATAATAGAAATCATTTAAAAGAAACCTATCTGATTAACTCCATCCCTTAGTAGTAATAACAATCACGATATATTTCCATAATATGTTAGGAGGAACATAATCAGTTAACTTCAACCCTTTAATGAATGTATTGTAGAGCTATAATAAGATCACTCACCCTTGATTTATAATAGAACTACCTATCATATTAAATAATTCTTAATAACCACAAAAAAGTATATATATCTTTTAAATCAACATAAAAATCATAGAAACATCCATTATTACTTTCATAACCTGATTAAATAAGTTAAATGAAATGGGTTCCATGAATATCTCGTTGAAACAATCATAATTCATCCATATAAATAATGATTATGGTATAAATACAAAATCTCCCCATTACATCATAATTAATATCAAGGGTTTTTGATGTTCATGAATCGTAATGCCACTAAAAGGTTATTAAAATTGTTCTTGGGGAAAACAAATGTTTCACATTATAAATCAATTTTTAAAACTAAAAATTCACAAAATATTGTGAAAATAATTTTATTTGAAAATATAATGGTAAATTTATAAATAAATATTAAAATAAAATTATGGTTATAATTTTGGGAAAATTAATTAATGTTGTGAATGTTAAAAATAACCATTCTTTTCAAGAATTTTGTAAAGGGAGTCTAAAGTGACCCATTTAGAAAATGTTAAGAAATATAATTTTTAAAACATTTTAAAAAGTGGTCAGAGACTATTTGAAATATCTTTATGTAATTATTTAGGTTTATAAAATTTCATTTGAAAAATATTCACTACTGAAAATTTGACCATTACCAACACTTCTATACCAACAGTTTGTAAAAACCGTTGGTATAGGTCACCTGTCCCAATGGTTTGGCCAAACCATTGGGAAAGCCCATATTGAGGTCACCTTTCCCAACGGTTTGCCAAAACCATTGGGAAAGGGTATGGCTTTCCCAATGGTTTGGCCAAACAGTTGGGAGAATTATAATTTGAGGCCACTTTTCCAAACTGTTTGGCCAAAATATTGGGAAAGGGCGTACCTATCCCAACAGTTTGGCCAAACCGTTGGAAAAAGTGGCCCATATACCAATGTTACTCCCAAAATCAAAGGACATATAGCAACGGTTGTCAAAACCCTTGGTATAGACCTATACCCATAGTTTTCAAAACCATTGGTATGGATCCTTTGATTTTTTATCGAATCTTCTTACTGAGAACATTATATAAATCAAAATTTTAAATAATTATTATAATACATATTTATATTTATGAAATTATGTTCACAAAAGTCATGTTATGTTAGAGGGTAGGTCGTTCACTGATAAACTAGAGGTCGTGGGATCAAATCCCACCGAATGTTTTTTTTTAATACATATACCAACAGTTTTATGGAACTGTTGGTATAGATTTTCATGTTACTTATACCAACGGTTTTGAAAACCGTTGGTATAGGTCTATACCAATGGTTTTCCAAAAACTGTTGGTATAGACCTATCCCCACTACTTACTTTCCAACGGTCCTCCAAACTATTGGTATAGGCTATACCAACGATTTAGAGGCCTATACCAACGGTTCCAAACCATTGGTATAGGTTAGTTTTTGAGTATTGATTATATAAAACTTGGATATGGAAGAGAAATATTCCAGATCTAAAAAAAAGATACTAGATCAGTAGAACATATAAAAAACATTCTTGATGATACTTTACTCAATATTAGGGGAAATGTAAACTAAACATGTAAAAAAATTCACATCCATATTATAATAAAATATATTTAGTTTAATAAAATAATATCCTATGATATTTTCTAAAGGAACCTTGGACATAAATAATACCCAAAAGAAAATTAATTAGAATATAAAGCCTTTTCATATTTTGTAATTCTTCAATTGTAACCCCCATGAGAGAATAACTTCAATTTTAAATATAAATATCATTAAAATATGGAAAATAATTATAAAATATATCAAAGGAGTAGTATATGAAACTCATAATATAAAATATATGTATATAATAAACATATGTCCTAAGGAAATGGAATTTGAGACAAATTACCCTTATAAAGATTGTATCATAGAATTGAGAGTCAATAAAAGATGATATTATATATAACAAATTTAAATCCACAAAAAAATTTAAAGACAAAATAAATCAATTTATAGATCAATTTATATATAATCAAGGAATAACAAAGTCAGTGAAGAATAACTATAACCCATTGAAAGTTAATTGAGTTTATAATCCATTTAATGATTGGTAACATTCATATAAAATCCCAAAGGTTAAAGTAATTAAAATAGAAATTTAAAATACCATTATGTATTAAGTATTCATAATATAACATTTAAAAGGGGTGTATATACACTAAATAACGAAATTATGTGCATTATTATAAAATATTGTTCAATGAATGTAAATTGAGATGAAATATCTTACCTTGAGTCTGACTCATCACGTACATTCCTTATTAATATAAAAAAATAAAATTATAATAAATATTTAATTTATTGAGAAAATTTTTAATTTTTATTATTAATTTTATTTAACATATTACCAATTTTGAACAATTACATAATAATTTAATTTCACATCTGAAGTTTTGAAAATATTAATTTCATAGGTCCAAAATCACATCAGTAGGTTGAAAATGGTAAAATATTTAATTATCACATCATATCCATAATTATAATAATGAAATAATTATCATTTTTATTTTTCAATTATACTTTTGAAAAAAATCATGAGATAAGTTGGTAAAAAATGAACTATATTACAATCATGGAGATGGTAGATCATAATTAAGAATAAGTAACGTTTCCATTTCTCAATGATCATTATGAATATAAGGTAATTATTTTTTTCCTATTTATTGATTAAAAATTATATCATAAATACCCTATTTTTTATTTCAAACATATATAAATATATATCATCCATGTGACATGATTATGAAAAATAATAACATCACTTAGTGAAAGAGGTTTTCCATATGTACTCACAAATGATGTTATCATTTTTATGTGAATTGAAAGATAATAAATCAAATGATATATTATATTTTAAGAATGATAAATATTTCATTTATGTCATATATATACATTAAATCAGTCATTATAACCAATCAATAGATATGGTGATGGAAAATGAATTTCATCAGTTAGCAAGTCGGTAGTCCACCGTACACAGGAACATTAGATTCCTTTCCCATTTGATGCTTGTTGGAGATGGATATAGGTTATTATATAAATGTAATAATATATAATTATTTGGTATATATATATGTTATTATATAATCATGGTTGAATAATATTTTAAGTAGGTGGGATAATAAATGAAACAAAAACATTCGGTTAAACACAATACCACTTCTTCAGACAATCTTATTTTCCTTACAACATAAGACCTCTATGATGGTTATTTTTTCCAATATATGGACTCTATAATATGTATATGTATTTTAGGATGGTACTTATGTATGTATTATCTAAAAAAATGGGGTTTTAAGTGTAAAAATGAGAATAATTGGTGCTCCTTTAATAGAGTGGGGAGGGGAATGTTTGAAAATTCAATAAATATTAATCTAATATAAAATAATTATGATTTCCAAATGGAAAAAAAATTATAAAATCTGAATTTTAGACTCTTATGACCCTGAATAATATCATTAAAGTAAATTTTTACATGTTTAGATCTCATTTTTACCCTTATTTTTTGTTTTAACGCCCCATTAACCCTTTTCACACTTATCACGACAACAAGGGTTTTTACCCTTTGAGAGTCATGATAGTGATAATAAATTGAAAAAGATATCATAAATGAATCATGGTTGATATTTTTAAACATATCCTAATCACTTAGCTAAAGATATGATTTTTTGGAATTTTATATCATTAGAAAAAATATTATTTCATAAAATATTAATATTGTCAATTTTAAACCTATTCATTTACTTGGAATTTTATAAAATTTAGACAATAAAATAGATTCAATTATAATAATTTCATAAATCCCTAAAAAATTATTTCTATGTATAAAATTATTTGGTAAAATTAATTCTTCTAAATTATATAGTTTTTAACATTTTTAATATCATTTATTTCATTTTTCCATTAATTGAATAATTAATGTGTCAACGTTGTGTAAGAATTTATCGTAATTATTTCTTATATAAATATAAAAAATAAATTACCATGATAAATATAAATAATTTATATTTCGAAATATTATTTATAACTGAAAATATTCTCTATTTATTCATATGCTAAAAATATTATATTTATTAAAAACAAGAGTGAATTTTTTCTATTTTATTTACATAAAATAATACAAAGGTTATAATAACATAAAATTAGAAAAACAAATCATATAACTAATTATTGTTTGATTATGTTTGAAATGGATGCATCAAATAAAATTAAGGTACATTTTATGGTCACATTCTTGTACTTATCATTTTTTTATCCATTAATTAAAGAATTTACCCTGACCATGGTAACAAAAGTTACTACTATCACTATCCCTAATGCCCAAAAAATAAAAGGAAAATATTTAAAAAATTTGGATCCAATGATTAATACTATGAATTAAATTTTTGAAAATTCAAAACATAGAATTTATAAAATTTAATATAATATTAAATAAGAAACAATGTGACAAAAATTGTTTTCTAGAAAAATATCTTTTAAAATAAAAATAATCATACTAAAGTTGGGTATAAAATTCATTTAAAAAATAATTGGACTATTTTTAATCAATATTTACTAATTAAATTATTTAAAATAATAAAAAATATAATTTTACTTTATAGATACTTTAAAAGAAATAATAGTTTTAAATAAAAATTATTATTTTTCACTATTCATTAAAAAATCAAACATTTCAGAAAAATATAAAAAACATATCATAGGATACTTTTGTTATTTTTATTTCAAAAATGATATCACATTTATAAAATAATATTTCTAAATGTTTTATAATTTAGTTATATTTTTTCACAAAAGAAATCAATAAAACTCATTTTTGAGGAAAACATATTTTTGATAAATAAAATGACATTAATAAAAATGTGTGCTTCTTTAATATTAATTAAGTAGTATGTTTTAATTATTTAAAATCATTATATCTATTTCAAAAAATCATATTCATATCCTCCAATATAATGGCTAGGTTATAACGGTCATGCTTATATAATAATATTTAATGGTTCATTTAAGGTCGATGTTGTGTGTCTTATACACTATAGAAAATATTATTATTTTAATGTACTAATATTTTAAAACATATGAAGGAGAAATTCATATAAGAAATTTTTTACACTTTAAACAATTTTTCCTCAGTCTTAAATCAAATCACATACAAGAAGGTCTATATATCATTTGAATCTTACATGCCTTATATGATGTATGATAACCCTATTACCTCTACTAGAAAATAGTAAAAACAAAATCATAGGACTATTTCAAATAGAGATAGAGACATAAATAAATTATAAATCATATAATATAGGCCTCATATGCATCACTAAAAGAAAAAATCAAATACAATTGTAACTTCTCAAATGTGAACAACCATCCTAGCCCTAGTAACATAGACTTATTTTTAGAGAAAGTGTTCATGATGAACCAATATGATATCCCTCACAAGCTCTAACACTTTACTATATCTTTAATTTACCAAATCTCAAATTGTAAAACAATAGTAAAGTCACTACTCTAATACCAAATTATAACATCTCGACCCGAGATCCACTAAATTGATGCCCCGAGCTAGTCTTCCATAAGACCTTAGGCACACCTCCTCATACATCAGAGGTTGTCGACTAGTAGAGGACGTCCAAATAGGTACTATGAAGAGACTATACCCCCATACTAGAGTGATTATTAAAAATATTAATAACCAATCTACATACACATTAGAGTAAACATAAATAATAAATTGATATAAACATGTCAAAAATATCTAGAAATTAAAGATGATGAATATAATATAAATGTAAAACTAATGAAATGTAGTAAGGCTTAAACATTTATAACACTCATACAACTAACCACCCACTAGTTCATTTCATAACATGAAATAATACTGTATATCAAAATTAAAATGGCATTGTTTCATCTCCTAACCAAACCACATCTAGTCGTCTGTTACCATCTGAAATATATATCCCGATAATGTAAAACTAAACCTCAAGCCTAATATAAAACCTATTCCTAAAATAAACATGTAAGGGAATCTCATGTACCCATGTGTAATGGTTACCTGAGTAGGGTTTGAGTAAAACTTTGTAGTCCATCACTAATAGTTTCTAAATAAAATACAATTTATTGAAATAGTATATATAGACAAACTGTGGGATAAATAAATAGTTTCATAAATGATATGGATTTTAAAATATCCATTCATTGATTAACATGGTTTCCCTTAGGTTTTGAGTGAAACCTAATCCAACCAAACCTTCATCTACTCATACTAATTGTCTAAGTTATAAAACATAGGGGGTATATATATTACATAAAGTAAAGGAATTTTCATTTATAATTTATCTCATGGAGCATAAAACAACACACCAAAGTATCCATACCAGGTTTATATGCTATCAGTGCCCATATTATCATCATGTAATCATAACTATGAATCAAAATCAATCATTCATAGTGCCTCAGTAAAGCTCCCAAACCTCTTACAAAGATATCGGTACTGATAAAGAAGATTATTGTATAACATCTTAAACCATATATAAGGACCACCATGTACAATATACTTAAACATGGATAAATATCACTATGTACAACATCCTAAACCAATGATAAGTATCTCTGTGTCAAATATCCTAAACCATGGTTGAGGATCTCTATATCCAACATCATAACCTAGGGATGAGGAACACTATGTCTAACATCCTAAGATGGGGATGCGGATCACCGTGTCCAACATCATATGCTAGGGATGAGTATCTCTATATCCAACATCATAAATAATTTCAACATATTCCAAAAAAAATACTAAGGCTTAAACTCTTGGCATTTCCAAAATTTTAAAAGGTACTAAAAAACTCTATTTAAAGAATTATCATTTACCAAGGTCATAGCTAACCTTTAATACTGAAACATGGTTTAGAGTGCTGAGCCTTTTTCACATATAATAACACCATTCCAAAATCTCATTGGAAAAAATTGATTTTACATATCCCTTTTAATACATTTTGAATCCTCCGTTGAAACATGGATCTTCCTCCTTAACACCCAAGGCAAGGACCAAGAAATACTTTTTATCAAAACCTTTAAAACATACATTAAGGAACATTCATCCAAAGGGAAATAACATAAACTCATTTCAAATCAACAAATTAAATTCATTTAAAACCCCCTTTTTACCACATTGATTTTAACACCTCATTTAAAACTATATCCAATTAAAAGCATGGTTTTTCACCCAATGAAACTAAAAATAGGATCGAAACCCAACACACTAAATTAATAATTTTTTAAAATCCAAATATGTATTTAATAAAATGTCAAAAAATGAAATAAACCAACTTCTCCCTCTTAAAAATCATAAACCATTAATTTCTAAGTTATAACCATTATATCATTAACTATGCTATTATACAAACCAATGATCATATCTAGTTTAAACCCATGATACACCTAATTTACTATTCAAAACACTACTATATAGACATCAAGAATCAACAAAACCCAAGGGATACCTCACTATTGGTCTCACCGTCACCAAAGGATCAAATGGGTTCTATGGAAATTCAATACATAAATTTGATGTCCAATATATTTTCTTAATCTTTAAAAGAAATTTGTTACAAAATAGCTCTATATCCCATGTAATATACACATGTAAATAAATTAACAATCATATGGGTAAAATTAGTATACCAATTACCTCATTAATAAATCTTTCTAAACATTTCCAAAGATTATCAGCCTTAATAAGGCTCATCTTAGCTTCATTAAGCTTAATAGAATCCAAAAAATCTTTTCTTAACAACCCAACTTATAACCTCATTCAAATAAATACTAATTAATTAAATAAATCAATTATAATTAATAATTATTAAACCCCAACTTAACATAATTAAATAAAGCTCACCAGGGACACACCTCTTATCCAAACACCACAAAACTTCCACATATGTTCCACAATGGACTCCTAGCACTATTCGAGGAAAATTCCCTAAGATTAAATACTATTAAAATGATCAATTAAAATTTATTAAATAGTGGAAACCTAAGAATATTATCCATGACAGAATACCTTAATCAAATTCCACAAAATAATGTGCGGAATTCATATCAGGATGAACTCTATGAATGGTGACCAAAATTCCAATGAGAAACAGATGATCCCACCATGCTCTGGTGGAATCTTAAAGAAAATTAAAAACAAATAACACTAAAATTATAGAGAAGGATGAAGAAACAGAGAAGAGGTTGTCCAAGGGTGATTCTATCCAAAAAATGCGAGAATATTACTGTAAAATCATCCTCAAAATAGTGTTTGGTGAAGGAGGAAGGTATTGGGAGCACTTGTGGTCTATTTGAGCATAATAAGGGAAAAATTTAAGGTTAATAAAAAAAGATGATATATTTTGTCCATTTACCACTTTTAATAAAAATTTGGGAAGCCAGACGGTTTTCTAAACTATTCTCCATCCACAAACCCTTCACTTAAAATTATAAAATTCCATGAATTATTGGATAGTAATGTTATAAAAACGAGGAAAAATCATGCAATTCGTAATACCTCCCCTCTATTTTAAGGTTCATGGTTTGTCTGAAACCATGAAGAGACAGTGCATTGTTCTTCATGCTCTCTTCCATCTTGCACTGTTTCTCATTTGGCATACATAGTTTAACCCATATTATGCTCTAACCATGAAACTTAACCATTATTAGTTCAAAGTGAACTGAAAACGCCCTATGAATCAAGGTTTCACATGGTTTCTCCTAAAACACACATACAAACCCATGCACTCTACCTAGAAAAACCAATCCCCCCTGAAACCTAACACAATGCTCTTGAGACTCACCATAACACCCAATCTCCCTTCTAATATTCATACCTATATATTAATAATTTTTGTGTCATTTTAAATTTTATAGATTCATTTAGAGTCTCACTTCAAAACATTATCCATCTAGTAAAGAAAAAGTCAAATTACTTCGGAAATTTTCAACTCATATAAACATGGGATATTAAAATGTTTGTTTATATTGGTTCCAATAATTATTCATTGAATCAATAATATGATTCTTACAAATTCTAAGCATAAGTATTGAGGAGAATCAAACTGAGTATACATGCATGTTCACTCTTATATATATAAATTTTCATTTAGATTTCTTAGATGAATTAATTGATTGAGAAGGATAATAATATCTTGTGGCTTGGAGTTGTGGATAGAGTTGATACCATAATATTTTTATTCTGTATCTCATTTTATATATTTGTTCCCATATATAATTCTCATGAATTTTAGGATATTGTTTTTACTATTAATTAGGAATTTGAATTTCGGTTTTCTATATATGTTTTTTGAATTGAGATACATTTGTATCTCATTTATTTGTTTTATAACCTTGAATCTAGTCACCAAATTTTGGCCTATGATGGTAGTATTTTGGAGTCACACTCATATTTAATGTAGTCCTAGTTGGGGTTCCCATTGGGGTTGTTTGTAACATAGATCCTAATAAAATTTCATAAAATAAATAGTACAAAATAATTCATAAAAATAGTAAACCCTAAGTATGAAATAAAAAACCGATTTTCCTCATATAAGAACTATTATAAAATTACGTGAGTTGAACATGAATTCTCCATGTTAAATCAAGTAATATGAGAAAAAACAATAATTTTTTCAATATATATTTATCCATGATCGTAATTTATAATCATCTAGAGAAATAAGTATCCTATTTTTAGTCATCATCATCTTAACATTCCATTGAGGAAGGAATAAAGTTTTAGAAAGTATTAAAAATTTAAACAATAACTCATAGATCAACCAAACATGGTAATGTTCCTCATTTACCACTTATTTTAATTATCCTATTAAAAATAATCAATGGACCTCTATTTTTCAACAGTAATTCCTTTGACTTATCCCATTTATTTTTCAGTTAAGTCTTTTATATCTTCTTTATTCGTGGTTTCAACACATATGAGGGTGTCCTCCTTTCAAAATTTTAGCTCAAATTTGGATTTGTCATCAAATATCTCATAATATTCAACATTATAAACATAATTTCGATTATATTTCTCCTCGTGTTTCCCTTGAATTTGGATTCCTCTTTGGGTATTTCCTCTTATTCATTTTACACTATTTTCATTATCTTTAGGTGTTTTTACACATCTTTGTAAAATTACAAAATTCCATATAAGAGTACCGAATCTTCACTTGGTTATGGTTTGGGAAACATCCTTTCCTATGTATCCTCTACGTAATTTTCCTAATTTGAGGAGGAAGATCATTAAATTGTATAAAAAGTGGATGTGTTAGCTCATGAAGAAATCATAACTTTCATCACAATAAAAAAAATATGCAAGTTCATTAAAAGAAAATAAAATAAAACCCTACACTAAAATTAGATAATAGAAATAGTTGATATATTAAATTTCATAATCTATCAAAGAAAATAATCTATAAAGTCCAAAATTCCTTGAAATTGGAACAACAAAATTTGTCACCTACGTTGAATTTTTATTTCAAATAGGGTTTCAATCATAGAATATATAACATTTATTGATCCAATAAATAACTTTTAATTGTAAAAAGTGTCTATTATGAGCTTGAACCCACAGATATTTGTATACCTAACATGAAAAATTGTGATTATAATGTTAAGAAGAAAATTTTGATTGATTCAAAACTAGTAATTAAAACTTCTTTTAAATTTTTTTTTTTACAATGATGCACCATGTATAACAAATCTAGGATCATGACGTAATGAGGGAAAAAGAGTAAATTAATGGTCAATTTGTTGTCAGAATTTGATCTGACTGAAGTATTGGTCTTATAATTCACTCTCTAATGAATAAAATCCAAATTTACTGTGGTCAAGTAATTAGTTTCTTTTAAAAATTTGGTGATAAAAAATTATATTTAAACATAATTATTCTCACTCATATAATGTTCATTAATGAATCCAAGTAACTAGTTGACTAATTAAAAAGTAATTCAACTATAATAAATGACCATGCATGAATAATGAATAAAATAAATAAAATGTGAATTTAAAAAGCCACAAATACATTATTATGAAATAAATCATCACATAATCCATCAACCATCATTATATAATTTAGAAAAAAAATAAAATTACCCCCTTATTCTTTCTATGAGAGAGAATTTTAAACTAACCACTCCCTTCATACTTTGGGAATCTCCAATAGTTACCCCCTTAATGATGAATTATATAAAAAAATTAATGAAGGATTTTCTCCTATTACAAACCTTAATTTTACTGATGAATTTTTTATATGAATATATTTATATATATTCATATCTATCCACTCTGTCTTTAACAAAAACTCCTCAAATATTGGATTTGAAAAATATATAGTGTCACCAATATCTACATAAAAATTATCATTAAAGTTCATGAAAATATGGGTGAGAGGTAGAATATCCAAATATATATAATTATAAAATATGGGATCTTAGGTCCTGAAATGCCAATGGTGCTCCTATTTTCATGTGAATATTGTATAGTCCATGCTTGTTTTTTAATACCCAAGGCATAGAAATTATATTTTAAAAAATATTCAACATCCATTCTTATGAATCACTATCCAGAACATATATTCTAAATTTCATGGACTTTTATATATAATTTTTTCACTCCACCATTGCATTTACATCCTATAAAATGGTGGATTCACTTTTCTCTTATCTTGGTGACCGCATAAAAATTTTAATAAGACCATGGCATGGGAGGCTTTAATAGATCTGAGGTTTTCAAAAATAACATGAAAACTACATCCCATATGTTTGGATTATGTATTTTTTCTATTTTTTATATAGAACAACCACCCCAATATCTACAACACAAAATTACTCCTTTTTATAGAAGCAATAATTTAAATAATTTCCAAACACTACAAAAATCATCAACATAAGGACAAGAAAAAAGGAAAATTTGTTTACATAGAGACTTTCAATAAAATAAACTCTTCCATTCAGTCATTTATGAAAACTAAAAGAAAAATATAAATTATAAAAATTAGTTTTTTATGACGGATGGTGCTAAAATATCCTAATATTTTATAATGAAAGACTATGTTGGATAGTGTACAAGATATGCAACACCGATTTTAAATGAACAATAAAATATTATTATGTTACTATTATAATATATCCATTGAATTGTTGGTATTAATAGTAATAACTAATTTTTAAATAAATATAAACTTCCTACTCAAAATAAATTTATTGGTAAATTTTTATTAAATAATCAAATAATTTTTAGAAAATTCATTCTATTCTTCGAAAAAATTACATTTTCTTAAAAATTAAGTTTTATTGGCTTTAAAATTATTATCTAGATATTTTAGAAAATGTATACGATAAAAAGTGCTTAATTTTTAAAATAATCATATCAAAATATCTCTATTGAAAAATTTTAAAGAAAACTTAAAAAGTTTGATTTTTCAATGAATATTGAAAAATACCAATTTTTATTGAAAATATATTTTCAAGTAATTACAAGGTCAAATTATGTTTTGGAAGATTTATAAATTTTAATTAATTAAATTTAATTTAAAATATTTCAATTATTGTTTTATAAATGGGTTTTATACCTAAATTTTGTATAAAAACATTTTATATTTAAATAGGTCATTTTCCCAAAAAACTGATTTTCCTTGCATTTTTCTGGTTTAATTTTAAACTAAAATTTTAAAATTATATGTTTTAATTTTAAATAATTGATTTCTTATTTTTAACCATAGGTTCCTAATATAGTAAATATGTCCCTTTTATTTTTGGACAATATGAATAGTATCCTAGTAAATCTTGTTACCATAGAAAAGTATAAATCGAGTAATTAAGGGCAAAAATAATATGTTAAGTAATAAAATATGACCCCTAAACTTGCTCAAATTTTATTGGATGATTAATTTTCGTCCATAATCATTCATTTTTAGAATATATATTTCATTTGGTTTCCAATAGTTAGTGATTATTACATTTTTAAAATTTTATATAAAGAAAAGTCAAAGATAACACACTCATATTGCTAAAACAAATATAAAATTTTAAATATAGGGTTATACGGAAGATATATTGAACTATAAATAGTAATTTGAAATTTAAATGAATTAAATTCATCAGGGTAAGTTGTTTATAATTTTTAGTTAAGAAATAATTACCATAAATTCTTACACAATGTTGATGCAGTAATTATTTTATTAGTGGGAATATCTAATAAATGTTATTAAAAATATAAGCATAAATGTAATATGATATTATTAATGTAAAAAGATAATTAATTTTACAACCTTGAAATATAATTTATTTAATAAAATATTTTTTTTCTAGTTATAAGTGTTATCATGATATTATTAATGTCAATGTAATAACTAGTCCTTAAAATTGACATTATTAATATTTTATAGTAATAAATATTTTAGTAAATGATTTTAAATTACTAAAAACATTATATTAGGAAAAATAATTTTATAAGGTTTATAAAGTAATCCATGATCCATTTATGGGGTTTTTTGGCATTTAATTATATCTATATTAACCCTCAATGAGTAAAAATCCATATTGCCACGGTAAGAGTTAAAGGGGTCAAATAAGAATTAAAAACAACATATAATGGTATAAATATAGTCACAACATATCTAAATTTTGTTGAATGATATTATTTATAACCATAATCATATTATATTTTAAAAAACTAACTTTTTAACCTTTTTAATAAAAAACTAATTTATATTAATTTAATATTTTGGGAACTTCCTAGAGTAACCCTCTTCTCCATTATAAAATCAAACCACTACTTATCATTTATTCACACATAAAAACCATTTTTCATAATAAAAAACCTACCCAAATATCTTCCTAGTAACCCTACATAGATTATATATTCCTTATTTTAGGTACAGTGCTACCCTTAGTGGTCCTATGGTGTTAATAAAAGAGATTATCCGAAGAAGATGTATCATTTTTACTCGAGCATTTTTTGTTTTGTTTATTCTTACTAATCCGAAAACCATTCTTCAAACTTGATAAAAAAAACTCATGTATATAATATTTTAAAATATTTTATTATGTTATTATAATTACCTATATTCATCTCCACTTACATCTAATGGGAAAAGAATCTATTGTTCATGTGTATGGAAGATTACAACCTCACAAACAAATGTAATTAATTTTCAATTAGCATCTCTCAAGACTATTTATAATGATGTAATTAAGTTTTATATATTATATTAGTGAAATATTTATAATTACTAAAAGATAATAGATCATTTATGTTCTTTTCTTTCCATGCACAGTAAAATGATATTGTCGTTTGTGCACGTGTTTGGACTACCTCCACCTTGAAGCGATGTGATCCGTTTTTCATCACCACATAAAATAGATGATATATATATATATATATAAGTATTATTATTAAATTAATATGTTATATATGAGATTATTATAATTAGAGAAATATAATATAATACTTAACTTTTTCCCATAATGATCTATGAAAAATGACAATGTTACTCATGAACAAGTACGACCTCCCGTCTCCATGATTATACAAAGTTCATTTTTCATATAAAAATTTATGGATGCATTTAAAAGTGTAATTTATTTATAAAATTTATAATTATTTAATTATTTTTATTCTTTATAATATTTTATAACTATCACTTTTTCTATAGACATCAAACCAAAGAAATTTTGGACTCAAGTACAGAATATCTTAAAAACATCTGATGTGAACTTAAAAAAATTAAGTAATTGTTATAACATGGTATTGAGTTATAAAAAAATAATCTTCAAAAGGGATATAAATAAAGTAAATAATTATCCTTGTTTTATTTTTCAGTAAAACAAAGAACATACATGAGGATTTGAACTTAAGTTAAGGGATTTTTAAACCCCATTTCCATTCATTGGCTTAAACTTCTACTTCATTGTTTATGACGTGCTAAGATTATGTTTAAAATGAATTTTTATTATCTTATATTGTATTTAAACTTTATTTATGAGTACTTAAATGGACAAAAATAATATAATCATTTTATTAATTCTCACTTCAATTATATTATCATTGCATGGGATTTTCCTCTCACTTTTAGTTTTCTGTGACATAGGCCATATTCACCATTTGTTTCTATTGAGTGGTGTATATAATGACAATAAATTTATTTTTTGATAGATCTTATTATTTTTTGGGTTTTAAATATCCATATATTTTTATTTATTTCATGGATCTTATGATTAAAAATATAACAAAGTGGTAAGAGTTTACTTCACAAGCTCAATATTATTCGAGATTGTGTCTCCTATATAATATTTCTCTACTATGTACATGTTTTATATAAATGTTTTCAAAATGGTTTTTAATATTATTCTATTAATGTATAAAGTCATTTTTATCCATGTATTAATTATTAAAAATTATTTCAAATTAATATTTTAATTAATTTTCAAATAAGGTACTTTGTAACTTTTCAGGCATAAATATAGAAGAAATGTTCTTTTGACTTGTAGAACATGAGAATAATTTCATACTATAATTAGACCTTAATTAATTAATTCATCCTATATAATATTACAAATATAATTTTCAAATAAATTTTTTTCTTTTGTAATTGCATGGATTTTCACAAAAACAAAATGGAATTGATATTTTCCCCAAAAACTATTCAAAGTTATCTTTAAAAATCATTCTCCATCTTCAATGATATTATATAGAGATAATTATTCTTTAATAGGGATATTATACAAGGAAAAAATATTTATTCTTTCTCTAGATGGTTTATTTTTGTGATGAGATTATGCAATTTTTATTAAACCCATTTCAAGTCCACGGGTTATGTTATGATGAAATGTATTTAAAATCTATTTATTTTCATCTATTATGATATTATGAATGATTTATTTTCATATGGAACACATATGTTTTTTTCATTATGTGAAGGGTGGGACCTATATGTCCCTCCAATTAATTTGATAATGATTTATATCTCATGATATAGAAAAGAATGGAATCTAGAGTGAACTCGGTTTATTAAAGGACATTATCTGATATGATGGTCTTGGGATTGAACCTTGACTACTATGATAGTTTGGGGATTGAACCCATCCCAATGTGTGGAAAATGATTCAACTAGGGATGGTGGTGTCTCTCACCTAGCAGGTGTACCCAAGAATGTATTTTCTATGATTATATGTATTCCACAATTCCATTTATTTTGTTGTGCTCTCATGGATTATGGTATTTAATTATTTAATGATTCATGTCTTTTGAGCATAAAAGATTTATTACATGACTCAGGATTATGGTTTTTGTACAAACGGTACAATTTTCAAATTTTATGTTCATATACACTTATCCTCATTTTTTATTTTGTAATCCTTGATATCTCCTATGGTTACCCTTAATAAGAAACAGATATCACCCTTTCTTATGTTTCCATTTCACTAGTTTATGAATAATGGTTTTAAGTAGGATATTTCTAACAATGGTGTTATATGTGAAGAAATTTTTGGAGATAATATAGACTTCCATGATCTATTTCTTTATTTTTCTAAGATATGTAAGGGTGTTCCCTAATTCTCAAAACATTAAACATAAAATTCCCATGGGTATGTAAGTGATCCAATATTTTATTTTGAAGTTTTAAGATTTGATGGAAAAAAATTGGGTCACATTTATCAATATCAAAGCCATAAATGTAATTTTTATATTTTTAGCCCCAAATCTAGACGTGTGGGCCTCCAGATATTACATTTGGTATCAAATGATGATTTAGAAAACTTTTTAAATTAAGATGTTTTCATTATATGTTATAATAAGAGTTATAGATACAATCAGGGGTATACAAGACCATAAGTTTAGAGTCTTAGACACCCCTTTTTAGGATTTAAGCTATGAAATCATATTTAGACTAATGATATTTTTGGAGAAATTTATTTTTGATATAATTATGTGTTATTACATTTCGGGATGAATAATTAAGGGAATCAGATAACCTTTGAGGTTAAATTATTTATTCAGTGTTTAATATATTATAGTTATTTTTAGGATGTTTCTCATGTTTTTGGAATTTTATAAGAATAATTTTAGAAAATGGATAGCCCACGACATGGGTGACAACCCATCACATCTAGCAAGCCCATGAGGTTTGAACCCACAATCAGAATGTGTAAAGAGTACATCACCCACCACTAACCTATGTGAAGTCCTTGTAAGTATGAAAATTTCTTAAATGATTTTATGGACAAAGAAAAAATTGATTTTGGGGAATATATGTTTTATCATATAGATAACCATGTGTTTATATATTGATTATATAGATAAGTGATAAATTTTATTTCAGAAGAAGATAATTATTTTTGGAAACTTAAATGACATTGTGGGATATTATTTGAGCAATAAAGGTTTCATTATCTTTTGGAAGAACATATGATTTTATTTTATATTTATGGTGGTTAATATTATTTATGGAAATAATTAGCATATCTTGGAGATTATGTTATTAGGGAAATTAAATTTTTGGTATCAGATTTTAAGAGTTATTTATGTTATCTATAAAAAATATTAGCTATATCTTAAAAGACTATGTGATTTTTGAGTTTCAATCTTAGTCTGTAATATTATTATGAATTTAAAAGATATTTATTTATTTAATGATTTAAGTTGAAATGTGGGTATTGTTATTTAATTTTTTATATTAAAGTATTTTTATTTATATGACATCTTATCATTTTTGGGAATCAAATTATCTTTGGTTAACCGTTTTGGTTCTTGTCAATATATGAGCATTGGTGGAATATCTTGTCATCCTTTTGGATAATTCATGATCTATGGAGTCTGATTCTAGGTCTTTAGGCCTCAAAATTTCATTCTCATAATTTGGAGAAAAAATGAGTTTGTGGTTCAAATTTTCTAAAGGATAAAACTATACTTTTCAAGTAAGTAAATTTCCTTTTATTATTACTATAGGCAGTAAATGAATCCCTCAAATTTAGCGAAAATATTTTGAAAAAAAAACATTATACATTTAATTTTTTTACCAAGAAATTAAAAGCCATTTAACCTCTCACAGATTTATGGTTTTTTATAGCTAACATTCTCATTACAATGTTCTCTATCAGTTCGTGGGAGTTAGTTTTATCTTCCATGGTAGTGTTTTAATATATGAAAATCTAGTATGTGTTACTCCAAATAACCTTCATACATTCCTTTCTTTTTTATAAAGTGGATGTTCTATCGATCCTTTTTATGATGTGGGATTTGAATAATAATATTTTTAAAATTTAAACCTTGGTTAGCAAGAATATGTTCAAATTTAAATGACATAAATTTTAAAGGGGGAATGTAATATCTTAATTTTTTGAATCAGAAACTATGTTATATAGTGTACAAGATACGTAACACCAAGTTTAAATAAACAAATAAATATTATTATGTGATATTTTAACCTGCTCATTAAATTGGTAGGTATTAATACGAATAAATGATTTATAAAATAAATATAAACTTCCTAATGAATATAATTTTATTGTTAAATTAATATAAAATAGTCACGAAATTTTTAGAAAAGTCATTTTATTCATAAAAAAATATATTTTCATTAAAAATAAATTTTATTGATTTTTATAACTAATTTAGGGAAATTTTAAAAAAAATATTTTATAAAATGAAAATAGTTTTTCAAATAATATTATAAAAATTTTACTTTGGTGAAATTTTTAATTTTTTTTGAAAAGTACGCTTTTTCAATGAATTCTGAAAATATCGATTTTTATTAAAAAACATATATTTTCCAAGTATTTACAAGTTAAACATATGTTTTTGGGTAATTTTAAAATTTTAATTAGTTAAATTTAATTTAAAATAATTCCATTATGGTTTTTAAAATAGTTTTTATACTTAAATTTGGTATAAACATATTTTATATTTAAAAAAGGGAATTATTCTGAAAAATGGTATTGTGTTGTGTTTTTATGGTTTAATTTTAAATAAAATTATATAAAATATATTTTTTAAAATTTAAAAAAAATGATCTCATATTTTTAATTATAGCTTCCAAATTTAGTAAATAATCACCTTTTATTTTTGGGCAATATGCATAGTGACCTTGGTGAATTTTGTTACCACGATAAATGGTAAATTGGTTAATCACAGGTCAAAATAACATGATAAGGACTATAAAATGATCCTTACAAATGATTTAATTTTATTTTATGATTAATGTTATTCCATAATCATGCAAGGTTTGAATATATAACCTTTTATTTCCATTATTATGTGATTATGTCATTTATAATGTTTTATTTCAGGAAAAGTCAATGATGTCACACTTATAAATTTATTAAATAGTACATTTTTAAAATGGTTTTATATCAAGGATATATATAAATATAATTATTCATTTTAAATTCAATATGTTTATCTTAGTCAGTTTTTTAAAAAAATAGTAAAGAAATAATTACCTTACATTCTTACACAACACTAACGTAGTATTTATTTTATTAATGGAAATATCAAATAACTGTTATTAAAAATAATAAAATAATATAACATGAGATAATTAATGTGATAATAAAATTTATAGATGAACTTGACTTGTTATTTATGTAATAAAATAGTTTCTTTAAATTATATGTGTCTTCTTGAATTATTAAACTCAATGTAATGAATAGTCCTTAAAATTGACATTATGAATATTTTATAGTAAATAATATTTTATTAAATGTTATAAAATTATTAATAATATCATATTTAGGAAAAATATTGAGATAAGGTTTATTATGTAATCCATGATCCATTTAGGGGTCATTTTTTCTTTTTATATTAACAATATTAACCGTTAAAGTGTAAAAATTTACGTTGTCAAGGTTAGAGTTAAAAGGCTTGGTTTAAAACAAATGATAAGTGTAGAAATATAGTCACAAAATATGAAAATTTTATTAGATGAGTGTATTTAAAATAATATTAATATTTTATTATAAATAACTCACTTTTTATCCATTTTAGTTGAAAATTAATTTATGTTAATGTAATATTTTTGGAGATTCGAAGAGTGCCCCTATCCTCTCTTACAAAAGGGAACCAATTCTTATCATCCATTTACACTTAAAAAAACTGGTTTTAAATATACCTGAGACATATCTTCCTAGAACCCTACCAAAATTCTAGATATCTTATTTTAGGGCGAACACCACCTTAGTGGTCCAAAGGTGATAAAAAATGAGATTTTCCAAAGAAGAGGTATCATTTTTAATCTAGCGTATTTGTTTTATTTTTTCTTACACATCAATAAAACCTTATTACACCATTATAAAATAAAACCACTAGTATAAAAAATATAATTATATTCTATTATGTTTTTTCAGGGCCTATATCCATATCAACTTCCATCAAATCGGAAAATAATTCATCATTTATGTGTACATTGAATTACTACCTAGCGAACCGATGTAATTCATTTTCCATCACTATCTCTGAAGAATAGTTATAATGATGGAATTAATGTTTATATATGATATTAATTTAATTTTTTCATTATTATAATGTAATATATTGTTTATGTTCTTACCTTTCCATGAACATAAAAATGATAATGTTGTTTGTGTGTACGTATGCACTACCACCTCTACAAAGAGATGTGTTTCATTGTTCATCACGACATCACATGGATGATATATATATATATATATGTTTCTTAATGAATTAATATGGTATCTATATATGATATTATCATTATTATATAAAGACAAAATATTACTTACCTTTTTTCCATAATGATCGATTAAAAATGGAAAGGTTACTCATGTGTATATATGACCTACCATCCGAGTGATTGTAAAATATATTTTTTTTTTATATGTATTTGATATAAGGATTTAAATGTATAATTTATTTATAAATATGATAATTATTTTATTAATATTATTCAATATATGATGGAATAATTACCACTTGACTATGTAAAACCAAATTCATTTTAGACTCAAGTTCTGAATATCATCAAAACGCATGACGTGAACATAAATAATTAAGTAATTGTTATAACATGAAAATAAGTGATATAAAAGTAATAAAAAACATTTAAAATATTTTAATTCAATAAAATAATTAACCTAATTCTACTATTCTGGAATATAAAGAATATATGTGATCATATAGACTTAAGGTAGGGGAATTATTAACTCAATTTCCATTCATTAGGTTAAGCTTCTACATCATTGATTATGTCCTGATAAGATTATTTGTGAAATGAAATTTGATTATATTATGTTTTATTTTTTCTTTTTTATGTTTATATATAGTGGATACACATAATCGATTCATTTTATTTACCCTTACTTCAATGATATAATCTTTGTAACGGATTTTTGTTTCACTTTTATTTCTATGGGACACATGAAATATTCACCACGTATTACTTTTTTGTGGTGTATAAAATACCCATAAAATCCTTTTTTTATACATCCTATTTATTTTATATGTATTTAAATAACCAAATATGTTTATTTCATTCATGGGGATTATGATTAAAATTTTACAAGTGGTAAGAGTTTGTTTCACAATCTCAATATTACTCTATCCAATATGGAATATTTCTCTTCCATGTCCATGTTTCCTAAAAATGTTTTCAAAAATGTATTTATTATTCTCCTATAAATTTTTAAATTAATTTTTACCCATGTTTTACATTTAAAAAAATTTTTAAAATGATTTTTTTATCAATTTCCAAACAAGGTACTTTGTGACTTTTCAGAAAAAACAAGTATAGAATAAATTTTTTTAACTTGTATAGAATGAGAGGCCTTTCCTGCCAAAATAAATCCTTAATGATTTTAAGCTTCCTATAATATATTGCAATATTATTTTACAATAATTTTTTCCATTTGTAATATCATGTATTCTAAAAAAAATTAAAAATTTAAAGGATATTTTATTCAGGAAATATTCCAACTGATCATTAAAAATAGTTTTCCATATTAAATGATATTATTTGATGTTACTTATTCATTACTTGGGACATGATCCAAGGATACTAGATTTATTCTTTCTCTATGTGTTTTATGTTTATAATGAGGTGATGAAATAATTACGAATCCCATTTCTTATCCATGGGTTATATTATGATGAAAGTCATGTGAAACCCATTTCTTTTCAAGGGTTCTGATAAGATTAATGATTTATGTTATTTTAGAAAACACATATGTTGTTTTTATTATGTGATGGGTGTGTCATATATCTCCCTCCAATTAATTGGGTAATTATTTATATCTCATGAGATAGATATGACTGGAATGGGGACTGAACTCGGTTCAGTAAGGGACTTTGTCAACTTTGATAGTCCGGGGAGTGAACCTTTTATACTATGATGGATTGGGGAGTAAACTCATTATAGTATAAGGAAAGTTATTTCAATGGGGAAGATGGTTCTTCCCGCCTAGTAGGTGCGTCCACCTATATATTTTCTTTAATTTTATTTATTCCAAAATTGCATGCCTTATGTTATGCTAAAATGTATTATGTTATTTGAATAATTTATGATTATAGTATTATAAACTTACAAGATTTGATACATGAATAAAGTTTATTATTTTGATACACGTGGTCTATTTTTCTATTTTTATTTTCATATACCTTTATTCTCATGTTAAGATTATGTAATCTTTGATATCTCTTATGATTTCCCTTAATGAGTATCTAAGATCACCATTTATTATGTTTCCCTTTCCCCAAGTTATGAAAAAACGTTTTATATATGATATTTATAATAAGGCTACTAAACATGCTGAAATTGTTGGAGATGATATAGATTTTTATGAACCAGTTATCTATTTTTATAAGATATGTAACAGTTTCCCCTCATTCTTTCAAATTAAAAAACTAAAAAGTTCTTGGGTATATTAGTGAACCAATATTTCCTTTTGATGTTTTAATTTTTTATGGGAAAAAATGGGTCACATTTATGATAATCAAATTCATAAATGTAATGATTATGTTTTGATAACTTAATACAAAAGTAAAAATCTCGGGAAGTTATAAGGGAAACTGTAGAGATGTGAAGTAGTAGGGTATAGTTACGTCTTGTAGTTATGGTGGTTGTGGGAAGGTGAATCTTAATAGAGGGGGTTGGTGAGGGTCATGTGTAAACCCCCACATTAACACAATTCCATCTTCAAAGAAATTATAACAATCACTTCCCTAAACATAGAATTTGTACATAACCTCCTGTTATGCATTCTATCAGGGCATACTCGCTGTTCATGAATTCCTATTCTTCAAATAAATAGAGGTTATTGTTACAATTGTCTTATTAGGGTTCTATTTTATCATCATTTGACATTAATTAGGACATTTAATACTATTTGTACATCATCTGGTATGGTAAAAGTGAACCCATAGAAACTTTCATCAAACAGGTGGGTGGTGTCACCCCTTTGATGACACATGGTGAAGCATAAAAATGTACAAACACTATTTTCAAATCATCTCCCTATAATTCCATCAGCCATTTAGTAATTATCATAGATGTGTAAGATTATATTATGAGTAAACCAACTATGTGATTATTTTTGATCTCCACAGTGAAGTTATGATTTTCCTTGAAAATAGGATCTGCTAAAATGTACTCCCAATCCCATTGTTTTCCTCGAGAAACATAGTAGCTTGTGTAATGTATAGTTACATTACCTTTGGATAAACAGTTACATATCCTCATTGAGAACATTAATTTTACACTGTTAAATATATATCAAACTGAAAATATTTCTATAGAGTAAAGTTATAAAATATACCTCAGTGAGCACCATTTGATCCTAATTTTTACACTGGAACATAACATGACATTATATGAAAATAATTAAAGTATATTGATCACAAACTTCACTTTTAATGTTACCAAATAATATAGTCATAAAAACATTTTCTTGTCTCTTTTCATGTAGTTTTTGGTACACGTTTCAATATACCAAACATCATTTCCCTTATTCATTGGGAATACATTTCTCTTTTGTTGGAACACTATTTTTAGCACATATATAGACATTGATATAACCTCAAAGTGTTTAACTAAAAAAATAATTATTTTCATCATTAACCTATATAAAGTTTATTGTCTCTTTTCATTCACTCAAGTTTTATGAAAATATTTCACATTGTGCCCAAAATCATTCCATTTTAGAACAAGACCTTAGTCCCATTTGGACCACCTATTGATGCTTCAATGTCTTTCCCTTAATATTTTGGGTTTCCTCACTCAACTCAAAAGACACCTTTACCATATTCCTTCCTCTCCTAGTGTGCAAGGCACCTCTCCACAATCAGAAGTAGGCACCTTTACATACCACCAGTTTCATTTTCAATATCATAGAAACCCTTTATGGATTTAACACAGCCTGTGAGTTCATCTATGGTAGGTGTACTGAAAGAAACCAGTATGTTGATGGAGATATAAACTTCTGTATTCTTGGGATGAACAATGATAATTATTTTTTTGAGTTCCCACTCCTCCTCAATATTTTCCCCAATATGATTAGATTGTTAACTAGTGAGGTGGATGTAAAAATATTTAATTGTATCACAATATTTGAACATGATGGATTAAAATTCCATACAAAATTTATGTACTTTTTCCTCATACACATACTCAAAACCCATATACATGGTCTTCATATCATCCCAGTATTAATTTTCCATGTCCTTTATGATTAGAATTTTCATATACTTTGATAGAATGGCTAGTATAATGGAATAAAATTCCATAAGTTCATCCCAGTAATTGGTTAACTTGGGTATATTTCTACTGATATTCTTTTAACATTAAAATTCACCCTCATCGGAAGAGCCTAATCAACATAGTTTGTATATGTTAGTATGTGTTATAATATCGTATATCATATAACCTTCACCACTTATTCACCTCAATATTTTTATTCTTTACACGTCTGCATCTACCATCCCAATAAATATATATCTTAAGTAAGTATTTCATAGAAGAATTTGATACATACATCACAATCACGTCAAGTATGTAAATGGATCTAATAATTATTGTGAAATAAGAAATTAAAATTAACTCTAAACATGTAAACATGTAGTATCACTAGAATATGAAATCTCTCACATCAATTACTCTATAACATCCAAAAAAAATCCCAAAGGTAGATATTTAAACATATAAAAAAGAAATAAAACATAAAATAGTTTTCCAAGAGGTGGATTGGAATGATGCAGGGACATGAAGCTGTAGGATTCACTTAATTTCCTTAGTTTTGCTGGATGTGGGAAGGTGGATATTCATGGATGGGTTGGGGATGGGCCATTGGTGAAACCCCACTTTAATATAATTACATTAGTAAACCAATTCCAGAACTCATTTTAGATTTTCAATTTTTTAATACACCATGATACCATCTCTTGTAGCTATTTTGTTTATTGTTTTATCCTCTTTCTTAGTCCTTAAAAATGAGCTCTCCACGGTTAACACATTATGCATATAATTTTTTTTTTGATAATTTCTTCATCATTATGAACAATATAGTGGGTTTTTTATAAATAATTTTCTCTTTATAGGAAATCTATTTTGATCTTAACCATAAATGTTTCAATCTTAGAGTTTACTCGTCATTGGCATATTTATCCCACTCCCTAAAGGTGGTGATATTTTAATCCATGATGGTTGTTTCTTTTAGTGTTTTAGAAACCTTGATTTTTTCATGAAAACCCTAGATGAAAAGGTTGGATGACACCATTTAAAAATGTTTTGCACCATGCACTTTATCAGAGAAATGTTTTCATTCCATTAGTCTAACATTGATTATTATCTAACCTTACTAACTAGTTTATAATATGGGATACACATCAGGGAATAATGAATTGTTTGGTAGGTTCTTTGTTTATTATTATATTTTAGCTCCTCAATGTAACTATCTCTATACTTAGTTGGGTCACTTTGTTCAATTTTTTGATTCATTTCCAATTTTAATAACGTTTTTGTCCAAATTTTATATATTCTATCCCTTTTTAAAAAAAATCCATTAAACTATATTTTCTTCCATCTCCTACAATTTAATAGGTAAAATTATTCTTCAAAAATTTTTGAATGAATTTGTTTATCACTCATAATTATTATTTGATTGTTAATGTGTACTTAATTAGATTATAAATATTTTTTAGGCTGATAGTGGGAAAAGAGGTAATGACCACCCCTCATCAAGAGCTAGTGAAGGTGATGTGAAGTGGTTGAACTTTTCAATAGATGTTCCTACTCTATTTGGTTTATGTGTGTATAACATCAATAAAATTATAAATGAGTAAAACATTATTTTTTATATTGTAACATTATAATTCTATGTATATATTTTAATTTTAATTTTTATGTATGGTATAAAATTATTTGAAACTATATGTACTATTTTTTTTGTTATTATGTGTATAAAATCCTAATATTATAGATATTTAGGTTGTAATGTAATTGATAGAAATGATACACTTTATTTTCTTCTATACTAAAAAAATTAGTGATGGTTTTAAGTAGTTCTAACTAAACAAAATAAATTTTAATATGATATCTGTTTAGTAATGATTTAAATTTTCATTAATATGGATATATTTTTTGTCATTTAAATATCCATTGTTTAGAAAAAACTCACCACTAATTAATTTTTTTTATTTAATGATAACTACCACTAATAATATTAAAATAAATTCCGGGAATTTATTTAAAACTTCCACATAAAAAGTAAAACCTCTTCTAATTAATTTTCGACCTGAATATTCATCATAAATAGAAAAATCCATTATTAATATATTATTTTATTATAGTTTTATAACATTTTATTCAAGGATATATCTTACCCTCCTTGTTGGATAGACTCCACTCACATGAAAAAATAAAATATAAAACACAATGAAAATACTTTATTGTAACCAACAATATGTTTAAAGTTACTTTTATGACCAAGAATATGTTTAGATATTTAAGGGGGAGATTTTAATTTAAATTACTTAAACTAGATGAAATTATAAGTTTTTCTTGAGTATATATACTTTTCGGTATTCTCTTTTATTTTCAACATGTTTTTCAAATTCCATATCATGAGATTTCAAGTGATTAAAATGAATTTTATTAAGATCATGTGGAATTTTTGGACCTCTTGGTAGTGTTATATAATATTTTAGCAAAATTTTTTAGTTCTATAAAATCTATCAAGACATGATTTTATTCATTGAACCATAATATTATTGTCCAAGTATAGAAAACTCAAGAGGGGGTGAATTTAATACTTCAACAATCTTATAAACTTTCCTAATTTTAAACAATACTTTTTACCAAGACATAATAATAAAATCGGTCCATTTAAACATAAGTAGTATAAAAACGTGTAAAAAACACAAAAAAATAAAATAATTTATAATATACATTTACCTTCCAAGTTTAATAAACTAATGATGAATAATTATAATCTTAAGGTTCAAATTAAAAACAATTATAAGGCAATGTATTAATATATGATAATATGTAAACTATTAAATAAGTTCTGTTAAATAATGTATTTCGATGTTATTACTTCACTTTGGACCAATAAAAGAAAGTGGATTAACACTCTGATCTAGAAGAAACACAAATTAAAAAAAAGAACCTCCTTGATTAGAAGATCAAAATATGTATGTATTATTCCCAAAATTATTCAATAATAATATCAAAATATCACACTATTATACTCAAATATTATTAAATCACAAAATATCTAATGAAATGAATCCTTACCCGCTGAATTTTTCAATCATAAAATCAAAATAAGAATAATTGAAAGGGAAATAATTCGTTATTTTAAAATGAAAACCTCAAAAATTGAAGCACTAATATCACTCTAAACATACAAACTAATGAAAATTATTTCTATAATAGAGGTCATAAAATGATTTATAATATCCTCATCTAATTACCCAAATCCATAAGTTTTGACACTCTATTTATAGATTGTGATTCAAAAAAATCTTTGATATATTTGGGACTACATATTTCTTAGTAACTATTTTGAATGAACCTCAAAAACATTTATTTTTTATGGTTTAGGTAATGTGTGATCGATTTCATAATTTTAAATATTTAGATAAATAATATTAAAAAGGTAAATTTTCTATTGAATCAACATATAAAAAATTATTTCAGATAAATGTTACCAAAACTAAAAACTATACTATGATTTATAAACAAAATAATTTAGATAGATTAATTTTTAAAAACTAATCAACAATCTCTTCATTTTTTTTATTCACAATAAATAATAAAATTTATGAGTTTAAATAGATATAAAAAATTAAAGAGAAAAATACTTATTCTTCTGAACTACCTCCCCCTTAGAGTATATATCCTAAACATAATTATATACCTTAAGACATGAAACTTATCATTCCATACATTTAACCCCCTTTGTGATTTTCAAAAAATATATAGATGATAAATAGTTAACATATATATATAATTAACAATAATATCATCTAGAAGCAAAAAAATTTATATAATTTGTAAAAAGAAAAAATTTTCAATGAGAATTATGGATTTAAGAGTTTTTTCATAGAACCTTTGAAGCTTTTATCATGATATTATATTCATTTATCCCTTTCTGGGTATTTCTATTTTTACTTTTTAACATCATCCTCTATGGATTCATTCTATTACTCTGGTTTCAAACATTGATTCTCAATAGTCTATATTCTATTTACTTTATTTTAGATATACTTTAAAAAATGTTTGAGAATTTCATAATGTTGAAGTCGATCAACTTTAAGAACCTTAGAGACCTTTTTCAAATTAAAATAATCCACACAAATTAAAAGTTTTGTACTATGCATCATGACACTTTGTTTGAAATTTTTATGTTTTCACATTTCCTGCATAACCATATTTAAGTTTAAAATTTAAAATACTACAACCATAATATTGTTAACTTTTCTTATTCATAAAAATTGGTTTATTTTCATTATTTCCATTTTTTGTGAAAATATTTCTTTAGATAAACTCTCCAATGTTCTCTAACTTAATCTTTATAAATCACATCTGTTTCAAATCAAAATTGAATATAAGATTTTAAATATCATCAATATCTTCATAAATTTCATCTCCAAATTATCCATAATTTATCCCTTATTTTCATTTTATTATTATTTATCAAATTGCCTATTCTTAAAAAATTAAACTATTTTATCATCTATTTAAATTTGAGGAATTTATTATAAACTATGTTTAATATAATATCATTGAACAACACTATCTTTAATATTTTTATTAACTTAATCTATATTCTTGTATGTTTATCAAAATCATTAACGTTTTTTTATCTATTTCAGTTAGCTATTTTGATTCAATAGAATAATACAATATAGAATTTGATGATGAATTACAGGTTAAGTATTTCTTAGTTGTGATTTATATAGATAGTTTTTAAGCATATCCCTCTCTTTCTTCTGGTTGAGTAGACTTTTCTCCTTCATGAAACTATTGAGTTTATATTCAACAAGATGATGCTTTAACATTAACCTCTCGATAGAATTTCATACTATTCATGGAAGGAGTGTGTGAAAAGAATATATTCTTCCTCAGTATATATTTTTCTTAAGTTATTTTTCACTTATAAATACATGACATTCCCCCAAACTCATACTTCTAGATCAACCAAAAAACATTCATACTTATCAAACATCACTTGAATTAAAACCAAATCCCAAGACTAAGAGTGTGATGTATTTTGGAACTAGGCATATAATACAACATCAAGAATAGTTATACCAAAAAATGAAAATTAATCCTTCAATACATACCACTTATAAATTGACCACACTCTATTTATCACCTAAAATCATCTAGGGACAAAAATAAAATAAAGGAAATGAAAAAATCCTAGTAAGGGAACAAACATGATAAGGGTAATATAACATAATAATCAAGAGGTATAACATGATATTTTAAAACAAGATAATTTCATAGAGTAAAAGAATAAAGAAGTATATATCATAGGATAATTTCATCATAATAATGTAGAAAAAACAAAATAAATGACATCATAAGAATATGTCAAGGCTCGCTGCCAAGACAACAAAACAAAGTGTGTTAGGTTTAAATCTCATGCACCATACATGGTATATCATGAGATAAAAACATTACCAAATTCATTGTGGGATATATAATTTTAGACTCACCTTTCACATAATAATATAAAATTTCATATCTCTTTCATATAAATAAATCATAAATAAGGCATATGCATAAGAAAAACCCTTAAAAATAATGGGCAATATAATATTATCACAAAGCATGACAAAATGATATATCATTATGATTCTATAGAGAAAAAGGAATTAAATATTTTTTTATGATCATAATTGAATAAATAATAATATATGTTTTATATTTATTTTAAAATAAATAAAATTCATAGGAAATGAGTGAAGAAGTAGTTATCGAATAGAACCTCTTAAACATTGTTTTAAAGAATAAAAAAAGAACCTTTTAATAATGTGGGAACAATATTTTATATATAAGACTAGTTTGAAGCATGAATATTTTTATATAAAATAGTTATTATTTTTCGATGTCACGTAATGCAAAAAATTAAAATATTTACACATGTATATGAAAAATTAATATGACTATTTTCTTTAAATAGGTTTGTTTTAAAGAATGGTTCATATTGGAACATGAAAAACAAGTATAACCCCAATAGAGAAATTTAAAATGAAATTGTTATATATGTAAGGAATTTATATATAGATTATTAAATAAATACATGTTAATTATAGGTAATTAAGGTGAGGTAGATAGATAATTCATAAACCGAAGGAAATGATGGTGTTTTAGAGATTCCCTTTCTTTAAGTGCAGACACACATGGTATGTGCACCTAACCACCTAAATAATAAAATTAAGGGTATTAAATAATTGATTAAGAACCTTTTAAATATATATTATATTTTTTATTGTTATTTTCTATTTTTTATGGTTATTTTGTTTGGACATTATGTTCATGTTCTTCATCCTAACTATATTTTTTCATAAGTTTAAGGTTGCCCTAGTTTATCTAAAATTTGAATGTTCTTATAAAATGGGTATATAAATATAGAAGTAATATGTTTTGGATTTAATATCTTTGAAAAAGATAAAAATATTTTAAATATTAAATAATCCTTAAAAATAAGAATGATTCATAATGTATAAATATTATTTTATAATGGTGTCTTCATTTAAGTGATTTTATCAACCATTATGGACTAGATTTGTATTATTTAGGTTTATATTTATTCACCCATTCCAAAATAATGAAATAAATTATGATATAATAATTACAATTATATTCAAATATAAAATAACTATTATAAAATGTTTGGATGGCACTAATAGATTTTTCATAGAATCCTAATAGGTGGTTATACCAGTTATAAACAGATGTTTATATAAATTATATATATATTATTTCATTGAATATATTTAATATTAATAATTTAGAATTTTAATTCTTTTTTATTTATCCATTTATTCCATAATTATATAACAATATCAAATTAAAATAAATCATGGTGACAAATGTGATGTATCATCCATGGAGTCGGTGAGCTAACCAAAACATGGGTGGTGATTTCCATTTTTGAATTATAGGGAGGGAGTAGGATAATAGATATTTCATTAATATAATAAAATTTTGATATAAATATGATACCTATTCAATTATATATTTATGGATTGAAGATATTTAAAAGGGGTAGAAGAGGATAATACCTGAAAATAACATGGTTGAGATAATTACCATTTCACTCAATTATCCTCATGTGGACTACACATTATGCCATCTCAGTTTAGTCTATTGTTGAGAAAAACCCTACAGAACATAGATAATTGTGTTAGGGATGGATTTATACAAATTTTGGTTAAGAGAATAAAATTAAAACATTATAATTAGTGAGGTAGTTTAGGGTAGTTTTTATATGGGTATAATAAAGTTTTGTTAAAGTAAAATGTTGATTATTTTATCATTTCAGAAATTTTTTGTAAATATTAATTATTCCCATGAAGTTTGTTTAATTTTTTATTAAAATTTTTAGTGTTATTTAAAATCTAAATAAAAACAAAACCAAATGAATACTTTGAACCAATGAATTAAATTCAAAGAACCAAAATAATAATAAAATATAATGTAATTAAAATTCCCAAATGTAAATGGTGGTTTACAAATTCAGGTTAATATTTTTAAATTAATTATGTTACTCTTTGAACACATTTTTTATAGAAAAAAAAGGTTTTATAAATTTTTAATTCATTCTTACATCATGATGATTTCATAAGAGTTAGAATATTTATGAAAATTTAGAAAAATACAAAAAAATCACATGAAGCTAATTTCAACATGATAAATCCAAAAATGAAATCCATTTTATTAAAATTAAAATTATAAAAAAAATTAACAAATACCTCTTAAATAAAATCACACTATATCTAAAAAAACTATTTATTTGTAATAAAATCTATTACTTTGGTTATTAGTGATTGAATTTATATTTGTTATTATCACTTATGTCATTACCCAAACTCATCAAGCCATGAACCCGATCATCGGACCCCGTAGATTTATTATAATTCCTTGGTATGTTTTACAGAAAAACATAGGATATTACCCATCAAGATCACTTATCATACTGAAGACTATGCCTATAGGAAAAAACGTGTTCTTTCTGTTTGATTTTTACTAACCCACAGACACTCTAAGAAACATACAAAAAGGTTACCCATCCTGACACTACTCTAGGACAAGCTCACTTAATAATAGAACACTAATCAGGTAGGATACATAAAATGAAGGTTCACATTTTGGACATGCATATAACATTTAGTCTTTAAGTATCACTATTCCAAGGGTGTTACAATGTCACCCTTTAAATCACAACACCCTTATTGTGGACACCACACCTCAAACCTAGGCATTTTCTCTAAATTATTGGCTAGGTATTAAAACAGATACCACTTTTTCATGATCTAAAATATAATTTCTCGGACCTCTCTGGTCCATTCCTTTGTGAAAATATGGTGTTTGAGGTGTTCTGGGAGGTCAAGGTGACTTATCAACAACACTATTCCAATTTTCCCTTTCTATGAATAGTAGCATCGGTGACCCTCGGTGTACAGTTCCAATGGTAGACAGTTGTGAACAGTCCTATCAATAACCTTTAATGGTAACCAATCTTTCCTTTCCCAAATTTTGAGTTCTATGAACAGTTCCATCGGTGAACATTTCTATCAGTATCCTCTAACGGTAACCTCCCATTCCTTTTCAAAATTTTATGCTATGTGAACAGTTCCATCGGTGAACAGTTATATCGGTAACCTCTAATGGTAACCTCTCTTTCCTTTTCAAAATTTCTAATTCTATGAACAGTTCTATCAATGAATAGTTCTATCGGTAACCTCTAACAGTATCCTCTCCTTCCTTACCCAAATTTCTAATTCTATGAACAGTTCCACCGGTGAACAGTTCTATTGGTAACCTCTATTTCCTTTTCCAAATTTTGAGTTCATGAATAGTGTTTCTAGAATGGTGAGGTCTATCAGTAACCTTTATTTCCTATTAGAAATTTTGAGTTCATGAAAATTGTTTCCAGAACGGTGAGGTCTATCGGTAAACTCTATTTCTTTTTCCAAATTTTGAGTTCATTAATAGTGTTTCTAGAACTGTGGGGTCTATTGATAACCTCTATTTTCTTTTTCAAATTTTCATTTCATGAAAAGTGTTTCTAGAATGGTGAGGTCTATTGGTAACCTCTATTTCCTTTCCCAAATTTTGAGTTCAGGAATAGTGGTTCCAGAATGGTGGGGTCTATCGGTAACCTCTATTTCCTTTTCCAAATTTTGAGTTCATGAATAGTGTTTCTAGAATGGTGGGGTCTATTGGTAACCTCTATTTCCTTTTCCAAATTTTGATTTCATGAATAGTGTTTCCAGAACGGTGAGGTATATTGATAACCTCTATTTCCTTCTCTAAATTTTGAGTTCGTGAACAGTGTTTCCAGCTTCCTATAATTTTACCCCTTTAACGTTTCCTTTCATGTAAAATACAATTAAAGCCTAATTTTAAGGACTTTAAGGCTGATTCAAAGGCTATAACTCCCACATTAATTATTTCTAAGCCTCATGATGTTTTTACATGGTCAAACTATGTGGTTTCATGTGATCCTTTTTTAATGGGAAATTATGTGTATCTTAAATCGTCGCTCCGTTAAATCTTCTAAAGGGACAGGATATCTTCATCCCTAATTCTTTCTCCTTGTTCTTGTGGGTGAGACACTCAAACCTCCCATTCCTTCTCATAGGATTTTCACAATCAAACATTCTTCCTCGTATTGGTTCTGCTCTGTTTTGTTTTTTTAGGAGCTGGTGCCTTGGTCAAAGACCAAAGCACATTTTATTGAATAAAAAATTCCAAAAGATTTCAACAGTCAGAAAGAAGGTATTTTTTAAAAAATCTTTATCAAATAGGTGATGTAAATCTGGAGGGAGGGTTTCCATCTAGGTCATGGTCTAATGAACACCCTTGTTGGCAAGGGCATCAGCAACAGTGTTAGCCTCTTTGAAAGTATGTGTGGTAATGTAGTCTATACCATGCAGAGAGTCCAGGAACTGCATCCATAGATTGATCAAAGGCCAGGAAAGGTGAGTCACACCATTCTAGATTTCCTGGAAAATGGTGGTAGAATCACTTTCAATCCATAGTTTCCTCCAACCTTTTTGAATGGAAAACATGAGAGAATGAATTACTCCCATCATTTCGGCCTCCATTGACGAAGCTATTCCACAATTTCCAAAGAAACACCCATGACACTTGCCAGCAGAATCTCTGAAAATGGCTTCACAACTAGAAGGTCTAGGATTTCTTTTTGAGGCACCATCAATGTTTACATTGATCCATCCCAGCATTGAAATTTTCCAGAAAACTTCAAAGGTGTGAAGAGTTTGATGGTATATGACATCAACCAAAATCCTGTACAAAATCTCCCAGTCACCAACCAAGTTAGTTCAGTGAGATTTTTGAATCGATGCAGCTTCTCTAATCACAATCAGGATCCGTTCATTCCCTACATTAAGATTTAATGATCATTTATTGTGTAGAATATTATTTCTCTCATACCAGATCACATGAAAGAGCTCAGCAACAATAGCTAGAAAAATGTTCTTAATTTGCTGAGAGGCTTAGTGTTGCAAAAAACATTTAAGAAGACTGAAAATTGAGTCGAGGGTATTCTATTTTCATTCAAAAATGTCAAAAATATAATTCCAAAGAGCAGAGGTTGTGGCACATGATAAAAATAAGTGGTTAGTGTCCTCCCTATGTTGATTACATAGGTGAAATTTAGAGCATAACTGGATACCAAAAGAATGAAGGTAGACCTCAGTGGGAAATCTATTATGAGTAATGCGCAAAATTAGAGTGAGTCTAGTAGGCTTAATCCACGTCTTGATGAATAAATCTAACCATTGAAAGCAAGATTCAGATCCAAGAAAAATTTTCATATAGAAATTTTTTGAGTCAAGAATACCATTCAGAGCGAGTTCCCATACAAGAAAATCCTCACAATTAATAAAAGGATAGTTATCAATGACCTGAGAAACATTTTCAGGGAGATTATCCCTATGGGAATTGGTAACATCTTTAATAGTGTGACTGGTGTTCACTAAAGTAGAATCAGGGGAGAGCGTCGAGGCCAGCAGAACACTAGTCAAATTTTCAAGCCATAAATTTATGTTAGAGTCAGTTCTCACAATCCATCTAGAGTTTTCCATGATTTTATGATAAGTTTACCTAATGGAAGGCTAGATCGAGGAAAATTTATAATTAAAGTTCCCCTTCGTATGTTTGGAGAGGAATCTGTGTTTAAGGAAGTCAATGGCATTCGAGTCAGTATTGACTAAAATCCATGTAAGTCTAGCTTGAAGAGAATCATTAATCAACATTAAGTTTTTAATACCAATACCCCCATTTTCCAAAGGTTTGCATCTGGTTACCCAGGGAATGGTGAAAAGTTTTTTTTGAAACATACATCATGTCTAGATGAAGTTCTTAATATATGTGTTAATTCTTTTGAATGCACCAGCATGACATTTATAAATCATATGGGAGTAGACCATTTTGGAAACAATGGTCGATTTGACCAAACAGATTCTGCCAGCCATGGAGAGGGACCTGCCTTTCCAATTATAGAGTTGATTAATAATTTGATCCACAATGTTAGCAAATTAAATAGTTTTAAGTCTTCCCCAAAATATAGGTACCCCAAATAAGTGAAGGGGAATCAACCTTCTTTAATACCACGATCATTGGTAATAGTTTTTTCCCTCTACGTGGAGAAGTTTTTACCAAACAAAATGTGAAATTTATGCCAAGAAATGGCATGACTTGAGACTTTCTCATAGTGATTAAGGGCCTGTTTAAGAACATGAATATGCATTTGGTCACCTTGAATAAACAAGATGATGTCATCCGCATATAAGAGATGAGTAGGGACTCAAAGATTTCTGGACTCATGTATAGGATTGAGTTTATTTTAATTTACAAAATGAGCAAGGAGCCTGCTAAGATAATCTTCGGTAATTATAAATAAAATTTCCGAGAGCAGGTAACCTTGTCTAACTGCTTTTGTGAATTTAAAGAAGCCAATGGGGGTGCCATTGACCAAGATGGATATAGATGCAGAGTTGAACGAAGTTTTTATCGTCTTGATAAAAGTATCATTAAAGCCAAATCATTTTAGAACCTTAAAAATAAGGCTCCAATAAATAGTATCAAAGGCCTTTCTAATGTCACGTTTGATAGCAACATTTCCTATGGTAACTTTATTTAAACTATTGGTGCATTCAGAGTCAAGGAAAATACAGTCTTGTATAGACCTTCCCTTAAAGAAGCTAATTGATTCCAAGAAACTATTTTGTTGCATATAAGGGAAATCCTATTAGCAAGAATTTTGGAAATGATTTTAAAAAGAGTGTTTATCAGCGCAATAGACCGAAATTGGTGGATCTCAGACGCATTGTCCACTTTGGGGATTAAAGTAATAAATTGATCATTAATACCATGAGTGAGAAAACCATTGTAGAAGAAAGACTTCACAAGTTTACAGACATAAAGTTGAATAACATCCCAATGTTGCTAAAAGAATTTGTTTTTGAAGGCATCCAGACCAGGAGCACTGTCTGGTTTTAAACAAAAAATAGTGTCTCTAATTTCATGTTCCAAAGGGATATATAGGAGAGATGAATTGTCATTTTCATCTGCTATCCTTGGGATGATATCAGGTATAAGATCTATATTTATGTCTAGACCATTAAAAATATTATGAAAATAAGAAACAACATAGTTGGAGATAACTTCCTCTGAATCAATAATCACATCATTATGTAAAAGTTTAGTAAGAGGTCTACTGGCCTTTCTAACTCTTTGAATCGAATTATAGAATTCAGTGTTTCTGTCACCATCGTTTAACCATTTGGTTTTGAAAAATTTTTCGTGCATATTATCTTTAAAATAGAGTAGGGAATTGAGTTTTAAAGATATGATTATTTCAGTTTGTGGATTGAGGTTTAAATCCAATTTGGTATTATGATTTTGCAGTTGATACAACTCTATTTCAAGAGAGGAGATATCAATGTCAATTTTCTTACTTTTAGCTCTACACCAACCATTTAGGGCCTGTTTTAAATTTTTAAGTTTAAACATGCAGGAAAAAGTATCCTGATGATGACTCATAGTATCCCAAGAAAATTTTATGAAAGACACACATTCGGGATCTGTAGACCAAGCATTGTTAACCGCTCTGTTTTGATGCAACCAAGTTGTATCTATCAATCTATAATATAAGGTATGTTTTATCATCATTCTTTTGGGGTTCATCTTCTCCAGTTTATCCCTTCCATTTTATATCATGTAATCTCCATGCTTCTAATAATGTTTTCTGGTGGTTCTGTTGGTGCGGTCATACTGTGGCATCCTCGAGTGGATGATGTTCTCTCCAGAGGAGGATCGTAACCCATTATGTGGATAAAGAATGTCAAGAACTATTTGAGGTAGGGGCTTTGTTACTTATCTTTTCTTTTACGTGCAACTATATTGTTAGCATGTTTTATCCCACTGGACCACAATGGAATTGACATAATAAATATTTGAACTTGATAAATAAATTGATATCGGTCGTATGTTATTGCCCCTTGTTTTCTAGATAGTGTGATATCCATGCTTTCTTTATTTAGTTGTTCATTTTTTAGGGAAATTTGTAAAGAACGTAAACCAGAATTAATTGATAACTGTTGGATAGGGATAAAGAGTCATGTAAATGCATCTAGTTCTTCCCTTTTTAATTTTATATTAATCAAATTGGTGTAGTAATCATGTTTAATTCTTTGTGATAACTTACTAATTAGGTTTTCTGAATTTGGAACCTGTGAATAATGAACTGGTTAATTCAATATTGATTAAAGAACTGATTTTTTGATAATTCCTTGAAGGGTTCTGAGTTACCCTCTTGATTTTTAAAGGGCCCAAAGCCCAATTGTTAAGATATTTGTTTCCATGCATCTTGTGTTATGATGTGAGAATGGAGGGTTGTTGTGATATGTGGGGGCATGGAGTCCTTTTAGTTGTGGTAGAAAATGATTCCTAGGGTGGTGAGATTTATGAGTTTATGCATGTTGGTGTCCAAGAGGACACTAGGGATGATGGAATGGGATGGATGTGTTTGTTGGATGATTGTTGTTTCTTTTTGGTTGATTATCTATTTTATTTTTCCCCATTGCCTAAGGCAGCTAGTCTTGTATACCCTTCTTCCAAAAGAGGCGAAGATGCACGGGGTATGCCACGTGCTTTCCATTTTAGATTCTCAAGGGAGGATGGGTCTACGCTCTTTCTATAGGCGGAAATGACTCAACGGGTAGTACATCTACTCACCGTGTTGATCCCCTTGTGTTTAGTAGCATAGAATGTTTTTATAGATTTCCTGGAAAAGTGGGAATGAAATTATGTAATGAATAATTTAATAAATGGTGTTAACCGATGGTGTTGGAGTTTGCTGGAACATAATGATGAGGTTGTAATTCTAAAGGGTCAGTGGACTTTGGGTGTAATGCTAATGAAGTTTAATTTGGAATTGTAAATGGTTAATTAATATTTAATGAATTAATTAAAATAAAGTGGAACTGATAAAAAGATAATGAATTAATCTATTAAATCTCTTTAAATGGTTATGTGCTTATAGGGTACGTAGTCTTGGAAGTAGCAGCCCAGAGTCTGAGAGATGTTAGCTACAATTGATTCTAAGACTAAGTTATGCCCATAGTGTGATTGTGAGATACAGTATATCATGTACTTTTTGTGTTTCTACATGCTACTCCATCATGTCAGTAAGGGAAACTGACACCTCTGGGATTCTGAGCCCTGGGGGGTGTTTTCCCCAACATTCTCGTGGGAGAATGAATGGATGACTACCCCCTTTTGCCCTGCACTCTTCTCTTGGTAGTTACTTATGATGGTAGGTACAACGGTTAGTTTTCCCCATATATGTGTGTAGAGGGCTATAATAGCTTGTGTTTATTCACACACATATATTCTAGATAAAGTTTCCCATGGGCCACTATAGGTGTAACGTGTATAGGTTGTGATGGCTTGAGGATCCTTACTCAGTGTATGGGTTGTAATGGCTTGAGTTATAATACCCAATGTATGATACAAGTTATGCGAGCTGTGGTGGCTCCCAAAAACTACCTGATTACTTTTCTTACGTGGTCGTGGTGGTTTTTTTGCACAAAGTTCATGTTGTGGTGCTTTGCCCAGGTGTCTACGGGAAAGCCTTTTTGGAGAGAGATGCATAGGACATGAGACGTTGGGGTAAAGTGGAAAACCAGTGGGGAAGTATTAGTAGGGTACCCTTGATATCCTTTATTATATAATATATTTTTGTATGTTTTACCTAGTGAGAGTATCCAAGGTGAGGTTGGGAACTTGGTATAAAAGTTTAGGTGATGAGTTAGTTTCACTTGTTGTTCATTTTGTTTTAGCATGCTTTCTTTACTTTTGCACGAGAGGCTTCCAAGAGGATCCTACTGAGTATACTGTTATACTCACCCTATGTATATATAAACTATTTTTCAGGTCACTTGGAGCAAGTTGGAGATCAAACTAGCCTCTACTAGCTTGAGGTTTCATGAGATGTTCGAGCTTGTGGTTACAATTGGTTTTACTTTCTTTTTGGTACTGGCAGTTTTTCCCTTTTAGTTGTAGTACTTTTTCATGACATTACATATGTGCAAATGGGTTTTCATATATTTTCAGTTCTGAGTTGTATTTGGTTGTTGCCTATATTATCTCCCTCTTCTGCATGTGTCCTCATAGAGGTTAATTCCTCCCATCTGTGTGTTTACTATACCCTCGGTGCTAGTCGCCAACCCGGGGCCTACTGGAGGCAGGACTCGGGGGGTCATTATCTCTCTTCTCACATTGCTGGCCTAAGAGGGGTACACTTTGTGGGGAGGGGGTTGTGACAGAGTTGTATCAGAGGTCTGGTTGTGGGATAGGATGGAGTTTGGAGTTAGGAACAGTTGAGGTTTCATGGGTTGGAAGGGAAACAATGTCTTTCATCTTTATCAAGTGATGTAAACACTGGAAATCGGCTAAGATATAGGCATTTCGGTCCACCTATGATTTGATGTATGGATCTTTAAGTTTACAATGGCTACTAAACAAGGTGATACTAGTTGCAGGGTAGAGACCTAGGAAAGGATCATGTATCATTCTTCTTTGTGCCTATTTTTGAATGGGTATACCTTGGGATAGTTTAACCTAAAATCAATGCAAGAAGAAAAATTAATTAATTAATGTTGATTCTTCCATATTCCGGGTTTAGGAGCTCTAGAGGTTTTTAATTTTACAGGTATGTCTCCAGGTCGACATCCTCTTCATGTTTTCATAGAAAATAGCCAACAGGATATTTCAGAAGATCTACGTAGAGTATATTTTGATGACGATGACACTTGGAAGAAGAAACTCTGAGATTTTCAGCGCCAGAGTCTACAGAAGTATGAGGTCTCCATTTTAGATGCAATCATGGAAGACTGGTTGGAGGAGTTCCAGATAGGATTCAGTTTAATCCTTGCTCGAAAGGAGCACTAGGTGTCCTTGGTTGTGACGATGTTGTGTGGAGCAGTGAGGCAGTTGTGGTTCTTATTCCTCAGGGATCGTGAGGAGTCAATGAACTCATGGGAGGAGTTCCGATACAATTTTAGATTCGAGTTTCTTTCCTCGACTGTGAAGGCGTCTAGTCTCCAAAAGCATCTTACCCTTCAACAAGGGATATCTAGTGTTTGAGAGTTTCTAATCCTTTTTATGAACCTTTTATGATATGCTCCGGACCTTTTTCCAGATGAGGAGGCTAGGTCAAGGCATTTCGAGGAGGCTTTGCGTCTAGTGATCCAGCGCTAGGTCACCCCACTTAAGCTAAATACATACCTTGAGGTGCTGGTGAGGGTAGAGGTTGTCAAGATGAATTTGGACATAACGTGATCGTCACGAGAGGGGATTCATTGTGATTTCTCATGAAGCATAGATGTAGTCCAGGGTTCCCGATTTTCAGGGTAGAAGACTTTCGATTCAGCCGGTGTAGGTCTTAGCCCTTCACATCTCATTTCTACAGAGGAAACAACTCTCGGGATTACTCCAAGCAATCAGGAAATTTTTTTTCTTGTGGTGGTCATGGTCATCAGTAGCGGTAGTGACCGACCTTTCATTGAAGTCATCATCCACCAGGTGCTACGCTCCATGTTCCTCCATTGAGGCAGTTCTAGCCGAGGCAGCAGCAGCAGGTTACGCCAACATTAGATCAGAAAAGGGTAAATGGGGCAGTTAGAAGACAACTTGATGATGCTCCTTATCCTCGAAAAGAATACCACAGCTATGATGGTGGTCATCATCAGGGTCAGAGAGGTCATGGAGGAGGTATTGGTCAGCTTCATGCTCTAGTGTTTCCAGCTCCAGGTGAGCCAGACGTCATTCGTGTCACCCTTTGTGTGTCTTATACCTTGGTGTATTCCTTGTTTTATTCAGGAGCGACACACTCCTTCATATCACCTACCCTTTCCTTGCTTTGGGACTTGAGGTAGAGAGGCTTCCATTGATCGTGGCGTTGACTATGCTAGTTGGAGTTTGATATGACTTGTTTGAAGTATGTTGATATTGTGAGCTAGTGTGGGGGCAGCACCACTCTTGGAGAGATTTCGTATTTTTACGAATACAACCATATGATGTCATCCTTGGCATGGATTGGTTGTATTCAGTGTATGATATCAAGGATTGATTCAAGAAGAAGGTCGTTTTTTGGTGCAGATGGAGAGTTGGTGGTGTTTTTTGGTGAGCGAGATCCTCGGATGGGTCATAGGCATGTTCTGTCCTCATCATCCATGATGGATGAGATGATGTTGAGTTCTTCATAGTTTCATCAGTTGGTGTTTCCTAGGGTCGTAGAATAGTACCCTGATGTCTTACAAGAATTGGATGTAGAATTACCCCCTTGACGATAGATCGAGTTTGGGATTGAGCTACAACCAGGAGCGTCTCCTATCTCTATGTATCCATATAGAATGGCCCCTTATGAGTTTCTAGAGCTACGTATACAGCTTGATGTTCTGTTATGGTGCAGTTTTGTTCAGCCAAGTGTTTCACAGTGGGGTGCACTAGTTTTGTTCATGAAGAAGGTTGTCGACAGTTTTCGGTTGTGTGTCAATTATCATCGCTTAAAAAAAGTGACAATATTGAATTTTAATTCTATTCTACCGAATGATGATTTATTTGATCAACTGACGGGTGAAAGTTGGTTCTCAAAGATCAACTTGCGGTCACGATATAATCAGATGCATTTAAAGGATAAGGATATCCCGCAGACTTCTTTCCATTGTTGTCATGGGCATTATGAGTTTGTTTTAATGTCGTTCGGCATGACGAATGCTTTAGATGTATTCATGGGATTGATGAATATTGTGTTCCGTGAGTTCCTGGAGAATTTCATGGTGGTTTTCATTGATGACATATTTGTGTACTCTTCATCTGAGGAGGAGCATGAAGAGCATCTACACACCATTTTGAGAGTTCTTCGTCAACATCAGCTGTTTGGGAAGTTGTCTAAGTGTGAGTTTTGGGATTGAGAATTTTGTTTCATAGGGAATTTTGTGTCCCTGCAGGGAGTAGCTATGGATCCATCGAATATAGAAGCCGTTTTGTCTTGGTCATCCCCTAAGACAGTGTCAGAGGTGCAATGTTCCCTTGGTCTCGCAGGCTACTACAAGAGGTTAGTAGACAATTTCTCACGAGTTGCGACTCCTATGAAATCTTTGACCAGGAAAGATCATGGATTCATATGGACTGATCAGTGATAGGTAGCTTTTGAGTATCTAAATGAGAAGTTAGTAAGTGATCCGGTTCTTTGTCTTTCAGCTAAGGGAGTCCAGTTTGATGTTTTCTACGATGCTTCGCATCTGGGGTTATGTTATGTTCTCATTCAGTAGAGGTTAGTTATTTTTTATGGGTCTCATCAGTTGCGTCCACATGAATTTAACTATTCCACCCATGATCTTGAGTTGACATCCTTGGTGTTTTCTTTAAATTTTTGGAGACACTACCTCATTGGTGATCTCTTTGTGGTTTTCACCGATCATAAGATTTTGGGGTATGTTTTCTCCCAGCATGACTTGAACTTATGACAGCGTCAGTGGATGGAGTTCTTCTAGGAAAATAACTTCGAGATATCGTATACACCTGGAATGGAGAATGTTTTAGCTGATGCGCTGAGTCAAAAGTCACTTAGTGATGTTGTGCATGAATCCGGTGATTCCTGGATTGTAATGGAAGAGATTTCATCATTAAATATTGATATGGGACATGTTTGGGATAGTTTTTGTCTTCTTTAGATGATGGTACAGTCATTACTTATGCATAAGGTGGAAGAGTCCTAGTTGGGGATCTAGAGGTGGTGGTCTGGAGAGACCGATTGGTTTATGGTGAGGCCCCTGATGGGTGGTCTGAGGATGAAAAACACCGAGTGTTGTATCTCATAAGGATTTTTGTTCCTTTCAAAATTCATGAGATGGTTCTCATAGAGTTTCATAGTTATCTTTTAGCGGTGCACCCTAGCATGGAAAAGATATACTGAGCCTTGAGGAGCCAGTTTTGGAGGTCGGGGCTGAAGCGTGTGGTTGGGGAGTTTCTGTCTCGATGTTTGATCTTCCAGAAGGTGAAGGCCGAACACCGTGTTCCTGGTGGTCTTCTCCATACATTAGAGATTCCTCAGTGGAAGTGGAAGGAAAACTCAATGAACTTTTTTACTGTTTTACCTCCAACTCTAGGATGACAAGATTCTATTTGGGTGGTAGTGGATCACCTAACAAAACCTTCCCACTTTATAGCAATCAAGGAGTTGAGCTCGATGGATGTTTTGTCAAGGAAGTATCTAGAGGAGGGGGTGAGACTCCATGGATTCCCAAGGACAATAATGTATGATTGAGATACTTTCTTTACTTCTAGGGTGTGAGAGGTCTCCAGTATGATTTTGGTTCTCAGCAATGCATTAGCACTTCTTTTCATCCTCAAACGGATGGTCAGACAGAGTGAACCATCCAGACTCTTGAATACATGTTACGCTCCTATGTTCTTGATTTTGGAGGTTCATGGATGAGGCACATACTCTTGGCGGAGTTCACTTACAATAATATTTTTCACTCCACCAACGGTATGGCATCGTTTGAAGCCTTGTATGGTTGGCCTTGCTATTCTTTGTTGTGCTAGACTGGGGTCGGAGAGTCAGCAATCCTCAGACTGGAACTAGTGAAGAATAAAATAGAGATGGTTTAGGTGATTCGTGAGAGGATTAAGACAGCGCAATATAGTGAAAAAACTTATGTTGATAAAAGAAGGAGACCCTTAGTGTTTAATTATGGGGATCATGTGTTTCTGAAGGTGACTCCCTGTCGTGGGTAGAGAAGGTTTGGTCGTGGGAGTAAGATTTCTCCCCGGTTTGTTGGGCCTTTCGAGGTGTTATTTCGTGTTGGATCTGTGGTGTATCGAGTAACACTTCCCCCGCAGATGAGTCGGATACATCATTTTTCCCATGTATCACATCTTTGTCGTTATCTTCTTGATGACTCTCACATCTTCGATTGGGGAGATATCGATGTTAATGAGGATGCGACCTTCGAGGAGTGACCTGTGGAGATCCAAGACCACAAGGACAAGGTGCTGCATGGGCATTCTATTCCCTTGGTTCGTGTCTTGTGGTGACACGAAGGCATGGAGGAGAGCACCTGGGAATGAGAGTCATAGATACATGATCAGTACCCAGAGTTGATTGATGTTTAACTTTTTATTTCATGTATCGATGTAGCCTTTGTAGTTATAAACCTTCTATGTTTATGAGATGGATCCCTTTGTTGCTTTTTTGTGTCTTTCTCTCTTTTTGAGAGGTATCTCGATGGGTGGTTGTTCAAACCCCGTTTTATTTTTACTTTAGGTGGGTTTTGAATTCTCGAGGAAGAGAATTTTTTGTGAGGTAACTGATGTAATGGTCCGGACCTCTCTGGTCCATTCCTTTGTGAAAATATGGTGTTTGAGGTGATCTGGGAGCTCAAGGTGACTTATCCCCAAAACTTTTCCAATTTTCCCTTTTTGTGAACTATAGCATCGGTGACCCTCGGGGAACAGTTCCAACGGTAGACAGTTTTGAACAGTCTTATCAGTAACCTCTAATAGTAACCTCTCTTTCCTTTTCCAATTTTTTTGTTATGTGAATAGTCCATCGGTGAACAGTTATATCGATAACCTCTAACGGTAACATCTCTTTCCATTGCCAAATTTTGAGTTCTGTGAACAGTTCCATCGGTGAACAGTTCTATCGGTAACCACTAACATTAACCTCTCTTTCCTTTTCCAAATTTACAATTCTATGAATAGTTCCATCGGTGAACAGTTCTATCGGTATCCTGTAATGGTAACCTCTCCTTCCTTTTTCCAAATTTCCAATTCTACGAACAGTTCCATCAGTGAAGAGTTTCATTAGTAACCTCTATTTCCTTTTCCAAATATTGAGTTCATGAACATTGTTTCCAGAATGGTGAGGTGTATCGATAACCTCTATTTCCATTGCCAATTTTTGAGTTCATGAATAGTGTTTCCAGAACGGTGAGGTCTATCGGTATCCTCTATTTCCTTCACCAAATTTTGAGTTCATGAACAGTGTTTCTAAAATGGTGAGGTTTATTTGTAACCTCTATTTTTTCCAAATTTTGAGTTCATGAACAGTGTTTCCAAAATGGTGAGGTCTATCAGTAACCTCTATTTCCTTTACCAAATTTTGAGTTCATGAGTAGTGTTTCTAGAACGGTGAGGTCTATCGGTAACCTCAATTTTTTTTTCCAAATTTTGAGTTCATGAATAGTGTTTCCAGAATGGTGAGGTCTATCAGTAACCTCTAATTTATTTTCCAAATTTTGAGTTTGTGAACACTATTTCTATAATGATGAGGTCTATTGGTAACCTCTATTTCCTTTGCCAAATTTCAATTTCATGAACAGTGTTTCGAGCTTCCTACAGTTTCACCCCTTTAACGTTTCCTTGGACGTAAAATAAATTTAATGCCTTGTTTTAGGGGATTTAAAGCTGATTCAATGTCCATATCTCTTATATTAATTATTCCTAAGTCTTGGGATGTTTTTAATTGGTCAAATCACATGTTTTAATGTGATCTACTTTTAATGGGAAATTAAGTGTATCTTAAATCGTCGGTCCATTAAATCTTCTAAAGGTATGGGATATCTTCCTCCCTAATTCTTTCTCCTTGTTCTTGAGTGTGAGACGCTCAAACATCCCATTCCTTCCCATAGGAGTTTCACAATCAAACTTTCCTCCTCGGATTGGTTCCACTCTATTTTGATGAAACCAAGCTATATCGATCAATCTTCAATATAAGGTATGTTTTATCGTCATTATTTTGGGCTTCGTCTTCTCCTGTTTCTCCTTTACATTTTATATCATGTAATATACATGATTATAATGAAGTTTTCTTGGGGTTCAGTTGGTGCGTTCATACCGTGGCATCCTTGGGTGGATGTAGTTGTTGCCAGAGGAGGATTGTGCCCCGTTGTGTGGATAAATAATGTCAAGAACTATTTGAGGTAGGAGATTTTTTTCATCTCTTTTATTTTACGTGAAACTATATTTTTAGCATGTTTTATCCCAATATACCATAATTGAATTGACATAATAAATATTTTAACTAGATAAATATATTAATATTGGTTGTATGTTATTGCCCCTTGTTTTCTAGATAGTGCGATATCCATTATTTCTTCGTTTAGCTATTCGTTCTTGATGGAAATTGGTAAAGAACGTAAACCAGAATTAATTGATAACTATTAGGAATGGATAAAGAGGTATGTAAATGAATCTGGTTCTTCTTGTTTTAATTTGATTTTAATCAAATTGGTGCAGTAAGCATGTTAAATTATTTGTGACAGCTTGCTGATTAGGTTCTCTGAATTTGTAACCTATGAATAATGAATCAGTTAATTCAAGATGGATTAATTAACTGATTGTTTGATAATTAATTGAAGGGTTCTGAGTTACCCTCATAATTGTTAAAGGGCCCAGAGCCCAATTGTTAAGAGGTTTTTTTCATACTTCTTCTATTATGATGTAATCATGGAGGGATATTGTGATATGTGGGGGCATGGAGGCCTTTTTCTTGTGGTAGAAAATGATTCCTAGGGTGGCGAGATGCATCAATTAATGCATGTGGGTGTCTGGGAGGACACTAGGGATGATGGAATGGGATGGATGTTTTTGTTGGATTATTTCTATTTATTTTTGGTTGATTATCTGTTTTACATTTCTCCATTGCCTATGGCAGCTGTTCTTGCTTACCCATCTCCCAAAAGAGGCAAACATGCACCGGTTATGACACGTGCATTACATGTTTAGATTCTCAAGGAAGGATGGGTCTACACTCATTCTACAGGTGGCAAAGACTTGATGGGTAGTAAATCTACTCACCATGTTGATCCCCTTATGTGTAGTAGCATAGAATGTTTTTCTAGAATGCCTGAGAATTTGGGAAAGTAATTCTGTAATGAATAATTGAATAAATGGTGTTAACCCATGGGGTTGGAGTTTTCTAGAACATAATGATGATGTTGTAATTCTAAAGGGACAGTGGACTTTGGGTGTGATTCTAATGAAGTTTAATGTGTAATTGTAAATGTCTAATTAATGTTTAATGAATTAATTAACATAAAGTGGAACTAATTGAAAGGGAATAAAGTAATCTATTAAAGCACTCTAAATGGTTGTGTTCTTATAGGATACCTAGTCTTAGAAGTAGCATCCCAGAGTTTGAGATACGTTAGCTGCAGTTGAGTCTAAAACTATGTTATGCCCATACTGTGGTTGTGAGATATAGTATATCATGTACTTTTTGTGTTTCTATACACTACTCCACCCTGCCAGTAAGGTCAACTGACACCCCGGGGATTCTGAGCCTTAGGGGTGTTTTCCCCAACATTCTGGTGGGAGGATGAATGGTTGACTACCCCCTTTGGCCCACACTCTTCTCTTGGTAATTAATTGTGCTGGTAGGCACAATGGTCAGTTTTCCCCATATATGTGTGTAGAGGGCTGTAATGGCTTGTGGTTATTCACACACATATATTCTGGATATATTTTCCCATGGACTACTATAAGTGTAATGTGTATAGGTTATGATGGCTTGAGGATCCTTACTCGGTGTATGGGTTGTAATGGCTTGAGGTATAATACACAATGTATGATACACCTTATGCGAGATATGGTAGATCCTAGAAACTTCCTTGTTACTTTGCTTACGTGTTTGTTGTGGTTTTGTTGCACGAGGTTCATGTTGTGGTGCTTCACCCAGGTGTCTGTGGGAAAGCCTTTTTTGAGAGAGATGCTTAGGACGTGCGATGTTGGGGTAAAGTGGCAAACCAGTGGGGAAGTAGTAATGGGGTACCCTTTATATTCTTTATTATATGATATATACATGTATGAATTACATGGTGAGACTAGCCAAGGTGAGTTTGAGAACTTAGTATACCAGTTTAGGTGACGAGTTAATGTCACTTGTTGTTTACTATGCTATTGCATTCTTTTTTTAGTTTTGCACGAGAGGATTTGGGGATGATGATACTCAGCATACTATTATACTCACCCTATGTATATATAAACTTTTTTCAGGTCACTTAGAGAAGGTTGGAGATCAATCTGGTCTCTATGAGCTTGAGGTTTCAGCAGCTGTTCAAGCTTGTGGTTTCTGCTGTTTTTTCTTTCTTTTGGGTACTTACAGTTTTTTCCTTCTAGTTGTAGTACTTTTGCATGAAATTACATATGTGCACATGGGTTTTCTTTTATATTTTAGTTTTGATTTGGAGTTTGTTGGTGTAAATATTATCTCTTTCTTCCACATGTGTTCTCTTAGAGGGTAATGCCTCCCATCTGTGTGTTTACTATACCCTCAGTGCTAGTCTCCAACCAGGGGCCTACTAGAGGTGGGACTCAGGGGTCATTGTGTCCCTTATCACATTCCCGACCCAGGAGGGGTACACTTTGTGGGGAGGGGGTGATGACATAACCCATAAAGGACCCACTTGGGTTGGTAATAAGTTTTGTTTGAAACCCCATGCCCGCCTCCAATAGTTGAGATTCCAGTGATTATCACTGAGTAGGAATATCTCACATGTTGGGAGGCCTTGGACTAGAGTAACTATTCACACACACACATCTCTATACAACAGTTTGGGGATTAAAATAAATTCTAGAACCTCTAGAGTGTAATAAATTAAAGCATCAACCTATAGATAAATATCAGAGTACATCAATAAAAGATAACGGAAAAGAGGGGATATAAACACACCCAAAAATAGAATGTATCTCAACCTGAAAAATATAGCTGATGTTAAATGGTAGATACCAAGGCATGATCTTGGGAACTAACCAATGTGTATGGTCACAATATCTCTGTAAAATTGAGATCCACCTACTCCATATCCACTTAAGCCTTTACCAAGCTTCCAATCATCTACATAAGACACAAAACATATATGGTTGATTATATACATAACCAGAAAGATTATTCAAACAACATATAGATAGTAATAACAAGAAGATAGTCATCCTTACCCAAAAGATAGAATGGGAAGGAAACCCAACATATATATTCTCATAAAGAAGAATCCCCAATCAAATAGATAAGAATATCAATTTTCATATCCATCAATGAATGATGAGTCTTTCCATAACTCTATGAGTTAGTGTTATCTCGATGTGAGAGGCCTAAAAAACCTCACTAGAATGTAATGGGTGAGCCATTCATCACAACAACTTTCCTTGGTCAAGTATTGACTCCAGTGGAGGACCTTTTTCTCACCAATGCCCAATAATTTTGGAGTTCCAACTCCATATATATAGGAATATTTCTTATAAAATGTGGTAATTATTTTTTTATACCTTCCATTGGGCCACATGTTGGGTTGATATAATTCTTTTCTTTCTCTCAATTCCCTATTTCTAAAAGTTGGTGGATTCTATCACCATGGTTGATGATGTCATCTCCTTGATTGAAATGGGATGATGCGATGTTAGTTCCGCCTTCCATAAATTCCTTCTTAGAGCTCATTTTCTATTACAAGTCCCCCTAATAGATTTGAGACATGTACGTAAAACTAGTTCTGAGTGCCATCTTAAGGTGGAAAATATTTAAATATGTTGCTTATGTCCCGATAGGGAAGAAAACTTCTTTTAGAGTAAACTGTAATTTTTTGAATTTCTAGGAATCTATGGATGTTGGGCTTGTTATCCATCTATAACCCTTTTAAAGTCAGAGGAATCCCATATTTGGGAAATCATGGGAACGGAACCCAATAAATCTTATATCAAACATGGTGTAGTGGATTCCATGGGATTAGGAATCTGGTACTTTTTACCATAGTCAACCCTTATTTATTTTATCTGGTCGATATTATATTTTAAGTGTTCCATAGGTTTAACGTATTGTGGGGACATGTTGGTGGTTAAGTGTTCCCCCATGGGGATATTTTACACGTGAGGTTTTAGTTGAGCATTTCCATAGGGGGATATTTTAAAAATTAAATTTTCTTAGGTTTTTACCTAAGGATGAATATTAATAAAATTTGGGATTTGGTTGTGGTGATATAATGTATGCTTGCATGGGGGTTATGAAAACACTTCGGTATTTTATGGTTATGTTGAATGTTTACCTCCCAGGGGGAGAAGATCATGCTTTTGGATTTTATGGTGATTTCGATTTGTTGGGATTGAACCTTAGAGAGGTATCCCATATATTTCCGGATGTTGTTATTGAACCTCAAAGAGGTTTACTACATACCCTATTAGTATAGAATTATCAAAATCCATGAATTTTGATGCTATATTTTAAGGTAGTGTGATAATAATAGTCCATGCAGTTTAACATTATACATTAATGATGCTCATGAAAAAAAAGAGTGTCATAGAGGGATGTTGTAGGGATTATTTTTTAGAAAATGGTTGGGTGTTGGTGTTTCATCCCAAGTGAGCAATTTCGTCCCAGGTGGAGGGGGGATAATGGGGGCTTACACATGGAAGATTCCTATTGCAGGCATTTCATCCAATGGTGGGAAGGAATTGGCATCCCCTGACGATAGTACATGGGGGAACTTGTGTTCTTCACATAGGTTTTGATTTGTGGGGCCATCCCATGCCAGTCATACACAAGTCATCCTATGTTCACTGCATAGGTTAAGGGAAAAAATTTACATCATGTACTAAGAAAATTGTCATGAATTTTAACATCATACAACTAGGATGTTGTACTAATAAGTATTACATATTATAGATTAGGTGTGAGAAGGGATTACACCTTGGGAGACCATTTATAATTAGGAGAGGATGTTTTGGAAAAATGTCTATACCAGGATAGATCAGTGATTTCCCTAGATGATGTCAAATTTTGGGATAATGTGTCTAATACTCATGTACCTCTAAATGGGGCATGGAGTAAGGACTTTGGTTGAGGAGTGGAAATCTAGGGTCCCAGTGTTAGAGTGCCAATTCTTAGGATAAAAAAGTAATTAGGGAGCCTATACATAAGAGAAAAAGTTAATCTAATGGTAAATGAAACATTTTAAACACAAAGGGATGACATGAGGATTTGTTATATTGTTCTCACGAGAATTTTGGTTGTAGAATACCTACTTTTGGAAGGGTACAGGGACCCTAGGAACTCGAATCTTATGAAAATATTTTGGATGAAAGGATAAATCATAGCGAGGAAAGGTGTATGGGTTTTATAAAGGATGGAGTTTCATGAATGTTAATAGACCCTCAATGAAAAAGGGTATTACAAAAGTTATTTCGGAAATGAGGTGATCATACCTTGGATTGAAGTCTTCATTCCTATGGTGTTGGCTTCATGAAGGACAATTATATTACAAAACCCCAAGAGCTGCAATGGAATTTCTTCTTACGTGAAGTCCATAGACCATTGAGAAAGGAATATCCACCATGAGTTGAGGTTTTGAAGAATACATAATATATAGTTTATGAAAGATGGATACCTTAAGATATCTTTCTCCTCCTAAAATCATTAAGGTTATACTTTCATGAATTTAGATCATTGGCTAGAATTCCAAAAGTTTTTCCCATGAAAAGTTATACATTGGGAGGTATTTATATCCCCATTGGAGGTGGGGGAATTTATTTCATAAAAAAAGGATCATGTGTGAAATATTATGAATTTTGTGACATTATGGAGGTTCCATGAACGGAAGCTATGCAAAGATTACTACATCAACCTCCACGTAGACAAGAAAACTCAATGAATCAAAATTATATTGCATGTAAGTTATCACCTCCACCTTTGTAGGGAATGAATACCTCCACAAATTTGATTTTACATTTCATGTAGGTTATCACCTCTTTCTTCACATGATTGGTCCACCTTTTTATGGAGATGCTCATTTTTATGGTTTTAACCTTCCGGAATACATCCCCTTAGATGGATTTTGGAGTCTTTGGCTCAGATTTAATTCAAACTAGTTGTTCCTTCCTCGCCCTCTCCCATGACATGTGAATATTAGAATTAACAAATTCCACCCTCATATTTGGATATGATGAGGGAGATGAGGGTCATATTATTAGGGAAAACCCCCAAATATTTCTGATTAGAATGCTATGTTCACACAACATAGTGTGGCCCTGTGCCTATAAATAGGGGTGGGGTTCTTAAGGGGACCATGATCTTTTTGTAACATTTAGGATAGTAATATAGTTTTCAAAAACTTGTGAATTTAGTGGGGGTTTTTTATATAATTTTTCACCTCTCATGAGAATTGTCTCTTCCACAAATAGCAGTTTCGTGACCATAATTTTATGAGGTTTTGAACTATCATGAAATCAACCATCGTAAAATAAACTCCATGAACCAACATCCAAGAACAATATTCTAAAAAATTGGAAATTCATGAATTATTTCTATTAAATTTGTGGATCATTATGTGGCTTGGTGAAGGGAGATGTCCAGGAACCACATGATTGGTGAGAGCTTTAGAGAAATTTCAGATATTGAAACTCTCACTGAATTACTGATAGAGGCACATTTAGAATACCATTCATGAAATAGGTATCCACTATATGGTTTTGGGATGAGATACAACATGTTAATCCCTAGTGATAATAAATACAATCTAACATATTATTTTAGAAGTAAAATGGGGAAGTATTAATGGAATATAGCTATCTTGGGTCACATTTTGAAGGACCACACATTACTTACTTCTCACACCCTATGGAAACATGTGAAAAATGTAAATGTGGAGGAATTGGAGGAAGATCTCTCCCACCCCCTCAATAAAATAGTATTCTTAAGGTTTTCTTGAAAGACCGTCTCTAGAGATGGACGGAATAATAGGATATGTGCCAGGGTAGAAACTTTATAGAAGAGTGGGCTCCGGAAAATTGGGTATGCCAATCCTATCATGAAATAAAGGTAGTTCAAAAGTGGTCAGAATTTATTATGAAACATGGACCCATAAGTTTCATATTTAAATTACCATTACATCATTCCAGAGCTATTAGGCATTGGTTTCCGGGGACGAATAATTTTCACCTACATCATGGGGAGTTTGGAATTAGTTTGTGGGGCCTCTAACACATCTTAAGGATCCAAAACCAAGGGGAGATGCACGATTAGTTTATCTTAGCTCAGGAAGTAAGGGATTACTAGGACAAGATGACAGTGATTTTGTGGGATTTTATAAAATTTCTATAAGAGTGAGTGATCACAAACCTGTGAAAAGTATATCCTTTTAAAATAATGGTTTGGCAATCATATGAATGAACTAATAGAAAGGATACCAATGAGGCCAGGATAATGTATAATGGTGTTAATGCGAGTCAAGTATAATTCATATTAGAGAATACTAGAGGTGATATAGTGGAAAATAGGTTTCTACAATGTGAATCTCAAGGATCACAGAGTATGGATAACAGGATTTATTATCATGTTGGTTTATGGGTGGATGACCCTAGTTCAGCATTCTCACATGGGTGTGCATCTGATTACACTCATCATGGTAGTGATATTGGAAATGGGGAACTACGTCAAATTTGTATTCTCGATGCTAAAAAATTTGTAAAGGTTCCATGCCACATCAGTCAACATAAGACCACCTTTTGTGTGTATAAGTCCGTCTATATCTATAAGGTTGAGTTTACAAGCACATGGGAGGATATGAATACCCAAACAAAATCTATCCTACTAGTATGAATTTTTTACCAATGATCTTTAACATTATTGAGAGTCGACCTCTAAACGTGCGTTCGGTTAATGTGTTAGTGAGGATAATGTTGGAGGACTATTTCATCTTCCATATATTTCCCATTCTCATAGGAATGGTGACTCATGATGTTTTGTGGACCACTGAGTAGTGGTGATACATCTTATCCTTTCAATTTGGGGTATTGTTGGCTAGGTTGGACAGTAAGGCGATTTTTTAGACATACACCCCACATTGTTTTTCATGGTAGTTCTAGTTCCTTGAATATCTTACCATGAAGGTGTATATGGGGTTACCAAGAATGTTCTACCCCTTAGACCTTTGGATGATATAGATCATGTTTATGAAAAAGGATGGGAGGGTTTGAAATGAGATACCAACACCTACTGAACCTTATGGGCTCATCCATGAATACACACTGAGATATGAGTTTGTGTATCCTATTGACATACTTATGAGACTGATGAATTGTTCACCCAAGGAAGGGGAACCAAAACCATGGAATTGAGGGAGATAAATTATTAGGTTTCTTGTAGGGGTTTCGTTTGGATAGAAGGTCGGTTAATGGAGGCATCTACATCAATTAATAGTGTTGAACTGGTGGAAGCTTCAGGTAGGGGAGTGGGAAGAAGTTCAAAACATTTTGGAAAGCGGCCTTGGTAGGAAGGTGGATCCTCTGGAGTAGTTTTAAGGGTGAAAGTACAGGGTTTAAGAAACTGATGGTGCCTCCAATATGTACCTATTTATTTATTTCACTTATTTATAGTAGATTTGGGGGATCTATAGGAAACTAAACTCTCTTCATGGGATATGTCAGTGTCTGAATATACCTTACCAGCATGAGTAATGCAGAGGCTAGTTTTCATGTCCCAAAAGTCAAGGTAGTTCAATACATGGAAGTTATTGAATACATGGTCTTCTCTCATGGAACTTCCAGCCCCTGAACATCCGAGCGAAGGTGTTGTTGGGAATGAATTATCTTATATATTTTCTTGAGAAATGATTGGCTACCGGTGAAGTTTGGGGGTAAGAGAGTGGAGGATGATTCATGGGGGAGTTATATCTATCAGGACACCCCTTAGGATAGGAATCCCTTCACTGATTAATTACATATTCTGATATTATATACCTATGAGACTACCAAACCACAAAGATACCAACCAAAATCATTTTTCTAAGTGTACAAATCAAAGAGAAATCATGGGAGATTTTCAGTGAACCTAAATTATAGGATGACGGATCCCCAATCATTGATGGGGTAGGAGTGGGACCTCTCCCCAAATTTGAGTTCATTGGTGGCCAGCCATATATTGAAGTGGAACCTATGACTATATTGATGTCTCAATAGTTCCAAGACCTACATAGTAACCCTTCTTCACTAGTATGTACTCAAGGATTTTTTTGGAAACTATGGTGAATTTGTTTTCATCTAGATAGATTAAACACATCCATCCATGGGGAAACATTCGAAAGCAATGGTATTGACTAATAGGGTAATGATGTCACTGGGGGGATTGATCTTGCACATTTAAATTTTACTAGTTGGATTTTAACAATCTTGAAATCCTTCTTAAATTTTAATTTTTTTGCACTCATAAGTTAGGATCAGCTAAACCCATTATCTAAATGAAAATAAAAACTATGTTTTGAGCTCATCCACCTATGGTGACACTAGATTCTATATAACCTATAGATAATATTGTGGAGGAGGATATTTTTTTACCAATATAAATATCTAGGGAGGTTTTACCTTTGTTAAAGGTTGTCGAGGAGGCTTTGTTGGATAGGCCAAACATAAGTGAGTTGTATGAAGTTTAGTCATAAGATGAGGCCTCAAAAAAGTTGGTAAATATCATGAAAATGACTGATATAGTCAAGGAGGGTGTAGTGGACAAGCTTTCTTTGGAGTGTTTCAAGGGGTTGGGGAAGCTACTTTTGTTAATGACAGATCTGGAAAGGATGTGTTCCTCATAGACTTGGGTCTTAGGAAGCCCTACGACATGCCTGAAGATGATACTTCCAATAATGTGTTTCTAGTATTCTCTTAGTATATGTATGTTAAACCTGAGTACTTCAAGGATTACAGCTCATACATTTCTTAGGACAACTAATTCATTAGCTTCGAGGTGGGTAGGATTGTGTGGAATTTCATTACACGCACTCCACTAAATAATTTACCAAATCATGTGTAATGTATTCTTCTTTTGTTAGAAATCCTATAGATTGGGGGGTAGATTCTATCATCCTTCATGTATTATCTCATGTATTTATCATCGAACAAACACATAATGAGTGGAAGGATTTCAATGTTTCCAAGAATAAAAATTATTTTGAGGGAACACAGGAGATCCAGGATGATAAAGAGGGGATCGCTCATCTATAAAATTAGGGACAAGAACAAGAAGATATCATCACTACTCAAGTAGATATCATTGACCAATTGTGGTATCAGTTGGAAGAGGATGATGCTAGGGTATCAGAGGTAGAATCTCTAGTGGTTAATTTCCAAAATATGAAGAATCATGCATGAATTCACACAAACAAGATCCTCCCATCCACTGAGGAGGAAGCAACCTTGATGACCAAGTGAATGAAGACCCCAGAGACTACCCAGAAGAGGTTGACTAAGCTAGAGTGATAAATCATTGGGGTTATTCCTTAAAGAAATTATCTCAATATAAAATAAAGGAGACACTCTGACATGTATATGGTCCTCCTTAAACCTTTGGTATTTCTTGATTATATCTAATATATTCTTAAATATTTTATTTATTTTCATCTCAATTACATCAATGAGAAAAACCAAAAATAAATCCACAAACCCAGGTGAGGCATGCTTGGTGGGGGAAACAAGGGACACACAAAATATTAATCATTTATATGAGTGTTCTAGATAAGGTCCAAACACTTGGGGTTTTAATTTTTTACTATCAAGAGGGATTATTCTGACCAAAAAACCCATTGGATAAGAATAGGGGCCATATGTAAAGCCAAATTTCTCCCCCATTGGGCACTAGTTCATAAATGGGGTAATGCCAATTGCATTGAATTATATTCAAAAAAAGGGAGTGATAAAGAGGGTAAATTGAAATTCCCATGATCTAGAACCCAAAGGGTGTGATAGGGTGATAGTGGATGTTTATTGACCATGCTCAAAAAGAGATTCCATTTTCATTACATTAGTGATTGGGATAGACAGCGAAGGGTTAGTCATTAAACTTTTTCAAAACAAGGGACCACTCAATGTGACATTGGGAGTCTCTCAGAGCATTTTCCCTATACAAAAGGTGATTTAGTGTGGCCATGAACCATTTTCATTAGGGGTCCCATTTAGAAATAAAAGATAATGGGATCCAAATCTAAGAGGAGACAAACATGGGGATTGAACTGCAGGAATTTTAAAATGGAGTTAAACAGCCTTGATATTAATCCACTATAGATTTGGGAAAATTTGGTATGTATATTGGTATGAACAAAGGTTACACTCATCTTCCAAGGGAAGCGTCTTCTCCGATGTTGGGATACAGTCAAGGAACATGAATGGTGTTTTAGTTGATCGACACTTAAGGGGTAAAAGGATTTCATAGGTGAGGGTCGGAGATGTTTCATAGCTTTATATGATACCATGACGATGAAGGTAATTCAGTTTAAAATCATTTATTAGAGACATTTCAATAACATTTTAATGTCATACGGTGGGGAAAATGTTCCATACAGTTTAACATCATGTGATTAGGATGTTAAAATAAAATTTTTGAAAATTGTGATCAGGATGTGTGAACTGATGTGAATAAATCATGTCTGATCATGATAGTGGGGTGCACAAACATGAGACACAATGAGTGGCACCTCTTAGAGGATATTGGGAGGAAAAAGGGACCTAATATTTGGATCTATCTATTTCATAAACTAATGTCTTAAATGATAAAAACTTGGTATTTATTAGGTTTTATGGTGGATATAATTGTATTTATACCTTTTTATTTACACCCTCATTTTTTTCAAAGTCACAAAAGTGACTTAGTAGGAAATGGTATTAATTTTTATCAGGTTTACCCTACAATTTTCAACCTAAGATGTGTTTGTGCCAATTTACATGGGTATTTTAGGGTCATATCAGTAAAACCAAGAAGTTATAAATAGTTTAAGGTCATAATTCATATACCAGGAGTTGAAAATACTGTAAGAACATAATGCGTGGACAGTGGGCTAGAAAATTTTTTATGATCGTAATGATTAGACCATAGGGTTTAAAATAGTTTAAGTTCATAATTCATAAAACATGGGAATATATTAATGTATTATAAATTGAATGGAATAGGGGTAACCCAATGCGAATTGAGGTCCAAGGAGGCTTCGAGCCACACAGAACATATCTGAGACCACTCACTCATAGTTTAATGTTGTAATGTTTAGACCTGGGCTCCAATTTTTAGGTCATAGAGTTTGGACCAAAAATTTGATTCTCTATGTAAATAGAACCTATTCGTCTCAACAAATCTTAGGGAAGTTCCTCCCAAAATTTTAATCCCATGTGAACCATGGTCGATGTGAGAAACAAGGATCAGTATAGGGTTCCTATTGTTTGCCGGTGGAACACAAAAAGGGAAAAAACTAACCAACATGGGGAATCCCTAAATAGTGTCATCTTATTTAGTCATCATACCCATGTTTATGGTAAAATGATGCACATGGTGTTGGGATTCCCACCAGAGAAAATAAAAATGGAAGTGAAGGTAAATCATGAATTCTAATACTTGTTTGGTGAAATGGGGTGATCGATGGGAAGGGAACAACTACTAAACATGTTCAAAACATAGGTTCCATGTCCACACTATTCAAAAAAGGGGTGAAAAAATGTGGGATCAGATTTTGACCATATTTGAAACATAGGAACCTCCATCTGTTATGAGGGACCCATCAAGGCATGTGTTGAGGACAGTAGGTGATCTAGTGTGGCCAGGTACCATTACCATTAGGGGCTATTAGGATTGAGGGGATGATGAGGATCTAAATTGATGGAAGAAAAAAGTGAAAATGGAAGTGGATAATGTTCTAGGGGAATGTTGGGTTCCCTGATAGTTATCCCTCTATGAACTCAAACATGCTAGATGATCATGTCGGTAGGAATGGTTCAAGCCTAACCTAGAGGGGAAACACTCTAAAATTAGTTAATGGTGGGGTAAGGCCTAGGAAAAATTATCCAGGAATCACTATATATCTCTTGTAATGGGAATCAATCCATATGTAGTTCTTAGACATGGCTTAGGGGAGGACCAATGCTGAAAGGGTAGTGTCCTTTCTGGGGTGGATGATGGATCATTCCATAATTATCATTTGATGTATCCTATGTTCATAACATAGGTTAATGTTTTCATTTAACATCATTTTATATGTGAATTTTATTTCTTCCATCCCATATTTTTCATATGAGGAATCCTATGTTCATCACATAGGGTAAGGATACATTTTAACATCATGTGTTGAGGGTCTGTATTTTGGCCAACCCTTATTTATCATATGTATAATCCCATGATTATATGGGGTAATAATATTTTTTTAACATAATTTTTTGGGGATGTTAGTTTTGGTTCATCTATCAATTTCCATGTGAGTCATCTGGTATTTATTACATGGGGTACGTCTACAGTTTTACATCATTTTTTTGTTTAGATTTTTATTGTTCGTACTAATGTTACTGCTAGTTTAAGGGAATAGGGATTAGACAAGAGGGTGTGGGTTTCTTAAATAGGATTTTGTGGCATGAAATAGTGATAACCCAATGTTATGGATGTAAAATGAGGCACTTTTCAATATAAACTTCTAAAAAATGAACAGAAGTTAACGTTATGGTGCTGAGTGAGATGATACCCCATGATGAGATGATGTTGGGGTTTAGACCTAGGATATGAGATTTCAGAATAACTATATATCCCAAACATATTTATTTAATGTTTCATGTTATAAAAATTAATCTAGTAGGTTGGTGTCCTTTTAAGTGAGGATGTGATGAAAAATAGAAGTTGCATTTCTCTACTAAAACACCAAGGATGAAGAAGACTATCTGAATGAGGGGCCAAATGGGACATATGAACACAGTTTGAGGTCATAATTCTTGTATATAAAGGATGTTAGGTAGTTATAGGCTCCTTGGGTGGTTAAAAAGAGTCAAAAACCAACATAAAGTATTTGAAGAGTCTCTACACTACACATATAAATCCAGAAATCTGTTTCATGAAACTTACCACATGAGGTTGGGGCCAAAGGGAGGCCCCAAAAATATATTTGTGATATGTTTGGGACCATGATGTTAGATCCAATTATTCTTATATATCCCATCAGGCTTGGGAATAAAGCCATGTATAGTTTTGGAACATGATGCGGTAGAATACCAATGTCAAAAGGGTGGAATCCTCACAAACGAGGACCCTAAATTATCTCATACTATTCATAGGAAGTATCTTATGTTTATCACGTAGGGTAAGGTTTTATTTTAAATTTGTGTTAGGAGGAAATTTCATTTCATCATACAATATTTTTCATATGAGGAATCAAATATTTTTCATTTAGTATAATGATGTAGTTTAACATCACGTGTTAAGTGTGTTTTTTTTAACATTTCATACTTATTACATGAGAAATCCTATGTTTATCACATAGGGTAAGTCTATAGTTTAGCATCATGTAATAAAGCCACTAATTTTATCCATCTGATAATTTTAATATGAGGCACCATATGTTAATCACATAAGGAATGACTATAGTTTAATATCATGTACAAAGGATGTTGTGCATTTTGGATTAGTGTTGTACAACTAGGAAAATGGCTACTGAAAGTTTAAATACATGGAGATCAGACCATTGAGAATCTATTAGTTTAAGATCTTAGAGCATAGAGCATGATATGTTATAATTTAATTTCATAGATCTTTGAATATTGACTTTCATGTGAAGTACTACTTGAGAAACATGGTTCTATTGGGAAGTTTTATGGCGACCTGGGCCTTTTACATATAACATTTCAAGATTTTAAGCATAGTTAATCATCAGATCATAAGCCAAGGATCATTAAGTCTAGTGTCTTGGAAGACTAGGTACATATAGCATAAACATGGGGCTAAAAAACACTTCTTTATTTAATATCCATAAAAATCATCTAACTTAATTTGAGCCCTTACATCTGCATAGTGTACCCTGGGGAACACATGAACAAAGGGATGAGCTGAAAATCCCAGTAAGGGAATTAACATAAGCATACATCTTACGCACATGAGTTAGGAGGCATGACATATTGATATCCAAAACATGGAACATACAAAATAATATCATATAATCATGGGATCATATAAACATGGAATCATATAAATGTGGTATAATAATAAAACATTTCTTTAGTATGGTTCAAGGATAACCACCAATCCCTTTTCCCATTTCAGTACAGGTCAAGGCTAACTCCGAATCCCGTTTCGCATCACATCTCATGAGACCTAACCTTACCCAATGCATTGGAGTGCTATCTGGGCACACCCATCTCAAAATGTTAATGGATATTCTTTCCACATAAATATTCCTTCAACATAAATATTATTTCCACGTAAATAATCATACATGCTCAATCGTTCATAAACATAAGGATACGCATGGAAATAATCGGGTACCACAATCATGACATAAATCATAATCAATAGGCGTATCATGAAAGTTTACATGTAAGTAAAGATTTATAAAATACATGGAATTTTATAGGGTAAAATAGGCTTATAACATGGTTAGTGGTGTCAATAAGATGTTACAACATATGAGAAATGTATTGTAGAAATATTATCATTAAAACATTTCTGTGCGGTTTTATGAAACATCCTATAGAGATTTTAAAATAGAAAAGGGGAAGATCTTTTATATAAAACCAGAAGTGAACCAAGATGGTTTTAATAATAAAAATTATGATTTTTAAATATAATGGTGTCTTAAAATAGAGGATAGAGTGAACTTCAAGTCAGGTAAGAATTCAAGAAGTTCCCTTAAAACGAGTGTACTTATTGGGAAGTATCGAGGAGGAATTCATTTAAAAGCATGTATATACCCAAAAGAGAATGACAAATGGATCATGGAACATGATTATGGATTATATAAACATAATTTAGGAGTTTCAAATAAAAATAAAAGAAAACTACATTTTGGAAAAAAAGAAAGATAGAGTAACCCGAAGGAATAAAGGAAGTTCAGGTAGAATCCATTACGGTTTATCGGCATGGTATCGAGTGTAACTAAGAGAGCTTGATGAGAAATGTAAGGGGGTTATCTTCACTTATAAAACATTACGGGAGTATGGTGGAGGTGATAAAACATACCCCATCACTTTTTATTACACAAAAAAGTCATATCATAGAGAACAATCTGGATTAAGAGTGAAAAAGAGAGGATCCCTTACCTTAAATCCGTCAGTGTTCTCCACTTGTTATTAAAGACCTGAATAAAAAAAATTAGGCTTATTAATTAATAAATCCAGAACCTTTTATATATTTAATTTATTTATTTTAACCCTTTTTAGGTCATACAAATCCTTTTTTATTAGTCATAAGGTTCAATTTCATTGTTCGAACTCGTTTGTTTACTTTTCTTTAAAAGATCGGTTCACTTATATTCAAGTTTGGATTATAAGTAAGATGAAAGTGGTTGTCCAGAATTGAAGTTATATTATTTATTTCACATACAAGAGATTCCATGTTTTTAATTTTAATTAGTTTACTTATAGTGAAGTCAAATTATTATATATATAACCTTAGTGATAACCGTTTTTTTATCGGTGTATTTGATTACAAAGAACATGTTTTGATTTATAACATAATACCATTTTTACAAAAGGATTACAGAACCAAAAATAGGATATATTACATATATAATAATATTTTTTAACCATAACACAAATGGTTGCATGACCAAAATTAAAAATAATAATATAAATTAATAAACTGTTGTCCTTGAATGTGCTAAATTAGCACATCTCAAATGGTGCTTTCATTTATTTCAAATAAAAAGGTGGGGAAAGGATAAAAGATAATAAAATATACCCTTATCATGAAACAATTCTCGTACATGTATGTTACTAGATTTATCATACTTTTATGGTGAAGGGAGGTGAGGAAAGAAATTAAAAAGAAAAACTTAAACGAAAAGAAATAATTGGGAAGAGGAATTTAACTCTTGAGACTTCCTCCTTTGAAAACCTCTTAAGGGGGGAGGTTTTGGTATTTGAAAGAGTCTAGGAGCTTTAGGACGTGGGGGAGGATCTTGGGGAGAGATTTGGGCCGAATATTGGCAATGCACTAGGCTTGAGAGGAGTGAAGAGAAGGGGGAGGGAAGGGGGGTTTTATAGTGGAGGAGAGGAGGGATTTCATAATATTATAATCATTAATTTATTATTTCTTCACAAGACGTAGAATTGTAAGTATTCCATAACCAAGAAGAGTAATTTTATCATGTGATCCTGAACCTAGTGGGCTTACATCAGCATAACATCATCAATTACTCAATAAATCCCTTATTTATCATTTATTTTAAATTATCGTATTTTACTATTCATAAAAAATTCAAGTATTTCAGAAAAATCCCAAAAATTCACGCTAACCATTTTTCAACATGTAGAATCCAAAAATGAAGTCTATTTTTCAAAAATAAATTTATAAATATGATTATTTTAAAATTTAATTAAAATAATAATTTATTATCAAAACCAGTTTTAAAAAATTCATTAACATATTCTAAAATATAGGTATATCGTACTTCCAACTTGAATATTATTTTTATACTACCATAGGTGAGGATACTATTTATTATGGTATATCACTATTCATAATGGTATGTTATTATTCATTAGGTTAGGTTACTATTCACCAAAAATTATGTTTTTCTTATCAGACTCCAAATAACTTACTGATTACAACCGTGTATGCCGGATTTTCGAAATTCCAAACACAGAAGTGTCAAACTTTTTTTTAAAGGTCACTTAGCACATATTAGTTTATTATGTTGTTTTTTAATGTGATTTTCTAACATACTTATGAGAAGGGAATTTCCATTGAAAATCATTGGTTCTTTACATTCTTCCCCCCTTATGAAATTTCTCCCATGAAATTTCATTTTACATTCTAAGACAAAAAAAGGTGTGGGTACTTTTCCTTCATTTCCTCCTCTAGTTCCCATGTATCCTCTTCGTACTTATGATTTCTCCATAGTACCTTGACCAGATGAGTAGTCTTGTTGTGTAGAACATTATCTCTATGATCCAAGATCTTCATTGGCTGCTCCTCATAAGAGAGATCATCCTTTAAATGTAACACCCCTGAAGATAGTACATGTGAAGGGTCTGGTAAGTACTTCCTTAAGAGGGATACATGAAAGACATCATGGAATTTTGACATGGTAGGTGGAAGTGCCAGTCGATAGGCCACAGCTCCGACTCGATCAAGGATCTCAAAGGGGCCGATGTACTAGGGACTTGACTTCCCATTCTTCCCAAACCTCATGACCTTTTCCAGGGGGATATGTGTAGAAATGCCATGTCTCCAACTTTGAACTCAAGGTCTCGTCTACGATTATCTCTATAACTCTTCTATCGAATTTGGGCTGCCTTGATATGTTGCTGAATGGTTTTCACCTTTTCCACCATTTCTTAGACCATTTCAGGTCCTAGCCGCTTACACTCACCGACTTCATCCCAACAAGCCGGTGTTCTGCACCTTTTTCCATAAATGTATTTTTATGGTTCTATCTAGATGCTCGAGTGGAAGCTACTGTTGTGAGAGAATTAAACTAGTGGAAGATGTTGGTCTCATCCTCCTTTTATTTCCATAGAACATTCTCTCAACATGTCTTCCAATGTCTAAATAGTTCGCTCAGATTGGCCATCAGTTTGAGGATGATAGGTCGTACTGAAGTTCAGTTCAGTTCATAGAGCTTGCTGGAGACTTGTCCAGAACGTTGAGGTGAACCTCAGATCATGATCGGATACAATAGATAGTGTTACTCCATGAATACTTACCACTTCTTTGTTGTAAATCCGTGCAATTTAATCCAATGAGAAGTCCTATCGAACCATGATAAAGTGATTTGTCTTCGTAAGACGATCCATAACGACCCATATAGCATTGTTTGATCTAGATGTATTTGGAAGTCCAGTGAAAAAGTCCATGGTAATGTTCTCCCACATCCATGCTTGTATGGGTAGTGGTTGCATCATACCCTGAGACTTTTGTCTCTCAGCATTCACTTGCTGACATATGAGGAACTTTGATGTATATTCGACAATCTCCCTTTTCATATTGTCCCACCAAAAGTTTTGTCGAAGATCTTGATACATCTTTGTGCTCCCTGTGTTGATAGAGAAGTTTGAGCTATGGGAATTATTCAATATCTCCTTCTTTATCTCTAGATCGGATGGTACACATAATCGTATCCCAAATCTTACAACTCCATCTTCATCAATTTTGAAATTATAGGATTTCCCATTTTTAATAGATTCCACCCTTTTCTGAATTCCCACATCTGTTCTTTGAGCATCCTTTATTTTATCCAAGAGGGATGGTTGAACAATCATTTGAGAAAGGATTGGTGATGTTCCTCCCTTAATGATTCCCATTTCCATACTTTGAAAATCTAAGAAGATCGGATCCTTTCCAATTATCATCATTGATAAAGATACAGGATCTTTTCTACTTAGAGCATATGCCAACTTTTCTACCTTACCGGGGTGGTAGTGGATTGAGCAGTCATAATCCATGATGAGCTCTATCCATCTTCGTTTGCACATATTAATCTCTTTCTATGTGAATATATATTTTAGACTTTTTTGGTCAATATATATCTCACATTTTTTCCCATGGAGATAATGCCGCCATATTTTCGACGCAAAGATCATAGCTGCTATCTCCAGATCATGCGTAGGATAGTTTTGCTCATGGATTTTCATATTCCTTGAGGTATAGGCTATCACTTTATCATTTTGCATTAGCACACAGCCTAATCCTTTCTTAGAATCATCACTGTACACAACAAAGAGTTTTCCACTTGAAGGGAGTGTGAGTACTAGCGCAGTGATAAGCCTCTTTTCAACTCCTTAAAACAATCTTCACAATCCTATTTCTAGAAAAACTTTACTACCTTCCATGTCAACTTGGTCATTGGGTTTGACAATCGTGAAATGTTTTTTATGAATCATCGATAGTACCCAGCTTGACCCAAAAAGCTGCAAATCCCCGTTATAGAATTTGGCTTTGACCACTCTTCAATTGACTTCATCTTGGAACGGTCTAAAGATATTACTTTCTTGGTGATAACATGCCCCAAGAATGATACTTACTCTATCCAAAACTCACATTTACTATACTTTTAATAAGACTTATCCCTTCTCAAAGTCTTTAACATAGTTTCCAAATGCTTCTCATGTTCCTCCTTGCTCTTGGAGTATATCATAATATCATCAATAAAGGCTGCCGCAAATTTGTGAAGGTAATCTCTAAAGACTATATTCATTAAATACATGAAATTTTTTGGAGAATTAGTGAGTCCCAAGGGAATTACTATGAACTCATAGTGTCCATACCTCATTTTAAAGGTAGTCTTGGGAATATCTTCCTTCCTCGCCTTTAGTTGGCGATATCCCAACCGAAGGTCCACCTTAGAGAAATATATGGCCCCACAAAGCTGATCGAACAAAATTATCTATCCATGGAATGGGATATGTGTTCTTTATCATGATTTTATTGAGCTCACAATAATCAATATAGAGGCACATTGATCCATCCTTCTTCTTGATGAAGAGGACTAGCACACCCCATAGTAAAGTACGTGGGAGTATAAAACCCTTCTCTATATTCTCTTGTAACTGCTTCTTCAGATCTTCTAGCTCTATGGTTGCCATTCTATAAGTTGTCTTTGAGATTGGCAGAGATCCATGGATAAGTTCAATTGATAACTCAACCTCTCGGTCAAGAGCAAGACCAAGAAACTATTCAGGGAATACATCTGTGTAATCCCTCACGATGGAATGTCTTCAAACATGATTCTATCCTTTGTCCCAATAATTTTAGCTATATATGATTTCTCACAAGGAAGCAGTATCCAAACATGAGATGAAGATTCTAAAGGATACTCACCTTCCTCCTTACACTTGTAAAGAATTGGAAGATGCTTTGGGATATGAAAAGTGATCTCCCTTTCTTGAAAATTGATGTTGGCCTTCTACAAATATATCCAATACATGCCTAAGATGGTGTCAAACTCCACTAAAGGAAGTATGAAATTATTTTCTTGGAGGTTCAGTCCACAAACGTTAACCGGGGTGGAGTTATAAACCATGGATGTAATAATTTCCCCATTCGTTGTTCTCACAAATAACTTTTCCTCCAAATTTTGAGGTGGTGTTTGAATAGTTCTACTAAACATTCAAGATATGATATAATGTGTAGAACCAAAACCAAATAATACATTCACTATTCATTAATGAATAACAAGCATACCTATCACCACATCATTTTATTGCTCCACCTCAGTAGCAGTGATAGCATAATCCCTTCCTTGTTGCCTTGGAGGTTGATGCGGATTGCCTCCGACAACCCTCAGCTTTGGGCAATTATTGGCACAATTCCCAAGCTCCTTGCAGGTGTAACACTACACTACAGGTTGAGTTTTGATCTAAACCTTCCATTTTTTCTTCAACATTAGTGGGATTTTTCATATCCCTTCGGCAGTTTATGGCCATATGACCATAAATTCTGCATTTGAAGCAATTATTGGTTCCCTTGAGAGAGGCACCAAGATGCTTCTTCCCACAATTTTTTCAAAGGGGAATGTGAGGATTCTTTCCATCATGAGATTTTTTTGATGAACTACCCATGTTGTTCTCCATTTTCTACTTCTTGTCACTAGGCCCACGAGACCACTGAGAGTCTCCAATCTCCATGAAAATTTCACTTCATATGCCCCAATGGTATCATCTTCTTTCTGATTGATTCCAAGGAACTATATTTCCATCATGAGACGGAGGGTTCGAGGAAAATATTTGTTGAAAAACATCCTCTTGAATTACTCCCAATCTATGGAATCAATTTCATCCTAGGACATTGTATTCTTGATCAGTTTCCACCACTGATCAGCTTCCCCATCATAATGATAGACCTCCATTACAACTTTATATTCTTCCAAGCACTGGAGAATGGAGAAAATCTTTTCATTTGAGTTAATTCATTGTTCTGCGAGGAGGGGATCAGAAGATCCGCTTAACATGGGAGGCCTTTTCCGCATGAAGGATTCTACAGCAACTTGCTCTTTCCTTGGAGGAGGAGGACGTTCCACCTGATTCAAGTTATTATTCATAACTCGAGCCAACTGAGCAAGTACTTCCATGAAGTTTTGAGCACCCGCTTCCATCACATCAAGAATTTCATTAGGGCAATCATCACATTTCCTATCACATTGGTTTTTGGAACGTGTTCTTTTATTTCCCACCATTTACTAAGAAAAAGTACATATAATTAGAGGTCTTTAATACTTAGCTATTGAGTATAAAAAGGGATATTTGAACATAAAAGTATAAACTTATAAAGAAAAAGTATATCATGACTTATGATTACTTAGGTTTATATCCAGTTTATCCTCGATCTATTTCGTAACTTATATTCTTATGGGATTCTTTTTTTCCCTTAATAATGGTTTTTACTAAGCTTGTGAATATACCAAAGCATATCCCTCGGGAGTGTCATAACCAAGAGTGCAGCAAGGCCAATTTTCGTGCACCAGTTCCCATTCGAGTCTAGTTAAAAGCAGTGTTTTTGAGTTTTACCCCTAGATACATCTGTTCCAAAGCTGCCTCCACCTGCTCGTATCCAGATAGAGATGTATTTTTTTGATAAACCACTTACTCAATACTCACCAAAATCCTGGAATGTTTTCTTATACTTAGTCTCATCCTTTAGGTTCTCACTACGGTGATCTATTACTGATCTCCAAAAATGACTAGACCATCCTCTGATACCAACTATAGCGACTCGAGCCTTTTACATATAACATTTCATGATTTTAATCCTAATTAATCATCATAGTTTAAGACAAGGATCGTTAAGTCTAGTGTCTTGGAAGACATGGTTCATATAGAATAAACATGGAGATAAAAAAACAATTCTTTATTTAATCTCCATAAAGATCTTCGAACATCCTTTTTTCCCTTACATCTGCATAGGGTACCCTGGGGAACACATGAACAAAGGGATGAGCTGAAAATCCCAGTAAGGCAATGAACATAAGGATACATCTTAAGCACATGAGTTACGAGGCATGACACATTGATATCCAAAACATGGAACATATGAAATAATATTATATAATCATGGGATCATATAAACATGGAATCATATAAATGTGGCAGAATCATAAAACATTTCTTTAGTACAAGTCAAGGAAAACTTCCAATCTCATTTCACATTTCAGTACGGGTCAAGGCTAACCGCCAATCCCGTTTAACATCGCACCTCATGAGACTTAACCTTACCCAATGCATTGGAGTGCTATCTGGGTTCACCCATATCAACCTTTTCAAAAATATTCTTTCCACATAAATAATCATACATACTCAATCGTTCATAAACATAAGGATACCCATGGAAGGAATTGGGTACCACAATCATGACATAAATCATAATCAATGGGTGTATCCCGAAAGTGTCCATGTAAAGAAATTAGAAAAAAATGGAAGTTTATAGGGTAAAATAGGATTATAAAATGGTTGTTGGTGTCAAACAGAAGTGACAACATTTGAGAAATGTATTCTATAAACATTAGCATTAAAACATTTATGTGCGGTTTTAAGAAAAATACTATAGAGATTTTAAAATAAAAAAGGGAAAAAATTTATATAAAACCAGAAGTGAACCAAGAAGGTTTTCATAATAAAAATAATTATTGTATAAAGACAATGGTGTCTTAAATAGAGGATAGAGTGAACTTGATGTCAGGTAAGAATTCAAGAAGTTCCCTTAAAACGAGTGTTCTTGTTGGGAAGTATCGAGGAGGGATTCACTTAAAAGCATGTATATACCCCGAAAAGAATGAGATATGGATCTAGGAACATTATTATGGATAATATGAACAGAATTTCATAGTTTTAAATAAAAATAAATTATAACTACATTTTGGAAATAAATAAATATATAGTAACCCAAAGGAATAAGGGAAGTTTAGGTAGAATCCATTACAGTTTATCGGCATGGTATTGGGTGTAACTAAGAGAGCTTGATGAGAGAGGTAAGGGGTTTATCATCACTTATAAAACATTAGGGGAGGATGGGGAGGTGATAGAACATACCCCATCACTTTTTATTACACAAAAAAGGCACATCATAGAGAACAATCTGTATTAAGAGTGAAAAGGAGAGGATCCCTTACCTTAAATCCGTTGGGGTTCTCCACTTGTTATTAAGGACCAGAATAAAAAAATGGATTATTAATTAATAAATAAGGAACCTATTATATATTTAATTTATTTATTATAACCCTTTTTATTTCATTCAAATCCTTTTTGATTAGTTATAAGGTTTAATTTCATTGTTCGGGCTCGTTTGTTTACTTGGCTTTAAATATTAGTTCACTTATATTCAAGTTTGGATAATAAGTAAGATGAAAGTGGTTGTCCAGAATTGAAGGTATATTATTTATTGAAATTATATTAGATTACATGGTTTTAATTTTTAATTTGGTTACTTAGAGTGAAGTCGAATTATTATATATATAACCTTAGTGATAACCGTTTTTTTATTGGTGGATTTGAGTACAAAGAACATGTTATGCTTTATAACGTAATACCATTTGTACAAAAGGATTATAGAACCCAAAATATAATATATTTCATATATAATAATATGGTTCCACCATAACACAAATGGTTTAATGACCAGAATTAATGATAATAATAGAAATTGATAAATCGTTGTCCATGAATGTGCTAAATTAGCACATCTCAAACGGTGCTTTCATTTATTTAAAATAAAAAGGTGGGGAAAAGAGAGAAGATAATGAAATATACCATTATCATGAAAACATTACATTACATGTATGTTACTTGGTTTATCATACTTTTATGGTGAAGGGAGGTGAGGAAAGAAATTAAAAAGAAAGAACATAAAAGAAAAGAAGGAATTGGGAAGAGAAATTTACCTCTGGAGACTTCCTCCTTTGAGAACCTCTTAAGAGGAGAGGTTTTGGTATTATGAAGAGGATACAAGCTTTTGGACATGGTGGAGGAGATTTAGGAGACATTTTTGGAGAATATTGGCACGGAACTAGGCTTGAGAGGAGTGAAGAGAAGCGGGAGTGAAGGGGGGTTTTATAGTGGAGGAGAGGAGGGAATACATAATATTATAATCATTAATTATTATTTCTTCATAGGACTATAAAGACCCGCAAATTTCAAGGAAATTTTTTTCTTAATTTTCTTTGGAATTTTACAAGAGCGCAGCTTCAGACGGCACCTGATTCCGAGGCCCGGTGTGCCCGGAATCAATTTCCGAAGTTTGGCTCGGGTACGTTCAGTGAACGGACGAGCGGGTTTTTCTATCTTTTGAACCGGTGCCCGGAATCGAATTCTGAGGGCACTGATGAAATCGCAGCGCTGGTATTTGCTTAGAAACGCCTCTTCCAGAGTTGCGTTTGCTCAACCGTGGTTTTTAAAATTTTGGGCTTTAAGTCGGAAATAAAATAAAGGTTGTGCGACAACTTTATTTTATTTCACTTAAGCCTCTTGGAAGCCACTTGAACTGAGTTAAAGCGGATAGGGTGCTATCCGGAAATACCCTACCCCTTGGTAGGATATTTGTGAGGTGGGGCCCGCACGAGCCCCGCCGTTTCTTTCGCTATGTAACGCACCCGCGAAAACCCGTCAAAGTAACTGAAAAGTCAACCGGCGCGTTTTCTTTAATTTCTTAACAGACCATTTAATTGGGCGGTTTATTTCGTGAATTAAATGGGCTGTTTCATTCGTTGAATTAATACAACGAATTTAATGGGTCGTTACTTACGCGTTTGTGTTCGTTGGAGAATTAATAAAATAGACCAACGTGTCTATTTTGGAGGATTACTCTTTATTCTCTGGGCCTCCACCCTCCCCGCGAAGAACGCGAAGAACGCGAAGAACGCGAAGAACGCGAAGAACGCCGGAACCAAAATTCGACGACGCACACCGTGATCCGCGACGTCGACAAACTTTTTCCGCGACCTTCTTCTTCTTCGGCGCTTCTTCTTCCGCGGCAAACCTACGATCGGCGGTTAAAGGTGAGAATCGAATCTTCTAAATTCTCCCTTTTTATAATTCGATATCAACGGATTTAAATTAATTAAATCCGTTTGATCTTGATCCGGAGATCGTCGGCGCGACTCCTTCCCGCGGTGCGACGAGCGTCTCTTCCGCGACGATCACCAAATCCGCGACGACCTCTCGTCCGACGACGACGACAAGGTAGGGATTTAATTCTTGATGATTCATTCCCGTGTTTTTATTTCTTTTTGAATAAAGAACAGGCATGAATATTTTCAATTAATTAAAATTGAATTTCCGTTTAAAAGAAAAAGAAGTGAACAATTTTTATCTTGATTAAAAATTGTTGTAGCCCCTTTCTCCCGTTGTTTATGACTAATGCGGAGGGTGCGGGTCTAACGAACAAGACCCGACAACCCTCCGCTGATCCTTTTCGTGTGCGGTTTTGGCAAGCGACGACGAACCGTGCGGCAAGGGTGATCCGTTGATCCCGCAGTGAAGATCGGCCCCCCGGGAGGAGCAACGGCGCAGACGGGAGAGGAATCGGGCCACCGGAGCAACTCCGGCGGCCCGCAAAAGGCGGCGGCAACGCGGGTCGCCGGCGCGGCGGCCGGAGGCGGCGGCGCCCGGCGCGCCGCCGGAGGATCCGCCGCGGCTCGGCCGCGGCGGCGGCGAACCGCCGGACCGCGTCCGCGGTCCGGCCACCCAACACGCGGCCCGCGCGGGCCGCGTTCCACCTAAGCCGCAGGTCAAACCCGCGGCGCCCCTTGACCGCTCGGCCGAGGTCGAGCCGGCCGGTCCGGTCGGCCGGGCCGGGTCGCCCCGGGCCCAGAACCCCCGTTTTCGGGCCCTCTTCGGTCTTTTGCCCATATCTTGGGCCTAGGACCTCCGATTGACGAACCGTCAGTGGCTACGCGATCCTTGGATCGATACGGTCGTTTCGGTATATTACACTCAAGGTTTCGGAAGACTTTGGGTTCGGCCGGGTTGGTTCGTACACGAAACCAACCGGGCCCTCGGAGCGGAAACGCTCATAACTTGAGCTACGGACGTCCGATCGACGTACCGTCAGCTGTGGTAGTTTCCTCTAAGTGAGACAGAACTTTTGGCATACTCCGCCCGAGGATCAGACACAGACGGAGTACGGTCGGGTTTGTTTTGCCCTAAAAACCAACCGGGCCCCTGGGACGAAAATGCCAATAACTCTCAGACTGGGCGTCCGATTGACGCGTCGTCTGTTGCGTTGAAGCCCTGTAGTCGATACGGAACTTTTGGATACATCAACTTCGGACTACGTGTCAGTTGATGTATCAGCCTCTCGGCTCGTGGAGCGGACCCTCCTAAATGAGCTCGCTGTGTGCGGGAACCCTAGCGCTGGCTGTGACTTCGACGACAGAGCAGAGATCCTCCGTGGACTGCGACGACGACAGAGCAGATATCCTTCGTGGACTGCGGCGACGACTGTGTAGAGATCCTCAGTGGACTGCGTCGACTACTTCACTCAGCGATCCTACGTGGATCAGTGCTGCAGATCCTGTGTGGGCCCGATCCTGTGTGGGTCATCTCTTACGGTTCTGTGTGAGCCATTGCTACAGGTCCTGTGTGGGCCCGATCCTGTGTGGGTCATCTCTTACGGTTCTGTGTGAGCCATTGCTACAGGTCCTGTGTGGGCCCGATCCTGTGTGGGTCATTGCCGAGGTTAGTACATATCGATCCTTCGTGGGTCCGACGACTTAGATGGATCAGTGATCATCTTTGACGTCATCTGAAAAAGTATACCTGGTTGAGCTGAATCTTATGTTACTCTCCTTTGTGGATTGTGTTGAACTATCCTATGTGGATTTACTATTTACTATTTACTCTCCCTGGTGGATTTGAGTCTTGCTTTCCTGTGTGGATCGAGTTGACCTTGAGCTCGAGAGCAGAGCTAGAAATGGGGACTTAGGTATATGTATGGGCATATACCTAAGTCGAGTCAGTTGTTTCTTCGCGGTTGCCCCTTTCTTTTGTGCTATATCCTTTGTGGATTTCAGGAGACCTTCGGGGGTCTCGGGGTCCTTACTGAGTAGTTTATACTCACCCCTGCACGGGATATGCCCGCACCTTGTTGTGTTGGATGCAGACGACGGATAGTGCTGATCTCGGTTGGGGCGTGGAGCAGGACGGTACCTGGAGGCGGACCACTGGGCGGGACGTGCTCGGAGCGGACGTGGGACCCGAGGAGCCTGGAGGCTATCTGTACCCACCCTTCAGGTGGGATTGCCAGTGGACGACACGAGGCCGCCGTCTTTTCTTCAGTTGCTGTTCTTTTCTTTTTCAGTTGTACTTTCAGTTGGGCTTGTATTCCGGCCCCCTTTACTTTTCTGCACTTTGTAGTTACTTTCCGCTTGCTGACTATGTGGTGGTTGTTACTTATAAAGGCAATGCCTTCCCTGTTTACCGGGATTTTACGCCTTGGTGCTAGTCGCCAGCCCCTGGCCTATGGAAGGTGGGCTTGGGGTAGTCACGGCAAGGGCCCCGAGGTCGGGTCGTCACAAATTGGTATCAGAGGCGGTCGGTTCTACCGCAGACTCTGATCGTCTTTTCTTCCTATATGAAGCAATAGTGTTTAGTGTATTGAGTGTGGTTATCAGTTCAGGGAGCCCAGTGTTGGTGCGGCGGCCGACGTATCCGTACACCAGGACCCTGACTCCTGATTTCCGACTTAATGCATGAAAACATTTATTGCGTGTGTGTTTCAAGTTTTCTTTGTGATTACTTGTGTCAGCTCACCGGGTATACTGATCTGCTTCATGAAAGTCTCAAGTTTTCCTTGTGATTACTTGTGCCAGCTCACCAGGTATACTGTTCTGACTGTGGTGCTCTTGTTCTCCTTTTCAGGATGGCCCCGGGACGACAACCAGCTAGGGTTCCGAGTGTAGGGCGCGACGGCAGCCCACCGAGCGACGAGGCCTCGGTGCAGGGCCCTTTGCCGGCAGTGGCACCGGCGGTTGCTTTACCCGCCGAGCCACCGATTCTACCAGTACCAGACGCTGACGATGCACGTCGCCTCAGGGCACTGCATGAGTTTCAGAGCCAGCGACCGCCCAGGTTTCGCGGTGAGGCGGACCCCCAGGCCGCCGAGGACTGGCTAGAGGCGGTGGTACGGATCTTTAGGCTAGTGAGGACACCAGCGGATCTCATGGTGATTCTCGCGGTGAGCCTCCTGCAGGCGGCGGCAGGACGATGGTGGAGCTTGATGCTCCAGGTTCATGATGAGGCATCCTTGCTCTGGACGGACTTCGAGAGCCTCTTCCGCTCTGAGTTAGTCCCGGCCACCCTCCGAGCGGTGCGCATCCAGGAGCTTATCCAGCTGCGCCAGGGCAGCATGACGGTCGCTCAGTACGCGGCGAGGTTCACTGACCTATCTCGCTACTCGACCGACATGGTACGGGACCCCTTCTTCCGGGCCCGGACCTTCGAGCAGGGCTTGCGGCAGGAGATTCGGGCGTCGCTGATCTCCCTCAGCATTCCGACCCAGGCGGGAGTACTGGAGCGAGCCCTCCTGATCGAGAGCTTCCTGGCAGAGCCTTCTTCAGCGGCGAGACCTAGCGCAGGGCGGCAGGTAGCTGAGTCTTCGGCAGCAGGTAGCCGACAGATAACTCTCGGGTCCAGGCAGACCAGACCCCCACGCAGACGGCCTCAGGACACCGGCTCAGCAGTGCGGGGCACACAACAGAGTGCCAGCCTTCCGAGAGGCAGGCTGTGCTACTCCTGCGGCGGGCAGGGTCACATGGCTCGTGACTGCCCGACTCGCCGATCAGAGGAGCAGCAGACAGTGGAGGGGCCACCCAGGCAGAGGCAGAGGGTCGACCGTGGCGGTCCGCAGGGAGGAGGCGGACGAGGCAGAGGAGCTGGCCGAGCAGCGGGTGGTGGGCGACGCTTCCAGGCTCTACCCCCACCACCACCAGGAGGGCCACCTCGACCACAGGGAGTTGGTGGGCAGGGACAGGCCCAGCTCCAGGAAGTGGAGGCCTACGACCCCGACATGCCAGAGATGATTCGAGGTACGATCTGTATCTATTCCACCCTTGCTGCAGTACTTATAGACACAGGAGCGAGTCACTCTTTCATAGCCTCTGCCCTTGTTCGGAGCTCGGAGATTCCGACTGAGCCATTGGCTCGATCCTTACGGCTAGAGACTCCTACGGGAGCAGACTCGACGATTACGCACTGGTGCCGGCAGTGTGAGCTTACTCTAGGAGGTGAGAGCTTCGACTGGGATCTCCTTGTAGCGGCGTCGAGGCCTTACGACGTCATCTTGGGCATGGATTGGCTATCCACGGTTCATGCCCAGATCGACTGTTTTAGGCGCAAGGTGCGATGTGTTCGCACCGACGGGAGCAGGTTTACCTTCACCGGCGAGAAGGGAACCTTTGCAGCACAGGATGGACTTCCGCGGAGGAGAGTGCAGCCCATCTCTCATCAGTTGGCTAGCCTCATCCTAGGAGCAGTGGACGTGCGGAGTCCAGTTTTTCCTACAGTGGTGGACCAGTACGTGGACGTCTTTCCCGACGACGTTCCAGGGCTACCTCCTCGTAGAGAGGCAGACTTTTACATCGACTTGTGCCCCGGGACAGCCCCGATATCTACTCCAGCATATCGGATGGCCCCCGCCGAGCTTCGAGAGCTGCGGGTACAGTTGGCGGACTTGCAGAGCAAGGGGTTTATCCGACCCAGTGTTTCACCCTGGGCTTCCCCGATATTGTTCGCCAAGAAGGAGGACGGGAGCTTGCGACTGTGTGTCGACTATCGTCGCCTGAACCAGGTGACAGTGAGGAACAAGTATCCGCTTCCACGGATTGATGACCTCTTCGATCAGCACAAGGGAGTGCGGTGGTTCTCGAAGATAGACCTCCGGTCAGGCTATCATCAGCTTAGAGTTCAAGACGAGGAAGTGCATAAGACGGCCTTCAGGTGTCGGTATGGCCATTATGAGTTCTTGGTTATGCCGTTCGGCGTAACCAATGCTCCAGCAGTGTTCATGAGCCTCATGAACAGGATCTTCCAGCCATACCTCGACCGATTTGCCGCGGTCTTCATTGACGACATTTTGGTATACTCGACGACTGAGGAGGAGCATGCCTACCACCTGCGAGTTGTGCTAGACACACTCCGAGATCACCAGCTTTATGGCAAGCTCTCAAAGTGCCAGTTCTGGTTACGTGAGGTCCACTTCTTGGGGCACTTCATCTCTGAGGTGGGAGTTGCAGTGGATCCCGCGAAGATCGAGGCAGTGCTAGCTTGGGATCCACCTAGGAGCGTGACGGAGGTGCGGAGCTTCTTGGGCCTAGCCGGATACTATCGGAGATTTGTGCCAGACTTGTCCAGAGTTGCGGCACCACTCTCAGCCTTGACCAAGAAGGGGAAACTCTTTGTGTGGTCAGACAGATGTCAGCAGAGCTTCCAGGAGCTGAGACTGAGATTGACCAGCGCACCTATCTTGAGGTTGCCTGAGGAGGGAGTTGGATACGTAGTTTACTGCGATGCATCAGGGACTGGACTCGGGTGCGTCCTGATGCAGGAGCGGGCTGTGATCGCCTACGGATCACGTCAGTTGAGGCCGCATGAGCAGAACTACGCCACTCATGACCTGGAGTTAGCAGCAGTGGTCTTCGCTCTGAAGACTTGGCGGCACTATCTGATGGGCGAGCGCTTCACAGTCTTTTCTGACCACCAGAGTCTCAGGTATATCTTCTCTCAGAAGGACCTGAACCTGAGACAGCGGAGATGGCTTGAGTTCCTCCAGGACTATGACTTTGAGATAGTCTATACTCCTGGGAAGGGGAACGTGGTAGCCGATGCCCTCAGCAGGAGGACGGGAATTCAACTACTTGAGGAGGCGACAGAGCAGCTAGCCTCCTTACAGATATCCTTCGTGGATAGAGACGGAGCAGCCTTTCTTCAGTCTCTCACAGTCTCTCCTCTACTTCTACAGCGGGTCAGAGAGGCTCAGTGTGGGGACGCTGACTGTGAGACCCAGCGTGCACTGATATCCTCAGGTCAGGCGCCTGATGGCTTCTCCCTTGGAGCAGAGCACGACATCCTTTTCAGAGGACGTACCTTCGTACCAGTCGCTTTACGAGAGGAGGTGCTGAGAGAGTTTCACACTTCTCCCTTGGCGGTGCATCCCGGAGTGGCGAAGATGTACCAGGATCTCAGACGACAGCACTGGTGGCCGGGCATGAAGAAATTTGTGGCAGAGTTCGTTTCACGATGCCTCACCTGCCAGCAGGTGAAGGCAGAGCATCAGGTACCAGCAGGCTTGGTACAGCCCTTGGAGGTCCCGGAGTGGAAGTGGGACGGCATATCTATGGAATTCGTGACTGGACTTCCACGCACTTCCAGAGGTCACGACTCCATTTGGGTGATTGTCGACCGACTCACCAAGTCGGCACACTTCTTACCCATCAGAGAGCAGGGATCAGTGGAGAGCTTGGGACGTCTTTACGTCCAGGAGATCGTATGGCTTCACGGTGTGCCATCGTCTATCGTCTCCGATCGAGATGCTCGTTTCACTTCCCGGCATTGGAAGGGGTTGCAGGAGGCGTTCGGGACGTGGTTCCATCTGAGCACAGCCTTCCACCCTCAGACGGATGGTCAGACTGAGAGGACCATACAGACACTCGAGGACATGCTCCATGCATGTGTTCTCGACTTTGGTCGCAGCTGGGAGGACCACCTACCCTTGGTGGAGTTCGCGTACAACAACAGCTACCACTCCACCATCGGGATGGCACCATACGAGGCGTTGTACGGCAGACCCTGCAGATCACCGTTGTGCTGGACAGACCCTGGGGAGTCAGCACTCGTGGGACCAGAGATGGTCCGAGCCACGACAGAGAAGGTCCAGATCATCCAGGAGAGGATGAGGACAGCTCAGAGCCGACAGAAGTCATATGCTGACAGGAGGCGGAGGCCACTAGAGTTCGAGGATGGCGACCACATATTTTTGCGTGTCTCACCTCGACGTGGTTTACGGAGATTTGGCCGAGGCGGCAAGTTATCTCCACGCTTCATCGGGCCTTTCCAGGTCCTCAGCAGGATAGGAGAGGTGGCTTATCGCCTGGCTCTACCACCTCAGTTGCACCGGGTGCACGACGTCTTCCACGTGTCTCAGCTGAGGAGATACATGCACGACCCGACGCACATCATCGACTTTGGGGAGCTGGACGTGGACAATGGGGTGACTTTTGCGGAGGTCCCAGTGGAGATCGAGGATCGACAGGAGCGGGTCCTACGTGGGTGGTCGATTCCTCTTGTGCGCGTCAGATGGCAGCACGGGAACCTCCAGGAGAGCACTTGGGAGCGGGAGGCTCAGATGCGTGCTCAGTACCCCCATTTGTTCCCCTAGTTTTTGATGTATCTTTACGGGGACGTAAATCCCTGAGGTGGGAGTAATGTAAAGACCCTCAAATTTCAAGGAAATATTTTTCTTAATTTTCTTTGGAATTTTACAAGAGCGCTGCTTCAGACGACACCTGATTCCGAGGCCCGGTGTGCCCGGAATCAATTTCCGAAGTTTGGCTCGGGTACGTTCAGTGAACGGACGAGCGGGTTTTTCTATCTTTTGAACGGGTTCCCGGAATCGAATTCTGAGGGCACCGATGAAATCGCAGCGCAGGTATTTGCTTAGAAACGCCTCTTATAGAGTTGCGTTTTCTCAACCGTGGTTTTTAAAATTTTGGGCTTTAAGTCGGAAATAAAATAAAGGTTGTGCGACAACTTTATTTTATTTCACTTAAGCCTCTTGGAAGCCACTTGAACTGAGTTAAAGCGGATAGGGTGCTATCCGGAAATACCCTACCCCTCGGTAGGATATTTGTGAGGTGGGGCCCGCACGAGCCCCGCCGTTTCTTTCGCTAAGTAACGCACCCGCGAAAACCCGTCAAAGTAACTGAAAAGTCAACCGGCGCGTTTTCTTTAATTTCTTAACAGACCATTTAATTGGGCGGTTTATTTCATGAATTAAATGGGTTGTTTCATTCGTTGAATTAATTCAACGAATTTAATGGGTCGTTACTTACGCATTTGCGTTCGTTGGCGAATTAATAAAATAGACCAACGTGTCTATTTTGGAGGATTACTCTTTATTCTCTGGGCCTCCACCCTCCCCGCGAAGAACGCGAAGAACGCGAAGAACGCGAAGAACGCCGGAACCAAAATTCGACGACGCACACCGTGATCCGCGACGTCGACAAACTTTTTCCGCGACCTTCTTCTTCTTCGGCGCTTCTTCGTCCGCGGCAAACCTACGATCGGCGGTTAAAGGTGAGAATCGAATCTTCTAAATTCTCCCTTTTTATAATTCGATATCAACGGATTTAAATTAATTAAATCCGTTTGATCTTGATCCGGAGATCGTCGGCGCGACTCCTTCCCGCGGTGCGACGAGCGTCTCTTCCGCGACGATCACCAAATCCGCGATGACCTCTCGTCCGACGACGACGACAAGGTAGGGATTTAATTCTTGATGATTCATTCCCATGTTTTTATTTCTTTTTGAATAAAGAACTGGCATGAATATTTTCAATTAATTAAAATTGAATTGCCGTTTAAAATAAAAAGAAGTGAACAATTTTTATCTTGATTAAAAAATTTTGTAGCCCCTTTCTCCCGTTGTTTATGACTAACGCGGAGGGTGCGGGTCTAACGAACAAGACCCGACAACCCTCCGCTGATCCTTTTCGTGTGCGGTTTTGGAAAGCGACGACGAACCGTGCGGCAAGGGCGATCCGTTGATCCCGCAGTGAAGATCGGCCCCCGGGAGGAGCAACGGCGCAGACGGGAGAGGAATCGGGCCACCAGAGCAACTCCGGCGGGCCGCCGGCGCGGCGGCGCCGGCGACCGGAGGCGGCGGCGCCCGGCGCGCCGCCGGAGGATCCGCCGCGGCTCGGCCGCGGCGGCGGCGAACCTCCGGACCGCTTCTGCGGTCCGGCCACCCAATACGCGGCCCGCGCGGGCCGCGTTCCACCTAAGCCGTGGGTCAAACCCGCGACGCCCCTTGGCCGCTCGGCCGAGGTCGAGCTGGCCGGTCCGGTCGGCCGGGCCGCGCCCAGGCCGGGTCGGGTCGACCCGGTTCGGCCGACCCCCAGGGGGGGGGGGGTTCGGGCCGTGTCGCCCCGGGCCCAGAACCCCCGTTTTCGGGCTCTTTTCAGTCTTTTTCCCATATCTTGGGCCTAGGACCTCCGATTGACGAACCGTCAGCGGCTACGCGATCCTTGGATCGATACGGTCGTTTCGGTATATTACACTCAAGGTTTCGGAAGACTTTGGGTTCGGCCGGGTTGGTTCGTACACGAAACCAACCGGGCCCTCGGAGCGGAAACGCTCATAACTTGAGCTACGGACGTCCGATCGACGTACCGTCAGCTGTGGTAGTTTCCTCTAAGTGAGATGGAACTTTTGGTATACTCCGCCCGAGGATCGGACACAGGCGGAGTACGGTCGGGTTGGTTTTTCCCTAAAAACCAACCGGGCCCCTGGGACGAAAATGCCAATAACTCTCAGACCGGGCGTCCGATTGACGCGCCGTCTGTTGCGTTGAGATCCTGTTGTCGATACGGAACTTTTGGATACATCAACTTCGGACTACATGTCAGTTGATGTATCAGCCTCTCGGCTCGTGGAGCGGACCCTCCTAAACGAGCTCGCTGTGTGCGGGAACCCTAGCGCTGGCTGTGACTTCGACGACAGAGCAGAGATCCTCCTTGGACTGCGACGACGACAGAGCAGAGATCCTTCGTGGACTGCGGCGACGACTGTGCAGAGATCCTCAGTGGACTGCGTCGACTACTACACTCAGTGATCTTACGTGGATCAGTGCTGCAGATCCTGTGTGGGCCTGATCCTGTGTGGGTCATCTCTTACGGTTCTGTGTGAGCCATTGCTACAGGTCCTGTGTGGGCCCGATCCTGTGTGGGTCATTGCCGAGGTTAGTACCTATCGATCCTTCGTGGGTCCGATGACTTAGATGGATCAGTGATCATCTTTGACGTCATCTGAAAAAGTATACCTGGTTGAGCTGAATCTTATGTTACTCTCCTTTGTGGATTGTGTTGAACTATCCTATGTGGATTTACTATTTACTATTTACTCTCCCTGGTGGATTTGAGTCTTGCTTTCCTGTGTGGATCGAGTTGACCTTGAGCTCGAGAGCAGAGCTAGAAATGGGGACTTAGGTATATGTATGGGCATATACCTAAGTCGAGTCAGTTGTTTCTTCGTGGTTGCCCCTTTCTTTTGTGCTATATCCTTTGTGGATTTCGGGAGACCTTCGGGGGTCTCGGGGTCCTTACTGAGTAGTTTATACTCACCCCTGCACGGGCTATGCCCGCACCTTGTTGTGTTGGATGCAGACGACGGACAGCGCTGATCTCGGTTGGGGCGTGGAGCAGGACGGTACCTGGAGGCGGACCACTGGGCGGGACGTGCTTGGAGCGGACGTGGGACCCGAGGAGCCTGGAGGCTATCTGTACCCACCCTTCAGGTGGGATTGCCAGTGGACGACACGAGGCCGCCGTCTTTTCTTCAGTTGCTGTTCTTTTCCTTTTCAGTTGTACTTTCAGTTGGGCTTGTATTCCGGCCCCCTTTACTTTTCTGCACTTTGTAGTTACTTTCCGCTTGCTGACTCTGTGGTGGTTGTTACTTATAAAGGCAATGCCTTCCCTGTTTACCGGGATTTTACGCCTTGGTGCTAGTCGCCAGCCCCTGGCCTATGGAAGGTGGGCTTGGGGTAGTCACGGCACGGGCCCCGAGGTCGGGTCGTGACAAGGACAATGAATAGTAAGTATTTCATGACTAAGAATTGTAATTTTACCATGTGATCCCAAAATAAGTGGGCTTACATCAGTAGAACATCATCAATGACTCAATAAATCCTTTATTTATCATTTATTGTAAATTATCATATTTGACTATTCTTCAAAAATTCAAGTATTTTAGAAAAATCCCAAAAATTCACCCTAACCATTTTTCGACGTTTAGAAGCCAAAAATGAAGTCCATTTTTCAAAAATAAATTTCTAAATATGATTATTTTATTATTTAATTAAATGAATAATTTATTATCAAAACCAGTTTTAAAACATTTAACAACTTCTTCTAAAATATAGGTATATCATACTTCCAACTTGAATATTTTTTTTATACTACCATAGGTGAGGATACTATTCATTATGGTGTATCACTATTCATAATGGTATGTTAATATTCATTAGGTTATGTAACTATTCACAGAAAATTATGTTTTTCTTATCGGACTCCAAATAACTTACTGATTACAACCATGTATGCCGGATTTTCGAAATTCCAAACACAGAAGTGTCAAACTTATGTTTAAAGGTAAATTAGCACCTATTAGTTAATTATGTTGTGTTTTCATGTGATTTTATGACATAATTATGATAAGTGAATTTCCATTGAAAAACATTAGGTCATTACAGGTTTGATATGTTCCCCATCCATGGTGATTATAGAGTATGATCTATTGGAATATACCTTATGGATAGACTAAGGACCTTCCCACTTGGGTTAAAACTTTAGTGGTTTTTTCCTAGGTACCATTGGTGTTCTAAAAACCATCAACATTTCACCCTAAATAAAGGGGCGTAGGTGGACCTTCACATTGAATGCTTGTGAACCCAATTTTGGTGTATTTCTATGTTTTGAAATGCCTAAAGAATATTCTTTACAAGATCTTCAAACTCAAATAGGTGGACTTCCTCCATTCTATCTAGAGTATTATAGTTATAAAAATCTATTAATAGTGATGAAAATTAACCCTCAAAATGTAAAACTACCTACGTTTCATACACCAGGGGTAACGGGGTTGACTGAGCCAAATTTTGAGTTGTCATCTAATAGGACCTAATGGAATTATAGAGTTTATCTATCCAAATACTATTATTCTAGCCCGAAATATTCAATTTTATGTTATAGGGGGGGGGGTTTCTTAATGTCATGATTTACCCATAAACATTTTCATTGTAGTGGGAGGTATGGTTTGACTGATTTTTTTACTTGAAAGAAACTTTCGTCAACTCAACAGCACAAAAAATATTGTCATTGTGTATTAGAATTGTCTGAGGAACCCCAAATCGATGAATTATGTGAGTTCTTACAAATATGATAATGAACATGGTTTTAAAATCTTTTATGGAAACATGTTATTCCAACTTTGAGTAGAATTATATTGTATTCAAAATGAACCAAAATTTTCAAGCCATCACCAGAAGATAATGATGTACAACATTGAGTCCCCAAACTGAAAAGGGAATATAATATACTATGGTGTGGAGAAGATCTGGAAGTTGACGCACATATTTGGCAATAATATGACATGAATGACACCTCTTGGATAACTAAATGCATTCATGAACCATGTTGGGCCATAAGTAACCCAACCTAAAAATTTTGGAGGGATATCATCAATCTTATTTGATGGGTGTGATAGGATCTAGCATGGACATCCTTCATATCCTATGGTATATCATCTCCTTGTATGAAATAAATAATAATTACTTGAAACACTCACTAGTATAGGATTTTATCAATTATAGGGCCACTCTAGAGGATGACCTTTGAAGGACACTGGAATATTTAATCACTTTTGGTTCATCATAGTGGGGGGTTTCCATATTGGAGATAATTCATGAAGTGAATCATCCTGTCATGCATTTACTTTCTTGCGGGGGAATTTGAGAGGCTTGAAAAATAATCATAGTAATACAGTTGGTATACCTATTGCTTTTCATCATCTTCGGAAGCAGAGGTGAAGATGGCCCTTCGATGTTCCAAATGAATTATTTGTTCATATTGATAAGGTTCTACAAGGGTCTTGAATATGATTTTCAAAGTGTTATCTCATCCATTCAATTATCTTGATGTGTCACTTTTTTATGGGAAGGGAATTATCCCATTAGATAATTATTTCATTCTAACAGGTGCACAAACTCTTTCCTTCTGACGAGGTGGTCACCCTAAATATACATGATGACAATACTAGGGTCTCCTTCACATGTAGATAGGAGATATCAATATAATTGGAAAGTTAGATACCAATTATGGGTGCCTAGTACTCTTCCTCATTGTTATTCCATTCCTATGATAATAGCAATGATGATGGTTGGATGGCTTATGTCAGAGTGATGAAGACAATTCCTAGGATCACTCTATTGAGCTTGGATTTGTTGAGCCTTCTGCTGATCAGACTCCAAGATTCCCGATTGAAATGTATCTATGAACATGGAACATCTTGATCCACTAATAGAATTGCTTCATATAAGAAATATATATCCATGGGTAGTTACTCAAGGGTTGGATCTGTAGTTAATAATTCTTCAAATGCTTAACCCATAACATATTTCTATGGGAAAAACCTGAGTTTGAATTATTTTAGGACTATCACATAGCATGATAATCTAGATTTTAGCATGGGGTGACTAAATATTTACTTTAGTGATTCAACTCATGAAAAAAAATTTATATCATGGTACTACAAATAATGTCACAACTTCAACACTTTGAAGACCAGTGTGAGGCGACACTTTATGATGGGTGGTATTTGGCCTTAATTTCAAGGATAAATCAACTGAGATAATATAACATTTTATCTCTTCCCACATTTTCATTATAGGATAGAAGGTCACCAAGGCGTCATTCTAGATTGGTCACATTATTAAAGATACCCATTCCTGTAATGAGTTGTGTCCGAACTAGATTCCATATAATATAATACTTAATATCTTCAAACGTAGTCTATAAGTCTTAATCCCACTGGTAAATGGAACCATTTTTCATTATCCTTGAAAATGGATTACAATTACCATCCATATTCGTAATAAATCAATGAATATATCCTAAGTGGACATGGAGGCCTCATAGCTCATATAGGATGCACAGGGAAGGAATTTTGGTTGATGGAATTGGTTTTATCAGAATCAATATCAATACCTATGTATCTGAAAATTAATCCATGAAAATTTGTAGAGTTAGAAATGAATGCAAGATTTAAAGGGTTCATTTTCATGTGGTGGTAATAGGGGAAGTTGAACACTTTCTCAAGATCTTTCAGATGGTCCTAGCGCTGGCATGATTTGGCCACTAGATCATCCACGTAACATTCCACCAACATCTCGAGGAACTATTTAAAGATAAAATGCATGGAATAATGGTAAGTCACTCCAAAAAATTTAATACTAAAGGAATCACCTAGAAAAACACTAGGATTACCTAAAGGAAGAAGACTCCTCATATTTAGGGTCCATATCGATCTTATTGTACCTGAAATATTTTTCCATGATAGAGAGGTATTAGAACCCAGCCTCAAAATCAATCATCAAATCTATCCTTGGAAAGGAAAATTAATCCATTGAAAATGGTTTTTTAGGGATCTAAATTCAAGGAAGACTCAGATATTCTCCGTTATTCATACTGAATGGAATAATTTTAACTAAAAAATTGGAATATTGTACCCCTCTAACAATGTTTTCCTTAAGGTTCTTCTCAACATCATCCTTATGAATGGCACTGTGAGAGGGTTGCATTTTTCTAGGGGGTTCTTTGAACTCGTGTTGATCGATTAGGAGTCCAAGGTGATGAATGAAAATCTAAGTTTCAAGCCCTAAAATCCTATCATAGATCTAGGAAAACAAATTTTGGTGCTACTTCAGGATATCCACATACAATCATTGTTCCTCCAGTGACATGGTTGCACAAATCATTGTCATCCTTGGGTATTCCTCATTACCAAGGTTCTCCTAAGTCAGCTCATCAATAGTGGTAGAGAAACCATATTAAAATTCAAAGGGGATCATCTAAATCCTCTTCATCATCTAAGATATGAGGATTATGGATATGAAGTAGCTCCCCTAAAACTAAAAACACTAATACAGCATTGGAACCCAATATGATTGGAGAATAGTCTTCAATAAGGAACTACTGCTCCATAGAGACTGTAGTGACAATGATTGGTGATCCAATACCATGAAATTTATGACCATAATCTCCACTCTTGATATCATATCAATGATTATGGATTAACTTCTGCGATTTATCCTTTCTTTTTGGAAAATGAGGGAATGTTGTGGATCAGTTTCCATGGGGAGAACTTCTTGAATATTTAAATGTATTGGGTATTCCAATATTTTTCGAGACAAACTAGTGTAGGAGTACAAGTTAATATGTGAGCGCTTATACTTTTTGGTGACTATGAAACAACCTCCTAGGTCTAGTGTTGAGGTTATAAACTAATGAATTGTGAATTGGGTGATCAAATATACCCTTCTGGTAATACCAAGTATATGTAATGAAAACCATCTTATTGTTTGGAAAATTGTTTCACTTGACCTTTTCAGTTTGTATTTTTTTTCCCTTCCTTTTTAGTACCCAACATCGACATAATGAGCCTCACAAGAGTAAAAGGGGGGATGTGTCACCCTGGAGTACCCCAATTCATCCTTCAAGGGAGTAGTTTAGAGACATGTTGTATGAAGAGGGGACTACTATATATAATTGAATTTTGGTCCTTCCCAATAACATGTTGTAGGCAGTGTCTTATGAGACTAAAATAAATTAATTTCCTTTTATTATGCCTCTAAACAGAGTCTATAGCTGAATCTTTCTATGTAGATTATACTCACACTTATCATACCCCTAAATAATCAAGTTAGAGGAAGTCAAATATTCTTATATAATATCATTTTTTAGGAGATTATAGTTGTAGATGAGGTTGATCAAGGAGATAGTATCCATGAAGAAATGGATTATTACTATTCCATTTAACTGGCATGTAACATATAGCAGAAATATGTTCCCCTGAATGTTAACAAACTAATATTCTTTAAGAAATGAGACGATGGCCCAATATTTCTCCCATTTAGAATCTTCTTCATAATATGACTCAACTGTAACTACCTCAGTCTCAAACCAAAGAGGTTACTTCAAATCTTCAATGAGGTTTTAATGCATTTCCTTTGAAAAGAGGAGATCCTCATGAATCGATATCCTTGTGGGTATGCCAGTGAGGTGCTTCAACACACTATATTTCTGGTTGAGGGGATGTTTTTTCTAATAGATGATTGTTCTTTAGAAAGGAGCATATCAGGAACTATTGGCTGAGTTGTTGGGGCCTAGCTAGTGCTTGATATATTAAACTGTTTGTTATCTGTATTTCTCTGAACACTTAATAGCTGGGAACCAAACAGCTAAGGTCAGTCCTTGGTTGTGTGAAGATGATCATATCATGGTCACATATGAGTATTATGGTAAAATAATATAGTCATATATAGATTCATACCAAACAGAGTGGATTGGGAGATTTTTTCTTCCTAATCCAATTGTGAGGCATGCTCCCTAGTTTCAGTAGCATTAACATCCTAGTTTGAAGTTTTGACATAGAGATTATATCTTCTAGAATGTCCTCTACCACTCATTTGATAGTGTTGGGAAAACGTTCTTAAGGGTTTAGCATAGTTTTCCTCATCATTAATTATTGTATAGTGATCCAAATGATTAACATCATTCAAGGAGGTGTATTCTTTCTCCTCGTTAGTGTAATAGTCCAAGGATGGAGGGAATATGGGCATATCTCCTAACTCGGGAAGCATGAATTCTCTAAGGTTATAGTCTATTTTTGGCACTAGTAGGGGGGTCAAATTACTCTTGTTTTTTGAGAGAATTATTTTTATAGATTTGGAGGGTTGTGATGGAGATACTGAAGCAGAAGATGAAGGAGGTGCACTAACCGAGGTAGTTTCTAGTTTTCTCAAGTGGGCATGAATAATGCCATTGGAATGAGTGTGTGCCTTAAAATTCAACCATCCTATTACTTCATCATTCCATCATTGGGTGCCTATTTCCACTCACTGTAGTCTTCTCTATCACTATTAGAGTTAGTGGACACATGTCAGATTGTGCTGAAATGTCATCCAATTTTACTAATCCATGACCCCTTACTCCTAGATCCATTATTTAAAGAAAAATCAGTCTTTGATGGTTTTTTCAAGGATCATGTGGTATGTTTTGTGATTAACATGATCAGTATGTTTGACCTCTTGGGGTCTCTTTCATTCTATCAGCTTGATAATCTCTTTTTATCTATGAAATAAATGAAATAACCTAATACATATGAAGACTTTGAGGATTATGTCTTGTTACACATTTAGTTGAAAGGAAATAGGGGTGTTTGGCTATGGGGATGGGTCAGGAAACATTATATCTTCAATGATATTCATGTACATGATGAGGTTTCATCAGGCCAGGTTGTGCCTATCAGGGATACACTTTGTGGGGCTAGTAGTTGTACCATCTCAGGAGCTGATGTGTTTATATCAATTTTTATATAAACTTTTATGGGCCTTCACATAATGGTTATAATGGTTAATTTTCAAGAATATTCTTTGATATACTACAACGCTTCTTCCAGAATCTGGTAATTTTCAATTAACTCTATGAATTTTCCCTGATAATTCAGAGAGATGATGGTAGGGATCAAATAATATTTTAAATTCCCCATGCACATTGTGAGTAGTTGTTCCTAAGAAAGAGTCATGTTGAGTGATTAAGTTAGTCTATTCTATTTATCAACGAAATAAGCAATTCTCTCACCAAATATCTATTTTTATGTGGAGAGGTTAGTGTTGTTGAACTTATGCGAAGTGGACTTGAACTGATAGAGGAACTATATATGGATATCCTCCGATCCATTAATGCATCTAGGAGCCAACTAGTTGTAAAACATGAATGTCAGTCCTTCCAAGGTTTAGACAAACCATTAGAGATTATCATCTTCCTTCATATTCTAGGGTACCCAACATTTAGACTCAACTTGAGGTGAAGTGGGTTAGATTTTATAGTGTTTCACTTATACCATTTAATGGGGTAAACTCAGATAGAGAAATATGGTATTGGGTGCATCTGGTCTACCCATTCTAGATATAGCGTTCACATTGGTGTAATTGACACTAGTCTCATTTCTAGGGCCTCACGATGGTCGGTGAGAGCAGTTGTCACATCATCCTAGTGAGTATTTGTGTTCATCAGTTCTCTAACCACCTCATCATCCTAGGAGGTTGTTCTTCCTTGATCTTGATGTGGATAGATGTGTTGTACAGAGAGAGTGGGAAACACATATTTCAACCATTTACTAAATCCCTTATCTTCTACCCTGATCATATTTGCTGGGACACATGGTTCAAATCTAGGTACCTGGATAAGAAAGGATTAGTTACCAACTAGAAGAGATATGGTGTCACTTTTTACAGTTTCGTAGCTCAGGAAATACTTAGATATAAGCACTATTGTAATCCCCTTGTATTCCTCTAGCTCCTAGAGAAAAGTGGCCATCCTTCCATCTAACTTATTCTCTATAATATTCTCATATGTGTCATAAAACTCAAAAATTACCTTTAATTTTTGATATATCAGTGGGAATATAGAAATTTCTCATTGGGGTGACTCTTAAGGCCTAGATATATCCTCCGCCAGTGAGTGTGGGTGCCTTTCGGGGGATCTTTTTGGTACCATGTCACCCCTTAGAGCATGTTTTCCATTTTTTTCCCTATTTTGGTGGCCCTATTTATATAATCATAAAGAGGGTTAATGGTTACAACATTCACTATGGTGGTGTTCATAAAGATACCTTCACTTTCATTGGTTATTCTAGGCTGATGGACCAATTGTTGCTAAATTATTGGGATGAAATGAAAAGTAGCATGCTACTCCCAAACTTTGATCTACACATGTTAAGATGACTCTACCATGTCTCACTAGATAATAGTAACGCCCTTTTCAATGGAGAGTCTAATTATAACGATATAATTTGGGGTGTTGCACTGTTAAGATAATTAAAATGTCAATCCTCCTGCATTATAGGTGAATGGAATTGAGGTTCTCGTGTATTTCATTCTAAGTTAGTTGATGGTCCCAAAGGCGGTTGAACATTGAAAAAATATTACCGTGTAAATAAACCACGCATTCCTTAGTGAGGGACTACAATATGGAAACTTTTATATCTTCAAGTGGACAGAATGTTACTGGTATCTAGTCGGAGGACAAGAGTCTCCATAAGCCCTATAGTTTATTACCAGGAGTTTGATCCTTCTGCTGGTAATCACAATCCATAATTGTAATAAGCTGAGAAACTAGTGGTGGTACTAATGCAGATCTTCTTCAATGTTGATTTACTTGGATAATGGGTGATACATGGAAAAAACAACCACTAAATATTTTAATATCTCTCTAAGGAAGACCCAAATTCCATTTCATATCAATAAAAATGAGGTGTTTAATACCTCCTCATGTGTAATAGTGACAACAAATGATTTGGCCACATAAAAATGATCACCATCATAGGAGGGTGTCAAAATAGACTCTGAAGTCTCAAAAACATATAGTGAGGAGGTAGAGAGGAGTGAATCTGATTATGATGGAGAAATTTTCACTACGAGTTCTTGGGAGGAGGCCATAAGGTCCTCAACATATAGGGACATATGGGGTGATTTTGGTTTTTTGTGGGCCTCAGATTTAGGGATAATAAACCTTAGTTTATTGGATTATTCCCTTGGTTCTATAAATAGGGGTGAATGTTCTCTCATTGATTCATCAGTCATCTCAAATTTTGAGAGATCGAAGATGGCACATCACTACCTAGGGTCCTAACTCTGACAATGTGGGACTTATCCAAGCATCATTTATTTTGGGTCACTTGGGTACCCTCCATGAAAAGTATGACACACATTATGATAACAAACCCTATAGTGGGTATCATCCCTCCATCTCTTGGATGGATCTTTAGAACATGGAATATCTTCATTAAGGGGATGACCTATGTACTGGTTGTTGCTTCTGAATTGAGAAATTATTCATTAAGATTCTTATTCATGGTATATATCATAGAGGATTCTCATAAAACTGAAAATTAATATAGTCAACCAATATTTCCTGATAGGTGTATGGGGTATCAACACAATGTGGGTGAAAATGGATCCTCACATATTAGTTATAGAAACATTATGGGATATGATAATAGTGGAGAGAGAAATTTGAGTTTTAAAATATTTCACTTGTTAGGAAAAATTTCTAGTCCTACCCATGGCATCGATACCAGGTGTTTTACAATGGGTTTAGTAAATTGGGAATGGTATAGATCTACTCATTGAACTATGGGATAGTTCAGTGTTAGAGCTAACACAACCAGTTGGGAGATCCCTCTTGGGAAACTCTCGAGTAGTGCCCACGATGGGTGTGGTTAAAAAATACCATAACCCCTCGACATAGGGGAGTCATATATCTTGATACTCTAGGAAGAGGCTCCAAAATAATATTTATCATTGTAATGGGTGGTGGTTTCCCCCTACGCTTCCCTTAATGGTGGGGATGTCAGTGAGGTATTAATGCTTCAAGATCCTTGCGGGCCTTGTCCCTAGTGGGAATGACCCCTTCTTATTCATATCAATGAACAAGTGTATTTATCACCATACTATAATTAATCATTGAGGGTGATAATGGGCACGGTACCCCAGTAGATGAATACGCATTGGTTGTCTTGATAATGATGTAATTGTGTTGGATTTCCACACCAACATTCCCCCGTCCCCCATTCTTGTTGGAATTAGGTCACTAATATTCTATAGCTTGAGTTTTTTAAAGTACATAGAATCAAAAATCAGTATAGATCAATGAAATAAATAACCAAATCCCCAAAATCATATTTTATTTCTTAAGCAGACAAAAGATCCACTTTAGTGTTGTATTAGACCAATGATTCCCAACGTTATCTTTCCCAAGTAATGATAGAGTTTCATGTTAGGCCCACCAATCATTGGGTTGGACCAAGAACTAAATATATGGATCTATTGAAATGAAAATATTATAGTTCTATAATGTTATATGTTCTCATATTTAAAGGATAATAACTTCACATTAGGGTCACTATTTTTCACAATTCTTTCCATCCGGGCATGCATTGAAATAATGATGTTCTTTTCTTGTCTTGTTTTTCAGAGGCGGGTGGCTTCTGTCTCCATGGTTGGTGATTTCATCTCCTTGATTGAAACAGGATGATGCGATGTTGGTTCCTCTTTCAATGGATTCCTCCTTGGACCACATCTCTATTTACAGGTCTCCCACGTACATTAGATTCATATTCCTGAAACATATTCCCATTGCCATCCTAAGGTGGACGTCGGTTAATTATGTTACTTCTATCTTGATAGGGTAGTGACCTTTAGTTAGAGTAGATAGTAACATTGGTAAGGTATAGGAATCTCGAGATATTGGGATTATTGGGAATCCATAAAAAATACGCCTTTTCAGTTAGAGGCATCCCATATGTAAGGTATCTTGCCCGTAGATCCCAAGACATCATGTGTCATCTATGGGGATGTTGATGATAGTGGTGTATGAATCTAAGGATATTTTCCAAATTAGTCCCATGTTTATTTTATGGGGTACATATTCTTATTTAGGTGGTTCACATGTTTAACATCATGTAGGGATATATTGGTGGTCATGTGTTCCCCTAGTGGGGAGATCCCACACTTGAGGGTTTGATTGAATGTGTTCACTGAGGGGGAGATTTCACACATGATATGTGTTTAAATGTGTCCCCATGGGGTAATATTTTTAAAAATTGATATTTGGTGGTGGTGACATAAATTACGCCCCCCATGGGTGGGAATTAACACACTTTGGTTTTTACAGTGTTATTGGTAAGTGTGCCCCCATGGGGGCGATGATCACACTTTGGGATTTGATGGTGATGTTGGGATGTCAGGATAGTACCTACGGGAGGTATCCCATTTTTTGAGTTATATGGATTGAACTTAAAAGAGGCATAACACATACATTACTAGTATATAAGTATCAGAACCCATGTATGTTGATGCCACGATTTAAGGTCATGTGACATGATCTTCCATGTAGTTTAAAATCATAGGGTAAGGATTCTCAAGATTTTTGTGGACAATCAATGATGTATGGTGTGGGGAATATGTTTGGAACCTTCATGGGTGTTAGATTTTAATCCCATGTGTAAAATTTCATCCTAAGAGAAGGTGGGATAGTGGTGGGGATTTCACATGAAGCTTTATATTGCTAACATTTCATCCCAGGGTTGGGAAGGAAGTCACATCCCATGATGATCATACATGGGTCATCTTATATTCATCACATAGGGTAACTGGTGTGGGGTTATCCCATACTAATAATACATGGAGAATCTTATGTTCTCTGTAAAAGGTAAGACTATAGTTTTATGTCATGTACTAAGGACATTATCATGCAGTTTGACATCATACAACCAATATATTGAGATAATAAGTTTTATGTCATGAAAATAAAATGTTTGTGGGGCCTACTAACAAGGATTAAATTTAGAAGTTGTGTAGGAAGATCTAGAGAAAAATCTCTACCATGATAGAATGTAAGTTTACCCTAATGGAACCACCTTTGGGACTAATTTTCCCCTACTCATGTGCCTCTTGGTGGGGCATAGAATAAACACTATCATGGATGAGTTGAAATAAATGTTCTTAATGTTAGTGTGCCTACTCTAATGATAAATAGACACTATGGTGTCCATGATTAATAGAAAAATTCTAGGTAATAATCCATGAAATGAGTGAAACATAGAGGGTGGACACAAGGGTTGGTGATATTGGTCACACAATAATTTGGGGTGTGGATGAACTGGATCTGGATGGGTATAGTGGCCTTATAAACTCAACTTTTGTGAAAGGGTTTTGACTTAAAAGAGGAACCATAGAGAGGCCTGGTGGATGGGTTTCTCGAAGGTTGGGGTTTCATGAATGTAAGGGGATTTTCGAAAGAAAAGGGTCTTGTGAATCTATATGTTTTATGAAATAAAGTGACTCTACATCGGAGTGAAGTCTTGGTTCCCATGGGGTAGGTTTGTCAAAGGATAATTATCTCATGAAACCCCAAGATCCACAAAAGGAATTATTCATACGTGAAGCCCATGGAATTTTGTGAAAGGAATTTCCACTATATTTGGATGTTTTCAAAACCTCCTAGGAGGAAATTTTAATAAATATGTATACTATTGGAAATCCATCTTCTCTATGGCTTGTGAAGGTTAGATATTCATGAATTCAAATCATTATCTTGAATTTTGAAGGTTTTTTCCCCAGAAAACTCAAACATGGGATGATATTTATATCCCTAGCAGAGATAGGGGGAATCAATTTTGTGAATGATAGGGGTATTAGGGAAATATCATGACTTTCATGATATTTGGTATGTTCTGTGAAAGGACATTCATTTCAAATAGGTTACTACCTCAACCTTTACATGAATTGGATACCTCGGTGAATTGAAGTTACATTGCACCGAGGATACCACCTTGTTTCGGTGCGGATGTGCGTCGGGTTACGCTGTTCCGCCAGGACGCGTTCGCGCGTGCACCCGTCAACCCGAGGGGATGGGCGCGCGGCTTGTGGTCCCGCAGTCCCGCTTTCCAAGGGCGGGCGGCATCCGTCCCTTATTCAGGGGCGTCTGCTCCTTGATCGAAACCGGGATGATGGGATGTCGGCTCCTCCTTCCTTGGACGTCTCCTCGGAACTTGTCGCCTAATCCGGGTCTCCCTCATAGACTTAAGAATGTTCGTGAATCTCGTTCCCGGCGCCATATCTTCATGGACACCGGTTAATTACGCTGCTTCCGCCCGGACGCTCCAAGGGGTCTGGGCGGGGCAGCAACCTGCAGTGAGAAGGCCGGGTGGCTCTGGGTGCTGGGGGCGTGTCGTAACACTGCGGCTCTGCACATCTGTCTTCCGTCCCTAATAGGGCTTCTCGAAGGCATGATGGCCTGAGGCATCCCGTACTAGGTGCGGGGAACTGTGTCACCTGAGGTTTTCCTCAGCTTCCCGTGTTTAACACGGGGTATGCCGCGAGTTTAACGTCCAGCGGGGACGGCATCGGACCGATCAACACGAAAAGTGGATCAGATGACAGAACCCCTTGCGGGGAACCTCCGACGCTGGGGCCAGCACATGGGCGGCTTCCCAAGTAACGTGGAGTGAAGTGAAGTGGCATGACCCCACCGGGATGTGGCGGCCCGGGTAAGGATCAGGATGGATGATGGAGTAAAGAGCTTGGACCCCAGAGGGGCTTCCTACGTACCGCGCGTTAACACGGATCAAAGTCAACGTAGTTCGGGTATACAGTTTAACGTCATGCTGGACGTCGGCAAGCCGACTCACGAAGAGGTCGAGGCCGCCGGGCGGAGGATTGAACCGAACCACCTCGCACGGAGGGGGATGGAACGGCCGGGTGGATCACAGTTTCACGTCATGCTGGACGATGAAAGGGGAAATGGAAAAGGGGGGCTGTGGGGAGGCACCGTGGAGATACACACAGGCAGTCTCCCACAGGGGCGGATTCATAGGTGAATCAACGCAAGCGTGAACCCTGGAGGGGTCCACTGATGGACGAACCGACGTAAATACGACCGGGACGACCAGGTGGTGGGCTTGGACCTCAGGGAGGCTTCCTACGTACCCTGTATAGAAGACAGGGATCAAAGTCCACGTAGTTCATTCTGTCAGGACTTACGCACTTGGGGCAGCCCGGATACTGCAAAACTCAGTTGGAAGGGACTTGGACCGAAAGCAAAAGACACCTCGATCCCAGTCAGACCCTCTACTGGCTTCGGCAGTGGGGAGGTGCAATGGAGATACACATGTGCAGCCTCCCACGAGAAACTAGGGGTTTGTAATACCCTGCCCCCGTAGGGAAAAGCCACTCCCATTAAATCGTCCCATAAGGGGGACAATCCCGACATCCCTGCAGAGACGAGCGGGTGGGGGCCACGTCCAAACCGGGGGAGACCCTGCGTGCAGAGCACGGGATCAGGTTGCGGACGGTTTAGCGTCTTGCCAGACGAAGTACAGTTTAACGTCGTGTGTTGAGGACGAAGCGGACGGTTTAACGTCTTGCCGGACGAAGTACAGTTTAACGTCGTGTGTTGAGGACGAAGCACTTGGCAGTTTAACGTCTTGCAGCGCGGACGATGTACAGTTTAACGTCGTGCAGGACGTAGGGGCAGTTTAACGTCATGCTGGACGAATGCACAGTTTAACGTCATGCTGGACGAATATGCAGTTTAACGTCATGCTGGACATACGTGCGTGTCACTTCGCGCAAGCCTGGAGGGCCGCACGGGAAGACAACGCGCGGTGCGGGCACCCAGGATGAGGATCATCGGGCGCCACGCAGGCGGGTACCCTTAGGAGGTCAACGGGGACGACCCTGGCAGGTTGCGCGCAAAAAGGAAGCTTTGCGCGCAAAACTGCGGGCCGGCGCGCAATCGGGGCGGCTGGCGCGCAATTGGGCCAGTGCCTTGCGCGCGGATACTTGAGAATGCTCACACCGGGCTTCGAATAGCGCGCGGGGGCAACGGCTCATTCTCTAATGAATGGCCACTTGAAAGAAGGGGGGGTGCGCGCAATCGGGCCGGATTGCGCGCACCCCGGGGGCAATTGCGCGCAAGCGGGTTCTTTTGCGAGCAAAGGCCTTAGGGTGAGTGTTTATTCAAATGAAAGGAGCCAGCGGGGATTGCGCGCGAAGGCGGACCCCGAGGCTTTCTTGCGCGAAAGAAAGGAGGTTACCTGAAGTTCGTCATTGCGCGCGGAAGGGGTTGAATTGCGCGCACGGGAGACGTTTCGACTTCCAGCAACCTTTGAAACGTTGGGGGTCGCCTTGTATTTATAGGCAACCCCGGGCGCGGAATCCAGGGTGCGAGCGCGAAATTCTTCTCGCGGGCGCGGAATCGGGCGCGGCGCGTAAGGGAGTCGCGCGGACCCGCGGCGCGCAAAATTGCGCGCCGGGCCGGCGCATTGCGCGCATCCCGGGGGGTTTTCCGCGCGGGACATCACCTTTGCGCGCGGGCCTCTGAAATTCCGCGCATGGCCTCCGGGCCCTCCGAAACGTTCTTCCGACTCCAAATATCACTTCGCTTTCCGCATCCGGAGCTTCGTTTGGGAACAACGGACTTTTCCGGCGTCTACAAAAGCCCCCCCTCGGAATCTGATCGGCGAGAGGTCGCAACGATCGGGTTCCGAGGGAGACGCCGGAATGCCGAAGTCCTGGGCGGCGCGGGACTTAGGCGCGCAAAAAGGGGCACCGGTCGCGAAATTCGCCGCTGCGGTCGCGCAAAGCGCTTTCCGCGCAGCGCGGGCCCGGCCTCGCCTATAAATAGGGGCGCTGGGTCCCGCGTTCCGGCGCGGGCAGGGACTTCGGCGGCGGGCGCATCGCAGGCTGCCGCCACGACCTCGGCGCCCAGAGAGGGGGCGCATGCGTCGGTCGAGGAGCGGCCCGGGAAGCAGGTGAGGCGTCTGCTCGAACCCTCCCACGATGCAGTCTTCCCGGTGCTGTGGTCGGCCTGGATGACCCTGCGGCAGTCACTGGGGACCGACGTTATCTGGCGAAAGATACTCAGAGAAGGAATCTATCTGCCAGAGGTCGGGCGCCTCCAGATCACCGACAGGGTGGACTTCAACCGGCAATATGCATATCTGACGGCCATGGACGAGTACGCGCGCCAACGTGGTCAGCGTGCGGAGCCATCCCTTCTGGTGAAGGTGATGCTCGGTCTCGAGCCCGCTCCGGAACAGATGCCGCCGGAAGAAGATGACAGTAACGACTCCGAGGAGGAGGAGGAGACGGGGGAGGATGAAGGCTCCGAGGGAAGGTCCCATCGGGGGAGCCCACGGGAGAGCGGCGAGGTGGCCGGCTCTGACAACGTTGATGTCACTGAGCTCCTCGAGGTCCGCTTCTATCCCTACTCAACTTGCTTCATCCATTCTCTTATGCAGCTTCTAACCCGTTTCTCCATCCTTCTCAGGAGCACACGGACGTCGGTCAGGCGTCCTCAACAGGAGTAGGAGAGGCGCCAGCAGGACAAGGCGGGGGCCAGGCACCCATTATCGATTTGACAAGCGCTAAGGGGTCCCCTGCTGCAACTGTTCCTGCGGCGACCGGGGTAGCGGAAGATGACGCTCCGAACTCCCGTAAGTCTCCCTACTTTACTGCTGGTGCTTGCCATTGACGATCCGTGACTAACCATGGCGTGCCCTGCGCAGTGATCTCAACATCGGAGGCACGTCGGGTTGCCGAACCCGGGCCATCTACGAGTGGACCAGTGGTGGACATGCCGCTTGCTCCGGAACAGGCTTCCCAAACCGAGCCGGCCCCACCAACTGCTGATCAAGGGGCTGCGGACATCGGCGGTGCTGACATCGGAGAGAGGTTGGGGGCTGACGAGGGTGTCAGCGCCGCTGGGGAGAGAGAAGAAGGTTGCCCGGATGTTGGGGAACCTATCCCTCGTGAGGACCTCCCAGGGGCGGACCCTGCAGCAGACCTGCTGGCTGCCTTCCCTGCTTACCGGCCTGCCGACCCCGAGGAGATGGATGACTCGGACGCGGAGGCGGTCGAGGATAGCCGGGTAACGCGACGCAGGGGGTGGAAGTGCATCCAGCGCTTCCTCAAGCGAGACCCATCGGAATGGCTGGGGCGCATGGGATCACTTCAGACCTGGCTGCGCTTCCTGTGTGCCGGGGGAGCTGATGCTCAACGCCTCCATCTGACGGTCCGTGATTTCATGGCCGAGAAGATGCGCGAGAGCCGCCGGTGTGCCGACGTCGCACAAAGTCGGGACATGTCGGAGAGCACGCAGGCGCTCATCGCGGCAGAGCAGGAAGTCCGGCGCCTCGAAGGGCAGGCGGCAGAGAAGGAGGCCTTCGTCGCAGCATGTACCGAGCTTGTGGAGCAACTATCGGCGCAACTGATCGACGCTCAGGTACAGCTGACGGAGGCGGGCCAACAGATGGTCACACTCCAAGTCGAGCGGGAGCGTGCACAGGCCAGGATCGACGAACTACGTGCTGCGACCGCCGACGAAGAGAGAGCACGCAGAGAGCGAGAAGCAGCTCTGGAGGCCACCAGCCAAAGGGTAGCGGCATTAGAAAGACTCATTCAGCACGCTAATCCCTAAGGGCTGTTTTTTGCCATTCCCAGAACATTTGCTTCCGCTACTTAATATTTTGATCTACTTGTATGAATCGCCATATTTATCTGCGTCTTTTGGTTTAACATGCTCAACCACAAATTGTTGTCTTGCGGGAGTGTTAACCAAGCATCAGGCATCCACAATTGGGCCTGGGTTTCTGGAGAAAAGAGGGAGGTCATTCCTAGGAAAGGAGACCTCAGACCTAACCAATGTATCATCCCCCAACTTGTTCCAACACACGAGCGGGACAACGCTAGGGGCGTTGAGATTTTATCCGAACATAGGGAAATGAGAAAAGGTGAATCGCGTGTCCCGAATCCAGACATCCACAACGATCGGCCTTCCAGGAAATGCCCAAGACGGTAGGCGGACAGTGGATCGACCATAACAACTGCAATAGACGGACCGAAAAAGGCCATCATTCATATTGCAGGAGGCGGACCACATGTCATCATGAATACCGCTTTGGGGTTCCTTCAGACACAAGGGTGGAAAATCCAGATCAACAGGGCATGCGAAGCGTGGGGCGAAGTGACGATTTGTTCGGGCAGAATCCAACGCTCTCAAAATTGCGCCACCGTGGGGAAAACGTACTAGGCGGATGCACTAATCTGGCCGTGAGTCACCTCAATTCTCAGACAGCACCTCTCTGACGAGGAAACCGTCGCTTCCCATCCTTGCGATGGGGCATCCCGAGCTGAATCGGGGAGAATATTACGACTGCACCACTCTTCCCGATGTCAGGCCAGACGGCCGACGGCGAGGAGGGGCGGGACTTAACGATCCCTGAGGCTGGACCCGAGTCGAAATGCCCGGGCGTTCCTACGTACTCCATCAGGCTGGAGATCAAGCCATACGTAGTTCTGAGAGTGCAGTTTAACGTCATGCAGGACGTAGGACCCCATTTGGGGTAGATCTTAGTTTAGGGTCTTAGAGCTCGGACCATAAGGGCTGGATCTTAGTTTAAGGTCTTAGAGCTCGGACCATAAAGGTGGAGGATCTTAGTTTAAGGTCTTAGAGCTCGGACCATAGGGCTAGAGGATCTTAGTTTAAGGTCTTAGAGCTCGGACCATAAGGGCTAGAGGATCTTAGTTTAAGGTCTTAGAGCTCGGACCATAAGGGCTAGAGGATCTTAGTTTAAGGTCTTAGAGCTCGGACCATAAGGGCTAGATCTTAGTTTAAGGTCTTAGAGCTCGGACCATAAGGGCTAGATCTTAGTTTAAGGTCTTAGAGCTCGGACCAGAAGGGGAGATCTTAGTTTAAGGTCTTAGAGCTCGGACCATAAGGGGAGATCTTAGTTTAAGGTCTTAGAGCTCGGACCATAAGGGGAGATCTTAGTTTAAGGTCTTAGAGCTCGGACCATAAGGGGAGATCTTAGTTTAAGGTCTTAGAGCTCGGACCATAAGGGGAGATCTTAGTTTAAGGTCTTAGAGCTCGGACCATAAGGGGAGATCTTAGTTTAAGGTCTTAGAGCTCGGACCATAAGGGGAGATCTTAGTTTAAGGTCTTAGAGCTCGGACCATAAGGGGAGATCTTAGTTTAAGGTCTTAGAGCTCGGACCATAAGGGGAGATCTTAGTTTAAGGTCTTAGAGCTCGGACCATAAGGGGAGATCTTAGTTTAAGGTCTTAGAGCTCGGACCATAAGGGGAGATCTTAGTTTAAGGTCTTAGAGCTCGGACCATAAGGGGAGATCTTAGTTTAAGGTCTTAGAGCTCGGACCATAAGGGGAGATCTTAGTTTAAGGTCTTAGAGCTCGGACCATAAAGACCTCAAAGTACGCCGCATCTGGTCATATCCCCTGGATATGCGAAGATGCACTGAGGGATAGCGTCAGGAGTGTCGAGTTTTCGCCTGGTCAGAATGGGAGGTGGGAAATGTGAATCATGCGGCCATTCACTCGAGGACCGGGAGCACCGGCGTGACGATATGAGAGTACTGCCGACCGTGGCGGAAAAGCAGCATCAATATCGCACTAACCGTTGATGGAATGAGGCAGCAAACGAGCATCGACCGCTCAATCGCAGGATTCATATCGATTTGCTGCCCGAGGCCATTGGGGGTACCGGCCCGAGTCGGTGGGAGAGCACTGAGGCATTGTGTCCGAACCGTTCGCGGGGGCTCCACCCAGGGCGTAGACGATGGGTCCGAATGAAAGGGAGCACGAAGCCTGAAAAGTGGAGGAAACCTGACCAAGCGGATCCTGACCCTCCTGGCAATAAACCAGAGTACTCTTGACACCGGTGGACCACGGCAAGGGGTCGGGGAACACGCCTTGAGGGTGACCTGAAGGCGGCGGATTCCCCAGAGAAGGGGGAATCTCTAAAAGATGAGGGGCTGGACCCGGAGTTTCAAACATCCGGGCGTTCCTACGTATCCCATAAGGATGGGAATCAAGCCGCACGTAGTTCTTGAAGCGCGGTGCAACACAATCGGGCACCAGCGCGGGGAAGAGTGCGGGTCTGACCCTCGCACACAAAAGGAGCGGCATTTGATATTTCTTGTTTGTCCTTAAAGATGAATGGTTTTTCTTTGTGCGGCGACATGCCCGTGATTGAGAAATCTCTGGCGTCGCCGCAATAATCAAGCCATGGAAGGCATTGATGAATGGCGTGGTCATTAACCAGCGCCCAACATGAGTGTCCCCTGAGGAGGACATCACGATGCAGTGCCGTTTCTCGTCGGGCGGCCAAGACGATCACAGTTTACGGTCGTGTGGTAGGACCAGACAACACAGTTTAAGGTCGTGTGGTTCGGACCATGGAGGAACCCGCTTATCGCGGTACGGCGGACACAGCGGAGGTGGGAACATACCCAGCCCTGCGGTCACGCACGATTCCAGGAAAAGAGTCTTGGGATAGGGGTCTGCGTATGTCCATCACCCGAGGGGCAGAGATGCTAGCCTCCAGATATACTGGGCCCAGAACGCAATTGTTCGGGCGACTCCCTCCTCCTTATGGGGACGAGGGTCCAGCTACGCATGGCCCTTAGGGAGGATATCTGCATATATCCTTGGTGCTCAGATCATGGGAGCCTCGAACGACATCATTACCCTGGTTGGTCTGCTTAACGTGTAGAGGCGTACCGGAGGTCAGTATGAAGAGAGTGTCAAGATTCCACTACAACGCACAAAGGCGGAGTGTGATGAGGACTGCGCAACCAATGTTCAGAGCCTGAGAGAGCTGACATGGCGATCAAGGACGTTGCTGACGCATTCGCAACACAACATCCGATCGCGTCAGCCTAAGACGGGGCAAGCAAACGAGCATCAACCGCTCAATCGCAGGATTCATATCGATTTGCGGCCCAAGACCCGCCGGTAAATCGACCCGGAGCGGTGGGAGAGCACTGAGGCATCGTACCCAAACCGCTAACGAGGATCCCTTTGAGTGAAGGCTCGAATAAGAGGAAGCGCGAGGCCTGACAAGCAACACAGGACTTGTCGGGATTGAATCTGACACTACGAGTCATAGACCGAAGCACCCAAAACATGTTAACAGATCTCCGGAAAGGGTCGGAGGACTCACCCTGAGAGCAACCAAAGGGGGCAGATCCCCGTGATCAACCAAGAGACGGGGCTGGACCTGAGACACAAGCGTCCAGGCGGTCCTACGTATCCCATAAGGATGGGAATCAAGCCATACGTAGTTCTGGAAAGGCAGTTTAACGTCATGCAGGACGATGAGGAGTGTGAGGTAGTCCCACACACGGGGGAGGCGTACGGCGCGGCCAGTAGACCGACGTGAATGAGGACATAATCCCTTGCTCACGCGATACGCCTCGCACAAAAAGGAGGGGAACTGGGGCCAGAGGCCCAACGCGGGATAGGGATTCCCGGGAAATGGGGCTGGGCCTGAAACATGAATGTCCAGGCGGTCCTACGTATCCCACAAGGATGGGAATCAAGCCATACGTAGTTCTTGAAGTGCAGTTTAACGTCATGCAGGACGATGAGGAAGAAAGAAGGGGGGAGCAGAAGGCATCCCCAAACGTGGAGGGGCGTACAGCGTGACGAGCAAACCGACGTGAATGAGGGCATAGCCCCGCACTCACACCATACGCCGCACACCCCGGGGCAACTGGGCCAAGGGCCCGAGATGGGATGGAAATTCCCGAAGGATGGGGCTGGGCCTGAAACACGAGGGTTCAGGCGGTCCTACGTATCCCATAAGGATGGGAATCAAGCCGCACGTAGTTCTCGAGTGGCAGTTTTACGTCATGCAGGACGAATGCTGAACAGTTTAACGTCTTGTAGCTCGGACGTAGTGCAGTTTAGCGTCATGCGGGACGAAGCACTTGGCAGTTTAACGTCTTGCAGCGCGGACGAATGCTGAACAGTTTAACGTCTTGTAGCCTGGACGAATGCAGTTTAACGTCGTGCAGGACGTGGTGACACTCAGGCAAAGTATTGCTTGAGGAACCTAGCGTTGGTGGGAGGAGTGACACGCTCACCATCCATAGTCGCTAGGGAGTACGCGCCATTGGGATAGACCTTGTGGACAACAAAAGGTCCCTCCCACTTGGGCTCCAACTTGGGCGGCTTCCTGCCGGGGATCATCGGTGCTCTTAGGGCTAGCACTAGATCACCCTGCAGGAAGGAGCGGAGGCGAACCTTCTTATTGAAAGCTCGAGCCATTCTGCTTTGATGCCTCTCCAAGTTGTGCAAAGCGCGAAGTCTATTCTCATCCAGTGCTTCCAACTCGACTAGACGGGCTTCAGCAACTCTCTCCGGCGCTTGCTGGTCGTAGACCGCAGTGCGCAAGGACGGTAACTGGATCTCGATGGGCAGGACGGCCTCAGCTCCATACACCAGGGAATAAGGGGTCATCTGGGTGGAATTGCGAGTCGTCGTCCGATAAGCCCAGAGGGCGTTGGGGATCTTGTCCGGCCAACTCTTCTTGTTCTGACCAACCATCTTTTGCAGAATGTTAGAGAGGGTTTTGTTAAACGCCTCGATCTGTCCATTCGCCTGCGCATGATAGCGAGATGTATGGTTCGAGCGGATGTTATACTTGGCGTACAACTTCTTCAACTCGGCTGCTCGGAAATTGGTTCCGTTATCCGTGAGGATAGCGTGAGGCACTCCAAATCGATAGATGATGTTGGAGGTCACGAAGTCAGCGATCGAACAGGATTTGACCTCTCTGAGCGGAATCGCTTCTGCCCATTTGGAGAAGAAGTCCGTGGCGGTCAGAATGAACCGGCACTGGCGAGCTGTCGCCGGCGGGTAAGGTCCCACGACGTCCAGTCCCCAGACTGCAAAGGGCCAGGAATACCTTGTGGTATGGAGAGGCTCCGGCGGCCGATGCACAAAGTTCGCATGAACCTGGCACGCATGGCACCTCCTGGCGTACTCGATGCAGTCATGGATCATAGAGGGCCAGAAGTATCCCAACCTCCGAATCTGGTGGGACAGCTTCGGCCCAGTCTGGTGGGCGCCGCATGAACCAGCATGAACCTCTTGCATGACTCGTGGGATCTCAACTCCCTGAAGGCAACGGAGGAGAACACCATCAAATCCGCGTTTGTAGAGGATCTGCTCCAGGCCGGGACTGCTCTGGAGGACAAACTGCGATGCGCGGCGTCGAACTCGCTCGCGCTCGGCCCGATCTGACGGAAGAATGCCATGTTGGAGGTACTCAACCAAAGGCGTCCTCCAATCAGGGGCTGATCCGACTGCTATATCTGGGCTACTCGGGGCTCCGGGCATAGGGGCAACCGTGGTGAGATTACTTACCAACGGGCCGCGATCTTCTTCCGGGATAACGGGAGCGATGAGCCTGCGGCGCGTCACGCGGACGATCAGGTTGTCCTGTTCAGGTTCCGCAAGTGACGCAGCCAGGCTGGCCAAAGCATCTGCTCGACCGTTCTGCGACCGGGGAATATGGACAATTTCTGGCCGAGAAGGGAACCGGGCCATCAGAAGGAGGGTTCACTCCAACAATGGCACAAGTTCCGGCTTCCTGACAACATAGTCGCCATTGATCTGCTTAACGACCAGCTCGGAGTCCCCTTTCACGCACAGACGGGGCACGTCGATCTCAAGAGCCAACTCGAGGCCGGTGATGAGGGCATGGTATTCCGCCTCATTGTTGGTACAGCCCTCTGACAACAGGAAAGAGTATGGCAGCACGGCTCGCTCCGGGGTAATGAAGACGATACCCAAGCCCACTCTGTTGAGCTTAGGATTATCGAGTCTTCTACCGGTGGGGCTCCGGGAGGCACCGTCAAAGTGCATCTGCCAGCATGGATCGGCTCGATCAACCGAGAGAATGGTCTCATCAGGAAAGCCTAGATCCAGCGGCTGATCCGCGGAGGTCGGGTGAGCGGCCAGAAAGTCTGCCAACGCTTGACCTTTGATGGCCTTCTGAGACACATACCTGATGTCGAACTGCTGGAGAATCACAGCCCACCGCGCTAGACGGCCAGTCAACATAGGTCGGCTCAGGATATATTTCAACGGGTCTACCCGAGAAACCAACTGTACCTCATGGTGCTGCAAGTAGTGCCGTAATTTCTGTACGGCAAATACGAGCGCCAGGCAGCTCTTCTCGATGGGGGAATACCTAACCTCCGCATCGAGGAGCATGCGACTGAGGTAATAGAGGCTATTCTCTGTTCCCTCGTTGTTCTTCTGGGCGAGAAGGGCACCCAGGGACCGTTCCAGGGCGGTCACATAAAGGACCAGCGGCTTTCCGGATACGGGCGGCATCAGGACCGGAGGTTGAAGCAGGTACTGCTTGATTTCCTCGAAAGCGGTCTGACACTCTTTATCCCATACATAGGTGGCACCCTTCTTCATAAGCCGAGAAAAGGGCTTACACTTGCCGGCCAGATTCGCGATGAATCGGCGTATATAGGCTAAGTGGCCTTGGAACCCTTGCAGTTCCCGGACGGTACCCGGGGGAGGCATCTGGCTAATCGCCCTGATTTTCTCTGGGTCGATCTCAATACCCCGGTATCTTACCACAAATCCAAGGAACTTTCCGGAGGTGACCCCAAAGGCACACTTCAACGGGTTCATCTTCAGGCAGCGAGACCGGAGGAAGCTGAACACTTTCTCAAGATCTTTGAGATGGTCCTGACGCTGGCGCGATTTGACAACCAAGTCGTCGACGTAGCATTCCACCAGTGCGCCGAGGATTGGCTTGAATATGAGGTGCATCGCCCGTTGATAGGTGGCACCTGCATTCTTCAGGCCGAAGGGCATGACCCGGTAGCAAAAGGTACCTTGGGGGGCCCTGAAGGCAGTGAACTCCTCATCCTCAGGGGCCATCCGAATTTGGTTGTATCCGGAGTATCCATCCATGAAGGAGAGGGCTTGGAACCCTGCTGTGGCATCAATCAACAGCTCTGTCACTGGAAGGGGAAAATCATCCTTCGGACAGTGGCGGTTGAGATCGCGGAAGTCGATGCAGACTCTAATCTGCCCGTTCTTCTTCCTGACCGGCACAATGTTGGCCAGCCATTTGGGGTACTGAACTTCCCTCACGAAGTTGGCTTTGATAAGCTTTTCAACTTCGGCCTCAACCATGGCACCATGGGATGGGTGCATTTTCCTGGGAGGCTGCTTGAACCCGCGATGGTTCGCCGGGAGACCTAGGCGGTGGACGGCTACCTGAGGATCTAGCCCCGACATCTCGTCATAGCCCCAAGCGAACACATCACGGTGCTGCCTGAGAAAGTCCACGTACTGTTGCCGCTCCTCAGAGGGCATGGCGGCACTGACCAATGTGGGTCTTGGATCTGCCTCGGTTCCAAGGTTCACCTGTATTAACTCATCGACCGTGGCGGGGACGCCCTCCTCAAAGGCTGGGGGTGCATCTTCCACGTCCTCTCCACTCGGGGAGGGATCGTCCACGGGAGAGGCTGCGTTGGCAACTGCATTGGGGCTACCAGGTCCTGCTGGGCCACTGGTGCTGGCACGGGCGGTTGCGGCCATCTCATCAGGAGACTCGCGGACCGTCGAGACCATGGCCACGTCCAACCGGTGAATTGGGAGGACGTAAGCGTCATCCAGACTTGCCCAGGGATCGCTTGCAACAACGACAGGCTCAACCTCACCTGCCAGGATCTGCTTATCCTTGCTCTTGTAATAGTCCGCGTCCAGATAGCGGGCTTCACATGAGGCAAAAGGAGAGGCATCTCCTTGAAGCACGCCTACTCGACCATTAAGGGAGTATTTGAGGCATTGGTGGTATGACGAGGGAACCGCCGCATGAAGGTGAAGCCATGGCCTGCCCATCAATGCGTTATACGCAGTGTCCTGAGAGACTACCATGAATTCGGTGTTGGAAACCAAGTCACCGAACTGGGTCTTCAAACGTATCTTGCCGACCGGGGTTTGCTCGGTGCGGTCGTACCCCTGGATCCTGAGGTCGGAGGGAATCAAGTCATCCTCAGACAACCCCAATCTCCGGAGCGTCCGAGTTGGAATCAGATTAATCCCGGACCCCGTGTCGACAAGACAACGCCGGACTTCAAGGCCATTGAACTGGCCAGTGACATACAGCGGACGGATGTGTCCCTGTATAGGAGGGTCCTCATCCTTACCAGAGAACGAGATAACTGCCTGACATTCGGCGTCCTCGATCGTTTCGGCGTGGAAGGCCTCTGCAGCCGCAACCTCTGTCTCGAACTGGAGGGGGCTCTTCAGGGCTTCAGCGAGTGCCTCGCGCATCTCAGATGACATGCGCAGAGCCTCAAGGATGGAGAGCCTTGCTGGGATGTCGGCCAAGTGCTTCAGAACATCATACTTTTTGGCCAAGCGCGAGCCCCTGGTTGCAGGAGGTTGCTCTGCGGTTGGTGGCATGACGGGCCTTACCGGTTGGATCGGCGGCCGACTGGTACTTGGCGCATCTCGCTGTTCACTGGTCGCAGTCCGGGAAATGGTCACCGTACTGGAGTCAGGAGGCCGGGATGGACTTGTGGCAGGGCGGAGCTGGTCGTGACGCGGCTGAGGCGGTTCTGCCCGGTCCCATACCACAAACAGTGGCGAAGGCGAATCTGTCATCCCCGGATGGGGAGCCTGCGCACGTTGAGCTCGATCTTGAGCCTGCTGCCTAGTCTCAGTGGCGTGCACGGCCTGGCTGGAGGTACCAACGGCTGTGCCCCGGCGACTCCTGCTGTTGCGGTTCTTCCGACGGTGGCGACGACCGGGGACACTAGGGAGGTCCACCTGGTGTTCTTCAACGTCGGGAACCGAAAAGGGATTTACCAGCTCGACGGTGTTAACCGAAGCGTACCCAACACCCGCCATCCGTGGGGGGGAACCCAGGCCATCGACGTCGTGAGACATAGTGCCCGATTTCCCTTCCCCAGCCCCTGGCGGGTAAGACTGAATGCTTGGCCGGGCAACATGCCGGTCTTCCAACACCTCTGAAAGCCATCGGTCTTCGTATCGAGGAGAAGAGATTCACGTCGGGTTCACCATTTTTCTGTTTCGGTGCGGATGTGCGTCGGGTTACGCTGTTCCGCCAGGACGCGTTCGCGCGTGCACCCGTCAACCCGAGGGGATGGGCGCGCGGCTTGTGGTCCCGCAGTCCCGCTTTCCAAGGGCGGGCGGCATCCGTCCCTTATTCAGGGGCGTCTGCTCCTTGATCGAAACCGGGATGATGGGATGTCGGCTCCTCCTTCCTTGGACGTCTCCTCGGAACTTGTCGCCTAATCCGGGTCTCCCTCATAGACTTAAGAATGTTCGTGAATCTCGTTCCCGGCGCCATATCTTCATGGACACCGGTTAATTACGCTGCTTCCGCCCGGACGCTCCAAGGGGTCTGGGCGGGGCAGCAACCTGCAGTGAGAAGGCCGGGTGGCTCTGGGTGCTGGGGGCGTGTCGTAACACTGCGGCTCTGCACATCTGTCTTCCGTCCCTAATAGGGCTTCTCGAAGGCATGATGGCCTGAGGCATCCCGTACTAGGTGCGGGGAACTGTGTCACCTGAGGTTTTCCTCAGCTTCCCGTGTTTAACACGGGGTATGCCGCGAGTTTAACGTCCAGCGGGGACGGCATCGGACCGATCAACACGAAAAGTGGATCAGATGACAGAACCCCTTGCGGGGAACCTCCGACGCTGGGGCCAGCACATGGGCGGCTTCCCAAGTAACGTGGAGTGAAGTGAAGTGGCATGACCCCACCGGGATGTGGCGGCCCGGGTAAGGATCAGGATGGATGATGGAGTAAAGAGCTTGGACCCCAGAGGGGCTTCCTACGTACCGCGCGTTAACACGGATCAAAGTCAACGTAGTTCGGGTATACAGTTTAACGTCATGCTGGACGTCGGCAAGCCGACTCACGAAGAGGTCGAGGCCGCCGGGCGGAGGATTGAACCGAACCACCTCGCACGGAGGGGGATGGAACGGCCGGGTGGATCACAGTTTCACGTCATGCTGGACGATGAAAGGGGAAATGGAAAAGGGGGGCTGTGGGGAGGCACCGTGGAGATACACACAGGCAGTCTCCCACAGGGGCGGATTCATAGGTGAATCAACGCAAGCGTGAACCCTGGAGGGGTCCACTGATGGACGAAACGACGTAAATACGACCGGGACGACCAGGTGGTGGGCTTGGACCTCAGGGAGGCTTCCTACGTACCCTGTATAGAAGACAGGGATCAAAGTCCACGTAGTTCATTCTGTCAGGACTTACGCACTTGGGGCAGCCCGGATACTGCAAAACTCAGTTGGAAGGGACTTGGACCGAAAGCAAAAGACACCTCGATCCCAGTCAGACCCTCTACTGGCTTCGGCAGTGGGGAGGTGCAATGGAGATACACATGTGCAGCCTCCCACGAGAAACTAGGGGTTTGTAATACCCTGCCCCCGTAGGGAAAATCCACTCCCATTAAATCGTCCCATAAGGGGGACAATCCCGACATCCCTGCAGAGACGAGCGGGTGGGGGCCACGTCCAAACCGGGGGAGACCCTGCGTGCAGAGCACGGGATCAGGTTGCGGACGGTTTAGCGTCTTGCCAGACGAAGTACAGTTTAACGTCGTGTGTTGAGGACGAAGCGGACGGTTTAACGTCTTGCCGGACGAAGTACAGTTTAACGTCGTGTGTTGAGGACGAAGCACTTGGCAGTTTAACGTCTTGCAGCGCGGACGATGTACAGTTTAACGTCGTGCAGGACGTAGGGGCAGTTTAACGTCATGCTGGACGAATGCACAGTTTAACGTCATGCTGGACGAATATGCAGTTTAACGTCATGCTGGACATACGTGCGTGTCACTTCGCGCAAGCCTGGAGGGCCGCACGGGAAGACAACGCGCGGTGCGGGCACCCAGGATGAGGATCATCGGGCGCCACGCAGGCGGGTACCCTTAGGAGGTCAACGGGGACGACCCTGGCAGGTTGCGCGCAAAAAGGAAGCTTTGCGCGCAAAACTGCGGGCCGGCGCGCAATCGGGGCGGCTGGCGCGCAATTGGGCCAGTGCCTTGCGCGCGGATACTTGAGAATGCTCACACCGGGCTTCGAATAGCGCGCGGGGGCAACGGCTCATTCTCTAATGAATGGCCACTTGAAAGAAGGGGGGGTGCGCGCAATCGGGCCGGATTGCGCGCACCCCGGGGGCAATTGCGCGCAAGCGGGTTCTTTTGCGCGCAAAGGCCTTAGGGTGAGTGTTTATTCAAATGAAAGGAGCCAGCGGGGATTGCGCGCGAAGGCGGACCCCGAGGCTTTCTTGCGCGAAAGAAAGGAGGTTACCTGAAGTTCGTCATTGCGCGCGGAAGGGGTTGAATTGCGCGCACGGGAGACGTTTCGACTTCCAGCAACCTTTGAAACGTTGGGGGTCGCCTTGTATTTATAGGCAACCCCGGGCGCGGAATCCAGGGTGCGAGCGCGAAATTCTTCTCGCGGGCGCGGAATCGGGCGCGGCGCGTAAGGGAGTCGCGCGGACCCGCGGCGCGCAAAATTGCGCGCCGGGCCGGCGCATTGCGCGCATCCCGGGGGGTTTTCCGCGCGGGACATCACCTTTGCGCGCGGGCCTCTGAAATTCCGCGCACGGCCTCCGGGCCCTCCGAAACGTTCTTCCGACTCCAAATATCACTTCGCTTTCCGCATCCGGAGCTTCGTTTGGGAACAACGGACTTTTCCGGCGTCTACACACCTCAAACTCTATCATAACCCCCTCCCCACAAATTGTACCCCTCCTAGGATAGTAATGTGAGAATATAGAGAGTGACCCCTGAGTCCCATGCCCAATAGTCCCTAGGTTGGCGACTAGCACCGAGGGTATAGTAAACACCCGAGTGGGAGGCATTACCCCTTAAGAGAACACATGAGAAAGAGAGAGATATGATATACACCAACCAAATCCTACTAAGACTACAATATAATATAAATCCCATGTACACATATGAAATGTCATGAAAAACTACTACAATTGGAAGGGAAAATTGCAAGTACCAAAGGAAAGTAAAAATAGCAGTGACCACAAAGCCAGAACAGATCCTACAACCCCAAGCTAGTAGTAACTAGCCTGATCTCCAACCTACTCTAAGTCACTTGAAAAATTGTTTATATATACATAGAGTGAGTATAATAGTATAATTTGAAGGATCCTCCCTGAAGCCTCTCATCCAAAAGTAAATAATACATACTAAAACATAGTGAACAACAAGAGAAACTAACTCTTCACCTAAATAGGTATAATAATTTACCAGCCTCACCATGGATACTCTCACCAAGTATCACATACAAGATTATATAATAAAATAAAGGATATCAAGGGTACCCCGCTACCACTTCCCCACTAGTTTTCCTATTTTCCCCAAAGTTACACGTCCTAAGCATATCTCTCCAAAAAGGATTTTCCGCAAACACCTGGGTGAAGCACCACAACATGAACCTCATGCAGCACAACCACCACATCCATGTAACCAAAGTAACAAGACAAATTTCATAATGTGTATCATACATTGGGCATTAATCCTCAAGCCATTATATCACATACACTAAGTAAGGATCCTCAAGCCATCACAACCTATACATGTTACACCTATAGTATTCCATAAAAAACTATATCCATAATATATTTCTGTGAATAAACACAATCCATTATATCCCTCTACACGCATATTTGTGGAAAACTAACTGATGTGCCTACCATCACAAGTAACTACCAAGAGAAAAGAGAGGGGCCAAAGGGGGTAGTTAGGCATCCGTCCTCCCATCAGAATGTTGGGGAAAACACCCCTCGGGGATCAAGATACTTAGGGTGTCAATTGCCCCAACTGACGGAGTGGAGTAGAGTACAGAAACACAAAAAGTATAGAATATACTATAGCTCACAACCACACTATGGGAATAACCTAGTCTTAGACTCAACTGCAGCTAACGTCTCTGGGACTCCCAGATGCCACTTCTAAGACTAGGAATCCTATAATCACACAACCATTTAAATAGCTTTATTACATTACTTTATTCAATTTTTATCATTTTCACTTTATGTTAATTAATTCATTAACCATTAATTGACCATTAAAAATTCCACATTACATTTTATTAGAATCACACCCGAAGTCCATTATTCCTGTAAATTGGAACCTCATCATTGTGTCCCAGTAAACTCCAACCCCGTGGGTTAACATCATTTATTCTATCATTTTTTAATAGCATTATTACTTTCCCATATTCCAGGCATTCTAGAAAAAAATTAAGCTACTAAACACAAGAGGGCTCAACATGGTGGGTATTTTAACTAAGACATCCCACCTTTTTATAACATAAACGTTCATTACATTACACAAAACTGAGGATCTTTAAGGTTTAGTGTCTTGTAAAACAGGAACATAATACATGAAAACAACATAAAACATTTTTCTTAAACACTTGAAAGGATTCTCCTTAAGTTCATCCTAGGTTCATTACTGCATCTCATAACCTGGAGACATACATCAAAAGAAAGGGTGAGCAGAAGGCCCAGTAAGGGAAACAAGAGAAACATTTAACATGTGAACTTAAGATACATCAATTATGTCATGAAAAAGAACATTAAGGAATGAGAAAGAAATCATGTTGAATATCATAATAAAAATAACATTTTTCATAAATTTAAGATGTGGCCACATCATTTAACATAGACAATCATGAACATATCACCAAGGTCCATCCCCAAGGTGTCATTTGAAAATTACCAAGGTTATTCACCAAGATATCGTGAAAATTGTAATCTATAGTGGTTACGTCATTCCCTAATGCATTGGAGCGCTATCAGGGAACACACTTAAATTTGACATTATTATCATGTGAGCCACATATTTCATCATCAAACATTTCATAAATAACCCATATATCATAAAATAATTGGCTTTCATTTCATAATCATAACGTTTTTAAAAACTGCTTTAAAGACATGATCTTTACGTCACATTAAACCCACGGAAGGGGAGAGCGGGTCTCATGTATGTAAATACCAGAATTTAAAATTGAAAATATTGATATATATGTGAATAACCCTGTATAAATAAGAGATTTGAGTATTCACTTTATAACATAAAATAATTTTGAGAAAAGAGAGAGGCATTTTGAGACGAAAATTCTGCAGCATAACGGATATGTTTCGGGGTTTTAGAAAACATTAAAAAGAGAGGGGAAATGGGTCAGACATTCATAAATGACCCATAAAACAGTAGAGGGACAGAATAAGAAGGATATATGAACATGGTAATGAAATTTGAAGGACATACCATTTGAAATGAAAAACAGGGAAGGAAGACAAAAATTAGATTTCACTTATGAAAATTCGGCAGCCTAACGGCGTTACTTAAACTTCAACAAAAATGATTTGAAAAGATCAAATAGGGTCTCTCATCATGTGAACATAAGAGTTTAGTATGATAGATATAGAGATCATACCCCAACATAATTAAAAAGGAAACTTGAAAAACCTGACATGAATGTAGAACTTTGAAAATAATGAGAAGGCTGAAAGAATCCCCTTAAAAATTTGGCAGCCTAATAGCGCCACTTAAACATTCTTAAAACGAATTTATGAGAGAAAGATGGGGTCTCTCATCATATGAACATGAAAAGGGAAGTAATATGAATATAGGAGAACATCCTCACACATAATCACATGGAGTATAAATGAAATGATATAAAAGATATTACTTGAAAAGAAAGAGAGAGGTCGGATCCCTTACCTTAAAATGTAACTCTCAAAACTCAAAGGTTTGGACCTTGAGGGATTGGGGCACCTTTGGAGGACTCCTTGGGAGGTAAAGAGACCAGAACTTAGTTGGGGGAGAGTTGGGAATGAATGATAAAGGAGGAAAGGGTGGGTATTTATAGGAAAAGTGAGGGGACAAGGCATTAATGGCCAAGGGACACCTCACAAGTGGTTTTCTCAAAACCATGAGCTATCCCATGGTCTTTCCCATGGAGTTAGGCCACATGGGTCCCCAAATACAATAATTAATCACCCTTGGTCGGCCAAACCTTAAAATATCTCATGAAATCATCATGACACAGTTATGATGTCATTAAACATACCGAAACCCTAAAACTGTATTTTTACTATTCACTGAAAATTCAACTTTCTCAAAAAAATCCCAAAATTTCACCTTAACCAAATATCGACGCTCTAATTAAAAATATGAACTCCATTTTATAAAAATAATTTTCTAAATATTTTTAATTTATTTTTTAAATAAAACACTATTCACTGAGAATTGATTTTTCTCAGAAAAATCCCCAAAATTACCATAACATAATATCGATGCTCTGAGTTCAAAAATAAAGTCCAATTTATGAAAATAATTTTATAATTATTTTTAATTAAATTTTAAATTAAAAAACACTATTCACCCGAAAAAAAACTAATACTTGACTAATAATTTATGAAACCGTTATTTACCCATTTTATTGAATCTCATTACTTAATCAAGGTGTCCAAATTATATTAAAACTTTCTTTAAGTGAGATTACTAATCCATTTGGTCACATTACTAATCCTAAGCGTAAAATCACTATTCATAATTTACTATTCATCAAAAATTAAGTTGATCTTATTAGACTCCAAATTCCTTACTGAACACTTTTGTAGAAGACCATTTTTTGAAAATCATTACACATCATTAATTATTTAAGGTTTACATAAATGTTTTAAAATATCTTTTCTTCCAAAATTCATCAATAAAATACATCCTAAAATTATCCGGACATTTGAAATTTCAAAAACATCACTAATGGAAGAAATCACAATTTATTCATCCCAGAGGATTACACAAAGAAGCTATGGTCTCGTCACGTAGCCCCTTATAACACCAGCATATGACCTAAGTGTAAGGTGTGCTATGGTGAGAGAATCTGAGGGAGGCTCAGATAACATTGCCCTAGTAGTAATCTCTACTGACTTGAACTTCTTCTACAGGCGTTCCCGTTCAAGCTTGACACGCTAGAGTTCGTCTTGGGCTTAGTCCAAAGGGAAGCCCAAAGATGCCACCTCCTTCCCAAGCTCTGATAGGTGGGCTTCATAAGGTTCGAGTCTACTGGATGAAGCCATCGACTCCCCTTTCTACATTAACAATTAACATTTCTATTAAATCGTTAAGAGTAAGTTAATATACTATTTAAAAAGTTTGGGTCGTTACATTCTTCCCCCCTTAAGAAATTTCGTCCCCGAAATTTTATACTTGACGCCTAGTCGAAAATGTGAGGGTACTTTTGCGTCATTGTTTCCTCAGACTCCCAAGTCGCTTCTTCATATTTATGATTCCTCTACAACACTTTCACATGGTGGGTAGTCTTGTTTCGTAGAACCTTATCTCTATGGTCTAAGATATCCACTGTCTGCTCCTCATAAGAGAGGTCATGTTCCAGTTGTACCACCTCTGGGATCAGTACATGCGAAGGGTCGGGTATGTACTTCCTCAAGTGAGATACATGGAAGACATCGTGAACTTGAGCTAGGTTTGGTGGAAGTGCTAGATGATAGGCCACTGCTCCTATGTGATCAAGGATTTCATAGGGGCCAATGTACCTATGGCTGAGCTTACCTTCCTTCCCAAACTGCATGACTCTCTTCCATGGAGAAATTTGAAGGAAGACTTTGCCGCCAATACCAAACTCCAAGTCCCTTCGACGGTTGTCAGCATAGCTCTTCTGCCGACTCTGAGCATCCTTTATGTGTTGTTGGATGGCATGAACCTATTTTATCCTCTATTGCACAAGATCATGCCCAAGGAGATTTCTCTCACCAGTTTCATCCCAAAAAGTAGGAGTTCTACATCGCTTTCCATACAGAGCTTCATAGGGTGCCATCTGAATACTCGAATGGAAGCTATTATTATAGGAGAACTCAACTAATGGGAGGTGTTGATCCCATCCACCTTTAAATTCCATTGAGAATAATCTCAGAATGTATTCGAGTGTCTGAATAGTCCTTTCAGATTGGCCATTAGTTTGAGGATGATAGGCCGTACTAAAATTCAATTTAGTATTCATAGCATGTTGAAGACTTCTCCAGAATTTTGATGTGAATATTGGATCACAATCAGACACGATGGATAGTGGTACCCCATGCAGCCTTACCACTTCCTTTACGTATATCTTGGCAAGTTGATCCAGAGAGAAATCTTCCCGAATAGAGATAAAATGGGCAGTGTTGGTGAGACGGTCCACAATAACCCATATCGCATTGTTTCCTTTAGATGTTTTCAGGAGACCAGTTACAAAGTCCATGGTGATATTATCCCACTTCCATACTGGTATGGGTAGTAGTTGTAATACCCCCTTATAAAGTTGTCATTCTTCCTTTACTTGTTGACACACCAGGAACCTTGTAGTGAAATAAGCTATCTCCCTCTTCATGTTATCCCACCAATAATGATCATGAAGGTCTCTATACATTTTAGTGCTTCTCGGATGTATAGAGAAAGTAGATCTATGAGCTTCATCCATCAGTTATTTCTTTATCTCCGGAATAGATGGAACACATAGTCTTGTATGAAATTTCAATACACCTTCTTGATCAATATTGAAATCAGGGAACTTCCCATCCTATACAACCTCAAACTTCTCCTGCAGTAAAGGATCTTCTTTTTTAGCCTTCTTGATCTTCTCTAGTAATGATGGTTGAGAAATAATTTGGGATAAGGTTGATGATGTCCCTTCCCTTACAATTCCCATGTCCAGTTTTACTATATCTTTAATCAAGGGATCTCCTAGGATCCTCATTATTGCCAGAACAACAGGATCTTTCCTTCTTAACGCATCCGCGACTTTGTTTGCTCTTCCAGGGTGACAATGAATTGAACAATCATAGTCTTTAATAAGCTCCAACCATCTCCTTTGTCTCATGTTCAATTCTTTCTGCGTGAAAATATACTTTAAACTTTGGTGGTCGGTGTATATATCACATTTCTCCCCATAAAGATAGTGCCTCCATATCTTTATAGAAAAGACAACCGCCGCTAGCTCTAGATCATGCGTAGGATTATTCTTCTCATGAATCTTCAACTGTTGAGATGCATAAGCAATTACCTTGTCATTTTGCATGAGGACACACCCAAGACCTTTCAGAGATGCATCGCTAAAAATAACGAATCCTTCTCTGATAGAGGGTAGAGTTAATACAGGTGCAGTAACCAATATCTTCTTCAGCTCTTGGAAACTTTCCTCGCATTCCCTTGTCCAGATGAACTTAACACCTTTTCGAGTCAACTTGGTTAGCAGATTAGAAAGCCGCAAAAACTTTTTCACAAACCTCCTATAATATCCTGATAAACCAAGGAAACTACGAATCTCAGTTACTATTGCGGGTTGAGGCCACTCTTCCACAACCATTGTCTTTGCAGGGTCAACTGAGATTCCTTCATTGGTTACGATGTGCCCTAATAAAGCCACTTGTTGTAACCAAAACTCACACTTGCTGAACATTCCAAAGAGCCTCTCCTTATGCAGATTTTTCAAAATAACCCTCAGATGATCTTTATGGTCCTCATGACTTTTTGAATATATCAAAATATCATCAATAAAAACTACTAAAAAGTTATCAAGGTAGTCCTTAAAGACACTATTCATAAAATCCATGAAAATAGAAGGAGCACTAGTCAAGCCGAAGGGCATAACAGTAAACTCATAATGCCCATATCTTGATCGGAAGGCAGTCTTTGGAATATCTTCCTTCTTCACCCTCAGTTGATGATAACCAGATCGAAGGTCAATCTTGGAGAAGAATTGAGCCCCATGAAGTTGGTCAAATAAATCATCAATTCTTGGAAGAGGGTATTTGTTCTTCACTGTGATCCCATTCAGTTCTCTATAATCAATGCATAGCCACATTGATCCATCCTTATTCTTCACAAAGAGAACTGGTTCTCCCCAAGGAGACACACTCGGTCGGATAAACCCCTTCTCCAACAAGTCTTGGAGTTGTTTCTTTAACTCTTCTAGATCCACATTTTCCATTCTATACGGAGTATTTGATATCGGTTGAGACCCAGGTACGAGTTCAATGGAGAACTCTACCTCTCTTTCTAGGGGAGGTCCAGGTACGTCCTCAAGAAATGCATCCATGTATTCCTGAACAATCGGAACATCTTCTATTTCTATCCTCCCTTTTCCTTCTTCATCATCACCGATTAACTCTATAAATAAAGCTATAGTAGGTGCTTCTAGATAGGGATCAGTTCGGGATATCTCTCCTTGGAAGATAACTGTAGGTTGTTTATTCAAGACTACTGAGATTTCCTTACTTCTGCATTTGATCTTAGCATTATACTTTGAGAGCTAGTCCATCCCTAGTATAACGTCAAATTCCAACATGTGAATGACTACTAGATTCGCGATAAGATTGTGCTCACTAAAGTAAACACTAGAGTATCTAAACATTTTTGATTCATGGATAATCCCACTTGGAGTCTTGACTGAAAATTCAACCTCAAGAAGTTCAAGGATTGATTCTATATTACTTGAAAACATGGAGTAAATAAAGGAATGCATAGAACCAGAATCAAACAAATTATTTTCTAGTTTTGAGAGGACAACAAGAGTACCTGCTACCACATCGTTTGGAGATTCAACTTCAGTTGTTGTGATAGCAAAAGCACGACCTTGCGCCCTTGGCCTTTGCTGAGGTTGATGGTGATTCCCCTCCACCGTCCTCGGATTTGGACAGTGATTATCAAGGTGCCCAAGCTGTCCACACTTGAAGCATTTGACTTCAGGTAGGTCCAGAACCATCTTTCCTCTGTCGTTATTGTTGGGAAGGTGAGGCTTCACATTACTATGACAATTCTGAGAAATATGTCCTTCTTTTCCACACCTATAGCACTTACCACATCCGATCAAGTAGTTCCCCGAATGCTTTTTCCAACATTTATTGAATGTGGCATGTTGCATATGATTTCCACCTTTTTCCTGATCAAAACTTCTTCCCAGTATTGGTTCTAGAGTTCTCTTCTTCTCAATAGATTTGTTAGACCACTGTGTCTCCCCAAACTCTAGTTCAACATTCATAGCACTTCGAACTATTTCTTCATAGCTATCATAGTCCCTGTTGGATAGATTCTTCTGCAGATGAGGTCGTATTCCACCAAAGAATCTATCAACCTTCCCATTAGGGTCCATGACAAAGCTTGAGGTATAACGGGAAAGCCTTGTGAAGTTCATCTCGTAGGTTCCAACTGATTCATTCTCCTTCTGCTTCAGCTCAAGAAATTCTTTCTCCGTTCTCGTTCTCATCGAATGAGGGAAATACTTCTTAAAGAATATTCCCCAGAACTCTTCCCACTCCATAGCTTCCATCTCACCTCATGGCTTTGTGTTTTTGATCAGTGACCACCATTGATCAGCTTCTCCCTCTAGGCGGTAAACAACAAGGGTGAATGTTTCTTGTTCCGAACAATGAAGTGCAGAAAAGATCTTTTCAATGGATCTTATCCATTGTTCCGTAACCAATGGGTCAGTAGATCCACTGAATGTTGGTGATCGTTGACGCCTGAAGGACTCAACAGAATGTTGTTCCCTTCATGGTGAGATCAGAATCTCATCTTGATTTAAGTTATTAATCATAACTTGAGTCAGTTGGTTCATCATTGGCATGAATGTTTCCATTCTGGAATTCATTGGAGGGCCTTCAACACATGGTGCATTGCAGTCACCATCTGCACGGTTCCTCCTATTGCCTGCCATTTTCTAAAAGAATAAAACCTTAGTGAGAAACTTATTTCATTTATGAATATTTTAACTAAGACTTCATGCTTAGAAAATTACACTTCTCTATAATTCCTTTATAATGATTCATATAAAACTTATGATTAACCAAACATATCCCCCGGGAGTGTCGTAACCAAGAGTGCAGAAAGGCCCATTATCGTGCACCAGTTCCCATTCGAGTCTAGCTCAAAGAGCTATTTTCGAGTTTTACCCCTATGTACATCTGTGCCAGATCCTCCTCTACCTGATCATATCCAAACAGGGATGTATTTGTTTGACAAACCAATTACTCAATACTTACCAAAATACCAGAGAGTTTTCCTATATTTAAACTTTTTTATAGGGTTATTCCTAAAGTTTTTATATCCTAATTTCCACAAATAACTAAACCATCCTTTGATACCAACTATTCCATCCCACCTTTTTATAACATAAACGTTCATTACATTACAAAAAACTGAGGATCTTTAAGGTTTAGTGTCTTGGAAACCAGGAACATAACACATGAAAACAACATAAAACATTCTTCTTAAACAATTGAAAGGATTCTCCTTAATTTCATCCTAGGTTAATTAATGCATCTCATAACGTGGGGAAATACATCAAAACAAAGGGTGATTAGAAGGCCCAGTAAGGGAAATAAGAGAAACATTTAACATGTGAACTTGAGATACATCAATTATGTCATGAAAAAGAACTTTAAGGCATGAGAAAGAAATCATGTGGCATATCATAATAAAAATACAGTTTTCATAACTTTAAGATGTGGATATATCATTTAACATATACAATCATGAACATATCACCAAGGTCCATCCCCAAGGTGTCATTTGAAAATTACCAAGGTTATTCACCAAGATATCGTGAAAATTTCAATCTCTAGTGGTTACCTCATTACCCAATGCATTGGAGCGCTATCAGGGCGCACCCTTAAATTTTCCTTTATTATCATGTGATCCAGATATATCATCATCAATCATTTCATAAATAACCCATATACCATAAAATAAATGGGGTTCATTTCATTATCATAACGTTTTTAAAATGTTCTTTAAAGACGTGATCTTTACGTCACTTTAAACCCACGGAAGGGGAGAGCGGGTCTCATGTATGTAAATCACAGAATTTAAAATAGAAAATTTTGATATATATGTGAATACCCCTATAGAAATAATAGCTTTTAGTATTCACTTTATAACATAAAATAATTTTGAGAAAAGAGGGAGGCATTTTGAGACGAAAATTCTGCAGCATAACGGCTATGTTTCGGGGTTTTAGAAAACATTGAAAAGAGAGGGGACATGGGTCAAACATTCATAAATGACCCATAAAACAGTAGAGGGACAGAATAAGAAGGATTTATGAACATGGTAATGAAATTTGAAGGAAATACCATTTGAAATGAAAAACATGGAAGGAAGATAAAAAATAGATTTCTCTTATGAAAATTCGGCAGCCTAACAGTGTCACTTAAAATTCAAAAAAAATGATTTGAAAAGATAAAAAAGGTTATCTCATCATGTGAACATAAGAGTTCAGTATGATATATATAGAGATCATACCCCAACATAATTAAAAAAGTAACTTGAAAAACTTGACATGAAAGTAGAACTTTGAAAAGAATGAGAAGGGTGAAAGAATCCCGTTAAAAAATTCGGCAGCCTAACGACGCCACTTAAACATTCTTAAAACGAATTGATGAGAGAAAGATGGGGTCTCTCATCATAAGAACATGAAAAGTGCAGTAATATGAATATATAATAACATCCTCCAACATAAGAACATGGAGTATAAAAGAAATGATATAAAAGAGATTACTGGAAAAGAAAGAGAGAGGTCGGATCCCTTAACTTAAAATGTAACTCTTAAAACTCAATGGTTTGGACCTTGAGGGCTTGGGGGAAACTTGGGAGGACTCCTTGGGAGGTAAGGAGACCAGAAAATCGTCGGGGGAGAGTTGGGAGTGAAAACTAAAGGAGGAAAGGGTGTGTATTTATAGGGAAAGTGAGGGGACAAGCATTAAGGGCCAAGGGACACCTCACTAGTGGTTTTCTCAAAACCATGAGCTCTCCAATGGTCTTTCCCATTGAGTTAGGCCACATGGGGCCCCCAATACAATAATTCATCACCCTTGGTCAGACAACCCTTAAAATATCACATGACATCATCATGACACAGTTATGATGTCATTAAACATACCGAAACCCTAAAACTGTATTTTTACTATTCACTGAAAATTCAACTTTCTCAGAAAAATCCCAAAATTTCACCTTAGCCAAATATTGATGCTCTAATTACAAATATGAACTCCATTTTATAAAAAAAAATTTGTAAATACTTTTAATTTATTTTTTATGTAAAACTCTATTCTCCGAGAATTCATTTTTCTCAGAAAAATCCCCAAAAATTACCAAAACATAATATCGATGCTTTGAGTTCAAAAATAAAGTCCATTTTATAAAAATAATTTTATAATTATTTTTAATTAAATATTTAATTAAAAACACTATTCACCTGAAAAAACTAATACTTGACTAATAATTTATGAAACTGTTATTTACCCATTTTATTGAATCTCATTACTTAATCAAGGTGTCTAAATTATAATCAAACTTTCTTTATGTGAGATTACTAATCCATTTGGTCACATTACTAATCCTAAGCGTAAAATCACTATTCATAATTTACTATTCATAAAAAATTAAGTTGATCTTGTTAGACTCCAAATTTCTTACTGAACACTTTTTCAGATGACCATTTTTTGAAAATCATTACACATCATTAATTATTTATGGTTTACATAAATATTTTAAAATATCTTTTTTTCCAAAATTCATCAATAATATACATCCTAAAATTATCTGGACATTTGAAATTTCACAAACATCACTAAAGGAAGAAATCTAAATTTATTCATCCCAAAGGATTACACAAAGAGGCTACGGTCTCGTCACATAGCCCGTTATAACACCAGCATATGACCTAAGTGTAAGGTGTGCTATGGTGAGAGAATCTGAGGGAGGCTCAGATAACATTGCCATAGTAGTAATCTCTACTGACTTGAACTTCTCCCGCATGCGTTTCCATTCAAGCTTTACACCCTGGAGTTCGGCTTGGGCTTGGTCCAAAGTGAAGCCCAAAGATGCCACCTCCTTCCCAAGCTCTGATTGGTGGGCTTCATAAGGTTCGAGTCTTCTGGATAAAGCCACTGACTCCTCTTTCTGCATTAACCATTAACATCTCTATTAAATCGTTAAGAGTAAGTTAATATACTATTTAAAAAGTTTGGGTCATTATATGAACTACCCATCATGTCTTTTCCACCTATAGAAAGAGTTTGGACCCATCCTCTCTCGAGAATCTAAACATGAAAATCACGTGGCATACCTCACATGTATTCTCCCCTTTTTAGAAGGAGGGTAAGAAGGACCAGCTTCCTTGAGAATTGGGGAAAGTAATATAGATAAATAGCCAACAAGATTTAGCAAACATCCAAACATTCACATCCAACCCCTTTCAACATACCTTATGTCCTCCTCGATGCCCACATGCAGAAACCAATGCATCTCGCCACTCTAGGAGTCAACTGTTGGAAAACCCAATAGGCCTCCCTACCCCCCACATATCACAACAGCCATCTAGGATCACATCTCAACACAATCAACAAAAAGCAAACATCATATCAACTGGACTCTTGGCCCTTAAACAGGGCATCCAACCTTCACACATAATTAGCACTCTGGGTTCTAAAGCACAAGGAACTTGGCCTTACAAGCAAGAGGGTAACTCAGAACCCTACCCGACATTATCTTTTTATCAAAAATTTAGTTATTTAATCCAAATGAAATTAACTGATTTATTATTTATAGGTTCCAACTATGGGAAACCTAAACAGTAAGCTATCACAAATAATTAAACATGCTTACTGCATCAGTTTGATTAATATAAAATTATAATAACAACAACAACCAAATTCATTTACATGTATCTTTATCTTTGACAAATAATTTAAATTAATCCCAGTTTAGGTTCATTACCAATTTCCACCAAGAATTAAATTATTAAAAAATAAAGCATTGATATCACACTATGTAGCCAAACCAAAGGAAATATAATACAGTCGATATCAATTTATTTATACAGTTCAAATATTTATTATTTCAATTCCATTGTGATTCAATCGGATAAAACATACTAACAAAAAATTTTCACGTAAAATAATAGAGAACCAATGAATCCCCTGCCTCAAAAAGTTTTGACGTTATTTATAAAATAATGATCCACACAACAAATTATGGTCGCCTCCCCCATGAAAAATGCATCCACTCGAGGATGCTGCAACACGACTGCACCAACCGACACCCATGAAAACTCCATTTCAAGCATGGAGATCACATTCCATAACATGGAAAGGAGAAACTGGAGAAGAATGATAAAAGAAAACTCAAGAATGGATGTAGATCATACCATCTATCTTTGACAGATCGACACTTTCTACATGCACCAAAACAGGGGGTGTATAGGCAGTAGGAAGAAACTTCAAGGGGAAATGATCCAAGATTTAAGGTTCAATCACAATGATCCTATGGAAAAAAGGGAATGTTTGAGTGTCTCACACTAGGGAACAAGAAGGTAGAACAAGGGAGGAAGATATATTACCCCTTTAGAAAATTTATGGGGTAGCGGTTTAAGATACGCTGGATTTTCTATTAATAGGGGATCCCATTAAACCACATGGTTTGACCAAGTAAAGGCATCTCGAGCCTTTGGAAAATTAATATAGGAGTTATTGGATTTGAATCGGTCATAAATCCATTAAAAAATTCCTCAAATGCATTTAACATCAAATAAAATGTTGAAGGGGAGAACGGTAGAAAGTAGGAAACATTGTACACCTACCAATCATGGAAACATTGTACACCTACCTATCCTAAAAACACTATACACCTACTGATGCTGGAAACATTGTACAGCTACCTATGATGGAAACACTATACACCTAGTGATCCTGGAAACACTATACACCTACTAATCCTGGAAAGAATTTACACCTACAGCTCCTGGAAACACTATACACCTACAGATGCTGGAAACATTGTACACCTACCGATGCTGGAAACATTGTACACCTACCGATCCTCAAAACACTGTACACCAACCGATGCTGGAAACAATGTACACCTACTGATGCTGGTAAGGTTGTACACCTACTGATCCTAGAAACATTATACACCTACAAATTTTGGAAACAGTGTACACCTACTGATCCTAGAAACATTATAAACCTACTGATGCTGGAAACATTGTACACCAACCAATCCTCGAAACATTGTACACCTACTGATCTTGGAAACATTGTACACCTATCGATGCTAGAAACACAGTACACCTATCGATCCTCGAAACACAATTCACAGAACTGGAAATTTGGAAAAGTGTTGGGGATAGGTCACAGGGACCTCCCAGAACACCTCAGATTCCAGATTTCAGTAAAGTAATGGATGGACGAGGTCTGGGTCAGTACATCAGATACCTCTAAAAACATTATCATCTTTGTGAATTCAAATCCAACAATAAAGGAATCATAAAAGGGGTCTGAACAACCACCCATCGAGATACCTCTCAGATGAGAGCAATCCATAAGAAGCAACAAAAGAAAGCCATCTCTTAAACATAAAAGTTTCACAACCATAAACCGAACATCGTCACATGAAAAGAGTTGACCATCAAACAAATTAGGTTATTGAGCATGTATATGTGACTCAAATTCCCATGTACTCTCCTCCAAACCACCGTGTAACCAAGAGACACAATCCAAGGGGATATAACGCCCATGAAAAACCATTAATTTGTGATCTTGGATCTCCAATGGCTGCTCCTTGAAGGTCTCACAATCATCAACATCGATCTCTCACCAATCGGTTACATGAATGTCATCATGAAGATAACGATGGATATGTGACACATGAAAAACATCGTGTATTCGACTCATCTATAAGAGAATTTTTGCTCGATATTCCATGGCTCTAACACAAGCCAGCACCTTAAAAGGCCCAACAAACTAGGGAGACAACTTACTACAACGACCAAACCGTCACTTCCAATGATGGGGAGACTCCTTCAGAAACACATGATCCCAAAAATCAAACTCCAAAGGTCTCCTAATTTGATTGGTATATGATTTTTTTGATCGTTCACATCCTTCATCCTCTCATGAATCACTTGAACCATCTCTGATGTATTCTGCACTAATTCTGGTCCAAGAATTGCTGACTCTCTAACCCAAATCCAGTACAATAGAGAATGGAAAGGTAAGGCATACAAGATTTGAAATGGTACCATACCAATGATGGAGTGAAAAATATTATTGTAACAGAACTCCACCAAGGGTAAGTGCCTCATCTATGATCCTCCAAAATCCAGGACACAAGAGTACAACATGTTTTCAAGAGTTTGGATAGTCCGCTCTATTATAATTTTTATCTATAGATGAAAAGAAGTGCTAAGGCATTTTTGGGAACCAAAATAATTCTAGAGACCTCTCCAAACCATATAGGTAAAATGAGGATCTCTATCGTGCATTATTTTATTTCAAACTCCATAGAGTCTCACCACCTTCTCTAGATACTTCCTCGACAAACTTCCACAGAGCACGACTCCTTGATCGCTATAAAGTGGGATGATTTTGTAAAATGGTACACTACCACCCAAATAGATTCATTTCTTCCATAATCTCATATTAAACCAGTAAAAAATCCTATTGATATGTCCTCCCACTTCCCCTGAGGAATATCTAATAGCTAGAGTAATCTACCAGGAACACAGTGCTTGGCCTTCATCTTCTGATAGAACAAAAAACAAGATACAAACTCCGCAATTGTATGTTTCTTCCTAGCCAGCCAAAACTGACTCCTTAATTAACGTAAAGTTCAAATGATAAAAAGGGAATAAAGTAATGTAATTAATCTCTTTAAGTTGTTTTGTGCTTATAGGATACCTAGTCTTAGATGTGTCAACTAGGAGTCTGAGAGATGTTATCTATAGTTGAGTCTATGACTAGGTTATGATCATAGTGTGGTGGTGAATTATATTATATTTTTTAATTTTTGTGTTTCTATATGATTCCCCACCCCGTCAGTCAGGGAAACAGACACCCTGAGGATTCAGAGCCCTCGAGGTGTTTTTCCCAACATTCCAGTGGGAGGATGGATGGATCAATACCCCATTTGACCCCACTCTCTTCTCTTGGTAGTTACTTGTGATGATAGAAACATCAGTTATTTTTCCCTATATATGTGTGTAGATGGATTTAATGGATTTTGGTTATTCACACACATATATTCTAGATATTGTTTTCCTATGGAATACTATAGGTGTAACGTGCATAGGTTGTAATGGCTTGAAGATCCTTACTCGGTGTCTGGGCTATAATGGATTGAGGTTTAATGATCGACATATGATACACATTATGCGAGCTGTGGTGGCTCTCAGAAACTACCTAGTTACTTTGGGTGCATGAATGTAGTGGTTGTGCTGCATGAGGTTCGTGTTGTGGTGCTACGCCCAGGTGTCTACATGCAAGCCTTTTTGGAGAGAGATGATTAGGACATGTGGCATTGGGGCCAATCAGCAAGCCAGGGGGGAAGTGGTAGATGGGTACCATTGTTATTATTTATTATATTATATACTCTTTTATACTATACATGGTGAGAGTAGCCATGGTAAGGTAGAGAACTTAATATAACTTTTTAGGTGGTGAGTTAGTTTCACTTGTAGTTCACTGTGCTTTAGCATGCTTTCATTAGTTTTTCATGAGAGGCTTCGGGGAGGATCCTACTGAGTATACTATTATACTCACCCTATGTATATATAAACTCTTTTTCAGGTCACATAGAGTAGGTTGGAGATCAATTTGGTTACTACTATCTTGGGGTTCCAGGAACTGTTAGGGCATCATAGATGCTGTTGTTTTTAATTTCCTTTGGTACTTGAAATTTTCCCTTCCCATTGTAGTCGTTCTTCATGAAATTACATACGTGTAATGGGAATTTATTTAATATTATAGTCTGAGTTGGAGTTGGTTGGTGTCTCTCTTATCTCTCTCTTTCACATGTATTCTCTTAGAGGGCAATGCCTCTCATCTGTGTGTTTACTATACCCACGGTGCTAGTCACCACCCTAGGGCCTACAAGAGGCGAGACTCAGGGGGTCACCATCTCCCTTCTCACATTTTCGTCCCAATACGGGTACACCTTGTGGGGAGTGGGTTTTGAAAAAGTGGTATCAGAGGCACTAGTTAAGGGATGGGAAGGATTTTGGTGTTAGGAATAGGTGAGGTTTCATGGGTTGGTTGGGAAACATTGTTAGGTAAGTTTAGAAAGTGATGTAAACACTTGTGACTGGTTGAGAAATAGGTGTTTAAGGACCCTGTGATCTGATGCATGGACCTTTAAGTTGATAGTGGATTCTAAATGAGGTGATACTACTTTTAGGGTAGAGACCTATAAAAGGATCATGCATCATTATTCTCTGTGCCAGTATTTGAATTGTCAGACCTTGGGATAGGTTAACCTAAAATTAATTAATGAAAAAAATTAATTAATTAATGTTGAATCTTCCATATCCTAGGTTTAGGTGCTCTAACTATTTTTTATTTTGTAGTTATGGATGATGTCCTTGTTAGGTTCACACAGAAGATGTCCAGCAGATTGCTGCAGGGTAGACGTTGACGAAGACGACACTTGGAGGAGGATTCTCTGTAAGTTTCAGTTTTAGAGTCTACAGAACTATGAGGGATTTGTTTCAGATGTAGTCAAAAAATACTGGTTGGAGGAGGTTGATATAGCCTTTAGTTTGATCTGTGCTCAAAATGAGCATTGGGTTTCTTTGGTTGTGATGATGATGTGTGGAGCTGTGAGGCGTTGGTGATTCATGTTTCTCAGGGATCGCGAGGACTTTGTGATCTCATGGGATGAGTTTTGAGATATGTTTATAGTCGAGTTTCTTTCTTTGAAAATGAAGGCGTCTAGTCACCAGGAGCTTCTTACCCTTCGACCTGGGAGCTATAGTGTGAAAGAGTTTGGAATCCATTTCAGGAAACTTTTACGATATGCTTCAAACCTATTTCTAGATGAGGAGGCTAGAGAGATGAATTTTAAGGAGGCTTTGCATCCAGAGATCTAGCGTCAGGTCACCACGTTTATTCTAAAGACATGCCTTGAGGTGCTGGAGATAGAAGAGGTCATTTAGAATACATTTTCTAAAACCAGATCGTCGTGAGAGGGGATTCATCATGATTAATCATTAAGTGGAGATGTGGTTCGGGATTCCTGATTTTTTGGGAAGAAGAGTTTTTGTTCGGCTGGGGGTAGTTCATATTCCTCAGCATCTCATTTATCTACGGGTGGAGACTCTCAGGCCTATCCCAATGGATCATGGTATTGTTTTTCTTTTGTAGGTCGAGGTCACCAGTAGCAAGAATTTCTGACCTTTTAGAGTAGTCATCATACACCAGGTGTTCCGCTCCAGGTTCTTCCATTGAGGCAGTTCCATCCAAGGCAGCAGCAGCAAGTTGCACCAGCTTTGGATCAGTTGAGAGCAGATGGGGTAGGTAGAGGAAAACCATGTGATGCTCCCCATCCTCATAGAGAAGATCAAAAACACAGTGGTGGTCGTAATCAGGGTCTGAGAGGACATTTAATAGGTCTTGGTCAGCTTCATGCTTTAGCATTACCAACGCCAGGTTAGACAGACATCGTTCGAGGTACCCTTTTCTTGTTTTCTACATGGGTGTATGCCTTCTTTGATTCATGAGTGATGCACTCCTTCATATCACCTACCCTTTTCCATGATTTGAGATTTGTGGTAGAGAGGCTTCTAGTGCCCACGACGTTGACAATGCTAGTTGGAGGTTGAGCTATCTTGTTTGAAGTACGTAGAAACTGTGAGGTAGTGCTGGGGTAGCACTTCTCTTAGGGAGATTTCCTATTTTATGGATATAAACATATGATTTCATCCTTATCATGGGTGGGTTTTATTCGGTTTTGGATATCTTGGATTTATTCAGGAGGTAGTAGGTGTTCATTGAAGTTGATCAAGAGCCAGTAGTGTTTGTTGGCGAGCGAGACCCTTGGATGTGTCAATGGTGTGGTCTATCCTTATCATCCTTGATGGATGAGCTAATGCTAAGTTCTTTGGAGGTTTAGTAGTTGGAATTTCCTAGGGTCATAGAGAAATACCTTAATGTATTTACAGAAGCGGTTTTAGAATTACCCCCCTCAATGATAGATCGAGTTTGGGATCGAGCTACAGACAATAGCATATCTTATGTCTATGTCTCCATATATGACGGCCCATTTTGAGTTACGAGAGCTACTTATATAGCTTGATGGTATGTAACAGTGTGGTTTTGATCGGCTGAGTGTGTCTTTGTGGGGTTCACTAGTTTTTTTCATGAAAAGGATAACAACAGTTTGTGGTTTTGTATCGATTATCATTTCTTAAACAAAGTGACAATAAAAAATCATTATCCTCATCCATGGATTGATGATTTATTCGATCAACTGAAGGTTAAAATTATGTTCTCAATGATATATTTGTGGTCAGGATATCATCAGAGGTGTGTGAAGGATGAGGATATCCTGAATAATTCTTTCTATTGTCTTCATAGGCATTAAGAGTTCATTGTAATGTCATTTGGGGTGATGAATACTCCATCTATGTTCATTGGATTGATGGACTCTTTGTTCCATGAGTTATTGGATAAGTTAATGGTGGTTTTATCAACAAAATCCTTGTGTAATACACGTCTTAGGAGGATCATGCAGAGAATCTTCACGTCGTTTTGGGAGTTCTTTATCAACATCATCTATTTGTGAAGTTTTCAAAGTGTGACTTTTAGGCTCGAGAAGTTTGTTTCTTGGGGAATGTGGTGTCCCAGAAGGGAGTAGTTGTGCATCCATCAAATATGGAATCAGTTTTTTCTTAGGTATCCCCCAAGACAATGGAAGTGGTGAAAATTTTCCTTGGTCTCACAGGCTACTACATGAGGTTTGAAACTAATTTATCTTAGGTTGTGACTCCTCTGAGAGCTTTCAAGAGGAAGGATCAAGAATTTGTGTGGAATGATCTGTGTCAGTCAGCTTTTGATTATCTGCAGGATAAGATGGTAAGTACTCTAGTTCTTCGTCTTCCAAAAAGGGAGTTCAGTTTTTTGTTTTCGGTGATGCTTCACGTCTAGGGTTAGGATTTGTTCTAATGTAGTAGAGAGCAGTAGTTTCTTATGGGTTATGGCAGTTGCATCCCCATGAACGTAACTATGCCACCCATGATCTTGAGTTTGCAGTCATTCTTTTTTCTCTAAATTTGTGGATACATTACCTCATTGGAGAACACTTTGTGGTTTTCATTGGTCATAAGAGACTAAGGTATTTTTTCTCCCAACGTGACATAAACTTGCGGTTACGTCAGTGGATGGAGTTCTTATTGGAATACAACTTTGATATATCATATACACCTGGAAAGGGGAATGTTGTGGCTGATGCACTAAGTAGGAAGTCACGTAGTGATGTAGTGTGTCAATCTGGTGATTTCTAGAGAGTGATAGAAGAACATTCCACATCACATCTGGATATGGGAGAACTTGGGGGAAGAGGTTTTATTTTTCAGATAGTCATGATGTCATCTCTGCTATAGCAGGTGGAAGAGTCCCAGTTGGGGGATCTAGAGGTGGAGGTCTGGGGAGACTGATTTATTTGTGGTGAGGCCCCTAATGGTTGGGATAAGAATGAACAACACCAAGTGTTATATCAAGGAAGTATTTGTGTTACTTTAACAATGTGTTAGACATTTCTTAGAGAGTTACATAGTTATCCTCTAGTAGTACATCCTGGCGTGAAAAAGATGTAACATGCTTTGAGGATTCAGTTTCGGTGACCTATGAAAAAGTGTGCAGTTATGGATTTTGTGTCTCGATGTTTGGTCTATCAGAAGGTGACGGTCGAGCACTTTTTCCCCAGTGGATTGATCCATCCATTAGATATTCCTTAGTGGAAGTGGGAGGACATCTCAATGGAATTTTTTACTGGTTTACCACGAGCTTAGTGAGGAAATGACGATATTTGGGTGGTAGTAGATTGTTTAACAAAACCATCCCATATTATAGTGATCAAGGAGTCGAGGTCTGTGGATGTTTTGTCGAGGCAGTATCTAGAGGAGGTGGTGAGACTCCACAGTGTCCCGAGGATGATTATTTCTGATTGAGATCATCATTTTACCTCTAGGATGTAGAGAGGTCTCTAGCCTAGTTTTGGTTCTCAGCTATGACTTAGCACTACTTTTCATCCTCAGATATATTGTCAGACAGAGGAATATCTAGACTCTTGAAGACATGTTGCGCTCTTTTGTTTTTTATTTTGGAGGTTCGTGGATGAGGAACTTACCCTTGGTGGGGTTTTTTTTACAACAGCAGCTTTCACTCCACCATCAGTATGGCACCATTTTAAGCCTTGTATGTCCGACTTTTTCCTTCTTCATTGTGTTGGACTGGGGTCAGAGAGTCTTCAATTCTTAGACCAAAACTAGTGCAGAATATGATAGAGATTGTTCAGGTGATTAGTGAGAGGATTAAGACAACATAGGATTTCCAGAAATCATATTCTAATCAAAGGAGGATACCTTTGGAGTTTGATGTTTGGGATCAAGTGTTTCTGAAGGTGACTCCCCATTGTGGGTAGCAACGAATTGGTCATGGTAGTAAGCTGTCTCTCCAGTTTTTTGGGACTTTTGAGGTGTTGGCACATGTTTGACCCATGGCATATTGAGTATCACTTCCCCTACAGATGATCCGGATACATGATGTTTTTCATGTGTCACAGTTCTGTCGTTATCTTCATGATGACTCTAGCGTCATCGATTGGGGATAGATTGATGTTGGTGATGATGCAATTATGGACAATGTCCTCTCGACGACCCATATCATTTCCAGCACCTCAAAATATGTCTTCAGCATAAACGGGGTGACCTGGCACTGGATCGATGGATGAAAATCCCCTTCAAAATGCCTCACCATGTCCTCCTCATTTGAAAACAAGTCTGAATCATATCATAAAAGGTTCCTAAAATGGATTCCAAACTCTCGCACACTAGAGCTCCCATGTAGAAGGGTAAGATGCTCCTGGAAATTGTGCGCCTTCACGGTCGAATAAAGGAACTCCACTCTGAACTTTTCTCAAAAACTCATCACGAGAGATCTCCATCTCCTTTTGATCCTTCAGGAATAAAAAGAACTAATGTCTTGTTGCTCCACGCAGCATCATCACAACCAAAGACACCCAATGCTCCTTCCGATCATGGATCAAACTGAAGGCTATCTCAAACTCCTATAACTAGTATTTAGTGGTTTCATCTGAAACAGAGCCCCATTACTTCTGTAGACACTGGCATTGAAACTCATGGAGTTTCCTCCTCCATGTTTCGACATCGTCAACCTCTACCATGTGGAAATTTACTGGCATAGCGTACTGGACATCTTCTATGAAAACCAGATGAGGATGTTGACCTAGAGCTGTACCTACAAAATAAAAAATAGTTAGTTCTCCTAAACCTGGAATATGGAAGACTCAACATTAATTAATTTATTTATTTCTTTTATTTATTTTAGGATAACCTTCCCAAGGTCTACCCTTTTAAATATAGGTACAAATAAGAATGATGCATGATCCTTTCATAGGGTTCTACCCTACATGTAGTGACCCATTATTGACGTAAATGGACATTACATTTCTTTTATGGAATACTTAATACATGACACAAACAAATTCCCAAAGATTATATTAGTTTAGTGCCTTTGGAAACTCAGAACATAATCTTATAATCATGGGGAAGGATCTTAAAAATCTCCCATAAATATATACCCCTTTTTGTTTTCCTACCTAAAAACATTTTTTATATCCTGGGGGAAAAAAACATAAAATGGGTGATCTCAAATTCCCAATAAGCATAAATATGGAGAACATAAAACAAAACATAAACATTTTAATGTAAAAACATGAACATAAAGTTTAAACATCAAAATATTGAGTAATGAAATAAATCTTGGTAGTACATAAGGAATGGATCAAAAAGGAACATTAACCATGATAGAATAACATTTTCATAAAACATGTAATTTTGGAAATCTAACAAGCACATATTATTATTTCCATAGTAGCCAAGGAATTGTTGGCAAGACAATCATAGGGGACGAAGTCCATTACGGAATCAGGTTTACTTGTCATTTGAGCCCTATATTACAGAAATAGATTTATTTTCCATTCCATTCATGTATATATCATGAGATATAAACCATTACCCAATGCATTGGAGGGAGATATAGGTCCTACCAATCTAATAATGAAATCATTCTTACATATGCCACAAAATATAAATCATTCATCATAACATAACCCATAAATAAAATGGGGGTTTAAAACATCATTCCATCGTAACATAATCCATATAAATTACAATTTCATCATTAAAACAACAAAATCATAGTAATAATAGGGATAGAAACAAAACACTATTTAAAGAGTTTCATCTTAGATGCAAAATAATTTTGATAAACCAGTTGAACTTAGTTCTTGAGGAAAAATATCATTTCTTCTTCAAAAACATTTTCATTTCTCAAAATGCCATGAAATTTTTAATGTAAATAATTTAGTTGAAAATAAACTGTAAATATTGTCGAGTAAGCTTAATGGAAATAAGGAATTAAGAAGATGTAAAAATCAGTTCATGTTGTATGAATTAAAAAACATTCTCCTCATACTTTTATCCGAAAAGTCAAAAAGTACCTCGTATGGTAAACAAAAGAAATATTTATTCCATACTATGTAGTAAAAGTCAAAGATGGGTAAAAATTAATTTAAACATAAATTGAAGAATATTAAAAAATTTATAAAAAAAATTATAAAACATGGACATGGATGGTGAATATATCCCCATAAAATACTTACGTATAAACAATCTCGGATAAAAATAAGATTGCAAAATTATCCCTTACCTTAAGACATATTTATTTTATATGTGTCTAAAACTTCTGTATAGTGGGTTTAAACATATTAATAACTTGTAACATAACCATAATAACATTTATGATGTCATATATGATTCACTAATTACTTTATATTACCCGTTCATTTTTTAATTCCATGTTAAAGCAAAGTTTTGGGTACTAATCGTTTCATGGATCGTACATGTTTGAACTTGTTATTCTTGATATGATTACATAGATCATGATTAATTACTTCAAGAATGTAAAACATGATTTATATATCATATATATTTAGTATATAAATATATATAATAGATCGATAAATGTAATGTAATACACTATTCATGGAGACGGTAGGTCGTACGTACGCATGAATGTAGTTTTTTTCCATATTAAATTGAACGTAAGTAAGTAAATGACATATATAGATATATACATAAATTCAGTAGAATTATTATGTAATATAATTCATTTTTATTTTATATATAAACTTTATAATCAATCTTCAATGGTTATCATGGAGAATTAATCTTATCGCGTCGTGGAGACGGTAAGTCATACGTACGCACGAGCGACAATATTGTTCCCATAGTTGTTGAATGGTATTGAAGTGGGTGGTGTATAATATATCAGAATTAGTATAATATTATAATAATCATATATATTTATTATTTCCACCATTATACCAATCCACATAAGGTGGTGGTTAAAAACAGGTTACAGCACGGTGTGGAGACGGTAATCCGTATGTACGCACGCGCAATGATTTTATTTCTTGTAGGATGGATATAAGGTGAAATAGAGTTGCTTAATATTTATAATAACATATCAGTATATTATTGATACTAATGTTATTACTTAATAATGGAACAACTAAATAGGAGTAAGTATAACAAGAAATAAATTTGAAATAATTGGTAGTAGATATTACCTCTTCCTTGACGTTCCTCCTTTAAACTTCCTCTTAGGTCACTAGAGTTAGTATTTTTAGAAGACCAGCACCTCTATAATGTAATTAGGGAAGGTTAGAAGATTAATGGGCATGTCTGGGCCGAGATTGATGGATTAAAATGGAGTTAAGTGGAGAGAGATGAGGTGCCCTTTTATAAGAGAAGAGAAGGGAACTTTGGGAAAGTTCCAAAATATTAATTTATTTTAAATTCAATTTCGACATAAAATAGACCAAAACATATTTAATTATAATATATGTTGATTTTAGTTCTAATAAACCTCATCCAATAATTTTTTGACAAGTTTTTAATATTTTTTTATCCTTATCTTTTTTATTTAAGACTTTTTAATCTCACCATGATATCATGTTATTTACACATTGGGGGTTAATGTAATTACCATATCATGTAAAATGACCCAAAAAAGTTATTTATAAAATATTTTAACTTATATTAACCATTTGGAAGAATCATATATTTTCATGAATTTAATATAATTTAATACACTATTTTATGTTTTAAGTTATGAATTGTGTCAATTTTGGACACTAAACAAACATTACTTTTTAAAAATTCATAATTAACTGATTACTTCAAAAATAAGGCATTAACTCAAAGATAATATGTCCATATCATAAAAAAAATTCGTTTATGTCATTAAAATAACCAAATTACATTTGTTTTAATATTTATAAATTTATTTATTTGAATCCTTTATTAATGAATCAATCACCACATCATCGTTGTGTTATAATTAAATTCAATTATTTAAAGACCAAAAATAGAAAATAAAATATCATGATGTATAACATATTTTTATATTTCTAATTAATATTTATATTCAAATATATCACTTATATAACCCCATATAAAAGATTCAGTAAAAGATATGTGTTTAGGTTATATTTTCCTTAACATTAAATTAAAAGTAATTAAATGTCATTTTCACTTACAAGTGGCTCCATGGTGTCCCAAAATTGACCCAAGGATTTTTATGGTATGAAATTTATCATTAAATGGGTTTAAGACATGTTTTATGGTAATTTATTATTATTATAATATTTCTTTTTACCCTTATTTACCAGATTTACCCTTTAACCATGGTAAATAAAATAATTACTGAAGCTACTATTCATAATGTCCAAAACTAAAATGTACCTATTTAAAAAAATTTAACCGTATGATTACAAATAAGGAATATATTTTTATAAATTCAAAACATAGAAGTTTCAGTAATTAATTTAAAATTAATCACATTGTCGAAAAAATGGGTTTTTGTTTAAAACATTGCAAAAGATTAAAATGTTTTTACGTATGAATTCAATGTAAAATTAATGATAATGAATAACATTGTCTTAGAATATAAATATATATTCTATTTCTACTTTAAAACCATTATATAATATAATTTAACCATAATAATTATTTTGATTAAAAGAGTTGTTTTCAATTAAAATTTAGTGTACTTTCACTACTCATCAAAATATGAAAGTTATCATAAAAATATAAAAAATATATCCAAAGTAAATTTTTATGTCCCGAATCCAAATAAGTATTTTATCTTATCAAATATAACTTATAAAAGTGTCAAAAATATATTTAAAATGGGTATGCCATCAAAAGGTGATAAAACTGCATTTTTTAAAAAAATACTTCTTTTATCTGAAAAAATGATGTTGTTCCCATATCATGTTCTAGAAAATGTGAATGATGAATATAAAATTCAAAATATGGTCAATAATATTCATAAATACTATTTTATATCCCATTAAATAATGATATTTAATAATATATCATTGTTTAGTGAAACATGGTATTGCGTACAATGAAAGTTATCAAGGAAGGTCACTCTTGCATGTAATGCAAGACAAATCAATGTTTTATATAGTGAAAGCTTCCTTTAGTGTTGCATGTAAAATAATCCAGACTTAGTTAATTTATACATTGAACAAAATATATACTCAATGTTTCATGAAATGAATTCTGTCAAATGAACTTGATCTTGTGTGCAACACAAGCCAAGTATATTGTTGCATATACTGCAAGATAATACGGTGTTGCGTATAGCGCAAGCTAATCTTGGTGTAGCGTAAAACAAAATACATCAATGAAATTAAAAATAATCCATCTCATAAAATTTATGGGTGTTACATTCTAGCCCCCTTAAAATTAATTTCACCCTCAGAATTTGTCGGGGTTATAAACAGTTTTCTACGTGAATGTTTTTTTCATAGAAACCCACATCATAAAAAGGAATACTAAAACTTAATTTTAAAAAGGAATGTTAGAAATATAACGGTTATCCAAAGTAACATATCACTGAGTTTCCACATTGGATAATATAGGTCGTAAGTGAAAACCTAGATATGGAGGAGAAATCTTACCATCACGTTCTGATGGATAGTGATAGAAAATATGGTTTAGAGAAACTTAACTACCAGAAATCCATAAATATGAGATGATTTAAAAGACCATCTGATTCATCATATACGAGGGTACTAGGATAAAATATTTGGTTTTCAAGATCATTTCTCTAGAGTTTAAGAATTTTTTCATTAGAAGAAATACTTAATTGATTTTGGTACAATCTCACAGTTGTTCGTGCCTTGAACAATTTACACTTCATCTCTTAAAGAAATGAAGTTGAATTTTTCATTCGTGAAGTGTTAGTAGATCATTTGATATAATGATAGGTTATTCCATCTATCTCAAAAAAAAGGTTTGAACATGTTATCAAATAAGCCTAAGTCCACTTATATTTAGATAATAAATTAATCTAACAAACTTAAAATGGAAAATAACTTATACTATCCATGAATGGATAACATTACAATCCTTCCAAAAACTAAAAATATAAAAAATTTGAATTTGGTGAACTAAATATACATAAAATTTGTCTCCTATATCTCATAAGGTAGTTCTTGGTTGTCACATTTCAAACATGTGAATACCTTAATCATGAATTCTCTTGAAACATGAATTATCATAGATACTTAGTGAAAACATGAATGCTCTCAAAAGTTAACTATTTACACATACTGAAATCCCAAAAATTCTATATACTCAAAACATGATATCACTTTTTCCTTATATCAGTCTTGAGGTCATTAATACTATCAAACATCTCATTATCTCCTTATCTCTTCATTATGTGAATATCACTTTCATTCCAAAACTATCTAAATAACCTTTCATGGTTACCAGTACCATTCAACATATACTTTCAAATACTTAAGGAAAAATAATAGTGTAATAATCCTTAGATGTTTCTTTATTCCATAGTACCATTAAATTACTTATACAACATTACTCTTGATAAACATGCAATCATTTCACTACCTTATTAAACCATTGACTGAGCTTCATCACTATATTCCTTAACACTTCTTTCATCTCACATTTCATTTGTAGTCTCTTTATCGTCAGCAACATAAATACTTCCCATAGGACCATGCTGATTCTCTTCATGGGATTTTCTCTTAGGGAATCGATTTTCATAATTCTCATATATTCCACATTTAAAACAATTAACTATCGTTTATGTCTTAGCAATACCATTATCCTTGTCCATTATGTTAACTAAACCTTTTCCTTTTCAATTTTTGGCTTTGTGTCCTTCTTTTAAACACCCAATGAATATTCTATTTCCTTTGAAACATTATCCTTGATGCCTCTTCTCACATGATTTACATGAGCAAAATTGAACATTGTTTCCCTATGATCATTATAAAACTCCATCTTTCTCTTATTAGTTGGGTTAAGAAAATTACCAAAGTTGATATTGTTGAATATATTTTGAGATTGCTGATCAAGACTAATAATGATTTTTCGCCTTCTAAATCATGTTTCATTTGGTTTCTCATGAATAATATCATTCCATTGTCCATCATATTCTCCATTAACATAAATCATCCTCTTTCCATCCATTTTATAAAACCCAAAAAGAATAGTGTGAAAGGAAAAAATCATACTAGGAAAACAACATTATCACGAGGGAGTACATTCAATATCTAACATCATAGGTTTAATCCTTGGTTATTTGTGATTGTTACCATAATTCTAGGACTGTAATCTATAGTTATACTTACCCTTAGGTAAATCCCAAGGAAAACCTTCGAAATATCACTTGTTATCTCACTAAAGTTTTTGCATCCTAGTGTCAAAAGGTTGACTAAACCTTTTCTTTGATACCAACTGTAGAGACCAAAGCTTTACATACATGGAAATTACATTTATTTTGTAGAATACTTAATACATAACACAAACAAATTCCAAAAGATATTATTAGTTTAGTGCCTTTAGAAACTTGAAACATAATATTCTAATCATGGTGAAAGATCTTGAACATCTTCCATAAAGATCTTATCCTTTTTAATTTCCTACCTAAATGAATTCTTTATATTCTGGTGGAAAGAAAACATAAAAAGGCTGAGCTCAAATTCTCAGTAATGGTAAACATGGAGAATATAAAACAAACCATAAACATTTGAACAAAAAAATATAAACATAATGTTTAAACATCAAAATTTTGAGCAATGAAATACATCTTGGTAGTATGTAAGGAAAATTTCATAAAGGAACATTAACCATGATATAATAGCATTGGCGTAAAACATGTAATTTTGGAAAGCTAATAAGAACAAATTATGATTTCCATAGTATCCAAGGAATTGCTGCCAAGACCATCATAGTGGACGAAGTCCATTATTGAACCAAGTTTACTTGTCGTTCCAGCCCTATATTACTGAACCATATTTACTTTCCATTCCATCCATGTCTATCTCATGAGATATAAATCATTACCCAATGAATTGGAGGGAGATTTACGTCCCACCCATCTCATAAAGAAATCATTCTTACATGTGCCACAAAACATAAATCATTCATCATTACATAACCCAAGAAATAAAATGGGTTTTTTAGACATCATTCCATCATAACATAATCAATATAAAATACCATTTCACCATTAACAAAATCAAATCAGAGTAATAATAAGGATATAAACATAACCCTATTTAAAGAGTGTCATCTTTGATGAAAAATAATTTTGATAAACCACTTAAACATAGTTCTCGAGGAAAATATCCTTTCTTTTTAAAAAACATTTAATTTTCTCAAAATTACGTGCAATTTTAAAAGAAAATAATTTTGTTCAAAATAAATTTTAAATAGTGTAGAGGAAGCTTAATGTAAATAAGTCATTAAGGAGACGTAAAAATCTGTTCATACCGTATAAGTTAAAAAAACATTTTTATTATACTTTTACCAAAAACTCAAAAAGTACCCCGTATGATAAATAAAAGAAAGATCTCTTCCATACCTTGTAATAAAAGTCAAAATGGGTAAAAATTACTTTAAACATACATATAATAATAGTAAACATTTTATGATAACATTTTTATAAAACATGGACATGGATGATGAATATATCCCCAGAAAATACTTAAATATAAACAATCTAGGATTAAAATGAGATTGAAAAATTATCTGTTACCTTTGGTCCGATTTTTCTGTATGTTTCCAAACCTATTGTATAGTGGGATTAAAATATATTATTAACTTTTAACAGAACAATAATAATATCTATGATATCATATATGATTCACTTTTGAATTTATATTACCTGTTCAATTTTTAATTTCATGTTAAAGCAACAGCTTGGGTAATAATCGTATCATTTATCGCACTTGTTTGGACTTGTTATTCTTGATATGATTTCTTAGATTATGATTTAATTACTTAAATAATGTCAAAAATGATTTATATATCATATATATTCAGTATAGAAATATATATAATATATCAATAATGTAATGGAATACACCATTCATGGAGATGGTAGGTCGTACGTACGCATGAACACTATTTTCGTTTTCTTATTAAATTGAATGGAAGTATGTAAATGACATATATATATATACATAAATCCAGTAGAATTATTTTTTCATATATTTAATGATTATTTATAATATATACTTTATAATCATTCTTTAATGGTTAACATGGAGAATGAAACCCATCGCGTCATGGAAACGGTAAGTCGTGCATACGCACATCAGACGATATTGTTCCTATAGTTGTTGAATGGTATTGAAGTGGATGGTGTATAATATCTCATACTAAGTATAATATTATAATAATCATATATAGTTATTATTTCTACCATTATACCCATCCAAGTAATGTCGTGGTGAAAAACAGATTACACCACCACGTGGTGATGGTAATCTGTACGTACGCACGCGCTGTGATTTCATTTTTCTTAGGATGGATTGAAGGTGAAATAAAAATATTTCATATTTATAATAACCTATAATTATATTAGTAATAATTATTTTTTTACATTATAATGAAACAACTAAATAAGATAAAGTAGAATAAGAAATGAATTTGAAAGAATCGGTAGAAGAGATTACCTCTTACTCGACGTGCCTCCTTTAAACTTCCTCTTATGGAACTAGAGCTAGACTTTTGAGGAGACCAGAAATTCTAGAATGTAATTAGGGAAGTTGAGAATATAAATGGTCAGGTTTTGGCTGATATTGAAGTCTTAAAATAAATTTAAGTGTAGAGGGAGGAGGTGCCCTTTTATAAGAGAGGATAGGGGCACTTTAAGAAAATTCCAAAATATCAATTTATTATAAATTTAATTATGACTTAAAATGAACAAAAAATTATTTAATTAGAATATAGGATGATTTTGGTTCGAATAACCATCATACAATAATTTTATGGCAAATTATTAATATTTTTTTATCCATATCTTTTTGGTTTTACCCTTATTTTACTTTTTTTAGTCTTACCATGATATCATGTTATTTACACATATGTGGGTTAATGTAATTTCTAAATCATGTAGAAAGAACCCAAAAAAATATTTTATGACATATTTGGACTTATATTAACCATTTTTGTGAATCCTAGATTTTTAAGAATTTAATATCACTTAATAAACTATTTTATGTTTGAATTTATGAATTGTGTCAATTTTGGAAACTATTCATACCTGACTTTTTAAAAATTCATAAAAACCAGATTACTTAGAAAATAAGGCATTAAATCAAATATAATATGTCAATATCATCCATTAAATTTTTGGACGAAATTAAAATAACTAAATTACATTTTTTAAATATTTATAAATTTTTTATTTGAATGCTTTATTAATGAAGCATTCGCTGCATCATCATTGGGTCAAAATTAAATTTATTTATTTAATGTCTAAAAATTAAAAGTAAAATATACTTTCGTTGAAAATATTTTTATATTTCTAATGACTATTTATAGTCAAAGATATCACTCATATGACCCCATATAAAAATTATTTTATTAAAAGAAATATGCTTAGGTTATATTTTTCTTAACATTAAATTAGAAGTAATTAAATGTTATTTCCACTTACAAGTGATTCTATGGGGTCCCAAAATCAATAAAAGGATGAAAATGGTCGGAAATTTATCATAAAATAGGTTTATGACACATTTTAGGCTAATTTTTTTATTATTACAATATTATTTTTTACCCTTATTTACCAGATTTACCCTTTAACCATGGTAAATAAAATAATTACTAAAATTACTATTAATAATGTCAAAAGAAAAGTACCTATTTAAAAAATTTGAACCTTATGATTCCAAATATGGAATCCATTTTTTCAAATTCAAAACACAGATGTTGAAGTAATTAATTTAAAATTAATACTGTTGTCGAAAAAAATGGGTTTTTGTTTAAAACATTGCAAAATATTGAAATGGTTTTACATATAAATTCAATGTAATATTAATGAAAATGAAATAAATTTTATTAAACTATAAATATATATTATATTTATACTTCAAAACAATTAAATAATATATTTTAACCATATAAATTATTTTGAAGAAAAAAGTTTCATTCAATTAAAATTTAGCGTTTTTCATTATTCATCAAAATATGAAAGTTATCAGAAAAATATAAAAAATTTATCCAAAATAAATTATTATTTTCTGATTCCAAATAATTATTTTATATTTTTGAATATAAATTATAAAAGTTTCAAAATTATATTTAAAATGGGTGCGCCATCAAAAGGTTGTAAAGATACATTTTTTTGAAAAATAATTCTTTTATTCGAAAATTTGATTTTGTCCTCATATCATGTTATAGAAAATGTGTAGGGTGAATATAAAATTCAAAATGTGGTTAATAATATTCATAAATGCTAGTTTATATCCCATTAAATAATAATATTTAATAATATATTGTTGTTCAGTGAAACTCAGTATCACGTACAACACAAGTTATCGAAGAAGGTCACTCTTGTGTGTAACGCAAGCCAAGTCAGTGTTGCATGTAGTGAAAACTTCTTTTGGTGTTGTGTGTAACATAATCCAAAATTATTTCATTTATACATTGAACAAAATCTATACTCAGTGTTGCATGAAATTAATTCTACCGAAGGAACTTGATCTTGTGTGCAACACAAGCCAAGTATATTTTTGTGTATACGTCAAGATAATACGATGTTGTGTATAGCACAAGATAATCTTTGTGTAGTGTAATACAAAAGACATCAATGAAATTAAAAAGAATATATCTCATAAAATCTCACGGTGTTACACTTTAACTAGTATCACCTTATTTAGTAGTCAATGTCAACATAAAGGTTCGTGCATCATATCACAGGGGGCCCTAAACGCATATTTCATAGCTAGTATCCAGTGTTTACATCACTTGTTAAACATAACTGAAATTTTTTTCCTACCAACCCATGCAACCTCACTTGTGCATAATACCTAACTCTATCCTATCTATTAACTAGATCCTCTGATACCACTCTGTCATGACCTCCTCCCCAAAAGGTGTACCCCGCCTGGGCTGACAATATGAGAAGGAAGATAATGAGCCCTGAGTCCCACCTCCAGTAGGCCCTGGGTTGGCAACTAGCACTGAGGTTATATTAAACACACGAATGGGAGGAATTACCCTCTAAGAGAATTCAAGCGAAAGATAGAGATAAGAGGGAAACCAACCAACTCCAACTCAGAATGTAATATAAAAGAAAACCCAAGTACACATATGTAATATCATGAAAAACTACTACAACTATAATGGAAAACAATAAGTACCAAAGAAAAGTAAAAACACCATCGACCACAAAGCTCGAAAATCTCCTACAACTCTAAGCTAGTTGTAACCGGCCTGATCTCCAACCTACTCCAAGTGACATAAAAACAGTTTATATATACATAGGGTGGGTATAACAGTATACTCAGTAGGATCCTCCCCGAAGCCTCTCATGAAAAATTAAAGAAAGAATTCTAAATCACATTGAACACCAAGTGAAACTAACTCAACACCAAAATAGGTAAACTAAGTTCCCAGCCTCACCAGGGCTACTCTCACCAATTATCTCATACAATAGTATATAATATAATAAATAATATAATAAATAATATCAAGGGTACCACGGTACCACTTCCCCAATGGTTTGCCTCTTTTCCCAAATGTCACATGTCCTAAGCATCTCTCTCTAAAAAGGATAGCTTGTAGACACCTGGTCGAAGCACCACAAAATGCACCTCATGAAGAACAACCACCATGTCTATGTAGCCAAAGTATCCAAGTAGTATCTCGGAGCCACCACAGCTTGCATATTGTGTATCATACGTCGGGCAGTAAACGTCAATCCATTATATCTCATACACCAAGTAAGAATCCTAAATCCATCACAACCTATACTTGTTACACCTATAGTAGTCCATAGGAAACTATATCCAGAATACATGTGTGTGAATAACCAGAACCCATTACAGCCCTCTACACACATATATGGTAAAAACTAACCATTGTTCCTACCAGCATAAGTAACTACCAAAACAAGAGAGTGGGGACAATGTGGGTAATCTATCATTCGTCCTCCCACCTGAATGTTGGGTAAAACACTGACCAAGGCTCAGAATTCTTGGGGTGTCATTTTCCATAACTAACAGCATGAATTATAGTATTGAAACAAAAAAATTACATAATATATTATAGCTCATAGCCACACTATGGTTATAACCAATTCTTAGAATCAACTACATATAACATATCCTGGACTCCTGGTTTCCACTTCTCAGATTATGTATCCTATAATCACACAACCATTTAAAGATATTTATTACATTACTTTATTCCATTTTCTCAATGTCACTTTATATTAATTAATTCTCTAAACATTAATTAACCATTAAAATTCCACATTAAATTTCATTATCATCACACACAAAGTCCAATGTTCCTTTAAATTGAAACCTCTACATTGCATCCCAGCAAGCTCCAACCCCATGGGTTAACATCATTTATATAATAATTTATTAACAACATTATTAATTTCCCAAATTCCTAGGCTTTCTAGAAAAATATTATAATATACTAAACATAAGGGGGCTCAACATGGTGTGTAGTTGAACTACCTATCAAGTCTTTTCCACCTATAGTAAGAGTGTCGAGCCATACTCCCTCAAGAAGCTAAACATAGAAAGCACTTGGCAGACCTCACACATCTTTGCCTATTTTTGGTAGGAGGGTAAGAAAGAACAGCTACCTTGAGTAGTGGGGAAAGTAATGTAGATAAAAAAACAACAAGATTCAAAAAAAAATCCAAACCTTTACATCCAACACGTTTCATCATCTATGATGTCCTCCTCGACACCCACATTTGTAAACTGATGCATCTCACCACTCTAGACATCAACTGCTACCACAACCAATGGGCCTCCCTATCCCCAATTATCACAATAGCCATTCAGGATCACATCACAACAAATGTAGTAGAAAAACAAACATCATATCAATTGGGGTTTTATCCCTTAAACAAGGCATCCAAACTTCAAACATAATGAGAACTCATGGATCTAAATCACAAGTCACTTCTCCTTACAAACAGAAGAAAACTCAGAACCCTACCAGGCATTATATTTTTATCAAAAAATCAATTATTTCAACCATTTGGAATTAAATGATTTATTATTTGTAGGTTCAAACTATAGGAAAACTAAATACTAACCTTTCAAAAAAATTAAACATTCTTACTGCACTAGTTTAATTAACATAAAATTACTGCAAAAATAACTAGATTCATTTATATGACTCTTTATCTTTGAAAAATAATTACAATAAATCCCAGTTTAAATTATTTACCTATTTACATCAAGAACAAAAATATAAACATAGAAAGCATTGATATCACACTATCTAGAAAAACAAGAGGCAATAACATATGATCAATGTCAATTTATTTATCTGGTTCAAATATTTATTATGTCAATTATGTTGTGATTGAGCGGGATAAAACATGATAACTCTACAATTGAATTTAAAAGAACAGAGAACCAATGAATCTCATACCTCAATTTTTCTTGACATTCTTTATATGAAAACGATCCACACAACGAATTACGATTGCCTCTCCCATGACAACTACATCCACCAGAGGACACCGCATCATGACAGCACCAACCAACACCCAAGAAAACTCTATTAGAAGCATGGAGAAAAAATTCCATAACATGAAATAAGAAAAATGAGAATAAGGGTCAAATAAAACACAAGGACGGTGGTAGATCATACGTTTTATCGATGATAGATCAACACTTACTACTTGCGCCAAAATAGGGGGTGCACATGTAGTAGAAAGAAACATCAAGGGGAAATGATCCAAGGATTAATGTTCAATAACACCAATCCAATGGGAAGATGGAATGGTTCGAGCATCTCACAGCAAGGAACAATAAGTTAGAACAAGGGAGGAAGATATATGATACCTTTAGAAGATTTATAGAGAAATTGTTTAAGATTAATTGGATTTTTTATTAAAAGAGGATCTCATTAGACCACATTGTTTGACCAAGTAAAGGTTTCCTGAGACATTAGAAAATTAATATAGGAGTAATGGGATTTTAATTTTCCTTAAATCCCTTAAAAAGTCTTTGAATGTGTTTAACGTCAAAGAAAAAGATAAAGGGGAGAAACTATAGGAAGTTGGAAACACTGTACACCTACCAATCTTGGAAACACTATACTTCTACTGATCATGGAAAAACTATACACTTATCGGTGCAGGAAACATTGTACACCTACCAATGCTAGAAACATTGTTCACCTAAAATTCCTGAAAACATTGTACACCTACCGATCCTGGAAACATTGTACACCGATTGATTCTATAAACATTATACACCTACAGATGCTGGAAACATTGTACACCGACTGATCCTAGAAACACAATACACCTACTGATCCTGGAAAAATTGTACACCTACTGATGTTGGAAACATTGTACACCTACCGATGATGGAAACATTATACACCTACCGATGCTGGAAACAATGTAGACCTACTGATCCTGGAAACATTGTACACCTACTGATCCTTAAAACTTTGTACACCAACCGATGCTGGAAATACTGTACACATAGAGATCTTGGAAACACTGTACACCTACTAATCTAGAAAACACTGTACACCTACCAATGCTAGAAACATTGTACACCTACTGATCCTGGAAATATTATTCATAGAACTAGAAATTTGGAAAAGTGTTTGGGATAGGTCACCTGGACCTCTCAGAACACCTTAGACACCAGATTTTAGCAAAGTAATGGATTGGAGAGGTCCGAGCCATTAAAAACTCAGCATGGATGGTCCACCCTCATGAGAAAACTAGTATTCACAAAGGTTTTAGCATTCACCAATATAGAACCTTTAAAATTTGGAGCTGTTTTGGCTTGATTTATCTATGAGCTTACAATTACTTCCTCGACCTCTCTAGTAAAACATGTATTTTGGAATAAATAGTGAATCTTCCGGTACATACAATGTGTGGTCCCCATTCCATGAAGAAACTAATTGTCAGGGGAGTACCAATCTCAACATACCCTTAATTATCACTCTTGAGATAAATAATTGGCTAAGAATCACTAAAAGAACCATCTCAATCACATTAACTTTCACCATATCTATGATTCCAAAATAAATTCCATCATCATGTTCCGTGAGAAATGTACCTCAGAAAGGACTACTTGTGGGTCCAAATTCAGGTCATAGAGAAGAAGATAGGGGAGGTAGAAGATGCTAAAAAAGAATATGGCATATTCTTCTAGAAAAATTATGTGGTTTCCCAAGACAAACCCTATAAAAATCTTATTCCCTACATAGAATGAAAAAAACCATGAACATGACATGTGCTATGTTCCACATTGTTAATGGGACCACCTGGGGTCTTAGGCATGTCCATACCTAAACACAACTCAACTACCTAGGTAGTATCATATAGAATGTGTTATCAGCCACATGATGTGTAAAATTTAAACCAGTATCAAAACCCTAGCTCCATATAAAGTAGACTCTAGGTAATGTGTTCTTCAAAAACACATATCATGTTGTTATTTTTTTCACAAACACTAATGTAGGTCTCCCAGATATTCACATTTTTTCGTTGATTCTACCACAAATCATGCCTGAAACATCTGTAACCCAAGTTTACCATCATCAAAGATTTTTCACAAGTTGGATTATTTTCATTATTCACTAAAAATTGACCATCATTTACCTCCCATGACATCTACACACACTTGTTCACAAAACCATTTTCTCTGATCCTCTTCTAGATTCCTTCCATCATCATTACTCCTCCACCTCATTGAAACCCATAATTATAAACATGAAACACCAATCAATGGGATGAATGATCAAACACACAATGAATTTGGTACCCAAAAATGCTTGAACCACTAGTAAAATTAATAGTGGAGATAAATAAACCTAGAACAGGGGGGATCCAGAAAACACACAAGTGGAGAATGATCGATTTTCATGTCAATTTTTCTCACTATTTTTTGATGGATAACAAATGAAAATGATCAATATGTAAACCTATATAAAAAATGAATAAAATTGGATTGTAAAAGAATTATTTCTTGGTAGTTATTAAGAGCAATCCATTACAATGAAATCTAAAACCAATAAAAAATCACAAAGAAAATCCCTACCTCTAGAACAAATCAAACATTGGTGAAGAACACATTCTCAAGTGATTTCATTATTGAATATATTATTATTTTTATTCATTATTAAATTATCTATGATCTATTGATATTACTCCCTAATCCTTTGATTATCCTCGAAAACATAACCACTTCGAGATCTCTCATCATCTCTCACATTTTCACATTTCAATGTGACATTCAGAATCTTATATACATTTGATTTGACTGTTTTGTTAATTTATTGGGTTATTATATATTATTTTTGAAAAATTTTGGAGTATTATGGGCACGTTAATGGTTTTCACATGGTTATGGGAATCCATGTGGAATTCCCAATAAACCGTGCAGCTTGTGGTGGTTTTCGACAATAGTGTTTCGCACAGTTGGCACATTATTAGTAAAACTATATGACAAAACCATGTGACTCCACCTGTGTACTTAAATAAGTGCATGGATAGTTCACATTTTACTAAATTATTTATCTATATTGTGTGTCATATATAGTATACTTAAAGGGACAAATGGATGGTACATGGTTTTCCAAACCATGAATCCAAACCGTGTGATGAGAATTAATTAATTTGAAAAAAAAATTATGATCTAAAATGCCTCATGTTTGTATAATTCCTCCTCCTATAGCTTATTATCTTAAACCCATGAATTCATCTTAGGGATTTTGGATATCCCAACCCTTCCATATATTGATTATAATGGATCTATAGGCTTTAGATTTAGATAAATCAAGGTAATAACCTATTACTTATTTCCCTTCAAAATTTTTCTATATCTTATCTACTTTTATTGAAAGAAACCATGGATTAGTTTTGTTAGGGAAAAATATATGGGTTGTTTTAGGATCTAATGGGTTTTATTATAGTTCTATTATGATAAAGAAATGTATATATTGAGTCTACATCGATCTTTGTGCTCTTCTTCAGGGGTTTTCAAGGTAAGTGGTTTGCATTGCCTCATTTAATCTTGGGATTATTGAATTTGAGAATATTGGTATAGATTTCTTATTTTATTTATTTTTTTATTTTTTGGAGAATTTTTTCCTCTTTGATTTCAGATCTAATTTGGTTGTTGGGTATACCAAGTGCTTTTGGTAGGTAGTTTCAAGAAAATCCAATGTTTGGTAAACCATTCTTGATTTATCATTTTAAGTTAGTTTTTATAAATATTCTAATTGATTGATTTATGATTCATTAAATGTTATGCTTTTAGGATTATTTTGTAAAATTTATTTCTATTCTGGGATTGATTATGAAAATTGGTCTCAAGGAATGTTTTATTATGAATTGGGGAGTTTTATTGTAAATGTGTGATATTCCATTAAAATGTATTGAAAATGTTAAAATGAATCCTTGAAGTTTGGGATAATTGTGAAATGTAACCTCAAGGTATGGGTTGTTTGTAAAATGAAAGCCTCCAAGGGTGGTCTATGGTACATGAGAACCTTGGGGGCATATAATGGGATAAGTATTCTCGGATGGATTGTGGATACCTAGTAATGATTTATATTACAACTCTACCTAAATTTTTTTATGATAATGGATATCACTTATTGGGGTGTTATCATCATCCCTATACCCATGTTATAGGGATATGTGGTCACCTAGTCATCTGTTCACAAAAGTGTGAGGCTCCTAGATAACCCTGATCTAACGTATCTTAGGACTAAATTTCCATGATTCTTAATTTCGAATGGTAATTTATGAATTATTTGATAGATGGTTTGATAAAATGTTTTTTGAAAAGAAAATGGTTTATTTATTTATCCATGTTTATAAAACTCCTATAAAATGGTGAATTTTTTAGGTTTTATTGAAAATTGTATAATGATTTTGTTTATTCCTTTGTTTACATAAAAATATAATAATAGGTCTATTTATTAAATACTACCTTTGAAACACTTTGTGGGATCCTATAAGGATTGTTTTCATCACACCTTGAAAATACCTTCAGATGAGTGATGAACTTTTTTTATTTGACACATATAAATTCAAGGATCCCCAAAAAGGTGGAAATAATCCATATTATTTGGGTGTGGGAATCTAGAAGTAACATGGTGGGATATTTACACTTATTACAAATTGATATGGTTTATTTGTCTCAACTACTTTGTTTTATCTATTTTTGATTTGGATTTTTTTCTTGTACTTTTTGACTTCTACTATCTAATTTTGTATTTCCATGTTGTCTCCCATGTATTTATGACATATATTTACTATTTTGTTTTTTAAGGGAAAAATCATTTCCAATGGTATTTTTTGATTCCCTAACACATATATCAATCATGTTGTTTTTGGGAATATGCTTTTGGACTTTCCATGGGCCAGCTCACGTGTCATGTTTTAGGATGACCCAGGTTGGTTAATAAACAAGTTGTATCATATGTGGTCTTGTGTTTATGTTATTCATCCCTTAGGATATTTTTATAGATATGATATAGGATTTTCTTTCCTTAAGGTATGTTTCTGAGAGAGTGTCTGGGTAACTCTCATCATAATGAGCCTTATGTTACCATGGTATGTTAGGAAACATGTCTCCCATGTTAATATTTCATCTAATATCAGTTCTCTTCTTATGTTATCTTGATTCAAATTGATATTTATCACATTAATTATGTCCTTTATTATTTCATTGATATAATACCATACACCCTGGAAGACTTCCTAGAGTTCATCAGAAGGGTTCTATGAATGATATTACATGATTAAACCCTCTTGTGGGTCACAATATTATTGAACTAGTAGTAAGAGTGGTATGTTTCATAGACCATGGTATTTTCACTATCATGTATCAATCTAGGTAATTGATACCAATGACTAGAGGACATAATGATTGAGATAAATAGTTTCCCCAATATAAATCACTATCATTCCCTGTAACGAATGATCCCCAGTAATCCGAGTAATGGTTGGGGAAAATTGAATGGATTTTTGACTTTACGAAACTCTAAATTCCTTTAAGGTGAAATGTTACAGCTTTAAGATTAAGGGCCCTTATAGGATATTGTGATATACAGTTATTTTGGAAAATAAATATTAATGTTTGGAGTGGTAAGGCATCAAGACCTTATTTTTTCAATAATTTATACTTCAATCATTAGTGATGGATGAATCCATGGAGTTTATTTCCATTAAAAAGGTGATCAAAATATAATAAGGTATTCCAAACTTTTTTATGGTTTGTCTATTTTTCTTCTATGGTGGTATAAAATGATAATTTAATGGCCTAAGTGTTCCAAATGGGAATTCAATTAGTAATTTTTTGTCAATTTTTCATGTTGAAGCTTACCTCATATGATGGGGTTGTTAACAGATCCCTAATGCTAGCGATTAACTTGGAAGAAAATTCAAGGTTCATTAGAATTCCTCTTCTACTAAGTTGATGTTTTAGTGGATCCCTTGGAAAAAATAGGAAGTGTAATGAGGCTCATAAAGGTGGTGATGGTGGTTCCCAGTAATGGATGCATACCACACCTTCAGAAGTAGCTAGTAATTATTCTATGGCCTTCCTCTAGTGTGGTAGGATGGGACATATGAGACATATTTTCCATAACCTCTAGAAAATATTTAACTCATTTGGATGATAAGGTCGCATATAGAAGTTTTTTAGGCTCTCTCATTTCTATGTTATGGATCAGGTACTTAATCACCTAAAGAGTTGGTTGTATAGTTGGATGATTTAAATATAGTATGGTTCCAGCCTCAGATCTATGGAACAATGTAGTTTCCCATAGTAGAATAGTCTCTGGTGGATGTTGATACAGGTCCTTAAAAATAGATAGGTAATATATTTATTTATTCATCTTTAGTGACCACTTTATTGGATCTCGATACATGACATTATTTTATAGCAACCAGTTTTTTTATTTCTTTAAAATATCCAATGAAACTCATTTAATTTTCCATGGAGTTGAATACACCTCTCAGAAAGAAGAAATATTAGGGTTTATAATTCCACTCTTATCACTTATATATATCTAAAGGTGATATATTATGGTATTTTTTTGTTTTAAACTTAGATCTCTTTGATTTTATTATCAAGATGGATTGGTTTGTGACCTATAAAGCTAAAATTTATTCCTATAATTGGTTAGTATCACTTGTTTCCTCTAATGGGATATATAAAGTGTTCTAGGGAGAATGGGATCAATGATCTATTCAATAGGGACCTATTTTATAAGAACATTGGGTATTAATATCTTATTTTGAAATTTATCTTGAATATGAAATGTTTAGTGGTGTGTTCCCACCTTTGGTTAGAGTGCTTGTGAGGTGCTCCTAGGTGATTTATCTAGTTTTTCTCCAAATATGGATTTCGAGTTCTTAGTTAAATTATCCTTAATAAATCAGCTAATATATATGAATAACAATCATATTACTCTAGTTTAATATGTGCATCTAAATATTTAGTTGGAATACTTGAAAATTGAAGGCTTCAATATCGTGAATGTGTTTTCTGGGAAACCCTAGTGTTTTTTTTCAAAGAAGGTTGATGGAAGTCTCCATTTATTTGTAGATTTCAATAATCTAACATGGGAATGATTAATAATAAGTTTCATTTTTTCTAATTATTTATTTATATTATCTATTAATTAGAGAAAATGGGTTGTTGAAAATTGATCATCGGTCTGGAAATAATCTGTCCAGAGTTACAATGTTGAATATTCTGAAGACCACCTTCAAGAGAAGGTATAGACACTTTAAATATATTGTTATGCCTTTTGACCTGATTAATTATTCATGTTCATTAATTTCCAAAATAAATCATATTCTTAATTGTTACCTTGATTCATTTTTCGTGGTATTTGTGGGTGACACTCTAGTTCACTCAATAACTAATGAAAAACATGAGAATCTTCTGAAGGATATTTTTGGTATATTGAAGGATCCCCAACTATATGATAAGTTATCAAAAATTCATTTCTATATTTTAGAGTTAATGTTTATTGGAAATGTAGTTTTGGAATATGGAATCTAAGTTGATCCTGATAAGGTGATTGATTTCTTATAATGGGAGAATCCATGGAATATCTTTGAGATTTGAAGAATCTTTGGTTTGCTGGGTTGCTTTGGGAATTTTTTGATGTAATTTTAGAATCTTTCAATTAAATTGACTTATATTACCAATAAAGAGGTTAAATTCATATGGGATTATAAGTGTATAAAATTATTTTATAAATTGAACTGATGTCTGACCTAATTTCCTATTCTGATTTTTCATGAATAAGGAAACATCTTCATGGTGTATTATGATACTTCATGGGTTTGTTAAGGTTTTGTTATTATGAAATAAAATCATGTAATAATTAATGGATATCATTATCTTCGACCATATAAGAATAATTACCCCACCCATGACTTAAAACTCACAACAGTTTTTCTTTCCCTTGAGAGTTGATGATATATCCACTTCGAGGAATGGTTCATGGTTTATTCTAACTATAAGAGTTTGGGTTTTATTTTTTCTTAAAAGGACCAAAAACTTTAGTAGATTTTAGGGGTGGAAGATATTTAATAATGTTTCTTTGATATTTCCAATAACCCAAGAAAGGGGGAGGTTTTTTTTCAGATTAATTAAATAGGAATGTACCTTCTCAAGCTGTGATAAAATCAATGAAATAATGGAATTTCATGGGATTATTTACATGGATAAACCTAGATGTGATAGAGGAAGAGACTAGTATTTTTTGGCTAGTTCTTAATTTATATCATCCCTTATTGAGTTTATTTTTATGGACAAAAATTTAGGTGAAGAGTTTAGGGGTATCAGGAACTCTTTCTGTTTTAGGGAGAACATATCTTAGTGCCTTCTATCCATAGAAGGAATTTTTTTTCAAAAACTATTATTTAATTCATTTATCTATAAGGAATACTATGGTGGAATTTTTTCATTTTTATTAGCGAGATGTTCATCCTTGTAAAATAAAGATATACTATGACCTGAAATGATGGTTTTGTGGAAGGATTCTAAATGTGGAAAAGCTGATTTCATGTATTGTTTCAATTCCAATAAATATATTATGTTCTAACACCAAAACCCTCCCAATTATCTATAGCCTCTCTCAGTTGCCATTTTTTAATAGAAATAGGTAAATAAATATTTTATCATCATATTACCTTGGAATCCCTGAAGAAAGAATTTAATATATGTGGGGATTGATCAACTAACCAATTTGGATCAATTCATTCTGATTCAAAATTCCACCTGGGTATAGGATTTTTGGAAGTTATATGTTAAAAAAAGAATAATGTTATACATGGTGTCATCAGCTATTATATCAAATAGGAACTCCTAGATTACCTTTTTTTTTTTGAAAAAAGAAATAGGAGGTAATGGATTCTAATGTTAATTTCATAATAGCTTATCATCCTTAGACATATGGACATACATAGTGATAATGGATCCCTTTGATGGTTTCTATGGTTTACCATATAAATCAACTGTTTCTTGGTTTGAAGGGGGTGAAAGTTCTCTTTTTGGACAAATAATTATTTAAGATTCATCAGTGAACATTCATATTATACACTGATAATCATAAATTAATTAGGGTCATCAAAAGTTTTAGGTTGACTGTAAGCACCATCCTCTAGAATTTTAGGCATGTTGCAATGTTTTAATCAAATTATCACCTTTTTTGGGTCACCATTATCTTAGAAATTTGGGAAATTTATTTTCAAGATACATGAAACTATTTAAGATCACTAAGCTGATTGGAAATATGGATTATTGGTTATCTTTACTGTCCCAATTGACTTATATCCATGATTTTTTCCATGTGTCTCAACATAAGAAGTATCTCCCAAGTCTCTCTCACGTAATGAATTATGAAGATATTGTTTTTGTAACTAAATATTTTAGTTGTGGAATAACCAATTCGGATTACTAATTCTCATGATAATATTTTTCATTGGAAATCTATTCCATTGGTCTGAGTGTTGTGGTGGCATGGAACAGATTCTCAAGATATGGGGTAATAAGAATCTATGATGAGGGTTTAGTTTCCTTATCTTTTCTTCGATAAATCTTATTTGTCTTGAATTTATTATAATATAAAGTGATATTATAGAGAGAATTTTCAAATCCCAATATTAATTTTATTAACTTGATTTTTTTTATTTTTTTTATCATTTATTTGGTACATTTATTAGGTTTTTTTTTTTATTTTTTTGAAATTTTTTTAGTTTTCTATGAATGTTCAAAATTTTATCAATATTAGTGGAAATATTTCATTATTTACATGAATTCATACAATTTGTGGCAATTTGGGATAATGGCGTTTTTCACAGTCGGTGCATGGTAAGTCAAATAATGTGGTCAAATTGTGTGGATATCCAATATAAATAATCAAGAACATGGTTTATGAAAGGTTTACCAAACCATATAACTAAATAGTGTGTCTTATCTAGTGTACATATATAGGTTCACATCTGGCACATTGTTTTCCAAAATATTATTCCAAACCTTGAGATATGAATTCATTAATCTAGAAATATATTATAATCCTAAAAATTCCTACCATTGATCTCATTATTCCTCCAAAAACATATTTTCTCGAACCTAGGTATCCCTATTATATATTATGGACATCCTATCACATCTAATGATCAATTCAGATAGATATGGAGGCTTTAGGTATAGAAAACCCAATGTATGATCATTTTTATAATTGTAATTCATTATTTTTCGAGATATTTTCTCTTTCTCTTGATAGAAACCATATATAAGAGATGTAATGTCTAGATATATGGGATTTTCATGATCTTATGGGTTTTACTATAGATTCATTGTGAGAAATAAAGGTAGAGACATGACCTACCTAGATCATTGTGTGCTTATTAGGGATTTTTCTTGTTAATTGGTTTTTCTTGCCTCTACTGGTCTTGGGATTATTGAATCCAGCTTTCCTAATATGGTTTTCTTATTTTAGATCTATTATTTTATTTTTACGAGACTTTTTTCCTCTTTTCATGTAGATCTCATTTAGTTGTTGGGTATACAAAATGTTTTAGGTGGGTAATTTTAAGAAAATACTTTATTTTATAAAATATATTTTCATTATAATTTTATATTAATTTTTCTAAATAATTTAATATAATAATTTATAATTCTTAAAATGTGATGGTTTTGGGTTTCTTTTTTAAAATGGATTTATAATTTGGTATTGATAATGAAAATGGATTTCAATGCATGTTTTATTGAAAATTACGTTTTTTTGATTATTGATGTATGATATTCCTTTAACATGGTTTTAAAATTGGAAATTAAAGACATCAAGTGTGGGTTTCTTTCCAAATGAAGCCTCTAAGTGTGGGAATTTTGTGAAATGAAAGACTCTAAGTGTGGGTTGTGGAATTTGGTATCATGTGGTTCTTAGGAGGGGGTGTAATGGGATATGTATACTATGATGGATTGTGTCTTCCATAGAATGATTTTTTCTAAACTCTAACTAATATTTTTTATGATAAAGGGTTTACTTATTGGTGAATTTCACATATCTCCAAGCCCAAGTTTTAGGGATATTTTTTCACCTATTAATCTCTTTATATGGGTGTACAAATACTCTCTAACTTGAACCTAATGTATCCTAGGACTCAATTTTAATTTTTCTCCATTTGAAATGTTTATTTATGAATTTTTTTAGGAATGTTTTGGGGAAATCTATTTTAAAAAGAAAATATTTTTTATCTATGTTTTATAAACTGCTATAAAAGGGTTAATATCAATTAATTATTGGAAACTATGTAAATATATATTCCATGACTTCATTTTATTTAAATGTGAATAATTGGTCTATTTTTAAGGATTTATTATGAAATAATTAGTGAGAACCTACTATTCTTATTTTTCTCACACCCTGCACGTATCTTTGGATGTGTGTTGATCTTGTTTTATCTGATGCGAGTAAAGGAATAGAGCCTCATGGAGGAATAGGGTATATGTCTTAGTGGTGTGTGGGAGTCCAACGTTGACATGGTCGGATGCTAACCATCTTGTCACATTGATATGGGTTGTTATTACTCTCATCTAGTTTGGTTTATCTATTTTGGATAGGAATTTTTTTATCTGTACCTTTTTTCCACTATCTAAATTTTTTGGCATGCTTCCTTCAATTTATTTATTCTATCTATTTTATTATTTCATTTATAAGGGTGAAATATTTCCCAAAGGTAGATCTTGATGACTAGATACCTTTTTCCAATACATGGGGATTATGAATACCCTTTAGGAATTTCCATAGGCCGCCACAAGTGTCTGATTCCAAGATAACCTCGATCAATTAGTAAAATTTTAATTATGATATGATTTATAATTAATTATTTATAGTTATAGAACATATATTATGAAATTATTTTTAAAATTAAGTATAATTGATATTTAAAATAAATAATTTAGAAAATAGTATTAATGTAAAAAACCTTAAACAATCGGATTATAATGTTATGTCAATGACAATTTAACTTTTTCTATAAACTACATAATCATAATTTTATATATTTTTTTTATTTTAAAATATTATATAAATGTTTAATTTCATTTTCAAATTAAAATATTAAAGATTTCATAATTTCATTATATTATTAAATTTGTAAATTAACATTTTAAAGGTATTTTTTTGAGTAACAAAACATATAAAAAGAATAACATAACAAATATTTAGAAATTAACTAAACTATATTGAAAATTAAAAATGCACGGAAAAGTTTTATTTTATTGTAATAATTATATTTAACAATTTATTTTATCATATAATTAACATAAAATTTTAAATAAAAATAATTTCAATGGTAGTATGTTATAATTTTCAAACCATGAAAACATGAATCATAATTTGTTTATAAATATATTATAATTAATGAATATCCATTTAAATGATCATATAAAACTAAAACTATTAACAAAAGTCATTTCATTTTCAGATAAAATAATTTGTGTAAACGTATCACTAAATCAATAAAAGTAATTTAAAAAAACATTAAAAAATAAATATTGATAAAATTACATTACAATTAAATTAATATTTTGAGGAATGAAAAGACGTATAAGATCAGTGAGAAACATGGAGGGGGTGTGAATTAGTGTTTTAATTCTTTTTTATGATTTACATGTGAAATAACCATCACTTTCTATTAATGTGTGATGATTTCTTGTTATCACATATATCAAAATTCATGCACATGGAATAATATATTTACAAGGTTCACCGCTAAAAAATAGAATCCTAATCCTTATAATGATCCCGATTTGACTAAGACCATACAACCCACTAATGTAACAACCCGCGTTATCACAGGTTGAGAAAATCCGGAGAAATTTAAATTTTTTACTCACATGTGGTTTTTTGGAGAAAATATTAATTTATATGGTGAAATTATCTTTGATAATTTCTCTAACCACTCGATTGTCCTCATAATAGAGTTTTACACTAAGATAATAGTTTGGTAGAAATCCAATTCATTTGAGTCTTTTGAGAATAATTAGTATTTAATATTAAATTAATTAATTATTAATTTTTATCATTAGTTTTCATTTAGTTATATCTATTCAATAAAGAATCATATAGATATTTTGACTCTATGGTTAAATCCTAAAAGGGGAGTTTTCTTAGGTGAGTCATAACCTCATCTCAGGTAATAGGGTCATGGTCAGGCCCATATTCTTTTCTTTTTATTTTTTGTTTTATTTATTTTTTCCCTTATACACTTTTCTTTTCTTCCTCCTCATGTTTTACTATGTATTCTCCCTATGTGGGGTACCTTTGGTCGAGAGAAAGGGGGTAGGTATAGGGGGGTCACACCCAGAATGAGAATGGCACTGGATCAGAGTGTGGCGGCAGCATATCATAGATCTATGCTTGATGATTTGGTAATTTTTACCCTGTGGTAGGACATGTTTAAATTTTCTATCCCTAATACTAATATGTTTGTTTATTTTTACGTTTAAATACATATGTGAATTTCTAGGGACACTATTAGGTTTGATTTGTATCTATTTTGGGGTGATTCAGTGTTTCAGTTCGATTAAAAAAATCAGTTCAGGAAAACCATATCATTTAGTGTGTAGTATATGAACACAAACCTTGTGTTCTTCATTTTGGGCTAAGGTTAAAATATAAAGGTTACAAAGCATGTGTATCTATGAAATGTCATATCTGGGTTCTTTATGTTGTGGCTAAGTACTCAATGAGACACCCCATGTCAGTGGTACTTGGCCGTGTATCACACCCGACAACATCCCACGTGGGGAACAAGGCTAGTGCCCATGTACTATATTTGGAAAAATATTATTTGGGGTATAAGGAAAATTTCTTCACAGGGCACCCCATGTGGGGTACATGCCATGTAGGGAATGTTCACTCCATGTACTTAGAAAACATACATGTTTAGTGGGTTATGGAACAAGACTGGGGATGCATGTTGTAGGTATATGTTGTGTACATAAGGTACATGTTGGGTACCCCCTCTTTAGTGGTATTATTCTAGTTTTTAACCCTATATTCAAAATGGTACTTGTGAATTTTTTCATGTAAATCACAATGTTAGTATCCCTTTAGTGATTAGTGGATTTTTGGATGGTTCTTTGGATTGGGTGAATATTTTTAGGATAATTTCCATAAGGTTTGGATTTATAATCCTCTCGTAAGAAAGGGTGTGTGATTTGAGACCCAATTTATGGTCAAGAGCTTGTTAGATGAGTTTGATTGGGTATACCAGGTAATTTTTTTTCCAAGATTCTTTTAGATGGATCTTGGAAGGTGTAATTGAGTAGTATCTCGATTGAGATCTTGGATAGACCATGTATGTTGGGACTAGTTTCTTGATGTTATAGTATTGGGGTTTAGATCCTATGTTTTCTTATTAAATATATCAGAGAATTTATGATTAGTTGAAAACTTGGGATAGTGGTTACATATTGGTTTTTTTATTTGTTTTTTAGATGAGTTTGAGGGCCTCTCAAGTAATCCCTTATCAATTGGTTTCTAATCAAGATGTTAGTGGATGTCATAGTTAGCTATTTAAAATCCCCTTCTATAATGATGATGTTCTTGTATTCCATTTTGGGAGTGTTTTTTATCAAGGATCACTCATTAGAAATTTATTATCAATGAAGGATATTCCTTTTGTAGGTTTAGATCAGTATTTTAGATATGGAATAGGTTCACCTCTTTGGGATTCATATTTATGTAGAGATCATAAGAAACATAGAGAATGACCTTGCAGAAAATTTCTTGATTGAGGATTAGTTACAGGATAGTGAGGCATCCTTAGAGATAAATTCTCATGATGGGATTAGACCAAGATTTATATGAGATAGAGGAACCCTGATATGTGTCATATTATTTTTTTGGACTTATTATCATGTGATTATAATTTGAAAGGCATGGAATGAGTGCTTGGGTGCAGAAGGGGAGACCTTAGTATGATATCTCTTTGTGTCATCACCATAGATACTATGGGAGACCCAAGCATTGTTTGACCCTTATCAGGATTGATGAGACCTCTTGGAGGATGTTTTATAAAATATTTGTTACAAGTGTCTAATGTAGCCTCATGATTCATTAGCTAAGAGTTGATCAATGCTGATAGTTCATCTTTTTGGATGAAGGGTTCAATAGTTGGATTAACCCATGTTTTTATGTACTTTGGCTAAGATGTTTTGGTTAGTTTCATCTTGGAATTAGACTAAGATATCATATGTATTACCTCATCTAGGGATAAGGTGTTTTTAGTTCTAGATGTGTTAGAGGACCTTGGTTACAATTTTTTCCATCCCAAAATGTTTATTATATACATTCATTTTTTTCTATAGGATTTTCATGTTTTGGAAAAGTTATCTCCATGTTATTAGAGTTTTTATTTCTAGTTTGGATTGTTTCAATAGAGTCCCAGATCCCATTATATTTTTGTGCTCTCTTGTATATGCCTATGGTTATGCAATAGGGTTTGACATTTATGCATGTTTCATTATATATATCTTAGATATCCTTTGTATATTTAATAGATACACCTAATGTATTATTTTTGGGAGATCCACATCCTATAAATCCTCCATTATGGGATGGAGTGGGGGTAGTTTTACAATGGGTGTCATACTAGAACTCATGGGTGGATATTTCTTGAATTTTGTTTTATCCCCCTTTTCTATGCATTTGTTAGTTTTATGCCAAATTTTATTATTTTTTGGCTAGGTTGGTAATATCATGTGTGCATGTACTTATTATGATTATAGATTATAGGTTTTCCATTGAGGGAGACCTACTAATATTTTTTTTCTCACCCATTATACATGCGCATTAGTGTCTATGACGACCATATATCTACTTTCATATTGGAGAGTAGGTTGCGTAGTTGATCAGGAAGAGGCTCTATGTTGTTCGATCCATGAGATCTGCTCATGTGGAGCCTCATGATTGGGATGATAAAGCTCAAGAGTCATAGATATAGAGTATTTTGTGTGGATTAGAGTCAGTATAGGAACCTTATACATTTATTTTTACTTTTTTGTTTTTTGTTTTTTGTTTTCCTAGCAGGTGACTGGATGTTTTTTTCATACATGATTCCATTTAATTTTATTCTGTATTTCATTAATTATAAAATTATGTTCCTTTAGTTCATTTATTTTTTATACTCAGATGTTTAAGGATGTGTTGGGTTATATTAAACATTTATTGTACTCTAAATAGAGCGTATAGTTTCCCCACTATATCTATTAAAACCTCACAGCTAGTCAGTAGCCTCTGGAATACAAGGTGGAGAACTTGAGGCTTTGTGGTAAGATGGATCAGTTGACGTTTCAGGTTGACATAGTATAGTTTATCTAAAAAATGGCATCGGTGATGTCTTGTTTGATAATTGGGTGATTTGGTGGACAACTAGTATAGTACATTCTCATAACTTATGATGGATATTGAACATTTCTATCATGAAAATATTTTTAATAGGAATTACAAGTTTCCAGTTTATTGGATTGCTATTATGGATTTATATTTTTACTTTTATTTATTTTACCATGTGTGATGGAGTTAAGTTTATAGATTTTGGGTTTATTTTTATATTTTGATCTTGTCGCCTTAGTAATAGGTCAATGGTCCTGCATCATTCAAGGAATGTAGTATTCTCATGGAATATTTCTATCTATTTTTTATTTCACTGATGATGGAGGTTCGGTTATTTAAAGTGTATGCAATAACCTATATAGTGTTTCCCCATATATCTCTTTGGTGTGATTATAATAAATTAATACACATGTATATATTTTATTTTAATTATATTCTATGTGGGTCTAACGGATATATTTTTGTTGGATATGGAGATATAGTTCCTTTGTCAAGGGATGTGTGGTGACCCTTGTGGGTCAATGTGAGATGTTAGTTCCCTATTAGTGTCTCTATGAGTTAAAGGATTCTTAAGAGATGTTTTGGATAAGGAATGAGTTTTATTGATTTTTTTGTCTCCCTAAATTCCCTAGTTTGAGTTTCTTGGTGGATTTTTTCTTACCATGCATTATCTACTGGGTCTTATAGAAGAGAATTTGTGCCTATAATCATCGATGTATTGGCTGGGAATGTGAAATCTTCCATGGTTGTTCCATCGAGTTTTTCTATCACCAATTTGTGGTTGGGAATGGGGGTTCCTTTTTATTGAGAATTACTACATTGGGGGTGATCTCAGTATCATGGTTATCTTGTGAGGGTGGGTTCGTTTGAATGTATAGACCTATTTGTTTTGGATGTGCTTTAGGTGGTGCAATGAGAGCATGGTAAGGTTATCATGTTTTTAGATTAATTCTTGAGTGGAGTGTGGTCATGTGGTGGATCTTGGAATGGGGGAGATTCCGTGATTTTGAAGAGTGTTAAGGGTTCTATGATATGTTTTAACTATCCTATGTGGGGTGAATTGTTAGGGTTGTTAGGTGTTTTATCCTACACTTGTTGGTCCATGGATTATGTGAACTTGATATCTTGTCGGAGGTTATTAGAGAGTAAATCTTTATTGTGGATGAGAGTGGTGTTTAGCATATATTTTTGGGATAAATCCTTATTTCATGAGAGGATTTGTGAGATATTTGAGTGAATTTTTGGTTGGTTTATGGTTTTTTTCAATGGGAAATGTGATGATTTATTGTGCATGATCGGGTCTTGAGAAAACACGAGTGGTGTATCCATAGTGGACCTGTAGAGGACATCGCCCAAGGAGAAGTGCAAGGAAAACCCTATAGTGGAGAGTGCAACATAGGCCATTGGATGTTAGGAACTATGGTTTATAATGTCTTTTTAGTGTAGATATTATTATTCTTAGTGATCCAAGGGTGATTGGTAGTTGTTTTTGTTGTGTCATTCAAGTGTGAGAAATTTTTACACATCCAATCATTGTGTTTAGTAAAAGATATAGTGTGTGGTGTGGGTTTTTCCATTAAGGATATGGGGTATTGATAATGATACTGCAATAGTCTGTAGCAATATAATGGTCGTGGATAAATGCATCTCTTACTATGAGGGAATTGTGGGAACTTTAAGACCATTCATTGTAAAATCATGATAGTGTATGTTTCACCAGTTCTTGGAGTGAAATCATGGATATAGTAAGACCATAAATGATCCTTGAGGGAAAGAACCATTTATGGTGGAGAATTATTAATGAGCCACATCTTCTCAGATTGAAAAAGTCTTCAGAAATTTGAATATTTTATCTTGGGTGGGTTTTTATGGGATAAATGTAAATTTCTCCCATGATATGATCTCAGATAATTTTTAGACCACTCCATCTATCCCAAAATATGGTGTTTACCCTAGGACTATAGTTTGGTGGAAATCTAAACAATTAAAATTTTCACAGAATAATTATGATTTTATATTTAATTAGTTAAACATTAGTTTTTTTATGAGTGTTCATTCAGTGATATATATTGAACAAAGCTTCATATTGAGATTCCAACTTCATAGTTGAGTCTGAAAAGGGGTGTTTTACCTAGGATATCTATAACCCCATGTTGAGTTTCGGGGTCAGTTCTCCTCCTTTTCTTTTTTTTTATATTTTTATTTATTTATTCCCATTTTTATGCTTTTCATTTCTCCTTCTATTTGAATTATACTACAACCCCCTCCCCCACCTCATGGGTCACCATTGGTGAAGATAAATAGGGGTATTGGGAGAGGGAGATCACATTTTTAATGGGTGTAGGGATGGGTCCAAGTGCGGTAGCAGTGTCTCATGAATCCAATATTTATGCTTTGGTGATTTTTTCCTTGAGGTAGACCATTTTTAATTATTTTATCCCTAATCCCCATATAGTTGTTACTTTTTTACTTATAAATCTATAAATGTGTTTTCAAGAACCCTGTAGGGGAAGATTCATAGCTATTTTGGGATAAATCAGGTTTTTCTAGTTGATTATAGGGGTTTCCATTTTTGAAAACTCTGTCACATAGTGTATAGTTTATAAAAACACAATTGGTGTTCTTTATTTTAGGTTAAGCGTAGAATATGATGGTTACATGGTATGTTTGTTTGGGACATTTCATGTCGGGGTGTCTTGGGTTGTGACTGATTACTCATCCAGACACCCCATGTCAAGGTCGTATGGTCATGTAGGACACACAACCATATATCATGAAAGGTGTGTCTCTAGTGGTTGTGTATTGTGGTTGGATAGATCCCATGTAGGGTACATGTCCACGTATATGGGTGGGTAACCCATTTTTGGTACATGTTGTGTAACTAGATTTCATGTCATTTATATAGTAAAAGTTCACGCTAACTTGGTTTTGGTAGATATTCAAGGAGGCCTATTGTAGGTACATATCGTATACTCCTTTCATGGTTTTTTTTGGCTAGTTTTCACCCTAGTGTCAAAATGGTACTTATGATTAGTCCATTATGAGAGTTTTTTACTATAGATAATTATGTTATTATCCTTTCAATGCTTAGAGGACATTTAGAAGGTTCTATTGATTTTAAGAGAGTTATAAGATTATTTCCTTAAATTTTGGATTTATAATCCATTGGTGGGTTGGGTGTTGTGATGTTTGGACCAAGTGTGTGCCATGAGCTCATTATATGACTTAGATTGTAGATTCTATGTTAGTATTTTTGTAAAATTATGTTCCCAATACCAAACATGAACAATGATTTTTGATTACCATATCATGTTTGCAGTAAGTTATGCATGATGTATACTTACCATAATAGTGTCAATAATTTTGTGTCCACTATTTACATGGTAATATCATTAGATTATTTGAGCTATAAAAAGGTTTTAGTAGATATAAGGCTATAATATAAACCTAGAAAATCCATGAAATTAATTTTAAGATTATATATTTTGGTCAAGAAACATCATCCTTACATCAGAAAGATAATGTTTGACTATCAGGTGTGGGGGATCATAAGTATTGAGACTTCTTCTCATGGAGTTCACACTTGGTGATCTTGAGTAAATGATATCATGAGGAGTGACCCAAAAATAAAAACATTGTATGCTTTGGGATTCATTTTTTATTCTTATTTACAATCTCAGGTATTGGTCTCTCGGATTGAGATTATTATCAGTGTATACCATTTGCTTACATTGATTGATGTAATATGAAAATCATGAAATTTATGACAAGGAAAGGTTTCTTATTTTTGGTGAATAATTAGTGGCATCATGTTGATTGAATGATCATGATAGAATTTTCCACTTCTAGAAGGATGTGACATCTCATGCCATGTTGATCAAGATGGTAGAACCTTCGCTAAATTTGTGGCCATCGTAAAATAAGGTAAGGTCATCGAGTTAGGTCAATGAATAATAAAGTAACAAATGTTGGTGATGATAAATTTTTCATCTTTCATTATTAGATATCATGAGACAAAGAGATTATATTACATTATGTGTGTTTGTAGGAGTTTTTCTCTGCTATAACTATTCCATATCACTTTATGGGACTTAATGGGTTGTTATACTTCATTCCTGGTATATGAGTGGTACAAACTTCTATGAAGATAAGGTCTTATATGGTCACACACATATAATATTCAAAATTATATCCAATTCTAGAAGAATAAAATTATACAACATTATGGGACCCACCATGGGGTCTAAGAGATATCTGAGAACATATGACCATGAATAAGTATAAATTAATTATTATTCAAGTATCGATTAATAAGAGTTAAATTTATTTATTTAAATTATTTACAAGTATTTAAGTGAATACATGTCAAAAATATTTGATGAATGAATATTATTTTAATATTCAAGGTTCATTTTATATTTAAAAAAATGACTCAATTTAAATGTATTCGTTTTTTCATGTAATATGTTTATCATATTACAAGTGAGTAATAAAAATATAAATGTTGTTTATGACACATTTAGTTGGTCATAACATAATTTTTATGAATTATTTAGAGGGTAATGAATATTTAAGATCCAGGAATCCATTTCTAGGTATTTTATACCTCACTATATAAGTTAGAGGAGTCTCTCATTTTTAATATTCAATTGTTAAATTTTATAATCTCTTTATCATCTCACTCGCTTCCTAGAGAGTGAAGTAGATAATCTATGTAATTGACCCAATTGCATCTTCATGGATCAAAGTATAGGAATTCTGGTGATCTTTGGGACAACCAATTCATTATTGGATCTCTTAGTTAGCACCCAAATATACATTATCTATGTTCATATAGACTTTTGAAGCATTTTTGTAGGATTTGAAAACAAATACATCGAGAAATGATCATCATAAATGAGTGGTTGTTGAATGTTCCTTTGTATCAAACAAGGAAAGAATTCAATATATTTTTTATCATGAATTCCTTCATGTGAGATCATCTAATTTTGTATAGGGTTGAGCATCATTAGAGATGATGTAGTAATATTGATATGGGGATATATGTTTTAAATACACAGCCCATCTATTTCCACTTTATGACTTGGTACATAAACTGGTATCAGATGGATCGTGTTATGGTTTAAGACAATGAAAAATTAAATTATCATTTAATTCATGTAAAGGGAGTATCAATTGTCATACCTCACTCTACTAGGCTTCAATTTAACCCCAAATGGCCATTTTATGGCTATCTAAAAATTTTAATCAGATTGAAACTTATTTTTTGTGGTATTGAAAAATTAAGAACATATATGTATATATGTTGTATATATATATATTTATTTTATTATTTTTCCTCATAGAGGTTATAGTAACTAATTATGAAAGTTACAAGGTACTCCATTTGTTTTTTGGTAGATGGAATAGTTTTTTCCCTCTAGTTCAACCATCCAAAAATTTATGGAGATGAGAAAAAAATATATTAATGTAGGTTTTGGTTTTTTTTACAAAAGGAAAAAAAAAGAAAAAAAAGGACGGGGGTAGGTCCATTGGTTAATCTTGAAAAAAACTAATTTGGGGGATGCTAAGATGCCTTCATTGATTTGTTTAAGACAACCCAAAAATGGGGTGGCATAAGGGTGAGTGTTTATAAATAATATATTTTTTTATAAGCATAATGGTGGTAGAAAATGCCACCATATTTCTCCTCCACCTGCCCCATCAACAGCCACATAGGGTGCCTCCTACCAGCCGATCCAGTGGCTAGACTGGGTCGGGCCCTGATCGACCGACCTGGAACACCTTTTAAGGGGTTTATGGCCACCATAAGGTCCAATTTTTTTAAAAAATAATAATTTTTTGAATACGATAAATATTTCTTCTAGACCATGAAACTAATATTTAATAAATTAAATTTAGAGAAATTTTTTTAATTCATTTTAATTTCCATTGAGTATAATTTATTGAAAAATTAATTTTATGTCAGATTTATATTACCTTCCAAATGTTCTTATGCATCGACTAACCAATCTATGTATAGATTTAATTTATTTAATTTAATTACTGTAATTTGTGTGATGTATGTGATTTTTAATTAATTTTTGATATTTTGTGCATCATCATTCCCCACTTTATATGTGTATGGGATCACACATCCATCGGTGTTTTTTAATGTATTCTATTCATACCAGAGTGTTTATGTATAATTTTTATGATGTGATAAGATGCAATCCATGTCGAGACGATGTGGTATTCCAATTGAGATATGATTACACTAGATAGGGGTGTGAGTTTCAATGTGATTCTGGCATGACTCTGGTATGACACCCCCAGGGTCATAGTTGATCCATTTATACTAAATGAATCAACCAATAGAAACTACTCAAGATTATTCACATTTTTATTTATTTTATCCATGGTCTATTATTTTTTTGTGAATATTAAATATTAATTTATCACAAATAACCAAAGATTAATATATTCCAATGCTATGAAGTTTTTTTATTTGGTGAATTTTCAAGTTGTGAGTGTGGTCACTATCTATTGGCATATCAAATAGAAAATGATTTCATTTTTCAAGTAATAATAAAACACTAAAAAAGATATATTAATTCATAACTCCATCTGCTGTTTGAATTTAAAAAAAAAATAAGTGCAATAGGTGCTCTTCAACCCTAGATGAGGGTTTTCTATATTATTAGGGAGTTCTAATGAGAGTTATAGTTTGAATTAACGAAAGATGAAAATAAAAAGGTATCTATTGTTAGCTTCGTTCCACTTTAAAGGGAAAATTCTTAGTAAATCATGTTTATAATTATTATAATATAGGACTTCACTCAATAATTCAAGGATTCGCAAGTCGATGGGGTTGGCCAGTCAAGAGTCAACCTTGAAACTCTCTAAGTAGTGGAATATCCATATATTAGACTATGAGAAGTGTTTACAGTGACACTTTCCACAATAATACTCATGAAATTAGGTATGTTGAATCTATTACTGAGGGATACTAGGGTTTTATAAAATAATGGGAGACATCTAAGGATTTAATTAATTTGTGATGTCTAATAGGCAATCAGGATAATGTAATAATGTTCTAATATTTTATTTTTTGGATGAAATGAATGTAATACTAAAAAATAAATGTAATTAATTATAGAAAAATAATATTTCCTAAACATCATGGATTCCCAAGTGAATCATAGGTACTTTCCCTAAGTACTATGATATAAAGGAATGTTTTATATTCCTATGTCCCCATTGCCTGTTGAACCACATCAGGAAGCAAGGGTGAAAAGATACTTTGATAGGACTCATTTATGAAACATTTTTTACTTATAACATAATGATATCAACTGTGTATATTGATTTTTAAAAATGATATTAGGATATAGATTGTTTCACATGTTGTCTAATTTTCAAGAATCTGACACTGATAAATTGAGACAAGAAATGAATGTGATCATGATTACACTGAATATATGTAAATTGAAAGATGGATCATCATCTTTCAATGAATCCCAATATTATATATTTATCACCCAATTACACTCGTTTCATTTATGATTACAAAATGAGTAGTATGTAAAAAATGAAGATATACTATGACCTGAAATGATGGTTTTGTGGAAGGATTCTAAATGTGGTAAAGCTGATTTCATGGATTGTTTCTATTCTAATAAATATATTATGTTCGAACACCAAAACCCTTCCAATTAGCTATAGCCTCTCTCTCAGTTGTCATTTTTAAATGGAAAGAGGTAACTTAATATTTTATCATTAGATTACCATGGAATCCCTGAAAGAAGAATTTAATATAGGTGGGGATTGATCAACTAACCAATTTGGATCAATTCATTCTGATTCAAAATTCCACCTGGGTCTAGGATTTGGGGAAGTTATATGTTAAAAAATAATAAGGTTATACATGGTGTCATCAACTATTATTTCTAATAGAGACTCCTAGATTACCTTTTTGTTTTGAAAAAATAAACAAGAGGTAATGGATTCTAAAGTTAATTTAATAATAGCTTATCATCCTTGGACATATGGAAATATATAGTGATAATGGATCCCTTTGGTGTTTTCTATGGTTTACCATGTAATTAAACTATTTCTTGGTTTGAAGGGGGTGAAATTTCTCTTTTTGGACAAATAATTGTTTAAGATTCATCAGCGAAAATTCAGATTATACACTGATAATCAAAAATTAATTAGGGTCATCAAAAGTTTTATGTTGACTTTCAGCACCATCCTCTAGAATTTTAGCCATGTCGGAATGTTTTAATCAAATTATCACCTTTTTTGGGTCACCATTATCTTTGAAATTTGGGAAATTTATTTTCAAGATACATGAAACTGTTTAAGATCACTAAGCTAATTGGAAATATGGATTATTGGTTATCTTTATTGTCCCAATTGACTTATATCCATGATTTTTTCCATGTGTCTCAACATAAGAAGTATCTCCCTAGTCTCTCTCATGTTATGAATTATGAAGATCTTGTTTTTTTAACTGAATATTTTAGTTGTGGAATAACCAATTTAGATTACTAATTCTCATGATAATATTTTTCATTGGAAACCTATTCCATTGGTCTGAGTGTTGTGGTGGCATGGAACAGATTCTCAGGATATGGGGTAATAAGAATCTATGATGAGGGTGTAGTGGCATTATCTTTTCTTCGATCAATCTTCTTCGTCTTGAATTTCTTATAATAGAAAGTGATATGATAGAGAGAAATTTCAAATCCCAATGTTAATTTTATTAACATGAATTTTATTATTTTTTCCATTATTTATTTGGTACATTTATTAGGTTTTTTATGTTGTATTTTTGAATTTTTTTGAGTTTTCTATGAATGGTCAAAATTTTCTCAATATTAGAAGAAAAATTTCATTATTTCTATGAATTCGTACAATTTTTTGTGGTTTGGGATAGTGGAGTTTTGCACATTTGGTGCATGGTAAGTCAAATAATGTGGTCAAATTGTGTGAATATCCAATATAAATAATCAAGAACATGGTTTATGAAAGGTTTCCCAAACCATATAAATAAATAGTGTGTCTTATCTAGTGTACAGATATGGGTGCACAACTAGCACATTTTTTTCCAAAATATGATTCCAAACCATGATATATGAATTCATTAATCCAGAAATATATTTTAATCCTAAAACTCCCTACCATTGATCTCATTATTCCTCCAAAAACATATTTTCTCGAACCTGGGTATCCATATTATATATTATGGACATCCTATCACTTCTAAGGATCAATTTAGATATATATGGAGGCTTTAGGTTTAGAAAACCCAAGGTAAGATCATTTTCATCATTGTAATTCATTATTTTTCGAGATATTTTATATTTATCTCGATAGAAACCATATATAAGGGACTTAATTTCTAGATATATGGTATTTTCATGATATTATTGGTTTTACTATAGATTCATTATGAGAAATCAAGGTAGAGACATGACCTACCTAGATCATTGTGTGCTTATTATGGATTTTTCTTCTTAATTGGTTTTTCTTCCCTCTACTAGTCTTGGGATTGTTGAATCCAGCTTTCCTAATATGTTTTTCTTATTTTAGATCTATTATTTTCTTTTTAAGAGACTTTTTTCCTCTTTTCATGTATATCCCATTCAGTTATTGGGTATACCAAATGTTTTAGGTGGGTAATTTTAAGAAAATACTTTATTTTATATACTATATTTTCATTCAAATTTTATATTAATTTTTCTAAATAATTTAATATAATAATTTATAATTCTTAAAATGTGATGGTTTTGGGTTTCTTTTGTAAAATGGATTTACCATTTGGTATTTATGATGAAAATGGATTTCAATGGATGTTTTATTGAAAATTGCGTAGTTTGATTATTGATGTATGATATTCCTTTAACATGGTTTTAAAATTGGAAATTAAAGACATCAAGTGTGGGTTTCTTTTCAAATAAAGCCTCTAAGTGTGGGAATTGTGTGAAATGAAAGACTCCAAGTGTGGGTTGTGTCATGTCAGATCATGTGGTACTTAGGAGGGGTTGTAATGGAAGAATCATACTATGATGGTTTATGTCTTCCATAGAATGATTTTTTCTAAACTCTAACTAATATTTTTTATGATAAAGGGTTCACTTATTGGGGGAATTTCACATATCTCCAAGCCCATGTTCTAGGGATATTTTTTCACCTATTAATCTCTTTATAATGGTTTAAAAATACTCTCTAACTTGAACCTAATGTATCCTAGGACACAATTTTAATGTTTCTACATTTGAAATCTTTATTTATGAATTTCTTGGGGAATGTCTTGGGGAAATATATTTTGAAAATAAAATATTTTTTATCTATGTTTGATAAACTACTATAAAAGGGTAAATATCAATGAATTATTGGAAACTATGTTAATATATATTTCATGACTTCATTTAATTTAAATGTTAATAATTGGTCTAATTTTAAGGATTTATTATGAAATAATTAGTGAGAACCTACTATTCTTATTTTTCTCACACCCTGCACATATCTTTGGATGTGTGTAGATCTTATTTTATCTGATACGAGTAATGGAATAGAGCCTCATGGAGGAAGAGGGTATATGTCTTAGTGGTGTGTGGGAGTCCAGCGGTGAAATGGTCGGATGCTAACCATCTTATCACATTTATATGAGTTTTTATTAGTCTCATCTAGTTTGGTTTATATATTTTGGATAGTAATTTCATTATTTGTACCTTTTTTTCCACTATCTAAATTTTTTGGCATGCTTGTTTCCATTTGTTTATTCTATCTATTTCATTATTTCTTTTATAAGGGTGAAATATTTCCCAAAGGTATATCTTGATTCCTAGATACCTTTTTCCAATATATTTGGATTAGGAATACCCTTTAGGAATTTCCACAGGCCGACACAAGAGTCTGATTCCAAGATAATTTGGATCATGTAGTAAAATTTTAATTATGATATGATTTATAATTATTTATTTATAGTTCTAGAACATATATTATGAAATTATTTATCATATTAAGTATAATTGAGATTTTAAATAAATAATTTAAAAAATAGTATTAATGTATAAAACCTTAAACACTAGGATTATAATGTTATATCAACGACAATTTTCCTTTTTCTATAAACTACATATTCAAACTTATATATATATTATTATTCTAAAATATTATATAAATGTTTAATTTCATTTTCAAATTAAAATACTAAAGATTTCATAATTTCATTTTATTATAAAATTTGTTAATTAACATTTTAATGGGATTTTTTTTTAGTAATAAAACATGTAAAAAGAATATCATAACAAATATTTAGAAATTAAATAAACTATAGTGAAAATTAAAAATGCCTGGAAAAGTGTTATTTTATTGTAATAATTATATTTAATAATTTATTTTGTCATATAATTAACATCAAATTTTAAATAAAAATAATTTCAATGGTAGTATGTTATAATTTTCAAACTATGAAAACATTAATCATAATTTGTTAATAAATATATTAAAATTACAGAATATCCATTTAAATGATCATATGAAACTAAAAATATTAACAAAAGTAATTTAGTTTTTAGATAAAATAATTTGTTTAAAAGTATCACTAAATCAATATAAGTAATTTAAAAAACATTAAAAAATAAATATTGACAAAATTACATTACAATTGAATTAATATTTTGAGGAATGAAAAGATATATAAGATCAGTGAGAAACATGGAGGGGGTGTGAATTAGTGTTTTAATTCTTTTTTATGATTTACGTTTGAAATAACCATCACTTTCTATTAATGTGTTATGATTTCTTGTTATCACATATATCAAAATTCATGCAGATGGAATAATATATTTAAAAGGTTCACCTCTTAAAAGTAGAATCCTAATCCACATAATGATCCTAATTTCACTAAGACCATACAACCCACTAATGTAACAACCCGCGTCATCACAGGTTGAGAAAATCTAGAGAAATTTATATTTTTTACTCTCCTGTGGTTTTTTGGAGAAAAATGATAATTTAAATGGTGAAATGATCTTGGATAAGTTTTCTAGCCACTCGATTGGCCTCATAGTAGGGTTTTTACCCTAAGATAGTAGTTTGGTAGAAATCCAATTCATTTGAGTCTTTAGAGAATAATTATTATTTAATATTAAATTATTTAATTATTAATTTTAATCATTAGTTTTCATTTAGTTATATCTATTAAATAAAGAATCATATCTATATTTTGACTCAATGGTTGAATCCTGAAAGGGGTGTTTTCCTAGGTGAGTCATAACCTCATGTCAGATAATTGGGACAGGGTCAGGCCCCCTATTGTTTTCTTTTTATTTTTCGTTTATTTTTTTTTCTTATACACTTTTCTCTTCTTCCTCCTCATGTATTACTATGTATTCTCCCTATGTGGGTTACCTTTGTTCGAGATAAAGGGGGTAGGTTTAGGGGGATTACTCTAAGAATAAGAATGGAACTAGATTAGAGTGTGGCAGAAGCATAACATAGATCTATGCTTGATGATTTGGTAATTTTTACCCTGTGGTAGGACATTTATAAATTTCCCATCCCTAATCCAAATATATTTGTTTATTTTTAAGTTTAAATACATATGTGTATTTCTAGGGACACCATTAGGTTTGATTCGTAGCTATTTTGGGGTGATTTAATGTTTCAGTTCGATTAAAAAAATCAGTTCAGGAAAACCATATCATATAGTTTGTAGTATATGAACACAAACCTTGTGTTCTTAATTTTGGGTTAAGGTTAAAATCTGAAGGTTACAAAGCATGTGTATCTAGAAAATATCATATCGGGGTTCCTTAGGTTGTGGCTAAGTAATCAACTAGACACTTCATTTCAGTGGTACATGGTTGTGTATCACACACAACAACATCCCATGTGGGGAACAAGGCTAGTGGTCATGTACTATAGTTGAAAAAATAGTATTTGGGGTACAAGGAAAAGTTCTTCATAGGGAACCCCATGTGGGGTACATGCCATGTTGGGATTGTTTACTCCATGTACTTAGAAACATTACATGTTGAGTGGGTTATGGAACAAGAATGGGGATGCATGTTGCAGGTATATGTTGTGTACGTAAGGTACATGTTGTGTACCACCTCTTTAGTTATATTTTTCTAGTTATTAACCCTATATTCAAAATGGTACTTGTGAGTTTTTTCACATAAATCACAATGTTAGTATCCTTTCAGTGATTAGTGGATTTTTGTATGGTTCTTTGGATTGGGTTAATATTTTTTGGAGAATTTCCATAAAGTTTGGATTCATAATCCTCTCATAAGAAAGGGTGTGTGATTTGAGACCCAATTTACGATCAAGTGCTTTTTAGATGAGTTTGATTGGGTATACCAGGTAATTTTTTTTCAAGATTCTTTTAGATGGATCTTGGAAGGTGTAATTGAGTAGTATATCTATTGAGATCGTATATGGACCATGTATGTTGGGACTAGTTTCTTGATGTTATAGTATTGGGTTTAGATTCTATGTTTTCGGATTTAATATATCAGAGAATTTATGATTAATTGACAACTTGTGATAGCAGTTACATATTGGTGTTGTTGATTTGTTGTTTAGATGAGTCTGAGGGCCTCTCAAGTTATCCCTTATCAATTGGTTTCTAATCAAGAGATCAGTGGATGTCATAGTCAGCTATTTAAAATACCCTTTTATAATGGTGATGTTTTTCTATTCCATTTTGGGAGTGTTGTTGATCAAAGATCACTCATTATAAATATATTATCAATGAAGGATAACCCTTTGGTAGGTTTAGATCAGTACTTTAGATAAGGAATAGGTTCCCCTCTTTGGGATTCATATTTATGTAGAGATCATAAGAAACATAGAGAATTCCCTTGCGGAATATTTTTTGATTGAGGATTAGATAGAGGCTAGTGAGGTATCCTTAGAGATAAATTATCATGATGGGATTAGACCAAGATTTATATGAGATAGAGGAACCGTGGTATGTGTCATATTCTTTTTGTGGACTTATTATCATGTGATGATAATTTGAAAGGCGTGGAATGAGTGCTTAGGTGTGGAAGGGGAGACCTTAGTAGGATATCTCTTTCTATCATCACCATAGAGACTATGGGAGACCCAAGCTTTGTTTGACCCTTATCAGGATTGATGAGACCTCATAGAGGATGTTTTATAAAAGTTGTGGTTCAAGTGTCTAATGTAGCCCCATGATTCAATATCTAAGTGTTGATCAATGCTGATTGTTCATCTTTTTGGATGAAGGGTTCAATAGTTGGATTGACCCGTTTTTTTATGTTCTTTGGCTGAGATGTTTTGGTCAGTTTCATCTTAGAATTAGACTAATATATAATATGTATTACCTCATCTAGGGATGGGTTGTTTTTAGTTCTAGATGTGTTAGAGGACCATAGTTATAAGTTTTTCCATCCAAAAATGTTTATCATATACATTCATTTTTTTTATTGTATTGTCATGTTTTGGAAAAGTTGTCTCCATGTTAGTAGAGTTTCTATTTCTAATTTGGATTGTTTCACTAGAGGCCCAGATCCCTGTAGATTTTTTTGCTCTCTTGTATATGCCTATGGTTATGCACTAGGGTTTGACATTTATGCATGTTTCATTTTATATGTCTTAGATATCATTTGTATATTTAATAGATACACCTAATGTAATGTTTTTGGGAGATCCACATGCTATAAATCCTCCAACATGGGCTGGAGTGGGAGTATTTTTACAATGGGCGTCATACTAGAACTCATGAGTGGATATTTTTTGAATTTTTATTTATCCCCATTTTTTATGCTTTTGTTAATTTTATGCCAGCTTTTATTATTTTTTGGCTAGGTTGGTAATATCATGTGTGAATGTACTTATTATGGTTGTATATTATAGGTTTTCCATTGAGGGAGACCTACTAATATTGTTTTTCTCACCCATTATACATGCGCATCAGTGTCCATGACGACCATATATCAACTTTCATATTGGATATTAGGTTGCGTAGTTGATCAGGAAGAGGCTCTATGTTGTTCGATCAATGAGATATGCTCATGTAGAGTCTCGGGATTGGGATTATAAAGCTCAAGAGTCATAGATATAGAGTATGTTGTGTTCCATAAGGGTGAGTGTTTATAAATAATATATTTTTTTATAAGCATAATGGAGGTGGAAAATGCCACCATATTTCTCCTCCACCTGCCCCATCTGCAATCGCGTAGGGTGCCTCCTACCAGCCGATCCAGTGGCTAGACTGGGTTGGGCCCTAATCGACCCACTTGGAACACCTTTTAAGGGGTTTATGGCCACCATAAGGCCTAATTTTTTTTAAAATCATATTTTTTTTAATATGATAAATATTTCATCTAGAACATGCAACTAATATTTTATAAATTAAAATTAGAGAAATTTTTTTAATTCATTTTAATTTCCATTGAGTGTAATTTATTGAAAAATTACTTTTATGTCATATTTATATTACCTTGAAAATTTTCTTCAGCATCGAAAAACCAATCTATATATAGATTTAATTTATTTAATTTAATTATTGAAATTTTTGTGATGTATGTGATATTTAATTTATTTTTGATATTTTTTGCATCATCATTCCCCGCTTTATATGTGTATGGGATCGCACATCCATCGGTGTTTTTTAATGTATTCTATTCATACGAGAGTGTTTATGTATAATTTTTATGATGTGATAAGATGAAATCCATGTCGAGACGATGTGGTATTCCAAATGAGATATGATTACAATGGATAGGGGTGTGAGTTTCAATGTGATTCAAACACGACTCTGGTATGATACCCCCAGGGTCATAGTTGATCCATTTATACTAAATGAATAAACCAATAGTAACTACTCAACATTATTCACATTTTTATTTAATTTATCCATGTTCTATTATTTTTTTGTGAATATTAAATATTAATTTATCACAAATAACCTAAGATTAATATATTCCAATGCTATGAAGGTTTTCTATTTGGTGAATTTTCAAGTTCTGAGTGTGGTCACTATCTATTGGCATATCAAATATAAAATGATTTCATTTTTCAAGTAATAATAAAACATTAAAAGAAATATATTAATTCATAACTCCATCTGCTATTTGAATTTGAAAAAAATAGGTTATTTAGGTGCTCTTCAACCCTAGTTGATGGTGTTTTATACTATTATAGAGTTCTAATGAGAGTTATGGGTTGAATTAACTAAACATTACAATAAAAAGGTATCCATTGTTAGCTTGTTTCCACTTTAAAGGTCAAATTCTTAGTACATCATGTTTATAATTATTATAATATAGGACTTCACTAAATAATTCAAGGAGTCACATGTCGATGGGGTTGGCCAGTTAAGATTCGACCTTGAAACTCTCTAAGTAGTGGAATAGCCATAGCTTAGACTATGAGGAGTGGTTATAGTGACCATTTCCATGATAATACTCATGAAACTAGGTATTTTGAATCTAGTAGTGACCGATACTAGGGTTTTATAAAATAATGGGAGACATCTAAGGATTTAATTAGTTGGTGATGCCTAATAGGTAATAAATATAATGTAATAATGTTCTAATATTTTATTTTTTGGATGAAAAGAAAGTAATACCAAAAAATCAATGTAATTACTTATAGAAAAATAATATGTCCTAAACATCATGGATTTCCAAGTGAAGCATAGGTACTTTCCCTTAGTACTATGATATGAAAGGATGTTTTATATTTCTATATCCCCACTGCCTGTTGAACCACATCCGGAAGTAAGGGTGAAAATATACTTAGATAGGACTCATTTATGAAACATTTTATACTTATAGCATAATGATATAAACAATGTGTGATGATTTTTAAAAATGATATTAGGATATATATTGTTTCACATGTTCCCTCATTTTCAAGAATCTGACATTGATAAATTGAAACAAGGAATGAATGTGATGATGATTACACTGAATATATGTAAATTCAAATATGGATCATGATCTTTCAATACATCCCAATATTATATCTTTATCACCCAAATACTCTCGTTTCATTTATGATTACAAATTGAGTAGTATGTAAAAACACTTCATTATCATTTGGTTAAGTCACACCAAGAAGATAATAACATAAAGAAATATTAATTTTTAATTACTATGGTGAACAAGTTAAAGGAAAAGGAAAAAATTCCAATTGAAAGTGTGACACAAAAGGAACCTCAAAAAATCATTCAAATAGAACAGATATATTATCATAAAAAATAATATTTCTTTAACATGTAATAAGATAATTCTAGAGAAGATAAAATGAAATGAATTAAAGTAGAAAAAATCATAGGATTCAACATAATTATACTCATTATTGTGTGTGATTTTTCTATTATACTTTTTGGATTTTATATATTTAATGTGTTACACACATTTTCATCCAAATGAAGTGACCAAGTAAGTATAGAAATGTTACAAGATGAAAGTTAAATTCTCTAAGAGTCCGACAAAGGTTTATTCCTAAGCCAGTTGTGAGAAGTACCCAACATATAATTTTCAAGCTTACTGATTATACTTAAAAATTTGTTAAAATTCCCAAACATTTATCTCATGTGTCCACTTAACACAAGGATAGGTTATTCTAGTTTTGGAATAAATATGGTTTTTTGTATCAAACTCTACTAATAGTTCATAAATGCTTGAATAATTAGAAACAACTAATGAGTATAATATGTAAGAATCAGTTATACTAAGTTGTTGAAAGATAATACTTTTTACAGTAAAACTATATAGTTTTCAAGGATATAACCAATATAGTTTTTATAATATTTGGATTTAAAGACCTTTGGAACTATCGATACATTTTCCTATCTATTTTTGGACAATGAATCCATTATAAATAAATGTAATTCATAAAGATTATGTAATTATTTTATCCATTTAATTGAAATTATATCTTTATCACCCAATTACTCTCGTTTCAATACATCCCAATATTATATGAGTCTATTTGAGTCTGTGTGCCAAAAAATATCTTGACCAATCATTCATCGTTCATTAAAATGCCGAGTGGATTAATTACTAAACTCAAATTTTCTTATACATATAATAACTATGATGTTTATAAAGAGGATCGATGATGAGTATTGAATTCAGACACTGATCATTAAAATGTAGTCTGGAGTAATTGATAAATTCAAATTTCATTATAGGCATCAAATTAAATATGTATATAAAATGAGCATCAATGTTGAGACTCATATATATTGAAGAAACATCGATTATTTTCAAGAAATGCTTTGCAAACAGAGGTATTATCCCATAACTATATAACAACTATGATGAAAAATAGATATCATATGATTTATAGTTTGATTAAAATATATTATATTATAATTCACATGTGTTTAAACGAAAATATTTTTTTATGAATATAAATAAACATGCATCAATAAAAACCCAAAGTTCATATGTGTTAGTATACTAAAGTTAATATATGATATTATATAAATATCTATGATTGAAAAGTTATAATCAAGTGATAGAATATACATCTATAATAGAGTTCTCATACATATTTGAGTTAGTGGGGGAATGATTGATGTGGATTTATTTAATATCAGAGATGTACAAGTGGTTAGAATAGATACATATTCCATAAGATATTGTGAAAAATGAATGTTCTAGAGACACATACTATGTAGAAAGGCTAAAACCATAGTGGTGGTTTTATTTTACCCATGGTGGCTGATATATTTTTTGATAAGGATAATAGAACCTATAAGAAGGAAGTAAATGGAAATAGGCTATGATAGACAAGTTCATTTAAATTTAGTAATGGATTCTTTGTAAAAAAATTCAGTTGGTTAGCATTTTTAAAGTCTCACATCTTGATACTTTAGTGGGTATTTATGAGAAACAATACATGGATGTTCATGTTTATACCAAAAAGTCATGATATATTCAATAGATGTTTAAGTCGGAATTTATATTCATAGTCTAATATACAAATCTTTACGCTAAATTCCATGCTTAAATCCATTCGAATTTCACTTATTATAGAAACCTTATATGATAATTTTATTGAGAATTGGATTTATAGAACACCTTTTTATGGGAAGTGTTTATACGATACAACCATACATATTTAGTGACACCATAAAATACCAACAAGATATGAAATTTACTAAAATCCAATTTTGGTTCAAAGTAATCAACAAGATAATAGAATATTAATTTTGAATTTCCATGTGTTTTTAAGAGGTTAGTGGGAGATAAATTATTTTCTATGGAAAATATGTTTGATAAACTTTGGAAAATATTTATTGTTATTATAATTAGTTAAGACCTAAAATGAAAGTAACTCTCTAGAGATTTACTTAAAGTAGTAACCTAATTTCTAATGAATGATATCTACTGTGGTAGATCTAATGGGGTTATTAGACAAAGTAAAAGTACATATGTTGACAAGGTACTGAAAAATAAAAGTTTTAATAGTTTGAGATAGAATCATTACCAATATGAAATGGAATAAATCTATCAAAAAAATCATGTATGAGTAATAGGAGGAGATTAAAGTGGTGGGTAGAATTTCATATGATTCTATAATAGACAAATAACTTATTTCATGCTATGTACTACATAATATGTTTCCAAAATATAAATTTTTGTATATGAATATCAATAAAATAATGGAGAACTATATGGTAAAAAGTAAAAACAATAAAATTATACTTGAGAGAGTACAAGAGATATGTTCTTGGTATATGCAGAGGAAGGTACACTAGTTATAAGGTAAAAATAGTATTCATATGGATCCATATAGTATAATATCATAGTTAGGATAAGGTAATGAGAAAAACAAAAACATTCAATCCATTAGTATCCATATCTTCAAATATTGAGTGTTTTTTGACTTCTAATACAGCTGAAGAATTATTATATATGATTCATTCATGTTCTTGGACTCACACCTTGTAAGTAAATTAGTATCATTAAAAAAATTATGATAAGCCTACTATATGGTACCAGCCAATATGTCTTGTTTATACTGAGGTCAAAAGGAATACACTTAGGGATATCATCTCTTGAAGAATCATACTCAATGAGGTAAAGTAGTAGAGAGTATAATTTCCATTAAATGGAGATGTGAAAGTCCCAATGACTAATTCTATTACTTTGACAAATCATGATATTTTCATATTAAATATAACAAGAATAGTTATAAATTTAGATCTAGTACAAGTGAGAGTATTTTAAAAGTGGGTCCCCTAGACACAACCTGAATAGTAATTTGTGATAACAATATCGTGTATGGAGGGAGTTAATAATGATTTATTCTTACCATGATAGAGTTTCTTTTTATTCATCTATAATTTACATTGAAATTTCCTTGTATTAGTTATCATATAAAAACGTTATAGTAGTTCCCAGTGTATAATTATAACCAAGAGATACAATGATAGTAATCTTAAACATATATCATGTGATTGAGAAACATCATTATGACATGATACAGATTATGTGTGACTATTAAGTGATGAGGAATCATAATAATTGATATTTATCTTGAATTTCAGACTTTATGATCTTTAGTTTATGAGAATGTATGGACTGATCTGTATATAAAACCCTATATTTTTTATATGTGATTGGTTATTCCAATATATAAGTATGTTTATTGGTCTCTTCATTCAATATTATTATTTATGTATACCATTTTATTATGTAAGTTGATGAAAAATAAAAACCATAACATTTATATCAATTCAAGGTAGCTTTCTTTGGGTGCATCAATAGTGATATGACATTAGTTGAATGATTAAGATAAAATTTATCACTTCTGAAAGGAAGTTATATCTCTGGCTTTATTTAACCAGATGGTAGTACCTTTGATAAATCCATAGTCATGGTAGAATAAGGTAAGTATTTCTAGTTATATTAACAAACAATAAATAATGAATTGATGATGACTCAAATTTTATATTTTACTTTATGAGATATCTTGAGTTAGAGATATTATATTACCTTGTGTGTGTTTAAAGAATGTTTTCATCTTGATTACTATTCCTAATCATCTTATGGGACCTGATAGGTTGATAGAATATTATCTTGGTCTATGAGTGATACTCACTACTATTGAGATATGGTCCTACAGTTTCAAACACTTCGTGAATTCAAAAACCATTAATATTCTAAATGAATATGAGTATATAATGTGGTGGGACCTTCTGTGGTTTCCAAGAGGTGTCTGAGAATGTACAATTACCAAGAAATAAATAAATTCCTTATTATTTTAGTATCTAATAATTTGAGTTGAATTTATTTATTTAATTTAATTACAAGTATTTAAACTAACACATGGGGAAAATATATAACAAATAAATATGATTTTAAAATTAAATGTTCTTTTAATATTTTTAAAAACAATGATTCAAGCTAAATTGTTCTTTTTTATCATGTAATATATATTTTTTTGTTATAATTAAATGATAAAAATATATATGACATTTATGAAATGGTTATTTGGCCATAATATATCATTTATGGCTTATTTAGCGGGTTATGCATTTCTAGGGGTCAAGGAGCCATTTAATGGTAATTTATACCTCACTATATAAGTGATAGGAAGCTCTCAGTTCATATAGTTTTCATTTCATGAATTTGATAACATCTCTCTCATGTCAAATATATCCTATAGATAGAAGCAGCTGATCTAAGAAATTGATCCAAGTTCTTCTTCATGGATCAATGGATTGGTGATGCGGTGATTGTTGATACATTGAAGGCATTGACAGATCTCCATGCGAGCACTAGGATATCAATTATTGATGTTTCCAAATACTTTTTATGTGTGTGTGAATGATCTAAATGTATCCTACATTGGTTCCTTCAAGAAATGGTATCTAATGAAGAGCGGTTATTGAAGGTTCCTTCATATCAAATGAGGTAGCGGTTTGATTTACTATTCATTCTTAATTCCTTCATGTAAGATCCTTGGATTTTGTACCAAGATACAAAACACCTTAGTAATCATACTTATGTTTATCCAATGATTAAAAAAATCTAAATCCTCAACCCATCTATTTTCAATGTGTGAGTCGATACCTTTATGTTTTGTCTAACATTCTTTCAATCAGGTCTCGGAAGATGGGATTGATTAGTATCTATGATTAGATCTTGGATAGTCCTTGGATGTTGGGACCAGTTTCTTAGTAATATGTTAGTTGATATTTAGATCCTGTATTTATGGATCATGTCTATTAGAGCCTTCAGTCTTGGTTGACATCATGGGATGATGGTTATGGTTGGGTGTCACTATGATGTTATTGAGATGAGTCTAAGGGACTCCCTAGTATGAACATTTTGGGTAGTTTATAATCAAGGTATAATTGGATTACATATTATATTTTTTGGAATGAATATATGGCATGATGGTTCTTTTGGATTCCCTTTTGGGTGAATTTTTTATCGACGATCAGTCATGGTCTATTTCTAGTTGTTAGAGTGTGTTCTTGTGTAAGGTTTAGATTGAGATTTTGGATTAATAAGAGGATCTACTGAAAGGGTTTCATATTTATGGATAGGTCATGAATAATTTTTATAATAAACTTGGGGAATTTTCATAATTTATGATTGGCTAGAGGCCATTGAGGGCCGCTTGGAATTAATTTCTCATGACAAAATTCGCTCGAGCTTTCGCTAAGATAGAGGAACCCCTAGTAGGGTGACTTGTTTTTGGTGGATTTATAACCAACTAAGGATAATTCTATGGGAATTAACTGAGGTATTGAATATATTATGTTATCCACTAGTAGGATGTTTCTTTGTTTTATGACCCCATAGACCGTGGGAGTCTTGATATTTGGTCAACCCTAAGGAGGTACAATCTGATCATGTGGTCATTGTTTTATAGATTAATATATCCATGGGTATTAGGGAACCCCATGATTTTATATCTATGATTTGATTGGAATTGGTAGTTTAGTTATTTGGGTGATGGGTTTGAGAGTTGGATCAGCCCACATTTTGAGGGCCTTCGGCCAATCGGTTTGAGGTAGTTTCCACTCAGGATTAAATGTGAGAAGAGAACCTTGAGATATCTTAGATTGGTCTCTAACACTGAGATTTTATTTGACCCCTCCTATATTTGTGGGATATTATTAGATGGTTATAAGGAGATTATGGATAATATGGATGATTTCAATCCCTGTATAGGCCTATGGATGTATTACCCCAACTAGGTATTGGGTTTCCTTGGTCCTAGAGATGTTGGAGGACCTGGGATGTAACCTTTTCCCATATTCATTATTTATTATATGGATCCAGTTTTTATATAGAAATGATGTGTAATAGATATGCTCTCAAAATGTTAATAGTTTTTCTACTACCAGAATAGATCATACCATTGGATTTCTAGAGCCTAGTAGAGTTAGGTGTTTTCATTAGGACTCCTATCGTTATGCTCTAGGGTATGTAATTATTTTCTATTCTATTTTAGATGTCTTGGATCACCCTTTTAGATCTGAATGACTTGCCTGATTTCATGTGGGTAAGTGATCTACTAGTTATAAATCCTATGGTGTGGGCTAAAGTGGAGGTAGTTTTACCTTGGGGTAGGAATTTAACCATCAGTTATCTATTTTTTTAGTTTTTGGTTAGCTAATTTTATTTTATGCAGTTTATTATTTTATGAGAGTTATTATTTATTTTTTTCTATGCTAGGAATATCATGTGTGCATGCACTTATAATGACAACAGATTATAGGTTCACCATTAGGGTGGTCAGGTTAATTTTATTTCTCACACTCTATGCATGCACCTTGGTATGTGTAGATATCATATGTATTCTTTTAATATTGATTGCATGTAACATAGTAGTTCAGGTAGAGGTCTCATGTTTCTAGATCGAGTGTAGCCACTCATATAGAGTATTAGTATCAAGCTAGTGGAAATCAAGATTCATGGAGACAAAGTATGTGGTATGGATCAGATTTGGAAGAGGAGCCCAATACATTTATTTTCATTTTTTTCATTTTGAATTTTTGGCCATCCCAGTAAGATACTAGTTTTTTTGCATGATTGAGTCTATATGACTATATTCCATAGTAAATTTATTATAGCAAGTTGTTTTATCAGATTATTTATTTTTCATACTTTAATGTTTATGGATGTGTTTGGTTATTTTCCACTTTCATTGTAATCTGAATAGAGGTTATAGTCACCCCACTATACCATTCATAATGGCACCACTAGTTGGTAGCCTCTGGCATATGTCTATCCTATCTTGAGGCCTTGTGGAGAATCAGATTGGGTGACGTATCATGTCAACCCATACATGTTCACGACAACTATCATTAACATTGAGTTATAATAAGTAGGTAATGTCTTCTTACTCATGATAAACATTTATCGATCATGATGAGTTTTTCCCACATGTTTAAATGATAAAAAAAATCTTCCAATAATAAGAAAGTATTAAATATAAATATACTTCCACAGATTTTTTTCAGTTCTATTATTTTTCTTTTTCTTTAACTTGAACTATTATAGGTTCCTCCTCTGTTCATTGGAAAAATTACACAACCTATTATTGCTCTTATTCTTTCTCTCAAAAATATACTCAATAATTTTTCTATAGATAATTATATTCTTAATATTTTTATTTTTCAGGAAAAGTTATTTTTTTATTCATAAAGAAATAGTAAAAAATATGTTGGAATTTGAATTTGAAAATAAAATTCTTAAAAATAAATCCACTTAACTATTTTTCAACATTTTCCTCATCTTCTAGGTTTTTATTATTCATTATTTTATTTTATTTTTCTTGTACACTATAGTATAATAGGGGATGGCTACAGGAATATTGAGTAGTTATATTGTAACTACACATCCCTTATTCCTCGAAACCCTTTTCTTTAGTTGTGAACCTTCTTATCCCATTTGTTATAGAAATTGGGTTTTTCAACATCAGGATTCTCAAAAAAATTGTAAGTGTTGATTCATTCAAATATTTAGATGAATCATACACAAATTTAAATGGAACATATACAAATGAATCATATATTGTTCTCTAAATGACTCATTCGCATAATCATACATAGGTTTAGGTAACTTGTATAAAGATGATTTTTCTCAAAGATTACTCTTACATTGATATCCATGACTCATGCATTGAATTCAAAGACTAGAAAAAAATTACAGATAACCCATATGATGGATTAAATTACTCACCTTTAGAGTATTAATAAATGATACAATGAGTCAAATAAATATACACAATGCTATATGACTCAGACATAATCATTATCCCTTTTCTAAATCATTAAATATAAGGGAAATGACTCTTAATAAGTCATATGTATGTCTCTTTAGACTCATATTCAAGTCTCAATAGACTCATATGTTGCCTTTTCCTTTTTTTAAAAGACTAAAGATCATGTTTGGAAATCCCTTTTCCATTTTTCATCAATAATTCCAACTTCTAAAATTCTCCCAAATTTCTACAAACTTATTAAAATATTCCATAAACTATGAACTTACATAAATAAACATTATTTCATGTGATTTTGAATATGATTTATAAATTAAAAATATGAAACACAATAATCATATCCACATCAACATATTCATTTCTTCTTCCCTATACATAATACCTAAAGCTAGGGGAATCTTATTTTCTCAACAATCTCTCCAAGTACTAAAAAACTTCCAAATAACTCTTCGGATCAATAAAGAAATCATTTATTCAAATATGAATATAAATAAAAAAAACTTCAAATAAAATAAAATTTATTACATGTCTAATTTATAAAAAAAATTAATTCAAAATATTCATTGAAAAAATTGTGATGTTATATTCCACCATCTTTAATGAAATTGTATCATTTAATTTTACTCATAGATAAACACTTATTATAACTATTTTCCAAAACCACCTTAATAAAACAAATTGTTCAATTTTACATTATATATGGTAGAAAAAATCATAAATAACCAATAAATTTTAATCCTATTTTCATTATAGGTATACTTAACATAGTAATTTTTATAAAAATGTTATCTATCTATGGATATTTACCCAAATATTATCAATACTAATTCTCAAAAATAACCAAATTCTACATTTATACCAATTAAGATGCTCTTAAAATTTTACTTCTAAATTTAGTGAAAAAAAGATTACTTTTCATATATTACTTTAATTATAACAAACTCCCAAAATCAAAAGTTTGGTGTCTTTAAGAACTAGGCACATAATACCTCATCAACCTATTAAATATGAAAAAAATAAACTAAATCCTTAATTATCAACCACTCATAAACTTATCACACTGTATTTATCACCTATGATCACTTAGGGAAATACTTCATAGAAGGGGTGAGCTAAAAGCCCAAAAAGGTAACAAACATGATAAGGGAAAAATAATATAAGAGTCAAGTGACATAACATGATATCATAAAAGAGGATAATAACATGGTGTCATCGAATAAAGAATTATATATAATAAGATCATATCGTCATATGAATTGATAATTAATATTAAATATGAAATTATAAACATTAGTCAAGGCTCACTACCAAGACAACATAACATGGTTTGTTGGGCTTAATCACCGTGCACTATATGTGGTATCTCATGAGATAAAAACATTCCAAATCCATTGGGAGGATATATAATTTCTTTCCAACCCATCATATCATAATACACACATGTATATATATTCCCCTAAAAAATTCATACATATGGAATAAGAATAATAAAAAACTGTGAAAAAGGAATGGGTTACATAATCTTATCAACAAAAAAAATAATCAATATATTATTATTATTCATAATAGACGAAGGAAATTAGGATTTTAATAAAGATTCCGGGGTCTTAAATAAAAAGTTAATATAAAGAAAAATCAAAATATAGTAGTGAAAAATTATGTATATAATTGGACCCCTCAGATGATGTTTTGTGGAACATGTAAAGAACCATGAAGAATGTGTTAACATATTGTTTTTACATGACCCCCACCCATTAACTAGAACTCCACCTAGATTAGTAGTAAAGATAAAGAGTGACCCTTGAGTTCCACATCAATTAGGGAGTAGTTTGGTGACTAGAATTGAGGGTATAAAACACTCAAATGGGATACATTACCCTAAATATAATAAAAAAATATTTAGAGAACAGATAATCTACCAACTAAATCTATCATATACTATAAAAGAAACCTAAATACCACACAATAAATATTCTATATTCATAACTATAAAATAGATATTGAAATCTCTAATAGAAACAATACTAAAAGGAAAATTTTATGGAAATTCCCGCAAAAAAATCCAAACATTGAGATATTACTAACAAGATCAACTGCCAAAGTCCTCCTAGAAAACTAAAAAACTTTTATATATACATAGTATGAGAATAAAAGGTATAATCGGTTGGATTATCCCTAATATCTCTCATGAAAATGTGAAAAGAGAATACTAGATCCGTGATGAACAAACAATAGAACTAGCCAGTATACAAAAGACTAACTATTCCCCTAGAATCATCAAAGATCATATGCCAAACAAAGCATACATGTATAATAAGATAAAAATTGAAATAATATAATAATTGGTGCCCCATAACCACTTTACCACTAATTCAATGCTGTTACCCAATGAGAATAAATATTTTTTTCTCTCATCCCTTCCACATCCACCAATGATGACACTGGATGTATATAATAAATCACGACACCAACCACATATCACGTCTCATAGAACCAAACGCACAAATCATATCACATGAATAGAGAATTATGGTATCATGAATATGTTGTACATCAACGTTGGGTATACCAAAAACCGTGTGTGACCCACACCACATATCTAACTATGACCACCGATATCATCGGAATCTATTGCTGAATGGAGAGATGGGAAGAGGTGGTATTTAGCCATATATATCCTCCCTATTATTCATGATAGGGGAAACACCCCTCATGGGATTTGGGTGATGTTTAAGGATACCCAATTCGGGAAAAATTCATAATAAAAACACCATAAAATTTAGTTATAAAGTACTCACACAGGCCCACACCTATTGGTTCACATAAGAAAAAACACTATGACCACCATCAGGATGTTATTGTTGTCTTCCAACCAAGTGTTTCCTCTAATGAAGAACAAACAACATGAAAGAATCACATTAGAGACACAAAAAGTTTTATTTTTCATTATTGATTCAATGATTAGCCACCAAGATTTATTCATTTTATTATTAGTTTAAATTCACACCAAAATTTTTTTATCCATTATCACATTTATATACATCAATATTATTCCATTGCTACTAGGAAACTTTCAAGAAATAACCACATCAAACTGCCAAATAAAAACTGAGGCCACTAAGACACAAACAACCAATCCAACCAAGATATACACAATGAAGGCCACTAATTCTCACTCAACCAAGGACACTATACCAAAAACTTCAAGACCACCAAGGTGTACAATTAAATTCAAGCATAAAATAGACATATTAAACTCAATTCTTTCATTTAAAATATTTATGTATTTAACCATTTAATGTTTATTCTCAAATAAAAACATTAATATAAGGAATATTCCTATTACAAGAATGTATCATGAAACAAATTCAACAATATCAATAAAATCAGAAACTCCATGCGCATCACGCCATTACCTTTCAATTATAATAGTTTAGTTTATTATACCTATTATACTAATTCATAACACTCACCCAATGGAAGATAAGTCATGATAATCGTACATATTCACATAAAATAAAGAGAAATAAAATCCCCTCCCTCAAAAGATTATTTCTTATTTGTTCTGTAAGACAATGAAAGAAGGGATTGACCATGAGGCAAAAACTACACAAGGTATATTCAAATGAATCTAAAATGTAGTGATGTATCATCAAAGCCACATCCCAATAAACCCAAAACTCAAAACAATATTTATATTGTGAAATTTCAAAATAAAAAAAATGACCCATATATAAATAAAAGTGGAGCTCATGTAGGATCATCGATATAGAATTTCCAAAATCCAAGGATGAATGCCAATACATTGTGGAATATATGGTACCCAAAATTACCTAGGGTTCAACTGAATACTGAAAGAATCAAAGGTATAATGACGGAAATTATAGGGAGTTTAAATTTTATAGATATCCTATAAATCACCCCATTTACAGTGTCAATGGATAGTTCATGTCATGAACCTCACATGGTTTTCCTCTTCCAAAAAACAAGTCCCTTGATCCAAAAAAATGGGAGGAATTTCATTTCATGAATGAAATCATTCACGATGTGAAACCTTCTGAGAGAGAATAACCAAAAACTCCATTGCAAACATATACTCAATGAACAAAATTTCATGCCATGAATCAACCCTAATAATAAATTATATAAACCATGTCTCCCAAGTCATGAATAAACTTTACAAAACATTATTCACACCATTAATCAATGATCCCAAATGTAAATCTCCACCCACAACTGTATATTCAACTCCATCTACTCCTCTTACTTCCTAAAACTCATCACAAATATTTGAAAACCCACAAATCACAAATTAATGGGATTTAAGGGTATTTACCATTAAAATAGATACCTATCAAACAATTCATTACCTTGAGAATCAAAAACAACTATAAAAAGGTAGAACTTGCTGCTAAAAGTAGATACCCATCAAACAAGGATGAAACTCTATATCAAAACATAACATCTAAATGAAAAACAAACATTTAAATATTCAAATCTAAATACAACTAAAAAATCTACAAATAAAAAACTTAAAGAATTGGGAACAAATTTATGAATTCCACTCCCAATTAATATCCTCTAGGCCACCATGCCTTCATAGGACTCAAACCAATGAGATAACACAGCCACACAACACCTTCCCCTAAAGGCCTTGAATCATGTTTGATCATTCCATGAACATCACATCATCATCAATATCAAAATCCCCTAGGAAGATGAGATAGGAATAATCATAAGCATACTAGTGGAGATAAGACATGGAATACATCATGAAATTTTTCGATCTGTGGATAGAGATAAAACCGATATGACACATTTCCAATGCACTCTAAAACCTCAAAGGGTCCAATAACTGGGGTGAGATCTTTCTTACCCAACGATACATCCATTGATCGTATTTAAGAGAAACCTTTAGGAAAACATGGTTTCTAAATTCAAACTATAAAGGCCTCATGTTCCAATCGATATAATCTTTTTAGTGGTCCTTTCCTACCTCCTTCTTCTCATGAACCACATAAAATTATTTGTAACATTTATCATTATATTAGGACCAAGAAATACTGACTCTCCAATATTGGTCTCTATCAACTGGGATTGACATGGTCTCTTATATAATGCCTCAAAGGGGGACATACTGATGGATGATTGGTAGTTTTTATTAGAAGATAAATTAGACAAAGGTTAGTGTCACAACCGTGATCCATAAAAGTACAAGGCAGATGATTGTAACATATCCTCTAGTATTTGGACGGTTTTATCTATTTAACAATAAATATGGGGGTGGAATACAGTGTTAAGTCATAATTGGGATCCAAAGGTGTGTTTTAATCCCCACCATACTCTCAAAGTAAACCAAATGTCTTGGATGGAAATTATGATCCACAAATCTCCATGAAGTTTCGCTACAACATACACACACTGTATCTCTAGAAAACCCACTTTATTAAACTCCCAAATTTCTATAAAAGTGAGATGAATTCATCATTCAGTCTATGATCACCTAGATAGAATCATATCTACCAAAATAATTGTGTATCCCAATAGAAAAATTTATCAATATGTCCTCCCACTTCCACTCTAGGACATCCAACGGATGCAACAAACTACCAGTATATGATGTCAAGTATTTACCTACTATATAAAAAGATATCACTATATGAACTCCACCACTTTATATTTTATCATTGTCCACTAAAACTATTCCCTCAATACATGATGCATCTTATAAATGTCAGAGTGTATTAATAGGGGTGAGATATAAAACTCATGAAGCACTCCCCTGTAAATCACTGATAGAATGAACATCCTTCCCTCGAATATGACCTGATGTTGTCCATATTCTAATCAGCTCACTGGGGCACCTCCATGAATGATCTAGTTACGCATCACCTCCGACTATAAGTCTTACCAATGAGACTCAACCACCTACTATAATAAATATATATTTATCTTCATATATAATAGGAATCATCTTTCATCAACATCCTATTCCCCATGATGAAAATCCTATAACTCCTCCATCACTATCCATGCATCCCCATATTCTCAAATACAACCCCATAAATTTCTACTTACTATGTCTACCATGAAGTTTCCATTTCTTAGGGTACATGATAAATCTATATAATAGTCCAAGAGGAACTTGATACACCACGAATATCATATATTTAGATCATGTAGATAAAAAACATAACTAAATATTTTTGATCCATGAAGACTATAAAGTGTTCTTTAATGAGGTAATTTCACCACAACATCAAAGAAAAACACCATATCCACTATATCTATATAATTGGTGACATAGTTATACTTATGGGTGTGTAACTTCCTAGACCCATAGGATATTTCAACCCATAGATTCATATAGACACATCCAAAACTAAGAGGGAAGCATCACATGACAACTCAAACATCATGCTCTCCTCAGGAAACCAAAGAAACGGGGAAATCATTAACTACCACATTATGTATTTGAATATTTCCTGGAACTGATCATCCCATGTTAAGTCCTAATACTAAATTTTAATAGTCTTCAATGGGTCTATAATCATTATTAATTCAGACACAAACCAATTAAAATAACCTATAATACTAAGAAACAAAAAAACTCTACAACATTATTTGGTTTTTTATAAGAAAAACCACCTCATCCTACCCCAAATCCACAAATACTTCCTTCTAACACACTACATGCTCATGGAATGTAACACCCTAGGATTTCATAGTACTTTATCTCATTAAAGTAATTCCATAGCTTTCACAACAGGCAACATTGAGTTCAAGCACACCACAACTTACTAAACAAATCATTCAAAAAGAGGTTTTGAATAGTATTAACAAAATTTTAAATATTATATACTCTATATAATTTTAACATACATATTATGTGTTTCCTAGACATAATATAAGAAAAAATTCATTTTTTAGATAAAATAAGTATTCTTCCAAAAATGCAATTTTAACGTCTTTTAATAGAAAACCCTTTTTAAAACTAATATTTCATAATGTCATATATTAAATTTAATGAAATTAAATAATTATTTATAATTGGGACATAAAAAATTAGTTTGGATAAATTTTTGTTACTTTTCTGATAACTTTCATATTTTGATGAATTGTGAAAATTACTAAATTTTAATTAAAAACAACTTTTTTAATAAAAATAATTAATAGTGATAAATTATAAATTTGAATGGTTTGGAAGTATAATTAGATTATATTTTTACCATTTAATACAATTTATGTCGTTATATGTAATTTTACTTTTAAATTTTACATAAACAAGTATCAATCTTTTGATAGTTATTATTTCATAAAAACACGCTTTTTGTTTTGACAACAAGAATTAATTTTAAATTAATTTCTTCCACTTTTGTGTTTTGAATATTGAAAAATGGATTCCATATTTAGAATCAATAGTTCAAAATTTTGTAAATAGGTAACTTTTATTTTTAGACATTAGGAATATTTACTTCAGTAAATATTTTATTTACCATGGTTAAAGGGGTAAATCCAGTAAATATGGTCAAAAAATAATATTATAATAATATTAAATTACCCTAACACATGTTCTAACCATATTGGATGAGACATTTCTGACTATGGGCATCCTTGTGTGGATTTTGGGACCCCATGGAGCCACTTCAGAGTGATAATGGCATTTTATATTAAATAATCTAAAGTAAAGGCAAAAATAAAAACAAGCAAATATATTTTAATAAAACTATTTTTATATGAGGTTATATAATTGATCTATTAGACTATAAATAGTAATTATAAAGCTAAAAATATTTCCTATTTCATGATATTTTATTTATAATTTTATAACATAAAATAAATATATTTATATTTGACACAATAATGATGCAGTATTTTCCTTATAAATTAAATAATCAAATAAATGCTATTATAAATACTAAAATAAATATAATTTTAAAGTTTTGATGCCAGAAAAAAAATTTATAAGTGACTATGAAATTTTAGGGTTGATTAAATTTATTTACTTTGAAGTAATAAAGTTTATAAAACTTTAAAAAAACTTATTAAATAATGTCAAAATACACATAAATGGGTTTTTAAAACAAATACAATATTATTGGTTGATATAATAATCCTAAAACTCTAAGGTTCAGAAAAAATACTTATATAATGATATTTTTTTCATTAATGCACCACATGGGGTTCTCCTAAAAGTTTATAGTAAGTTAATTAACCATATAATATAAAAATACAAAGATGCATGGAAAATGTCAAACTATTTAACTAAGAGTTAAATCTAAGAGATAAGGTTAATATAGTGACCTAAACCTGTTTAAAACCTATTTTTTGGGTGGTTTTTGACCCATCCCCACCTTATCCTTTAAATAATTTATTTTTTATCCACTAAAAACCGAAAATTAATTTATTATAAATAATATTCAATATTTTCCTAAGGTTCCCCTCGCACCTCTTATAAAAGGTCACTTCACTTTATCTCAAATTAACACCTTAAAATCCATTTGGATTGCACAAAATCTGCCGAAAAATCCTCTCCAATGTCATCCCATCATCCTAGAGGCATTATTTTAGTCATAAATCCATCTTAAGGGGCCCTTTTGATCATATCAAAAGGAAGAACCTGAAGAAGAGGTAAATATCTCACCACCTCTTTCCTGTTTTTTTTTCATCTTCCACTTCTTATTTCAATGTTGTTTACATTATAAAATAATAACTCCAGTATCTTATATATACTGTTATGTTATTATAAATATGTTACAACCATATTTATTATTTTATCCATCCATTGAATTACATGTCACCATACGTGCGTACATTCAGCTTACCGTCTCCACGTCGTGGTGTAGTTGTTATTCAATACATTATTATTTGGATGGGTATAATAATGACGTATAAATAATGTAAATAATAAATAAAACATGATACTTATTCTGTATATATTTTATACCATCCGAATATATAGGATTTTAATATCAAAAGAATAATATTGTCGCTTGTGCGTACGTACGGATTACCGTCTCCCCGAACGCGATGAGATTCATTCCCTAACGTATCTATTCAAGACTAATTTTCATTTGTTGATTAAAAATAATTTTTAAAGACTTAATGTCATTATGAATATGAATAAGATAAATACTATCCATAACATACATTACTTACATAACAAAGAAGATAAAGGAAAACAAATCGGTTAACACCTGAAATGATGATACTACTGAAATATCATTAACAAAGAAATATTGCAAGATCTTATATGAAATCATATTTATGTATATAGTTCTTGTATGATTTAATAACAATTATTTAACTTTTTTACAGGATGTTAACCTACCCTCGACCAAAAAAAAGTACCAAGTAAGGGGTTTCTTATCTCACTTTTAATTCCATGAGATTTCCATTGGTCGCCACTTATTTCATGTGGTGTATTATATACTACCATTTGATATATATTATCATGATTCTCTTTATATTCATGGTATTCTGTGAATGATTTGGTGGTTATTAACCTTTTTTCATACGAATCGATTGATTACAATGTGGTAAGGGTTAATTCTACAATATCTTCATTATTCGAGGTTGTTTTTAGGTATGTATCTAATAGGACCTCTTTATCATCCACACCCGTGTTTTCATTAAAATGTATTTCAAAACATTATTACTATTTACTATACTATGGGATAAAGTCATTTATACCATTATTTTACTTTTTATAATATTTTTATAAAGGAATCTTTTCGTCATTTTCCAAACAAGGTACTTTATGACCTTTTGGCCAAATTAAGGTTAGAATATTTTATTACTTATACAGAGGGTGCGTTAATTTTCAATCGTTATAACATTGTTGAATCTTAGCTTAAAAGTATATAAGAATATTTTAAAAATAAATGTTTTCTTTATAATTATGAGACTATTAAATGATTTCAAAATAGAAAGTGATATTTATCTCAAATAGTTTTGATTTCATCTATGTCAACATCCTTTGATAAATTTTACACTTTTTTGAAGTTGATTTATTATGATACAAATATCCCATATTGTATTTACGGTTTTTTGATATGTTTGAATGTGGATGAGTTATTTTTATTTCATTCATGGTTTATGGTTATAGTATTTACATTTGGTATGATAATTTTAATACGAATTTTTATGTTATATTTCAACCTTTCCTTAAGTTGAATGTTTTAGACTAGTATGTTTTGGGTTAGGGACCAGTAAAAGTAAGACCTCTTGGTTGGGGTCCAGTTATATTAGACTCTCCGGGTTGGAGTCCGGTTACAGAGGTTCTCTGAGTTGGAGTCCGATTACAGAGGCTCTCCGAGTTGGAGTTTGGTTATAGGGGATCTCTGGGTTGGGGTCTATTTAAAGTTAGCCCATGGGTCATGGCACGAGGCCTTGACACAAAAATTAAAGTCTGGTACTATACATTCCCTCATTATGAAATCGGTTATTACATGTGATTTTTATACTAATATAATATCCATGTGCATGTTTATATGGTAATGTTTGATTTGTTTTTTCCATATTATGTTCAAGTTTATGTTTAAAAGTATATTGTTCTTATTACACATTTTTCCTTAAAAGTTTATATCTTCCACTAAATTATTTACCCTTACTGAGAATCTGAGCTCACCCCTTTCTTATGTTTTATTTTCCGAGGATCCCTAGAAGTGTTTTATGTTTGAGATGTAGGGTTAATCTAAGGGAACAATGGCATTCTCCAAGGATTATTTTTTTGTGTTGTATGTTGGAAAGTGTAATGTAACGTTCATGTATGTAATCTATTTTCCAAGACTGCTAAACTGATCAGTATTTCAGGACATGATTCCTTGTGACCATAACAATTTATTAAAATAAATCATCGACTCTAAGCTTCTGGGTTTGGGGCGTTATACTTGGTATCATAAAATGCTTAGAAATAACCCTGGAAACTAGATTTAGATAAACTCTGATAAGAGCACATTTCCCTAAGAAATAATTTGAGGATTATTATAGAAAAACTTCCTAGAATTTTGGTAATATAGAAATTTTGTAAGTTTTCCAAGCAATACATCACTGCCTGGATACGAGTAGGTAGAGGCAGCTATGGCACAGATGTACCTAGGGGTAAAACCTGAAAACACTGATTTGAGCTAGACTCAAACGGGAACTAGTGCACGACAACAGGCCTTGCTGCACTCTTGGTTACGAAACTCCTGAGGGATATGCTTATAATAATTCACATTTTATTTACAAATCATTATAAAGTATTTATGAGTATATACCTCCTCAAAGAAAATATTTTTATGATTAGGGATTATATCAATAAACTGTTCAATTTATGTTAGGTATTTTACAAGTTTAGAATGATTCATTGTGATTCAAAAATGACCTATTGTATGTCATTGTATAAAAATGTTTCCCAGTAGAAGGAATGAGAACTCCAGTAATACGTATGATTCAAAGAGTAATAAGGATCATATCATTCCTGGTATTAATCCAACATTTATAAGGGAAATAGTCTCTCAAATATTTTCAACATATGAAGAAATAATATCATGTGTTAATAAGAAAAGTATTGAATTCTCTGACTCTTATGGATTTGATGGGAAGAAAAAGAAGAAAAGGATGGTAGAGAGAAAGATGGATAAAGGGAAGAGGGAAAAGAAGGATTTTCTCATATGTGATAAATGTGGAAATAATCACCTTGGTAAATTCTTGAAGTGAATGGGAGTTTGTTATAAGTGTGAAGAAAAATGACAAAAAGTACATGATTGTAAGGGTAAGAAAAAGATTTCAAATGTAAAATGCTTCATCTGCAAGGTTTTGGGACACTACGTGAATCAATGTCCCAGTAATCGGAGTATACTGAAAATGATGTTATTAGATAATAATCAAGTTACAATACTACCTTAGATGAAGAGGAATGACTGGTGTTCTTATGTTGTTATTATAGAATTATTTCATTTGAGTGTTGTATCAACAATATACTGGTTATATGAATTATGAAGATAAATAAGGATTGTAATACAGTACTATTTCATTGAGGATTTAAGATTATATGGTTCTAAGAAAAGTGAATTAATAGTAAGATACACTTTTTAAAAAAAATACATGGTTAAAGAAAAATAAATCCTTAATATGGTCCTGATAATTAGGTAGTGATTTTGGAATAAGAGATGGTTGATTTGGACAAATTCTATTGGATATTTTTGACATCCTTGGAACTAATTAATAGTGTGTTTAATTCATCATTGTTGGAATATTCAAAATTTTTGGATATAAAAAATATATCCAATATTATATAAAGGATAAGGGAGAATGAATGTAATAAATAAGGTTTTATGGTAATTCTGGGTGTTACCATGTTTTAAAATAATACATTATGAAGGTGTTCACGTGTTATTACATGGAAAAAAGAATTTTATTATGCTTACCTTCTTTATAAATTTTGGACTGTGAGTTTGGATAGTAGTATTTTGGATAAGTCTAAAGGTTAGAATGGATTAAGATTTAAATTGGATACTATTGTTAAGGTTATTTTTGGATTGTTATAAAAAGGACAATACGCAGACTGGGTGAGAATCTGCCGTATCCTGCAAGGTTGCGAGACTTGAACCCGCAACCGAAGGGAGACAGAGGTACATCACCTACCACTAGCCTACGTGATGTCCTAGCTTGTGTAATTTAGTTTTTTTAAATGTTATAATAGATAAATTATAAATTCATTATTTTTGGAACCCTACATGATTAGGATAAATAGAATATTTTTGGATTCTATTATCTTTTGGAGTAAAAGATGAGTTTGTGGTAGGAATTAGTTAAAGGATGAAACTATACTTGTCAATAATATATATATATATATATATTCACACTTATTCTATGAATAAATTAATTCTTAAACTTTAGGGAAGGGATATTAAAACCAAACATGCGTTATCCTAATACCATATGTTTTTTTGAACTGATTATATTTTACATCATCTTACATTGATGGCTTTGATGAACTCAATTTTGCACTTGTTTGTGACTGATAACCTCAATCTCTCCCTATAAATATTTACATTTTCCCTCAATTTATGTTTCTTAATTTTCCACCAATTTTCTCTTAATCGAGATCATAATTTGGTGCTGAATTTTTCATTTCCCTTTCCCTCTTATTAAGTCTAAATTTTATTAAACCAATTTCAGATGTGGGTTTTCCACAATGGTATTTTTCTATTTTTTCACTTTTTATTTTCAAAGAAAATTTTAAAATTGTGAGGATGCAATTTATTAACGGAGGGGATAATGTAACACCTTAGTATTTCGTAGTACACTATCTCATTAAAGTAATTCAATAGCTTGCACAATAGGAAACACTGAGTTCGAGCACACTACAACTTACTAAACTATTCGTTCAAAAAGAGGTTATGAAAATTATTAACTGCATTTTAAATATTATATACTCTATATAATTTTAACATCCATATTTTTTGTTTCTTAGATATATTATAAGAACAAATTCATTTTTTTAAATAAAATAAGTATTTTTCAAGAAAATGCAATTTTACCGCCTTTTAATGGAAAACCCTTTTTAAAACCAATATTTGACAATGTTATATATTCAATTTAATGAAATTAAATTATTCTTTACAATCGGGGCATAAAAATTTAGTTTGGATAAATTTTTGGTACTTTTCTGATTACTTTTATATTTTGATGAATAGTGAAAATTACTAAATTTTAATTAAAAACGACTTTGTTAATAGAAATAATTAATAGTGATAAATTATGCATTTAAATGGTTTGTAAGTATAATTAGATTATATTTTTATCATTTAATACAATCTAGGTCATTATAAGTAATTTCACATTTAAATTTGAAATAAATAAGTGTCAATATTTTGATAGTTGTTATTTAATAAAAACATGTTTTTTGTTTTGACAACAGGAATTAATTTTAAATTAATTTCTGTAACTATTTTGTTTTTAATTTGGAAAAATTTATTCTATATTTGGTATCAGGAGGTTAAAATTGTGTAAATATTTAACTTTTATTTTTAGACATTAGGAATATTTACTTCAGTAAATATTTTATTTATTGTGGTTAAAGGGGTAAATCCAATAAATAAGGATAAAGAATAATATTATAATAATATTAAATTACCCAAACACGTATCCTAACCCTATTGGATGCTACACTTCCAACTGTAGTCATCCTTGGGTCGATTTTGGGAACCCATGGCGCCACTTGGGAGTGATAATGACATTTTATATTAAATAATCTAAAGTAAAGACAAAAATAACAAAAGAAAATATCTTTTAATAAAAAAAATTTCATATGAGGTTATATAATTTATCTATTCAAATATAAATAGTAATTATAAAGCTAAAACTATTTCCTACCTCAGGATTTTTTATTTATAGTTTTTAGACCTAAAATAAATATATTTATATAAGACACAATAATGATATAGTATTGTCCTTATTAATGAAATAATCAAAAAAATTATATTATAAATACTAAAATAAATATAATTTATAAGTTTTTATGCCGTCCAAAAATTTTATAGGTCACTATGACATGTTAGGGTTGATTAAATTTATTTATTTTTAATTAATAAAGTTTTTAGTACTTTAAAAAATATCAATTATTAAATAATGTCAAAATTGACATAAATGAGTTTTTAAAACAAATACAATATTATTAATTGGTATAATATTCCTAAAAATCTAATAATCAGACAGAAGACTTATATAATTATAGGTGTATCATTAATAAACCACTTTTTGTTATCTTGGTAGTTTATAGTAAGTTTATTAACCATATAATATAAAAATACAAAGAGGCATGGTAAATGTCAAACTATTTAACTAAGAGTTAAATCTAAAAGATAAGGTTAATATAGTGAAAAAAGATTGTCTAAAACTTATTGGTTGAGTGGTGTTTGACCCATAAACACCATATCCTTTAAATAATTAATTTTTGAGCCATTATAAAATGAAAATTATTTTATTATAAAATAATATTTAAATCTTTTCCTAAGGTGCCCCTCACCCTCATATAAAAGGGAACTTCAACTTCTCTCAAATTCACACCTTAAAAGCCATTTTTATCGACCAAAAACTTCCAAAATATCCTCTAAACTATACTATTTTAATCCTAGAGTCCTTCCTTTAGTCATAAAGTCAACCTAAGGAGCCCTTTTGATCAAATAAAAAGGAAGAACCCGACAAAGTGGTAAATATCTCACCACCTCTTTCATGTTATTCTCTTCTTCCACTTATTATTTCCATGTTGTTTCCATTCTAAAATAATAAATCCAGTATCTTATATATACTATGATGTTATTATAAATATGGTACAACCATATTTTTTATTATATCCATCCTTTTAATGACATGTCACTATACGTGTGTACGTACGGCTTACCATCTCCACATCGTGCTATAGTTGTTATTCAATACATTATTATTTTGATGGGAATAATAATGATTTATAAATTAGGTAAATAATTAATATAAAATGATAATGATTCTTTATATATTATATAACATCCAATTATACACGATTTTAATATCAAAAGAATAATATTGTCGCTCGTGCGTACGTACGGATTACCGTCTCCATGAACGCGATGAGATTCATTCCCTATCGTATCCATTAAAAACTAATTTTTATTTTTTGATTAAAAGTAATGTTTAAATAATTAATATAATTCTGAATATTAATAATATACATCCTATCCATAACAAACATTACTTACGTAACAAAGCATATAAAAGAAAACAAACCAGTTAACACCCGAAACGATGATACTACTGAAATATCATTAACAATACAATATTGGGAGATCATATATGATATCATATTTATGTATATATTTTTTTGTATAATTTAATAACAATGATTTAACTATTATAGAGGAGTTTAACCTACCCTCGACCAAGGAAAAGTACAAAGTAAGGGTTTTCTTATCTCACTTTTAATTCCGTGAGATTTCCATTGTTCGCCACTTAGTGCATGTGGTGTATTTTGTACTACCATTTGATATATATTTTATCATTATTATATTTATGTTCATGGTATTCTATGAATGATTTGGTGGTAATTAAATTTTGGTCATACAACTCGATTGATTATAACATGGTAAGATTTAATTCTATAATCTCTTCATTATCCAAGGTTATTTTTATGTAGGTATCTACTAGGACCTCTATATCATCCACACCCGTGTTTTCATAAAAATGTATTTCAAAAAAATTCTATTTACTATACTATGGGAAAAAGTCATTTATACCCTTATTTGACTTTTGATAATTTTTTTATAAAAAAATATCTCTGTCATTTTCCTAACAAGGTACTTTGTTACCTTTTTGACAAAATTAAGGTAAAACTGTTTTTTTTCTTATACGGCAGGTGTGGCTATTTTCCACCATTATAACACCATTGAATCTTCCCTTAAAATATTATGAGAATATTTTAAAAAAAATTATTTCTCTATAATTATGTGACTCTTAAATTATTTCAAAATAGAAAGCGTTATTTCTCTCAAATAGTTTTGATTTAAACTATGTCCACATCCTTTGATAGATTTTACACTTGTTTGAAGTTGATTTATTATGATACAAATCTCCCATATTTTACTTAATGTTTTTTGATATGTTTGACTATGGATGAGTTATTTTTATGCCGTTCATGTTTTATGGTTAAAGTATTGACATTTTGTATGCTATTTTAATATGAATGTTTATGTTATATTTCAATCTTATCTTAAGTTGAATGTATTGGACTAGTATGTTCCGGGTTGGGGACCAGTAAAAGTAAGCCCTACGGGTTGGGGTCTGGTTATAGCAGACTCTCCGAGTTGGATTCCGGTTAGAAATTTTTTCCGGGTTGGTGTCCGGTTACAGAGTCTCTCCGGGTTGGAGTCCATTTATAGAGGCTCTCCAGGTTGGGGTTCGGTTACATTTAGCCCCTAGGTCATGGTACGAGACCTTGACACAGAAATTAAATTCTTTTTCTATACTTTCCCTCATTATAAAATAATTTATTACGCGTGATTATTCAACAAGTATAATATTCATGTTCATGTTTATATGGTAATGTTTGATTTTCTTCCATATTATGTTCAAGTTTATTTTTAAAAGCCTATTGTTTTTATTACACATCTTGCCTTAAAAGTTTATAGCTTACACTAAATTATTTACCATTACTGAGCATATGAGCTCACCCCTTTCTTAGGTTTTAATTTCCTACAATCCCAAGAAGTGTTTTATGTTTTAGATGCAGGGTTAAGATAAGGGAACAATGGCATTCTCAAAGGATTATTTTTTTGTATGTTGGAAAGTGTAATGTATTGTTCATGTCTGTAATCTATTTTCCAAGACTGCTAAACTGATCGGTCTTTTGGGACTTGATTCCTTGTAATCATACCAATGTATTAAAATAATGCACCGACTCTAGGCTTCTGGGGTCGGGGCGTTACATGGAAAGGAACTCATTGCATCGATAACTTATAATTGGATAATTTTTCATATTAGTAGTGGTGTTGAAGATTCTTTAAAATTATCATCAACTGATCAGGATGATCCTCCTCTGATATTGAGTATATGAGTATTTTTTGAAGAAAATGACTATTAAATGGTCCAAGAACTCATGAGACATAGAGTTTGTGACACTCATGAACCTAGATAGAGTGTTCATAAAACTAAATGGAATAACTATAAACTCAAATTTCCTATACCAAGATAGATGGTGGTCCTCCATATTTTTAACTCTTTCACCCTAATGTGATGATATCCAAACCATAGATTGATTTTATAAAACTAATTGTATCTCATAAACTAGTTAAATAGATCACCATTTCTCATAATAGGGTAAAAATTATTGCTCTGCACCTGATTTGGGATCTGTTAGTCTATAGAAAACCGCATAATATCATATTCTTCTTTTCATACAAAACATGATCACCCCACAAGAACATGCTACAGCTAATAAATCCTTTCTACATTAGGTCATCAATCGGGATCCACATCTCTCACAACTCTGAGGGTTACATTCAATAAGAATTTTTAGAAATTGTTCATCACTCCACTATAACTCTATCACAAACTCATCATTACATCAAGGGGGTCATGTGACAATATTCTCAAGGAAAACATATAAAAAGTCTATAACAACTTTGTGGTTTCTCGCCACCTAAGACCTCATTGGCTCTACCAATGAATCAAACACTAAGGGAAAACGAGCTCTAATCGCTTACCACCCACCCAGTTAACTCACTCACCAGTGAATACCACACATCATAATCACATATCAAAAAACTAAAATCTATTCCAGAAATATTAAACCACCACATGAATTGAATATAACCAATACATGCCAAGAGTGATATCGCATGGTTGTATTTGCAACATAAATAAATCTCCAATTGACTAATATTTCCCAATCATTATTTTATTCCCAAAACACATCAAATAATCATTCCTAGTATTTTATTAGCATGGATAACACTAAGGGAACAAAAACCATTCACCATCCAGTCCCAACACACAGACTATATAACAACCCAAGCATAAAAAATATAGATATTACATCGTTTTTAGGAATATTCAATATATCTCTCTAATATACATGCCCAAGAACTATAAAGGTTTAGTTTACTTGGAGAATATATACATAAACATCTTATTTAAGTATAATATTCATCATATAAAACATATATATTTATATAAGGTAACCTTATAGACTTATCATACTTAGTACCCTTCTTTATAGCCTGAGGAAAAATTGAAACATAAGAAGGGGTGAACTCAAATACTCAGTAAGTGTAAACATGGGAGATATCAATAAATGATCTTATGAAATCATATCATGAGAATATATGTATGAGAACATATGATTATAAATAGATAATCATACCCAAAAATTTATAGATCATAATCATGATACGTGGAATAAAACATTATAATGTCATAAGATTAGGGAAACATCAAAAATCAATCATGAGCCATTAGTTGAAATGAAAAGTATAACAACATGTCATAAGAGTTTGGAACCATCATAGGAATAGAAACCATATCATATTTCAAGGTTAACTATAGTGACCATCATATCTTAAAGGATCGTGGATCAATACCCTTTTTTCATATCAAAATGGATTTGAAATCACTACATGTTTCCCACATCATAGTGCATCAGGCATCCTTACATGTTTTCCATAGGGGATCCATCACATCAACTTGTTTTCCATAATTATATCATATGACATAAGTTTTTACCCATTAAAATGGAGGTCTATAATGGACCCACCAATCACACAATGAAAACTAAACATTTGTTTTCCAAAAGATCATAAACCATTAATCACTTCAACATATCATAACTCATCAAAAACATAATGTTTTCATAAATATCTCATAAAAACATAATTAACCAATTGGGAAGAAATGGGTTTCATAGTATCATCATCATTATATTCCATAATAATAATGTGGATGGTATCATAAAACCATAACCCAAGTGAATCAGAATAATACAAAAAAATATGATAACATATATGAATAATTCCCTTAAAATATCATCATAACATATCTTTAAAAATATGGTAAAATTTCATTCTATGATAACATTTAAACTAAAAATTCCATGAATATTGAAGAAGTAGTTTTATTTAAAAATAATAATAGAAACTTTTAAATTAATCTTAAAAGTAAAAAAAATCATGACAATAAGAAAATCTATTCATGTCACATACATTAAAAGAAAACTTTATTTTCATACTTTTTTAAAAAGTAAAAAATAAGTTGTTTAGAAAATAATTAAAAAATTAATTTTTAAAATTATATAAATAAATTCAAAGGTAATGAAAATGTACTTATAAAAACATATAAATTAAAGGTAGGAAATTTTATAAAATAATATTTAAGATAATATACAAGGACGAAAACATTCATTGACCAAAAAGGAAACAAGGGAAACATTCCTTTAAAAATAATTTCTTAGAAATTTTAAGTATCAAAGAGAGGAAAATTAAAATAAAAAATAAAAAATATAGAAATAACCATAGGAATATAAAATTCATGTGGTTTAAAGTATAAGATCCATAAAATTTAAATAAATAGAAATTTAGAATAGATAGTCCCAGAAAGAGATTAGATTGAATCATAAAACTTTACCTCAAGTCTCATCACACTTCCTATGCATTCAACCCTATTTTATAAAAATATAAAGTTATTATAAATATATTATAGAACCATAATTATATATATAATGAAATATATGATTTTATTATAACATCTTATCAACTTTTTTATTAACATTTGTGTATTAAAATCAGAGTTCCAAGTTATAACTGCTTCATTTTTCATGCATGTTTTGATTCAGAAGTCCTAGTATTTATAATTTGATCATGGTTCCACAATATCCATAATTTTAATAATGTACATAGTATCATATGTAATAATTATATAAGCTTTTATAAATATAGATATAAATTTTTCATAAAAAATGAGTTACATCACTTTTGGTGCTAAAATAAATTCCCTGAGAATAGTCAAAGAAGGCGTGATTGGTTTGGAGACAATCTGAGCCAAAACAGACCAAGGCCCTCTAAAGGATCTAATTAATGAATCTATACCACTTTAAAAATGGAAATATCTCATAGATATCTTTATAATGAAATCCCCTTCATGATAATGTGAATTTGTGATAGTGTTCCTTCATGAGTTTGATTTTACTTCACAACCATAGAAAGACATGATGATGTCTTCAGAAGTCTAACAGAGCTTCCCATTCGCAGATCCCAAAAATATTCTTAAATCACAGAAAATATTCAAAAAACCCCTCACCTATAAATACCCCCCCCCCTCATTCAGATATTTTTTGATAGTTACCTGAATTTTTATCTTCTGAATTGTTTCTAATTCATGAATCTCCTGAGCATCCCGAACCAGACTAAAAATGGATCATCCAAGGTAACCGGGCAGCAAGAAACTTCCTTACATGTGCTATTGAAATACTCCAACCCATTTATATATTCATTTAATGAATTAATATTCCCTTACTGAAGGAATATGTCCCTTAAAGTCTCTTGAGGCATCAGAAAACATTCTTCCTTCACAAAGCACTCCTCTCATGAACTAGGATATCACCCTAAGGTAGGGTTTGACTATTTCATGTAGACTAATACTTCTTGAAGACCTTGACCTTTACAAATAACCTAATCATATTGAATAATCTCTTTGTGATGCCCTAAACGTTTCTAAAACTATCTTCTGGGCCTATCCATGCCTCCTTCCTTCTATTGACACATATTCATGAAGGTTGAGTTCCCAAGTCCCCCACACCAATCAAGGATATATTTTGTTGCACCTCCAATACCTATGTAACATTTTCCACCCATTCATAGGGCCCACTCCACCTTAACTGGGTTCCAATACTCCCACTTACCACATTCTTCTCAGTATAAGCAAGCTAACACCTGTCTCTTCTCAACCTAGGCATGATAATGTGGACCTCATAATTGACCACTCCTCCCCATAATTACACTATGGCATTTCCAAAGCCACGAACCACACATAGGGATGTGATTGGTGGTCACGTAATACCAAGGGGTGAGTAGTGAGTCCCATACATCTGATATACATGTCATAAAACTACCTAGTTCCATGTCCTAATAGTATGATGTTAAAATGTACTACAATTTCCTTAGAACAAGACATAAAACAATAGCCTTACACCATTCCTGAAGCATAGGATGCTCTGTGTGTGAGAGGCATGGGATGAACTCCAATAGGATTTTCAATGTATCACACTCATGGAATGAGATCTACCTCACATGCAATTAGATCCTACTGACACAAAATGGGATCTTCTTTTTAGGAAGATTTTACATGTAATCCCCTCCCAAAACATTGTTTCTCCTAGAATCACCACAACATCCATCCACCAGTGGAAAAAGTGGAACATGTAATCTTTGTATCTACTACTTCCTCTTATTTCTCACACTAAGCAAGACTCGTGTGGGATTAGGGGTAAGTGGAAATCATAAAATATGAACAATCTTAAGCCTTCCTTGGGAATCCTCATGAGTGTAATCCCTAATAACTGTACTCGATTAGGCCACTTTCATGAATAAGACCCAACCACATGCCCCTTTGTGCATTCTCCTGAGTGTAAAACCCAATAACCATACTTGATTAGGCCACTTTTACATATATGCCCCAACCACATGCTCATTTTGGCCTCCTCCTTAGGTGTATTCCCCATACTATTCTAAACTATGTGAGATTTTATTATAAATTAATAGGATATGTAGGAAGCCTCCTTGAGGTTAAAACACAACACCCACATCTAAATCCACCTGCATGTTCTCTGGGCCACATCCCTAGTAAGAACATTACCTTCACATGAGAGACCACATCTCCTCCAGTTCCCCTAGTCAGTTCAATGAATAATCCCCACACCAACTCTAACTAAGAGTGATCCTATCGTAAATAGAATCCCCCACATGTAAACCCCATACCATCCATCATCAATGCACCTTTAAAAACATGATCATCCATATCACACGACATTATACTACATGGTCTCATCTTATTACATGACCATAAACTAGCACATCAACCTATGTGGGTTTTGATCTTTGTTCTCTAAATAGTGTAAGTTAGATACCTCGCTGAGGTTTAATCCTAACAAATTATAAACCTTATTTCCCCCATAGGGATGTCCCTCTATAATCCACCCCAAGTGGTCTTTCGATAAACCTTCATGGTGAGACATCTTCACTTAATGGGAAATCCCCTACATCAGCCTCCATGAGGCATTTTTATCTATCCATTTGTACACTTTATTTTGTTTTCCAATAGGGATATACCTTTTTTGTCCACCTCCATGGGTCATTCTGATTAATCTCATCCATCTCCACAAGATGTTAATGTCATACCCCAATCCATCCAAAGAAGAGTTTTTGATCCATATCCACATGATGTAGAACTTGTGATAACACAAAACACATACCTTGTGCATAAGAATAGGATTATTGAGGTGAGATACTTAGATGATATTCCCCTAAGGCATTAGTCACCTCATAAAAAACATGGGCTTCCAAAGGTAAAAATCCTTAGAGAACTTACACCCCATGAATTTATTCATCATGATTGATATGGGATACATTGGGTTAGATGCCTAAGAAGCCTCCAAGAGATTCCCTCCCCAAGAGGAATAAAATTGGTTACGAAGGTGCCTAGCGTCCAGATATGCCAGTGATTCCCAATGTGACTACTCTCCTAACCCAAGGTTGCTACCCGGTCCAGATGAACATAGTTTTTCAAGAAAAAATTAGTGTAATTTACTAAAGTCCAAATAGATATGTCATCGGTAATGAGTTCCACAAACATTAATTAACTCTCTGAGGGAGACTTGGACTATGAAACAAGTTCCAAGGGGTAGTCCATGGAAGGAGGAATTGACATCCCATCATCTCATTTAAATAAAGTAGCATACATTGTCATTTGAAGTGATTAAAACATACCACATTTGAATGTGGGAATGAAAGGTAATAAAGGGGTCACCACATGCATGACCACATTGAGGGTGCATGGGAAAACCCTAGTGAAAGTGTCAGAAACAGAAATAGTGAACGCGATGTGAATCTATTCTCCTCAACATGAGGACAAGTAGAATTTAAGAAATTAGTATATTATCATTTGACCATATTCATACATATGGAACCATTTCCCACAAATAAAATAGTGGTCCCACCACAGAAGTCACTAGAAATTGGGGCAGTAAACATTGTGAATTATTTGGTCTGCGAAAATGTTAGCACATATTCCTATCCACCTTCGGAATATGAGACCATTTTGGGGAATCAGACATCAACTTCCATACACATATATTTTTGGATGAATCCACCTACATTACATGACCCCATAGATAAGAAATCAACCACCCAAGACCTGCAATAATTGAGGTAGTAAAAATGTTAATGTGATAATCACACACGACACCACCTCTGCCACAACTTCCTCCATGACCCCAGCTACCAAGCACCCACACCCCATATAACCCTTATATATCATCCAATGGAGGGTAATAGATGCCCTCATACACCGGTATAATCAATAAGGTTTCATTCCTACCAGGTACATGGCCCTCCAAGACCAAGAATCTTCAGTTCCTTGTCGACACCATTGCCCCAAGGGCCATGCACAGAGAAACCACTCCCTATTCATATAGAGATTTTCTTCTAGAGTCTCTCCCTAGAGAAATCCTATGAATCTCTACCCTACACTGACTCATTATTTAAAGAAAAAAATGGTCCTTCTGGCTGACTAATAGGTGTGGTGTACACCTATTCTACTAGACCTCATTCAGACCACCAGGAATCAACAAAGGGTCTAAGATAAGGAGAATTCCCAACAAGGGGAATAATATTTAATGGATTCAGTAGACCCCACCACTATAGAAACATTCCTTCAGATTTCTATGATATACAAGCAATAATATATCTTTTACTAGTTCGGATTTAGAGCTCAATCTCCATGCAGGTGGGCTGGGTTGACTCTTCCAATCACTGTCGCCACCAACATTCATTATGGTTCATCTCGTGATGATGAGATTTAGTGTGGACGTCTCCCTTGTACCACAACCAACCAAATTGGATGTGCTCTTGACTCTCAAAATCAACATATAGGTCCTCCCCTTGTTTACACCAATCAAGCTGGAGGTCCTTTCCACTTCATCGACAATTAGTATGGAGGCCCCCCCATACTTATGCTTCCAAACACAAAGGTCCTACTCATGTCACAAACAATCATATCTAAGTTCCTCCTAATGTTGTTCTTTTATCAAGAAAAGGTCCTCCCCACTTTGGAATTGATAAAAGAAAAGTCCATCCCTACTTTATCATCAACCAGTACATAGGTCATCGCCATGATATCACCATCATCCAACATGATGGTCAACCCTATGTAGCCACAAAAATAGAGTGGAGGTCCTCCCTAATACTTCACCAGTAAATATGGAGGACCTCACCAAGTTTCCACCAGCTAAAGATGATGTACTTTCCATGCTTTCAATAGCTGGTACTGAGCTCTTCTGTGTATTCTTTCTCCTCAACACAAAGGTCATCCCTATTCTCATTTCGATCAGTGTGAAGGTGTCCTCTTGCTTCAACCCAATAGTAAAATGGTCCTACCCATGAAATTAATACTAGTAAGAATGTAGTTCCTCCTAATGTCCCTATAGAACAATGAAGAGGTCCTCCTCACATCATTAACAACCATAGTGGATGTCCTCCACACTCCTTCACTAGTCAATGTGGAGGTCCTCCCAGCTCCAAAAAACAACTAATACAGAGGCCCTCTCTATATCACACCTAACCAAATCATAGGTCTTCCCCAGGTTACTACCCACAATCACAAATGTCCTCCCTATGTTAAAGAATTACCCTACGTTGAAGAACCATCCTAAGGAACAAATATAAACAACTTCTTCTAAATGAAAAATCTAAAGAAATGCTCAGTCATCATTGATCTTGTCCACCTATCAGATACCAATGAATGATGTGACTCAGTGATGGAACATTTTCCTCAGTTGTCAGCTTTAGAGTCTAAAGTAGGATACTGTAATGTAAATTTAATTATCCAATAAGGTGTTATATGAGTAATCCAAAGATACCTCTTTAGGTACATGCATGTGGAAGAAGTTTTGGGTCCCTTTTAGGGTCTCATGGTGAAACCATCTCCATCATCAACAATCTCTGTCTCCACCACCAGAAAATATCATGGAGAGTTGTTCTGGTCTGGGATAACTCCTTCAGATAGTGAGCTACCAGAAGACTTTCCAATGAGCTTCCTCACCCTTGCACACAAGGTGGTGGTGAACAACCAGTCCTATAATGATGTTATTATGGGGTCGGTTCCACCCTTAAGAGATGAACTAGTGTGCAGCAAATAGGTGACCCATGTAGTGCTTCCTATATCTTCCAAACAACCACTACACTAATTGACATTGGTTCCACCACCCATTTCTCATCTAGACCTAATTGAAACCTGGGATAAGTAAGAGTAGAGCCTCACCTATGAGTAATAAATCCTATAGTAGACTTCGACTACTGATCACATGTCCACTGTGTTCTTGCTAAATGAAACTTCCAATTTTGACATTCAAAAATCCCTTAATAAGGGTCAGGCCATGGGTTTTCACCGAACCATCTAGGAAATGCTTCATCACCTATGAGACCATTATTTGGTCTATCCAGGAAGTCAATATCACTTCAACAAAATTGATCATTAGTGTTAAGTTCTTGAGTTGGAAGCACTCCCAATGCGTCAACACCTTATATCACCCAACTACCATTAGACCCTTCAACACAGATATGTCAAGAGCCTCATTCTTCTCCAATAATTAATGCTATAGGCATATCATAATTTTTAAATCTGGGGATGGGGTTATAATCCCACTCTAAAATTAATCCCTATACATCGATAGCTAAACTCACTTGTTGATATTAATGAATTATCTCCAACTATAGTTATAGTAAACATGGTCATCCACAACCAACCAGAAAACTAGACGGACATGGGATTAAATGAAGAATGAAATAGAGAAAACAATCCCCATGGGGCATCATAGTTCTAGGTAAACCTTATATATATTTCTTCACCCGCTATCAAAGATAGGCACTCAGCCTCGGAGATCCCTCAAAATCATTGCACGTTGGTCGGAACATTAATAACGATAAAGAACATGTTGATCCCTACAATCAATCTGATATTGCACTAAATATAGAGGTTTACCATGTGGTTGTATCCATGTACCAGAAGGTTGAAGATCAAAAAAGGATCATCAATGAACTCCTTACAGAGAAATTCTAGATTATGGTGCTTCTCAAGAGGATCCCATTTCTCATCCACCGGGGCAGTAAAAAGTCATTCTTTGCCATTTTACTCTATTTGAGCTCAATTATCTTGCACATCAAGATAGAGTAGAGGTAAGAATGTATGGAAAGAGACCAAGAGATTTGTTACAAGACCTATCCAAGCTGCTCAACCATCCTCCTCAGGATCTAGGTTATCGTGCTTCACAAGCCACTTTTCTTGCCTACCATGTTGATGAGCATGTCACTACATTTTTTTCAGGAATACTCATCAAGATAGAGATCCTCACTGAGATGATTTGATATCCACTCTCAATAGAGGATTTTGGAAACCCTAACTTCACCCCATTATATGGGATGTGTGACCCAATATATCTTTTGGCCCACTTTATCTCAATGTGTGGGCCTATGTTGAGAACTCGAGAGCAGTAGGAGGTCGCTAAACATTGATGTTTCATCCAGAAATTAGAAGTACATGCATTCTTCTAGTACATCCAATTTTTCATTAGGTATATCCCTAGTTGGGAAGATCTACACATGAACTTCCTCTACCATTTAAACTCCACCACATACAAGAAAATCATTAATGATACCTTTATGTGTTTGAACTACTTGATAAGTGAGTCATGGTTTCTTTTTCTCCATGTGAACTCATGATGTACTCACTTGACATGTCGCTGACTCTAGAGATGTTTTTGATGATGTGTGTGGGGAATGTAAAGATTTCACTTGTCTCTACCCTCATCAATTAGAACCTCCTAAGATGGCTTAGGAGTTTTTCTGACAAGGCCCAACACTTGGAGGAAGCCTTGAATCATGCTACGAAAGCACATATGTTGTCTCGTTCATCTCACATGAGAATATTTTTCAAATAAGATATGTCCACTTTAGTGAAAAAAGAGGCCCCTGAGCCACTGGAGCTATTGGACCCTTTTCTAGTGGAGCCTCGTAGAGTGTAGAGTCCCCATAAAGTGCAGCCTCACTCAGCACTGAATTGGAAAGAACTACCCCACAAAGAAAAGTTTTTATGATAAGAGAATATGGATTCATCCCCCCATCAAGGCTAGGCTCTCATAGTTCAATTCCCTGATAGGAGGAACCAGACCTATTCTTGTAAGGATGCATAGGTTTTTGGTTTTTTCCTCATTGCCTTGGAATTGGGGATTCAGAAGTTTGTAGAGTGTAAGAAGCCACATGAATCCAAGCGTACTAATTTCCTTGACCATTTCTCTAACCACATTATCCTTGTACATACCGTCAAACAATGTTACATGATCCAGGATTGGATCCAAGACCAAGTGCATAGTGGTTTGGTAAAATTAGGAAATGTATCATCACATGTGGCACATATCTTCATCGATCCCAACATCCACAGTGAGAGTTCCAAAGAATGGAATCAAGTTTCCAACTATGGGACTCATATCTATGAACACTAGTTTTCTGCAGAGTAGTTTCCCGCACCCATGGTTTCACCTGCACCTGCTTAAGTTGGACAAAACATCCATAATTTATTGCACCTTCCCTATTGATGCTTCTAAATTTTGTTCACAGCCCTCCAAATCTCATAAGATTAGGTGCTGAGGATGAAATAGAAACAAATCTTCCCACCTGTTCCAATGTCATCTCATATCCTCAGTGATTTCATGCCTCCAGAGTTGGAAATATTCCCTAGAGCCTACCCAGTAGTAGAATAACCCTCTGATAATGATCATGAGTATGCCTTTTTAAATGTTTTCAAGTTGATGGATCTTTTCACACTGCCCAGTGATGAGGAATGATCTAAAATTCCCCTGAGTTTTTCTGTCCAACACCATCAAATTCTAGGTAGAGGACATGAAAACTACTGTAATACTCAGTAAACATCTTCATATCAAGTTGTGTATTATACTGAGAGAAGGAATTAAGAGTTTTTCAAATATTAGTAGGCACAATCCTCCAAGCCTTTTCCATAAGATAGATTTTTGTAGTTGAACATGTTAGTTGACCAGGTAGATCATATATGACTGCATTGTGATCATCCCCTTCCATTTAAATTCAAGCCTCATCCATCCAAAAATCAGCTGATTATTATTCTAGGGGAGTTATCTGATGACTAGTAGGATATTTTCAGCACTATCTAGAACTCAATGGTACATCAGGAAACACCTATTATGCCCCTATTCAAAGAGTCATACCCTGTGGATAGGAATGTGCATCTGATATGAAAGTATGGTGTTCTAAAAAACCTAGAAATCATTTCCAAAAAGGATCTTAATCCTTGAGGCCCTTTTCTTATCTAAAGAAATGTGTTAGGACCTTATACAATCATTTAAGAACACCCTTGAGTTTGGGAAAAAGGTAGTTGCTGTGGAAACCTACTATATAGAGGATATTGAACAAGAGGAATGTTAAGATATCATTCCATTCTCTAGAAAAGATGAGTGTGCATTCAAGTAAGTGAATATTCATCCATTGTAAATTAGGGACCAGTTAAATGTAGTATAGATCTATCATTGTCTAGTCGACATAGGTTCTGGGATCAACCTCATCCTGAAACAAACACTCCACAATCTAGGACTAGCTGAAGTAGATATGAGTTCCTATAACCTGAAGATTTAGGGTTATAAAATAACTGAGGAGAGTCTATGTGGCAATAATTTATTAAATACTAAGTTTAGATTCTTGGTAACAAGTTTTGAATTCAGGGTTGTCTAATAAGATAACACCTACAATTTTTTGCTGTTTAGGCCCTAGATTTATCTATATATAGAAGTCTCTTACATGTATCACCAATTCCTCAAGTACTCCCTCAATAGTAGAGTATGAGTACTCTAAGGTGATTCATCTCCCTTCTATTCTTATGAAGCCCACTACCTAGAAGCCAATTATTACATTATATAGGTTAAGTGAGCTTAGATCAATGGGGTTGAGGACACAACCATTGGATCTAGTCCATGTAAAGACTTGGATGACACTTTCATTCTCTTGATCCACTAGTTGGAGGTCATGACCCCAGACATGTAAAATTTCTTTGACATTTCTGATAGATAATGACGTCATGTCCCTAAAAAGGGGGAACATCATAATATTACCTCATACTCCTAAATGGTCCATTATCAGGTGATACAAAAATATCCTACCCATGTGAGGTATTGAGAGGTTATCTCTATGGACACCATTTCACAACATTCTCTCATGTTCCATAGGGTAGGTTTGAATCCCCATAAGATAACCCACCACCATTTATTTTATAACAAGAATAGACCTTGTATTTGAAGGCCTGGTAGAATCATATTGACAACCTCTATCACCATGTTTTCGGTAGAGAAGTGATCCCCCATAAAGGATTTTGTATCATCCCAAGTAGGCACCATTTCTCCCCTATAATTAGATGATCTAGATGAACAAATCCCACCGATTCTTCGTCCTTATATAGAAAAGAGGATTTAGAAGATGCTCCTTCTGCATTTGAAGAGGGTGTATCCACCACCATTGATGAGATGGTTTAGGTAAACCTTGGTGCATAAGAATATCCAAGGGAAATATTGATTATCACAACCATGAATCCGTAAAAACATCAACATTATGTGACTTTCTTAATGTATGATTGTGATATATTCACCCAGAGCTATAATGAGATTTCAGTACTAGACCCATATGTCACCATACACCATCTTGGTCTCCTAGTAAGTCAACTTGGATTCAATAAACCTACTCTGAAAATTCTCCCTTCCCATGGTTCCATGGTTGAAGCTAGAGTTGATAATAATATCAAGGAAAACTTTTTTAGGTAAGTTAAATACACCAAGAAGATTTCCAACATCATTATTATCAAGAATAAGAATGGATTTATCAGATTCTATATTGAATTTTGATGTCTCAACAACCATTTTCTAAAGGATTATTTTGAACTTCTATTGGCATAGTTGTTGATTAATGAAAAAGTTCGGTTCCAAGCTCTCTCTTTTATGGATGGATATTATAGGTGACACTATATTTGAATGGACCCCAAGTACAAGGATTCTACCACCTTCATAGATCCTCAAGGTGAATTTTCCTAATAATTAATTCCTTTTGGTCTAAATATTGAAGGATCCACTTATCATTGTGTCATTCATCAAATCTTCAAGTTGGTCCTTGGGACACTAGTGGAATGCTACTTTGATGATTTGGTGGTCAAATACCACCATCTTGAGGAACATATCATAGATCATGAGAAAGTTTTATCTTCCTCTGATCCCTATATTTTAAGATAAACACCATGAAGTGTGTACTCATGGTTTCCACAAGGAAGTTACTCAAAAAAAAATTTATAAAGATAAGTCAAGATTGACCTATATAAGATCAAGGCCATTATCCAGATACCTCAATCATGAAACCTCATGGAGCTCTGTGAGCTTCAAGTACCCTTATTCTACATATTATGATTCTTCATGAATCATTCATGAAAGTGTAAGCCTTTTTCCAGGCCCATACAGAAAGGTACCTTCTACCGGTGGTATAAGGAGTGTCATAACTCCTTTTATAAAATTAATTAGTATATGAAACAACACATGTTCTTGATTCCACCTATCTCTGGAAGGCCTCTGATCCTCTATGTCACCTCCCTAGAATGGTCCCTCAAATCCTTTCTTTCATAGAAGAACAATGAGGTTATATAAAATATTTTATACTATCTCAGTCGCATGATCCTAAAAATAGAGCCCAAATACTCTCCTATCGAGAAGAGATTCCATGCACTGGTTTTCATAGTGTTAAAGTTGCGACATTATCTACAGCATCATGAAATACAACTGGTGTAAATGTGGACCAAAAGAAATATATTCTGAATATTACCATGTTTACAAGACATATAGAATACTAGGTGGTGATCCTTATGTAGTTCAACATCAGGTGTGTTCCACAAAAATTCATCAAGGGTCAGGAATTGGCTAAATTTCTGATTTATAATTATGACGCTTTCATCGGTGTGTTTCGCCGTGCGTGTTATCATCCACTGGTGTGTGTTGTTTTATTGTTTTACCTCTTCCCAAATGTATGCATCTTTCATCACACTATTTTCAATTTCTACTATTTTATTGAAATGGTATGATGGGATTTTAGTTCCTCCTTCCATGGATTTCTCCTTGGAACTCATCACCTAGTCCGGGTCTCCCTCAACTATTAATATGTTTTCATGAGACTCATTCCCAATTACATATTTTTTTTAGATTTTGGATAATTACAATGCTTCTTTCTAAATATTATATGGTGTTTTAATAGGGAAGAAACCATTGGTTAGGTGGGTAGTCATGTTGGGCATTGATGGAATGTCTTGACACTGGAACAATGGTAACTTCTATTCTTCCTCATAAGAGGGAATCTCATGGAGGCATCATGGGTAACGAAAATAAGGCATCTCATATTAATCATGGGGTATCAGATCAAAAAGGAATATCTTTTGAGGTTTTCCTTAGGCATCCCATTTTTAGTTTGAGGTAGTAGTGTGACAGGTCATGAATTTAACATCTTGCGTAGATGAAGTGGAGTGATCAGAATAGCCCATAGAGGAGGATCAAATAGGTACATCCCTAGGAGGAAGAAACTAGAAGGTTTAAGAATTGGGTGGATCATAACTCTTATGAAGGATAACCTGGGGAGTTTTGCCCCATTAAAAGATCACTTCACATCATGAAGGTTGATCTGGAAACCCGTGGACGTAGATCAGAGAGGTACATCCCCAGAGGGGGGAACCAAGGTTTATCATTGGTTGGGATTGAACCTTGGAGAGGTTTCTTATATACCCTGTTTAAGAGAGAGGGGTAAAAATACACATAGTTCGATGGATTGGGTGGGGTTTTATACATGGAAGCTTCCCTTCATAAGAAGATTTCTCTTGGTTGGATTGTGTTGGATTGTATGGGAATTAGGCATAGGTGTTTCCCAAGTGGGTTGCATGATTCTACCAAGATGTGTCAGACCAGGTGGAAATCAAGATGGATTATAGATGGATTGGATATAGTGGATAGATTGTTGGATTGCTGGGTTTTTACCTTGAAGAGGCTTCCTACATATCCCAAGTGATTGGGAATAAAATCCCACGTAGTTCGAAAATGTATGGATGGATCTAGACAACATATTAAGGTGGATCTAGGAGATGTACCATGTAAAGGGAAGGGGTCACTTCATGAGGGTAAGTCCCTTGGAAGGAGAACATGAGTTTACTATTGTTCATGATTGAACATCAAAGAAGTGTTATACGTACCCTTCCTAGGAGGCAGGGATAAAAATCCACATAGTTTGAGAAGGGGTGGTGAGGCTAATAGTTGACTAGGAGGCCCACGGAAATGAAGAATATAGTTGGGGCTTACTCCAGGGGGTACCTAGGAGGATGGAAAAGATTCATGGTCACTACTAACATACAAGACCATATGATTCATGCTCGGTGTGAGAAATAAGAGTAAGTTGTTGATTTTATAGTTTTTTCATGAATGATGTGCTAATGAGAGATGGTGTGTGGATTATGCATGGAAGTTTTCTAAGGAGGATCTAATTCCATGTGAAGAGAATGTCATTCTATGTGAGTGGGTTTACATGTGGAGGTGGCCCATGGTGATAAATCCCAAAGGAAGAAGGAAGGGGTATTGAGATAATGGGAAGTGGAAAGGGTTCTCGCTTCTCATTCGCTCTTTCAGCCTCATATCTAGTGGGGGAAAGGAGGATCAAAGATGCTACCTCTTACAAGAAAGTCTAGGATCTTACTCTAGGGTGGATTCCTAGAAGGATATCATTACCTATGTGGTGTTTGTGGACGATGTCATTTCATGTGAGCAGGATTTCATTCTATGTCACTTATACATGGGACATCATACTTTTTCTACATAGGGAGAGGCCATAGTTTAACATCATGTGTTGAGGAATTTTGGTGATAGTCATTTTTACATCATGTAGTTTATATGTGGGGGACTCAATCTACACCCCTTGGGATTTCGTAACCACTTCACAAACACCCTTGGGAGGGGAATGGATTCAGCAATGTAAAGTGTTGACGGTGTAAAGGAGTGATCACTCATGAAGTCCATAATAGCATCCCAATCCTGATAATCAAAGTGGGTTAGCGTACTAATGATGAGAAGAAAATGTTAAATGGGAATCATGGGATACATATTAAGTTGAGTGGGTAATAGGAACTGATTGTACATGTCACGTGGAAACTTTAAGTATAGCTGAACCAATCTTGGATGTGTGTGGAGGCTTGGGGCACTCAACCATCACGAAGATGTTTTAGTAGAAGGGAAGAAACATAGTGAGGCCCAAGAGGAGGGATTTTTTAAGTAGGGTTCCTCAGTAATTTTTTTTAATGAAACTCAGGTACATATCAGAGGTTATGGGATTCTCTAATGAATGCTATTCGTGAAACATGGTGACCTGACCTTGGAAAGAAGTCAATATGTGGGAAATGAGTGATTCACAATGGCTAAATGCTCTGAAAATCCTCAAGTACAGCATATTTCCTTCTTCATCCATTAAGGTAATCTGAGTTTTTTAAAGGAATCCCAAACTTAGGTGGAGGTTTTTAGGAATGCGGGAACTGGGGTTTTGTGATGATTCAATACATTGAATGAATCATGTTTTGTTTTGTTCACGGTGCTCAGGTGCTTCCTGAACTAGGAATCTAAAAGTTCAAAAGTCATGGTATTCATTCCTTTGAGGTGGAATAATCTGGGTATTTATAGGCATAGGGGTTTCATGATTCTAGGAAGCACACCTATAAGAAAAGGTGGGTTCTCTAAAGGGATACAACTCAGTCAGACTTGTGAATATTTCTGCCCCCTTAATCATAGTCACGAGGCTTTGTTGGACTCATGGAGCATTCTATCACGACCTTCACACATTCGTGGAGATAAAGTTATATTCCCAAAATGGATCCATGAAGATTCCCCTTAACATGGTTTTTGGGGACTTTTAAAATTGGATTCAATCTAAAATGATTGTGGATTTCTCAACTTATCCTGGTGTACAAGGTTTTTCACAAAAAAATCCATTACCCCCTTAGAATGGGATCTAATGATAAAGGAGGGTCATATTATGATGGAAAATCATTAAACATCTAACATACTTCCTTTTGTTCATGAATATTCATCACTATGATGGAACGTGATGTTGGACTAGCGATGGACGGGGATGTGAAGTTCACTATAAAGTAGATAATATATAAATATTTTTGGGGGGACTCAAACATTATCGAGCCTTTGTGTGTATCCAATTATCTGAACTCTTTTCATTAAAACTTTTGAACATGTTCGAAACACAGTATCTATACCATTAGCTAGAAATGTAAGAAAACAAATGAGGGTTTACCACTAACAATGTTCGAAACATGGGACTAGCCCTGAAATGTCATATGAAATCTTTTTGGAATGTTGACCTAGGATGGTAAGTGGTCCTTAATGATACACCATTCTGTTAGGGGTCCTTTTAAAAGTGGAAGAGGATAAGGATCCAAATTAGGGGCATCGGAAGCATGGAAATAGAGTGATGTAATGTTATAATGGATTCCAACACTCTTGAGATTACACCACTGTAGTTCAGAACACACCAGTGTAAGAACATTTTTCTGAAAAAATATCCACCTCATCATATTTGGGAGTGTCACCTTGAATACTAAGAAATATTTGAAGATGTGAATAATGTGGTGGATAACTAGTGCCAAGGGAGATGACCTCTTAGGTGAGGTCCTGAGATTCCTTGAAGTTTTATGTCATGAAAATGAGGAAGATGAACACACATTTTAACATCATATGGTGAGAACGATGCATGGTATAGTTTAACTTAATGTGATCAGGATGTATCTTACAATTAAACATCATGTGACCAGGAAGTTTCACATAGTTTAAGGTCATACATCCTGGATCCTGGAAAATAGTTTAAAGTAAAGTTTCCTAGACTAAATAAATATATGTTACTAATATATTTTTGTGGAATGAATGAAATAAACCCAATGTGAATGATCCAATATAGGCTTGTGTATTATGCAATTATTAGGGAATATACAGGTATGAGGCTTCCCAAAACATGAATATGTGATGTAGAGAGAGACAGCCTGATGTAAATGTGGCTTGAGGAGGCCTAGTACCACACCAAATTTCCCAGTGAGGTTCCTAGTTTAAGGTCATAGAGCATGGACTGAGAATCACTTCTGTGACTTGACCGCATCAGTAGCCACCCTACCATGACTCCTAAGCCCACGTGATACATTCTCGGTTTATAAAACATGGAATGGTATTTGGGGGTTACATGACATGTGGAAGTGAACATTAAGGGTGACACCAATATTAGAATCCGTTCATGATAAAAGATCTTGTAAAGGAGGTAAGTTGAGACTTTCAAGGTCTTGATGAAGGGGAGACTGGTGAGTAAGGGTTGATTTTGGACCATGTTCGAAACATAGGGACCATAACTATACCAGTCAAGAGTGGGGAAAGAAACATTAGAATCAACTATTGATCAAATTCAAAACATTGGATTTTTCTATATTTACCAAAAATACATTAGGGTGTTGGTTCAAGATAGGAGGTGAGACAAAGATGGAATAAGACCATCACCGTTAGGGGGTCCTTTTGGATATGAAAGATGGAGGAAATATGAACCTGGAAAGATTTGATGTTTGGAATGGGAGTACTCAAGTGTGGGAGTAAAATTTGATCTTTTTAGAAATTTTAAGGTCATATTTCTTGGACCATAATCTCTCATCTTATGGTCATGATTCTCAGACCATGCTTGAATATAGTTTCTTTTCTTGATGCTTGGATTATTATGAAAATGTTAATTCAAAGGGTATATGTGTGGAACAAAAAATATAATACCTGATATGAATGAGGAAAAAGTAATCCCAACACCATATAAATACCTCAAGATTAATTTCATGTAGTTTAGGTTTATAAATCTTGGACCGTTCTTCAATACAGTTTCATATCATGATGCATGGAATATAAGATAAATGTTCATTCCAAGGGTATATATGTGGCATGAAAAAGATAAAACCCAGTGTGAATGATTAAGAAGGATACCCAACATCATATAGATACCTTAATATAAACTTCATACATTTTGGGATCATAAAATATTGGAATGTGCTTAAGGCCAAGGGGTTGAAGGTTTGAAAGAGTTAGCAAGTGGGCCCAAAAGGTGTAATGTCTGGGAATCACTATGTATCCCATGAGGATGGGAATCCAGCCACATGTAGTTATATAAATCCTATATAGTTTATTTTCTTGTGTTTAAGATAAAGATGAACCAACATGAAGGAAGGAAATATAGCAGATGGACATGAGATTGAAGATCTAGGTGAAACTACAGTATCTTTTTAAAGCAAGAATGAATTCACACACTGTTCTTCATCACAGTGTCATAGAAGGCGAAAACTGGTTGGGGAAATCCTCTCTAGTGTGGTAATTGAGGTATTCCATGAATATCGTGAGGAATCTTTAAATTTTTCAGGGAATGGTTGTAGTTTAATGTAGTGTGTTGAGGAAATTGGCTCTAAGTTTAAGTTCATAGAGTTCGGACCATGAGGGATGGTATCTCTAATAGACATGTGTAGTGTGGAATCATGAAATCCCTAACGTGAATGGGGACCAAGGTGGCCCAACACCATACAACACATCTATGAGAATACCCGCATATAGTTTAAAGTTAAAATTCTTGGACTATAGACTCCCAATTTAAGGCCATGGAGTTAGGACCTTGGAAAGGAGACTCTCTGAAGTTGGTATATGTGGCATGGTTCAGTAATGAATCCAAAGTTAATGAAGACCTAGGAGACCTGATGAGACACCACAAATTCCCAAGCAGGAATTTTAGATTGGACTTATGACATATGTATGGAATGACCGGAAGGAATATCTGATGTGAACGAGCCATAGAGGCCCATACACCATAAATGGGGTCTGAGGGGGACAAGAGGTGATGAATTTGTAGCTTGGACTGGAGGAAAAGTGTCTGGGAGTCACTAAATATCCTATGAGGTTGAGAATCAATCCACACATAGTTCTTGAAAGAGATTTCCATATACAGGTATGATCGTACATAGGGATGGGGTATATATATCTTTTTTTATTTTTATTTTTTTGAGTGGATTGATCAGGAAGAAAAATGAAAGTGTCACTATGTGTCCAATGTATATAGGAATCAAACTGTACATAGTAATTGATCATAGCATAATAGATGACCAATGGTTAAGAGGATTCTCTCTCAGGCAATAACATCATGGTGTTATGACATTTTTCTTCATGTATCCAGGATGATAGTGTTTCGGTTTAAGGTTAGGTGATGGGATCAGTCAATGCAGTTTAATGTCACATGGTAAGGGTGCTAGTAGTTATTCAATTTAGCATCATGTGTCTAGGAAGATGAAGGAAGGTATTCTGAGAGAAATTTTCATGATGCGGGGGTTATATCCTCATATGAATAAGCCAAAAGAGGCTTACACAATATGAAATTTTTACAAGGAAAATCCACACATAGTTTAATGTTATGATGTTTGGACTTGGGCACCCAGTTTAACATCATGTTCCTAAGGTGTTTCACAAAGGTAAATGTCACATTGCCTAGAAACTTACGTGAAGTACCACTTTAGGAACATAGAATTGGTTGGAGTAGTGATGTTATCTCCATATATTATGTCAAAATATTATGAATTGTTGGGATAGACCTTGTGAATGATGTATGGTCCTTCCCACTAGGGTTCCAACATTGGTGGCTTCTGGCCAGTTATCACTGGAATTCAAAGAGACAATACTATATCACCTTGGATGAAACAGCATAGGCAAACCATCTTATTGAATTCTCATGATATCTTGTTATGGTACTTCATTAGATTATATAAGCCCCAGATCCTATTCTCATTGAGGGATTCCAGTTCATCTAGATAAACTTATGCTAATTTTTATAACTCTTACTAATCATAGACAGCTATTTAGAGAAAAGGTAGCCGAATATCGATATTTAGGACTACCTCTATTCTATACACCAAGAAATATGGGTTCACCGTGGTAGAATTATGAGTCATCATTCAATTATCCCATAGGGAGCTGGGGAGATTTACTGTCCAAATTTTATTATTATGTCCAACCATCTTCTTCAGAATGTTTGAGAGGGTTTTATTAAATTCTTTGATATTCCCATTTTTCTGCGTATGTTGGAACGAAGTATGATTTGATTGGATTATGTACTTTGTATAAAACAATTTCAACTCAACAGCCTGGAAGTTGGTGTAGTTTTTTGTGAAAATGGTTTTAGGGACTCCAAATCCATGGTTGATATTGGATGTCATGAATTTAACCAATGATCAGGATTTGAACTCCTTGATAGGAATCACTTCTTTGCACATGGAAAATAAATCTTCCACGGTCAAAATAAATCTACACTGGTGAGATGTTGCTGGTGGATATGGTCCCACAATGTCGAGCTCCCAAACCACTAAGGGCCAAGAAAAATTAGTAGTATGGATGGGTTTTGGCGATCGACACACAAATTTTGAATGTATATGATATGTATTGAACCTATTGGTGAACTCGATACAGTCATGGACCACAATGGGCCAAAAGTAGAATAGCCTTTTAATTTTATGGGAGAGTTTCAACCCTGCCTAGGGAGTATCACAAGACCCGACATGGACTTCCTATATTACCTGAGGGATCTTTTCTCCTTGAATGAAACAAAATAAAATTCCATCACACCCACATCTATAGAGAGTATTCTTGAGGTTGGTTCTATTATTGATAGTGAAATGGATGGAATGTCGATGGGTTCACTTACGATTTTCACGATCTGATGGGAGATTTTCATGCTAGAGATACTCAAAAATGGCTTTTCCAATCAGAGATTAGTTCCACTAAAATTGGATCTGGGGATCTTGATGTGGATGCACCATCCATCAACTAGATTACCCTCTATTTTCCCTTATCATCTAAGGTGATGGGAGAGATGACTCATCAATGTGCCACGTGAATGAATAGATCATCTAAGTCAGGCTCTACAAGAGAGGAAGCTAGACTATACAAGACATCATCTTGGCTATTATATGACCGGGGAACATGAGTCACTTTTGGATGAGAAGGGAACTTCTCCATCAATCAGAAAGCGCACTTCATCAAGGGTGTCAGCACTTACATCCTAAATACATAGTCACCATTGATCTTCTTGATGACTAACTCAGAGTCTCCCTTTATGTGTAGGTGGGGAACATAAATATCATGGGATTTCTCGAGTCTAGTAATGATATCCTGATACTAAACCACATTATTGGTCAATCCTTATAATATTAGGAAAAAATATGGCAGTAAATTCTATGTCAGGGTGATGAAGATGATCTTATGGCCTACTCTATTGAGTTTGGGATCATTGAGCCTTCTACCAGTTGAACTCCAGGAGGAACCATAAAAATGAATATAACAACATAGCATATCTAGATCCACTAAAAGGATATAATTTTTTGGGAAATCAGGATCCATATATTTCTCTTCTAGGGTTGGATGGGCACTCAATAAGTCTTCCAATGCTTGACCCCTGACAGCTTTCTATGCAAAGAACATGATTTAAAATTTATGAAGGATCATTTCAAAAAAATATAGACATACTTTCAACATGGGGTAGTATAGGATGCACTTTAGAAGATCCACCTGGGACACCAGTTGTATATCATGATACTATAAATAATGATATAACTTCTGAACTACGAAGACCATAATAAGACGTCTCTTATCGAAAGTAGAGTATCTGAACTCCATGTTGAGGAGCATGAAACTGAGATATTATAAAATATTAGTTATCCATTAATTTTTTTAAAGGATATAATGGAATTAAGGGATCATTACAGGGTTTTCAAACAAAGGGTTAATGGCTTCTCTAATACAGGAGGCATCAGAACCGGAGGTTGTAGCAGGTACTGCATGATCTCTTCAAATGTAGACTAGAACTCTTCATCCCATTGGTATACATCACCTTTCTTCATGATTATTTAAAAAAGGATTATAATTTCTGTATAGATTCTCAACCAATCATCATATGTAGGTTAAGTGGCCTTAAAGGACTCAAAGCTCCCGTAGGTTTCTCGGAGGATGAATCTGATTGATGGCCTTGATATTCTTTGGTTCAATCTAAATGTATCTATATCTGATTACTAAGCCATGAAACATCCTTGACGTAACTCAAAATTTATAATTTAAATGGTTCATCTTCATATGTAAAGAACGAAGGAAGCTGAAAACATTTTCAAGGTCTATAAAATGGTCCTAATAATGGTGTGATTTAACCACAAAATCATCCAAATAGCATTCCACTATCATCATGAGGATCATTTTAAATATGTGGTTCATGGATCACTGATAAGTGGCTCATGAATTATTCAAACCATAGGGAATTTCTTGATATAATAAGGTCCCATATGGTGCTCTAAATGTGGTATACTCCTCATCTTCAAGATCCATCCATATCTGATTGTACCTAGAGTATTGATCCGTAAAAGAAATATCCTGGAACCCATATAGGGCATCGATCAATAACTCTCTCACTGAAAGGGGTAAATCATTCGTTGGGAAGTGGTGATTGAGGTCCCAAAAGTCAATACAAAATCTGATTTGTCTTTTCTTATTCCTGGTGAGAATGTTGTTTCCCAACCATCTCGGGTACAAAACCTACTTGATGTGTTTTTATTTTATGAGCTTTCAACATCGGTCTCTACCATGGAACCAAGAGAACTGTTAATTTTTCTAGGAGACTTCTTGAACCCATGATGATTCATTGGGAGATGAAGATGGTGGATGATGAAATGAAGCCCTAGTCTTAGCATTTCATCATAGCTCTAATAAAATACATAACTGTGCTACTTAAATAAATCCATATACTATTTTTGTTCCTTTTTAGGCATAGCTGCATTGATTACCATTGGCCTCATATCATAATCAGTACTGAGATTCACTTGAACCAACTAATATACAATGGTGGAGATTCCATCTTCTAATATGGAAGGAGCATCGTCTAGACCCTCTTCATCATTTGGGGTAGGGTGATTAGTGGGATGAGATGGTTCATCCAAGACTACTAATTCTAGAGGAACACTGGTACCCACTTGGTCTGATAAAAATTCATTACTGAGGGATTACTACTATGAAGAAACAATGGTTATGGGAGCTTTCATCCCAATTCTATTATTCCTTCGACCACGGGGTTCATGCTTGATATCAAATTAGTGGTGGTGGGTTAGTTTATAGTGACTCAACCTAGCTACAAATATTAAATGAAGGTGTATAATAATGGTTACCATCTGACAAAGCTCTCTATACTTCACTGAGGTAGGGGTTTCTGGAATCACCCAAGCCTATCTTGTGTACGAGTACGAACTAATCTTCTGATGTTCCTTGCACCTAGGGACATGTCTCCCCTTCTTTTCAAAAATTATGAATTGATGTCCTATGTCTGGAATCATGGACTTTAACAAGTTAATCTAGAGTATGAAAGCATTTTCAAAATCTATCCACGGGTTGGCCACCTATGGTTGACCTTGTTGGTTTAAACATGGTTTTCCATGCTCTGGTAATAGAATGCATCCATGTAATAGGATTTACAAGAGTCAGAGGGAGATACATCACTTTGTATTATTCCTAGTCGGCTATTGAAGAAGTAATTGAGGAATTAGTAGTATGATTATGGAACTACTTCATGCATATGGAGATAGGGCCTAACCATCAATGCATTATAGGTGGTATCCTAAGAGACAACCATTAATTCTATTTTCCTACTTAACCAATGAATTGGGTCTTCATATGGATTATTCTATATAAACTCTGCTCAGCCCTATCATAACCCTGAATCTTTATGTTAGAGGGACATAGATCTTCTTCAATCATACCTAGCTTCCAGAGCATCTGGATCAGGATGAGATTGATCCCAGAACATGTGTCCACTAGATAGTGGTATAATTCCATGCCGTTGAATTGGACAGTGATGTATAGTGGTCAGATTTTACCCTTCATGAAAAAGCCCCCATCTTCTCTAGAGAATGAGATAATGTCTTGGAACTCTGCTCTCTCGACTTCCTTGGTATATAAGGTCTCAACTGATGTGACCTCAGTCTCAAAATGGAAGTGTATTTTTAAGTATTATGGGAGGTCCTTGCACATCTCTTATGATATATAGAGGTCCTTTAGGAATGATATATTTGTAGGAATGTTGTTGAGGTGTTTCAACACATTGTAATTTCGTGCTAAATGCACATTTCTACCCATAGGGGGTTTTTCTTTGGTAGGAGGCATGAAGGGAACTGATTATTGAATCAATGGATTCTGAAAGGTTCTAGAAATGTACTAATTCTCATTAAAAACTCTCATGGGGTCACTATTAGATGACTATCAGATGTATGAGTCCTCTCCATAGCTAGACGTGGTCGTTCATGATGAGGTCATGGTTTTTCTGTGTGGTCGAGTAGTATAATCGGAGGTGGAAGAGAATATAACAAGACTTGATAAGAGGACTGTTCTTTCTGAGCTCTATATAGAACCTTCCATCTGGTCTTGGTAATATTCACAACATGACATAGAGAATTGTCCAGTTCCTTCTAACGATTCGCATATCCTTGGCTCCTTCGACAATGTATTTAATTAGTGACATTCGTAGGGCTCACCTGATACAACTCAACATCAGAGATAATGTAAGGATCCACCATCTCCATGTTATTCATAGAGGCATACTTCTGTTCATCATCATAATAGTCTTATAATAATGGGAAAACTCTTGGGGATATTTCTATATCATGTGTCATGAAATCGCCACGAGATTGGGATGGATTTGACACCGGCATAGGAAATTGATTTCCCTTTTTCCATTGGCACCTGCTCATTTGTGACATGGAAGGATGCTACGTTGATGTAAAAGTGATAGTTGGAAGATATTTAATAACTGGAATAGGTCCAGGACAATTCAAGAGGTAATTAAGGACACCATGGGTGTGAGTAATTGTTTTTTGTTCCAATACATCATCAAAATTATGGGTTCCACTATTGGAGACCAGTTTCTATTCGCCTTCGATGTCACTGTCAATTTCAGCAGAAACGCATGCCACTTGTGTCAGGATAGAGCCCAATATGACTACACCATTTTCCACTTGGCCCTAGAGCCAATCTTGGAACACATATAATTTCATGATGGTATGTCTAACGTTTCTGTGGTCAGGGAAATGGTCAGGTTTATCAGTGACCTTGGCCTCATGTGGCTCCCTGCACTTGGGTAGTTTGAGGACCCTTTATTCCAGGGCACTGTGGAAATAACAAGATACCTATGAATACATGAAATATTAGGTACATTTTCTCTTATCCGAGAAGGTAACTCTGGGATCATCACCCTACAAAGGTATTGGAACTTGATGGTTGGTTAGATCCACACTGTATCTCTTAGGCAGAAATGCTTGGCGGGGCAGTATCAACAGATTCATTGATGGGTTATACTGACCATGTGGTTGAGCTTGAGGTTTTTTCACACATAGAGGTTGTGGGTGAGGCTCTACTGGTAACATCTCTAATGGATATAAATCCTCTACTTGTACAGTAACAATATTTTCTACTATAGTGGTTCTTCTTTTAGGAGTGAAAATAGGTAATGGGAATGGTGGATTGGCCTACTACAAGGATTCCTACTGGCACTGGGCCTTGTCATAGAAATATTAGAACCCACCTGGGAAGTTATGAGTGATGAGGGATGATACAAACTCTTTCTTGACATTACACATTCAATTGTTTAGCAGTTGTTCTTGAGTCAGATGCATATCATCTGAATACATGAGGCCCTTCCACTGGGTGACAAAATCTATGACACACTCATCTACCAGTCGTTTTCACTATAAAAGGTAAAAAGTGCTTGTCTTGTGGGTGGTGGAACTATAATAGAAAATAAATTACCTGAGAAGTTCATCCCAACTAGTGATATACCCAATGGGTAGTTGGTTTTACTAGACAAATGCAGTCTGTTCCAATGTATGTACAAAACAATGGATCTTGGCAGCCTCTTTCTTCTCTAGAGTCCCCAAAATAGTCCCACATCATGAGATAAAGTGGGATAGTTGTTGTAGCGGGTAACCAATCTCATTTAAGGTTATAAAGGTAGGATTCCAAAAATATTGGGGTTCTCAAATATCATCTACCCACACTGGATATGGATTTTCATGAGGAGGTATTTCTACCTATCATGTCTCAAGAGCTTCGAGGCAAGTGATGAGAGAACCTATCAGATAATCTTTGCGGGGATCCCTATATTGGTGAGGATTCTTATCCTCCAATGTATTGATAGGCCTATCGACATGGTAGGTAGGATCAATAGCTCAAAGTATGACCTATGGGGTAGATAAAGGAGTTGTGGCTTGAGGAGTGGATTGATCTGGGTCTCGAGGATGGTTATCACATTGTTCGGACAGATTTGGTAATGAATGCTGTGGTAATTTTCCATAAACTCAAATCTCTACCCTGTTGGGGTGTGTGGGATTTCTCTAATCAATCTGGGTTATCTATCCAAGAAGGACTTATTGATTCCCCTACTACCCTGGTGGAGGAGGAGCATGATCCCTTCAAGGGTCACTATAGCCTGGGCAGTGCTCTTCCAGACACTCAGCAAGGACCTCGTCAATGAGCCTCTTCTGATCAATGATCCACTAGAGAAAGGATACCATACTAGGACAGATCTCTATCCTTTTTGAAGCATCAGGTAGATCATAGGGATTGAGAGGTCCCTCTCCTTTCTAAGGTTCCGACCAGTGGGAAATGATGCAGAGAGTTCTGTAGGGCCAAGTGTCTACCTTTGCAGGTGAGTGAGGACACCCGTATGTGGTTCCACCTGGTATTGGTCTATCCCAGGGGGTGGATCCTATTTATCAGACCCTATTCCATTTTCATTTTCTTTTAGTTCCCTAATATTATCAATATTCACTATGAAAATACCTAGAGGTGTATCCTCAACACCACTAGGAAAGTCAGACTATCACAAGATGGGACTAAAATAGAGAGTATCAAACTACCCCAACCCTGGATCTGTATATGTGAGGATTCCTCTATAAAATTATGAAAAGTGCGATGAAGATCTTAACTCATCTTTGTTGGAGGGTATGGTTGATGATTGGTGACATAGGGTGGTGATCCACTAGGAATGATGCCAACTCAACCATACAGAACTATAGATCAATGTTGTCAATATTATCATGGATCATTAGGTAGAACAACTGACAGTCACGGTGGTGAAAACACATCAACCAAATTCTCTAATGGAAACATGTGACATCATATTGGGTGAGTGACTCCAGAATATAGAATTTGGGCATTTAATTTGGCCAAAATACTATTGAAAATTGATCAGCATCCATAGTGTCCCACATGCATCCCTACTTGGAATTGGTGTCAGACTCTTAGTTGGCCCAAGAATCAACTTATGCTGACTAAGAAACTAGTGGTGACACTGGTGTGGATCAGTGCAATGGTGGACTAGACTATGGAGGAGTTGCTTCATGAGTCGACTAATCGATGCATGATGGGTCATCTCTCATAGGTGGTTCCAACCACATCTTCATGTCCCTATAATAATGGGTACATACTCATGCCTCATGTGTGAGGGAAGAGGCAGTCCTCTGTGGGACTATGCGATTCTCATTTTCAATCAAATCGTAGAATAATTCTCTATGATCTAAAGTATATGTAAAGAATGAAATTTGTGTTGACATAGATGACTACACCACAAGACCATTTAAGGGAGGAATATATTCCTCCACCTACAAATACATCTGAAGGGATTCAGGGATTTGGTGTATCTCACCTTTAGGGATGATGAATATCACTCATCGGGCTCTTAAAATAGACTGTAATTTAAATTAATGGGGGAAGGCTCCATCCTTGAATTACATTTGGATTCAGAATCTAAGAAGTGAATGGGATTGATGATGATTTTGTGCATCCTATAATTTTTATTTTCGAAATGGCAATTTGGACATCTTTCCCAAGATTTCTCTTTGAGGCCGGAGAGTTATTTAGCACGAAAAGGACCTCTATATTGGTTGTATTTGAGGTGGGGATGGCCTCCACTTTTTTGATTGGTATACAAGGAGGACCTCTGTATCAGTTTTTTTTTTGGAGTGGGGATGACCTCTGCTTGGGCTGTTGTAAGAGTTGGGAGGGCCTCCACTCTGGATGCTGATGTAGATGGGAGTACATTTTCTTTGGTTAGTTAAAACATGGTAAAGAACTCAATTTTGGATATCTATTACACGGGAAAACCTATGAGTTGTTTAGTGGTTGTATGAGAAGGGAATCCATACTAGAGAGTGGAAGTATGGGGAGGGCATTAACACTGATTAAACTGACACGAGGAGGGCCTCCGTGTTGACTGTTGATGGATAAGGGAGGACCTCTTCTTTGATTGGTGTAGGAGTGGGGAGGACCTTCACATGAGATGCTCGATACATGGTGAGGTCCTCTATGCTAGTTTTCTAATGTACGAGGAGGACCTCTATCTTGGATAGTGGTTTTATGGGGAGGGCCTCCATATTGTTTGTCGATGAACCAGGGAGCATATCTGCTTACATCGATGCCAGAAACATGGTGAGGGACTCATTATTGAGTGTGATAGTGATAGGGACCTCAAATATTAATGATGATGGTATAGGGAGGACCTCTATACCGAATCTCATCATCATGGGTCAGCCTGTGATGGTTGTTGGTTTTGATAATGATCCAAGCAATTAACCCAACCTTCCTGTGGGGTGGATGTGCTCTCGATTCGAACCAGGAATTGATGGGTCCCTGCTTTTTAGTGGTATGGATATGGTAGAGTGTTACCTGGATCCACTTTAGTTGTATAAGATGAATCCCCTCGATGGGAATCCTTTTAATTTTGGGCCCTATGTTGGTCACGGGTCTTCCAGACTGGGGTCGGTGAAGTAGGGGTGTAGTTTACATATTCCCCATCCTGAGAGACTGGTCTGGGTTATCATTGACAGGGCCTGGTAGGATCCCTCCTTTGAATTTTCTAGCCAGTAGTCATGGATGGGGTGACCCTAGCATACCCTACCTCTTCAGTGTAGGGGAGTGCATTATAGGATCCCTTCGTGGAGAGGCTCCCGAAGTAGTTTTTTGTCAGAGTGGGGAGTAATGGATCCCTACACAACCCTTGGGGTGACAATGTCAGCAATGTATAGAAGAATCTAGGTCCTAGTGGTCCATATCCTTTGTGGTAATGACCCCCTCTTTCTCAAATTGATGTACGAGTGGGTATATTACCCTCATCTGAATGGCTTCTATGGGTGAGACCGGGTGTGCATTCTGAGTAGTCATGGTTGCGGATGAAGCTGTGGCAGAGACGAAGTCACACGGTATTTTCACATTGATATTTCTATAGCCCCTTCATCGATTGGTTCATGGAAATTGGTTTCCAATGGATCAGGTCCTACAATGTAGGAAGATTGAATTGTCATTACATATATAATAAAACAATTCCCAATGCCACAGCATCGTCTAATAATAAATGGCTAGAGAGATAATTCCACACAAATGTTTTTGTAGATCGGAATGCCCAATGATTAATTTTCCCAATTCCTAGTGAGTTCCATGCTAGGACACTATTTTATTAATGGGTCCTCTCACGAGATAGTTGGATCTTGTAACATGATTATCAACTAATGTCTCAAAATCATCTAGTCCCCATGTTTAGGAGAATATTTTCACATCAGGTTCAGTATTTTTATTTCAGATTCTTTTATCAGGGACCTCTTTCATGCAAGTTGTTTCCCCGCATTCCCGAATTTCAAAGGTAGGAAGTTTTCATAACTTTCTCCGTGATTTATTATCCTTTATTGAAACAAAATGATGGTATGTCGGTTCCTACTTCCATGGATTTATCCTTGAAACTCATATCCTAGTATAGGTCTCCATCATATATAGAGATTTATTCCTAAAACTCATTCCTGGTGTAATCTATTTGTGGACTCTGGTTAATTACGCTACTTATATATAGACATTCCAATGGATCTTGATAGTGAAGAAACTTTGGGTTAGGGGAGTTGTCACGTTGGGCATCGCTGGTATGTACAGATGTTGGAACATTGGTCACCTGCATTCTTTTTCTCAGGAGGCCATATCATGGAGGCATCTTGGGTGTGCAACCCGAGTAATCCCATGTCAATCACAGGTTACATGATTTCAAAGGAATATATTTCAAGGATTTCCCCTGGAATCCCATGTTTAACACGATCTAGTAGTGTGATATTTCATGAGTTTAACATCTTACGAAGATGAAGTGGGGTGATCAGAACACCCCATGGAAGTAGATCAAAGAGGTATATCCCTTAGAGGGATCACCTCGATGGATTACCAAATGTGTGGATCATGAATTCTAGTAAAGGCGAACCTGGGGAGGTTGGTCCCATTAAGAGAAGATTCCACACCGCAATGGTTGATCTGGACACCCTTTGAGGTGGATCAGGGAGGTTCACCCCTATAAAGGGGAACCTTTGTTTACCATTAGTTGGGGTTGAACCTCAAGAAGGTACCCTATGTACCCTTATCAGATAAAGAGATGAAAACCCATATAGTTCAATTAATGGGGTGGGGGATTACGCATGGGAGCTTCCCTTCCAAGGGGATTTCTCTTGGTTAGATTGTGATGGATTGTATGGTGCTTATGAAAAGGAGCTACCTAGGTGGGTGGCATGATTCTACCTGGATGTGGAAGCTCGAGTGAAAATCATGATGGATTATGGAAGGATTTAATAGTGTGTAAGGATTATTGGGTTCGTATTTTTGGAACTCGAAGAGTCTTCCAACATATACCAGGTGTTTGGAAATAAAAGCCTACATAGTTTGGAAAGGGCTAGTGAATGGATCAAGACACCCTATAGAGGTGGATCTAGGATATGTGCCTCATAATGGGAAGGTTTCACATCATGAGGGTATAACACTATGAGGGAGGACCTGGGTTTACAATTGGTTGGGATTGAACATCAAAGAAGCGTCCAACATACCCTATCTAGGAGGCAGGGATAAAAACCCACATAGTTTGAGAAGGGGTGTTGGGGATTACTCCTAAGGATGTGGCCCATATAAATGGAGAATATGGTTGGATATTACTTCAAGGGGATTCTTAGGAGGATGGATTGGTTTCATGGTCTCTACTAACCTTTAATCTGGCATGATTCATGCTCGGTGTGGCAAACAAGAGGAAGTGGTAGACTTGACAGTCATCTCTTAAAAGATGCACTAACAAGAGATGGTGTGGGGATTATATATGGAAGAAGCCTAAGGAGGATCTCATTTCATACGAAAAGGATATCATTATTTTTTAGTGGGGATTATGTGTGGAAGTGTCCCATGGTCTAAAATCCCAAAGGAAAAGGGATAGGGTGTTGATAGCTCAGGAAGTGGAAAGGGTTCTGGATGCCCATCCCCTCTCTGAGCCTCATATATAGTGGGGGGAAGGAGGAGAAAAGGTGTTTCCTTCAACAAGAATGTGTAGTAGCGTAATACATCATGGATTCCTATGAGGATATCTTTCCCTATGTGGAGGGTGTATAGGAGGTCACTCCATGTTAGGAGGATCTCATACCATGTCACTTGTACATGATACATCCTATATTTTCCACATAGGGAGAGGCCAAAGTTTAACATCATTTTTTGAGTGAATTTGGTCCTAGTCAGTTATAAATCATGAATCCCAAACATTGGAGAGTTACTCCTCACCCCTTGGGATTACATTAACATCACACATACACCCATGGGATGGGAATGGCTTTGGTAATGCAAGGTGTTAATAGTGTGGAGGAGTGATCACTCATTAGGTCCACGTTAGCATCCCTCTGCTGAGAAGTAAAGTGGATTAGTGTACCTATACTAATAATCAAAAGTTAAATGGGAATATTAGTCCTCACATGAAGTGGAATGTTCCACAGTAATGGATATCATAGGTCACATGGGGACTTGAAGTGCAGCTAAACCAATCTTGGATGGGTGTGGAGGCTTAGGGAACTCAAGCATTACAAAGAGGTGTTAGCAGAAGGGAGTAAACATGGTGAGTCCTAGGAGGAGGGATTTATGTATAATGTGGCCTCACTGAGAGGTGTTTAACGAAGCTCAATAACTTTTTCTATGGAAGGGTCTTTATGAAGGAATGGGATTGCTGAAACATGGTGACATTTCCTTTGAATGAATTCAATATATCATAAAGGATTTCTTCATGAAGGGTTAATGATTTGAAAATCCTCATGTATAATTGAGGGAATTCTTCTTGTATGATGGGTGTAGGCCTTCATGAAAGGCATCCCCACCTTAATTGGAGGTAGTTAGGAATAATAGAATGGGGGTTTCATCATGCTCCAATACCTTGAATTAAAAAATTTCAATTTTTCTTGCAGTGATCAGGTGTTTCATGAATTAGGAATCCAAAAGTAAAAAAGTTAAGGGTAATCATTCCATTAAGTTGGAATGAGATTGGTATTTATAGACCTAGGTGTCTCGTGATGCCAGGAAGCATGTTGCAAACCAATGGTGGGTGCTGTGAAGGGCCATAGCTCAGTCAGACTCACAAAAATGGTTGTGGACTCATAACTTACCATAAGGAATGAATTTTGGCACCAAAATCTACCCATATGACTCATAAAAAATTTATTTTGGATGTTTATTTCCTTGATAAGACCATAATTTTACTGTATCAGTCCATTCCCTATTGGAAAATGCACTTAGACATTGCATCCCAGATCTCAACTAATAAAAGGATCAATAATACCATGCTCAACAATGTAGGCTTGGGGATTGTTTTCATCACTCCTACACAATTTATACTTTTGTAATCATTCCCCCTATTATAAGGTTTCAGAAATAATGAAGAAGAGTATCAGGATCTCATTATTGGTCTCAATATGGCCCCCAAGATTGATTTCACCCACTTTCTTGTGAAGGGAGACACCTAGTGAGTCATCAAACATATTAATGGTGACTATATCATCATAAAGTCTATGTCCGTTCCCTATATGGAATGCACTCACTAGTTAATTGTCTAGTTCCCCTCTCATCCATCAGTGGATCATGTTCCTTGGTCGTAGAATGATTGAGATGAAACTGTGGATACTCTAGCTACATCTCTTGAAGAGTATGGATAAGATAACCTTATCATTCATGTGTTACATTGTAGAATAATTTTCTCTTCATTTCCAATTATGATGGAATCTAGTAAGTAAACCATATGATTGTCAGTTATTCTATGTTTGGAATTATGATTTCCTCAATAGAATATGAAACCTATGATTAGACAACTCCTTTAATTGAGTATCTCTAGTGTGGAATTATCCTACCAGATTGAGTTGAGTGTAAGTGATTACATCATCATGTAACACAGTTCACCCTCCAATGTAGGCTTAACCTCATGAAGACTCTCTAAATACATGGGTTTAATGGAATTATCCTCTTTTTCATGAAAGGAGATAATATTACAAAACTTATTCATGAAGTTCATGCCAGTTCATGTGGTTCCTATAAAGAGGGATTGAATCTATACCCCTTGATTTAGAGGCTAGGGTACTTCTTCCCCACCATGGTCTATGATTGTATCAAGATTTCCAGAATGGTCCAGGAATTTTAGATTCATGAAAACTTTGTGCATTGATTGTATGAGCTCCTCCAGACCACTAAGTATTCTTGGACCTTTAATGTGTGGGGAATCAATATTATGGGGTCATATCCACCATCAACATCTCACCAGTGTAGGTTCATTATGAACATGATATATTTCTTCTCAAAGTGAGAAGAAGCAATCGCCCTCAAGAAATTCAAGTCCCAGTTCTTGACTGAGATCATGATCTCTCATATCACCCATCATTTCGGAGTCCCTCAGTCCATTCTCATGGACAAGGGAACCAACTTCTGATTGTTTAGATGAAAAGGTTGTACGCCAAGTATATCATCTAGTGAAACCATACTTCTAGCTATCATCCAAAGAAAATGGACATATCGAATCAATCAATAATATTATCTCTAAAATTATGTAGCAGATAGTGGAACAAAAAAATAAAATTTGTCTAGAAAAGCTTCCCAACACTTTATGGGACTATTATATGACATCCTACAGTTACACCCAGGTTACTCCATATTCCCTGGTGTATAGAAAAGAGTTAGTCTTTCCCATTTAGATTCAGCTATTATCTCCCCAAAAAGCTATCTATGAAGAGAAGATGTCAGGAAAAAATGGCTCAAGTCTATTTAGATTATCTAGAAACCCTCAAAGGGAATATGCTTCAAGGATTTCATAGACTATATAAGAACCAAAACATGATATAGAGAACGTTTAAAAAATAATATTTTCCTCTAATCCATCCTCTAGGTTGACACAGTACTGGCTCTTAAAATACTAATGATACATGGTAAGAATCCACCAAAGATGGATCCCAAGTGGGAAGGACCTTATATAATTCATAATTTATAATATAATAAAGTATAATGTTTGATCACCCTAGAAGGAGAGTCTATCACTCCCCCCCCCCCAATTCTATGTTTCTAAAGAGGTACTTTACATAAGGAGTCAAAACATGGCCCAAGAAATATGACCTTAAACTGTTTGAAAAACGCCTGAGCTCTATGACCATAGAATAGGAATCTCAGTCCATGTAAAATGACTTTAAACTATTTACATGTTTTTTTGGACTATTTTGTCTTATGGTAGGCCTCTAAGGACCTTATCCACCTCAGGTTACACTACTATTCATGTATTAATTTAAAGCAATTCCCCATGTAGTTATGAACTCCATGACTTTAAACTGAGAGTCTAAGTATAGCATAATTACTTTAAAATGTTTGCATGTCCTCACAGAAATATGTAGTGTGATGATAGGACACCTAGTACCTCATTCACATTGGGTTTTTCAATCCATCACACTACACCTATCCTATTAAGAATCCCCTCCCCCATGTTTCAAACTCTATGACCTTAAACTAGGAGTCCACATCCATGGAATATGATGTTAAACTAGGCACTTGGTCAATACTCTTTGGCCTTAAACTAAGATCCTATAGTCTACCCATAATGAGACTAAATTACATACGAGTTTCCTATCTGGACTTTTTTTGTGGTGTTGGGCCTCTTTGGCCCTTATTCACATCGAGTTTTTCATAACACCACACTACACATATTTTCTTGAACCACTACCCCTTTTCTTTGGCCTGATCTCTACGACCTTAAACTGAGAGTCTTTGGTCTAAGTGACACAACCTCAAACTGTTTGAAGTAGTTCCAAGCATTATGACATACTCATTGAAGATCTTATAGTCTAATTTGTATGAATTTATACTAAAAAACATTACATACTCAATTCATGATGTTAACTATAACTCTACCACATAAAATATCAGGATTTCTCTTAATAGGAGGTTATTTTTACCTCATTTAAGATTTGGATGCCACATACAATATGTATGGAATAGTAAAAAATTGTTACCCCAGGTCTTAAACATGGGATTCTCTATGATAATCATGCTATTCTTTAGATTCCCTTTCCATAGTGGATCACCCCTACCAAAACTGGTGACTTACACACCCTATTCTCGAACTATGTGTTACTTGATTCTCATCCTCATTGGATATGTAATGACACCTAGACTTCTCATCTTCGGGCCCAACCCAAAATTTTTAAACCCTTTGTCCCTATATCCTAGTTTTTGGTGGATGAGACCCTTTTTTTCCATTCACATTGGGTATTCACGCCAATTTTACCCCATAGGTTATCATAGGGCCTGCGTTAGTCTTGGTTACGTGATGTTAAGTTTTTTTCACCCTGATACTTGTGTTGTGTAGGGACTCCTTGGTTCGTTCACATTGGGTTATACATATTTCGTTCCTTAGAAGCTTGTAAAAAACACCTTTTCCATCCATAAACCATGAACTTAAAATGATTTCCCCTAGTCTAAGCATTATGAATTTAAATTGTATGTAAATCTACTTTAGAGTATATTGTGTGGTGTTTGTAACCCTTTTCCCTCATTCACGTTAGGTTTTTCAATCCTCCATACTACATATATTTGTTATAATATCCTCTTTATCCAAGATCAATGACCTTAAACTAATATTTTAATTCTAAGAATCACAACATTAAACAATGTGTGAGTCTTCCTTGGGGTGGTTTGTGTGATGCGGGACTCCTTGGTCCTCATTAACATCGAATTATTATTTTAACTCCATGTACATACCTTTCAAGATACTTCCACCCATGGTGTAATGTATATGACCTTAAACTATGAGATAAATTTAAATCATCATGGATATAAACAATATGCAAGTCCCCTCCAGAGAATATAGTGTGGTGGGCCACCTTGGCCCTCATTCACATCAGGTTTTTCACTCCAACGCACCACACATATCTACACGAGATAATAAGTTTCCTTAGTGAATGATTCTAAATTGTAGACTTACCCTCAAAAAGTTCAGAATGATTCTGAATAAGAGATTATTTTTACCCCATTTGATATCAGGATACCTCCTATGATATCTATTTGTTGGTTAATAAATGTTACACCATGTCTTGAACAGGCGATGCCTCACGATAACTTTGGGATGACTCAGATTCCCTCTCTAAAAAGAATCACACCCATTGGTGTTGGTCTCTAACCGATACATTTTTCTAAAACTACATGTGTCTTGATTCCCATCCTCATGGGATATGTAGGGATGCCCAGACATCTCATCCCCAAGACTAACTATAAAATGATCACCCCACCGACCTCTTTTACACAATTACTGTCCATAAATTATGACCCTAAACTATATGTGTTTCATCTTATGGTGTGTATATGGTATGTAATCACTCTTGGATCCATTATCACTATGTTTTATCTCTAACATTACACACACATATCCTTGGAATGAACATTCTTCCGCATGGTCCAAGAAACCTAAACCTAAACTATTTTCTATTGGTCTGTACCTTACAACCTTAAATTTTATATGACATCTCCCAAAACTATTTATAAATTGATTCCCATATTCATGGGATATATAGATATTTCTATTATTTCCATCATTGGGCTTCTTTTCACGTATCATCTCCGTTCAATTACATTGGCCTACCAACAAGTTGGGATACCCTCATTACCTGATATGAGGAATAAATCTCATCAACACATTATGTTAAACTTTATCCTTACCAAATATAAATACGGGATGCATCATATTAAAGTATTATATGATTAAATACTCTCATTTTGAGAGAGTATCCCCTTTTATACACGGGTCTTCTATCTCACAGCATTTCATGTCCAAGCATCATGCATCTAAACTATGTGAAAATCCTCCCAGGAATATGTGGTGTGGCACTAGGAATCTATGGTCCTCATTCATGTCGAGCTTATCAACTCGACATACCACACATGTCTATTTAGAGAACCCTTACCATGTTCCAACCATTATAACCTTAAACTAAGAATCATAGTCCATGAAACATGACTTTAAGTTATTCTATATGGTCTATTCCATACATCCTTAAACTATGTGAAATGTCTTGATCACATGACATTAAACTATGAGACACATCCTGATTACACCATTTTAAAAAATACCATGCACCTTCCTCACTGTATGATGTCAAAATTCATCTCTATCATCTTCATTGCATGATTTAAACCTATAAGGCATCTGATTACCTTTCCTAAGAAGTCATCTCTTATGGTGTTGGTTATCTACCGCATCATTAACATTTTTATTTGTCACTCAGCATCAGAGATGACACTCCCCTGGAAGATTACTTGGAAATTTTTTAATATTGATATGCCTACACCAATATTCTATAATCCATGATGGAATAATTTCTGGAGTGTTAGAATCTATTCAAACATTCCATCACTAAATGTCCATGCTTCAAATGCCCCATATCTAGATCCTCATCCTCGTCCACATCTGAAGGGACCCCCTAACAGAATGGTTTTTGGCCAAGGATCACCAACCATCCTAGGTGAATTCCCTTGAAGTCTTTATATAACATTCTGATATAGTTTTTTTGTTTCTAACATGGTCATCAGTTGACCCTTATTTGTTTGTTCCCATTCCCGACTAGTATTGTAGATGATGTGTCTCAAAAAAATTCAGTAGTTATGTTGTATCAACATTCCAATCTCTTTATGTTTTATATTTTTGGAATTTTGATTCAGACTCCCCGTTCTCCTTTTTTTAGGTCAAATTCAATGCCCTTGGTGTTATCCCACTCATACACTATATCATGTTGGGAAAGAAAGTCATTTTTTCTGAGATCCTCGTTCTCTAGACACAACCTCTCTCAGCCAATAAACTCTTTGTGTTTAGTCAACAATACCAGATCTTGAGTGCTTGATGATTTTCCAACACTCATATATGAAGAACAATCACATGTTCATCTTGTAATTATCACACCATACATAACCCATGTGAGCTTAGGGATTCATTGCTGGTTGTCTCAGAAATTTGTTCAAAGTAAGAAAATAAAATAGGGAAATACATTCTAGAATGAACATCAAGTAAAGAAAATATTCACAGGGTCATCCACATATTGGAGCCTCTCCTCAACAAAAAAATCTCCACTATGGACCCACTTTAGCGATTGAGTTCTCAAACTCAGCTAGCCATTTCTTGGTGGCCTTTGGGATTCATTTTCATGCCACTAAGTCTTCTATCTACTAATCAGCCTTGTAGTAGACATTTTTAACCATGATTCATAGCCAGTCCTACTCAACCTAGCACCCATACTCTTCTTTTCTAGCCTCTCCCTCTTTAACATCAACCATTGTTTCTTGATCCCTTGGACTACTAATGATCTCTTCAAAAGTAGCAGTGATTATTTCGAGCTCCTATATTAGCCCCTCTAGGAAGTTAATTTATTATTCATCTTTATAAATTTCTTGGAAGCCCTTTTCTTTGTTCTTACTCCAGGATAGATCAAACTCATTCAATTCCACATGTTCCCTCACTATGAAGAAACCCCAATCCAGTGCATGAAGAGTGCTGGAGTTCACCCCACTAGTACCCAAACTGATCAACAAATGGTATATATATCCCACTCACTATGGCAGTTCATCTATCCGGATGCAAGTGATGAATTTACATACATTACTCCACACCTTGTGACATGTATCAAGGTTATCCTTGGGGACCTCTAGTCCATAATATTCAATATATTTTGATGGTAAAGGCTCATATGGAGGAAAGACCATCAATATGATATCCTCAGGATTCTATAGGTGCAGTTTTTCCAATATGAATGGAAAGAGAACTATCCTAGGAAAAAGTTCCCCATTCCAAAATATTTTAGTCAATCATAGGATGGAAAAACAACAATTCAATGAAGTAGAGGAGGAATGGAATTACATGAATTTTACACTCCATCGAGGATTTATTGAAGGTTCATAAGTATCCCCCCCAATAGGGTTCCTTCCCAAATAGATGCCCCGTTTGTGGGCACCAGTGGTTGACTGCTTACAGCAAAAACATCGAGAAGGTACCACACATTCACCCCTTCATGGGTTGAGGTCCCCTCACCCTCCTTTTAAGGTCTATATGAAACCTTCACCTTCTTCATTCTTGATTCCTATGAAAATGGAAAAAGAGTTGGAAAATAGTTAAAAGGAACAAGTTATATTTAAGGTGCATAAATATCAAGATATTTACCTAGTAGATGGAAACATTTCCTCCCATAGGAGATCCTTGATAAGAATTTCTTCCCCAATAATCACATGACTCCTTGGGAAAAGAATAATTCATATCCATTTTAGCTATCTATAGTTTTGGGGAGAGGTCTTGTCGAGTGACACCATCACTCAATCGGTAAGTGGACACCCACAGATCCAAAAATGCACCAAGTTCACCTATTCCACCACATATCACGTTGCCTCATCCCAAGATATGAGGAAACCATAATTTGTGTGACAAATACTAGCAAGATGTATCCCATACCAATTGAGATGATTCCACATTTAGCGAGTGTTGGTGAATTGCATATAAGCATCCAAGTTGTCCCTAGATTTTGGAACGATGACACCATTAGGAATGTACACATGGTGTAACCACTTCCTAGTAGCTTGGAGAAATTTCTTATAGGAAACCCCAGATGGATCCCCTTTTTCTTGAGTTTTCCTACCCAAGGATGTTGGTCTTGGTTCATCTGCTCCTCTCCCCTCTGTTCTTGCATGTTTGGGCCTATGAACTACTAGAAATTCCACTATTTCCCTACCCACTAGGCCAAATCTTCCACCATGGAATATTCTAATAACCATTAGGCCCTTACCCCATGTTTTAGTGACCTCTCCTTCAATGGGTCAGGTGGTCTATCATCTTAGCATATCTCTAGGATATGTTCTCATCAATCTCTTCACATACTCATGAATAATCCCATATGCATGAGTTAATGATGGTGGATCATTTTTAATCTTCTTATCTATACATAAAACCATATTTTATATCTTCCTCGTCATCAATGGGTGATACTCATGATACACCTCTGAGTATACCTTTGGATTCGAACTCTACAGAAACCTAAATTTCCATGTGAACTAGTTTGGATTGTACAACTCACAAACCAACATGTAGTCAACTCTTGCTACTAGTAACCCAGTTCAAAAGTCTAAGAGGTATGATCTCTATTCCATGGTCCCTAAACCATCATTAGTCACCACCCTCAACGGTAGAGAAAATGGGTGAAATATGAAGTTCTCTACCGATCTGAACTTCTCCATCACATCCACCAGACCAAACACAAATGGGAAAATTCCCATGATCTTTGGAGATTGTTGGTCAGATTTTTTTTGTGGGAGGGGAAATGGGGTTTGGGTAATCATAACCTACCATGTGTGTGGCCACCGAACTATAAAAAAGTGAAAATTCTCACACATGTGCAACGATATATTCCTTTCACTGATATGTCGAAGTACGTTTTATAACATCTCTAGTACTAGGAATGAAATGTTGATATGATACCCCATCGCAAGAATCAAATTAATTATAAAGGTTCTTAGTCCCACCCCCATGTTTGAATCCTTTATTGGGAGCTCCACCCATAAATAAGCATTGTGATGAATCATACCAGCCCAACTATGGGTTGAGCCTCAGTCTTTACATTATATCCCCACAGTTTCCACTAGCTCGCCTCTAGAATATGCTAGAAGGAGCCCTCATTTCCCTGTTGGGATCCCCCAGAACATGTGTGAGGCCTATTCAGAAACCTCTCTACTAGATCCACTCCTTAAACTAGTTTTTTCATTGGTTTATTCAAGAAATATTAGAACAACTGCTTAAAGGGAATGTACCTTATCCTTGGCTTCTCTACACTAGTTCCTTGCACAATGTCTAGCGGTCCCTTCACCAATTATGGAAACTCTTCTTAGTACCCCAATACATTATTTCTTTAGAGAAATTCATCATATAACTCCCCCAACATCAAGATCCTAGAGATTTGTTGAAATCCCCATAAGCTGACACATGCCACCCCATGATGCAAATGGAATGTATTAGTCCCTGATGACCATCTTCTTAATAGCTTAGGAATGATCTCCTATGGTTGGTAAACATGGAACTATGAATCCCATGCTACATAATAATGTACTATCCACTTCAAATCTTCTTAAAATTCACTGCATGATGCATACACCCAGTAGGACCATGCCCACTCATTTGTGAAATTTATTCCCTGGCACAAATATCATCCCTTGTTCCATCAATTCGGCAGGTCCCCCAACCCCACCTTGATGATTATAATATATTACAGCATGGAGGCCTTATTATTCAGCTTCTCCCCATCAATTTTTGGGATTTGGTTGTAGAGACAGTCTCCTGTGATGGGTGCATGGTCCTTCTAGTTATGGAATGCATCAGCTCTATGCCACCGGTATTACCCCAATATTCTTCTGAACAAGTTTGTTGGATCATCCCTGCTCACTACTGAAATGATGAATTAATATCTCAGTAAATATCTATATAGATTTTTCCTCTTGAGTATAGGGTATTCTCTCCCAACCTTCATTATTATTTCCACTATCCTTTTGTTGTCTAAGGAACTTTGAACGCACTCCATGTCCATGATGTTGTCAACCATAGCTTCCCTCTAAATAGAATCAGTGTTAATTCTCTAAGTTTCCATTGTATTCAAGACATAAGTGTTTTATGAGTCTAGTTCATGAAGGTTATTCCAAAATAATATTCATGGATATCATCTCACGAAGCTCTAGGTCATAGGGATTGCTTCAAAGAGATTCAATTCATAGCATCGAATTCACTAAGAAACATCCATGGAGCTAGGGTCTAGAAGTTTGGTTCCTTAAAAAAGCATTCATGGATATTGTTTGCAGAGATAAAGAGATTCATGAAAAGAGATGAAAATATTTTCCTCTCATGAAGGTCTGCTTCCTTTGATCACACCTACTATTTGTAGGCATATGATTGGCCCTACTTCTTGATGGCCTTCACACCAGCAACCATCTTGAAAAAACATCATCAGTGAGAATCACAAATGATCTTCATGAAAGGGAGTGGATTTCCAATTTTTTAGTGATTCTCCCTCATAATTTGACCCTACTTCTCTCTATAAGATCCCATTTAGAGGGTGAATTTTTTGTAACTGAAATACATTCCATGAGAATTGTTAAAGAAGGTGTGGCTAGTTTTGGATAAAATCTAAGCTAAAATAGACTAAATCCCCTTTTAAGGGTCTTCTTCACGAAGACATGACTCTTCTCAAAAGGAAATATCTCATGAAGATCCCAGCAGATAATTTCCTTTCATGTGTGTGTGAATACATGACAAGGTTCCTCCTAGAGTCTAGCCAAACTTCATGGCCACAGAAATACAAGATGATGTATTTGTAAGTCTGAAAAATTTGGTCCCATTCATGAAGCTCGCAAATTCATCATTAACCACATCAAATATTCTCAAAAAGATTTGACTATAAATAAAACCATCATTCTAATATTTTGGGATGGTTACCAGATATTTCATCTTCTGAATAATTTTCAACTCATGAACCTCCTGAGCGTCATGAACCAGGCCAAAAAACTGATCATCTGAAGTACCTTCACTTCATGATACTCCTTTTGAAGTGTTATTCAAATCCTTCACCCTAGGTAAGGATTATTTTTCACAAATTACTACACCCTTCACAAAGGAATAAGGCCCTCAGAGGCTCTTAAGGATTCACAAAGCATTCATACTTCCAAAATAACTCCTCTCGCAAACCATGAAATCATCCTAAAGTATGGTCACACTGTTTCATGAATACTACTCCTTCACGAAGTGCCTGACCTCTAAAAAGCACATGAGATTTTCAAAGAACCTCTATTCCTAGACCTAATCTTTATGAAACCTCTCTATTGGGCCTCTCTATGTTGTATCTATTATATTAACACCTCTCTGTGAAGGTTGAGTGACCATAGCCCCAACACCAATCCAATATTAGTTCAACTGAACCTCGATTCCTAATGTGACTTGTTCTTCCCATTACTATGGCCCACTCCACTTCAAGTGCGGACAGAGACTACCTCTTACCTCTTTCTTATCACTATAGGTACACTAACCCCTTTCACATCTTAGAATAGGAACACTAATGTGGACCTTGTGATTGACCACTCCACTCTATCGTTTAACCCTAGCGTTTTGAAAACCATTCCCCCACATAGAGGTGCATGAGTGGTGTTCAAATAAGACCAAGGGGTGAGGAGTGAGTCACTTACATCTGATTTCCTTGATGTAAAACATCCTAGTTTTATATCCTAATCTTATGATGTTAAAATTCATAAACAATTCCTCATCATATGGTGTAAATCTCTATCATTACCCTATTCTAGAAGCACATTATGCTTCGTGTGTGGGTGTCATGGGATGACCTCTAACAGGATGTCTTATGTATCTATCACATGGAATGGGATCCTCCTTATATGGAATGAGATCCTCCCTACATATAATGATATCCTATTTTCATACAGATTCAATGCGTAAGCCCCATCCACTAGTCCTAGTAGCACCCCAACATCCATCCACCAGCATATAAAGGGGGTCATGTTATCTTCATATCCACTGAATGAGATCCTTTTTCCATACAGCTACAATGCGTAAGCCCCCCCCCCCAAATCTACCTCCATGGGGTATTCTGATCCATTAATTATTAATCTTTCTAGTGTTACCCCACATATATACCCCTTCTTTAACTTCCCCTGTGGGGTGTTTTGGTTAATCTCATATATCTCAATAAGATGTTAACTCATGCCCATATCCATATCAACCAGATGTTTTGATCCATATCTACATGACCTAGAACTTGTTATAACCCTAAAAACATACCTTATTCATAAGCATGGGATGACTAAGGTAAAATCCTTGGATGATGTGTTTATATTGCTTCAGCTACCTCACGCAAAACATGGGATTCCTGAGGTAAAAAATTATTGGAGGACTTACGCCCATGGAGTTCCTACCACGTAATCAACATGGGATTCCTTAGGTTTTAGGGCATTGATGTCTCCATGAGATTCCCTCCAAAGAGGAAGAATATAGGTGACCAATGAGCCCAGAGTCCATATATTCTAGCAATTCCCAATGTGACTACTCTCCAAACCGAACGTTGTTTCCTTGTCCAGATGAACACAGTATGTCAAGACATAAGCGGTGTAATTAACCAGCATCCAAAAATATATGGAACTAGGAATGAGTTCCATGAACATGACTTAACTCTATGAGGGAGACCCAGAGTAGGCAACAAGATCCAAGTATGAATCTGTGGAAGTAAGAACCAACACCCCATCAGCTCGTTTTGTTCAAGGAGTAGGCTCCTCCATTGAAAGTGATGAAAGTCACCCACCTTTTTAAATTAGGAATTCTGGGTAAAAAATCATCAAGAGTACACATGACCATGTTGTGGATGCGTGTGTGCACCCAAATGAAATCATTGGAACAATCACATCATGCAGACGATAATCCGTACATATGCACGAGTGATGTTTCCTCTTTTAGATTGATGTAATGGAAAAAAATTAAATAATAATTCACCTAGAATAAACTATAATAATGTTATAAATATGAAATATTTTTAATATTTCAATAATTATAACCATAAATATGAATAAGTGACAAAAAAACAGAGAGAATCTCTTCATGGAGGTGGTAGTCCACATATACACATGATCGATGATTTCTTTTCCCATATGATAGAAAGGTGGTGGATTGTGGTTTCTTCATAATCATAATAAAAATTAATTATATTTAATAAAATTAATTAATTATTTTATAATTAATACCATATATTTAAAGAACGTATAAGAAAAAATAAAATTTAAAGTATTCGGTTAAGAGTTATACCTCTTCATTAAGAAACATCCTTTGTCTTACCCCTATTTAAAGGTTGTTATTTTTTAATGAAAAAAATAAATAATAAGTGGTTAAAGAATCTATAATGGTTTTAGGGAAGGTCTTAGCTGAGATATAAGGATAAAAAAATTTGGATAAGGAAGAATATGTTGTGCAATTTTATAAATGAGGGAAAGGACCCACATGGAATTACTTAAAAAATTTAATATAATATATATAATAATCATTTAAATTAGAAAAAATGGCCATAATTTATAATTTAGATTCTGATAAGCTCAAAATATCTTCAATTAATAATATTTTCATAGGTTGAAGTTTCATTTTTAAATTTATAATTTGTTTTAACCCTTCTGTTAACCCTTTTTATCCTTTACTGTTGTAACGCATTTTTTCACCATTTAGGGTTATAAATTTACTTATAAGGTGAAAAGTAGATAAAAATGGTCCATGGATGAAATATTTGACCATATAAAACAAAAATTTGACTCTTCTAATATTTTCATGATTTATGAATCATTTAATAAAATATTAGTTAACATAGAATACCATTAAAGTCATTTTTGAGGATATACTTTTAATTTTACTTCAAAGATATCAAGAAAACAATTGAATGAAAAGATAAAAATATTTACTATAATTTATAATATATTATTACCTAAAAAAATTTTTTCATATCAAAATTCATCCATGAAAATTAACTATATTATTTCTAATATCATTTACCTTGATTTTTCTATATCCTACATATGCACTGTATCAGTGTTGTGCGATAATTTAAGGTAATTATATCATCACTAAAAATTAAAAAAAAATTATTATCATAAAATTAAATTATTTATATTTATAATAAATTTTTTCATTTGTTCATAACTTGTTTTTATCCCTATGAAAATACATAATAAAATTTAAAAGCAATAGAGTAAAATTTTGTGTTTATCCTTCTCTTAAATTAATATAAAGTTCATAATCAAAGAAAAAAGAAACCAATTTACTGGATTTTCAAAACATTATTGATCATGGACTAAGTAAAATCATAAAATAGGATAAAATCTTGTTTTATAGAGATTATTAATCCTTATACAAAATTTTTAACCCTGTTTTCCCTGTTTTTCCCTTACTAAGGTGACAAATAATCACCATGGTTACTATTCATAATGAAAAAAATAAAAGGTTTCTATTTACCCAATATAAACCTCTAAATTCATAATATGGAATCAATTTTTCAATATTAAATTTTTATATTTGGTAGAATCCATTTTAAAATAATCTTTCAAAAAACAATGAAACCCGTTTTTAGATAAATGTGTTTTTAAGCATAAAATGAAATTTATTCTTATATAATGCCTAGTAAAAACAATTATGTGAGTGTTAAAACATTTTATTGAATATTTAATATGTAAATTTAATTAAAATAATTAATCAATAGTGATTAATTTTATTTATTAATATAAAAACACATTGTTCATATGAAAATAGTTTTTTTTTCAAAAAAAAATCTCTTTTTTACTTTCAAATGAATTTATCAACTGATAACAAATGAATTAATTTTATACATGTGTAAAAAATAAATTTTCTAATTCATGTAGTAATATTCATACCCAAAAATCCAATGGATATATAATAAATATCACATTAAATAATAATATTTCAATAGTATATCTTGGTTTGTTTAAACTCAATGTTGTGTGTAAAGAAAGCTATAAAATAAATAATATTTATTAAACTGTAATTATATCATAAAATATTCAGGTGTCACATTCTACACCACTTGTAATAAATAAATTCTATAATTTATATCATGATGATACAAAAATATGAGGATATTTCTACCTCGTCGCATCTTTAGGTTCCCATGAGGCTTCTTAAAATTTGGGGTTCACCACAAAAACATTTACTAGGTGAGTAGTATTATTCTAAAACACTTTCTCTCTTAAATACAAAATTTTCATTGGGTATTCATAATAAAAGTTATCTTGCTCTAGTGGTATGACTTTTGAGTTCAGAACATGTGAAGTATTTGGTATATACTTCCTCAAGAGAGATATATGGAACAAATTGTGAACTTTAGAGAGATTCAGTGGAAAAACCAAGTGATAAGAAACTATACTTATTTGATCAAGAATTTCACAGGGAATAATATATATAGGGATTAGATTTACCTTACTTAAAAATCTCACAACCTTCTTCCAATGAGATATTGAAATTTCATGTGTGCTTGGATAGTTATGTGTAACAGACCTCGAGTTACCATTATTGGGATTGTTGTTATAGTTATAGTTTTATGGTTTAATTTTGATCTTAAGTATATTATTATGTTATGTATTATAGTATTTGGTATTATTCATGAATAATGACTAAGAATGTAGGATAACATGCCATGTATATATACACCTTGAGTGTTTCATGTTAGTTCTAAATTAAATGCCTTGATTTTCACTATTTGTTCAGGATAGATTTTTTTATCTGTTGAGAAATATATATGTGTTTTCTAAAATTGTGATATATCCATGATGGGATTGATTATTTAAACATGATAATTATTTTTTCATATTTATTACATTGAATAATGTTTAGGAATGGATAACTAGTCTAGAGGTTTGAGTAGTAGTAGTAGTAGTAGTAGTTCTATGTTTTTGTGTTACTGATAGCCTCTTAGGATAGGTTTTACATAGAAATTTCGTGTGTGTTCTTATGAATAGATTAGGCTATTTTTTATGTAAACTATTATAGTTTTTCTAAGAATATATTTTTATTTCATACAATACCTCTTAGATGTCATATTATGGGAACACCAAGATAAATGGGTCAAGATACTCCCATAATGGAGGAGGTCTTGATTATACCACTAGTGGTGCAGGAGAATAATTCATCACCAATTACAGTAGTACAAATAAAAGAGTCACTGCATCTAGGATTCTATTATATTATTCCTTTTCAAGGGGGAGGATTCTCAAATACTATGGTGGTCTATTATTGATACTTTTAACTCAAGTATTCTCCACCCTTCTAGAAATCATGTGTCCCTTGGGATACATAAGACTGGATATGAATCATCGAGAGTATATTTGACTAGGCAGAGACCTAATACGACTAAAAGGTTAAGATCGTGAGATTTATGCTTAAAAGTTTAGTTGTAAAATGGTGGTACATTATTCTCCAGGCTGGTAAATATGAATAGATAACATGTGTGACATTCAAATACATCTTGTTCAAGGAGTTCTTCCCTGGTGAACTGAAGTTGAACCGTTACTAGGATTTCATGGAGATTTAGTAGGGGTTTATTTTAGTGGTTATCTATTCATCATGTTTCATTGAGATGATTTTATTTTTCCCTCTTCCAAATAGGAATGAGGTTCATAAAATTAAGAAGTTTGACATCAGCCTTCATATAGGAAAAAACACTAGTTTATGATCTTTGACATGATGAAATATGTTACAATGCTTTTTAAGGATCTAAAAATAGAGCATGGAATCTAGAAAGAGATATTTAATGGTCTTCTTCCATCTATCAATGAATTTACTGGTGTTTTCTCCTTCACAATACCAAATTATTATTCTAGAAATAAGAAAACAAATTCTAATTATAGAATCATGGACATTGGTCGATGGGAAAAGAAGAATAGAGGTTCTTCAACTCCCTATTTGGGATATGACTCTTATAGGTGATATAAAAATGGCAATAAATGAAACTATATCATGTTTTATACTATTACATAAATACTTTTCAATAGTGTCTCACGACTAATCATATGAAGTGGTTCTGCTCCAAGGAATCATGGATTTGTAAAGAAAAATCAGGCCATGGTGTAGGTGTAAGTCCTTAATACCAGGTTCAAACCCCTCATACGGTGATGACTCAAGTGATTCATTCATATAAAGGACATGACCATGGAGTTAAAGAAAGTTCGAGAGTATGTAGTGGACCGGGTTCTAGCTAACTATGGAGAGGGACCATTGATCATTCGAGGCACGGTCATGATCACATATATACTTTCAACCACTCTTTTTGATATTTGTCTTCACATACATTTGTGTCTATGAAAATTATTGATGGTATTTAATTACTAGTCAATTTATCTTCAGATTTTGTTTCTCATGATACACCCATTGGGAAGAACATGGATCATCTTTAGAGATGTCAAAGATAACCCATGGTTTTTGTTTTATATGTACATATATGGGATTTCATGATCCTTTATGTAAATAGAATTGATGTGATCTTTGTCATGGACTATTTGACTAGTTATCAAATGCACATCGGCTACTATAGAAGAAGCATATTCATTTCAATTGTCACGGGTGAGAAGGTAGTTTTGACTAGTGAGTCAGATGTTGGAGTAGGTAGAGTAGAACTAGACTATTATAGCATAGGTGGACACCTTGGATCTTATTGTAGATAAATAAGTAGTATCTTACTTTTTTATAGTGGTGTTCCTGTATCAATATGTCTTTCTAGATGAATTTTTAGGTTTCCCTCCTAATAGGGGAATTGATTTTGAGATCAAACTTGTTCTAGGGGAGTATCCTATATCTATAACCCCGTATAATTTGGAATTGACTGAGTTTAAGTAAAACAAAAAATTACTTAAGTATTTTGTGGTGAAATGTTTCATAAGATAGAGCACATATCCATGGGCTGCTCCAATGTTGTTAAAAAATAAGGCAAATGGAAGTATTTTATTGTGTGTATACTTTAGGAAGCCGAACCAGAATGCCAAAATAAATCATAACCAGTTTCCATGTATCGATGTATTTTTTGAATAGTTACATGGATCCTAGTGGTTCTCTCAGATTGACTTATGGTAAGGCTACCACTATCTTTAGGTCACTGAGGAGGATATTTTGGTGATAGTGTTCAACAAAAGATATGAACATTATGTGTATCTATTCAAAACTTTTTGGATAAAAATGGGCTATAAATATACATAAATCCCATGAAAATGATCTTAAATATATATATGTATATATATATTTACTCTTTCATTGTGGTATTTTTATGGTATCCTTATATACTCATGAACCTAACAAATACACACAAAGTACCTTGAGATTATATCGATTTCACAACGAATACATAGGATCTATTTCAAACTTCCTAAGTATCACCTTTTGATTGAGGACGTTTGAATCATTAATCATGTAATATATTAGCGGGTAATTTCAGTTGAATCAAAGTAGTTTGATCCAATGATGTGTTGGGAATGTCCTAGGAATGTGTTTGAGATCAGCAGCTTCCATGGTTTAGTGAGGTACTACATGTGGTTCATACAAGACTTATCCTGTTTGGAAGTACATGTGATTGGGATTACCAAGAAATTTGTGATGTTCAGGTGGATAAATAATCATAAAGGTGTGTTCTTGGAGTTAAAGGGGAGGTTGGTGACAACCCTACTTTTGACATTACCATAGCCTAGTATTGGGTAAGAAGTTTACTATAATGCCTCCTGAGTTCGTGTCGGAGTTGCACGGATGTAGAGAAATCTGGTAGTTTATTATGGGTCACATCATCTATAACCCTATGAGTGAAATTACCCAACACATAGATTATAATTGGAAGTTTAATTGCATACTTTGAAGTATTTGTGACATTATCTCTTAATTGAAATGTTTTTTGTTTATATAGACTACAAGATCCTCTGATATATCATTGTTCATTGGGATCTGAACTTGAGGTATAGGCGGTGGGTAGAGTATATATGAAAATTTGATTCAACGGTGACCTATGATATAGGGGAATATAATGTTGTTTCATATCCTCTTAGTAGGAAAATGTTGGAGATGTAGGAACTTGGGGAGTGTCCATCAAAGGAGTAATGAAATCTGAAGAGTTTGATGGTTGAGTGGATTGTGGATGCATAATAGGATCATGGTGTTAGGATGTGTTCACCATTACAGATCAAATATAATTTATTGGACCATGTGAAATAGTTAAAGTAGTAAGACCCTAGGTGTGGGATGATACAATAATGTTTGGAGAGGGATTGTTATATTCTAAGATGGCCCTTAGATGATGATAATGTGATCTATATCCACCGAGGAGTAATTATGCTAGATTCCTTGAGGGGGGGATGATGATATACTCACATGATTCGAAATGGGTCATGCATCTAGAGTTGATGAAGATTTAAAAGAACATACAACATCAGTTTTAGTGTCTTGATATAGAGAGAGAAAATTCTAGGTTTGTCTCATTATGTCATACCATCTTTAGAGTGACGATCAAGCATCAGTGTCCAGCTCATTTGCTTTACCCACATCAAGTGTCTATAAAGAATTTGGATGATGTGATTATGGACTTTGTAATGTGGTTACACAAGACCTTTGGGATTCATGATGCATTTGTGTGATAGTATATCTACCTCGTAAATTATCCCATTTCTTATTGATTTGTGAGAATCACTTTATTGATGAGATGGGTATGATTTTGGTCTAAAAGATTTTTTGACTACATGGAGTTCCTTCCAATATAATTTTGGATAGGGATACACATTTTACATTATGGGTTTTTCAAGAATTATAGAGGTAATTTAGCAATCTGTTGAATCTAAGTGTGGTGTATCATCCATAGATCGATGGATAGTCAAAGAGGATGATTCAGAAAATTGAGGATATGCTTCAACTATACATCCTAAATTTTTCTGAAACATGGCCTGAGAACCAAGACTTGGTGGAGTTCATGTACAGTAATAGTTTCTATGATTCTATTTAGGTGGAACCTTTTAAGGATATTTATGGATGGTTGTTCCACTCACCACTATGTTGAAATGAGGTCGGTGAGGTAGAAATTGTTGGGATAAGTATGGTATAGAAGACCTCTGAGAGGGTTTAGTTGATTAGGAAGAAGCTATTTACCACCCATAGTATGTAACACCCCAAGTTTCCACGGTACACTTCTCTTTAAATAATACAATAGCGTTTGTGTACACAACTTCGAGTTCTAACACACCACAACCAATCAAACTAGCCGTTATGAATAGTAATACCCACTTTTTGAAATTTTATAAATTTTACCTTTCAAAATGGAATTCAGTTTTGGATTCGTCATATCGAAATTAGATTAGGGTGAATTTTTATCATCTTTCTGAAAACTTTCAATTTTTTATGAACAGTGAAAAACACTAAGTTATAGTTTAAAACTGAATTTTTATTTAAATAATTAATTATTTTATATAAATTTATTTTAGGTAAAAATAGATACATAATACCTGTATATGTTTAACGTAATTCATTGGAGTCATTTTGTAATAATATTATATATATAAAATGTTGTTGAACTTTTCACTGTCTTTTACCCACCTCCTAGGAGCATTTGCAAATTTACATAAAACATAATTTTACCACTTCTGTGAGTTGAATTTAAGAAATCTGAGAGACACGATGCATATTAGTAAGTAAAATGTGGTTCAATAAGATGAAAATAATTTTTGGTGAATATTTACTTTTTACTTTTATTTACCATGCTTAAAAGTAAATCGGGTAATTAAGAGTAAATATTATATTATTATTACCCTAACACATGTACTAATTCTATTGGATAAGTAAAACTTCGACCCAAAAAAACATTAGGAATAAAATATGAACCTATTTGGTCCACTTCGATTAGATTAGGACATTTATCATTATTTTATTTAAAGAAGAGTTAAAAAGTTAAATTCAAAGTTTAATAACTAAACCATTTTTAATATAGGGTTACACATAAGCTAATTTAGACTATAAATATTCATTATAAAGCTTAAAATACTTCCTACATAATGGTATTTTATTTATAATTTTTAGATATTAAATAAATAAATTTAATTATGACACAATGATGATGCAGTAATTACATAATTAATGAAATATTAAAATAATTGATATTATAAATATCCAAATAAAAGTAATTTGAGACTTATTTTGAATTAAACTAATTTTCTAGGTTAATATGACATTTTAGGGTTGGTTTGATGAATTTTTTTTGAAGTAATAATGTTGTTATGAATTTATAAAAAACAAAATACCAAATAGTGTCAAAATGGACAAAAAAGAGTTTTTAAAACAAATATTATATTATTAATTGATATTCTATTCATAAAAATCTAAAGTTAGTCTAAAATACTTATATAATGATATTTGTATCATTAATGAACCACTTGGGGTTCTCTTAGAAGTTTATAGTAAGTTTATTGACCATATAATATAACAATATAAAGAGACATGGTAATTGTCAAACTATTTAACTAAGAGTTAAATATAAATAATAAGGTTAATATAGTGACCCAAAACTATCTAAAACCTATTGGTTGAGAGTTTTTCGACCCATACCTACCTTTTCATTTCAATAATTTATTTTTGAGCCATTAAAAACGGAAAATTATTTTATTATAAAATAATATTTCTTTCTTTTCCTAAGGTGCCCCTCACCCCTCTTATAAAAGGGAACTTCCCATTATCTATAATTCACACCTTCAAAGCCATTTGGCTTGACCAACCCCTACCCATGTACCCTCTCAACTGTACTCCCTTAATACTAAAAGCCTTACTTTAGTTAGAAATCCATCCTATGGAGCTATATTGATCAAATCAAAAGGAAGAACCCGAAGAAGAGGTAAATATCTCACCACCTCTTTCATGTTTTTTCTTCTTCCACTTCCACTTTCTTTGTTGTTTCCATTATAAAATAATAACTCTAGTATATTATATATAATTTGACGTTTTTATAAATATGGTACAACCAGATTAATTATTCTATCCATCCTTTGAATTACATGTCACCATACGTGCGTATGTATGGCTTACCATCTCCACGTCGTGGTGTAATTGTTATCCAATATATTATTATTTTTATGGGTATAATAATGATGTGTAATTTATTTAATTAATAAATATAACATGATAATGATTCTTTATATATGATATAACATCCACTTATATATTATTTTAATATCAAAAGAATGATATTATCGCTCGTGCGTACGTACGGATTACAGTCTCTATGAACGCGATGAGATTCATTCCCCATCATATCCATTCAAGATTAATTTTAATTAGATAATTATAAATAATTTTTAAAGACCTAATATCATTCTTAATATGAATTAGATACTTCCTATCCATAACAAAAATTACTTACATAACAAATCGTATAAAGGAAAATGAATCAGTTAACACCTGAAACGACGATAATACTAAGATATTATTAACAAAGTAATGTTGAAATATCATATATGATATAATATTAATGTATATGAATATTGTATAATTTAATAAAAATTATTTCACCATTATAATATATTTTAACCTACCCTCATCCAAGGAAAAGTACAAGGTAAGGGTTAATTATACAATCTCTTTATTATCTGAGGTTGTTTATACATAATTATATATTGGGACCTCTTTATCATCCACATCCATGTTTCTTAAAAATATATTTCAAAAAAAATTTAATATTTACTAGAAAATGGTTTGAAGTAATTTATACCATTATTTGACCTTATATGTTCTGAAAAAAAAATATTTCCGTCATTTTCCAAACAAGGTACTTTATGACCTTTTCGAAAAAATTAAGGTAAGAATGTTTTTAGAACTTATATGGTGGGTACAACTATTTTCTGCCATTATAACATCATCAATGCTTCCCTTAAAATTTTATAAGAATATTTCAAAAATAAATTTTTTCTTTTATAATTATATTAATTTTAAATGATTTCAAAATAGATATAGATATTTCTCTAAAAAAGGTTTTGATTTTATTTATGTCAATATCCTTTGATGGATTTTAAGATTATTTGAAGTTTATTTATTATAATACAAAACTTCCATATTGTATTGAAGGTTTTGTGATATGTTTTATTATGGATGTGTTATTTTAACACCATTCATGGTTTATGGATAAATTATTGAAATTTCATATGCTAGTTCTAATATGAATGTTTATGTTATGTTTAAACTTTTTCATATAAGGAATGCATTGGACTTAGTATGTGATGGGTGGAGCCCGCTATAGCTCCTCGATGCATCAGTAGGTCTCATGAGACAATCTAGTGTCTTGGTACAAGGCCTTGACAAAATATTATTTGTATTCTTGGCACAAGGCCTTGACTATGTGGTTATGAAAGCCTGGAATTATGCATTCCATCATTATAAAAGTTGCTATTGATATTGGATGTGATTATTGGACTAGTAGAATATACATGTGAGTAAGTAAATGGAATTATTTGGATTTATATATTTTATATTATAATGAATTTTATGTTGAAAAGGATTTTTTTTAGTTATATACATTGCCTTAAATGTTTATTCTTATTTATGAAAGTTTCTGCTATATTTTTATCCTTACTGAGCATCTAAACTCACCCCTTTCTATGTTTTATTTTTTCCCAGATGCAATGAAGTATATTATGACTGACCTGTAGGGATAGATTATGAGATCTCAGTGTTGTCTAAAGAAATAATGTTGTTTTAGTTTTCTATTTTATGATGTAGTGTAAACCTTATTAATGTATCTAGTACATCCAAGGCTACTAAACTAATCGGTCTTTCGAGACTTGATCTTTTGTGATCATGCCAATGATACGTAATAATGCACTGACTCTGGGATTCTGGGGTCAGGATGTTGCAGTTGGTATCAGAGGAAGTTTAGTACAAACCTTGGAAACTAGATTTAGATAAACTCTGATTAGAGCACATAGCCCTAAGATATACTTTAAGGATTAGTATAGAAGAACTTCCTAGGATTTTGGTATTGTAGATATTTTGGGAGTTTTACAATCAATACATCCTTGTCTAAATATTAGCAGGTAGAGGTAGCTCTGGTATAAATGTACATAGGGGTAAAACCCAAAAACTCCTCTTTGAGCAAGACTCGAACAGGAACGGGTACACGACAATGGGCCTTGCTGCACTCTTGGTTACGACACTCACGGGGGATATGCTTAGGATAATTCTCATTTTCTTTACAAACCATTATGAGTGTTTATGAGTATATAATTGCTAAAATATTTTTTTTATGATTATGGATTATATCCCTAAACTATTCAATTTATGTTATGTGTTTCACATGTTTGGAATCATGTATTTCGATTCATAAACTAATATAGTTTATGACATTGTTTAGAAATGGAACCTAGTAGAAGGAATGGAAACTGTATCAATGCATGCACAGTGATTTCCTTCCTACTCAAGACAATTATAGTGGAGCTGGTGATGCAACCTGGGCTGATAAGCTAATCACCATACTGGGACAACTCACTTTGGTTATGAATAATAACCTTACCCGTATGGAGCACCCTAATCCGCAGCATGGAGGATCAATGTTAGATTGATTCATGAGACAACAACCACCAACATTCAGTAGGGGTAAAAATACACTAGTAGCTGAGTAATGGATAAATTCCTTAGAGAAAATATTCCACCCCTTGGGGAGTGGCGAAAGGGAAAAAATTTTCATGGTAGTTTACCACCTCACTGGAGATGCTGATCAATGGTGGTAATTGGTTCAAAACACAAAGGAAGATTAAGAAGTATCAAATATAGAATAGAGGGAGTTTAGAGAGCTTTTTTTAGAAAAATACTTTCCTTGTGACCATTGAGCAGATATAGAAAGGCAATTTCTAAGTCTGAGGCAAAAGAATCAAGAGAATGTCACAAAGTATGAAGCTAACTTTAAAAGGTTAGCGAGGAATGCTGCAGATTATATACATAACCCAAGAAGTAAGATTAACCAATTCTTTGTTGGGTTAAAACCATTTCTCCGTCGAGCATTATTCTCACAATCCTTCTCATCGTACGAAGATATTGTCTCATGTGCTATCAAAACAGAAAAAAGAATTCTCTAAGTATTACAACTTTAAATTAAACCAAGAGAAGAAGAGATCTGTTGAACACTCTGGAAATGGAAATAAGGGGAATAAGGGAAAAGTTTGAATATCCATCTTGTAGTAAATGTGGGAAGAAACACCCTGATACTTTCCTAAATGTAATGGGATTTTGTTACAAGTGTGGTGAAAAGGCCACCAAGCTTATGATTGCAAGGGGAAGAAAAATACTGTTGATTTTGAATGCTAAAATTATAGAGAAAGGGGGAATTATGTAAATGAATGTCTTAAATGTCAGGGGAACTTAACTCAGAAAATTACAAGGGATCAAGGCCAAGCTTATATTATCACTACTATTGAGGTTGAATCTTCAAAAGACGTAGTGGTAGGTAATTTAATGGTTTCCTCAAGTTTAACCGATGCTTTATTTGATTCTAGATCATCACATTGTATCATATATTCCCAATTTTCTAATAAAATTAGATATTTCTAATTTGATATAACAAGGGAGTTGTTAGTCAAAACTCCTAAGGGAGGTATCATTTCAACAATGTTTTGTGAATCAGTCCCCATTAGGGAATATAAATGTTCTTTATCTACTGATCCCATTGTCATACCCATTATTGAATTTGATATAATCCTCAGTATGGATTGTCTTTTGGACCATGATGCAGAAATTTATTATAAGAAGATGGAGGTTACTATTTTTGATGACGATGATAAAGAACACCTTATCTTTATAGCAGAATCATCACTACCTAATTCTTATCTAGATGCACCCCCAGTAGCTCAACTAAATTAAATTATTAGGGAGGAATAGAATGAAATAACTATGGGTGAGGAAAGAAATGTTCCAATAGAATATGTACCTATTGTGAAATAATATGTTGATGTGTTTTTAGAATATTTACATGGACATCCTCCAGAATGAGAAATTGAGTTTTCCATTGATTTAATTCCTGGATCAAGGCCCATATTGAAGACCCCTTATAGATTGGTCACTATGGAATTATTGGAACTAAAGAATCTACTAGAAGAATTGAATAATAAAGGATTTATTCACCCTTGTGATTCTCCATGGGGAGCCCCTATCCTTTTTGTTAAGAAGAAAGATGGATCTATGTGGTTGTGCATTGACTATAGAGAGATAACGCTATAACAATTAAGAACAAGTATCTCCTACCTCTCATTGATGATATATTTGACCAACTTCATGGATCTCAATACTTTTCAAAGATTTAACTTTGATCTAAATATCATCAGTTGTGTGTGAATAAGGAAGACATTCTGAAAACGGCATTTTGAACAAGATATGAGCATTACGAGTTTACAGTAATGCCTTTTTGAATGACTAATGCACCCTCTGTTTTCATGGATCTAATGAATAGAGTTTTCAAGGAATATCTTGATCAATTTTTAGTGGTATTTGTTGATGATATCTTGGTATACTCCAAAAGCTATTAAGATCATGAAAATCACTTGCGCGTTATCTTGAAGACTCTTAGAAGACACGAATTATATGGGATGTTTAGCAAGTGTGAATTCTGGCTTCAGGATATATCTTTTCTTGTCCATATTGTCTCTAAGGATGGAATCTTTTTTTATCATTCTAAGACCAAGGAAATAAAATAATGGCAGCCACCAATGAGTATAACTGAGGTATGTAGTTTTATTGGTTTAATAGGTTTTTATCGGCATTTCATCCAGAATTTTTTCCAACTAGATAACCCATTAACCATGCACGCACGTAAAGGGGTTATATTTGTTTTGAAAAAAGAGTGTGAAGAATTTTTTGAAGAACATAAGAGAAGATTATTCAATGATCCTATATTGACTCTATCATCGGGGAATGATGGGTTTTTTATTTATAGTGATGCATCAATGAAATGACTTGGTTGTGTCCTTATGTAGAATGATAGGGTTATTTCCTATGCATCACGACAACTAAAAATTCAAGAGAAAAACTATCCTACTCATGATCTTGAGTTATAAGTTTTAATCTTTTCTTTGAAGATATGGAGACATTATCTCTATGGTGAAAATGTGAGATATATACAGATCAAAAGATTTTGAAGTATATTTTCTCACAGAAAGAACTCAACATGAGGCAAAGGAGATGGATTGAACTAATCAAAGATTATGATTGTAAGATACACTACCACCCAAGGAAGGAAAATAAGTTGTAAGATGCTTTGAGCAGAAAATATCATGGAGTTTTGCACAAGATGAGAGTTGAAAGGGATCATATTCTAATGGATCTAGTAAAGATGGATATGGGAATAACCACGGAAGTTGGATCATCAATATGTTTTCAAATGGTTTCCAAACCATCTTTACTATAAGGGATAAAGAGTTCTCAAACCGGTGATGAAGAGTTTCAAAAGAAGATTAAAGCTATGAATAATGAGAGACTGAGTGACTTCATATATGAAGATGGAATTTTAAAATTTTGGAAGAGACATTGTGTTCCTGATATACTTGATCTAAAAATGGAATTTTGGGATGATGCTCATAGTTCCAGTTTCTCTATACACCCCGGGAGCACCAAAATGTATAGAGATTTTATGGACCATTTTTTGTGGGACAACATGAAAAGGGAGATTGCTGATTTTGTGTCAAGATGTATGGTTTTTCAACAAGTGAATGCTGGATGGAAATAGCCTTGAAGAGTCATGCAACCTCTTCCCATACCTGAATAGAAATGGGATGATATCACTATGGACTTTTTCATGGGACTACCAAAGACTCCTAGAAGGAACAATGTAATATGGGTCATTATTGATCGTCTTACCAAGTCACCACATTTTCTTTCTATAAGAGAAGATTTATCACTTGAACGATTAACAAGACTATATATTAATGAAGTTTTAAGAAATCATGAAGTACCACTATCGATTTTTTCTGATCATGATCTCCATTTTACATTAAGATTATGGAAAAGTCTTCAGAAATCCCTAGATAGTAAACTTAGTTTGAGCACTGCCTACCACCCTCAAACTGATGGAAAATCAGAACGGACTATACAAACCTTAGAAGACATGTTGAGATCTTCCTCACTTGACTTTCAAGGTATGTGGGATCAATATTTACCTCTGGTTGACTTTTCCTATAACAATAGATTTCATTCAAGTATTTAGATGGAAGCATATGAAGCGTTATACAGAAAGAGATGTCGCACACCAACTTGTTGGGATGATGTTGGTGAAAGAAAACTCGTAGGCCCAGAAATTGTGGAGGAAATGATGGAAAAAGTGAGGGTAATCCAAACCCACATCAATGCAGCTCAAATTAGGCAAAAGTGTTATGCCAATAATCGATGGAAGGATTTGTAATTTCATGTAGGAGATCATGTTTTCTTGAAGGTATCTCCATGGAAGGGTGTTATATGTTTTGGTAAGAAGTGAAAATTGAGTCCCAGGTACATCAGACCTTTCGAAATTCTAGAATGAATTGGGGTTGTAGCTTACCATTTGGAAATGCCACCAAGTCTCTCCAAAGTTCACGATGTGTTCCACGTATCACAATTGAGAAAATACATGCCTGACCCAACACATGTACTCACCTATGAGGAATTAGAACTGGAACCTGATCTGTCTTATTGCAAAGAGTTTGTCAAGGTTCTTGATACAAGAGAACAAGTACTGAGAAACCGGACGACTCATCTTGTAAAAGTTCTATGGAGAAACCATAAGATGGAAGAGGCAATGTGGTTACTCGAGGAACTTATGATAAAAAACCATCCGATTTTTTTACACAGTAATACTCTAGAAATTTCAAGGACGAAATTATTTGAATGAGGGGAGAGTGTAACACCCCAAACTTCCACGGTACGCTTCTCTTTGAATAATACAATAGCATGTGTGGTACGCAACTTCGAGTTCTAACACACCACAACCAATCAAACTAGATGTTATTAATAGTAATACCCACTTTTTGGAATTTTATAAATTTTATCTTTAAAAATGGACTTCATTTTTGGATTCGGAATATCGAAATTATCTTAAGGTAAATTTTTGGTATTTTCTGAAAACATTCAATTTTTGATGAATAGTGAAAAACACTGAGTTATAGTATAAAACCAAATTTTTATTTAAATAATTAATAATTTTATTTAAATTTATTTTAGGTCAAAATAGATACATAATACATGTATATGTTTAATTCAATTCATTGGAGTCATTTTCTAATAATATTAGATATATAAAATTTTATTGAACTTTTCACCGTCTTTTACCCACCTCCTAGGAGCATTTTCAAATTTACATAAAACATAATTTTACCACTTCTGGGAGTTTAATTTCAAAAATTCAAGATACACAGTTGATATCAGTAAGTAAAATTTGGTTCAATAAGATGAAAATAATTTTTGGTGAATAGTAACGTTTTTACTTTTATTTACCACGATTAAAAGTAAATAGTGTAATTAAGGGTAAAAATGATATTATTATTACCCTAACACATTTCCTAATTCTATTGGATAAGTATAATTCGACCAAAAACAACCTTGGGAATTAAATATGAACCTATTTGGTTCACTTGGATTAGATTAGGATATTTATTATTATTTTATTTAAAGAAGTGTTAAAAGAGTTAATTTCAAAGTTTAATAACTAAACCATTTCTAATATAGGGTTACACATAAGATAAATTCGACTATAAATATTTATTAGAAATATAAAACGATTTCCTACATAATGGTATTTTATTTATAATTTTTAGACATTAAATAATTAAATTTATTTGTGGCACAATGATGATGTTGTAATTACCTAATTAAGGAAATATTAAAAGAATAGATATTATAAATATCCAAATAAATGTAGTTTGAGAGTTTTTATGAATTCCACTAATTTTGTATGTTAATATGACATTTTAGGGTTGGTAAAATAATTTTTTTTTGAAGTAATAATTCTATTATGAATTTAGAAAAAACAAAATACCAAATAGTGTCAAAACTGACATAAAAGGGTTTTTAAGACAAATATTATATTATTAATTGATATTCTATTCCTAAACATCTAAGGTTCAAACAAAGGACTTATATAATAATAGGTGTATCATTAATAAACTACTTAGGGTTCTCTTATAATTTTATAGTATGTTTATTAACCATATAATATAAAAATACAAAGAGACATGGTAAATGTCAAATTATTTTACTAAGAGTTAAATCTAAAATATATGGTTAATAGAGTAACACAAACGTATCTAAACCTATTAGTTCAGAGGTTTTAGACCCATCCCCACCTTATCCTTTGAATAATTTATTTTGGATCCATTATAAAATGAAAATTATTTTATTATAAAATAATATTTATTGCTTTTCATAAGGTGCCCCTCACCCCTCTTATAAAAGAGCACTTCCCCTTTTCTCTAACTCACTTCTTCAAATCCATTTGGATCAGACAAACCCTGCCCAAATACCCTTTCAACTGTCCTACCTTAATCCTAGAATCCTTCCTTTAGTCAGAAACCCAACCTGAGGATCCCTTTTGATCAAATCAAAAAGAATAACCCGAAGAAGAGGTAAATATCTCACCACCTCTTTCATGTTTTTTCTTCTTCCACTTCCTCTTCCTTTGTTGTTTCCATTATAAAATAATAAATCCAGTATCTTCTATATAATGTGATGTTATTATAAATATTTTAAAACCATATTCATTATTCTATCCATCCTTTGAATGACATGTTTCTATACGTGCATACGTACGGCTTATCGTCTCCAAGTCGTGGTGTAATTGTTATCCAATATATTATTATTTTGATGGGTATAATAATGATGTGTAATTGATGTAAATAATAAATATAACTTTATAATGATTCTTTATATATGATATAATATCCAATTATATATTATTTTAATATCAAGATAATGATATTGTCGCTCGAGCGTACGTACGGATTACCGTCTCCACGAACGCAATGAGATTCATTCCCCATCGTATCAATTCAAGAATAATTTTTATTAGATGATTAAAAATAATTTTTAAAGGCTTAATATAATTCTGAATATGAATAATATACATCCTATCAATAATAAACATTACTTATGTAACAAATCATATAAAGGAAAACGAATCAGTTAACACCTGAAACGATGATAATACTAAGATATTATTAACAAATCAATGTTATGAGATCATATATGATATCATATTAATGTATATGATTATTGTATAATTTTATAACAATTATTTAACCATTATAAAATAGTTTAACCTACCCTCAACCAAGGAAAATTACAAGGTAAGGGTTAATTTTACAATCTCTTTATTATCTGTGGTTGTTTATACATAGTTATCTACTGGGACCTCTTTATCATCCACATCTATGTTTCTTAAAAATGTATTTCAAAACATTTTTACTATTTACTAGACAATGTGTTAAAGTCATTTATACCCTTATTTGACCTTATATGTTCTGAAATGAATCTTTCTGTCATTTTCTAAACAAGGTACTTTATGATCTTTTCGACAAAATTAAGGTAAGAATGTTTTTTTAACTTATACGACAGGTGTGGCTATTTTCTACCTTTATAACATCATCAAAGCTTCCCTTAAATTCTTATAATAACATTTCTAAAATAAATGTTTAATTTTATAATTATATGAATTTAAAATGATTTCAAAATAGATAGAGATATTTCTATAGAAAAATGGTTTGATTTCATCTATGTCAACATCCTTTGATGGATTTTTATCTTATTTGATGTTGATTTATTTTGATACAAAACATCCATATTGTATTGAAGGTTTTGTGATATTTTTATTATGGATGTGTTATTTTTACACCATTCATGGTTTATGGATAAAGTATTGACATTTTTTATGCTATTTTTAATATGAATGTTTATGTTATGTTTAAACCTTTTCATATGAGGAATGCATTGGACTTAGTATGTGACAGGTGGAGCCCACTATAGCTCCTCGACACATCGGTAGGTCTAATGAGACAAACTAGTGTCTTGGAACAAGGAGTTGACAAAATTTTATATGTAGTCTTGGCATAAGGCCTTAACTATGTGCTTATAAAATTCTGGCATTATGCATTCCATCATTATGAATGTGGCTATTGATATTGCATGTGATTATTCGACTAGTAGAATATACATGTGAGTAAGTAAATGTCATTATTTTGATTTATATTTTATATATTATGATGATGTTTATGTTAAAAAGTCTTTTGTTTTAGTTCTATACATTGCCTTAAATGTTTATGTTTATTTATGAATGTTTCATCTATATTGTTATCCTTACTAAGAATCTGAGCTCACCCCTTTCTATGTTTTATTTTTTCCATGATACGAAGAAGTATATTATTACTAACCGGAAGGGATAGTCTCTGGAGTATTAGTGTTGTCTATGGAAACAATGTTGTTTTAGTTTTCTATTTTATGATGTAATTTAAACCTTATGAATGTATCTAGTACTTCCAAGGCTACAAAACTAATTGGTATTTCGCGACATGATCTTTTGTGATCAGGCCAATGATACGTAATAATGCACCGACTCTGGGCTTTTGGGGTCGGGGAATTACATATTTGGTAGTGATTATGTTATAACCATGGTATACAATATTTTTACTACTTTTTTTCTACTAGACTTTATTATAGGTGTCACCTCATCTGGGTCATCATTGTTTTTGGAAGAAAAAGAAATTGGTTTCATGGTTTATGGGACTGTTGAAGATTGATGAACATATGAGAGAAGTGGATTACTAACGGGTACTTAAACTAAGTCATTAATTCATGCATTATATGCTCCACATTTATCATATTTAGAGCTACATTATCAATCTTGTATATGTGATTGACTATGAGGCCATTTAGTTCGAACCAGATACATATTTTATAGAGTGCACAATATAGATTATAAACCGATTAAAGAAGGTGTTATGGGGGAAAATGGTGCCTCTTGTTTGTTTCTTGTGGAATTATGGATGTATTCAAAAGGATAAATGGGATTTATTGTTTTATGTTAGATCTTATTGGATTTATTTAGTTGATTATGGCCTCCATAGATGCTTCTTGAGGATAATAATTCTTTATAGGGTGAGAATGTAAAGCCTCGTGATTTTTTCCCGATTTTGTTTAGCCTTATTTATATCCTTTTATATATGTTTTAGTTCATCAATTATTGGGTGAATCTTGTGTATATTTTTAGTTGTTTAAAATTGGTTTTTGGAGGTTTTTGGTCCAAAAATCACAATATCATGGCTATTGTTTTGTTCGTGGTAGTCCAAATGTGATCTTCTGTGAAACTAAAAAAAGGGGAAACAATTGGGTTGGGCATGGTTATAGGCATGACACACTGTAGGTTATACTATTTTCCATGGATTGGATGACCTCACCATTTTTTTGAGGTCTTTGTGATTTAAAATCCCTTATATTAGGGAGACATGCCATAGGGGCTCACTATTTCACTCTGGGTGTTCAATAACACCATAGTTGTGGTGAGGTCATGGGGGAATTGATTATGATAGTCGAGTGGATTTTGAAATGGATAAAACCATATAATTTCTTCTTCGAGATTGTCTCTATTAAATTAAGTATCCATTCATTCATTGTAATGGGTCATTAATACATTATTAATTGAATTAAATTACTTATTAATTAATTAAAACACATTTTCTTGTTGATTCCTTTAATTTAGACGAGTTCCTGATGCTCCTTGGATGAACCTGGGAAATAATAGTTGATGGATGTTATTAAAATAATTAAACCCTGGAATATTAAGTTCATTATTGCTTGTTTATATTCATTGGATCCATAAAACTCTTATCTTATCATGATCCAAGAATGATGGGATTTCTCCTTCCTCAACTAGAATTGAAGACTGTTGTTTTTTATTCTCGATGTTCGTTATGTGATTGTTCTACCCCTTGTCTTGTTCCTTATTGAGTTTCATTATAAAATCATATCATGGTGGATTGGAATAATTCTAGGAAATATTTTAATGAGATATTTTTCAATTTATCATGTGAACGTGGTTTGAGTGATGAAACTCTTAGAGAAACATGACATTGATGATGATAAGCAAGAGGTAGAAAGTTCTTTACCATGTATAGGTCGTGTGTATGATTTTTAACATGATATGTTGTTTTGTCGTTATATGATTTAGATCATGTTGTATGTTTTATCACATCTATGTGTGACTTTGTTTCTTGTGATTCCATGTTTGATGTTTCATCACATGTTTTTTGTGTGTATTTCCCGTGAGACCATGCTTGAGTTTGATCGCATGGGTGTGCATGTGTAGCCCTTGAGATATATCATTGATGTTTTTCACATGTGGATTTGTGATAGTTATATATCATTATTATAAAGATGTCATGTTGGATATTTCATCCTATATCCATGTATTTCCTATGATATTCCTTTATGTTCTATAGTTGAGCATACTGGTTGAGCCATATAGACTATCCCTCCCAAGGGGGATGTCTCAAGCATTTAATCAGCATGTACATGGGTTATCCATTCAAGGGGGGGTGTCAGACATGTTTTTAGGCTATCCCATTGAGGGGGTGGATATTTTATATCGGGGTTTGAAATTAATTCCATCATGGATCTAGAGCAGTTATGGAAGGGGGTTGTGGTGGCTTGGTTAGTGCATGACCACTCGGTACATTATTGAATGTTGTTGCTTGTGAATTTATTTATTTTCTTGACATACACTCTTATTCATGTGAACCTATGTTAAGGATGCATTGGGTGTGACCTACTAGGTTTACACTCACACCATGCACATGAATCTTGATACATATGTAGACTTTGTAACTAGGGATATAGGTAAGAGAAAATCCTCAGTGACAAAGAGCTCAGAGACATAGCATGGTAATCGAAGGTGGTACTAGGGTGGACTTTAGAGTGATTCCTTGATGTTTATTTACATTCCAATATTTCTAATATTTTATTTCACCATCCATTTTATATTCCTTGATTTATTTTTGGTATTATTTGAGATACATTCAATTCCATATACTTTATCATTGTTTATTTATTCTACTGCAATATTATTATGCTTGCCTTTGTTGATACTATGTGTATAGACTCTGCACTAATGGTACATGGTCCAATACTACTAGTCATAAAAATCATTCATATGAGGATTTGTATCATGATAATATATGGAACTATGGATTTAACCTGGTGATTCGAGCTAGGGAATTATATATGATGGTGATAAAAACAAGTTATTGGAGGCTTTGAGTGTTGTAGAAGCACAAAAAATGGCATATACAATACAAATTTATTCATAATTAAGGATTAATCCAAGATGTAAATAAAAAATAATTTCATGTACAATGTAATTCAATTAAATATTAATTTACATGAGAACATAGAAACCAAATATAGGATCATCACATAATAATTTATTTTTAATTTGAGTTGTAAAAGAATTACCTTATGATGAATTATTTCTTCATCGATGAATTTGAAAAAATCACGAGGTAGTACAATCATTTTATTGTAGGAATCAAGTGTAGATTTATTCTAGAAATATTCCACAAATGCGCCATGAACATCTAAGTTGTGTCATATTAATATTTGAGTGCTTGATCGAAATATCATAATATTTTTTTCATTCTTCTATGATCTATATGAGAATCAAATTGAAGAAGGACTCTCCTTGATATCTCTAGAATCAATATCGGAGGGGGAGTATTTCAATCCATTATTGAGAGAATTACTTTATAGTACCCCTATAATTATTGATAGGATTCTTGAAATGTTGTGGTTCACATCCAAAACAAATGGTTTATGTTAGGGTTAGAAAAAATATAATTTGGTTTAAATAGTTCTAGGGTTAGAAAATAATAATTGTACATGCACCCTTGTTGTTTTTCTAATCACTATAAAACCTAATTTATATAATAATATTACTATTTCTTTACATTCCCAATACTAGTGAATTAATTAAATTTTATTTCTTGAATAAATTGTTTAAAATTTATTCAAATATTATTTAATGTATATTATTTTTCAAAAGTCTTTTAAATTAGGTTGGTCATTCTTCTGGAATATTTATTAGGACTTGAATAATGAAAATTTATTTAATAAATAAATATCACTAAATTATTCACAAATAAATAAATAAATATTATATTCACTAAATATAAATTAATATTCATTAAATATTATTCTCACAAATATTCTCTTGAATAACTAGTGACTGAATATTTGTTATCATGTAAACACGAACAATTATTTAAACATGTATAAGAATAATATTTATTAAACATGTAAAATAATAAATAATATTTAGTATTTAATAAAGGTTTTGAATACACATAGTGTGTAACCATGTACACCTTTTTCTTAGTGGCATTAAGTGGAGCAGCTCAAAGTCCAAGGTTATCATAGAGAATAATTCCAAGGTACCCATAGAGAAATAATTTAATTTCAAAATTATATAAAACCTCATACAATTATTATTTTGTAATGTAATCCTTTTATCCTGGTATCACTAACGAAAATTTTTCATTGTTGGTGTCATCAACCTTTGTGTCTGGTGTCTATTTCATTGAATTTCTAGAAATGAACCTACCTATAAAAAACCATATCCATGTATTTATTTCGTTTTTTTTGTTTCCATCAAAGGGCCAAATATATCAGTATTCATTAAAGAACATAAGGGAAAAATTATTTCTTACATTATCCATTAATGCAATATTACTCATAACATACCCAATATATCATATTTTACCATGAACATATTTCATCGTGATTTTCATCAATACATCCAATTAAACAACTAATAATATAAATTAATATTAAATTATATGGATAAATACACGCATCTAAAGATACAAATATCCAATGACACATATAAATGTGGATTTCCCACTAGTAGGTCATGTTCTCTTAATCTCCCTCACTAGAAATTACTAAGGGGATACACCATGAGAAAGTTCCTGAATGTCCTATTAGTATCCATCCCTGATATAATATACCATTTTTTCCAATCAAATGATATCATTTATTTATAAAATATATATTTAATAATATTTTTTTGTTACTTCTAGGTTGTCATCATAGTGTGGAACTATAATGACCATTCATTACAATAGTGACTCTTAGGCCATTATCTCATATTATGTCACATATAATAATAATCATGTTTTAATAAGAAGTATATTAATATTTAAAACAATTAATATAGGTAATAAGAATATATATAGAATTTAGTTCTAGGGAACCAACTTCAACACACTCCCACTTACACTAGAGTCGTATATTAACAACCTTCAGTCCGCTAGATCTCATATGATACTCATTGTTTATCTAAGATATGGTTCTAGTTAAGGATTCTAAAATTTTCTCTTTTTTAAAAACGCTATTGATCTCAAATTCATCTCTTTGAGAAAAATCCTTCAAGAGGTGATACTTCAATAGTATGTGACATGTTCATTGGTGTCACCTTGATACTTTGTACAATCCACCATTGTAGTATTATCACAATATAATATGATAGTTTCTTTACTAGTAAGTACCAAATAAAGATCTTGGAAAAAAATTAACAAACAAACTTCTTTGGATGCTTCAAAATTCTCTATATACTCAGGCTATATTGTATAATCAAGAATAACTAGATGCTTTCAACCCTTCATTCTCACAACACCTCTATTGAGAATGAATACATATCCTGATAGTGACTTTAGATCATTGTAATCTATTTGAAAACTAGATTTAGTATTACCCTTGATGACTAGCTCCCTATCCCCTCTATACATTAGGAACATATCCTTATTTTTACAAAAAATACTTAAGGATAACCATAATAGTAGAAATATTTTGTTCACTAGGATCATCTTGATGCCACTCTACCATGAACAAGGCATATGCAACATCAATTCAATTGAATATCAAGGCATACATTATTGACACTATCATAGAAGAATATGATATATTACTCATTCTCTCTTTTCCCTCTTATTTATGAGGACATATTTTTAAATAAATATGTATTTCATGTGACAATGGAACTAGTCCTCTCTTAGATTGTTCCATACGATATCTCTTTAGTATCTGATCAATATATATACCTTGAATTAGTCTAATGAGCCTTTGGAATCTATCATAAATGATCTTGATCCCACAATATTGGGTTTTCCACTTAATTACTTTATCGTGAAGTAATTGTTTAACCAATCCTTAAATCCTAGAAATACTATTATATTATTTCCAATAAGTAATATTTCAGAAACATATACTACTATGATAATCACTATACTCCCATTGAACCACTTTTAAACAAATGGATCACAATCATTCTTAAGAAAACCAAATTCTTTTATAAATTCATCAAATTGATTGTTCAATGACTGAGATTCTTGCTTCAATCCATAAATGGACCTATATATCTTGAAACCCATTTTGGAATTAATTTGAGTCCAAATCCATTATGTTTGTGTCATATAGACATGTTTCTAAATTTTTGTGTTTCAAAAACATATTTTTACATCCATCTACCAAATTTTATAGTCATGGTAACGTACTACATAAGTATAATTATATTGGGTTTCAATACATCAACTAGATAAAATGTTTCATCATACTCAATTTCATGATTTTTTTAAACACTTTAGTCATTTTCTATTATTTATATGTATTTACATTACCTTCCATGTCTATTTTTCTCTTGAATAACCATTTACACCCAACATGATTTACATCAACTGGTGGATCGACCGTAACCCAAACTCAGTTTTGATACATGGAATCTATCTCAAAATTCATGGATTATTTCCAAATTAAAGAGTCCAACCAATATACTACCTCTTTTTTGGATATTAATTTATTAACGTCAATCAGTAATGATTCACCATACTATGTGACTAGAAAATTGTATCTTTATGGTTATCTTACCTCTCTCATGCTCCTATAGAGTACATATATTCAGGAACAACTTCATCCATGAGGATGTATGAAATTTGTTTCTATACTAACTCATGTGTATATTGAGCATCAAGTTCAACGAAGTCAATTTTTCTCCCACTATAATTATTTAGGATATGATCCCTCTTAATAAAAGTTACTTGTCTTGCGAAAATAATTTTTCTTTTTTGATGAGTTATATATATAATGTACCTTAGTTTCCTTATAATATCATATAAATATACAATCTATTTTTCAGGTTTCTATTTTCTTACTATATGTTTTCTTAATAAATACATTTCTCCATATACATGTGTATGTGAAAAAAATGTATATTTTCAATGAATAACTTGAATAGAATTCTACTTTCCTCTTTAGTTGGAACTCGTTTTAGTGTGTATAATTAATTTTTTAATTCATATCCAGAAATGATAATAGAATATTATCATAAATATTCATCAAAATTACCATGTCAAGAAATGCATGGTTCTTCCTTTCACTAACACTGTTCGAATTTTTTGTATAAGGTGGAGTGACATAATATAGAATCCAAAAATCCTATACAATGTTGATAAAATCATGGTTAATATATTCACCACCTTTATTAGATCGAATATTATTTATCTTATTACAAAGTTTATTCTCTGGATCATTCTTCTATTCTAATAATTTTTCAACGGTCATGAACTTATACATCATAAATTAAACATAGAATTATCTACTCTAGTCATTAGTAAATGTTATGAAGTAAAAATATACACCTCTAGATTCTATTGGAAAAGTTCACAGACATAAGTGTGTACAAATCTATGAAGCTCCATGGAAATTTTACCCGATCCACAGAATGGTGTGTTGGCCAAAAAAATTACTATTAATCTAAGATTTAATGATCTCCCCAAGGTGATAGGAAAAATAATCCATGGGTATGTTTTGGAATCAAGGAGGCTCTTATGCACAACTTTTATCATTTTCACACAAGTCTAAAAAAATATCATGAAACTCACTTGAATGAGAATAGAAATTTCAAATGAAAAAGTTCAATAAATACCAAATATGCCCTTAAAAATAAATGGATGTGACCACGTGAAACTTTCAAATAAGGCATGAAACTTAATCCAGTTTCAAGTTACATGAGAAATGTGACATCAAATGGATAAGTCTCATTGGTATCCCAACATATCTTTAGTGTAATAGGTATGGATGTCATGAAACCCAAATTTTTTTGGAATAATATCAAAATAGTGAAAACCCCCCTTATTTTTTATGATCAGATCCCATGTGGTGGGACACAAATGAATTTTCATGACTGAGTACCCCAGAAAAGCAAAATTTCTATAAATATATCATCACCTCCCCCATTTTTTGGACGAACCTCCAAAAGTTAAATATTCATGCTCTCATCTCACACAACTCCTTATTTCCCAACTTCAAAAAGCCAAATCCTCTCATGAATTACCAAAGATAGGGAGATTATGTGAAAACCCTCACATTTTCCCCAAATCACCTCGGATTATATTAGACATTACTTTTAACAACTTCCCTTTTGATCTTATGTGTTTGTGCAATATTTATTTTCATCATCAAACTCTATGTTGTTTTCAATATAAAAAGTTGTGAACAATTATTATTATTAAATAAATTCCTCATCCTTCTGATAGAGCCCATAGTTTTTTAAACTCTAAAAATTCATGAGATTCTAATATTTTGTGAAATAGACTCTATGTCCTCAAATTGTGACCTCATTATACTAAATAATGTTTCATGTAAGTTGAGTTCCAATGGTCCATATCTCTATTTGAACGTGGTTTACCCATGAAAACCCAATCTACATGATCAGCATCATGGAACCACATGGATAAGACCATTACTATCAGAATTTTCTTAGAAGCATCATTGTTCTCTACTCCTAAGCATATAAATACTCACATGAAGACCCATTCCTTCTTCTTGAAATGGGAAGAATTCATTCCTTTTTCTACCTAAAATCAACTATGTAGTGGACATGTAATCCTGAAAGATAGCATTATAACGAGAAAAAAAATCAATAAACCCCTAATTTAGTGTGGTAAGGATCCCAATATCTTTATATCCTCTCACCCTAACTAGGACTGGGTAGATTAATGTGTAATTCTGACAATATCCAAGTTGTAATAATATAAACTGCATAACACACACTTCCTAGTTGTGCGGTATTAAACTATAATAATACAACTTCATTATAGACAAAAAACTATAACCTTAACCTATGTTATGATCATGGTATTACCTATGTTACGGTCATGATACACCTAATATAATTAGAATGAGACAATACCTCCATCTTTAGGGAAGAACTTATGTGTTATCCCCACACTATCCCTTGTTATTTCCCCTTCTCGATGCAAGCATCCTTACCACATGCTGTTAAACATCCTAGAATAGTCCTTCCACATTAAATTAAATAGTGAAATAACCTACATGGGTTTTGACCCCAATCTTTTAATAGTTTATATAGGATACCTCTTCAAGTTTAAATCCTAACATGTCCATAAATCTATCTCCCCCATGAGATCTATAAACTCCAAATCCTGATCATTTTTCTGGAGTACACCAAACCCCATATGAAACCAAATTCCCCATAGACTTTGGCATCACCATATGATACTAAGATATATTGTCGTAGTACGTGACAAACATATATGGTAATCATCCCCTACTGGACTTTGAATATATAAGAATCCCCATTATACTGTAAACCATGACATCCCTTACTCATTACTAAAATTTTGATTATCCAAGTTTGTGATGAAAATATTGGGAGGGTCCCCCACTATACTGTAAATTGTGAGTTCACTCACTTAGTTTTAAACTTCTTCTTATCCAACTATATAAGTAGAATATTGGAAGGGTACCCTCACTAGATTATAATCCCATGAGTTCATTCACTTATATATAAAACTATGAACCCTACTGATTAATTAGAATCCTAACCCTAGGTGGTGAGCATAGGGTTCCTTAGGTGACAAGACTAATAAGCATATGTTGTAAAACCCCAACCCCAAAAATCTTGGATCTAGTGCATTGCTTTATTACATAGGCATATATACAATATTTGAATCCAAAAAGACCAATAAATTGTTTAGTTTTGTAAACTTGATTCATACATGATACCCATTTTACATTAATAAATAGAAATTAAAACATAATAAAAAAGTATAATAAACTGGATCCTTGAAACTCATTCAAAGATATATTTTTTATAACCTAGGAAAAGAAAACAAAATAAGGGTGAGATAAAATAATCAGTAAGGGAAAAATAATGTGGAATAAATAATTAATCAATGATAATAATTAATATAGAAAGGTAAGTAATTGATAACACATTCAATTTAATTAATAAATCTATAATTAAGTGCATCCATATATTTTTTCATAGTGAAAATCCTCTAGAAATAATTGAAATTAAGGTAATACTAAAATATTGGAGGTCATTCTTCCTAAGAACATGATACCTTTTCCATTAATACCTTTCATAAGAGGATTTAAAACTTACTAGGTATAAACCAATTAGTTTTGTCCAACCATAACCCTAATTTCAAAACCTTTAACAAGATAGTTTAAAACGTAATAGCCACAAATGTGAATGGTTTATCCAAATAAATTCAACCCATGAGAAAACCAATTCAACAGAGGTAATACAATAAAAAGTCCCCAACCCTTGTATTTTATGTCCAAATAATTCCTAATATTCAGAAAAATTGATTTAAATTGATAAACAAATTGCCATTTCAATTTTACGTATTGAGTAAATGATACCAATTTATCAATATTTCAAAAGTAAATCAATAAATATTGTATAAGGTTCAGGAAACAATAATATGAATCATAAAATTATATTAATATCACAAATAAATATATTTTTCAATGAAAACTTTCTATGATAAAGTTATTTTTTTGAGAGAAAGTTAAAAGTCAGAAAAGAAATTGAGATTGCAAGACAACTTTTACATGTTGTTAATTTTAAAGGTAAAACCCTTAGATATGATAATTCAAAGTAAAACATTAAATAACATGAAAATAAAAGGATTAATGATATAATATATCAAAAGGGGTAGTAGATACACCACACAAAATATGTAAGTGGTGAATATGACATTTTTCTCACGGGTGTAAAAAGTGAGATGAAAATGCCTTACCTTACACTTTCTTTTGGTGGAACTCTCTTTAACCTATTGTATAATTTTTTAATCTTGTTATTAACATAAAACATTACCATAATCATATATATAATATCATATATTAACTTCTTATAATATCTCATAACTCTTTAGTATCAATATTTCATTATTTTCACTATTTTTTTGTTTAATTGTCAAGTATTTTAAGTATGTTTTGACTTGTTTCTAGTTGTTCTTATTAATTTGATCATTATTTAATCATATAAATAATTTAAAACATAATTTAAGTATCATATATAATAATCATATATTTATTTATAATAATCCATAATATTTGGAGATAAGAAATTAAATGCATCATTCACTGAGAAGGTAGGTCGTATGTACACATTAATATTACTTCAATTTTTTACATATATAAAAGAAGGAAAAGTAAATGATATATATTTATATTTATATTATAACTCTAGTATAATATTTATATCATATATTTCACAAGTATTATTAAAACAATACTTTATACATTCCATTTATAGTATGAAAAAATAACCTCACTTTGAGGAGGCAGTATTCCACACTTCTACAAACAGTATTATCATATTCCCACAAAATGGAAAGAATGATGGTGTGTTTTATATAAAATTTTAATAAGAATATATATCTAATAAATATCATATATATCATATATAAACTATAAATCCATAATTATTCCAACCATTATAGGTGGTAAATGGAAAAATTAATGACATCAGTTCAAGAGGTAATAGTTACTTGTACACAAGAGTGGTGATTGTGTATCCCATTTGATGGATGTGTGTGAAAGTATAGGTTAAAATATTAGCATAATGTAATATAATTATATTGAAGATACTTAGGTTATTATAATATCATTATATAAAAATAATTTAAGAGGTGGAGAGTTAAATGGAACAAAAGTGATCGTTGAAGAATGTTGCCTCTTATTTGGGTGACTACTTTTGGTTTATAGAAAAAAAAACTTACTTGGTTTGATTTATGCCCAAATTGAGGATTGTAGGATTAGTACATGGATTTTGGGAGCTTATTTGGGTAGTATTTGTATGATATAAAGGGATTGATAAGTGTTAATAAGTGGGAGGGGTGAGTTCCTTTTTATAGTGGATGGGGAGTGACATTATTGTAAAGATAAAAAGGTAAACACTTTTAAGAGGTCCCCCTTACATAATATGATTCCAATAATGAAACAAAATTCTATAAAAATATGTATATGGTCTCAATATGTCCATAAAATATTTTTTTGAGATGTTTCGAGTCCATTTTGGCTATTACTTTAAGGATTAGTCCCTTGTAAAGCTAATTTTTCTCTTAATAACTATAATTAATTTTAATTAATTTCGCTAATATTTTTTTGTAGAAACCCAATTTGACCTTATTAGACATTATAAAATAGGTTTAATTTAAATATTTAATCTATTTTTATTGATTAAAATCACAGAAGTGGCATTTATTATTTTAAATTTAATCTCGTAAAAGGGACCACAAAGCGGGGTTTTTAAATGAAAATGTTCAAACGTTTGGTATGATTTTATATCTAGTCTCAAAGTAAAATTCATTTAATTGAACTAAATTGGATTAATTTATGTTTAATTTATATAATATGACATTAAACCTAATTTAAAATTTAATCTATCCTTATAAATAAATTATATGAAGAAGCAGTTATCAATTGAAATTCATTCTTTTCACTATTTATCAAAAAAATGAAACTTCATAGAAAATACCAAAAACTAAACCTAATATAATTTTGATGTTTTGATTTCAAAATTGAATTTTATTTTGACATATATAATGTATATAAGTTTTAAAATTTATAATTTATATAGGTTCTCTATTAAATGGAGAGAAAAATGTCTTTATAAATATATAGGGCTGTATTCATAATAATGGGTTTGTTCTTATCTTATGATTATCAATTTTATTGGATGAAGGTCAAAAATATTGTTTGAGTATATAATATAAAGATTAAATTTATATCATTTTATAATTTTAATTAATTTAACTTATTATGATAAAATAACATTGGGAGCATAAAAATAGTTTTTTTATAAAAACATTCCCTTTATATTCAATTGATTATTATATACATTTCTAATTAATTTAAAATCAATGAATTCAACCATATATTTTTATAATTTAGTTAATCCTATTCATAACAAAAAATTTCATGTCTAGTTTGTATCATATTATATTAAATAATAATATCTTAATAATATATTGTTGTTTGGTAAAACTCGGTCTTACATGTAACACAAACTATAAAAGAAAGTCATTATTGCATGTTAAAAAACCTAACATAGTGATGCATGTAAAAAAATATATTCTAAATGTTTCATTTAGTGTAATAATAACTTTTTGTTTCATATAAATCAATCTAGGGGCAAAAATAAAATTTATTATAAAATGAAAATATTGTAAAGTCATTGGTTGTTACATTCTCCCGACCTTAATTAAATTTCATCCTCTAAATTTAAACATGATCTTTGTAATCATGGGTTTGATATTTTAAAATAATATTGTTGAAAAAAACACATTGTAAATAGGGTTAATAAAAAATCTTCTTAATAATACGGTAAAGAAAATGTGAAGGTCACCACAAAACTAGGCTTTTGAATAGGATAACATTAGGGAAAACATGGACATGGAAGAAGAAACGGATAATCATGTTCTGATTGAGGTTGATAGAGAAAATGTTCAGCTGAAATTTTATGACCACAAGTTCATAAACTAGAGATATGAAAAATTTAATTGATATCATCAAAAATGATGACAACCGATCAACATTTTTGTTTCAAGACCCTTCTCCTAGAGTTGAGGAATTCCTTCACTCTATAACTATATAAGTAATTATATATTTCTATTTCATAATAAAATATTATTCTTTGGTTTTTTCTTGAACTACTTCTACTTAATTTCATAGCACTAGTTGCATAATTTGGTGAATTAATACATTAACCTCTAAAACCTCAGCCAAATTTCAACTTAAAACATTTCATAAATGGTTAACCTTTCAAAAGATTATGATCCAAGACTTTAAAAAAAATTCCATGGTATTTAGTAATATACAATTTACATTATTTGTATCAATCATATATTTTTTCAAACATATTTATCTCAAAGTTAGTAACCTATTAAGGGTTTTCTTCCCCTCAACCATGTGTTTTACAAAAAAGTTATCTTGAAATAGAATCAGTTTCTTTGGTACAATACATAATAGCTCTCAAATAATTAATAAAATAGTACAGTAGTATGATCCTTACATATTTTACAATTCATGTGAAGATAACATCATCAATAAAATAATTTTTCAACATATTTGTTATATCAAAACACAGAATCACATTAATCACTCCACTTTAGTTATTTTAACAACATATGCCTGAATTTGATCCCTTAAGTTCTTCATAGGTATATTCCATTCACTCTTGGGGTATTCATTTACATAGGGTCTAATATCCTTATAGTCGAATCATTTCACATTATAATTTTATTTCTTTCTCTTGATATCATGAACTTGGTGGACTTTTTGTCCACAATTATAGAAAAATCTAATCCCATTAAAGAAAGTATCGGGGTCTTTCTTTACATAATTATCACATTCAGAAAAATAATTTATTTTCTTCTTCCCTTTATCTATATTTTTCTCTATTGTCCTCTACTTATCTTTCTTCTCTTAAAATCCATAATACTTAGATAATTATTTCTATATCTTGATACAATATAAAACTATTTCTTCATATGATGAAATTTTTTTGGAGACTAGTTCCCTTCCATGTCATAGATTAATCCCTTCAAAAAAATGATCAATATTGCACTTCTTATTGAATATATAATCCATAGAATACATAGATTAACTTATAGAGGTGGATTCATAATCCAAAAAACCTTCTTATTTCTTTTTATTTAAGATATATAACTTCTTCTTCATCTAAATTTAAAGATCAATGGGGATGTATTTATCGAAGAATGTATACTTAAATGTCCATCATTCCCTGAGTTCTATTTCTTCTTCCTCCGTAATATTATGGATCAAGGACCATCATTGATCAGAATCACCTTTTAGTTAGTACACCACAAGTGTAACCTTTTCTTTTTCATCACATCCCAAGGCCTTAAATATCATCTACAGTTACTTAATCCATTTCTCAGCTATAATTGGATTAGTAGTACCACAAAATGATGTGGTCTTTTGTCTCATGAATCAATCCATCATAGGATAATCTCACTGTGGAATAGATTTCTCCATTTTTAAATGTTATTTATTATAACCTAATTAATCTTACATAATATATCCATAAATTTCTCAGTTGTAATACTTGTTGTGTTGGTTTCCTCAATAGGTAAATCTCCACATATTCTAGGATATTGTTATCATTGTTTCTTCTACGTTCCATTTATAATAAAATAAAATAGAGTGGATTAGCTCATAAAATCATAATGTAAAATTTTAAATATTTTATATAACATAACATATGTTTATGAATAATAATTCTTATAATCATAAACATTGTTTTATTTAGGTAAATATTTACTTTTAAATCATTCATAATGATTTTTAATAAAAATGTGAATTATCCTAAGCATATCCCTCAGGAGTGTAAAACCAGGTGTGCATTAAGTATCGATATCATGTACCTGGTTACACTCAAGTCAGACCTAAGGCACCTTTTTAGAGTTGTTTCCCCAAGATACATATATTCCAGAACCACATCAACTTTTAGTATCCAAATAGGGATGTATTTATATGAAGACCCACATAATATATACCTTAAAAAATTGTAAGATTTTATTCTATATGTATCCTCAAATTCTATATTAGGGTTATGTTTCATAATCTAAATATAGTTTTTTATTTTTCTACTAAGCATTCTCTGATACCAACTGTAATGCCCTAACCCTAGAAATCCTAGTAATAGTACATTACTTTATTACATAGGAATAGATACAAGTTTATAATCCCAAAGGACCAATAAATTTAGTAGTTTTGGAAACCATATGCATACATGATTCCCATATTAAATTGGTAAATAGAAAATGAAACACAGTATTTAAAAAGTCTAATAAACTACATCCTCAAAACTCATTCAAAGATATCTTCTTCAAAACCTAGGTGAATGAAGAAAAATAAGGGTGAGCTCAAATTACCAATTTTGGTAAAATACAGTGGAATTGATAATGGATCAATGAGAATAATAAATATGAAAAGGTAATTAACTGAGAAAACATTACATTTAACCAATAAAATAATAATTAAGTACATCCATGGATTTTTTTTCATAATTAAAATCCTCTAGATAATAATAGCTAATGTTTTGGAAATTATTAAATATTGGAAGTCATGTTTCCCAGGAACATGATACCTTTATCATAATAACCTTTTACAAGATGGTTTAAAATAGACTGGGTAAAAATAGATTTGGATTGTACAAAAATAACTCTACTATCAAGACCTTTCACAAGACAGTTTAAAACATACTGGTTACAAATTTGAAGGGTTTGTCAAACCTAATTCATCCCATGAGACTGTCTATGAATCAATGGGATTACATTAACCGGTCCCCAAATTACATCTTTCATGTCCAAAAAAATCTTCACATATCTAATAATTGATTTATATTCATGAAAAAAGTGATTTATCAAATATCTGTATTGATTAAAGGATACATATTTATCAATATTTCCACAGTAAATCATTAAATTTCAAAGTAAATACAGTGTGTAAAAATGTTATACGGTTCAAGAAAAAATAACATAAATTGTAAAAGAATATGAATATCACAAATAAATATATTCTTTAATGAAAATTATTATAATAAAGTGATTGTTTTGAGATAAAGATAAAAATCACAAAAAGTGAGATTACAAGATAACTTTTACAAGTTGGTAATTTTCAAGGTAAAACCCTTGGATGAGATAATTCAAATTAAAAAAATTAAATAAAATGGATATAAAATTATTCATGATATAATATATTAAAATGGGTGTTATATACAACACACAAAATAATTAAGTGTTGAATATGACATCTATCTCACAAATGTAAAAAATGAGATGAAAATCCATTACCTTAATCTTCCATTTTTAGGAACACATTTTAACATTCTATATAATAGTTTTAAACATGTTATTAAATTATAAAATAACTATAATCTTATTTATAATATCATATATTAACTTTATATAATATCTCATTACCCATTTGTTAACAATCAATCATTATTTTCACTCTTTCAGGTGTTAATTCCCTAGTTTGTTGAGTATGTTTGGACTTGTTACTTGTTGTTCCTATTAATTAGATCGTGATTTAATAATATAAATATTGTAAACCCTGATATAAAAATCATATATATTTAGTATATATTTATTTATAATAATCTATAGTATTCGGAGATAGGAAATTAAATGCACCATTCATGGAGGCGGTTGGTCGTAGGTATGCATGAACACTAATTCCATTTATTTTTCATATTTAAAAGAATTTAAATTAGATGAAATATATGTATATTTATATTATAACTCCATTATAATATTTATTTCACTTATTTTACATATATTTATTAAAACCATTCATTATACATTCTATGTATAGCATGAATGGATCACATCACTTTGAGGAGGCAGTAGTCCACACTTACAAAAACGATGTTATCGTATTCCCAAAAAATGGAAAGCATGAACGTATATTTTATATAAAAAATAAATAAGAATAAAAACAAAATAAATATCATATATATAATATATAAACAACAAATCCATTATTATTACATACTTTAAAGGTGGTAAATGGAAGAATGAACTACATCGGTTCACGAGACGGTAGTCCTCCGTACACCTGAATGATGATTATGTATCCCATTTGATGGATTTGTGTGAAAGTTTTTGTATAAATATAATTATAAAAAATATAATTATATTTAATATTATGATTTTATTATAATATCATGATATTAAAAAAAATTAAGGGGTGGTACAGTACAGGAAACAAAAGAGGTCATTGAAGAACGTTGCCTCTTATTTGGGTTACTCATTTTTGTTTATAACAAATGACATTATTGGTCTGCTTTATGAACACATTTATGATTATAGGATTAAAATAGGGATTTGGAAATCCTATTTTGGTAGGTTTTGGGTCATCTAAAAGTCATTAGAGGTGTGAATAAGTGGGAGGTGTGAGTTCCTTTTAATAGTGGAGGAGTGGTATTCTTGTAAATACAAAAAGGTAGCACTATTGAGAGCTCTCTCATACATAATTTTCCTCCAATAATGAATACAATTTGATATAAGGTAGTATATGATTGAAATATTTCCATATAATATGTTTTTTAATTATTTATAGGTCATTTTTTCCTTAAGTTTAAGTTTTATTCCCTTGTTAAGCTCATTTTTCTCATAATCATTGTAATTAACTATAATTACATTCACTAATATTTTTGGTCAAAAACTAATTTTAAATAATTATATATTATAAATGATTATGATTAAAAATATTTAATCCATTTTTCTAAATTCTAATCACGTAATTCGGAGAAATTAATTTAAAATTAATCCTATAGATGTGATGACAAATCTGATTTTTAAAGTGAAAATATTCAAAAGTTTGTCATGTTTTTATATCTAATTTCAAAGTGAAATTTATTCTAATGACCTAAATTTAATTAATTTATGTATAATCGATATAATTTTACTTTAAAACAAATTTAAAATATAATCTATCCTTATAAATGAATTATACAAAGAAGCAGTTTTAAATTAAGATTTAGAATTTTCACTATTCATTACAAAATGAAACTCCATAGAAAAATACAAAAAATTCACCCTAATATAATTTTTGAATTACAATTTCAAAAATTAATTTTATTTGGAAAATAAAATTTCTAAAATTTGTGAAATTTATATTTAAAGTAGTACCTCTTTTAAAAGATAGTAAATCTACCTTTATAAAAATATATGTTTTTATACATAATACTGGGTTTGTTCTTCTTTTATGATTATCAAATCCATTGGATGAATGTAAAAAAAATTATTAAATATAATATATATATATATATATATATATATATTACATTAATATCATTCACTGATTCTAATTTATCTAATTTATTAAGATAAAACGAATTTGTGAGTATAAAAATAATTTTTTATAAAAACATTTACTTTATATTCAATTGGTTCTTATATTCATTTATAATTAATTTGTAACCAATTAATTAGATAATATATTTTCATGAGTTAGTTAATCTTATTCATAACCATCAATTTCATAGCTATTTTTTATCTAATTATATTAAATTATAATATCTTAATAATATATTGTTATTCGATAAAACTCGGTCTTGCGTGTAACACAAACTGTCGAACAAAGTTGTTCTTGTGTGTTACGCAAGCCAACTCAGTGTTGCGTGTAAAACTAGATATTCTTAATTTTGTACGTAGTGTAATCGTAACTTGGTGTTTCTTATAAAGAAAGTTAGTGAAAAAAATAAATTTATTCTAAAAGGATAAAATTGTAAGTCTTGGGGTGTTATATATGTGATGATCATAGGATCACATTTCCTTACTTAGGTTACAAGAATAAGTTTATACATGTTGTGATTATCACTAAATTCCCTAGGTGATGAGCCTCGTAATCCTTATTTTATGATCATAAGTTTCATGGTGTGTTGATAACTATATTACTCACATAATGAATGTGAGTCACCTAGTGTGACAAGTAAAGGATGCCAGAGGCGATGAGCCTTGGATGCCTTATGCAATGAATGTAATTTTCCTCATGGTGATCATGGGATACCTTGGGTTTTTTACATGAGATTAATTATTTCGTGAGAATAATATTACCTCAAATCCCAAATGAGTAAGATATTTACTGATCCCTAACATTCATAGTGTCATCATCAGATCAGACCGTAGGAAGCTACCATGTTATAATAGTAAGTAGTGTAATTAATTAGTGTCCACTATAATATGGAATTGGGAACAATATTCATGAGCATTTATTTGTTTTTTAAGGGATAATTTTTTGGATTAAAATGATTAAGATATGACCTTACACTCATGAATCATTGTGTAAACAATTCAATAGTGTGTGTTTTATAGCACTTGGATGGATCTTTGTACTGCCTTCCAAGAAAGTATTCTCCTTGTTGATAAGGGTTGGTGACACCAATAAATTCTTATACCTTTTGAGTCATGTATGATGTCACAATTCTTCTTTGTTCTTCCACTCATCACATGTTACTTTTTTATAAGCACGCAAGTAACTCTTATTACCTCTTCCAAACAGAAAACTCAAATCTACACAATATTCTTCTTCTATTAGTCACAATAATATGAATGTGTTGTGGATTGGTGAAAACTAAATTTTTCTATGACCCATATAATAATAAACTGATATCAATTTGTTCACCAAATATTATTCTCTTCTTCTTACTTTCTTCTTTAGCAAAAAAACAACTGCACTGAGATCACTTCATATTCATAATTCTAGAATCACAAAACTTTTTTGTGATTGTTAAATCAATGAATATCATCTCATCTTAGCATCATCACATCTAATATGGTCTAAGTAACTGAATATAGATTGGACACTCTATTATTTTTCTTTCACACACAATAATATGTAATAATGCAGTAGTGTATTATTTTCTTCCTTCAATACTCAATACCAACACATGAGTGTATCGGTATACTTTATACTTTCCTCTTCCTTGGTGAAGATATGAGTTTAGTTTTATTTCTAGTTCTTCTTCATAGAAAAAGACAATGTTTGTTTCTCTTCTCTTTCCTTTATGTATCAAATTGGTACACACACATTATCACTTTTCAAAACATAGTGAGGGTATTATACCCAAGAACTAGTTCACCTAAACCAGATATTCAAAAAATTTGTTCATGAATCTCCCTTGTGAAAATCACAACCTTTGCGAAGCACACTACCTTCATGGAACCAACTACTATCACGAAGCTCCCTGATTCAACATGGAACATCCCATCATCATGAATCACCAATTAATTTGAATCATTGTCATTAGTCAAGAATTTATAAGTCTTTTCACGATTCTCAATATTTCATAGAAATACAACTTCATGGAGTTGTTCTACCTTAGAGAAATCAGATAAATTCTATATTTTATCTATTATTTCCACCACAAATTAGGTTGGGGTCTCCACATATTTATAGGCTCTCTTTTTTGTGATTTTCCACCACCTCTAGTACTTTTTGTGGATCACTCAAAAATATCTTCACAGTGCTCCTCCATCACGTGCTTGCAGTGCTCTAATTATCAAGATTACGGATATCACCGTCAAAATTATTTTATCCTTCATGAAACACCCTTAAAAATCCCATATTTTTGAAACTCATGACTTTTAAATTTTTTCATAAGGCCTTCAAAGAAATACACATTTTTAGATGGTATCCATCCTTCAAATTTTGGACCCCCAAATTTGGTAAACACTACGAAACAACGCCACCTTAAAATCTTAATTTGGAAATACCAATCATATTGATTCATGGTCATATGATTTCATCATTAACTCCATATATTTTGATCTATAAACTCTGATCAATCACCTTAACACCGTCATATTTACAGAGGAAAATATTGTAACTTCCCTATATTCCAACAACATCTTTCTTACCAATAAAACATGAATATGATTGAAAACCTATTTTCTCCCCCTTTCCATCACAAGGATTTTATAAAAAATTCTATAAAAAACTTAAGATATTTTTGAAATAAAAAATATTAAAGAATCATCATATTTACAAGGATAATTATTCAACCATGACATCCAATATCATCAAATGAATCCATAAAAATTCTCTAGGAATCACCTTGAAAATAAAAGTCTTCAAACCATTCACATGTTTCTTTGAATATCAATACTTGATAACATTATCCAAAATTCATTAAATTTGGAAATTATTAATCATATTGACCACAATGATATTTGTTTATCTCATAGAACACCATTTAAAACCATGAAAATTAGTTGGAAACAAATACAATCCATACACCATATGGGCTCTTAATTATTAACTATGGTGGTGGAGGTCACCCGCCTTTAGAAATGGGAATGTGGGAATGTGGGGTGATGAGGATGGTGACTAGTCTAAGGATGTGGATACAATTATGATCTACACACCCTAGTAGAAGAATCAAAAAATATAACAGTGATCCTGATATGAATCTCTTCTCCTATAACTGATAGTAGATAATGAGCCCTGGGTATCTTCAATTCTAGGTGTCATTAAATTTAATCCCTTCTCCGACACCCAGGAGGGGTTGGGTATCATTGTGAATTATGGGAATCAACTTCATTGGAGATGTACCGATGGTTAGCCTTATATGTCATATAAGAAACTAGCTATAGTAAACGCTCGAAAACCTACTACCAATAGGCATGGGAGTAGTTGAACTAATTGTGTGGAAATCCCAAACAATTATGATTCTGTTGTGATAGTCACCTCTCCCTTGGCTACTAGGAAGCCTTTCCCTATCTCTATCCATAATCTCACTTAGTGGTGGCAATTAATGTTCTCATTAACCAATATGAGCATTAAGGGGTTATCAAAAAAGGCCTACATTGGGTCTCAGGAACCCCATAGAGGCACTACTGCATGTTTATTGACATATTAATAAAGTAAAGGAATATATTTTACCAATTATTTTATCTAAACTCATACCAGATACTAAATTATATGCTATAATACCCACTTTAATCTAGTGGATTTAAAGTTACAGTATACTTATTGTTGAACTTTTCTCTGAACATCACCCAAAGTTGAAGGGTGGATGAGAAGATCCCATCGTCCTTCTAGTGTAATCTCCAAAACCTATCCATCTCATTCAATTACCATATGTCGATGAAAGATGTCACACCCATACAATAAAGATAGAGATAAACAGGTCTACCTAGTTGAGGAAAAAATTAATCTTCCTTGTAGTTACTTCCCCATTCAATTAGTGAGACTTCCCACCAAATTATTTTGATCCATGAGATTAAAATCCAATTAAGTATAAGTTTAATGCCATCCCTCCCCCTGATTATGTGATATCTTCCCTAACTTCTCACTATGAGTACTTAAAAACATAACAATACTTGATATATAATGAATGAAATTCATATTTGGTATAGTTAGATCATACTTATCCAACCCTAGACCTCAATAGCTTGAGTTTCACCTTGTTCAATGGTACAAGTGACCTAGAGAAAAATATGGCCCACTTCACTTCTCATTGTGTCCTGATACTAGAAACACCAAAGCAATAAGAAGCTAACAAACTTTTTTTTTGTAAAAAAACCTTGAGGGATCCAATTTTTTCTAGTAAAGACTGTTTTCCTCAAGGTTCATCACCATCTAGGAAGATCTTGATAGGAAGTAACTTTACCAATTCAACTCCACATTTCGTAGAATTAACATTACTGACCTCTAGAAATGCAAGAAGATGGATGATGAGTGAGTTTGTGACTTTATTTCTAGATGGAAGGGACTAAAATATTTCCATAATGTACATATTTCCTAGGAATAGTTGTTAGGGATGTGTGTGGAAAATTTTAACAGATGCTGGTCATTACCCTTATCATCAAGAAGTATCTGGGTGGATTTTAGCAATTTTTTGAGTGACCTCAATGTTTAGAATAAGTCCTACTTTAAAACAAGTATTTTTCATTCCTAATACCTCGTCCATGTCCACTGTAGGATCTTGTGAGAGTATAGGTGATCATCACTGTGCAAACATAGGCCCCTAATCCAATCCGTCTTCTGGTACCTCTATAGAATAGGCCTCTCTAAGTGCATCCTCCTTATGGGAACATTTCTAAAGCCACACATCAAATTCAAAAACCCATATTTAACTTTTCAGAGTTAAAGAATAGTCTATACACCTTCAAGGATGGGCAGGTCCCGGGTTTCTTTCCCTTTTCCCTAGAGAATAATATTTTGATTTTTCTAGTATCCAAGAGGCCCCAAGAGGCTGGTTTTATAAACCACACTAACTATTATCCCTTTTCAAAAATCATGGGGCACAATATCAAAGAGTTATTAGTCTATGAACACTTTCTCCATGACTAGGTAGACCATAGTTAGGTTGAGTTGGGTGATTCTTTGTTGCTGGTGATGCATGCCTCTACAACCACTAATGGTGATGATGGGGAAAATAGTGAATGGGTTAAATTTTATGGTTTAATGTTATATAATTTTGTTGAATGGTTGGACCACATGTCATTTTCTCATTCCCATAAAATTATCCATGCTCATTTGAACCATCCCAAACCTCATATGGTGGTCGTAATTCCCCTAGTTTATAGTAAATCTGGTTCTGACAGGTAAGACTTTGGAATATTTCTAAAAATAATTTCTAAGCTAGCTTCTTAGTCAATGTGATATTCTAAGGCCCAAAGAACCTCGGAATTGTGATATTAAAACTAATAATTATATTTTATCAAGAACCTGAATTTTATTTATAAGTATGGATGAAATATCAAATGGAGTATCATATCATAAATTTGAGGCTTTGGTTGAGTTCATAACATGGCATTTTTCCAAGGAATGATATAAATTTTTTTGGCATCATATTTTTTGTCGAAGGCGAGTCATGGGTGGGGAATTAAATATAGGATATTGATTTAATAAAATTCAATCAATATCCCTTATCTCCCACCCCTTTAGTGTGCAAGACAAGGAGATGAACCCATATCCCCCTTTGGAATGATGGATGAACTGAGTCATGTCAAAGGATAATAGGCACCACCGAACTCTTGTTTTTATGGTGATATCTCTTGTACCATCCTACAGTGGCTTTTGAGCATTGTTTTGAACATGAAGCCTCAGTGTTTGACCCCTAGGTAGGTGGATTTGATTTTTAAGTATTGATTCCCTTTAAAATCATTGTTTAATATTTTTAGTTCCCTATTATAACTGAAAGATATCCCTTAAGGGTCAATCTGTAGGTTTCAGGGGAAATGGGGTGATTTGGGCGGCTCGTAGGGAAATTCCCATTGGAAATTACCGATCACATGATTTTTAGTGTAGGGTCACATATCATGTGTTCTTCACATGTTTGAAAGATAAATTTTCAAGACTACACATCATGTTATAGAGATACATGTCGTGTAGTGACCCCATGTACTGTGGCCAAAAGACATGGCTAGGGTAGCTGTGTGATAGTATGTGGTCATGTAGAAGTACAAGGATAAATTACATGGACATGGGTTCCAAATATAGGCATAAGATAGAGTAAAACCCAAGGTTCTATTTATTCTAGATGCAACATGTACCTGGGGGTACACACTATGCGTGAGACATTGATAGCTGATCCATCTGAGGAAGGACATGGTTGGGGGATTGGGTGAGGCAAGACACAATTTGTACATACTATACACGACATGTACACACGCATTATTAGGAGATACACACATTCAGTTGACATGAATGGGTGTTCAGACAGTGTCACTCATTATGTGGACCCCCTTAAACACCATGTATCCCTTTTGGATGAGACTTACACATCTCTTTCTCTATGGATAAGATCCAAGATTGCGAGTATCCTATCCTAAGAAATTTTCCACATAGAATTCAATGTTAGCCTCCATGGTGTTTTTGGATATATGGTGTGTCATGATTCAAGAATGATGCTTTAGTAGTAGTTCTAGACCTTGGGTAGTGATCATGTTTGATCACTGGGTTGACTTCGGTGTTGGTACCCTTCATTATAACCTCAGGATGTGGGTCCCCTGGACACATCAGTCTAGTAGTGAAGTGATCCCCTACTTCAAGGAAGTAGTACCCTTAACCATTTTGATTTTGAGACATGAGGCATGATGAGTGTGATAAACCTTTGGGAGATGCCTAACTGATTATGATGTCCATTTGGGTTTACTATAGAGACACTGGGACTGGTAATCCATTATCAAACAAGGGTGTGGGTTTCCCTTACCTCTTAGATCTGTAGAGATGGAACTGCCCTTTTATGGGGAGAAGTTCCTCTACCCATGGAGTAGTATTCCTAGGGTTGGAAATCCCCTATGGGATGAGGGCATGGGTCCCCCAAATCATTTGTTTAATTGGAGATACAGCTCCCCTACAATGTCAATGTGTAGGCCCTCCATACTCATTTGATAGATAGAGTAGTTACTCCCCTATTGTACTGGGGTGAGGGTCCCCTATCCTTGGATTTGGAATATCCCTGTCTTTAAAGGGTGTGGGTCCTCCATATGTGTGGTTATGGTATAGTTGGTACTCCCCTGTCATACATGGGGGAAATTCTTATAGAATGCGGTCGATACTCCCATGATGTGTTAGGGTGAGGTTCCTCCATAGTGATCTTGATGGAAGAGTGGTACTCTCCCGTCATACTATAATATGGGTCCTCTATCCAAAGAGTGGTATTTACCTATCATACCAAGCTGTAGGCCCTCTATCTATAGAGTTTTACTCCCCTATAAAACAAAGATGTGGGTCCTCTATCTATAGATTCATTCCCACATGTCTTCGAGTAGCGATGGGGAGTGTGTCCTCCACTAGAGTTGGAGCTCCCTCATATGAGGAGAACAATTCAAGGAGTATCCCCCTCCACTTGATAGAAATGATACATGGTTAGGAGTTTGCGCTCCTAGGATAGAGTGAGGTGTGGGCCACTCCATACAGGATCAAAATAGGTGTTGAAAATTGGTTAGGAGTTAGTATTTCTTTGGGTGTGGGGTAGCAAGGAGGTGTGGGTCCCTCTATACTCACTCTCAAGATAGAATGCATGGGGTGTGTAGGATAGAGAAATTTTCCTTCATTTTTGTATAGTGGTGAGTGGAGGGCCTCTCCACTTGGGTTCCTATGAGCTTGCGTCAGTTTAAAGTCAAAGGTGTTAGGACCTATGGTTTTTGGAATTAGATTATGAACTTGAGAGTTATTATTGATAGAGAGATATCTCTCATATGTGCCATCAGTTATGGTAGAGTTTTCCTCAATGGATTGTATCTATCAGATGGGTTCTATCTGAGATGGTAGGATCTCATAGACTGTGTTCTCCTGAATGATTTTTTCCTTAAAACCTAGATTATAATCATGTATCAAGTTATAAGTTTTAAACCTCATGAGACTTGGAGTCTAAGATTATTATATCTGGGTTTTTTCTAGGTTTCATTATGGTGTTGTCATATATCCTAGTTGACACACCATTTGGATAGAGCTAAATAGTCGTGTATAGCTGAGGATGTATGAGATTGATTTCCACTCTCATTTGGGTTCCCTATGGTTGGGTTGAGCTGACAGTTTCCTTTTAGTTACTCCATTTTCTTTTGGGTATCTGGGGTGCCTAGTGATTATTATAATACTCACTCCTACATAGGATTTTTCTGAACATGTTTTTTCTTTTGTAGACCACAAGTATTTCGATTGAGTCCTAGGAGGACCTGAGGTGGGTGGAGATTATTTATCTAGACATACCAAGGTGTTTTTTAGAGCTAGGATGAGGATATTTATGGTGGTCTCATTTGAAATTTATCCCCTCCATCCAAGTAGGTTTGACACTTTTACAGTTTTCCTTCCTGGTGGGACTATATTTTTTCCCTTTTGTATTTCTATTATACTATATTTTGTGATAGATGTATACATGCATTTTAGTTTTTATTTTTTATCATCTCTACATTATTACATGGATAGGTATGTTGGTGCATTCATATATGTAATATAGGATAAGGCCTCCCATGTTTGTGTTATGCCTACTTGGCACCGATCGCCATCCCCTTGCCTATTAGAGGTGGGCTTGGGGTAGTCATAGTCAGACTTCGATTGGTTAGGTTGTGGTAGAGAAAAGTCATCTTCCCAGAATAGGAAGAACAAAAAACATGTGACCCTACAGTATACGACATGTGATCGGTAATTTTTTTTGGGAATTCCCTACGAGCCACCCAAATCATCTGGATTTCCCACAAAACCTATACATCAACCCTCAAGGGATCTCTAACAGTCATAATAAGTCTCTGAAAAGATAAAACAACTTAGTTAAATTGTATTAGGACATAAAACACAAAACATCCTACCTCATATAAAAACACCCAAGATTTGGGTTCAAAATGGTGCTCGAGATCCACTATAGCATAATCCGAGAGTGATCACTATCTAAATCGGAGATCGGCGGCGCCTCTTTTCATTGGATCTACCTCATCTGTCAATACAAAGGGGGATAGTGGTCTAGATCCCACTATCATACATAAAAAGGGTGTAGGGTAAAATGGATGTTAATTTAATTTTATTAAATCAATATACCCCTTTTAATTCCATGCACATGACCCACCTCTGACCTGACACCCGATACCAATAAATTTCATGTCGCGCCTAGGGAAAATTCTATGTTCTGAACCCAATCCCAACCTTAGATGTGATATTTGAAACTCCACTTAGGAGTTATTATATGTTTAAAAAAACATAATGTCGGTGATAAAATATATTCATTATTTTTAAAATCACCACATTGGGGCTCTCAAGGCCCCGAAAACCCATGCTAACTCATCTCCTGGATTTGGAAATATTTTTAGAAATATTTCAAAGTCTTATAGGTCAAAACATATGTCATTACATAGTTACTCTATCGAAATCACAACCTTCAAATTCTCATAAGAATAGGCACCGATGATGTAAGGTAATCAAGATTCACCACCAGTGTTAAAACAAGTCTATACCCTCAGTGATTTTAGTCCCATTATTTGGAAGAATGTCCTTGGACCCAAATGATTGTAGAGTACTCCACGAATGAATAATAATGTTATTCTTAAGTCAATTTCATTTGGATGTTGGATCAGTGCATAGAAACCAATGGTGAAGAACATCACTCAACCCTTTGAGCACCTTTGGTCATCACTATTGAGGGAATTATAGGTGTTATTCTACTAAGAAAAATGATCAAGACAGTACCCTAGATAGGATAGTTCATGTTGATGAATCTAGAAAACAGGCATTACTCATGGATTAGCAAGCATATCCCTCACAAGCCACATGTTCATGTATACCAATGCAACCTACTAGTATGTTCGATCATATGGATCAACCACAGAAACCTAGGACTCAGCCACAACTAGTCAAGGCCTAACCTCAACCACTTCGAACCCTGCCTAACCTATTTTACCAATATCAAAACCCTACAAGCATCAGTCAGTCCCTAATATCTACCATTATAACCACTCTTCCTATCAAGGAGATACCTTTAGATGGTAAAAATATTCCTCTCGCTCAAAAATATTACATGATAAAGAACCCCACATGTATAATTTCTTGTATCTTGACCCTATATGTACTCTACCATTAAAATGAGTTCAGTGACTCTATCATCAAGTCCCTAAGTATCCCTCTCTAGTTTTAAATTGATGTAGTTATGACTAAGGTCTATCATGCAGAGAATCAGAATTATAAGAGTGGCATTCCTTCATATCCTTCCCATCATAGGTTGAAGGTTCAATCGTTCAGAGACACATATTTCCGGTATATATCTCAAGACAATTCAATGGCATGTAAATTCATCACTAACAAGTAGATGCAAGCTTAGGGATCAATCTTATCTTAACCTAGATGCTCTAAAATGTGGGGCTCACTGAGGTTTATTTGACCCCATCTAACCTAATGACCTAGGAATGTGATAAGATTGAGTAGAAAACATGAAACTAGATTCAGTTGGAGACCCAATTCAGTGAATTGGTGGAAAACATCATGTTAATGGTTGTCTCACAGGACACTACCTACAATGTTTTACTAGGAAAGACATGGATTCACCTGTATGTGATAGTCCCCTCTTCATTTAATCACTTCCTCAAATATTTCCTCAATGGTATAGTAGGGGTAATCCATGGTGATTATTCCCCCTTTGAATCCTTCTAAGATTTTTATCTAAAAGTTGGATATTATAAAATGAAGGGGAAGAATACCAAGACTATTGAGGTCAAACCCATCAATTCCCCTAATGTCATAACATCCACCTTGAAAGATATTTAAGTGGATTTAAAAAAAATTATCTTAATGATCCTTATATTAGAAGAAAAAACCCTATACCTTGGGAATCATTTAAACATCCCCAATGAAAATTAATTCTCACGGATTGACTCATATTCCTACAAAGGTTAGGCACCACTAAAGCTAAAAAAACGCACTCCTTTTTCATAATTAAAACTTTTTCCCCTGATTAATGACATAGTCCAGCATGTTGTCTTTCATAGAGTGAGATTGATATGATAGAAGTGAACATGACATCATTTTTTCAGTGTCAAATGTGGGCCTCACCGCTAGAAATCGCAAGGGATCAGGTGTTTTTCTTCAGTTGGTATGGTCTTTTTGGTATATAAGGAATGAAATCTATCAGTGAAGTTCCATCCCCTACAAAATATGGTGATAAGTCATCTCTTTACTCTAATCCTCATGTTTCTATTGATGAAAAGGATTTGGATAAATCTCTTCAGAGGAAGTGGTATCCACCACTATTAATGAATTGGACCAAGTGAATCTCAATAATGATAAAGATATAAGACCAACACTAATTAGAGAATTGATGTATCTATAGGAAAAACTGTAATGTGTGGGATTCATAAATCAATACCATGATGTTTTTACATAGAACTACAAGAAAATTCCAGGTCCTAGTCCCTAGGTTTTTTCCACCATCTTGGCTTTCCAATTGGCCTTTGTGGGTTCAAAAAGGATCCTAAAATAATGTAACCCTCCCATGGAGACAAGGTTGAGGATGAAGTTGATAATATCATAAAAAGAAAACCTTTTTAGGGAATTTTAATACACAAAATAGTTTTCCAGCATCATCTTCTTCAGGAAAAAGGATATATTGATCGTAAGTTACATTGAATTCTAGGACCTGAATCGCCACTACCCAAATAATGATTTATTACTACTATTAAAGAACTATTAATTGATGAAACTATCAGTTTACAAGATATTTCATTTTTATATGGGTACTCTAGGTATAATAAAATTTGGATTTCCCCAAACTAAGAAGAATCCACCACTTTTAGGGTACCTCTAAGTAATTTTTAATAATGAGTGTTTCCATTTGGTTTGAAGATCAATGTAGCCACTTATTAATGTTCCATTCATTACATATCAAGACTATCTTAAGGATACTGGTGGAGAGTTTTATGGAATACATGCTGGTTAAATTCCACAAATGTTGGGATCATCTCAAAGATATTGAGAAATTGGTTGACCTTCTCAACTCCCATCACCTGAAAATGAACCCCCTAAAGTGTTCATTTGAGGTTACCTATGTGATTTATTTGGATTTTTTAGGTAAAGAGTCATAAAAATAGATCTAGGTAAGATGAAGGAAATTATAAAAATTCCACATCCATGTAATCTCCATGAGTTTTGGAGCCTTCTAGGTGATCTAGAATACAATTTACATTTTATCATCAACCTATCCAATAGATGTAATCCCTCTTCCAGGATAATAAAGAAAGGTTCTCCTTTTCAATGGTGTGGATAATTTCAAACCTTGTTCAGTGAAATCAAGATTAATTTTATAAATATACTCTTTTTAATTCCAAATATATCTCATTATACCATCCCATTAAAATTTTTCTTGACTTAGAGACTAGATATTATCTCATAGAGAAAAGATTCATTACCATGGTCTTCATGGTTTAGAAATGGTGAAACTGCCTATAGTATAATGGGATGTAGTTGTTGTCATTAATTGACCTTCTAGAGTACATAATCAATTATCAAAATCTTATTAGATGATTGGTGTGGTGGAAAATAATCCAATTTTATTTTGAAATCATGTATATTCCAAATAATGTTGTCAAAGGCCAGGCATTGAAAGATTTCTTAGTTGCGCATCCAACCTCGAAGGAGATTCCCTTGAATGACGACTTCCTAGTTGAATCTATAATATTTGTTGATTTGGATAGGATGTGATAGAAGATTAACTTTGGTAGTGCCTCCCAAAATTTGACCTAGAGAAGTCTCAACAACCCAAATCTCAATAGAGTCGGTCTTGGGATTGTTTTCATCACTCCCAAACAAGACCTCATGTCATACTTATCCCTTTTTGGAAGGGTGTACCAACTATGAATCTAATTACTAGTACCATTTTACCATCCTTAAGGTATATGTCAATATTGAGGGTCCACAGTTGCATGTGAAGGGTGACTCAGATCAGTTCATCAAGCAAATCAATGCTGACAACATTATCCAAAAACAAGAGATCATCCCCTTGCTGGAGTGAGCCCATGACCTTATGGCCAAGTTATCTTTGATTCTAAAAGTTTCACATGTTCCTCAGTCTCAGAATGATTAATTGGATGCCTTGGAAATTATATCTTCTTCCCTCAAAAATCCTAAAAAATATGACATTGTCATTCATGTGGCACATCAAAAGGCCATTTCCTCCATTAATTTGGACTAAGAGGATAAAAATGTTAACAAATGGTCTAGAGAATTACTCATAAGGACCCATAAATTACCTTATAGAAGAATAAACACCTTAATGGATGACTCATTTCATTTAGTACCTCTAGTATGGGACTATCTCAACGAACTGAGATGAGTGTGAGAAAATCCTATGATGCGTGGAGAATTTAACCCTCTGGGAAGACCCAAACTTATAGAAGGTTTGATATAATTATGGATTTGAAGGAATCCTCCTCCAGTGCAACCAATTTATGGAGGTCCCTTAGGTCCCACAAGAATTACATGATGGGTCATGTGGGTACCATCAAGAAGGGTTGAATATCTCTCACAAGATCCAAATACTTGGGTACTTTTCACCCACTATGGTTTGTGACTATATCGAATTCACCAATAAGTGGCATGAAATCCAAATCTCTGACAACTTCATGAATCAATCATCAAAACTCTTTCATGCCACCAAGTACTCCTTGCCCTTCACTTCATGGGGACTTTATGTGGTAAGTCCTTATCCTCTAGAGATTTCTTGACAGTACATTATCATCTTTACTGCTACTGGATTCTTCTCAATGTGGGTGGAATACATCCCCCTCAAATAAGTCAAGACCTTGTCTGTGATAGAATTTTTAAAATCCCATATCATTCATTGAATTGAGATTCCTCACACCATTCTCACATATATTAGTACTAACATTTTAGCTACTAACACTAAAAAAATAGCAGATTGGCAGTGGTTTTTAGAAGGGGTTTTGCACAACCCCTTGTAAATTAATTTTCTTCATCAATTAGAGGGGGTTATGTACACCTCTTGCTACTTATTTAATTTTGAGGTGGTTTTATCATTATTTTTTTTAATATAAAGTTTGATTTTATAGGTGATTATATCATGAATACCATTGATTTAATAATTTTTGTTGTTATATATTCAGTTGAATTTTACAGGCCCTATATATATTCATTTAGATTTTATAGGCTCTATATATATATTATTCGTTAGGATTTTAGAGGATATTTATATATATATATATAATGGATATTTTAAGGAAATAATTGGGGTTCAAAACCACTATAATTTCTTAAATTATAGGGGGTTTATGAACCTCCACCAATCCTTTAGATTAGAGGGTGTTTTGAACACCCTCTAATATATGATATTCTAGGGGGATTGTGAACAATCACTAATACCCTAAATTAGAGGGGGTTCATAAACTGCCACTAATCCTTTAGATTGGAGGATGTTTTAACCCATCAATTTTTATAAATGAATCCCATATAAATTCAAATTTTTTAATATATATGTGTGTATGAACATGTGTGTGTGTGTGTGTATTACACAAACACGTTATATAAATGTATTTGAATACATTATCTAAAAACTTTAAATAAATACTTATACGTATAAACAAAAATTTATACCTATATAAGTATTGGTATTCATAATTTAAATGTAATTATAAATATATTTATTCAAATATATAAAATTCATATGTTTTTTATAAATACTATAAATTTTTTAAATAAATTAATATTATGATTTAAATTATACATATATTATATGAAATATATTTTTATTTTATATTTATGTATAAATAAATTTATATTGTATTATGTATACTAATATATATAATATAGAAAAAATTAACATTAAATATATATTATTTATAATTATGTTATATATATTATATTATAAATATTTTATTATATATAAATTTATATATTTTATATAGTTATATTATATATATTTTAGTATACCATATTAATTATAAATTAATTTAGTATATATATATTATTTATTTTATATTATAAATTTCCAATTATATGAATATATTTAATTTTGTGTGTATATATATACATGATATAATATAAATTTATATAATCACAAATATAATTATATAATATTAATGTATTTAATATCATATATGTATAGTATTTATAAAACTGAAATATAATTTATATATTTTAAAAAATAGGTGTAATAATAATTAATAATATTTTTCTACACACATGTATTAGTATATAAAGATAATTACATAAATATATATATATATATATATATTATAATTATATTATATCTATAAATATTATATAAATACCTAAATATACACACACATATACACAAAAAAATATAAATTAATTTACAAATATATGTATAAATATTTATTTATATATGTAAATATAATTATAGATATATATATTATATACACAGATATATATTTATATATATATACACAATAATATATTATATTATTTATATTTCTATACACACACATATATATATATAATCAAAAAATGATGTATCTAAACAAATTAATAGTATTCTATATATTAAAAAATAGACACTAGAGGAGTAGTAGCAGTTCACGCAAATTACCAACTTTGATGCAGGTTCGAATCCCATGGGGGTGGCTTTTCACCAGACTGAGGTGGTGGTGGGAAGGTGTTGTGTGTGGGGGGTTTAGGCTCTTAGGAGGGTCCACAAATAAGGTATGGTGCTTGGGTGCTTGTTGGCGTATCTATAGACATAGTAGGGTGCATTGGGTGTGTATGTAGATAGGGGCATTGAGTTTATTGGGGGTTTTTGCAGACATGTTGGGGCATCAGGGTGCTTTAGGGGTGTCTGTTAACAAAGGGGGGATCCTGGGGTTATGTATTCAGACAAGGTGGTGTTGAAAAAAGACAAAAATAACAAAAAATTAGGTTTAGAGACAGTTGAAGGAGAATAACCTCTAATTTTTCTTCAATTTTGGGGTGGTTCGAACCGCCCCTAAACTTGTCTTCAATTTTGGGTTGGTTAGAACCACCCATAAATCATCTACTTTCTAGGATTATAGGGTAGTATTATAAGGGTTTCAATCCCCCTATAAAATACTCGACACTAAATTAAGCTACATTTTACCAGTACTTCTCCAAACCCGTACCTAACATGATAGGGTGGTTACATTACTGGGGGTTCCCCATAACCACTATTATAGTGTTTATATGAGGTTATAACCCCTTATAATAGGGTAATTATTTTTATTTTAAGTTGAAGAATCTATATTCCATGTATATAATTTTTTCCAATCATACCTCTCATTATCACACACAAGAAAATGGAAAGATATATACATTCAATAAAACCATCACTAACATTTTACAAAAGATAGTGGGTCAAAAAAAGAGTTGTCCTAATAAGATCTCAAATTCCCAATGGGAATATTGGATAATAACCCAGAATATCACTTAAGTTACCTTTTTTTCTCTAGTGTATGGGACAGAGGAAGTATCACCAATAGAAGTTCATTTACTATTTCTCTAGATAATTTTTAAGGCCAAAATACACTAGATTGGAGAACAAAAGTTCACGTGGCTGAATTAGAATACTTTAATAAGATAATACTCTAAGAGTTATATAATCTATATGTTTAACAAAACTGGGAAGAATAAGCATTCAACAAAAAAAATTCTCATATGCTCTTCCCTTTGGGGTAACTTGGTACGAGAATTAAATATGTCGATGATACCAAGATGGAATCTTCAAAAGACGGAGACAAAGTGGGGGGGGGGGATCTCATCATTCATAAAGTTTACTCCAATAGTGAGTACTCATTAATGACCATGGATGTGAAGCACACCACACCTACCACTAATTCTAGGTTCTTAAAATATTACTTTATGTAGACTATCCTATGTCTTTATTACAGGATGATGAAATGTGGGACATCAACCTAGTACAATAAAATTAAACTACAATAAAAAGTCCCAATCACAAGATTTTAAACTGTATGACGTGTCATTATAAACATATTATTTCATTCATTATATCAAAATACCTAACCTAAAGTCATTAAAATTCATGGTCTGTATCCCCAATTCATGATGTAAAACTATGTAATGCTCTATCCCTCACCAGAGTGGACCTACCATTTAGGTAATAGTCTCCTAACACACTAAATTCTTGAACTATTTATGTATGGATTCCTATATAATGGGATACATATAGATGTATGTATGTCTGAATCCATGCCTATCCACTAACCCACTTTGGGTTATCCCATTAAGAGCACTCTCAACACTAACCCACTGATACGCCCACTCAATGTGCTCAAATACACGGTTTTGTAGTAATTAGAGTGTTTAAATCTACCTAAAAATCCCTTCATGATCACACCCACACTTGAAGGTGTCCATGGCTTTAATCCTCATCATCCTCCTTTTATGAAGGGTCTCCCCTATTGCTATGGTGCATGGACAAAATAGGCTGGCCTCCAACGCAGGGTTTACACCTTGAATGAATACATGTGATAAGTGATGGTTATTATTTTTAGAATGTATTTAAAAGTTTATATGAAATTTTATCACACCATCCTTGATGTTGTGGTTATGGGACCTATGTTTCAAACATGTTCATTAGTTATACCTTACAAATTAGTCGCCCCCTTTTTAGTTCAAATATCGAAAGTCACGATTTACTTTCTCTACACCTCCCATTATTTGGGTGGAGTTATCACACCCTCATTATTACCCTATTCATGCATCCACACACATTGACTATATAAGTAAATTTTGAAATAAGTTACTTAGAATACTTTTATTTTCCCCTGTCATTCACTCTCATGTGATAGAGGAGGTCTCACACCACTCTTTGTTTTCCACATAAAGCATTAATCGTGTGGGATTAGGAGTCTTTATGGGTCCTATGAAACAATATTGAGATGAAAAAAATATCTTAAGTTGTATATCCCTTGGGTCCAAGTATTATAACATTAAACTAAGTGTAGACCATCCCGAATATGGTTTTCTGATGAAAGGCCTCTAGGGGCCTCCATTCACATCGAGCTTGTACCCTCTTTCAGGCCACTAAAACTTCTCCAAAACACCAATTCAGTATGAGGTACATGACCTTAAACTAGTATAAACCCTTTGGTAAAATAATTACAACCTTATACTGCATGAATTTGGTCCATGTAATATACCCCTAAGATGAGTACATGCTCCCAAAAATGAATGTTTATGTATCACTCAACCATTTGTCCCTTCATTCACATCAGATTCATGTTACCTTTAGTAATACATAGGGAAATGTCCCTCTTCTTCATCCTTAAATCATAATGTTAAACATTATGGTATAGTCCCAACCACATGACTTCATAGTATGTGATAACCTGATCCCTCACTTGATAAGATTTCCCCCTTTAAAATTCTAGTCTCCCACCACTCTACCTTTTAGAACTGCATGTGGCTTAATTCCCATTTCAGGGGATATGTAGGGACTCATGGATCTTCCATATCAGTCCTAGAAATAGGTTTCATATCACTACAACCTTGTCCTGACAATTCAGATTTTTTTTCAATATTTTGTTCTGTATTGCGGACTAAGATAGTTTTATCCTTGGGTATAAATGGTCCAAGTATTACAATTTTAAACTATTTGTGCCCCGTCTAAGGGGATGTTTGTGCATCACTGGGCCTCTGATTACCTCCATTAATGTTGGGTTCATGTTACTCTCATGTAACACCGTAATATTTTGTGAAATATTTTTTCAAATAAATTTATTCTTTTCAATATTTTTCATTACATGAAACACTTAGTTTATCTTTCATTATGCACGACACAGAGTTTAAATTAAACATGACATACTATTAAAATATTATTATTTAAAATGATAGTTATCATGTAGTCGTTGAAGTGGAGGTTATGAATAGGAATAACTAAATTCGGAAAATATATGGTTGAATCATGTAAATGAATTTAATTCATTGGTGACTAATTAATTAAAAATTAAAATTAACAATATTTTAAAATAAATGAAATCTTTTTATAAAAAACAATTTGTATAAAAAAACATGTTTTACCTCATAAATTTAAAAAAATCACTTTTGGTGAATTATTTTAATGAAATTTATATGTTATATATTAATTAAAATTTTTAACATTTATCTTATGTGTTTTCTAGATAAATGATAAAAATTAAACCAATTTTATGCCTAAAAATGTATTTTCTTATAAAATCAATTTTGTCGACTATTGGACACCTATTTTAAGATTATTTTTTTACAATATTAGAACAAAAATTAAAAAATAAACTTCATTTTTTAACTCATCATATCAAAATTTCCCTAGGGTGAATTTTTTGGATTTTTCTAAAAAGATTAATTTTTTGATGAATAGTGAAAATACTAGTTTTTATTGAAATCGTACTTTGTGGTTAAAGAATTTATAAGGATAATTTTTAGTTTTAAAATCAGTTTCAAAGTAAAATTAATTAAATCATATTTCATTTAATTCAATTAATTTCATTTCAATAATTTTTATATAGAAATTTTATATAAGATCGTTTTAAAATTTTGATCCTTTTTCTCTTTGAAACCCAGCTTTCTCATCGCGTTTGTAGGATTAATTTTAAACTAGATTTTTCCAATTATGTGAATGGAATTTTGAAAAATGGATTAAATATATTTATTTATAATAATTTATATTATCTAATAATTTCACCATAATTTTTTACCACAACTAATAGTAAAACCAATAAAAATTATTAACTATGGTTAAGGTAAAATGGGTTTACCAGGGGTGTGAAAATAAATAGATAATGGTTAAAAATGAAGAAAAACTTGTCCAAAACTCTTTTTAAATACATATTTAGACCTTATACCCTATATTATATAGTTTTGTTTCATTATTAATCCTTTTTTAATTGGAAATTTTGGTTACACCTTTTTCTTTTCAAAAATTAAAAGTGTAACACTTGCTTCACTTATAAAATGACGCCCCTTATCCAGTCTTCTTCACAGTTCCAAAATCCTTTGGTTCAGAAAATAAATGATCAAAAAAATTAATTTGTTCCCTAATTTCATCCTAGACGCCTTATTTTTTAATAAATCTAACCTATGAATCCTTTTGGTGTAAACAAAAAGATGTTTTCTGAAAAAGATGTAACACCCCTAACCGAGTGTTTTATGTTATTTCTTCCTCCACCTCATTAAATTATTATTAAATAATGATAATATAATATAATTATTATATTAAATATACTAATATTTTACTAGGTTAATTTAATAATCTAAATATATCTTTTCATTCATCAAATGGGTTATAAAATCATCATTCGTGTGTATGGGGGACTATCGCCTCGTGAACCGTTGTTATTCGTTTTCCATCAGTACCTATTAAGAATATATATAATGCTGGATTTATTATTCTTATATGATATTAATTAAATTATTATTCTTATTTAATAATTATATCACATTTTTCTTCTTACTTTTCATTCTTGGGAATATGATAACGTCTTTTATGTGTACGGTGAACTACCACTGCACGAAGTGATGTGATTTGTTCACACTTTACATAGAAGGTAACAAAGATGGGTTTAATGAAAATATGTGATATATATATATATATATATTAAATAAAAATTATTCTGTAATCGTAATATATTATTAAACATTATTAATTTATTTTCATCAGGAAAACGGAAACAACATCCATGCATACATATGGCCTACCGTCTCCATGAACGGTGTATTTAATTTTCAATCTACAAATTTTATAGGTAACTATAAATAAATTTATATTGAATATATATTATATTTATATCATGTTTAAAATTATGTAGATTATTTAAATATGATCATTGTAATGGGACCAAAAATAAAAAATCAAAATATACACAAAAAACTGAGCAATTATTTCCCGAAATGTGACTTTAGCATGGAATTATTAATCAATTGATAATAAAATGTAGTAATTAAATAATATATGGTATGATATATGTATTTATGGTTCTATAAAACATTTATAATAAACATAAATTTATTATTTTGGGGGTTTGAATGTGTAATAATGAATTTTATACTTTAGGTAAGGGATTTCTAATCACTTTTGGTCTAGAATATATATACAAAACAACCACTCGTTTATTTGGTGTGGTGTATATACTGACCCTTTTTCATGTTATATCATGAATATAATTATTATAATGATATTTAATGTTTCCTCTTATGTTATTATTTATTTGGGTTTTTGATCCAAAAGGATACTAAATTAATAATGGATTTCTATCTCACTTTTTACTTTGATGATACGTGTGTCATATTCAGAGAAAATATTTATTTTATGTGGGTTATATACTTCCCATGAATGTATTTTATGATTCTTTAACTTAAAATTATTGTGATATAAATATCTATTTGATGATCTATCTTTTATGGGGTTTATGGGTTAAACGTTACCAAAGCGGTAAGATATTTTTGTCCCAATTTTCCTTCCTTGAAACATTTGTTATATTATGAAAATATATTATTTTATGAGGTTCAAATAAAGACCTTTTCAAATTTAATATCATGAATTTATTTATTCTCATGATATTTTAAGATTCATTTAAAATTATTTTTTCTTGGGTCTTACCAATCAATATTACCAAATTTGTAAATATTTTATGTTATAATCTAATCGTTTATCAGGATTGTTTATGATTATGTTTATGATGATAAAATATTATAATAAAAACTCAATAAAGTCATGAATTTTATTCTAATAGGGTTATTTCATGAGAATACATTATTTACCTTCATTTTTCTCACTTTATGTACTCATGAGTTCAAAATAATGTATTTATAAAAAAGTCATCTTTATTTATCTCTTTGGTTGAAAACTGGTTTTCTTTCATAACTATGTTTTCTAAAAGTGTTTTTGAAATTTTTTTCTAATTCTAAAAACTATTTATTAAATAAATTTTTACCCATTTTTACTTTTTTAAATAATATATTTAATGTAATATTTATGTCATTTTCTAAACAATTATTTTTTGTATTTTATTGAAATTATGAAAGAAATATTTGTTTTAACATGTACGACATAAACAGGATTCTCCACCATCATGTATGATCATTACTCTGAAGATTGCTTTATAATATTTCAAGGTTATATTAAAAAAATCATTTTGAAAAGTTTTTGTGTTTTAAAAAAAATTAAATGCTAAAACGATATTTTCCTCAAGAAGTGATTTGAATTATTTTTAAGGCTTATTTTATAAGTTTTCAAGGACATTTTCAAAGAAATTTATTTTGAAAGGTTTTATATTTTAAAAAGTTTTTTCTCGAGAAAAAATGATATTTTCCTCATGACATTTTTTAATTTATTTTTAAAGTTTCATTTATATTTTTTCAAATATTTTTTCAAAGAAAAGGATTTCCAATATATGTTATGAATTTTTACTTTTAAAATTTTTTTTCAAATAAAATTTATTTGCATCAATAAAATTTTAAAATAATTTTCCATCTAAGATGACACCCGTTAATATTACCTAGGAATTATTAGAGATATGATCCACGGATATCATTCTTATTATTTCTATGAATGGTTTCTATTTTTAATGTAAATATTTTTATGAAACTTATTTATCTTCCATGGGTTATACCATGAGTAAATTAGTATAAAACTTGAATATTATCATGGATTATGATATTATAGAATGATGAAATGGTTATGAAAACTATCACTTATCTATAGTTTATGATATGATGAAATGTTTATGAAAACTATTTAATTTCAAGGGCTATGATATGATGATTATTTTATGATCTTGTGGCACACAAATGTATGATTTTCATTATGTGGAGGGTGGGACCTATATCTCACTCCAATGAATTAGGTAAAGATTTATATCTCATGAGATAGACCATAATGGAATAGATATTGAACCCTATTTTTTAAGGGAATATTTATTCTATGATGGTTTGGGGGGTGAACCCATCCCATTATAATATCCTTGAAAGTGATCCTTGACTACTATGAAAATGATTTTCTATACTTATGTGTATGCCCAAAATCTACATTGTATACCAATTTTATGATCTCATGTCTTGTTTTATTTTATTTCCTTGTGATTCATGTATTATAAAAGGTCAATATTTTTTCCATGACTCAATATTATGATTTTTGATGTGAAAGTTATGGTTTTAAAATGTTATTCTCATGTTCTCATGCACTTATGCTCTTGTTATGATTACATATCTCCCTTGTTTACCCCTACTGAGCATCTGATCTCACCCTTTATTATGTTTCCTTTCCCCTAGATATGAAGAAAGATTTTAAGTAGGTTATATAAAAGAATAGTACCATGTAGGAAGAAATTTAAGGGATATTTTTAATATCTTTCAAGAAATAAAAATATTTTTGGTCTATTATCCATCTTAACAAAACCAATATGATCATCAGGAATGTGTTTGTATAATGTAATGATTATTTATCTAAAATATGTGATATCTATGTATAAAAATCCCAGGTCACTATATCTCTTATCACACAAGACTCTTATTTAATAATTTTTTTCAATCCATATGAACATAAATTCTAATCCATGTTCTAATCTTCATAACCAAAAAATGAATGCCCATATTCTTATGGTGTAGTATATGCAAGAATCGAGCCCCTCAAATCACATCAAGAATACTAGGTTTCTCCATTCCTTTTTTGTTTGGACTATCTCACCAAGCTTTTATGTTATACATGTGATAATTTTATCTGTGTAATTATCTGGTCAAGTCTATTTGATCAAAAACTCATACCCCATAGTGGTCTGACTGGCCTAACCCAAAAATTCCCTTGGAAAGTGCCATAAATTCCTATCAGGTTGAAACCCCACAAAAAGAAATCCCTAGAAAAAGATATGACTTCAACTACTAAGTCACCCTTGTGTAATTTTAAAAATTAAAGGCATGAATGGACAAGTAAAAAATCCCACATAAATTTCCATTTTTCCCCATTAATAACCTAGACTTTATCATTAAACCCACCTGTTTTGAAAAACATTCCAGCAAACCCTTCTACCCCTTTACCTATTTTCATTATCACTATATGATTTTATACACTCTATTTATTGTCCCTAAAAAAGATGTTAAATTATATGGTTAATTTCATAATCACATGAATTCAAACTAAATGATATCTCAATCCTCACTCGAGATAACCACCCCATATAGCATTGGTCCCCCACCACACTACCTTCCAAAAATATGTGTGACTTGATTCTTATACACATGATATTTAGTGATTCTATGACCTCCTATATTAGGACCATTCATGAAATTATCCCCCAATAGTGACTAATAATCTGTTGGAATTCAATCTAGATGGGTCATTCCATTCACATCAGGTTTTATTTTTCTTTATCCAGTAGTCTCACCTTCACATAGTCTAAGTTGTATAACCAGAAATCCTAACACCTTATGGTCCTAACTACATAACCCTGAACTAATATGCCCCCATTGGTCCTAAATTAATGACCTTATAACTAATTCTACTTTAGTCAAAGCTATAAGACCTTAAATTAAGAAATCTGGGATGTCACCAATCTCCTCCTTTAAGCATGATCGAGCCATGGTCTTGTGTCTTTCACCCAATTGGTGTTTTCATTTCCCCCACTAGATTCTATTATTTCTGTCATTTTTTTACACTACCATTGATATATCTGATTCATGAGTGTATCCATGAGAGTTTTTGAACTATTTTTAAGAATCGTTCCCCATCATTGATACACTTTTCTCCCCTTGATTTGGACAACCATCCATCTTTCACATAAAAAAGGGCTCCCCTAAAGGGATAGAGCATAGAAAAAATAGGCTAACCTTCCATAAAAGACACAAAACCTATAGGATCCACATTAATCATCTATAAATAGACTCCCCAATGGCGATGGTGTATGGAAAAATAGTCTCTCCTCCCATCCAGTTCACAGACCCCATAGGAGACATCTTTAGCAATATATTTGTGCAACCCATGTTTCAAATATGTTCAATATTTATACTTTACCCACCTATATCCATTCATTGATATATACTATTGAGTTTGATATTTACCTATCTATATATTTTCCTCACTCATGTGTCATTTTAACACCCTTTGTATTGTTCCCTTATGCACCCTTTACACGGTCAGGGCATATTAAAACCCTCAAATCACACCAACCCAGTTCCCAAATCCATGAGTCCTGGAGGTGATCAATAAAAAATTCTGATTTGAACACCTCATTCCATGTCAAGAACTCTAGGATAAATAATAAATGTTCAATTAATCTCTTGTTTCTCACACTTATCATGACTCATATGATCTGAGAGACTTTTAGTTTATAGTCTTTCTAGTATGGTAGAGATGAAAAGTTTTACATGGGGAGTTGAGATAGAATGTAAATTTTATTTCATTGAATAAAACTAAAATGACGAGGGAAATAAACATTTTCTAGACTATACCTTATTAAAATAACATAATCCTATGGATTTTCCTATGAAATGTATTTATCTAGCTCATCCAACCTCAATTGAGTTTCCTCAAGGATCTGTCATTTCCTAACTAACTCTTCAATCTCCTCCTCAATTGTAGGGTGAACCACTTTGGCTCAGGCCTCCACATGGACTTACTTGATCCAAAACTCTAATTCCATAGGTTTCTCATTTGATTCCTTATACTTTTCCATCACCATTTTTTCCCTTATCTAGCTAATAATTTGTTCCTTTTCAATGATGATGCGTAATACCCTGAGATTCTGTGAATTTTATCAAATAAATTTAATATTTTATATATTTTTATTACATGAAATATTGAGTATATATTTTTTATAAGAAAAAAAGAGTTTTCATTATGTTACATGAAACACCAATTTAAGATTTTTCAACACACAACACCAGGTTAGTTTTCGTTACACACAACACTGAGTTTTAAAAAAACCACGATATATTATGGTTTTTTAATAAAGACTGCTATAACCTAACTGTTAAAATTTGTGATATTGATATTAATACAGAACATTTAAATATTAAGTATAATGGTTTTATATAATAAATAAATATTGATAAAAAGGAACTTGATTTTTGAAAAAGTCTTTATATGTTCAAAAAATACTATTTAATAAAAAAATGTTTTTTATGTCATTTTATGAAAATTAATAAAATAATTTTTTTAAATGTTTATAAAATTAATTCGGTAAAATAAATTTAATTTTCAAAACTAACATGTCAAAATTTGCATAGAGTGAATTTTTAGGATTTTTTTTAAAAGTTTAATTTTTTGATGAATAATGAAAAATACTGAATTTTATTCAAAACTTGGATTTTAATTTAAATTATTAATAAAGTTAAATTATATTTTAAATGTTGGTTAATGTAAAATTAGTTCATTTTTATATATATTAATCAAATTTATTTCATTTTAATCAATTTCATACTTAAATTGGATATAAAAACTTTGTAAGCTTTTGAGCATTTTCACTTTGAAAACCCACTTTCACATTGTGTATGTGAGATCAGTTTTAAATTGAAATTTTCTAATTATGTTAAATGAATTTAAAAAAATTGATTCCATATTTATAATCATAGTATTATATATTATCTAACATTCTCAAATTCATTTTTTACCAAAAATAATATTAAAATAGTAAAAATTATTCACATCGATTAAGGTAATAATGAGTTTACTAGGGATTAAACATAAAAGATAAGGGTTAAAAGGACCTAAAAACTTTTACAAACCACATTTTATAGAAATATTTACATATTATTTCATATATTATCAATAATTGTTAATTATTGGATCCTTGTTACATGAATAAATTGTGGGTAGAATTCTCCCTCTTTAAAAAATTACATGTGATCCACTCACCTCACATATAAAAGGACACTCATATCCTCTCTTATTAAAACCTTAAAACCATTTTTTTTCAAAATAATAACTTAAAAAATAACTTCTCAACTTTTCTCATGTTATTATATAATCCTTATTTTGGATAGAAATCCATCCTGGGAAGGATTTTTGTGAAAACCAAAAAGGGATACCCAACGAACATGTAATGTTCCTCAATGAGCATTTTTTGTTTTATTTCTTCCTCCACATGATTAAATTTTATTTAGAATATTATTATATAATAACCATATTATATTATATATAATTATATTTTGTTAAGTTAATTTCCTAAAACCATATCCACTTCTGTCAAAATGGTTATGAAATCAACATTTGTGTGTAAGGCTGACTACCGCCTCACGAACTGATGCCATTTATTTTTACATTATCACCTATCAAGGCTATACATAATTATATATTTATTATTTATATATGATAGTTTTATATTAATATAATTATTTAACTATTATATCCCACATACCTTCATCTACTCCATTTCATGGGAATTTGATAATGTTGCTCATATGTATGTTGGACTACCACCTCACTAAGTGATGTGATTCATTCACATTTTATATGAGAGGTAATAAAGGTTTTTTTAATGAAAATATGTGATATATAAGAAATAAAAAATATTATATAATAATAATATATCATTTAACTTTATTTCTTTATATTCTCTAAGAAAATTGGAACAACATTCATGAGTATGTATGGTTTACCGTCTCTAGGAATGGTGTATTTCATTTTCTATCACTAAATTTTATGGATTAATATAAATAAATATATACTGAATATATATTATATTTATATCTTGGATAAAATTATTTATTTGATAAAATAATTATCAAAGTAATATGACCAAAAATATAAAATCAATACATATACAAGAAACAATGTTTTTATTAACTGAACCATGACTTTAACATTGAATTGTTAATAAATGGAAAATAAAAGGTCATAATTAAATCATCTATTATATGATATATATATATATATATATGAATGTTTCTTTAATATATTAATAATAAAATTATATTTATTATACAATAGTTTTAATCATGTAAAATGGAAGTCATTACTAAAGGTAAGGGATTTCTAGTCTCCCTTTTATTCCTCAGAGACATACAAAAATTCACCACTCATTTATTTTTTGTGGTGTATATACATCCCATTTGACATTTTATATCATTAATATCATTATTTTCATCATATTTAACGTTTAAATTTATTTTATTCTTTTTTTAGTCATACAATTTATAATATTATTAAAGCAGTAAGGGATTTTTGTCTCACTTTTTACTTCTATGAGACACATGCCAGATTCACAAAAAATTAAATTTATATGGTGTATATAATGCCCATGAATTTATTTTTTTATGATTATACTTAAATTTTGTGGGATTTAAATAGGATCTATCTTTCTTGGGGTTTATGATTCAAATTTTACCTAATCGGTAAGGGTTTTTTGTCTCAATTTAACTTCCCTGGGACATATGATTATGTTATACACAAATATTTTTTCATGAGGTTTATATAAAAATCATTAGACATCTAATATCATGAATTTTTTTATCCTTAGGATATTTTATTTTTTATTAAATTTATTTCCTCATGGGTCTTACATTTAAAATTTAATAAACTGGAAAGTGTTTTATGTTACAATATCATCATTTATCAAGATTATTTATGATTATGCTGCCATAGATGAAATATTATGATCTATATCTCAATAAATGCATGAATTTTATTCTTATTTGTTCATTTAATGATAATATATTATCTACCTTCATCTTAATCTCTTTATTTACTCAATAGTTCAAAAAGAATGATTTTATGAAAAATGATATTTTGGGTTGAAATCCCTTTTTCTTCCAAAACCATATTTTCTAAATGTGTTTTCAAAAAATTTATTTATTTTTAAATGATTTATTATAGAAATTTTTACCGTTGTTTTAATTTTTTAAAAAAATTAAAATAATCTTCATGTTTTTTTTCAAAAAAACTCCCATTTTTCATTTACCAAAACTGTGAATGAAATGTTTATTTTAACATATACAACATGAATATAATTTCAAACTATCATAACAATTATTTTCTTTGAAGATTCCTTTATAATATTTAAATGTTTTTAAAAAAAAATATTTTTAAAATATTTTAATTTTTTAAAAAGTTTTTTTCAAATTGGAAATGATATTTTTCTGAAGAAATGTTTTAAATGGTTTTTAAATATTCCTTAATAAGTTTTCAATATTTTTTTAAAGAAAATGATTTGGAAAATGTTAAATATTTAAAAAAAATATTTTCAAACAATTGTTATTTTGGAATAAATGTTCTATGTGATCTTTCAAAATTCATCTCCATCTAGGATGATATCCATTGATATAACTTATGCTTTTAAAAGGATATGAACTAAGTTTACCATTTTTATTATTCCTCTAAATGGTTTATCATTACAAGATGTTTATGAAACCCGATTATCTTCCATGGGTTATACCAAGATAAAATTATTATAAAACCCTCTTATTTTTCTATAGGTTATTCAATGATTAAATGATGAAATTATTATGAAATCTATCTTTTTTCCATAGGTTATGATATGATGAAATGTTTGTGAACCCAATTTCATTTCATGGGTTATTATATGATGAATGTTTTATGATATTCTAGAACACATAAGTGTGATTTTCATTATGCTATGGTTTGGAAATATATCTCCCTCAAATTAATTTAATAATGTTAAATATTCTATGAGATCATAGGTTAAATGAGTGGCTAGCATAATTCTGAAAAAGATGTTACATGGGTTGTTAGACCAAGCTTAAAAACGAGGGTATACATGTGGTTATCCTATGACCAAATAAGGTGCATGGGTGGATAGACCAAGCCAAACATGTTATGATTATATTTTTAGTTATCCTTGACATAAAATTTTATATGATTATGTATATTCCATAATTCTATGTTTTATTCCAATGTTATGATATCATAGATCATTTTCTTTGATTTCCTTACAACTCGTGTATTATAAACTATCAATATTTATTTCATTACTCAAGATTATGAGCTTTTATATATAGGGTATGGTTTTAAAATGTTATGATAATGTTCTCATACCCTTATTCCCAAGTTATTCTTAGGTATCAACTGTGTTTTCCTTTACTGAGCATCTCATGTCACCTTTTTATTTTTCATTTCCCCAAGTTATAAAGAAATTATTTTAAGTAGGAGTACTAAATGTTAAGTTATTTATTTGATACATTTAATATAATTCATAAATTATTAATAGTTCATTCTTATTTTCCAATGGAACTAAACTATTATGGTCTTCAATCATATGTTTGTGTAATGTAATAAATATTCATCTAAATAGATGTTATATCCATGTATGGGAATACTGGGTCATCATAGTTGTTATTAGAGGAAAACTTTATTTAACATTAGAAACTGGGATGTGAAAACTTTAGTGATATCCCTATGGATATTTCTAAGAATATTTCTTTGTATTTCTCTAAGTGTAAGTCTAAGAATGATTCAATGTATAGAAAAACATCCTATAATTTTGGTAAAGGATAGATTGAGTGGTTTCCGATAAATTGCATCCCTGGTCTCGCCCAAATTTACCCAAGTTTTAAGGGTCAAGCGGTCGCTTGTAGTGTAGCTTGGGTTGTCGAATCCTCAGAGACCTAAGAAGAACGTTTAGACACTCAATAAAAAGAGATGGATTTTTGGCTATGAAGTGGCCAACTTGGGTTGATTTTATATTGTTTTGAAAGAGCACTAAAAGATCTATGTGAATTCAAATTATGAGAAAATGAGTTGATCCTAGGTTATTGCTCGGGGTGGATTGAATGAATTCCTCTTTTTTTACGATTTTGATTTCATTAACTCGAGAAAGATTCATGCAATGAATTCAAACTAACCTCATCACTTACTGATTAAACACCTTAAAAACATATGATAATCACCTATACACTTGTAGGATCATTTTCATGAGCACTCCAAGGCAAAGGATGTAATTAGCACATGAAAGTGGGGTGAATAAATTCAATAAAGAAGAGGAAGAATAAAAATCATTGAATGAAAGAAACTCAATTAAAAGAAATTAATAACATTTAGGCATGAGAAATAACATTCAATCCAGCCCCTTTCTACTCCCTTGGATCAACCCATAAAAGAGCTAGCCCTCCATTGATGACAAGTTCTCAACGGAAGCGGAAAGTAGACTTATGAGGGTGGAATTGAAGAAGTAAAAACAACAAAAAATAACAATCACTCCATCGTTGTGTGAACAAAATCACAAGGTTTGGTGTGAATAAATTCACATCTTGAGGCAACGGTATCAAGGTGATAAGGAGAAGAAAAGAAAAAGAGGAAATGAAGAACTTTTATTAAGAACAAATGTGATTCAAACAACTTACATGAGAATGAAGAACGATTACAACATCAAATGGACAACATAACATTATAATGAAACAAAGCACCCAAGATCCCAAAATCCATCACCAATACTGCCTTAAATAGGAAAAAATGAATACTTGGCCGAGCCCCCCAACATCCCATGTGCCTTGAATTAATTATGTTGGGAAAAGGTGGGTGGAACATTAATGATTAGAGACTTTTCCACTTCTTGCCCCGAAGTTGCAGCCATCTTGCATCCACCGGAAAGACGCGCCTAAATTACCTTCTAGAAGGCCGAATTGGAGTGGGCCCTGGAAGACTTAAATGAATCCCCGGATGTCCCCTAACAGCCTGTAAAATTTCAGCCCAAAATAATATCTGGTTCTGGAGATATGATTGAAATGGTGGGCTGTTTTTCTGGGCCGCAGACTCTGGCCCAAAATTAAATCTTCAAATTGGTCCGCCTTAATCACCGCCATTGAGAACGAATTAGCACTGGCTACAGAAGAATTATTTGTTCCCATATATGTCATATATCCTTCCATAAATTTTGGGCTTCATTGGGCCTGTATTGTGGGCCCCATAGTCCGATCAGCGGGATGATATCCAATCTGCCTTCTTCAGAATTGTTTCCTTTAATCGCCAAATATCTCCATCATACTTTATTAATAGTCCATTGATTCCTGAATAAAAATTGTTCATAATTAAGTGAATATACATTTCCAAAAATGTCAAATTAAAACATGGATAGTTACATTCTTTCAAATTAGATGAAACATTGGGCCTAAATTGGTGCACATTAGGCATGAAGTGCACAAATAATGAGAATGGGTGTTCAAAATGTAACATGCACTAAAATGGTATTTATGAATAGCAAGGCACATGAAAACTACATATATTAGCAATGAATATTATCCTATTACAGTGGCTAATCACACCCCCCAACTTGAGTTTTGCTAGTCCCGAGCAAAATATATCTCACAAAAATGAAATTCAAATGACCTTTTCCAAAAACATTTTAATACACATTTCTCACCCAAAGATCACATACCAAACAATTATGAAACCCATCAAGATCATTTAAAACAAGCTATGTCCATAAGCATATCCCAAGCCCAAGCCCATTCCTTTGTTCAAATTCATTGCCATATTTCATCCAAATTCAATTAAGCATGATGAAGTGTTGTGTGTCACAATAGACATGGGGGTTCATTTTTATTCGAGGGAGAAAAGATGGAAGCGCTAGGAGCAATCAAATTTTAATAATAAGATGAGTACTCATTTTTTATTCTCTTTTTTTTTGTTTTGTTTTTTTTTTGCAATTTTGCCATGGTAATTGAAATTGAACTCAATCGAGTCAACCCATGTAGCAAGACTTTGCCGATGACTCCCAGGCTCAAAGACCTTAGGGAACCAAGTGAAGCTCACATACTCGGGCATCATCTCGAGTTAACTCAATCAAAAAAAAATTCAAATTACCACAAATAGAGATAAAATGCCCAACTCTGGGCCAGACAACTATGGAGTCGCGATCCCCAAGTGCCGAAAGACACACATTAGGTCAATTCATTGCTCTACGCGCAATTTTTTTTTTTTAATACTCATGTTAAAATTAAAATGATCGCCAATCCTATGCTATTTATTATGGGTCCCCAAAAACTCAAACTAAGACCCCACAATATAGAGGACGTGCATTGTGGTTTTTTTATTAAATGGATGAAAATATAACAGTGAAAAATCACATCGGATAACCGCACTTTCCAATAACTATGCACATGAACATAAACTTGCATTAAAATCAGAATCAAGGCATGCAAAATTATTTGATATCCAATTTCAGAGTTTGGAATGTGTGTTATCATGTTCAAGGTTAATGACATTTTTCCTTCCACACATTTTCATCCCCCCCCCAACTTAGAATAACACTGTCCCCAGTGTTTAAAGAATTGAAATATAGAAGGGGTAGGATAGAAGTTCAATGAAGACATTGAAAATGAAAATTATGGAATGAAGTCACCTGGTGGTTGACGTTGAAAATGCATTCCCATATATCCCTTCAATTCTGGTTTGTCTCCCAATGGCTTGGACGGTTGTGAACAGCTTTTCCCAATGATCTATGACATGCCTTACATTTTTTTTAATATATATATATTTTTTATTATTATTTTAAACCTAAAAAAAAGGTATAAATAACATAAACTGATGATACATTGTCTTCTTTATATTTTCAGGGTAAGGTATTACTCAGGGATCACACCGCGTGACACGGATGAATACGGTGCTCCCCTTTCGTACCCATCCTTACTCATAAAAGAAGAACAGGTCAACAATCTATTTTTTTAAATATCAACAAAAATATAAAATAAAATAAAATAAAATAAAATAAACTGATGATACATTGTCTTCTTTATATTTTCAGGGTAAGGTATTACTCAGGGATCACACTGCGTGACATGGATGAATACGGTGCTCCCCTTTCGTACCCATCCTTACTCATAAAAGAAGAACAGGTCAACAATCTATTTTTTTTAATATCAACAAAAATATAAAATAAAATAAAATAAAATAAAATAAACTGATGATACATTGTCTTCTTTATATTTTCTGGGTAAGGTATTACTCAGGGATCACACCGCGTGACACGGATGAATACGGTGCTCCCCTTTCATACCCATCCTTACTCATAAAAGAAGAACAGGTCAACAGTCTATGTTTTTTTTAATAACAAAATGCAGAAAGAAGGAAGAAACGAGTCACAAAGATTAGAAAGATGAAGACCACGGGTTGCCTCCCGTGCAGCGCTTTTGTTTAACGTCGTTAGCCCGACATGGATCCTAAATCTATCAATTTTTTCCTGGTTCATAGGTTGGCTCTGTTAACTCTACCTCTATTTTCTGTTTATTGAACGATTCAATGAAAGGTTTTAACCTATGACCATTGACCTTAAAAATGTTACCACTTGTGGGATCCTCAATCTCTACTGCCCCATGGGGGTACACATGATGCACTATGAATGGACCTGACCATCTAGACCTTAACTTTCCCGGGTGTAAATGAAGTTTTGAACTATACAAGAGCACAGGTTTTCCCAGTTCAAATTGTTTGACTTTGATATTCCTAGATTGGTAGGCTTGAACTCTAGCTTTATTTATCCTTGAATTTTCATACGCCTCCATCCTAAGTTCCTCAAGTTCATTAAGATCTAACTTCCTCTTTTCTTCGGCTAAAGAAATGTCGAAATTCATTTTCTTGATTTCCCAAAATGCCTTATGCTCAATTTCAACAGGTAAATGGCATGCTTTTCCATAAACCAACCTATATGGGGACATTCCTAGGATGGTTTTGAATGCTGTACGATATGCCCAAAGAGCATCCAAGAGTTTCTCAGACCAATCATTCCTAGAGGGGTTGATAGTTTTTTCAAGAATTTGCTTAATCTCCCTATTTGCTAACTCAGCATGACCATTGGTTTGAGGATGGTAGGCAGTGGAAAGTTTATGATAAATTCCATACTTATACATGAGTGAAGAGAATGGGCGATTACAGAAATGGGTTCCACGATCACTGATTATAGCCCTCGGAATTCCAAATCTAGAAAAGATATGCTCTTTTAGGAATCGGATCACAACTTGATGATCATTAGTCTTGGTGGGAATGGCCTCAACCCATTTTGAGACGTAATCAATAGCTAAGAGGATGTAGAGGTATCCCTTAGAGTTTGGAAAGGGTCCCATGAAATCAATTCCCCAACAATCAAAGATTTCAACGACTAGAATGGGAGTGAGGGGCATTTGATTTCTTTTGGAAATGGATCCTAATTGCTGACACTGAGGACAACTTTTGCAGTATTGGAAGGAATCCTTAGTGAGGTTTGGCCAGTATAAACCACTTTGGAGGACCTTTGCAGTGGTTTTCTTTGTAGAAAAGTGGCCTCCACATGCCTCTCCATGACAAAATTTTAGAATGGAATCTTGCTCAGACTCGGGAACACATCTCCTGATGATTTGATCAGGACAGAACTTGAAGAGGTAAGGATCATCAAACACGTAGTGTTTGACATCAGAAAGGAATTTCCTCTTAGCTTGGGTCCCCAGGAATTTTGGAATGTCACCCGTCACCAAATGGTTTGCTATGTCAACATACCAAGGGCAATCACTCACTGAATAGAGGTGCTCATCGGGAAATGAATCAGACACAGAGAGGTGGTGTGAGTTGTCTTTGAATTCCATCCTAGAGAGGTGACCAGCTACAACATTTTCAACACCCTTTTTATCCTTAATGGTTAAATCAAACTCTTGAAGAAGAAGGACCCACCTAATTAATCTAGCCTTGGCATCTTGTTTTTGGAAAAGGTATTTTAGGGCTGAATGGTCAATGAAGACAATGATGGGTGATCCTAAGAGATAAGACCTGAATTTTTCTAAATCAAAGACAACAGCAAGCATCTCTTTCTCAGTGGTGGTGTAGTTTATTTGTGCATCATTTAAAGATTTGCTTGCATAAGCAATGACACATGGAGTTTTCTCACACCGTTGTCCTAAGACTGCTCCTACAGCGAAGTCACTTGCATCACACATGAGCTCGAAAGGAAGTTTCCAATTTAGAGATTGCATGATAGGTGGAGATATAAGAGTTGACTTGAGTTTAGAGAATGATTCCTCACAGCTTTATGTCCATAAAAATGGAGCATCTTTTACCAATAGAGCACAAAGTGGTCGAGAAATAGAGCTGAAATTCCTAATGAACCTTCTATAAAAACCAGCATGTCCTAAGAATGACCTCACTTCCTTAACAGTTTTAGGAGAGGGAAGGTGACGAATGATGTCAACCTTAGCTTTATCAACTTCAATCCCTCTACCAGATACTAGATGACCTAGAACATGTCCTTCCCTTACCATGAAATGGCATTTTTTCCAATTTAGTATGAGATTCTTATCCTCACACCTTGACAAAACCTTTTCAACATTTAGAAGGCATCCCTCAAAAGTATCCCCAAAGATGGAGAAATCATCCATGAAGACCTCTAAACAATCCCCCACCATGTCCGAGAAGATTCCCATCATGCACCGCTGGAAGGTACCAGGGGCATTACATAAACCAAAGGGCATGCGCTTGAAGGCAAAAGTGCTGAATGGACAAGTGAAGGTCGTTTTTCCTAGATCCTCTAAAGAGACTTCGATTTGATTATACCCTGAGAATCCATCTAGGAAGCAGTAGAATTGATGACCCGCCACTCGCTCGAGGACTTGATCAATAAAGGGCAAGGGGAAATGGTCATTCTTGGTACAATAGTTGAGCTTCCTATAGTCAATACAGACTCTCCATCCACTACTAACCCTTGTTGGAAGCATCTCTCCATCATTATTGGTTATTACTGTGATTCCAGCCTTCTTTGGAACAACATGGATTGGGATAACCCACTCACTCTCAGCTATAGGATAGATGATACCAGCTTTTAACAATTTCAAAAGTTCTTTTCTCACTACTTCCATGAGATTAGGATTGAGTCGTCGCTGAGGTTGACGACATGGCTTTGAATCGGATTCTAGAACAATTCTATGAGTCCCGATAAGTGGGCTAATCCCAGGAATATCTGATAGGGTCCATCCAATGGCTTTCTTGTGTCTCCTAAGGACATCTAGAAGCATCCTCTCATGATTGGCTTCAAGAGAGGAAGAAATGACAACATGAAAGGATTGATTGTCCCCTAAGAACGCATACTCGAGTGATGAAGGTAAAATCTTAAATTCAAGATCAGAGTGGTTATCACTTTCCAAGAAAGGATGAGACTTTGTATTGAACTCAGTTTCTTTGGTCACATTTCTTGACAAAATTGGTTCCTTGTGAAGAGAATTTTCATCCACTAAATTAGCTAGAGTAGTTTCATGAAGGGATATAGACTCGATGTTATTGATTTCACTCATGGTATCATTGATCGGTGATTCTAGAAAATCACCAATAGAGCAATCTGAAAGAGATTCAAGCCAAGGAGACAAATTTCCCTCATGTGAACAAAGAAAATCAATCTCTTCTTGACTTAAACATCCTTCGGTAATTCTTTGATGTTCCTTGAGTTCACTATCAACACTACCCATCCAATTAACCTCATGGATCTCTTCATCATCCCCAATTTGAGAGTTTGCATTGTAGATGTTCAAGTCTAGACTCATGTTTCCAAAGGTGATGGTCATGTTCCCATTTCGGACTCGGATAACAGAGTTGATTGTTGCAAGGAAGGGACGACCAAGGATGATTGGGGTTTGCTCCCTAGGACCTAAGCTTGGGTGATTGTCAAGAACAATGAAGTCAGCTGGGTAAATGAAATTTTCAACTTTCACCAAAACATCCTTTAAGATCCTCTTTGGAACTCGAATACTGCGATCAGCAAGTTGAAGAGTGACAGATGTGGGTTGGAGTTATTCGAGCCCTAACTGACAATACATAGCATAAGGAATGAGGTTCACATTGGCTCCGAGATCACACAAGGCTTTGACAACTTTGTTCTCTCCTAGTTCAACATTTATGTAAGGGCATCCCGGGTCTTTCATCTTTGGAGGAAGGGTTCCCTGGATTGTTGTGCTAACATTTGCTGCCAGAAGGACTTGGTTCTTATGTGAGAATTTCCGTTTAAATGTGCAGAGGTCCTTAAGGTATTTTGAGTATGCAGGAATGGTTTGAATGGCATCGAGGAGTGGAATGTTCAACTTGACTTGTGAGAATATTTCCCTCAATGTTTCACTCAATTTAGGCTTGGTTTTCCCCCTCATGCGTTGAGGAAATGGGGCAGGTTGTGGGGTTGTTTTTTGAAGAGTTGTTTCCTTCACATTTTTATTAGTATCATCAGTTTGTTCATGTGTTTCATTTGAATTTTCATTAGAGTTTGAATCTTCAGGTGGGTTTTGAACTATTTGTTCAGGTTTCTCAATTGATTTTCCACTTCTCAAAACTGTCACAGCCTTTAGTTGTTCATGAGTTGTTTGAGTGAAACTTTTCTCCCCCCTTGATGTTTGTTGTGGAATGGCCTGTGTGGGCATGGGTGCCTTTCCAGTTTTTATGGTTTGAAGTTCTTGTTTAAGGGACGAGACTTCTGAGTTCATCCTTTCCATTTGTTTGCACAGTTGTTCAAGGATTGGGAGAGGGAAAGATTGGGAAGGGGTTTGTGTTGGTTGGGTTATCCCAGGGGGATACTTTGGTTGTTGGATGGGTTGTTGGTATTGGACTAGAGGATGTTGGTATTGGATTGGTTGTGGTTGGAATTGGTTATGGTTTTGAAAATTTTGTGTAGGGTAGGGGTTTGGTCCTTGTGGTTGGCTAGGTTGTTGGTTATCTTTCCATCGGAAGCCTGGGTGGTCATTATACCTTGGGTTGAATGTGTTTGGGTATTGAGGATTTTGAAAGTTTAGGGCATTGACTTCAGCAGGTGGTCCTCCTAAAAGAACATCCTTGATGGATGGAATGGTTGGGCAGTTGTCCGTTTTGTGGTCATGTTTGTCACAGATTGTGCAAACAAGGTCTACAGTTTGGATTTCATTGATTTTCCTATGGTCTATCTCTTCAACCTTCCTAGAGAGTGCTTCAAGTTTTTCCCTAAGGCTTTCCTCTTCCCTAAGTGTATGCATTCCAGTAGTTCTTTGAGGCTTTTCAGAATAAGGTGATGTTCCCCATGTTTGGTTTTGTTCAGCAAGGATTTCTATATACTCGTAAGCATCATTTGGGGATTTGTTTTTAAAGGTCCCATTACACATCATGTCAATGAATTGTTTGTTCCTCGGGCCCAAACCTTCATAGAAAATTCTTACTTGTTCAGGAATAGAAAAACCATGGTGTGGAACCATGTTTAGGGTGTCTTTGAACCTCTCCCATGTTTCATAAAATGACTCTCCCTCTTTTTCAAAAAAGTTTTGGATGCTCTTTTTAAGTGCAATTGTTTTGTGATGAGGGAAGTATTTTTTGTAGAATTCTCTTTGCAGTTGGTCCCAAGAGTGGATTGATGAAGGTCTCAAGTTGTTTAGCTAATTTTTAGCTCGATCCTTTAATGAAAAAGGAAAGAGCTTTATCTTAGCAGATTCTAGTTGATGTGGGGGACACATGGTTTCAACAATGTCATTGAACTCTTTGACATGAAGGTATGGCATTTCTGACTCCATCCCATGAAAGGTTGGAAGGTGGTTTAGGACATGGGGTTTGAATATGTAGTTTGTGTCTCCTATAGAATTGTGTCTAATGCATGAGGGGGAATTGTTCCAAGCAGGAGTGAGGTATTCGTTCATGGTTTGATCAACTACATTCCCTAAGTTTGGAACTTCTTGGTTTTGGTTTCCCATTTGATTCCCCCCAGGGTTTAAAATTTGATTTTGTGGATGACCCTCCATTGGACTTGTTTCAAGTTCTGACTTTGGGGTTTCAAGAATATTTGGATCTGATTTAAACAATCCCCTAGGTTCACTTGACTCCCCTATCCTAGGACTATCCACCCTAACTAGTCTGTTTGAGAAATCGCGGGTGTAGGCGGACATGCGCCAAAAAAAAAGCGAGAAAGGGACAAGATAAGAGATCTTGGGTGAGAGTAGAAGAATGGAGGTGAGGAAAGAAGGTTTTTTTTTGATCTAAGGTACTTAATTGGTCCCCGGCAACGGCGCCAAAATTTGGTCTCGCCCAAATTTACCCAAGTTTTAAGGGTCAAGCGGTCGCTTGTAGTGTAGCTTGGGTTGTCGAATCCTCAGAGACCTAAGAAGAACCTTTAGACACTCAATAAAAAGAGATGGATTTTTGGCTATGAAGTGGCCAACTTGGGTTGATTTTATATTGTTTTGAAAGAGCACTAAAAGATCTATGTGAATTCAAATTATGAGAAAATGAGTTGATCCTAGGTTATTGCTCGGGGTGGATTGAATGAATTCCTTTTTTTTACGATTTTGATTTCATTAACTCGAGAAAGATTCATGCAATGAATTCAAACTAACCTCATCACTTACTGATTAAACACCTTAAAAACATATGATAATCACCTATACACTTGTAGGATCATTTTCATGAGCACTCCAAGGTAAAGGATGTAATTAGCACATGAAAGTGGGGTGAATAAATTCAATAAGGAAGAGGAAGAATAAAAATCATTGAATGAAAGAAGCTCAATTAAAAGAAATTAATAACATTTAGGCATGAGAAATAACATTCAATCCAGCCCCTTGCTACTCCCTTGGATCAACCCATAAAAGAGCTATCCCTCCATTGATGACAAGTTCTCAACGGAAGCGGAAAGTAGACTTATGAGGGTGGAATTGAAGAAGTAAAAACAACAAAAATAACAATCACTCCACCGTTGTGTGAACAAAATCACAAGGTTTGGTGTGAATAAATTCACACCTTTAGGCAACGGTATCAAGGTGATAAGGAGAAGAAAAGAAAAAGAGGAAATGGAGAACTTTTATTAAGAACTAATGTGATTCAAACAACTTACATGAGAATGAAGAACGATTACAACATCAAATGGACAGCATAACATTATAATGAAACAAAGCACCCAAGATCCCCAAATCCATCACCACTACTGCCTTAAATAGGAAAAAATGAAGCCTTGGCCGATCCCCCCAACATACCATGTGCCTTGAATTAATTATGTTGGGAAAAGGTGGGTGGAACATTAATGATTAGAGACTTTTCCACTTCTTGCCCCGAAGTTGCAGCCAGCTTGCATCTACCGGAAAGACGCGCCTAAATGACCTTCTAGAAGGCCGAATTGGATTGGTCACTATAATACTTAAATGAAGCCCCGGATGTTCCCTAACCGCCTGTAAAATTTCAGCCCAAAATAATTTCTGGTTCGGGAGATATGATTGAAATGGTGGGCTGTTTTTCTGGGCCGGAGACTCTGGCCCAAAATTAAATCTTCAACTTGGTCCACCTTAATAACCCCCATTTAGAACTAATTAGCACTTTCTCCAGAAGAATAATTTGTTCCCATATATGTCTTCTATCCTTCCATAAATTTTGGGCTTCATTGGGCCTGTATTGTGGGCCCCATAGTCCGATCAGCGGGATGATATCCAATCTGCCTTCTTCAGAATTGTTTCCTTTAATCGCCAAATATCTCCATCATAATTTATTAATAGTCCATTGATTCCTGAATAAAAATTGTTCATAATTAAGTGAATATACATTTCCAAAAATGTCAAATTAAAACATGTATAGTTACATTCTTTAAAATCAGATGAAACATTGGGCCTAAATTGGTGCACATTAGGCATGAAGTGCACAAATAATGAGAATGGGTGTTCAAAATGTAACATGCACTAAAATGGTATTTATGAATAGCAAAGCACATGAAAACTACATATATTAGCAATGAATATTAGCCTATTACAGTGGCTAATCAATCCCTATCTGGATACTATATGTCACGTAAATGATATATTTTAAGGTAAAATATCATTTAATTTCCATTCATTATTTTTTGGGGGGTTTCCTAAGCTCTTATGAAGGAATGAGTGAGTTTTCATGAATTGGGCCAAACCAGGAGCTCAATTCCTAATTTAAAAATACATTTTTATTCCTTTATAACTCCTTCATTTTTCATCATTTTTTACCCATTCCAATTCTTAATTTTTATCCCCTTACATTTTAATACCACAATATTAATTTGTACCATTTAGGAATTCATAATCATGGTGGATATGGGTTTTTATTTAAGGAATTGGGCCTTCCCGAAATCCCATTTCCTAAATTTAAAATATTTTTTAATTATTTAATATCTCCTTCAATATTTACTTTTCTTCCATAATTCCAACTCTCCCCTGAGCCCAAATACTGAAGTTTCGCCCCCAGGCACTCTTCCCCCTCTTTGGAGCTCGGTGTCATCGCAAATATGGATGAAACTTCTCTAAATATCTCAAATCTCCCAGATTTGAAAAGGTAAATTGATTATTTCATAACTCCTCCATTTCTCACTATTTTCCCACCATTCAAGTTCTTAAATGATCTAATAAAAATTTTTAAAATCTCCATTGAATGGTTGGATGTTTAAAAATTCATATACTAGGGTATTTGGGGTGATTTCTTCAATATTTTTCAAGGTAAGTGATTCCTTCTTGGTTTCTTCCTTTTCCCTTAGGGGTTTCTCCCTCTTTAATTATGTTATAAAATGTTCAGATGTTAGGGTTTGAACCTAGGGTTTTATTTTGGCTCTTTTTGGTCAAATATTGTGGTTTGGGGATAGATTTATATTCCTTTTGGTGCGGTGGTGGTGCGGTTGATGTTTTGCACCATGTTTTGAGGGATTCGACACTTTCAGTAGGTGGTTCCATGTGTAAACAATTATTAATGAGTTATCTTTATGTATTTACTCATTCTTCATATTCCTTATATGTTTTTTTTTGGTGAAAAAACTGTTCATGATTGATTTTGTTAAGATTTTAATTTTATTGTTGCGTTTTAGCTTGAAATTGGGTGTTTTTCATGTGTAACACTTGAGGTTTTATTTGGGTGTATTTTAGAAAATATGAAATTGTTTTACTAAATATTGTTTGGGCTACCAATTCAGCTTTGGTAGGGTCTTGGTGTTCCATTGGGTTTGAAATAGGGTTTTTTAAATAGGTTTGTTGTGTAAAACGGTGTTATACTTCTTGGGATCATTTAATGAAAATGGGTGTTTTCATTTGTATATTTAGTGGTATTATACAAGGTGATTGTATAACACTTTAAAGTGGTTTTATAAATGTATCTAGGGATTCAAATTCTAATTTGGTAGTGTTCTGGTGTGGTTTTGTCCTTGAAATATGGTTTTTAAATGGGTTTTATGAGAAAATATTGGGTATACTCTTTGGAATTATTTTATGAAGGATTTTAATGATTTTAATGATTTATGTAAGTGGTGAAACCATTTTGGAAAACTATTTTGGAGTGTTTATATTTTTAAATGGTACATTTTAAATATTAAAGGGTCTGTTTTGTGGTGTGTTCTATCTTGGAAATGTTTTATAAAAATATTTGAAGTATTTACTAAAGTGTGTAAGAGATGTGAAAGTGATGTGGGATGTTTTGTGTGAGTGTGATGTGAAAAATGGATTTCGGTTATGAAAAGGGTATTATGTGACATGTGAGTGGGCTGTTGTGTGAGTTGGAATATCTTGGATTGGTTTTATAAAATTTTATAATGGATTTATGGAAGTGTAAAAGAAATGTGAAAAGTGTTGTGGGCTATTTTTGTGTGAGTTGGATTTCAAAATCAATTTGAATAAAAAGTATAATTTTGTGACTTGTGTGGTATACATGTGGTATTTTTGGTGAACTTGTGATGTGGCAATGATATTTTTATATGAAAAGTATATTTATTGACTTTTTGAACTTGTTTGAGCACAAGGGGAAAACCCGGGTATCTAGGTTGGTGGACGTGTACTAGTATGCTAGTGAATCTGTGGGGTTTGGTCTTAGTTTCACATAGAAATATTGATTCTTACAACTCTTACTAAACTATGATGATGATGATTGGGGACCACTAGTTTAAGGGTATGTTCCCATTTAGTGTCCCGTGCATGAGAACAGATATTTTTTATGCTTACTCTCACCGAGATAAGAGGTACCTAGGAACCATATCTAGATAGTGCCTAGGGGTTATTTCTTATTCCATGTGCTCATTAGATCCATTATACTCACTATAGGCATATGGTATATTTTGCAGAAAAATTCATTAGCATTGAAATTTATTTTTAAAGTTTTTATTCTTTAAATTATCCCACTTGAAAACTTATTTTTTTTAAGTTGCATCTTTTATTAATTGTAACTAGAAAATACATGTTTTTAAAAACTTACATAGTTTTCATATTTGAATTTTTATCGCATATAATCTCTTAGTGGTGGTATTCTACTGGGATTTGGATCACACCCTAATTACACCTTTGGTTGTAAGTATACTTGGTTATTTTGTTGTTGAAGGTTTGGGTACAACGTTTGTGCCAACAGTTCGGGTTTTTACCGGTCGTTCGTGATGTGGTGTTGTGGATATGGCATGAGGGTGGTGCCTCTTGCCATGTGGAGGTTCTTGGTCTGTCATTATTTGGTTTCATACCTTTTTAATGGTCTTTAAGCATAGTTTTAACTTATGTAACTCAGTTCTAAAATTTTGCAAAAGACAATTTTAGCTGAAAAATACATATTTTTTTATTGATTTTGTTTGTTGTTCAATGCTTATAAACTCGGGTAAATCATTCCCAAAATTCATTTTATGATACCTAGGCACTTGTTCCATCCCATGGGGATTAAGAATTACCTTCGTGCCTTGTTTTGGGCCAGGTCAGGTGCCGATTTTTATGGCGACCAGTTTCGGTTAGTGAAAAAATGGTATCAAAGGAGGTTCACTCTCTTTGGGTCATATTTTTTGAGGAATAGTCGGGATAGTCTGGAGTTAGGATTTTCAAGACTTGGAATTCGGGTTATGAGTAATGTGGATTATCACCACACCCCATGAAGGGATTAAAGTCTCCAGGGGAGGTCGGGAATTTTCGGAGTCCATTGGTCTTCGTGGATTTGTGATGATTAGGGGAAATGAAAAGAGAGTTGGGTTAATGTTCTCAGTGAGCTCATAGGGTCTGGAAAGACAAATGGAGCCAAATATATTTCCCTTGAACACTATCAGTAATGGTGAAGTTAATGGAGTATGGCCACCAACCATATGTCCAAGTCACCCACCAAAGCTAATTTCCCCACGCATTTCCCTGTGTTCTTTAGTTTTGAAATCTTGGAACTTTCGTTTTAAAGTGACTTGGTTTTAAAAAGTGTAAAGTTTTGGTGAAATAATTATCTTATAAATGGGGAATGGTTATATTTTTGAAAATTGAGAACTGAATTTTCAAAATTGTATTGGAATGGAAAATGGTGTGTTTGCACCACTTTTGAAAGCTTGAACAATGTCATGTTTGGTTTGGAAAAAGTGTTTCCAATGGTGTTTTCTAAACTATTGAAAGGTGTTTTAATGGGGTAAGATTTTTTGAAATTAATGTAGATTAGTTTTAAGTTAGTTTTCTTTTAAATGATTTTTCCTTTCAGAAAATCTTGGTAAGATGTAATTTGGGTTTGATTTCATTGTTAGCGGTTTTGAGAAAAAAGAGGTATTGGTTGATTGTTTTGGTTTTGAAAAGTAAAAAAAAAAATTATTTTAACCTTTGGTATTTCCATGAGTTAACACATGCATGGAGTTATATGGGATGATAGATGGTTGATGGAATGGATGGATGAGTTCCGGGATGGATATGAGGAGGGTGCTTAGTAAGGCACAGAAACATGCATGTGTGAGGACCATGGGGCACCATTGGTGGATACGCTAACCGTTGATCCGTTTATTTTAAAAAAGATGATTTTAAATGAGAAAATTAATTTATTTAGGAATAATTTGTGATGGTGTGTATTATGTGTTTTTTAATGTTGATTTTGTGGGATGTTTTGACTCCAAGAACCCCTCCTGTTTGTACTGTGTTTTGGGTTTTTGTTTGGTCGGTAAGCTGTATTGAAGGTCCGGTTAGTGGTCTCTTCTAATAAATGTTTTGGGATGTTTTTATGGTGGTTAATTTAATGTATTTGGATCAGGTTTGTAGTATATCTTGACTAGTGGATCATCTTTGTTAGGTCCTTGGTTTTAATTGTGGGATACGGTACCCCCCATTAAGGGTTAGTGGAGAAGGGAAGTGTATCCTAGGTTGTTTCGTCGTTGGAAGATCATCTAGTCGATTAATGTAAGGAATATTTTTCTTGATCTTTTTTGATCGAGTCTACACCCTTTCCTTTCTTGGTTTTGTGTATCCTCTTGTAGTGAAAGAGTGATCATGGATTGTTGAAAGAGACCTTAGACTCTTAAGTTTTCTGATTTTTTGAAGGTGGAATTGGTCTAGTGTTGTTCGCATGGATGAGTATCTAGATAGTTTCTAAGAGGTCATCTCGGTCCTTCATAGTCTCTTCGAAGAATGAGTACCCATTAAACTACCAGTGTGGGAAATCTGGTCACGATAGGATATTGTTGCCACATTCTAGAATTGTGTTTTTTTGGAGATGTTGTGTAAGGTCTGTCTCCATGCATTGTTTATATCAGTCACAATGGCCATGTTTAGTGATGCCTTCTGATTTCATGTGCTCGATTGACTATAAAGGAGAAATTTTTGCAATCCTCTAAGAGTCTCTATTGTGTTGCAAGAATGTCTCCCTTGAAAAAATGTCAAAATCTTCCATTTTAGAGGATGGTGAGTGTAGGTTTTCTTTACATCTATAGTTTCTCACAAGAAGAAACAATGTGTGATGTGTGTTCTTTTTTAAGACCTTGTTTCAGTGAAATATCGAGTTAAGGTAATGTGAGTTTGGAATGTGTTATGTCTTGCCAATATTATCTAGGTTTCAGTGTAGTTGTTGGCGGCACCGAAAGAAGAATTCACATTCAGGGGGTTTCCAAAGCCTAACTGCGATGTCAAAGATGCTTCGATCATTTGAGCTCCAGCCATAGGTCTCAGAGAGAAGTTGGATAGTAGTCAAGAGAAATTTCAGGGTATTTTAAACCCATGTACAATGTCATATCCTCAGTATGAAAGATATTAAGAGTTTAATCCTCTGTTGTCATCATATTTCTTCTGTTGTTCCCTTTCGGTGTAAATTAGTGGAGGGCCTTGTACTTATGTCATTACCTAATGGAATTCCTTCCCCCTTTGGTTTCCATTGAGTCATTAGAGAATGTCTGGAAATTTGGATAGACGTGCTGAGGTCATAGTCTGTGCATGATTAGCAGTGACCATGTGCCAGGAAGCCATGCAGAAAGAATGATCTGCACAGTTAGTGCACAGTTTCCCAAACAGTGTGGACTAACCCTACGCCCTTCCCAAATCTTTATTTTTTTGGGTATTTTTGTGTCGGCCCATTTTGTTCAGTTAATATGGTTTGTTATTATGGCGAGGAGACCCAATATGATTTTCATTTATGTTTCTTCATAAACTTTGAATGGAATTATACCCTTTTTTCTAGGGATTCCGTTCAGGCCTCCCCTGTTAGTGTCCTGATTCTGTCTCGGAAAAATATTGGTTGCCTCCTATTGTGGGGTGCCTATTTGTTTCCCCCCATACCGATAGCTTAGATTTATCCATGGTTTTGTATTGGTGGTAGGTAGTCATGTTCGGAGCAATATAGCTACCAACATCTTCCTTGAGTAAACGTTGGGATTAGAGAGCTCCCAATGGTTTAGTTAAAGTAAGGTAAGTGTAACCTTGTTCGAAGTTGTTGTTCATTTGGGTGAATTTCTTGAGTCTTGTTCAGATAGTGTTTGAAAAGTTTTTTTTGTGATAAAGTATGAATTTTATTGATCATTTTAGTAAACTGGTGTATGTTTGGGTTGTGAGATTAATCATTCCTTAATTGATCCCTGGAGGTGTTTTGTCCCTTGGGGGTGAAGCTTGGAAAAGAAATACATCTTGGTTTATCGGTTGGTTTTGGTTTTTGTATCTGGTCTTGCTGTGGATTTCTGGGGAAGGAAAGTTTTCATGGTGGAAATAATTGTCACATACATGAAATATTTTAAAGTAAAGTATCATTTAATTTCCATTCATGCTTTGTTTTGGGGGTTTTCCAAGATTTTATGGAGGAATGGGTGAGTTTTTATGAATTGGGCCAAACCGTGAGCCCAATTCAAGATTTAAAAATAAATTTTTATTCCTTTATAAATCCTTCATTTTTCAACATTTTTCGTCCATTCAAATTACTACATGTCATCACGAGACGTATTAATACCACCATATTAATTTTGACCATTTAGAAAACCATAATCATGGTGGATATGTGTTTTTATTTAATAGATTGGGCCTACCCGAAAGCCTATTTCATTCATTAAAAATATATTTTAATTCTTTAATATCTTCTTCAATATTTACTTTTTTTGGTGATTCCAACTATCCCCCGAGCCCAAATACCCAAGTCACGCCCCAGGCTCTCCTCACCCTCTTTGAAGCTCGGTTGAATTTCAAATTTGGATGAAACTTCTCTTAATTTATAAAATCTCCCAGATTTGAAGAGGTAAATTGATTATTTCATAACTCCTCCATTTTTCACTCTTTTTCCGCCATTATAGTTCTTAAATGATCTATTATACCTTGATCAAATCTCCATTAAATGGTTTGATGTTTGAAAACTCAGATACTAGTGTATTTGGGGTGATTTCATCAATATTTATCAAGGTAAGTGATTCCTTCTTAGTTTCTTCATTTTCCCTTAAGGTTTCCTCCCTCTTTCATTATGTTATAAAATGTCCATAAGTTAGGGTTTTAACCTATGGTTTTATTTGGTGTCTTTTTTGTCAAATATTGTGTTCTAGGGCTGGATTTATCTTCCCTGTGGTGTGGCAGTGGTGCGGTTGATGTTTTGCACCATGTTTTGAGGGATTCGACACTTTCGATAGGTGGTTCCAGGTGTAAAAAATTATTGATGAGTAAGATTTATATATTTACTCATTCTTAATATTCCTAATATGTTTTATGTGGTGATAAAACAGTTCATTATTGATTTGGTTAAGATTTTAATTTTATTGTTTCATTTTAGCTTGAAATTGGGTGTTTTTCATGTGTAACACTTGGGGTATTATTTGGGTGTATTTTAGAACATAAGAAATTGGTTAAATAAATATTTTTAGGGATACCAATTATACTTTGTTAGGGTCTTGGTGTTCCATTGGGTTTGAAATAAGGTTTTTGGAATAGTTTTGTTTTGTAAAACATTGTTATACTTCTTGAGAGCATTTTATGAAAAGGGGTGTTTTCATTTGTATATTTCATGGTATTGTCCAAAGTGATTTTATAACACTTGAAGGTTGTTTTATAAATGTCTCAAGGGATTCCAATTTAACTTTGGTAGTGTTCTGGTTTGGTTTTTTCCTTGAAATACGGTTTTGAAATGGGTTTTATGAGAAAATATTGGGTATACTCTTTGGAATTATTTTATGAAAGATTTGAAAGATTTTAATGATTTATATAAGTGGTGAAACCATTTTGGAAAACAGTTTTGGAGTGTGTATATTTTGATATGGACCATTTTAAATGTGAAAGGGGTGTTTTATGATGTGTTCCATCTTGGAAATGTTTTATAAAAATGTTTGAAGGATTTACTAAAGTGTGTAAGAGATGTGAAAGTGATGTGGGATGTTTTGTGTGAGTGTGATGTGAAAAGTGGATTTTGGTCATTAAAAGGGTATTATGTGACATGTGAGGGGGCCATTATGTGAGTTGCAATATCTTGTATTTGTTTTATATAATTTTTTAATGGATTTTTGGAAGTGTAAAAGAAATGTGAAAAGTGTTGTGGGGTATTTTGGTGTGAGTCGGATTTCAAAATCAATTTGAATGAAAAGTGGAATTTTGTGACTTGTGTGGTAAACATGTGGTATGTTTGGTGAAAATTTGATGTGGAAATGATATTTTCATATGAAAATTATATTTATTGACTTGTAGAACTTGTTTGATCACAAGAGGAAAACACGGGTATCTTGGTTGGTGGACGTGTACTAGTATGCTAGTGAATCCGTGGGGTTTGGCCTCAGTTTCACTTAGCAATATTAACTCTTAAAACTCTTACTAAATTATGATGATGATGATTGGGGACCACTAGGTTAGGGTTATTTTCCATACTAGTGTCTCGTGAATGAGAACTAATATTTTTTATGCTTACTCTCACTGAGATATGAGGTACCTAGGACCCACAACTAGCTAGTGCCTAGGGGTTATTTCCGGTTGTTTGTGCTCATTAGATCCTTTATACTCACCGTCAGCATATGGTATATTTGGATGAAAAATTAATTATCATTGTAAATTATTTTAAAAGTGTTTATTTTTTAAATTATCCCACTTAAATACTTATATTTTTAAGTTGCATCTATTGGAAATTGTAACTAGAAATTACATTTTTTTGAAAACTTTCGTGCTTTTTGTCTTTGAATGTTTATCTCATGGAATATATTAGTGGTGGTATCCTAATTGGCTTTGGATCACACCCTAATTACACCTTTGGGTGTAAGTAGACTTGGTTATTTTTTTGTTGCAGGTTTGGGTAAAACTTTTGTGCCAACATATCGTCTTTTTACCAGTCGTTCATGATGCGGTGTTGTGGAGATGGATTGAGGATGGTGCCTCTTGCCATATGGAGGTTCTTGGGAAATAATTATTTGGTTTAATACCTTTTTAATTTTCTTTAAACATAGTTTTAACTTATTTAATTTTGTTCTTAAATTTTACAAAAGACAATTTTAGTTTAAATATACAGATTGTTTTATTGAGTTTGTTTGTTGTTTAATTTTTATAAACTCGGGTAAATCATTCCCAAACTTCATTTTATGATACCCGAGAACTTGTTCCATAATGTGGGGATTGGGAATGCCCTGCATGCCTTGTTTTGGGCTAAGTCGGGTGCCAGATTTGATGGCAACCATATTCGATTTGTGACACTATAAGTTGATTTGGATCTAGAACAGAGGTCTATAGGAGTAATAAATCGAAGAAGAGTGCATTGATATGGACATGATCATCACCTGGTGTGTGATAATAGGCCTTTCTACACACCTGTTTTAACACTCCCATGGGATATTCTTTTTAAATTCACAAACTCTTTATGAACCATCATGAAGGGTTTAAAAAATGACCATGAATGACCTTAGTTAAGAATAAGGTGTCACAGATTGAAAATAATTTGTCATGAATTAGACATCCTATAAGTTATTTTTTAGTTTTACAATATTATTAGTGTTACTCACATTATGATTTTTTTGTTTTATTCAATGTAATAAACCAGAAGGAATCATGTTAACATTGAATTTTATGGAAAATTTAGTGATTAATAGAAACCAAATTGGATGTTGAACGGAGAGAGATATTTTGATTATTCCTAATTATCTATCACAATATATGATTAAGAACATAAAATTCGATGAGATTATTAAAGAATAAAATAAGAGTAAGATACAAATTTATGAAATTTCATGTGGTAATAAATGTAGGGGAAAGAAGATTCATCTTAGTACATGTCAAGAAGGTGGGAATAATTTCATAGAAGAATATATCAAATAAAGTGGAATGTGTTATCTGCGCGGTAAATAAGGAAATTGAGTAAACATCTGTCAAGGATTTCAAAGTATTATGAGTATGTAAAATGGTAATTATCCAAATCAATGACCCAACTCAGTAATTAACTTCTAGATCAAGGAAGGACCCATTCTATGTCAATCATTGAAGTTAAAGGACTAACATATTTATGTATTTAGATTCACGGATTGTGTTATAGAAGTATTTTTTTCAATGATATTTGGGTCATAAAAATCATGAAACATCTAAGGATTATGTTATTTATGAAATAATATATGTATCCTTGTATGATTAAATTAAGAGTTAGGGATTCCATCCTGGTTTTGTGAGTTTAAGTTTGAACATGAGATTAAATTCATTGACACCCCTTTTTATGTTTTATGTGGTGTGGGTTTATCAATATTAAGGATATCTAAATATATAATTATGGAAATACAACCCTTTGGTTTTGTAAATGTTTTAGTGACAAAGTAATTTTAGAAGAAATAACTTTACACTTTGTGTCCCTATTATTAAAGGTATCGGTAACTATTAGGGTTTATCTTAATTTTATGTTGAAATAATTGACCACCTTAAAAAGTTATCAAAATTCATTTCTATATGAGAATATTACTCTTTGGATATGTCTACCGTAATATAAATTAAAGAAGTGGAAAGTTTTTATGGGGTAACACATTCAATTATATCTGATCAGTATATGAAGCTTACCTCAATGTTTTGGAAAGTTGTTTATAAGGCTCTTGATACTGAGTTGAGTTTCAACACTACTTATCATCCTTAGATAGATTTTCATTATGAGATAACAATTCAAACTTTATGGGATATTCTTATATCTTGGTCTATGTATTTCAAAGGTTATTGGGAACAACACCTTCCTATAGTTAAGTTTCTTGAAACAATATCTTTCACATAAGAAATATGATGGATTCTATTGAATAAGTTTATGTAAACAAGTGTATAACTCCAATTTACTATAATATAGTTTCATAAATAAAGATATTTGGACCTAATAAATCTTATGACATGGAAGACAAGGTAGTTCTATTCAGAAACATGAATGGAAAACACAAAATTGATAAAAAAAATTATGATGACAATTATCGATGTGATAAATAATATGAATTTGGTGATAAGGTCACTCTATGAATTTATCTTGGTAATAAAAAGGGAAAAATTCCCTAGGTATATAGGTCCTTCTGAAATAATTTATTGTATCTAAATAGTATCTTATCATTTGGTGCTTGTACCAAACATATATTAGGTTCATTATGTGTTCCATGTTTCACTTTTGAGGAATTAAATACCTGATCCATCACATGTAGTAGACTTAGAGTTTTTACCATAAGAGCATGACAATCCTTATGAGGAACAACTGTTAGAGATTTTGGATTAAACAGATAATGTTCTAAAAACAAGACCATTTAACTGGTCAATGTTTTTTAAGAAACCCACTAGATTGAGGAATCTACTTAAGAACCATGGGATGTAATTAATATATAACTATCCTCAGTTTTGGATACCATTGTGTTTAATTTTGTGTCAGAAATTAATTTTAAGTGTGTAGAATGTAACACCCAAAAATTTTATGATTTTTTTTCAAATAAATTTAAAATTCTCTATATTTTTTATTACATTAAATATAAATTATATCTTGAGTTACATGAAACACTTAGTTATTATTTCATTACACATAACACTAAGTTAAGATTTTTCTACACACAATACTGGGTTAACTTGTGTTTCACATGGTACTGTGTTTTAACAAAACAATGATACATTATAGTTATTTAAGAACGAACGTTATATCCTAGCCATTTAACATAGAGATTTGAATAGTAATAAATATTTATTAAAAATAAATTATAAAGGATTTATTTAAAGAAAACATATTGATAAAAAATTTCTTATTTTTCAGTAAATTTTTAATATGTTTCGAAAATATAGTTTTCTCAAAAAAATAATTTTTATGTCTTTTGTGAACATTAATAAAAATTATTTTTCACACCTTTATAAAATTAATTTAATAAAAAAAATTAATTTCTGAAATCCTCATGTTAAAATTACTCTCTGGATAATTTTTTTTATTTTCCGGAAAATTTTAATTTTTTGATAAATAGTGAAAAATAATGAATTTTCATTGAAAACCGTATTTTCATTTAAATTATTTATAAAGTTAAATTATATTTTATATTTGTTTTAAATTAAAATTAGTTAAATTATATATATATATATATATATTAATTAATCTAATTTAAATCTTTGGAATCAATTTCATATTGAAATTAGATATAAATACTTTCTAAACATTTTAACATTTTCACTTTGAAACACCGGTTTCTCATTGTGTCTATAGGGTTAGTTTTAATTTAAATTTTGACACTAATTTGAATGGAATTCGGAAAAATATATTACATATTTTTAATAGTAATAATTTATATTATGTAACAAGGTAAACTTAATTTTTGACCAAAATAAATAGTAAAAATAGTAAAAATATATTTATCATGGTTAAGGTAAAAATGGGTTTACTGGGGTGGTTAAACATAAAATATATTGGGTAAAATAAACTATAAAATTATAAAACATCCATTTATAGCTATATTTTAACCTTATTCCTTAATGGATAAAAATGGCCCATAATTGGATCTTTTTTTCATGAAAAAACACATGAGTAGAATTCTCCCTTTTCAAAAAATTATAAGTGTGCCACTCACCTCACTTATAAAAGGTCACCCATGTCCTGTCTTATTTTCACCATAAAACCATTTTTGTTCATCCAATAACTTCCCACATTTATTCCAAAATTATCTCCTCTCATCCTATAATCCTTAATTTTGCTAAAAATCCAACCTAGGAAGTCTTTTGGTACAAACCTAAGGAGGATACCTGAAGAAGAGGTAACGTTCATCAACGAACGTTTTTGTTTTATTTTTTCCTCTGTATAATTAAATTATTATTATAACATGATGATATAGTATCCATATTATCTTCTATATAAATAGATATTATTACGGTAATTTAATGACCTATAACCATCTCCACTTCCATCAAACAGGTTAAGAAAGCATCGTTTGTGTGTATGAAAAACTACAACCTCACGAACCAATGAAATTCCTATTTCATTTACCACCTTTAAAGGATTTCAATAAGGTTGTATTTATTATTTATATATTAAATTTATGATATTATTATATTTTTAGAATTATTATATCAAACATACCTGCATACTCCCCATTTTGTGGGAATACAATAACATCGCTCGTGTGTATGGCGGACTATCGCCTCATGAAGCGATGTGATTCATTCACAATTTAAATCAAAGGTAATAAGGATTATTTTAATGAAAATATGAGATAAATATGAAATAAAAATGATTCTTAAATGATAATGTATCATTTAACTTTATTTCTTTCAATCTGAAAAAATGGAAACATAGTGCATGCATACAAACAGACTATTGTATCCACAAACGATGTATTTCATTTTATATCACTAAATTTTATCGATTTATATAATTAAATATATAATAATTTTATATTATATTTATATAATTTTTAACATTTTGGATATTATGAAATCATGGTCAAATTAAGAGTATAAAAAGTAACAAATCAAAACATATACAAAAAAAGTGGTTATTATTCGATACATGACTTTAACATGGAATTATTAATAAAAGGGTAATAAAAGTTTATAAGTAAATATTATATGGTATGATATATGTATATGAAGGGTTTTATAATAAATTTATAATAAACTTGAATTTATTATATAGGAGGTTTGAACATGTACTAATGATGTCAAGACTTGAGGTAAGGGATTTCTAGTCTCTCTTTTTATTTCTAAGAGACATATGAAAATCCACCACTTGTTTGTTTTGTGTGTTTTATATAATAAATTTTTTACATGTTATATTATTAATCCCTTTATTTTAATGATATTTTATATTTCATTTTATTTTATGATTTATTTGGTCTTATGATTCAAAAGAATACTAAAGCAGTAATGGGTTTCTATCACACTTTTTACTTCTATGAAACACATGCAAGATTCTACACTAATTTATTTTATGTGGTGTATATAATTACCATTAATATATTTTATTATTATTATACATAACTTTTTTTTTATTTAAATACCCATTTCAATATCTCTATTTCATGGGATTAATGTCTCAAAAGCTACCAACTCAGTAAGGGGTTTTTTGTCTCAATGTGCCTTCTTTGACATATATAATTTTTTTATAAACCTATCTTCTTGAAATAGGTGTATTTAAATCCCCTTTGATATGAAATATCATGAATTTATTTATCCTCTTGATATTTTAAGTTTTATTAATTTTTATCTTTCTTGGTTTTTATATTCTAAAGTAACCAAAGTGGTAATAGTTTTATGCTAAAATATCATCGTTTATTGGAATTGATTACGATTATGATTGAAATGATGAAATATTATGATATGTATAGAAATAAACTTATAAAGTATATTATACTATGATTATTTCATGAGTTTACGTTATTTCTTTTCATTTTCCTCTCTTTATGTACTTAATAGTTCAAAAAAATGTTTTTATGAAAAATAATCTTACTGGTTCAAAACCCTTTTTCTCCCAAAACCATGTTTTCAAAAAAAATTAAAAATGTTTTTAACATTTCTTTAAAATTATTTTTTAAATAAATTCTTACCCATTTTTTATTTTTTTACAAACAAATATAAAAACAATCTTCATGTTTTTTTTAAAAACAATTCTCATTTTTATTTTACTGCAAATGTGAAAGGTAAATTAGTTTTAACATGTTCAAAATGAAAGTAATTTCCCACCATCATGAACATTATTTTATTTGAATATTAATTTATATTTTTAAATGTTATTTTCAAATAAAATTATTTTTAAAATCTTTTACATTTAAAAAAAATATAGTTGGAAAGGATATTTTCATCAAGAGATGTTTTAAATTATTTTCTATGCTTGTATAATAATTTTTCTATGTTGTTTTCAAAGAAAGGGATTTTTAAAATGTTTTATGCTTTAAAAAGTGTTTTTTAATGAAATGTTATTTTCTTATGAAGTGTTTCAAGTGATATTTCAAAATCCTTCTCCATATAAAATGATATCCTTTGATATAACTTATGATTTTATAAGGATATGAACCAAGGATACCGTTATTACTATTTCTTTGAATGTTTTATCATGAAAAGATATTTATAAAACCAACTTCTCTTAAACATGATATACCATGATAAAATTATTATGAAACCCACTTATTTTTTCACGGGTCATGCAATGATGAAATAATGAAATGATTATAAAACATTTCCCTTTTCCACATTTTATGATATGGTGACATGTTTAGGAAACTCATTTCATCTCTTGGGTTATTATATAGTGATTGTTTTATGATCTTATGGCTCACATATATATGATTTTCATTATGTGACGGGTTTTACCTATATATCCCTCTAATTCATTGGTTAATGATAAATGTTCTATGAGCACAAAGGGTTTATGGGTGGCTTGACCAATCCTAAAAATAAGAGTACATGGGTGGTTAGCCCAAGCCTAAAAAATAGGGTACATGGGTGATTATCTCAAGATAGAAGTATCTACATAGGTGGCTAGGCCAAACCTAACATGTTATTAATTTCTTATTGGGTATTCTTGGAATAAGATTTTCTATTATTATGTATTGGCCAAAATTATATGTCATATGCCAATGTTATGATCTCATGGATCATGTTCTTAGATTCTATTATGATTCATTTCTTATGAACTGCCAATATTTATTCCATGACTCAAGATTATGATCATTGAAATGTGGGGTATGATATTCAAATGTTATTCCCATGTTCTCATAACATTATGCTCAATTTATACTTATGTATCACCCTTATTTACCCTTACTAATAATCTGATCTCATCCTTTTTTATTTTTCCTTTACCTATTTTATGAATAAAGGATTTTAAGGAGTAATAAAGGGGATGATATTTTTGGGAGAAATTAAATATCTTTCATAAATTAAGATGATTTTCTTCAATGCTTCCAATGGTACTATACTATTAGGGTCCTCATGTATGTTATTTTATTTAATGAATATTCATTTAAAACGATGTAATATTAATGTATGATAATCCTAGGTCTCTATATGATGTCCTTTTACTAATCTATTTCTCCTCCAGCTAATTTGACTCTTGTTTGATCGCCAAGAGTTCCTATATGCACTTTGAAGTGTGGTTTTTCAAGGTGGCAGCACACTCCTTCCATTCTAAAAACAACCACTCCGTCTATAAATCTTAGTCATGTGCATGGAGGGAGAAGTAGTCTACACCTATATCCCCAAAATTCACCATCCAATCGTAAACATACCATATTCGGCCTACCAACCCCACCCATGGGGTGTGGATGATGAAGTGTTAGATGATCCTCTATGCCCTGCACCGAACTGCACAATTATCTATAGAAACATCTAATCTGAAATCCATGAGGTTTTCGGGTGGCATGGGTTGGTACTCATGGAAGGTCATAGGAACATTATAATAAGGTCTTCCTTGGGAAACCTCTCTAATAGACTAGGATCTAGGTCAATAGAAGGATAGTATTTATTCATACCCTCACCAGTGGCTACATCCTCATCAGATGAAAGCTTTTCTCATCCATCAGTTGTCCCAACTAGTGTGATGAGTTTATCTCCTTAGAATGGGGTCATCTCATCCTCAGAATCCAACTCCTCAAAGCCCATCCCAACCATTGGAATGAGCATCATAACATCATGCCCCTATGGTGTAATTGGCCACTAAGGGGGTGTATATGCATACAATGTTGTGAACAAAAAAAGTGGTTAACACAGTCTAAAATAGTCACTAGGGAAAATGAGACATATGGGAGATTAATCTTACATGATGTAAAGATATATATGGGATCCATCTCTATCACCCCCTCTACCACCACATCATGGGTGGATTCCACCCCTTTTAATGTCTCTATTACCATGGCTTTGAAGGTGAGGCCCACCACTGGGGAACCCCTCAGTGCCAATGAGTATTATATGTACACTAAAATACATTCATGTGATTCACTTATTCATTACTTTTATGCATGAAATATATATATATATATATATATATCAGATATTATATATATATTGAGAATTTAGTGAATTAATTTAATATATATATGTGTGTGTGTGTGTGTGTGTGAATGAGATGAATATGTGACTTTCTTGTGATACAGCTTCTCCTAAATGGTTTCCATATGTTAAGAACCAAATGTTGGTTCATTCATTAATGATTTTAATTTATTTATTGAAGAGAGTTCATTTAATTACACTCAATGTGTAGTAATGTATATGATGCATTATATACTGGTACAATCATGCTTCATCTATAAAATAGAATGAGCTCTCATCAATTCATTTTTTTTATGTGTATAATTCACTACTAAAATATCTTCTTCACAAAACATTGTTAACCACTTTTGAGAAGGCTCTATAACCCCTTCATATTTTGGATATCCTTTCTAAATTTTTGTGAATAACTTAGCTAGTGTATTCCCATGGAGATGGTAGTATTTATATCAACTTTCCTAGTTATCTTCTTAAAGAAATTATCTTTACAAGAAAATCATATGGTTACTTCTAATGATGATATATAGGTGCTTTGTTTTATGGTATATTATGTGTTTAATTTATTAATGATTGATCTCCTTTTTTCGGTTTTCCATTTCTATAAATTATCATTATATGACTATACAAAACCCACAAGTGGTATCATAGATAGTTTACTCAAGAATAAAATGTTTTCTTATCACTAGTTTTAAAGAAAAAAGGAACTGTAATCAAGTTGTAATGATTTTGGGATAAAATATATCTTTGAGTACCCATATATAGAAATAGTAAGCTATATAAAGGTAACCATTGAGTTACCTTTAAACGAGTTTTATAATTTATTTGTTACCTTATGCAAGTAGGATGCATCAAGGTAACTATCACCTATAGAAAGTTATCATGAAACATACCCTTACATAAATAGTTCACATAATGGTAATAACCTTATATGAGGAATATTTATAAAGGTAATATGCAAATTACCATTACTCAGTGGTTTTTAAATCATGCTACATAAAAGTTACATTTTCATTACCTTTACATTGTCATTTGAATAAATTGGTTACCCTTACATGTAAAGTTAGAAGAGTAATTACCCTCACACAAACTATCTACATAATGGTAAAGGAAAATACCTTCACACAGGTAAGGGTGCTTGCGTAAAGGTAAATAGAAAAATGTTTGGAATCTATTTTTAACAAATTTAATGTTTTTATGGTTTATAAATCATTTATAAAACATAATGAAAGGTATTTTGAGAAATTTTAATTTATAACGGATTTATAAGTTAATTAATTAATTATAAATTGTTTATAATTAATTAAGTAAATATTTATGAAACATTTTTCCCAAATATTAATGGTTAATATTTTAAAATAGATTTAGAAAAATTAAACAAAAAGACTTGTGATCTAGAAATAAATGGTTTATTTATAAATCATAAGAGGGGATTTATAAAGTGTCTAAAAATTGAAAAATATATAATATTTAGTATATATAAAATGTTCAAATAATAGAAATTGAATTATAAAATGTTTATAATTGATGAAATTTAAAATAAATACTATGTAAAACAATATATGAATTTGTTCATATGAAAATTAATATAACATTTTCATATTATTTTTAAATTAAAAAATGTTTATAATTGGAATTTATTTATAAAATAGTTCATAAATGTCTCATGTTTTGGAAAATAAATAAGTTGTTTATATATTTTTTAAATTTCATTTATATTCATGTTTAGTAAAGATTTTATGAAATATGAGTTTTGTGTATTCCCATTTATTTAATAAATTTCTTCTAGGATAAATCCTTGAAAATAATTCTAGGTTGAAAATCATAAAACCTAGTATTCATCTACCATGACCTTAGTTTGTAATTATTTTTATGATCTTGAGAATAGTTTTGGGGAATAGTTCTTTAATATTATTTGTTAGAGTATTTGTGTTTTGAATTCTATATTAATTAAAGTCTCTTTGGGTAGAGTAACATTGGGTCGGAATACCTACTTTCGTGGAAGATTATTCCTTGACTAGGAAAGTGAATGGCCTTGGTTATCTGTCTCTCCAGGCTTACTCATATAGATTTTTTCAATCTCATATAACTCTTTGCCTTTAAATGAAATATTCATATACCATATGAATACGATGTGTTTGGATATGTATGAATATACTTGGGATATTTTTTGGGGAGAATAAAATCGACTTGTGGGTTGTGTAAGGAGTTACATATTAATGTGTTTTGAACACATTACTTTTGGGGTTGGAATAGGAATTCCTAAAACTAAAATAATATAATAAATCATACAAAAAATAAATAAAACATGATAAGATAATGACTATATATAATGTAATAGTAATGAATTTAATATCTTGTGAAGTATATTAAATTAGTGAGACCTTAAAAGAATAAAAATCTCCAAAATACTAAGTGTGAGATTCTTTCTAATGAATCTATTCTCAAAACCTTGATCGATTGATCAGGTATTGTTGAGCTCATCACAAGTACCCTTTTATTATCTTGTGTAAGGTAAGAAATCTATAAGTAACTCAGGATTTTCATGTTGGAAATTTTTAATCTCATAACGAGTATCCCTTGATTTTACTTAGTTGGATTATTCTTGGAACTTGTTTTCGGTTACACTAGTTAGGAATCCCTAATGATTAGGATACCTAAGTAATAGAGTTGACTGAATACATATGATAGATTTTTATAAGTGGTTATCTACTCAACTATCAAATAATCATAAATTTTATGATTGTGATGATTCCCTACCAAATTAATTATGACTTTCTTACATGATAATCAGTGTAACTAATGATGAAATATGGATCTTGTCTCACTAAATGGATATAATGTATGGGGTCATAATTTTTAATGGGAGCAATTTCATTTAAATCCCTTAATGATAAGACATAATACATGATAATCACGTAGTGATATGTATTTGGTGTAGATTATGGCATGTTTCACACTAATTATATTGAGATCATTAATAGGTATTACCAATAAAATAGTTAAATATCGTTATCTTGGAATGAGAATTGTTCCAAAATTGAAACATTTTGACTACCCAAATTTGAATGGTGTAGAATCAATTTCTCCAACTCTAACCCATAGAAGTTGTATACCTAGTGTACATCACAAATTTGTGCTATCAAACATATGCTTAGGGATGGGACTAAATTTATGAAAGGTTAAGTTGATTTCCATATCAATAATAAAGAAAAAGTTATTGTGTTATAGGTTGGCACTTATGTTCTAATTTTACCAAGTGGGTTGATCATATAATTAAAAAACTGTTATTATGTTCCCACCATATACAATAATTATATTCTTATATATTTTTTGGATAAGATGGTATTTTCATTCATTATTAAGAACAATATTTTTTCTATATATAAGAATGAGATTTTTTATAGAATTTGGAGTACAATGAACTATTTATATAGTCTGGATATGGATAACCCTGTTTATTACATTCAGAATAATAAGGTTAGAATTGATACTAATATAACCAACCATTTTCATTGTCTCCTTGGACATATAAACAAGAAATTTGTTCAAATACTCCATAGATATGTACTATTCGAATCATTTTATTATGAATGATTTGACACATGTGAATCATTTTTATTGAACAAAATGAAAATTTATCTTTTGGGGGAGAAAGGTGATAGGGCTAGTGGAATATTGGATCTTATACATTGTGATTTATGTGGACTAATGAGTACACAAGAAGATTGTGGTTTTTGGTAATTTATTAATTTTATCGACGACTTTAGTTAGTAAGTGTATGTGTTTCTAATGAAACATAAGTATAAAACTTTTGAAAAGTTTAAATATTTTTAGAAATAATAACAGAATCAACTAGGAAAAGGTATTAATGTCCTCTAATTAGATCAAAGTGGTGAGTACTATAGCAAAAAATTCATAACTCATTAGAGATATTGTGGAATTGTTTCAAAATTAACTTGTTCCATAACATCAAAAAAATGGGGTATCTGAAAGGGGGAATCATACCACGATATTCATGGTTTTATTAATGAGGAGTTTATTTGACCTTACAATATCAATTTGGGGCTATTCTATGGAGGCTATTTAATTCCTATAAAAAACCATTCTATATAAATAGTTCTCATAGATACCTTATGAGATATGGGATAAGAAACATTTTATTATGTATTTTATGAGGATTTGGGGTTTTGAAGCATTTTTATGATGATTGGATTATAATAATATTGATTCCAAATCTAACATAATTCTTATTTTTGGTTATTGCAAAGAAACTATCAGTTATAACATTTATAATCCTATTATACGAAAAGTTTTGTGTCTTAATGAGGTGTTTCCATTGAGAAGGAACACATGATTCATGTTGTTAGTGGGTGGAAATTTTAACTTCAAGAAGTTCAGAACCAAGAAAGAGTAATTGTTCCTGAGATGGAGGTTGATTCAATTATTAAAAGAGTTTTAGAAGATGAGATGACTCAAGTTACATAAGAACCCTCATGCTTTGGTAGTATTTTTTAAGAACCTAGTAGATATGGATTTTTCATGGACAATTATGATTAGGTAATGTATATAGAATATGAACATACTTCCTACCAAGAGTCCATTAAGATTTTTTGTTCTGATGAATGGTTAAATGATAGTAAATATTATATGGACACCGTGTATAGTAACTAAGTTTGGAATATGGTGGCTGAACCTAAAGGGGTGAGACCCATAGGGTGAAAGTCATATTTCTATAAGAAAACTAACATTGATAGTAGAGTGTTTATCTATAAATAATTCTAAGTGGAAATGGTTATAAAAAAATTCATGATATTGACTATGAAGATACCTTTTCACCTATTATGATGATAAATACCATTCAGATTTTCCTAGGCATAACAGCTCATTATAGTTATAAGATAAATCATATGGATGTTGAAACTATATTCCCTAATGATAATTTATTTGAGGAAATGTATATGATATGACCTAAGGATTTTTACATTCCAAATGAGAATGTTAATGTTTAAAAATTTAAATGGTCCATTTATGGACTAATTAAATTTTCTTAGTGTTGGAATGTCTGGTTTGATGGTTCAATAAAATAGTTTGGTTTCATCAAGAATGAAAATGATTCCTATTTATTAAACATCTTAAGAGGAGTAAAGTAGTGTTTTTGATATTTTATATTGATAAAATGATACTTTTCAGAAATGTCATTATGAAACTTCACTCTATTAAAATGTGTCTAGGTAAATGTTTCTCAAATAAAGACATGGGGGAATAATCTTACATACTCAGTATGAGGATCTATAGGGATATATTTTAAAAGTTTCTTAAAATCAGTTGGAACAAGTATATTGGTAAATTACTAAATCATGTTAGCATGGATAACTCTAAGAAAATGTATTTATTAGTGTTCCATGAAATAAATCATAAGAATATTTGGGATCCTTATAAAGATTTTGATGGAATGAATATAATTTCAAATGCATCTTCCATGGGATCTATCATATATTCAATGTTATATACTCATCCGGTTTTCTCATATTCTTTGATCACAATAAGTAGTTACCAATATAATCTTATTAAGATTCACTGGATTACTATGAATAACATATTTAAGTACTTGATATGGACTAGGTATATGTTCTTGGTAATTAGAGGAGAAGACAATATCTCTGTAAAGGGTCACACAGATTATAGTTTCCAATCCAACAACAATAATATGAAATCTCTACCAAGATTTGTGTTATTCCTAAATGGTGGAGAAATTAGTTATAATATTTCCAAACAATTTACCATTTTGGACTCAACAAAAGAGGTAGAATAAAATGATAAAAAATATATTATAAAGGAAATTGTTTGGATCTATAATTTCATTTTTGAATGTAGATTGATTCCCATCATCGAGGAAGAAATTTATCCACTTTATGACAAAAATGTTGTTTTTTATTAGGATAAGGATCTATAATCTCATAAAATTACCAAACATAACCTTCACAAAAACTATATAATATATAAGATCATTGATAGGGGGAATATAAATATTAGTTGGGTGGCTACTCAGGAGAATGTAGCAGAATCATTGATGAATCCTTTACTAATAGAACAATATGAGGGTCCTGAAGAATCACTGGTTGTCAGAAACATGAGGTATTAGTTGTAATTGATATAAATGTATAATGTTTATATAAAAAATTAAATATCCAATTATCATTCACTCATGTCTAATATAATTTATTTTACATGAACGGTTGAATGATATTATCCCCTCAATGTGAAATTTTTAGTTTTCCCAATCCAGTTATCATTATATAGTATTGTGGGTTATAAATATATGACAAGGTTAGAATGAATATAATATTTGTTTAAAATATTTTTATATGAGATATGAATAATAGATTTATGAGTAAATAAGAAGATTCTTATTACATGGATTGATCTACTATATTATATCCCATGGAATGCCATACATTCATCAATATAATTAGGGGAATATGGTTAATATCAATCCTTTTTTAATAGAGGCTGGTGAGATACCTATAATGAGAATATCTATACTATTATACCCTACTTATATGAGCCTAAATGATAACTTAGCTAATACGGTGGTAGTTGGGTATGTTTTTTATCATGCCATCAGTTGGAGAACAACCAAAGGATATTTTTCCACTTGTAGGAAAATTAAAGATATATGGTCCATGATTGAATTTGACTGAAGAAAATAAATGTCCATTATAAGTTGTTTTACATAGGATGTGTTAAAATACTTATATAAGTTACATTTTATGTACTCATCTGATAAATGGATGACATGTGTTGTGTTCATTTACTTAGTCGATGTTTTTCTACGAATCAAGATATGATGAGAGGACAATACTACATTAATATCTTAAATGTATACTAGTTTTTCAATGTTATAGAAAAAATGATTATGTAGGTATACATATGATTTATATGATACATATTTTGGTGTAAATGATTTTATAGAGGTATGAGTATTCTTGATGGATATCACACCAAAATCATTAGTAGCTTGGGTAGTACTAACCCTTTTATAGAGGATTATCTTTTCTTCCATCTATAATATATGAATTTTATAATTGTTTTCAAATCTTCTATGGACCACAGGGTCACACAGTTAGACCCTTGGATAAGGATATTTTTTTTGGAAATTTTTTAGTTTAAAATGAAGAGAGTTTGATGAAAAATAATATCCAAAAGGGTTTGGATGGATTCAAAAAGAGTTGTGAAGTTTTGTATAAAGTCATTGGGAGATTTTAGTACAAATGGGAGCTTTTAGATTTGAATTAAAATAGATGCATGTGATTCATTTATTCATGAATTTAATGAATCAAGTATATATATATAGTGTACATTTAATTAATAAATAATATATTTATGAGATTCATATGCAAGTTTTATGAAATACAATATCATTTATAGATTCTCCTAAATATTTTCAACCAGTTAAGAACCAATAGTTGGTTCATTCATTAATTATTTTTATTTATTCATTGATGTGAGTTCAATGAATCAAACACAATGGTAAATAACGCATATGATGAATTATGTAGTTGGAGCCTTGATATTTGGCTATAAAATAGAATGAATTCTCTTCTATTCATGTGTGTTATGTGTGTGAGGTGCTGCTAAAATCCCTTATTCTTAAAACTCATTTTACTTATTTTGAGAACGTTCTAGATCCCTTTTTTATTTCTATTTTCTCCTTTAAAAAAATTCATAGATCCATTAGAAACAAAATTCCACAGAGATAGTGGGATTTGTATCAACATTTCCAAGTGATATCCTTCAATCATTAACTTTTGAGGAGAAGAAGATGGATGTAACTTCTAATGACTTCTATGTACTCTATTTTATGATATTTTATGCATTTGATTTCTAGAGGATAGATTTCTTACGATTTGGTTTGACTTACACTAAAAATTATCATTAGACGATCATAAAAAACTCATCACTAGGAACCCCTATGACTTCCACCAATTCCTCTAGGGTTCCATGCCCATGATCTGTACAAAAGAATAATGGAAAATTCAACCATAAGGACACAAGTAAGAATTTAAAATCAAATAAATTTGTGGTGAATATAATTAGGGGTTTACCTTGGGGAAATATAGGGATTTGAGTGGTTAGCCACCCCAAGTGACATAACCCACTGTAGGATGAATCTGTTGCTGGGATAATAGGGTAAGGACCCCCATAAATTATTAAAATCATAGGGGAGCCAAAGGTCTCCACCCCAGTTTTCTATGTAGACTCACCAAAAAATTCTTGTGGATAGACTCTCTGGTGGAATTCTTGCCAACTATAGATACAACTTCCCTTCCATCAATGAAATCCTATTAGTCCTCTCCTGATAGTTCTTAAAAAATTCATAACATTGGTTAGGGATATTTAAATGGAAAAATAAAATCATGACATCAAAATCATAAGATCAAGGCTTACTCCACTGAAGAGGACCTTAGTCAAATCATCATCAGGTGTCACTTCCTTTTTCTAATTACGAATTTCCTACTTGATAATAGAACATTATGACTCCTCATCACTGGAATCCTATTAATCAGTGTCATGAACTGTTACATACCAAATTGGTTCTTTGGTGGTGGTTACCTCATCAGGGTACCCACCGAGCATGGACCACACCCATGAAATGTAAGGATCACCCTCCCCACACCAGTACACCAAAGAATGCAAGTAAAATTGGTACTCAAACCTATCCCAGTAGTTGACCTTGGTGTAAATCCTAGAAAACCCAACATATAACAACTCAATCCCTTCCCTAGTGAGCCTCTTCTATAGTTTCTCCATTGTTTAGGATAACTTCAAAATTCCCACACCACAAAGAGATAATTATAGATTTCATCTTCTACCACATACATCATATATCATTATCACATCTATAGAGCCTCTTGAGATATCCTTTATCTAGCATGGGAGATCTTAGCCATCTCCTACGATCACTTTTGGGGGATTCATTCACCATCTGATGTTCTTTCTCTAAGATCCTCACTTGAAGGTGGAGGAGTGAAATTACTTTAGGGACCCTCCATTATTTATTATTATTCATTATATTCCCTCATTACTTCTTTGTGAGATCCACTAATATAATCCCACCTCATTCCTTGCTGCTCCTGGGGTTCCTCTGATGGACACACCCACCTCATCCATCCTCATAGGATGGTGTTCATATACACTACCACCCATTTGTTGTAATAATTATGGTAAACATCAACATTGGTGTTGTGTTGGATTTTGGTATTATTAGGACCTCTATATACCCTTTACTAGTGGACATCCCTCCATAGTTGTTGAATGACACATGGATGCCTCTCATCACATACCCTCGTATACACATGTACCATTAGTTGGTGAATAAAAATTAAATTTTAATAAAATATATATGGGTTATATAGTTAATAATATTTATGACCATTGATTTTTGTGACCAATGCCATACCACATAATTCATATAGGTATTGTATATACTCAAAATTCCCTTGTAGGTCCTTAAAAATTATCCCAGACAGTGCCAGGAAGGGTTGGGAGTTGAATTTGTCGATGTTTCCAATGTGGGAAGCTACCACATATTTATTGTGTGATGTCATCCACACCCATATGATATTGAAATTAGAGGGTATAAGGCCATAATATTTTGGGATAATAGCATTTAGAAACTCAAACCTCTCAAAATGTTACATGAACAACCCATATAGAAACTAGAATGGGTCATAGATATGCTTGGGCATGTCACCCATCATGATATGCCTCAATTGGTCATACAACCTATTAATCATTAGGATGTTGAGGTTGAACTAATTATAATATTCCTAGATTGACTCCATCACAAGAGTTTCTAGTGATAGAACCATGTACTCATCTCATATTAGTAGTATCAGCCCTCTCAGAAAGGTCACCAAGGTTGTTTCATACCTAACATATGGATTCTAGTTCTGCACATTGTAGCCCCATTCATCATACCAGTCTACCTACAAGGTCGACCAATATGATCATAGCCTCTTCTAATGTCAGACACACGAACATTTATTGGGTTTTTATGGAATATTATCTTAAGTAATATTTAGGAACAAGCCCATCTATGTCTTGAAAGGGATATTTGGATGAATAGATTGACGATGTTTCAAAATCTTGATCAGCCTTTCTACCAGAATCATTTCCACCCCCATAATATGATAAGAATCCCCCCAAGAATTTTTCATGGTAAAAACTTTTTATACTCAAATCCTACCAATGGGATCCCTGTAATAGGGTAAAAATCCCATATACTAATCCCCACCTCCATGTAATGTACATGGAACGTGTTAGTGTCTAGATACCATCTACTGAGAAGATACGAAAGGAATTTGGGTGATGGTTAACATGGAACTAGGATTTCTAGATAGCCACATACATACCAATATGATGAATTTAAACCCGTACTCCATGCAGGTGTAGCATGACTAGTACACCCATTCCAAATCACTAGTGAAATTCCCTCCCAATCATAAGTCCTAGTCTTCATACTGACCCACCCATTTCTCTAAAATAATGGTTTACACAATGTTGGAATACTAATAGGTTAAATACTCCTATATTTTCATCTCTACAATGACTATATCATTTTGGATTCTAAGGGAGTGTTTGATTTATTAGTGAATGTATATAATCAATGATATCCCATCGATGGGGCACATTATGGAGTGAAAACTAGTGCCTAGGTATACAGGTCTATATAGTTTGGATAACAATATCAAGAAGATCAAAGTTATAGATAGGCAGCCTATTTCTGAGAAGATACCCTCTCTAATCCTCATTCTGAAGGCTTGATATCACCTCATTTTCATTCAACCCACCTAGATTGAGTTATATCAAGGTTTGTAGCCATATCTTCCCTCATATGGGATGTTTTAGTAGAAGCATCCGTGACATCTACTTCATTAGATTGATTAGCCATTTTTTAAGTGGTTTTAAAGTTTTCTAAGTCTGTGTTTTTTAAGTTAATCCTACCTCAAAGAAGTAACCCTATATCATGTAATTTAACGTTGGCTCATGTGAAGTGTCACCATAGAAATGGAAAACTCTATCTCATGAAATAATTTTTTCAAAACATTTTCCACATAAATGTATTTTTGTGCGAACATCGTGGATTGATAGCTCAAGATTTCATGAAGATATTTCATTACATGAGTGAGATATGGTCAATTGTGAAAGTCTGGTATCCATAATTGGGCCCCCTCGATCTATTTATAGGATGAGTTTCACATGTGAAATTGAGTCCAGTGACACAGACCCCAATTACTCTAAACTATGTAAAATTATCCAGGACATGGTATTTTCATCAGAATTAAACCCCTCGCTTCCCCATAAGCTCCAATTATGATGGAGGGGATTTACTATCATAAAAAATGCATTGTGAAAATAAAAATTTCTATTATACCTAGGGTGAGAGGGAAAATGATCATTGGAATCCATTCTAGAATCAAAGAGACTATGGTGCACAATTTTCAAATTTCTCACAAAACTCTGGTGCAAAATTTCAAAATTCGCACAAAACTCTCTATTTTTTCAAGAAAATCACTTGCGTAAGGAAGGTAATGTAAAATTTTTATATTTTGTAGATACCAAATATGCTCTAAAAAGGGGTAGGATCACATGAACAATCTATAAAAGGAAAAAACTATTTAGTTGTGAGTTTCACAATAAAGGTGATTAAAATGGGCATGTTCTACAATAATCTCATCCAAACATCAATGGAAAAGGTAAAAACATCTCAAAATCCAATGTTTTGTAAAACATTATCAGAATAGTGTGGATCCATTGATCTTTTGTGAGGTGATAAAATGTCATGCGACATAAATAAATTTTCACTACTCAACACCCTAGTGGTAAAAAATATTCATAAATAGACAATCACCTCCCCCATTTTGGGGATGGACCTCTAAATTTTGAATAGTTACACTCTCAGTCTATGAAACTCTATCATTCACAACTTCACACAACATAAGCTACTCATGGATTACCATGGCTATAGATCTTGTGTGAAAACCCTCACATAGGCACTAAATCACCTTGGATTATGTTAGATTTTACTATTCTCAACTTCTATTTATGTCCAGCTGAGTCTTGTAAGAAGTTTTTTCTTCATGAAATTGAATGTTTCATGCAACAACAAAAGTTGTGTAAAACCATCCCTATTAAATCCCTTCCAATTCCTTATTATAGAGTTCATGGTTTGTGCAACTCTAAATATTTCTGTAATTCCAGATTTTATCAACACAGCCTCCATGTCCCCAAATGAAACCCTCCTTTAACCAAACATAGTTTCATGCAAGTTAAGTGGTCATGTCCCCATAACAATTTCAAATGGGTTCACCCATGAAAAGACCATCCACATGACCGGTATTATGGACCCTCGTCTCTAGGACCTTTTATCTAAGAATTGGTTGGGTACACTCATTGCCTTATTCTACCAAGCATAATAATCCTCACATTAAGACACCTACCTGCTTCCTAAAATGGGCAGTGTTCATGAATTTTTCTCTCAAAAATCATTTTCGCTATGGACACATAAGCCCTAATGATGGCATCATTAATGGAAACCAACCATTTCTCCCCTCATTGAATGTATTAAGGATCCCTTTATTATTCTATCCTCCAACCCTAAATGTGACAAGGAAACTTTACATGTAACCCCAACAACATTTACTATTCAGGAATTTAAACTGAATATAAAAACATTCTAGTCTCACAATGTTTAATTTCATGATAACATTATCAATAAAAGTTGTAAAACTATAACCTTATCCTATGTTATGAATATGGGATACCTCATGTGGTGACAAAGATATTTCTAATATTATGAGTATGATACTATACCTCTATATTCTAGGAAGCACTTCTGCATAAGCCCCACATTGTCCCTTATCATCACCCCTTCCAAGATGAAATATTTTTACCACATGATGTAAATTGTATGGTATGGTCCTTCTACAGGACCTTAAATTGGGAAATCTAACTGGGTTTTGATCCCAATATCTAAATGGGGTATGTTGGATGCCTCTTTGATTTTCAACACAAATATCTCCATAAATACATCAACCCTTTAGGATCTAAACAACTCCGAAGCCTAAACATATTTCTGGACTACACAAAACCCCAAATGAATCAAAAGTCCCCATAGACTTTGATGTCTCCAAAGAACGCGAACCTATTCCCTATTTAGTATGTGATGAGAATACATGGGAAGCATCCCCCCACTGGACATAAAAATCTATGAGAATCTCCAATGTATTGTAAATTGTGAGTGCACTCACTTAACTCTAAAATTTCTCTTCGCCCATCATATGAAAATAAAATTTAGAGGATCCCACCAACTTGAATTTAAACCCTGAGCACCGTCCCTTAGATATATACTTTTTCTTTTCCAAGTAAGTGATGATAATATTAGGATCCCCCCCTACCCACTTGACAAAAAACATGGGAACCTTCACTCTGTTGTAAATTTGTGACCCCTCATAATGAATTATAAATCTAATCCTATGTGGTGAGACTAGGGTACCTTTGGTGATCATCCTAAGTGGCATATGTGGTGAGAATATGATCTCTACATCTTTACTCACATGAAAAGATTAAGTTTCTACATATTGTAATGATTACTGGATACCCTAGGTGAAAATATTAGGAAGCCTTTTGTGATGAGAATAATTTGTGTACTGTGACGAGCATTGGATGCCTCACATGAGGAATCTGAGCCTCCCTATGTGATGAGAATAGGATGCCTGGGGAAACGGGCCTTGGATACCTTACATAATAAATATAAGTCGCCACCTAGAGAACATGGGATGCCTCCAGTTTTTTACATGAGAAATCTTATATCTGAAGCATAATTTTCCATCAAATCCCAAATGAGTAATAAGTTTATAGATTCCTAACATTTCCAACATTTAGAGATTCCAAACATTCCCAAATTCATCATAATATTATACCACAAGTGGCTTCCCTATTATGATAAAAAGTGGCATAATTAACTATAATCTACTATAAGAACGCACTGGGAATGAGATTCATAAACATTTCTAGGATCATTAAGGGAGACCTAGAATAAGTGAAGAACTTCAATGTGGAATATTAGGAAGGAAGAGCTAAAATCCCATCATCTCATTCCAATTAATGAGCTAACATAATCAACCTCAGTGATGGAGGTCTCCCACCATTGGAAAGTGGGAATGTGGGAAATGAGGACCATGAACAGTCCAAGGGTGTGGATCCCATCACGATCTTTTCACCCTAATAGAAATTTTTAAGAACATGGTGGTCTGTTCATTTTTTATTGCAAAAATGCATGACATATTTCATGTTTTCTCAGATTAAAAAATTCTAAATAACCATATTGATAGAGTTTTTTCATATGTTTCTTGTTTATTTGAGAAAGATGGTGATTCCATATTTGGATGTTATATGAGTCATGAAAATAAGATTTTTTATCTATTTTCAATACTTTTTCCATATTTTAATACGTGAAGTTTTTATTTAGTTTTTCATATGGTAACAGATTTTTTCTTATTAAAAGAGGATTTATTTATTTATAAATTTAAAAATAAATCCCTAAATGTAAAGTCCCATAAATTTCATGTAATTTCTTTTAATTATATGGGAATTTTAAAAGTCCTTGAAAATTGACGGTGTGTGATTCCGAGGCCCGATGTGCCCCGATTGAATTTCTAATTTTTTTTGGGTACGTTCAGAAAATGTGTGAGTGGGTTTTTGTATCTTTTGAATTGGTGCTCGAAATTGAAATCTGAGGACACCGTTGAACTCGCATCACCGGTATTCTCTTAAAGATACTTCCACCTCGATGACAGTTTGTCGAGGGTGAAAGCTAGTTTTTGTGTTTTTCGTGAAAGAATAAAAAAAATATAAAAAAAATTATTTTTGAAACCCCTCAACATGGGTTATGGTTGTGGGGACCACCTGACCCTAAAACCCCCAATTTGAATTTAAGGGTTAGGACCACTTGAAGCCCCTAAACTCCCTCTTTAATATGGAGATAACTCTTGGACTTCCTTCAATCATTTAATTATGCCAACACCCAATTTAATTTTTGGATCCAACAAAAATTAATGATGCCAATTTAATTTGTTCCAAAAATTAAATTGTTAAAACATATATTATTGGCACCTCATTCGTTTGGGTGGAATTGGGGAAAAAGGATTGCAAAGAGCAGAGATTTTGGAGTATTATTCTCTCTAACAGAGAACGCTTCTCCAAATGAAGAATGTTTCCCCAACGAAGAACGTCGGTGTTCTCCAACAACTTTCTCTTCTTCCTTGTGACATCTCCAACATGGGACATCTTCAATGATGAAAAACCGACATCCGTTCTTCCTTACTCACTGATGTCAACCAGCCTTCAAGGTAGGGTGGTTGTTCGAATTTTTCCCCCATACCTGTTCTGGACGACTCTTCGTAATTCAAGAAAAAGTCATAGCCGCTTGCTACCGCTCTAACGCGGAGAGTGCAAGATAAAAAAGCAAGGCTCAAACTCTCCACAATTCCTGTGATTAATTGTTGTGTTCTACATGATGGAGGAGGATGGAAACCAACACCGGTGGGGCACGAGAACGGCGGCCGGCACCACAGACGACCGCGACGAAGGCCTCGGCGCAACCGTGTTGCCCGAAAAAAGAGAGAAGCGGTGGACCGCCGCACTGCGGCCCCCGCACCACACCGCGGCCCCACGCTGCACTATGGCACTTGTGCCACCCCGCGTCCGCCACACTGCCATGTGGCCCCCGCGCCGCCCCACGGCCGCCCCGCCGCCATGTTGGGCCACCTAGCATGGACAGGGCCACTCAACGCAGGTCAGGCCAGACCTAGAGGACTGGGTCGACCCGAACTGAGTTGGGTCGGCCTAGGCCGGGTCGGACCGGACTCAGACCAGCTTCGACCCATTTCTGCTCTTTTGGCTATAAGTTTTGTACCGAGTGTTCATTTGAAGAACCGTCTATAGCGATGGAAACCTTGGAGTGAGACAGTCTCTTTGGTATACCCCACTAGAGATTTGGATAATGTTGGGGTATGGTTGGGTTGTATTGAGCATGAATCCAACCGGGCTCTCGGGACTAAAAGGCTAATAACTTACAGACTAGGAATCTGATTGACGCACCGTATGTTGCATTGAGACCCCTATGATGTGCCCGTTATTGAGATACATCTTCATGGTACCATCTTCGACCCAACCCGGTGCTCGGAATTGAAATCTGAGGACACCGTTGAACTCGCAGCACCGGTATTCCTATAAGGAGACATTCACCTCGACGATATTTTGTCGAGGGTGAAAGTTAGTTTCTATTTTTTCATGAAATAATAAAATAAAATAAAAATGTTTAACATTTTTATTTTTGAAACCCCTCAACATGGGTTATGGTTGTGGGGACCACCCAAGCCTAAAACACCCAATTTGAATTTAAGGGTGAGGACCACATGAACCCCCTAAACTCCCTCTTTAATATGGTGATAACTCTTGGACTTCCATCCATCATTTAATTATACCAACACCCCATTTAATTTTTGGAGCCAACAAAAATTAATGATGCCAATTTAATTTGTGCCAACAATTAAATTATTAATACATTTCTTATTGGAATCTATTTCTTTTGGGTGGAATTGGTGGGAAAGTATTGGCAAGAGGAGAGCTTTTGGAGGATTATTCTCTCCAATAGAGAATGCTTCTCCAAATGAAGAATGCTTCCCAAAATAAGAACATTGAAGTTCTCCAACAACTACGTCTTCTTCTCTGTGGCATCTCCAACATGGGACATCTTCAATGACGACAAACCAACATCCATTATTCCTTCCTCACTGATGTCAACAAGCCTTCGAGGTAGGGTGGTTGTTTGAATTTTTCACCCTTACCTGTTCTTGACGAATCTTCGTAATTCACGAAGGAGTCATAGCCGATTGCTACCGCTCTAATGCAAAGAGTGCGGGCCCAACAAACCAGGACCAACCTCTCCACAATTCTTGTGATTAATTGTTGTGTTATACATGATGGATGAGGATGGTAACCAACACTGGTGGGGCACGAGAATAGCGGTTGGCGCCAAGGCAGGCCGCGATGAAGGTGTCGGCGCAACTGCACCGCCCGATAGAAGAGAGAAGTGGTGGACCGTCACACCGCGTCCCCCATGATGCACCACGGCCCCATTCCACACCGCGGCCCCATGCCACACCACGGCCCTTGTTCCCCCCTCCCCCCGCCACCCCACAGCCCCCGCGGCCGCCACGCCGCCTTGTTGGGCCACCCAGTGGAGGCCGGGCCACTCAATGTTGGTCGAGCCGGACCTAGAGGACCGGGTCGACCAGAACTGGGTTGGGTCTTCCCTAGGTCGGGTCGGACCAGACTCGGACCAGCTTCGACCAATTTCCCCTCTTTTGGCTATAAGTTTTTCACCGAGTGTCCGTTTGACGAACCGTCTACAGAGATGGAAACCTTGGAGCGAGACGTTCCCTTTTGTATACCCCACTAGAGATTTGTATAAAGTTGGTGTACGGTCGGGTTGGATCGAGCAAAAATCCAACTGGGCCCTCGAAACTAAAAGGCTAACAACTTACAGACTGGGCGTCTGATTAACACACCGTATGTTGCGTTGAGACCCCTATGACGTGTCGATTTTTGAGATACTTCTTCATGGGACTTCATGACAGTTGGAGTATTCACCATTGGATTGAGGAGCGGCCCCTCTCGGAGACAAGAGAACTTAGTGCAAGAACCCTATAGCTAGTTGTGATGACGTAATAAGATTCTGTATGGGTCTGACGACGTACTCATAGTGTACTGGGATCCTTTGTGGGTCTGACGATGTACTAACAGTGTAATGGGATCCTGAGTGGTTCTGACGACGTTCTGACAGTGTACTCATATCCAGTGTGGGTCTGACAACGTACTGAAGGTGTACTAGAATCTTGTGTGGGTCTGAAAATGTACTGATGGTGTACTAGGATCCTGTGTGGGTATGACGACGTACTGGCAGTGTACTAGGCTCCTGTATGGGTTTGACGACGTACTGACACTGTACTAGGATCCTGTGTGGTTCTGATGACATACTGACGCTGTAATGGGATCCTGTGTGGGTCTTATGACGTTCGGATGGTGTACTAGGATCATCTTTGGGTCTGACGATGTACTGACGGTGTATTAGGATCATGTGTGGGTCTGACGACGTATTGACAATGTACTAGGGTCCTAGTGGGTTTGACGACGTACTGACGGTGTACTAGGATCCTATGTGGGTATGATGACGTAATGACAGTGTATTAGGATCCTGTGTGGGTTTGACGATGTATTAATGTTGTACTAGGATCTTATGTGGGTCTGATGATGTATAGACAGTGCACTAGGATCCTGTTTGGGTCTGACGACGTAATGATGATGTACTAGGATCCTGTGTGGGTTTGACGATGTACTAGGATCCTGTGTGGGTCTGATGATGTACTACGATCCTCTGTGGTTCTGATGATGATTTAGGATCCTTCATGTGTCTACCTCTTAATAGATTAAGATGAATTAGTAGTTACATCTAATCATCTCTACTATTGTACCTATGTTATACCTGATGTGAGCTAAGTCTGTGCATGTGTGGTACTTTCCCTTTGTGGTAATACCTTGGTGGTATTCTTCTGTGTGGTATATCTGTGTGGTACTTACCTTCGTGGTACTCCTTATTTTGTGGAACAGTTGATCTTGGGGTTTTGAGTTGGACTATGTGTTTCCTCATGATTAAGATGGGCATTCTTGATAACTTAGGTATATGTTTGGGAATATACCTAAGTAGGGTTGTCAGTTGATTTCTTGCTTTGTGGATTATCCTTTGGGGATTTTGTGAGACCTTGAGGTTCTTGGTGTCCTTATTGGGTATCATTATACTCACCCCTACACGGGCTATGCCCACACCATATTGTGTTTGGTGCAGATGACTGACAGTGCTAACTGAGGACGAGGGTACGAGGTTGGATGGTGCTCGAAGGTGGACCATACGGCTTGTCGGTACGCAGAGGAGTTGGGTGGACGTGGAGAACTGAGGAAGATATTTGTACCTTCCCTACAGGTAGGAACCTCGGAGGACAACCTAGTAGCTTTCTTTCTCTTCTTCAATTGTATTGTATTTCAGTTGTACTTGTTCCTTTACTGTTTGGATTGTATTTCGGCCCCTCTTACTTTCTGCACTCATTTTCCTATACTGTTTTACTTGTTTTCGTATCTCGTTGTATTCATGGTTGCATGTTTTTACAGGTTATAAAAGCAACGCCTTCCCAGTTTTAGGGAATACACCTTTTGGTGCAAGTCATCAACCCTAGGCCTTTGGAAGGCAGTCTTGGGGTAGTCACGGCACGGGCCCCGGGGGACGGGTCATGACAAATTGGTATCAGAGGAGTTAGTTCTACCATAGAACATTCGAATCTGATCTATTTTTAATGGAAATAATGTTAAGTGTAGTGAGTGTGGTTATTAGTTTAGGGAATCCAGTGTTGGTGTGGCGGCCGACGTATCCATACACCAGGACCCTGACTTCTGATTTCCGACTCAGTGCATGAAAATACTGATTTCGTGTGTGTTTTCAAGTGCTTTATTTGTAATATATTTGAGTTAGCTCACCAGGTATAACTTATTGACCGTGGAACACCAGTTTCTTTTCAGGATTCCTCCACGTAGACATCTGGCTAGGGTTCTGGGTATAGTACGCACTGATAGCCCACCGAGCGACGATGCCTCAGTGCAGGGCCCACTTCCACTAGAGGCACCAGCAGAGGCACCAATGGTACCATTACCCATTGGGTCACCAATGAAACCAACTCCAGCAGAAGAAGATTCACTCCAATTGAGCACGTTTCATAAGTTCCAGCGCTAGAGGCCACCCTGGTTCAGGGGAGAGACGAACCCACAGGCAGCTGAGGATTTGTTGGAGGTCGTGGTGAGAGTCTTTCGACTGGTAGGGACACCAGCTGATCTCATGGTGATCCTTGACACCAGTCTTCTACATGCAGTAGTATGCAAATAGTGGAGCTGAATGCTCCAGGTTCACGATGAGGTGATGCTTCTCTAGGCATACATTGAGAGCCTGTTTTTGGCAGAGTTTTTTTGAGCGACCCTTTACACAATGCGCATTCAGGAGCTTTTTCATTTGTAGTAGGGCAACATGACTGTGGCTTAGTACTCAGCAAGGTTCACCGACCTCTCATGCTACTCCAATGAAATGGTACGGGACCCATTCTTCAAGGCTCGGACCTTCGAGTAGGGAATCAGATGAAAGATCAGGGATTCGATGATTTCTCTCAGCATCCCGACGTAGGCGGGGGTGTTAGAGCGAGCCCTCTTAGTATAGAGTTTTCTTCCTGAGCAGTCACTAGCAGTGAGACCCACCATCAAACATCACGTAGAGGAGTCTTCTATAGGTTGCAGCAGACAGATTTAACAGAGTTCTAAGAGGACCAGACCAACTGGTGGACGACTGCATGACTCAGGATTAGTTGTGTGGGGTACCGGAGATAGAGCCAGTCATGAAACGAATAGTCAGTGTTTCATATGTGAAGGGTAGGGTCACATGGCTCATGAATACCTGAACCGTTGTACGGATGATCAGAAGATGGTTGAGGGACTGCTCAGGCAGAGACAGAGGTTCGACTAAGGAAGTCCGTAGGGAGAAGGAGAACGTGATAGAGGAGCTGGTTGTGTAGTTAACGATGGGCGAAGATTCGATATGTTACTGCCACCACCACCAGGTGGTCTACCCCAACAACAGGGAACAAGTGGAAAGGGGAGAGATAATCTTCAGGAAGCTGAGCCCTTTGACCATGGCACTCCGGATATGATACGAGGTACGATCTGTGTCTACTCCACCTTAGCTACAGTATTTATAGACATAGGTTCTGGTCATTCATTTATTTCCACTACCCTTTTTCGGAGGTCGGAGATTCTGATAGAGCCGTTGGATCGATTCTTACGGCTAGATACTCTTACGGGAGAGGATTCGATTATTACGCACTGGTTCCGAAAGTGTGAGATTTCTCTAGGAGGTAAGAGATTCAGTTTGGATCTCCTAGTAGCAGCGTTGAGGCCTTAAGACGTCATCTTTGTTATGGACTGGTTGTCTACAGTCCATGCTCAGATTGACTGTATTAGGCGCAATGTGTGGTGTGTCCGTACGGATGGGACCAGGTTTACCTTCACTGTTGAGAAGGGATCCTTTGCTGCACATGATGGACTTACCCGAAGGAGAGTACAGCAGATCACTCATCAATTGGCTAGCCTTACCCTTGGATCGGTTGATGTGGAGAGTCTGAGATATCCTGTAGTGGTGGACTGGTACGTGTATGTTTTCCCTAACGATGTTCCGAGTCCACCTCCTCACAGAGAGGTGGAGTTTTACATTGACTTAAACCCCGGGATAGCATTGATATCTACACCAATGTATTGGATGGCTCCCATAGATCTTCGTGACCTGCATGTACAACTGGAGGACTTATAGGGGAAAGGGTTCATTCGGCCCAGTGTTTCTCCTTGGGAAGCCCTGATTTTGTTCGCCAAGAAGGTGGATGGGAGCTTGAGACTTTGTGTTGACTATCGGCACTTGAACCAGGTGACCGTGAAGAACAAGTACCCACTCCCAAGTATTGAAAACCTCTTTGATCAGGTAAAGGGAGCACGGTGGTTCTCGAAGGTAGACCTAAGATCAGTATATCACCAGCTTAGAGTGCGAGATGAGGATGTGTAGAAGATGAATTTCAAATGTCAGTATGACTATTATGAGTTCTTGTTTATTCCTTTCAGCATGACCAACACACCCACAATGTTCATGGGACTCATGAACAGGATCTTTCAGCCATACATTGGTCACATTGTAGTATTCTTCATTGATGACATTCCGATCTACTCAGCTAATGAGGAGGAGCATGACTATCAATTGCAGATAGTTTCGGACACACTCCGAGAGCACCAGCTTTATGGTGAGCTCTCGAAGTGCCAGTTCTGGATCCGAGAGGTTCACTTTCTAGGACACATCATCTTAGAGTCTATAGTTGCAGTGGATCCAGCAAATATTGAGGCGGTACTTTCATGGGAGCCACCTAGAAGTGTGATGGAGGTACGGAGTTTCCTGGGTTTGGCTGGATACTACCAGAGTTTTGTGCCAGATTTCTCCAGAGTTGCCGCACCTTTATCAGTGTTGATGAAGAAGGGGCATCCCTTCATGTGGTCAGATAGATTCCAGTGGAGTTTTCAGGAGTTGAGGTAGAGGCTGACTAGTGCACCCATCTTGAGGCTACCGGAGGAGGGCTAAGGGTACACAGCCTACTGCGATGCATAAGGGACCGGGCTCGGATGTGTCTTGATGCAGGAGTGAGTAGTGATCATGTAAGGTTCTAGAAAGCTGAGACAACAACGTTGGCTTCAGTTCCTCTAAGACTACAACTTCGAGATAGTCTATACTCCTGGGAAGGGGAACATTGTAGGAGATTCACTCAGCAAGAGATATGGTATACAACTGTTAGGTGAGGCAAAAGAGCAGTTGGCCAATTTGTATATATCCTTTGTGGATCAGGATGGAGAATCTTTTCTACAGTCTCTTACAGTCACTCCCCCACTTCTTCAGTGAGTCAGGGAGGTGCAACATGGGAACACTAACCGTGAGACTCGATGTGCTCAGATATCCACAGGGCAGGCACCTGATGGATTTTTTGAAGGTGGGGAGCACGTCATTCTCTTCAGTGGATGTACCACGGTACCAGTGTCACTTCAGGAGGAAGTGTTGAGAGAGTTTCACACATCCCCTTTAGTGGTACATCCAAGAGTGGCGAAGATGTACCAGGACCTCCAATGACATCACTGGTGGCTGGGAATGAAGAAAGCAGTAACAGATCTTGTCTCTCGGTGCTTCACTTATCAGCAAGTTAAGGAGGAGCATCAAGTACTAGAATTCTTGGTTTAGACTTTAGAGGTACCAGAGTGGAAGCGGGATGGTATATCCATGGACTTCATGACTGTACTTCCACATACATCAAGAGGTCATGACTCTATCTGGGTGATCGTCGACCGACTCACCATGTCTTCCCACTTCCTACCGATCAGAGAGAAGATTTCAGTTAAGAGCTTGGGACACCTCTATGTGCAGGATATTGTGCGGCTACATGGATTATCCTCAACGATTGTCTCCGATCATGATACAAGTTTCACTTCCCGGATATGGAAGGGGATGCAGGAGGCTATCCGGATGCAGCTTCATTTGAGCACTTCCTTCTATCCTCTGACAGATGGCCAGACTGAGCAGACCATTCAGACCCTCGAGGACATTCTGCATTCTTGCGTCCTTGAATTCGGTCATAGCTAGGAGGATCACTTTCCCTTGGTGGAGTTTTCAGAAAAAAATAGCTATCACTCCACCATTAGGATGGCACCTTTTGAGGCGTTGTACGGGCGACCTTGCAGATCACCTTTGTGATGGACCGACATAGGGGAGTCAGCACACTTGGGACCAGAGATGGTACAGGCTACCACAAAAAATGTATAGATCTTCTAGGATCATTCTCTGTGGATCATCCAGGAGTGGAAGAATACTGCACAGAGTAGGAAAAAGTCTTATGTAGAAAGGAGACCGAGACATATGGAGTTCAAGGATGGCGACCATGTCTTTCTACAGGTCTCGCCCCGATGAGGTTTACAAAGATTTAGATGAGGTGGCAAGTTATCTATGAGATTCATCGGACCTTTTTAGTTCCTCAGTAGAGTTGGAGAGGTGGCTTACCACCTAAAACTACCCCCTCAGTTGCACCGGGTGCACGACGTATTCCACGTTTCCCAGTTGAGGAGATACGTGCATGAACCTTCTCACATCATCGACCACAGTGAGCTGGATGTCGATGATGGGGAGACGTTTATGGAGGTTTTGGTGGATATTGAGAATCGATATGAGTGGGTCCTTGATGGGTGGTTGATAGCTCTGGTGTGCATTCACTGGAAGCAGAGGAACCTCCAGGAGAGCACATAAGAGCGGAAAACTCAGATACGTGCTTAGTACCCCCACTTGTTTTCCTATATTTCTGTTGTGGGTTTTAGGGAGGCAAATCCTTAAGGCGGGGAGAATGTAAAGACCTATAAATTCCATGTAAATATATTTTTCTATATATGTGAATTTTATGAGTCTGCAAAAATTGACGGTGTGTGATTTCGAGGCCCGGTGTGCCCTGAATGAATTTCTAAACTTTTTTTCAGGTACATTCAGTAAAGGTGAAAGTGGGTTTTTGAAACTTTTGAACTGGGGCATGGAATTGAAATCCGAGGACACCTTTGAACTCGTAGTGCCAGTATTCTCTTAATTATATTTTCACCTCGACGACAGTTGGTCGAGGGTGAAAGTTAGTTTTTATGTTATTCATGAAAGAATAAAATAAAATAAAAATGTTTAACATTTTTATTTTTGAAAGCCTTCAAAATGGGTTATGGTGGTAGGGACCACCCGAGCCCAAAACCCCCAATTTGAATTTAAGGGTGGGGACCACCCGAATCCCCTAAACTCCCTCTTTAATATATAGATAACTCTTGGACTTCTTTACATCATTTAATTATTCCAACACCCCATTTAATTATTGGATCCAAAAAAAATTAATGATGCCAATTTAATTTGTGCCAACAATTAAATTATTAAAAACATATCTCATTATCACCTCATTATTTTGGGTGGAATTGGGGGGAAAGGATTTTTAAGAGGAGATCTTTTGGAGGATTATTCTCTCTAACGAAGAACGCTTCTCCAAACGAATAACACTTCCCCAACAAAGAACGTCGACGTTTTCCAACAACTTTGGTTTCTTCCTCGTGACATCCTCCAACGTGGTACGTCTTAAACGATGAAAAAATAACGTCATTTGTTTCTTTCCCACAAAAATCAAAAAGCCTTCGAGGTAGGGAGGTTTTTTGAATTTTTCCCATTAACCATTCTTGATGAATCTTTGTAATTCAAGAAGGATTCATAGTCGTTTGCTACCACTCTAACACGGAGAGTGTGGGACAATCAAACATGGCCCGACCTCTCCGCAATTCTTGTGATTAATTTTGGTGTTCTTCATGATGGAGGAGGATGGAAACCAACACCAGTGGGGCACAAGAATGGTGGCTGACACCACGACCGACCGTGATGAAGGTGTCGGCACAACCACACCGCCCGACAGAAGAGAGAAGCGGCAGACCACCGAACCGTGGCCCTCGCACCGCCACGCGGGCCCTGCACTGCACCGAGGCCCTCATGTTGCCAAGTGGATCACATGCCACACTATGGCCCTCGCATCGCCCCACTGCCCCCACGCCTCACTAGGCCCCGCGTCTCACCACGGTCCTCATGCCACCCCGTGTCCCCCACGCCGCCCTGTGGCCCGCGTGCTGCCCTGTGGTCCTCGCGCCACCCCGCGGCCCCCACGCTGCCTTGCGGCCCAGGCGCTGTACTGCGGCCCCCACGCCGCCCCTGCAGTTCCCGCGCCATCCCGCAGCCCCCGTGCTTCACGGTGTACTAGGATTCTGTGTGGGTCTGACAGGGTACGAATGATGTACTAGGATACTTTGTGGGTCTAACGACGTACTGACAGTGTATAGGATAATGTGTGGGTATGACGATGTACTGAAGGTGTAATAGGATCCTATGTGGGTCTAATGACGTAAAGATGATGTACTAGGATCCTGTATGGGTCTGAAAAAGTACTAATGGTGTACTAGAATCTTGTTTGGTTCTAACAAAGTACTAAAGGTGTACTAGGATCCTGTGTAGGTCTGACGATGTGATAACGGTGTACTAGGACCCTGGGTGGGTCTGAAGACGTACTGATGGTGTACTAGGATTATGTGTGGGTCTGACGACGTGATGATGGTGTACTAGGGTCTTGTGTGGGTCTGACGATGTAATGACAGTGTACTAGGATCATGTATGGGTCTGACAACATACTCACAGTGTACTAAGATATTGTGTGGGTCTGAAGACGTACTAATGGTGTACTAGGATCAAGTGTGGGTCTTAAGACGTATTGACGGTGTACTAGGATCATGTGTGGGTCTGATGACGTATTGAGTGTTTACTAGAATCATTTGTGGGTTTGACGACGTACTAATTTTGTACCAGGATCCCGTGTGGGTATGAAGACGTACTAACGGTGTACTAGGATCCTGTGTGGGTATGGCGACGTACTGACGGTGTACTAGGATCATGTGTGGGTCTGACAACGTATGAACGATGTACTAGGATTCATGTGTTGGTCTGATGATGTATTGATAGTGTACTAGGATCCTTTGTGGGTCTGATGATGTAATGACAATGTACTAGGATCATGTGTGGGTCTGACGATGTACTGACGATGTACTAGGATCCTGTGTGTGTTTGAGGATGTACTAGGATCCTGTGTGGGTCTGAGGATGTACTGACAATGTACTAGGATCATGTGTGGGTCTGACCATGTACTGAAGATGTACTAGGATCATGTGTGGGTCTGAAGATGTACTAGGATCCTATGTGGGTCTGACAAGGTACTAGGATCATGTGTGGGTCTGAAACTGTACTACTAATCTTTGTGGGTCTGATGATGATTTAAGATTTTTCATGGGTCTTCCTCTTAACAGAGTAAGCTGAATTAGTTGTTACATCTAATCATCTCTACTACTCTACCTAAGTTATACTTTTTATGAGCAGAGTTCATACTTGTGTGGTACATTCCCTTTGTGGTAATACCTTGGTGTTATTCTTCTGTGTGGCATACCTGTGTGGTACTTACCTTCGGGGTACTCCTTCTTTTGTGGAACAGTTGAGCTTGGTCTTTTGTGTTGGACTCTGTATTTCTTCATGATTGAGATGGTCATACATGATAACTTAGGTATATGTATGGGCATATACCTAAGTAGGGTTGTCAGTTGATTTCTTGCTTTGTGGTATATCCTTTGTGGATTTTGTGAGACCTTGAGGGTCTCGAGGTCCCTATTGAGTATCATTATACTCACCCCTGCACGGGATATGCCCACACCTTGTTGTGTTTGGTGCATATGACAGACAGCGCTGACTAAGGACGAGGGTACTAGGACTGGACGGTGCCCGAAGGGGGACCATACAACGTGTCGGTATGCAGAGGAGCCGGGAAGATGTGGAGATCTGAGGAGGCGATTTGTACCTACCCTTCTGATAGGAACCTCTTAGGACGACCTAGTAGCTATCTTGCTCTTCTTCAGTTGTATTGTATTTTATTTGTATTTGTACCTTTACTATTGGGATTGTATTCTGGCCCCTCTTACTTTTAGCACTCTTTTTTCTATATTGTTTTACTTGTGTTCGTATCTCATTGTGTGCTTGGTTGCGTGTGTTTACAGGTTATAAAGGCAATGCCTTCCCGGTTTTAGGGAATACGCCTTTCCGTGCTAATTGACATCTCCTGGCCTATGGAAGGCGGTCTTGGGGTAGTCATGGCACGAGCCCCGGGGGACTCAGCGTGACAATACATGTAAATGATATAAACAAATATGATGTTCCCAGTAACACTTGTTATAAAATAATTTTTCTTTAAAATAAAAAAAAAATTCTAGTTGTCAATAGAAGGCGGTAGTCTTCTATACCCAAAGCAACAAGTCATATTCTATTAGTTTCTTGAAGATCCATAACTCCTCTAGAAATAATATTAATTATACTTGTTTCTTGCATTTGGATACATATTTTAGCACCAAAAGATGTATATAATACCCAATGTGTGGACATATAATGATTACACTCAAAAAAAATTCACCTTTAGATTCCAATTTCTTCAAATTACAATTATTATTAAATGGGATAACTTGTCACATGGAAAACATACTAAATATTTATCCTTTTAACACCTTTGGATCTAACTCTTATTGGAATTATGATGAGTAGGATCTTTAGACCTAGTATGAGTCTGTAACCCCTTTTCCTTGTTCATAATTTTCTTATTCTTTGAAAGAACTCTAGGTTTTTCATGCCTCATTTCCTTATCAACTTGGTGAATGGGATTAAGAAGTTTTGGAAGAGTCTTTTCTCAACTTCTCGTGTTGTAATTCACAATGAAACTGGATAATGATTTAGGTAGTGAGGAAAGGATGATATCTTTGCACAAAAAATTATGAAATTTAATTCCCAAGATTTATAAGCACTCTAGGTAGCCAATCATATTTACTACATGAGTCCCATAAGACACCAACTCGTCAATATTTCATGCGAACAATGCAATAGAGATCTCATATCTATTTTATCTTACCTACTTTGGATGGATTTCATGGAGGTGTGACGTCATGTTATTCACATTCGTATCCTCATGTTTCTTTTGAATATCATTTGAAATGGATTATAAAATAAAACATTGTAAATCTATGTTATCATCCCAATGTTTCTCATATAGAGCTAATTCTTCCTCACTGGATTCATGTCTAGATTATTTAATAATGAGATTATCCAATATATATAATTCCCTCTCATGGTGTATAATAACATGATATTTATTTTTCCATTCTTTTAAATTTTTACCAATGAGAAGTTTTTCTTTCTTAGGTATAGATCAAAATGATATAGTTGAAGTTGTGTGAATTTTAATTTCTACAACTAATAAGATCATAATTTTAATAGTTTATGTGATTTATGATTGATTTTTAATTTATCAATTCATGTGATCATGAAAAAACATTCATAATAAACTTAACCATGTAATTTGATAGAAATAAAATACTAAGAATGGTGTGATCATGTGTTTTTTTAGTGGTTAGTTCATATAGAGGATGATAAATGAACCATCATCCTAGGGGAAAACACCTTGAACCAGGACTTGGTTTATCATGCAACTTTCCACCTTTCCTCCCATTTATCTCTTAGATTAGTTTCACCTAAGTTCCAAACTTAAACATCTTCTACTCTCTTAGTATATCTATATATTACATAATATTTTACTCACACACAGGTGAGGGGAACCAAATGATTGATTTAAGGAGTTTTCATAAAAGGAAACTATATTCACACAAGCCTGTACCTAATGGGAAGAGGGATGACACATAAGCTATAAATTTAATTTATTAATAAATTAAAAGGAAAATAAAAACATACAATGTTATTTTATAATCTCATTATCAGCCACATAAATGTAATGAATTATGCATTTAATAAACTAACATTCAGTCATAATGATTCTTATTTAAGATAAATCATGATCAAATAAATTAGATATCCTATTAAATTAATCAGTTATTTCTTATTAATTCTCTTAAAAAAATTCTCACTCGTCATTAATTTAAATAAATTAAAAAAATTATTTAAAATTGAATAAGTACAAAACATAGGTCATAGAGGAAACATGATGACTACTCATCTGAACCACCTAGTGTATATGGTATTAATATATTATTTACTCATTATACATGTGGCATACACATATTATCACATAATTTCCTGGCATGTACTATCAAATAAATAACACATTAACAAATGTTATTTATGTCATTTATTATGTCTTAATGTGAAAAGATTAATCATTGTATTCTAAATTATACAAAAAATAAAGTTTATAATTTTATACATAAATTAATTAGATATTTAATATATATATATATATATAACTCATCACATTGTGTGTACAGGTAAAATAAATGAAACATAGAACACATGTTTATATGGTTTAATAAGTATAATAAATAAATTTTAAATTCTTCATAATCAAGTAATATATATAGTACGTATTATTCTGCTACACATTGTTTATAGTTATTCATCATATATCGACAACACATTCTAGGAGAATGGGTGTGTCATCATGTCTCAAAAAATTAAGGGAGTACATGGAATTTTCATAGGTTATAGGCCATATGATGTTCAAGTTACATGGTTACCAGTCACACGTTTCATGTTATAAATACATGAATCATCATTGATTAATGGAATACACACCGTGTATGTATGTTACACTCCATGTAGACCATCTAGCCAGAAGCCTTGCAAAACTGGTCAACACATAATGTGTATTATTTACACACCACATGAAATAAATGAAATATGCTCTAAATTAATTTTTTAGGTATCCTAGTGTATTAAACATGGGTACATGGTGTATACCTATAGTCTATATTCCATGTATTCTTATGGTATCTAGAAAAAATATATGTCACTTTTAGATTAGTTCATAAAATGTTATTTATTCATAATTAATCCATTTTTTATTATATTTATGAGAACAAAGAGGAGTAAGTGTAGATATTGTGATTTGTATTTAACGAATGATTAAACCGAACTTGAAAATTAATGATAAATGTATAAATAAATAAACAATATTTAAATAATTATAAATTACTATATAACCACTCTGATACCACTTGAAGGTTCTGGCCATAATAGAACCTCCAGAAGGGGCCTTCCTAATGCGACTTTATGTCATATTAAATTATTACTATAAGATGTGTTCAATGAAGAGTGTTGAAACCAATGAAATTGACTCATAGATTAATTAATATGATATTGTTTGAACCAAAATTAAGATCATCACATAATGATTTATAATTAATTTGAGTAGTTAAAGAATTACCTTATGATGGATTATTTATTTATTGAGGAACATGAAAATGTCTCTACACTATATTGTAATTAGGTCATAGGAATCAATTTTAGATTCTCTCCAACAATGATCCACACATGCACCATGAACCTTAAATTGATGTTATAGGAATATCTATGTTCTAGAACATAATATCCAAAAAAAATTCACTATTTTTCTATGATCACCATGAGGATCACTTCAAAAAAGGACTCTCCTTGATCTATCTATAATTGAGAAGGGTGGTCGAGGAGGATAATTATCTGTTATTGAGATATCTCTTAGAGAGTATCTCTATAGGGATTTAGAGGATTCTTCAGATGTTTTTGTGCACAACCGAAACAAAAGGCTATTGATTGGGTTAGAAATAATATAATTGGATTTAAAAAGAGAAAGGGTTTAAAAATAATAATTGCACATGTTCCCTATTTTATTTTATTATTCATTTTGGAACCTCATGTCAATAATAGTAGTATTATTATTTATTTACATGTGAAAAACCATTAAATTAATTAAATATTATTTCTTTAATACATTGTTTAAAATTTATTCAATTAATATTTAATATATATTATTTTCTCACCTGACCTTTAAACATGGTTTTCCATTCCTCAAAAATATTTATGAGGCCTTGAATAAGGATTATTTATTTAATAAATATATATAAAACTAAATTATTAAGTGATAAATAAATAAATATTATATTCACTAAATAAAAAAATAATTTTTTATTAAATATTCTTCTCCCAAATATTCTCTTAGATAAAAAGTGACTAAATTTATATGGTCAAGAAAAAAATAATAATTATTAAACTATACACATGAATAATATCTATTCAACGTATTAAATAATAAACAATATTTAAAATTTTACTAAGGTTGTATATACACTTTGTGTGTGGTCCTATAGGCCTATTTGTTAGTGGAATTAGGTAAATCTCCCAAAAGTCCAAGGTTAACATTTATCAACATGAAAAGGAACCCATAGAGAAAGAAGTTAATGTTACAATGATGTAAAACCTCATATGAATGTTTACTGTGGGATGTAATCTCTTTATCTTGACATCAATACTATAGAAAGGTGTGTGTTGGTGTCATAAATATATGTGATCTATGTATATTTCATTTACTTTTCAAAATTAAACATACCCATAGAACATCAAGGTCATAGATTTATTTAGGTTATTTTATCTCCATCAAAGGGCTTGAGATATCAACTTCTATTAAAGAAGTGAAGGAAAAAAAATCTTTTATTGCATTATTCATTAAGGAAATATTATATGTGACACATCAAATATATCATACTTCCTCATGAACATATGTCTTAATTGTTTTAATCAATACATAAAAATATTTGATTAATAATATCCATTAATAATAATCTTAAAGTATAAGGATAAATACACACATCCATAGATAGGAACATCCAATGAAATAAATAACTATGGATTTCATATCAGAAGTACATGTTCGCATAATCTCCTACACTACAATTTACCAAGGCCATACACCATGAGAAAGTGTCTCAAATTCCAATAAGTCACCACCACTAATATCCTATATTAGTTGTGTCATGTCAAATGATATCATCTGGCTATACAACATTTATTTAAGAATGACATCGTGGAACTTCTCATTTCTTATCATAATGGGGAACTACTATAACATTTCAGTGTGATAGTTACTCCTAGGACATTATCACATACTATGTCATGAAAAAAATCAATCATTATGTGATTATAAATTTATTGATATCTAAAACAATGAATACAGGTAATAATAAAGTACATAAAAGTTGGTTCTACAGAACCTACTTGAATAGTTATGATTGATTATAAAATATTATTTTGAAGATAAATAAATTTTTTTATGATTTTATTTTGTTTTTAGTTTTTAGTGTTGAAATAATTACCTTAAATTCTTACACAACGTTGACAAAGTTCTTGTGAATTCAGAATAAGAAACAAGTAAATGATTTTAAACCATCTAAAACTAATATTTTTTTTGGTAATTTATGGTGTTCCAAAAACGTTTTAGATAAATATAATGTATTAGTGATATGTTAAAAGTTTATATTTTAATTAAATTACTCTTTTGACATTTTTAAAAGTGAAATTTTTTGAATAATATCGAAAATGATATTAGTGGTATTTTATATTAAATAATATTTTATAAAATGATTTAAAATTAATAAAAATATAATATTTGGCCAATTGAATGGGATATGATATAAAATATCAATAATTTTCTATTTATGGTTCACTTATCCTTATATAGTAACTTTATAATCACCTAAAAATTAAAAAAAAAAGAATTATTATTGAGGTAATCCTTAAAAGGGTAAATGGGGGATTAAAACTAAAAGATAAGGGTTAAAACATCACCTAAACCGGTATAAATTTTATTTAATGAGACTCACACACATCATATATTATAAATATATTGATTTTTTTACACTTTAAAATGGAAAATAATTTATATTAATTTAATAATTTAAGCAATTACTAGAGTTCCCCTCATATATTATATAAGGACACCACATATCCTCTCTTCCTCACACTTCTTGAGGCACTTAAATTGTCCAAACTTTTCAAAAAAAATATTATTAACTTAAATAGATTAATTATAGAAGTTATGTTCTTATTTAATGTTCAACTCTAAGGTCCGTAATGAGGAATCCAAAAAAGTTTCATTAAATATGAGGTAATTATCTTAACTGAGCATTTTAAACTTACTTCTTCTACTGCTTCCATTAATTATTTCCTAACCATTCCAATATAATACCATCAATATATCCAACATATCTAGATTTTATTATTTTCATTTCATAAAATTATTCATCTCTTTTTCTTCTATATTTAAACTTTTTTATTTGTATTTACATATGATAACATACTTTATTGATTAATTATCAGTTTAAATTTTAAGATCTTTACATGGGATTTTTGTCTTGATCTCATTTTATTGAGACATGTTTCATGTCTTGCACCATGATTTAATTGTATAGTTCACTTACCAATAAATGAAAGAGTTTTGAAATATTACTTCATGTAATTCATGTTATTTAAAGATAAATATAAAGTAATTTATTTAAATTAATTTTTAATTAATTGTTACCAAAGCAGTAAAGGCTTTATGTTATAATCTCATTTCATTTCAAGATTGTTTTTGTTCAATGTTTCTTTGGGTAAAAGGTATCATATTAATTTATTGAAACATATTTCAATCATTATAATATTTTTATTTATGATATTTACATGATTTTCTTTTATTTTTATCTCTTTCATTCTTAATAATATCAAAAGAACATTTATAATGAAAAATAGTCTGTATTTACCTTTTTAGTTAAGAATCTTTCCTTTTTCCATATCCTTGATATTTAAGATGTTTTTAAGAATGTTCTTTTCTATAATGTAATGTTTTTTAAATTCATTTTAAACTAGATTTTATGTTCTTTATAAAGTTTTAAAATTAAACTTTTTTTCATTTTCCAAATTGGGTACTTTTACTTTTTATCAAAAGTGCTAAAGGAATCCTTTTTATAACATTTACTAAATGAGTTGATTTTCCAACCATAATAACTATTGTTTTATTTTAAGTTTACTTTAAAATTTTCCATGGTTATTTTCAAAGAAAATAATTTACTCAGTATTCTTGGAATTTTTATTTAATATGTTGTCAAAATAAAAGGATATTTTTTTCTATTTTCAAATAAATGTCTGAAATGTACTTTTTAATTTATTTTTTATCTTTGGAAATATCCTTTTTTTCTTATAATGAAATAGAGAGGTTATAAAATTATAACATCATTTTTCTTTATCTGGACGGATTATTATTGTTTTAAATATATTTTCATGAAACCCATTTATTTTCCATTATTTAATCTTGCTAAAAATAAATTATTTTTGTTTTCAAGGGAGCTATGTAGAAAAATTCAAGATTAAAAAAATTATCATTCTGGGTACTTTGAAAGATTTATGGATTATTTATGGGTGGTTATATTATACACCAATGATGGGTGGTTATATTATAAACCAAGGGTGGTTTTTTACATTATAAATTAAAGATGGATGGGTCTGTAATATCCCTTCAATGCATTGGGAAAATAAATCAAGTTATTAGATTATAAGTTAGTAATAAGAGATGATCGATTTAACTATTATAATTAACTCCTAAAAGATAATGGAATTTATCTGTTTTGGGGGATTCCATTATGAAAGTTTGATGTTCCAAGATACCAATATATTTTTTAGATTCTTTTATTGGTTCTAATGTTTCATTTGATCAAGGACTTTTTTCACATTTTTGTGATTGTTAACTCATATGAATATTTCAATTGATAAAGTTTATATTCCATGTCTCAAGATTTATGATCCAAATTTTGATGTGTATGAATTATCTTATATTAGTGTCATTAAATTTTAATATGTTATTATACCCTTATAATATTCCTATTATCATTGAATATATTCAATTTTTAACGCCTATGTTTACCCTTATTGTGAATTTGAGATCACTCTTCTTATGTTTCTTTTCCACCAGTTACAAAGAAATGTGTTAAGTAAGAAAGGTTAAGAAGGGTTTCATATTGGTTATAATGATAACATAATGTGTAGTATTAAAATATAAAAATAGTGGGAAAATTATAGCTTAAAGACATATGTATTGTTATGTAATTTTTTTCCTAATTATCCAAAATAGTAGACCAAAAAGGTATTAGGTATGTAAGTGATCCAATATTTCCATTTAATGTTTTATGTTTTGGTTGGATAAAATTGGGTCATTTTTATCGATATCAAATCCAGATATGAAAATATTATGCATTTAGAATCAGATCTAGGAGTACGGGTTTGGGTAAATTATATATAGGCTGATAATAAGTAAACTCCTTATAAAATTATGATGGTATATTATAATTCTCAATATTTATGGAGTAAAACTCATCAAATATTTGAATTATGCTAATGATATTTTTATTAAGACCTAAAACATAAAGAAAATTTAAAATTAAGGACTTTCCATGATTGGATACATCACCTGTATCCATTATTTATCCTTCCATGTTGTCTATAAAAATAACATTTCCACTATTATCCTTCTATAAATTTCAAAAGTTTAACTTGTTTTTAGTCATGTGTTTCTAAAAATAGTTATCCAAGTATTAAATATATTATCTTCTGATGACCAAAACGTTCTCTTGAAATAAATCAAACTAAAATTTTGCTACCCAAAATTCATTACACTTGAAAACATTAGTGAATGGGACTTTAGCCACCCATGTATATGCAAATATTTTATTTTGAAAAAAATTAAGATACATAGAAATGAAATTCATTTTTTTCTAAAGGAGTTATTCTACCTTAGAGATCATCTACTCTTCCAGTTTCCTCTGATATAACATTCATCACAAAAGATTGAAAATTTTAGAAAAAAAATAATTTGATATAAAATATGATTTACTAGAATATGAATTACAATTTGGATCGAACCTTAGGTGGTTTCATTAAGTATAGAAATTTTTTAATATTACTTCTTCTAGAAGTACATTTATAAAGTAACTTATTCGAACTTTTAACTTTGGATTTCAGTTTTATAACTTCATCCTTATTTTGAATATATTATGAAATAAAAATAGATTTGGTATTAAAATTATTTTTTAAATACCCTCATTATCCTGGACAATTTATATCTTAGATTGATCATATTTCATTATCAACTTCATATATTTTCTCTTTAATTTAGTTAAATTTTCCTCTATTTCCTTAAACTATGGATATTTACATTTATCATTTGAATAATAATGTGAATGTAATCACTCATTAGAAATCCATTCAATAACCTTATCCATAAAGAATTCCACATTTCAAGGAGTATAAAGAATAAATTCAAATATCTATCTATTATCATCACTATCTGAACCACTTTTTTAAGTTGAGTGCTCTCTAGTACTCTAAGTATTTGCAACCTTTAGGACTATCTTCACTTCAACTTAGATGTTATTATAACTTAAATTCCCTTATTTTAAAATCTTATAAAATATAGTTTAATATGACCATCATTTCACACTCATAACAAATAAAATGATTAAAATCCTACTTATCATCTATTCTTTTAGACTTATTATATCTATTTGTTATAAACTTCCAATTTCTACTTTATAAAGATTAATTCTTAAATATCTTTATCATTTGTTTATCTAGTCGTGTGAATTTTTCTTCACTAAGATTCATATCACTATCATCTAAATTTGTATAAGAATAATTATTTTAATTATAATTCATTAATATTGTGGATTTGGAAGTAGTGGTATTAAAACAAACTATATTATTCCATTTTTTCTCAAAACCTCACTTAAACCTATTACTATACCACATTAATATTCTAATAAGATCATAAAAACATAATTTGGTAAGATTTTTAGTATCATTAATGAAATTTCTCTCTGACTCTCACTTGAGAGAGGGTTTCCCCAAAATAAATTCAAATTCTTGATAGTCAAATCATAATATATAAATTATAGTTTCCAAAACCATTGATGTTTTGAAATGAGTAATTTATAATTTATTTTATATTAAATTAGAAATATTAAAAGATGAAATATAACTATAGATATTTCATTTCATAGAATATAGAATAATATTATATACTCTATAATTCTATTAATATTTTATATTCTTTTTGTGAGTGAAATTAAAAATTTATTTTTCTAAAATCATGTAATTTATAACTATCGTCTCAAAATATTTACTTCTAGTATTAATAAAAAATCTCTTCATCATGACTCACTAGTATTAATAATTTTTACTATCAAATATTGATGTCTAATTATGATTTAGATTCTCTAATACTCTATACATAACATTTATCCCTTAAAAAATATATTCTCTACTTATATATTAGTTTAAGGGAATAAAGTAAAAAAAATTTCTCATACCAATTGTTGACCCTATATAGAATCTTCAAGGAATTAATACTTTTAATAAAATTATAAAATTTACATCATTTCAGTAATATGGTTTGAAATATTATAAAAGTAAAATTATTTTATCCAAATATATTCAAAGTAAAAAAGTGAAATAAAACAATAGAAATAAACTAATTTCTAATATATACTTACTTTATATATTTATCAATATAATGCTAAAAAATATAATATTAAATTAAAAAGTATAATGAATAACAATTCAATGGGTTTCTAGATAAAAATATATAAAATTATAAAAAAAATATTAAATGAAGGATATTTACCTTCTTATATATATATAACTTTTTCAATTTTTACCCAATGTGGAAAGAGGATTAACAATATTACTAAGAGGAAACTCAGATCTGGAACAAAACCAGATAAATCAAAAGATTGGAAGTAAAAAAATTACCCATGATTATTTAATCAAAAGATCAATAGTCTAGTATCTTATCCCCAGAGCTTCTTCGATCAAATAATATTGAAAGAACTAAGTACTTACCCTAAGACTTCTTTGATCAGATGATCATAATGAAAACAATTTAAAAGGAAATTCTTAGTGACTTTCAAATGAAAAAAATCATATATAGATTAACTAATATCATATGAAAAATAAAAAAAACATGCTTTATCATAGAGGTTGTGATCATATCTCAAATTTTAGTGGATCAATAGCATTATCCTCAAGTCACAATTGTTCATTTATTTATGTTCATTGTAACAAACACTCTAATATATTTAGTATTATAGATCTCATTCTAATACTTTCAGATACTCCTAAACATATTCCCTATGTTTAGGTTCCATTAATGTTTGAGATAATTATAAATGAAAAATATTCAGATGAATAAGATTCAAAAAAATATTTTTAAATAGAAATAACACATAAAAAACTATCAACAATAGAAAAAATATAAAATTTATTATGATTTATCAAAACAATTGTCTAGAATAATTCATTTAGAATAATAATTCAATGAATATTTTGAGTTGTATTTGTATAAATTATGTAATTAAATATCACATATCATTTCGAAAATTTTACAGTATTATTTTCTATTAGATTTTGAGATGGTTGAGTCAGTATTCATGACATATATGTATTCCACAATTGAGGAGACCATGATTTTCTTGTTTCAAAAATGGTTTTTGTGAGGATATGGTTTTTTCATGAATAAAATATGTTCCTTAAGAATATTTGAATTATATTATAATTATAATATGTGACCTTTTTATTTTGATGTTGCAAGGAATTATGGACTGATATTATACTATAATGTAAGGGTGTTAAAAATGTAAAGTTTTGTTGGTCCTTTTGGGGAAGAGGATTTCATTATGATATGAAGGAACAATAGTGTTTGGGAATCAATTTCACTATAATGAAAAATACAATAGTAGAATAAGTTTGAATAGAGTTTTGGTTTAAAATGAATTTTATGTTTACCACTTTGTAACTACAGGAATTACACTATAATGAATATAGTTAAGCTATGATTTATAAAAATTTCCCAAATTTAGTGGTTTTAAATATGTTCCTTAATGATTACCATATTGTTCTATTCAAACTCAACCCCAAATATCCCTTAATAATATATTGGGTGAATTTATGGTTTTAATAGATATAAATGTTATAATTGAAGTGGGAGATGATGGAAGTTTGGATGAAAGTTGGTTTTTCTAATTTCAATTTTAAATTAAAACTATGGAAGATTAATTTTTATTCTTGAAAAGGAAGGATTGAAAATAAAAGGGAAGAATTAGAGAAGAATAATGTAAAGAAAATTAAGTTTAAACCGAAATAAGGAGAGATTTAATATTTTTTTCATCGGTATAATTCTTGAATGAGGAATCCTTATAAAGATAATATTGAAGGCTTACTCTAAAGAAGATTAACTATTGTGGTTTTTCTTGGTTTTATTAACATTAGTATTACCATTTTATGAAATAATATTTATATATGCATCGATATATCTCAATATAAGTAGAATCAAGATGTTGGTTATTATAATAGACAATATTATTCACTGAATTTCATAAGTTTATGTGATTAAATATTAACATAAGAAGTAGTAATTTATTGATAGAAATTTAGATATTATTTTTGGTGGTAAAGACTACATTTATTATAACATTTGAAGAAACATATTTTGTTTGTGAGAGAGTACATTTAAATTTTTGAGAGATAATTATATTCCCATATGTTCAAGGAACAACACTAATAATTGTAACTTGGCTGATATTGTTGGATTATATAGATTTGGATAATACAATTTCATTCTAAGGATATAGCCTTTCATTTTGAATGATAAAATTTATACATCAATTTTTTATCTATGGATATGTGAATAAGAAAAATAGTTCACTGAATTAAATTAATTAACAAAGTCAAATTCAATGTTGAATAAAGAAGGTTGGAAGATAGCTTTATTATAATACTTCTTAACCAATGATGAAGACTATTTTTTGATAAGTTAAAAAAATGTATACATTCACTGATACACACCCTTCCCCTCACAATGAGTTTAGTTAGACCTTGCTAAATTTGGTTGTATATATTCTATAATTGGTGTCAAAGTAATATTTAAGATAACCTATAAAGTCGTTAAAGTTAATTAGAGCTGATGGAGTCAATAGTTGGTTATGTTTATTCTGATTTTGACTTCTATCTATCATATTAATTCAGTGAAGAGAAAATCTATTTCTATATTTGATAGAAAAAATTAATGTTTCTAGAAGGTGATAATTTGTTTATGTTTACTCTCAGTGAGTAAGGATGTTATATAAATCATAATTGATGGTTTCACTCCTATTATTAATGACTTAATTTGGTATAATAAACATTTAAATTGATAGTTATATATGGAATTATATCTTAGAGTCTGATCTAGAGAAATAATTCAAAAAGTTTTTAGGGATCAAGAACAAAAAAGTTATTTAGGATAATCTATGGAAGATACATTAAGGTAATGTTAGAATGAAGGAAATAAAACTTTAAATCTGACATGCCTAATTTTTAGACATTCCCATTCTTTAAGGAGAAATATTTGATGATTTATTTACTTCGCTAAATATGATTTTGAGCTTCATAATAGGTTTTGTAAAAACTCTATAATATTATTTGATTTTTAATAACTTTCTTTGATCTTACAAAACTGTTTTGATGTAAAACTTCCATCTCTTAAATATCATATTTTGAGTTCATTTTAAATGGAAGAATTATATAGTATGTTGGTTCCATATTAGATTAGGAAAGGTAATTTTTTCTAGAATGAACTAAAGGAATGAATGAATTTTTTTTCAAATCCTTAATTTTTGATAATACATAAAATGAGTTCAAGAAAGAATATGAGAATTCAAATTCAAATATATATTTTTATTTGAATTGATAAGATCACATCACTCATTTCAACATGTGTTAATAACTAAAAAGGTATATCTCATTATAAACTACCTTTTATGTGTTTTATTTATAAAGGTACTATAAATATTGTTATTATTTTTCCAAACCTAATGGAAGATGAATTTGGATATGAGGATGAGTTATCAAGTAAGTTCTCTAGGAATAATTCCTTAAAATTTAGTAAGAGGAAGTGTCCTTAAAAATAGAAATTATTTTTCAATGATAGGGTAATAATAATGTGATGATATAAAAGGTGAATATCATTCTTCACCTAATGATCATGATAGGAAATTATAGTTTTCTAAGATTAATGGACATGATTTTCATGTAAAGGATAATAATAAGAAATAGACATGGAATTCATAATGAGTCAATAATTGAAGAAATGTATTATGAATATCTATAAAGTGTGAGATTTGAATAAAAAATTGGTAAAATTAACCCAAATATCATATGAGGTTGAGAAAGTTCAAAGAGAAAAGGAGTTATAGTTGGTGAAATAATATTAGTATTTGAATGTATCAAATATTGAAGAGAAGTATCTGAATGATTTATAAAAGTATTATATCAAATAAAAAGAAAAACACAAGAATATTATTGGAATAATGTGTTCGAGAATAAAAATAATTATATTAAATTCAAATTTTATTATTAAAAATTTGTGTGAGAAGTTAGTGAAAGAACAAATGGAAATTACAGGGCTAGTAAAAAATACAATAATTTTGATATTCATTCTAATCATAAAGAATATTATTGAATGGATTCAAAATATTATTTAGTTAATTATAATATGTATAAATATAAAACAAATTAAAATAATAAAAATAATTTCACATCAAAAGTATAATTCTACAATTTTAAAAAAATGGAAATTGTGACCTAAATGAGATATCTATTACAAACAGAAAGGTTAAAAATTCAAAAGGTTAAGGAAATTTGGTTTTAGATTATAAAAAATAATTATTTTTTAAAAAAAATCATTATTTGTCTATTTTTTATATTATGGTAGTGGAGAGAATATGGAATTTAATTATTAGTTTAATAAAAAGTACTTTAATAATTAGTTCACTTAGATGACAATTACCTTTCAAATTATTTAGTGTAATTGAGAATTAATAATACTAAAATAATTTATAAGAATAGATAAAGAGGAATGGATAAACCTATTATGGTGTAATTATCTTTGAAATAATCTCAAAAGAATCATCCATAAATACTCAACAGTGGTTTTTCATCACATATGATGAGTAATGCGAGGCCTCTTGAAGGATTTGAGAGAAGTGTAATAGAGAATATATAATATTTGGTAATGATTGATCACTTAGAACCAAATGGATTAGATCAATAGAGATTATATAAATGAAATAGAAATCTAAGAGTATTATCTTTGTTATAGGTTTTAACCATAAACAACTGAGTGTGTCACAACTATGTGACAATGAAAATGAAGTGACATTTTGGACAAATGAATTTTTAGTGAAGAAGTTAAAATGTGTATGTGTTATAACTTGAGGAAAATGAACTAAAGGAAACCTATTTCAAATTTCATAAACTAAAAAATTATTTTTCTTGAGCATAAAAGAGGAGAATTAGTTTTATAATAAGATTTATGGATACATTATACAAGTGAATCGGTTGACTTAAGAAGATAATGTGTGTGATATATAATTTTTAAAAAGAAATAAAAATAGGGCATGTTATATATTAAAATAGGAAAATATTGTAAGGTTTTCACATAAATGTGTGGATGTTAAAAAAAATCATCCCTTATAAATTATACATTCATATATATATAGAACAACGAATAAGAAATCAATGAATGAAAAAAAATACTTTATCTCATTAATTAATTAATTTACTTGAATCACATACGTCCTGTTCATGAGACAAAAATATAAATGATTAAAGTATTTTAATAATTTTAAGATAAGTGATAAAAAGGAATATGGTTCTCCATATCCTCTTTTTATATATTTTCTTTCATATATTCCCCATCTCCTTACAGTTTGGCCTTCCTTCTGAAATACTGTTTGGTTATTGTGTATTGATCATCGTGAGCACCGACCTTTATTTTTATAGTTTATTAGTCATTGCTTCATCTCTTCTTATATTAATATTCTCTAATTACATATTATTCTCTCACTTCATTGATGCCTATTGTTTGTGATTTACTTTCGATTTATATTTTCTTACTTTCCTCAGAGTTTATTTTTTGGTCCTAGTCTTTTTTTTGATTTTTGGTTGTGACTTTTAAAGCTTTACTAGAATTATATCCCCCTATATATATGTAAATTTGTAGGTTCATCAATGTTCCTTAAACCATTCATGGAAATTTACATATAGTTTTTATTTGGTGTGGATTATATGAATAAAGTTTTGTATCTACACTAGTTTTACCCATTTCCTATTCTCGATGTTTTCCCTAGTTCATTTTAGTGGTTCTTATAAACTTCAATGGAATATTTAACTTTCTTATCCTGTTTATTACCACATTCTATGATGGTTTTTGTCTCCCTTTAGTGGTGTGGTGGTGGTGGTGATGGATACTAAGAGACACTTAAATGATAGTGGGTATGGTGTTAGGATCAAACTCATTTCATCTATAATGTGTCCCTTTAATATCCTTGAGTATATTTTATTAGGTGTGTTATGGTTTTTGGTGGTTTTAGTTGGCATCAACAATGGATGATATTTTAAAGGATATAGTAATTTGTGACTTGTTTCAACATCATCATCTTATTTTTTCTATATCGATGTATTTTTACTACTATTAGACTATGGTTTGGTACTCCTCATCATGTTTTCCTATTCATTATGTTTTTCTATGGTAGTGTATCTTGATGCTCCATTATCCCCTACTATTGTGGTATAATTTTCCTGTTTTCGATATATTTTTTGAGATTTTAGGGTTACATATTGGTTTGTATGCTAAATTTGTTTTCTACTATGGAGATGGTATGGTGATTGAATAGTATAGGACTCTATTGTAGATGAAATTATGAAATGGAAACATCAGGGTGTGGTGTTCGGTTAGAACTCTATTGGTTGGTTATATTATTTAGTTTTATGGATAGATTCTTCAATTTTTCATTTTGTTTTCAAGTATTTTGGTTTTATGATGGTAGTGGGTGGTTTTTATCAATGGTGTATGGAAATGATTTTTGTGGTTAGTAGTGATCTTGGCGAGGAGTTCTTTGATAGAGGTGATTCAATCCTAGAGAATTTTGGTTGGTGGAAAGGGGCCTCAACAGGTTTCCAGCCTCAACATCATACATTGAGCTTCCACATTGGATAACACATTACATCCTGGTATCTCTATATATCCATGGTGTTTCCTTATTGACCCATGGTTTTCCCCTAGTTTTTTATCTCATTCACTCTATTTGGTGGTTGGTTAGTGTTTTTGACCTTTTTATTGAGACTTGAGTTTCATCCCAAGGATTTTTTTGGGTTCCCATGAAACCAATTAAAGTGTAATTTTATAAAAAAAAAGTGGATTAGAAATGTTTGAATTTTTCTGAAGAATATTGGAAATTAACATAGGTACAATGAAACATATATCCCACAAAAATACCATCATTGAGATAAAAAAATAAAATTTTTATTGAAATGGTTATAAAAAATTGTTAGAATAAGGTATTTCTTATTTATTTCAGAGGAATGAAATTATAATAATGGTTAAAATTTAAAATTGTTACTTTTATTTAATAAACTCTAATATGTATCATTATGAGTTTATTTCACAAATATCTAAAGTTTAAAGTATTTTTGAATTTATTGTATCCCTTGTATCATCAAAGGTAATGTTTTCAATGAAACATAAGGGGATATCACTATTATAACAATGAATAAAAAAGGTTGGTGATAATGCTGATATAAAGGTGTTAAAACACTCATTTTATTAATCTAAATAGTAAATAATAATTTTTTAATTTTATGTATGTGATAAATAATTGGTTGGTTATAGTGCTATAATTTATGTAACTATGAAAGATTTCATTGATGATCAAGAAAAGGATGATAATTTAACTTCATCTTGTGATGAATAATGATCAAATTCAATTTATACATGGTTGAGGAAGTATGTGGATGTTTATAAAATCATTGGTAATCATGGTTGAATGGTTCAAACAAGGAAATATTTGAGGAAAGAATCACATAATTTATTGACTTATTAATTTAAATTCAGGAGTGTGAATAAAGTATTGAATTGTTAAGAGAGGATTCATGACATGAATGATGAATTATATTAGATTGATAATAAAATCACTTTGAATTTTGATCATAATAAAACAAACAATAATTTTATTGTAATGAAGTGGTTGTTCCAAATAAAGTTGAATTATAAGGGAGAAGTTAAAAAAGAAACACATAAAGGCATGTATACAATGGTTATTCTCAAGCTAATGGTTTTGAATTTAATAAGAAATTAGATCTGGTTATAGGACATAAAACAATAAGGATATTTTTTTATCACTTATTAAATAAGATACATGATATTTCAAATGGTTTTCAAGTCATATTTCCTCAATTTTGAACTTAAAAAATATTTTTATAGTAATAAACCCAAACATTTTTTTCTTAGGGATGATGACACATGTGTTTCAAGGTTCAATAGACTAATATACAGGTTGAAAAACTATAATTTCATGGTATTTAAATCTTTAATAATGATTAAATACATATAATTTTATAAAATTGAGAGTATACAACAAACTATTTACTAAATATAGAAATAGAAATCAATTATTATTGTTACCTATGTTTATGATGTTATTTTTTCTTGAAAATGGGGATGGTGTTTTCAAAGAGGTCTCTACTAAAATGAAGGAGTTTATTGATATTTGGTTTCTTAAAGTGATCAAGTCCTTCATGGGGATTTAAATTTATTAAAATAAATTCCATATTTATCCTTCTCAAGAGAAATATGAAAAGGTACTTTTGAAGAAATTTGGAATGGAGGTTTCAAATATTGATTCTACTCTAATTTAAATAAGAATCAAACTCTTAAAAGATGAATATGGAAAGGAGTTTGATAAAATGTAATTCCATAATTTTTTGGTGATTTTTCTTTAATTGATGACTTAATGACTAGAATTAGTCTATATTGTTACATTTTATGTAAGATATTAATTTTCACCTAAGCAGTATAATTTGAAAACAGAAAAATAATTCTATGGTATAATTAAGGCATTGATAATTATGGATTGTTCTATAAAAAATTAAAACTGGATCATTTTTTTATACTAATTTGGATTGGGATAAAAATATTGACAATTAGAAATACATGATTGGTGGACTATTCTTCTTGAGTGATGGGTGTGTAACTTGGGAAATTAAGAAGCATAAATTCATTACCTAGTGGAAGCATAATAAATTTTCATCACCCAAGAAAAAAAATAATTGATGTGTATGAAGACATGAATTGGGGATATGAATGTTTAAGTGATGTTTCCCTTACTGGTGGGTTTTTATAAACAAAATTCATACATGTTTCAAGAAATATAGTGAAATAGTCATTATTTAAGAATATTGATATCATGTACCATTTTATCAAATAGATGGTGAAAGATATAATTTTTATGATGGATTGTGTTCCTATAAAACATCATGTGGAAGATGTGTTTACCAACCCACTTCCTAGATAAATTTTCAATAATTGAAGTTCATTATGGGAGTTCAATTTCATAATTCTAAAGGAAAAGTTATGGTGATTCCATCTCATCTCTCACTTATTCATTATATTGTTTTTTCTATAGTGTGTTTTTATGGAAGGGTGGTTTGTAAACATTTTTGATATATTTAATGAATATTTGTGCAAGAAATTAGTTTTTCTCGTATACATGAGGGGTTTTTGATGATAAGTGAATCTTAAATGAATATGATAGGTGAATATGTGTTGCTTTTAAATAAATTTTTGTTATTATTATTTATTTTTATTATTCCCTATATTAAGTATTCCCACATAGTCTTGTAATGATTGATTAAATATTCATCTATAAATTTTAGGGTTATTTATGTTTCTTTGGTTGATAAAAATTCCAAACTAGGGGAATTTTTATGCCTAAGAATATGTTTCATGAGATTTGTGTGACCAATAAAATATTTAAAGAGATTGTTTTGATCAATTAGTTAGGGAGATTATTATTATAAATGGGTAATGTGATTGTGATTGGAAGTGTTTATTGATTATAATACTTCAAGGTGTTTTATTTTTTTCAGTTATTGGTTTCTTAGGATCTAATAACACTTAATCAAGTAGAAAAATACATTCAGAACCCATGATCCAAGATCATAAATTCATTGAAATCGAAATAATGAAAAATATAAAATGAAGTAAATAACATAAAATAAAGATGACTAAGTCTCCCTTCTTCAATCACATGTTTGATGAATACCACATAGAGGTAGAAAATGGGTCCATCATCTTAGGGTATTTATGGGTTGATGAATCACTCAAATCTTTGGTGGGATTCTTTTTTTTTACCGCAGTATTATATTACAACACTATGGTAAATAAAGAAGAAGAAGAGATATTTATCTAGGGATAATTAAGAAGTATTTAACACATAATCTAATTCCATTTATCTGGATATGGCCTCCTTATATATCATGGAGGACACTCCATTATCATTCATGGAATTTACTTGAATGTTATGAAATGATTGAGTAATTCATTTGGTTACAAATGCTTTGTAACCATGGGATGTATGCATGCATTTAACACTAAAATTTATTTTACCAATTCTCCCTAAAATTTTATCACATAGAACTTAATAATTGATGACATCTAACATGTAAAAATACCTTAATGTTAACACTTAACATTCAATTAACTTTTTTAATCATAGAATAAAATTATTGTATATTATGACACTTATAATATAGACATATCATATAATATAATATGTCTTAATATAGTGGTGTGTTATCAACCTATTGTTCCATATGATATTTCATACCAAAGTATATGATATCCCTTGGTTTCATGTATATCATATGATAAAATATCCATAAATCATGCAATATGATATATGCTAAAATATAACATATATAAATTAGGATTTAGGGAATATCTCCATTAAAATTCCACTTTCACTATAAACTCATTAACATTGTGTTATTTCTCTTTATATCTTATCCTATACAATAACTTGTGAAACCATATACAAAACTCCTTTTGAATATCTCCAAAACTCATTTGTAAATCTATCATCATTTTCACAATGTTTTACATTATATGAAATACTTGGTGAATACTCATCCAAAAATAATCTTGGATACACTAAACTTTTAAAGCATCTCTCTAAGTCTTATAAAACTCTATCCCCATTCATTCAACCAAAAATGTGACCTCGTCAGCCTTTGTAGCATTGAGAACAAATATGAGTTCCCAAATCCAAAAATATAAGTAAATATTATCCCCTAAAAATCATTAATGAAACTTAATATATAAAGGGATTTGGTGTGATCTCTATCAAACACATCTGTATCTAAATCCTTCCCCACCATACATATCATATACAAGTATGCAGAATCGTATAATCCCTTTGTCTAAGAAATTGAGTGACCAAGAGACACAACATTTGAAAATACATTATAGTTACTCATACATTCTCAATTCTCTAAGTATAGAACATCATATATATAGACACTTCACTTCCCATTCACCTTGATAGATGATCATATCATATTCCCCTAAAAAATTAAATAATCACATCACATGTCACTTATATCTGTATGGTTTTACAGTCCTTCAATCTATATCAGTTGAGGGACCAAATGGCATACTCATCATACAAGGGAAAAAATATCATTTTGGTTAAAACTCAATCGATGTCATGATCAAAAACATACCCAACCACCCCTGGATTAGCATGAATTCAAGGATAGTATAAGAAATGTATCAAAGTATGAAGGTTCTCATGCTAGTTATCTTGTCTAACCTAAGGTATAGGGATTTAATAAGTAACATGCGCCCTTAGTATACAAAAAATATAGTTTTAGCCACTCTATGTGGCATACTTGGTGGGTTATCCAATAAAAAAACATGTTTTGTGTTACATGATCATATTATGTATCTCAATGTGAAATCTTACTCATGATAACTTTAATATTTTGTCACATCCTATAATAATCTATGATGAACATCATTTAGGGACAAATCAAGGTTATACATTAAGAGGTTAAATATCATTTTTATTTCATAAAAGTATATAAGTAAGATGAACAAATGATAAAGTGTAAACTACCCTTTTATAACATGATACCACAATAATAAGATCTTATAGTTGGGATAGTACATTTAGGATAGATATGATATTCATCTCAAATAAAATACACATTTTTTTGGGATGAATTAATTGGGTCGAATTAAATATTTTTCCCAAATGAGAAATCCATTATATAATTGAGATAGATTATATGGGAAGAACTCAAATTCGTCCCAAGTAACTCGGCATGCATGAACAATAGTTCATAGCAGGCATGAATTTTAGTCTATCCCATATATATCCTTATTTGGGAAAAAATTTAAAATCAACCCAAATAACTCGGGAAACACATGATTTATCTACAATATAATTAAATCTACCCCAGATAACTATACACACACACAATCACTCACACACACACACACACATATATATATATCATAAGGTTTGGGGGAAAGCCCCTTTATTAAAAAAATAAAAAGGCAACATAAATCCCTTTTGACCTGGGTAAGGGAAACCCATTATAAGCCCGTAGATCCAAAGGGATTAAACCCAATACAAAACCCCGAACAGAACCAATTAAAATGGTGCGAAAACAAAGATTCAATGAACTAGGAACCCAGTGGGAAAAACTCATCACATAACCATATCCCAAACACATCCACTGCACACATCCCATGGCATAAGAATCCCCCACAAAAAAACACTACCCATCACCTGATAGGCCACTAAAGTCATTTGACGGTAGTGGTTTGATAGATTGTGCTTGTAGAAGGTGGTGGTTTTTGGCCCCTCTCTTCGATGAGGAAATAGGGTGTTCAAAGTGGAAGAAACAACTAAATGTGTCATAAATACTAGACGTAGGATATTCAAATAGGACTCAATGATTCTTAACACTTGATGACAGGGTTGGAGGTAGCGAATAAGTAGGGTGTGAAAAAGTGGTAGAAATGCTTCACACTTTTCATCCACACTCTTTGATGAGGAAATAGGGTGTGAGAAGTGGTAGCAATAATGAAATGTTTTGCAATGGTGTTAGACCAGGTGTCTGGTTCTTGTGGTGGAAATACCGGAGGTACGAGATGTAGGGAGGGATCGATGATGCTTGACACTTGATGATGTGGCTGGAGGCAGTGAAGAAGTAGGGTGTGAAAAAGTGATGGAAACGGGGACTCGATGTGTTGTAGAGTTTTGGAATGGCATCGATGAACCTCCTCTTGATGGTGAGGGTGGTGGTCTAATGGTTGTCTATGTGACCTCCATTGCGTCCAGTGAGATGATGGGGAGAGAGGACTATCCATTATTTGTTTTAATGGGAGTCCTATTCAGTGGTTTCGATGATAGTGTTACAGGTTGATGAAGGTAGGATACAAAAACCACATGTTTTTTATGAAGGCAGGGCTGTCAATGGAAGTAATGATGGAGGGTGTGGGGGGATGAAAAAGGAAAGGCGCATTAAAGCGACAGTTGTTGCAGGGCATGGGATATATTATATAATTGTCCTCTAGTTCTAATATGTATGGGGTCTATGGTCCTACTATATATTTAATAAATAAAGGGATTGATTAATATTTTATCCATTTAGGGGATATTTTACATGCCCATTCAGTGTGTGGGTGTGTGACATGTGTATGATTCATTATACTTGTACCCCAATAACCTAAAATATATATAAACTATTATATATATATATATCAAAATATTACATGCAATATTTTTATTTTTAAATAAAATTTATGTAATTCATATATATTATATTAATTTTATATAATTTATATATATATTGTATGTTTTTTATATTAACATTACATATTAATATATATTTATAATATTATAGTTTTTTATAATTAAATATATAAATATATTATAAAATATAGAAATATATTTTAATTATAAACTTATATATGTGTTTATATATTTATAATTTTGTATCAATATATATTAAAAACCTATATTTATTATAATATTATATACTATGTTATTATTTATAAATTATCATTATATAATTCATAATGTCATATAATGTATATATGTCATGTTTTTTATATTAACATTATATATTAAAATATTAAGTTTTTTATAATTAAATATATCGATATAAACTATAATATATAAAAAACATGTATTGATATAATAGAAAGATAGTTTATAAAGAAATTTATAAATATATTTTTATTTAATTTCAAATAAATGTAAAATAATATTTAATAAATATTAAAATTCCCCTTAACCAAAGTTCAGGCACTAGTTTAACTCATTTGTGACCTAGGATTGAGTTTAATGTCAATTATATTTTTCTTAAATTAGGGGTGGGGCCTGACACGGTCGAAGGTGGGTGACCGTGAAAGTGGGGCATATGAGAGAGTGTGAGAAATGTAAGGGGAGAAGGAGTAAGGACTGGTAAATTTAAAAATTAATTATTTCAAAACAATATCTGGGATGGAAGGTGGGTCGATGATGGTCAGGTGTTGGCATGCTTCCTCCTAGCGATGAAGGGTGGAGAATGGGCACGAACGGTGTTCGTGAGAGGTGTGACACTACTGTAGGGTGTGGAGGGGGAGTAGGGACGAGTAGACTTAATATAATTACACTATATATTATTTATATTATACCAAAAGACATCATCTAAAATATGGTTCAGAAATTGTCAATTTTTGGCATTGGGGAGCCTAACGATGAAGCACAGGGTGTGTGAGTGGTGCAAGGTAGAGAGAAGAAGAAATTACTTGTAGATTTAATATAATTATACTACATACAATTTATATTATATCAATATAACATGTGGGATGGATTTAAATTCATCCTAAATTCAATTATTTCTATAAACTATTTTCATCCCCTACTAAATGCTATTATTTATATCAATTATTTTTACCTTCATAATTTTCTTCAAATTAATACTATCTAACCTAGATAAATTATTTTTTGGTTATGAATTATTTCACATCCCAAATGATATTATCAGTGAATTCATTTTCTAAGATAAGATTTTTGAGACAGATATCCATCACAAATTCTAATTTAACACATATTTTTAACTATATAAGATGAAGAAAATTCATCTCATATGTGGGATTTTTTTATATTCTATATTTTTAATTCTTAAAAAACATTAATAATAATAACAAAATAAAAAGATCCCTTCAAATAATGTCACATACGATAAACTACCAAAGATACCTTATGTTTTCTACACATTTAGTGTTTTGTTATAAGCATTATATTTCTAGGTAATTTCTACCACACATCTATGTGGTCATCTAATAAAACCTCCCACTACAATTATTTAGTGAGAAGAGTCTATGAAAAAAATTATTTTGAATAATGTTCATATTAACAATACTCAACTCTTTGAACAAGTACTCAGACTTCTTTACACCACAACATCGGATGTTATGATATTAATATTTTTTTCACTTATAACTCTTAAGAAATTCATCATCGTCATATTTCATGAATTTTTTCCATAAAAAAATTCTTTAGGATCATTTTGGTAAAAAAACAAATGTCTCTCTTCACATTATATTTATTTACATACAAACCCTAAGCTATTTTAATATATAAATTGACTTCCACATTCAACCTGGTTTAACCTATTATTTATAATTTAAACTTCTATAAAAAACATACTCCTATTGGCCTCTTATAAACTATATTATCTCAATAATATCATGATAATATACACAAAATAATTTTTGTTAAGAAATAAAATTTATTTCCTTTTATGGGAATATCTAAAAAATAACCTATTAACATTCTATCTTATAGGATATTCTTTATGTTTGAATCAATATTCTTAAAATGATACTTTATTATTTAAAATATTCCAATAGAGTGTGGTGGGATATTATCCATAATATTTTAATAAATGTTTTTAATAAAATACTTATATCCCTGATAAAATATTTTATCCTTATCTTCATTTCAAACATGTTATAGAATAGGATTAAACATTGCCACTTTTATCATAAACATCATATCCTTTAGTTAAAACAACTATTTTTTACAATTTCACCAATTATCACATAATAAGAAAATAAAATGAAAATACACATTCTTTATTCTTATCTAATAATGCTTCAAAGTAAACCACTTCTTTGGTTCATAAATACATAAGTCATTTATTCGATACTTTAATGTATATTTCATGCTCTTTCTACCAAATATTCATATATTTTTGACTCCTATACATATTCATAACAATTTTTTAATTTATTTTCAGTTTCTTTTACCATTAAAAATCTAATAATTTTTTTATAACATTAATGATTAGTGTGGGTCCTTCACATAGTTTTTTTCACCCCTTAAGTATTCTAGGAAAATCATCATTAAGTGGCCAGGATTTCTACAATAGATGCACATCCTGTTCTTCCTAACACCTCCTTTATTTTTCATTGACCTGGGATAATTATTATATCTTCAAATATTTTTCTTCTGGCTTAAAATTTTATCCATATCCACTTTCAAAACAACACCAGATTTTAGACATACCATGCCTAGTTTATCTATACTTAAAAAAAAATTAGAGATCAGGTAAAAAAAATTTAAAGATATTTAAATGGTTAGAACCTTTCCAAAAATAATAACAAAATGAATTCCTTATCTGTGTTAAGCCATAAACTAAATATCAAACTCCTCAAATTATTGATGCACTCAATTATACAAGTATATAAGTGGTAGATGAAATTTTTTTCATTTTTCTTTTAAATAATACCTTTAAAACCATAATTGAATCCTTTTATACTTCTCATAATCATTAATAGATCTAGAATCTATAGTTGGATAATAAAAACTTAGTCACTCTAACTTGTATAATTCTATATAATTATTAAGTTTATATTATATTATTGGATTATTTTTCCATGAAGGTTATAATTTTTTTATGATTGATCTCAAAGTAATGTTTGGTGATGATGATACGATTTCATTTATAACATAGTATTTTATCAAATGATTATCATGTTTTACATTCATTTATTAAGGGATTTTATTTAATTTACTCTTAAAAAAATTATGACCCCTTTTAAATTTCATTACATCAATTAGTAGGACATGATATATATTTCACTAATCATTTATTCTAATTTAGTGTTCCTCTCAAAGCATAATTATTTTGGTAGACTATCATTTCAATCATATCATATAAGACTCTTTGATATATGAGTGTAAAACTCCTTCTCCAATCTAACATATATGTTTTTTCAAATCTATTCCTATATTATCCTAACTATTAGGGATTACCAAAAAATGGTAACCCGAATTTCATAGTGGGATTTGGTTACCTAAATTTTAGGGTTATCAATTTACACAATGTCATACTTAAGAAAAAATATGTGCACCCAAATTTATGATGAACGAACTTAGTTTCATGATTTTAACGGTTTAGTTTTAAAAATATATTAATAACACAAAATAAATATATTCAAATAATATTGATGTGTAAATATTTACACAACGCATAGATTTCATAACAAACACAAATTAAAATCTAACTACGTTTACAAATATCTAAATCATCACATGAATAAGGTATATAGAATCTTGTAATGTAATGGATTAGAATCATATTAAATCAAGATTCCCCATAATAGTAAGCATGGTGTGACAGGTAGTCAAACCCTTTTTTTAGATAGATACCATGCTTATTGGCAAGTGATAAGTCCAACTCAAATTCTCACTACCCATGGTTCATTACTGAAGAGATACCTCAATTCCATCACCATTTTAACACATAATATGTATAGACTAATGTAAATTTATTCCACAATTGCTTCACACTCGACCTAATTTCTAGACATATCATATATTATCTTCCTTTTCATAACCCCAGGGATAGAAACATGAAAAAATATTGATCTCAGACACTAATTAAGGGGTAAAACATATGATATATTAATCAAAACAACATAAGAGACCATAATAAAGATCAAAAGTGTGCATAAGAAGAACATGTGGGTATGAGAACATAGTAATAAACATGAATCGTCAAATAAGAATTTAGGGATAACATAAGAAATGTGGAAAATTATTGTGTCGTAAATATAAGCATAGAAAATCATATATTATGTCAAGGATCACTGTCAAAACCATCATCACAAATTGGATAAACATGTCCCATAATCTAGTAGACTAGGATAACCTCCCATGTCCCATAATATAAAATATCATGAGATATAATATTTACCAAATTTATTAGATGGATATATAATTCTCATCCCACCCATCATATAATGATAAACCGTACCTATATACACAAAATGAACATGAAAATAATCCATGAAAATATAGAATAATTAACTCGTGAAAATAAAACATGTTAAAAAAGTCATGACATAAAAATAGACCATGAAAATAAATAAATTAGATGATTTAATTAAAACATATCCCCAAAAAACATAATAAATATAAAAAGATATTTATATAGATGAAAACCCCTTTAGAATAAGATACTGTTTAGAAAATAAGAATAAATATCATTTTAATTTTGATAACATTTATAAAGAAATAATTTATACATTAATGTTTTTAATAAAATTAGAAATAAATAAAATACACTCTAAAGAATAATAAAAATTTATAAATTAATCTTCATAAATAAAACTAAATAAAATGGTCGGAGAAAGTAACTAAGTGAGAAAATTATTGGAAAATTGATTAAAATTTTATTTTCACACTTTTGTAAGAAATTAAATGTTAAAATAAAAAGACATTAAGAAATCATATAATTATATATAGTTATATACATTAAATAATATAAATAATATGGACATGGAGGATAAATATTCTCAATTATAAATAATAGATAAAGACAATTCCATTTACAAACATCATTTTCGATGAATTATGAATCTATGAGAGGAAAATAGTAAGAAGAAATGTAAAATCAATAAATAACTAGATCAGATGAAAATAAATGAGTATTTTGAGACAAATTGTTGAGTAATTTACTAATTTAAATTTAAATATAGACAATATTGTTTTCAAAGAGAGATTTAAATAAAAATCCTTGCGGTATTGGTATTGTTAAAAGAAATTGAAAGAGAGAAAATGGGATGGATTTGTAAATACCAAGAATTAAATGAAATAAAAGATAAGAAAGAATACATGGATTAGTAAATACACCATATTAATGAACATAAGTGGTGAATATATAATTCATCTCAATTAAAGGAAATTGATATGAGAACTCTTTTCTTTACTCTTAACTCCCAAGAACATGTTTTAACCCTATGTATAATAAAAATATTCATCTTAATCACTTATTTAAAAATATTATTTATATATATTAAATTTTATATTATTTAATTACATTAAATTATTATATATATCAGTTAGTTATAGTTTATTTTCATCATCAGATGAAAGAATTTTTTATTGTTTTATACTATTTTTGGAATAGTGATGTTGATACTCGTTATTTAATAACATTTTAATCATTCACATATTATTCAAGGTATTTTAATTATAGTATTATAATGATTTATATAGTCCAATGTTCAGTTTATGAAAGATGTGGGTACGGTTCCTAATAATGGAATTCACAACCCATATGTTCCAGGTGATTTTATCAACTGTAATAAGACCTTATAATGATAATTAATTTTAGTTTCAACCATTATAACTATAATCCTAACAAAAATTACTCATTAATATCAAATATTACCATTATTAATGTATTAAACACATTCATGATGGAAATGGTGGATATGGTATAGTAACATTCATATAGGTGGTTAAACCAACCCTAATAACAACATATTAAATTAAAGAATGAGTATGAGTATAGAGTTATTATATAGTAATATCATTTTTATAGAATAATAATAATTTAAATAGTATATCATTAGATTTTATAATTATACTTATAAATAATTTAGATGATAGGTTTAGTGAAAGAGACAAAGAATAAGTAGATACTATCTTATATATAATCATCCCTTCCCATAACAACATCCGTCAGAATGAAGTGTTTAGGCCTGATTCTTGAGACTATAAGATACCCAACATGAAATATGACTTTATGTAGTAAAATTTTGGTATTTATTAAAGAGTAAAATAGAACAAAATTGGTTTGGTATGGGTATGGTAGGGGTCCTTTTATGTATGAGTTTAACTAGAATGTTTGAAATTTAGCATTCGTTAATGGTTAAAGGAGTTCATTTTTTACTCAAAAAATGTCTCATAAGTGGAAAAAACAAATTATTATCTATGTTATCTTCTTTTAAACTTTTTTTTTATTTTTATAAGTTTTAGAAATTATATTAATTATATACTACATTTTACTACTTTTACAGTTTACTGATGTCATTCACTATTTTCCCTAGTAACTAATTTTGTTCACCAAAAATGAAATTGTAATTATTATATAATTTTGATGCCCTGATTCCAAAAATTAATTTCATTTCATAAAATTTAATTTCTAAATATATAAAATTTAAATTTTATAAAAATACACAATAATTTAGAAAAAAAAATGTTTTCTTGAATAAAAATTTCTTATATAATGAATGGTCATATTTTTTTATTATATTTTTTTATTTTAATAATATATTTTAAATATTTAATATAAATGTTTAACATATTATTTTTAATACATTATTTATTTATTCAAAATTAGTATGTTCATATTATAACATTTTCTATATAAAAATGGGTTTCATGCATTCCTAATGGCCATATATATTTCCAACGGTCATATAACAACAATATTGCCCATTTTCACTCCTATATATAACCTTAAATACATCTATAAAATTATTTTGTCCTAATATTTCATTTCTTCCTCAAAATATATATCATATTTCTAATATTTTTTTTTGTAGTTAGAATCAGTGGTATGTTCTTTAATAAAAACTAGATGGATAAATATTTCACATTCATTATCTTTTTATTTAGTTGTAGTTTTATTCCTATATTAATTTTCATAATTATGTTTCACATTAATTTCTTATAATGTGTAATTATATTGTATTATAATATTATTCATTAATTAAATAAGGTGTTGTTCATTTTCATTCGGAATATCATATGAAATAAGTTATTCAACATAATCAAGGAATATATATGTGGGGTGTTACATTATAACCCTTTAATAAATTTTACTCTCAAAACATTATTTTTTTAGAAGATAATAAAAGACGTTACTTTTCCCTCATTACATATTTGGGTTCAAAAACTACTTCCTAAAATATATGATTCCATCAGGGGAATTTCTCCCAGTGATTGGTATTTTTTATAGTAATTTATATCTATGATCCAAGACCTCCATGTTCCAATTGTACAACCCGTAAGTTCATTACATGTGATAATATCTTGTTATGATCTTTTGGAATTCCATAAATTTTGGTAACGATGCCTTTTCTTATGTCAAGAAGTCGAGTCTTTTGAAATACAAACTCAAGGGTCGGTGTAAGGACACTTATAGCCGAATTGAGCAGGAAATTACTTCTCTTGAAGATATATTGTACCAAATACTACATGAAAATAATATTTATGATCTTACGGTGGATATTCAACAAGAAATAGAGCCCACCATTTAGCTTAATTACTTTATTTCAATAAAAAAACAATATAAAGAAACCTTCAAGGTCAAGTGGATGCATAGTAGGGATTGAAATTCCAAATTTCAAAACACTCTTCAAAGTTCTAGGAAGGCTTACAGGACTCTCACCTTCATCAAGGATGGTGAAACTATTATTGATAATGAGGAACTTATCTCATAGCATATTGTATCCTATTTTACAAGCCACTTTAATGGGGTTGTGCTCAATAAGGACCTTGGAGGTGATATCATTTCAAACATTTTTATCAATGATGAGAACACTATCTTACCAACTTTATTATTGATTTTGAATAATAGAATCCATATTTAGTCCTAATAATGAAAGTTCTCGAGGACCTGATGGTTTTAACAAATAATTTTTTTAGAGATTTCTAGAAGTTATCCACTTTGATGTGTGAATATTGGTTAAATCCTTTTTTTCCATAGGTTCCCTTTCACATTGTATTAATGCTTAGTTTCTCACTCTGATTCACAAAGTGTAAAATGATTCTAAGATACACCACTTCTAACCAATTTCTCTTATCAGCACTATCTATAAGATCATTTCCAACATTCTTCACAATAGACTTACTCTAATAGTGAATAAAATTATCTCTTGGAATTAGTTTGGCTTTGTAAAGGTAGAATCATTCAAGATTATATTATAATGTCCTTGGAATATGTTAATATTCTTAATAAATATACAATTGGTTATAGATTTTAACTCAATATTGAAATTAGGAAATCATTTGACACTATTGACTTGAATTTCATTTATAAAGTGCCCAAAAGTTTTGGATTTAATAACTATTTTTCTAAATGGATTAATGTTCTTTTTGAGTCTTATCATGTTTAAATGCTCGTAAATGGCACCCCTACGGGATATTTCAAAAGTTCAAAGGGATTTAGATAAGAAGATCCTTTATCGTATATCTTATTTTCTATTTATAAAGATAATTTGGGAAGGCTTCTCAAATAAATAGTGGAATAAGGCAAGTAAAAACAAAAATAAACATCAAGAAGTCTTGTTCTTCTATCCCATATTATCTATTAATATGACATCATTATTTTCATACAAGGTTGAAAACAAAATATTCAAAACCTTAAGATGGTCCTCTCACATTATGAGAATGTCTTAGGGTAGGCTATGAATTGAAGCAAGTCTTTCATCAATTTTGTGAAGGGGATCCCTACTTCTAGAAGATATCATTTTTCATTGGACTTGTGCATTAAATAAGGATCTTTACCTCTTAGTAACCTTTGAATTACTTTATTTTGGGGAATTATTAAAGCTATTTATTTTTTTGGATAGCAGATCACATTAAAAATAACCTCTTATATTGGAAAGGGAAATAACTTACAATAGATATAAGATTTCCCTAGTCAAATCTACAATTTTTTCACACTGGTTCATTCCATTTTGATATACAAGTAGCCCACTGGACTTCTTAATCATCTCAATTATTGCATTAGGAATTTTTTTGGTGGAAAAATACTTGAAAAAAAAATGGTCACCATTCCCAAGACTAATTGTTACAAGATTATTGAAAATGGTTGTATGGTAATTAAAAACATCAGGTTGTTCAATGATTCTATAAATATAGATTTACCTGGAACTATTTGAATATTGACTAAAACGCTATTAGATTTACTAGAGCCAGATTTATTGAAAAATTGAAAAGGGGAACATGACAATATATAGAATATTAGGTTTTTCTAACTATTAAGTATTCCTTTGTCAACATTATTCCATGCTCAAGATGGATTTGTTTTAAGGATTCCTTGATTAACTTTTGGATTGAAAACCAGGCAGGTGCTCCTCTTATCTCTTTTAGGAATTCTCAAAACTTCTATATTGATACTAAATTGTATACTGAATATTTTATGGCCTCTCCCATCATGTATATACCAGAACACTATCAAAACATGCTCAATAATTATGTTTTCTCTCATAATGGTGACACACTGATATGGGAGCTAGATCAGACCAACATTCTTGACTCCATGATTTATTATCGTGATAATCTTGTTGATTCTATACACAACTTATCCTAGATTAAAATTTTGAAAAACCTTAGATTAAACTCTCACACATGACCCTGGTTTGGAGCCTTGCTAATAATAGAATTCCTATTGATTATTACTTATAATATCTCTGTATTCCCCTTTGTTCCATGTGTCATGTTTGCAACAAAAACAGGGAAGACCCGGACCATATTTTCCTATCATTTTCTTTTGAATTGTATATTTTAAAGCTTGTTCATTATTTTTTTTTTGAAGTCAAATGTCCAAAAACATTTATTCTTGTTGATTTGTTGCACCATTGTACATCTATACAGCATGTTCCCCAACTTCTCAACCTTTATAAAATTTTTGTTTCTGAAGTTATCTTTGTTATCTGGTATATTCAAAATTCTATACTGCATAGTCATAATCCCTTATCTCTTTAACCAGATCTGGTAAAAAATTTCACTATAGTTCAGGAAGCTAACTCTCTTCAGGATGTACATTCCTCAAACTCAGTCCATGGTTTCATGGTTTTAATGAAGATGGTAATTTTTGGCTCTTACAAACAGCTGTCTAGATTCATCGAAGTTTTCTAGCATGTAACATTTATGGGATGGATTATAATCAATGTTTATGGAGCATCCAAAGGTAATTTGAGTCTAGTAGTTTATGGTGCTATTTTTCGTGATTACTCTTCATGGACTTTTGGATGTATCTTAGATGCTTGTGGAATTGCATCATCCTTGGAGGATGAAATACTCAGAGTTATCAATGTGGACTACTTTGAAAGAAGTAAAATATGGGACAAACTGTGTCTCAAAATCAAAGATAATACTATTGTTCAAGTAGTCCAAAAATTTATACAACATATTCCATTGAAACTATCATCTTGGTGGATGTAGTGTTTTAGGTGCCTCTTTGACTGCAATCACATTATCATGCAAGTCTTCTGGGAAGCGAATGTTATGGCAGATGATCTTGAAAAAAAGGGGTCAATAATGATCTCATCTGGTTATATGAATTACTATCTAACCTTTTTCCACTTTTTAATAAATATTTCAAAAAATTCCCCTCTTTCAAATGTATGCCACCTTTTATTTTACCAATATATGATTCATGGCCATTTGGATGAGGAATCACCATTCAAAAAAATATGAAGTTGGAAATATTATAGAGAAATGAGAACAGTCAATGAGAAATATAATAGAGATTAATATGGTGAATTAAAGTTGTTTGTTTTAAATGGATTTCTTCATTCATATAAATTATATTGAAATTTTTTCTTTGAAAATTGGTCCAATTAATCTCCTTCACCAAGAGAAAAATATTGTAGAACGATAATTATTAAATCACACAACTTTAATAGTTTTAAAACATCAATGGATTTTAAAGAAAATTTCATATAATCAATCTTTACATTTCATTAATAAGCTTTGAAAATAATATGTGAGGGGGACAAAACAAATTTTTTATAATCATAGTCGATCTCGCTAAATGATTCTGATTTATGAAGAAATGATGTTGAGAAGATGGAAACATGAAACCTTTATATTAAATTACCTAATCTCAAAAATTATCCACAAATAATTTTCAATTATAGAACATTCAAAAATATCCAACTTCGATAAAAAATTAAATGAAGGAAATAATAGGAGAGAATATATCCCCCCTATGAAATTGTTTTTCATGAGCACTGTTCTATTCTTTGATCACCTCCAAAATATACCAAAGGAAATTATCTATTAAAAAATGTATGAATTCTAATGTCTCTAAATCCAGTCCCTTGTGACTTAGAATTTATTTTCCATTATTTTTTAGGTACATCGTAGACATTTTTCACTGAATTCACTCAGTTTACTCTAATTCACCAAACAAGTGTCATCGATGACTATAATTCTAATCATGCACATGAATTGAACCATAATTTATAAAAAAATACAACACACCCACCTGAATTTTTTTTAGATGTACCTGGGTATACAGCTAGCTCAATTCATCCTTCAAAAAACTTCTTTCGATCCCAGAAATGGCTTCGATTAGTGAACTGAATTCAAAAAATCTAGCTTCTTCTTCTTTAGAGTTCGCTAGATCCAAAATCAAATGATCCAAAACTTATTTTAACTTGCATAGAAGACATAAAACTGGAAAAATTTACCCAATAGCATGTTTTTACCATGATAAAAATTGAAATACTCTCATCTGTATAGCCTCGGTAAGATGGTGTTCATTCAAACCAGTCCTCGAAATCGAAGAAACTTGGGAAATGGGGCCCCATATTATTCAAATCATCATACTACACACAAATACCAACCAGATTCAAAATTCCATGATCAACATCTTTTTTCCTATAAAATTGGAAGCATATTATCTTACTTGTGAGTTGGGTTCATCCATTTTTAGCGTAAATTTCAATCTCTTATCGTCATATTCAACAACATGATAATACTACAGTAATAAATCTATTATATTTGTGTCAACATTCATTTTTATAATTCAATAGTATAGAAAATACATTCAATATTCAATTCATCCTACTTAATATCCTTGATTTTTCAGCAACTTTGTAGAGCTTCATCCTACCCTCAACAATTCATCAGTCCATTAGATAAAAAAAATCCACCACCAACCAACTCATAGTGTCATCTTGCTTAAATTATACACACACACAACTTTCTCGATAGGGTCAAACCTATGAAAACACTTGACCTTACCAATCCACTATAGACTAGAACTCACTGGGGTATTTAGTCGAGCATCAGGTATGTGCCCACTTTTGAACTTTCTGCTAAAATAGCGGAGAATGTCGATGTCCCCTCTATCATCCACTTCGAATCAAACCTCCAATAGTGAAACAAAAAAAGAACCTAGATCTTGAGATTGAATGGATCCTTCATCTATCTTGGGAATATTAAAATATCTCTTGGTACAGGCTTAAATAGATCTGATGAGGGATTGTATTAGATCTATTATATGTTTCAATGAATGATGGAAGGATTCACATGTCACTTAGAGGTTATATTTTTTCAATCGTGGAAGAAACATCAACTTATTCTTAAATCAGAAGTTTGGTTTTATTGGGAAAAAATCCCTAAAAGTGTCATCTTGGTTTATTTGGGATGATTTTGTTTGTTTACAAATCCATATAACCATGTTTCAGTTTGGTTGGTGTTGTTGAATAAAATGTTTAAAGTAGCGCAGTTTTCTAATGCTTTCCAAATTTTTGGGACTCAAAATTTGGAGTTTTTTTGGGAAAAGGAAGGTTTTCCATAAAAGAGTTTACATACCGTAGTTTTTAGACCATAATTCATGTATTTTTTTGAATAGATAATAGCACAGCTGCACTATGTGGACCACAAAGGAGGTATACATAACCGTGAAAGAAGTTGTTGTTTTGTGGATTAAGGTGGTGATTAATCCTTTCTCAAAGGACACTTCACTACATGAACCACATAGAAAAATCAGTTCATGGGAAGCTCGGCGTTCATGGGAGGCTCAAAATTTTTAGATTGAGGTGGTGATTAAGGCTACCAAAAATGGTTTTTGTTTATGGAGGACATCATCCTCTGCAAGTTCTTAGGGTAGGCTATACCACATCATAGTTTTCGGTATTTCTGAATATCAGGTTTTCTGGGATTTTTCTCCTATATAAAGGACCCTGATCACATCACTAAAAATAAAAAATTACAATAGATAATTTCACTATTGGAATAATTTAGGGAAGTTCTAACTAGTTCATGTGATAGAATTCCATGAAGGAGATAGTTTGTGAAAACAGTTCACATATGGGGTTTGTGGGGTTCAGTAGCTCATAAAGAAAAAAGGTTTGTGAAGAATTAGTGGTTCACAAGGCATCAATCATCTGTGAAGCAGTAGAGTTTCACAAACAAAGGGTTGTCCACAATGTACTCATGCCACACTGTGCAAGGTAGTTTGTGAAGGATGCAATAAATTCCATAAAGGGTAAAAGGAAGTTCACTAAGGGACTAAAATACTTCATGAAATCAATTTACACAAACTAAAAATACACAAAAAAGTAGATTTCATCTACCAAGTTAAAACAAGACTTTATGGCACACTCATATATGTGTGCAACAATTCTGAGGTGATTTAGAATAATGGGAGATTCTTTTTATAGAGCAGTGAGCACACTTCAGTTGGGAGAGTAGTGTGATTTCAAATTGTGATTGGTCAACAACCAAGAGAGACAGTGAGTCTACTCCAAAAATTATAGGGGAAGTGCTCCTTGGAATATAAGTTGTTTAGATCAAACATTTAATTATAAGTGAGCCATAGTAAATTCGGTACATCAGTACACTGTCATTGTATACTCCTTGAACATAAACTAGGGGGATAACCTAGTGAAAATAATTGGGTCTCATGCATGATTTCATTTATGTTTATACATTGCTATAGGAAAGAGAGAGAATAGTTTTTTTAAATGATGAAATAATATTTGAAGGGGAAATTTTTTTAATATGTCTTACCCTAAATCAACCCCCCCCCTCTTAGGGTGTTTAACCTAGTTTTTTTAACAGGTTCATTTGGCTTTGTCTTCTTCAAAGTGATGGTTCTCTATTCACCATATTCTGGTGTGGCTCACGGTAGAGATTTAGTCTACAATGACTTTGTTAATCATCCATTTTAAATTTGATTTAGCCTCAACACATCCTCATATGCGTGGATCATGACACCTTCTTCTACATTTTTTAAACATCCATAGCATAGATCTTGTCTTAGTTTCAATAAATTGTATAGATCTGGTCCCACATGAGCGATGGAATCCTATGTTCGAACTAGTGTGGCATCGGTGCAGTTGGATCTGGTAAAATGGATTTCCTTCATATGGATCCTTCTTCTATGGATATCTTGCTGGAATGGTGTGGCACTTGAGTTTTGTGGTGTATGATGGAGGTATAACCTTTATATAAGAAAGGATGACACACGATGATAGAAAATATTGGTGGTTGAAGATCGGTAGGTGATGGTGGTGGATCCATGGAGGGGGGAGTATGATGGTAGGAGAAAGGAATGATGGAAGGAGTGACAGTAGTGTAATGACATAGACACTTTTTAAATGATATTGGCTTCCTGAAAAAATCTGTGTTGTGTTATATTATACACAAATAAAACCATATCTATTTAATTATGAAGTGATATTTATAGATTATAAAGGGAAATGTGACCATCAGGATTCAACTGTTATATGACCGTTGGTCAATATGGCTATTGTAAACTATACTCTTGGTAATAATTTTAACGTTATAATTAGTGTTTATAGGTATAAATAACAAAGGATAATTAATCCAGAAAGGAGAAGAGATGGCCTCAACCAATAGATTAATTCTGTATGAATCCCATTTATCAGAAGATGGGAGGGAGGTAGAATCATTGGAGATCTCCCTTGACAAATCCCAAGCTTAGCTTCAACAAATTAAGCTAGAACTAAATCACTAGCGTGATAAGTTCAAATTAGTGTAAATTACCACTCGGTCGATGTTCGTCATCCGCCCCATGAATCTATCACCATCGTGCATCTTACCCTTAGTTAGTATGTAGGTGTTTTAAAGGGTTATTTATCCCAGACTTAGTTACTTAATGTGTAATTCATTTTTATAAAAAAAAATTATTCCGTCAATTCCTTTTTAAAAATAGTTTTTCTTAAAAAAAATATATGTTTAACTTAGACGGAATTTGATAAAATGATTTTCGAAACAAAAATTTTACTTTTTAAAAAATATATAAATTTTTAAAATAAAATATGGTATTATCAATAATAATTATTATAATAAAATATTATGTTAAAAAACTCTTAAATAAATAAAAATGATAAAATAATTACAATATGACCTTGAAATATTTTAAGTGTTAGAAATTTTACTATGAATTTCAACCCGCTATTTTTTAATAAATAATGATTTTTATATTTAAAATTTAAGATTATCATATTTATAGAATTATTATGGTTAAATAAACATCATTTTTTTAAATCATAATGTCAAAATTAAGTTAAGGTGAATTTATGAGAATTTTCTAAAATACTTTATTTTTTGTGAATAGTAAAAAAAAATACAATTTTGGGTTTTTTAAATGTTTAATGAATTCATAAGTATTTAATAATGATGTAATAGTTAGTTAAAAACAATAGAACACATAAAATATTTTATTTTATTAACATTAAGTATTTTAAAGGATTTTAATCAAATTTTAGACGTATACATGACTTTCCAAAGACTAGAATGGAATCATTGATTTTAAAAACATTACCTTGGAGGAACTTTGAATTTCCATGCCCAAAGAAGTAATATAAAATGATTATAGGTTCTTGGGGGTTAAAATAACTTAAAATATGACCCTAATTTCTAAACCCATGGGTAAGACAATGGGTTTTCTTTTTCCACAACCAAGCTTTCCAAATCCTATATTTAGAAATTATTAAACAAATCCTACACTTTTTCTTTAAATACCTACAAATTTATCCATTTTATCTCACTATTAATCCATACTCAATTAAGGTATGGTGGTTTTACCTCTCAATTAGTTACCTTAAGGTTTCCTCAATCCAAAAACCTTCCATTCCCCAAGATCTTGGAGTAACTCTTTATGGTAAGGTAATTATCCTTATTATCTCTTCAATTCAAGAACCACTTTTTTTTATGTCTTATAGTTGTTATGATTACACTCATTTATTAACCTTTTTCATACCCTTACTTAAAAATTATGTTTTATCAATGGGTGACCATTTCCCATCACATTTTACCCTTTTTTTCAACAATATTTTATACCCATTATGCTACCAAATTTAATTCCCAAACTTTTCTATTCTCCTCAAGAAATTCCCTTTTATTTTCTTTATATGGATTCCCAAACCATTTTATCTTTCATGGGTATCCACCTATATGTGAATATGATTTATTTTTTGGGGGGTATTTACTCATAATAAACCCACACTCCCTTTTTTGGGACAAAAATGAAAAAATGATCATGTCTTTAAGCACTTTTGAAACACCATTATTTTAATAAGAAAATAGTTCTTTATTTTCCAAGGATTATTTATGAAATGTTTGATTATTATCTATGTATCTCATGTTAATTAATAAATATGAATGGTTCACCCTAATATCAATCCAATTCATTGGGTAAATATTTTAATCTTTAGTGTTGAAATGTTTTATGATGCACTAGTTAACAACCTTGGTAATTTTTCATTTATAACACCATGGTGAAAAACCTTGGTGATATACTTATTAATTACTCTTTTTAATTTTGTAGCCACATTTACATGTTATGGTTCATATTCATTTTATTATGATACGACTCATGATCTCTTGTTCAAGATATATTGTTATGACTCATGTTCTTATTTATATTCCTTATAATCAAATGCTAAATATTTCCCTTATTTATTATTTTACTGGGACTCATGATCACGCCTTTCCTTTGATGTATGTCCATATCTTATACTATGAAGTAAATATAACTTATTATTAACCCATAAAGAATCATTTTATGTGGATTAGAATAATATTTTCTATTTTCATGTATTATATTCCTGATTTCCAAGAGAATAAACCTTAAAAGATCCTTTTCTTATACCATGTATTAAAAATTTATGTAATAAAAATGTTGGATTCCATTGTTGGTATCAATGTATGGTTTAGTTATTTGTGGAAATTAGGATTTGAAAACTTTAGGAATAACCCTAATGAAAATTTTAAATATAGGGAAACATCCTCATAATTTGGTTAAGTATTATGTAATTGGTTTCTGAAAAAATAAATCTCTATCTGAGTATAAACAAGTGGATGTGGATCTATAATATATTTATATAAGGGTAAAATTTGAAAACACCTCTTTGATCTAGGCTCGAATGAGAACTGGTGCATGATAAAAGACCATGTTTTCCTCTTAGTTTAACACTCATGGGGAATATTTTTTGTTAATTATAAACTTTTTATGAATCATTATGAAGGATGTATAGAAAATATAATTTTTTAAAATAATAACATACTTAAGCGTGATGTTTTAAGACATAAAATTCCTTTATAATTATAATATTCTTAAAAAAATAAGTTTCTCACTAAGTTTTTCAACTTTTAGAAAATGTATAAAAATATGAGTAACCGCATAAATGATGAGTGTAATATATGATTCATTGACCACCCTCCAATGGAAGCTGTAATGGAAAAATTCATGAGATTTATGAATCAACTATATCAAGTTGTGAATAATATCTTAAATCAATTCGAGAGACTAGGTTCACCTTAATGGGAACAACTTTCTGTTGAGTCCTTAATGCGATAATGACCACCTTCTTTCAGTGGATCTACCGAACCATTGATTTTTGAATAATGGATAATCTCTATAGAAATTATATTTTCTATAATATACTATTTAGACCAAGAGAAATTCACCCCGATAGTATACCACTAGGAAGAATAATTTTATTAGTGGTGGAAACTGATTAGAAACACAAATCCAAGAAGGGATATTTATTCTATGGAGTTGTAAGAGTTCATGGGAATAATTTTCAATAAATAGTTTCCTCATTAGAGGTAAACGAAAATTGAGAAGGAATTCATCAATCTGAAGAAGAAAGAAAATGAATTGGTGGGAATCTATGATATAAAAATTACAAGACTTTCTCATTATACATATAGATTTATTATGGATCCTAAGGGGAAGGTTGATAGATTCTTCGATGAACTAAGACCCCATCTATAGAGGAATATATCCAATTGATACTATGATATCTATAAGTATATAATATGGAGTGCTATGAAGGATGAACTAGAGTTCGGAGAGATTCATTGGTCACAAAGATATAAATAAAATATGAGAGCTAAGGATCCATCCATAGTGAGGATATTGGTTATGAAAGAGGAGAAAATTAAGTGAAACTTCCCATGTGCAAAAAATATGGGAAAAATCCTTCATAGAAATACTTTATCTGGAGTGGAAAATGTTATCACTGTGGAAGAGATTTTTATATATCTTGGAACTTTCATAGTGAGTTGAAGTCTCAACTTCTCAACACAAATATCAATGGGAATATGGTATATCCCTAGCCTGAAGTCCAATGCTTCAAGTGTGGATAGTTAGGAAACCTTTTCAATCACTGTCCAAATCAAAATATAATACAGATGAATCCCCATCAACATCATCATTGGCCAAGGGAGAAATGTCAAGCACTTTCTATCCTGACAGCTGAACTAAAAGCTCCAAATTATTTGGTGGTAGGTTATCTCATTATTCTCTCAAAACTAGAAAGTAGTTTGTTTTATTTGGATCTATGCATTCCTTTATTTACTCAAATTTTTTGAAGAATACAGAATCAATACCAAAGATTCTAGAAGTAGGTTAATCATTCAAGATTATTATAGGGATTATCCAAGCATCAGTAGTGTATAGAAACTCTATTATTGACTTTGGTGAGCACAATATCATCTCAAATATGGTAGTCATTCCAATGTTGTAATTCAGCAGTATACTTGGGATGGGATTTCTCTCAAAGTATAATGCTAAGATCAAATTCATAAGAAAAAATATGTCAGTAGCCTTGAATGGAAAACCAATAGTTACTTTCAAATGAGAGATATCATGACACGATATTTGTCTAGAAGCACCTCTCATAGCCTTATTTATAGAGATTATTAGTGAATAGGAAAAAGGAAATTAAAGTATAAGAATATAAAATGTACCCATTTTTTATGAATACATTGATGTGATTTTAAGGGGTTCCTTGGACCTCACCTAGAAGGAGAGGATGATTTCTACATTGAACTCATACTTGGATCCATAATGATATCAAAGATCCCATATATAATGGAAAATGTGGAGCTAGAGTAATTAAATAAAAAAACTTCACGATCTTTTGGAAAAGGGATTTATCCAACCAAGTGTGTCTGCTTGGGGATCACCAGTTCTCTTTGTGAAAAATAAATATGGATCAATGCATCTATGAATTGATTATAGAGAACATAAAGGGATCACAGTGAAGATCAATTACCCTCTCACAAGATTTGATGATTTATTTGGACAGCTTCATGGGGATAAATTCTTCTCAAATATTGATCTTCAATATGGGTATCATAAATTAAGGGTGAAGAAAGAATATTTTATAAAGTTCACCTTATGATCAAGATATGAGCATTTTGAGTTTGTTTTTATTCCCTTATATTTGACCAATGATCCTGCTATATTTGTCGATTTAATGAATAGAGTCATTAATGACTACCTTGATAAATTTTTAGTAGTTTTTATGTATGATATTCAAATATATTCTAAAAAAGTTTACGATAATGAGCACCATATAAGGGTTATATTGAAACTCTGAGGAAGTATAGGCTATTTAGAAAACTCATCACATGTGATTCTGGTTACAAAAAGTTACTTTCTTGGGGAACATTATAATCAATGAAGGAATCTCAGTTAACCCTCCCAAGATAAAGGTTATGGAGGAGTTGGATCATTATACAATAGTAACTAAGATTCATAGTTTCCTTGGTTTAATTGGATATTATAAGTTATTTGTGGGAAAAAAATCATAGAATTATAATCCACTAACCAAGTTAACCTGAAAATGGTATAAGTTTATCGGGATAAAAGAGTGTGAAGAATGTTTCCAAGAACTAGAGAAGAAAATGGTTATTGTACCCATGTTAACTCTACCCTCTATTGGAGAAGGATTAATTATTTTTAGAGATGCATCTATGAAAGTTCTTGGGTGAATCCTCAAAAAAATGACAAGGTTATTGTTTATGCATCTCAATAGTTAAGGCTGCATGATCATAATTATTCTATGAATTACTTGGAGCTGGCTACACTTATTTTTTCTCTGAAGATATGGAGGCACTATATTTATGAGAATAAATTTTATATATATATATATAGACCCCCAAATTGTGAATTATATATTCACATAGAAGGAATTTAACATAAGACAAATAAGATGTTTGGAACTTCTTAAAACTATGACTGTTCAATTCATTATCACCCTGGTAGAGAAAAAAGAGTGATTGATTAATTAAGTAGGAAAGACCTTATTTTGCTGGAAATGATGAGGATTAAAGGAGATACATTGATCAAGGACATATTAAGGTTGGATATGGGAATTATGTGTGAAGTGATATCATCAATTCTATCCCAAATTATTTCTCAATAGTTATTACTAGAGAAGATTAAGAAATCTCAAAGAGAAGATCCTTTATTATAATAAAAGACAAAGGATGTGAAGAATGGGATGTTTCCTAAGTTCAATATTGATCAAGAAGGTGTGTTGAAATTTCATACAAGGATAAGTGTCTCATCTATCCCAAAGATAAAGAAGAAGCTGGTGGATGAAGCTCATATCTCTACATTCTGGTAACACTAAAATGTATAGGGACCTTTGTGGTCATTATTGGCCAGATAATATGAAAATGGAGATTTCTGAATACACTGTAAGGTTCTTAGTATGTCATCAAGTGAAGGAATATTTAGAACTTCCTAAAAGGGTATTACAAGAACTACCCATACCAACATTGAACTGGGATAATATCACTATGTACTTTTACACTGGCCTCCCAATAACATCCAAAGGAAACAATGTGATATGGGTTATAGTGGACTGACTCACCAAAACATCCCATTTAATCACTATTTAGGGAGCTTTCCCTCTTGAACAGCATGAAAATATTTATTTAAAGGAAGTTTTGAGGTTGCATGTGGTACCATTTTCTATCATTCCAGGTCATGATCAAAGGTTCACATCAAAATTATGGAGAAGTGTTCAACATACTCAGAGTACTGAATTGAGTTTTAGTACATCCTATCATCCCCAAATTGATTCCCAATCTGAAAGAAATATTTAGAAACTTGATAACATGATGAGAACATTGTCAATGGGATTTAAAGGCGGTTGGGACAAATAAATACCATTAATTGAGTTCTCATACAACAAAAACTTCTACTCGAGTATTCAAATGGAACCCTATGAATCTCTATATGGGAATTGATTTAGAACTCCTTATTTTTGGGATAAATTTGGTGAGAAAAAGATGCTTGGGACTAATCTTGTTCAAGAGATGACATAAAAGTTTCATGCCATCCAACAACACATAAAGTTTTCTTAGAGTCGTCAGAAGAGATGTGCTAAAAAATGTAGAAGGGACTTGGAGTTTTATATTGGTGAAAAAAATTTCTGGAGAATATCACCATGGAAGAGAGTCATCTAGTTTGGAAAAAAATGGAATCTTAGCCCCAGGTATGTTTTATCCTATGAAATCCTTTATCGCATAGGAGCATTGGTCTATCGGCTGAAACTTACACCGAATGATTCTCATGTTCATGATGTATTACATGTATCTCTATTGAGGAAGTACATACCTGATCTCTCGCATGTATTGAAACATCAGGTGGTACAACTTGAACATGCCCTATCTTATAAGGAGATGCGATTCCAGATCTTGGACTATAGAGACTAGGTTTTACACAACAATACTACCCACTTTGTCAAAGTGTTTTGTAGAAACCATAAATATGAAGAAGTGATGTGGGAACTAGAGGAGACAATTAGATAGAACTACCCACACCTTTTCTCTACTGAGTGAATGAGTTGAAATTTCAGGGATGAAATTTTTTATGTGGGGAAGAAGTTAATGACCCACAATTTTTCTAAATTATATTTTTTTCTGAGAAAATGTGTGTGATATTATATTATATACAATAAAACCATGTCTCTTTAATAATGAAGTGGTATTTATGGAGTATAAATAGAAATTTTAACATCTTGACTCAACCATTATATGATTATTGGACAATATGACTATTGGAAACTATACACTTAGTAATAATTTTAATCTTATAATTAGTGTTTATAAGTAGAAATAACAAAGTATAATTAATGTAGAAAGGTGAAGTTATGACCTCAACCAGTAGATTCATGTCATATGAAGCCCAATTTTCAGAACATAGGAGGGAGGTAGCATCACTAGGGTTCTCCCATGACCAAGACCAAGACTATACTCAATAATTGAAGCTACAATGAAATCACCTATGGGATACATTCAAGTTCGTGGAAATTACTACTCATTTGATGTTATTCAAGCTGCCTCGTGAATCTATCATCATTGCACAAATTACCCTTAGGTCGTACATGGGTTTTACAAGGGGTTAAATGTATTAAAAATAGTTAATTAAAGTGTAATACCTTTTTATAAATAAAATTTTTCTTCCATCAATTCATTTTTAAGAATATTTTTTCTTAATAAAATATAAGTTTAATTAAGACAGAATTGGATAAATTTATTTTTCGAACACAAATTATATTTTTTAGAAAATATATATATTTTTATAATAAACTATGGTACTATGAATAATATTTATTTTACAAAAACAGTATGTTAAAAAAACTCTTATTCAAATATAAATGATAAAATAATTTAATTATGACCTTGAAAATATTTAAGTGTTAGAAATTTAACTATACATTTCAACTCACAATTTTTTTAATAAATAAGGGTTTTATATTTAAAAAACATATTTATAGAGTTATTATGATAAAATAATGATCGTTTCTTAATTCACCTCATCAAAATTAGGTTATGGTGAATTTTGGATAAGTTTCTAAAATACTTTATTTTCTGTGATTATTAAAAATACTGTTTTGAGTTTCTAGTATGTTTAATGACTTCATAATTCTATCATTATGATGTAATAATTAATTAACAGAAATATATTATCTAAAAAATATTATTTTCTTAATATTATGTATTTTAATTTATTTTAATCAAATTCCAAACCAATAAATGTCTTTCTAAAGTCTAAAATTAAAATAGTGATTTTAAAAACATTACCATGTGGAAACTTTAAATTTCCCTGAAGAAAGATGTAATATAAAATTATACATGGTTATTGTGGGTTAAAATAACGTATAATATTACCCAAATGTCCAAAACCATGAGAAAAAATCATGGGTAAGACAATGGTTTTGTTTTTTCCACAACCTGGATTCCCAAGGCATGTATTTGGAAATTATTAAACAAATCCTCCGCTTTTTCTATAAATACCCACCAATTTATACTGTTAATTTCAATCACATTCCATATTACATAAATTTATAGTGGTTTTATCTCCCAAGGATTTCCCCTATAGTTTCCTCAATCTCACAAGGTTCCATTACTCAAGATCTATGAGTAACTCTTTAAGGTGAGGGGATTGTCCTTATTTTCTCTTCAATTCAAGAACCTCTTTTTGTTTATGACTTATGATTATTATGATTACACTATTTTATTACCATTTTTTTGATACCCTTACTTCCATATTATTTTTTATCAATGGTTGACTCTTTTCCTCTCTCATTTTACCGTTTTATAAAACTATATTTTATACCTGTTATGCTGCCAAATTTACTTCTCAAAATTTCTATCTTCTCATCAAGAAATTATCGTTTATTTTCATCATGTGAATACCCAACCCATTTTATTTTCCATGTATATTAATCTATATGTGAATATTATTTATATTTTTCAACTATTTATACCTAAGAAACCCACACTCCCTTTTCATGGTCTAAAAATGACATAATGATCATGTTTTTAAGCACTTTTGAAATTTCGTGTTTTTTATAAGAAAATTGTTCATTATTCTCCATGAGTTATTTTTGAAATTGTTTGTTATAATCTATGTATCTCACATTTTTTAATACATATTAATGGTGTGACCTGATATCTATCCAATGCATTGGATAAATAATATAATTTTTAGAGATGACATGTTTTACAACACCTTAGTGAAAACCTTAGTAATTTTTCATTTATGAAACCTTGGTAACAAACCTTGGTGAAATTATTATTAATGTATCATTTAAATGTTGTAGAAAAATATCCATGTTATTTTTCATGTTCATTTTATTATTATATGCCTCATGATCACTTGTTCAAGCTATATTGTTATGCCTCATGTTCTTATTTATATTCCCCATGATCATATGATAAATGTTTCCCTTGTCTATTCCCTTAATGAGCCTCATTCTCACCCACTTCCTTTGATGTATATCCCCAGGTTCTGAGAGGAAGTAAATATAACTTAGGATGAACCCATTAATAATCCCTTCAAGTGGATTGTAATAATTTTTATGTTTTCAATTATTATGTACCTAATTTCCAAGAGATTAAACTTTAAAATATTCTTTATTTTCACTATGTAATGAAAAGTTATGTAATATAAAGAAAAGATGTAATAGGTAGTTTTTAAATAGTATCAAGACTATTGATATAAAATCCCATATTTTTCAGGTACATTACTCATTTATTTTTGTGTTGAACATATTTCGTTGGGATTTCCTTTATATTTTAGCCTTGGTGGTTGAGTCTTGTTCGAAGATAGAGATACTTTGTTAAATAAAATTACCTAACATTTAGGGATTTATGTTTATTTGAATTAATAGAGTTTGGGTATAAACATATTAAATGGGATTATGAAGTTTTTTTATGAGTTTGGAAGGATTCAGAGGTAATACAAGCATTTACACAAAAGATGGGATAAAAACTGCTTGTTAGAAAATTACACACCATGTAACTACCACCAAACCAAATAATGAACTGATTAATGACATGGAGTGGTTACACATCATGAACTTAATTCACATTGTGTAAATGTTTATTGGGGTAAATATTAATCTGATGAGATGGGTTTTTAGCATAACTTAAAACGGAGTAAATACATGATGTGAAATGATTACACGCCTTGTATTCCTTAGACCCGATAGTTTTAAGACTTCCATGTGTATGATTGTTTTTGTATATTTAGTGTAACCTCTCCTATCTCGATCCTAGGGTAAAATCCATGTTATTTTTAAGTCTCCTATTCCACTTTGGATGTCCTGATTAAACATATGATATCTAGTAAGTGTTTATGCTTAGGTTTGTATTCTCTCTCTATCATTCCTTATTCATTTCAGTGAAAATATTTTGATCGCAGTTTTTTATGGGTTTTGATCTTAACCTGGTTTGATCTAGGTTCTTCTGAAGATCTTATGCACCTTCATCTTTGTTTTATTTTTCCATTGGAATTGTTTTGTTGATATCAAGATAAAGGTCGGGGTATAAACAAAACCCTATCGTTTGCTTAATTGTAAAGTATATTCAATATTATGATTGTTACAAAGTAACATGTGCTCTAATTAATTGGTAGATTTATGGTAAATAATGGTTTTGAATATTTATTAGGTTCTTTTTAATTTAATGGTTGATGTGACCTATATTATGGCTAACCGTTGGGTGAGAAAACCTTTGAGAAATAAGAACTTGGATAATGGTTTAAAGTGTGTTTTCCATGACATGATACCTTAGGTGATTTCTTGATATAGAATCCCTAGATTATGGATTATTTGTAATGACCCAAAGTTTCATTAATGGAAAATCCATCTTGATCCAATTAAATGTATCTTTATGAAAAATATTTTTATAAGATGTCAACTTCTTTGGTTTTATGTTAATAATTTTCACCGTTGCTAATATAGTCGTTGAATAGTAATCACATGATTAGTATAAATATAGGACTTTGACAAATCCAATTTACTCAGACAAAAGAAGTGATGGCCTCATCCAGTAGAATTGACCCATACCAAGCCCATTTGTCGGAGCTTGGAAAAGAGGTGGAGTCTTTGGGCTTCACCCTTGACCAAGCCCAAGCTGAGCTTCACCATGTCAAACTCATACAGGACCATCTATGGTAAAAGTGGAAGTTGATAGAGATTACCACTCGAGCGATGTTATCCGAGCCACCCCAAGAGTCTGTCACCATCGCACACCTTACCCTTAGGTCTTATGCGGATTTTTTAAGGGGTTATGTAACAAATAAGTAGTACTATGTTCATGTACATTATTTTTTTGTATATAATAATGAATATAATTTCTAGTCATTTTTGATACATTGTAAATAGTTTTTAAAGTACAAATGGTGTTTTTTGTTATTATTTAATTAAGAAATCTATTTTATTAAATTAAGGGATTTTTGAATTAAATAATATTTTAATAAAATAATATTATTATAATTAAATTAATTTTTATTAAATATAAATGATCTTATAATTTTATGAATGCAATTAAAATTTTTATTAAGGTTTGAAATCCATTTCTGTTAAAACCTGTGAATTTTCGATAAATGTTGGTTTTTATTTTAAAAGTGAATATTAACATATTTAGAAAATTCTTTAGATAAAATAAATGTCATTTCTTGAATTAGGATGTCGAAATTATCCAATGGTTAATTTTTCATAATTTTCTGAGACAGTCAAATTTTTGGGTAAAAATTAAATACCGTTTAAATATATAATGTGTTTTATGACATCATAATGACCCAATGGTGATGTAATAAAATACAATAATCCTTATTTTCGTCCAATATATTTTTTACCATTAAAATAATGTGATTATGGGTTTGTTTGACTTACTTTTCAAAGCATTAATGGACCCCTGAAGACTTATTCAACACCTTGCCTTTTTAAATTAATTTTCATGGGAGTGTGACTCACCTCCACATAAGCAACCCTTATATTTTAAGAAGTTCCGAATTTGGCCTTATAAAATATTGATTTCCTCTTCCCTTTTCCAAAAACCATGATCAGAAACCATGGGATGGTTTGTGGTTTGGATTAATTTAATGTAAGGGGACCCAAACCTAAATAATAAAGAATTCCATCACCTTTCCTATATAAACCCACCCAAGCTCCCACTTCCTCCTCACTAAAATCCCTTGGAGTTTGTAGACGCCGGAAAAGTCCGTTGCTCCCAAACGAAGCTCCGGATGCGGAAAGCGAGGTCATATTTGGAGTCGGAAGGATGTTTCGGAGGGCCCGGAGGCCTTGCGCGGAATTTCAGAGGCACGCGCGCAAAGGTGATGCCCCGCGCGGAAAACCCCCGGGATGCGCGCAATGCGCCGGCTCGGCGCGCAATTCTGCGCGCCGCGGGTCCGCGCGCCTCCCTTACGCGCCGCGCCCGATTCCGCGCCCGCGAGAAGAATTTCGCGCTCGCACCCTGGATTCCGCGCCCGGGGTTGCCTATAAATACAAGGCGACCCCCAACGTTTCAAAGGTTGCTGGAAGTCGAAACGTCTCCCGTGCGCGCAATTCAACCCCTTCCGCGCGCAATGACGAACTTCAGGTAACCTCCTTTCTTTCGCGCAAGAAAGCCTCGGGGTCCGCCTTCGCGCGCAATCCCCGCTGGCTCCTTTCATTTGAATAAACACTCACCCTAAGGCCTTTGCGCGCAAAAGAACCCGCTTGCGCGCAATTGCCCCGGGGTGCGCGCAATCCGGCCCGATTGCGCGCACCCCCCCTTCTTTCAAGTGGCCATTCATTAGAGAATGAGTCGTTGCCCCCGCGCGCTATCCGAAGCCCGGTGTGAGCAATCTGAAGCATCCGCGCGCAAGGCACTGGCCCAATTGCGCGCCAGCCGCCCCGATTGCGCGCCGGCCCGCAGTATTGCGCGCAAAGCTTCCTTTTTGCGCGCAATCTGCCAGGGTCGTCCCCGTTGACCTCCTAAGGTTACCCGCCTGTGTGGCACCCGATGATTCTCATCCCGGGTGCCCGCACCGTGCGTTGTCTTCCCGTGCGGCCCTCCAGGCTTGCGCGAAGTGACACGCACCTATGTCCAGCATGACGTTAAACTGCATATATGTCCAGCATGACGTTAAACTGCATACTCGTCCAGCATGACGTTAAACTGCATATACGTCCTGCACGACGTTAAACTGTACATCGTCCGCGCTGCAAGACGTTAAACTGCCAAGTGCTTCGTCCGGCAACCTATGCCCAGCATGACGTTAAACTGCACACCCGTCCAAGCTGCACGACGTTAAACTGCCTAGCCCCCATCGTCCGTGCTGCAAGACGTTAAACTGCCAAGTGCCTCGTCCTCAACACATGACGTTAAACTGTACTTCGTCTGGCAAGACGCTAAACCGTCCGCAACCTGATCCCGTGCTCCGCACGCAGGGTCTCCCCCGGTTTGGACGTGGCCCCCACCCGCTCGTCTCTGCAGGGATGTCGGGATTGTCCCCCTTTTGGGACGATTTAATGGGAGTGGCTTTTCCCTACGGGGGCAGGGTATTACAAACCCCTAGTTTCTCGTGGGAGGCTGCACATGTGTATCTCCATTGCACCTCCCCACTGCCGAAGCCAGTAGAGGGTCTGACTGGGATCGAGGTGTCTTTTGCTTTCGGTCCAAGTCCCTTCCAACTGAGTTTTGCAGTATCCGGGCTGCCCCAAGTGCGTAAGTCCTGACAGATTGAACTACGTGGACTTTGATCCCTGTCTTCTATACAGGGTACGTAGGAAGCCTCCCTGAGGCCCAAGCCCACCACCTGGTCGTTCCGGTCGTATTTACGTCCGTTCGTCCATCAGTGGACCCCTCCAGGGTTCACGCTTGCGTTGATTCACCTATGAATCCGCCCCTGTGGGAGGCTGCCCGTGTGTATCTCCACGGTGCCTCCCCACAGCCCCCCTTTTCCATTTCCCCTTTTATCGTCCAGCATGACGTGAAACTGTGATCCACCCGGCCGTTCCATCCCCCTCCGTGCGAGGTGGTTCGGTTCAATCCTCCGCCCGGCGGCCTCGACCTCTTCGTGAGTCGGCTTGCCGACGTCCAGCATGACGTTAAACTGTATGCCCGAACTACGTTGACTTTGATCCGTGTTAACGCGCGGTACGTAGGAAGCCCCCCTGGGGTCCAAGCTCTTTACTCCATCATCCATCCTGATCCTTACCCGGGCCGCCACATCCCGGTGGGGTCATGCCACTTCACTCCACTCCACGTTACTTGGGAAGCCGCCCATGTGCTGGCCCCAGCGTCGGAAGTTCCCCGCAAGGGGTTCCGTCATCTGATCCACTTTTCGTGTTGATCGGTCCGATGCCGTCCCCGCTGGACGTTAAACTCGCGGCATACCCCGTGTTAAACACGGGAAGCTGAGGAAAACCTCAGGTGACACAGTTCCCCGCACCTAGTACGGGATGCCTCAGGCCATCGTGCCTTCGAGAAGCCCTATTAGGGACGGAAGACAGACGTGCAGAGCCGCAGTGTTACGACACGCCCCCAGCACCCAGAGCCACCCGGCCTTCTCACCACAGGTTGCTGCCCCGCCCAGACTCCTTGGAACGTCCGGGCGGAAGCAGCGTAATTAACCGGTGTCCATGAAGATATGGCGCCGGGAACGAGATTCACGAACATTCTTAAGTCTATGAGGGAGACCCGGATTAGGCGACAAGTTCCGAGGAGACGTCCAAGGAAGGAGAAGCCGACATCCCATCATCCCGGTTTCGATCAAGGAGCAGACGCCCCTGAATAAGGGACGGATGCCGCCCGCCCTTGGAAAGCGGGACTGCGGGACCACAAGCCGCGCGCCCATCCCCTCGGGTTGACGGGTGGACGCGCGAACGCGTCCTGGCGGAACAGCGTAACCCGACGCACATCCGCACCGAAACAGAAAAATGGTGAACCCGACGTGAATCTCTTCTCCTCGATACGAAGACCGATGGCTTTCAGAGGTGTTGGAAGACCAGCGTGTTGCCCGGCCAAGCATTCAGTCTTACCCGCCAGGGGCTGGGGAAGGGACATCGGGCACTCCGTCTCGCAACGTCGAGGGCCTGGGTTCCCCCCACGGAAGGCGTCGTGGCGCTAATGGTTGGTTGTCGATTCCTTTTTCCTGTCAGTATTAATGGGTCATTCTCCCTGCTTTCAGAAATCAGGTCGCCCGATCTAGTGCCCGAACGCCACCCGCCCACTGGCGCAGGGACAGGGGAAACACCGACGCGGCTACTCCGCGCGGTCCCGCCCGTTCCACAGCCGTCCCAGCAGCCGCAATTGCGGGACGACCACGCCCTCTCTCCCCCTCGGAGGTCATCCAGAGAAGGGTGATCAACACCCTGGTGCGGAGATACGAGGAAGAGGGAGTCATCCCCACTAGGGAAATGGCTCGCCTAGACCTTGAGGAGGCTGCGCCTCGCCACCACCGCCGCCCCCGAGGGCCGCGCAGGGAGGCACCGCCGCCTACCTCAACGTCCAACCGCTTCGGGAGCTTATCCCCGGAGCGCTCTGACAGTTCCCTTCCCTATGCGGATGAAGTGGAAGATGCCCAGGATCACCCTATCCGAGGTCCGCTCCAGGGATCCACGATAAGGGCTCCCGCCAGGCCACGGCGACATCGCCGCCAGGCCCCTCAAGTCGAGGAACAGGCTCTCCACCTGCCCGCGCCGCTCATCCCGGCTCGTCTGTCTCGACGCCAACGTCGGGCACGAGCGGAAGAGGATGCCCACCTTGGGGCTCTAGCAACAGCGGCCGCATTGGCCCAAGCCACTGCTGGCTCCAGTCGCCAGGCCTCTGCGCATCCTGAGCGGGGGAACTCCTATGCCCGACCCGGATCGAGGCCCCGACCGCCCCAAAGGCAGGTTGGGTTGACTCTCCCGGTTGCTGGCACTGGCAGTAGCCACCGCGGACCACCTCGCGGTAGCGCTATTCACCGGCAGGATCTACTCTGTGTGGCCGATCCAGGAGGCATGGGTCATCCCACCTCCCGATCCCGGCCCGGAGTCCTGCCCGGGATCATCTCTCCCTGCGTCCCCTTTGATATCTGTCCCGGTGCCCCTCGCACCTTGGTTCCCAGTCCTCTCGGCCCCAGCACCAGTGCGGCCGGAGGACGCCAGGACAGAGATCAGCCCTGCCCCGAAGAACCACCCAGGGGCAGGAAGGCAAGGCGTCGACGCCGAGGGAAGAATGTTGCGGAGTTCCGGACAGAGATCCGACCGGTTTGCTTCTCTGACTCAGAGGCAGAGTACGATTCGGCGACAGAGCCCCTTCCCCAATCCCGCCAGTCAAGGGCAGGGGTAGGAATGCGGCACGTCAGCCTCGTGCTCCCCGAGAGCGAGATCGATGTGATCCCCGCGTCTCTCCGAAGGTATATCCGGAGTAACGAGGGCCTGGTAGACCCCCAAGGATCAAACTTGCGGTTGGTACCGGCCCCTCCGGAAGTGCCTTCCGTCTCGATCAGAGAAGCCGGAGACTTTTTCTGGGGACCGACGGTCGAACCACGATCTGGTGCGCCCTCGGCGAGCACCGATGCTACGGCAGGATGTTCGCTCGCCGGCCCGTCCTATCGTGATGTGGTAGCTGGGGCACCGCCACCCTCAGGGGGAGGCCCGGGATATGGAGGCCAATCGGCCTGCTCGCCGTATTCACCGCCGGCCAGCCCGTCGGCCCGACGGCCCGCCTCGGCACCACTACCAGTTCCCCGTCCGTTCCCAGCCATGGAAGAGGACCGAGGAGATCTGGGTCCCGAGTTTGAGTCGTGGAGCTTCTGGACCGTCCTTGCAGAGGGCCACTTCCCTGAGAAGTTTTGGCCAGTCGCAGGACCGGGCTTTGATGCACCCGAATCGCTCACCCCGGATGAGTTCGAGTGCTTCCGCCGAACTCTCCGGGAGACTCACTCCCGTCTTCACTGCCTACAAATGCCATACCCCGGGAGTCAACTACACCTGGAGGATATTGGTGAGCAGTGCCGTCAAATTGACCTGGCCATGCTCCCCGCGGTTCGGCACCCCGGGTCATTTGGGCACCACGAGGCCCTCCAACAACGATGCGTTGAGTGCTTTCAAGTACTCCGCAAAGTTATCGAGGAAGCCACTCCCCACGTGTATATCCGTGGATGGGGGCAGTACGCTGCCCTACGCTTCAGTGTGATTCGCCGACAGCCCGATTCGTTGGGTGGCCCTGAGGGTATATCCCCAGGGACAGGAACAGTCAATATGGCTGACCTGTCGGGAGAGGGGAACGACTTGGAACTTCTCGACAGGGGCTTCCCCCCCGAAGACAAGCCGTCGTCAGACCCATCAGTGAGAGTTACTCGTCATCAGAGGAACCTCCTGGGGCTCCCCACACCCACTGAAGCACTGACGTTGAGCCGAAACGTCAGCAAAGGAAAAGAGCACAGCGAGGCTATAAAGCCCGCCGACCCATCTGCCTCCATGCGGAAGGCAGAGGAGGATCCCGAGAAGGCTACGCTACGTCAGCAGCTCGCCGAACAGAAGAGGCTGGTTGACCAGCTCCTCGCCGAGCGCGCTGCAGAACGGCGGCCTGACTACGGTGATCCCAGGCCAGGGCAGCAGGGACCGGAACAACCACCCCTCGATGAGACTCTCCCGGGCAACCGTGATTACGCCGTGTTCGCCGACAGGAGAGAGGCCATTGCCTACGGCAAGAGGGCGCGGTATGTTTCGCCACACCCTCCCGAGCAGCGCGACTACCCGAGAGATCCCGCTCGGATTCCTCCCGCTGCCCCAAGGGCCGCTCCGCCAGCCATCCCACGAGCTGCCGAGTTCGACGATCCGGTCGACGACCCGATTGAAGGGCCATGCAATGCGCTCGTGGTTAGAGATCCTCGCCAGGACTGGAACCCATGTCCGGACGATCCGATGGCGGCACTCATTGCCCGCTTGGAAGCCTTGGAGACTCGGCAGGTGGCGATCCCACCGGACGGCAAGCCATACCCAGCATGGGTGGATGACATGCCGGCGCCTCCGGGATTCGGGAATCCCACTTTCGCCCCCTTCAACGGGACCGGAGATCCGCCACAACATTTGGCCCATTTCAACTCGAGGTGCGGGCCTATGTTGGGGACTCCGGCGCAGCAAGAGGCCGCTAAGCTTCGCTGCTTTGTCCAGACACTGGAAGGGCCAGCATTTGTCTGGTACAGCCAGCTTCCCGTCGGGTCGATAACTAGCTGGGAGGACCTTCGTAGACAATTCCTCTACCAGTTCAGTTCCACGACCCGGAAGACGAGTATCGCAGACCTCTTCAAGTGCAAGCAGAGGCCTGATGAGCGAGTCGCGGACTTCGTCGCCCGATGGAAGGGTCTCACGTATTCCCTTGACATGCCATTGACTCAGGAGCAGTTGCTGACAATGTGCGTCGGGAACGTCAAGACCGAGCTGGTCCCTTCCCTGATCACTCAGAATTACCCCGGAGGGTTCAGGGACTTCTCAGACAAAGCTCAACGTCTTGAGGAAGCCCTGCAACAGGCCAGCCAGGCACACCCGCTGCCTCCTATGATTCCTGCAAGGAGAGCCAGCAGGGCTGAGCCCGCTGCTGTGGCCCAGATAGAGGCTCCCAGGCCGTTGGAGCTGCTGCCGGTGAGGCCAGCTCCGCAGCCTCACAGGAATCCGCCTCCACGGGCTCAGTTCCCGGCCCAGCAACGGCAGCCTCAGAACCGGCCGGCCCCTCCGCGTAATGTACCGCCGCAACCCCGGCGAGATAATCAGGGTCCACCTCCTCGGCAGGCCCCTCCGGCCCCTCGTCAAGACCGCGCTCCCAGGGGCCCGCGACACCTGACGTACTCATTCCATGAGGATCAGGTCCCCGGTTATTTCCGGAGCACCCTGGAGCAGAGGATTGTGCGATTGCCTGAGTGCTGGAGGCCAGAGGAGGCACATCTCACGGATAACCCCCGCTACTGCCCCTACCATCGGGCCCTGGGGCACACCATCCAGCGGTGCTATGTGTTTAAGGACTGGCTCCAAGACCAGATTAACAACAATGTAATCAGGTTGGGCCCAGCTCCAGCACATGTAGCGGGCGTGTTCGTGGGATCAGATGACGATAGTGGCAACGAGGACGAATGGCAACTGGTCTCCGACCGCGGGTCCCAGAAGTATAATAACTGGATGGCCCGCAAGACGACCATTCGCGCCCAGGGAATCATCCGTGCGCGCTTGAATCAGCCTGAGCCCCCAGAACCTGCGGGTGCTGCTTCGGCATCGTCGTCCCAGTCTGCCTCCTCCAAGAGGAGCAAACGGCGGCAGCGCAAGAAGGAAGAGCGCGCCCCGCCAGTTCCGCCACTATCCCGTACTCTCGGCGATTTCATGCCCCCGGGGATGGGGGTCCCTCCTCGGATCCGCCCGGTGATGGATGATTCGTCCGATGACGGTATTGGGTACGCTTCGGTTAACACCGTCGAGCTGGTAAATCCCTTTTCGGTTCCCGACGTTGAAGAACACCAGGTGGACCTCCCTAGCGTCCCCGGTCGTCGCCACCGTCGGAAGAACCGCAGCAGCAGGAGTCGCCGGGGCACAGCCGTCGGTACCTCCGGCCAGGCCGTGCACGCCACTGAGACTAGGCGGCAGGCTCAAGATCGAGCTCAACGTGCGCAGGCTCCCCATCCGGGGATGACGGATTCGCCTCCGCCACTGTTTGTGGTATGGGACCGGGCAGAACCGCCTCAGCCGCGTCGCGACCAGCTCCGCCCTGCCACAAGTCCATCCCGGCCTCCTGACTCCAGTACGGTGACCATTTCCCGAACTGCGACCAGTGAACAGCGAGATGCGCCAAGTACCAGTCGGCCGCCGATCCAACCGGTAAGGCCCGTCATGCCACCAACCGCAGAGCAATCTCCTGCAACCAGGAGCTCGCGCTTGGCCAAAAAGTATGATGTCCTGAAGCACTTGGCCGACATCCCAGCAAGGCTCTCCATCCTTGAGGCTCTGCGCATGTCATCTGAGATGCGCGAGGCACTCGCTGAAGCCCTGAAAAGCCCCCTCCAGTTCGAGACAGAGGTTGCGGCTGCAGAGGCCTTCCACGCCGAAACGATCGAGGACGCCGAATGTCAGGCAGTTATCTCGTTCTCTGGTAAGGATGAGGACCCTCCTATACAGGGACACATCCGTCCGCTGTATGTCACTGGCCAGTTCAATGGCCTTGAAGTCCGGCGTTGTCTTGTCGACACGGGGTCCGGGATTAATCTGATTCCAACTCGGATGCTCCGGAGATTGGGGTTGTCTGATGATGACTTGATTCCCTCCGACCTCAGGATCCAGGGGTACGACCGCACCGAGCAAACCCCGGTCGGCAAGATACGTTTGAAGACCCAGTTCGGTGACTTGGTTGCCAACACTGAATTCATGGTAGTCTCTCAGGACACTGCGTATAACGCATTGATGGGCAGGCCATGGCTTCACCTTCATGCGGCGGTTCCCTCGTCATACCACCAATGCCTCAAATACTCCCTTAATGGTCGAGTAGGCGTGCTTCAAGGAGATGCCTCTCCTTTTGCCTCATGTGAAGCCCGCTATCTGGACGCGGACTATTACAAGAGCAAGGATAAGCAGATCCTGGCAGGTGAGGTTGAGCCTGTCGCTGTTGCAAGCGATCCCTGGGCAAGTCTGGATGACGCTTACGTCCTCCCGATTCACCGGTTGGACGTCGCCATGGTCTTGACGGTCCGCGAGTCTCCTGATGAGACGGCCGCGACCGCCCGCGCCAGCACCAGTGGCCCAGCAGGATCTGGTAGCCCCAATGCAGTTTCCAACGCAGTCTCTCCCGTGGATGATCCCTCCCCGAGTGGAGAGGACGTGGAAGACGCACCCCCAGCCTTTGAGGAGGGCGTCCCCGCCACGGTCGATGAGTTAATACAGGTGAACCTTGGAACCGAGGCCGATCCAAGACCCACGTTGGTTAGTGCCGCCATGCCCTCTGAGGAGCGGCAGCAGTACGTGGACTTTCTCAGGCAGCACCGTGATGTGTTCGCTTGGGGCTATGACGAGATGCCGGGGCTAGATCCTCAGGTAGCCGTCCACCGCCTAGGTCTCCCGGCGAACCATCGCGGGTTCAAGCAGCCTCCCAGGAAAATGCACCCATCCCATGGTGCCATGGTTGAGGCCGAAGTTGACAAGCTTATCAAAGCCAACTTCGTGAGGGAAGTTCAGTACCCCAAATGGCTGGCCAACATTGTGCCGGTCAGGAAGAAGAACGGGCAGATTAGAGTCTGCATCGACTTCCGCGATCTCAACCGCCACTGTCCGAAGGATGATTTTCCCCTTCCAGTGACAGAGCTGTTGATTGATGCCACAGCAGGGTTCCAAGCCCTCTCCATCATGGATGGATACTCCGGATACAACCAAATTCGGATGGCCCCTGAGGATGAGGAGTTCACTGCCTTCAGGGCCCCCCAAGGTACCTTTTGCTACCGGGTCATGCCCTTCGGCCTGAAGAATGCAGGTGCCACCTACCAACGGGCGATGCACCGCATATTCAAGCCAATCCTCGGCACACTGGTGGAATGCTACGTCGACGACTTGGTTGTCAAATCGCGCCAGCGTCAGGACCATCTCAAAGATCTTGAGAAAGTGTTCAGCTTCCTCCGGTCTCGCTGCCTGAAGATGAACCCGTTGAAGTGTGCCTTTGGGGTCACCTCCGGAAAGTTCCTTGGATTTGTGGTAAGATACCGGGGTATTGAGATCGACCCAGAGAAAATCAGGGCGATTAGCCAGATGCCTCCCCCGGGTACCGTCCGGGAACTGCAAGGGTTCCAAGGCCACTTAGCCTATATACGCCGATTCATCGCGAATCTGGCCGGCAAGTGTAAGCCCTTTTCTCGGCTTATGAAGAAGGGTGTCACCTATGTATGGGATAAAGAGTGTCAGACCGCTTTCGAGGAAATCAAGCAGTACCTGCTTCAACCTCCGGTCCTGATGCCGCCCGTATCCGGAAAGCCGCTGGTCCTTTATGTGACCGCCCTGGAACGGTCCCTGGGTGCCCTTCTCGCCCAGAAGAACAACGAGGGAACAGAGAATAGCCTCTATTACCTCAGTCGCATGCTCCTCGATGCGGAGGTTAGGTATTCCCCCATCGAGAAGAGCTGCCTGGCGCTCGTATTTGCCGTACAGAAATTACGGCACTACTTGCAGCACCATGAGGTACAGTTGGTTTCTCGGGTAGACCCGTTGAAATATATCCTGAGCCGACCTATGTTGACTGGCCGTCTAGCGCGGTGGGCTGTGATTCTCCAGCAGTTCGACATTAGGTATGTGTCTCAGAAGGCCATCAAAGGGCAAGCGTTGGCAGACTTTCTGGCCGCTCACCCGACCTCCGCGGATCAGCCGCTGGATCTAGGCTTTCCTGATGAGACCATTCTCTCGGTTGATCGAGCCGATCCATGCTGGCAGATGCACTTTGACGGTGCCTCCCGGAGCCCCACCGGTAGAAGACTCGATAATCCTAAGCTCAACAGAGTGGGCCTGGGTATCGTCTTCATTACCCCGGAGCGAGCCGTGCTGCCATACTCTTTCCTGTTGTCAGAGGGCTGTACCAACAATGAGGCGGAATACCATGCCCTCATCACCGGCCTCGAGTTAGCTCTCGAGATCGACGTGCCCCATCTGTGTGTGAAAGGGGACTCCGAACTGGTCATTAAGCAGATCAATGGCGACTATGTTGTCAGGAAGCCGGAACTTGTGCCATTGTTGGAGTGCACCCTCCTTCTGATGGCCCGGTTCCCTTCTCGGCCAGAAATTGTCCATATTCCCCGGTCGCAGAACGGTCGAGCAGATGCTTTGGCCAGCCTGGCTGCGTCACTTGCGGAACCTGAACAGGACAACCTGATCGTCCGCGTGACGCGCCGCAGGCTCATCGCTCCCGTTATCCCGGAAGAAGATCGCGGCCCGTTGGTAAGTAATCTCACCACGGTTGCCCCTATGCCCGGAGCCCCGAGTACCCCAGATATAGCAGTCGGATCAGCCCCTGATTGGAGGACGCCTTTGGTTGAGTACCTCCAACATGGCATTCTTCCGTCAGATCGGGCCGAGCGCGAGCGAGTTCGACGCCGCGCATCGCAGTTCGTCCTCCAGAGCAGTCCCGGCCTGGAGCAGATCCTCTACAAACGCGGATTTGATGGTGTTCTCCTCCGTTGCCTTCAGGGAGTTGAGATCCCACGAGTCATGCAAGAGGTTCATGCTGGTTCATGCGGCGCCCACCAAACTGGGCCGAAGCTGTCCCACCAGATTCGGAGGTTGGGATACTTCTGGCCCTCTATGATCCATGACTGCATCGAGTACGCCAGGAGGTGCCATGCGTGCCAGGTTCACGCGAACTTTGTGCATCGGCCGCCGGAGCCTCTCCATACCACAAGGTATTCCTGGCCCTTTGCAGTCTGGGGACTGGACGTTGTGGGACCTTACCCGCCGGCGACAGCTCGCCAGTGCCGGTTCATTCTGACCGCCACGGACTTCTTCTCCAAATGGGCAGAAGCGATTCCGCTCAGAGAGGTCAAATCCTGTTCGATCGCTGACTTCGTGACCTCCAACATCATCTATCGATTTGGAGTGCCTCACGCTATCCTCACGGATAACGGAACCAATTTCCGAGCAGCCGAGTTGAAGAAGTTGTACGCCAAGTATAACATCCGCTCGAACCATACATCTCGCTATCATGCGCAGGCGAATGGACAGATCGAGGCGTTTAACAAAACCCTCTCTAACATTCTGCAAAAGATGGTTGGTCAGAACAAGAAGAGTTGGCCGGACAAGCTCCCCAACGCCCTCTGGGCTTATCGGACGACGACTCGCAATTCCACCCAGATGACCCCTTATTCCCTGGTGTATGGAGCTGAGGCCGTCCTGCCCATCGAGATCCAGTTACCGTCCTTGCGCACTGCGGTCTACGACCAGCAAGCGCCGGACAGAGTTGCTGAAGCCCGTCTAGTCGAGTTGGAAGCACTGGATGAGAATAGACTTCGCGCTTTGCACAACTTGGAGAGGCATCAAAGCAGGATGGCTCGAGCTTTCAATAAGAAGGTTCGCCTCCGCTCCTTCCTACAGGGTGATCTAGTGCTAGCCCTAAGAGCACCGATGATCCCCGGCAGGAAGCCGCCCAAGTTGGAGCCCAAGTGGGAGGGACCTTTTGTTGTCCACAAGGTCTATCCCAATGGCGCGTACTCCCTAGCGACTATGGATGGTGAGCGTGTCACTCCTCCCACCAACGCTAGGTTCCTCAAGCAATACTTTGCCTGAGTGTCACCACGTCCTGCACGACGTTAAACTGCATTCGTCCAGGCTACAAGACGTTAAACTGTTTAGCATTCGTCCGCGCTGCAAGACGTTAAACTGCCAAGTGCTACGTCCTGCACGACGTTAAACTGCATTCGTCCAGGCTACAAGACGTTAAACTGTTTAGCATTCGTCCGCGCTGCAAGACGTTAAACTGCCAAGTGCTTCGTCCCGCATGACGCTAAACTGCACTACGTCCGAGCTACAAGACGTTAAACTGTTCAGCATTCGTCCTGCATGACGTTAAACTGCCTCTCCAGAACTACGTGCGGCTTGATTCCCATCCTTATGGGATACGTAGGACCGCCTGAACCCTTGTGTTTCAGGCCCAGCCCCATCCTTCGGGAATTTCCATCCCATCTCGGGCCCTTGGCCCAGTTGCCCCGGGGTGTGCGGCGTATGGTGTGAGTGCGGGGCTATGCCCTCATTCACGTCGGTTTGTTCGTCACGCTGTACGCCCCCCTCCACGTTTGGGGATGCCTTCTGCTCCCCCCTTCTTTTTTCCTCATCGTCCTGCATGACGTTAAACTGTCTTTCAAGAACTACGTATGGCTTGATTCCCATCCTTATGGGATACGTAGGACCGCCTGGACGCTTGTGTCTCAGGTCCAGCCCCGTCTCTTGGTTGATCACGGGGACCTGCCCCCCTTCGGTTGCTCTCAGGGTGAGTCCTCCGACCCTTTCCGGAGATCTGTTAACATGTTTTGGGGTGCTTCGGTCTATGACTCGTAGTGTCAGATTCAATCCCGACAAGTCCTGTGTTGCTTGTCAGGCCTCGCGCTTCCTCTTGTTCGAGCCTTCACTCAAAGGGATCCTCGTTAGCGGTTTGGGTACGATGCCTCAGTGCTCTCCCACCGCTCCGGGTCGATTTACCGGCGGGTCTTGGGCCGCAAATCGATATGAATCCTGCGATTGAGCGGTTGATGCTCGTTTGCTTGCCCCGTCTTAGGCTGACGCGATCGGATGTTGTGTTGCGAATGCGTCAGCAACGTCCTTGATCGCCATGTCAGCTCTCTCGGGCTCTGAACATTGGTTGCGCAGTCCTCATCACACTCCGCCTTTGTGCGTTGTAGTGGGATCTTGACACTCTCTTCATACCGACCTCCGGTACGCCTCTACACGTTAGGCAGACCAACCAGGGTAATGATGTCGTTCGAGGCTCCCATGATCTGAGCACCAAGGATATATGCAGATATCCTCCCTAAGGGCCATGCGTAGCTGGACCCTCGTCCCCATAAGGAGGAGGGAGTCGCCCGAACAATTGCGTTCTGGGCCCAGTATATCTGGAGGCTAGCATCTCTGCCCCTCGGGTGATGGACATACGCAGACCCCTATCCCAAGACTCTTTTCCTGGAATCGTGCGTGACCGCAGGGCTGGGTATGTTCCCACCTCCGCCGTGTCCGCCGTACCGCGATAAGCGGGTTCCTCCATGGTCCGAACCACACGACCTTAAACTGTGTTGTCTGGTCCTACCACACGACCGTAAACTGTGATCGTCTTGGCCGCCCGACGAGAAACGGCACTGCATCGTGATGTCCTCCTCAGGGGACACTCATGTTGGGCGCTGGTTAATGACCACGCCATTCATCAATGCCTTCCATGGCTTGATTATTGTGGCGACGCCAGAGATTTCTCAATCACGGGCATGTCGCCGCACAAAGAAAAACCATTCATCTTTAAGGACAAACAAGAAATATCAAATGCCGCTCCTTTTGTGTGCGAGGGTCAGACCCGCACTCTTCCCCGCGCTGGTGCCCGATTGTGTTGCACCGCGCTTCAAGAACTACGTGCGGCTTGATTCCCATCCTTATGGGATACGTAGGAACGCCCGGATGTTTGAAACTTCGGGTCCAGCCCCCCACCTCTTAGAGATTCCCCCTTCTCTGGGGAATCCGCCGCCTTCAGGTCACCCTCAAGGCGTGTTCCCCGACCCCTTGCCGTGGTCCACCGGTGTCAAGAGTACTCTGGTTTATTGCCAGGAGGGTCAGGATCCGCTTGGTCAGGTTTCCTCCACTTTTCAGGCTTCGTGCTCCCTTTCATTCGGACCCATCGTTTACGCCCTGGGTGGAACCCCCGTGAACGGTTCGGACACAATGCCTCAGTGCTCTCCCACCGACTCGGGCCGGTACCCCCAATGGCCTCGGGCAGCAAATCGATATAAATCCTGCGATTGAGCGGTCGATGCTCGTTTGTTGCCTCATTCCACCAACGGTTGGTGCGATGTTGATGCTGCTTTTCCGCCACGGTCGGCAGTATTCTCATATCGTCACGCCGGTGCTCCCGGTCCTCGAGTGAATGGCCGCATGATTCACATTTTCCACCTCCCATTCTGACCAGGCGAAACCTCGACACTCTTGACACTATCCCTCAGTGCATCTTCGCATATCCAGGGGATATGACCACGATGTGGCGTGCTTTGAGCCCTTATGGTCCGAGCTCTAAGACCTTAAACTAAGATCTCCCCTTATGGTCCGAGCTCTAAGACCTTAAACTAAGATCTCCCCTTATGGTCCGAGCTCTAAGACCTTAAACTAAGATCTCCCCTTATGGTCCGAGCTCTAAGACCTTAAACTAAGATCTCCCCTTTATGGTCCGAGCTCTAAGACCTTAAACTAGGATCTCCCCTTCTGGTCCGAGCTCTAAGACCTTAAACTAAGATCTAGCCCTTATGGTCCGAGCTCTAAGACCTTAAACTAAGATCCTCTAGCCCTTATGGTCCGAGCTCTAAGACCTTAAACTAAGATCCTCCACCTTTATGGTCCGAGCTCTAAGACCTTAAACTAAGATCCAGCCCTTATGGTCCGAGCTCTAAGACCCTAAACTAAGATCTACCCCAAATGGGGTCCTACGTCCTGCATGACGTTAAACTGCACTCACAGAACTACGTGTGGCTTGATCTCCAGCCTGATGGAGTACGTAGGAACGCCCGGGCATTTCGACTCGGGTCCAGCCTCAGGGATCGTTAAGTCCCGCCCCTCCTCGTCGCCGGCCGTCTGGCCTGACTTCGGGTAGAGTGGTGCAGTTGTGATATTCTCCCCGATTCAGCTCGGGATGCCCCATCGCAATGATGGGAAGCGACAGTTTCCTCGTCAGAGAGGTGCTGTCTGAGAATTGAGGTGACTCACGGCCAGATTAGTGCATCCGCCCAATACGCTTCCCCCACGGTGGCGCAATTTTGAGAGCGTTGGATTCTGTCCGAACAAATCGTCACTTCGCCCCACGCTTCGCATGCCCTGTTGATCTGGATTTTCCACCCTTGTGTCTGAAGGAACCCCAAAGCGGTATTCATGATGACATGTGGTCCGCCTCCTGCAATATGAATGATGGCCTTTTTCGGTCCGTCTATTGCAGTTGTTATGGTCGATCCACTGTCCGCCTACCGTCTTGGGCATTTCCTGGAAGGCCGATCGTTGTGGATGTCTGGATTCGGGACACGCGATTCACCCTTTCTCATTTCCCTATGTTCGGATAAAATCTCAACGCCCCTAGCGTTGTCCCGCTCGTGTGTTGGAACAAGTTGGGGGACGATACATTGGTTAGGTCTGAGGTCTCCTTTCCCAGGAATGACCTCCCTCTTTTCTCCAGAAACCCAGGCCCAATTATGGATGCCTGATGCTTGGTTAACACTCCCGCAAGACAACGAATTGTGGTTGAGCATGTTAAACCAAAAGACGCAGATAAATATGGCGATTCATACAAGTGGATCAAAATATTAAGTAGCGGAAGCAAATGTTCTGGGAATGGCAAAAAACAGCCCTTAGGGATTAGCGTGCTGAATGAGTCTTTCTAATGCCGCTACCCTTTGGCTGGCGGCCTCCAGGGCTGCTTCTCGTTCTCTGCGTGCCCTCTCCTCGTCGGCGGTCGCAGCACGCAGTTCGTCAATCCTGGCCTGTGCACGCTCCCGCTCGACTTGGAGTGTGACCATCTGTTGGCCCGCCTCCGTCAGCTGTACCTGAGCGTCGATCAGTTGTGCCGATAGTTGCTCCACAAGCTCGGTACATGCTGCGACGAAGGCCTCCTTCTCTGCCGCCTGCCCTTCGAGGCGCCGGACTTCCTGCTCTGCCGCGATGAGCGCCTGCGTGCTCTCCGACATGTCCCGACTTTGTGCGACGTCGGCACGCCGGCGGCTCTCGCGCATCTTCTCGGCCATGAAATCACGGACCGTCAGATGGAGGCGTTGAGCATCAGCTCCCCCGGCACACAGGAAGCGCAGCCAGGTCTGAAGTGATCCCATGCGCCCCAGCCATTCCGATGGGTCTCGCTTGAGGAAGCGCTGGATGCCCATCCTCGCATCCCGCACTGGCAGGAGCCACCCGCTCAGAAAGGCGGCCAGGAACGCCGCGTACCGGACGTTCGGGTCCCGGGCCTCGATGACGCGGTACCCCCATGAGCGGTAATCGCCCGTCTCCAGGACCCGCCAGTACGACCCGTTCCGGCTCCTCTGAGCTGCGGTCGGGCACCGCTTCCCCCTGCCTGGCATCTTGACCGCCGGGTCATGCTCCAGGAACTGGCCGAACCAATCCTTGTAGGCTATGTCCTTCTGGAAGACTTGGATCCCGAGCCGCTGCGTAGCCAGGTCAAGAAGATGCCAGGTCAGAATGGGAGTCCGTGACCTGTCCTCCCAGATGTTCTTCGGTGGCAGGAACTCATCGTACTGGTAGCCCTCCAGCGGGATACCTCCGATGCAGTGGATGTCCCAGAGACCGATGCCGACCTCCCCATGGTGAAGATGGAAGGTGTTGGTATCCGGGGACCAGCGAGTGAACAGCTCCGGCCCGAGCTCAGACTGCTGGTAGAAGTGGAACTGCGACGTCCACACCGCCTCGAACAGGCCGATGTACCGCAGCTCCTCTGCGAAGTGATCGCAAGTGTGGCGTACCCAGAACGCCCAGGCCCATTCACTGGTAAAGTTGCCCCCGGATCGCAAGTCCCAGTCCTTCAGCCAGCCCTTGGTGTCGTCAGTGACACTCTGACGGTATGTGCTCGAGTAGAGGGCTGGAGAATTCTCCGCTGTAGGCTCACCCCCATCAATGGTTCGCGTCCTCGGGTTCAGGACGTAGACATCCAAGTGCCTGGTTTCCCTGGCAGGATGCCCATTGTTGGTGATGTTATAGCGGTGAAGCTCGTCCTCCCGAGTCACCCAGGTTCGCGGCGCATCAATCTCGAACCCTGGCACCGGAACCTCATCGAGGATGCCGAAGTTCCAGAGCGGCAGGTTGTCCGACAGTGGATATGTCTTCTGGGCCGGCGTTAGTAAGTCGAACAAGGATTGATTGTTGGAAACAATCTCCTTGGCTCCGTAAACCTCCTCGTTCGTCGCCATCTCAGCTCTGCGAGTGGCGGCATCCCCCTCATTTCCTCTGTGCGCGGCCATCTCAGAAGTTTCGGGAGTCGTGCGGGTTAAGGGATGAAGAGTGCGGGATGGGACGAGGCTGGTGGAAAAGTTTGAAGGTTGGCGCGCAATCCAAGTGGACGGCGCGCAATTGGGAAGACTGTCGCGCAAAGTTCCGGGTTTTCGCGCAAAAGCAGGCGAAATCCGGACGGTTTTGCGCGCCGATCGGGCGAATTTCGCGACCGGAAGAGGCAATTTCGTGCACGAGAGCTTTGGAGCTTATCGCGCGGAAGGCCAGAGTACGGAACGCGGGACCCAGCGCCCCTATTTATAGGCGAGGCCGGGCCCGCGCTGCGCGGAAAGCGCTTTGCGCGACCGCAGCGGCGAATTTCGCGACCGGTGCCCCTTTTTGCGCGCCTAAGTCCCGCGCCGCCCAGGACTTCGGCATTCCGGCATCTCCCTCGGAACCCGATCGTTGCGACCTCTCGCCGATCAGATTCCGAGGGGGGGCTTTTGTAGACGCCGGAAAAGTCCGTTGCTCCCAAACGAAGCTCCGGATGCGGAAAGCGAGGTCATATTTGGAGTCGGAAGGATGTTTCGGAGGGCCCGGAGGCCTTGCGCGGAATTTCAGAGGCACGCGCGCAAAGGTGATGCCCCGCGCGGAAAACCCCCGGGATGCGCGCAATGCGCCGGCTCGGCGCGCAATTCTGCGCGCCGCGGGTCCGCGCGCCTCCCTTACGCGCCGCGCCCGATTCCGCGCCCGCGAGAAGAATTTCGCGCTCGCACCCTGGATTCCGCGCCCGGGGTTGCCTATAAATACAAGGCGACCCCCAACGTTTCAAAGGTTGCTGGAAGTCGAAACGTCTCCCGTGCGCGCAATTCAACCCCTTCCGCGCGCAATGACGAACTTCAGGTAACCTCCTTTCTTTCGCGCAAGAAAGCCTCGGGGTCCGCCTTCGCGCGCAATCCCCGCTGGCACCTTTCATTTGAATAAACACTCACCCTAAGGCCTTTGCGCGCAAAAGAACCCGCTTGCGCGCAATTGCCCCGGGGTGCGCGCAATCCGGCCCGATTGCGCGCACCCCCCCTTCTTTCAAGTGGCCATTCATTAGAGAATGAGTCGTTGCCCCCGCGCGCTATCCGAAGCCCGGTGTGAGCAATCTGAAGCATCCGCGCGCAAGGCGCTGGCCCAATTGCGCGCCAGCCGCCCCGATTGCGCGCCGGCCCGCAGTATTGCGCGCAAAGCTTCCTTTTTGCGCGCAATCTGCCAGGGTCGTCCCCGTTGACCTCCTAAGGTTACCCGCCTGTGTGGCACCCGATGATTCTCATCCCGGGTGCCCGCACCGTGCGTTGTCTTCCCGTGCGGCCCTCCAGGCTTGCGCGAAGTGACACGCACCTATGTCCAGCATGACGTTAAACTGCATATATGTCTAGCATGACGTTAAACTGCATACTCGTCCAGCATGACGTTAAACTGCATATACGTCCTGCACGACGTTAAACTGTACATCGTCCGCGCTGCAAGACGTTAAACTGCCAAGTGCTTCGTCCGGCAACCTATGCCCAGCATGACGTTAAACTGCACACCCGTCCAAGCTGCACGACGTTAAATTGCCTAGCCCCCATCGTCCGTGCTGCAAGACGTTAAACTGCCAAGTGCCTCGTCCTCAACACATGACGTTAAACTGTACTTCGTCTGGCAAGACGCAAAACCGTCCGCAACCTGATCCCGTGCTCCGCACGCAGGGTCTCCCCCGGTTTGGACGTGGCCCCCACCCGCTCGTCTCTGCAGGGATGTCGGGATTGTCCCCCTTTTGGGACGATTTAATGGGAGTGGCTTTTCCCTACGGGGGCAGGGTATTACAAACCCCTAGTTTCTCGTGGGAGGCTGCACATGTGTATCTCCATTGCACCTCCCCACTGCCGAAGCCAGTAGAGGGTCTGACTGGGATCGAGGTGTCTTTTGCTTTCGGTCCAAGTCCCTTCCAACTGAGTTTTGCAGTATCCGGGCTGCCCCAAGTGCGTAAGTCCTGACAGATTGAACTACGTGGACTTTGATCCCTGTCTTCTATACAGGGTACGTAGGAAGCCTCCCTGAGGCCCAAGCCCACCACCTGGTCGTTCCGGTCGTATTTACGTCCGTTCGTCCATCAGTGGACCCCTCCAGGGTTCACGCTTGCGTTGATTCACCTATGAATCCGCCCCTGTGGGAGGCTGCCCGTGTGTATCTCCACGGTGCCTCCCCACAGCCCCCCTTTTCCATTTCCCCTTTTATCGTCCAGCATGACGTGAAACTGTGATCCACCCGGCCGTTCCATCCCCCTCCGTGCGAGGTGGTTCGGTTCAATCCTCCGCCCGGCGGCCTCGACCTCTTCGTGAGTCGGCTTGCCGACGTCCAGCATGACGTTAAACTGTATGCCCGAACTACGTTGACTTTGATCCGTGTTAACGCGCGGTACGTAGGAAGCCCCCCTGGGGTCCAAGCTCTTTACTCCATCATCCATCCTGATCCTTACCCGGGCCGCCACATCCCGGTGGGGTCATGCCACTTCACTCCACTCCACGTTACTTGGGAAGCCGCCCATGTGCTGGCCCCAGCGTCGGAAGTTCCCCGCAAGGGGTTCCGTCATCTGATCCACTTTTCGTGTTGATCGGTCCGATGCCGTCCCCGCTGGACGTTAAACTCGCGGCATACCCCGTGTTAAACACGGGAAGCTGAGGAAAACCTCAGGTGACACAGTTCCCCGCACCTAGTACGGGATGCCTCAGGCCATCGTGCCTTCGAGAAGCCCTATTAGGGACGGAAGACAGACGTGCAGAGCCGCAGTGTTACGACACGCCCCCAGCACCCAGAGCCACCCGGCCTTCTCACCGCAGGTTGCTGCCCCGCCCAGACTCCTTGGAACGTCCGGGCGGAAGCAGCGTAATTAACCGGTGTCCATGAAGATATGGCGCCGGGAACGAGATTCACGAACATTCTTAAGTCTATGAGGGAGACCCGGATTAGGCGACAAGTTCCGAGGAGACGTCCAAGGAAGGAGAAGCCGACATCCCATCATCCCGGTTTCGATCAAGGAGCAGACGCCCCTGAATAAGGGACGGATGCCGCCCGCCCTTGGAAAGCGGGACTGCGGGACCACAAGCCGCGCGCCCATCCCCTCGGGTTGACGGGTGCACGCGCGAACGCGTCCTGGCGGAACAGCGTAACCCGACGCACATCCGCACCGAAACAGAGTTCATACATCCTCTTCCCTAATCTCTCTAGAATCCTCCCAAGGTGCCCCAATCTCCCAAGAAGCCTCTCTCTAGCCTTTGGAAGCACACATCCAAGTAAGGGTTTTTTCTTCCTTTCTCATTTTTGTCAAATTTCTTTAAGTTTTATTGCCCTTTTTAATTTCAATTATGAATGTTGGGGTATGTTTTCGCACCTCCCCCATACTTCCCTATTATTTTTTGAATTATTGGATACCACTTTCCCTCTCATTAAATGCCTCCCATGTACACCCGTTACTATGCCGAAATTCCGAAAGGAACTTCTCTCTCTTCTTTTACATTCAAGAAATAATTTTGTATCATGAATCTAAATTTCTTTACAATTGTTTTGACATGTATCTATATGGCCTCCTTACTGTCAATTACATGTAAATATGATGAGGAACCTCTTTCTCTCTCACCAACCATTTTTATTAATTCTTATGTCACGTCGTTACGCTGCCGAAATCGCACTGATTTTCTAAGCCAATGTCATTGTGTAGTGGATACCATGCCCATTTATCCATAAAGGGTATTCACCTTTATGCACATTTACTTATTGATTACAAAGATTCATGTATGAATTTCACATTCCTTTATCGGGGAATAAATGATTATGTTTTATGAATCCATGTTTTATGATCCATGTGGCACACTTATACATGAAATGAAATGTTTAAGAAGGGTGTGCCCTTATAGCTCTCCAATGCATTGGGTAAAGTATAGTATCATGATACGTCATGTGCAATGAGTGTTGACTCATGATAATTAAAGTGAAACGAGGTTTTACTCGTGCTTTATGTGCAATGAGGATTTACTCATGCTCCATGTGCAATGAGATTTGGCTCATGCTAATTCCATGTTAAGTGTTGTTGCCAAATTTCAATGTTATGATTATCATGATTTATCATGCCTTTATGCTCATGTGTCTTTTATGCTCTATTGATATGCCTATTGTCTAACATTTTTTGTACTCCTCATGTTATTCCATGTGTACTCCCTTACTGGGCTTTATAGCTCACCCTTTTCTTATGCAGGTCCTCAGGTTATCCCATGCAATGCTAAGCACGACGGAATGTAGTGGTCATGTAAAGGAATTTTTCAATAAAGATGTTGTAATTCATGTTTCAAGTTTTTATTTAATGATACTAAGCCCCAAAGACACTAAACCTCTCGATCTTATTTGTTGTATCAAGTGATGTTATATGTAATAAATCATGTGTAAGTTTGTAATAAAAGTAGGGTTGTCATAGTTGGTATCAAATGGAGGTTTAGTTATTTTTGGGATTAGGAAACCCTAGTAAAGCCTCAGATACAAGACTAAGTATAATTAAAACATCCCTAAGTTTTGGTGAGTACTGAGTGAGTGGTTTATAAATCAAATACATACCTGTCTGGATACGAGCAGGTAGAGGCAGCTCTGGCACAGATGTATCCTAGGGGTAAAACATGAAAACACCGCTTTGAGCTAGACTCGAACGGGAACTAGTGCACGACAACGGGCCTTGATGCACTCTTGGTTACGACACTCCCGAGGGATATGTTTTGATAAATTTACAATCTTAGTATGAACCCTTATTAAGGGAAAAAATTCCCCTAAGAATATATGTTAGAATGTAGATCATGAAAAGCCTAGATTTAAGCCTATAGACTCATGAGTAAAGGAAATAAAATTTTATTTATAATTCATCAACTTTTGTCTTTGGATTTCCCTTTATGTGTTACCCCAAAATTTCCTTTTATTCCAGCCAATGGCCGGTAATAGGAGGACTCGGTCTAACAACCGTTGTGAAGATCAGCGTGATGACTGTACTAATGAAATGCCCAATCCAATGGGAGTGGGAATCACGAACTTTGTCACGCTTCTCTCTCAGATAACTCAAGTTTTGAATAGAAACACCGATCAAGAGGAACGTCCAAAACCCCCTAAGAAGGAACAAGTCGCTATCGAGAGCTTCATGAGACAAAGGCCTTCTACTTTTAGTGGATCATCCGATCCCATGATCGTTGAACAATGGATCAACTCCATTGAAAAGATATTCTCCATCCTTCAATGTTATGAACAAGAGAAGGTTCTCCTAGCTACTTATCGTATGGAGGGTGAAGCTAATCAATGGTGGATGTTGATCAAAAATACGAAACCTGAGAAGGAGATCGAGGCGTTGGAATGGAAGGATTTTCCAGAAGATGTTTTTTGATAAATATTTTTCGCAAACCCTCTGTCTTAAGATGGAGAGGGACCTCCTTTCCCTCAAGAAAAAAGTTGAAGAATTTGTTGGAGCGTACGAGGAAACCTTCACAAGGATTGCACGATACGCTTTCGGCTTTGTCGTTGCCCCTGAATGCAATTTTGACCGCTTCTTTGGTGGACTGAAGCCTAGCTTTCGGAAAGCATTAGTGATCCGTGACTTCGACAGCTACGAGGAAATTGTCCATTGTGCCTTCAAGGTCGGAATGGATATCGGGGAATCACAGGGGTATCATGGGGACATGAAGCGTAAGGTGGACTTCAATGTTGGTGGTCTGATGGATAAATCCAACGGTGCTAAGAAGATACATCACCCCACTTTCCAAAAGTACAGAAAGAAACACACTGGAAATTGCCTTAAGGGGACGAGAAAATGCTTCAGGTGTGGAAGAGAAGGGCACCTAGCTGTTAACTGTCGGCAAGAAAGACCCACGGTTGCAACAGTGGAGAGGAACACTCCGTTCGAACCTCAATTCATTGTTCAATGCTACAAATGCAAATAATCGGGTCATTTTGAAAATCAGTGCCCTAATCCAAGGGTTTTCGGAGACAACCAACAACTTCCAAGGCAACAAAGAAGAGATTTTGCCATCACTTTATCGAAGTGAACCCCGACAATGAAGTGGTGATAGGTACGCTAGTTATTCATTCACGAATAACGAACTTACTTTTTGATTATGGTTCTACGCATTCTTTTATAACTCGAAATTTTAGTAGAACAATCCCAGCACCACCCCAAACCATGGAAGTAAATATGTCGGTGAGTACAAAAAATGGATAAATCATTGCATACCATGAATATAAGTCCTCCCCTGTTATAATCTGTGGATTGAATTTCCCGGAGAACCTCTTCATACTTCCTCTGGTGGAATTTGATGCAATTCTTGGCATAGATTGTCTTTCATTATATAGAGCCAACATAAATTGTCGGGAGAGGGAAATCACACTCCATATAGATAATCGACCCCCGATTCTTCACAAGTGTCAGGAAGAAGATGAATCTCATTTAGATCCATCATCTCAAGCAAGAATATTACTGCCTTATGAGCACGCGTATCTGGCTCAGATGATTGAGTCCAAGGAAGAAACCATCCTTGAAGAAATGCCTATTGTGAGGGAATTCTCTGAAGTGTTTCCCGAGGAACTGCATGGTCTTCTTCCAAGAAGAGATGTTGAGTTCTCAATTGAACTTATACCTGGGGCACTACCAATATCCAAGACTCTATATAGAATGGCTATTGTTGAGCTTGAAGAGATGAAGAAAAAACTATAGGAGAATCTGGATAAAGGGTTTACACGCCCAAGTGCTTCACCATGGGGTGCACCAATCCTCTTCATCAAGAAGAAGGATGGGGCAATGTGGCTTTCCATCGATTATCATGAACTTAAAAAAATCACGATAAATAACAAGTATCCTCTCCCAAGAATCGATGACTTGTTTGATCAGCTACGTGGAGCACAATACTTCTCCAAGGTGGATTTGCGGTCGAGATATTATCAAGTAAGGGTGAAGAAGGAAGATGTCCCCAAGACTGCTTTTCGTACAAGGTACGGGCACTATGAATTCATAGTAATGCCTTTCGGACTCACCAATGCTCCAGAAGTATTCATGGACTTGATGAATAGAGTCTTTAGAGATTACCTTGACAAATTTGTGGTAGTCTTTATAGATGATATTCTAATATACTCCAAAACCAAGGAGGATCATGAGGAGCATTTAAAAAATGTACTAGAGACTTTGCGCAAGGAGAAGCTCTATGAAAAGTACAGCAAGTGTGAGTTCTAGTTGAAGGAGGTCTCATTCTTGGGCCATATCATCACAAGCAATGGGATATCTGTGGACCCTTCCAAAACAGATGCAATTGAGGGATGGCTGAGGCCAACATCGGTAACGGATATCCGTAGCTTCTTGGGGATAGCTGGATATTATCGATGATTTGTGAGTAATTTCTCACGATTGTCCAACCCTCTTACCAAGCTAACTTGAAAGGGAGTAAAGTTTTCTTGGAGTGATGAATGTGAAGAAAGCTTCAAGGAGTTGAAAAAGAGGCTTATCACTGTGCCCGTGCTCACTTTACCCACAAGTGGGGAACCTTTTGTGGTATTCAGTGATGCTTCGAAGAAGGGATTAGGTTGTGTGCTGATGCAGAATGATAAAGTGATATCCTATGCCTCAAGGCAGTTGAAAATCCATGAGCGAAACTATCCAACACATGATCTGGAGTTGGTGGTTGTGATCTTTGCCTTGAAAATATGGTGGTATTATCTCTATGGAGAGAAATGTGAGATATATACTGACCACAAGAGTATTAAATATATATTCACACAGAAAGAGCTTAATATGCACTAGAGAAGATGGATAGAGCTCATCAAGGATTTTGACTGTTCAATACATTACCACCCTGGGAAAGCGAACAAGGTGGAAGATGCCCTAAGTATAAAGGATCCAGCGATTCTATCAATGATGAGAATTGAGAAGGATCCAATCTTCTTAGACTTGATGAAGATAGACATGGGAATTATAGAGAATGGAACATCATAAATCCTTTCACAAATGATTTCTCAAACATCTCTTTTGGAAAGGTTAAAGGATGCTCAAAAGGATGATGTGGGAATTCAGGAAAAAGTGGAAGCTATCAAAAAGGGGAAATCCTCAGATTTTAATGTTAATGAAGAAGGAATTGTGCGGTTTGGAAAATACTATGTGTTCCATCAAGTTCGGAGAAGAAGAAGGAACTTTTGGATGACACACATAGTTTAAATTTCTCTATTTACCCAGGGAGCACCAAGATGTATCGAGATCTCCGAGAAAACATTTGGTGGGATAATATGAAGAAGGAGATCGCTGAATATACATCAAAGTGCCTGGTGTGTCAGAAAGTGAAGGTAGAGAGGCAGAAGTCTAAGGGGATGATGCAACCATTGCCCATACCAGAATGGAAATGGGAGAACATCACCATGGATTTTGTCACCAGACTTCCAAGGACATCTAAAGGCAACAATGCAATATGGGTTTTTGTGGATCGTCTTACAAAGACTGCACACTTCATTGCTAGTCAAGATGATTTCTATTTGGATCTACTGGCATGGATATATATCAGGGAAGTGGTAAGGTTGCATGAAGTACCACTATCTATTGTGTCTGACCGAGATCCAAGATTCACCTCTATGTTTTGGAAGAGTCTTCAACATGCTCTAAATACTGAACTAAACTTCATTATGGCCTATCACCCTCAAACTGATGGCCAATCCGAGCAGATTATCCAAACACTTGAGGATCTGTTGAGAGAGTTCTCAATGGACTTTAAAGGAGGATGGGATCAATATCTTCTTCTGGTTGAGTTCTCTTATAATAACAGTTTCCACTCGAGCATCCAAATGGCACCATATGAAGCCCTATATGGGAAAAGGTGCAGAACACCGGCATGTTGGGATGAGGTCAGTGAACGTAAGCTGCTTGGACCAGAAATGGTCGAGGAAATGGTGGTGAAGGTAAAAAACATTCAACAGAATATCAAGGCAGCTCAGAGTCGACAGAAGAGTTATGCAGATAATTTTCGACGAGACCTTGAGTTTAAAGTTGGAGACATGGTTTTTCTATGCATATCTCCGTGGTAGAAGGTCATGAGGTTTTCAAAGAAAGGGAAGTTAAGTCCAAGGTACATCGGCCCCTTTGAGATTCTTGATCGTGTCGGGGCTGTGGCCTATCAACTAGCACTTCCACCTACTATGGCCAAAGTACATGATGTCTTTTATTATCCCTCTTAAGGAAGTACATACCAGACCCTTCACATATACTCTCTTCTGAGGTGGTACAATTGGAAGATGATCTTTCTTATGAGGAGCAACCAGTGAATATCTTAGATCGTAGAGAAAAAGTTCTACAAAATAAGACAATGCCCCTCGTCAAGGTGTTGTGGGGAAACCACAAGTTTGAAGAAGAGACATGGGAATCGGAGGAAGTGATGAAGTTGAGTTACCCACATCTGTTTTAGTGTGGGAAAAGCAAAAATTTCGAGGGCGAAATTTCTTAAGGGGGGGGGATATTGTAACGACCTAAAGTTTCATTAATGGAAGATCCCTCTTGATCCAGTTAAATTTCTCTTTCTGAAAAATATTTTTATAAGATTTAAACTTCTTTGGTTTTATGTTAAGAATTTTTACCGTTGCTAATATAGCCGTTGAATAGTAATCACATGACTAGTATAAATATAGGACTTTAACAAACCCAATTTACTCAGAAAAAAGAAGTGATGGCCTCATCCAGTAGAATTGCCTCATACGAAGCCCATTTGTCAGAGCATGGAAAAGAGGTGGCGTCTTTGGGCTTCTCCCTTGACCAAGCCCAAGCTGAGCTTCACCATGTCAAACTCGAACGGGACCGTCTACGGGAAAAGTGGAAGTTGGTAGAGATTACCACTCGAGCGATGTTATCCGAGCCACCCCAAGAGTCTCTCACCATCGCACACCTTGCCCTTAGGTCTTATGCAGCTGTTTTAAGGGGTTATGTAACAAATAAGTAGTACTATGTTCATGTACATTATTTTTTTGTATATAATAATGAATATAATTTCTAGTCATTTTTGATACATTGTAAATAGTTTTTAAAGTACAAATGGTGTTTTTAGTTAATATTTAATTAATAAATCTATTTTATTAAATTAAGGGATTTTTGAATTAAATAATATTTTAATAAAATAATATTATTATTATTAAATTAATTTTTATTAAATATAAATTATCTTATAATTTTATGAATGAAATTAAAAATTTTATTAAGGTTTGAAAGCCATTTCTGTCAAAACCCGTTAATTATCGATAAATGTTGGTTTTTATTTTAAAAGTAAAAATTAACATATTTAGAAAAAAAATTAGATAAAATAAATTTCATTTCTGGAATCAGAACGTCGAAATTATCCAATGGTGAATTTTTCATAATTTTCCGAGAGAGTCAAATTTTTTGGGTAAAAATTAAATACCGTTTAAATATATAATGTGTTTTATGACATCATAGTGACCCAATGGTGATGTAATAAAATACTATAATCCTTATGTTCTGCCAATATATGTTTTACCAATAAAATAATGTGATTTTGGGTTTGTTTGACTTACTTTTCAAAGCATTAATGGACCCCTCAAGACTTATTCAACACCTTGCCTTTTAAATTAATTTCCATGGGAGTGTGACTCACCTCCACATAAGCAACCCTAATATTTTAAGAATTTAGGACTTTGGCCTTATAAAATATTGATTTCCTTTTCCATTATCCAAAAACCATGGGCAAAAACCATGGTATGGTTTGTGTTTTGGATTACTTTAATGTAAGGGGTCCCAAACCTAAATAATAAAGAATTCCCTCACCTTTCCTATATAAACCCACCCAAGCTCCCACTTCCTCCTCTCTAAAATCCTTTGGAGTTCGTCCAAACTCTGCCCTAATCTTTCTAGAATCCTCCCAAGGTGCCCCAATCTCCCAAGAAGCCTCTCACAAGCCTCTCTCTAGCCTTTGGAAGCACACATCCAAGTAAGGGTTTTTTCTTCCTTTCTCATTTTTTTCAATTTTCTTTAAGTTGTATTTCCATTTTTAATTTCAATTATGAATGTTGGGGTATGGTTTCACACCTCCCCCATACTTCCCTATTATTGTTTGAATTATGGGATACCCCTTTATCTCTCATTAAATTCCTCCCATGTACACCTGTTACTATGTCGAAATTCCGAAAGGAACTTATCTCTCTTCTTTTACATTCAAGAAATAATTTTGTATCATGAATCTAAATTTCATTAAAATTGTTGGGAAATGTATCTATATGTCCTCCTTACTGTACATTACATGTAAATATGATGAGGAACCCCTTTATCTCTCATCAACCATTTTTATGAATTCTTATGTCACGCTGTTACGCTGCCGAAATCGCACCGATTTTCTAAGCCAATGCCATTGTGTAGTGGATACCATGCCCATTTCTCCATCAAGGGTATTCACCATTATGAACATTTACTTATTGATTACAAAGTTTCATGTATGAATTCCACATTCCTTTATCGTGGAATAAATGATTATGTTTTATGAATACATGTTTTATGATCCATGTGGCACACTTATGCATGAAATGAAATGTTTAAGAAGGGTGTGCCCTTATAGCACTCCAATGCATTGAGTAAAGTATAGTATCATGATACGTCATGTGCAATGAGTGTTGACTCATGCTAATTCAAGTGCAACATGGGTTTACTCGTGCTTTATGTGCAATGAGGATTTACTCATGCTCCATGTGCAATGAGCTATGGCTCATGCTAATTCCATGTTAAGTGTTGTTGCCACATTTCCATGTTATGATTATCATGCTTTATCATGACTTTATGCTCATGTATCTTTTATGCTCTATTGATATGCCTATTGTATAACATGTGTGGTACTCCTCATGTTATTCCATGTTTACTCTCTTACTAGGCTTTATAGCTCACCCTTTTCTTATACATGTCCTCAGGTTATCTCATGCAATGCTAAGTATGAGGGGATGTAGTGGTCATGTAAACGAAGTTTTCAATAAAGATGTTGTAATTCATGTTTCAAGTTTTTATGTAATTATCCTAAGCCCCAAATACATTAAACCTCTCGATCTTCTTTTTTGTATCAAGTGATGTTTTATGTAATAAATCATGTGTAAGTTTGTAATAAAAGCAGGGTTGTCATATTATTTCTTATTGATATGACTATTAATAATTTGAGATATTACTGAAAGTTTAATTGAAAGATAAATAATAATTTTCATAACTAACGATTATGGATTATGATATGATATTGTTATATCCTTGTTGCAATGCTTATATTGAGTGGGATTTTACAAGTCTGATTCTATAATGCTTATATGAAGTGGACTCTAGCAAGTCCCATGTTTTAATTCTTATATTGAGAGGACTCTATCTAGTCCCATGTTTTAATGCTTATATTGAGTGGGATATGCCTAGACACATGTTGTATATCTTATATTGAGTGTACTTTGTATAGTCTCATGTTGTAATGCTTATATTAAGAAATATCTACCGAGTCTCCTGCTCAAATCCTTATATAGTGGGATTGGACCATATTTTTGTGATTTTTCCACTAATATATGGTTTTTTGTTCAAAGTTTTGTGCTATATGCTCGTAGATATTCTATCATGGTGATTAAGTAGGTTGATTGTTATATTGTATTAATTGATTAATTAATACAACAACCTATTACTTTATTCCATACATTTATTATAATACTGGTTTTATTTAGAAACGGTGGTCTATACCTACTATGTTTTACACACACCCTATTCAGGGCACCGTTTGGTACCTGATAATATTACATAGATGCGTATTTGGATAAGGTAAATGGACCTTGTTTCTGATTTTATTACTTAATGATGGGGTGAAGTTCTTAGACGGGTCTGAATTGGGGTTTGGACTGAGGTATTTTTGGATTATTTAGTGTCAAATATTTTCTTTTATTTATATTGTTTTTAGTTTGAAATTTATATATATCTTACCTTGTCACTATATGATTCTTAATTATTGTATTATTAGTTTCTTCTTTATTTTTCAGTTGTATAATATATTGTTTATTCTATTTTTCTATTACTCTGATGTTTATTATTACCTTTTTATTTTCATTGTTTTTTAATTTATAACATGTGGTATAGTCCACCCAATATACACATCACACCCACACTACAAGTTAAAATCCTATGGTGTATGGGGAGGCACTCTTGAGGTCCATCAACCAACCCAATTTGACTACGTGAGAGAGTTTCAGATCCGGGGATAATATAAAGCGCTATTAGAGGAAGGTTTTTATTTTCTATTTCTTTACACTTTGGTAAAGTTATAAAGGAGGATAGGATCTATTATGACTTAGTAAGGAGCTTAAGCATGGGAGTAGATAACCCATGTATGAGGAAAATCCAAGTTCCTAATAATATTATTTTTGTTTATGCTATTTCTTATTACAATTTTTTTTATTTCACCGTGGTTGATTCAAATGTTGTTTGATAATTATTTTTTCAAGATTTTATTATTTCTTGAGATTTATACACATATCCTGATATTGCATGATATGGGTATACATTCATCATGATAGGAACATAGGGATATATATTTACATGCATTTTTCGTGATAGGGATATATTTATTTCTTGTGTTATATATTTTATTATTTAACTGTGGTATGAGATATAAGATATATTTGATAAATCGAATGAAATTAATTTTTATGTCTTTATAAAACAGTTTTAAGACATATAAGAGAGATTATGAGTAGTGGTTCTCTATTTTTTCGTCTTTTGAGGTTGACCTTGTTGTTATATCCAGTGTTCTAAGGAATGTGTTTGTCTTGTAGAGAAAATACCTCCTTCTCATCTTTGAGATGATCTTTAGGAGATTGGAAATATGAATGATCCTAATATAGCTAGTTCAGAGATTCCCATATATATTGGGGATCATATGGATGTTCAGCTTCATGACAACTTCGTTAGGGTCATGTGATCCATGGAAAGGGAGATAGTTCACATCTTTCCTCCAATTTCTGAGATGATGAGATAATTTCATCTATAGAATCTACCTACATTCACTAGGGAGGGAGGTCCCATGGAATCCAAGTTCTGAATTGAGTAATTCCATACAATCTTCACGAATATAGAGACACATAAAAATAGGAGAGTGAATCTTACAGTGTATATGCTATGTGGACCTTCCATGAATTGGTGGGATGTTCTTGAGTAGGAATGAAAGATGGAGGATTTATCTTGGAAGGATTTTGAGATGAAGCTATTGAGTGACTTCTATCCATATATGTTGAGGGATGATAAGGGTTTTGAGTTCATGAAAAATGACATAGGAGAGCATGTCAGTGACAGACTATGTTGAATGTTTTACCAACCTACAACTCTTTGTGAAATATTTAGTTGCTGATGAGATCTCCAAGGCATGACATTTTCTGGATAGTCATTTATATGAGATTAGGTCATAGGTGAACATTTTTTGTGTGATTAGCTTTTCAGATGTGATGAATTGGATACTTATAAAGAAAGGAAATCTGAGGTTTTCCTATAGTAGAGACTAGGCTATTTTTGTAGGGAAAACCAAGACCACTTCTTCTGGTGACAAGAAGTTCCACTATAAAAGTTTATTCCAATGAAACAATGGGTAGATCGTCTAGTTAATTGGGAATGAATATAAATAATGTGTACTATTAAAGTGATATCAGTGTGTAAAGTTGGTCCACAAGTGGCATCAGGGTATTTACACAACATTAGAGTGTCATGCTTATGACACGATGGTCCATCTTCAGAAGTTTTTTCAGAAAATCTCACAAAATATCAATGGAAGGGGATCTAGATAGGTACCAGAGTCTGTAAAGGACTCGGCTTCTCTTCAAAAAATAGGTAGCTAGAATTCCACAAGACATTCAGGTTGAGGTAGGGTTTGTGGTACCACATTGCAGGAATGATAGTATTAGGTAGACATAATAGCTTATGGGATTCGAGATGAAGCTCAGGGGAGAGTGACTGGTCAACTAAATGTTATAAAGACTACTCTGGATATTATGGATTCAGGACCTTCACCATTGATGATCTAGGCAGTCTCTATCTGCGCAAGATATTTTGGTTATATAGAGTTCTAAGGAGTGTCATTTCAGATAGAGATCCTCATTCGAAATCACAGTTTTGAAAGGGTCTTCAAAAGGTTCTGGTATTGTAGATACTTTTGAGCACAACCAATTGTCCTCAGGCTGGCAGTCAATCTGAGCAAACTATTCATGTTCTAAAACATATGTTATGAGCTTGTGTTTTGAATTTCAATGGTTCATAGGAGAAGCCTATGGAACTCATAGAGTTTATATATAACAAAAGATTCTATGAATTGAACCTTTAAATAATTTTTATGGTATTACATAATGTTCACCTCTTTTTTTCTTAGAGGCAGTTGAGTAAGTGCTTATTGAGAGTAGTCTCGTGCAGAAGACTTTTAATCATGTTTAGCTGATCAAGAGGCAGTTTTTTACCATCCAGAGTAAGAAAAAATCATATATTGGCCATTATAGATGACCTCTATAGTATTATGTTTTTCATTGTGTTTTCCTTTAAATTTTACCTAGGATAGGGAATTGTTGTATAAGAAAAGAGGGAAATACAACAAACGGGTTTATCGAACCATTTGAGATAGTGTATAGGGTATGTTTAGTGGTGTACCAATTATCCCTTCCATAGAACTATAGTGTCATGCATGATTTATTTCATGTATCGTAGCTTCATATATATTATCCTAGACCTTATCATGTGGTAGACATCGAGGACATTGATCTTTGTATTGATGCATCCTTTGAGGATCATCCAATATGGATTTTATACTATAGTGAGAAGTATATTTGGGGTAGTTTTATACCTCTGGTTTGAGTGCAGTGGCAGCATGGGCATGTTTATAAGGAGACATGGGAGAGGGAATCTAATATGAAATCATAGTGGCCATTCTTATTTTCAAATACCCCATAGTTATTCTTAGAGTATCTTGGGTATAAGTTGTTATATGGTGGGGAGTTTTTAGTTATCGGCTTTTTCTAGGTACATCCCTCTATGAGTTTTGCGATGAATATATTTGATTGGGTTTTCCTTTACCTTTAATCATGGCATCTGAGTCATGTTTGGAGATGGAGATCCTTTGTTGGGAAAAACGGCCTAAATTTTAGGAATTCATGCCTATTTTAATTAATGGAGTCAGGGTATAAACATATTAAATGGGCTTATTATGGTTTTCCTTAAGTTTGAAAGGCTTTATAGGTAATTTGGGCACTCACATAGAAGCTGGGCTGAAAATTGTTTATTGGACAATTGCACGCCATATACATGTCACATGACCTGTAACTACCACTATACACATTTCATGAACAGGTTTGTGACATGAAGTGGTTACACATCATGAACCTAATTCAAATCAAGTAATTATTGATCAGGATAAATATTAAATTGTGGTGATGTTTTTTTCAGTTTAACATAAAAATGAGGAAATACATGATGTAAAAGGATTACATGCCATGTATTCCTCAGACCCAATGGTTTTGAGCTTATTGTGCATATGATTATTTAATTATTTTCAGTTCATCCTATACTCTATCAATCCTAGGGAAAACTCTAGGTGATTTGAGAGTTTCCTATTATGTTTTGTACATCCCTATTACACATTTAATTCATAGTAATTTTTTCTACTTAGGTTTCCCTTATCTCTCTGTCAATCCTTAATCATTAGGGTGAAAATATTTTGACCATGGTTTGTTTTGGGTTCTGATATTGACCTGGGTTGATCTTGTTTCTTCTTTAAATCTTTTGTTACATCTTACTTGTCTGTGTTTTCTATTGGAAGTATTGTGTTTATCAAAAAATAAAGTTATGGGGTATAAACCTAACCCTAGGGTCTGTTTAATTGTGAAGTAAATGAAATATTGTGATTGATCCAATTTAAATTGTGCACTAATTAATTATTTGATTTGTGGTAAATCTTGGTTTGTAATATTTATTGGATTCCATTGGATTCCATGGTTGATGTTGTTTGGATTACTGCTACCAATTGGGTGATAAAACCTTTAAGTAATAAGAACTTGGATAATGGTTTAAAGTGTGATTATAATTACAAGATACATTAGGTAATTTCTTGATATATATTCCCTAGGTAATTGATTATTACTTATTTATATGATTGTTGATCATTTTAGATATAAATGAAAGTTTAATTAAAAAACAAATGGTAATTTGAAAATTAACCATTAAGGCATATTTTGTGGTATTATGATATCCTCATTGTAATGCTTATATTGAGCATGCTATGCCCAATCCCATGTTTTAATTATCATATTGAGTGGGATCTATATAGTCTCATTCTATAATGCTTAGATTGAGCATGATCTGCCCAGTCTCATGTTTTAATTCTTATATTGAGTAGTTTATGCCCATTCTCATGTTGTAATGATTATATTGAACGGGTTATGCCCAGTTCCAGGTTGTAAAGCTTATATTGAGTGAGATATTCCCAGTCCCATTATTATATTCTTATATAGTGGGCTCAGAAAATATTTGTGGGGTTTTTCCATGGATATAGGATTAATAGTGGACATGGATATGCTATATGATCATAGATATTCCATCATGGTGTCGAAGTAGGTTTATTGTTATACTTTATTAATTGATTAATTAATAAAAAAAATTATTTCTTTATTGCATACACTTATTGTTTGGCTGGTTTTGTTTAGACATAGTAGTATTGACCTACTGAGTTTTACTCACACCCTATTTGGACCTCTGTTCGGTACCTGAGTAGATTACATGGATGTAGTTTTGGATAAAGTTAAAGGAACCATGTTTTTGATTTTTTTTGTTTACTGATGGGATGTAGTTTGGAAATTTTTCTGATGGAGGGTTTGGGCCTGGGTCTTTGGGATTATTTAGTGCCAAATATTTTCTTTTATTTTTATTGTTTTTATTTTGAAATTTAGATACATATCAACTTATAATTACATGATTATTCATTATTGGTTTATTGGTTTCTCCTTTACCTTCTAGTTGCATGATATATTGTTTTTTATATTTTTACATTACTATGATGTTTATTATGACTATTTTATTTCCACTATGTTGTACCTTATACATGGGGGTATAGTCTCCCCACTATATACAAGACACTCATGTTGTTAGTCGGCATCCTCTGGAATATAGGTAGGTGCACTTGAGGTCCAATAACCAACCTGATTTGGCCATGTGAGAGAGTGTCAGATTGAGGGACATTATTGGTGAGGTGGTGGTAACAAAAAAATAGGGTGGTAGTAGGAACATCCATGGGTGAAAGGTAGGATATTAGTAGTGGTAGAAAATTTCCTGATGGTAGCACTGGCTTTTGATGGTAGTGGGAAATGATAGCACTACAATGGTGGCAGGGATGGTAGTAGAGCTTCCAAATAAAAAAAACATAAATTATTAATAATTAACATTACTGAATAAATTTTAAAAAATAAAAAAATAATAATAAAAAATTAAAACCAATTCAATTAATTATTTGATACTCAAATTACTAATAGAATTAGAAAATGTTAAAAAATAAAAAATTTAAAATAAAATAGAATTTCATAAATTAATAATTAAAACCAAATTAATTACTAAAATTGAAAATTGGAAATATCTATAGATAATTAATTATTTAAATTTTAAAAAGTTAAACATAAATAAGATAAATTTATTATTTTAACAAAAAAACTACTAAACATTAATTATTTTTCATTTAAGAAACATTTAATTAACTAAATGATCAAAAATGTTAAATAAATTATGTGAAAAAAATTCTTTTTAAATGACACATTAAATTATCCCACACTTAATCATTACTTTTCTTCAATCATTTACTAATTAATTTTAGTGAAGATTTAGAAATCCCATAATCAAAAAAGTGTAATGACAAAAACAATTAATTAAGGAAAAATGATTTTTCCCCATGGATCGTTTTTAGTAGAATGTATGAATGCCCTCTCAAAAAAAGTTGTTTGAGTGAAATAATTAATTACTATTTTACAAAAATTATTGTTTTTTAAATTTTTTGAATTGAATAAAACAAACATCAATATGCATTTAACTGAGACTTCCAAACTTCTATTTACCTCTAGGTGAGCTGACACACATAATTTATCATAAAAATAATTTGACACAACTAAATGGATGAGTATGTTCAGTAATTAAATGGAGGCATAAATAAATAATCCAGTAGTTTTAGATTAAATAAGAAAAGAATTAGAGAATGAAGGAAAGAACCTCAACTTGGATTATTTTTTTTATTTCATATCACATGTAAATGTATATCTTATGTATTTGATTCAATCAAAAGGTTTCAATTAAGTGATAGTTGTATAACATTAAATTAAAATATGACCATGAAAAAATGATTTCAAGAGGGTATTAAATTATTTACTCAATTAAATTTATGGGTTAATAAAATATAACCTCTTCAAAGTAGCATTGCAACTTTCAAAACTAAGAAAACATTTGACCAGCTGAAATTAAATATAAAAAACATTAAAAACAACGATTTTTCAATAATTTTAAAAAAATTTATGGGATTATTAATTGGTTAAAAATTACAATATATTTTAGCTCATTTAATAATTCTTTATCCCCCACACGTAAAACTCAAATTTTTCCTCAAAGTTGAATTAAAAAGGTAAAGGAAAATGGCCAAAATTTTAATGTTCAAAGAGATTTGAAATTCAATAGCTCAAATTTTTATTGAAGGGTCACAAGAAAATTCAAAGCCATGTTTTCCACAAGATTTTATTTAGAAATATATAAAAAATTTACATGCATTTTCTTTAATACAATAACATGATATTTTTTCAATAAAGTGAAAACAACAGTATCTTAATCATTGAGTACAAAGTGAAGAGTGTGTTGCCAAGTTTGAAAATTTGTTTCAGTTGGATTTTCAAGACTCTATAAAATAAAATTCTAATAACTAAACTAAGATAATAATATTCACTAAAACACAAAAAACTATGGCTATAACTCCCCCGCACTTAATTTTACACTATGAATATATTAGAAATCATTATAGCTCAATTTTTAGTTAAAAAACATGAAGTTTCACAACAGAAAATAAATAAGAGAAAAAAAGGAAGAAAAAAATAAAATAATCACACCCCCAGTTAAAGAATATTTTTCTTTTATTTTATCAAAAATTATATCTTCCCCCTTATGATTTATATAAATACCCTAGTTTATTCTACTTGAATTCCTAAAAAATGAAAAATATGAGCTTAATAATTCAATAGATTAAGCTCATTTGTAATGAAAAACTAGAGGTTGAGTCTAGGGAATTTTTATCCAGTGAGTCCCCCGCATGAATATTATACATGAATTAACTAAAAAGGGAACTCTAGTCTTCTTTTGACATCATAAACCATCTAAAAATAAAAAATTAACCATGAAGATCAAAAATCTAAATCTAGTAGAAATATAAATCAATAGATAGACCACAACATCATTTTATTCTTAATAAAACAAATTTTAGTAGATATAAAGACTATGGTTTAACTCCCATGAAGTAATAAATTTAAAATATTCAGTTAGAATTTTGTGAAAAATAATTTTTCATGTATAAATATGGAATCAAATCCATTTGAATTCCCTTAAAAATATTTTTTGATTATATGACCATTTAACAGCATTGGTCAATTTTCTTCTCCAACAATTTCATCAACTCCATTTTTAATCACTATAAGAATATTTAAAGATCCAAACCACTTAGATTTAAATTTACCTGGAAAGAAATTATGTCTTCAGTTAAAAAGAAGAACCTTTTATCTAGATGGAAATTATCTATTTTGAATATAAAAATCATGAAAAACCTTGTCCCTCTCTTTATAAATCCTAGAATTATCATATGAACCTCCCCTAATCCCATCTAGATCACTTATTTCTAGCATCCTTCTATCTCAATTAGTCTTAAAATCAAAGTTTAAATCCTTAAAAACCCAATATTACATGTTTTGAAGCTCCAAAGGTAAATGAAAAGACTTTCCAAACAACATCATATATAGAGACAAACCTGGTGGGGTTTTGAAAGTAGTTATGTAGAACTATAATGTATCATCTAATTTCAAGGATCAATCTTTCCTAGAATTAGAGAAATTTTTCTCTAATATCTTTATATATGTCTTGTAAAATTTATCAAGTGAGAAATACTCTCAAATAGAAATGAAGTGTGATGACTTTGTAAGTTGATGAACCGCAAAGTCCTATGACAAAATCCATAAGATGTTCTCCCATTTACATATGATCATGAGTAATGGTTTCAACATCACCTTATAATTTTTTTATTTTTCCTTAAATTACTGAAATAATAAGCATTTTGATGTACACTCTACAATATCCCCCTTCATTTTGTCCCAATATATGTTCTCCTTGATATATGTAACACCCACAGGGTAATTTTCAGGCAAAATATTTACTATTTATTAATTTTTATATTTATTTCTTGTTTTTTGGATTAAATTAATTTAAATTTAGAAAAAAGTGGATACTTTTCATATCACACATTTAGTGCATTTTTTTTTTAATCATGTGACCCAACCATGTAAGGGGTTACTACACCTTCTAGAAACATTCACGTGGTTTTTACATAATTTTCCTAAATGTGTATCCAAATTGTGTGGCTCCTCCATAGGTTCAAAATTTTGACAAATGATTGGTGCATTATTTTACAAACTATGTTTCATACTCAGAATTTTAATTTATGAAATTCAATATTTAATCCTACTAAATGTAATCCCCTTTCAGCTAATTTTATTTTCTTACAAAAACGTTGTAGGCTTCCTCGTATTGAACACTTTCTCTCATCCCTTATCCATTAATTCCATGTGGTCCTTTCATCAATATTAATCAAGATTTATTCAAGGATATTAATAAAGTAATAAGGTATCTACTTTATATTTATTTATGAATAAAAATCAACTACCAATAGATTAAGCCCAAATTGGTAGGCATATCTATGTGTTTTCCTATATTTGGTAAACCATTTTTGCTTAATATTTTCAATTTTATTTTAAATATGAAATATATTGTGTTTCTATACCTATTATGATTGATAATAATAATAGATTTGATCTTGTTTTGTTTCTCAAAGCGTTTTGTGTAATGGTTTCTGAAATGTTTATAATTTTCATGGCTTTATAAAGTTCACTTTAAGTTTTTGATAAAATGACTCTATTAATTTCATTTATAATGATTAAATATATTTCATGGAATCGATATCCTTGAACTATTTTGAATTTTCAATTTGATTTTTCAAAAAATCTATAGGTTTTGAATGGTTCTATAATTATGTTAAATGAATTGATATTTTTAAATATGATTCACAAATGAATTTTTGTGATGTATAGAATATAGAGTAAGTTTAATTTTCAAATGAGATAAGGTGGATTAAAAGAAATAATTAGAGCTGCATGGGAAGCCTTAAGTGCTTTGGGGTAACCAAAACTGATAGCACACTAGTGCATGATAATTTATGGATAATGGATATGTCCTCGTGGTGTCTCTATGTTTATATACCTTAGTTACTTATAGCCTTTTCCCCATGATATAGTGTCAATACATTAGAAATTCTTGATTACTTATGCATGTTCGTTTATCACCCATTAAATTATTTTTTGAATTAAATCATATAATATTATTTTTTATTTAAAATTAAAATCTTACTTTTAAACAATATAGTTCAAACTAGTAGGATATGGTTATTTTACTATACATTACACATGGAGTAATTTGTGGGATCCTGCAAGGGTTGTCATTCTCACACCCTAAATATACCCTTTAGGTGTATATAATCCTTATTTTTAGTAATATAGGAAATGGAAATTTTTTTCTTGGAGGTGGTGTTAATTTTTGCTAGTATGGTTTGCCTTTGATGTGGTGACATAGTGGGATATGAAACTCATGTCACACAAAGATGGGAAAAATATATATAGTTCATTTTTTATTGTTGGCTTGTGTGGTAGAATAATCTTATATGTATCACCACATCAGCTTCCCATTCCATTTTTATTTTTATTTCGCTTTTTTTAATGTGTAAATATGATAGGTTTTGAGATTATTTATAAGTTATGGATGTTGTTTTAGTTATATTTAATGTATTTATTTGTTACAATATTTAATTTATAACTTTTTATTTGTTCATGTAATTCATTCATAGTTCTTATTATTTGGATTCATGACTAGAAAATATATGGTGAGCCTATATTAGGTTCTTAGGATGAACCGTTTTATTTCTATTTAATTTTTTTTTGGAAAACCATTCCCAATGGTGTATTCACGGGGAATAAGAACTATTTTTTAGCCCGTGGAGATAGAGAACACAATTTGGGCCTTTTAATTGACCATCTCAGGTGTTGGGATGTGGTAACTTGGTTTGGTTTATGAAAAAAATGTTTTAAGAGACCTGTTTTAATTTTATGTCATCTGGGAAGTCAAGGTTGATAGGAAATAGGATCTTCAAAACATAAGGGGTAGGTTTTAATTAGATGTATGGAAAAAACTCATCATAACTAGATTAAATTTTCCCTGGGATGCTAATAAATTAGTGTTTTGGATGTAATTTTATTTAATTATGGGGTTTGAGGACTTTTGATTCAAGGAATGGAGAATTAGATGTCATTTTTAGGGTTCCTAGTTAAGGTGCACATGATGCAGACCAATCAGTAATTATACAACCCAAACTAGAGGGATTCAAAAGTGACTTGAATGATTAGGAATTTTTTTAGTAAACTATGTAATTAAATCCCAACAATCTGGTGAGACCTACATGGTTAGCGAATAGTTTGGTAAATTGTATGGAAAAACCATGAATAGTGAGAGGTAATTTTATTATATTCCTCCTTTTAAATGATTTATTTAGTTTATTTAATTGTTCATTATATGTTTATGATTTCCATTTATGTTATTCAATTGGTTTTAATATGTTTTTAATGTGTTCAATCATTTGTTTCCTTCTTTATTGTAACTCTATTCCTATCAAAGAGATTCTATGAACCCTCTAGAGGGTTATATATATAAATATGGAATGATAATACTCTAGTCGACCATAATTTTATTGAGACTATGGTGTGAACCATTAGATCTATATAATAATTGGTGGTTATTTTCCTAGATCAATATAAAGAACTAGGTCTGTGTTTGAATAAATATAAGGTCTAAGATCTCGAATTAACTTACCATAAGCCTCCCATTTTTCGGGGCAGCAATGATCTCAAGAGGTGAAGGAGTTATTGATGAAGATCAAAATAATATTTTCATTTATCAAGATCCATAACTCTTTAAAAGATAAATATATCACATTCATGCTTGAGGTCCCCAATCAGAAATATAGGGATTCTATTTTTTTGGCTAGGTTTTATGAGAGACTAGAATGGAAATAATTAAATGACATTTCACTCGGTAGTTCTATTCTGATACAATGGAACTATTTAAGCCTCATGAATTTTTTTATTTCTAAAAAAGAAACTGAACAGAAATGGAATATAATGAACAATTTTTTGAGCTCATTCATTTCCCACTAGATGTGGTCTCAAATGTTATGTTGAAAACATAGTGGTTTAAAATGTGTATATAACCACACATTTGTTCTCAATCCTTTTTATTGAAACATAAAACCTATGTTAAAGTGGTGGATCAATCTATGATGGTGGAGATAGATCAGGTCAAGATTTAGGTAGTGATTGATTCTAATTATATTCCAATTTAAATTAAAGGATGATTTCTCAAAATGTAAAGGAAGTGGGATGTTCTTAAAAGTTGAAGTGGTAGTGTCTCTGGATGCATGACCCAGTCTGTGCCACCAGTAATCATTTAAATCGAACCTCTAAAGTTCTATAAATATCATAAATAAATATATGTAAAACACTCAGGTCATTATGTTCTTATATTATTCTATTATTTTGGGTGGATGTGTAATATTTTAAGGTTTTTTAGGGTGAAGTTCTATATAAAAGTGGTGTAGGATTATTAGTCCTAAAGAGATCTACAGTTCAGTTTGATGCCATTAAGGACGAATGACCTCATCATCAAGGGTGTGGGTGAAATGGAAATTTATCTTATGAGTAGATCAATCTAATTATGAAACTAAAAACCAATTCTAGGCCTAAGTATCACTCAAATACAAGGTAATTACATGTTATAAAACAAATACTTAGGGAATCTGATGCATTTTCAACAACTATGTGAGGTTCCATTCTTGTTGTATAATCTATGGTTACTATTTTATTTGATATAGGTTCCTCTCATTAATTTATATATTAAAATATCATATATATATTAAAACATTCATATGAACTTGTTTCTTATATTATATAGATGATTATATAGCTTTAGAAGAAGCGATAGGGAGGATTCTGGTGTCCATCATATATTATCTCTATATCTGAAATGAATATTTTATAGGACTTTCCCATTATCAATATGGGTTTCTTTGGTATTATTATATATATGGTTTGGATAAAAACATTTAAGGTTAGAATTTATTGTTATCATTGGAAGATAACCTACACTACTTCTGATAGAATCTCTGATCAATTTTAAGGATAATAAAAGTTGAGGTCTAGTTGGGTTGGACCTCCTCTTACCAAGTTTAGAAGGTTAATATTCTAGGTGTCATCTATTTTGATGGAGGATAATAAAGGTAGTTATGGGTGTGAGATTCCTCATATGGTGAGTACATTTACCAATGTATTTACGGATAGATTTTTCAGGTTACTGTCTAATTGAGAAGGTGAGTTCTCCATTGATCCAATGTTTGGAATACAACTGTTTTCATTTCCCTCATATTTAATGGATCCATTTTAAATTAAGGAATTTAAAATTCAGTTAGATGATTGGGAATTCATGGGATTTATTCATTCTAATGTATCTTCATGGGCCTCTCATGTATTATTATATAATAATTCATATGAAACACTTCACATATGCATTAATTATAGAAAGATGAATGGTTTCCCCTTAAATAAATAATACACCTTAACCTACATCAATCACATATTTGACCAATTAAAAAAGGATAGGAAGTTATTGAAAATTAATCTCCGATCAGGGTACCATCAGCTCAGGGTAAAGGAATCTTATATTCCCAATAATTATTTTCAAAGTTGGTATTGAAATTCTAAGTGTTTTTTATCTGAACTAATTCTCATGCTATATTTATGGACCTCGTGAAAAAAATATTATACCAATACCAAGACTCTTTTGTTGTGGTGTTTTTGGATAATCGATTAGTTTATTCTAAAACTAAAAAAGAATATGGATATTATTTTAGATTCATTTTGGGAACTCTTTGTGATCATTGAATATATAAAAAGTTATTAAAGTGCAAGTTCTTGATATGAGAAGTTGGGTACATAGGGTATGTTCTTTCAGGATAATCTATTTTGGTTGATTTTAAAAATGTCAATATTTTCATGTCTTGGTAAGCACTAAATAATGTCTTTGAGATATGCATCATCTTGGGTCTATGATTTTATTACTGGTGATTCATCATGGTATTCCCCAATATTTCATTATCTTTGATTATTCTCACTCAAAAGGGATGAAATTTATATACATCCCCAAATATCAAGACTCTTTTAATGAATTAAAATAATATCTGACATCAACCCTAATTTTGATTCTACTTAAACCCAATAAGGGATATATTGTTTATTTTGGGGAATCAAGCATGGGATTGGGTTTCATTCCTGTGTAAGAAACATATATGGTGTTGTATGGTTCTTTTCAATGTCACCCACAGTAAAAGGATTACCCATCCCATGATCTTGATCTAATGGTGATGATTCATTCTATCAAGTGTTTTTGATACTACCTCTATGGGGAGAAATTAATAATGTATGTTGACTATAAAAACTTGAACTACATTTTATCTCAAAAATACTTGAACCTAAAGAAATGGAAATGGGTAAATTATCTCCAAAAAAATTATTTTAACCATTCTTATACACCATGAAATTTAAATATCATTTTTTATTCCCTTAGTGAAAATTTATCATCAATAAAATTGAATGAATATAGAGATGAGTAGAAACAAATGAGCCTCTATTATAACTTGGAGGTTGTATGTTGTATTTATTGAATATACCTAAATATTAATCATTTATGGCTAATAATGATTATGATATATTTTTTATAAAAATAAAATCAACTAAAAGAATCCAATAATTTATTTTTGATGAAGTTTACATGTTTCTAAAACAATTAAATGGGGTTTATTTATTGAAGACACCATGATATAATATATATCAATGACATGGAATATTAAGAATTTATTTTATCTTAGCATATGTGTGATATGGTTTGAAGATTTTTGGAGTAGATTTGAGATATATTGAACTAATTTCTTTATAATTATAGATTAGTAAGAACATTTCATACCGAGATCTCATGCGTCACACCGTGAATGGAGATAAAATCAGGAAAATGGAAAAGTAACTTTACTCACTCATAAGGGAAAATAAAACTCTATGTGAGGATCATCTGGAGGAAGTGTAAGGTTTGTTACTTTTTATATATTTTAATAACTCATTTCATGTTGTGATAATTAAGTAGCATTGTGAAGAAGAATTTATTGAATCTATCCATGGTGTGGAAGAAGTTAAATTTCAAAAAAGGGATATATCAAAGAAATATAGTTAAAGTTCATGTCGTGTTGATGGGTCATAGAAAAGAATTAGTATCCATAATATTAAATGGTTTTATTATTGTACAAAAATAATCAAGGTTGCACCTAGAATCATTTACCCACACCATGAATCATTTAGAATCTGAATAAAATTGAGGAAGAAACCAAATAGTCTTGATTTAAAGTAATATGTCACACTTTGATATTTGTATTCTAGAGAATTTGAAAAAAAAACTTGATGGTTTGGAAAAATGAAGGATTTTTTATAGTTTTTATAACATCTATTAACTTTTCATTCGAATTCAAATGGTAGAAATCTATTGTAAGAAAATCTAAAGGATAGGTTTGAATGATATTATATTGGAAGTTAAAAGATATCTGTTTGTTTAAAATTGAATTTCATGTTCTCTGGATATAGAAGATGAATTATTGTATAGATTCTTAAGAGTATAGAAGATAGATAAAAGAGAATAAGGGAACTATGCATTCTGATAGGATATAAGGAAGATATATGTAAGGTTCAACAATATATGATTCATTTTATATCTAATTTGAGAGGATTAGGTTGTTTCTAGATAGGATGGAATTGAAGATCTATTTGAGGAGAAAATTTCTTTCACTAAAGAAAGAAGAATATAGAATATCCAATATGAAAGAGAGGATTAACCTAAGTGATGTTCATTCTTATTATGTTTATGTTTAAAAAGAAAACAAAGTAGTTGAGGAACAATATGGGTATATCTGGAATGTTTAGTCAAAGAGGATAAAATTATTTTAAGATTTTTACTATGATGGAATTATTCAATCAAGACAGAGTTTATTTATTTTATAAAGGGTATTTGAAGATTAAAAGTTCAACTCTTCTAATAAAGAGTTATTTATATCTGGTAGTGGATTTATGAGTAGCAAACTTGGAATACATTGAACCATATCATTAAGAAGTATGATGAAAAATAAAAAACATGATCAAGGAGTGGCCTTAATTTAAAAAAACATAGAATATACCTATAAGTATATAAACTAATATCTTTTTTAGAATGGTTACAAGGAAGATAAGGGAAAGGACCTTGTGAGGTAATGTGTAAATCCCTAAACCATTCAATAGGTAGTGAGCCTCAGTGAGTAACAACCATACCTTAGCTGTTATAGGTAGTAAACCATGGAGATGAGTGACTTTAACTAAAAATGATATCCATAAAACAGTAATTTATTGTGGATTTTGGTACAATAGTTAAATTTTGACTCTATACTCCTTGGATGTAGCCCAGTGTCGGTGAACTAAGTAAAATATATGTGCATATACATGATTTAAAATCATCAATTATTCATGATATATAATATATATTAATTTTAAAAATAACACATAATAAAAGTTTAAATGGTGTTTCTTATAAAAATTTAATAAAATTGAAGTAAAATATAATAGGTCAATATATTTAATAATAGAGGTAAACAAGATTAAATCTTCTTACACCCTAATTAACCACCTAGGGTGACTTGGCTTACTATAGCATGTGTCATAGCTAATAAGTTCTATTGTGTTTTCAACCTAAAATAATTAGCTTGTAAATATTTGAATATAAGATGATGATTCATGGTAAGAATCAACCAACTAGGGTTATTGATATAGAAGAAAAACTTGATTGATCTCTTAAAGAATTAGATATTCAATATAAGAAGAATCAGAATGTTAACAGACTATTAAAAAAGTATTGTTAGTATATTTATAAATTTGGGGTTGAACTTACCCATATTGATCAAGTAATTAATAAAGAATCAAAATTAAGTTCTGATTTCAATAAAAAAGAAGAATAACAATCCATTGAGATCAAAAGTCTAAGTTATTCTATTGAATAATGAAATGAGATAATTGTGTCTATTGGGGGGGAAGTTTCTATTTATAAATGGAGCACATCCAAGTACCCCTTATATTATTATATTTTTAATGTAAAAGTTTTATTGGATTTATAAAAGAAGATGAGTCATATTGGTATTGTTAGTGTAATAATAAAGGAGACTTTCCCTATGTTTAAATGATGGGAAATGAGGAAGATAATAAGAAAAATAATAATGATTAGAGAAACTATTAATGGAATGTGATGATATTATAACAAGGATATCTAAGGATCTCATTAAGAAATAGGTTTAAGGAATATGTCTCCTGGATCAATCAATGGCTGAGAATAATGGAGATGTGGATAAATTATCATTCAATATTCTTGAAGAAAAATTTAAAATAGTTGAAGGAGAAAAAAATTCATACATAATAGTTAATATTTTTTAGTTAGATGTAAAGGGAAAAGAGATTAATGTAATGCCCCGACCCCAGTAGCCCAGAGCCAGTGCATTATTTTAAAACATTGGCATGATTACAAGGAATCAAGTCCTAAAGGACCGATCAGTTTCGCAGTCTTGGAAAATAGATTACAAACATGACTGTTACATTACAGTTTATAACATAAAACACAACATAAATAATCTTTTGTGAATTCCATTATTCCCTTAGCATAACCCTACATAACAATAATAATACACTTCTTTGAATCCTAGGAAAATAAAACATAATAAAGGGGTGAGCTCAGATGCTCATTAAGGGTAAATAATTTAGCGGAAGCTATAAAAATTTAAGGAAATATGTGTAATAAAAACAACAACCTTTTTAAACATAATCTTGGACATAATATAGAAAAAACTAAATCATAAATTACAATATAAACATGCACATTGATATTCTACCAGTCGAATAATTACATGTAATAACTAATTTCATAATGAGGGAATCCATAATGTCGGACATCATAACCACATAGTCAAGGCCTCGTACCAAGACTATAAATAAAATTTTGTCAAGGCCTTGTGCCAAGGCCCTAGTTTATATCATGAGACCTACCGATGTATCGAGGAGCTATAGTGGTCTCCACCCTTCACTTACTAAGTGCAATTAATTTCTCATATGAAAATATTGATACATAACATAAACATTCATATTAAAACTAGCATACAAAATGTCATTATTTAAACCATAAACCATGAATGGTATAAAAATAGCACATCCATAGTCAAAAATATCATAATTCAATAAATAAAATATGGAATATTTTATTATAATAAATCAACCTCAATCAATAATAATGTTCAGTAAAGGACGTTGACATAGTTGAAAATGATTAGTAAAACTCTTTGAGAGAAATATCCCTTTTTTGTGAAATCATTTAAAAGTCACACATTTATAAAGGACGTCATTTAAAAGAGATTTTTGAATCAAGGTGTCCCATACTAGTTTGAAACTTTTTAAAGGAATTAACATTTTAAAACAATCATGTCCATATAAACGAATCCTTAAAATCATTTTTAAAACATGGACATTAATTAAAAATATTTAGAAAAATAAATCATTTAATCATTTAAAATGATGATATTGATAAAGATTACCTCACTAAAAACCTTAAAATATTCATTTTGAAATTTATTTTATGAAACATGGACATGGAGGATAAAAATTCCCCTGTAAGTACTTACCCATAAACAATCTCGGATAATAATGAGATTGAAGAATTAACCCTTGCCTTGTACTTTCATTTAGTCGAGGGTACGTTTAACCTAGTATATAATGGACATATTAAGTTATTAAATTATACCAGAACCATATTAATATTTATTATATCATAAATGATTCATTTATGACTTTATACTTCCCATTAATAATAATTTCCATGTTAAAGTAACATTTTGGGTAATAATCGCTTTCTTTATCATATGTATTTTAACCTGTTATTCTTGATCATATCACTTAGATCATGATTTAAATACTTCAATAATGTAAAAAATTATTTATGTATCATATATATTCAAAATATAATTATTTATAATATATATATATATATATTGAAATGGAAACACCATTCATAGAGACGGTAGTCCGTACGTATGCATGGACGTTGTTTCCGTTTTCTTATCATTTTGAATTGAAGTAAGTGATTGAGATATATGTAAATATATATATATATATATATATTAGTATTATTATTTCATATATTGCATACATATTAATAATATATATTTTTATAATCATTATATAATGGTGAATGTGGAAATGAATCTCATCGCGTTGTGGAGACGGTAAGTCGTATGTAAGCACGAGCAACGATATCATTTCCTTAATGATAAAATGGTATATAATTGGATGATATATTAATTATACAAAAACATTAACATGTTATATTTATCATTTAAATCAATCATACTCATTATTATAACCACCCTAATAATGAAGTGTTGAATAACAAACTACACCACGATGTTGAGACGGTAAGTCGTACGTACGCACGTATGGTGACTTTGTCCTTCATAGGATGAATAGAATAATGAATATTGTTGTAACATATTTATAATAACATAAAATTATGTAGAAGGTATTGGATTTAGTATTTCGGTATGGAAGCAACAAATAATGAGGAAGTGGAAGAAGAAAAGAACTTTGAAAGAGGTCATGAAATAATTACCTCTTCTTCGAGTGCTTCCTTTTGATTTGATCAAAAGTGATCCTTAGGTTGACTTTATTATAAAAGTACATCCTATAGGTTAAAGTGAGGGTAGATGAGAGGATGTTTTATCAGGGGTTGGCTGACCCAAATGGTTTTTTAGGAGTGAAATTGAGATAAGGGGAAGTACCTTTTATAAGAGAGGTGAGGGGAACTTTAGGAAAAGCTTGAAATATTATTTTATTATAAAATAATTTTTGGTTTCTAATGGATCCTAATAGATTTATTTTGAGTCTAAGGTGGGGATGGGTCAAAAATATCTTAATAAATAGGTTTTAAACAAGTTTAGGTCACCATATTAACCTTATCGTTTATATTTAACTCTTAGTTAAATTGTTTAACTTTTACCATGTCCTGTTGTATTTTTATATTACATGGTTAATAAACTTACTATAAAATTCCAAAAGAACCATAAGTTATTAATTAATGAAATTTATATCATTATATAAGTCCTTTTTTAGAATATTATATTTTTAGGAATATTATATCATTTAATAATATAGTATTAGTTTTAAAAACTCAATTATGTCAAATTTGACACTATTTAGTATTTGGTTTTTTTGAAAGTCATAAAAAGTTTATTAAATCGAAAAAAAATACATTAAATCAAACCTAACATGTCATATTAACCAAGAAAATTAGTTTATGGCATCAAAAGTCTCAATTTACATTTATTTTGATATTTATAATATCAATTAGTTTAATCATTCATTGATAAAGTAATTACCGTATCATCATTGTGTCATAAATAAATTTAATCATTTAATATCTAAAAATTATAAATAAAATACCATGATATAGGAAATATTTTTAGATTTATAATTAATATTTATATTCTAAATTATCTTAGGTATAACCCTATATTAAAAATGTTTAAGTTATTAAAATTTAAATTTAACACTTTTAACTCTTCTTTAAATAAAATAAAAATAAATATCTGAATCTAATACAAGTGAATAAAAAAGATCATATTTTATTACTAAGGTTTCTTTTGGTCGAAAAAAACTTATCTAATAAAATTAGGACATGTTTTCAGGTAATTATAATATCATTTTTACCTTTAATTACCCTATTTACTTTTAACTGTTGTATATAAAATTCAAAAGTTATTATTCATAAAAAATTATTTTCATCTTATTGAACCAAATTTTACATACTGATGTCACTTGTTCCTCTCATATTTTTGAAATTCAATTCACATAAGTGGTAAAATTATGTTTTATGAAAATTTTCAAATGTGCCTAAAAGGTGGGTAAAAAACGTTAAATGTTCGATAAAATTGTATATATTTAATCTTATTATAAATTAACTCTAATGAATTAAAATGGAATAATATAGGTATTATGTATCTATTTGTATTTAAAAATAAATTTAAATAAATAATTATTAATATTTAAATAAAAGTCGGTTTAAAACAATAAAGTAGTGTTTTTTACTATTCATCAAAAATTTAATTTTTCAGAAAAATACCAAAACTTCCCCCTAAGATAATTTTTATTTTCAAAATTCAAAAATGAAGTCTATTTTACCAAATTAAAAATATATAATTATAATTAATTAATTTAAAATTAATTCTCGTTGTCAAAACCAAAAAGAGGGTTTTAAAAATTAAAAACTGTCAAAAGATTGACATGTTTTTATATCCAATTTAAATGTAAAATTACTTATAATGACCTAAATTGTATTAAATGATAAAATTATAATCTAATTATACTTCAAAACAATTTAAATTTATAATTTAACACTATAAATTATTTTTATTAAAAAAATTGTTTTCAATAAAAAATTTAGTATCTTTCACTATTCATCAAAATATGACAGTTATCCAAAAAACACCAATAATTTATACAAAATAAATTTTTGTGTCCCACTTCTAAAGAAGAAGTTTATTTTCTCAAATTTAATATATAAATGTGTCAAATATTGGATTTAAAAAGGGTTCTCCATTAATATGTCCTAATGTTTTTTTTTGAAAAATACTTCTTTTATTTGAAAATTTTAATTTTTTCTTAAATTATGTCTAATAAACACCTAATATAAATGTAAAAATTATATGGATTATTAAAAATGTATATAATACTATTGAGAACCACTTTTTGAATGGCTAGTTTGGTAAGTCGTGGTGTGCTCAAACTCGGTGTTGCGTGTAGCACAAGCTATTGAATTATTTTAAAGAAATAACGTACTATGAAATCTTGTTGTGTTACATTCTCATATCCTTCAATAAATTGAATCCTTACAATTTGAAATTATTTTTCAAAAATAAAAGGCTTAAAATAGAAAATACCTTTGTGGAAAACCCACATCGGAAATAGGGTTAATAAAATTTAGTCTTAATAAGAGGGAAAGGGAAATGAAAAAGTCACTACCAAATTAGGGGTTAGAATAGGAGAAAATTGGTGGAAATTATAGACAAATAATTGGAAGAAAATGTAAATACTTATAGGGAGTGATTTAGGTCATCAATCGTAAACAAGTAAACAACAAATGGAAAATTGAGGACCTCAAATCCATAAATCTATGATGATTTAAAATATCATCGGTTCAACAAAACATAAGGTATTAAGATAACACATTTTTGGTTTTGAGATCCTTTCCCTAATGTTTAAGAATTAATTTCTTCATATAATAAAAAAAAAAGAATACTTGACAAGTATAGTTCCATCCATTAACTAATTTCTACCACAAACTCATCTTTCCCCCAAAAAGATAATCGAACTCAAAAATATTCTATTAAACCTAATCATATAGGGTTTCAAAAAAAAAGAATTTATAATTCATATTTCATACCATTTTATAAAAAAATAAATCATACAAACTAGAACATCATGTAGGCCAGTGGTAGGTGATGTACCCTTGTTGCCCTTCGGTTGCGGGATCAAGTTTCGTGGCCTTGCTGGACACGATGGGTTGTCACCCGACCTCTGGGTTGTCCTTTTTATAAAAAATCCAAAAATAATCTTAACAAATGTGTTAACCTTAAACTATAGTATCCAATGTCTAACTTAATTCATTCCAACCTTTATACTTATCCAAAATACATGTGTCAAAACTCATAGTCCAAAAATTTATAAGGAAGGTCAACATAACATAATGAAGATCTCTTTTTTCAACATAATAACTTGTGGTTATATTCATCATGTATTCTATTAAAACATGGTAACACCCTTAATTACCATAAAACCATATTGATTACATTTATTCTCCCTTATTACTTATAGAATAATAGATATATTCCTTATATGAAAAAAAATTAATACTGTAATAATGATGGAATAAACAAACCATTAATCAGTTCCATGGTAGTCAAGAATATCCAATATAATTTATCCAAATCAATCATCTCTTATTCCAAAATCACTACCTCAGTATCATGACCATATTAAGGTTTACCTTTCCTTAAACCATGTATTTTCCAAAAAGTCTTACTTATTGTTTAGTCAGTTTTCATAGTACCATATAATCTCAAATCCTCAATGAAATAGTACTGCAGTACAATCCTTATATACTCTATAATTCTTATAACTTTAAAATCATTAATACAATAATCAAATGACATAATTCTTTAACAAAAACATAAGAACACTAATCATTCCTCTTCATATGTGGTATTATCATAACTTGATTATTATCCAATAGGAGAATTCGGGTTATACTCTAATGATTGGGGCAAGGATTTGTGTACTGTCCCAAATCCTTGTAGATGAAGCGTTGTATATTTGAAACCTTTTTCTTACCTTTTCAATCATATACTGGGTGTACTTTTTCTCCACACTTATAAAAAACTCCCATTCCCATCAAGAATTTTCCAAGGTGACTCTTTCCACAATTATCATATATGGGAAAATCCTGCTTTCTCCTCTTCCCTTTATCCATCTTTCTCTCTACCATCCTTTTCTTCACTTCCTTCTATTCAAAGCCATAAATCTCAGATAATTATTTACTTATCTTTTTAATACATGATAATATTTCTTTATATGGTGATAATACATGGGAGACTATTTCCTTTCTAAATGTTGGATTAATACCATGAAAGATATGATCATTCTTTCTCTTTGGATCATGTGTATTATTGGAGTTCTCATTCTTTCTACTAGGGGACATTTCTAAATAATGGAATACACTAGGTTAGTTTATGAATCACGATGAATAATTCCAAACATGTAAAATACCAAATGTAAATTGAAAATTTTATGTATATAATCTATAATCAGAAAAATGTTTTCTTTGAGGAAGTATTTACTCATAAATCCTTTATAATGGTTTGTAAAAAAATGTGAATTATCCTAAGAATCTCCCCTGGGAGTGTCATAACCAAGAGTGAAACAAGGCTCATTCTCATGTACCAGGATACCCCAGGTCAATATTGGAACTCCTTGTTGGATTTTTCATTCCTAGGTACATCCCTACCAGAGCCGCCACTACTTTCTCATATCTAAATAGGGATTTATTTCTTGTAAAATTCACAAAATCTCAACATTTCCAAAATTATAGGAAGTTGTTATATACTAATACTCAAATTTTATCTTAGGGTAATGTTCTCTAATCATATTTTTTATAAATCTAGTTTCCAAGGTTTGTACTAAAATTTCTCTGATACCAACTATAATGAACCAGCCCTAGAAGCCCAGAGCTGGTGCATTATTTTAATACATTGGCATGATTACAAGGAATCAAGTCCTTAAGGACCAATCAGTTTAGTAGTCTTAGAAAATATATTAAAAACATGAATGTTACATTACAATTTATAACATACAACAAAACATAAATAATCCTTTGAGAATGCCATTATTCCCTTAACATAACCATGCATAACAATAATAATATACTTCTTAGAATCCTGGGAAAATAAAACATAAGAAAGGGGTGAGCTCAGATGCTCAGTAAGGGTAAACAATTTAGCAGAAGCTGTAAACTTTTAAGGAAATATGTCTAATAAAAACAACATATTTATTAAACATAATATTGAACATAATATGGAAAAAATAAATCAAACATCACTATATAAACATTCACATGAAAATTATACTAGTCGAATAATCACATGTAATAACTAATTTAATAATGAGGTAATGCATAATGTTGGACATCATAACCACATTGTCAAGGCCTCATTCCAACACTAGAAATAAAATTTTTTCAAGGCCTTGTACCAAGACACTATTTTGTCTCATGATACCTACCGATCCATCGAGGAGATATAGCGGGCTCCACCCGTTACTTACTATGTCTAATGCATTCCTCATATTAAAATATTGAAACATAACATAAACATTTGTATTAAAACTAGCATACCAAATGTGAATACTCAAACCATACATCATGAATGGTATAAAAATAGAACATCCATAGTCAAACATATCATAATTCATTCAATACAAAATGGAAGATTTTATTATAATAAATCAACCTCACTGAAGAATAATATCCATTAAAGGATGTTGACATAGTCGAAAATGTTTAGTATAACTCTTTGAGAGAAATATCCCTTTTTTGTGAAATCATTTAAAAGTCGCACATTTATAAAGGAATTAATTTAAAAGATATTTTTGAATAAAATTTTCCCATGCCAATTTAAACATTTTAAAGGAATTAACATTTTAAAACAATCATGTCCATATAAATAAATCCTTAAAATCATTTTGAAACATGGTCGTTAATTAAAAAGATTTAGAAAAATAAATCATTTAAACATTTAAAATGATGATATTTCTAAATAATCCCTTCCAAAAACATTAAAATATTCATTTTGAAAACATTTTTATGAAACATGTACATGGATGATAAAAATTCCCCAGTAAATACTTACACATAAACAATCTCGAATAATAATGAGATTGAGGAATTAACCCTTACCTTGTACTTTACTTTAGTCGAGGGTACATTTAACCCTCTGTATAATGACCACAGTATGTTATTAAATTATACTAAAACTATATTTGTATTTATTATATCATACATGATTCATTTATGAATTTATACTCCTCATTAATAATAATTTCCATGTTAATGTAACATTTCGGGTAATAATGGCTTTCTTTATCATATGTGTTTTAACTTGTTATTCTTGATCTTATCACTTAGATCCTGATTTACATACTTCCATAATATAAAACATGATTTACATATCATGTATATTCAGAATATAAATAAGTTTAATAGATATATATATTAAATGGAAACACCATTAATGGAGATGGTAGTCCATACGTATGCAAGGACGTTGTTTCTGTTTTCTTATCGTATTGAATGAAAGTAAGTGATTGAAATATATGTAAATACATACACATATATATATATATCCATTAGAATTATTATTTCATATATTACATACATATTAATAATATATATTTTTATAATCATTGTTTAATGGTGAATGTGGAAATGAGTCTCATCGCGTCGTGGAGACGGTAAGCCATGCGTACGTACGAGAAAAGATATCATTTAATTAATGAGAAAATGGTATAGAATTGGATGGTATATTAATTATATATAAACATTAACATGTTATATTTATTATTTACATAAATTATACCCATTATTATACTCATCCAAATAAGTATGTGTTGAATAACAAACCACACCACGACGTGGAGATGGTAAGTCGTACGTATGCACGTATGGTGAATTTTTCATTCATAGGATGGATTGAATAATGAATATTATTGTACCATATTTATAATAAAATCAAATTATTTATAATTTAATGGATTTGTTATTTTTTTATGGAAACAAAAAAGAAAGAAGAAGTGTTATTAGAAAATAACTTTGAAAGAGGTGATGAAATAATTACCTCTTCTTCGGATGCTTCCTTTTGATTTGATCAAAATGGAAACTTAATTTAGCTTTATAATCAAATTAAGGAATATAGATTGAAGATAGGGTAGTTGGGAGGATATTTGATTAGGTTTTTTCCAAGTAAAATGGATTTGGAGGTGTGAAATTAAGAGAAGGGGAAGTGCCCATTTATAAGAGAGGTGAGGGGCACTTTATGAAAAGCTTGAAATATTATTTTATTATAATATCATCTTCGGTTTCTAATGGATTGAAAAGTATTAATTTAGAGGATAATGTTGGGATGGGGTGAAAACATCTCAACCAATAGGTTTTATACAAGTTTAGGTCACCATATTAACCTTATCTTTTATATTTAACTCTTAGTTAAATAGTTTAACTTTTACCATGTCTTCTTGTATGCTTATATTAAATTGTTAATAAACATACTATAAAATTCCAATATAACATAAAGTGGTTCATTAATTACATATATATCATTATATAAGTCCTTTTTCCAAATATTATATTTTTAGGAATATTTTATTATTTAATAATATAGTATTTGTTTTAAAAACTAATTTATGTCAATTTTGATACTATTTAGTATTTGGTTTTTTTCGAAGTCATAAAAAGTTTATTACATCGAAAAAATACATTAAATCATCCCTAACATGTCATATTCACCTATAAAATTCTTTTATGGAATCAAAAGTCTCAATTTAAATTTATTTTGATATTTATAAAATCAATTCTTATAATTTTTCATTGATAAAGTAATTACTCCATCATAATTGTGTCATAAATATATTTAATTATTTAATATCTACAAATTATAAACAAAATACCATGATATAGGAAATATTTTTATCTTTATAATTAATATTTATAGTAGAAATTATCTTATGTATAACCCTATATTAAAAATATTTTAGTTATTAAAATTTGAATTTAACACTTTTAACTCTTCGTTAAATCAAATAATAATAAATGTCCTAATCTAATTCAAGTGGATCTAAAAGGATAAAATTTTATTCCTAAGGTTGATTTTTGTCTAAAAACACTTGTCTTATTGAATTAGGACTTGTGTTTTGGCGATCTTTTTCTTCTTCCCTCATAGGTTCGGCTCTGGAGGTCTTTACGGTAAGGGGTTTCATTATTTTTTCTTTGCTTTTAGAAATTCGTATGGATTTGTGTGACGTCGCCGCCATTGGAGGATTCCTGCTTATCCTCTTTTCCCGTCCCCTAGCATCCGCGGCTGGTTAGGGGAGGGATAGAGGTGGGACTCCAGCTTTGGTTTCGGCGAAGGGTGAAGGCTTCATGGTGGATGGGTTCTTATTTCGGGCTTAGTTACAACTCCTTGGACTCTGTGTTTTTGTTTTTAGGTTCTTGGTGGTGTTTTTATTGTTTGTCTTGACAGTGGTGTGCGATGGTTTGTGATTTGCGATGAAGTGCTCATGCCTGGTTTTTTGTTTTGGTGTTATGTTTAAGATGACGTCAGTGGTTTCTGACGGTCTCTAGTCTTGGTGTGGTGGAAGGATGATGATGGAGACATTGTGTAGGATTGTGATGATAACAATGGTTCTCAAGTGATGACGATTGGCGATGGAAACAGAGGAAATCAATATGAAGATGTGGGTGATTCTCAGATATTGTTTTCATCAGGTTTTACGAATGTTTTTGAATTTTGAAATGTGTAATGGTTTTATTTTTCTTCTGTTCTTGCCTGTAATGGAATGTACTTTACTGCTCATACTTAAAGCGGATTTAGAAAATCAAATAAAAAATGAATTTTCAATCAGTACTTTTAACCATGGAAAATAAAATTCAAAAGTTACTATTCACCAAGTATTATTTTCATCTTACTAAACCACATTTTACTTACTAATGTCGACTATGACTTCTGTATTTTTGAAATTCAATTCACATAAGTAGTAAAATTACATTTTAGGAAAATTTGCAAATGTGCCTAGAAGGCAGGTAAAAGACGTTAAAATTTCAATAAAATTTTATATATCTAATATTATTATAAAATGACTCCAATGAATTAAATTGGACTAATATAGGTATTATGTATATATTTTTATTTAAAAATAAATCTAAATAAAAAATAATTATTATTTAAATAAAATTCAGTTTTAAGCAATAACACTGTGTTTTCACTATTCATCAAGAATTGAAAGTTTTCAAAAAAATGCCAAAACTTCACCCTAATCTAATTTTGAATTTATGAATTCAAAAATTAATTCTATTTTACCAAATTCAAAACCTATAATTAGAATTAATTAATTTTAATTTAATTCCTATTTTCAAAACCAAAAAACATGTTTTTAAAAAGTCAAAACTATCAAAAGATTAACATGTGTTTATGTCCAATTTAAATGTGAAATTACTTATAATGACCAAAACTGTATTAAATGATAAAAATATAATCTAAAAATACTTCAAAACCATTCAAATGTATTATTTAACACTATAAATTATTTTTATTAAAAGAGTTGTTTTCAATTTAAATTTAGTATCTTTTACTATTCATCAAAATATGAAAGTTATCTCAGAAACACCAAAAATTTATCTAAACTAAATTTTTATGTCCCGCTTCAAAAGAAGAATTTTATTTTTCAAAATTTAATATATGAAAGTTTCAAATATTAGATTTAAAAAGTTTTCTCCATTAATAGGCGGTAAAACTGAATTTTTTGAAAAATACATCTTTTATCTGAAAAATTGAATTTGTTCTTATATTATTTCTAAAAACACACAATATAAATGCCAAAATTATTTGGACTATTCCAAATGCAGTGAATTCTATTCATAAACACTTTTTTAAAGGCTAGTTTGGTAAGTCATGGTGCAATCGAACTCGGTATTGCATGTAGCACAAGTTATTGAATTACTTTAAAGATATAACGTAATATGAAATATTGGGGTGTTAGAATTAAAGTACTTGAATATTATTTAGTATCTTTATAAGAAGGAAATAAAGATCAAGTTAATCTGTTCAAAATAGAATATGAATATAAGAAAAAATCATTTATCGGTGCAATAGATTGGATCAATTTTATGATCTTCTGAATGAAAGTTAAGTTTAAAAACATCGAAGACTCAATGCTATCAAATAATAATACTCAGTGTAGATTTACCGGGTCATTAAGAATAATTAAAGAGTTATTTTAATTTCAAAGGTTGAAACAACCCAATTTTTAAAAATTCATATCTAGTACTTATATTACATTATTGATATAGAATACAAGAGTTTCTAAAGGATCCAATATCTTAGTAGTCTTATATGATTAGATACAAAAAATATTTTTCACATTACGCTTGAGAACATAAAATACTGCATAAAAATCTATGAGAAAAATTTTAACTCTTCAAGAATATCCTTGAAAATTAAACACAGTTCTCTTCTAAGTTTTTTGTAACTCCTTTTCTTTCTTTATTAATAAATTGTGCCTTAATCTTTGACTGAGGCACCACCTTTTAAAAAAACAAAATAAGGATATAATAAATCGTATAAAAGAAAGTAAATAAGTGACCAAAATAAATTCATAATCAAATAAAATAGATGTAATAATATATCCCTGATAATAAATAAAAACATGGATAATAATTAATAATCTCATACTTATGGAATGAAAAATCTCAAACATCATAAATATGTCGTCAAGGCCATGTTTCATGACATCATGAATAAATGGGTAAGGCATATGTCAATAACTTAACTATTTTTTCACATGAGACCTATTGATTCTCCAAGTGGCTATCTATACAAGGCCCCACCCATCACTAATTAAGTCAAATTAATTAATCATATTAGTTAACAAGACATTTCAAATCATTCCCTAAGGAAATTATTACTTAATAGTAGAAAAAAAGAAAAATGGATAATAATATTATGGAAATATTAACAAAAATCCCCATTAAATGTAATTATGTGGCTATCTAAGAGAATATCTTGAAAATAAACTTAGAAACTATGGGGTTTTCTCAATGTAATAGGAAGTAACCTTTTTAATGAGATAATGATAAGGTGGTAAAGAGGGTACTTTCAATGTATTAAGTTATAAATAGAATATAGTAATTGAGTTTTTTACTTTGAAATAGTATGAAACCAAATCCGTGGTATTAAAATCATTTATTAATGTTTTTAAAGATTATGTGAATTATCCAAAGCTTATCCTCTGAGAGTGGCTAGCCAAGTGTGAAGTCTTAGGCCCACTCATCATACACTGAGTGAAGATTTAGTTGATACTAAACCAACCCTTTTTAGTTTGATTACACCTAGGAGAATTGTTTCCATACCTATATTAAATTTCCAATTTCTAAATAGGGATATAATTAATAAGAAAACCACACTCACTTTACTTTCCAAATTAATTATTTTTGAGCATTATGAAAGACTATGTAACATCTCAATCAAAGCCTATTTGTAATATAAAACTTTCAATTGAACATAAAATAACATTAATAAAAGAAAATTCATTATTTATTAGATAAAATAGATAGTATATACAACATATAACTAGAATTGGGTTTACAATACAAAACATGTCTCAAAAAAAATTTGATATGAAAGGCCCTTTACCTTAATTTATAACTTAAAATAAAGAACTTGAATCTCCTATATAAAAAAATAAATATCTTAATCACATATCTTAAAACCTTATTCATATCTATAACATTTTATAAACTTAATTTATAATTATTCTCTATATTTATATTAGTTATTTTTTATCTATTTTCAATATCGAGTGTGATTTATCTTGATCATTTTGAACTAGTTTAATAATAGTAGTGTTGTTATATATTAATATATCAAATTTCATGATTAAATCATAATTTATGGTATTATAATATATGTATTTTGTTGATTTATAAATATATTATCTCATCTCATAAGTTTTTTATTTAATTTGCGTGAAAGTGGAATCAATGTCGGCTTTTTTCAATAATTTTAGCAATCAAAGATGATATTTTAATAATTTGTTAAATATTTAATATAAAATTTATATAACCATAAAAAATAATGATTTTAATATTAAATTATTATTTATATTATTATTTATGTTCCCATATTCATCCATGATACAGTTTTATCGCATTTTTTAATTAAGTAGTTAAACCAACCCAAACATGAACATACAATAATTTGATGAGTCGGTATGGTTAAGAAATTACTAACTTTGACATAATACCATTTTAAAATAATAATAATGATATTATTTATATATTTTTAAGGTTTTTAATCATATTTTAAGTGTTTTGGATAAATATTTAAAATCAATATGAAAAACAAAAAATGTTACTTTATGGAGGTGGTAGTCCGCACAATGCACGATTAATATTTTCATTTCCCAATGAATGAGAGGAAATGAAGGTGCATTATAATTTTACTTTTTATACTCATAATTAAATTATATATTTCAAATTTATTTTTCAAATTCATCCTTATAACCAATGAAGATAGGAGGTGGTGAAAAACTGAAGTTATCACTTTATGGAGGTGGTAGTTCGCACAACGCATGATCAATGTTTGTTTGTTTTACTAAGTGGATGAGAAGGAATAAATAATGGGTTTTTCATTAAAATAATAAAAATTAATTATAATAATGATATTTAGGTTATTATATAACTAGGTTTTGGATAGGTTTTTAAGGTAAAGAATAAGAATAAATGGATAAGGATTAAGTAATACTTCATCGAGTCCTTAAACATCCTCTCGATGAACTCCTTAGAATTAAAGTACTTTTTATAACCTGTAGTAACCATAAGCTTTATGAAATTAAAGGGGACGATAGGATAATAAAATTAGGCATGTTTTCAAGGTTATTTAAAAGGTAAAGTATATAATTTGAAGGTTATAAGTGATCCCCTTTTATAAGTGAAGAGAAGGGCACTTTTGTGGACACTGATTATTTTTAAATAATGCAATGGAAATATTCAAGATTAAATGGATCCAAAAGATCTAAAAAATGGTGTTTGGAGTTATATTTGATCAATAAATCCTCAAGAATTTATTTTCACACATTTTTTGAACTTTTTAAAAGTCATTTTTTCTTATATTTTTACTTTTACCTTTCTTTGTTCTTACTAGGGTACCTAGTTTTTACCCACATAACTTATGTTTCAATAAAAATATAAAATAACCCATATTCAAAAATTTGGGAGTGATTAACATGAATTTATCCTCAATTTAACCTCATTAAATTTATAATTAATAAAAAATTATCTTTTAAATTAAAATATTTAATATATAGAAAAATAGTTTTATAAAAAAAAAATTTCACCATTATGTTTTATTAATTTTATTTAGTTTTTATTACCATTTTAATTGGTGTAATTTATTTAAATATAGTATTAATATTATATTAAATTTACTTTTTATAAGATATTAATTTATTTTACTCAATAAAAATTACATAATATTAATAAAATGATTCTTTGAAAATAAATTTTTTACTATTATCATGGTCATTAACATTAATTTTAGTAATCATAATTTTATAACTAATAATTAAATTTACCCTATAAAATAATATTATCATGTTGTTTTGATATATTAAATTCATTTTCTATATTTAATATCTACAAGTGAAGGAAATTTATTGTCTTAATATAAGCCAATAAATCAGTTTTTAAAGAAAAATATTATTTATGTTTCCAAAAATGATAAAAACAAATTTTATGAATAAAAAATTATAATTTTAAATGATTTATTTTACTTGTAAATATTTTTCTTTCATATAAAAATGTTTCAAAAAATTTAATTCATTATTTTATTATGATAATGTCATAAAAGTGACCATTTTAGCAAAATTGGTATTTTTTACTATTCACCTAAAACAACTATTTCAGAAAAATCCAAGAAATCGTTCTCAATCTAATGTTGACATTATAAAGCCAAAAAAGAATTTAATTTTTCCAAATTGAAAATAAAATAAAATTTAAAATAAATTCATGAATAAATACTCTTTAGAGTGCACATTATGTAATTGTTTTATGATGTAGTGTTTACCTACTATAGTAGGTTGTCGGGTATTACATTATGCCCCTTAAATAATTTAGTCCTTGAAATTTGATACATGTTAGCTACTAAAAAACTATGGGTATTTCTTCCTCATAGATTCTTCAGGTTCCCATGTTGCCTCCTTTAGTTTGTGATTTCTTCAAATTACTTTCACAAATCGTGTTTTTTGATTCATTAACCATTTATCTCTTATGTGAAGAATATGTATAGGATATTCATTAAAATAAAAGTCAGGTTACAACTATGTTCCCTCATATGTGGTTATATTCATTGGATTCTGCATGAATTTCCACAATAAGAAGCATGTAATATGTTATGTACTTTCTAAAGGTTGGGTGGAATAGCTAATTAGTATGTTATAGCTCCAATTATCTCTAGAATTTCAAAGGGTTTAATGTACCTTGGGATTAACTTCCCATTTTTACCAAATCATAAAACTCCCTTCCATGGGGACACCTTTAAGAATACATGACCTCACACTATAAATTCCAAGCCTTTCCTTCAATTATCAGCATAACTCTTTTTCTTTTGGGATAATTTGATATGATTATAAATAGTCTATACTTTTTAATTTGTATCTTATACAAATTTTGATCTTACTATCTTCCTTTCTCTAACTTCTTCCCATGAAGTTAAAGTATGACATATCTTCCCATGTAATTCCTCATACAGTGCCATCTAGATGCTTGAATAGAAATTGTTATTGTATGAAAATTCTAGTATAGGTAGATAATGATATAATTATACTTGGAAGTCAATAAAATATGATCAAAATATATATTATATTGTCTAAATAGTCCTTCTAAACTACCCTTTGGTTTTGGGATGATAGGTAGAAATTAAATGTACCTCGACATCAATATAATTTTAAATACTCTTCCAAATATTTTATGTAAACCGAGGGCTAAGATCAGAAACAACTAATAGAGGTTCCACATAAATACTCTATATTTAATTAATATAAATCTAGTTAAGGATCTTAAGGGGTAGTTCTTCCCTTACTACTAAGAAATGTGCGTACTTGGTAAGGCTATCAATGATGAGCCATATAGAATAACTCTTCCTTGGAGTATTTGGAAGTCCATTGAAAAGTTCCATTGTAATACTTCCCCATATCCATATAGGTACAGCCAAAGGTTCAATGAATCCCCTATGATATTTTCTTTTATACTTTACCTATAGGAATTCTAATCATCTAGACACATAGTCTATAATTTACAACATCATTCCATCCCAATATAAAATTTCACTTAAATCCCTCCTCATATTTATGCTACCAAGGTGAATAAAAAAAATTGATTTATGTGCTTCATATAGTATCTCACTATTTAGTAAGGTATATATGGAATATATAGCCCATTTCCAAACTTTAACACTTTATATTTATCCTAATAGTACTTATCTATGTTTTCCGGTACATATAGTTTAGTTATTTCTTGTAAAATGAAGGACGAATCCCTATGCCTAAAAATTACTATACACATCTTTACTATATCCCTAATTATAGATTCATTATTAATCCTCATCATTTTCAGAACTACATGGTTCCTACTACTCAATTCATCAACCACTTTTTTTCCTTACTGGGGTGGTAGTGTATTAGAAAATCATATTTCTTGAGTAGTGGTAACCATTTTATTTTCCTCGTGTTGATCTCTTTCTTAGAGAAAATATTCTTAAAGCTTATATGGTACATATAAATATCACATATTTCTCTATAGAGATAGTTCCTCCATATGTTCAAGTAAAATATTACATCTTCCAACTCAATTTTAGGAGTTAGATAATTATATTCATGAATTTTCAATTTCCTTGATGCATAACAAACCACTCTATCATTATTTATAAGGACACAACCTAGTCATTTCTTAAATTCATCACAATATATTACAAATTATTATTTTTCTGATGGTAAACTCAATATCGATGCATTAATAAATATCATATTTATATTGTAAAAATTATATTCATATTTCTTAGACCTTGTGAATTTAACCCCTTTATGTGTCAACTTGGTTATAAGGTTGTCCAATCGGATAAGAATTTTAAGAAAACAACTGATATTAACATTCTAAACCAAGGAAACTACATATCTTGGTTATGTTCATAAGTTTAGGTCATTATTTTAACACCTTTTTTTAAAATTTATCAATGGATATTCCATAATTTTATATAGTATTTCCATGAAAATAAACGTCATTGAACAAAAAATTACACTTTCTAAATTTCCCATATAATTTCTTTTCTCTGAAGGACTTAAGAATTATTCACAAATGGTTCTCATAATCTAAATATATTTTTTATTATATCAATATATCATCAATTAATACAACCAAAAAAAATTCTAGATAATCCTTGAATACTCTATTAATTATATTTATAAAAATAGAAGAATCACTAGTCAATTTAAAGTGAATTATTTTAAATTAAAAATGTTTATATCTCAAATAAATTATCATCTTTGCTATTTTATCTTTCTTCAACCTTAATAAATGATAACCAAATTAAAAATAAATATTTGAAAAATATTTAACTCCTTTAAGTCAATGAAATAAGTCATAAATGTTTGGTAAAGGATACTTATTCTTTATGGTAATATCATTTATCCCCATGTAATTGATGCATAATCCCATAGACCCATACTTATGTCTTATAAATAAAATATGGGTTTCCAATGGTGAAATACTAGGCAATATAATTCCCTTATCACACAAATCATGTAGTTATTTACTAAACTCTACCAAATCCATTGATGCCATTCTATAAGGATTTTTTGATATGGTATATGCATCAGGAATGAGTTAAATAGAAAACTCAACTTCATGGTTAGGTGGATGACTAAGTAATTCTTATGGAAATAAATAAATGTATTTTTAAACAATGGGTGGATAATTTACCCTTAGGATATCTTTAACATCCATAGATAGTGTTTTCTCTTCCTATTCTTCCATAATTTCATTAAGGTGGGATACTAGATGTGGGTTTATAAAACAATCAGGAGGTGAAGTCTCTCCCTTAAAAAAAGGGACTTTACACCCCCTTCACAAATAGTAATATCCTTCTCTCAATAATAAATTATTTTATTATACATTAAGTGGTAATATATACCAAGTATTAAGTTAAAAAGGAACCATATGGATAATCATGTTTTTCACCATAAAATATTTATGCATATTAATAGAGAATTCTCAATAATTCTTCATTTCAATAAGATTACCATTAGATTGTTAACTAAACACTTATTTATTAGAGTATTATGGGATGATTCAAAGTTCTAAGAAAACATACATGATATAAATGAGTGTTTTTATTTGGAAACAAATAAAGAATTATAAAACATTAAGTTTAGGATCAATGTACCTACTATCATGGGATTTGGTACTTTAAACTATGATATAGTTATTTTACATGCTTGAACTTTCTCTCTTGGCCTTTTTTAATGTAAATTGCCATTACATTGAAAAAATGGCTTGTAGAGTGCCTACTGTCCTTAAATTAAGAGCATTGAACATTGGAAACTTCTTCCTTGCATTTACATTCACGATCTTGATGGAAGTTTTCTCCACACTTAAAACAAAATCTCATTCCCCACAAGAAATTTTATGAGTGTTTCTCTACATAGTTATTATATATGGGAAATTCCACTATTCATTATTTCCCTTTAACATAGTTTTCTTTCTATGGTTATCAATAGGCCTTTTCTTCTTCAAATTACCTTTGAATACATAAGTCTTAGATAACATTTTTCTATCTTAATGACATGTGATAATATATCCTCATATGAAGAAAATTTTTGAGAGAATAATTTTCTTAAAAGGCATGGATTTTTCCAATCAAAGAAATGGTGAATAATACCTTTTGGTCTATCTAAATATTCATAAAAATGTATATATAACCTCAAAATATTAACCTCATTATCATAAACATTTTCCTCATCCTATCTAATATTCATGAATTAACATCCCATTTTATCCATTTTCTCATAAGGAAATATTTTCATATAAAACATCCTTAAAAGTTATTCATTGCTATCTCTAAATCATATTTAGTGTTCTAAATTAGTGACACTCATTGATTAGAATCTATCTTCAGATGATATATCTCCAAGATGAATTTTTCCCTTTCACTAATTTCCAAAGAAAGAAATATCTTTTCTAAGGACTTGATCCATTGCTCAGCTACAAATGGATTAATAGTTCCATTGAATGGTGGGTTTTTTTATCACATGAAAAAGTAAAACAAAGTTACACCATGTTGTGGATCGACAAGTTGATTTATGTGAGAGAGGTTATTTGTCATAACCTTGGTAAATTTCTTTAATATGGTTATGATCTGATCAAATCCAACTCCAGCCTCAATGAATTTATCTGGAGGAACAACCCTATAATCACTACAAGTGTTGATAAGATTCTCATTACTTTTGTCAATCATTGTATCCTAATAATATAATACATTTTATTAGTATAGTATATTTAATTGTAAAATACAATTATTATTAGGTTTCCTAGGAAAATTTTATTAAAATCATAATGGTTTTTCATTATATTTGTGATATCTGACTAGGATTCTCTAAATCTGATTTTTAATGTTTCTAAGAAACTTCCCCTGATACCAACTGTAACAACCTAGTCTCCAGAAACCCATATTTAGTAGTTATATTATATTATTGGTAGAAAATAAAAGAGTTTCTTATGGATATCATAGCTTAATAGTCTTATAATACTTCATACATATATATTCTCACATTATACTTGAGAACATAAAATACAACATAATAGTACCATAAGAGAATTATTATCTCTTCTAGTAGATCCTTGAAAATTGCACATAATTACCTTATAAGTCTTTTAGGGAAATGAAAAAAAAGTAAGGTTGAGCTTTAATGCTTAGAAAGGAGTAGTGTATAGTGAAATCTAACATAACATGATCATGGCATAAATAGTATGGGAAAAAAGAAATAAATGATCAAAATAATGCCATGATCAAATGAAACTGAGGGCATACTATATACATAATAAAAAAATAAAAAATGGCTAATAAGTATTGATCTCATACTAATGGAATACATAGGTTCATACATCATAAACTTACCTTTAATGCCTGGTTCCAAGACATCATCCATAAATGGGTTGGGAAATTTTCAATAGCCTTGCTAGTTTGTCTCATGAGACAAACTGATTCATCAAGGGGATATCTATATTGATCCCCAATCATCCCTAATTAAATATAGTTCATTTATAATATGATTTAGGGAGACATTTAACAACATCAACTAAGGATATATTACTTAGTCATAGAAAAATAGAACAATGGCTATCTTTATGGTGGAAATATGTGACACAAATATTCCCCCATTTAAGGGAATAATGTGGCTATCTAGAATATTATCCTAAAAATTAACTTAGATACTATGGGGTAATCTCAATTTAATAAGAATTTCTATTTTCAAAGAAATAAACATAAGGTAGTGGAGAGGGTACTTTCAAAGTGTTGGGTTATCAATAGAAGATAGTAATTTAGTTCAAAAGTATGCAATGGTAAGAGACCAAAGAAATGGTAGGAAAATATTTCGTTATGGTTCATAAAGTTCATAGTAATTATCCAAACAATATCTCTTGAGAGTATCTATCTAGGTGTGCAATCTTAGGCCCACTCATCATGCACCGAGTGAAGATTGAGTTGATACTCAGCCAATTTTTTTTATAGTGATTACCCTTAGGTGTATTTGTGGAATAGTCATATACACTTGCTAGAATATAGATAGGGATATAATTTCTAGAAAAACTACCATCGCTTTACATTCCAAAATTTAAATTTTTTTGGAATTATGATACCTTAGGTAACATTTCGATAAAAATCTGTCTGAAATATATGTTTTTTAATTAAAGTTCAAATACCATGAATAAAATAAAATTCCTGATATAATAGATATAATATACGATATGTATGTAATGTCTGGAGTTATTATCTTTAAATAAATATTATGTTCTATGATTTTCTTCACAAACAACACTAAAAGAAAAACCAAAATAGATCATCAAAAGGTAGTCATATAATTAATAGGTTTAAATAGTGTTAATGAAATTATGAAATATTTGTGTATATATATCCATATATATATAAGAAAACAATAAATTAAAATTTGCGTTAACATAAAACTCAGTTATTAAATCTAATAAACTAATAAAATATCTTCTTTTTGCATAATTTTTTTTGTAAAATTGTTATATTTTAAGTTTGATATATTTATGCATAGGTTAGTTTTAAAATAAAAGTTAATATGTGAAAAAATGATTTCTTATAAAAAGTGAATTTTTATGATATTTTATGATTTTATTTTAATTTTAAATTTATAAACTACAGAATTTTAAATTTAAATTTTTTTTGGATTTATCGTTGTCATATTAGCTTGAGATTATTTTTTTCATTTTTTCTAAAATAATTTTTTTTTAGGTGAATAGTGTAAAATACCATTTTTTAAAATATCATGGATTTTAATATATTGTTTTGATATAACCATACCCAAAAAATTATGAATATTTATTCTCAAAAAAATATAATACTTTTAGGTAACATTATATATTTTAAAATATCATTTTTGAATTAAAAACCTATATTTTATATTTTAGAATATAAGTAATATTTTCTCAAAATTGTTTTAAATAAATTATACATTAGTATTTTAAAATTATTTTTTATCATTTGAATATAATGAAATAGATTTTAAATTTAAAATAATTCAGTTCAAATAATCAAATAATGGATACTATATTTTTAGTCATATAGATTATGTTACCTTTGTAAAATATTAGTTTGGATGGTAAAACTATTATTTTCATGGAATAAAACTTTTCTAAATATTTTTTATTTTTAAAATTAAATGAATAAATTTTACATTAAAACTATAATATTATTTTTAAACATATATGAACATAAATTAATAATCATTTAATAATTAATCAATGTTAAATAATATTGAGAACACTTAATTCTTAAAAAACAATATTTTTATAAAAAATAGTTTTTCAACACATTATACATTTTGATTTAAAAGTTATTTATATCTTATTTAGAAATTAAATTAGTTTAAACAGATAAAAAAATTAAGATTTATCTCGTAAAAAGTTTGAAAAAATAGTTACATCATAATTTTAGTAACAAAGTAATTGACATGATTAATTTTAATTAAGAGTAATAACTATTTAAAAGATTAATATAATGTGGCTCAAATTTTCCTAAATTAACATAACCTTTATACCTTCTAAAAATATTTTTATCATATTTAAATTATTAATTAAATATTTTACCAACTTTCCTTTACCTAACTCACCTAATTTTCATTGATTTTTATTCTTACCCCTTACTTACCATACTTTTCTATAGAAAAGTCCCCCATCCTCACTTATAAAAGGGGATCTCTTCCACCATTTCAATACTAGACTCATATTTAGAATATTAATTGAAACCAAACCCAATTTTATTACCCATGAATTCATTTACAATCCCTAATTTCCTTGGATTCCATAGATTAGCCTAATTCCCTCAAATTTAAGGTTTTTGTCAAGAGGAAGTTCAAAGACTCAATGTTGGTACCACATTTTTATTAAAATTTATTTATTATTATTTCCTTTATAAACCATCCATAAACAAAGTATAATAATAACATATGTGTCATTACTATTTTCATATGTTATTATAATAATTTTCAATAGTTTTTTATTTTGTTCCATATATAAAGGAAAACAAGAATTTCCATTTGTGTGTGTGTGCATATTACCATCTCCAAAAAGAGACACTTTCAGTTTTTCATTACCACCATTCATGGTTGGTTAAAAAATGTTATTCACAAAGATAATATAATATTTTTAAATTTTTAATGATTAAAAAATTATAAGATATTTTATTTTTTTTCCTTTTTTCCATTCTACAAAAATAGGATCTTTGTAAGTGTGTACCTAAACACTACAACCTCCATAAGATAACGTTTTGCATTCATTTTCCACATTAATTAACATGAATGGAATTAAAAATGTATTTAATGTATAAAAAGGGTTATTTACTAAACCATTATCATCATTTAATGATAATATTGTACATTACATATGTAATATTTGAAATAAATAATTATTGTAAATTTAACCACTAAAGGTACATGTAAATGTAACTTTTATAAATTCAGTCCATTTATCAAGAAACTACTTAAATTTAAAAATTATGCTCTAATAAAATATTAAAGTTAATAGTAATATTCAATTATAGGCATTAAAAAACTATTTTACGACACCTTTGACCATAGTCAACAGACTAAAAGTATTTCAAATAAATTAATTTAACAAACTTGAATGACCAATGTAAGTGGAAACTATATTATAAATAAATACCAAAAGATAATAAATAAACTTATCAAATTAAATATAAATCAATAAGTTTATTTTTTATATTTAATGAACTAAATTTAAATATACAGAAAGTTAATCTCACATGAACAATGCTTTCAGACATAAAGGTAAGATATTTTTGTCTCAAACTACCTTCATTGAGGCACGTTTTACTTTATACACAAATTTACCTGTATATGGTTTATATGCTTCCCAATTGTTGTGATATCATGACATATATTTTATTCATGTTTTTTTAGGTTAATTTTCAATCACTTACTCCTTTGAGGGTTTTATTTTAAATGTTACTAAATTTATAATTGTTTTCTAGACTCATGCCCTCTTTCCCATGATTCATGAAAACTCTTCTGGATTTTGATCTTCCAAGTCACTTTTTCCTAACATTATATTTTCTAATGGAAGTTTTTATTTTTTAGGGAGGTATATTACTTATATTCGTTAATATTCTCCCCTTTGATGATATTATTCTTCAAAAAAATAATGACATTGATAATAATAATTCATATACTTTCTAATGAATATTTTTCTTCTATATCCATGATTTACCTATTGAAAGTTGTTTCTAAAATACTTCAAGTTAATTTCATCCTTATCATTAGCTCTTATCAATGAATTTTTTTATCAGTTTTAACTAAATGGTTTTAATAGACTTTAATCATTTTACACATGATTATTTTTTTTAAAAACCACTTAAAGATATATTTTAAAATGTTCCAAAATTAATTATTTACAAATTTCATTAAAAATAAAATTTTCTATTGGGTTTGTGGAAGTTTTATTTACGTTTCATCAACCATAGTTCTCTATATGTATTTGATCAAACATAAATCATCGAACTGACCAGATAGATAATTCCTATAGTTTCTTTCAGAGCATTTAGGTGAAAGTTTTGTTATTGAACATAACTTCCATCAAATGGAGGTCAATGGACATAATGCCATCAGAAATAGAGTTTCAATATAGAGGCTTATATGATTAGATAAATTTCATTGAATGAATATTTTCTCGGTTTAATTTCATAGGTTACCCTTATGAAGTTACCCTTACATAGTGGAAAGGTTACCCATACAAAGGTAGAGGAAACACTACTACCCATAAAAAACTTTTATTTGTTTCTTGATGACTAGATATAGGTGGTTGAAATTGAAGATAAAAATGGGTATAGTTAATTGATCAAGTCAATTTAAGGTTGACCATGAATATTTTAGGTTGGTGAAAACTTGTTAACTGGAAAAATTCCTTTATAAATAAGTGGCTCCCCATATCTTTGGAAATTAGTGTGACAACTATATGAAAATTTCATGTTTCTAACATATTTCTATGATATTGAAAATTAAAGATTAATTGTGAAGGAGATATTTTAATCACTTATATCTTCCTTAATGAAAATATTTGTAGTGTTCCCCCATGGATGTAGGACTTTTTCCAAACCACGTTATGTATTTTTGTATATTTTTATTTTCACAATTTTGTGTGATGTGAAACCATTGAGTTTATGTGTGATGATTAAGTTGGTTATTTTAATCCTAGTTCCAATATACATGAATAAAGTAGTGGAGGTTGTCAGAAAAAATATTTATCCAATAAAACTTTGTGAAACTACCCCTTTTATTACCCATACTAAAGTGATCAGACAGACAACTATATCCAGTGAATGTTGTCTCAGCAGGTCAATCCATTAGATTAAACAAATGGAGGTTTTTATTTTATTCTAAAAGGGTTCTCCTCCCAAAAATTGATATTAAAGTGATGTAGTTTGATTCTACTTCACTCATAGAGTGCAGTCATTTTACCCATTTGAATTTTAATTTATTAGATTTTAATTAGTTTACTGTTATCAGTAAAATGACTTATGATGAATGAGAATTTAATATTGATATTTTTTATGGAATATACTCTGACATCTGGAGAATTTATTTGTAATATTTTATGTTATATATATATCATGGTTATCCTTTTTATAGGAAGAATCATAAAAGAAAGGATGAAGGGGTGGTTTTAAAGGAAGGCTTTAGAATTTACCAAGATGTCCCTTTCTTCAAATGTTTCAGTAAACATTCGAGATAATAAAACTAATGTAGATGTTATGAAAGTGTTGGATAGAATGTATTAAAATACAACAGATCTTAACAAATTTTTCATGTTGTACATATTGTACAATTTTAGGTTTTGTGACAGAATTCCTATTATTGATCATGTTAATGAATTTAATATGATCATAGGGAAGCATGAATCTATGAAGATAACATTCAAAGATGATTTTTGGGATTTTCTTCTTCTTTATTCACTTCCAGAGAGTTGGGATTCTATGGTGTTAGTGGTGAGAAACTCTATTAGGAAGATATATCTGGTTCTTGAATATATTAAAAACTGTTATTGAATAAAGAGATAAGGTGGAAGTAACTTCATAAATCATTTAGAAGTTATCTCAATACTAATGGATGGGGAAAATCATTTCATCATAAATACCTTTAAGAGAATAAATCTTCAGAGGATAAGTTCCAAAGAATAATTATATGTAAGTTGAGAGGTTCATGGCCTACATGTTGGCTTTTTAGGTAGAAGATTCATATCAAGAAATATTGTAGGAAATTTTTAAAGGCATCAACTTTTAGAAAAATGAACATTGTCAATATAATAGATGAAGGGTCCAACTTGATACTGGGTAAGATCATTCAAAAAGATTCATGGGTTATTACATCAAGGGAATCTTTTCATTCAACTGGTGAGTGTGGGTTCATAGTTCATTATGTACTGGGAATATTGGGAATATTAAATCTAATTGACAATGAATCTATTGATATAATTGGGAAATGATATGTGAACACTAAAATGAAAAATGGAGGTTTCTTAAAACTAAAATATGTTATACATAGTCCAAGTCTCTATAAGAACCTCATATGAGTGGGATAACTTAATTATGGAGGTTTTCGATTAATTTTTTAAATGGAGTTTATAAAAACATCATAAGTTCCATGGTGATTGATCATGGAGTAAAAAATATTACCTTTTATCTTATTGAAATAGGTGATGAAGTTGAAACTATCAGAATGACTTTATCATATGGTATGGAAAAAGTGGCACTGCATATTTTTTCACCACAGTAAAAAAAAATCTTAAATTTATAGTAGTGAAGGGAATTATTAAACTCAATAAAATGCACCTTGGAACATATTATTGATATATGTTATTGAAAAAAGATTACTCCAACTTGGATAAGATAAATCTCAGGATTCAAAATTCAGAACTTGTTCATTTTAATGTTTGGGGACTAGCCTCAGTTATCTCATATGGAGGATTACTATATTTTGTGACTTTAATTGTAATGCCACTTGTAAGTAATGGATATAATTTATGAATAATAAATCTGATTTTTTTAGGAATTTATTTAGTGGAAATATTTTTTTTTTTTGATAAAGAGTGTGAAAGATATTTGAAATGTATCTAGACAGACAATGGTAGGGAATTCACTAGACACAAATTTCCCAAATTCTATAAGAATAATAGAGTATAGTATGATAAGACTATTATAGAGACTCTACAAAAAAAATATAATAGATTAGATAACGAATCATACGCTAATAGATAAATTTTGAAGTTTGAGAATTTTTTACAGAATGCCTAAGAGAATTTTGGATGAAGCCTTATAGTAGCTTACATGGTTAATAAGAGTATGGCTTCAATGGTGGGATAGGAACTTATTATGGGAATTTTGTCTGATAGGAGACCACATTTCAACCATATGAAGTTATTTGTAAGCAAAAAATATATTCATATTGATGCTAAAGATAGAGATAAATTGGAGTGAAAATCCAGAGTTTGTTTTATTTTCAAATATGGTGTTGAGAACAATGGTAATCATCTATGGGATGGTGAAAATAGAAAAGTCATCCAAATCTTCGATGTTACTTTAAATTAAGAACTTATGTTGAAAGATTAAAACTTTATTAGGAGGTAAGTTGAGGATTATTCAACTCTTGAAGTTTATAGTGATGAGACTGAAGTTATAGGATGAACTTACATAATGGAAAGTTAATTGGAAACTTCAGAGGTTGGAACTTAATTAGACATGGTATCAGATAGAGTTAGGTTAGATATACCATTGATAGATCTTAGAAGTCCATTAAAACAAGTACCAAATAGGTAAAAATCAGACATACCTTTACTAGATAGAATACAACCAGAAAGTGATGTTTGAACAGATAAACTAGATGTTGTTTTTAGAATATCCCCTCATATCAATAAAATTGTTCATAGGTTTAAGATTGATATGAAATTCCTACTTCAAACAAACATAGTAGAACCAGATAATCCAGAGGAAGTAGAAACTCTTAGAGACTCTAAATAGTATGATTCATCTATAGAGGACTAAATGAGTTACTTAAATCGCAAAAATACTTGGTATTTGGATAATATACTGAATGAAATATTCCTCTGGAAAAAAATAAATTTTTTGTTTAAAAGTGAATATTGATAGAATTAGGAAATAAAAAAGAAATTTTTTTTGTAAAATCATTTTAGAAAATGAAAATTATTGAATTTTCTCAAATTTTTTCACTAGTAGTAAAACACAAAACTACTCGAACATTCATTATAATTTTTGTGTCTAATGATCTACACCCAGAGAAAATATATGTAAAGAATGTTTTTATTTATAGTGGCTTAGAGGGAAAAAAATTCATGGTTCATTCGAAAGGTTTTTAAGTTCATTGGAATAAGTATTTGGCATATAAGTTGAAACAAAATCTTTATGACATGAAGAAAAATCTAAGATGGAGGAATTTTAAATTCAAAACTTTCATGTTTAAAAAAAGTTTCATTCGATGTGAGTCTGATCACTATTGTTATAAAAAGAAATGGTAAGATGGAACATATATCATACTACTCTTGTATATGGATGATATATTGATTACTGATATGGATTTCCAATGGATTGGGGAACTTAAGATTAATATTTCTACAAGATTTGATATATAGGATCTTGGGTGAGCTAAAAAGAAATTGGGGAGGATAATTGAGAGGGATGGGGAAGCGAGATCATTGGTTTTGTCCTAAAAGGAATAAATTATAAAATTCATCTAATGATTCTGAATGAACCCTAGTAAACCTATCTCATCCCCCCTCACTAGACACTTCAAACTTTCTAAAACTTAGGTACCATCAACAAATGGATAATTCATGACATAGAAAAGGTTCATTATGATTTGGATGTATGAATTTTTATGTATGAAATGGTTTATACTTAACCAAATATTTCTTTTACAATGGTATTTGTTAGTAATTTTATGTCTAATATAAGAAGGAAACATTGAGAAGATATGAAATGGATATTACAATACCTGAAAGGGATAGAGGATCCCGCTTTATATTTTAGGGATGATGATCAGTTGAAAGGTTTTGTAGATGCATATTTTTTTAGAGATATGGTTTCATGGAAAAGTACTACAGAGATTTTATTTTCTTTTTGTGGAACAATTTTAATTTTGATGTCTCAGTATCAACCAATGGTGACTTTGTCTATAATAGAATAGGAGTCCATTTCTACAACTAAATCAAGGAAAGAATTAATATGGTTGATATGCTTTCAAATTAAAATTAGAAAGAGATTGGAAAAAGGAATTTTATTCTCTGATAGTTAGAGTTTTATCAATATTGCTCGCAACCTAGTGTTTCATGTGATAGTGAAACATATTGACCTAAAATATCATTTCATATGAAGTCTTTTGTAGGATAAAGTGTAGGATATTCATAAGATCACTAAGAAGATAAATACTTCATATGTGTATAAAAGGTTATAGTTTAAGAATGAATAAGGTAACATTTTTCCTCAGTGGGATTAAACTGATTAGATAGAATATGTGACACTACACGAATCATAGAAAATAAAATTTCAAGTGAATGAAAGAATAAGATGGTTGAAATCCAGAATCAATTTTCAAGTGGGATATTATGGGGTTTGTGGAAGTGTTCTTTAGGTTTCTTCGAACACATTTTTCTAAATGGATTTAATCAGATATAGATATTTGAATAGACTAAATGGATGTTTCCTATAACACCATGATATTTTAAAATAACATTATGTTTGATAGTGTATACATCATGCAACACTGAGTTTAAAAAAACCATGATATACTATTAAAATAATATTATCTAAATGTAAATGTTATGAACAAGTCATTAGATTAGTGGGTATGAATAGTATTAAATAATTTATGAAATAAATATAAAGGTCATAATCTATATAAATTTATTGATAAATTATCTATAAATAAGAAGTCATTTTTTAAAAAATACATTTTATTCTTCAAAAAATACATTTCCTTCAAAAATGATTTTCATTTCTTTTTTGAGAAAATATTATAATAAATTATGGAACATTAAAAAAATATTTTACAGAATTATAATAATTTATTAAATCATAATATCAAAATTAAAACAAGGAGGGATTTTTAGATTTTCTGGAAATATTTATTTTTTCAATGAATAGAGAAAATTGCTGATTTTTCAAATATTGTCATTTCTTTTCATTAAATGAAGAAATTTAAAAATTATATTATATTTTTTATTTGATATTAAAATAAAAAATAAACTATTTTATTTATAATAACCTAATTAATTTAATTTGAATCATCAATTTTTAGGATTTTTTCATAAGATTATTTTTATGCTTAAAAATATTGTTTTCTACAAACTATTTTTAAATGCATAAAGTTTATCCATTTTAATTAACTATAATAACCCCTAGTAAGGAAATATATAAATTAAATTCATATATTATACATCTATTTATATGAATTTAAATTCATAAAATGATTATTTCTAGTCATAAATTTGATATAAGATCATCTATTGCTTGAAAAATTCTTTTCTTGAAAACCTATTTTTCAGAATATTTTGTAGGTTTAATTTAAAATTTAATTCATCCAAATATGTTAATTGAATTTGATTAAATTTATTCCATATTTTAAATCACAATAATAAATATAATATAATTAGTTCAATTTAATTTTTTCATAATTAATAGTAAAAACAATAAAAAAACTAGTTACTGAGGTGAAAAACTAAAATGGTAAAAGTGAGTATCCTTATAAGTAAATGGAATAACATTTTAATTTTTGAATTTTATAGGTATTTATTTACCAAATCACCCATACAATCCATTATTTATCAACTTTAGTGGCACTTTATTTGATAGTGACTCCCCATTATTAAATAGTTTTAGGTATTTACAAAAATGACACTCCTCAATTATAAAAGGGATCCCCATACCCTCACTTATTCATTCATATAAATCCATTTTTATTAACCAAAACCTTCAAAAATATCTCCCAAAACATCCTTATTCACATTATATAGCTTCTATTCTTCTCAAAATACCAACCATAGGGTCCTTAAAAATAGATCCACATGAGGTTCTTCTAAGCGAAGGTAATCATCTTCACCGAACACCTTATTTTTACTTCATCTTTTACTAACGTTAGTTATGTATTAAAAATAACAATATAGTAACACCATTATATCCTATATACTTATATTTTATTATGTTATTTGATTAATATTTATACTTCTCCTCTTACATCAAATGGGAAACGAAACCATCATTCGTGTGTATGGTAGACTACCACATCGTGAACCAATGTATTTTTTTTTCATCACTCTGATCATGACTATTAGTGATGATGGATTTAATATTTACAAATTATATTCATTAAATAATAATAATTTTATAAAATTAATATATCATATACCTTATTAACTTATAAAGTAATGAAAAATGATAATAATATTTGTGTGTCTGGCAGACTACCACCTCATAAAGTGATGTGATTCATTTTTTTACTACATCACATGGATGATATATATAATTTTATTTAAATATATAATATGATATTTATTTTATAATTATCATTTTATAAATATAAAATATCACTTAACTTATTTCTATCATGATCATTGAAAAATAGAAATGTTAGTCATGCGTACGTACGACTTACCACCTCCATGATTCCGACATAGTTAATTATTTTATAACCATATGTCATGGTTGATTTTTAAAGTATAATTATTGTATAAATATTATAATTATGTAATTATTATTATTCTATATATTATGTAACAATTATCCCTTTTATTTCATTTAACACACTGATGTCGTTTTAAAATTATGAGCTAAACATCCTCAAAACACCCAACGTGGAGATAACTGATTAATTAAGTAAATACATCATTAAAATAAATGAAGTAAATATTTTAAGTATAAGGGATTAAAAATATAAAATGTTATTATTAAAACAAATAATTTATGTAATTTTATTATACAATAGATAAAATATATACAAGATAAATTCTCAACCCGAGGTAAGGGTTTCATCTCAAAACTTCCTTCTTTAAGAAACATATTGTTTTATGCACCTAATTTCTTTTAAATGATGTATATATTGACCCTTTTTGGTTATAGGAGTAGTATAAGTGTTATTTGGTTTAAGTGATGTTAATATTTATTTTAATATTTAGTTTCTTGAAACCCCAAACAAAGGTCTTCCATGTTAAATTTGTAATTAATTTATTTATATTTGAAGAAAATAAATAAATTGTCTTAGGATCCTTTCTTTGAAGACATTATTGATCATCCAAAAGATAATTTTTGGATTTCCTTCATTTTTAGGTTAATATCCAAGGATATAATCCTGCTAGTTGTGATCCAAAAATTCTACATTGATCTCCAAGCAACATCAATTGACTTCTGAGTGCTAGCATGGCGAATCTATTATATTGTTTCATTCATATTGACCACCCATCCTTTGATCTTGAAGAAATATCTCTTTAATTTATATTTATTAAGAGTAATAGATAAAGAGGATTAATTAAAGATAGATATTTATATAGGGAGAGATATATACTTCCATTATGCGTAAAAATTCATTATTCTAAACTTTTTGATTAACCCTAAACAATAGACATAACCATCTATTTATAGAGTTAGGGTTTAGTTTAAAATATAATTTAAATATGTATCGTCTCTTAAATAATATAATTAATATTATAAAACCTAATTATATAAAATAATAACAATATTATTATATTATGGTGTGTGCTAACTTACACAGTGATGAATATTATTTACCAGATTGCAAATAAATATTCATCACCAGATGTGGTCTTGGTCTGTTCAAACTCCTCATCATTTATTGAATACACAAATAAGATTATTTTATTCACTTAAATAAATATTTTATTCGCAAACTAGGAAATAAATATTTATTAAATATTCAATAATTAAAATATATATTTTATTCACAAACTAGTCAATAAATATTTATTTTGAACATTAATGTAATCAAATAAATTATTTATTAATAAATAAATAATTATTTATTACCTTGCTTATATTATCAATCAATAAAATTGGAATAAAATTTTTCCTCTATCTTCAAAATAATATTTATTCGAATAATTAAATTCAAATAGAATTTAATTGAGATCAGTGGAAACACTTAGTGTGTGACCCTTTAGGATTATTTATCATTGAAAATAGGAACGCTTGGCTAAAGTCCAAGATTAATACCAAGAAATAACTCAAGGATCCTATGAGAAAGAACTTAATGTTACAATGATAATACCCAAATATGAATAATCATTGTGTAATATTGTAAGAACTCGGATCTTCGTTTCAGGTATGTCTTTCCTTTTTCTGGAGTTTTTGAGAAAAATAAAGTTTCTGGAAATTTTTGAAGTACACGTCGTGTACTTTCTAAGTACACGCCGTGTACACTTTTTCCGTTCGAAGCCGTGTACTGGCCATGTCCGGGCCACACATAAGGTGTGTAGGGGTGATGTGGAGGCCGATTTTGGCGGAGTACGGAAAGACCTAGTACACAACATGTACTCTAAATGTACATGTCGTGTACTTTCTTTTTTTTCATTAATCGGACCGGGGTCGCGCCCGATCACCATAAACATCTTCTTCTAGGTCTGGTTCGACCAAGAGACATCGTACGCCGTGAAACTTCTCCGGATTCCTGAGCCTCCGTCCGTTCTTTGATTCAAGCACCATCGATTGCATTGGAATCACAGTGGTGAGTTCTTCCTTCTGCTTGAGCCTTGTTTTCCAATTCTTCCTCTTTATCAAGTTATTGTGGTTTGAACGTTTTGGGCATTTTCTCAGATATACAATGTTCAAGGGAGAATCAGTCGTCGTGTTTCCAGTATATCAATATCCTAGGATCGATGTAGGTGGTTTGTGCCTTACCGTTCAAAGTATTTGAGTTTTATGTACGGATTCCACCAATACCTGTGAACAGGGTATTGCGTGTTTACCTTTTTTCCCTTGTTGTTTTCTTGCCTTGATTGTATGCTTGTGTAGAGGTAATTTAATCATGTTATAGGATATTTTGTTGTTCTTGGATGTTTTTCCCATTCTTTGCTCTGTTTACGTCCTTTGGGTCTCGTTTTCCTTTTGCTGTTACACCTGTTTATATGCCTTGTGATTATAGGTTGGAGTAAAATTCATAACATGATTGTTTCCTTGTAGACTGTTTAGCCAAGTATCTCTATAGGTGTACTTTGGTTATCCAAGTAGCTCTATAGGTTTACTTTGGTCATATAGAATTATTATGCACTGACTGGCACGGGACTGAGAGAACCTAGTGCTATAGACTATAAGGGATAGACCTAGTGATCTTCCTAGAGAGTCTTAGATATTATAGACTACAGGAGGGTAGACCAAGAGAGACTCCTCAAAGAGTCTTGGACATTATAGACTATAAGGGATGGACCGAGTGAGCTCCTAGAGAGTCTTGGATATTATAGACTATGGGAGGGTAGACCGAGTGGGCTTCCTCAAAGAGTCTTACCTTGTCTGAATCTTTTTAAGAACCTTCCCAGGCTAGAGGATGAATTGACCGAGTGAGCTTCCTCAGAGAGTTTGTGGTATACCTGAGGATATAGGAGGAATTGACCGAGATAGCTTCCTTAGAGAGTCTCTAGAGCTTGGGTCTAAGAGGGTTAGACCGTGTGATCTTCCTCAGAGAGTCCCTGACTACCCAAGACTATAAGGGGAATTGACCGGGTGAGCTTTCCCAGAGAGTCACATAAATTCGTATGACCAAGCCAGAGGGGTTAGGCTGAGTGCACTACCCAGAGGGTTGTGGTATTTCTTGGTTAGGACCAGAGGGGATGGCTACGGGTACTTCCAAGTGGGTTTCCTGTTTGTGTTAGCTATTTTTCTTTATTGCTTCTGTTGTTGTGGTTGATTACTATTGTGTATCATCCTAGTTCACTACTTACTTTTTACGGCCTACTGCTTGTTGTTGTTGTTTACTGTTTGATGTACTTTTACCTGCCATATACTCACTGACTGTTAGGAATAGATCTTCTGGTGGTTGCCTACTGGGATTTTATCTCACACCCTATTTGGGCCATGCTTTTAGGCCCAAGCAGACTATTTTGTTGCAAGTATAGACAAGGGCAAGAGCCCATCGACTTATGGAACTTTATTGCTTGAAGAAGGAGAGCAAGGGACCAAGCTTTGGCTTGCGATGTTGAGGAGCTGTTTACTTTTCTTTTGTACTTGTTTTGGTACTGTGGTGTTTTCAGCATTGTGACTTGTTTGGCTCCTTTCCTAGAGTTGTATCTTGCATCATTACACATATACATATATGTTGTAGTTTGTTGATTTAGTCCTTTGCTATTTTTTATTTTTGGTTATACACTTCTTCCGCTATTTCATGTTTATTTATTTCTGATGTGTACTCTTCCAATGAGGGCATAGTTTCCCCAATATCACACCCAAGGCCCTCGTTGCTAGTCAGAATCCTCTAGCGTTTGGGGAAATGCGCTTGAGGCCATGTGACCAACCGGGTATAGGGCGTCTTTGGGTTTCTTTCAAAACTAGGACATTACAAAGTGGTATCAGAGGAATTATTTTCTCTTGATTTACTGTTTGGAGCCTTTATACATGGATAGGATGGATTCAGTACTTGGTAATAAGCTGTTCCCAGGAGTAGCTAACCCGTGTATATGTAAAAACCATACTACCTCATTTATTTTAGTTTTCTGGTTTGGGATTTTACGGTTGATATGATTTCACCTAGAGTGATTCACATGCTTTGTGTTGTTATTGTTTTGATATTACAGTTCTATTTCAGTTGTAACCTAATGAGATGAGGGTATTCCATCTCATGCATCATATAGGCACTTGTTAGAAATTGCATGCCATGCATTCTTTCCATGCCATCTAGGGTGCATTAGTGATTTCATATTGTTGTGATAGACATTGTGTAGATTATTCATCTTTCTATGATAGATGTTTGATAGAATCTGTGTAGTTTTATAGAGAAACTGTTTGTTTTATACATTGCTTAAAATGAACACCAAATTTTGATTCTTGAGGTGTCATGGGCCCTCTTGAATCGGAATTTTGTGGATTATGATCCTATTTCATCTTGTAAATGACTGTAGAAGATGCTAAGATTTGATTCGTGGTGAGTATGGGCCCTCACGGATCATAATTTGGCACCTCCTTGCCTTGTTTTCAGTGTTTCTGGGCTTCTGTGCAGTTTCTGAGCTACTACCCAAAAAAACCCAGAATACACAGCATGTACTTTCTGGATACATGCCGTGTAGTTTTAAGGTCGTGTCACTGACCGTCTGAGAAGAAACACGGTGTCATGAATATAACTTCAGGAACACGCTGTGTACGGTAGGTGCACACCGTGTAGTTTAGAGCTGTGTACCCGGTCGTGTCACTAACAACATGGGCTGGGGAAGCTCTAGTAGAACACGCCGTGTTGGTAAAGAACACGCCGTGTAGTTTTTTCCTAGGTACCCGGTCGTGTCACGAACAACATGGGTCGGTGTCATCTTCTCCTATACACACCGTGTTTTCTTGGGACATGCCGTGTAAGGGCAGTCGTGTAGATGGTCGTCCAACTAACAACATGGGCCAACGAGACCGTGTCTAGTACACGTCGTGACCCTAGGGAACACACCGTGTAGTCTGGGGTTAGTTTGGACTATGTGGGTTATCCTTGTAAGTAGACTCAAGCAGGGGTTTAGAGATCAAGTACATGCCATGTGTGGGAACAACACGCCATGTAGTTAGGGTTGTTACAAGACCAGTAGTGGCAGGAGTACATGCCCATGTTAATGGATAAAAGTATACACTGTGTAGTTTTTATACACGTTGTGTAGTTGTGTTTTGTAAAACTTGATAGTTTCTTCCCCCTGTTTCTATTTTATACTCCTATGTTTTCAGTCTTTGTTATCCGGATCTAAGGTGTGCTTTTGATCTTTCAGAGTTATGCCTCTGAGACATCCTCCGGTTGTACGTCAGTTTCCGGACGGTGACCAGACACCAGATATGGCCGATCAAGAACCTCTTGTTGATACTCATGTTGTGCCAGCCTTGGCACCATTAGTTATACCCATCGCAGGCACTGATACGCAGTTCAGGGAGGACTTCCTGATGATGTTACAGACTTTTCAGGGAGCGCCGCCTCCTGCCCCATCGATGGCCGAGTTATTGAGGGTCTTTCAGCAGCAGCATCCTTCTACTTTCTTAGGGGATGGAGGACCCCAGTATGACAACCCTTCTTTTATTAAAAACTTAAACATGATTTATTACATAAACCATTCAATTGATACAACATGGATGATCGAGAGGTCTAGTGTCTTTGGGGATTAGGATCATTACATAACAACTTAAAACATTAAGTACAACATCTTTATTTAAAACTTCCTTTACATGACCACTACATTCCCTCGTACATAGCATTGCATGGGATAACCCGAGGACATGCATAAAAAAAGGGGTGAGCTATAAAGCCCAGTAATGGAATAAACATGGAATACATGAGGAGTACAATACATGTTAGACAATAGGCATATCAATAGAGCACAAGAGAAACATGAACATAAAGGCATGATAAAGCATGATAATCATAACATGGAAATGTGGCAACAACACTTAACATGGAATTAGCATGAGCCAAGGCTCGTTACACATAGAGCATGAGTAAATCCTCATTGCACATGAAGCATGAGTAAACCCTCTTTGAACTTGAATTAGCAGGATTCAACACTCATTGAACATGATGTATCATGATACTATACTTTACCCAATGCATTGGAGTGCTATAAGGGTGCACCCTTCTTAAACATTTCATTTCATGCATAAGTGTGCCACATGGATAATAAAACATGGATTCATAAAACATAATCATTTATTCCACGACAAAGGAATGTGGAATGAAACTTTATAATCAATAAGTAAATTTGCATGAAGGTGAATACCCTTTGATGGAGAAATGGGCATGGTATTAACTACCCAATGGCATTGGTTTAGAAAATCGGTGTAATTTTGGTAGCGTAACGGCGTGATATAAGAATTCATAAAAATGGTTGATGAGAGTGAAATAGGTGCCTCATCATATCTACATGAAATGGACAGTAAGGGGGTTATATAGATACAAGTCCCAACAATGTAATGGAATTTAGATTCATGATACAAAATTATTGCTTGAATGTAAATGAGGAGAGAGAAGTTCCTTTCGGAATTTCGGCATAGTAACATGTGTACATGGGAGGCATTTAATGAGAGAGAAAAGGGTCTACCATCATTAAAACAATAATAGGTCAGTATGGGTGAGGTTCAAAACCATACCCCAGCATTTATAATTGAAATTAAAATGTCATAACAATATTAAGAAAATTGGACAAAAAAGTGAAAGGAAGAAAAACCCTTACATGGAAGTGTGCATCAAAAGGCTTGAGAGAGGCTTAAGAGAGGCTTCTTGGGAGCTTGGGGAACCTTTAGAGGATTCTAGAGAGAGTAGGGCATAGGTTAGATGAACTCCAAAGGCTTTGAGTGTGGAGGAAGTGGAAGCTTGGGTGGGTTTATATAGGAAAGGTGAGGGAATTCTTTATTATTTAGGTTTGGGACCCCTTATATTAAATTAGTCCAAACCACAATCCATCTCATGGTTTTGTCCCATGGTTTTTTTCAAAGGTAATATGAAAACAATATTTTATAAGTCCAAAGTCCGAACTTCTTAAAATAATATGGTTGCTAATGTGGAGGTGGGTCACACTCCCATGGAAAACAATTTAAAAAGACAAGGTGTTTAATAAGTCTTGAAGGGTCCATTAATGCTTTGAAAAGTAAGTCAAACAAACCCAAAATCATATTATTTTAATATTAAAAAATATATTTGACAAACATAAAGCTTATAGTATTTTATTACATCACTATTGGGTCATTATGATGTCATAAAACACATTATATATTTAAACAGTGTTTAAGTTTTACCCAAAAAATTGATTGTCTCAGAAAATTATGAAAAATTCACTGTTGGATAATTTCGGCATCCTGATTATAGAAATAACATTTATTTTATCTAAATAATTTTCTAAATATGTTAATTTTCACTTTTAAAAAAAACTGACATTTATCGAAAATTCACGGGTTTTGACAAAAATTGCTTTCAACCCTTAATAAAAATTACAATTGCATTCATAAAATTATGTGATCATTTATATATAATAAAATTAATTTAATAATAATAATAATAATTTATTTTAATTTTATTTAATTCAAAAATCCCTTAATTTAATAAAATAGAATTCTTAATTAAATAATAACAAAAAAAACACTATTTACACTTTAAAAACTATTTACAATGTATCAATAATGACAAGAAAGTATATTCACTATTATATACAAAAAATAATGCACATGAACATAGTACTAGTGATTTGTTACATAACCCCTTAAAACAGCCGCATAAGATCTAAGTGTAAGGTGTGTGATGGTGACAGACTCTTGGGGTGGCTTGGATAACATCTCTTGAGTGGTAATTTCTATCAGCTTCCACTTTTCCCGTAGACGGTCATGTTCGAGCTTGACATGATGAAGCTCAGATTGGGCTTGGTCAAGAGTGAAGCCCAAGGACGCCACCTCTTTTCTTAGCTCCGACAAATGGTCTTCGTATGGAGCAATCCTATTGGATGAGGCCATCGCTTCTTCTGTCTGGGTAAATTGGGTTTGTTAAAGCCTTATATTTATACTAATCATGTGATCACTGTTCAACGGCTATAAAAGTAACGGTCAAAATTCTTAACATAAAACCAAAGATGTTGACATTTTATATAAACGTTTTACATAAAGAGACATTTAATTAGATCAAGAGGGATTTCCATTAATGAAACTTTGGGTCGTTACAATATTCCCCCCTTAAGAAATTTCACCCTCAAAATTTCCTTTTTCCCACAATAAAACAGATGTGGGTAACTCAACTTCATCATTTCCTCCGATTTCCAAGTCGCTTCTTCAAACTTGTGGTTTCACCACAACACATTGACAAGGGTAATTGTCTTATTTCATAGAACTTTTTCTCTATGATCTAAGATCTTTACTGGTTACTCCTCATAAGAAATATCATCCTTCAACTGTACCACCTCATAAGAGAGTACATATGAAGGGTCTGGTATGTACTTCCTTAAGAGGGATACATGGAAGACATCATGTACTTTGGCCCTGGTAGTTGGAAGTGCTAGTCGATATACCACATCCCCGACATGATCAAGAATATCTAAGGGGTTGATGTACCTTGGACTTAACTTCCCGTTCTTTACAAACCTCATGACCATCTTCCACAGAGATATGCGTAGAAAAACCATGTCTCCAACTTTAAACTCAATGTATCATCAACGATTATCTGCATAACTCTTCTATAGACTCTGGGCTGCCTTGATATGTTGTTGAATGGTTTTCACCTTCTACACCATTCCCTCGACCATTTCCAGCCCAAGCAGCTTACGTTCACCGACCTCATCCCAACACGTCGGTGTTCTGCACCTTTTCCTATAAAGGTCATCATATGGTTCCATCTGGGTGATCGAGTGGAAATAGTTATTATAAGAGAACTCAACCAGAGGGAGATGTTGATCCCATCCTCCTTAAATTCCATTGAGCATGATCTCAACATGTCCTCAAGTGTTTGAATTTTCCACTCGGATTGGCCATCAGTTTGAGGATGGTAGGCCGTACTAAAGTTCAGTTCAGTATTCAGAGCATGTTGAAGAATCTTCCAAAACATAGAGGTGAATCTTGGATCTCGGTCAGACACAATAGATAGTGTCACTCCATGCAGCCTTACCACTTCCCTGATATATATTTGTGCCAGTTGATCCAATGATAAATCATCCCGAATAGCAATGAAGTGTGCAGTCTTTTTAAGACAATCCACAACAATCCAGATTGCATTGTTGCCTTTGGATGTCCTTGAAAGTGCTGTGACAAAGTCCATGGTGATGTTCTCCCAATTACATTCTGTTATGGGCAATGGTTGCATCATCCCCTTAGACTACTGCCTCTCTGCCTTCACTTGCTGGCACATCAGGCACTTTGACATATATTCAGCGATCTCTTTTTTCGTATTATCCCACCAAAAGTTTTCTCGAAGATCTCAATACATCTTCGTGCTCCCTGGGTGAATAGAGAAATTTTAACTATGTGCATCATCCAAAAGTTCCTTCTTCAGCTCCGGACGTAATGGAACACATAGCTTATTCCCAAATCGCACAATTCCTTCTTCATTAACATTAAACTCCGGGTATTTCCCTTTTTTGATAGCGTCCACTTTTTCCTGAATTCCCACATCATCCTTTTGAGCATCCTTTAACCATTCCAAAAGAGACAGTAGAGCAATAATTTGTGAAAGGATTGATGATGTTCCCTTTTTTATGATTCACATGTCCATCTTCATCAAGTCTAAGAAGATTGGATCCCTATCAATTCTCATCATTGATAGAATCGCTAGGTCCTTTCTACTCAGGGCATCTTCCACCTTGTTTTCTTTCCCATGGTGGTAATGTACTGAATAGCCATAATCCTTGATGATCTCTATCCATCTTCTCTGGCACATATTAAGCTCTTTCTGTGTTAATATATATTTAAGACTCTTGTGGTCAGTATATATCTCACATTTCTCCCCATAGAGATAATGCTGCCAGATTTTCAAGGCAAAGATCACCACCGCCAACTCCAGATCATGCGTTGGATAGTTTATCTCATGGATTTTCAACTGTCTTGAGGCATAGGATATCACTTTATCATTCTGCATCAGCACACAACCTAATACCTTCTTCAAAGCATCACTGAATACCATAAAAATTTCCCCACTTGTGGGTAAAGTGAGAACGAGAGCAGTGATAAGCCTCCTTTTCAATTCCTTGAAGCTTTCTTCGCATTCATCACTCCAAAAAATCTTCACTCCCTTTCGAGTTAGCTTGGTAAGAGGGCTGGAAAATCGTGAGAAATTTCTCACAAATCGTAGATAATATCCAGCTAACCCCAAGAATCTACGGATATCCATTACTGATGTTGGCCTCAGTCATCTCTCAATTGCATCTGTTTTGGAAAGATCTATAGATATCCCATTGCTTGTGATGATATGGCACAATAATGAGACCTCCTTCAACCAGAACTCACACTTTCTATACTTTTCATAGATCTTCTCCTTGCACAAAGTCTCTAGTACTGTTCTTAAATGCTCCTCATGATCCTCCTTGGTTTTGGAGTATAGTAGAATATCATCTATAAAGACTACCACAAATTTTTCTAGGTAATCTCTTAAGACTCTATTCATCAAGTCCATGAAGATTTCTGGAGCATTGGTGAGTCCGAAAGGCATTACTATTAATTCATAGAACCCTTATCTTGTACGAAAAGTAGTCTTGGGGACATCTTCCTTCTTCACCATTACTTGATAATATCCCGACGACAAATCTACCTTGGAGAAGTGCTGTTCTCCACGCAGCTGATCGAACAAGTCATCGATCTGTGGTAGAGTATACTTGTTCTTTATCATGATTTTGTTAAGTTCACGATAATCAATGCAAAGCTGCATTGACCCATCCTTCTTCTTGATGAAGAGGACTGGTGCACCCTAGGGTGAAGCACTTGGGCGTATAAACCCTTTATCCAGGTTCTCCTGTAGTTATTTCTTCATCTCTTCAAGCGCCATGATATCCATTCTATATGGAGTCTTGGATATTGGTAGCACCCCTGGTATAAGTTCAATTGATAATTCAACATCTCTTCTAGGAGGAAGACCAGGCAGTTCCTTGGGAAACACTTTAGCGAATTCCCTCACAATAGGAATTTTTTCAAGGATGGTTTCTTCCTTGGACTCAATCATCTGAGCCAGATATGTGTGCTCATAGGGTACTAATATCCATGCTTGATATGATGGAGCTAAAGGAGATTCATCTTCCTCCTTACACTTGTAAAGAATCGGGGGTCGATTCTCCATATGGAGTGTGATTTCTCTCTCCCGAAAATTTATGTTTTCTCTATATAAAGACAGTCAATCCATGCCAAGAATTGCATCAAATTACACCAGAAGGAGTATGACGTGGTTCGCCGAGAAATTTAATCCACATATTATAATAGGGGAGTAATTATATTCATGGGACGCAATGATTTCCCCATTTTCCATACTCACCGACATCTTCACTTCCATGATTTTTGGTGGTGTTGGGATTGTTCTACTAAACTTTCGACATATAAAAGAATGCATAAAACCTTAATCAAAAAGTACATTCGATGTTCTTGATTGAATAACTAGTGTACCTGTCACCACTTCTTTTTCGGGGTTCACTTTGGTAGAAGTGATGGAAAAATATCTTCCTTGCCACCTTGGAGGTTGTTGGTTGCCTCTGAAAACCCTTGGTTTAGGGCACTGATTTGAAAAGTGCCCTGGTTCTTTTCAGTTGTAGCAATGAACAATGCGTTGAGGTTCGAACGGAGCGTTCCTCTCCTATGTCACAGTCGCGGGTCTTTCTTGTCGAAAGTTAACAGCTAGGTGCCCTTCTCTTCCACACCTAAAGCATTTCCTCATCCCTTTGAGGCAATTTTCAGGGTGCTTCTTTCCACACTTTTGGCAAGTGGGGTGCTGGATCTTCTTAGCACCGTTGGATTTATCCATAGGACCTCCAGCATTGAAGTCCACATTACGCTTCTTATCCCCATGATACCCCTTTGATTCCCTAATCTCCATTTCGACCTTGATGGCGCATCGGACAATTTCCTCATAGCTATCGAAGTCACGGATCGCTAATGCTTTTCGTAGGCTAGGATTCATCCCACCAAAGAAGCGATCAACATTGCATTCGGGGGTAACGACAAATCTAGAAGCGTATCGTGCAAGCCTTGTGAAGTTTTCCTCATACGCTACAATAGATTCTTCATATTTTTTCTTGAGGGAAAGGAAGTCTATTTCCATCTTAAGATGGAGGGTTCACGGAAAATGTTTATCGAAAAACATCTTCTCGAAATCCTTCCATTCTAACGCCTCGATCTCCTCCTCAGGCTTCGTATTTTTCATCAACGTCCACCATTGATCAGCTTCACCCTCCATGTGATAAGCCGCTAGGAGAACATTCTATTGTTCATGACATTGAAGGATGGAGAAGATATTTTCAACGGAGTTGATCCATTGTTCAGCGATCGTGGGATCGGATGATCCACTAAAAGTAGGAGGCCTTTGTCTCATGAAGCTCTCGATAGCGACTTGTTCTTTCTTAGGGGGGTTGAACGTTCCTCATGACCCGTGTTTCTATTCAAAGCTTGAGTTAGATAAGAGATAAGTGTGACAAAGTTCGTGATTCCTGCTCCCATTGGATTGGGAATCACATTAGTACAGCCATCACACTGATCGTCACATCGGTTGTTAGCCGGAGTCCTCCTATTACCGGCCATTGGTTGGAATAAAAGGAAAGTTATGGGGTAACACATAAAGGGTAATCCAAAGACAAAAGTTGATGATTTATAAATAAACTTTTATTTCCTTAACTCATGAGTCTATAGGCTTCAATCTAGGCTTTTCATGATCAAATTTCTAACATATATTCTTAGGGGAATTTTTTTTAATTCCCTTAATAAGGGTTCATACTAAGCTTGTGAATTTATCAAAACATATCTCCCAGGACTGTCGTAACCAAGAGTGCAGCAAGGCCCATTTTTGTGCACCAGTTCCCGTTCGAGTCTAGCTCAAAGCGGTGTTTTCGGGTTTTACCCGTAGGATACATTTGTGCCATAGCCGCCTCTACCTGCTTGTATCCAGACAGGGATGTATTTTCTTGATAAACCACTTACTCAATACTTACCAAAACTTATGGATGCTTTTATTATACTTAGTCTTGTCTTTAAGGCTTTACTAGGGTTTTCTAATCCTAATCCCAAAAATAACTAAACCTATCCTCTGATACCAACTATGACAACCCTACTTTTATTACAAACTAAAACATGATTTATTACATAAACCATTCACTTGATACAACATGGATGATCAAGAGGCCTAGTGTATTTGGGGCTTATGATCATTATATAACAACTTAAAACATGAAGTAAAACATCATTATTGAAACTTTCTTTACATGACCACTACATTCCTTCGTACTTAGCATTGCATAGGATAACCTGAGGACATGCATAAGAAAAGGGGTGAGCTATAAAGCCCAGTAAGGGAATAAACATGGAATAAATGAGGAGTAAAATACATGTTATACAATAGGCATATCAACAGATAACAAGAGAAACATGAACATAAAGGCATGATAAAGCATGATAATCATAACATGTAAATGTGGCAACAACACTTAACATGGAATTAGCATGAGCCAAAGCTCATTGCACAAAGAGCATGAGTAAATCCTCATTGCACATGAAGCACAAGTAAACCCTAGTTTCACTTGAATTTTCATGATTCAACACTCATTGCACATGACGTATCATGATACTATACTTTACCCAATGCATTGGAGCGCTATAAGAGCACACCCTTCTTAAACATTTAATTTCATGCATAAGTGTGCCACATGGATAATAAAACATGGATTCATAAAACATAATAATTTATTCCATGAAAAAGGAATGTGGAATAAAACTTTATAATCAATAAGTAAATGTGAATGAAGTTGAATACTCTTGATGGAGAAATGGACATGGTATTCACTACACAATGGAATTGGCTTAGAAAATCGGTGTAATTTTGGCAGCGTAACGGCGTGATATAAGAATTCATAAAAAATGGTTGATGAGAGAGAAATGGGTGCCTCATCATATATACATGAAATGGAAAGTAAGGGGGTCATATAGATACATGTCCCAACAATTGTAATGGAATTTAGATTCATGATACAAAAGTATTACTTGAATGTAAATGAGGAGAGAGAAGTTCCTTTCGGAATTTCGGCATAGGAACGGGTGTACATGGGAGGCATTTAATGAGAGAGAAAGGGGTCTCCCATCCTTAAAAAAATAATAGGGAAGTATGTGGGAGGTGTGAAACCATACCCAAGCATTTATAATTGAAATTAAAAGGTCATAACAATATTAAGAAAATTGGACAAAAAAAGTGAAAGGAAGAAAAACCCATACTTGGAAGTGTGCATCCAAAGGCTTGAGAGAGGCTTCTTGGGAGCTTGGGGAACCTTGAGAGGATACTAGAGAGAGTAGGGAAGAGGTTGGACGAACTCCAAAGGCCTTGAGTGAGGATTAAGTGGGATCTTGGGTGGGTTTATATAGAAAAGGTGAGGGAATTCTTTATTATTTAGGTTTGGGACCCCTTATATTAAATTATTCCAAACCACAAACCAACCCATGGTTTATGCCCATGGTTTTTGGAAAAGGGAATATGAAAACAATATTTTATAAGTCCAAAGTCCTAACTTCTTAAAATAATAGGGTTGCTTATGTGGAGGTGAGTCACACTCCCATGGAAAATAATTTAAAAAGACAAGGTGTTTAATAAGTCTTGAAGGGTCCATTAATGCTTTGCAAAGTAAGTCGAACAAACCAAAAATCACATTATTTTAATGTTAAAACATATATTGGCCGAACATAAAGCTTATAGTATTTTATTACATCACTATTGGGTCATTATGATGTCATAAAACACAATATATATTTAAACAGTATTTAATTTTTACCCAAAAAATTGACTGTCTCAGAAAATTATGAAAAATTCACCGTTGGATAATTTCGGTGTCCTGATTCCATAATTAACATTTATTTTATCTAAATAATTTTCTAAATATGTTAATTTTTACTTTTAAAATAAAAACCGACATTTATCGAAAATTCATGGGTTTTGACAAAAATGGCTTTCAAACCTTAATAAAAATTACAATTACATTCATAAAATTATATGATCATTTATATGTAATAAAATTAATTTAATAATAATAATAATAATATTTTATTAAAATATTATTTAATTCAAAAATACCTTAATTTAATAAAATATAATTCTTAATTAAATAATAACAAAAAAACACTATTTTCACATTAAAAACTATTTATAAAGAATCAATAATGACAAGAAAGTATATTCATTATTATATACAAAAAATAATGTACATGAATATAGTACTAGAGATTTGTTACATTACCCCTTAAAACAGCTGCATAAGACCTAAGGGTAAGGTGTGCGATGGTGACAGGCTCTTGGGGTGGCTCGGATAACATCGCTCGAGTGGTAATTTCTATCAACTTCCACTTTTACCGTAGATGGTCACGTTCGAGCTTGACATGATGAAGCTCAGCTTGGGCTTGGTTAAGAGAGAAGCCCATGGACGCCACCTCTTTTCCGAGCTCCAACAAATGGGCTTTTTATGGAGCAATTCTAATAGATGAGGCCATCGCTTCTTTTGTCAGAGTAAATTGGGTTTGTTAAAGCCTTATATTTATACTAATCATGTAATCACTATTCAACGGCTATAAAAGTAATGGTCACAATTCTTAACATTAAACCCAATAAGTTGACATTTTATATAAACGTTTTACATAAAGATACTTTTAATTAGATCAAGAGGTATTTACATTAATGAAACTTTGGGTCATTACACCCAGGCTGCAGAGTCAAGGTTCGAGGCCACCCTAACTATCTTTGAGCATCTGGAGATACCCCCAGAGAAGAGGGTAAATCTGGCCACCTATATGCTCTGGGACACCGCCAAGAGGTGGTGGGAGGTGATCTCACAGTCAGGACGCCAGCAGTGTATGTCATGGGATGAGTTTCAACACACCTTCTATGACTACTTCTATCCGGTGACCCTGAGGGCCGATCGAGCCCGGGAGTTTATGAGTCTGCAGCAGGGTACTCATTCTGTCATGGAGTACTCATCTCATTTTACTAAGCTACAACATTTCACACAGATCCCAGAAGGTGATGAGTTTTTCCTTGCTAAGAAGTTCGAGGATGGTCTCAGGCAGGAGATCTGTTCCCAGGTGAATATCTTCCAGTTGAATTCTATATCCTTCATCTTCAACCAGGCACTAATTACTGAGCGCAATCTGAGGGATTCTAGAGTTCTGATCCAGGGAGGTTCGAAATCCAGAGTTGGTGTTCCTCCTACGAACATTAGGAAGCATCGCAGAGAGTCTTCTCGAGGAGATCGAGGTTCACAGGATGTGTCTTCTGGAAGCCAGGTTGTATGCTACCAGTGTCGTAGGAGTGGGAATACTAGGCCTCAGTGCCAGAGAGATTCGATGAAGTGCCGATCTTGCGGAAAGATGGGCCATCTTCAGCGCTTATGTGACATCTTCTCACCTTTAGCTGGTGGTAGGGGTTCCTCTATGACCCCGCGTTCTGGAGATGCATCGCCAGTTTCCCACCAGTCTGGGAACTGGAGTTCTTCCGGCCGTGCAGGCTGAGGTGGAGGTTGCGGCCGTGGTGGTTAGTCACCAGGTCATCAGCGACAACATAGTGGATCAGCTCAGAGCGGTCAGCCAGGGGCGCAGGGCCGTGGTACAGGCCAGTCTTTTGCTGTGGAGCAGACCTATCAGGAGCAGGACCTCATCCCTTCTACAGTTCGAGGTACGATGTTATTAGCCTAAGTTTTATCTTATGCTCTTTTCAATACTGGTGCTTTGCATAGCTTTATCTCTGTTGCTGTTATGGAGAGCCTTGGGTTCTGTATCTTTTCGTATGTCGACTCATTGACTCTTGACACGCCGTTGGGAACAAGGACATCTAGCATACGTCAGTGTAGAGAGTTACCTCTTGAGGTTGAAGGGTTTCATTTCTTATGGGACCTCTATGTCCTAGAGATGATAGGCTATGACGTCATTCTCGGTATGGACTGGTTGGTTCCCTTCCAGGTATTCGTCGATTGCTATTGTCGTAGGGTGAGCTTCGTATCACCATAGGGCGGATCTTTTCTTAATAGAGGAGATTGGGATATCCAGGCGGGTAGAGCTGGACCCGAGCATCATGGACTAGGGGAAGTTACAGCCTAGACTTCCAGTCTTTATCTGGATGACCAGGGGACTTCACAGTTAGACTTTCCCCAGTGGTGGATCGTTTCAAGGATGCTTTTCCATAATACTTTTCAGGTTTGCCTCCAGAGCATGAGTTATAATTCTCGATTGAGCTCATACCGGGAGTGGCACCAATGTTAATTCCTCCTTATAGGATGGCTACACTTGAGTTTTAGGAGCTCAAGAAGCATTTAGAGGAGTTACGGGCAAAGGGTTTCATCGGACCCAGTACTTATCCTTGGGGTTCGCCTGTCCTGTTTACGAAAAAGGTAGAGGGCACCCTTCGGCTTTGTGTGGATTATCAGAAGCTGAACCAGTTGACAGTCAAGAGCCGATATCCCTTTATGAGGATAGATGACCTCTTTGATCAGCTTCGAGGAGCCCGAGTGTTATCAAAGATCGACTTGAGGTCCAGTTATCATCAGTTGTGTGTTAAACCATCATATATACCTCTGAAAGCCTTCAGGAGCAGGTATGGTCTATAAGAGTATACAGTCATGTCATTTGGTCTCACGAACGCGCCTGCAGTTTTCATGTCACTGATGAACTGAGTGTTCTATCCATACTTGGACTCCTTCCTCGTGGTCTTCATGGATGATATCTTGGTGTACTCTCACACTCGACACGACCATGCCACACATCTTGATATCATTCTGAGTACACTAAGAGAGCATCGGTTGTATGCTAAACTCTCAAAGTGACACTTTTGGATGGACCAGATTTACTTCTTGGGTCACGTCATCTCAGAAGTACGAGTATCTGTGGACCTAGAGAAAGTGAGTGATGTAGTTTCCTAAGAGCAGCCAAAAAAAGTCTTTGAGGTATGGAGTTTTCTAGGGCTGGATGGATACTACAGGTGTTTCATTCAGGAATTCTCGCGCCTATCATCACCGTTGATAGGTCTGACCGAGAAGGGGGCAAAGTTTTTATGGTCAGATTCTTGTGATTCAGCCATTCATGAGCTAAAGGGGAGGTTAACGTCACCACCAATAATAGTCTTGCCAGAGCCAGGGAAGAGATACACTGTTTATTGTGATGCTTCAGGTATCAGTCTAGGAGCTATGCTTATACAAGGAGATGGAGTCGTTGTGTACAGGTCTCATCAATTGAGGCCACACGAGAGGAATTACCCTACACATTATATGGAGTTGGCAGTTGTTGTTCATGCCTTACGCTGTTGGAGACACTACCTTCTGGGAGAGCACTTTGTGGTTTTCACTGACCACAAGAGTCTCAAGTATATCTTCACTCAGCGTGATATGAATCTGAGACAGCGTAGGTGGGTTGAGTATCTTCAGTCCTTTGACATCGAACTCGCCTATACGCTGGGAAATGGCAACACAGTGGCGGATGCGTTGACAAGGAGAACCCAGATTCAGGCAGCTCAGGAGGCCAACAGTGAGTGGCAGATGATGGCTCTGTTCTTTGAGATGCATCTGGAGGTGCACGACAAGCAGGGACAGACTGTCCTATCTTCTATAGTTGTTACCTCTACACTACTTGATCGGGTACGGATGAGGCAGCTATTAGACTCATAAGGCTTAGTCTTGCGGGAGAGTGTGTCAGGAGAGGACCCTCTTCCTAGATGGACAGTGGATGAGGATGAGATCTTGTGTTTCCATGGATGCTTATGGGTTCCAGCAGACATACGCGAGGAGATGATGCTGGATTTCCATTCCTCGATTTGGGAAGTTCATCCTGGCATCACCAAGATGTATCATGACCTACACCGCCAGTACTGGTGGCCAGGTATGAAGAAAGATGTTGCTGGTTTTTTCATGAGATGTTCTACATGTCAACAGGTGAAAGCAGAGCATCAGCGACCAGCAGGGATTTTACAGTAGTTACCCATTCCTGAGTGGAAGTGGAATGATGTCGCGATGGATTTCATTACCGGGTTACCGAGGTCACATCGGCGAAGTGATGTTGTTTAGGTTGTCGTCTAAAGGCTTACGAAGGTTTCACACTTCTTGCCGATCAAGGAGACCTTCAGTGTTCGTGATCTGGGACGACTGTACATTCGAGAGATTGTACGTCTACATAGAGTTACACGGTCCATTGTTTTAGACAGGGATGCACATTTTACCTCTCGGTTCTGGCAGGGACTTCAGAAGGCTCTGGGTACACAGGTACTTTTGAGTACAGCATACCATCCCCAGACTGATGGCCAGTCCGAGCGCACGATCCAGGTGCTGGAGGATATGCTCTGATCTTGCATTCTAGACTTTGGTGGTTCTTGGGAGAATCATATCCCTCTGATGGAGTTCGCCTAAAACAACAGCTTTCAGGTGACCATTCAGATGGAACCTTACGAGGCTCTGTACGGTAGGCCATGCTGATCACCCTTATGCTGGCTGGAGGTAAGAGTGGCAGCTTTGATGGGACCTCGTCTTGTTCAGGAGACCTCAGAGCAGATAGATTTGATTCGGAAGAGGATGGCTAGAGCACAGTCTCAAAAGAAGTCTTATGATGATCAGTGGAGATGACCTCTAGAGTTCCAGGTCGGAGATCAGGTTTTCCTGCGTGTCGCACCGAGGTTGGGACATAAGAGGATTCAGAGACAGGGTAAACTTTCACCGCGGTACGTCAGGCCGTTTGAGGTATTGGAGAGGGTTGGTCCAGTTGCCTATCGGTTGCATTTACCTCAGAGGTAACGGGCTATGAATGACTTCTTCCATGTCTCTCAGCTCCGAAGTTACTTTTCAGACCCGTCACATGTCTTTCAGACCAAGGAGGTTGAGCTCGAAGAGGATGCATCGTTTGAGGAGAATCCTATCCTGATTATCGATCGTAGCACAAAGGTTCTTCATGGGTGGTTTGTTCCTTTAGTATGGGTGCTTTGGTAGCATGGGCGAGTACAGGATGAGACCTGGGAGAGAGAGTTCGATGTACGATCATAGTGGCCGAAGCTATTCGGGGTTTCTTCTTTTACGCCTCACTAGGGAAATTCGAGGACAAATTTCTTTAATGGGGGAAGTTTGTAAGAACTTGGATCTTCATTTCAGGTATGTCCTTCCTTTTCTATAGTTTTTGAGAAAAATAAAGTTTCTGGAAATTTTTGAAGTACACACCGTGTACTCTTTTCCCGCTCGAAGCTGTGTGTTGGATGTGTAGAGACCCTAAACCTGACGTAAATGGACATTACATTACTTTTGAGGAATACTTAGTACATAAAAAAAACACACACACAAGTACCGTAATAGTTTAGTGTATTTTGAAACTCGGAATGTAATCTTCTAATCATGGTGAAAGATCTTCAACATCTCCCATAAAGATCTTCCCCTTTTTTTCTTACCTAAAACCTTTCTTTATATCCTGGGGAAAATAAAACATAAAAGGGTGAGCTCAAATGCTCAGTAAGGGTAAACAAAAGAAATATCAATCACATCATATTCATAAGAACATATCTTTTGGAAATCTTAACCTGCAAAAGAGATCATAATTTCATAACATGGGATAAATCATAGTAGTGAAATTTAATCCCAATAATCATAACATAAAACATGAAACTTTGTGTCATATACACACAATCATAGAGAATCATTTCTTATTAGTCAAGACTCATTGCCAAGACTATCTTAGTGGACAAAGTCCCTTTCTGAACCGAGTTCACTCCTCGTTTCAGTCCTGTTTCACTGAACTAGTATAACCTACCGTTCCAGCCATGTCTATCTCATGAGATATAAAATCTTTACCCAATGCATTGGAGGGAGATATAGGTCCCACCCATCTCTTAATGATACCATTCTTATGTGTGCCACAAAATCATAAACCATACATCATAGCATAACCCATGTAATAAAAATGGGAATCGTAAACATCGTGACATCATAAAACAATTCATATAAGATAATGGAATTCATAAAAATAATTCCATCACAACATAATCAAATCAATGTAATAATAGGGATAGAAACAGAACCCTTAATTATCTTAGATGGAAAATAATTTTGATAAAATGCTTGAACTCCATTATTGAGGAAAATATCCTTTCTTCTTCAAAAACACTTTTTCTTTCATAACATGTCATACAATTCAAAACTAAAAGAAGCTGATTAAAAATAAACTTGAAACCTTTTAAAGGAATATTCTTGGAAATAATGTTTTAAAAATCCATTCATTCCATATAAGTTAAAAAAAACATTCTTCTCATACTTTTGTCGGAAAAGTCAAAAAGTACCTCGTACGAAAAACGATAAAAGATTCCTTTCATATCTTTTACTAAAAACTCACCGAAGGGTAAAATTGGATTTAAAAAGTTGTAGGTGGATGGAAACAATATTACATATTGAAGAAACATGGATGTGGATGATAAAATACACCCCACTAATACCAAAGTATAAACAATCTCGGATAAAAATGAGATTGTGATATTTTCCCTTACCTTAGGTCTGATTTGCTTCGTAAGTGTCCGAACCTCCTGTATAATGATTTAAATAATGTTATTAACTTATTCCTGAATCATACTCACTGTTATTATATCATATATGGTTCACTTATGAATTTATTTTACCCGTTCTTTTGTAAATTCCATGTTAAAGAGCGTTTTGGGTAAAATCGTTTCATTTGTCGTCCGTGTTTTGACGTGTAATTATTCATATGATTACTTAGATCATTATTACTTACTTCCGGAATATAAAACATGATTTATATATAATATATATTTATAATATACATATATATAATAGATTAGTAGATGGAAATAAATACACCGTTCATGGAGACGGTAGGTCGTACGTACGCATGAACGCTGTTTTCGTTTTCTTATTTAGTTGAATGGAATTAAGTAGATGACATACATATATATACACATAAATCTAGTATCATTATTATTTCATATATTTCATTATTACTTATTATATATACTTTATAATCATTCATGAATGGTTAACGTGGAGAATGAATCTCATCGCGTCGTGGAGACGGTAGTCCGTACGTACGCACGAGCGATGATATCGTTCTCATGATTGTGGGACTGTATTGGTGTGTATGTATACTATTTCAGAGTCAATATAAATTTAAAATAATCATATATAGTCATTATTTACACCATTATACCCATCCAAGTAAGGTGGTGGTGGAAAATAGATTACACCACGGCGTGGAGACGGTATTCCGTACGTACACACACGTGGTGATTTCATTTTCCGTAGGATGGATAGATGGTGAAATAGTGTTGTTTCATACTTATAATAACATACCGTTATATGAGTGATACTGATGTTATTACTTCATAATGAAACAACCTAAGAAGAAGAAGTGGAAAAAGAAATAATGTTGAAAAAATCGGTAACGGACATTACCTCTTCTTTGAAGCGCCTCTTTGAGATCTCCTTTTAGGGAACTAAAATTGGTCTTTGAAGAAGACCAGAACCTCTAGGATGTTTCTAGGTAAGTGTAGAAGGTAATTTTTCAGGGTTTGGCCGATCTTGAAGGCTCAAAGTGGTGTTAAGAAGAGAGGGAGGAGGTTCCCTTTTATAAGGGAGGAGAGGGGTACCTTTGGAATAACTAAAACTATTATTTTATTATAAATCCAAATTCGGTTTTAAATAGCTCCAAATTGATTTATTTAGAAGTTAAGGTGGGGATGTGTATAAATCCTCTCATCCAATATAATTTATACAAGTTTAGGTTCCTATTTTAACCTTATCATTTAGATTTAACATTAAGATAAATAATTTTACTTTTACCGTGTCTTCTTGTGTTCGTATACTATAAGGTTAATAAACTTACAATAAGAAGCCAAACGAACCCCAAAGTTGTTTAATATTAATATATATAACCTTATCTAAGTCATTTGACAAAACCTTAGATTTTTAGGAATAAAATAACAATTAATAATATAATATTTGTTTTAAAAACTATTTTTTGTCAATTTTGACACTATTTAGTAATTGATTTTTGTGAAAATCATAACATAATTATTAGTTCTAAAAAAATTAATTAAATCAATACTAACATGTCATATTAACCTATAAAATTATTTCAATTCATAAAAAGTCTTAAATTACATTTATTTGGGTATTTATAACATCAATTATGTCAATATTTCATTAATAAGATAATTACTGCATCATCTTTGTGTCATAATAAATGATAATTATTTAATCCCTAAAAATTATAAATAAATTCCTATGATGTAGATAATTGTATTATATTTCTTTAGACTATTCATGTTCTAAGTTTCATGAAGTTTATCACTAAATTAAAATTATTATACTTATAATATTTAAGAAAGTGACATGTTGTCACATTCTTTGGTTTTAATAATAATTAAATTATTTTCCTGAAAAAAAGTCCATTAAATGAATCTAATCCGACCCTTAGGTGATATGGGTCTACTTTTAGTCATCAAATAGGATTTTGACATGTGTTAGAGTAATTTTATAATATTATATTTACCCTTAATTACCCGATTTACCTTTAACTATGGTAAATAAAATTTACCGTAGTTACTATTCATAATTCCCAAAAATAAAAAGTAGCTTATTAACATAATTTGGATCTACTGATTCCAAATATGGAATCCATTTTTCCAAATTCAATACACAATAGTTTCAGAAATTAAATTAAAATTAATCTCGTTGTCGAAAGAAAACGGATTTTTCTTTAAAACATTGCAAAAGATTGAATTGATTTATCCTACGAATTCAAGGTAGAATCAATGCTAATGACATAAATTATATTAAATAGTAAAAATATATTCTATTTATACTTTAAAACCATTCAATATTATAATTTAACCATATAAATTATTTCGATAAAAAAAGTTTTTTTAAATTAAAATATAGCGTGTTTTTACTATTCATCAAAATATGAAAGTTACCAGAAAAATATGAAAACATTATCCAAAGTAAATTTTTATTTCATGATTCCAAAGAATAATTTTATTTTGTCAAATTGAACTTATAAACATGGAAAAACTAGATTTAAAGTGGGTGCTCCATAAAAAATGCGGCAAAACTGCATTTTTTGAAAAATACTTATTTTACCCAAAAAAATTATTTTTTTCTTATACCATGTTCTAGAAAATGTGTAAGATGAATAATAATGTTATAAAATTCAAATTTTAATTAATATTATTCATAACGGCTAGTTCATAATAATATTATAATAATATAGCGTTGTTTAGTAAAACCCAGTATTGCGTACAACACACGCTATCGAGGAATGTCGTGATTGTGTGTAATGTAATCCAAGTCAGGGTTGCGTGTTGTGCAAGAATCCTTCGTTGTTTCGTATAACATAATCCAACCATATTTCATCTATACATTGAATATATATAAATATATACTCAATGTTGCGTAGAATAACTATTATCAAAATTGTGTGTAACATGATCCAAGAATGGTGTTGCGTATATTGCAAGCTAATACGGTGTTGCGTATAGAGCAAGGTAATCTTGGTGTAGCATACAACATAAGACATTAATGAAATTAAAAGAATATTTTTCATAAAATCTCGAGGTGTTACATTCTACCCCCCTTAAAACGAATTTCGCCCTCTAAATTCGTCGAGGTTATAACTGGTTTACTACTCAAAAGTTTGTTTAATAGAAACCCACATAGTAAAAAGGAATACCAAAACATGGATTTAAAAACTAAAGTATGAAATGTAACGGTTACCCAAATTAACTCATCACTGGGTTTCCACGTAGGAGAACATAGGTGAAAAAATGGATATGGAAGAAAAATCTAACCATCAAGTTCTGATGGAGAGTGGTAGAGAACATGGCTATGGAAAAGCCAGCAATCACAAAGCCATAAATTTGTGATGATCTAGGGTACCATCTGATTCATCGGATATAAGGGCACTAGGATAACATTTTTTCTGGTTTTCAAGATCATTTCCATAAAGTTGAAGATTTTGAATTAGAATAAATACTTACTTTATTTTGGTACAATCTCACTGTTGTTCGTGCTTTGAACAATTTCCACTTCATCTCTTAAAGAAATGAAGTTGAATTTGTTATTCATGAAGTGTTAATAGATCATGTGATAGAATGATGGGTCATTCCATCTGTTTCAAACAAAAGGTTAGAAAAGTTATCAAAAATACATAAGTCCATCTATAGTGAGATTAATCATATATGGTTCCTAAAATGGACCTATACTTCATATATCATACTGCTTAATATAATAAAACTAGTTTCTACTAAACAGGGACTTCCTGTAGGCCAGTGGTAGGCGATAAAGGCCAGTCACACTTCGGTTGTTGGTTCGATTCCCACAGCCTTGTCCGACGCGATGGGTTGTCGCCCGTCCTGCAGGTTGTCCTTTTTCTAAAACTACATTACTATAACATCCCATCAATAATATAAAAAAATTCATCCTTAAACAATACTAACTTATGTCCAACATAATCCATTCAAATCTTTAGGCTTATCTAAAATACTTCGGTCCAAGCTCATAGTATAAAGAAAACGATTACTTGAAATATCATCAACCAAGCATGTGAATACCATCATTTATCCCCCATATATCTTGTTGGTCACATTACAATCATGTGAATAACTTAATCATGTATTCTCTTGAAAAATGAATACCCATTAACCCTTAGTGAAAACATGAATGCTGTCAAAAGTTAACTCTTTCCACATACCAAAATCCTCAAAATTCTATATACTTAGTCCTTATATCAATCATGAGCTCATGAATACTGTCAAACATTTCATTTTCTCCTTATCCCTTCATTATGCGCATATCATCTGCTTTCAAAAATATTTGAATCACTTTTCATGGTTACCGGTACCATAAAATTATTGAAAACCACAATAGAATAATACAAAAATATTCTAATACACAATAAAAGTACCTCAACAACATTATTATTGAATACCAATACATAAACACTTCAATCCATCCTCTTCAATTATTGTCCTGGAATAAGTCCTTCGTTGATTTAGAAGTAACTTTTTAGGTCAGGGCATTGAGTTGGGTAATTCCCATGTTCTCCACAAATAATACATTGAACTCCATAACAGTCTGTCACTCTATGACCCTTTTCTCCACAGAGATAACATCAGTCCCTCCATTTGATATATTCCTCAAGGTTCTTCTTCACTTCTTTAGAAATCTCAATCTTCCTTTCTTTATGCTCCTCGACATGCGAACATGCATAATAGTATATCTTACTCTTCTTTGATGAATTAGGCATACCACTAAATTTCACCTTGTTAATCATATATCGTGATGACTGATTCGGCATAATCACAATATCTTTCTCTCTAGGCATTACACAATTTTATTGCTCATAGTCACCAATTTGTCCATTGGATTCAATGTTAACCAAATTCCTTCTGGTTCCCTCCATTAACTAAAACACAAAAATAATTATGTGAGAGGAAAAAATCATGCTAGAGAAAACAACATAGTAAAGGGGGAGTACCCTCAATATCTAACATCTTAGGTTAAATTCTAATATCATTAGCGTAATTCTAGGACTATAACCTATACATATACTTAACCTTAGAGACATCCCTAGACATACCTTAGAAATATCTCTAGGGATCTCACTAAAGTTCTCACATCCTAGTTTCCAAAGGTTGACTAAACCTTTCCTCTGATACCAACTATAGAGACCCTAATCCTGACGTACATGTACATTACATTACTTTTGTGGAATACTTAGTACATAACAGAAACACACACACAAGGACCGTAATAGTTTAGTGTCTTTGGAAACTCGGAACGTAATCTTCTAATCATGGTGAAAGATCTTCAACATCTACCATAAAGATCTTCCCCTTTTTTTCTTACCTAAAACATTTCTTTATATCCTGGGGAAAATAAAACATAAAAGGGTGAGCTCAAATGCTCAGTAAGGGTAAACAAAAGAAATATCAATCACATCATATTCAAAAGAACATATATTTTGGAAATCTTAACCTGCAAAAGAGATCATAATTTCATAACATGGGATAAATCATAGTAGTGAAATGTAATCCCAATAATCATAACATAAAACATGAAACTTTGTGGCATACACACACAATCATAGAGAATCATTTCTTATTAGTCAAGACTCATTTCCAATACTATCTTAGTGGAAAAAGTCCCTTTCTGAACCGAGTTCACTCCTCGTTTCAGTCATGTTTCACTGAACCGGTATAACCTACCATTCCAGCCATGTCTATCTCATGAGATATAAAATCTTTACCCAATGCATTGGATGGAGATATAGGTCCCACCCATCTCTTAATGATAATATTCTTATGTGTGCCACAAAATCATAAACCATACATCATATCATAACCCATGTAATAAAAATGGGAATCTTAAACATTGTGACATCATAAAACAATTCATATAAGATAAAGGAATTCATAAAAATAATTTCACCACAACATAATCAAATCAATGTAATAATAGGGATAGAAACATAACCCTTAATTATCTTAGATGGAAAATAATTTTGATAAAATGCTTGAACTCCATTCTTGAGGAAAATATCCTTTCTTCTTCAAAAACAGTTTTTCTTTCATAACATGTCATACAATTCAAAACTAAAAGAAGTTGAATAAAAATAAACTTGAAAAATTTTAAAGTAATCTTCTTGGAAATAATGTTTTAAAAATCCATTCATGCTGTATAAGTTAAAAAAACATTCTTCTCATACTTTTGTCGGAAAAGTCAAAAAGTACCTCGTACGAAAAATGATAAAAGATTCCTTTCATATCTTTTACTAAAAACTCACCGAAGGGTAAAATTGGATTTAAACAGTTGTAGGTGTATGGAAACAATATTACATATTGAATAAACATGGATGTAGATGATAAAATACACCCCAGTAAATACCAAAGTATAAACAATCTCTGATAAAAATGAGATTGTGATATTTTCCCTTACCTTAGGTCTGATTTGCTTCATAAGTGTCTGAACCTCCTGTATAATGATTTAAATAATGTCATTGACTTATTACTGAATCATACTCACTGTTATTATATCATATATGGTTCACTTATGACTTTATTTTACCCGTTCTTTTGTAAATTCCATGTTAAAGAGTGTTTTCGGTAAAATCGTTTCATTTGTCATCCGTGTTTTGACATGTAATTATTCATATGATTACTTAGATCATGATTACTTACTTACAGAATATAAAACATGATTGATATATAATATATATTTAGAATATACATATATATAATAGATTAGTAGATGGAAAGAAATACACCGTTCATGGAGACGGTAGGTCGTATGTACGCATGAACGCTGTTTTCGTTTTCTTATTTAGTTGAATGGAATTAAGTAGATGACATACATATATATACACATAAATCCAGTATCATTATTATGTCATATATTTCATGATTACTTATTATATATACTTTATAATCATTCATGAATGGTTAACGTGGAGAATGAATCTCATCGCGTCGTGGAGACGGTAGTCCGTACGTACGCACGAGCGATGATATCGTTCTCATGATCGTGGGACTATATTAGAGTGTATGTATACTATTTCAGAATCAATATAACTTTAAAATAAACATATATAGTCATTATTTACACCATTATACCCATCCAAGTAAGGTGGTGGTGGAAAATAGATTACACCACAGTGTGGAGACGGTATTCCGTACGTACACACGCGCAGTGATTTCGTTTTCCGTAGGATAGATAGATGGTGAAATAGGGTTGTTTCATACTTATAATAACATATCAGTATATGAGTGATACTTATGTTATTACTTCATAATTAAACAACCTATGAAGAAGAAGTGGAAAAAGAAATAAAGTTGAAAGAATCGGTAACGGACATTACCTCTTCTTTGAAGCGCCTCTTTGAGATCTCCTTTTAGGGCACTAAAATTGGTCTTTGAGGAAGACCAGAACCTCTAGGATGTTTCTAGGGAATTGGAGAAGGGAATTTTTCAGGTTTTGTCCGAGCTTGAAGGCTAAAAGTGGTGTGAGGAAGAGAGGGAGGAGGTGGCCTTTTATAAGGGAGGAGAGGGGTGCCTTTGGAATAACTAAAACTATTATTTTATTATAAATCCAAATTCGGTTTTAAATAGCTCCAAATTGATTTATTTAGAAGTTAAGGTGGGTATGGGTCTAAATCCTATCATACAATAGAATTTAGAAAAGTTTAGGTTCCTATTTTAACCTTATCATTTAGATTTAACATTAAGTTAAATAATTTTACTTTTACCGTATCTTCTTGTGTTCTTATACTATAAGGTTAATAAACTTATAATAAGAAGCCAAAAAAACCCTTAAGTTGTTTAATATTAATATATATAACCTTATATATGTCATTTGGCCTAACCTTATATTTTTAGAAATAAAATAACAATTAATAATATAATATTTGTTTTGAAAACTATTTTTTGTCAATTTTGACACTATTTAGTAATTGATTTTTGTGAAAATAATAACAGAATGATTAGTTCTAAAAAAAATAATTAAATCAATACTAACAAGTCATATTAACCTATAAAATTAGTTTAATTCATAAAAAGTCTTAAATTACATTTATTTGGTTATTTATAACATCAATTATGTAAATATTTCATTAATAAGATAATTACTGCACCATCTTTGTGTCATAATAAATGATAATTATTTAATCCCTAAAAATTATAAATAAAGTCATATGATGTAGATAATTGTATTATCTTTCTGTATACTATTCATGTTCGAAGTTTCATGAAGTTTATCACTAAATTAAAATTATTATACTTATAAGATTTAAGAAAGTGACATGTTGTCACATTCTTTGGTTTTAATAATAATTAAATTATTTTCATGAAACAAAGTCCATTAAATGAATCTAATCCTACCCTTAGGTGATATGGGTAGACTTTTAGTCATCCCATAGGATTTTTACATGTGTTACGGTAATTTTATAATATTATATTTACCCTTAATTACTCGATTTACCTTTAACTATGGTAAATAAAATTTACCGTAGTTACTATTCATAATTCCCAAAAATAAAAAGTAGCTTATTAACATAATTTGGATCCACTGATTCCAAATATGGAATCCATTTTTCCAAATTCAATACACAATAGTTGCAGAAATTAAATTAAAATTAATCTCGTTGTCGAAAGAAAACGGGTTTTTCTTTAAAACATTGCAAAAGATTGAATTGATTTATCCTACGAATTCAAGGTAGAATCAATGATAATGACATAAATTATATTAAATGGTAAAAATATATTCTATTTATAATTTAAAACCATTCAATATTATAATTTAACCATATAAATTATTGCGATAAAAAAAGTTGTTTTTAATTAAAATATAGCGTGTTTTTACTATTCATCAAAATATGAAAGTTACCAGAATAATATGCAAAATTTATCCAAAGTAAATTTTTATTTCATGATTCCAAAGAAGAATTTTATTTTGTCAAATTGAACTTATAAACATGTCAAAAACTAGATTTAAAGTGGGTGCGCCATCAAAAGGCGGTAAAACTGCATTTTTTGAAAAATACTTATTTTACCCGAAAAATTTATTTTGTTCTTATACCATGTTCTAGAAAATGTGTAAGATGAATAATAATGTTATAAAATTAAAAATTTAGTTAATACTATTCATAATGGCTAGTTCATAATAATATTATAATAATATAGTGTTGTTTAGTAAAACTCGGTATTGCGTACAACACATGCTATCGAGGAAGGTCGTGATTGTGTGTAATGCAAGCCAAGTCAGGGTTGCGTGTTGTGCAAGAATCCTTCATTGTTTCGTATAACATAATCCAACCATATTTCATCTATACATTTAATATATATATATATATATATACTCAATTTTGCGTAGAATAACCATTATCAAAATTGTGTGTAACATGATCCAAGAATAGTGTTGCGTATACTGCAAGCTAATACGGTGTTGCGTATAGCACAAGGTAATCTTGGTGTAGCATACAACACAATACATTAATGAAATTAAAAAAATATTTTTCATAAAATCTCGGGGTGTTACAGGCCGTGTTTGGTCCACACACACGGTGTGTAGGGGTGACATGGAGGCCGATTTTGGTGGAGTACGGAAAGACCTAGTACACTTTGTGTACTCTAAAAGTACACGTCGTGTACTTTATTTTTTTCATTAATCAGACCAGGGTCGCACCCGATCATCATAAATATCTTCTTCTAGGTATGGTTCGACCGAGAGACGTCGTTCGGCCACGAAAATTCTCCAGATTCCAGAGCCTCCATCCGTTCTCTGATTCGAGCACCATCGATTGCATTGGAATCGCAACGGTGAGTTCTTCCTTCTGCTTGAGCCTTGTTTTCCAATTCTTCTTCTTTCTCAAGTTATCGTGGTTTGAACGTTTTGGGAATTTTCTAAAATCTACGACGTTCAAGGGAGAATCAGTCATCGTTGATCAAGTATATCGATCTCCTAGGATCGAGGTAGGTGGTTTGTGCCTTACCGTTCAAAGTCTTTGAGTTTTATGTGCAAATTCCACCAATACCCGTGAACGGGGTATTGCGTGTTTACCTTTTTGACCTTGTTGTTCTCCTGCCTTGCTTGTATGCTTGTGTAGAGGTAATTTAATCATGTTAGAGGATATTTTGTTGTTCTTGGATGTTTTTCCCATGATTTTCTCTGTTTACAACCTTTGGGTATCGTTTTCCTTTGGCTGTTACACCTATTTCCATGCCTTGTGATTATAGGTTGGAGTGAAATTCATAACATATTTGTTGCCCTGTAGAATGTTTATCCAAGTAGCTCTATAGGTGTACTTTGGTTATCCAAGTAGATCTATAGGTGTACTTTGGTCATATAGCATTATTATGCACTGACTGGCATGGGACTGAGAGAACCGGTTGCTATAGACTATAAGGGATAAACCGAGTGAGCTTCCCAAAGAGTCTTAGATATTATAGACTATAGGAGGGTAGACTGAGAGAGTATCCTCAGAGTGTATTGGAAATTATAGACTATAGGGGATGGACCGAGTGAGCTCTCAGAGAGTCTTGGATATTACAGACTACAGGAGGGTAGACCGAGTGGGCTTCCTCAGAGAGTCTTACCTTGTTTGAATATTTATAAGAACTTTCCCTAGCTAGAGGAGGAATTGATCGAGTGAGCTTTCTCAGAGAGTTTGCGGTATACCTGAGGCTATAGGAGGAATTGACCGAGATATCTTCCTCAGAGAGTCTTTAGACCTTGGGGCTAAGAGGGTTAGACCATGTGATCTTCCTCAGAGAGTCCTTGACTACCCTAGACTATAAGGGGAATTGACCGAGTGAGCATCCCCAGAGAGTCTCATAAATTCGTATGACCAAGCCAGAGGGGTTAGCCTGAGTTCACAGCCCAGAGGGTTGTGGTATGTCTTGGTTAGGACCAGAGGGGATGGCTGTGGGTACTTCCCAGTGGGTTTCCTTTTTGTGTTAGCCGTTTTTCTTTACTGTTGTTGTTGTTGTGGTTGATTACTGTTGTGTATCATCCTGCTTCACTACTTACTCTTTACTGCCTACTGTTTGTTGTTGTTGTTTACTATTTACTGTACTTTTACCTGCCATATACTCACTGATTGTTAGGCACTGATCTTTAGGTGGTTTCCTACTAGGATTTTATCTCACACCCTATTTAGGCCATGATTTTGGGCCCAAGCAGACTATTTTTTGCAGGTATAGACAAGGGAAAGTGCCCTTCGACTTCTGGAACTTGATTTCTTAGAGTAGGAGAGCAAGGTACCAAGCTTCTTCTTGCGATTTTGAGGATATGTTTACTTTTCTTTTGTACTTATTTTGGTACTGTAGTGTTTTCAGCATTGTGACTTGTTTGGCTGCTTTCCTAGAGTTATATGTTGCATCATTCCATATATACATATGTGCTCCAGATTGTTGATTTAGTCTTCTGATGTTTGTTATTGTTGGTTATTCACTACTTTCGCTATTTCCTGTTTATTTATTTCCGCTGTGTACTCTGCCAATGAGGTCATAGTTTCCCCACTATCACACCCAAGGATCTCGCTGCTAGTCGGCAGCCTCTGGCATTTGGGGAAATGCGCTTGAGGCCATGTGACCAACCGGGTACGGGGCGCCTTTGGGTGGCTTCTAGAACCGGGACGTTAAAAATATAATATCTTTGCCCCAATATCTCATCAAATAGGTTGCATATATGTGTCATCATCTTATTTTCTCAATATCTCATTCTTTAACTATCTTTAATAATTGTCATTACACCATGGACATGGAATTTATGATGGAGTTATATTTTAATAAAAGGGATGAAATATCAATTTCTAAAAAGATATAATGTATAAGTCCTTCCTAAACTTATCCATTAATAACATTTCATTCATTACACGCCTTATATACCCTACCTCACTATGAACATATGTCGCCACGGTTTTCATCATAAAATATAATTTTGTGAGTCATGACATGAATTAATGATAATATTAAAGTATAAGGACCATTAAACATGATAATAGATAGGAATATCCAATGAAACCTATACATGGGGAATTCATACTGGCAGGTTTGTTCTCATAACCTCCCATATTTGAGATTATCAAGCATGAACTTCATGAGATGAATTCACATTCACTTATCAGTACTGGAACCTGAATGTATATATAATATTTTCCTAATCACAGTACATTATTTGATCATAGAACTATATTTTAAGAATATCATCAAGGAACTTCAAGGTTCTCATCATAGTGAGGAACTTCTATGACCTTATCAATGGAACATATACCCTATCACATTATCACATCAATGTTATGCCAAAGAAAAATCAATATGTGATAATGTATTTAAATTAATATTTACTTATTTGAATACACATGTAATCTAAAGCATAAAGTAGTTGTCTCTTGGGCACCAACTCCAAAAAAAATTCCACCTTCAATAGATCCAACTACTAATGACCGATTAGTTCTCACATGTAAAAATATGCTTCTACTAATTATGGCTATAGCTATTAGGCCTATCACAATTTCATAGATAGGTTTTGAAAATCGACATGTCTTTTTTCAAGTCTATTTACTATAATATTACTATCTTGAGAAAATTTCTCAAGTAGTGAAGTAACCAAGTATCCACCTCTGGTACCCTTTATATATGCTTTTTCTAGCATTGATAAACCTAGCCTTTATCAATGATAAAAAATAACTCTTAAAGGGTAATTTTATTAGTGCTAGAAAAAAGAACTCATAAAGGGTTCCTTTTATTGGCACTAAAAAAATAATGAAAAAAGGTATATTTTATAAAAAAATTATTTATCATTAAGAATCATATATTAATATATATACATATTTATATTGATATAAATATAATATATTTTATTAAATATTATTTATAGAAGACTAAATATGCATTTACAATTAATATATCATATATTTAGTGAAAATTGTATTATAAAATAAATAGAAAATAAAATTAATTAGTGATTTACTAATTATTATCAAGTGATAGTCATTTAATAACAATTGGATGACATAAAAAATTCAATAAATGAACGAACGATCTAATATTAGTTGAAAACATGTCATGAACTTCAAACGGTCAAAACTTTTTATTCAAGTATCCCTTTTAGATCCACCACATATCAAATTAAAGCCTACAGAGATATCTATGCCTTTTTTAACTAAGAGACCCTGGTAGCTATTTTTCGAGGTTAAAAAAGTCCTACAATGCCTCCAAAAATGATTTTTTTTAGTTGGGATGCCCTAATTTTTTAATATTCAGTGGGATTTTAACTTTATTTAATAGGTTCTTTTGGTCCTTTTTCAATGGATAATGAATTTATTCCCAAGTATTACATTCAAATTTATAATAAGGTTTTAAAATTTTATCACTTTTAATATTTTTGTTTTATTTATAATTAAATATATGCATATCTTATTATATTTACATATAATAAATCAATTATATAAATACATATTTAAACATATTTAGATTAAAATGTATTTTTAAAAATATGAACCATATAGAAGTAAATATTTATTATTAATTTTTCTTAAAATAAAAAATTATCCATTTTATTTACCTTATAAAATTCTTTAATATATATATACACATATAACTATACAAGTGATGCTTAAATATAAATATGTGTGTGTCATTAAAAAAGTATATATTTATGTGTATATTCTAGAATATGTAAATAAATACATATATGTAAATATTTGTTTCTTTATGTGAGAAATATAAATATGTACATGTGTGTGTGTGAATATGTGCATATGTGTGTTTATGTCAGTATTTTGTAAATACATCTTATATAAATATATTTTTATAAATAAGTCATATTAACTATCATTAAATATAGTACATAAACGCATTTACAGTAAATATTTATAAAAAGATTATAAAAAAAATATATTTAGATATACAATTATATTTGAATTTGTATATATATATATAAGAAAATACATATACATTTAATTTATATGTAATGTATAAAATATTTATCTAAATATGAAATATATAGACACGTTTTAAAAATTATTTATTAAAGACCCCCTTTATGACTACTTTTTTTAGTGCTGATAAAAATAGAGTTTTAACAGTGCTTAGATTAACGACACTTTTTTAGTGTTGTTAATGCCAATTTATAGCACTTTAAAAAGTTCCATCTATAGTAGTGAGGTCAACTTTTAATAAACTATTTTCAATAAACACTTGTGGCGGTTTTCTAATTGATTCTTATTATATGTCATTTGATATGATATCTATTAGACAATATAGCTGGTATATGGTTAGTTGTTTCACTTATGTTTAAAAAATATGTCTTGAAAATGGATAATGGAATATTTTTAATATATATATGAATCATCATTAATCTTTCTCTTACTGAAATCATTACATTGATGTATATAATAAAATGTGAGTTTGGTATAACCTTTACTCCACATATATGATCAATTATTACTTGGATAATATATACTCCAATAATCCATCTTGAAGATTCATTTTACCAAGTGCAATCATTTACTTCATAGAACATTTCTAAAATTTCTCATGAAGTATATGAAGTTACCTTTAGATTTAGAATAGTCCACATGGATATGTTAAGCTAACTCTAAAATTTTTATGATGTACCTTTATTTAAAGGGTTTATTTATCTAAAACATGATATGTAGTTTTTTTGTATACCTAGTATATTATATCAATTGAGATAAAAATACTTTAAGAGAAATAAAAAATTCAACTAATTTTAGTTTTATTGGAAAAATAATTATCCTTCCGTAATCAAGTAAGAGTCTTATATTTTATATTCACCATTAATTGTAATGGGTATTTTTTATTCAAGAGTTACATTATTTTTAGTTTAGTATTAAAGTACCTTAAAAACATTTATTCCAAAAATAAAAAATGTCTCATTGTGTCTAGCCAGACACTGAGATAAATGTTTTGGTAACACTTATTACAAACTTGAATCAATCCATTTAGTAACGATAAATACTAAGATCCCCTTGGATGAAATCGGAATCGCCCCTTCTCATATCCTTGTAAGTTCACTTTATAAACTTTATATTCTTTCTCTTTTCTAGTATTCAAATACGTGTATGTGGTAACATATTGTATTTAATATACAAGTGGAAAATAGAAACTTGATGAATATACCTTAAGTTGATGAAACTTCTTGCTTCTTCAATTCATTGAAATTTATTTTCCAGTGTCCATTCTTTCCACATAAGAAGTAGATATCCTCATATTCATTTTTCTACCTTTGGATATTTTTTATCTTTAGAGTAAAATGTAACAGATCTTTTGGATTTAGATTATCCGTGGGATATTCATCCTTTTCTTTCATAATTTTCACCATAAGTGGTGGAGAAATAGGTTTTTACCTGCCCTTATTATAATGTCCCTGACCTGGGAGCCACTAAAACGGTGCCCCGATCTGGGTAGTTACATGACCTCAAACATGCCTCCTCGTATTCTACAGGTTTCTGACTAGTAGAGAGGGTCCAATAGGTCACATGGTGAGACTATACCCTCAATACTAGAGTACTCCACAGCAGATAGTAATTGAAATAGTGGAAATAAAAGATAACAATCCATAACATGCATAAGTGAAAAAGTCCCAAAGCTGGGTACAATTAAAAGAAACAATAAATATAACATGCCAGGATATAGTGTCAAGTGAACAAAACCCCAAAGAAATAAAATAGTAGAATCCCAAAAAATGGTCTGGAATACAAGTCTGGAACCTCACCCCAACATGTCCCATGTCCAACTCATCTCCCTAGCATAGGGCCATTACCCTTGTCCTGACCTGCAAGCATTAAATCTGCTCAGGTACCCAATGGTGGCCCAAGCAGGGTGTGAGTATAACTAAGTAGGCCACCACAAATGTTGTCTACAAAATACCCAGAAAAGTAGATAGATAGTGCATGAAAATGATAATAATGGGAAAATAAAGGTGAATGGTTCAATGGGTCATTCTAAATTTTTTTCATTTTATTTATACTACCAATGAATTCTGGTTCACTACTCTAGCATTTAATTATTCAATATCCCCTTTTTATGCGTTCAATGAATTAGGCATATTCAGTGTTCTCAAGTATATGGAAATACAATCCATCCCTATCTCACTAGGAATCACAATATAACCATTCCCAATACCCTCACCTCGAAGCCTCAATCTGGGTGAAATGCAACCATTAGGGGAATAGAACTCTGTCCCCTTACCTAACCTGTGCATTTATGGGAGGAGCTAGAACCTTGGTCCAACTCATCCTGTGAGCATAGAACCTCAATTCAATACCCCACTCTACCAAGCCATGTGCACATGCTTATTTATCATTCACCACAAAACACTATATCACAACAACATATCCAACATCATTTACAATCATCAAAACATTCTCAATAAATAGGAAATTACATTTTGCCTCAATCCATTAACACTTTAATTATTCATATTATTTTACCCCTTTAGCCCCATTCCCATTTTCCATTCCTATCTCACTAAGAATATTAAAGTATAAAGCTAATCCCTGGAATTTTCGCATTTATCCATTTAACACTTTTACAGGACAACCAAAAAACCCCTTAGGTAATTACCTAAGCTAGGTTTATTACTAGACACCAATTTCATTTACTTTAAGAATATTAATATATTCATCAAGGGATCTATGTTCTTACACAATGGTCTACACTTACTTAGCTAACTTTATGTCCGGGGAAATATCGTCACACCCCTCGGGTGGCCCTAAATTGGTCGAGTCATACTCTATGCATCCCATGGGGATAGAGAGGGTTTCAATTAACCATTTAAACACCACTACATAACATCATGTCAAAGGAACCAAGAACTCTTCAAAAGATGGCATGAATAAAATCCCTACATGCCAAAATCTACACAAAACCCAATAGATATAAATTATAGACCACCTACCTTGAATCTATTGGTGAACCCACTCTCAACCAAATCCTTAGACCCTGATTCGACACCCCTTGGAATCCTCAACCTAGATATCACTATGAAAGAGAGGTTTTATATCTTTTGATGGAAAATCGCCCAAAATACAAGACCTAAACTAAAAAAGAGAGAGGTGGACAATATTAGACTCACCTAGATCTTTGATTTTCATCCAACGGCACTCCAAACAGCCAAGAATCAAAGGAGTTTGATCCTTAGGAGCTCTTTGTTCCTTTGATTCGTTCCTAGGGTTGCAAGGGGGGAAGATAAAGAAAATCCTGAGTGGGATGTAAAATCCTGAAGTGGAAAACTTGTAATTTTTTAAAAGTTTCTAGGCCGCACGGTTTACCCGTAAGGTTTGTCAAACCGTGTGTAAAATATGCAAATGGTTTTTTCCCATAAGATCCCCTCTCACACAGCTTACCCGCACAGTTTTTAAAACCCTATGCAAACTGTACGGAGGCTACCGTCTAAAAAATCTTACACTTGCAAAGTTTACCTGGGTTTCCCACACGGTTAGCATTCATTGTGCGCAGACTGTGCGGCTGGCCCATAAAACTCCTTTTCCCCCTTTTCCGTGTCCCTAACCACCAAAACAACCTCGATATTCCTCAAGGACTTTTTAAAGCACTTAATTAACTCAAACAGAGGGCCTAAAATGAAACTTAAGTAAAAATACCTTACGGTGAAATCTGGGATCTTACAATCTCCCCACCTTATAATGAATCGTCCATGAGCCGCTCTTTCGAGAATTATTGAGTTTATAAAGAAAATAGATCGGGCCACTAGACCCACATATCATATTAAATCTCCCAAGTTTCCTCCTAGATTTTTCCATGATTCTATAGAACATGAACCAGGGGCACAACCATTCCTCGCAAAACCTTCTCACTATAACCCACAATACAAATCGGGTTCTCCTTAAAGGACACATCATCCTAAAGCTTGACATCCTCGGAATTTATCACATGATATGGGTCAGGGTGATACTATAAGAGTTGTAAAATATAGAAAATTTCATCCATTACACTATACTGCTATGGAAGATCCAATCGATAAGCCACTGGACCGATTCTATCTAAAATCTCAAATAGCCCCACATATCTTGGCGCCAACTTGGCCTGCTTTCGAATTAGATGGCGACCAAACCTTGGAGACACCCAAAAAAACACAATATCACCCTCCATGAACTCAAGAGGTCTACGACGCTGATCTTCATATGAATTATACCTACTTTGAACTGTTTTCATATGCTTTTGAATCAAACGAACCATCTCTGATGTCTCCTGCACAAGACTCGGTCCTAACAACTCAAACTCTCCAGCTTCTAATCAACACAATAGTGATCTACACGGTCTCCCATAAAGTACTTAAAAAGGTTCCATCTGAACTATAGCCTGAAAACTATTATTATAAGCAAAATCAACAAGATACAATTGTTTTTCACATGAACTACTGAAATCTAGAACACATGCTCTCAACATATCTTTTAATACCAGAATAGTATGCTCCAACTGGCCATCAGTCTGTGGGTGGTAAGCCATACTCAGAAACACTTGGGTACCATGTTCCTTCTATAGTCCCTTCCAAAATAGTGAGGTGAAATGCGGATCATGATCTCAAACTATGGTTCTTGGCACTCCATGCAACCATACTATTTTCCAAACATACAACTCCCTAAACTAGTCAACTGTATAGGTTTCCTAAATTGGAAAGAAATGGACCACTTTGGTCAGCCAATCTACCCCCACCTAAATGGAATCATTCTTCCAAGGCATCCTCGGAATATCCACTATGAAGTTCATCGTGACATCACTACATTTCCTCTTTGGAATATGCAATGACTGCAACAACCCACCTGGGTGCTGCTGTTCGGTCTTCACTTGCTGACAGGTAAGGCATCATGACACAAAACCCACAACTTCTCTCTTCATTCTCATCCACCAAAACTGCCTACAATGATCACAACACATCTTAGTAAAGCTAGGATTCACTTCCCACTTTGATGAATGGAACTCATGCATCAACTATTCCTGTACATTTGTCAGCACCACAACACGACCATGAACATAAGAAAGTCCATCAGTAATGAAAGTCTAACCAGAAGGTGACTCTCCACCTTTAAGACTTTATTTCATATCTAAACACTTCAGACCTACCAAATTACTCTCTTTAACTCATTTCAAAAGAACAAACTCAACTACTATAGATACAAGGGTCATCTGCTCATACCCCTCCTGTACCTCCACATTCATCTCTGCAAACTAGGCCATCATCACCCACTCTGAACTGGATTACCAAACCAATTGATTTTGTGTCTTCCAACTAAGACCATTTGTGACACTATTCCCTTTTCCTAGTGTGTAAAACAATGCAAAATCAAAAGACTGTAGGTACTCGACCCACCGTCAGTGTCGAAGATTCAAATCCCACTAAGAGAAGATTTATTTAAGAATTTTATGGTTGGTAAACGCTGTAAATGGTTATCCCAACAAGTAATGACTCCAACACTTTAAGGAATGAACCACAGAAGATAGATACAGGTCATGAGTGGGATAATTTCATTCATGTGGCCTAAAATATGTTGACCCATAAGCTACAACTCGATAATCCTGCATCAACATTGCCCCAAGTCCAATATCGGACGCATCACAGAACAAGGTATACTTTTTACCTGGCTCAGGTAAGATCAAAATCGGTGAGGTGGTCAACCGCTTCTTCAGCTCCTAGAAAGCATTCTCACAAGCCTCTGACCAATCAAACTTAATCCCCTTTTTGGTTAGTCCTGTGAGCGGAACTTCCAAACAAGATAAATCTATAATAATACTTTGACAATAACCAAAAAAACCTAGAAAACTATAAATATCATAGACGTTCTTGGTATTCTCCCAAAACACCATAGCCTGTACCTTTTCTGGATCCACCGACACACATGACTCAGATATGATATGTCCCAAAAAGTGCACCTCGTCAATTAAAAACTAACATTTTGATATCTTAACGTAAATCATATGCTCTCTTAGTGTACTCAATACAATGTCAAGATGTTTGGCATGATCGTCATGAGTTTTAGAGTACACCAGGATGTCATCAATGAAAAAACTAAAAACTGATCCAGATATGAGTGGAATATCTGGTTCATCAAGGCCATATACATAGCTGGTGCATTGGTCAAACAAAATGAAATTACCAAGAATTATTACAACTTGTACCTTCTTTGGAAGGTCATCCAAGGTATGTCAGAAAGTCAGACCCTCAACTGATGGTATCCCGATCTCAAATAAATCTTGGAAAACACTGAGGCACCTCTGCGCTAATCAAACAGGTCATCGATTGTAGGAAGAGGGTATCAGTTCTTAACTGTCATCTAGTTTAGCTTACTATAATTGACACATAGCCTTAGTGATCAATAATCCTTCTTAGAAAATATCACAAGAGATTCCCAAGGTGATGTACTAGGACATATAAACCCCTTACGCTCCAATTACTCAAACCAAACCTTTAGTTCTTAGAGCTCAGATGGTTCCATTCGGTAAGGTTGAATGGAAACTGGCTCTACCCTAGAAAACAATTTGATCATAAACTCAACATTTCTCTTGGGTGGTAACCCCGAGAGGTCCTCAAGAAACACGTCCTGAAACTGGTCCACAAAAAAAGGGAAGATTGATTGTCCTTTCTCCCCATCATATATCCTAAGGCATGACACTTGATCTGTGAGCTCCCCCGTCTGATGGCGTAGCGACCATACGCATCCCACTCGAGTATCCCACTCACAACTAAGGACATGAGTGCCCCCATTGAGAGATTTGAATGTTAACTGATTTCAATAATAGTCGATATGGGCTTGATATAACACCAACCAATCTATTCCCAATATTATGTCAAAACCTAAAATATCTACGCCAAATGGATCCCACATAAAATGATACCAACAAACCTCCAAATAACAACCCTTACATTTCTTAATATTCTTGACTCACACCCCTAGAGGAGTATAAAGCAACATTACCCCACATGCAGTCTCTACGGCTAACCACAAAACAACTATAAACTGAGTATAAATAAAGGAATTTGTAGCACCGGTATCAAATAAAGCACTAGAAAACATGGAAGCTACAAGAATCGTACCTCAAATAGTATATGGTCATTCCTCACCACTCTCAGGTGTAGCTTGAACTACATGGAGATAACCTACCCCTTTACCCTGGGCCCCAGCCTCAGTACCCAGCACTGTAGTGTTCTGTTGGTATGGGTGATCTCTCCCTAGAGTTCTACATCCACTTCCCCTACCAGTACAGCCCGTGGATCTCTAACTACCTGCCTAACATAGGGTAACTGAACACCTTCCTACACTCAAAATATTCCTTTGACCTACATCATTCCTCAACTGTCATGGGTTCCTACAGAATATATTCATGTGGCCTAGCCAACCGCATGCTCGGCACTCAGCTAGTGGGTAGGGACACTGGTCACACTTGTGCCCTAGTCTGACACACTGAAAACCTAAAACCTGGTCACCATCTTGAGAATTTGACCCCCTCTTCTGTCTTCTCTACACACTTACACCCTGATAAAATGTTCCAATGTGGTGCTTCCTACTATCATAAGCTGCACCACTTGCTCACCCATTTGGTGCCCCAAGGTCACTAAATGAAGCTCCCTGCAAGTTTCCTTCTAAGATAAGGGCTTGATCCACCACTTACAAAAACCTTTTTAGACAAAATATATTCACTTGAGACATGATATCATGCCTCAACCTATCTTATAAGCGTTTCTCTACAACTACCTCATCTCCCATCAATGTCAGAATATAGGGTCTCAAATCAGTGAAACGGCTAGCATAGTCCATCGCTGACATTGTCGCCTAAGTCAACCCCGTAAAATAAAAATCCTTCTCATGTATCAAGGTTTCTAGATAGAATTTCTCAAGAAACATCTCCTAAAAATCCTTCCACATCATCCCCTCAGCCTGCACTGTCTGAACCATAATGTCCCACCAACATTTTTCTTGCCCCTCAGCATATAGGCCGCTAACTTGACTCGCTTCTCAAGAGGAGTCTCTAGATGGTCGAGAATAATTTGGATGAAATCTATATAGAACTCTACAACTTCTATCCCAAACTCTCTATTAATGGTCATAGGGTGTTGCAGCTGAAACTCTCTAGTCAGCTCGAACATACTCTGTGCAACCCACCATGGGTCTCATTCCATCGTCTGCATAAAATGAGCAATGTTCTTGTGGAACTTCTCTTCCCAATCTCCTTGTATCACCACATTCTCTATCTCCAGTACTAGAGGAGTGTTCTCAGCAACGTCCTCATATATCCCAACTGGTGCACTTCTTCAAGGGGGAATTTTTCTACAATTCCAAACACGAGCTTTATAATGAAATTATAAAGTTTTTATGAGAAGGAAGAGATATAGATAGGCTCTTCACTTGTAATAACCAAACCATTTCACGTACACGACCCAAAATATCCCACTCACAACCAAGTCACTACCCTCATCCATCTCCCTAAGTATATGGTCAACACAGTATCTAATTATCATGGTCACAAACCTTATCTTCTACTCCCATTCGAACCATTTTCATATTCCAATTCACCCTTACAACAAATTACACCACTTTTACTTCATTATCAAGAACCATTTGCTCATAACTACTTAAAATTTTCACTTCCCTTTTTACTCATTCATACCATATTATTAGGCATAATTCATTACTTTTAAGAGAACATATTCATCCTAACCTTTATATCATGCACACTCATCCCATGTGTGTGTCTATCATAATGCATGTCACTTTACTACATAGGTGCCTATAATGATGCATGAACGCACAACCTCGTACCTTTCTGGCCATGAGATAAATATCACAAAACCATCAAATCGCACAACAACTACATCGCCCAATGGTTAAATATCATCAAATGTAACATCACACAATAAGAATAACAATCCCCTCCCAGGTTGACTTGGGTTTCCCACATACATGGGTTAGATACTCCAAAGCATGATCTCATTACCAAGGCCCGAAACATTATTAATCTCTTTTCTACCATCCACAAATAGTAATAAAGAGAAAAAAAACTCCTTTGATACCACTTTATAACATCCCCAACCCAGGATCCACTAAACTGGTACCCTAATTCAGGTAGTTAAATGACCTCAAGCACGCCTCCTGGTACGCTAGAGGTTGCTGACTAACAGTGAGGGTCCAATAGGTCATATGGGGAGACTATACCCTCAATACCATATTAATACACAAAATATAATAATTAAAATGGATTAAACAAAAGATAAAAATCCATAACATGTATAAGTGACCAAATCCTAAAGCCAGGTACAATCATAAGCAAGAATAAATATGTCATGCCATGCTACATTGTAAAGTGAACAAAACCCCAAAGAAATAAAATAGTAGAATCCCCAAAAATGGTCTGGACTCCAAGTCTGGAACCTCAACCAAACATGTCCCATGTCTAACTCATCTCCCTACCATAAGGCCCTTTCCCTTGTCGTGATCTTCAAGAATGAAATCTTCTTGGGTACCCAACAAAATCCCGAGTAGGGTGTGAGTATAACTCTGTAGGCCACAACCAATGGGGTATACAAAATATCCAGCAGGGTAGATAGTGCATGAAAATGATAATAATGGAAAAATAAAGTTGTAAATTTCAATGGGTCATTATAAATTATGTTAATTTTATTTATACTACCAATGAATTCGAGTTCACTACTCCGTAATTTCATTATTCAATCTTTCCTTTTTATGTGTTCAATGGATTAGGAATTTTCAGTGTTCTCAAGCATATGGTAACAAAATCAATCCCTATCTCACTAGGCGTCATAATATAACCATTCCCAATACCCTCACCTCGAAGACTCATTCAGGGTGGAATGCAACTATTAGGGGAATAGAACTATATCCCCTTCCCTAAACTGTGCATTTAGGGGAGGTGTGAGAACCTCAGTCCAACTCAACCCGTGGGCATAGAACCTAAAGTCAATACCCCACTCTACCAATCCATTTGCATATTCTTATTTATCATTCACCACAAAACACCATATCACAATAACATAGAAAGCATCATTTACAATCATCACAGTAATCTCAATAAATGGGAAATTACATTTTTCCTCAATCCATTAACACTTTCATTATTCATATTACTTAGCCCCTTTATACCCATTCCCATTTTCCATGCCTATGTATCTAATCATATTCAATTATAAATCTAATCCCTAAAATTTTCCTGTTTATCCATTTAACCCTTTTTCATGCCAACCAAACAACCCCTTAGTTAATTACCCAACCTATGTGTATTAATAGACTCCAATTACATTTCCTTTAAGAATATTAACATATTCTTCATGGGATCTATGCTCTTTCACAACAGCCTACACTTACTTAGATAACTCTAAGTTCGGGGAAATATCGGCACACCACTCGGGTGGCCCTAAATTGGTCAAGTAGTCCTCTATGCATCCCATGGGGATCAAGAGGGTTCAATTAACCATTTAAACACTAATACTTCATATCACATCAAAGGCTCCAAGAACTCTTTAAAAGAGGGCAATAATAAAAACCCTACATGCACAAATCTACAAAAAACCCAACAGATATATATTGTAGACCACCTATCTTGAATATGTTGGAGAACGCACTCTCAACCAAAGCCTTAGATCCCAATTCAACAACCCTTTGAGGCCTCAACCTAGATATCACCGAAAAAGAGAGTTTTAAGAGCTCCAGATGGAAAATCATCCAAAATAAAAGACCTAAACTGAAAAAGAGAGAGGAGGAGGAGATTAGACTCACTCAGATCTTCGATTCGCATCCAATGGCACTCTAAATGAACAATAATTGAAGGAGTTTGATATTTGGGAACTATTGGTCCCTTTGGTTCATTCCTAGGGTTTCAAGGAGCATGAGAAGGAAAATCCTAACATGGATATAAAATCTTGGAATGGAAAAGTTGTAATTTTTTAAAGATTTTAGGCCACACAGTTTACCCTCTCGGTTTTCCAAACTGTGCGCAAACCGAGCAGATGCTTCTGTCCTAATAGAGCCCCCCCTCTCACAGCTTTCCCACACAGTTTACTAAAACATGCGTAAACTGTTTAGAGGAAGTTGTCCAAAAAATCTTACTCTTGCACGGTTTACCTGGGCTACCCACACGATTAGCACTAACCGTGTACAGACCGTGCAGTTAGCTCAGAAAACTCATTATACCACCTTTTTCATGTCTCGATCCCCAAAACAAACCCTAGCCTTATTAAGGACTTTTGAAAGCACTTAATTAACTCAAACAAATTTCTTAAACTGAAACACAAGTAAAACATACATTACGGAGAAATTTAGGATATTACACTTATCCACTTGGTGAAATATTGAAAAAATTTCTTGAGTGGATTATCCATTTTGTTGATCCATTCTTGAAAAATTAAGGATAATCATGATGGTAAGGATATTAATATAAGATTAATGGATAATTTATTATCTAATTGGAATACCAATTTCTCTAACTGATCAATATACAATTGCATTTTGAAAGGAATATTCATAGCTATATTTCATTCTTCTTGTTTACACAGATATAGTTCATTGAAAATCTTTTTTATTTCATGTCATTCCTTATCTTTATCAAGAGAATGAATTTGAGATATCATGGTGTAAGCCATTATGTCTTTATGTTGTGTCATCAACTCTCCAGATATAGTTTATAATATGATATAACAGACATAGAAATAATCCTATACATATCTCTTGTAGTCATCTATGTCACCTTCGCTCACTTGTTGGGGTGGTAGAACAGGAATAGGAGATTCCAACACATAATAAATTTTTTTTATAATAATGCATTTCATATATGATTGTAACATATCTATAAATGTGTATTTGTAAATAAATTCCCAAACTTAAGGAATTATTTCACTAATTTTGTGGTTTTTCTTTCCATTTTTCTACAATAATTAAAATAGATGATTAGTACTTCGCTTGATTACAAATTATGTGAGACATAATAATATTATTAATTTTATAAAGTCTCGCACTATTTTATAAATTCCCAATAACCCTCACTATTGAACATAGAATGTATAGTCATTAGGAAAATCTAGTGTCAAATATCATATGTCCCTTCACATAACCCCAAACAGGATTGCACAAGATACTTGAAGGTATTTAGGTAGGCCGGTCTTTTCCAAATGTGGGCTTGGATCTCCTTGATCAATTGAGTGGACTCCCTAGTCTTGAAATATTGACATAGATTTCTAAGTAATATTAAATCTAGTTAGGGAAAATTCTCTTGATGTAATATGGTTAAGTCAACCCAAATCCTTAATAAAAACTCCACGGTCAATGTAAGTGCCCCAACGATGGTTTTTCAAACACTTATTTCTAAGGATTTAATTCACAATCAAGTAATGGAAGGTAAAGTATGAATTAATATTTATTTTAGGGATTTTAATTTCTTATGAATAAAATTCATCTTCTTTTAACCTTTATATAGCTTGTTAATATTATTTTTATTTTACTTAATTAACAAATCATATTGGGTAAAATATTGACGCATAATCCAATTATTTAAATTTCATTATTTCACATCAATTAATTTATTTATATTATAGTAGTATTGTGTCTATATAATAAATAATGCATAATAAAGAAATAAATAAATTATAAATGATCTGATCATGATCTTATCTAGTGGTTAATTTTTTGAGCGAACAATAAATCAACAATTGACCTAGGGGGATAACTTATTTTTTGGAATGTGTTGTACTATTCTACCTATCCACCAATGTATCACCTGAGTTGGCATCATAATGGTTCTTTCTTGAACCACCATAAAGCATATTGGGATACTCTATTAATTACAAGTATTTATTACTCACACACACATGAGGGTAACTAAGGTATTGGTTAAAGTGGATTAGATAAATAACCTTATAAATTAATGTCCTAAATAATAATGGAGTGAGGGATGACTCAGAGGTCATCAATTTAATTTTAAAACTAATAATTAAAAACTTATACAAAAAATTAAATTAAATTAATTCCAAAATATACATAGGTCTTGGTCAAGAGCATGATCAATCAAATATGCAAGGAATATTAAAAAATAATTGAATAGAATTTATTTCTTATATTATTATTTATTATTAATATAAACTCATTTTCATTAATTAATTGATTAATTAATTAATTAATTTCATTTCATCTTAACCACCATAAAAATTCTTTTGGAGATACCCATATTTATTTAATTCATGAAAAATAAACAAAAAAAAATTATTATATATTATTATAATAAATTAATTGATCATTTATAATTATTTAAAACCATTTTTAAATTGTCAAACACTTAAAGTGGCAATAAAAACAATAATTTTTTAATACTATAATTTTAAATGTAATTTAATTTAATTATTTCCTTTATTAGGAGACTACACTCCTTGTATTATCCATCTATATGTTGTGTACCTCGATTTCCATGTATCCAGGTTACACGTCTAGGGATTCGACATGTTAACTTGGTTGGACTACATGACATGTACATACTAGCCACACACCATGTATCTACCTTAAATGTTCTTAGGATAAACTCTTGAGCTTAGGCATGCATCTCGGCTGGACGACAGGGCATGTAAAATCCATCTACATGATATGTATACCTTATGTTGTGTGTCCTCAATTCTCACTAAATGAATCGGTGTGTATTTTAGACATGGTAAATAATGATCTACATGATGTTTACATCACATATAGGTATTTTGAATCATAAATTATCTAGGATTTTATTCTCATGTGGTTTGACCATGTATAATGACCACATGGATTGAATGATCTACACCACTAACCCATTACGACAACATGATGTGTACACTAGCTACACATTGTGTAATCAGATATCATGTGTTCTGGGTTGGCCCAATATACACGTAGTGTGTAATAAATTCACCACATGTAATTAAATACTTGGAATGTCTTATATATTCTCATACATCTAGGTGTAGTGCACATGGGTACAAGTCATGTACGACAGCTACACGCCATGTAAACTAGTTTTACCAGCCAAGAAAATTGGCACTTACTGATGGCATCTCCAATCATTCTTCATTTATTCTTAGACATTTAAGAAAATGAAAATATGAAAAAACATGATTAATATGTCGATAACATGTTAATTTAAATCATATTAAAGAATAAATAATATGAAATTAAATATTCAACTATAATTTCAAGTAAATTAACAATCAAATAAATAATTCTAAATTTAAAACATTACCCCTCTGATACAAATTTTTCATTTTGGTAATAGAGGAAGTTTTATTTTGTGGGTGTTATATTAAATTTTATTTTAATATTTAGTTTCTCGAAACCCTAAATGAGGATATTTCATATTAAATTTTTATAATACATTAATTTAGACTTGAAGAAAATAAATACCTTGTCTTATAATCGTTTCTTTGATAAAGTTTTTTATATTAAAATTTCCCTTTTTAGATTTCCTTAATTATGATGTGAGGATCTGAGTGTATAATCCCTCTATTAGTGATCCATGTGTGCTAATTTTATCTTTGATCAATGCCAATTGACTTATGAGTACTAGTGCAGTGAAACAATTATCTTATGTCCTTCATGATGATCATTCATCCTTCGGTCTTGAAGGAATCTCTCTTTTGATTCTCATTTTTTAGAGGAAGATAGAAAGTTGAGAAGTTTGATAGAGGTAGAGAGATAGAGAGAGATGTCTGGTGTGTGTAAGGATACATGATTTTCAACTTTTCGATCGACCCTACACAATAGACATAACCATCTATTTATAGAGTTAGGGTTTATATTAAAATATTATTTAATTGTCTATCGACCATTAAATTTTATAATGACCATTATAAAACACCATGACATATAATAATAATAATATTATTATTATTATTATTTTATGGTGTGTGCTTATAACAACCCAGAGCCTATACTCCTGGATCCTATTTTGAAATCTGTAACTTTACATTCTCAACTTTGATGTCGATAATTGTTATCGGAATTTTTCATCTAAACTTTACAAACCCAAAAGGAAAACTTGGATCACTAACATAATACAGGACCTTTTAGGTTTATATTTCTATATAATTATGAAAAACTCTTACAAAAACAATTTTCATGACTTTAAATGAGAATTTCCCAGATTTTCATTACCAAATCAATACATTGTCATCATCCATATGAAATCTCTTCTAGACATAACTCATTCGACATAATTTATTTAAAATCAGGGGAAATTGAAACATAATAAGGGTGAGCTCAAATGTATAGTAAGGGTAAACATAATCACTAATAGTTTAATTTCATCAATGATCATAATAAGAGAATAAGGATATGATGACATAATTAGAGTGCATGAGAAAATCATAATGGAAATCATAAACATCAATACCAGGATCATAAGGTATGAAAATATGGAAAAGGAAATATGAATAAGAATCAATAATAATGATCCATGTGATATCAATATCAATCATGAGAAACATTATAACCTCATAATAAGAAATTAAAATTATTTTGGTAACTTAGAGAACTGATTTCATTAAACCCTTTCAAAACTCTTTCAATTGGAATAAACATATGGACAACTTCCCATATTATCATTACCCAATGCATTGGATAGATATAATGGGCTCACTCGACAAAATATAGACCACCCCATATTGATTTATAATGGGTTAACCCGACACTATCTAGGATACCACAAGTTAAATTTAATAGTCTTACCCAAAACTATATGGGTGCACCCATCATTTATAATTTACAAGAACTAAATAATTGATAAAGAACATAAGTAATTCATCATAAATCCTTGAATAAACCTTTGTTATTTTTAGAACATGATTTACCTTTTGAGAGGAAAAAAAGTTCCATAATAATCTCTTTGAAACATGGTTAACCAATGGAAAGGAACAGGTTCCATAACAAGCTCATTGAAAAAATATTAACCTATGGAAAAGAAACCGGTTCCATAACAATCACATTGAAACATGGTTGTCCAGTTTAAAATAAATGGGTTTATAAAAATATATTTGAAACATGATTAACCTATGGAAAAAAATTATTTCCATAAAAATATAATTGAAACATGATTAACATGTGAAAAATAAATGGGTTCCATAATAATATCATTCCTCCTAAATATTTTTTTATTAAAAGTCACTTTTGTGGAAAAAGTGTGAAACCTTCCGGAACAAACAATCCATCATACACTATAGAAAGTATCAAGGTCCTTAAAAACTACCTTAAACCTATTGGACACAATCCCCTTGTATAATTTATAGAATAGATCTATTACCTATTTTTCAGAGTCATCACTGATAATAGCTTTGAATTAAGCAGTCATCTTGTCCCACGTTTGTAAGAACTCCTCCACAATAATCTTATTATTGTCGAATCCTTTGACCAAGATTAAATGTTGTTTGAAAATCAACTTTCCTTACTCCTTATTTTTCCCACTTGAATATACCTTTAATTCATAATTTCCACATCCTCCTAAGAATCATGGATGGTTAGAACAGTCTCCACCGTCTCTTCATCAGACAGTATTAGCATCTCTAAAGAAGTTTCCATTTCCTCGGCCTCCCCAACCTTCTGTTAGACAGCTGATATAGGACCTTCCTCCCGGCCTAATTCTAAGGTCAAAAACTCCCTCTCCTTCACCGCATCTTCCTCTGTGTCCATAGGGATTCATATGGCTCAATTTTCTTCTTGGTGTTTTTTCATTTGGTTGCAGACCTTGTTGTCACTATTTTTGGAAAATTAGAGTAGTCCTTATGAGGAATTTATTTCTTAACCTTAGTCATTAGGAAATTGCTGAAGAGAGGAATTCCTCTCTTCCATTTTCTTGACTGTGACCCACCAATTTCAGACCCACGGGTGTCCTACTCATAGTCTAATTACGACTGTGAATCTGATTCTTTATCAAATAGTTCAGACTCCTCGGGAGGCCTTGAACCATTTTTCTTCCTTTTCCACTTTAAAATCACTATTTTACAACCTTTAGGATCCACATTACCCATATCATCCCTAACCAAATAATTAAACCAGTTTCTAAACTGTAAATGTTGTAATGGAACTTTCTGACCATGAGACCTTCGTAAAAGAGGGGTCATGGGCTAGTCAAAAATAACTTTAAAAGGATAATTTTGTCTGGACACAATCATTCTACCCACATCCAAATACTTAACCACCTCTTAAAAAGATGGAGGTATACATGAAGGGGCCTGGAAAAGGGTTTCATGGACCTGATATGATCAACCGGGGATTCCTACGTCATGTTTCAACCTTGCAAAGATGTATGTCACCTTCGACGTCGGAGGCACTGAACTCAAACTATTCTATGGGGGATCAAATTTTGAGATTCCAAAAACAAGAGAAGGTACAATATAATTTGATACATTCATCTTATCCCCACTTCAGACCTCCTTGTTCCCACGTCGACATGAAGAAGATATATACCCTAAATGGTTATAGGAATTGCATGAATTCATCAAAGACTCAAAGGCAATTGAATGATTATATCAAAATTCCTCCCCGGACAATATATAGAGCCACTCAACTGGTGGTTTCGAGAGATCAACTTCAACAAAAACCCACTGGAATATCAGGTGACAGACAGTGATGGTTCTTGAGTCGGAACATAGATAACGACCAACCAGATTTCATAACATATGTATGATTTAAGGGTTCTAAAAAGGTAGCAGAATTTTGGGAAACCTTACCCATAGTGTTGGCGATGGATCATCCAAGTTCATTTCAAGATCATGTGTTTATCTTAGTAGAAATAATCAATAGTCGTTACAGCATCTAGGAGCGCTTGACCACGCAATTATGGAATACTCCAAAGAAGAGAAGTGAAACATGATGTGTCACTTGTCAATAAGGTTAATTGTCACCCACTCCTAAAGAACCCAAGAATAAAAAATGAAGTGGTCCAAGGTGTCCACCGAAGGTCTCCGCAGTTTGAAATGATCCACCAAGGATAGATTCAATAAATCTAAGGCCTTAGAAAATTTCAAAGACAAAAGTGAGAGTTGACGAAATCTGTCATGTAGATCGGGAACTTTGGGGATGATATAAATGTTGGGGAAATGAGGTAAGAAATCAAAGTTGGAAATATAATAAAGGATGGATAAATATGATGTCCCTCACCCTCAGATAGGGAAGGTATGAGGTTAGTGGCCATATCTGTTTCATAAAAATATCATTGAAATGTGATTAACCCATGGAAAAGAAATGGGTTGCATAATAATCTCTTTTAAAGATAGTTTACCCATGAAAAAGAAATGGATTCCAAAATAATCACTTTGAAATATGGTTAAACCATTTAAAAGAAATTAGTTCCATAAAAATCTATTTGAAACATGTTTAACCCATGGAAAAGGAATAGGTTCATTACAATCTATTTGAAACAATCAAAATACATCGAGACAAAGAATGATAATGGTATAAATACAAAAGATCCCACATGTAGGATAAGTAAAAATAAGTTTTTTTGACTTTTATGAATGTAAATTCCATTAAAATATTGTTAAAAACATTCTTGAGGGAAATAATAATTAAACATTCAAAGTGTCTCATACCACTTTGAAATGTTTGAATCATAATCCCCTTATAAGAATAACATTAAATGATACTTAAAATATGATGAGAATAATAGGATTCAATATATAACATGCCAAATTATTAGTATATACACCTCATAAAATAAGATATGTGTATAACATAACAAACATCTCAAATTAGGGAAATTGTAAAAAAAATCCATTACCACTTTGGTAACTTTGAAACTGTAAAACTCAAGAAAGAGAAATACTAAAATGGATATTTAAAACCAAATAAATTTAATTATAATAATTATAAAATAAATTCATGTGCATTATATACACCATATAAAATAAAAAAGGTACATAATAACAAATAAGTATCAGTGGAATGGAAATTGAGACGAAACCCATTACCATGAGTCTAATTTGTCATGATTCTCATCTATATTCATGAATAATAAACTTATGTTAATTATTAAATTTATTGAGAACCTTTTAAAATTTTATTATTACTTTTATTTAACTTATAAAGTAGTTATATAAAATTACTTAATTAATTAAGTTTAAGTCTGATGTTTTGGTCATATTAAGCTTATATGTCAAAAATGACTTGGGTTGGTCAACTATGGTCAAAGGTTTCATTATTTAAAGTTATAAAGATAATAAAAATGACATAATTATCAAATTTTTACATAAATTATACTTTTAAAATCATATTGGAAATATGGTTTTGAAAAATGAACCAACGTTATGATCAATGAGAAGGTAGGTCATACGTACACATGAGTAACCTTCCTATTTTTCAATGATCATTATGGAAAGAAGGTAAGTAAAATTTATCTATTAATAATGATAATTATATCCTAATTACCATATTATTTAATTTTATATACTTATATATATCATTCTTGTTTTTTGGTGATGAAAACGTAAGAATTACATCGCTTTGAGAAGGCGGTAGTCCACACCTCCATGAACAAGGTTATCACTTTTTTAGTGTACGAAATGGAAAGAAGAAAATTATCTTTTATATACCCAGATAGATAATTATTTCATTAATATCATAAATATTTCATTTAGTTCATATAATTTTATTAAAATCATCTTTAATACATTCCATGTAAATCATGAACAAATTGCATCGCTTTGAGGAGGTGGTACTCCACATATCCACAAATGATGTTATCGTATTCCCACAAAATGAAAAGAATGAAGGTACATGTTATATAATAATTCCAAAAACATAAATTCATAATTAATATCATATATATCATATAAAAATAGTATTTACATATTAATTCCAAACCATTAGATGTGGTAAAGGAAAAAAATGAACAACATCATTTCGAGAGGCGGATGTATATTGTATAAATGAATAGTGATTTTGTTACCCATTTTATGGAAGTGTATGTAGTTTTAGGTATAAACCTTAACATAAAGAAATATTATTATATTTAGGATATTTTGGTTATTATATAATCCTATAATGAGACAAATTTAATCAGTGGATAAAGAAATGAAATAAAAGTTCTCTTTGATGAATGTTACCTCTTCTTCTGGTAACTCCTTTTGGTTTACACCAAAGGAATTCCATGGTTTGATTTATGCTCAAATTGATGCCTCTAGGATGATAGGAGGTATTTTTAGATATTATATTTGTATGTATTGTAATATCTAAAAGGTTTTATATGTGGGAAGAAGTATGGAGAGTCAGCGTCTTTTTATATTGGAGGAGGAGTGGAGTTCTTGTAAATACAAAAAGGTAAACATTATTGGGAGGTCTCCATTACCTCATGTGACTAAAAAAATGCAATTTAATGGATTTTAGAGGAATTTTGGTAGAAAGAATTAAAAAAACACAAAATAAATTCATTTTTAAACATTTTATTCCTTAACACATAAGTTTCCTTATTTTTTTAATTTTGGTTTTTTCATTGATTTAACTAGTTTTATAACCTATTTAATTCATCCATTAAGACTAAATTAAAATTATACTTATTATAAATTTTATACCCACGGATTTTAAATATTAAGTCCAAATTATAAAATAAAAAAATCAATTTTTTGGAAACTAAATTTAATAGAAGCACATGTAATGCACAAAAAATATTGTTTCAACCCAAATTATGCCAACAATGTTATTATTATTTAGGGGTCAATATGTTCATTATAAATGATCAATTAGTCCATTAATGGACCATATTTTACATTTATTAACATTATAAAATCACATTTTATAAAATATAATTTTTTGTAATTTTAAATCTTAAAATATCATTTATTATAAAATAAATTTAATGTCAATTTTGACAGTATATATTTAATTAAATTTAAAAAATATATCAAGACAATAATGTAATTCAAATATATTAAGTTCATGGATGTGTATCATCATATATGTTTCCACAAAAATAATTGAACATAAAAATTCATTCTATTTACCTTACTTTCAATATTTTTAGTATCATTTATTTTATTTTATTACTAACATAATAACTCATGCATTGGAGTTTATTAAAAAGTTAATGTAGTAATATCATCTATAAAAATTAAATATAAATTATAATAAAAATAATCATTTATATCTCTAAATAATATTTATGACCAAACATTATATAGTTTTTCCTTATCCTCGATAGAAAGTAAAAGAAAAAAACATACATTTTTTTCTTTTTGTTTTCTTAAATTGTAATATGAGACAATTTCATTGAATAGTATTCCCATTAACTCATATAAATCTATAATAAGGTCATATGGGTAGATATATTTATATAAAATGGGTTTTATACTAGTTTATACATAATTTGGCCCCTTAATATTAAAGTTTAACCACTAAGTAAACTAATTTTCACCATAATCACTATAATTAATTTTAGCTATTTTCACCAATTATTAAAATCAATAATTAAGTTAAAATTATTGTAGTGTAAATATTATACTGGATCCAAATTTTTAAACATATTTTTTCAAATTTAATTCACAAAAGTTTCAAAATTAAATTTAAATCTAATCCTACACACTTAGAGAGAGAGTGGGTTTTAAAGTGAAAATGTCCAAAATATTCCAAGTTCCAATATACATGACTCAAGTAGTGGAGGTTATCAGAAAAAATCTATATCCAATTAAACATTTTGAAGTTACCCCTTTTCATTACACAGGTTAAAGTGATCAAATAGACATCTCTGTTCGATGAATGTTGTCTGAACAGGTCCATCCATTGGATTAAACAGATAGAGGTTGGTCTTTTATTCTCAAAGGGTGATCCTCCCAACAAGTGATATTAATGGGATATAGTTCGATTCTACCTCCCTCGTATGATTGGGTCATTTCCTCCATTTTTATTTCAATTTATTATATTTCTATTATTATTAGTTAAATGGTTTCTGAAGAATTAAAATTTCATATTTATATGTTTGATGGAACAAACATTGAATTTTGGGGAATGTAGTTGGAAGATCTTCTATTACATATATATCATGGTTCTCCTTTTTCTAAGAAGCATCCTAAAACAAAGGATGAAGGGTTGGTTTGATAGGAAGGCTTTAGACTTAACCAGTAAGTCTCTATATTGAAATGTTTCATTAAACATTATAGAGAGTAAAACTAATGTAGATGTTATGAAAGTTTTGGATGAAATGTATGAAAATCCATCTGATCTTAATAAATTTTCTATGTTTTATAGATTTTTCAACTTGAGGTTTTAAGATAGAAGTCCCACTATTTATCATGCTAATGGATTTAATATGATCATAGGGAAGCTTAAATATATGATGATAACATTCAAAGATTATGTTTGGGATTTTCTTCTTCTTTCTTAACTTCTAATGAGTCGGTATTCTATGGTGACAATGGTGATAAACTCTTGTAGGAAGATAGATATTGTGTTTAAAGATATTTAAAACATGATATTGAATAAAGATATGAGGTTTAAGTAATTTCATACATAATCTATAAGTTATCTCAATACTACTGGATGGGGAAAATAATTTCATCATACATACCCTAAGAAGAAGAAATCATTATAGGATAAGTCCCAAAGAAGAAGTCTAAGTAAGTTGATAGGTTAAAGTTCTATACATTTGCTTTGTGGGTAGAAGGGACATATCAAGAAATATTTTAGGATATTTTCATAGAAATAAAATTATGGAAAAATACACTTATTCATTATAATAGATGAAGGGTCCAACTTGATACTGAGTATGATCATTCCAGAATATTCAAGAGTTATTGACTGAGGGGAATATTTTCATTCAACTGGTGAGCATGGTTGGATAGTTTATTATGTACTAGGAGTCTTGGTAAGAGTAAATCTAGTGGACAAAGAAAATATGGATATATTTGGGAAATAATATGTCAACATTCAGATGAAAAATAGAGGTTTCTTGAAACTAAAATATGTTATACATAGTCTAGGTCTCTGGAAGAACCTCATATGAGTGAGGAAAATTGATGATTTGGGTTTTAGAATGAATTTTTTTAATAGAGTTTAGAATATGAGTAGAGGTTCCATGGTGATTGATCATGGAGTAAACAATTTTACTATGTATCTTATCAAAAGAATTGATGAAGTTGCAACTATCAGAATGACTTTATTAGATGGTATAGAAAATTGGCTCTACATATTTTTTCACCCCAGTAATAAAAATTTTAAAGTTATAGAAATTAGGGAAATACTTAAAATCAATCAGACAGACCTTGGAATATGAGAGTGTTATATGTTAGGAAAAAATGTTTACTTCAACTTTGATGGGAGAAATCCGAGGAGTCAAAATTTGAAACTTTTCCTTTTGATTTTTGGGTACCAAGCTCAGTTATATCTCATGGAGGATTGCTGTATTTTGTGAATTTCATTGATGATTCCACTTTTAAGTTATGGATACACTTCTTGAAGAATAAATCTGATGTGTTTTAGGATTTTATTCAGTTTAAATATTTTGCTAATAAATATTGTGAAAGAAAGATTAAATTTATCTGGACAGATAATGGTGGGGAATTCACAAGACACGGCTTTCTCAAATTCTATAAGAAGAATGGAATCTAGCATTTCCAGATACTTTTCAACAAAATGGAATAGCTGATAGAATGAATTAGATGAAAACAGATAAATATTCAAGTATGAGGATTCACTTGGGAATTCCTATGAAAAGTTGGGATGAATCCTTACAGTATCTTACCTGATGAACAAGATTGTGTCTTCAATGGTGGGATATGAACTTCTTGAGGAAATTTTTTCTAATACGAGACCATAGGTCAACCATATTATGTTATTTTTAAGAATAAAATATATTCACATTGATGCTAAATATAGAGAAAATTTAGATGAGAAATAAAAAATTTGTTTTTTTGGATATGGTGATGAGAACATTAGTAATCATCTATAGGATGATGAAAAGAAAAAATTCATCCAGATATGAGATGTTATTTTCAATGATCACTTATATAGAAAGATAAAAACTTGGATATGAGTGAATTTGAGTATAGTTCAACTTCTGAAGTTTTGAGTGATCAGACTTATGTTACAGGATGAAATTATAGTATGGAGAGTTCAAAGGTAACTTCATAGGTTGGAACTCCATTAGACATGGTATCAGAAAAAGGTAGGTTAAAAACAATATTGATAGATGGTAAATGGTCAAACAAACAAGTAAAAAATAGGGAATAATCATACATACCTTTACTAGATGGAATACTACCAAAAAGTGAGTTTTGAACAGATGAACTTTATTTTGTTTTAATAAGATCCACTCATATCAGGTAACCTTTTCATAGGTTTAGTAATGATAAGAAATTGTTACTTCTAACAAACATAGGGTAACCAGATAGTCTAGTAAAAGTAGCTACTCTTAGAAATTCTAAATAGTGGGAGTCATCCATAGAGGACTAAATGAGTTCCTTAAATCTCAACAATACTTTTTATTTGGCTAAGATAATCAATGGAAATAGGTCTCAAGAAAATGAATCTCTTTTTTGTTTAAAATTGGAATTTTATAGAAGTAAAAGAAACAAATAAAGGTTTTTGGTAAAATCTTTTTAGAAAATGGAAAGTATTGAATTTTCAGAAATTCTCTCACTAGTGGTAAAACACAAAAATATTTGGACATTGCCTATCATTTTTTTGTTTAATAATCTACACTTGGAGTAGATTAATATGAAGACTATTTTTCATCATAGAGACATGGAGGAATAAATTTTCATGGTTTATCCTAAATGTTTTGAAGTTTTTTAAAATAATTATTTGGTATGTAAGTTGAAATGAAATCATTATGGATTTAAGAAAAATTTAAGGAAGTGGAAAAGGAAGTTTAAGACTTTCATGTTTAAATAAAGTTTCAGTCGATGTGATTCTGATCATTGTTGTTACAAAAAGTAATGGAAAGATGGAACATATCTTTTACTACTCTTTTATGTGGGTGATATGTTTATTACTGATCTAGAGTTCCAATGGATTGAGGAACTTAAGAGTAATATTTCTATAACATTTGATATAAATGATCTAGGAAAATCTAAGGGGATATTGAAGAGGATAATTGAGAGTGATGGGGAAGCTAGATCATTGATTTTATTCTAAAAGGAATACATTAAAAATTCATCAAAAGATTTAGAATGAATCTTTGTAAACTTGTCTCATCCCCCCTCACCAGATGCTTAAAACTTTTTAAAACTCAGGTACCATCAACTAATGGAGAAAACGTGACATCGAGAAGGTTTATATTGTTGTGGGTGTTTGAATTTTGATGTATGAAATGGTTTATACTTGGTCATATATTTCTTTTACAGTTGAATTTTTTAGTCTTTTCATATATAATCCTAGAAGGAAACATTGAGAAGCTATGAAAACGATCTTATAATACTTGAAATGGATATAAAATTCAATTTTATGTTTTGGTGATGATGATAAGTTGAAAGGTTTTTGTAGATGCATATTTTTCTAGAGATATGGATTCATTGAAAAGTACTGCAAAGATTGTATTTGATTTTTGTGGAAAAGTTGTAAGTTTGATGTATCAGTTGCAACTAGTGGTCACTTTATCAATAATAGAATAAGAGTTGAATCCAAGGCATGACATATCCATGACACATCCTTTTATGTACCTAGGCCGAGAGCATCTTACTTACTCGACGGCGGTGATTCCCTAGCCCGAAGATGTCTGCGGCTCCAACCCCCTCCTCCTCGGCGGGGGGAGGGGGTGCGTCTTTCATCCTCGATGGCTCATCCTTTAACCCCCTTCACCAACCCAGATCTTCTTCTTCCTTTCCTGTTGACCCATCTTTGTCCTAAGTTACCCGACCTTCATAAAGGATATCCTAAACTTTAGATTTCCTCACAGGATTTCAATGCAGCATTGGATCTTCATATATCGACGTTGGTCGCTTGCTTCGGGGTTCATCATCCTTTGGTTGATGCTTTTGACCGATTTTTCTTCAAAGCATGGGGTCTCCAAAACCAATTTGTGGTGGTTTTCTCAATCATCACCAATGTATGATTCACTTCTCATTGTAGGAGGATTTTTTTATCGCCTAGTCCAGTGCTCCTCGTGTGTTCAATGGATGTGGTTTTTTCCTCAAGTGATGGTCTTTCGTTTTCAACATGAATCGTGACCCACCTTCGGCTGCAGTGTGGGTAAGATTTCTTGACCTTCCCCTACCCTTCCAGAATCCTTCCTTTATGTGCATACTTGGGAGTTTTGTTGGAAGATATCTATATTTGTATAATCACACTTTTGCGATATGTCATCTGATTTTGCCTCGCGCTTGTGTTGAGGTCGACGTCTCCAAACCACCATCAGAGTGGCTATGGATTTTGGTCAGAGAAGAGATCAAATGGAAATAGAGAGTGGTGTTTGAGTCATGGACTGAATTCTACTCATGATGTATCAAAATCAGCCATTTTACCTCTGAGTGACGTCGGGAGAATCGGGACCGACCTTCAGTGGTGCAAGCGGATGCAGCGGTTGAACACCAGTTGTGGGATAGTGGTGCATTGGGCGTGAAAGAAGATGTGCACCAGGGAGTTCCAATGGAGTTGTATCTAGTCAGGTACCATGATTCTCTAGCAGCAGAGGCTAGTACCGAGGAGGCTCAAAGGCAATAAAATCCTTCGATTTCCATAGAGGATGTGAAGAAAGTGAGGACAGAGGAGGCTGGACCGTGGGTTGACGGAATCTTCGCCCGGTTGAAGCAGGACTTGGGCATCTGTGGAGTTAAAGAGGATTTCCCCTTAGCATTGGCCTCGGTGATCCCAATAGCTACATCCAATTTCGAGGATGGTGAGATGATATTAGCAGGGAGGGAGGTCCATAGTCTCGGTGTCTCTCAAAATAGAGGTTGGGAGGACAATAATAAATAGCATTAGTATATGGGCCGAGGGTATGAGAAATTCAATGGATCAGAATCAGTGCAGGGGAAGCCTTACTTTTTGGTTTAACACTTCACAATGGTCAAAGGAAGTTTGATGGTGTGAATGTATTGAGGGACTTAGACCCAAACACCCTCATCCATCCGAAGTTTGGGTCTGGAGAGAAGATAACTAGCTGGGAGAATATGGAAGGTAAAGGGAATTCTCAAAGTAAGAAGAGGCCTCTCAAAGTTGACTTGAAGATAAAGCTCGGGAACCGATTTGATGGATTAGAAGACCAAGAACCTCCATTTAATGAGGAGGATGACTCGTCATGGGATGACAGTTATAGCCTACCTTCAGCGGATAGTATGGACCAATGCCAAGGGAAAGGTCCTCACATCCCTCATAGGAAGAAGGGGAAAAAGCATTGGATACTTAGGGAAATGTACAGTGGTTCAGGGGAAAAAGGAAAAGGGACACAAGGATTACTCTTACGTTCAAAAACCTATGGAAACCCGATCATCCAAGAAAGGAAGGAGCAAAGAAAGATCATTCCTACAAATGGGAGAAAGTGAAGAAGCAACTAGATACAAAAGAGACATATAAGGGAAAGATGGGGAGTGCTTGAAACTAATTCTGCACTCCAAGGAAGATATGCTTGAGAAAGAAATACAACCTAATGTCTCAGTAGAGGAACTCAGGAGGATTTATGAACGAAGGTTTCAATTGGATGCTACAAAGGAGCAGGAAGTCTGGATAGATAAGAATGATAGAATTCTGGCCCGCGGCTTCAGCCAGAGTAAAATAAACTCAGGGGAATTTATTCAGACAATATAAAGGATGATCTCCCATCTTGAGGAGGTCATTAGAGAAGACCCTGGTATTCAGGTTAGTTCTCTACATTGGGAGATTTATAGAATAGCTGGGTAAAGCAATATTAATCTTGTGTTTAATCAATTTGTGAGCTCCTTCAACACGTAGTGGAAAATTTTTGTGAACTCTGGTTTCTGATTTTTTCTAAAAATGATTTTTAATAAAAAAAATTAAATTTGGATTTTAAATAAGATTTCATTTCTACTACTAAATCAAGGAAAAAAATTATTGTTGATGTGCATTCTGAATAAAACCATAAATGGATCAGATAGAGGAATTTTATTATATTATAGTCAAATTTTCATCAATTTTTCATGTAACCTAGTGTTTCAAGTGAGAATGAAACACATTAACCAAAAATATCATTTTATATGAAGTCTGTTAGAGGATAAATGGTTGATATTCATAATATCACTACAAAGATAAATCATTAAAATGTGTCTAAAAGGTTATAGTTTAAAAAGGGATAATGCAATATTTTTCCTCAGTAGGACTGGAATGATTAAATATAATAGGGGAAACTTCATGAATCATAAATATTAAGATTTCAAGTGACTAAAAGAATAATATGGATGAAATCCAGAAGCAATTTTCATGTGGGAGATTGTTGGTTTTGTGGAAGTTTTCTTTAGGTTTCATCAAACAAAATTTTCTAAATGGAGTAGATCATATATATATATATATATATATATATTTAAATATATAGAATGTATGTTTCTTATAACACCATTATATTTTAAAATAACACTATGTTTTGATATTTTATACATCATGCAACACTTAGTTTAAACAAACCATGTTATACTATTAAAATAATGATATTTAAACGTGATTTTTATAAACAAGTCATTAGATTGGTGGGTATGAATAGTCTTAAATAATTTATGAAATAAATATAAAGATCCCAATTGATATAAATGTATTGATAAAATCTTATGAAATAAGAACTCAATTTTTAATAAACACATTTTATTCTTCCAAAAATATGTTTCCTTCAAAAATGATTTTTATTTATTTTTTGAGGAAATATTATAATTAATTTATGGAAATTTTAGAAGTTTTATTTTATAAAATTAAAAGTATTATTTAAATCATTATATCAAAATTAAAATAAAGTGGATTTTTGGTATTTTTCTGAAATGTTTGTTTTTTAGTGAATAGTGAAAATTATTGATTTTTCAAATATTGTCATTTCTTTTCATTAAATAAATAAATTTAAAAGTTCCATTATATTTTGGGTTTTATCATAAAATTAAAAATGAACCATTTTATTTATATTAACGTAATCAATTTCATTTGAATCATTAATTTTCATGATTTTTGTATAAGATTATTTTTAGGCTTAAAAACATAGTTTTCTGCAAACTATTTTTAAATACATAAAGTTTATCCATTTTAATTAATTATAATACCCCCTATTAAGTAAATATATAAATTAAATTAATAGATTATAAATTTATTTCTATGAATTTAAATACATATAATTCCAATTTCTAGTCATAAATTTGATATGAGGTCATCTATTTCTTGAAAAATGCTTTTCTTAAAAACCCATTTTCAGCATATTTTGCTGGTTTAGTTTTAGATTAAATTCTTCCAATTATGGGAATTTAATTTGATAAAATTTATTCCATAGTTTAAATCATAATAATAAATATGATATAATATGTTCATCTTAATTTTTAGTTATAATGAATTGTAAAAATATTAAAAAACCAGTTACTGTGGTGAAAAAGTAAAATGGTAAAAGTGAGTAACCTTAGAGGTAAATGAATTAACATGTTTAAAAGATGTTTATTTTTTAATTTTTTAGGTATTTATTTACTATATAACCCATAAAATCCATTATTTATCAACTTTGGAGGCACTTTCTTTAAGAGTGAATCCCCATTATTAAATAGTTTTAGTTATTTACAAAAATGTCACTCCACAATTATAAAAGGGTACCCCATTCCATCACTTATTCATTCATCTCAAGACATTTTTCTTAACCAAAACCTAGAAACATATATCCCAAAACATCCTTATTCATAATAAATAGCTTCTATTCTACTCAAAATACCAACCTTAGGGTCTTTAAGAATAGATCTAGAGGAGGTTCTTCTAAGCGAAGGTAATCAGCTTCACCAAACTCCTTCTTTTTACTTCATCTTTTACCACCTTTAGTTATGTATTAAAATTTTCAATATAATAACACCATTATATCCTATATAATTATATTTTATTATGTTAATAGAATAATTTTTATCCTTCTCTTATTACATCAAAAGGGTAATGAAACCATCATTTGTGTGTACGGGGGACTACCGCCACATGAACAGCTATAATTTTTTTCCATCATCGCCTCTCACTAATGTTCATGATGATGGATTTAATGTTTATAAATTATGTTCATGAAATAATAATCATTTTATAAAATTAATATATCATATACCTTATTACCTTACCATCCATTGAAAATGATATTCTTGTTAGTGTGTACAGAGGACTACCACCTCTTTAAGAGATGTTATTCATTTCCTTACCATGTCACATGGAGGATATATATAATTTTATTTAAAGAAATTATATGATATTTATGATATAATTATCATTCTAAAAATATAAAATATCACTTACCTTCTTTCCATCAAGATCGTTGAAAAATTGAAACATTATTCATGTGTACATATGACCTACCATTTCCATGATTCCAACATAGTTAATTATTTGATAACCATATTTCATGGTTGATTTTAAAAGTATAATTATTGTATAAAGATTATAATTATGTAATTATTATTATTCTATATATGATGTAATCTTAAGTGGTGCTGGATGGAAATGGAGGCTAGTTGACGGCGATGTGACATGGTGGCCCGATGGCGGGGCACAACCGTCAGTGAGTGAAGTGGAAGATTTGGGACCCTTGCGGGCTAGATCTGCTCTTGGTGAATATTATTTTCATGTAGTTCCTGGTGTCTCTTTGATTATTTTTTTCCATGGGTAGTGACTGGGATCCTGACTGATCTAGAAGAATGGCCGGTGATGGATGATCTATAGGTGTTTTGGCGCTGGTGACCGACTAGCCAGTGAAGATGGTCTTCATGGCATCAGATTATGACAGCCCTTTGGAAATGGTATAGGTGAAAGTGAGATGTGGAATTTTATGGTGATATCGGGATGGGTTCTTGACTTTTCTATAGGATGTATAGGGGGTAGGATGGCGTGTTTTTGGTCGGGGAGTTCTCTCCTTGTGTGGATGCGGATGAACTGAGGCAGAATGGGTCTCTTCTTCAGGTTGTTTTTTATGGGGTCAAATTTAATTGGGTTTTATTTTGGGTTTTGGTTCATTTTCTTTGTTGTTGGATACTCTATGAATTCTGATGGGATTTTCAGTCATGATGGTAGTTTCTTGATTACCTGTGGTGGTTTGGGTCTTTAGGATTATTTAGGGTCTATGTAATGTGTCTTTCTATTTTGGGTGGTGTGTTACCACTGTCATGTTTTGGTGAAAATTCATGTGCCACATAGTTTTTCTATGCTATAATTTTATTTTATTTAATAATTTTATATATATGAGCATGCTTGGTACCTGAGATTTCCTGATATATATGATTTAACAATGATCCCTTTAATCACATTCAACACACTCTTGTCATTTTGAAATTAGAAGTTAAGCATCCTCAAATAACCCAACGTCAAAATATCTGATTAATTAAGTAAATAAATCATTAAAATAAATGAATTAAATAATTTAATTATAAGTGATTAAACCTGGAAAAGGTTATTAAGAAAACAAATAATTGATATAAGTTTCTTATATAATAGGTAAAATACATACAGGACAAATTCTGGACTCGATGTAATGGTTTCATCTCAAAACTTCCTTCTTTAAGAAATATATTCTTTTATGAACCTAATTTATTTTAAATGGTCAATATATTAACACTTTATTGATTTTAGGAATAGTACAAGTGTTTGTTGGTGTGGTTTATATTAAAATTTATTTTAATATTTATTTTTTTGAAACCCCAAAAGAGGGTTTTTCATATTAATTTGGAATTAATTTATTTAGATCAGAAGAAAATAAACACCTTGTCTTAGGATCCTTTCTTTGAAGATATTGTTGATCTTCCAAAAGACCCTTTTTAGATTTTCTTCAATTTTATGTGAGGATCCAAGGATATAATCCTGCTAGTTGTGATCCACACATTCTCCTTTAATCTCCAAGAAATGTCAATGGACTTCCAAGTGCTATCATGGTGAATCTATTATCTTGAGTCATTTGTATTGATCTCTCATCCTTTGATCTAGAAAGAATATCACTTTAATTTCTCATTTTTAGAGGAATAGAGAAATTTTATTAATTCAATATAGAGAGAGATATACTTCTTCTGTGTGCAATAATTCTATATTCTCAACTTTTTGATTAACCATACACAATAGACATAACCATATATTTATAGAGTTTGGGTTTAGGTTAAAATATTATTTAATTGTTTATTGACCCTTAAATAATATAATTACCATTATAAAACCTCATTCCATAAAATAGTAATAATATTATTATATTATGGTGTGTGCTAGCTTACACAGTGATGAATATTATTTACCAAATTGAAAATAAATATTCATTACCAGATGCAGTTTTGGTCTGTTTAAACTCCTCAGTGTTTATTGATTACCAAAATAAAATTATTTTATTAACTTAAATAAATAATTTATTCACAAACTATAAAATAAATATTTATTAAATATCCAATAAATAAAATAAATATTTTATTCAAAAACTAGTGAATAAATATTTATTATATATACTCATGCAATAAAATAAATTATTTATTAATAAATAAGTAATTATTTATTACCTTGCAAATATTAGTGATCAATAAAAATTGAATAAAATTATTCCTCTATCTTGAGAATTATATTTATTCCAATAATTAAATTCAAATGTAATTTAATTGAGATCAGTGGAAACGCTTAGTGTGTGACCCAATAGGATTTTTTATCATTAGAATTAGGTAGGCTTGCCTAAAGTCTAAGATCACTTCCTAGAAATAGGTCAAGGCTCCCAAGAGAAATAACTTAATGTTGTAATGATGAAAACCAAATATCAACGTTCACTGTGTAATATAATCTCTTTGTATCAATATATTTTCAAATAGGTTGTGCATCTGTATCATCAACTTTTCTTCGCGATATGTATTTCTTTGACTATCTAAAATAAATGTCGTTACACCATAGACGTGGAATTTACAAGACAGGTATATTTTAATCAAAGGGATGAGAAAAAACTTCCATAAAGATAGAATGGATAAATCCTACCTCGACTTATCCATTAATAACATGTCATTCATTACACACCCAATATACCGTACCTCATTGTGAACATATGTCATCATGGTTTTCATCATTAAATATAATTTTGGGAATCATGAAATGAATTTATGAGAATCTTAAAGTATAAATACCATTAAACATGATAATTAATAGGAATGTCCAATGACATAGAGACCTGGGAAATTCCTACTGGCAGGTTTGTTCTCATAATCATCCATCTTTGAGATTATCAAGTGTGAACTTCATGAGATGAAGTCTCATTTGATTATTAGTACTGACACCCAAATGTCTATATACTTTGTTCCCCATCATAGTATGTTATTTGATCATAGAAATTTATTTTAATAATATCATCATGGCACTTCAAGGTTCTCATCATATCGGAGAACTACTATGACCTTATCAATGTGACATATGCCCTATAACATCATCACATCATTGTTATAATGAAGAACAATCAACATGTGATAATTTATTTAAATAAATATTCCCTTATTTGAATACACATGTAATCTAATATATAAAGTATTTGTCTCCAGGGCGCCAACTCCAAAAAAAATCCCACCTAAAATGGATCCAACTGCTAACGACATATTAGCTCTCAAATGTAAAAGTATGCTTATACTGATTATGGTTATAAATATTGGTCCTATCACATTTTCATAGATAGGTTTGGAAAATAAATATGTCTTTGTGTCAAGTCTGTTTACTGAAACATTAATATCTTGAGAAAATTCCTCAAGTAGTGGTATTACCGAGTATCCACCTCTTGTTCCCTTTATATGAACTTTTTCTAACATTGATAAACTTATCCTTTATCAATGCTAAAAAAACACTTGTAAGGGGTACTTTTATCAGTGCTAGCAAAAAACACTATTAAAGGGTACCTTTTATTATCACTAAAAAATCACTGATAAAAGGTATATTTCATAGAAAACTATATATAATTAAAAATCATATATTAATATAGACATATATTTAAATTGATAAAAATATATTATATTTTACTAAATATGATTTAAAAAATAAAAAATATGAATTTACACTTAATATATAATATATTTAGTGAAAAATGGCTTACAAAATAAATGAAAAATATTATTAATTATTAATTATCTAATTACTATCAAGTAATAGTCATTTAATAACAATTGGAAGACATAATAATTCAATAAATGAATGAAAGATCTAAGATTAGTTGAAAACATGAATTGATCTTTAGGCATAACTTTTGATTCGGGTATCCATTTATGCTCAACCACATATAAAATCAAAACCTATAGACAGATCTATTTTTTGTTGAACTAGGAGACCCTGGTAACGATTTTTCTAGGTTTAAAAATTCCCAGAAGGCCTCCAAAACTAATTTTTTTAGTTAGGATGCCCTAATATTTTCATATTCAATGGGATTTCAACTTTATTTAAAAGGGTATTTTGGTACTTTTTCAATGGAGAATGAATTTATTCCAAAGTATTACATTCAATTTGATATTAAGGTTTTAAAATTTTATCATTTTTTATATTGTAGTTTTATTTATGATTAAATATATTCATATTTTCTTATATTTACATATAATAAATCAATATTATAAATACATAATTTAAAATATTTACATTAAATGTTTTTTTAAATATATAAACCATATGGAAATAAATATTTGTTATTAATTTTATTTAAAATAAAAAATTATCCATTTTTTTACCTTATAAAATGCATTAATATATATATACACACATATACCTATATAAGTAATAATTATAAATAAATATGTTTCTGTCAATAAAAAAGTATAAATTCATGTGTTTATTATAATATATGTAAATAAATATATATATGCAAATATTTGTTCTTTTATGTGAGAATTATAAATGTGTACATGTGTGTGTGTGTGTACGAATATGTAAATATGTGTGTTTCTATCAGTATTGTGTAAATACATCATATATAAATATAGTTTTATAAATAAATTATTATCATTATCATTAAACATAGTACATAAATGCATTTACAGTAAATATTTATAAATATATTATAAAAAATTATATCTAAATATAAAATTATGTGTGAATATGTATAAATATATATATATAAGTAAATATATATACATTTAATATATACTTAAGGTATAAAATTAATATCTAAATATACAATATATAGACACATTTTAAAAATATATTTAAAAATAATTATAAAATCCATTTAAAATTAATTATTATCCATTTTATTTAAAACAATATCTAACCATTTTTTTACAATATAAACAAATATGAATATATATACTTATAAAAATTTCTATATAATTTTTATATATACATATGTGTATATTAATAAACTGATATAAATATATTTTTATTTTTATTTTTATTTTTTACATATTTAATTATATTGTAATACATATAAATGAATATAAATATATAATATATCTAAATAAATATAATTATATATATATCACAAACACACACAAAAGTATATTTTATAAATGTATTTAAAAATAATTATATAAATATATGAATAAAAAATGGATGTAAATATGTATATAAATAAATATAAATTTCAGAAAAGATAAAATAAAACAAGCTTGGTGTTGTGGTAAAGACATTAAAATTGCAAAGGGGTGTCCAAGGATCAAATTCAAGCAAGCGCGTGGGTGAACAGGAGGATAGGAAATGGAAAACAAATGAAAACGGGGGGGAAGCGCTGACAAAGGGTGTGTGGAAGTGTAGGTTCTATGTGGGGTGTGGGGTGGGTAGTTGAAAATCGCTCCAATGGGGTTGGGGAATGCTCAAAAAGAATTTTAAAAAAAATATCATTGTAAAAAAACTTATAAAGGGGACCTTAATCAATGATTTTTTAGGGATATAAAGGCAAAATTTATGATCACTAAAAAAGTACTGATAAATCTCCCTTTATCATTTAAAAAAAGATCACGGATAAAGGACCCCTTTATTAGTGTTAAAGAAATGCACTCTTAAAGACCCCCTTTATCACTACTTTTTTTAGCACTCATAAAAACAGAGTTTTAACAGTGCTTAGATTAATGGTTCTTTTTTAGCATTGTTAAGGACAATTTCTAATGATTTTAAAAGAACTATTTGTATTAGTGAGGTCAACTTTTAACAAACAATTTTCAACAAATACTTGTGGTGGTGTTCTAATTTTTTCTTATTATATTGCATTTGATATGATATCCATTAGACAATATAGTTGGCATATGGTTAGTTGTTTCACTTATATTTACAAAATATGTATTGAAAATGGATAATGGAATATTTTAAATATATAACAGACTCATTATTGATCTTCATTTTACTATCATCATAACATTGATGTATATAAGAAAATTTGAGTTGGGGTTGACCTTTACTCCACATATATTATCAATAATTACTTGGATAAGATATAATCCAACAGTCCATCTCAAAGATTCCTTTTACCAAGATCACTCATTAACTACATGGATCATTTCCAATATTTCTCCTAATGTATATAAAGTTACCTTTAGATTTATAATTGTTCACAAGGCTATGTTAAACTAATTCTAAAAGTTTTATGATGTACCTTTATTTAAAGGTTTTCTTTGTCTAAAAATGATAAGTAGTTTGTTTTTATACCCAGTATCTTAGCTCTATTTAGATAAAAATAATTTAATGGAAATAAAAAATTCAACTAATTTTCTTTTTATTTGAAAAATAATTATCCTTCCATAATCAGTTAAGAATCTTATATTTTATATTTATCATCCATTGAAATGGATATTTTTTATTCAATAGTTAATAAATTTTTAATTTAATATTAATGAACCAAAACAACAATTATTCCAAAAATAAAAAATTTCTCATTGTGTCTATCCAAACACTAATATAAATGTTTTAGTAACACTTATTACAAACATAAATCAATATATTTATCAATGATAAATAGTAAGATCCCCTTGCATGAAATAGGAATCACCCCTTCTCAGATTCATTTGAGTTCACTCTATGAGATTTATATTCTTTCCCTTTTCCTATACTGAAATACATGTATGTTGTAAGCATATTATATATAATACACAATAGGAAGATAGAAACTTAGTGAATATTCCTAAGTGGATGAAACTGCTTCCTTCTTAAATTTAATACATTTTATTTTCTAGTGTCAATTATTTCCACATAAGAAGTATATAGTCACCTATTCATTATTTTTCCTTTGAATATTTTGTCTATTTAAAGGAAATAGTAAAGGCTCTTTTGGATTTAGATTATCCAGGGTATATTCATTATTTTCTTTCAAAACTTTTACCATAAGGGGTGGAGAAATTGGTTTTAACCATTCCATATCTACTTGGTGAATTATTTGAAAAACAATTCCTGAGTGTCTTATCCATTTTTTTATCCATGCTTGGAAAATTAAGAAAATATTGATGGTAAGGATATTAATATAATATTATTGGATAATTTATTATCCACTTTGAAAATGAATTTATCTAACTAATCAATATAACCTATCATTTTGAAAGAAATATTCATAGCTATATTTCATTCTTCTAATTAACACAAATATATTGCATTGACAATATTATTTATTTCATGTCATTCCTTATCTTTCTCAAGAGAAAGAATATGATATATCGTGGTACAAGATTATATGTCTTTATTTTGTATCATCATCTCTGCAGATATAGTTAATAATATGATGTAACAGACATAGGAAGCATCCTCTACATATCTCGAGTAGGCATCCCTATCACCTTTGCTCACTTGCTGGGGTGGTAGAATAAGAATAGGGAATTTCAACACATAATACAATTTTTTTATAACAATACATTGCATAAATTATTTTAACATATCTAGAAATTTTTATTTTTAAGGACATTCCCTAACTTAAGGAATGATTTCACTAATTTTGTGGTTTTTCAGTCCATTTTTACATAATAATTAAAATAGATTATTATTACTTCACTTGATTAAAAATTATGTGATAAGTAATAATTATATTAATTTTATCAAGTCTCCCAATATTGTATCAATTCCCAATAACCATCACTATTGAACTTGGAATGTATAGTCGCTTGGACAATCTAGTGGAAAGGGTCTTATGTCCCCTAACATAACCCCAATGAGGATTGGACAACATACTTGAAGGTATTTAGGTAGGTAGGTCTTCTACAACTATGGGATTATAGTTCCTTGATCCATTTAGTGGACTCCCCAATCCTGAAATACTGACTTATATTTCATCAACCCTTGCCTCCAAGTTATATTAAGTCTAGTGGGGGATACTTCTCTCGATGTGAGATGTTTAAGTCAACCCAAAACCTTTATAAAAACTATGCGATCAATATAAGTTCCCCAAAGAGGGTTGGGCAAAAACTCATTTCTAAGGCTTTCATTCCTTATCAAGTAATGGAAGGACCAGTGTGACTTAATATTTATTTTAGGTATTTTAATTTATTATGAATAAATTTTATCTTTTTTTATTATTTATATAACTTATTAATATTAAGTGTATTTTACTTAATTAAGTTACCATATTGGGTAAAATATTTTATGAATAGTCTATTTATTTAAATCCTATAATTTCACATCAATTCATTTATTTATATGAGATCATTCTTGCATCTATATAATAAACAATGCTTAAGAAATAAATAAATAAATAATAAATGGCCGGATCATGATCTTATCTAGCAGTCAATTTATTGAGAGGACAATAAATCAACCTTTTACCTAGGGTGATAACTCCTTTTTTTAGTTTTGGAATGTGTTGCAGTATTCTACCTATCCACCTATGTATTACCAGAGTTGGCATTATAATGGTTCTGTCTTGAATAGCCACTATACATCTTGGGATACTCTATTGATTACATATATTTATTACTCACACATGGGTGAAGGGAACCAAGGGATTGGTTAAAGGGGATTATATAATTAACCATGAAAATGGAAGTCCAATATAATAATGGAGGGAGGTATGACTCACTGGTCATCAATTTAATTTTATAATTAATAATTACAAACTCGTGAAATAAATTAAATTAAATTAATTTCAATACATACATAGGTCTTAGTCAAGTGCATGATCAATAAAATATGAAATGGATATGAAAAAATAACAAAATAAAATTTATTTGTTATTCATTATTTATTATTAAGATAAACACATATTCCTTAATTAATTGATTAATTAATTAATAAATTCCATTTCATCTTAATCACCATAAAAAATCATTTGGAGATACCCATCTTTATGGAATTTATGACAAATAAACAGAAAAACCAATTATTATATATTATTAAAATAAACTAATTGATCATTTAAAATTCTTTAAAACGATTATTAAATTATCAAAAACTTAAAATTGATAATAAAAACAATAAGTTTTTAATGATTCAATTTTTAGTGTAATTGAATTTAATTCTTTGATTTATTAGGAGACTACATGGCATGTACTATCTAGTTATACATTGTGTACCTCAGTTTCCATGTATCCAGGATAAACATCTAGGGATTTGACATATTAACCTGGTTGTACTACATGAAATGTAAATGCTATACACACATCATCTATCAACTTTTTGTGTGCTTAGGATAAACTACCAAGTTTAGGAATGCATCTCAGCTAGACTACAGGTCATGTAAAATCCATCTACATGTTATGTATCCATTATGTCGTGTGTCTTCTATTCTCACCAAATGGCTCGGTGTTTATTTTAGACATGGTAAATGATGATCTATATGATGTGTACCCCACATACAGGTCATGTATATCATAAATTGTCTAGGATTTCATTCTTATGTGGTTCGACCATGTATAATGACCACACAAATTTCATGATCTACACCACTAACTCATGTAGACTACATGATGTGTACACCAACTACCCATCAAGTTATCTGATATCATTTGTTCTAGGTTGACCCAGTATACATGTGGTGTGAAATAAATGCACCAAATTTAATTTAATACATGGAATTTTGTATATCCTGTGATATATCTATGTGTAATGCACATGGCTACAGGATGTGCACTCCAACCACATGTCGTGTAACCTAGTTTTACGAGCCAAAAAATTTAGCACTTACCGATGGAATCTAAGATCATTATTTATATATTCTTTTACATTTGAGAAAATAAAAAAATGAACAAACCTGATTAATATGTCGATAAAATGTTAATTTAAATCAGATTAAAGAATAAATAATATGAAATTAAACATTCACCAAAATTGAATATAGACAAACAATCAAATGAATAATTATAAATTTAAAACATGAACCCACTAAGACAACTAATTGGTTTTGGGTATAGAGGAAGTGTTTTTTGGTGGGTGTTATGTTAAATTTTATTTTAATATTTAGTTTCCTGAAACCCCGAGTGAGGATATTTCACGTTAAATTTATATAATTAATTAATTTTGATCTGAAGAAAATAAATACCTTGTTATATAATCCTTTCTTCGGTGATGTTTTTTATCTTAAAAATACCATTTTTTTATTTCCTTCATTTTTATGTGAGGATCCAAGTGTATAATCCCTCGATTGGTGATCCACATGTGCTCCTTTTATATTCAAGAAACACCAACTAACTTTTGAGTGCTAGTGTGGCGAATCAATTGTCTTGTGTCGTTCATGTTGTCACTCAACCTTCAATCTTGAAGGAATATCTCTTTTGTTTCTTATTATTTAGAAGAAAAGAGAAATTTGAGGAATTTGTGAGTGTGATAGAGAGAGATAAGTTCATTGTGTGTAAGGATTATCGATTTTAAATTTTTCTATTAACCCTACGCAATATACATAACCATCTATTTATAGAGTTAGGGTTTAGGTTAAGATATTATTTAATTTTGTATCAGACATGAAAAAATATAAAGAACATTATAAAATATCATGCCATAAAATAATTATAATATTATTATTTTTTATGGTGTGTACTTATAACAACCTAGAACCTGCACTCTCTGATCCTATTCTGAAATCCATAACTTTACATTCTCAGCTTTGAAGCCGATAATTGTGATCTAAATTTTTCATCTAAAATTTACAGCATCAAAAGAAAAACTTGGATCACTAACATACCAGAGGAACTTTTAGGTGTATAGTTCTATAGAATTAAGTAAAACTTCTACATAAAAAATTTGTAAGACTTTAAATGAGAATTTATTATATTTTCTTTGCCACATTAATTCATTTTCATCATCCATATAAAATTCCTTATATAAATAACTCATTCTACATCATTTCTTTAAAACCTATGGAAATTAAAACATAATAAGGGTGAGATCAATTGATCAGTACGGGTAAACACAATCATTAATAGTTTAATGTCATCAATTATCATAAGAAGAGCATAAAAGTATGATGACCTAATCAGAGTAACTGAGAAAATCATAAAGGAAATCATACCCATCAATACCTAGATCATAATATGTGAAAACATGTACAAGTAAACATAAATCAAAATCAATAATCGGGATCCATCTAATATCAATATAAATAATTAGAAACATTATAAACTCATAACAAGAAATTAAAACTCTTTTTGGTAACATGGAGAATCAATTTCATTAATCTATTTCCAAACTCTTTCAATTGGAATGACTATATGGCTGAATTCCGATATTATCATTACCCAATACATTATAGAGCTACAATGGGCTCACTCATCACTATCTTGGCCACCCCATATTGATCTATAATGGGTTAACCTAACACTATCTGAGCCACCCTAAGTTAAACTGTAATGGGATTACCCGAGATTATTTGGGCACACCCGTCATTTATAATTTCCAAGAACCGAATATTGAGTAAACCCCATAAAGAATTCATCATAACTCATTGAATAAACCATTTTTATTTTTATAACATGATTAAACTATTGAAATGAAAGAATTTCCATAATAATATCTTTGAAACATGGTTAAACCATGGAAAAGAACAAGTTCTATAACAATCTATTTGAAATAAGATTAACCCATAGAAAATAAACAAGTTCCATAATAATTTCATTAAAACATGGTTATCCAGTTTAAAATAAATAGGTTTCATAATAATCTCTTTGAAACATGATTAACCCATAGAAAAGAAATTGTTTCCATAACAATATCATTGAAACATGATTAACCTATGGAAAATAAAAGGGTTCCATAACAATATCATTGAAACATGATTAACCCATAGAAAAGAAATGGTTTTCATAACAATCTCTTTGAAACATGGTTAACTAATGGAAAATAAATGGGTTCCATAATAATCTCTTTGAAATATGGTTAACCCTTGTAAAAGAAATGAGTTTTATAAAAATATCTTTGAAACGTGGTTAACCCATGGAAAAGGAATAGGTTCGTTATAATCTATTTAAAACAATCAAAATCCATCCATAGAAAGAATTATAATTATATCAATACGAAACATCCCCAGTGGAGGATAAGTCACAATAAGGTTTTTTGAAATTTATGAATGGAAATTTCCTTAAAATATCACTAAAAACATTCTTGAGGGAAATAATATGTAAAAATTCAAAGTGTCTCATACAACTTTTAAACGTTTGAATCATAATCACCATGAAGGAATAACATTAAATGAAACATAGAATATCATGAGAATAATTCGATTCATGATATAACCATGTCAAGGAGTAGTATATACACCACATAAAAGATGATAAAGGACCCTAGAACACCCTGAGAGGGGAGCGGTGAATCCAGGTGTCATCTTTTTCTTTTAAAACTTTGAATCTTCTTCCCACATTTTAGGAACTTGTTAAAACTATCTGATGAGAAAGTGTAAAAAAATAATCACATGCAAAGCGATGACACAAAAATTTTACTTGGTTCCCCACTAAGGGCTGCGTTTAAGGAGCATACATCAATATATTTTCGGTCTTACCAAATTCCACTAATCTTCACTAGTCATGGATTACAAAAGTTTAGTGTAGTCACTCTGTTCTAGGTGCACTACCTTTACAAGTTTTTAGGGATATCACACTGCGTCCCTCGGATCACTTCCATTAACTCCCCCATGATCACTACATTGGGAAGAATTTGAACTCAGTTTATCAACTTAAAGTTCAATTCAATGGGTTGGAATTAAATCATGCATCCTTAACTATAGATAGATGCTCTGTTGAAGTCCTATTTTTCCCTATATATTTAATCTATAGTTTAATGTATTGTTCGTTTGAAAACATTTCCTCCACAAACTGGACTTATTCCTCCATATACCGCACAGCTTCATGTACCACCTCCGCAAACCATACCCCAAAAATAATATTTGTGTACTGCTTCCATGATCTAGCTTCTCATACTACCTCCACAGATTGCCTTCGATGAACCACCCCTACTCTGCATACCACAAGTTCTCTGCATACTTCCCTCACAAACCGCATCCATGTACTTTCTTCACAAACCATGTATGTGTACTACTTATTCTCTGAAAACCAAACTCCTCAAAATTGAACTTTATTCCATAAACTATCCTTCTTCCTCTACATACTATCATTCGTGAACTATTCTGGTCTTCACTTAATTCCTTTCAGATTTTTAATTAAAATCGTTGTGGGGTTGTCTTACTTTGAACTACTTCTAGATTTTGACAAATTCCTCTCATATTTTTAATCTAAAAGTAGTGACTTATAGAAGGGATTAGATATTCTTATATAGGAAAATAGATCTTCATAATCCGATAAAATAATATTTACCAACTCTTCGACACGACACCACATTTTCCACATACCATTCATCTCCTGCGAATGATATTCCCTACATGGTCTACATACCACCATTCTCCCTACACGGTGACACAAATCATCACATCTTTTTTGCAAAAAAATCCCATTCACTGATTCTCAAAACTCCACCTTTCTTTTATGAATAACACTCCATCCCATAAACTAATTTCCTTCCACATATTATGAGCCTTACTGTGAGCTATAAACCTTCACCGTGAACCATTTTCCATTCTATGAACCATTTTCATTTATGGTCAGTGTAGCGCCCTTCGTGGTTTGTGAACCATTCTTGGTACACAGTATGTGTTTCATGGAATATGTTATGAAGTTCCCTTCCTTTTCTAATTTCCTTCACCATTTCAAATCTCGTTCACTCCTATGCAAAAATTATTCATTTTCCAAAAACAAACTCCTGATTTTGAGGCCCAAAAATTTCAGAAACACTAGGAAACTTGTCCAACTTCAATACTTCTTTCATCCTCAATCATAATACCATATTCCCTACAAACTCCTTGATAAATAAAATATGGATTGAAAATAAACACAAACAATACTCCTTATCTAGAAAATAACAACCTTGGTTCCAATATAAGATAGGTGTATAACATAACAAACGTCTCAAAGAGGGATATTGTGACAAAAATCCATTACCGCTTTCGTAACTTTGAAACCATAAACCTCATGAAAGAAAAATATGAAAATAGATATTTAGAACCCATTAAATATAATTATAATAATCATAAAATAAATTTACCCTCTATATATACACTACATTATAGAATATAGGTTCATAATAACAAATGAGCCTCAATTGAAAAGAAATTGAGATGAAACCCCTTACCTTGAGTCTGATTCGTAATTATTCTCCTCTATATTACTTAATAATAAACTTATGTTAGTTATTTAATTTCTCAATAACCCTATAAAATTTTATTATTAATTTTATTTCACTTATAAAATATTTATATATAATTACTTAATCTATTATATTTAAGTATGATGTTTTGGTCATATTCAGCTTATGTGTCGAAAATGACTTGGGTAGGTCGACTATGGTCAAAGGGATCGTTATTTAAAAATATAAATAATAATAAAAATGACATAATTATCAAATTTTACATAAACAATACTTTTCAAATCAAATATAAAATATGGTTATGAAAAAATAACCAATGATACAATCAAGGAGACAGTATGTCGTGTATACGTATGATTAACTTTCCCATATTTCAATGATCATTATGAAAAGAATGTAGGTAACATATATCTTTTTAGAATGATAATTATATCATAATTAGAATATATTTTAATTATATATACTTATATATATAACTTGTGATGTGGTGATGAAAATGTAAGAATTACATCGCTTCGAGAAGGCGTTAGTCCACACGTCCATGAACGATGTTATCACTTTTTTAGTGTGTGAAATGGAAAGAAGAAAATGATATTTTATATGTCCAGAAAGATAATTATTTCATGAATATCATAAATATTTTATTTATATCACATATTTTTATTAAACCCATCCTTAATATATTCTATGTAAAGCGTGAATGAATCACATCGCTTTGAGGAGGCGGTACTCCACACATCCACAATGGATGTTATCATATTCCCACAAAATGGAAAGAATGAATGTATGTGTTATATAAAAATTATAAAAACCTAAATACATCATAAATATCATATATATAATATAAAAATAGTATTTACATCATAATTCCAAACCATGAGATGTGGTAAAGGAAAAAACGAACAATATTGTTTCGCAAGGTGGTAGTCCTCCGTACACACGAATGGTGATTTCATTACCCATTTGATGGAAGAGTCTATAGGTTTAGGTAGAAAACATAACATAAAAACATCACAGTATATTAATGATACTTTTTTATTATATTATCATAGAATAATAATAATTTAAGGGGTGGAGAACGAAATAAAATAAAAGTTCTCATTGAAGAATGTTACCACTTCTTCGGGTAACTCCTATTGGTTTACACTAAAATACTTACTTGGTTTGATTTATGTCAAAATTTATTGTTCAAGGATGAGATGAGATATTTTTTTAACTTATTTTGTTATGTATTAGACGATCTAAAAGGCTTGATATGTGTGAATAGGTAAGGAGAGTGAGTGTCTTTTTATATTGGAGGAGTGGAATTCTTGTAAATACAAAAAGGTAATCATTATTGGGAGGTCTCCATTACCTTGTGTGCTTAAAAAATAAAAAATAATGGAGTGGAGGATATTATGGTCTAAAAACATGCACAAAACACAAATTAACTTCATTTTATAAACATTTTATTCTTCAACTCCTAAGTTTGCTTATTTTTTTTATTTTGGTTTTTTCATTAAGGTAACTAGTTTTATAACCTATTTAAATTATCCATTAACACTAAATTAAAATGATAATTATTTTAAATTTTATACCCACTAATTTTAAATATTAAATAAAATTTATAAAATAAAAATCTCATGTGTTTGTGGAATTAAATTTAATAGAAATGCATGTAACGTGCAAAAATACTTCTTTAACCTAAACCATGCCAACAATGTCTTTATTATTTAGGGTTTAACATGTTCATTATAAATGATAAAGTGTTCAATTAATGGACCATATTTTACATTTATTAATAGTTAAAATCGCTTTATATAATATTGTAATTTTAGTAATTTTAATTCATAAAATATCATTTATTATAAAATAACAATAATTTCAATTTTGGCGTTATATATTCAATTAAATTTAAAAATATATCAAGACAATAATGTAATTAAAATATATTAAGTTCACAGGTTTATATCATCATTTATTTGTCTAAAAAAATAATTGATCATATAAAATCATTCTATTTACCAAACTTTTAATATTTTTAATATCATTTATTTTATTAAATTATTAATTTAAAAATTCTATTGTTGGAGTTTCTTAAACAATTAATGTATTATTATCATCTATAAAAATTAAATATAAATTATTATAAAAAAAATCATTTATATCTAAAAATAATATTTATGACCAAACCTTATATACTTTTTCCCTATCCTAAAATCTTTATAGAAAATAAAAGAAACATACATTTTTTGTCTTTTCATTTTCTTTACTTATTATATAGGAAACATTCATTGAATATTATTCTAATTAACTCATATAAATATATAATAAGTTCACATGGGTTGATATATTTCCATAAAATGGGTGTTATAAAATTTTACAGGTAATTTGGTCACATAAGATTAAATTTTAACCACTGAGTAAACTCATTTTTACCATAATAACTATAATTAATTTTAACTATTTTCACTAATTATTATAGTAAAAATTATGTTAAAATTAACAAACTATAAATATTATACTGAATTCAAATTATTAAACCTATTTTTCCAAATTTAATTAACAAAATTTGAAAAATTAAATTTAAAGCTAATCCCACACATTTGGCGAGAAAGCAGGTTTTAAAGTGTAAATGTCAAAAAGTTTACTACGTTTTTATATCTAAATTCTATATAAAAAATAATTATAATGAACTAAATTGTATTAATATATGTATAATTTATCAATTTTTACTTTTAAACCAATTCAAAATAAAATTTAATAATATAAATTATTTAGACTAAAAAGCAGTTTCCAATTGAAATTCAGTATTTTTAACCATTCATCGAAAAGAAAAACTTCTCAGGGTAATACCAAAAAATCACTCAAAGGTAATTTTGACATTAAGATTTAAAAAATTAAGTTTATTTTTACATATAGAAATTATAAAATTGTTAAAATTTATTTTAAAAATAACCCTTCCATTGACAGGAGGTAAAACTACTTTTTAGAATAATACAGTTTTTGAGCATAAAACTGGATTTATTGTTATCTTATGCCTATAAAATATATTCTATGAATGTAAAAAAAATATAAATTTTTTTCAACATAAAACATTTAATCCTCTTCATACCTGCTAATATAATTTCTGGGCGATAACTATCATATTAAATTATAATATTAATAGTATATTATCATTTGGCTAAACTGTGCATTGCGTGTAACTCAAGTTATCAAAGAATTTAAAATAATTTGAAAGAATATATTTCAAAAAATATCTGGATGTTAAATACTACCCCCCTTAAAATCTATTTATCCCTTATAATTTTTATTGGTTATCAAAGGTTCAACATTTTGAGAATTACTTTATTGAAACTCACATAGTAAAAATGAAATAAAGAAAACATCACTGGAAAAGGGAAAGTGGGAAACATAAAGGTCACTTAAAGAAATAAATAACCAGGAATATACCTAGGGATAAAAAAAATTGGGAATTAAAAGACATATTTAGAAGGTAAAAATAATTCTCATGGACTAATAGAGAGTGGTAAAGAACGTGGTTAAGAGAAAGTCAATGGAAAGAAAACCACAAGTCAAATAGGTGAAAAAAAGGTCATTAATATCACAAAAAATATGGTAATAGGATAAAATTTTATTTATTCAATATTATTTTACTAAATTGGAATTATTCATTCACCATATATATTAAGAGCATAAGTAAATATACTTGAGGAGTAGAATATAATCTTTTAATCACTTTCCACCATAGTCTCATCTTTTTCTCTAAGCAATGAGTATTCAAGATGAATTTTTCACAAATAAGGCACTAAAGTAAAATTTTAAAGACCACATAATCATAAAAGAGAGAACAATAAATTCCTCCTATCTTTAAACATTAACCAAACCCAAAATGGTTAGAACATGGTTAGATAATTCCCAAAATCAATAAACCTTCACATAATAATCTTAAAAATTCAATTGTAATACCCAAAGTTGAAACTAAATAATTTCATAACCCTATATCTCAAATAGCCTAAATAACCTCAAACTTAAAGAGTTTTATAACCTTAAGGTTTATCTCATACCTTCCATATTTCAATCCCAAAATATAGTGATCTTATTTTGAGGTAACATTAGTCACATAGTCACCAAATCAATTTCCAATCATGTGGTTATCTATACGATAATACGTCTGTTTCCATAATTACATAAATCTATAAGATCATATAAACCTTAAATTTTATCAATACCATAAAACTTATATCAAAGAAAATAAAGGAATAATTTAAATTAAACTGAAGTTTTACATATACTTAAACATAAAAAAATGTATCCTAAATTTTCCTTGATAACCTCAAAAAATTTACTACTCTAAAATGGGGTGTATAAGACTTTGAAATTATGGACATCCAATATATTAGAGACCTATGATGGTATAAATAACTCTTAATATAACCTCACATGAAAAAAATACTAATATCTAGAGTTATCTAAACTAACCTTTGATACTGTCTATAATAACCCAGAACCTGCACTCCCAAATCCTATGATGAAATCTATAACTTTACATTCCTATATTTAAAGATGATAATTAGGACATGAATTTTTCTTCTAAACCTTAAAAAAGAAAAGGAAAACTTGGATCACTTATATACTGGAGGACCTTTAAGGTTTATAGTTTTATATAATTAAGAAAAACTTCTACATAAACAATTCACATGACTTTAAATTAACATTTCCTATATTTTATTTATCACTTTAATACAGTGTCATCATCCATATAAAATCCATTATATACATAACATGTTCGACATCATTTCATTAAAAACATGGGAAATGGAAATATAATAAGGGTGATCTCATATGCTCAATAAGTTTAAACATAAGAATTAACTATTGAATTTCATTAATGATCATAATAAGATAATAAGGTTATGATGACATAATCAAAGTGCATGACTGAATCTTAAAAGAGATAATACCCATAGATACCAAGATCATAAAATATAAAAAACATAGAAAAGTAAACGGACATCATAATCAATAATCATGATCCATGTGATATCAATTTTGATCATGAGAAACATTATAAACTTGAAACAAGTAATTAAAACTATTTTTGGTAACTTGGAGCATCAATTTTATTAAACCCTTTCAAAACCATATCAATTGTAATAAAAATATGGCTGAATTCTAATATTATAATTACCCAATGCGTTAGAGAGATATAACGATCTCACCAAGCATAATTTTGGTCCACCCCATGTTAATATATAATGGGCTTACTATGTGCTCTTTGGGACACCCCAAGTTAAGCAATAACAGGCTTCCACGATGTTATCTAGGATCACCCATAATTTATAAGGTCTAAGAACTGAATAATGAATAAATCACATAAATAATTCATCACAACTCATTGAAACAACCTTTTTTCTTTTATGAACATGATTAACCTGTTGAAAAGAAACAGGTTCAATAAAAATCTATTTGAGACATTGTTAACCTGTGGAAAAGAAATGGGTTCCATAATAATATATTTGTAACATGATTAACTCATGTAAAAAAACGGGTTCCATGAAAATATCATTGAAACATGGTTATCCCATGTAAAATAAATGGGTTTCATAAAAGTCTCTTTGAAACGTGATTAACCCATGGAAAATAAATGGGTCCTATAGCATTCTCATTGAAACATGATTAACCCATGGAAAAGAAATGGGTTCTATAAAAATATCATTGAAACATGATTAACCCATGGAAAATAAATTGGTTTGATAATAATCTATTTGAAACATGTTTAACCCATGTAAAATAAATCGGTTCTATAATAATCTCTTTGAGACATGGTTAACCCATGGAAAAGAAACAGGTTCCTTAACAATATCTTTGAGACATGTTTAACCCATGGAAAAGGACCATGTTCATTAAAATATCATTGAAATAATAATAATACATCTATATAAATAATTAAAGTGGTATCAATATAAAATATCCATAGGGGGGATAATTAACAACAAGGGTTATTGATATTGAATAATGAAAATTTCCTTAAAATATCATTAAAAACATTCCTCGGGAAAATAGTCTCTAAACATTCTAAGTGTCCCATGCCACTTTGAAATGTTTGAATTAAAATCCCCATGAAGTAATAACATTAAATGAAACTTATAATATCCTGACCATAAGTAGATCCATGATATAAAATTTCAAATTAATAGTATATACACCTTATAAAATAAGATAGGTTTATAACATAACAAACATCTCAAAGAAGGAAAATTGTTGCAAAAATCCATTACCGCTTTGGTAACCTTGAATTCGTAAACCCCCATGAAATATAAATCTGAAAATAGATATGTAAACCCCCATAAATTTCAGTATAATAATCATATAATACATTCACGGGAATTATATATTCCATATAATAGAAAATGGGTGCATAATAACAAATAAGTCTCAATGTAATGAAAATTGAGATGAAACCCCTTACCTTGAGTCTGATTTGTCATTATTGTACTCTATATTCTTGAATAATAAACTTATTTTAATTATTTAATTTCTTAAGAACCTTTTAAAAGTGTATTATTTCTTTTATTTCACTTATAAACAAGTTATATAAAATTACTTCATCAAATAAGATTAAGTCGAATGGTTTGATCATATTCAGCTTATCTGTCAAAAATGACTTAGGTAGGTCGAATATGATCAAAGGGTTAATTATTTAAAAATATCCATATTAATAAACATGACATAATTATCACATTTTTACATCAATTATACTTATAATACCAAATAGGAAAGATAGTTATGAAAAATTAATCAATGTTACAATCATGCAGATGGTAGGTCGTACGTACACATGAGTAATGTTCCCATTTTTTCAATGATCATTATAGAAAGAAGGTAACTAATGTTTATCTTTAAATAATAACCATTATATTATAATTACCATATTATTTAATTATATATACTTATATATTTCATTCTTGTGATGTGGTGATGATAAAGGAAGAATCAATTTTCTTCGAGTAGGTTGTAGTCCCCACGCCCATGAACGACATTATCACTTTTTCAATGTGCGAAATGGAAAGAAGAAAATGATATATTATATGTATATATATAATTATTTCTTTATTATCACAAATATTACATTTATATCATATATTTTTATTAAAAACCTTCTTAATACATTCCATTTAAAGCATGAACGAATCACATCGCTTTGATGATGCGGTAATCCACACATCCACAAATAATATTATCATATTCCCACAAAATAAAACTCATAAAGTTATGTGTTATATAATAATTTATAGAAACATAAAAAAATCATAAATATCATATAAAAATTTTATGTCCATCATAATTCCCATGCATGATAGGTGGTAAAGGAAAAATGAATGACATCGTTTCACGAGGCGGTAGTCCACCGTACACACAAATGATGACTTCATTACCCATTTTATGACAGTGTGTGAAGGTTTAGTTCAAAAACATAACATAACAACATATAAGTATATTTAGTATACTTATTTGTTATATAATCATGCAATAAGAATAATTTAAGGGGTGGGGAAAGAAATAAAAAAAATTGTTTGTTGAAGAACATTACCTCTTTTTCAGGTAACTCCTTTTTTTGCACAAAAAGACTTCCTTGGTTATCTTTGGCCCTAAATTAAGGGTTATATGATGATAAGTGGTATTTTTTAATATTATTTTGGTATCTTTTAGATGATCCAAAAAGGTTTAGAGGTGTGCGGAAGTTGGGATAGTGAGTACCTTTTTTAGTGGATGAGGAGTGATATTCTTATAAATACAAATAGGTAAACACTACTGGGAGGTCTCCCTTATCTCATGAGATTAAAAAATGAAAAATAATAGAGTGTAAGGGAATTATAGTTTAGACATACTCACACCACACAAAATAAATTCATTTTTAAACATTTTATTCCTTAAATTCTATGTTTTCTAATTTTTTCATTTTGGTTTTGTCATTAAGTTAACTAGTTTTATAACTAGTTTAATACATAAATTAAGAATAAATTAAAGTGATAAATTTTATAAAATTTATAAAAACTTATTTTAAATATGAAATCCAAATTATTAAATTAAAAACCATGTGTGTTTGAATTTAAATTTAATAGAAACACATGTAACACGTAAAAATACTGATTTAAACCTAACCTTGCCAATAATGTTTTTATTATTTAGGGGTCAATATGTTCATTGTGAAAGATAAATTGGCCCATTAATGGACCATATTTTATATTTATTAAAATTTAAAAATAAATTTATATAATAAAGGATTTTTATTAATTTTAAATCATAAAATATCATTTATTTTAAAATAACATTAATGTCAATTTTAACATTATATATATAATTAAATTTAAAAAAATATCAATAAAATAATAGAATTAAAATATATTAATTTAATAGAAGTTAATCATGATATATTCATCTAAAAAAATAAATTAACATAAAAATTCAATCTATTTTCCTTTTAATATTTTTAGTATCATTTAGTTCTATAATGATTAACTAAATAATTCATGCATCGATGTTTCTTAAAAACATAATGTTGTTATATCATCTCTAAAAATTAAATATAAATTATTATGATGAAAAAAATTCATTTATATTTCCAAATAATAACCAAACCTTATATAGTTTTACCTATACCCAAATCTTTATATAAAATAAAAAAAAGAAATGTGCATTTTTTGTCTTTTTCTTTTCTTAACTTATTATATGGGTCACTTTCATTGAATAGTATTCCCACTAACTCATATAAATCAATAAAAATGTCATATGGGTTGATATATTTATATAAAAGGGTTTTTAGAAAAGTTTATAGGTCATTTAGCTCCATAAGTTGATCCACTAAGTAAAATAATTTCTACTTTAATCACAAAAATTAATTTTAATTGCTTTCACTAATTATTACAGTAAAAAATTAATTTGAACTTATCAGAATATAAATATTATACTGATTCCAAATAAATATACCCATTTTTTTAAATTCAGTTCAAATAAGTTTCAAAATTAAATTTAAAGCTAATCTCGTAGACGTTGTGATAAAGTTGGTTTTTAAAGTGAAATTTTTTAAAAGTTTACTAAGTTTTTATATCTAAATTAATTATAAAAAATGATTCCAATTAACTAAATTAGATTAAAATATGTATAAATGATATATTTTTACTTTAAAATAAATTATAATTATAATTTAACAATATAAATTACTTATGAGAAAAATAATTTTTCAATTAAAATTCAGCATTTTCACTATTCATCATAAAATGAAACTTCTTAGAAAAATACTAAAAATAATCCCTAAGATAATTATTTAATTAATATTTCAAAAAATGAGTTTATTTAGTTAAATAAAATTTATAAATGTGTCAAATTTTAATTTTAAAACAAATCTGTCATTAAAAGGCGGTAAAACTATTTTTTAGAAAAATACAGTTTTAAGCGCAAAATTGGATGTATTCCTATATTATGCCTATAAAATATATTAGATGAATGTAAAAACATTTTATAAATGTTTTTAAACATAAAATATTTATTTCTATCCATACCCTCTAATATAACGGCTAAACGATAACTTCTATATTAAATAATAATATTAATAGTTTATTATTGTTCTGCTAAAATGTGCATTATGTGTAACTCAAGTTATCAAAGAATTTAAATTAATTGGAAATAATATATTTCATAAAATTTGGGGATGTTGTAGTGCTAACTTTCATAGTTATTAATATTATTTACCATCTTTAAAATAGATATTCATCACCGGATATAGTCTTGGTCTATTTGAACTCATCATCATTAATTAAGTACCGGAACAAAATTATCTTATTCACTTAAATAAATATTTTATTCACAAATCATAAAATAAAAAGTTATTAAATATCCAATAAATTAAATAAAAAATTTATTCCCAAACTTGTGAATAAATATTTATTATATATATTCACACAATCAAATAAATTATTTATTAGTAAATAAATAATTATTTATTACCTTTCATATATTAGTGATCAATAAAATATGTATACAAATATTTATCAGTCTTTAGAATAATATTTATTCTGATAATTAAATTCAAATAAAATTTAATTAAGATCAATGAAAACACTTATTGTGTAACCCTCTAAGATTCTTTCTCATTGGCATTAGGTGGGCTTGGATAAAGTATAAGATTATTATCTAACAATGGGTCAATGCACCCAATAGAAAGAACTTAATGTCTCAATGATGACATAAAAATATTAACTCTCACTATGTAATATAATCAATTTGTCTCAATATCTCATCAAGCGGGTTTCACATCTGTGTCATCAACTTATTTTCTTGATACATCTTTCTTTGAATATCTGAATTAAATTTCATTACACCATGACCATGGAATTTATGTGAAACATATATTTCAATAAAATGTTCAAGATATAAACTTCCATAAATATGGAAGGGAGAAATCCTTCCTTGAATTATCCTCTAATAACATGTCATTCATGATTCACCCAACATACCCTACCTTTTCATGAACATATGTCCTAATTATTTTCATCAGAAAATCTAAGTGTGTGTGTCATGACATGAATTAATGATAATATTAAAGTATAAGTACCATTACACATGCTCTCAGATATTAATATATGATAAAACCAAAACTTTTTGAATTCTTACAGGTGTTTTTCTTCTCATAACCTCTTGTATTAGAGATTTCTAAGTGTGAACTTCATGAGATGAAGTCTAATCTTATTATGAGAACTTACACTTAACAGTCTATATACTATGTGACATATCATAGTATGTTATCTGATCATAGAACTATTTTTTTATAATATTATCATGTAAATTCAAGGTTATCATCATAACATGGAACTTATATGAATTTATCAATGTGACAGATACCCTATGACATTATCACATCAATGTTATGCAGAAGAATAATCAATATGTGAAAATAAATTTATATTAATATTGACTTCTTTGAATATATGTGTAGTCTAAAGTATAAAGTAGTTGGATCTAGAACACCAACTCAAACACCCTTTTCATATTATATCATGAATACTTCATAATTTATGATATTTTAAGTTATAATTAATTTAATTCATTCATTGTAGTTATGGTTAAAAAGTTCCCAAATTGGTAAGGGTTTATGTTTCAATCTCATTCTAATCAGTATTTTTTATGATTCAATTTATATTGTAGGAAAATATTTGATTATTTTATAATAAAACCCCTTAATTTTATTATCCTATGGTTATTCATGATATTTTCAAGTAGTATTACCATTTTCCCCTCTTTGGTACTTAAAATTTCTATGAAAATGTTTTTAAGAAAAGATGACTTGACTTCTATCTTCGGTCGAAAATATTTTTCCTTCCATATCCATGTTTTCCTAAAATATTTTCAAGATATTTTTTTAACATTATAAAAATTCTTTATTAAATAAAATTTTACCCATGTTTTAATTTTTACAAAATTTGTTTGAAAGGAATCTTGTTATCACTTTTTAAAGGAAATAATTTTTAAACTTTTTATAACAGTGTGAGTGGAATTTTTTATAAATTATATTACATGTATAGAATTTCCCACCATCATTACCACTCAATTTTATGAATATTACTTTATATTTTTTAATGGTTCTTTTTAAATATTTTTTTTAGATAATTTTTCAAAAAAATTATAATTTTAACAAGTGATTTCAAATTGAAAAGGGAATTTTTTCAAGAAATATTCCATTTAATCTTTTAAATACATTTCCATAAATGATGATAACATTTAATGATATATATTTATTCTATATTATGTATATATGTCTCTCATATATATACCTCTTTTATTCTTCCCTACTTTCATGGAGTAATACATGCCTTATGTTCATCTCTCAAATGCCTTCATTATGAAATTTCATTTGCTTATGATATGAGACAGGATTATGCAACGAATTTTATTTCCATGGGTAATTCTTATTTTTATTCCTTATGATTGATTTTAATTTTTTGGAACACATAATCATGAACATGTTATAATGGTGTAGCCAGATAACTCACCAATTCATTGGGTAAAGATTTATTTACATGGGTTGTCATGTATGGGATTAGGGAGTAAACCAAATTCATCATGGTAATTACACCTTGTGATATTTTCTAAGAAATTATCATTGACTCATGTTTATGTTATGTTATATATTCCAGAAACATTTCCTATGATTTAAGGATATTATGATACGATGTTATTTATGTTTGGATCCCATGTTATTACTCTTGAGCCATCTCTTTTATGATATCATGTTATATATTTCACACACAAGTTATGCTTACTTATCATTTTTATTCCCTTACTTTGATTTTTATCTCACCCCTTTTTTCTATGTATTCTCCAAGTTATCCCATATAGTTTTAGAGATCAATAAGTACTTAGGATATTATTATGGAAAATAAAATAAAAAGTTTTATTTTATTTTCACTTTGATGTATTATGAACCCATTCTTCCAAAGAAAATAAGCCTCACAATATTTGAGTTGTAATTAATGGATTTTTATATTAAAGATCCTGTAATAATATGTCTAAAAGGATTGGGTTTCTATATTTCCTGTAATTTTGTTTAGATAATTCGGGTGAATGTTTTGTTTCTAAATAGAACTTCTATCATAAAATGGTTAGTAGATACAGTTTCATTGGAAAGAGGTTCTATATAGAGAGGGTTAGACGATCCGATGAATATCATTGGATAGATCTTTTCTTAGTTGATGTTCACAGTTTACTCGTATGTTGTTACCCTTACACAATGTCAAGGTTATATTTACAAGGGTAGAGGAAACTTTCTGTTACTCTTATGCGAGTTTTTTTATTACTTGATGATTGGTTATTGGTGGTTATAATGGAAAACCTGATTAGTGTATGTTTCTGGAATATTTTTATGAGACTGAAAAGTGGAGAGGATAAGTGAGGGAGAGAATTTAATCACTTTCATCTCTCTTAATGAAAATGTTTCTAGTGTTCCACCATGTATGTAGGACTTTTTCTGAACCACATTAAATCTTGTTTGTCCTTTTTTCTTTTTAGTATTTTATGTGATGTGTGACCATTGAGTTTATGTGTGGTGATTAGTTTGGTGATTTTATTCCTAGTTTTAGTTTACATAACTCAGAAGGTGGAGGTTATCATAAAAAATATCTACCCACTAAAACTTTTGGAAGATTCCTTTTTCAACTTCACAGGCTGATGTGATCAGACATATGTCTCCATACAGTGAACATTTCCTCTCCAGGTCTATTTATTGGATTGAATGTATCGAGGATCATGTTTTCTTCTAGAATGGTTCTCCTCCAAAAAAATTTAACTACCTTGAGTTTATTAGAATTTTTTTAAAAGTAAATCTTTTAAAAGTTTTTGTATGGGTCATTTTTAACCAAAAGGAATCTCTTTTACTTTTTTATGTGTGAATGTATATTTCTACTACAATTTTCATTTTCTAATAGACTTTATCTCTATGATTAATTATTTCTAAAAAAGGAAATTATTATTCTCATGGTTTAATAAAATATTTTTTTTAAATATTCTCAAAGGATAGGGAAAATTCTTATTTTCAAATAAATTTTCTTAATTATCCTAAGTGTGTTCTTTACCTATGTCATATGCTTGATCAAGGGTATTATTCAAATGATTCCATCCCTTATTTATTAGATGAATCATGAAATTATATTTTATATATATGGTATGATCCATCGCTGATTTTTTCTCTCCCAAACATCAACTTGCATAGGTATGAATTACTTCCAATTATTTTCCTATGTGAATGGCATATATTCCATTACTTGATTAAAGGGTGTTCACCTAGATTCCAAATAAATCAATTGAATGGATAAATTATTGTATAAAACATATATATATTTCCTATATAGAGTAAATATTAAAAATTTAGGTTAGGGGCGTTTTAATTATTTATTTATTTATATGGGTTTAGTTTTTGTTTATATTGGAATATAGGGAAGAACAACGCCACTTCAAGTAGTTTTTTTGGAAAAAAAATTACAAAGCGACACTTAAAGTGGTGCTTTGATTTATTGGGCCGCAAAGTGCCACTTGAAGTGGCATTTAAATTCAGTTTTTTTAACTCTATCAGCACCACCTCAAGTGTCCCTGATTGATTGTGACTTCATATGATTAGCGCCACTTGAAGTGGCACCTATGTTTTCACCCCTATAAAAGGGGGCTCTCCCACCCCCCATAACTATTCGCTCAAACTCGTCCTCCCATTTCTCCCCTCTCTGGTTTCTCCCGTATCTGGTTTCTCTACTCTCAAGTTTCTCTACCTCTCCGATTTTTGTACCCGTGTATATGATCTGCTCTAAAGCATCACCACCTTTCTAAAAATTTGAGGTAATTGTTTTTTTTCAATTTGTTTAATATTTTGATTTATTTATTTATTTTTTTAGGTCATTGTTAATGTATTTTATTTAGATATAGTTCATAATTAATGTATTTTATTTAACAATAGTTCATAATTAATGAATTTTATTTAGAAATAGTAATAATTTATTTTAATTAATTGTCATTAATTAACTAATTCATATTTACAAAATTGTAGTTACTTTATTATTAATTAATTGTAATTAGAAATTATTTAATTATAGTTAGTAAATAAAGTAATGTAATTAGTAATTAATTAACTTTAATTAATAAAAATTTAATTGCAATTATTAAATAATTAATTTAGTAATTAAATGTAATTAGTAATTAGTTAACTATAATTATGGAATTAATTAATTGTAATTAGGTAATTAATTAGGTTTAATTAGGTAATTAATTAATTTTAATTAGGTAATTAATTAATTTTAATTAGGTAATTAATTAATTTTAATTAGGTATTTAATTAGTTAACTATAATTAGTAATTATATAAATGTAATTACTAATTAGTAATTAATTAATTTTAATAAATACTTAGTTAATTGTAATTATTAATTAATTAATTTAATAATTAAGTGTAATTACTATGTAGTTAACTATAATTAGGTAATTAATTGAGTGTAATTAGATAATTAATTTAGTGTAATTAGGTAATTAATTAATTGTAATTAGGAAATTAATTGGTTAACTATAAGTAGTAATTACATAAATGTAATTAGTAATCAGCAACTAATTAATTTTAATAAGTATTTGGTTAACTGTAATTATTAATTAATTTATTTATTAATTAAATGTAATTACTAAGTACTCAACTATAATTAGTTAATTAATTAAGCATAATTAGGCAATTAATTAATTGTAATGAGGTAATTAATTAATTCTAATTAGGTAATTAATTAATTCTAATTAGGTAATTAATTAGTTAACTATAATTAGTAATTACATAAATGTAATTAGTAATTAGAAACTTAATTAATTGTAATTAGTTCATTAATTAATTGTAATTAGGTAATTAATTAATGTTAATTATGTAATTAATTAATTTTAATTTGATAATTAATTAATTCTAATTAATTAATTACTTAATTATAATTTGGTAATTAATTAGTTAACTATAATCAATAATTACATAAATGTAATTAGTAATTAGTTGTTAGAAACTAATTGATTTTAATAAATACTTAGTTAATTGTAATTATTAATTAATTAATTTAGTAGTAAAATGTATTTACTAGGTACTTAACTATAATTAGATAATTAATTCAGTGTAATTAGGTAATTAAAATTTTCAATTCTTCTTATAAATTAAGAATCAGACTTTATAGTAATTATATTACTTAGTGAAGTAATTATATTAATTAGCAAAGTAATTATATTAATTAGAGAAGCAATAGCAAAGTAATTATATTATTTAGAGAAGTAATTATTTTAATTAGCAAATTAATTATTATAACTAGCAAAGTAATTTTTTGTGGGAAAGTAACACAAACTTGTGGGATGATCAAAGAATGGTTATGGGATGATTAAATGTTGATTAAGGGATGATTAAAGAATGATTAACGCATGATTAACCAATGTTTAACTAATGGTTAAGAAATTATTAACTAATTATTAAATAATAATGAACTAATTATTAACTAATGATGAACTAATGGTTAAATAATGATTAAATAATGGTTAAGTAATGATTAGTGTCATTTTTAGTATATAAGAAAACATTCTAAAATTTTGGTAGCATAAAGATTATGTGGTTATCTAAGCAATCAAATCTATGTATGGATACAAAAAAGTGGATGTGGCTCTAGAACAGATGTTCCTAGGAGTAACAACTCTGATAAGGTGTCCCGACCCTCACTCAGGGTAACCAGGTACACGACAATGGGCCTTACTGCATCCTGGATTGACACTCCCGGGGGATATACTTACTATAAATATGGAATATTTCCACACATATATTTCCACAGTTTTAATTAACTGTGGAAATATGTTAAATGAGGCTACAAGTTTTATTCAAATCATATAAATACCTCTCTTCCCCTTCTATAAATTGTGCAGTGGTCCCCTTCCCCACATCGCATGGTTCCTCTTTTCTGTGCATGGTTCCTTCTTCAAAATCGAATCCCAGCCTCTGTGGCGATCTTTCTCCTCCAACACAGCCATCCCAACTCCTACCTCTGGTGATATCCCTCCTCCAACACAGCTCCAATGAAGTTCTAATGAGGTTCTGATGCAACAATCCCACCTAATGACTTCAAATATCTTTCTCTTTTGACTTGGATCCACCACATCCAGCCCATATCCCAATCGACACGGCTCTGATGTGGCCTCCCCACCATCTTATCGATGTAGTTTAGACATTGTGGTGTGATTTCAGCTGAACCCTAAGGTACTCATATGGTCCTATTTTTGTGGGTTCACCTTATAATTAGGGTTTCTTCCATATTGTGGGCTTCCTTGGACCTGATTGAGGCAGGATTAGGTCTCACTTTGATAATGGGTCAATGGTTTCTAGACACTAGATTGAGATTTTGATCACAACTTATGTTTCTTATTATTGAGGGTATTCATATTACTTATTTGGTTTTATTCAATCAGTATTTTATTGTTTCATTCCATTTTCACATGATCTTGGGGGGTGTTTCCATGTGAATTCATTTTCTTTGCAAACCATGTGATTATTGTGTTTTCTAAACCCATTATTATTTAATTATTATTATAATTTCATGTGTTTCATTGATATGTTTTTATATTTCTAATAAATAACTTTTGTTTATATTGTTCCATATGTTTTTAATGATGTTTTTTAATGTAAAAATATTATATTAGGACTTGTTAGATTAATGTTACGTTTCTAGTATTACAGGTTTCATTGTTTATTTTTTGATAGTGTATATTCCTTCCAATTAATCCTAAATATTATTCTAGCTATGTGATTTTTCAACTGGTTCAAGGTAGGATCTCTCTTTCTCACCTATTCTCTTATTCTCACATATCTTTTTCTTCCCATTTATTATAAATGGATTCTATAATTTTACATTTCACTAAATTCATGGTTAAATCCATTTGAATACCTCAAATTATCCTTTTTGGGTTATAGAATACTTACGTGGGTGATTTTTAATCTTCCAATCACTATTTTGATTAAATTGGTTTATGCAGTGAATCTATTAGGGTTTTCTTAGTTCTAGTATTTGATTCAGGTCTTATTATGTATGATTAAATTAGGGAATTATATAAATTGATATTTTTAATAATTATATTTATATTTAACCCATGTTCAAACTAGGTTTTAGTTTGGTTTCCAATATAGTGATTTTGGTTACTTGGGTAATTGATTATAAATGATTATGGAAAGCATTTTGGGGATTTTCAGGGGCTGTAATAATGATTTTGGGGTATGATGAGGGACTCGTTAAGGATAAATAAATGGTATCTTGGTCTAATATATAAATAATTTCATATAGTTACTTTAGATTTATATGTCACTAGTTTTTTATAAGTTAATAAATGTTATTCAACTTATTTTTAGGAATACAAATGAAGTTTTTTTGATAAATACTTTTCTAAAGTAATTTATAAGCCCTTTTTAATTTAATGACATTTTTTATACTTAGAAAAATATTTAAACCTATTTATTTAGATTTTAAATTTAGTTTTAGTAATTTTTAAACCCTTGAAGTTTTATTTAAGTATCATTTGGAATTTAAAAAGGTTAATTATTCTATTAAATGATATTTTACATATTTGATGTGTTAAAATTTATGTATTTTTTTAGAGATATAAATTTTTAAAATTTAATTTAAAATCATGTTCTATAGGTTTAGAGACTATCAAAAATGATAAATAAATTTTTTGAGCCTAAATGAATCATGTTAAAGGTCAGCGTTTGTCCTCAGTTTTATAATGTTCTTAAAGAGTGATAATATCTTAGAGTTTCGTATAATAATAATAGAGAAACATAAAATATGCATATAAATAGGTGTATAATATGATTTATTGGGACTAATAATTATGTTTTCTAATGGGAATTAGACTTTATATATAACTCCCAAGGTGTTCTCATGTACACTTTTGGAAATAAAATGATTGTGTAAGTTGTTTAAATAGTTTAGATTATAATGAAAGGGTTTTTTAGTGATAAAGATATTATGTTCATTTCATATACTAGTTTGGTAAATCTTCTTGGAATCTAATGTTACCTAGTACATGACCATAATACAGTAAATGTAATATAATGGGAAAATGTAAAAGTTTATGACCTTAGTTATTAATAACTTAATAATTTAGTATCAATACTCATGGGATGGTTTATAGTGAAAATATGGTAAATATAGCTTTAATTTGTTTTAGAAATTATATTTAATCACTATAATTGAGTGTCAATACTAAAATCCACACTGAATTTTACTTAAATATTTCATTATTCATGATACATATCCCATTAATCTATTCAAATTATAAACTACATACCATTAATAATAATAAATAATTCCTTATTAATGAACTAATGTATAAAACATTTTCAACACTTTTACCTGAATAAATTATAAGTCAATAAATAAAACTTAACCAAGATATAAGAGTTTCATTGGTTCCAAGATAATGCATAGATAAAGTTAAGTTGGGAAATTGTTTTACTCATTAACTTAATCGACAGTTAATGGATTATCTAGGTAATACTAAATGTTTGAATTCCATATATTGTTTTTATTTTAATAACCATGTTGAATTCTTTTTTTGTGTGTGAATGGATGTAACTATTTCATTTGAATATAATAAATCTTATGTATGAGTTGTTTCCCATATAAACTTTAATTAAATGAGACATCTTCCTTTTAAAAAAATTATTTTATAATATATTATTAAATATTGAGTATTTTCTTGATATAGTTGATTTACATTCATTATGTGAAATTAATTGAATGATATATAAATGTCTTGGAATTTATTTTATTTTCATAGCATGCCTATGTTTTAAAAATGTTGAAAATTTTATTATGTTATCTCCAGGGATAAATTAGTGTTGTCAATCATATATAAAACTTTTAAATATATCGTGTAATTGAAAGTGTGTTTAGAATAATTATTGATATATCTAGTAAAGTTTCTTGAGTATGTTTACTACTTTAATCATGATGAGCATGTTTAGAAAGGGTTATATTACTTTTATATGAACTATAAGAAGATTTATTTGGATGATGTGGGTTTGGCTCAAAATACTGACTCTATAATGCCCTTATCTCCTATCCCCTGGGATGAATGAGTGTTAGTATCCCTTGACTTAGTGTAACCCATTTCCTTTCCCCTGGAATGGGTATGTTCCCAAACTATATTTGGGATAGGTTTCATTGGGATGGGTAACATGGTTTCCTTGTCCAATGAATCTCATATTTCAGGATTGATTCAAAGCAGGTATGATAGGTATGGATCATCCTTGTATAGGGAGTTATACATTGAGATCATTTATATACTATAATTTCATTTTACTGATAATATAAAATATTGTATAAAAAAATTATTATTTGTATTTACATAAATGAGTAGAATGTTCTGATTCATGCACCTGATTTATGCCATCTATGGTAGAATCACAATGCTTTTCTACTAAGTATTAGATTCTCACACCCTACATGTAAACTTTGGTGAACATACAAACTCATGGTTTATTTTTTAGGTAATTATAGGTACTAGTAGTGTTTTGGATTATTTGTACTTGTTGGAATTGGTTGTGATAGAAACAATTTAGGTTCCACTCAATGATGGATCTAGATATTGAAAGTGAAGTTTGTAATTTAGCCAAAATGGTAATGTTATCATATTTGTTTGTTCACATTTTATGTTGTGGGTATATTTTAACTGTTTTGTGATGATTTAATTCATTCATATAGAAAACTTTTTTACAAAAAATGAACAACAAATAGTATATGGAACTAGATACAATCAAACCACTCCTTCACTTCCCATGGAGAAACTTCACCCTCAATAGTGGGTGGGGGCTGCTGCTGCTGTGGGTGGTGGGGTGGGATGGGGGCAGGGGGTCTGGTGCAGGTGGGGGATGCTTCAGGGGGTGGGGGCTGGGGTAGTGGTGGGTTGGGGGTGGGGTGTCCATGGGTAGGGGGATGCTGCAGGGGGGATGGGGTTGGTAGGGGTTGTGGGGGCTTCTATAGAGGGGTGTGGTGGGAGTGGGGGATGGGGACTATTGTTGGGGGTGGGGGTTTGGGGGTTTTGGGTGGGGGATACTTCAGGGGGGTAAGGGTGGGGTGGCTAGGGGTAGGGGTAGAGGTTATTATCTAGGGGGTTGGGGGTGGTATGGGGTTGTAGTGGGGGAGGGGGTCTGGGTGGGGGATGGGGGATGGGGGCTACTTCAGGGGGTGGGGGCAGGGTGTGGATAGGGGCAGGGGCGCTGCTATAGGGGGTTGGAGTGATGGGGGTTGTGGTGTTGGTGTGAGTCTAGGTGGGGGGCTAGGGGATTCTTCAAGGGGTGGGGTGTGGGTGGTAGGGGTAGGGGGATGTTGTAGGGGGGCTGGGGTGGTAGGGGTTGTGGGGGATATTATAGAGGGTGTGGTGGGGGTGTGGGTAGGGGGGCTGCCTCTGGTGGTACGAGGTTTGTGGTGGGGCGGATGGGGGTTTATTCAAGGGGGTGGGGGTGTGGCCAGGGGTAGGGGGGCTACTGTAGGGGGTTGGGGGTGGTGGGGGGTTGTGGGGGGGGGGGACTTTGTAGTGGTTGGGGGTGGTAGGGGTTGGGGTGGGGGTGGGGGCTACTGCTGGTAGTAGGGGTTTAGGGGGGATTTGGAGTTGTGATCAACCTTTTGATACTTGAAAATTAATTACAAAAAAACACGTTAGAAACATAACCAATTCCCTAAACATCACTACACATAACCTTTACAAAAATGAATGTTTTTAATTAATTTGAGAAAAAATATTTCAAATAACCTTGTGTTTTAAAAAAGTTATTAAAACATCATCAAACATCATTTCACGCATTACTACACATGATTATAAAATTACAATTTTTTACTACTTATCATGCTTTAATAAATTAAAGCAATAAACATGACCTATGATTTGTGAAAATCAATATTACATACTCATGTAGAATACGTAATGAATAAAACCAAAACAAATAGAACCATATTGAACTTAATTGAAATGTATCAAATATACCTAGATATAGTTCATTTTTTCTCTTATCTTTTTAAAATTGATTTCTTATATATGTTAAATTAATGTTTAATGATGGTATAAAAATAGAGTTTGCTTGTTCTTATTTCCATTGGTTGGTGTTGAATTTTTTGGTTGATTAGAATCTAAGATTTTAATTTCATAGTATATTAGAATTAATTAGTTGGTCTATTAATTGAATTTAAATTTGATGTTTATGAATGTGTTTGGTTTTATAAAATTTTAAAAACATGGTTATTTGAGTCATGCCTCGAACTCATTGAATTATTAAGTTGAAATGGTAATTTTTTATCCCTTGGGACTTGTTAAAATGCTCGTTTATTTTTGTAGTGTGGCTTGGTCTTCCTCGAAGTGGTTTCAAGACTCCAGATCCAAAAACAACTTAAATGTGTATGAATAGGTTGGAATATATATATGTAAGTTCCCCTTTTATATATATTCACTCATAGAAGTGTGAATATATACATTGTGGATAGGTGTACTTATGTATATATATGAAAAATTCATATGTTTGTAAGAGTAAAGGGGTATATGCATGTATAAACATATCTATAATGCCCTCCTTGTACATATTCGACCATAATAATGTGTTCATAGAAGATAGGTGTCCTTATATATATGTGAATGTGCATATGCATGCATGCAGAAAATGGAAGATTAAAGTTTTCATTGTCTAAAGAAATGTTCCTTGAGTTTGAGGTAGGTTCTCTTTCTCTTATGAAGATATCATTTAGATAATTTCTATTGCCCATATTCATTTAATATTTACTTACAATTATTTTGTTTATAATATGTTAAAACTTCTTTCCCCGGTTATAAAATTTTTATCATTATATGGATATGAAATTCAAATTGGGATTTTTCCCTACATAGTTTCATAAACACCTCTCATACCATTTTGTGTGTTGGTAGGGTGGACCAGCAACATGGACACATGTCCAACTAGTCTTCCAATTTTTATTTTCTCTCTTGGTGTTCAATTCATTATTAAGATCTTGACTCATCAGTTCCTATTATATCTCCCGAATGACATGAGTAACCCCCAACTACACCAGTTTCATGCATTGAGGATATATGATATGGGAAAAGATTTTATGTACCTATTTCACGATTAATACATTTTAGATTTATCTATTTCATTATTGTTGTATAATTTTAAATTATATAATTTTGTACCTATCAAATTACTTAAAACTACATGATACCTTATTCCTCACCTGAATGGACAACCCCTATGTTCCATTTGTTTATAATCGTTCCACTCTTTAGGCATTCATCAACTACTAAACCATCCATATATCAATGCGTGTCTTGATTCACACTTTACATGTTTTATAATTACATTTAGTAACATTTCTCTTGATGTATCAATAAACTTAAACCTCGATCCATCCTAGCACTTTGGTTTCTCTATTGAACCATATCCCGATCCATTCCTAGCCCATATCTAGGATTATTCCCATTATTCTACATAATAATTAGAATTTCATCATTCATTTTCATTCTTTTGATCCATGGAATATAATCTAGTAAAATTTACATCAGGTTTTCTTCACTTATCCACCATTATGAGCATGAATTTCACCACACTTCTCCTGTACATGATCCAAATCATTAAACAGAGACACTTCTTTGTGAATCATGGCTATAAATAGTGTACAGTATTCATTAAGATTATCTATCTTGGAATTTTTCCTTTTAATTCACATCCATTATCTTCCATTTCCCCATTTTGGAGTTCACTACATCATGTCCTTTTCATCCTTATTATATTTTGTTAAAAAAAATTCCATGGTCTTACTTACATGAACATTAAATTTTATCCCCATTGTGCTCAAAGCTATATGACATTAAAATCCAATAGTTCCTTAGTCTATGATTCAAAACATTTTAAGACATGTTTCCTCAGTCATGGTTACTTGAACATAATATGAATAACCCAACAATATATATTATAAATTCATAAATAGTATCACCTATTTGGTTAAATATATGTGACCATAAACTAACAATACTTGGGATTTACCTTAATCCCCAATTTTGTGTTAGATCGTATGATAATCTAGTTTCTCTTACCCAAATGAAGTTTTAATTATCCATATTATCCCACAATACTTGATTATAATAAGTACTCCATATCAATATTATTGACCCATGATGGTGTATCCCTAAGAGTGCACAAACACATCCTAGGAATCCCTCTCTCCCACTGACAGGCTTTGTGTACACTCATTTGGATTGAAATCAACATTCACACCTCAATGGGATTCCCACTATGGTGATAACATAACACTGAAAAAGAGAACACAATATCTAATTTACACGCCTCAATGGAAACATTATCATAATCTTTAAAATGACTCCTCAATGGTGATGGAACAGTGCTAAAAATCCTACCTCCCATCCAATATACACATACTTGAGGAGAAATATTCAATATTATTATATTGAAGGAATGTCCTGAATGTGGTCAATTATCATCCTCAACCTATCTACCTCATTCAACTATCTTTTCAGACTATTGGAGTCACAATTTTCCTCTATTTACATTCTCATTTCTCCAATATAATTTTAACACCCTTAGGGTTGTGCAATAATGAATCATTTGTGTTGACCGAGCATCAAACTCTAAGAATTAAAGAAACCTACTTTCTAAAAAATAACGAGCTCCCCTCATATTTTATGTGTTACTATGACCCCAATCCTTCTATTCCAATTAATAAATCTCATGATATTGAGTGATCTTCTACTTATGTATTACTTATCAGAGTGAGCATGACTCATGTGGGTTTAGATATTTTTAGTTGATTGATTTTATAACCATATTGAGATGCATAATTAAATAGAAAATATGGAGTGTGAATATTGTTCCACAAACCAGATGAATTTCTCATCTAGTGTGATGGATTTAATGAGCTTGAAAATCATTTTTCATAATGATTCAGTTACTATTTATCTCTATCCTTACTCCACTAACACATCATATTCCTAGGGACGAGCCTCATCTTCCTACATAAACATCCTACCAAACTCATCCCCATATTCCATTTTTTAGATTATTCAAAATTTAATTCATCTTTAACCATCATTAGTTGGGCATCTAGGTGGAGAATGGTTTCTTATCTATCTAACAGGATGGTCTACTTGTCGTATACTCCCTCCTCTAGCTAGGATATATCTTATTTAGTAGTACAAAGGGATTTGAAATCCTTAGATATGGACTCTTACCTGGAAGAATCAAATCATTTCCAGTTCTCATCCCCTCCCACAAGGACATGATGTCTTGAACCAATGTTTAATGCAGGGGTAGTGGGAGGTTCAGGGGGTGTAGTGAGGGGTGGCGGTGCAAAAAAACAATTTTTCTAGAAATAAGGGATATAGTCATTGTTGTAAACCGTGGTTATAGAGGACTACTACCATGGTTTAAACTATGTAAATAGGGTGTCTACTACCAGGTTTAACCATGGATATAGATACCTACTACCATGGTTTTAACTGTGGCAATAGATTCATACTTCCACGATTTAAACCGCGGTAGTAGGGTTCATATTTCCACGATTTAACCATGGATGTATAGAACTACAGACATGGTTTAAACCATGGAAATAATAACCCTACAGCCAGGGTTTAAACCGTGGTGGTATCTAAACCCTATTTCCACAAAAATAGTGCCCATGTTTTGGGACAACTGTGGCAATAGTCTATTGCGACGGTTTTTGGACCTACGACCACAGTTTCAAACCATGGTAATATGTAAATTTTCTAGTTGTTTTTAAATGATTCATATTTTCTTTATAAACTAATAAGATAAATTTAGGATGATTAAATACTATACTAAGAAACATTAGTATCATTGTTTATGATATATTAAGATGTTCTAAAATTTTAGAATCATAAAGATTAATAAAATCTTCGAAAGGTATGTACTTAACTTTGGAATTTTAAAAATATTTTAGCTTTTCTAATAATAACGATGGTTTATTTTAGATAAAAAAATATAGCTACATATATTTATTAGAATGGTAAAATGATTGAGACAGAACAAGGATATAGTTATAGTATATAGCCATAAGGTGTAGCAATGCTTGGAGGCTGTACTAATTTGGAATCTCTACAAAGAAAAATTCATCGAAAGTTAAAACTGAAGATGAATAAAGTGATAAAGTGCATCATATACAGACATCTGTAATTTATAGATAGGTTTTGTCATGTGGCCTATCTAGTAACTGATGCTGAATAATGGGAATACATAATTTCATTAGTTAAGTATCAACCAGAGAATTAATTAATGGAGTTGTATTTTACTATATAAACAATGGAGGTTCCATTGACATTTGATTTTGGTCTATCAATATGTCATGATACTATGTCATATCCTCATACTATAACACATCAAGAAGTTCCATCACCAATGGTAGTTGTTCTGTCATGTCCTCTGATGACAGTTTTTATGGATAGTCCTACACATACTTTAGATATGATGGTCAATGATTCTGCGGTTGATGATAATGTAGAACAAGAATATAAAGAGGAAGTTGAATAAAAAGAAGAGAGTATAGAAGAACAGTATGTGCCCAATTATGTGTGGTTCAACCGACCATTGAACCATCCTCTACTATTGTCTTTATGGTCAATCGAAGGCATGAATCGCTTTCTAGAATTTTATTGGCTAGTTATTAATCTTAGTATAGAATTTATAAAAAACATTGGTGGCACAAATAGAGTGTCATATGAAGGTGTTTTTTATATTGGAAGAGTTTAAGAGAAAATATGTAATGAAACCTTTGATAAAACAATATCACATTGAAAGACATTACTCTTATGTTGTAGAAAATCCAAATAGGTCTTATTATGTGATTCTTTGTGACAAATATGATTCAAAATGACAAATGTGTCTGCGAGCTATAATTGATAAAACTTTTCATAGTTGGTGCATCAATAAATTTACTCTACACACATGTGTGAACCGAAGCTTGTCACAAGAACACTCCTCATTAGATGTTGATTTTGTTTCAAATATTATTTTTTAAATGGTTAGATCATGTCCAGATGTTTCTATCATTCAGGTGGTTGATAAAATCAAACAAGTTTTTGGGTATCAAATCTCTTACTAGAAGGCGTGGGCAGCATAAAAAGGTTATAGTGAAAGTGTATGGTGATTGCGATGACTCTTATAGACTTTTTACCTTAACTTATGGAGCTTTTACACCACAAAAATCGATTTATCTATCTGTTACATACTACTGAATATGTTAAAAAACACAACAAAGTTGATCGGTCGATGGTTGTGTTTGATAGATTGTTTGGGACATTTTTACCATGTTTGGAAGCTTTTAAACATTTCAAGTAGTTTATATAGATTTATGGAAAAAAAATTGTATGGATATTATACTTGAACATTATTTATTTCCACCACACAATATGTAAATTGATCCCCTCGAACTTTGGCATTTGAAATTGTAGAGAAGGAGAACTTCTCATCATAGAGATGGTTTTTGGAATGTCATTGAGAATTTGTTATGGAAAGAGAAGGGATTTGTCTTATTTTATATTTCCATCATGCAATCAAGGAGGTAGTGAAGTTTTAGGTTCTTTCAAAGAGACCACCTTATTCCCATCATTAATACTATATTCGATACATTTATAGAGATTTGTGAAAGAAGTTTAGGAACAAATCGATGAAGAAAGTGATCCTAAAAATTGGTATAAATATCCTTTTTTATTTTAAAAATCACTATCATTGTTATTTTCATATGTGTTCAGATTAGTTATTTTTTGATAGATTATGATTCTCAATAATAAATGATGTAGGAGCGTCTTTAATATAATCAAATGGGTCTGTGATATATGAAGTCTTTGAAAAAGGCATAGCATAAGGCGTGAGTTCAATTGAAAACCCAACTTAATGATTCAGAGGAAGAATAAAAAAATCTTCTAGAAATATATAAAAAACTCATATATAATAAGAATATAATAAATTACGAGTTTTTTCCCAATAATATGGGATAAATAGCCATCAGAGACAGAAATTAAGACACGTAGAATAAATTTCTTTTCCATTATAAGTTTGTATTCATCCTCGCACTAAAAAATGACCATAGGTTCATTCTGAATACGAATCATAAATTACCTTCCTTGGAAAATGATATTAGATCTATATAAATATATCCACAAAATTCCTAGTTCATATAAATTTCAACTATATGGTGAATCATAATATTTTAAAGAATACATTTCCAAAAAAAATCAATAGGGGAAGAGATATAAACATTTTATGAAGGAGTTTTTTTGTGCTTCTAAATTTTTTAATGAGAAGTATAAACACATAACATATATAGAATTATTACTAATTAAATTCAATTTAAATAAATTTCATACATTACATGATAAATTTCATACCTTACATGAAATTAATGTTTTACTATTCATACATTCAGATGGAGCAGCCTTTGTCATCGGCCCAGCAGACACATGTGTTGAATGATATGTTAGCGTGAGGACATTTTAGACTTATTATAGTTTGGATAGCACATCATTTTCATCATGATGCACCCCCATAATCCATTTTTCATATATTAGACATACTAATTTTATGTAGTCTCTATGTGTGACTTCAAGACCATTGATCACCACTATATTATTGTATTGGTTAAGAGATGGCATCTAGAGACACACATATTTCATCTCCCTAAGGGGGAGATAACAATTAATTTAGAGGATGTCTCTTACATGCTTGGTTTACCCATCCATAGACATGTAGTTACGGGTGCCACTAGTGGCGACTGGTGTACAGTTATACAACGTATTCTAGGCATTGACATCATCATCATACCACATGTATTCTAGGGTTCCCACTTGATCATGGGGTTGCTTGATGAGAATTTCACCTTCATTCCTAATGATGCAGATGAGAAGACAATTATTTATCTCACATGTTCATATATTTTGTGACTTATTGGATCCATGTTGTGTTTCGACTAATCCACCACTTTAGTACACATAATGTACCTCCCATTACTTGAGGATCTTGATTACACAGCTACATACAGTTGGGGGTCCATTGTATTATCAAATCTATACAGATGTCTCTATAATAGTTGTCACACCAATTTGAAGTAGACTGTAGGTTGTATGGTTTTGGTATAGAAGTGGTCCTAGGAGAATTTTCTACACATCGCTCCTCGAGCTATCGCACCACTTCCACTAGAGTTATTTTAGGACTGTCCTCGGGGATGATGGTATGTTTAAATCATTAATTTCAATTTTTTATTACTTTTGTTATTATTTTTTATAAACTTATCATATATTACTCTTTTTTAACTAGGTGGATTCAGTCTTAGAAGTATGCACATACTCTGAGACAAATTTTGCAAATTTTTTGATAGCTTTTTGACATAATACATCCAACTGATGTAAGTTAAACATTAATTTTTATGTATAAAATTTTGTTTTGTTATTAATTTTTTAAGTTATCTCAATGTAGTCTTGGTAACATTATCATGATAAATTTTGAATTATTTTTTCAGTTTACATTTCAAGTTTCATGGACTCTGTATACGGGTTTTTTCTACGCATCACTTCCACTATATTGTACATCTATGATTAGAGATCATGCTATAGTGGTTCCACTCATCCACTTCTAAATCATTGAGTTGAACTAACTAGATAGATTCATGCTCCAATTTGGTTATATACAACATATCCTTATGTCCCCACGATATCATGATGGGTTACATTCAATTATACTTACAGGTAGATAGACAACAAACTGGAGGCAGTATCATGCAACTTATATCGAGATTTGGGACACACGTGCCAAATATGGTATCTTTCAATATGAATATATCACATCACACTATCAATTAAATGACCAGGGTGATTATGCAGACTGGTACCGTTGGCACACCATCATGCGCCTTATACATCAGGGGATTGGCATTCAATAGTATATATGTTTACTAACATTTATTATATTTGTTTAACTCGCTTCTGGTGATACTTTGAATGTTATTTTATTTTTAGATATATGAAATTTATTGTCTTGCACATATCACAAATCCTTAGGGGGTGGAATTTATTAGGCAGTATGTAGTTCACCAAAATGTTTTGTCTCTCAATGATCCTCTCCAGTTCATACGTGAGAGTTTCTATAATGAGGAGCCACAGTTATATTCTGATCCATATCCTCTGGATGAAGCTCCTGGGGATGATGATGTCCCTATTATGCATACTAAGGATGATGCACCACCACTACTGCCTCTAGCTGGAATACAGATACGAGGACATCAGTAGGAGAAGAGGTGAGGACATATATGTCTGAGAGAGGCTCTTGTAGATGTTGTTTCACTATAGAGAGATGATCCTTCCCAACCAACTGATGATCTTTCATAGTAGGTAGATTATTATATGCCACATATGTTATCTCCACTGAATACTTTCGACTACAGTTGGGTGTGGTAATTCGACTTGTGGAGGCCCCCTCTCTTGTTAATCAATATTTCTTCAATATCCCATTTCTGCCATTTTTAGGAGCCCCGGGTCCATATGGCTCCACATATGATTTTGGGTCATCCACATGTGATGTTGGTCAGTCCTCTACACAACACCATCAAGAGGCACCGAAATCACCATAGGAGGAGGAACCCAAATATACAGCTAGGACACCAGAGAGACACAGATGCCAAACGCGGAGTGGGCGTGAGGTTTAGACACTGTGTTGTGGTGATGGGGGGAATTGACATTGATTTATTTGGATTTTATGTTTTATATATTAAAAAACATATTTACTATGATAATTAGTTGTTTTTTTAGACAAATAAAAATAAATTCACAAATATAGTAAACAAAAACTAGTTTACATGAATAAAGTCCACCTTAGCTGAAGTGATATGTGAACATAAATAATGAATACCTGAAGTGATATTTGAACATAAATAATGCATACCTAAAGTTCTAGTATAAAATTTTTTATATGGAATTCAGATATTGAGATGTTAGAATTCATGGTGATCGTTTCATTAAACTCATTAATATTGAGCTAAAATAAGGACTCATATCATAAAGATTATTTTAAATACATATATGAATTTTATGATTTTTTATTGAGTGGATGGAGATCTATTCTTGTTTATTGGGTTATAAATGTAATTAAATAGATAGAATTCAAGAAGGTTTATGAAAAATAAGCCTTTCATATACTCTATGTCACACTTTAGAACCTATTAGACTCATGACATGCATGTAGAACATGATGCAAAGCTATGAGTATAATGAATTTTTTTTTGAGGAATTACTTGGAGATGAATGCACATGTTGACAGATTATTTGAAAAATTGTAAATATATGTAGATTACCAAACCACCAATAGGAGTTAAATTTCATAGGGATTAAAATATTCCAATAGAATATGGAAATTTGTAAAAAAAATAGGTTAAATCGTATTCATCCCACCACCACCCTCATCTGTCTAAACAAATTTTATTAGGTTTATTTAATAAGGTTTTTTTATATTTAAATAATCATATATAAATTTATAAATTTTAAATATAAGGTTTATTTATATATAAAATTATATATATATATATAATTTAAATATAAGGTTTATTTAATTATATAATTATATGTATTAAATTTATTTATTTATATATATTTATATAAATATATATAAACATTATATTTTAATTTCAATAATGATTATTTATATAAAATTTTTAAATAAATATATAAATCTATATGAATAATTTTAAATAAGGTTTATTTAATTACATAATTAAATAATTTTTATTTATAACTATGAAAATATAGATTTAAAAATATAGATTTATAATTATATAATTGTAGATATATTTATAAATTTAATTAAAAAAACATATTTTTAAATACGTATTTTTAAAAATATTTTTTAAATACATATTTATAAATATATTTTTAAATTGTAATTATTTATTTTTTAATATATTTATAAATATGTATTTAAATATATTTTTATATATATATTTATTAATTTATATTTATATATATATATTATATTTAAAATTTTATATTTTTTATATTTTTATAAATAAAAACAAATTTAGATAATTATAAATATATAATTCTCAAAATAATAATTATATTTATCATATATATATTTATTACATTTTTATAATATATATATATATATATATGTATATGTAATGAATATATTTATTATTATATAATTATAAATCTATCTATATAAATAAATATTTATAATTACATAAATAAAAATATATTAAAAATTATATAATTATTAAAATATATTTATATGTACATTTAAAATATATTTATAATTATAAAATTTAATATAAATTTAAACTCCAAATAATTTTATAAATATATTTATAACTATAAAATTATAAATCTATATTTATAAATATTTATTTATTTATAAATTCATTTAAAATATTTCTAAACATATAATAATTTCTAAATATATATTTATGACTCTAATTATAATTATATTAAATATATTAAATGGGAGAGGGGAGAGAGACAAAAAAGAGGTAGGCACCACTTGAAGAGGTGCTTTTCGGCTAAATCTCAAAGTGCCACTTCAAGTGACACTATTCTACCCCATTTACCAAAATAAAAAAAAACCTAAACCCATACAAATAAAAAAAATAAAACACCCCTAATATCAAATTTTTCCAGTAAATATCATTTGTATAATCATATTTTTTGAGTGGTATTTACCTATAATGATTCATAAAATCATTGGATACCCATGTATTTTACATTGGTTTATCATGTAATGTTCATTGATGAAATCATGAATGCTTCCTCAGGAAACAACATGTCATCGCCTCTTCTGTTTCGGCGTAGGTTTGGCTGCGATCCTTCTCCACGACGGTGCTTCTCAGTGGGATCGGGTGTGTGGTGGCCTCTTCTCGCTTCTTCGTTTTGGTCTCGGTCCGCATCGGGTGTCAAAGTCTTTCCATGGCGGCTCTGGTCTTTGCGGTTGGATTCAGGAGTTGGTCTTATCTGCATAACATTAGCTTCATCTGTTGTGATCCATCTCCATGGCGATGTTGGTTGCCCCTCGTTTCGGTCTTGGTGTACTTCAGGTGGTGAAATCTCTCTGCGGTGGTTTCGACTTTATGTGGTTGACTTTGGGAATCGATGATCCTCATGTCAGTCTCGACACTCTCGGTGGTGGCTTTGGCTTCCGATCATCGGTTGTGGATGTTAGCTTATTTCTGTAGTATATTTGGTTGGCTTCGTGCATTGGAGCATCTCTGGCGACCTGCACTAGCACTGTTCTGGGTCGGCTTGGTTGTGGTGGTCTGTAGCGGCGACGACTTGGATGTTGTTGGTTGTGGAGGATATCTGGCGTTGAACTGATGCTTCCATCCTCGTGCATTTAATCCAGATCTATGTTTTCTCCATATTTGGTTCGGATTTGGGTTGCTACTCCTTGTTCTATGCTGATGGAACGCTGTGTGGGTGGTCTACTGTGGTCTCTATGTGCGATCTGGTGGGTGGCAATGGGTGTTGCGTTTCTGGCTTGGTCCAGAAATTATTGGTTATGGTCTTCAGTTTTTTCTGAATTTCGGCTCATTGAGGTGATTTGTTCATGGGGTGTGATTGGTTTTTATGGTGTTTTTGTGTGGTTGGAGATCTCCAGTTCAAGGGTGGAATTTTGGTGGCCTATGGTATGTGGTTTGAGAGTCATTAAAACTTTTCTCTTACAAGGAATTGCTCCATATGGGGGTCTAGAGCAGTGGTTTTCTCCTAGTTTTTTCTTTTTTATTTGGATGTATGAGAGGGTATGGATTTTCCATCGGTTTTGTGCCCGTGTATTCATGCATAGGACTGCTTGTCGTGAAGCGATGAGTAGGAGGAAAATGAATTATGCTTATGATGCTGGGTAGGTGCTATTGTGTGGAATTGAATGTGTTGTTTGCTCTTAAATTTTGTATCATGGTGCATTTAATGTCTTAATTCATTTAAGTCATGTATGGTTTCTCACTTTTTTGTCAAAAGTGGTTGAATAATAAAAAAAGAAATTTTCAGTCAGGAAACAACTTGAAAAGGATATAAACCCCAATTTATTTCTATATGTTTTTATGATATATTGATTATATCCATGTGGTACACATATATATGGATCTCATTAGGTGAGGGGTGGGCTATGAATTATATATCCACCCAATGAATTTGATAATATTTCCATATCATGATATATCACAATGCATGGGTAGTGAGCCTAGCCAACTATGGGAGTGGGCAGTTAGCCTAGCCAACTATGTTATGTTAATGAGGTAGGGAGACTTGACTTATACTTATGATATCTGGTTTATATTGTGAAAACATACCTATGATTCTAGGATCATATAATATGATCATGTTATTCCATGCTCTTATGATATTATTTCATTATTCCATGTTTTCATGCTTATGATCATTCTCTTTATGATATCAGGTTATACCTATTGGATCTCAAGTTATTCATTATTACCATGTTTATTCTATTAATGTACTTTTTAGTTCACCCTTTCCTTTATGTATTTTTTCTCTCAGGGTATCTCATACAGTTTTATATGACTTATGGGAGTAGGAGCATCATTTGGAGTCTTAAATAAAGACATCAACTTTATGTTTAATATGTTGTATTTATGTATCTAATATTACAAAGTCACTAAACCTCGTGATCCTTGGTTAGTATTTTTATGAAGAGTCTGTTAAGAATCATGTAACAAATTATGTTTAAGGATTGGGTATTTTAGTTAGTCTCAGAAGAAGTTCTAGTAATTTTTATATATTAGGATTATAAAACATTAGTGAAAACTCTAAGGATGTGACTGATTATAGGAGAAGATATTGATGATTTGTTATGGTAGATATTATGTGGTTTTTCGATCAAAACATCCCTTTCCAGATACTATAGGTGGATGTGGTTTTGTAATAGATGCATCTAGGGGTAATAAAACTAAAAAAATTGGTCGAGAATGTAATGAAATTTATTTTTCCTTGAATCGCTTTAGAATATTATATGGATTATTTTCAGATCTAGGTGCTGAGACAACATGATATTCTGAGACCCGGTGTGCCTGAAATTAATTTTTGAAATATATTAAATAGATTAATATCATGTGCATGCATTTTTCCTAAAAAAATTAGAATAAATTCTAAAGGGGGGCCAAATAATAAATCTAAGGGCACCGTTGAGTTTAGAATGTGTTTTTTACCCTAGGTGTGAGATAACCCTTGTCGGTGTCGGGTGTTTGTGAAAAAGTTGTCACATATGTGAGTTAATAAAATGAAACTATTTATTTATTTATTTATTTATTTATTTTTGACATAGTTAACAAGATATTCTATTTAAACATGGTTATACCTCAACCCTAGGGTTATCCACAAAACCTAAGGATTGAGAGTATTCATTGGAGGATCCTTGGAATATGATGTCAAATCATATTGGATCGAGGATCATGCACCAACAGATTTCATGGATCTCACCAATGATGGAAACGAAAAAATTGTATTCTTCATCAATTGATCCAAACTCCATTTAGGGAGTTTTATTTTCTTATTTCCATCCGGTTCATTTATACCGATCAAATACGGATCAATTCCATGAATAATAATTTATTCTTTCATCAGCAACAGATTAATTTATGATGTATTTATTTTTGTTCGTTAATTATTTTCTCTTAATTTTTTTAAATGTATTAAAATGGAATGAGTCCAAACAAACAAAGTTTAAGGTTTGTACTTCACATATTTCAGTTTATGGATTTCTCCCCTATTTCATCACATGTTCATCATTGGTATTTTTTTGGACAATGGTTCAATTAATACCTAGTATTTGATTATTGTGCAGTTGTTCTTTGGAGAAATGCATCAATATTGTGGTTGTGGATCATGGATGAGGGTGTGATTAGGATGAGATGACATTGAATTATGATCAGAGGTGGATATAAATGGATTAGAAATTTATGTTCATCCCAAATACAATAGTGTAGTTATGGACAACATGTGTGGGAATTTCCCAAGCAGATTCAAAGCCCAGAATCCCGATCTCCAATGATGGTAAGGTAAGCCGACCCCAAATATTCAATTTTCTAGTGATATTGGTGGAAGTGGAAACATGAGGATGACATGGAATAGGGACTAATGGGATCTAGAAATCCTAGGTTACATGATGTGTAACCAGAAATAACATGTCATGTGGGACCCCCTAGCTACAATGTTAAGGTTTCTGCTAGAGTTGAATATCACACATCGTGGAAACCATTTAAATGTTGTGTAACTCATTTTGGGAATCTTTGTGTGTAACTCAAAGGTTACATGGGCATGGTTAGGCTTAAGTATACGAACACAACCAAAGTACATGGACATAGTTCAGTGTAAATGGACATGAGCAGGTGTACACAGGTTGGTACACAGGCAAGGCCAGTGATATGTGAACATAGGAAGATATCACTGGAAATGTTTCGAGTGAATTATACACACTTTTTACTATTCATGCATTCCATATATATGGATAGTTACATTCCATGTGATAAATCACCACACAAGTAGGATAGAGGTGGGATAGACACACTGTGTACCCTCAGTACAGGTCATGTACCCCCTTTGAGGGTGTTTTGATCCCTTTGTTTCTTTGGTTTGGACGAGTTCAATTGATCATGTTCCCTTGGTTCATCCCATTGAGGTTACAGTGAGTAATTACATCCACATCTATGTATTTTGATCCCCTTTGGATTATTAGTCTCAGATATTGTTTGTGGTGTCCTTCTGTAAGATCGGAGTGTGATCCTCTATCATTTTATACCCTAGGTTGGTTTTATGGGATCAGCTTGACCTCAATTCATGGGGAGTTGATTCTCTATCTAGTAGGAAATATTAGTAGGATTTTATAATATCATTGGAATATGATCCTAGGTTTGATCTGCTATCTAAGTATCAAGTTCTTCAGAGAACAGTGATCTTTCTTATACATGGAAAATGATCATGGCCTCTTGGATGAGTATCTTCAATGATGGAATGAATCATGGAGTGGATTCTCCAAAAATGATCATTACTTCGAGTAGAATCTTGTTGTTGGAACTCTAGTTATGACCACCTAAAGGTGTGGTGTCCTTCCTAAGTATATTTTGATTCTTATTATTCCTCTTATTTTTATATCATTGTTATGAGATGACTATTCTTGATGATTCGTGTTTAGTGTTTTTGGGTTATCCTATTGGGTATTGTTATACTGACCCCTTCATGGGATCTGCCCATATGTTTTGTATATTATGCAGATGAGGTACCATTTTATGGTGTCCTAGGAGGATAGGGAGCTGGTGAAGCATAGATTGAGCTAGATAGATTGAGATGTTTTTTGGGTAGTTTCATTTTATAGTAGTCCTCAACCATGGTGAAGGTTAGGCTCTCTGCAGTTTTTTCTTGGGCATGTATTTGACCACCTTTTTTCTTTCAGTATTTTACTATCGTACTCTAGTTTTTGGATCATGTTTGTGTGTGTCTGTATTATTTTTAGTTGTTTTACATTTCATCATTTTATGTGATTGGAGATGTACACATGTGTATAGGTACATTGGTCAAATACCTACCATGTGTGTGATATGACTACTCGGCATTGGTCACCAACCTCATACCTATTGGAGGTAGTCTTGGGGTAGTCATGGTTCAAGACCTGTTGGTTCAGGTCATGGAAGAGTGATATAAAAGGAGTCATCTCTACCTTAGGAATTGAGTCTTTGAGATTTGTTTGAGTTTTATAGTAATAATTTTGAGTGCGTTGAGTTTATATTTTAGGATAGGGACTCCAGTGTTGGTGTGGCATCTAATGTATTCATAAACCAGACTATGAGTGAATTTCATGATTTCCAAAGGCAGTGACCTACCATTTTTTGGGGTAAGACAGACCCCTAGGTGGTTGAGGATTGGCTAGAGGTAGTCACTCGAGTTTTCCACCTTGTGAGGTTGCCAACAGATCTAATTATGGTCCTCATGGTGAGTCTTCTTCAGGGATCCTCTGGGTGATGGTGGAGTTTAGTGACTTCTTCCCACTATGAGATAGCTCTCTCCTATTTAGACTTCAAGCATCTCTTCAGGGAAGAGTTTTATTTGAAAACATTGTGATCAGTGTGCATCCAGGATATTCTGTATCTTTAGCAGGGTAGTATGATAATGAAAAAGTATTCAATGAGGTTTACTGATCTCTCATGATACTCTATGGTTATGATATAGGATATTTTATTTAGATATCAGACCTTTAAGAAAGTCTTACACTGTGATATCATATTTTTAGTTATATCTCTATGCATTTTCACCTATTTTGGGGTTCTTGAGCGGGCCTTATTAGTATAGATATTCCTGGTAGAGTATGTGTTGAAATTGGGTGCCGGTAGTGCAATCCCAAGAGTTAAGACCTCATTGGTAGGTATCTTATGGTAGTCGTAGGGATTTAGGCATGCCATACACTTCAAGAGATGATCTCATGATAGAGGGTTAGTGGTCTAGGGCTCTCAGGATAGCTCAAGTCATCCAAGGGAGAGGCAGTGTTTCTCCTGTGATGGTCAAGGACATCATGCATGGGATTGTACGACCTTTTGTACAACTAATAGGGAGACCATTAAGAGACCTCCAAGGCAGGTAAAGAGGAAAAAACATGGTTTTTTGTAGGGTGGAATAAATAGAAGAGGGGCTAGTAGAGAAGTATGAGGTGGTTGGAGGTTTGACCTATTACCACCACCACCCCCATGTGGTTCAATCTAGGCTTAGGGAGCTTGTGGTCAAGGAAGAGGATATTTGTAGTCTACAGAGGAATATGACCTTGAGGCTCTAGGGATGATATGAGGTATGATCTATGTCTTTTTTACCTTAGTTGTAATATTGATCGATATAGGTGTGATTCATTCCTTTCTTTCCACTTCTCTAGTTTGAGACCTAGATATTCTTATTAAGCCTTTAGCTTAACCCTTATGCTTGGAGACTACAACATAAGTTAAATTATAAATTACACACTTATATCGATAATGTGATCTGATGCTTGGAGTTGAGATATTTGTATGAGACCTCTTTGTAGTTGCAACGAGGCCTTATGATGTCATCTTAAGGGTGGACTAGCTATCTATAGTTCATTCACATATTGAATATTTTTGAAAGAGGATGTTGTGTGTACACATTGATGGGATGAGGTTTTACTTTGTGGGTGAAAAGGAAACCATGGTGTGTAAGGATGAGTTTAGGCATATGAGAGTGAAGCTGATTACTCACCAATTAGCTATCATGGCTCTTGAAGAAGTGGTAGTTATGGGATACCAGTTCCCTATTGTGGTGGCAGAATACAAATGCATATTTCATAAGGACCTTCCGAGCTTACCTCCCCACCAAGAACTAGGCTTATTCATTTAATTACACCTTGGAATGGAACTGATATATACACCAGCATATCGGATGGCTTCTGTAGAGTTTCATGAACTAAAGGTGTAGTTAGAGGACTTACAGGAGAAGGGACTTTTCAGAACTAGTGTTTCCCCCTAGGTAACATTAGTGTTGTTTTTCAAGAAGGAATATGGGATATTGAGGTTATGTTTGTATTACTGGAGCTTGAACCATGTGACCATGAAGAATAAGTATCCACTACTGAGGATTTATGACCTCTTCGATCAGTTGAGAGGGGCATGATGGTTCTCAAAGATTGACCTTAGGTTAGGCAATAACCATCTATGAGTATGGGATGAGGATATAACAAATATGGTATTCAAATATCTCTAAGTTCACTATGAGTACTTGGTGATGCCCATCAGCATGAAGAACATCCCAATAGTGTTCCTGGGACTCATGAGCTGGATAATTCAACCATTCTTTTACTAATTTACAGTTCTCCTCATCAATGATATCCTAGTGTACTCACCATCCAATGATCAGCTTGTGAGGCACTTGAGAATAGTTCTTGACACACTCTAAGATCACCATATTTATGGAAACTGGTTCTGCTCCCATCGTAAGGCACGGTCCAAATTAGAAATTAGATTTTAACTTTTGAACCAACTACTAGGTGGTTAGTGGAATTTGGGGTCAATCCCATGGGGAGCATAGGAAAACAAGAAACTAGTGAAAATAAAGTGATTCTTGATTGGTTTTCCAGACTAAAAGAGCGAAGGGAACAAACTACTAAGTGAAACTATTTATGAAAATTGAAATTTAAAACAAGAGAAGAATAGAAAAAATAAAAAACAATCATGTCAGGGGTTGTAATCCTATTAGGTTTCATTATGAATTTCATTCGTTGGTATTTAGATTATAATTAAAAAACGTTTTACCACATGGATTCAATTATATAACAGTTTCTTGGTCTGATAACTAGTCATTGGGAATGTAAAATCCAATTCCTTGGTTTGGTAATTGAATATAAAATACACATTAATATCATACCCCTAAAACTGAGGCAACGGATTCCCCCGATGGTCATGGGTTCATCCACTACAACTCCTTTAGTGTTCACCATTGGTATTGTTCTTGGTCGGATATGATACCAATGGTGATTTTGGAAATTTAGTTCAATAAAGGAATTATAAAACCAATTTTATAATAATATCACTACTTTATAAATTAATTCACAATCAAACCATAATCTTATTACAACCCCAACACAAGGAAAACTATCCTCTTATGACCATGGTCACAGTGTGTGTATTGAGATGAAACTCCACCCCTACCATAGATATGAGAGGAAGATGGGAAAGGGGAGAATTTCACTTAAATAGAAATGAAAATAGTATAGAGAAACTAAAAATGGATCTGAGAGAGGTTTGAACGGCTGAGCAGTAACAACTCCCCCTAGATGTACAACATCGAATATGGATGACTTCCCTCTTATTTATAGACTTTAAAACTTTACGACATGTAACCTAAAGTACATGTCTTGTAGTTAGATCAAATTCATTTGCCCTTTTTTTCTCCACTGATAGGAGAGTGGTGCACCAATTCTTGATTTTTAATGAGTTAGTGGTTGGTTTTTTGGGGTACACGGCATGTAGAACCACCCTACATGGCATGTAGTAATGACTTCATCCACCAATCGCTTCTAGAAGGTCGGGAACGGTGTGTAATTTTAAGAACATGGAGTCTGATCTCCGGTTGGATACTTGGGCGTGTACTCAGTCTGGATGATCCGTATCTGGGTAATGGTGCATAGTTTGTGTATAAATTACACACCATGTATATTTGAACTTTTGTTCTGATCTTTTTTTATTTTTGATTTTGGATGGAATGTACCTAAAAATCATCATGAACACTGAATTAAATCATTTTATCTTCAAAACAACATGTATTCAGTAAAAAAATGTTTTTTAACTTAATATAATGTATCAAAATGTATACAAAAATCAGGCGAATCAAACATCCCCATACTTAGAAATTTTCTTACCATCAATAAAAATCTCAACATATAATTAACATAATCCATACGCTAAAAATGTATGCATTCAACTAATGTTACTTATAAACACTATATCCACAATAGAAGATTTTACAAAGGAAAAAAAACATATTTCAATTCCAAATATATTCTAATCATTCCTTCTATATAATTTAATTAAATATATTTATTCTCTTTTATTCACAATGTTCTACTTTTCATAAATACACATGGCACTTGATGATTTAACCCACCATAAAATACTAAACTCATTACTCAAGATCATTTTATTAGAGTTATTCTCAATCTCAGTTATATGAAATCTATAAATAGGCATGTAAGTATTATCATTATCTACTTAAGAAATCAAATCAAAAAAGTCATGAGGTATCTCAATAAGGTTTAAATGATTCTGAGGCTTTGAGTAGGTAGGTAATGATGTGAAAAATAATCTCAGAGGCTTGAAAAAGGAGGCATAATTATTAAATAACAATGCATGATATTTAAAAACAAATCATAATGAAAAATTTATCCCCAATAAATATCTCTCAAAGGGTATCATGATCATAAAAATACCTTTCCAAAATGAGTCCATAAACCATCAGTAAAGTGTATTGAATGAATCTATTCCTTCTTTTTAATTTTCCATTTTTTTCAAATAAATACCACTAATAATACAATGAATAATGGTTTTGGAACCCTTACACCCAAATGAATAAGAGGCACTCTCCCCCACACTTAATTTCATGGTTTCTCACCAAAATGTACCATGAATAGCCAAATTCCCTCTCTAAATATCCAATGAATAATCATGAAAAATTATAAAAGAATTAGGATAGGAAGGATAAATAGGCTTATAATGTGTCTTCCTATCAAGGTAGTTTATGGTTTCTATGGGTTTTATGAAGATTAGATGTAGGGTAGGTCTCAAGGTAAAAGGTTCTAAAAAACAATCAATTAACTCAATCATTTTAATGTGATTCAAAATATTCATGTTTTTAAGAGAAAAACTCACAGGTTCTAGTTGTTATGCATATCCCAAGAATATCTCAAGAAAAGCGGGTATGAGAAAGAATATGTCAAAAAGCTTAGAATACCTCTCAGTAAAGAGAAAAATAAAGTGTCAATCAGGTTATGACATAAAAAAATGAGCAGTTTAATAAATGTAAATTTCCAATAACTTAAATCGAGAATCAAACTATATCAGTAATAATTTTAAAATAATTTTAAATTTAAAATAATAATGTAAATTTAAAAATTACCTTTTATGTCTTTTTTATTTATAAATATAATTAATCAAATATTTCCCATAGTTTAAAATATCTCATCCATTAATGATTTCTCCTAGATCAATTCAAGGGAAAAGACTAATGTAGATAGATATTATCCCCCAAACTTAATATTACACATGGTCCTCCAAGTAAAACACTATGAAGTAGAAGATAATGTGGGAAAACATTAGTGGTCCAGGACAATGGGAAGTAGTGAAGGAAGTAATCCAAAATTAATAAGGAAAAGAAGCTCTAAAGTAATAATCCCCTCATGGAGAGCCTAAAAAGATGGGAAGTAGAAAAAAAGAGATACCCAAATCGCCCCAGAGGACCTATGACTAGAGAGAAAGTGGAAAAATAAATTAGTCATGGGGTCGCCTTAGAAGAGGCATCATCTGTAACAGGGGGATCTGATAGAGTAGTAGCAGTGGAAGAAGAAGATGGAATCTCAAGATTTGTTCTCTGTGTGGTATCCATAGTAGAAACATTTATCACGATAGCAAGAGTAGAGATATATGGAGGAATATGATCAGTGCTCTGTACAGAAGGCATGATGGGCCCATCCCGTTCAGCAATAGTAGGAATATCATTTGGTCTGAGAGTGGATAGGAGTACGGAATTGGTGGACAGTGTCATCAACGGTTTCTATGTTGCGGAAGGTTGAGGATAGGATGGAGAAGGTGTAGGGGGTAACTAAATGCCCTTATGCTGAAGAAGAAGCCCCATCATCTTCTACATCCACACTAGTGTCTGAGCCATATCATCCTGGCGGTGATCCATCATGGCCAGGAAGATGGATATAGGGAAATCATATGAGGTTTTAGGTGGAGGTGGGGTTGTGGATGGTCTATAAGAAGAAGGGATGGTGGATAAAGAAGGAAGGGAGGGAGAAGCATGGTGGGTGGATAAGTAACATCCGTCGGTCGATGAGGTGGGACCAGATCAGCAACACCAGTGGGAGAAGGTGGGTCATCTCTCACCCCAGTAAGAGCTAGGGTGTCATGTATGAGCACAAATCCTTCTCCTCGGTGCTCGAACATCTTCACATGGATAATCATGAAGAAGTCCATACGCTGGGGAGAGTCTAAGTGCTATTGAGGAAGAGAAGTCTCAAAAGATCCCAAATGGTGTGCCAATATGGTGGCATAAAGTTGTTGTTTTGGTTGCCCTGACGGATAGTGATCATGGAGTGGAAGTAAGATGCGTCAAGGCAAGGGAGGTCAGCATAGTCATGTCAGAAAATACAGATAAGAAGGTCCATGTCGCATATGGACACGACACCCATGTCCTCATGGAAAGGGAAAAGTATAGCACTAAAACACTGGTGAATTAAATGAAGGGGAGGGTAAATGATGAGTGTGCTCTTCTTAGAAGGGGGGGTATACCTCTTCTCTAGCCCAATAATCTCCCACCACATGGCAATGAGGTCAGAGTACTCAGGGCGGGTGATGGTGGAAACAAGATGTGGTCTGGCAGGATGGGGATATAAGTTGTACCCTCATCCAAACTCATCCACAGTCAATGTGAATTGTCATCCACCCCCCCCCCCCTAAATCTAATTGGAGTGGCTGTATCGGTGGTATTCTGGCGATATGTGAGCCCATTGAACTCTAAGGTCACTATGAACTCCAAAAATAAATCATGGAAGGTAGGAGTGTTTACCTAGAGTGTGTCCAAAATATGTGTGTGGCCGAGGAGCTCCTCAATATCCTCCCAAGAACCAAGACATTGGGGCACAATGATATCCAATAAATAACTGCTCATCTGGATTTTGTTTTGTGACAAATGCTATAATCTTTCCGTCGTAGGATAGACCTCATAAAATATTAGGCAGGGATGTTGTAGAGGTCGAGGTACTACTAGTGGAGGCTGAGGTGGGGTCCCAACTGCTGTGATAAAGGGTCCAGTAGTGGTGGAAGTATATGGAGAAGCTGATGAGATCTAATTTTGATCTAAGGGAGTGTTAGTTGTGGACAGTGGTGCTAGCACAATAGGATCTATCAGAGTCATGGATGGCTCTGAAGCGGCCACGCTGGACGTTGGAGTGACTTCACTAGAGCCCTCAATAGTTTGGGATGATGTGTTATTAAGACCTTAGGGTGTCGAAGATGATGTTTTCAGTATAAAAGGAGTCAGTGTCGCCAAGGTCAGTGGATGACATACCAAACAATCAGGTGTAGTTTTCATGGAAGGCCAAAGTTTGATTTGGTAGTGAGCTGGTATGTCCCCCTCAGAAGCAGCCTCAGGCCACTTTCCACTAGTGGGATCTCAATATCCCATAGCTAAGATAGGAGGAAAGAAAAACAAAAATAAAAAATAAGATGAAAAATAAGAAAGAAAATTTAAGAAATCAGAAAAAATATATATATATACACAGCATGTGGATCCAATGTACAGGCGTGTAGTATGTTCTGGTTAGCAATCTATGTACTTTGGATAACCACACCGAGTGGGACTCTATATGAAAAATGGACATTACACGGTGTGTGATAATGGATACACACCATGTGTCATAACATGGGGTGTGGTCTATGTGAGTTCCCATACACAGACTTGGCTCTGAGGGGTCACTCAATATCAAACATGTCGTGTGTAGGAACTACACGGTGTGTGTCAGAACATGTCTTTAAAATCTTGTACCCCCTTTTACATGGACTAGTCTTGGTCATACAGAGTACATGACATGTACCTAACATACATTCCATGTGTGAATACATGGGATTAGGTTCGTGTGGTCATAGTACATGAGTTTCTCTATCAAGGTGCTCAGATTCATGGTATATGGATTGTACCAAACATACACGCCATGTGTTTTTCATTTTATAAAAGAGAGTGTGTGTTCCCATGTACATGAACGACACATCGTGTGTTCTTCATCGAACCCGTGTACTATGGGTAGAAGCCGAATGGTCGGTTGATCCCTAAAATTACCCTAAACGCATGTAAAACATTGAAATAGATGGTGTCTTATGACATACCTAGTACGAGGATCACAATGGTGTGGAAATAGCGGCTTGAAATGAACCTAAATGGAGGTTTGAAGGAGGGGAGGCCGGGAGGCATGAGAAGAAAGATGAGAGGGAGAAAATGGGGAGGATGGGGAGATCGACAAGGGCTCTTCCCAGCATCCTAGTTTTTATAGACAAACTATAAGACATTTGTCACGACCCGCCTTCACCAAGATGAGGGAAGACACAGTATATTTCCAGACCCTTCCTTCTTCAAGTTGAAGGAGAGATAATGACCCCTGAGACCCACCTTCAATAGGTCCTGGAGTAGCGACTATCACCAAGGGTATATAATCACACACAAGATGGAAGACATTACCATTTTTATTTAATAGGATCGGGAGATAAGATAGTAAATCCAAAACAACACCAAAAGATGAAGGTAAAGGTAAATCCCAAAGTAAACCATTCCCATATGCATGTTCAAAGGTAAAAGATACAAGCCACAAGAACCCCAAAAGTAAAGTATCAAGAAAAGAAAAACGACAACAGCAAATGCCCCAACTTCCAAGATAGTACGGTCCCAAATGATCCCTGAAGTCCTCCTGGAAACCTGAAAGCAGTTTTATATACGTAGTGTGAGCATACAAGTATACTCAGTAGGGAAAACCAAAGAATCTCATGCACAAGTGGAGAGTCATTCTAATTCCCTATGAGAAAAGAGATAACCAAAGCACCGAGCAAGGAAACTATCCACCCAAGCCTCACCAAGTTACACTCCCCAAATAACGCATGTCAAGTAATGTATAGTAATAGCACATCGATGTTTGGGTACCCTGCGCTACTTTCCCACTAGTTATTGAATACATCTTATGCATCGAACCAATCCCTCCATTCTCATCGCAGACCCACTGACACACCCCACCCGCACACACCTGGGCCACAACCACACATCTCGCCCACAAACACCTGGTCCACAACAACCACACGTAACCACGCCTGCAAACACTTGAGCCAGAACAACCACACGTAACCACGCCCACAAACACCTGGGCCAGAACAACTACCGCCATGCCCGAAGACACCTGGGCCTCATCCCGAAGACACTTGGGAAACAACCTACCCGCACACACCTGGACCAACCACCACCACTACCATGCCCGAAGAATCTTTGGCTATAATGGACCTCAGGCCATCACAGCCAGCCCGAAGAGGCTTGGGATATTCAAGAAAGGGATTAGAAAAGGAGCTAATAACCAGCCACTCATAGGAGTGTTGGTAAAAACACCCTCCCCCATAAAATGGGGGTGTTCATCACTAAGTTCTCAACTTAGGTGGGGCACGATTAATAAATATAAGAACTAAAATTATATGTATAGGTAATAAACACTCATCCCAAGCTTAGGGTTTCCGAAGCCAACCTAAGCACAAACACCCTATTACTATTCATTCATAAATGAAAGGCACAGTACTCACGGCCAAGTCAAAACTCATTCCCAAAACCAATTCCCCATTTTAACCATTCTTGTTTTCACATTCAAGTGATCCCATTAGGTGAATTCTACGCTACGGGGCAACTAACAGGCACAACCACGAGTCAGGGAAAAAGAAACAGCCAAACAGCAATTTAAGCATTCACACGCGGTTCTCTTGTAAAGTCACAAAAACAAAGGGATCAGTGAGATCCCTCAAAGTAATGTAACCAAACCAAGCCCCGAGATACAGCCCCACACAGCTTCAGATTCATAACTGAAAATTTCACCACAAAAGAGGATCACATCCCCATCCACATAACCCCATAGGCACCTAGCAGAACAACACACCTTCTTCCAAAACAGAGTAGGAGACTTCCAGGTTCAATCACATCATTCATTAGGTTACTCTTTCTATTGGTTAACAAGGGTGATCAAACAAGGATGGTTGTTCATTAGAAATCCATTTAAATTAAATGAGTTTAAGTGACAAATCAATTCCATGTTACAGTTATTTAAACATCATAGGAGACAAGGTTCAATAATGCACAAGGAAAGACCACCAACGTCCATGATTTTCAGTGGGCATAGGCCCGCACAATTCACAACATAAATATCATTGGGTAAGGAAAAGCAGCAGAACATCGATCACACCCACCCCCCCCCCCCCTTCATTCTTTAAAAGTTCATTCATTATCCTCATTAAGTTTGGTTTCATCAATCCCCACAGAAACAAATAGCATACCCACCCTGCATGATACACAATAAAGAGAGATGAAGGAAAAACCCTACTTGGTTGATCAAGGATCTAAGTTCTTCTTCATGCGCCAAGAACTGGAGATGCGCGACTTACAGGGAAAGAACGTCGAGGACTCCAAGGGTGAGTATAAAGGCTCTGGTACAGGCGCACCACTTTCCGCCGAAAGGGGGACTCCAAATGCACTAGGAAGAAAAGGAGACCCGCCAAGAATTCCCATGTGATATAAGGATGAGATCTTGTTGTTACGAGATATGGAGATTTGAACGGCTTTAAAGTCGGATCGTGGTTCCCCACACGGTTGGGTGGTTACACACGACGGGATTTATTGTTATTTAAATATTCCCATCAGAAAAGGTGGTAACAGCTGGGACATTAAGGAATTTTATATAAACAGAGGGTCACGATACGCGGACACACAGTTGGGTCCATTGAGGGTCTCCCCACCTTTAGGAATTTAAACATTTATTATGGGCTTAAAACGGCCTTGAACCACTTCCAAAAATGTTAAAAGGGCCTCAAAGTGGTGTTATGGGAGGAACTGTAGAAGAAAAACCCGACAAGTCCGGGTGGCACCGATTGTTCCACACACCGATTGGTCACACAGATCGGCCGCACCGATCGGTCGCACCGATTGGTGAGGCACCGATTGGTGACACACCGATCATGCCACACACTGATCGGTCGCACCGATCGGTCATACCCCGATCGGTCGCCCCCCGATCGGTCGCACGCCGATCGGTCGCACGCCGATCGGTCGCACGCCGATCGGTCGCACGCCGATCAGTCGCAGGCTGATCGATCGCACGCCGATCGGTCGCACACCAATTGGTCGCATGCTGATAGAGCATCCTACCACCGAGACGCCACCCTTAGGATCTGAATTTTTGAAAAGGTATGGACCATGAGGTTCTGGGCCATTACATCAGATACCTCTCAATTTATTCTATCCCTCAAGAATCAAACAAACCAGAAGAGAAGAGGGGGAGGTCCGAACAACTGCCTCGAAAGATACCTCTCAGGAGTGAACCTCATCGACATCTAGAAACACCTCTCCCTCAATTAACCAGGCAATATCCAAGGGTCAACTGTCCAGTCATATAGATTAAGGAGTTCCTCCATTTCAAGATACTATCCACTTTGGGCAGCACTGACTCGCCCGCACGGGTTTAACTGCATCCACCTTAATGCGTCTTGATTAGGGATCGGGTCCCCCCTTCTCCACAGTGCGGACATTTCACAACACTCCCCAGGTAGGGAAACAAAACATCTCATAAACTAACAAGGTCAGCACTACATCATGACAAGTACAGAAAATAGAACAAAACTCAAAACAGCTCTAGGTATTGGGCATTCATCTGCACCTCCAGTTCCCAGGTACTCTCCCTGAGCCCTCCATGCCTCCACAACACACAAACCAAAGGAATGGTCCATCCACGGAGATCCTTCCCTTCATGATCCTTGATCCTTACTGGCCTTTCCATAAAGGTCACTTCATCCTTGATATCCATTTTTCCCCAGTCGAGGACATGTGAATCTTCGTGTAGATATCGTCGGAGTTGGGACACGTGGAAGACGTCATGTATTCTCAATAGTGGCGGCGGTAGCGCTAGCTGATAAGCCACTTTACTGACCCTCTGCAGCACTTCGAATGGTCCGAAAAACCTTGGGGAGAGCTTAATCTTCCTTCTGAACCTCCGTTGCCCACGTCGAGGGGAGACCTTCAGGAACACGTGGTCTCCGAGCTCAAACTCCAAGGGTCTCCTCTTACTATCGGCATATTACTTCTGCCGGTCTTGAGCTACCTTCATCCTCTCCCGTATAAGCTGAACCTTCTTCATCATGCTCTGCACCATTTCTAGGCCAAGAACACCTGTTTCCCCAACCTCGGTCCAGCACACGGGTGGGCGATATGGTATTTCGTTCAAATCTTCAAACGGAGCCATGCCAATGGTAAAGTGATAGCTATTATTGTAGGAAAACTCTACCAGAGGCAAGTGTTGCACCCACGATCCCCCAAAGTCCAGAATATATGCTCCTAGCATGCCCTCCATTGTCTGGATGGTGTGCTCTGTCTGTACATCTGTCGGGGGATGGAAAGAAGTGCTAAGATGTATCTGGGTTCCAAAAGCATGCTGCAATCCCCTCCAGACTCGTGAGGTAAACCGTACATACCTATCCGAGACTATAGACCTCGGAACTCCATGAAACTACACCACCTCAACCACGTACCTCCGTGCTAAGGCATCCATTGCACCTGACTCCTTGATTATCAGAAAGTGATCTGATTTAGTCAACCGGTCCACCACTACCCAGATAGCATCGCAGCCTCCTTAAACCTTGGGTAGCCCTGCAAAAAAATCCATCGAAATATCATCCCACTTCCACTCAGGGAAACTAAAGGTGGCAACAGACCGCCAGGAATAGGGTATTCAACCTTCACCTTCTGACACACTAGGCACCTGGCCACGAACTCTGCCACCTCCCTCTTTACCCCGGGCCACCAAAACGGACTCCTCAGACCCTGATACATCTTGGTAACTCCTGAGTGCACCGCTAGGGGTGAGTTTTAGAACTCACTAAGAACTCTCTCATGCATTTCCTCTGGTTAACCCGGAGCATCACCTCGGTTAACCCGGTTATGCATCACTTCATTCTCTATGTCTCCCCACCGAGACTCCTCCACCTTCCTTAGTAGAGAATACTACACTATCAACTGATACATGCAACCTCTACCACCATCCATCCCTGCATCTAGGTTCAAGGTATCCAACTCCTTCATCGCCTTCCAAGCATCTGCCACCTCTTGAACCGCATCCTTTTGCAACTTCTTGCTCAAGGCATCGGCCACCACATTCCCTTTTCCTAAGGTGTAGGAAATCTCGAAGTCGTAGTCCTGAATGAACTCTATACACCTTCACTGTCGTGATTTCATGTCCTGCTGGGAGAAGATATACTTCAAGATTTTGAGATCCGTGAAAACCATGAAGCACTCCCTGATGAGGTAATGCTACCACAACTTTAGTGAAAAAATGACCACCGCAAGCTCCAGGTCATGGGTGGCATAATTACGCTCATGGGGACGTAACTGTATAGACCCATAAGAGATCACCCCTTGTTGTTGCATCAGCACACACCCGAGGCCCTGTCCTGAAGCATCACAGAATACCTCATATGCCGCCCCTTCTTCTGGAAACCTCAGCATTGGGGCACTTAACAGCTTCTCCTTCAGATAACTAAAGGCTGCCTCACACTACCCATTCCACACGAAAGCCTGGTCCTTCTTGGTCAAATCCGTCAAAGGTGCTGCAACTCGGGAGAAGTTGGGCACGAACCTCTGATAGTAACCTGCCAGTACAAGGAAACTACGAACCTCTACTGCGTTATTGGGTGCTGCCCAAGAAACAACCACCTCGAACTTTGATGGGTCCACCACTATTCCCTGATCGGACACCATGTGCCCAAGGAAGTGCACTTATCGCATCCATAACTTGCACTTGGACAACTTCACATAGAGTTGGTGCGGAAATAGGACCTCTAAAACTGTTCTAAGGTGCTCAACGTGATCCTCCTCTGATCTTGAGTAGATCAGGATGTCGTCAATAAATATGAATACGAACCGATCCATGTATTTCTGGAAGACAGAGTTCATAAGCCCCATGAACACAGCTGGAGCGTTCGTAACGCCGAATGGCATGACCACAAACTCAAAGTGCACATATCTACTTCTGAAGGTAGTCTTTGAGATGTCACCCTCCTTCACCATTAGCTAGTGATATCCTGACCATAGGTCAATCTTGGAGAACCACCCTTCCCCTTTTAACTGGTCTAAAAGGTCGTATATCCTCAGGAGACGGTAACAGTTCTTGACCGTTACCTGATTAAGTCTCTGGTAGTCTATGCACAGCCTGAGACCACCATCTGTCTTCTTTTTGAATAAGAATGGAGCACCCCATGGTGACACACTTGGTCGAACAAAACCCTTCTTAATTAGATTGTCAATCTGAATCTGCAACTCCCACAACTCAGAAGGTTCCATCCTGTAGGGAGCCATCGAAATCAGATGGGCACCAGGTTGCAAGTCTATCCCAACTCAACATCACGTCGAAGGGGTAGAGTCGTCACCTTATCAGGAAATATGTATATAAACTCCTTGATGATCCCTTGGACTTCCACCATTTCTGCATCCACCGACTCCACCGATAGATCAGCTAACAAGGAAAGGAGGGGCTCCTCTCGCCTACTGCTTTTCTGGCCACCCCGCTCACCGATGAAAGTTACACATCCGCCGCCGAAATATGAAAACTCTACCCTTCCTCGGAAACATTCGATGAAGACACATACAGATAACAACCAGTCAATTCCTAGGATGACATCATATGGATGTATCTACAATAGTAGAAGATCCCTGATAGAATGATGTAGCCCTATCATCAGTCTACACCCTCGGAAAACATAAAACAATTCAGTCTAACCTTCGACTGGTGTGCTCAACACTAAAGGCACTGGAAGTCTCTCAGCGTCTAAACCTAGAGCACAGGCCAGATTGGGTGTAACAAAGGAGTGCGAAGCTTATGTATCGAACAAGGCATAGGAAAGAGTACTAAACAATCTGATCATACCTTGAAAGACCTCTGGCCCTGCTGGAATTGTTGCCTCTATGGCGTGCAACTTCCCACGCCCAGATCCTTTGCCTCTCGGCTATTGGTAACCTCCCCGACCATGCCCCAGTCGAGGTCCCTGAGGAGCGCCCTGTGGTCGGCCTCCCCCTGCGACATTCATCCTTAGAGGAGTGGGATCTCACTATCCCTGCTACGCTGAAAGGGCTTGGCTGGAAACTGTTGCGGCTGGGGCAGGTGCTACACTAGCCCACCCCCACTGTACTACACTCTGTCCGGGCACTGATTTCAAAGGTGACCATGGCTCCTGGGCCCAAAAGGAAAGGACGAGGACAGGGGGATCAGAACTAGAACTACTGAGGCCTACTTCCTGCTGGTCAAAACCTAGAGGGTCCTGATGCTGGAGGCCTGCTGCTGACGGCCTTCCCCTTCGACGAGCCCAACTGGATCCCCTCTCGTGATACACCTCTCAGCGTGTGCATCCTTTCCACCACTTCAGATTTCTTCTAGACCTCTAAGTTGGTCGGTAAGGTAAGGGAGTAATATCATACTGAAGGGAAGGTCGAAGAGCCTCCTCCAAATGTCTCACCTGAGACTCCTCATCTGGAAAGAGGTCAGGAGCAAAGAGAAGGAGATCCTTAAACTTGATCCCCAACTCTATTACTGACATACTCCCCAATTGGAGGGAGAGTAGTTCCTGCCTCTTCTCAGCCTTCATCATGGAAGAGAGGAATTCTACCCGGAACTTATTCTCGAAGTCAGCCCACGTGACCTCAGCCTCCCTCTTCTCCCCAAGATAAAGGGCCCACCACTGACGCGCTTCTCCATGCATCTGGCTCACAGCCAGAGGCACCCAGTACTCCGTTAGAGCCCAGATCAAGCTGAAATCTATCACCAGATCCTCTATCCATCTCTCTATCTCCATGTTTCAGATGATACCCTCGTACTTCTTGAGGTTCTGCCGCTGAAAGGCACAAATCATTCTCTACCACTGATCATCCTCCTCCTCTCGGTCAGCCCTCTTCTGATCATCCAGGTCAACCTCCTGGGCCTCGATCGCCCACACTACTTGTAGTCACATCCCAGGTGCCATAGCTGCAGGTAAACAAGGAATGCCTAAGCCCAAGTAGTGTAGAATATGGTTCTTAAATTTTCTTAGACTTTCTTATTTTCAATCCCCAAATACCCATGAAACACAAGAACACAAGTCATTATAATGCATGTACCTTCCCTAGGGTCTCTACCCTGTAGTCAGTGTAGCCTTACTTGGTCTTTCGGTAGGCCCAGATTCCTTGCATCGGATCACGGGGGGGCCTAAAATCCCATGTCCTAGCCGATCTTCCCTGGCCTATCTCACGCACCAAGATCACCCCACACTGTTTCACTACCATACCATGAAATCCTCACTGTGCCTAACTCCATACTTCATCCTATCTCTTAACCTCCCCTCTGATACCATTCTATCATGACCCACCTTCACCAAGATGAGGGAAGAGACAACAGATTTCCAGACCCTTCCTTTTTCAAGTTGAAGGAGAGATAATGACCACCGAGACCCGCCTTCAATAGGTCCCGGAGTGGCTACTAGCACCAAGGGTATAGAATCACACACAAGATGGAAGGCATTACCCATTTTCTTTAATAGGATCGGGAGTTAAGATAGTAAATCCCAAACAACACCAAAAGTTGAAGGTAAAGGTAAAGCCCAATGTAAACCATTCCCATATGCATGTTCAAAATTAAAAGATACAAGACACAAGAACCCCAAAATTAAATTACCAATAAAAGGAAAATGACAACAGAAACTACCCCAACGTCTGAGATAGTATGATCCTGCATGATCCCTGCAGTCCTCCTGGAAACCTGAAAGTGGTTTTGTATACGTAGGGTGAGAATGCAAGTATACTCAGTAGGGAAAACCAATGACTCTCGTGCACAAGTGGAGAGGCATTCTAATGCCCTGTGAGAAAAGAGATAACCAAATCACCTAGCAAGGAAAACTATCCACCCAAGCCTCACCAAGGTACACTCCCCAAATACCGCAAGTCAAGTAATGTATAGTAATAGCACATTGATGTTTGGGTACCCCATGCCACTTTCCAACTTGTTATTGAAGACATCCTACACATCGAACCAATCCCGCCATTCTCATCACAGTCCCACTTCCACACCCCGCTCGCACACACCTAGGCCACAACCACACATCCCACCCGCAAACACCTTGGCCACAATAACCACATGTAACCACACTCACAAAAACCTAGGCCAGAACAACCATACGTAACCACGCCCACAAACACCTAGGCCAGAACAACTACCGCCACGCCTGAAGACACCTGGGCCTCATCCAGAAAACACTTGGGAAACAACCTTCCCGCACACACCTGGGCCAACCACCACCACTACCCTGCCCAAAGAATCTTGGGTTATAATGGAGCTCAGGCCGTCACAGCCTGCCCGAAGAGTCTTGTTCTATTCGGGAAACAGAGCAGAAAAGGAGCTAATAACCAGCCACTCATAAGAGTGTTGGGAAAAACACCCTCCCCCATAAAATGGGGGTGTTCGGCACTAAGTTCTCAACTTGGGTGGGGTGCGAATAAGAAATATAAGAACTAAAATTATATGTATAGGTAAAAAAACTCATCCCAAGCCTAGAGTTTCTGAATCCAACCTAAGCACAAACACCCTGTTACTATTCATTCATAAAAGAAAGGCACAGCACTCACGGCCAAGTCACAACTCATTCCCAAAACTAATTCCCCATTTTAAACATTCTTGTTTTCACATTAAAGTGATCCCATTAGGTGAATTCTACACTAGTGGGCAACTAAAAGGCATAACCACAAGTCAGGGAAAAAGAAAAAGCCAAACAACAATTTAAGCATTCACACCTGGTTCTCTTTTAAAGTCACAACAACAAAGGGATCAATGAGATACCTAAAAGTACTGGAACCAAACCAAGCCCCTAGATATAGCCCCACATAGCTTTAGATTCACAACCAAAAATTTCACCAAAACAGAGGATCCCATCTCCATCCACATCACCCTATAGGCACCAAGCAGAACAATACACCTACTACCAAAATAGAGTATGAGACTTACAGGTTCAAACACATCATTCATTAGTTTCCTCTTTCTGTTGGTTAACCGGGGTGATCACACAAGGATGGTTGTTCATTGGACATCCATTTAAATTAAACGAGTTTACGTGACAATTCAATTCCATGTTCCAGTTATTTAAACATCATAGGAGACAAGGTTCAATAATGAACAAGTAAAAACCACCAATGGCCATGATTTTCAATGGGTACAGGCCTGCACAATTCACAACATAAATATCCTTGGGTAAGGAAAATCAGTAGAACATCGATCACCACCCCCCCCCCTTCATTATTTAAAATTATTTTCATTATCTTCGTTAATTTTGGTTTTATCAATCCCCACAGAAACAAATAGCATAACCACCCCACATGATAAACAGTAAATAGATACTAAAGAAAAACCCTACTTGGTTGATCAAGGATTGAAGTTCTTCTTCACGCGCCAAAAACTGGAGATGCGCGACTTACAGGGAAATAACTTCAGGGACTCCAGGGGTGAGCAGAAAGGCTCCGGTACAGGTGCACCACTTGCCTCCAAAAGGGGAACTCCAAACACACTAGGAAGAAAAGGAGACCATCCAAGAATTCCCGTGTGATATAAGGATGAGATCCCATTGTTACGGGATATGGAGATTTGAATGGCTTTATAGTCGGATCGTGGTTCCACATGTGATTGGGTGGTTACACACGACGGGATTAATTTTTATTTAAAGATTCTCATTGGAAAAGGTGGTAAAAGCGAGGACTTTAAATAATTTTATATAAACAGAGGGGCACGATACGCGGACACACAGCTGGGTCTGTTGAGGTCGCCCCACCTTTAGGAATTTAAACATTGATTATGGGATTAAAAACGGACTTGAACCACTTCCAAAAAGGTTAAAAGGGCCTCAAAGTGGTATTATGAGAGGAACTGAAGAAGAAAAACCCGACAAGGTTGAGTGGACACGATTATGCCACACACTGATTGGTCACACCGATCGGCCGCACCGATCAGTCGCACCGATCGGTGACACACCGATCGTGTCACACCGATCAGGTGCCCACCGATCGGTCGCATGTCGATCGGTCACACGCCAATAGAGCATCCTACCACCAATACGCCATCATTAGGATCTGGATTTTGGCTAAGGGATGGACCATGAGGGTCTGGTCCATTACAACATTTATAATTCCCCACACGCCTTGTATGGTTTTTTTTATACATATATATAATAATTAAAATTATTATAGTAAACTATATAATAAATATTATTTGTAATTTAAAAATAAATATATTTGAAATATATATTTATGAAAAATAAACCTATACACGTAATGTATTGGATAAATACACATCGTGTTTTATAAAATTGGGAAAAGATAACTATAGCCTTCGATCTGGTGCTTGGGGCACGATTTGAACCGGCGATCATCCATTCTGAACTCAAGCCCTCATCCACTAGAGTGAAGGTAATAGTACTACACAGTTCTATTAACTTTTAATATTGAAATTATAGGTGCAGTACTACATGGTAAAAAGGGAAACGCATGGAATGTGGTATAAATTTTTTGAAATATTGTGATGGATCAAAGAGATTAGACGAGTTCGAACTCGGGCCTTTTGAACCCTGAACAATGTCTCTTCCAATCAACCTACATCATCCCCAGTTGATTTATTATTTATGAAATTGTTTTTAATGATTATAAAAACATGATACACATGATGTATATGAAAATACGTGATGTGTGGTTTTATTTAGTTGAAAATTTTACAGAACTAGGCCAGTTGTCAGAACTAGAACCTGGGTCTTTTGGATCCATGGGTTACGACCCTGCCAGCCAAGACAACCCCATAATGGGTTTTTTTTTATTTTAAAAATACAGCACAATCCATTTAATTAAAACACAGGTTCAAAAAAATGATCCCTATACCGAACTCATGTGTGGAGTGATTCAAACTAGTGACGACCCAGATTCCCTTCAGTGAAATTTCCATCGGCACAAGCCTCATCCATGTTTATTAACTTAATTAATAGTTACTTATACAAAAAGTTCTATAATAATATACTAAAAATAAATTTACATTCCATGTGATACGGTACTGTAGTGTCATTTTGTTCTTATTTCTATAGTGGACCGAAGAGAAGGAGAACTTTGTGGGTGGAGTATAAGTACAGGCCGTGTGTTTATTAAAAATAGAAAATAAATACATAGGAGAGAAAGGAATGGCTGGGTTGCCTCCCAAAAATTGCCTCTATTTTAGGTCTTTGGCTCGACCTGAGTTTGGGTTATTTACCCATAATCTGAAGGCGGATGTGGCTTTCACAGTGCGAACCACCACATGTGTCTGGTGCCCACATCATGTTTCCATGATTCTTGACCTTCAGGTGGTCTGGGAAACATCTTATAGTAACCCAACTCCTTGGACAATAGATACCAAAGGTGGACTTAATTCTTGGTATGATTAGGAACATTGGTCCACCACTGAGGTTCCATTTTTTCAATGCTAAAGACATGAAAATAATTTCAGGAATCGTCCAAAATAGTTATGTAATCAAATGAGGGTTCCAAAATATATGTGTGATCAAATTTAGTATTAACATTACTTGATGTGTTCTCGTATTCAAAATTTGAGTTTTGAAAATTAATTTATGAAGTTTCTAATTAATGAAATGTGGGGCTCATATCATAACATGTATATTTAGTTGAAACAAAATTAGAAAAACCTTCCTCAAACTCAACCAGAGGATCCATATTGTAAATTATCTCGGAGAGCTATTTTGCCATATTTCCAAGTTGTCCCAACCTTTTGGTTGGGTCCAAATGGTGTGGGGTAAACTCCTCCATCATTGATAATAACCTTTTGGTATTACCTGAAAATGGTTTCGAAGGAGAATAAGAGAGGGGTGGGGTGAAGAATGTACATGAGTTTTTCCCATATCAGAACACATCATCCATGTATGAATAGTATTCTTCCAGGGGTGGATACAAAAACTCTGGATCATATGGATAAAAATACTCTCAATGTAGATTTTACCACTCCCTAATCAGATAAAAATCCATACATAAGTGGGGTTGAGGGTCTCAGGAAAATGAATCAAGAAAAGAAAAAAATAAAAATAAAAATTCTAGGTAAACCAACCTTAACCCAGGCTCGCACTACTACTTCTCGAGTTCCCTATAAATAGTGCCAGAATTTGGTTCCACTCCCATCCCATAGTGCGGTCCAAATTAGAAATTAGATGTTCCCTTCTGAGACAACTACTAGGTAGCTAGTGGAATTCGGGGTCGATCCCATAGGAAGTAGGGGAAAGTAAGAAACTAGAGTAAATCAAGGTTCTTGATTGGATTTCTGGAAAAAAAAAGAGTGAAGGGAACAAACAAATAAGTGAAACTATTTGAGATAATTGAAATTTAAAATAAGAGAAGAATATAACAAACATAAAATAATCGTGTCGAGGTTACAATCTGATTATGTTTCATTGTGAATTTTATTTGTTAATATTTATATTATAAGTGAAGATATTTTTACTGATGGGATTCAATTATATCATAGTTTTTTGGTCTGATAACTAATAATTGGATATTTAAAATCCAATTCCTTGGTCTAGTAATTGAATATCAAATACACATTAATGTCATACTCCAAAAACAGTGAAAATAGATTCCCCCAATGGTCATGGGTTCATCCACGACAACTCCTTTAGTATTCTCCATTAGTATCGGTCTTGGTCGGATAAGATACCAATGGTGATTTTGAAAATTTAGTTAAATAAAAAAAGTGTGAAACCAATTTCATAATAAAATCGCTACTTTAGAAATTAAATCAAAATCAAACTAGAATATTATTGCAACCCCAACACAAGGGAAACTATCCTCTTATGACCATGGTCAAATTTATGGATTTAATTGAAACTCAATCCCTACCATGGATATGAGAGGAAGATGAGAAAGGGGATAATTACACTAAAATAGAAAATAAAATAGTAAAGAGAAACTCAAAATGGATTTGAGGGAGGTTTGAATGGTAGAGCGTCAATACCTCCCCTAGGATTTCTAATATCGAACATGGAGTACTACCCTCTTATTTACAGACTTTGAAACTACATGGCATGTTCCCTAAAGTACACACCGTGTTGTTAGGTCAACATCATTTGGCCTTATCTTCTCCACTGGTAGGTGAGCAGTGCACTACTCCTTGACTCTGAATTTTTCAGCAATCAGTTGGTGGGAGTACACAGCGTATAGTGCCTCCCCACATCGTGTGTTGTATCAAATTCTGCCACCAACCCCTTCTAGAAGTTTGGACATGGGGTGTAAAGTGAAGTACACAATGTTTAATCTATGTATGACTAATTGGGTGTATAATCGTTCTGACCAATCTATGTTTGGGTAATGGTACACATAGTGTGTATAAAGTACACACCGTGTATATTTGAACTTTTGTTCTGATCTTTCCCGATTTCTGACTTTGGCTGTAAAATACTTGAAAATCATCATGAACACCGAATTAAAGAATTTTATCTTCAAAACAATGTGTATCTGGTGAAAACAAGTTTTTATACTTAATAAAATGTATGAAATTGTATACAAAAATTTGGCACATCAAATCCCCCACACTTACTCATTTTCTTTCCCTCTAGAAAAATCTCAACATCTAATTAACAGGATCTATACTTTAAAAAGCGAATCATTCAACTAATGATACTTATAAATACAATATCCACATAAAATTATTTTAAAATGGAACAAAACATATTTTAATTCTAAAGATATTCTAATCATTCCTCCTATATTATTTAATTAAATATTTTCACCATATTTTATTCAAAATGTTCATCTTTTAATAAATACGCATGCCACTTGATGATTTTCCTCGCTAGAAAACACCAAACTCATCACTCAAGATCATTTTATCAGAGTTATGCTCAATCTTGAGTATATGAAATCTATATATAGGCCTTAAATTATTCTCATTCTCTACTTAAGAAATAAAATCACAAAAATCATGAGGTATCTCAATAAGGTTAAAATGATTCTGATTCTTCTAGTAGGTAGGTAATGATGTGAAAAATAATCTATGAGTCTTGAAAAGGGAGTCTGAGTTTTTAAATAATAATGCATGATATTCATAAATAAATCTTAATGAAAAATTTATCCCCAATCAATATCTCTCAAAGGGTATCATTACCATGACATTCCCTTACCAAAAAGGGTCAATAAACCATTAATAAAGTGTAATGGATAAATCTGGTCCCTCTTTCGAATTTTTCATTTTTTTTTTAAATAATGACCACTTAGAATACAATGAATAGTGGTTTTGGAACCCTCCTTCCCAAATGAACAAGAGTCACTCTCCCCCACACTTAATTTCATGGTTTCTCAACAAAATTTACTATGAATATCCAAATTAACTCTCCCAATCTCAAATGAATAATCATACAGAATTATAAAAAAATAGGATAGGAAGGATAAACAAGCTTGTGATTTGGCTTCCTATCAAGGTAGTTCATGGTTTCTATGGTTTTCACAAATATCAGATATAAGGTAGGTATCAAGTTCAAAGGGGATTAAAAATAATCAAATTCCTCGATCATTTTAATGTGATTAAAAATCATCATGTTTTGAAGAGAAAGACTCACAAATTCTAGTAGTTATGTATATCCTAAGAATATCTCAAGAAAATATGGTATGAGAAAGAATATTTCAAAAGGATTAGAATACCTCTCAATAATGAGAAAAATAAAGGGTCAATTAGGTCATGACATGAATAAAAATGATCAATTTAATAAATTTAAATGTCCAAGAATTTAAATCAAAAATCAAACTATATCATCAACGATTTTAAAATAATTGGAAATTTAAAATAAGCATGTAACTTCTAAAATTAACTTTTATGTATTTATTATTTATAAATATAATTAATAAATTATTTTCCATAGTTTAAAATATTTTATCCATTAATGGTGTCTCCAACATCAGTTCAAGGGAAAAGACTAGTGTAGTTAGAGACTCTCCCCCTCACTTAATATTACACATGTTCCCCTAAGTGAAACACTAAGAAGAAGAAGAGGATGTGCGAAAAACACTAGTGGTCTAGGATGAGGGGAATTAGTGAAATAATTAATCCAAAAATAATAGGGAAAATAAGCTTTGAAATAATACTCCACTCATGGAGAGCTCAAAAATATGTGAAGTAGTAGAAAAGACATACCCATATTGCTCTATAGGACATGTGACTGGTGATAAAGTGGAAAAAGAAATCATTCATGGGTTTTCCTCAGAAGAAGCATCATCCATAATAGGGGGATCTGGAAAAGTAGGGTAGTGGAAGAAGAAGAAGATAGAAGATCAGGTTCTGTGATTTGTGTGGCGGTCGTAGTTGAAACATCTATCACGATAGCAAAAGTAGTGGTAGCTGGAGGCATAGGATCAATCCTCTATGCGGGAGGTACGATGGGCCCAGCTAATTCAGTAGTAGTAGGAGTAACATCTGGTCTGAGAGTGGATAGAAGAAAAAAATTGGTGTCCAGTTCCATAAACAGTTGTTATGCTGTGGAAGTATGTGGATTATATGGAGGATAGGGTGAAAGGGGTAACTGATTTCCTTGATGTTGAAGAATAATCCCCAACATCTACTTGAGTTGTGTAAGTGTCTGAGCCATATCATCCTGTCAATGCTCCATCATGGCCAAAAAGAGGGGGAAAGGGAAATCAGCTGAGGTTGTGGGTGGAGGTGGGGTCCTGGGTAGTCCAGAAGAAGAAGGGATAGTGGATGAATAGTAAGGGAGGGAGAAGAAAGGTGGGGTGGAGAAGGAACATTTTTTGGTGGATTAGGTGGGACCATATCCACAACACCAGTAGGGGTGTGTAGGTCATCTCTCACCCCAATAGGAGTCGGGGCATCTTTTATGAGCACAAAGTTGTCTCCTCATTGCATTTTCAACCACATACAGATAAGAATGATGAATTACATATTCTGGAGAGATCCTAAGTGATTTTGAGGGAGATAAGTCTTAAAATATCTCAAATGATGTGCCAATATGGTGGAATATAAGTTGTTCTGCAGGTTTCCCTGACGGTCAGTGATCATGGAGTCGAAGTAAGATGTGGAAAGACAAGGGAGGTCAAGGTAGTCATTACCGAAAATAGAGGTTAGAAGGTCCATGTCTCATCTATACACAACACACATGTCCTCATGGAAATAGAAAATCATGGCACTGAAGCACTAGTGAATCAAATAAAGGGGAGGGGAAATGATGGGCTTTCTCTTCTGAGAAGTGGGTGTATACTTGTGGTCTATCCCAGAAATCTCCCACCACATGGCAACGAGGTCATAGAACTTAGGTAGGGTTAGGGTGGATACAAGATTTGGGGTTCTTGGATAGGGTTAGAAGTCACACCCTCATCCAAACTTAGCTATAGTCAATGTGAAGTGTTGCCCGCCCAACCTAAATCTAACCGGAGTGCCTGTATCAGTGGGATTATGGTGGTATGTGGGCCCATAAAACTTGAAGGTTTCTAAGAACTCCAAAAGTAAATCTCATAAGTTAGGATTTCTAACTTGGAGTGTGTCCAAAAGATGTGTGTGGATGAGGAGCTCCTCAATTTCCTCCCAGACACATAGACCCTAGGGAACTGTGATATCCAAGAAACGACCACTTAGCTGGATCATGTGTCGTGACAGACAATGTAATATGTCTTTCACAGGATGAACCTCAACCAAGATCAGGTAGGGATCCATTAGAGGCTGAGATACTATTGATTCAGGCCAAGGTGAGGTTAGAGCTACTAAGGCGGAGTGTCCAGCGGTGGTGGCAGCGAATGGAGCAGTTGATGAGGCCGGAGTTTCCTCTGAGGGAGTGCCAGTTGTGGATGGAAGTTTGGTCATAGCAGGATCCACTGGAGTTAGGAATGGCTCCAAATGGGCCACATTGGATGTGGGAGAAGCTACACTGGAGCCCTCAGCAGCTATGGATGGTGTGGCAGCAGGACTGGTGGGTGTCGAAGATGATGGTGCTGATAGAAGAGGTGAAAGTGTCGCCAAGGTCGGCAGCTGACATACCGGAAAATCGGGTGTGGCTATCATGGAAGGTTGAAGTATGAATTAGTAGTGAGTTAGTTGGTCCCCCTCAATAGTAGTCGCATGCCGCTTTCCACTGGCTGGATCTCTGTCTTCCATAGCTAATATAGAAGGAAATAAAAACAACAAAATAAAACAATACAAAAAAGAAGAAAGAAAAGGTAATAAATTAGAAAAAAAGTACACGACGTGTAGATCCACTGTACATGGCATGTAGTTTGTTTTGGTTAGGAATCTGTGCACTCTAGATAAACATGTCAAATGGGCCTCTGTGCGGAAAATGGCCAGCACATGGCATGTGATAATGGATACACAGCATCTGTCAGAACATGGGGTGTGGTTTTTGTGAGTTCTCATACATGAAATTGGATCTAAGGTGTCATTCAATATCATACATTCCATGTGTAGGAACTACATGATGTGTGTGAGAGAATTTCTTTCAAATAATGTACCCTCCTTTACACAGACTATTCTTGGGTAGACAGAGTACACGAAATGTACCAAACATACACATCATGCGTGAATACATTAGATTGGGGTCGTGTGGTCATAGTACATGGGTTTCTCTGTCAAGGTGCTCAGAGTAACAGTACATGGAGTGTACTGACCATACAAACCTTGTGTTTTTATTTAATAAAAGAGAGTGTTTGTGTCCATGTACTTGAATGACACGTCGTGTGTTCTTCTTCGAACCCGTGTAGTGTGGGTTGAAGGAGAACAGTCAGTTGATCCCTAAAATTACCCTAAACACATGTAAAACTTTGAAATAGATGGTGTCTAATGGAATACATGGTATGAGGATCACAATGGTGTGTAAATCACAGCTTGAAACAAACCTAAATTGAGGTTTGAAGGAGGGGAGGCTGAGTGGTGTGTAAATGAAGATGAGAGGGAGAAAACAGGGAGGAGGGGGGCTCAACACGGGCTCTTCCTGGTTAAGGAATCTCAGTTTTTATAGCCAAATTACATGGCGTGTATAGTTTCCCACATGTCATGTGTGTTTTTCTTAATACATACATATAATATTTATAACTATTATAGTAAACTATATAATAATTATTATTTATAATTTAAAAATAAATATATTTTAAATATACATGTACCAAAAATAAACCTATACATGTAATGTATCGAATAAATACACACTATGTCTTCTATAATTTGAAAAGGAGAACTACAACCTTCGATATAGTGTTTGGGGTTCTATTAGAACCGTTGATCTGTCATTCCAAACTCAATCCCTCAACTACTAGAGTGAATGTTGTAGTACTGAGCCACATCTCTTCCAATCAACCTACATCATCCTCAGTTGATTTCTTATTTATGAAATAGTTTTTAATGATGATAAAAACATGATACACACAATTTCTATCAAAATACATGATGTGTAGTTTTATTTAAGTGAAAATTTGATGGAATTGGTCCGGTTGTCATGACTCAAACCTGGGTATTTTGGATCCATGGGTTACAACCCTACCAACTGAGCAAACTCCATTATTTTTTTTTGAAAAGATTTTATTTTATTTTGAAAATACCTCACACCACATTTAATTAAAACACGGGTTCAAAAAGAATGATCCATGTACCGAAGGTAGTTGTGGAGTGATTCAAACCAGTGATGGATCAGATTCTCTTTAGTGACATTTCCATCAGCATAGAAATGGTCCATGTTTATTAACTTAATTAGTAGTTACTTATACAAAAAGTTATATAATAATATACGAAAAATAAATGTACACACCATGTTATAAAGTATACATGGCATGTTGTATCATTTTCTTCTTATTTCTACAATGGACAGAAGAGAATAAGAACACGGAGTGTGGAGTATAATTACATTATGTGTGTTTATTAAAAATAGAAAAGAAAGACGAGGGATAAAGGAATGTTTGGGTTACCTCCTAGAAAGTGACTTTGTTTTAGGTCTTTGGCTTGACCTGAGTTTGGTTTACTTACCCAAAAATCTCAAGGCCGATGTGCCTTCCACAGTGCGAACCACCACATGTGTCTAGCACCCTCATCTTGTTTCCATGATTCTTGACCTGGGTGATGTCTTACAATAACCCTACTCCATGTCCAGCAAGATATCGAAGGTGGACTTGATTCTTGGTATTATAAAGTACATCTAGCCACCCTTGAGGTTCTAGCGTTGCAATTCTAAAGTCCTAAAAATAATTGCAACCATCCTACGGAATAGGTCTATAATCAACTGAGGGTTCAAAAAATAAATGTGTGATCAAATTCAGTATTAAGATGACATGATGTGTTTCCATATTCAAAATTTGAGTTCTGAAAATTAATTTTTGAAATTTCTAATGAATGGAATGTGAGACCCACATTATAACATGTCTCCTCAGTTGAATCAAAGTTAAAAAACCCATCCTCAAACTCAACCAGAGGATCCATATTGAAAATTATCTCAGAGAGCTATTTTACCATATTTCCAATTCATCCAAGCTTTCAGTTAGGTCCAATTGGTGTGTGGTAAATTCCTCCATAAATGATAATAATCTTTTGTTATTACCTGAAAATGGTTCCGAAGGAGAAGAAGAGAGGAGTGGGTTGAATAATGTACATGGGTTTTCCCTATATCAGAACCCATCATCAATGTATGGATAGTATTCTTTAGGGGGTAGATACGATAACTCTAGATCATACGAATAAAAATCCTCTCTAGGTGGACTGTACCAATCCCTAGTCGGATAATAATCCATTTGGAAGTGGGGTCGAGGGTCTCGAGAAAAAGAATCAAGAAAAGAAAAAAATAAAATTGAAATTTTTTGGGTAAACCAACCTTAACCCAGGCTTGTACTGCTACTTATCGAGTTCCATGGGAATGGTTCCATAGTTTGGTTCTGCTCCCATCACAAGATGTCGTCCAAATTATAAATTACAAGTTCCCTTCTAAACTAACTACTAGGTAGCTAGTGTCAGTCTGGTTCGATCCCACGGGGAGCATTGGAAAGAAAGAAACTAGTGAAAATAAAGAGAGTCTTGATTGGTTTTCCAGACAAAAAGAGTGAAAGGAAAAAACTACTAAGTGAAACTATTTATGATAACTGAAATTTAAAACAATAGAAGAACAAAACAAACATAAAACAATCATGTCATGGTTAAAATCCGATTAGGTTTAATTATTAATTTCATTAATTAGTATTTATATTATAATTGAAAATTGTTTTACCACGGGGATTCAATTCTATCACAGTTTCTTGGTCTGATAACTAGTGATTGGGTATGTAAAATCCAATTCCTTGGTCCAATAATTGAATATAAAATATGCATTAATGTCAAACCCTGAAAATAGTGGCAATGGATTCCCCTAATGGCCATGGGTTCATCCACTAAAACTAAATGGGATAATTACACTAAAATAGAAATGAAAATTGTAAAGAGATACTCGAAATGGATTCGAGGGAGGTTTGAATGGTAGAGAGACAACACCTCCCTCTAGATATCCAACCTCAAACATGGAGGACTTCCCTCTTATTTATAGACTTTGAAACTACACAATGTGAAACCTAAAGTACACATCTTGTAGTTAATTCAACTTTGTTTGGCCTTGTTTTCTCTCCTGATAGGTGAGAGGTCCACCAGTCCTTGACTTTGAATGCGTCATTGGTCAGTTTTTGGGGGTACACGGTGTGTAGCATCACCCCACATGGCGTGGAGTATCGACTTCAGCCACCAACCACTTCTAGATGTTCAGAAACTACGTGTAAAGTGAAGTACGTGGAATGCAATCTCTGATCGGCTACATGGGAATGTACTCAGTTTGGTCGATCCATGTCTGGGTAATGGTACATGGTGTTTTTATAAAGTACATGTCGTGTATATTTAAACTTTTGTTCTGATATTTCCTGATTTGTGACTTTGGCTAGAAAATACCTGAAAATCATCATGAACAATTAATTAATTAATTTTATCTCCAAAATAAAATTTATCTAGTGAAAGCATGTTTTTATACTTAATAGAATGTATGAAAATGTATACACAAATTGGGAACATCAAACTCCCCTTCACTTAGTCATTTATTTCCCTTCAAGAAAAATCACAACATCTAATTAATAGAATCCACACTCTAAAAATGGAAGCATTCATCTAACAATACATATAAATACTGTAGCCACATCAGAGGATTTTGAAAAGGCACAAAACATATTAAAATTCCAAAGATATTCTAATCATGCCTCGTATATATTTTAATTAAATATTTTCATCCTCTTTTATTCATAATGTTTAACTTTTCATAAATACACATGCCACTTGATGATTTACCTCACTAGAAAATACCAAACTCATCACTCATGATCATTTCAACATAGTTATGCTCAATCTAAATTATGTACACTCTGTCGATAGACCTACATGTATTCTCATTCTCTACTTAAGAAATCAAATCACAAAAATCATGAGGTCTCTCAATAAGGTTCAAATGATTCTAAGGCTTCTGGTAGGTAGGTAATGATGTGAAAAATAATCTCATAGGCTTGAAAAATAAGGTTGAATTCTTAAATAACAATGCACGATATTCATAAATAAATATTAATTAAAAAGGTATCCCCAATAATGATTTCTAAAAGGGTATCATTACCATGATATTCCATTGCCAAAATGGGTCCATAAACCATCAATAAAGTGTAATGAATGAATATGGACCCTCTTTTTAATTTTTCATTTTTTTCAAATAAGTACTACTAAGAATACAATGAATAGTGGTTTTGGAACCCTTCTACCCAAATGGACAAGAGGCACTCTCCCCCATACTTAATTTCATGGTTTCTCACCAAAATGTACCTTGAATATTTAAATTCACTCTCTAAAGCTCAAATGAAGAATCACGAAAAATTATAAAAGAATTAGGATATAAAGGATAAATATGCTTGTAATGTGGATTCCTATCAAGGAAGTTCATGGTTTATATGGGTTTTATGAAGGCCATATGTAGGGTAGGTCTCAAGGTCAAAGGGGAATAAAAATAATCAAATGCCTCAATCATTTTAATGTGATTAAAAATCTTCATGTTTGGAAGAGAAAGACTCGCGAGTTCTAATAGTTATGCACATCCCAAGAATATCTCAAGAAAAGAGAGTGTGAGAAAGAATATATCAAAAGTCTTAGAATACCTCTTGGGAATGATTAAAATAAAGTTTCAATTAGGTCATGACATAAATAAAAATTAGTAGTTTAATAAATGTAAATGTCCAAGAATTTAACTCAAGAATCAAACTATATCAGTAATCGTTTTAAAATAATTTGAAATTTAAAATAAGAATGTAACTTCTAAGTTTACCTTTTATGTATTTATTATTTATAAATATAATTAATAAAATATTTTCCATAGATTAAAATATTCTATCCATTAATTTTGTCTCCTAGATTAGTTCAAGTTTAAAGAATAGTGTATTCAGAGACTCTCCCCCACACTTAATATTGCACATGGTCCCCCAAGTGCAACACTAAGATGAAAATAAGGGTGTGTGAAAAAAACTAGTGGTCCAGGATGAGGGGAAGTAGTGAATAAAGTAATCCAAAAATAATAAATAAAAGAAGATCTAAAATAATACTTCCTTCATGGTGATCTCAAAAGAATTGGAAGTAGTCGAAAAGAGATACCCATATCACTCCAGAGGTCATATGACCGGTGAGAAAGAGAAAAAAGAAATCAGTCATGGGGTCACCTTAGAAAAGGCATCATCTCTAATAGGGGAAGCCAATAGAGTAGGAGTAGTGGCAAAAGAAAATGGAATGTCAGGATCTATTCTCTATGTGGCAGTTGTAGTGGAAACATCTATCACGATAGTAGAAGTATTGGCAGCTAGAGACACAGTATTGGTGCTCTGTACGGGACGCGCAATGGGCCCAGCCGGGTCGGTAGTAGTTGGAATAGCATCTGGTCCAAGAGTGTATTAGAGAATGAAATAGGTTTCCAATGTTTTCAATGGTTGTTGTGTTGTGGAAGGCATAGGATCGGATGGAGGAGCATGTGCATGGGGTAACTGAATGCCTTGATGCTGAAGAAGAAACCCCAATATCTACTTGAGTTGCACCAGTGTTTGAACCATATCATCTTGGTGGTGCTCCATCATGGCTAGGAGGAGGGATATGGAGAAATATTTCAAGGGTGTGGGTGGAGGTGGGGCTATGGATGGTCCATAATAATAAGGGATGGTGGATAAATAAGTGAGGTAGAAGCTAGGTGGTGCGGAGAAGGAACATCCGTCGGTGGATGGGGTGGGATCAGATCAGCAAAACTAGTGGGGGAAGGTGGGTTATCTCTCACCCCAGTAGGATTCAGGTCATCCTTCATTAGAAAAAAGTTGTCTCCCCAACACTCGACCATCCTCATGTGAATAATAATGACTAATTCCATGTGTTGAGGAGAGAATAAGTGATCATGAGGGAGATAAGGCTCAAACACTCCCAAATGGTGTACCAATCTGGTTGCATAAAATCCATCGTTCTAGTTTCTATGATAGTCAATGATCATGGAGTGGAAGTAAGACACAAAAATAACAGGGATTTCAAGGTATTCGTACTGTAAATACATGAAATAAGGTACATGTCTCTACTGGACAGGACACCCATGTCTTCGTGTCATGAGTGTTCTCTTCTAAGAAGTGGGGGGTATACCTGTGGTCAGGCCCAGCAAGCTCCCTCCACATTGAAATTAGGTGAGAGTGATCAGGGTGGGTGAGGGTGGATATAGGAGGTGTGGTTCTAGGATGGGGATAGAAGTCACACCCTCTGCTAAACTCAACCGTGGTCAATGTGAAGTGTCACCCGAGCAGCCTAAATCTAACTGGAGTGGCTGTATCGGTGGGCGTCGGGTGGTATGTGGGCCCATCAAACTTGAAGGTCACTAAGAACTCTAAAAATAAATCTGGAGAGGTAGGAGTACTTAACTAGAGTGTTTCCAAAATATTTTTTTGGATAGGGATCTTCTTAATCTCTTCCTAGACACCCATACATGGGGGCATTGTGATATCCAAGAAATGGTCACTCAGTTGGATTGTGCATCATGACAGATGTTGTAATCTGTCTACTAAAGGATGACCCTCGGCAAAGAGAAGGAAGAGATGTGGTGGAGGCTGAGGTATTATCGGTGTAAGATGAGGTGGGACCACAGCTTCTCAAATGGAGGGTCTAGTGGTGCTGGCAGTGGATGGAGTAGCTGATGTGGCCAAAGTTGTCTCTAAGGGGGTTTCAGTTGTGGACGGAGGTATGGGGACAGTAGGATCCGCCAGAGCCTTGGATGGCTCTGAAGGGGACATGCTAGATTTGGGAGCGGCTGCACTGGATCCCTCGGTATATGTGGATGGTGTGGTAGCAGTACTTTAGGTGTAGAAGATGATGGTTTTGGTAGAAGAGGAGGCAGTGTCGTCAAGGCCAAAAGCTGACATACTGGAAAATCGAGTGCGACTATCATGGAAGGATGAAGTCTGGTCTAAGGTTGAGTCGGTCTATCCCCCTTAGTAGTGGGTGTAGGCTTCTTTCCACTAGTGGGATATCCATCCGTCATATCTGAGATATAAGAAAAGAAAACAATAAAATAAAACGAGATGAAAAAAAAAGAAATAAAGCATAATAAATTCGGGAAAAAAGTACACAACATGTGGATCCAATGTACAGGGCGTGTAGTATGTTCTGGTTAGGAATCTGTGTAATCTAGATAAACATGCCGAGTGGTCCTCTATGTGGAAAATGGACATTACACAACATGTGATAATGGATACACCTCATGTGTCAAGACATGGGGTGTGGTCCATGTGAGTTACCATACACGGACTTGGCTCTGAGGGGTTGTTCAATATCATACACATCGTGTGTAGTAACTACACGATGTGTGTCAGAACATGGCTTGAACATTGTGTACCCCCATTTACACAGACTATTCTTGGTTAGACAGAGTACACAACATGTACTGAACATACACGTCGTGTGTGAATACATAGGATTGGGGTTGTGTGGTCATAGTAAATGGGTTTCTCTGTTAAGGTTCTCAAAGGCATGGTACACGGCGTGTACTGAACATTCATGCCATGTGTTTTTTATTTGATAAAAGTGAGTGTGTGTATCCCTGTACTTGAATGACACGTCGTGTGTTCTTCACCGAACCCGTGAATTATGGGTTGAAGTCCAACTATTATTCTATCCCTAAAATTACCCTAAATGCATATAAAACATTAAAATAGAGGATATCAAATGATATAGTTGGTATGAGGATCAAAATGGTGTGGAAATCATGGCATGAAATGAAACTAAATAGAGGTTTGAATGAGGGGAGGCTGAGAGGCATGCAGAGGAAGCTGATAGGGAGAAAACCTGGAGGAGGGGGGCTCAACATGGGCTCTTCCTAGTTAATGAATCCCAGTTTTTATAGCCAAACTACAAGATGTGTATAGTTCCCTACACACCGTGTATGGTTTTTTAATACATATATATAATAATTATAATTATTATATCAAACTATATAATAATTATTTTATATAATATAAAAATAAATATATTTGAAATATATATGTAAGAAATAATAAACCTATACACATAATGTATTGGATCAATACACACCTGGTTTTATAAAATTAGAAAAAGAAACTACAACCTTAGATATGGTGCTTGGGGCGTGATTTGAACCGGCGATCTGCCATTCTGAACTCAATCCCTCACCCATTGGAGAGAAGTTTTTAGTATTTCATAGTTCTATTAACTTTTAATATTTAAAGTATAGGTGCAGTACTACAAGGGAAAATGAACAACGCACAGTTTGTGGTTTAAAATTTTGAAATATTGGGATACAGTAGAGAGATTAGTTGAGTTCAAACCCATGTCGTTTGAACCCCAAGCTATATCTCTACCAATTAATCTATATCATCCCCAGTTGATTTCTTATTTATGAAAACGTTTTTAATGATTATAAAAACATGTTACACATGATATATATCAAAATACACAATGTGTTGTTTTATTTAAGTGAAAAATTGAATGAACTATACTAGTTATCAGGACTCGAACCCGGGTCTTTTGGATCCATGGGTTATGACCCTATGAGCCATGCCAACCCCATCATCGGTTTTCTTTTATATTGAAAAGGTTTTATTTTATTTTTAAAATACCTCAAACTTTTTTTAATTAAAACATATGTTCAAAAAGAATGATCCATGTATTGAAGGTAGGTGTGGAGTGATTCAAACCAGCAACGGCTCAGATACCCTTCAGTGATGTTGCCATCAGCACAAGCCACATCCCTATTTATTAACTTAATTAATAGTTCCTTACACAAAAAATTCTATAATAATATACTAAAAATAAATTTACACACCATGTGATATGATATACATGGAGTGTAGTAGAATTTTGTTCTTATTTCTATATTGGACAGAAGAGAAGGAGAATAGGGTGTGTGGATTATAAGTACACATTGTGTGTTTATTACAAATTGAAAAAAAAAAGATATATGGGAGAAAGGAATGGTTGGGTTGCCTCCCAAAAAGTTCATTTGTCTTAGGTTTTTGGCTTGACCTGAGTTTAGGTTACTTACCCGTAATCTGAAGGCGAATGTGTCTTTCACAGTGCGAACCACCACATGTGTCTGGAGCCCTCATCTTGTTTCCATGATTCTTGACCCTTAGGTGGTCTGGATGGTGGCTTATAGTAAAACTACTTCGTGTCCAACAGATTTTCAAGGTGGACTTGATTCTTGGTTTAATCAATTACATCTGGCCACCCCTGGGGTTCCTACATTGTAATGTTAAAGACCTAAAAATAATTGTGGGCATCCTCTGAAATAGGTATGTAATCAACTAGGGGTTCCAAAATAAATGTGTGATCAAATTCAGTATTAACATGATATGATGTGTGACCATATTCATAATTTGAGTTTTGAAAATTAATTTATGAAATTTCTGATGAATGACATGTGGGTCCCACATCATAACATGTCTCATCGGTTGAAACAAAATTAGAACACCCATCCTCAAACTCAACCGGAGGATCCATATTAGAAATTATCTTAGACAGCTATTTTACCATATTTCCAAGTTGTCCCAACCTTTCGGTTTGGTCCAACGGGCATGTGGTAAATGTATCCATCATCGATAATAACCTTTCGGTATTACCCAAAAATGGTTTTAAAGGAGAATAAGAGAGTGTTGGGGTGAAGAATGTACATGGGTTTTCCTCATATCATAACCCAACATCCATGCATGGATAGTATTCTTTTAGGGGTGGATACAAAAAACTCTGGATCATACGTATAAAAATCCTCTCTAGGTGGATTGTACCACTCACTAGTTGGATAATAATCTATATGAAAGTGGGGTTGAGGGTCCCTAGAAAAAGAATCAAGAAAAGAAAAGAAGAAAAATGAAAATTTCTAGGTAAACGAACCTTAACCCAGGCTCATACTGCTACATCCTGAGTTCCCTAGAAATGACATCGGAATTTGGTTCCACTCTCATCATAAGGTGTAGTCCAAATTAGAATTTAGATGTTCCCTTCTGAACCAACTACTAAGTATCTAGTGGTTGTCAGGGTTGATCGAATAGGGAGCATGGGAAATCAATAAATTGGTGAAAATCACGAGAGTCTTGATTTTTTTTTCAGAAAAAAATAGAGAAGGGAACAAACTGCTAAGTGAAACTATTTGTGAGAATTTAAATTTAAAACTAGAGAAGAACATAAAAAATAGAAAAAAAATCATGTTGGGGTTACAATCTGATTAGATTTTATTATTAATTTCATTTTTTGGTATTTACGTTATAAGTGAAAATAGTTTTACCATAGGGATTGAATTCCATCACAGTTTCTGGGTCTGATAACTAGTGATTGGGTATTTAAAATCCAATTCCTTTGTCTGGTAATTCAATATCAAATAAAAATTAATGCCATACCCCTAAAATAGTGGAAATGGATTCCCCCAATGGTCATGGGTTCATCCACTGCAACTCCTTTAGTGTTTTCCATTTGTATCATTCTTGGTCAGATATGATACCAATGATGACTTGGGAAATTTAGTTAAATAAAGGAATTAAAAAAACAATTTCATGATAAAATCACTAATTCAGAAATTAAATCACAATCAAACCAAAATCTTATTACAACCCCAACATAAGGGAAACTAGCCTCTTATGACGATGGTCACGGTGTGTGGATTGATCTGAAACTCAATCCCTACCATGGATACGAGAGGAATATGGGAAAGGGGAGAATTACATGAAAATATAAATGAAAATAGTAAATAGAAAGTCAAAATGGATCGGAGGGGGGTTCGAACGGTAGAGAGGCAGAACCTCCCCCAAGATGTCCAATATTGAACATGGAGGGTTTCCTTCTTATTTATAGAATCTGAAACTACACAGCATGTAACCTAAAGTAAATGTGGTGTAGTTAAGTCAACTTCATTTGGCCTAGTTTTCTCTGCTGGAAGGTGAGCGGTTGTAATGGCCCAGACCTCTCTGGTCCTTTCCTTTGCTGAAATATAGTGTTTAAGGTGTTCCGGGAGGTCAAACTAACTTATTCTCAACACCTTTCCAAATTTCTAGTTCTATGAACATTGTTTCCAGTTCTGTGAATAGTGATATCGGTGAGTCATCTTTTGGTGAGTCATCTATTGGTGATACATCCATTGGTGAGTCATCTATCGGTGAGTCATCTGTCGTTGATTCATCTGTTGGTGAGACATCTTTCACTAAGTCATTTTTAGTGAGTCATCTGTCTGTGAGTTGTTTTTCGGTGAGTCATCTTTCGGTGAGTCATCTATCGGGGAGTCATATGTTGGTTGTCGGTGAGTCATCTGTCGGTGAGTCATCTATCGGTGAGTCATCTTTCGGTGTGTCATCTATCTGTAAGTCATATGTTGGTGAGTCATCTATTGGTGGGTCATCAATCAGTGAGTCATCTATCGATGAGTCATCTTTCAGTGAGTCATATGTCTGTGATTCATCTATTGGTGAGATATATGTGAATAGTATCATTGGTGAGACAAATGTGAACAGTGTTTCTAGCTTCCTACAGTTTCCCCCATTTTACGTTTTCATTAACATAAAATGAATTTAAATCCTTTTTTTAATGGATTTAAGGCCGATTCAAATCCCATAGCTCCTATATTAATATTACTAAGTGTTTGGGTGCCTTTACTCGATCAAACCACATAATCTTGATGAGATACACCTTTAATGGAAAATCTAATTTGTATCTAAAACGTTGCTCCATTTAGATTTTCCAAAGGCCAAGATACATTAGGCCTTGTTCTTTATTCTCCATCCTCTTGGTACGAGGTTCCCATAAACTTTCTTTCCTAAGGGTACGTGCAATTGTTTTGTGGCCTTGGACCATGTTTTACCTGCCTGTACGCCCCTATTTTGGTTTAAGTAGGAAAAATTAATCCATCTTTGATAAAAGGTATGTTCTATATCTCTTGATGTGGGTTCTTTGATCTATTTCCTCCCATTCTATTTTCCATGTTACGGCATGTAATATATATGTTTATAATGGACCTTTCTTGGGTATTGGTTCATGCGATTGTGTTATGGCATACTTGGGTAAATGTAGTCATTGTGGGAGAGGTTATTGTGATTCATTGTGTTGGCTCGTTCTTGTGAAAATAAAGTCAGAAAGCTTTTGAGGTAGGGGATTCGTGGATTATATATTCTTTTTATGTGCACTTATAAAATTAGTATGATTTAGCCACTAGACCATAATGAAATTTACATAATAAATATTGAACTAGAGTAGATAATTGGTATCGACTGTATGTTGTTTCTTTATACTGTGATAACAGTTTGTCCCTTGATTTTCTAAATATCGTGAAATTTATGCCTTGCTTGTTTATCATGTTGTTTTTGATAGAAATTGGTAAATAAGGTAAATCCTAGATTAATTGTAAAATTACTTGGACAATGATAAATAGGAATGTTAATGAATCTGGTTATTGTAATTATAGAAACCTGAGCCTTTTACATATAATATTTCATGATTTTAAGCATAATTAATCATTAGAGTATAAGCCAAGGATCGTTAAGTCTAGTGTCTTGGAAGACTAGGTACACATGGCATAAACATGGGGCTAAAAAAGTCTTATTTATTTAATCTCCATAAAGTGATTCTAACTTCCTTTAAGCTCTTACATCTGCATAGGGTACCCTGGGGAACACATGAACAAAGGGATGATCTGAAAATCCTAGTAAGGGAATGAATATAAGAATACGTCTTAAGAACATGAGTTAGGAGGCATGACATATTGATATCCAAAAAATGGAACATATGAAATAATATCATATAATCATGGGATCATATAAACATGGAATCATATAAATGTGGCAGAATCATAAAAAAGTTCTTTAGTATGGGTCAAGGCTAACCACCAATCTCGTTTCCCATTTCAGTACGGGTCAAGGCTAACCGCCAATCCCATTTCGCATCGCATATCATGAGACTTAACCTTACCCAATGCATTGGAGCGCTATCTGGGTGCACCCATCTCAAAAATTTCATGAATATTATTTCCACATAAATATTATTTCCACATAAATAATCATACATACTCAATCTTTCATAAACATAATGATGCCCATGGAAATAATTGGGTACCACATTCATAACATAAATCATAACCAATGGGCGTATCATGAAAGTGTCCATGTAAGGAAGAAATTAGAAAATACATGGAAGTTTATAGGGTAAAATAGGCTTATAAAATGGTAATTGGTGTCAAACATAAGTGACAACATATGAGAAATGTATTCTAGAAACATTAGCATGAAAACATTTTTGGGCGGTTTTAAGAAAAATACTATAGAGATTTTAAAATAGAAAAGGGAAAAATCTTTTATATAAAACCAAAACTGAACCAAAAAGGTTTTAATAATAAAAATACTGATTTTATAAAGACAATGGTGTCTTAAAATAGAGGATAGAGTGAACTTGAAGTCAGGTAAGAATTCAGGAAGTTCCCTTAAAACGAGTGTGCTTATTGGGAAGTATCGAGGAGGGATTCACTTAAAAGAATGTATATCCCTGAAATAGAATGATATATGGATCTTGGAACATGATTATGGATCATATAAACATAATTTAGGAGTTTTACATAAAAATAAAAGACAACTACATTTTGGAAAAAAAGAAATATAGAGTAACCTGAAAGAATAAAGGAAGTTTGGGTAGAATCCATTACGGTTTATCGGCATGTATCGGGTGTAACTAAAAGATTCTTATGAGAGATTTAAGGGGTTTATAATAACTTTTAAAACATTATGGAAGTATTGGGAGTTGATAAAACATACCGCATCACTTTTTATTACACAAAAAACGCAGATCATAGAGAACAATCTGGATTAACAGTGAAAAGGAGAGGATCCCTTACCTTAAATCTGTTGGTGTTCTCCACTTGTTATTAAATACATGAATAAAAAAATTTAGCCTTATTAATTAATAATTACAGAACCTATTATATATTTAATTTATTTATTATAACCCTTTTTAGTTCATTCAAATCCTTTTTGATTAGTTATAAGGTTCAATTTCATTGTTCGGGCTCGTTTGTTTACTTGGCTTTAAAAGATCGGTTCACTTATATTCAAGTTTGGATTATAAGTAAGATGAAAGTGCTTGTACAGAATTGAAGTTATATAATTTATTTCACATACATGAAATTACATGGTTTTAATTTTAGTTAGTTTACTTAGAGTGAAGTAAAATTATTATATATATATAACCTTAGTGATAACCGTTTTTGTTAATCGGTGGATTTGATTAGAAAGAACATGTTTTGATTTATAACTTAATACCATTTGTAAAAAATTATTAAAGAACCAAAAATAGGATATATTACATATATAATAATCTGGTTCAACCATAACACAAATGGTTTCATGACCAGAATTAAAGATAATAATAGAAATTGATAAATCGTTGTCCTTGAATGTGCTAAATTAGCACATCTCAAACGAGGCTTTCATTTCTTTCAAATAAAAGGGTGGGGAAAGGAGAGAAGATAATGAAATATACCATTAGAATGAAAAAATTATTTTACATGTATTTTACTAGATTTATCATTCTATTATGGTGAAGGGAGTTGAGGAAAGAAATTAAAATGAAAGAACTTAAAAGAAAAGAAGGAATTGGGAAGAATAATTTACCTCTTGAGACTTCCTCCTTTGAGAACCTCTTAAGGGGAGAGGTTTTGGTATTTTGAAGAGGCTAGGAGCTTTTGGATGTGGAGTAGGATATTGGGGAGGGATTTGGGCATAATATTTTCAAAAAACTAGGCTTGAGAGGAGTGAAGAGAATGGGGAGTGAAGGGGGGTTTTATAGTGGAGGAGAGGAGAGATTTCATAATATTATAATCATTAATTTATTATTTCTTCACAAGATAAAGAATAGTAAGTATTCCATGACCAAGAATAGTAATTTTATCATGTGATCCTGAAACAAGTGGGATTAAATCATCATAACATCATCAATGACTCAATAAATCCCTTATTTATCATTTATTGTAAATTATCGTATTTTACTATTCATCAAAAATTCATGTATTTCAGAAAAATCCCAAAAATTCACCCTAACCATTTTTCGACGTGTAGAATCCAAAAATAAAGTCCATTTTTCAAAAATAAATTTCTAAATATGATTATTTTAATATTTAATTAAAATAATAATTTATTATCATATCTAGTTTTAAAACATTCATTAACTTATCCTAAAATATAGGTATATCATACTTCCAACTTGAATATTATTTTTATACTACCATAGGTGAGGATACTATTCATTAGGGAAGGTTATTATTCCCCAAAAATTAATTTTTTCTTATCGAAATCCAAATAACTTACTGATTACAACCGTGTATTGCGAATTTTCGAAATTACAAACATAGAACTGTCAAACATATGTTTAAAAGTCACTTAGCACTTATTAGTTCATTATGTTATTTTTTCATGTGATTTTATGACATAATTATGAGAAGGGAATTTATATTTAAAAACATTGGGTTGTTACATTCTTCCCCCCTTATGAAATTTCACCATTAAAATTTTGTTTTACATTCTAATCCAAAAAAAAGTTATGGGTACTTTTCCTTCATTTCCTCCTCTAGTTCCCATGTTTCCTCTTCATACTTATGGTTTCTCCATAGTACCTTGAATAGATGAGTAGTCTTGGTGCATAGAAATTTGTCTCTACGATCCAAGATCTTCACTGGATACTCCTTGTAAGAGAGATCATCCTCCAATAGTACCACCTCTTAAGATAGTACATGAGAATGGTATGGTATGTACTTCTTTAATAGGGATACATGAAAGACATCATGGACTTTCGAAATGGTAGGTGGAAGTGCCAGTCGATAGGCCATAGCTCCGACTCGATCAAGGATCTCAAAGGGGCCTATGTACCTAGGACTTCACTTCCCTTTCTTCCCAAACCTCATGACCTTCTTCCATAGGGATATGTGTAGAAATTCCATGTCTCCAACATTGAACTCAAGGTATCATAGATGGTTATCTACATAACTCTTTTGTCGACTTTGGGCTGCCTTGATATGTTGCTGAATGATTTTCACCTTTTCCACTATTTCATCGACCATTTTAGGTCCTAGCAGCTTACTCTCACCAACTTCATCCCAAAACACAAGTGTTATTCACCTTTTCCCATAAATAGCTTCATATGGTTCCATTAAAATTTTCGAGTGGAAACTATTGTTGTAAGAGAATTAAACTAGTGGAAGATTTTGGTCTCATCCTCCTTTGAATTCCATATAACACGCTCTCAACATTTCTTCCAGTGTCTGAATAGTTCACTCAGATTTTCCATCATCTTGAGGATGATAGGTCGTACTGAAGTTCAGTTCAGTGCTTAGAGCATGTTGGATACTTTTCCAGAACTTTTAGGTGAACCTCAGATCACGATAGGATACAATAGATAGTGGTACTCCATGTAGCCTTACAACTTCTTTGATGTAAATCCGTGTAAGTTGATCCAATGAGAAGTCCTATCGAACCGCGATAAAGTGAGATGTCTTTGTAAGATGATCCACAACGACCCATATAGTATTGTTTTTTCTAGATGTCTTTGGAATTCCAGTGACAAAGTCCATGGTAATGTTCTCCCACTTCCATGCTGGTATGGGTAGTGGTTGCATCATCCCCTTAGACTTTTGTCTCTCAGCCTTCACTTGCTGACATACGAGTCACTTTGATGTATATTCGTCAATCTTTCTTTTCATATTGTCCCACCAAAAGTTTTCTCAGAGATCTAGATACATCTTTGTGCTCCCTAGGTGGATAAAAAAGGTCAAGCTATGTGCATCATTCAATATCTCCTTATTTATCTCTGGATCAGATGGTACACATAATATTTTCCCAAATCTTACAACTCCTTCTTCATCAATTTTGAAATCGAAGGATTTCCCATTTTTAATATATTCCACCCTTTTCTGAATTTCCACATCCTTTATTTAAGCATCCTTTATTTTCTCCAAGAGGGATGGTTGAGCAATCATTTGTGAAAGGATTGATGATGTTCCTCCCTTAATGATTCCCATGTCCATCCTTTGCAAATCTAGAAAGATCGGATCCTTTCTCATTCTCATAATTGATAAAGAAGCAGGATCCTTTCTACTTAGAGCATCTGCCACCTTGTTTTCCTTACTAGGATGGTAGTGGATTGAGCAGTCATAATCCTTAATGAGATCTATCCATCTTCACTGGAACATATTAATCTCTTTATGTGTGATTATATATTTGAGACTTTTGTGGTTAGTATATATCTCACATTTTTTCCCATAGAGATAATGCCGCCAAATTTTCAATTCAAATATCATAGCCGCTAACTCTAGATCATGCATATGATAGTTTTGCTCATGGATTTTTAGCTTCCTTGAGGAATAGGATATCACTTTATTATTTTTCATTAGCACACAGCCTAAGCCTTTCTTAAAATAATCACTATACATAACAAAGAGTTCTCCACTTGAAGGGAGTGTGAGTACTGGCGTAGTGATAAGACTCTTTTTCAACTCCTTGAAACAGTCTTCACATTCCTGTGTCTAGACAAACAATACTCCCTTCCATGTCAGCTTGGTCATTGGGTTTGACAATTGTGAAAAGTTCTTTGTGAATCATCGATAATACCCAGCAAGACCCAAAATGTTGCAGATCTCTATTATAGAAGTTGGCCTCGGACACTCTTCAATTTTTTTCTTCTTGGAAGGGTCCACAGATTTCCCTTTCCCAGTGATAACATGCCCCAAGAATGATACTTCATCCAACCAGAACTCACATTTACTGTACTTTTCATATAACTTCTCCCTTCTCAAAGTCTTTAACATATTTTCCAAATGCTCCTCATGTTCCTTATTTCTCTTGGAGTATATCAGAATATCATCAATAAAGACCACCACAAATTTTTCGAGGTAATCCTTAAAGACTCTATTCATTAAATCCATGAAAATTTCTAGAGAATTAGTGAGTCCAAAGGGAATCACTATGAACTCATAGTGTCCATACCTCGTTCAAAAGGAAGTCTTGGTAATATCTTCCTTCATCACCTTTAGTTGGTGATATCCTGACCGAAGGCCCACCTTAGAGAAATAACTGGCCCCCTGAAGCTGATCGAACAAGTCATCTATCCGTGTAAGGGGATACTTGTTATTTATCGTGATTTTATTGATCTCATGATAATCAATGTAGAGGCTCATTGATCCATCCTTCTTTTTGACGAAGAGGACTGGTGCACCCCACGGTGAAGCACTCGGGCGTATAAAACCCTTCTCCATATTATCCTATAACTACTTCTTAAGCTCTTCCAGCCCTACGGTGGCCATTCTGTAAGGTGTCTTTGAGATTGGCAGAGATCCAGGGATAAGTTTAACTGAGAACTCAACCTCTAGATCAAGAGGAAGACCAGGAAACTCTTCAGGGAATACATCAGTGTAATCCCTCACGATGGGCATGTCTTCAAGCATGATTCTATCCTTTGTCCCAATCATTTGAGCTAGATATGCTTGCTCACAAGGAATTAGTATCCAAACTTGAGACGAATATTCTAAAGGATACTCATCTTCCTCATTACACTTGTAAAGAATAAGAGGGTTCTTCGGGATGTGAAAAATGATCTCCCTTTCCCAATAATTGATGTTGGCCTTGTACAAAGATATTCAATCCATGCCCAAGATGGCGTCGAACTTCACTAAAGGAAGTATGAAAAGATTTCCTAGGAGGTTTAGTCCACAAACGTTAATCGGGAAGGAGTTATAAACCATGGATGCAATAATTTCCCCATTATCTGTTCTCACAGATAACTTTTCCTCCAATTTTTGAGGTGGTGTTTGAATAGTTCTACTAAACTTTCAAGATATGAAAGAATGTGTAGAACCAGAATCAAATAGTACATTTGTTATTCTTGAATGAATAATAAGAGTACCTTTCACCACATCGCTTTCCTAATCCACCTCAGCAGTAGTGATAGCATAAGACCCTCCTTGTTTCCTTGGATTTTGTTGCTGATTGCCTCCAACAACCCTTGGCTTAGGGCAATTGTTAGAATAATGCCCAAGTTCCTTGCAGTTGTAACACTACACCGCAGGCTGAGTGTTGATCTGAAACTTCCTTTATTCTTCAACATTAGAGGGATTTTTCATATCCCTTCGGAAGTTCTTGGCCAGATGACCAAACTTTCCGCATTTGAAGCAATTCTTGGTTCCCTTGAGACAGTCACCAAGATGCTTCTTCACACAATTTTTGAAAAGGGGAAAGTAAGTCTTCTTTCCATCATGAGATTTCTTTGATGAACCACCCATGTTGTTCTCCATTTTCCACTTCTTGTCACTGGGCCCATGAGACCACTGAGAGTCTCCAATATCCATTTTCACCTTCAGGGCACAATGGATAATCTTCTCAAAACCGTCGAAGTATCAAATCACCAATGCTTTTCATAGACTCAGCTTTAGTCTTCTAAATAAGTGATCTACATTTCTTTCAGTGTTCATGACAAAGCCAGAGGCGTACCTTGTAAGCCTTGTAAAGTTCGCTTCATATGCCCTGATGGTCTCATATTCCTTCTGCTTGAGTCCAAGGAACTCTCTTTATATCTTGAGACAGAGGATTTGAGGAAAATATTTGTTGAAAAACATCCTCTTGAATTCCTCCCAATCTATGGAATCAATTTCCTCTTAGGACTTTTTATTCTTGATCAGTGTCCACCACTGATCAACTTCTCCATCAAAATGACAGACTTCCAGTACAACTTTCTCTTCTTATGAGAACTGGAGGATGGAGAAAATCTTTTCAATGGAATTAATCCATTGTTCTATGAGGAGGGGATCAGAAGATATACTAAAAATGGGAGTCCTTTGCCCCATGAAGGATTCTATGGAAACTTGATCTTTCATTGGAGGAGGAGGATGTTCCCCCTGATTCAAGTTATTATTCATAACTCGAGCCAGCTGAGCAAGTACTGCCATGAAGTTTTGAGCACCCGCTTCCATCACATCAGGCATATCATTAGGGAAATCATCACATTTCTTATCACATTGGTTGTTGGAACGTGTTATTCTATTTCCCACCATTAACTAAGAAAAAGAACATATAATTATAGTTCTTGAATACTTAGCTATTGATTATAAAAAGGAAACTTTGAACATAAAAGTATAAACTTATAAAGAAAAGGTATATCCTGACTTGTGATTACTTAGTTTTATATCCAGGTTATCCTCGATCTATTTCCTAACTTATATTCTTATGGTCTTATTTTTGTCCATTAATAATAGTTTGTACTAAGCTCATGAATCTACCAAAGTATATCCCTCGGAAGTGTCATAACCAAGAGTGCAGCAAGGCTCGTTGTCATGCACCAGTTCCCGTTCGAGTCTAGCTCAAAGCGTTGTTTTTGGGTTTTACCCCTAGATACATATGTACAAGGGCCACCTCTACATTCTCTTATCTAGACAGGGATGTATTTTCTTAATAAACCACTTACTCAATACTCACCAAAATTCTGGAATGTTTTCTTATACTTACTCTCATCCTTAAGGTTCTCATGAAGGTTCTCTATTCCTAATCTCCAAAAATGACTAGACCATCCTCTAATACCAACTTTAGCGACCCGAGCCTTTTACATATAGCATTTTATGATTCTAAGAATAAGTAATCATCAGAGTACAAGCCAAGGGTCGTCAAGTCTAGTGTCTTAGAATACTATGTACATATAGAATAAACATGGGGCTAAAAAACACTTCTTTATTTAATCTCCAAAAACAGATTCTAACTTCCTTTGATCCCATACATCTGCATAGGGTACCCTGGGGAACACATGAACAAAGGAATGAGCTGAAAATCCCAGTAAGGTAATGAACATAAGGATGCATCTTAAGCACATGAGTTAGGAGGCATGACATATTGATATCCAAAACATGGAACATATGAAATAATATCATATAATCATGGGATCATATAAACATGGAATAATATAAATGAGGTAGAATCATAAAAAATTTCTTTAGTATGGGTCAAGGCTAACCGTCAATTCCGTTTCCCATTTTAGTATGGGTCAAGGCTAACCGCCAATCCCGTTTCACATCGCATCTCATGAGACTTAACCTTACCCAATGCATTAGAGATCTATCTGGGTGCACCCATATCAAAATTTTCATGAATATTCTTCCCACATAAATATTCTTTCCACATAAATAATCATATATACTCAATCATTCATAAACATAAGGATACCCATGGAAAGAATTGGGTACCACAATCATGACATAAATCATAACCAATGGGAGTATAATTAAAGTGTCCATGTAAGGAATGAATTGGAAAATAAATGGATTTTTATAGGGTAAAATAGTATTATAACATGGTAAGTGGTGTCAAAAATAAGTGACAACATATGAGAAATTTATTCTAGAAACATTAGCATAAAAACATTTTTGTGCGGTTTTAAGAAAAATACTATAGAGATTTTAAAATAGAAAAGGGAAAAATATTTTACATAAAACCGGAAGTGAACCAAGAAGGATTCCATAATAAAAATACTTATTGTATAAAGACAATTCTGTCTTAAAAAAGAGGATATATTGAACTTGAGTTCGGGTAAGAATTCAGGAAGTTCCCTTAAAACGAGTGTGCTTATTGGGAAGTATCAAGGAGGGATTCACTTAAAAGCATGTTTATCCATGAAAGAGAATGAGAGATGGATCTTGGAACATGATTACGGATCATATAAATAGAATATAAGAGTTTTAAATAAAAATAAAAGACAACTACATTTTTTGAAAAAAAATAAAGATAGAGTAACCCAAAGGAATAAAGGAAGTTCGGGTAGAATCCATTACGATTTATTGGCATGGTATCGGGTGTAACTAAGAGAGCTTGATGAGAGATTTAAGGGGTTTATCATCACTTATAAAACTTTAGTGCAGTATGGGGGAGGTGAGAAAACATACCCCATCACTTTTTATTACACAAAAAAGGCATAGCATAGAGAACAATCTGGATTAAGGGTGAAAAGGAGAGGATCCCTTACCTTAAATTCGTTGTTGTTCTCCGCTTGTTATTAAAGACCTGAATAAAAAAATTTAGGATTATTAATTAATAGGTAAAGAACCTATTATATATTTAATTTATTTATTATAACCCTTTTTAGTTCATTCAAATCCTTTTTGATTAGTTATAAGGTTCAATTTCATTGTTCGGGCTCGTTTGTTTACTTGGCTTTAAAAGATCTGTTAACTTATATTCATGTTTGGATTATAAGTAATATGAAAGTGGTTTTCCAGAATTGAATTTATATTCTTTATTTCACATACAGGATATTACATGGTTTTAATTTTTATTAGGTTACTTAGAGTGAAGTCGAATTATTATATATATAACCTTAGTGATAACCGTTTTTGTTCATTGGAGGATTTGATTACAAAGAACATGTTTTGCTTTATAACTTAATACCATTTTTACAAAAGGATTACAGAACCAAAAATAGGATATATTACATATATAATAATCTGGTTCAACCATAAAACAAATGGTTTCATGTCCAGAATTAAAGATAATAATAGAAATTGATAAACTGTTGTCCTTGAATGTGCTAAATTAGAACATCTCAAATGGTTCTTTCATTTCTTTCAAATAAAAGCTTGGGGAAAGGAGAGAAGATAATGAAATATACCATTAGCATGAAAAAATTATAGTACATGTATGTTACTGGATTTATCATACTATTATGGTGAAGGTAGGTGAGGAAAGAAATTAAAAGGAAAGAACTTAAAAGAAAAGAAGGAATTGGGAAGAGGAATTTACCTCTTGAGACTTCCTCCTTTGAGAACCTCTTAAGGGGATAGGTTTTGGTATTTTTAAGAGGTTAGGAGATTTTGTAAATGGGGGAGGATCTTGGGAAGAGATTTGGGAAGAATATTGGAAAGTCACTAGGCTCGAGAGGAGTGAAGAGAAGGGGGAGTGAGGGGGGTTTTATAGTGGAGGAGAGGAGGGATTTCATAATATTATAAGCATTAATTTATTATTTTTTCACAAGAAAAAGAATAGTAAGTATTCAATGACCAATAATAGTAATTTTATCATGTGATCCCAAAACAAGTGGGCTTACATCTGTATAACATCATCAATGACTCAATAAATCCCTTATTTTTCATTTATTGTAAATTATCGTATTTTACTATTCATAAAAAATTCATGTATTTCAGAAAAATACCAAAAATTCACCATAACCATTTTTCGATGTGTAAAATCAAAAAATAAAGTCCATTTTTCAAAAATAAATTTCTAAATATGATTATTTTAATATTTAATTAAAATAATAATTTATTATCAAAACTTGTTTTAAAACATTCATTAACTTATTCTAAAATATAGGTATATCATACTTCCAACATGAATATTATTTTTATACTACCATAGGTGAGGATACTATTCATTAGGGTAGGTTACTATTCACCAAAAATTATGTTTTTCTTATCGGACTCCAAATAACTTACTGATTACAACTGTGTATGCCGGATTTTCGAAATTCCAAACACAAAAGTGTCAAACTTATGTTTAAAGGTCAATTTGTACTTAGTAGTTCATTATGTTGTGTTTTCATGTGATTTTATGACATACTTATGAGAAGGGAATTTCCATTGAAAAACATTGGGTCGTTGCAATTATTGTGCTTGGGGATAAATCAAATGGATGTAGTTATGCATGTTTAATTGAATCGATTAATTCAATATGAAATAAAGGAACGATTACATGATAATGATAATTCCTTGAACGTTTCTGAGTTAAAATATTGATTTTAAAGGAAAATAGCCTTATTATTTGGAGTTGTGAGTGCTTGTCGTGTGTGAAGGCTAAATGCCTTGTTTAGGACCAATATCCCAGTTGTTATATTGTTTGTTTCCTGCTTCTTGTGTTGTGGTGTGATTTTGAAATGGATGAGCTTGGAGGACTATTGTGGTATGTGGGGGAAGGGATACCTAGTAGTTTTGGTGGTAACAGTTGACGCCTAGAGCAGTGAGATGCATTTGTTTATGCATGTGGGAGTCAGGGAGGACACCATGGATGATGGAATGGGTTGAAGCAGGGCTTACTGTTGATATGAAAGTGGTTGTTGTTGAATTTTTTATTTTTTATCTACTTTACTTTTCCCACTATTTGAGGTAGATGTTTCTTGCTTACTATCCTTCCAAAAGAGGTGAATATGTGTGGGTTATGCCACATGCTTTTAGTATCTATCTTCTCAAGGATGGATGGGTCTATGCTCTTTTTATAAGTGGAAAATACTCGAAGGGTATTTCACCTACTCACCGTGTTGAGCCCCTTGTGTTTGGTAAGATAAAATGATTTTCTTGAATGCATGGGAATTATGGAAAAGTGATAATTATATTAATAAATGATTGAATAAATGATGTTAACCCATGGGGTTAGAGATTTCTAGGATTAAATGATGAGGTTGTAACATTAAAGGAACAGTGGACTTGGTTTGGTTATGCCTGGAGGGCATGTATATTGATTTTAATGATAATTAAATGTAATGTGGAAATGATAATGGTTAGATAAAGGTTAAATAATTAATTAACATAAAGTTCATGTGATAAAAACTGATAAAGTAATCTAATGTATCTCTTTAAATGGTTGTGTGCTTATAGGATACATAGTCTTAGCAGTGGAATCCAGTATTTTGAGAGATGTTAGCTGTAGTTGAGTCTAAGACTAGGTTATGATCATTGTATGGTTGTGAGATATAGTATATTTTGAAATTTTTGTGTTTCAATATGCTACTACACCCTATTAGTTAGCAAAACTGAAACCCTGATGATTTGTATCCCTAGGGGGTGTTTTCCCCCACATCCTGGTGGGAGGATGGATGGATGACAACCCCCTTTCGCCTCACTTTATTCTATTGGTAGTTACTTGTGCTAGTAGGAAAGGCGGTTAGCTTTACCCATATATGTGTGTAGTGGGATATAATGTCTTGTAATTATTCACACACATATATTCTAGATATAGTTTCCTATGGACTACTATAGGTGTAACATGTATAGGTTGTGATGGATTGTGGGTCCTTATTTAGTGTATGGGCTGTAATGGATTGAGGTATAATACCCAATGTATGATACACCTTATGCGAGCTGTGGTGGGTCCTAGAAACTACCTGGTCACCTTGGTTACCTGGACGTGGCGGTTGTGTTGCATGAGGTTCATGTTGTGGTGCTTCTCCAAGGTGTATGCTATCAAGCCTTTTTAGATAGAGATTCTTAGGATGTGCGATATTGGGGAAAAGAGGAAAACCAAAGGGGAAGTGGTAGAAGGGTACCCTTGATATTCTTTATTATATGGTATACTCTTTTATGTGATACTTAGTGAGAGTATTCATGGCGAGGCTGGAAACACAGTATACTTGTTTAGGAGACGAGTTAGTTTCACTTGTTTTTCACTATGCTTTATGATGTTATTAATATTTTCATGACTTATTATATTCCCCCTTTACTTATTTTATATGAAATGTGCATAATTTGTGTGAAATATTAATGTTTTAATATTAAGTATAATATTTGAGCATTTTTAGAAGTAGTCAAATTGAGTCAGTTTAATGTTTTAATTATAACTATCACTATACTGATCCACATTATGTGGTTCTTGTTTTGTAGGATTCTCCTTTCAATATACAACATTTAATTAGAAGGAACCATGATCCAATTCTGCCATTTGAAGGGTCATATGGTCCTCACAAACAAGACCAAAGAATCTGTGAAGAAACTGGACTATTCATGAAGATTGATTTACTGGGCTCAATCTAGAAGTTCAAAAACCTTAACTCTCCACCATAATTCGGGGGCCACTACATGTCATCTTGGATAAAAATTTCATGGCCCAAATCCAAGTACAAGGGGCCCAAATGAATCTTTTAAATCCAGCCCACCATTCTGGCCGAGAATGAAAATCAGTATAGTATGCATAACATATCTCCTGATGTAATCATCCAAGCGAGCTGAGATTTTGCAGTGTGAAAGAGGGGATGTAGGCGGCCGACTTTGTTGAAGAAACCATTCGGATTTGAAGGCATCTTAATATTCAAAAACCCTTTCACATTATGGACTTCAAAAAGACTGGATTGAAATGGACAGTTTATGTTTGTTTATTCAACCGGCCATAACATTTTATCCTTACGTCCAAATGACTCCAAATTTTGAGAGTAGTCGGACAACATTATTGCCTACAACTTTGAAGAATAAGACATTTGAATATTCGGCTGTCTGAATTGCCAAATTGGCGATGCAAGTGGAGGGACAGATTGGGAATGAAAACAGTCCACTCCTTGGGCTATAAATACTCTCCCCTTCTCTCCTTGAGAGGGGTTGGCATTTCAGAAGAGAGGAGATCATATTGGCACGACCAAAGCTTTTCCAAAGGCTTGGGAGGACCTGCCAAACTCAAGTTTTCACTTGAGAGACCTTTCCTCCTCTCTTTCTTTTCACTTACTTTTGTGTTCTTCATTTTTGTAATCTTGTAATTCTCTTTCTTTGTAATTCTGTTTTAATGCAAGTTACTTCTTCAATATCTCTTATTCTCTTCCACCTTCTGTATTTTAATATTAATGTTCTTAAAATAGTTTAAATTTAGTTCAATCCCCTTCCCTTCTTAAGCTTCCTCATTCAATCGAAATTCCATTTTTGATTCTTAAATTATTTCGTGTGTGTGTTCGGCACACTACTCTTATCTTGTCCCTTTATTTTTCTTCTCTTTATAATTCATCACCATAAACATATATTACCAGATTATTAAACATCCAAATGGCTGAGTAAATCTCTCATTGGGGTGAGTTATAATTTGGGGATGTTAATTGATTGAGAGTTTTGCTCGATGGGTATTCTTTAAATTAATATTGTGTATGTTAAACTTAATATGTCATGGATTAATGATATGTTTTGTTTAACAAGTGGTTTCCATGGATTATTGGAACCATAAATACACTACCATAAATAAGTTTTGATTGAGATTAGAACCCTAAGTTAAGTTAAGGCTTGGATTAAAGCCTTCACACTTAGGAATTCCAATCAACATCAACTTATGACATGGGTGTTAATTTAATGCAATACAAAGTAAGGCTCAAGGATATCACATGCTTAACTCCCCAATGATGAACTCACCCCAATCTTTATCAATTTGGTAAATCAAACATCATCCATAAATCATTTCAATTAAGCTCTGCAAACAAACCCCCTAATCAAAACACAATCAACTAAAAACAATCGACTATTACGAAGTACCATCACCGAGGATTCGACCCGAGTGCTGCTATACACATTAGCAGAGCACCAAAACTTTGACCGGTCGATAGGCGACAATCGGCCGTGCGTTTCAAATGGCGTCGTTTCTGGGGATGGTGCTTTAAGTAGTCATTAGTTTCTGGTTATTGTAAAAAAAAACCCAAAAAAATAGAAAAGTTTAAAAAAATTGAAAAAAAACACAAAGAAAAACTCGTCTTCCTCTTAAAAATCATAAACTGAAAAAATACAAAGAAAAACCCGTCTTCCTCTTTCTTCCAAAATCACTCTGAATGCCCCGTATCCTTACAAACAATCCCTCGGATTTGTTTGACCCTGAAATTGAGCGAACACTTCGCCAACTTAGGAGGAACATAAGAGATACTCAAATAATTCAAGAACCAGTCCTCATTCAACCAATTGAATTAGATATGGCCAATCCTAGGGAACAAACTTTGAAAGAACTTGCTGCCCCTGATATGAATTACCAACCTCTTGGTATTCAATATCCAAACATAGAGGCTGACTTCGAACTCAAGTCGGGTTTGATTCATCTTCTTCCTCATTTCCATGGTCTAGCTGGTGAGGATCCTCATCTTCACCTCAAAGAGTTCCAAGTGGTCTGCTCAACCATGAAACCTCAAGGGGTTTCTGAAGAACAAATCAAGCTTAGAGCTTTCCCCTTTTCCCTAGCGGATTCTTCCAAGTCTTGGCTCTACTACCTCCCACCTGGTTCCATAAACTCATGGGTTGACATGAAGAGACTTTTCCTTGAGAAGTTCTTTCCCGCTTCCCGAACAGCTTCTATCCGAAAGGAAATAAGCGGCATCTGTCAATTCCCTAATGAATCACTCCATGAGTATTGGGAGAGGTTCAAAAAGCTTGTGGCAACTTGTCCACACCATCAAATCCTTGACCAACTCCTGATCCAATACTTCTATGAGGGGTTATTGGCTATGGAGCGAACTCTCATTGATGCCGCAAGTGGCGGTGCTCTTGTTGATAAAACTCCTGCAGCTGCAAGAGAACTCATAAGCAACATGGCTGCAAACACGCAGCAATTCCATACTCGAGCACATGCTCAAGTGAAACAAGCCCAAGATAATCAATCCATAGAGCCCAACAAGATGACTGAGTGGATGAGTGAACTTACAGGTCTTGTGCGTCAACTAGCGGTGGCTACCAAAGCCCCAACCTCATCTTCTCCACAGTCACTATTCCCTGGACCTATCAAGAATTGTGGAATCTGCAACTCTGCATCTCATTCGACTGACACATGTCCACAACTTCAAGATGATCCATCTGATTCATCTAGTCCAATGGAGCTCAATGCGGCATATGCTCAGCGAAACTTCAACCCTCAACAATCAGGTCAGTTTGTTAGAAACTTCAACCAACCCCACTCTGAGCCCTTCTCTTCTACCTTTAACCCACCTCTGAGGTATGGTAATCCCATTTCTCATCCTCCTCAATTCCCTCCTCAAAACCCAAACCAATTCCAATATGGTCAAGGTGGTGGTAACTTCCATCAACCTTATCCTTTTGTTCCTCAACCTCAAAGGAACAATCCTCCTCCTGGATTCCACTATCCTAACGAGCCTTCCCAATTCCCCACCCAATACAATCGCTTTCCCAAGAACCAAAATCAAGGCCAACCCAATTTGGGACATGCCTCTTCTTCTAAACAACCATGGGAAAGTGTTGTAGAGGATCTTGCTTCCTTCACCCGTTCTAGCCTAAAGAACATTGAAACCCAAATAGGTCAACTTGCATCCCACCTTAGCCAGCAACAACCATCCAATTCATCCCAACTCCCAGCTCAACCATTACCCAACCCCAAGGGTAATGTAAGTGCAATTGCACTTAGATCAGGAAAGCAACTTGCTATGCCTCAAGATAAATCCTCAAACCCCCCTTTCGATGTTGATCTAGAAAATGAAAAGAACAAAAAGCTGGAAAAGGAACTTGAATCCACTCCTTCACCTTCTTCCATTCCACTTAGGAACCCAATTCCTTTTCCTCAAGCCATCTCCAAGCCTAAGAAGTCCTTTGAACCTGATCCTGAAATGCTTGACATGTTTAGACGTGTTGAAGTGAACATCCCCCTCTTAGATGCCATCAAACAAATCCCTAAGTATGCCAAGTTTCTTAAGGAATTGTGCACCCATAAGAGGCAACTTAGGAACATTGAAAATGTTTCAACTCAACAGTCCATTCCCATGAAGTGCAAAGATCCAGGGACCTTCACGGTTCCATGTCAAATAGGGAGTTCCAACTTTGATGATGCACTCATAGACCTTGGAGCCTCAATAAATGTCATGCCCAAATCCATTTTCTCCAACCTTGGTCTAGGTCCCTTGCACCCAACGGGTGTTGTCATTCAATTAGCCAATCGAAGCACTACCAGTCCTGAGGGGATAATTGAGGATGTTCTTGTTCGGGTCAATGATCTTATCTTCCCAGCTGATTTCTATGTCCTTGACATGGAAGGTGAGACAACCTCTTCTCGATCTCCCCTAATTCTAGGAAGACCATTCCTCATGACTGCGAGAACAAAGATTGATGTCCATTCAGGCATCTTATCCATGGAATTTGGTGACCAACTGGTCAAGTTCAACATTTTCCAAGCCATGCGATACCCATATGAGGGTCACTCTGCATTCTCAATCCATGCTTTTGAGGACACTTCTAAGATTCAATCGAACCCCAATCCACCATGTTCTTCATGTTCTAATGATAAAGGATCTTGTGAAATCTTCACCATGATTAACAAAGTCATAAATGGTGAAGTTGATGTGGACCTCTCATTCATAGACTCCATCAATCTAGAGGAACTTGAAAACTCTCTTGAATCCCACATCAACTCTGATCTCTACTGCTCCACCTTGGACAGTGTTGAGGAAAATGATCCAAACCCATCTAGAATCCCTTCTCCTACTCCTAACTTGTCTAGCTCTCCAATCAAGGCTGAAACTGATCTAAAACCACTTCCTTCACACCTCAAGTATGCATTCCTTTTCCATGATCCCTCCTACCCTGTCATTATCTCTGCTTCACTTTCTGAAACTGAGGAGTCCCAACTTGTTAAAGTGTTAGAGGAAAACAAAAATGCCTTAGGTTGGACCCTAGAGGATATTCCAGGAATCAGCCCTGCCCTTTTCATGCATCACATCCATCTAGAGGAATCATCCAAACCAATTAGGCAACCTCAAAGAAGACTCAATCCACTCATACTTGAGGTAGTTAGGGAAGAGATTACCAAGCTTCTTCAAGCTGGTATTATCTACCCAATTTCTGATAGTGAATGGGTTAGTCCAATTCAAGTCGTTCCTAAGAAGGGCGGGATAACAGTTGTCACAAATGAACATGGAGAAGTGGTCACAACTCGAGTGAAAAACAAATGGCGTGTGTGCATCGATTATCGCAAACTGAATGCTGAAACACGAAAAGATCACTACCCACTTCCTTTCCTTGACCAAATGCTTGAGAGATTGGCCGGAAAGTCCCACTATTTCTTTCTTGATGGTTACACCGGCTACTTCCAAATTCCAATCGCACCTCAAGACCAAGAAAAGACCACATTCACTTGCCCCTTTGGAACCTATGCCTATAGGTGAATGCCTTTTGGCCTTTGTAATGCTCCTGCAACATTCCAGCGGTGTATGATGAGTATCTTTTCTGAATTCATTGAGAATTGCATGGAGGTCTTCATGGATGACTTTACCATTTATGGTGAGTCATTTGAATCTTGCTTAAATTCACTCTCTTTGGTCCTTCAAAAGTGTGTCAAGTGCAACCTTGTGCTGAATTTTGAAAAATGTCACTTCATGGTTTCAAATGGGATTGTTCTAGGGCACATAATTTCTCAAGAGGGTATCCAAGTTGATCCAGCCAAAATTGAGGTGATCCAATCACTTCTTGAACCCAAATCAGTTCGAGACATTCGGTCCTTCCTTGGTCATGCCGGTTTCTATCGGCGATTCATTCAGAACTTCAGCAAGATTTCCATCCCACTCACTCGTTTACTTCAAAATGATGTCACATTCAATTTTGATGAGGCTTGCAAGAGAGCCTTCATTGAACTCAAATCTGCTCTCACATCTGCTCCAATAATCCAACCCCCAGATTGGTCCTTACCATTTGAATTGATGTGTGATGCTTCTGATAGGGCCATTGGGGCTGTTCTTGGTCAAAGAAGAGAAAACATTCCTCATGTCATCTTTTATGCCTCAAAAACATTGGATGAAACTCAATCACACTACACTGTGACTGAAAAAGAACTTTTAGATGTGGTTTTTCCCTTGGATAAATTCCGGCCCTATCTCTTAGGTGCCAAAATCATCATCTTCACGGACCACTCAGCATTAAAGTTCTTACTTAAGAAAAGTGATTCCAAACCAAGGCTAATAAGATGGATTTTAATTCTCCAAGAGTTTGACCTTGTGATAAAAGATAAACCTGGAAAAGAAAACCCTGTGTCTGACCACCTGAGTAGAATTTCTAATTCTTCTCATTCTGAAATAATTGATCCTGAATTTCCAACTGAACACCTCTCATCTCTCACTCCAAAGTTACCATGGTATGCCCCAATTGTCAATTACTTGGTTTCTGGTGTTTTCCCTGAATATTTTTCAAAAGAACAAAAAGAAAAGATGAAAAGTGATTCAAAGCATTATTTTTGGGAAGATAATAAACTTTGGAAAACTGGGGCTGACATGGTAATTAGGAGATGTGTTGATGAAACTGAACAATCCTCCATCTTGGAATTCTGCCACTCAATGCCTGGAGGTGGCCACTTTGGACCACAAAGGACTTCTCGAAAGGTCCTAGATTCTGGATTCTTTTGGCCTTCACTCTTCAAGGACTCACACGAGTTCTGTCAATCATGTCCCACTTGCCAAAAGTTTGGCACAATTTCTAAAAGAAACGAAATTCCTCAAAAGCCATTAATCTTCTGTGAGCTTTTCGATGTTTGGGGCATCGATTTCATGGGACCTTTTCCCCCTTCCAATGGATTATCCTATATTATCCTTGCTGTTGACTATGTTTCTAGGTGGGTCGAGGCCAAACCCACTAGGAAAGACGATGCTCAAACTGTGAGTGAGTTCCTCAAAACTCATATCTTCCATCGATTCGGAACACCACGTGTTTTGATAAGTGACTTAGGAACTCATTTCTGTAATAGAACCATGGAGTCACTTTTGAAAAAGAATGGGGTTGTACATAAAACATCCACTGCATATCACCCTCAAACAAATGGAATGGCTGAACTTTCTAACAGAGAAGTGAAAAGAGTGCTTGAAAGAATTGTTAAGCCCACAAGAAAAGACTGGCCCGATAGACTTGGTGAAGCACTCTGGGCCTATCGAACAGCCTATAAGACACCCATTGGGATGTCTCCATTTAGGCTAGTTTTTGGTAAAGCCTGTCATTTACCAGTTGAAATCCAACATAAGTCATTTTGGGCTGTCAAAACTTGTAATTTAGATTGTGAAAAATCTGGTGAAGAAAGATTGTTGCAGTTGACTGAATTGGAGGAGCTTCGACTCGATTCGTATGAGAACTCCATTCTCTACAAAGAAAAGGCAAAGTCACTCCATGACAAGCACATTATTCGAAAGGTATTTCATGAAGGTGAAAAGGTAATGCTCTTCAATTCTCGATTTCGACTTCACCCAGGTAAGCTGAATTCTCGTTGGGATGGACCTTTTATTATTACTAATGTTTACCCATTTGGTGCAGTGCAAGTCGAAGACCCTTCTTCAAAAAGAACATTCACGGTAAATGGACACCGGTTAAAGCATCACCATGAGAGGCCATTCACTTCAGGTTCCACATCAACTTCCATTGACCCACCACTAGATGGAAATGGCAACCCACCAAATCCAAACCAGGGGGCACCTCTTTCCCTTTAACTCTCTCTCTATCTCTTCCTCTCTCTACCTCTTTCTTCTTCTTCCTCTCTCTTTCATTTTGTTACCACTTTATTCATCAAACCCTTTCTTTTTATCTTTCTTGTGTGGGTGTGTATTTTTTAAAAAAAAAAACCTTAAAAACTAAAAAAACCAAAAAACACAATTACTTAAAAAAAATTACAAAAAAAGAGTCGTGCTTACTCACCATCTAGTTTTGAAATTTTGTCCAACCATTTTGGGGAGTCAAAGGCTTGTTTTAAACTCAAATATATTGAATTTTTATCTCAAACTTGGGTAAACAATTTTGTGTCAATAACAAACATTTTGAATGAACAATTTTTGGTGGAAAATGATTCTCCCCTACCGTGAGGAATAACATTAGCCTTCATGCCAAGGTCATCTATGGCCATCTTTTTCATTGTGTGTCTTCACCACTGATTGTGAGTCTTGAGTTTGTGGACCTTCGAGCTGAATTTCCATCTTTTGTGTGCATTAATATGATAGAGGCATTTTCTAATCCACATGAGAATCAGAATAGCCAAATAGCCTCCTGTTACCCTTTCATTGATCCTACTTTTGAAAGCCCCTTTGAGCCTATGAAAACCTTTCTTTTTATAGCCACATTACAAGCCTAATACCTTGTCCCACCCAACATCTTCATGGATTTTCATTGTACAATTTATTGAAATTTAAGTGTGGGGGGAATGGACTTCATTTTTGGGCGTACTTTCATTGATTTCCAATGTGTCATTATATGCTTGAGGGCAAGCATCCATTCAAGTGTGGGGGAGAGGTTTTAATTCTGTGAGCTTTGGGGTGTATATGTGTAATTTTAATTTGTACAAAAGTCATTGAAAAGTGTTCAAAAAAAAATGAAAAAAAATTATATTAAAAAAATGATGAAAAAAAAGGAATGGGTTGTGTCTTGGGTGGGTTAAAAATCATTCATCATCAACCTTTGATCGTGTTATAACTACTAAAATTAGTTCCATGAGAAGATCAAACATGGGTTGGGAGATGACTGTGATACTTGTTTCAAGCACAACTTTCGAAAAAAAAGAGCAAAAAGAAAAAGAAAAAAAAAGAACACTTGAATCTTTTTGTATTGTGTCATTATTGGAAGTCTTCCATGTTGTACATATTCCATCATCTCACCCTATTCCATTTTCTATCTCCCTCACGTTTCATTCATCACACATTCATGCCCTTGTAAATATGTGTTTCTATTTCCTTTCAAATCAAATTTCAAAAAAAAATGTGCATTGATTTTTCCATGTTGGTGTTTTTAACCCCTCTTTTCCTTTGGACATTATATACCTACCGTCCCATAGCCACTGAAAAACCCCTTAAAAGACCTCTTGATTCTTGTACACATTAGATTTGGGAATGGAAGCTGAGATCTCTTACAAACTCTTGATTTTCACTTTTTGTTGGTGAATGAGTGAACCTCCTAAAATACATTTTTATCATCTTGAGAGGAGTAAGTTTTGAGTGCCTACATTTTCTAATTCAAACCTTGAACATGAAAAAATGAATTGTTTCTGATGCATTATTGTGAACCAAATTTGTGATGGAATTCAATATGGATGAGTGAAATAGTCTAAACCTCCCCTGATTGGAGAAAATAAAATTTTTATATTTGTTGGTGAGTGAAAATGATTTTGTCATGTTTTTATATTTGTTGCACATGAGGACACGCGCAAATATAAGTGTGGGGGAGTTGATGTTATTAATATTTTCATGACTTATTATATTCCCCCTTTACTTATTTTATATGAAATGTGCATAATTTGTGTGAAATATTAATGTTTTAATATTAAGTATAATATTTGAGCATTTTTAGAAGTAGTCAAATTGAGTCAGTTTAATGTTTTAATTATAACTATCACTATACTGATCCAAATTATGTGTTTCTTCTTTTGTAGGATTCTCCTTTCAATATACAACATTTCATTAGAAGGAACCATGATCCAATTCTTCCATTTGAAGGGTCATATGGTCCTCACAAACAAGACCAAAGAATCTGTGAAGAAACTGGACTATTCATGAAGATTGATTTACTGGGCTCCATCTAGAAGTTCAAAAACCTTAACTCTCCACCATAATTCTGGGGACACTACATTTCATCTTGGATAAAAATTTCATGGCCCAAATCCAAGTACAAGGGGCCCAAATGAATCTTTTAAGTCCAGCCCACCATTCTGGACGAGAATGAAAATCAGTATAGTATTCATGACATATCTCCTGATGTAATCATCCAAGCGAGTTGAGATTTTGCAGTGTGAAAGAGGGGATGTAGGCGGCCGACTTTGTTGAAGAAACCATTCGGATTTGAAGGCATCTTAATATTCAAAAACCCTTTCACATTATGGACTTCAAAACGACTGGATTGAAATGGACAGTTTATGTTTGTTTATTCAACCGGCCATAACATTTTATCCTTACGTCAAAATGACTCCAAATTTTGAGAGTAGTCGGACAACATTATTGCCTACAACTTTTAAGAATAATACATTTGAAGATTCGGCTGTCTGAATTGCCAAATTGGCGATGCAAGTGGAGGGACAGATTGGGAATGCAAACAGTCCACTCCTTGGGCTATAAATACTCTCCCCTTCTCTCCTTGAGAGGGGTTGGCATTTCAGAAGAGAGGAGATCATATTGGCACGACCAAAGATTTGCCAAAGGCTTGGGAGGACCTGCCAAACTCAAGTTTTCACTTGAGAGACCTTTCCTCCTCTCTTTCTTTTTACTTACTTTTGTGTTCTTCATTTTTGTAATCTTGTAATTCTCTTTCTTTGTAATTCTGTTTTAATGCAAGTTACTTCTTCAATATCTCTTATTCTCTTCCACCTTCTGTATTTTAATATTAATTTTCTTAAAATAGTTTAAATTCAGTTCAATCCCCTTCCCTTCTTAAGCTTCCTCATTCAATCGAAATTCCATTTTTGATTCTTAAATTATTTCGTGTGTGTGTTCGGCACACTACTCTTATCTTGTCCCTTTCTTTTTCTTCTCTTTATAATTCATCACCATAAACATATATTACCAGATTATTAAACATCCAAATGGCTGAGTAAATCTCTCATTGGGGTGAGTTATAATTTGGGGATGTTAATTGATTGAGAGTTTTGCTCGATGGGTATTCTTTAAATTAATATTGTGTATGTTAAACTTAATATGTCATGGATTAATGATATGTTTTGTTTAACAAGTGGTTTCCATGGATTATTGGAACCATAAATACACTACCATAAATAAGTTTTGATTGAGATTAGAACCCTAAGTTAAGTTAAGGCTTGGATTAAAGCCTTCACACTTAGGAATTCCAATCAACATCAACTTATGACATGGGTGTTAATTTAATGCAATACAAAGTAAGGCTCAAGGATATCACATGCTTAACTCCCCAATGATGAACTCACCCCAATCTTTATCAATTTGGTAAATCAAACATCATCCATAAATCATTTCAATTAAGCTCTGCAAACAAACCCCCTAATCAAAACACAATCAACTAAAAACAATCGACTATTACGAAGTACCATCACCGAGGATTCGACCCGAGTGCTGCTATACACATTAGCAGAGCACCAAAACTTTGACCTGTCGATAGGCGACAATCGGCCGTGCGTTTCACTTTATCATGCTTTATTTAATTTTTCTTGAGAGGCTTCAGGGAGGATCCTACTGAGTATACTATTATAATCACCCTATGTATATATAAACTATTTTTTAGGTCACTTGGAGCAGGTTGGAGATCAGGATGGTTACTAATAGTTTGGGGTTGTAGGTGTTGTTCGGGCTTCGTGGTTGCTGTCGTTTTACTTTATTTTGATAGTTGCAGTTTTTCCTTTTAGTTGTATTAGTTTGTTCATGACATTACATATGTTTACTTGAAATTTATTTTTATATTTTATTCTGATCAGGAGTTGGTTGGTGTGTGTCTTATCTCTATCTTTTTCATGTGTTATCTTAGATGGTAATGCCTTCAATTTTTATGTTTATTATACCTTCGGTGCTAATCACCAACTCAGGACCTACTATAGGTAGGACTCGTGGGTCATTATCCCCCTTTACACATTACCAACCCAAGAGGGGTACACTTTGTGGGGATGGGGGTTGTGATAGAGTGATATCAGAGGTCTGGTTGAGGGATAGGATGGATTTTGGAGTTAGGCACAGGTGAGGTTGAATGGGTTGGTAGGGAAATGGTGTCAGCTAAGTTTAGAAACCACTATAAACACTAGAGACTGGACACGGGTATTTAGGTCCCCCTATCATCTAATTCATGAACTGTTAAGTTTACGGTGGCCACTAAATGAAGTGATGGTGGTTCTAGGGTAGATACTAGGGAAAGGATCATTCATCATATTATTTTCACCAGTGTTTTAATGGGTAGACCTTGGTATAGGATAACCTAAAATGAATAAAATAAAAAAATTAATTAATTAATGTTAAAGACTTCCATAATCTAGGTTTATGATCTCTAACTATTTTTTATATTGTAGGTATGGATCTAGGTCGACGTACCCGTTAGGTTCACGCATAAGATGTTCAGTAGGTTGTGCTAGCTAATCGCCACAGAGTAGAGGTTGACGATGACAACACTTGGAGGAGTACACTCCAAGTATTTCAGTACCAAAGTATGTAGAAGTATGAGGGATCAGTTTTAGATACAGTCACGAAAGACTGGTTTTAGGAGGTTGAGACAGCTTTTAGTTTGGTATGTGCTCATAAAAATCACTGGGTGTCGTTGGTTGTAATGATGCTATGTGGGGCAATGAGGTAGTGGTGGTTCTTGTTCCTTATGTATCATGAGGAGTCGACGGTCTCATGGTAGGAGTTCCAAGACCAGTTTAGATCCGAGTTTCTCTCTTTTATCGTTAAGGTGGACAGTCACCAGGAGCTACTTACCCTTCGATAAGGGAGCTTCAGTTTGTGAGAGTTTGGAATCTATTTTAGTAACCTTTTACAAAATGATTTAGACCTATTGAAAGATGAGGAGGCTAGGGTGAGGCATTTCGAGGTTTCTATACATCTAGATATCCAGTGAAGGGTCACCCCATTTATGTTAAAGACGTTTATTGAGGTTCTGGTGAGGGTAGAGTTCATCGATAGGACATTATCCAGAAATGTATCATCACAATAGGGGAGTTATAAGGATTCCTCATGAAGTATAGTTATGGTCTGCAGTTCCCATTTTTCAAGGAAGAAGAGTTTTCGTTCGGTCGGGGGTACGTCCCAGCCCTCAATATCTCATTTCTCTGTGGGCAGCGGCTCTCAAACCTATTCCAAGGGATCAAGAAATTATTTTTCTTGTGGATTCTGGGGTCCTCAGTAGTGAGAGTAACCAAACTTTCTAAGTATTTAGCGTGCATCAGATGTCCCGTTTCAGGTTCTTTCATTGAGGTAATTCCAGCCAAGGGAGCAGTAGCAGTTGCACCAGATTTGGATCAACAGAGAGAAGATGAGGTAGGCATTGAATAGCCCAAGAATGATCCCCGTCCTCAGAGATCAGATTGTATCCATGGTGGTGGTCATCATCATGGTTAAATAGGTCATGGAGTAGGTCGTGGTCAGCTTAATGCTTTATCATTTCCAGCATCGGGTGATCCAGACATTGTTAAGGGTACCTTTTTCTTATTTTTTACTTGGGTTTTTCTCTTGTTTGATTTGTGAGCGATGTGCTCCTTCATATCACCTATCCTAATCCATGCCTTAGTACCTTAGGTAGTGAGGCTTACAATGCCTGTGTCATTGACTACGCTAGTTGGAGGTCGAGTTGACTTGTTTGAAGTATGTAATGACTATGTGCTAGTGTTAGGACAACACCGCTCTTGGGGAGAATTACTATGCTTACAAATATAACCATATGATGTCATCCTAAGAATGGATTGGTTGTATTCATTACAGGATATCATGGATTGCTTAAGGAGGCAGGTGGTGTTCTTTGATACTGGAGAGCCAGCGGTGTTTTTTGGCAAGCGAGACCCTATGATGGGTTATAGGCATGTTCCTTCCCTGTCATCCTTGATGATTGAGATAATTTTGATTTCATCAGAGGTTCATCAGTTGGAATTTCCTATGGTGATAGAAGAGTACCCTAATGTATTTCCAAAAGTGGTTGTAGTGTTACCCCCTTGACGACAAATCGAGTTTGGTATCGAGATATAATCAGTCATGTCTCCTATATCAATGTATCCAAATAATATGGCACCTTATGAGTTGCAGGAGCTGTGTATACAGTTCTATGGTCTTTTACAGTGCGGTTTTGTTCAGATGAGTGTGTCACTGTGGGGCGCACAAATTTTGTTCGTGAAGAAGGTTGGTGGTAGTTTGCGGTTGTGTATCGATTATCATCGATTAAACAAAGTGACGGTGAATAATCGCTATCCTCTTCCATGGATTGATGATTTATTCAATAAATTGAAGAGTTCAAGTTAGTTCTCAAAGATCAACTTGCAGTAAGGATATCATAAGATGCATTTGAAGGATGAGGATATCCTAAAGACTGCTTTACATTGTTGTCATGTGCATTACGAGTTAGTTGTGATGTTGTTGAGTGTGACGAATGATCTAGCTATGTTCATGGGGTTTATTAATGTTGTGTTATGTGAGATTCTAGATATGTTCATAGCGGTCTTCATCGACGAAATCCTTGTGTACTCCACATTTGAGGAGGAGCATGCAGAGCATCTACATGCCATTTTGGGAGTTCTTTGTCGATAAAAACTATTTGAGAAGTTTTCAAAGTGTGATTTTTGGGCTCGAGAAGTCTATTTCTTGGGGAGTGTTGTATCCCAGTAGGGAGTATCTTTGGATCCATTGAAGATATAATCATTTTTGTCTTTGGAATTCCCCAAGATAGTGACATAGGTGCAAAGTTTCCTTGGTATTGCAGGCTATTATAGGAGGTTCGTAGCTGATTTATCTCAAGTTGTGACTCCTCTGATAGCATTGACCAGAAAGGATCAGGCCCTCTTATTGACTGATCAATGTTAGGAATAATTTTTTTATCTGAAGGATAATTTAGTCAGTGCTATAGTTCTTTTTATTCTAGAAAAATGAGTTCATTTCGAGGTTTTCTATGATGCTTTACATTTGGAGTTAGGATGTGTTTTGTTGAAGTAGAGATCAGTCGATTCTTATCAGTCTTGGTAGTTTCATTCACATGAACATAACTATAACACCCACGATATTTAGTTGGTAGTAGTGGTGTTTTCCCAAAAGTTTTGGATACATTACCTCACCAGAGAGTGCTTTGTGGTCTTCACCGATCATAAAATCCTCAGGTATTATTATCCCATCATTACTTGAACTTGTGAAAACATTAGTGGATGGAGTTCTTATAGGATTAATACTTCTAAATATCATATACACCTAGAAATGGGAATGTTGTAGCCAATGCGCTGAGCGGGAAGCTGCATGGTGATACAGTGCATGAATCAGGTGATTCCTAGAGAGTAATGGAATAATTTTCAGCATTACATCTCAATATGGGAGAAGTTTGGGGAATTGGTTGTATTTTTTAGATGATGGTGAAGTCATATTTGGAAAAGATAGTGTAAGATTACTAGTTGCGGGATCTTGAGGTGTAGGTCTGGAGAGACTGAGATGTTTGTGGTGAGGCCCCTGAGGGATGGTCTGAGGATAAACAACACAGAGTGTTGTTTCAAGTAAGGATTTTCATTACTTTGGAGATGCGTGAGATAGATCTCAGGGTGTTCCTTAGTTATACCTTAGTGTTGCATCGTGGAATGAAAAAGATGTACCGAGCTTTGAAAATTCAGTTTTGGTGGCCAGGGTTGAAGCATGCATTTGCAGAGTTTGTATCTCGATGCTTGATTTTCTAGAAGGTGAAGGCTAAGAATCGTGTTCCCAGTGGGTTTCTCTAGCCATTAGATGTTCCTTAGTGTAAGTGGGACAACATATCAATAGACTTTGTTACTGGTTTACCTTGATATCATGGATGATATGACACTATATGGGTAGTAGTGGATTGTTTGATGAAATCATCCCACTTTATAGTAATCAAGGAGTTGAGTTCAGTTGAGGTTTTGTTGGGGAAATATCTAGAGGAGGTGTTGAGACTTCACGGAGTCCTGAGGGTGATAATTTATGATCAGGATCCTCATTTTACATCTAGAGTGTGGAGAGTTCTTCAGCATGCTTTCAGTTCTCAGCTATGATTTAGCACTACTTTTCATATATATAAGGAAGGCCAGACAGAGTGGACCATCCAGAATCTTGAAGACATGTTGCACTCTTGGGTCCTGGATTTTGGAGGTTCGTGGATGAGGCACTTATCCTTATTAGATTTAACCTACAACAATAGTTTCTACTCTACCATTGTTATGGTTCCATTTTAATCTTTGTATGGACGAACTTTACATTCTCCATTATGATGGATTTGGGTCAGAGAGTCAGTAATTCTCGGGTCAAAACTGGTACAGAACACGACAGAGATGTTTCAGTTTATTCGTAAGAGGATGAAGGCAATGCAAGATCGACAAAAATCCTATGTCGATTGTAGGAGGAGACCTTCGGAGTTTGACTTTGGGAATAATGTGTTTCTTAAGGTGACTCCTCATCATGGTCAGTGAAGCTTTGGTCATGGGAGTAAGATTTATCCCCAATTTTTTGGACCTTTCGAGGTGTTGGCTCGTGTTGGAATCGTGGCGTATTGGGTATAACTTCCCCCGCAGATGAGTAGGATATATGATTTTTTTCACATGTCTTATCTTTGTTGTTTTCTTCATGATGACTCTCACATCATTGATTTGGGTTATATCGATGTTGATGATGATGTGACCTTCAAGGATCAGTCTGTAGAGATCCAGGACCGCAAGGAGAAGGTGTTGCGGGGGAGAGTTATCCCCTTGGTTCGTGTCTTTTGGCGGCACAATGGCGTGGAGGAGAGTAATTCAGAATGTGAGTTGTAGATATGTGCTTAGTACCCTGAGCTATTTTTTGTTTAGCTGTTTTCTTATAATAATGTATGTCTTGTGGTTGTAGACCTTTCCTATTTATGATATGGATTTCTCTTGTTTCTTCTTGTGGATTGATCTCTCTTTAGATGTATCTTCCCTAGGATAGTGTTTAGGAGCTAGTTATAGTTTTCATGTGGTTTTTCATTATTCCATTAAGGAAGTGGTTGAGCTCCTTTGTTAGAAAGAGCCTTGAGAGGTATCTTAAAGGGTGGTTATTTAGACCCCTTTTTTTGTTTCCCCACTAGGTTGGTTTTAGATTCTCAAGGATGAGAATGTTTTAAGAGGTATCTGATATAATGGCTTGAACCTCTTTGGTTCATTACTTTTCTGAAATGAGGTGTTTAAGGTGTTCTGGGAGGTCAAGGTGACTTATTCCCAACACTTTTCCAAATTTCCAGTTCTATGAATAGTGTTTACAGTTCTGTGAATAGTGTAGTCAGTGAGTCATCTATTGGTGAGACATCTGTCGGTGAGTCATATGTCGATGAGTCATCTTTTGATGAGTCATCTATCAGTGATTCATATTTAGGTGAGTCATCTATCAGTGAGTCATCTATTGGTCAGACATCTATCTGTGAGTTATCTTTCGGTGGGTTAACTATTCATGAGTCATCTATTAGTGATTCATATATTGGTGAGTCATCTGTTAGGGAGTCATCTGTTGATGAGTCATCTGTCGGTGAGTCATCTGTCGGGGATTCATCTGGCAGTGATTCATCTGTCAGTGAATCATCTATCGGTGATTCATGTGTTTGTGAGTCATGTGTTTGTGATTCATGTTTCGGTGAGTCATTTGTTGGTGAGTAATATGCAGTGAGTCATCTGTCAGTGAGACATATGTGAACAGTTTTATTGATGAGATATATGTGAATAGTGTTTCCAGCTTCCTATAATTTCCCCCTTTTGATATTTTCTTTTACGTAAAATGCAATTAAACCTTTGTTTTAAGGGATTTAAGGATGATTCAAATCCCATAAATCCTATATTAATATTAATAAGTTTCTAGGTTCCTTTACTTGGTCAAACCACGTAGTCTTGATGAGAACCGCTTTTAATGGAAAATCTAATCCCTATATAAATTGTTTCTCTATTTATATTTTCAAAAGGCCAAGATAAATTTAGCCTTGTTCTTTATTCTCCTACCTCTTGGTATGAGGAGCCCAAAACATTTCTTTCACAAGGGGACGTGTAATTGTTCTGTAGCCTTGGACCGTGTTTTCCCAACCTACACGCCCCTATTTTGGTGAAAATAGGAATTGTAAATCTGTCTTTAATAGAAGGTGTGTTCTATCATTATTTTTGTGGGTTCTTCGATATGTTCCATTCCACTCTCATTCCCATGTTGTTCCATGGTTTCCTCTGGTGGATGTATTCATTGCGGGATAGGTGATCGTGATCCATTATGTTGGCCCTTTCTCATGAAAATAACATCAGAAAGATTTTGAGGTAGGGGATTTATAACTTCTACATTCTTTTTACATGCAATATCATAGTTATTATGATTTTTCCACTAGACCACAATGAAATTGACAAAATAAATATTGAACCTGAGTGAATAATTAGTAGAAATCATATGTTGTTTCTTTATACCATGATAACGGTTTGCCTCTTGCTTTTCTAGAGAGCGTGTATATATACCTTGCATGTTTAAAAATTAATTATTGATTGAAATTTTTAAATAACGTAAAGCTGAGATTAATTTTAAATTTATTTTTCCAAAGATAAAGAGGCATGTTGATGAATCTGGTTGTGGTTGTTGTGCTTGGTGATAAATAAAATGGCAGCATTTATGCATGTTTAATTGAATCGATTGATTCAATATAGAATAAAGGATCAGTTATGTGATAAAGATAATGCCTTTAAGTGTTCTGAGTTACCCTATTTATTTTAAAGTCCAAGAACATTATTCTTTAGATCTGTGAGTGCTCGTTGTGTGTGAAGGTTGAATGCCTTCTTTAAGTCCAAAATCCGAGTTTCTATGTTGTTTGTTTCCAACTGCTTGTATAGTAGTATGAGCCTAGGATGGCTGAGCCTAGAGGGATATTGTGGTATGTGGGGATAGGAGGCCCAATGGTTTTGGTGGAAACAGTTGACTGCTAGAGCGGTGAGATGCATCGATTTATGCATGTGGGTGTCGGGGAGGACACTGAGGATGATAGAATGGGTTGAAGTAGGGATTACCATTGATATGAAAGTTGTTGTTATTGAATCTATTTTTTGTTATCTACTTTACTTTCCCAACTTCTTGAGGCAGTATATTTTGCTTACTCTCCTTCCAAAATATGTAAATATGTGAGGGGTAATCCATGTGCTTTCTATGTTTAGCTTCTTGATGATGGATGGGTCTATGCTCTTACTATAGGTGTAAAAGACTTAACGGGTAGTTCACTTACTCATCATATTGAGCCCCTTGTGTCTGGTATCTTATAATGCTTTTCTATAATGACTGAGATATATGGAAAAGTGATAATTATATTAATAAATGACTTAATAAATGATATTAACCCATGGGGTTGGAGCTTGCTGGGATGCAATGTTGAGGTTGTAACTTTAAAGGAATAGTGGACTTGGTTTGGTTATGCCTGGAGGGAATGGATCTTGATTTGAATGCTAATGAAATGTAATGGAAAAATGATATTGGTTAATTAATGGTTAAATAATTAATTAACATAAAGTTAAATTGATAAAAAGGGATAAAGTAATCTAATTTAGCTCTTTAAATGGTTGTGTGCTTATAGGATACCTAGTCTTACCAATGGAAGTCGGGAGTCTGAGAGATGTTAGATTCATTTGAGTCTAAGACTAGGTTATGCCTATAGTGTGATTTTGAGCAATAGTATATTCTGAAATTTTTGTGTTTCTATAAGCTACTACACCCTGTTGATTAGGGAAACTAACACCCCGTGTATTCTGAGCCCTGGGGGTTGTTTTCACCAACATCTCGGTGGGAGGATGGATGACTGACTACCCCCTTTGGACCCACTCTATTCTCTTGGTATTTACTTGTTCTGGTTGGTATAGTGGTTAGATTTCAACATATATGTGTGTAGAGGGATTTAATGGCTTGTGGTTATTCACACACATATATTCTGGATATAGTTTCATATGGACTACTATAAGTGTAATGTGTATAGGCTATGAAGGCTTGAGGATCCTTACATGGTGTATGGGATGTAATGGATTGAGGTATAATACCCGATGTATGATACACATTATGAAATATGTGGTGGATCCTATAAACGACGTGGTTAACTAGGTAACATAGATTTTTTTGTTGTATTGCACGAGGTGCATATTGTGGTGCTTCGTCCCGGTGTCTACAGGCAAGCCTTTTTGAGAGAGATGCTTAGGACGTGTGATGTTGGGGAAAAGTGATAAACCAATGGTTAAGTGGTAGCGGGATACCCATGATATTATTTATTATATTATATACTCTTTTATACGATACTTGGTGATATTATCCATGGTAAGGATGGGAACATAGTATACATTTTTATGTGATGAGTTAGTTTCACATGTTATTCACTGCCCTTTAGCATGCTTTCTTTAATTTTGCATGAGAGGCTTTGGGGAGGATCCTACTAAGTATAGTGTTATAATAACCCTACATATATATAAATTTCTCTTCAATTCACTTGGAGAAGATTGGAGATAAGGATGGTTATAACTAGCTTGGGGTTACAGGAGCTGTTCGGGCTTTGTGGTCATTGTCGTTTTACTTTATTTTGGTACTCACAGTTTTTCCTTTTAGTTTTAGTAGTTTTTGCATGAAATTACATATGAGTACATGGGATTTCATTTATATTGTAGTCTGAGAAGGAGTTGGTTGGTGTCTTTCTTGTATCTCCCTTTCGAATGTGTTCTCTTAGAAGGTAACTCCTCCCATTTGTGTGTTTACTATACCCTCGGTGCTAGTCACCAATTCGGGGCCTACTGGAGGTGGGACTTGTGGGTCATTATCTCTATTCTCACATTTCCAGCCCATGAGGGGTAGAATTTAGGGAGAGGGGTCGTGTCAGTGGTGTACCACTCCTTGACTCTGAATGCGTCAACGGTCAGTTGGTGGGGGTACATGACATGTAGCGCCACCCCACATGGCGTGTAGTATCAAATTCAGCCACAAACCACTTTTAGAAGGTTGGTAACAGTGTGTAAAGTGTATTAAACAGTGTGTAATCTCTAGAAGACTACTTGGGTGTGTACTCAGTCTAGTTTATCCATGTCTGGGTAATGGTACATTGTGTGTGTATAAATTACATGTTGTGTATATTAGAACTTTTGTTATGATCTTTCCCAATTTGTGAATTTGGATGGAAACTACCTAAAATCATCATGAACACCTAATTAAAACATTTTATCTTCAAAACAACATGCATCTAGTGAAAACATGTTTTTGTATTTAATAGAATGTATGAAAATGTATACAAAAAAATGGGTACATAAGAAACCTATCTAAGTGTCAGATTTAGATTTGATAGGTCCACTTCCTTTGACATGTCATCTCAAAGGTAGGGGTGGTAGTGGTCCCGGTGAATTTTGAGTCATTTCTAGTTTGGGATCCATCCAAGAGTGTTATCAATGTGTGGGGTTTCGTTAGGTTGGAAGGAAACTATCATAGGTTTTTACCCATTTTCTCCAGAGTGGTATCACCCTTAACATATTTGACTCAAAATGGGAATCCTTTCATGTGGATGGAAAGATTACAATAGTGTTTAAAGAAATTGTTGTAGATATTGATGAGTGCTCCCATCTTGAGATTACCATAGGTGGGTGTTGGGTACGTAGTGTTCTGTGATGCCTCAGGGACTAGAATTAGTAGTGTTCTAATGTAGAGGTAGGAAGTGATTGCATATGATTTATGTTAGTTGAGACCACATGATAAGAACTATGTGACCCGTGATATTGAGCTATCTATGGTGTTATTCACACTAAAGATGTGTCGACATTACCTAATGGGTGAGTAGTTTATCATCTAATCTAAACAAAAGAGTCTCAAGTATAAATTCTCTTAGAAGTATCTTAACTTGAGGAAGAGGAAATGGCTATACTTATTTTAGGACTATGAATTCAAGATTTTCTATAATCCTGGGAAGGGGAATGTGGTGGTAGACTCTCTCATCGGGATATCTTATTATCAATTGTTCATTGAGGTGTCAGAGCAGTTATCTTCACTATAGTTTTCCTTGGTAGACATAGATGGTGCTTCATATCTTCATTCAATGGTTGTTACCCCACTTCTTTTTTAGTGTGTTAGTAAATCTTATCATGGAGATACTGACTGTGAGACCTTATATACTCAAATATCTACAAGACGTTCTCCTGAGGGATATTATGAAGGTGGGGAGCATGCTATACTTTTTAGAGTATAGATAATGGTACCATTGGAATTGTGAGAGGATTTGATGAGGTAGTTTCATACATTCCCTTTAGTGATACATCTAGGTGGGGAAAAGATGTACTAAGACTTCCGATGTCATTTTTGGTGGCCATTCATGAAGAGATATGTTTCATAGATTGTCTCTCGATGCCTCAATTATCAATAGGTGAAGGTTCATCACCAAGTTATAGTGGTTTTAGCTCAAAACCTTGAGATTCCAGAGTGGAAGTGGGATATGATATCCATGGAATTCATTATAGGGTTAGCACATATTCCTAGGGGTCACGATTCCATCTTTGTGATCTTAAATGGACTCACCAAGTTGTCCCAATTCCGATCCATTTGAGAGCATATTTTAGTAGAGATCTTGGTATTCTTATACATGTAGGAGAAAGTCTAAATCCAAAAATTTCCCTTGATGATAATTTCATACCATAATGTTTGCTTCACATTGAAATTATGGAGAGGATTGCATGAGGCCTTTGGGACTTAGTTGTGTTTGAGAACAACGTTCCATGCTTGGAATAATTTCTAGATATAATGGACCATTCTTGTCTTGGAGGAAACTCTACAGGATTTCATGTTATATTTTGGACATTATTGGAAGGATCACCAACCCTTGGTGGAGTTTGTGTACAATAAAAAATACAATTCCACCATCAATATCATACCATTCGATTCCTTGTATGAGTGACCCTACATGTCACCACGTTTTTAGAATGATTTAGGTGTGTTAGCACTCATGAACCTAGAGTTGGTGAGAGTTATGATAGAGAAGTTTCATATCATCCAAGAGCATATGAAGACTAGACAGTGCTGTCAAAAGTCTTATATGGACTGATGATGGTGGCCTCTAGAGTTATAGGAGGGATACCATGTGTTTCTCAAGGTCTCACCTCAATGTGGATTGTAGAGATTTGGCCAGGGCTGCAAGCTACCTATAAGATTCATTGGTCCTTTCAAGATACATCATAGTGTTAGAGAGGTGGTGTATCACTTAGCTCTACCATTGTAGCTGGACTGGGTACATGACATCTTCCATGTGTCATAGCTAAGAAGGTACATGCAAAACCCATCACATGTTATCAACTAGGGTTATATGGACATTGAGGATGGATCTACATTTTCTGAGTACCTAGTGGAGAACAAGTATAGTAATGAGAGGATCCTTTGTGGGTGATTGATTCCACTAGTGTATTTGTTCTTGTAGCACTTAAATCTTAAGGAATACACTTGGGATTGGGAGACCCAAATGCGATCCTAGTACCGCCACCTTTTTTAGTATATATTTCTCTTTTTGGGAAAAAAATATCTAATGTGAGAAGCATTTAAGGACTCTTATTTTACATGTATTTATTTATAATATTATATGAATTATTTTCAGAGCTAGTCAACAAGACGGTGTGAGATTCTGAGGCTCGGTGTACCCGAAATTAATTTTTAAAATATATTAAATATATTAATATCACACTGATGGAATTTTCCTCAAAAAATGTAATAAATCTAGAATGGTGTCTCAAATCATAAATATGAGGGCGTCATTGAGTATAGAATGCAATTTTTACCCTAGGTATGACATAACCTGTATCAGTGTCAGGTATTTGTGAAAAAATTAATCATGGGTGAAAATTAATAAAATAAATAAGGAAATTTCTTTACTTTGTATGTTTTGATGTAGTGAACGAGCTCTCATATTTATACATGATTATTCATAAAACCTAGGTTTATCCTCATAACCTATGGTTTTATAGGACCCATTAGAGAATCATTAGTAGATGACGATGGATCAGATCGGATCAAGGATCATGCACCCATGGATTTTACAAATCTTACCAATTATGGAAACGCATAACTGTTCCTCATCAGTGATCAACCCAAAATCTTGGTATATGTTTTATTATTGTAGTCATATCCCATTTTTTTATCTCAGTCAAACACAGATCAATTCCATGAACAAGTTTTTATTTTCACATAAACAGTAGATTTATATATGATGGATTTATTTTTGTTCATTAATTATTTCTTCTTCATTCGTATAAATATATAAAAATGGATCGAGGTTTAATGAACAAATTTCAAGGTTTTTTCCTCACATCTTGTGGTTTATGGATTCCACCCTCATTTCTTAGCTTGTTCATCATTGGTATTTTCTTTGGCCAATAATTCGATGAATATCTAGTATTTGATCATTGTGTGACCGGTCTTTGGAATATGGATCAATATTCCAGTGCATTTCATGATCGAGGGTGTGATTGAGGTGAAAAAATGGTGGATTATGATCGGTGGAGGATTGGAATTGACTAGTGATTCCCATTCATTGTGAATTTGATGGTACGGTTGTAGATGGCGCATCTAGAAGTTTTCCAAGAGGATTTTAAGCCTTGAACCCTAATATCAAAAGATGGAAAGGTCATCTAACCATAGATATTTTATTTTAAAACAATCAAGGTAGTGATAGAGACATAGAGGATGATTCGGAATATAAACCATTGGGATCTAGAAATCCTAAGTTACATGATGTGTAATCTAGAATTACATGCTATGTGGGACCCCTTGGCTATGGTGCGAGGGTTTATGTTAGTGTTAATTATCACATACTTTGTGACCCTATAATAGACCGTGTGAATCATGTTGGGTGGATCAGTGTTTAACTTGGAGGTTACATGGTCGTGGGCAGTACAAAGTACACAAACACAACTAGAGCACACAGACATGGTCAAATGTACACAGACATGGTATGATGTACAATGACACAGCCAGGTGTACATGGGTTACTACATGGGAATGACTAGTGGTACACCAGCATGGGAATATGGAATGGGAAAGGTTTAGGGTGATCTATATACATTGTGTACTATTCTTACATGTTTTTATATGTATATTTACATGCCATCTGAGGTAGTACCACACGGGTAGGCCAGAGGTTGGCTGGACACACCGTGCCCCCATTATACACTGGGTACCCCCTTTGAGGGTGTTCAGAGCCCTTAATTTCTTTATTTTGTACTAGTTTCAGTTGAGAATGTTCCTTCGGTCCATCCCCTTGAGGGTATAATGTTTCATTACATCCACATATATGGATTTTGATCCCCTCTAGAGGATGAATCTCGGATAGAGTTTGTGGTGTCCTTTTATGGGAACAGAGTGTGATCGTATATCATTTTATACACTATTTGGGGTTTGTGGAATCAGTATAACATCTATTCATAGAGTATTGATCTAACATATAGAAGTCTGTATCAGGGGGTTGTTTTATCATTGGCATATGATCCCCTACATATCGATTTGATCCAGATTGGGATTGTGGTGTCCACCGATAGTTCTATGTGTGATTCCATATCTAAGTATCAAGGTCTTCAAAGAGCATTGAGATTTATTAGGTGGTTCCTAATGATCATGACCTCTTGGATGAGTGTATCCAATGATTCCTTGTCTTTTGGAGTAGATTCTCTCAGAATAAGTATTACTTCAAGTAGAATCTTGTGGTTGGTTGTTTAGTTATGAACACTTGGAGGTGTAGTGTTCTTAATGAGTATATCTAGGTTCTTGTTATTCTTTTTATTTATATATAATCACTACTAGAAAAATACCCTATACCAACGTTTTGGAACCGTTGGTATAGGTTATACCAACGGTTTGGAGAACCAATTCCAAGTAATTCATGAGGATAGGTCTATACCAATGGTTTTGGGAAAACCGTTGGTATACGTAATATGAAAATATATACCAACGGTTCCATAAACCGTTGGTATATATAATTAAAAAAATCATCTGGTTGGTTTTGATCCCAGCACCTCCCGTTTGTGATTGAACGACCTAACCACTAAACTAACTTACTTTTGTGAACATAATTTCATAAATATATATATATGTATGTATGTATGTATGTATGTATGTATGTATGTATGTATGTATGTATGTATGTATTATTATAAGTATTTTAAATTTTATTTATTTAATGTCTGCTGTAAAAAGATTTCATTAAAAATACATGTACCTATACCAACAGTTTTGAGAACTGTTGGTATAGGTTCTTTGATTTTGGGACCTATACCAACGGTTTTGGCCAAACCTTTGGTATAGGGTCTCTATAATGTACTTATACCAACGGTTTTGGCCAAACCGTTGGTATAAGTCCAAATTAGTGAACCTATACCAACAGTTTGGCCAAACCGTTAGTATAGGTCCCCCATATACCAAGGGTTTGTCTAAAACCGTTGGTATAGGTCCATATAAGTGACCTATACCAACATTTTTGGACAAACCGTTGGTATAGTTCCAAATTAGTGAACTATACCAACGGTTTGGCCAAAACCGTTGGTATAGATCATATTTCCAACTGTGAATTTTTATTAACTAACTATTCTTGATTCTTTATGTTTAGTGTTTTGGGGTGTCCTGATGGATATTTTTATACTCACCCTTGCATGGTCTCTACTCACATGTGTCATGTTTTATGCATATGAAGGCCCATTTAAAGATTTCTTGGGAGGATAGGGAGCAGGTGGATCATATATTGAGCTATAAAAACCAAGGTGTTTTCCAGGTGCTTGTATTTTATAGTATTCCTCACCCATAGAGTAGGTTGTGGTAAAGACTAAATAATTAAGATGATGAAATAAAAAATGTTCAATTTCCTATATGTAAATTTTTTTTGAAGAAGTATCAATGAAATTTCCTTAAGAGGGTTGGAAGATTCTTTACTTGTGGTAAAGTAGGTCATCAATGATAAAACTATCAAGGGAAAACCAAGAGTTCAGTTAACATGAGAAAAAAAGATATTACTCGTCCAAGGGAACCACTAATAATTCAATTTCTCATGTACAGAGAAATATGGCATTATCCAAGTTAATTCCCTTATCCAAGGATTCCTGAGGATAATAGGAATCCACAACCTCATAAACCCAGTGAGAAAGGAAGAGCTTATCTAATGACTATCTATATATATGGTAGTGGTAATTAGGTTTCACTTACCCTCCACTCCAAATTAGTGGATGTATTGTAGTTGTATCAACCCTATTGTGTCTCGGTATTTTTCTAAGAACATAAAGTCACCACCTTCATTAATCTCTATTTTAAGTAAAATATTTAGTTGTATTATTATTATGTTTTTGGAAATAAACTTTGTGTATATCATAATATTCTACTCTAAAAAATTGAATTTATTTTCAAAATAGAATGGTTATCTTTACTTTGACCCCATATTAATTTCTAGAACAAGGAAAAAACATTCTAGAGAAACTATTATCATTTATTAGTGAAAAGCCAACAATGAATTACCTAAGAATAAAATTAAATCTTCTATGTGGGGCCTAATAACTATTTATCAGATACATTTCCTTGAAATGGTTTGGAAAATAAGTGTTTCTAGTCTTTCCAGTGATATTAAGGATCTTATCTCATTAGAGATAATATCTTGAGGGGTGCCAATATTTTTTCCACCTTTGGCTATTCCTATAAGTAAATGATAATTAAATTATGAGGAGAAAATTATTTTAAGTGTTGTACAATGTAATTATAAGAGTTTTTTCCTTAAATAAATATGGTGTTACATGGATTTCTCCACACGCAACACCAAAAACCAAACCAGTATAGACCATCATAAGGCATCCATATAATTATCAAGTATAAATAGTGGTAACATAATTATTAAATATATATGTATTTATATACATATGTAAAAGAACAAAATAAAATAAATTTTACCTTAAAAAAATCAATTATTATAACTAATGTAATGGTATATGCCTTCTTTTCCTATTACTTTGCTGGTTTGGGAGTTGGAGGTGTCCATAGTAGGCTTAAGGAGGTTTCTATGGAGGTTGAAGCTAAAAATAACTACAATAGGTGGTTCTCATCATGAAAGTGGGATTAACTACATGAGTTTTCAATTCATGGATTTTGTGGCCGATGATTCATAGCTTGTGTTTGGGTGAGGATTCCTGTGCAGAAATAACTCATGACATGAATAGTAAATTCATGATGTGAATTAAATTGAGAAAATGTGCGAAAAATTTTAGTTTAAGTTATAAAATTTGGGGATCCATTCCTTAAATCCAATTCACAACTTGAAATTTACGGGACCATGGGAATTCAAATCATGAATATTTAGTTCATGATGTGGATCTAGTGAGTTACATCCTATTTATAAATTTTATTCTCATCTAAATCCTTTAATTTAATAGTATTTTCCTCCCAGTTTTAGACAAACCCTAGGATCCTTTTAAGGTTATTCCATCCCCTTCCCCCATTCATTGATCTGTAGGTTCCGGTGGTTTTTTTTGGTGATCCACAATGATTTCTTCTCTCTATATCCATATATTCTTTTTTTCTTCTTCATAAGATTCATGATTGTGGTTTTTTAGATGAGTTTGGGATATATATTTTTGTTCCCTTGGTGTAATACAGGTTTATACAAGGTTTCCTCATGTGATTATGGTTTCTAGGTTTGTTTCTCCTTTACCCCATTATATGAAGTGATATCAAAAAGTTTTTTATGAGGTAGTGGATCCTCATTATCTCCCTATTTTATGTGCATGTGTGGGGATTGTATGATTTTTCCTTCTAATGGGTGAATATTAAGGGTTAACATAATTGTGACAATGAATTGAAAATATAAAATTTATGGGCATAGGAATTAATCACATCTTTTAATTTCTTTGATGATATTATTGCTGAGATTGTGTGTTCTTGTTGCCAATGCTGAAAATCATAGCTGTTGGGAGCCTTGTTTGTGTTTTATTTGATGTGTTTGAGACCCTTAATGTGTTGTTTTTTTATCACACCTTGAATAAAAGGGAAAATAATTTATATATATTTAATGAATAGGTTTCCCATAGAAATTGTTTTTTTTATAATACCCATGCTGAATAATGAAAAGAGTAATATAATCCATTGAAATTAATTTTTGAAAGTCAGGATATGATTCTTTTTGTGGTTGTTCTTACTTTGTTTCCTTATGTGATAGGGGTTGTTTTGTGGTGATGGTGGTGATCGTTTGTGTTGGGTTTTAAGTGGGGAAGTGGTGAGATGGTGTTGGAATGAGATAAGATATATACAATTGTGCTATTGTGATGTGTGGTCGTGGTTTTGGTGGTTTTGGTGTGTGATGGTTGGTTGGAATGGGATGTGATGTGGGAAGTTGGGTGGTTGTGATGTGTGGTGTTATGTATGGTGGTTGTGTTTTGCAGTGATTGAGATGGGTGTTTGTTACACTATGATGGTTTGTATGATGTGGTGTTATAGTGATAGTTAATATGATACGGGTGAGTTGTTGTGTGGCATGGTTGTGTTAGTAGCTCGGTTATCCATAGAATAAATTGAAATTCTAAAATAAAATATCATGGGTTAGTAAATGAATATGAATGGTATGATATTCTTCTATGGTATATGGATAAATTAATTTGAATGATAAATGAATGGGTTGTGTAAATGAGAAATGAAATGGATTTAAAATATGAGTTTGTAGAAACTTGATAAATATGGAAATGGTTAAATTTGTAATTAAAAGTGTAATGGTGTGTCTTTATATGGTGGTTTTATAGTGTGTTAAATATAGTGGTGGTAGTGATTATGATGGTAGATGTGTGATATAGTAGTTCCATGGCGGTGTGTGCTAGTGTAGTTTTTGTGGACCCATAGGTTTGGTATTTTTATGCTATTTATATATCATGTATTTTATGTTATTTATATACAAAACCCACCCTAGTTGGAAAACCTTACCAAAACCCAAAGTTTTTTGGTTCCATATGTTTTCCCCAACATCTGGTATGGTGGTGATACCGATGGCTGGTTACCCCTTCTTTCTCACTCTTCCTTCAGTATTGATGATATGGGTTGGTGTTGGAGATTACCCAATAGTGTTGTACCAAGTGTCTTATGGTGATATTTGATATGATGAGGTTGTGATGTGATGTGATATGTGGTGGGATTAATTCATGGTAGGAGAAGGGAATGATATTGATTTCCTTCATGTTCAAGATACCCTACTGATCTAGTTATGTGATGAGATATAATGTGATAGCATAGGTGTCTTTAGGAGAGGTGCGATGTGATGTGATGATTCATAATGATACCACAAAATGCTATACCTTTCAAGGGTGGTGTAGTTAGGGATGAATCCCAACCCACATAAGATATTTATTGTTGTGATATGTGATATGAATGGATATAATAGTATAACATGACATTCGATGTTGGGGTATGAGAGTGGAAAATTAGCGAAGAAGCGGTCACGAGGTGCCTTTGTTATATTATTGATTACTGTCTTAGTATATTAGGTGTGTGATTTGGTGAGTAAGACATGGTGAGGATGAGACTGGTTAGTTGACCTACTTAGGTTCTTATTGGTTCTTTTTTTTCATTGGAACATTAGTATATTATTTTCACAAGTTAACTTGAAACCTTGGGTATGATCCTATTGAGTATACCTGTATGGTCACCATATGTATATAAACTATTTTTCAGGTTTCTAGGAGGACTTTGGGGATGAATCTGTACATTATTAGCTTAGGTTTTGGAGGTGGTGTTGAGTTACTGTTTTGCACATTGTCTTTTGGTATTTTAATTAGAGACTTTTATTTGTGTTTGTTGAAATTTTACATACATTGTATAATGGTTTGGGTTTTTTATATTATATACTGAAGTTTCCTGAAGTTTTTCTATCATAACTCATGATCCTATAATATTATAGGGTAACTCCTCCAATTTTTGATATTTTTATACCCTCAGTGCTTATCTCCAACCTAGGGAATACTAGAAGCAGTACTCAGGGGGGTCATTATCTCTCTTACTTCATTTCTATCCTGGGAGGGGTGCCTTTGGAGGGTGGAAGTCATGGAAGAGTGCTATTAAAGGATTTGGTTTAGATATATGATGTATTTTGGAGTTAGTCACTATGAGGATTGCATGGTTTGGTAGGGTAGTGGTACCATTTGATCTTGATGCATGACATAGGCTAGAGAGACTGGATAGTAAATAGGGTTTTAGGGCCCCTCATGATCTGATGTAAGGAATCTTATATTAATGAATTTCCAAGTGAGGTGGACCTATTTTCATGGTAGAGACTTAGGATAGGTACATACATTATGATTTATTATATTCATGTCTTAATTGGGTGATTGTGGGAAGTTAACTTAATTAACGAATTAATTAAATGAACTATGATAAAATTCCATGCTTCCAGGGTTAAGATTCCTCCTTTATTTTTAGGAATGGATCCTAGTAATCACCTATGAGTAGCTCATGTGGTTAATGTTCAGTAGTCTTATCAGGTTTATCATCGTAGGATCGACCTAACAAAGTATGATGAGTCATGGAAGAGGCATTTACATACCTTTAAGTGGCATAGTTTTTAAAGTATGAGTGGATCATCACATATCTATATATAGAGCTCTGGTTGAAAAAACTCAAGATCCCTTTTAGTCTAATTAAATATTAGGATAAGTTCTAGATTTTATTGGTAACTAGTAAGTTTTGGGTAGCTTTGCATCAGTGGTGGACATCATATCTTGGTGATCATACGGAGACAGATGTTTTGTGGCCATAATTTTAAAATGATTTCCATTTGTAATTCCTAATATTTATGATAAAGGTAGTGAATAAGCATAAGTTTCTCCCTCTTTGGTAGGGGAACCTAAGTATCTGGGAGCTTGGATCAAGTTCCAGGACCTCTTACAAATTGTCCCAAATGTTTTTCTAAATGAGGATTCCATAGAATGGAATCTGGAGGAGGCTTTTTGTCTAGTGATCAGGTATAAATTCACCTCATTTATTCTTTCTAAATTCCAAGAGGTAAAGAAGAAAGTATATTTTATTGTTTGGATGCGTTATTTTGGGGTTGAGTATTTAGGTAGCGTCTATAAGGGTTCCTTGAGGAGTATTACTTTTGGTAGTGGGTTGCATATGTTCCGGAAGTCAAGGTTTTTACTAATGGGAGACTGGTCATGGTAGGTCCTTTCCCATCCTTTTGGGGTAGGTGGATTTCAAGAATCCGATGAGGGATTCCCATGTCTTCGTTACATTTGTGGGGGACATAGACACTACCAAGTGTGTAAATTGACCATTTACGTAGGCTAGTTTCTTTATGGGTTTTTAGGAACCATTTTGGTAGAAACAACAGTTGCCTCTGAGGCAGTTTCAGTTGTAGGTACCACTGATGCTTATTCAGTAGCAGATTGAAAATGGTGTGGGTAAATGGAATTAGTGTGATGTTCCCCATACATAGGGATATAGTCCATATAGTGGTCATGGATTCCAGTAGTAAAGAGTAATAGTATCTTGGCATGGTCAGATACACATGTTGGAGGTAGGGGCAGCATTAGGGCCAATGATTATTAGAGGTTTGATCAGCTTATCATCTACCCTTGTTTGTACCATATTTGATATAAAATACTCAGAATCATAAATTTACCCTACTTTGTTTTGTGACTTGGGGCTAGATGTGGAGATAATTCTAGTCCCCATAGTGTTATCTACACCATTTGGAGTACAGGATGCTTTTTTTGCGTGTCGGGTTGTATACTAGTGATGGGGTAGCACTAGTCATTGATAGGTTTTTTCTTTATACAAATAAAATTATACAATTTCATAATTAGAATGTATTGGTTATATTCCATGCATAAATTCATTTATTGTTTCTATAAGACAGTTTAATTTTCCAATATAGAGGGCTAATGAGTTATTTTTGTTGGTGAGCGAGGTTTTTGGATGGGTCATAGGATATTAGGTCCATTTTTGTCTTAGTTGGTAGATTTCTTAGTGTAAGATCAGGCATATAATTTTCCTAGGGTTTTGGAGGATTTTATAAATGTTTTACCATATGATGTTATGACACTACCCATGTGATGCGATGTCATGGTTGGGATAGTGTTTCAGTGAGGAACATCTCCAATTTTTATGGATCCCTGTCAAATAGAATCTAAAGAGATGTGTGAGTTTTGGTTGTAGTTTTATGATTTGATGTGGAGGGGTTTCATCTGACCCAATGTGTTTCCTTGGGGTTCTCTAATATTTCTCTCCAAGAAGGAGGATGGTAGTCCAAGGTTTTTTGTAGACTACCAAATGTTAACTTGGCTAATGGTCAATAATGTTTACCCTATTTTGAGGATTGATGGTATGTTTGACCAGTTGAAGGGATCTATTTGGTTTTTGAATGTTGACTTAAAGTCTGGATATCACCATATGAGGGTCAAAGATGAAGATATTATGAAGACTACCTTCAAGTATAGGTATAGGCACTTCTTGTTCATGGTAATGTTTTTAAATGTCATGAATACACAAAATATATTAATGGGGATCATGAGATTCATATTCCATGAGTTCTAGGACTTCTTCTTTGTCATGTTCATCGATGATATCTTTATCTACTCAAAGTTAGAGGGGTTTAATGATGAGCATCTTAGAGTTTCCTTGAAGGTCCTTCAACACCACTAGATCTATGGAAATTTTTCCAAGGGTAAGTTATGGATGTGAGAGGTTCATCTACTTAGACATATAGTGTCTCGGTAGGGTTTTTTAGAGACTCATTGAAGGTCAAGGTAGTTTTTTCTTAAGTATAACCCAATAATGTGGAATAGGTTCATAGTTTTCTTGGTCTTTATGAATATTATCAAAAAAAAATTCTAGTTTATCTAGAGTTTTATCCCCTCTAATATATTTAACTAGGAAGAACCACCTTTTTATGAACTGATTAGTTCGAGGCAGTATTTTCTTGCCCGAAGGAGAAGTTGGTTAGTGCTCTAGTGCTTCGGTTGCCTAAGGAGAGTGTGGTTTTTGAGGTTTTCTATGAAAATTCCCATCTAGTATTGGCATGAGTATTTATTCATTAGAGGGTGGTAATATCTTATGGTTTTAGGTATTTATATCCCCATTAGGGTAACTATTCCGCCCATGATTTGGATTTGGTGATAGTTGTGTTTGTGCTGAGTCCATGGAGGAATTACCACATCAGTGAGCATTTATTGTTTTTCATAGACCAAAAGAGCATGAAATATATCTTTTCTCCATGTTATTTAAATATAAACTAGAAAAGTTTTATAGATTTTCTTCAGGATTGTGATTTTGGGATCTCTTACACCCCAGGAAATGGGAATGTTGTTGCTGATGCATTGAGTCAAAAGTCTTGAGGAGATGTGGTTTGAGAGTCTATGGATGTTTGTAAAGGGGTGGAGGATCCTAAAGTGATTCATCTTGATTTTGGAGAGAGAATTGGTTGTTCTTTACTTTATTATATGACTATGGATCCATCCTTGATGTGGCGGGTGGAGGATACTTAGTGGGTAGACTCATAGGTAGAGGTGATGCATGACCGTGTTGGTGATGATGATGCTCTGGATGTATAGTTAGAGGATTGTCATAATAGGGTGTTGTTTTAGGGGAGTTTGTATATTCTATTGGTGATTTGTGATTTATTTCTCTAGTAGTTTCAAATCTCACCTTTATTGGTGCACCTTGGTGTGACCAAGATGTATCATGGCTCGAGGAGATAGTTTTGGTGCCATGGGACAAAATGGTTGGTGGTGGAGTTCATGGAAAAGTGTCTGGTTTTTCAGTGGGTGAAGGTGGCGCATCATGTTCCAGGAGGTTTTTTGTATCCATTGGATGTTCCCAAGGGTAAATGGTGGAATTATTGATGTATTTCATCATCGGTTTACCTTGGTCTCAAGGAGGATGTGATGTAGTTTGGGTGATAGTGGATTGACTGAAAAATTTGGCTCTTTTTATAGCTATCCATGAGTTGAGTGTTATGGATATATTAGTGAGGAGATATGTGGATTATGTGGTTAGGATTCATGGGGTACCAGGGACCATCATCCTAGATCTATATCCTCATTTTACCTCGCAGGTTTGGATGGGATTATAGAATGATTTTGTATCCCGGTTTCACCTTAGTACTACTTTACACCCTTATAAAGATGGATATATGGAGTATACTATCCAAAGGATACAAGATATGATATGATATTGCATCATAAAATATGGTAGATCATGGGTAAGGCACCTAAATTTAGTTGAGTTCACCTACAACAATATTTTTTACTCATCCATTAGCATGTCTCTATTTGAGGTGTTGTATGAGAAAAAATTTCATTCTCCATTGCATTGGATAGAGGTTCAGGAGTCGTCAATTTTTTGTGTAGATGTAGTGTAGATCATGGCCAAGAAGATCTGGTTGGTCCAAGTGAGGATGAGGGTGATTCGGTACCATTATAGGTCCTATTATAATCGTAAGCAGAGTCCTCTAGATCTTGAGGTTGGAAACCATGTGTTCTTAAGGGTTTATCCTTGATGGGTGCAGTGTAGATTTAGTAGGGGTAATATTTCTCACCATTTTATTAGGATTTTGAGGTGTTTGGGTGAGTTCTAAAGGTGGCGTATCATTTGGGACTACCACCATGGCTAGAAAGGATCCATGAAATATTTTTCATGTCCCATATTCTTTGGTATCTTCCTAATGACTCCCAAATAATTAACTATGGAGAGTTGGATACCAAGGATGATGTGAAGTTCATGGAGAAACCTATAGAGATCTAGGATCATCAAGAGAATTTGATGCATGGATTAACCATACCCTTGGTTTGTGTGTTATTCCAAGTTGTTTTGAGTTATTCCTTTCTCTATTATGATTTGATTATGTAATGTTTAGATATTTCTATTTTATGAGATGTATTTTTTTTCATGATGTGATGTGTGATAAAGATTATGGAATATGAATAGGGGAAAATATTATTCCTAATTATGATGTGTTATATAATGAAACATTTCAAATCATACGGGTGAGTTAGTTCCACCCACAATGGATAATATCTTGATATGGAAGAAGGAATTCCTTGATTTTTGTGCTTAGAATAGTGTTGTGTGTTTTCTGTGGAAGATGTTGGCTTGGTATGTACATAGTTTTAAATGGTAGTGTGGGTGGTTGCATAGAAATGAGGTGTCTTTTGGTTAGTCCTGGATAATGTGGTGTTTTTTCTCAATATGGGATGGTGATGTTGTTGTGCGGGGTGTTTTTTGGGTGTTTTGGCTTGGTGTGTTCGGCTAGTGGTAGAGTTTGAGGTGTAACAAGATCCTTGAGAGGTATCTTGTGGGATGGTTGTTCAGACCCTCTCATTTATTCTAGGTTTTTTTTGATTCTTTAGGATGAGAATCATTTGATAGGTATCTAATGTAACATTTCATCCCTTTATGTACCATTACTTTGATGTCTTCAGAGTTAGATGTGTTTGGAAGATTCTTGATCAGGTTCCTATGGAGTTCAGAGGTGAATAAAACTATATAATGTGGTTAACACCATGAAAGTGGTATTTAAGATATAAGTTTTTGATTCATCGCCTGTGTGGCCAGTGATTCGTGGATTGTTTTGGGCAATGTGTCATGTATATAAATAACTCAATATGTGAAAGGTTAATTCATGAAATGAAACAAATATATTTAAGGTGCCATTAATTTCAGGTGAAGTTATAAAGTTTTAGGATTCATCCCTCAAATATGATTCATGGATTGAATTTTATGGGCCAATATAAATTCACATCATGAATATGTAGTTTAGGATGTGAATCAGGCAATTTATATCCTATTTATAAATATTATGTTTGGATTAATCCTTTCATTTGGAAATCATTTTCTCTCAGTTTTTGGAAAACCCTAGGCACCTTTGGAGGGCCTTCCATCCCCTTCTCTCCTATATTGATCTATGGGTTCTGGTGGTTTTTTTGGTGATCCACAATGAGTTATTCTCTCTATCTCTATGTTTTCCTTCAATTATTCTTATGGGGATTCATGGTGGTAGTGGTGTTTTGGTTTAGGATGTGTTTTGGATATGTTTTGAGGATCCATTAGTTTAATCCATATTGATCTGAGGTTTCCTTGTGTGGTTTTGGTTTCTATGATTGTTTCTCATTCACCCCATTGTGCACAGCGAAATTGGAAAACTTATTTAAGTTAGGGGATCCTTGTTATCTCCCTATTTTACATGCATGTGTGGGGATTTAATGCCTTTTCTTTCTATTTAGTGAATAATAAAGGTCTTCTTAATGAAGATAATGAATTGTAAATCTAAAACGGATTGGAATGGGGAGTAATCGTTTTTTATTTATTTGAGGATATTTTTTTAAGATTATATGTGCTTTTTCTAAATGCTAAAAATCATGGCCATTAGGATCTGTGTTTGTGTTGTAGATGATGAGTGTGAGACCCTTGTTGTGTTTTTTTATCAAACCTTGAATAAATGGATAAATAGTGTATATATGGACAATGAATTAGTTTTCCATGGAAATTAGTTTTGTGTGGTAATACCCATAATGAATAATTAAGTAAAGTAATGTAATCCCTTAAAACTAATTTTTGAAATATGGTATCTGATTCTTTGTGTGGTTATGATTTTTTTTCATCCTTGTGTGTTAGTGGTGGTGGTTTGATGATGTTTGTGAATGGATAGTTTGTAAAATAAGTGGTGTAGTGATGATATGGTGTTGGCATGGGATGTGATGTGGGTAGTTGTGAGGTTGTGATATGTGGTGGTTTTGTATGGTGGTTGTGGTGTGTGGTGGTTGGTTAGAATGGGGTGTGATGTGGGAAGTTGTGTGATTTTTATGTGCATGGTGATATATTGAGGTTGTGTAGTGCAGTGGTTGAGATGGGTGGTTTTTGCGATAAGATGGCATGGCTGATGTGGTGTTGTAGTGATGGTTGATGTGATATGGGTGTGTTGTTGTGTGGTATGATTGTGTTGGTAACTTGGTTCTCCATGAAATAAATTAAAATACAAAAATGAAATTTCATGGTTTCATAAATGAAAATGAACGGGATGGTTTTTTTGTGTGTGTGGTATTTGTATAAATTAATTTTAATGATAAAAGAATGGGTTTTGTAAATTATAGAAGAAATATCTTGTAAATAAGAGTTTTTGGAAACTTAATAAATTTGGAAAATAGTGAAATCGGTAATTGAAAGTTGAATTGTGTGGGTTTATGTAGTGGTTGTGTGGTGAGTTGTATATTGTGGTGTAAGTGTTTGTGACAGTTGATGTGTGATGAAATGGTGGCATGGTGGTATATGTTAGTGTAGTTTTTGTGGACCCATAGGTTGGGTAATTGTGTGTTATCTATATATCATATATTTTATGTTACTTATATATGCACCCCACCTAAGTTTTATAACCTTACCAATACCCAAAGGTTTTGGGTTCCGGGTGTTTTCCCCAACATCTAGGATGGTGGTGATATAGATGGCTGGTTATCGCCCTCTTCCCCACTCTTCCTTTAGCAATGATGATACGGGTTTGTGTTGGAGATTACCCAGTAGTGTTATCCTGATGTCTTTGGGAAAGTTGTGATATGATGAGGTTGTGATGTGATGTGATGTGTGTTTTGGGTCATGTGTAGTATGGGTAGGGCACACGGTTGATGTATTTTGTGTTCGTGATACCCTACTGCTCTGGTTATGTGATTATATGTGATGTTATGAACCAGGTGTATTCAAGTGAGATATGATGTGATGGATCAGGTGTCTTTGAGTGTGATGAAATTTGATGTGATCATGCCTAATGCTAGCACCAGATGCTATACCTTGTTAGGGTGGGGTAATTAGGGATGCATCCTGAACCACATAATAGATTTATGGTTGTGATATGAGATAAGTATGGAAATTATGGGGGCACAACACGTTCGACATGGGGAATGAGAGTGTAAAATCAGTGGGGAAGTGACCATGGGGTGACTTTATTATATTTTTTGTTCGTAGTGAGTATCTCAAGAGGGTGCTGAATTGATTACCCAAAAAAATTGTTTAAATTAATTTAAATAAAAAATACCAGTTAGCTAAAACAGAAGATTTGATATAGGTTTCAATATTTTAAAATATTTCTCAAATATTGGTTAGGTCTCACTTAAAACAATTATGAGAACAATTTTAATTTTTGAAGTCAACTTACTTGATGAAAATCTTATACAGAAACTAATTAAAATAACTATCAAAGTAGTGGTTTTTCATTAAGGTAAAAATAGATTTGGTTTTAAAGTATAAAAATAAATAAAACAAAACACGTAGCAGAATTTGAATACAAGAGGTTCAATATCAAGTAGAGACATAGTCCTATCCACTTGGAAATACCCTACTCCCAAGAAATTTATTTAAATTATACTTTTGATACAAAATATGGATCAGGTTTTACAATAGCATAACAACTATCTCGGACACACATGACCACTTCCATAGTTTTCATAGGAGAATAAGAAAACAAAAATCAGGTCACAACCAGATCTCTACCACAACATGTGGGAAACAATAGTAAAAGTTGTTGAGAATATATTTAAGTATGTTTCATTTAAAATTAGGAGGCAGTGTGGGATAAATAATATAAATTAATCCACACAACTAATAATTTAAATATAAATTAAAAAACCAAAAAAGTAAGAATGTATAAAGGTCGTGTTGTTTTGAATGATATGCTTTGTATCTCGTGACTCCTTGAATGTATCTTGAAATATAGCTGGAGTCAGTATTATGAATTTTTCAATATAATAGAGTGTTTTAAACTCCTTATTATTGACTATAGGAAGGCACTAAATGTGATTTGTGTTATAGCTTCCTCAGTCGAGCGTAGTCATGTAAGCTTTCTTCAAGTTCTTTTAATAGGTCTCATCTCTCATGCAAGTAAATATCTCTATGTTTGTTTGCTTATTCATCAGCACACTCTTCTGCATGAGAGAGTTTTATTATGTTTTTAATAGTATTATTAGCATGTAAGAATATATAGATCCTTTCTAATCCTCATACTTCATGTTTGACACAAAGTTTAATTCATTCTTTACAATAGTTAATACATAATCATTAAAATAAGTTTCATTATTAAATTCGATAAACTATCCATTAAAAATATTTAATTTCAAAAGATAAGTAAAAGAAACAACAGAAGTGAGTCTTTTGAATAGTGACACAAGAGGTGTCTAAATTTGGTGGTGAGACAATAGAATGGTATTTTGATATAGCGGTGAGACAACTTGGCAGTGAGCCTCTTAAGTGGTGAGAACTTCTAGTGGTGAGTTAGGCTCTAAGAGTATGTTAGGATAGTAATGAATCATACATTTTCAAAATTAAATTATGGTGGTGACTCATGATTATGATGATTCTTCCTAGTACTTAGCCAATTTTAGATCCTATTAGTGAGTCATTATTGATGGTGTCTCAAGGAGACTATGAAACTTTGATGATGGTGAGACTTTGTTGGTAGTGTCTCATACTTGGAGGTGAGTCCACTACAACAAAAGCCGGTCCTAGCGGCGGTTTTTTTCCTGTTTAGCGGCGGTTTAAACCGCCGCTATATTGTGTGGCGGCGGTTTACAAAAACTGCCGCTAAGTTTGGCGTCGGCAATCTATTAGCGGCGGTTTTTTCGATTCTGCGGCGGTTTTAGAAATGTGTCGTAGATCCGTCATTTAGTGGCGGTTTCTCTTCATTTAGCTGCGGTTATATAGGTATCTGACATTTTTTATTCGCGGCGGTTTTAACAGCCGCTAAATTCAGGCGTTTGATGCGCCTATTCTGCGGTGGTGAAAACCGCCGCTAAATATCAACATAATATATTTAGCGGCGTTTAAAACCGCCGCTAAATGCTCACAGGTATGGCATTAGCGGCGGTTAAAACCGCCGCTAAATGTTGAACTGGAAAAAAAATACGTTGGATCTGCTCCACCACTGCCCTAAATTTTTCCAAAACCACAGCCACATCTCACCCATCAGCCCCACATAATATCACATCCACACATCATCATCCCATAATCATGTACATGCATCACAAAACATCAAGGATCCTTTTATAGATTTATCAACGGGTATTTTATCACATGATACTTTATTTTAGGAGTGTTGTAACACAATCTATAATCATAGAGTATCCATTTCATTAGAAAAATATAAGTGGTTGGTTAATTTCCCTTTTAGGGTGATATCACAACAATAACAATAGACACAACAGTCACAACACATATCATCCAGTGAAAGAAAATCCCCCAATGACCATAATTTTAACCAAGGTATCAATACCATACAATCCATCATATCATAATAATATCAAAGCTGTAAAAACATGTGAATCATTCCTATTTTCCCCCTTCAGTTTCAATTAGCCAATTATTTATCTTTGATTAAGACAGCACAACTAGAACCCATAGATGAACAAGAGTAACCCCCCATGCATGATACACAATAAAGAGAAATAACTGATTCCCTACCTTAAAGAATATTTTTCGACTCGCAGCACACCATAGGGTGAAGAAGAAATGACCATAAACCACAAATGCATAAAAAACCCACAAATAAACCTACACTGTGCCAAAATATCATCAAAATGTAAACCAACTCAGACCCTAGACCAAAAAGGAATCATTGTATTGAATCCCCAAGAGAATAATAAGAGGAAACTAACCAAGAAGAAGGAAGGTATTACCACCAATTTCCAACCAACATCCACCGAATCCAATGACATCCACCATGCCTAAACTAAAAACAAATTGGTATTCCTGGACCCATTGGAGTGGTGTAAAAATTTTAAGGCCATGACAGAGCCTTTTATCATTAACCTTTCATGCCTTAGCCATTTATGGTCATGGGATTGGTCTTTTAGTGTGATACATATTGGATATGGATCCAATAGGGGTATGAATATGGGTTACATATATTCTCATTGGATGTGGTATCATCACATGCATATTGCATTAAGAATCTTTTTGTCAACACATGAGGAATCCAGAACACAATAAATAAAATGCATAGAAGGAAACATGAGAAATCAAGAAAATGTTAGGACATGGAAATGTTTAGTGGCAACTATGTGCCATAAATGTTACATATACAAACCAACTGTTATCATACTTGTTCAACACATCAACAATACTACTACTCATCATCTGATGCTGCATCGTCACCCTCTCCACCTTCATCTCCACCACCTGCTGCCACCTGTAAGAACATTATATTGAAAATTAAATATTGTTGCATATTTATAATAAAAATTAAAACCAATAAAAGTTTGAAAACTAAATGATTTTGATTTTTTTGTGATTTACCTGCTCACCACTACCCGATGCACTACCAATGGGGGCATATCTGCTCATATGCTGACGTATTTCAAGCAACTCTTTCTGCAAAGCAGATATCTGATCCCCCTGCTGGTGAACTGTGTTTTGTAGAGCAGACATCTCTCTATGAGCATCTTCAGGTATGAAATGACTATAACCAGGAGTAGATGAGGTCAAAATCCCTGATGGCATGCGAAAGACCTCAGATGGTACGGGTCCCAAACCCATCCCGCGCACTCTACCAGGATGCTCCTTCCCAAGGACTTGACCAAACGGGTCATCCTGGGAGACTGAGTAGGATTGCCCAGGATTGGCATCCCATATTTCATTAATTTTTACCTATAAATAAAATATCAATATATATTAACACAGTAAAAACTTATATTAAGTTATTATAATAAATAATTGACTTTATACCCCAACTTCTCTGGCAGGTTCATTAACAAAACTTCCATCCGTTTTTTTATGAACATCCAGCCACAGTTCTGTTCGGGATGCTTCATGACCTAAACTCTGTGACTGCATTAAACAAAGATAAATCATCAATCAAATATGTTAAATAGATAATATTATCTTATAAATATTTAAACTAATTAAAATATTACCAATGACATTCGGCTTCTTGAAAAGATTTTTGAACCCGCAGTGTGCGGGATTACCCAATTATAGGTGGGTCTGTGGAACTAAAATTGGCCTTAGGGGTGCTGTGATGCTTGGGAAGTTTGGATATGTGATGATATGTTATAAGGTGGGGAGGTTTTAAGATCCCAACCCTTATCCATGTGATATGATGAAAAAAATTACACCATGTAACCATAAATATCACACACCCTACTAACATGGATACCCATGACTTCTATGAGGAACCTTTCCGTTACATACATTATATAAAAAAGGACCTGAAAACACCCAATGGTCAGTGTATGGTGTGAGAAAATGAATATTAGAAATATTACACCATGTTTTTCATAAGGAGACATTAGAAAAATAAAACAATTATTCTTATTAAGGGAAAATAAAATAATAAAATATATATATATATATATTAAAAAAATGGTAATTCACCCTTTTAGAATATATTAAAAAGAATAATCAAATTGATACATCATATTCCATTTAAAATAAATGTGATTAAACCATTTCATAATGTATTTATAAATAACCTCTTTGAAAAGGAAAACAATAGAAAATACTCCTATGGTATATTAGGTATAAGTTATCTAATATCCTTTTAAATCTATGGTCAAATGACTATTTACATACATATCCCTAAAATATGTTCCCTTAAATGAGGTAATCACCCTGATAAGTGAATCCACTATGGAAACAATATTTAGTCATATTTTTAGTGTAAATCATTGATAGGTAGCCACAATTCATCCTAGAATTATTTTCTTATTATATCCCTTACTAAGTACCACATGATCCCATCTATCGTAGCCCATATTGGAAGGATTTCATTTATTAATTTTCCCACGCATAAAGGATTTCAATTTCACAAATGAACCATACATGTAGGATTTAAATTAAAAATTCAAACTATTTGGAGGGAATATCACACATCAATAATCAAACTACTTAATTTCAAATAAAACATGATTCAAAATCCATTTCCAAAATCAATTCCAAATTAATAAATCATTTAATCAAATAATTCAAAAAACAAACCATTATAAGAATCATAAATCAATCTATTAATCAACTTATATAATCCAAAAAAATGATATAGCAAGTATGGATTATAAAATAAAAGATATCTTTAAAGCCTACTACCTAAAACACATAATATTTTTAAAAATGAATGAAATAAATACCAATAGGATCAAAAACTAAAATAAATCCATTAACCAAGAGACCCATATAATGAATCTCAGATTCAATTAGAAAAAAATAATCAAGATGGATGTGATAATAGAGAAAACTCACTTTGGGGCCGAGGTCGAAGTGAGAAAGGTCGTCGGGAGAAGGGGGTCGCGGGTTGCCGGTCGCAGGCACCGCCGGAGGAGGTCGCGGGGTCGCCAGAGGAGGTCGCGGGGTCGCCGGAGGAGGTCGCGGGATCGCCGGGGGGTCGCGGGGGGCTGCGGGCGAGGGTTGCAGCACGCGGGGTCGGGGGAAACGGGGGTCGGGGTAGGGAAGGGTCGGGGTTTTTTAAAAAAAACAAAGGTTTAGCGGCGGTTTATTAAAAACCGCCGCGAAACGTATTTCGGAAAACGTTTAGCAGAGGTTTTGTGAACTGCCGCCACAAAACCGCCGCTAAACACTGTTTATTTTGTATTGGTCTTTTCCATACTTAACCAAATTTATTTACAAATTGTATTATAATATAAAATGATAAAAGAAAACATGAAACCCATTATTATGATAATAAACATGATTTTGTGATGTTTAAAGCAAGGATTTCAATAGTCTCCCCCTTTTTGATGATCATAAATCATGGAATTTTATATACATGAAATCAAAGATAAATCAGTACATTTTAAACATATGGTATCAAAGATAAAGAAATTAAAAAATAAAGAAAATGAAACACATAGTATCAAAGGTAAAAAAATATTTACTCAAAACAATAAGGTATCAATGAAAAATAAAGTTATCTCAAAGTATCAAAGGAAGGTAGAAACATATATGGTAGAAAATAAATTTCACTATAAAAGGAAGAAATAAATTACTAAATGTCATAGATCTTATACTCCTTTTGATATTATCAAAAATACTATAATAAAATAATAAAAAAATATAATAGAATAAATTAATAAATGAAAGATAAACATAATAAGAAGAACATTAGAAGTTCTATTAAAAATGAATTGAAGTTTATCCAAAAAAAATAGTTACACAAAAACAAAATCCCCATCAAAGGCGCAATGTCTAATCATCAACAGTCTTTGGGTTTGGATGAAGGTTCAAGAGTATCTTTCCCTTTTCCTTATCTGAGGTAGAAGAAGAAGCAATTGAGGTTGGGGTAGAAAACTTCCAATCATACCTCTGTAACTAGTTTTATCCACTCATTTCACATATTCATCAAGATCCAATTTACATGTGGTACTCATAGAAGTATCACTAATCTTAATGATATCCAAGTTATAATATCATTAGTATATTTAATTTTATTTAAAATGATTCATTATTTATTTTAAAAATTTTAAAAACCAAGAAAGGATTTGAGCTCACCCATTATACTCATTTCAAATTCATTTTGTATCATTTTTGAAAACACGGTACATAAATAATTTCTTCAAGATCCAAAATTAATATCATCTACCTAAATTTTTATAACTAAAACAACTTTATAAATTATTTTTATAAAAAGGGTAGGATCAGATATATGTTTTGAAAAACCTTTTGAAATAAGGAATGATTTGATCCTATCATACCAAGCTCTATGAGCTTGTTTCAAACCATATAAGGATTTTTTAATTTGAAATTTTGATTTGGAAAATGATAATTTTAAAAACCAATGTTTTTTCTAAAACAATATCCTCAACTATATACCCATTTAAGAAATCACTCTTGACATCCATTTGATAAATTTTATAACCTAGATGAGATGCATAATCTAGAAGTATTATAATGGATTAAAGTATGAATGCTGGTGAAAAGGTCTATTTATAGTCTATTCCTTATTCTTGACTATACCCTCATGCAACCAGTCTAGCCTTATTTATTACTTTCATGCCAGATTCATCTTCCTTATTTCTAAAAACTCATTTAGTTCCTATAGTTAACGTGTCCCTAGATCTATCTATAAGTTCCCACACTATATTTATTTCAAATTGATTTAATTATTCTTCAATATCCATTACCCAAAATTCATAATTAATTGTATCATTGATGTTATTTGGTTCTAACTATGAAAAAAAATCTTGATGTTCAACTAAATTTCTTAAAGATTCTCTAGTATATGTACCTATATTTAGGTCTCCGACTACAGCATCTAAAGGATGGTACTTAAGGGTACTAACTTCTCTATAAAAAGAGGGGTTATTAACCTTAGGGATATCTACAGGTACAGGTACAAGTTTTGGAAGTTCAGAACTTAGTAATTTTTCTGATTGCTTCACAGCAAAATCAGTGGGTTTGGAATTTAAGTTTAGATAAGATAAATCATCCTCAATGTTTTCTGGAGGTTTTGGGATCATGTGGATATGTCTAGTTGAATTTGATATGAAAATATTCTTATATAGTTTTGTTCCTTTTATTAAAAACTCTAAAAGATTTACTAGAGGTTGAATAACCTGAGAAAATTCCTTCATCACTTTTAGAGACAAAACTTTTAAGATTCTTCTTAGTGTTAATAATAAATACATTATAACCAAAAACTCTAAATTAATTAACCTTAGGATTCCTATTATTCTAAATATAATTAGGGGTAGTTTTCAAGATATTTATAATTAAAACTCAATTAATTATGTAACAGTTTTTGTTTACAGCCTCTTCCCAAAATTAGACAAGTAATTCATATTCATTTAGCATAGTCTGAGCAATTTTTTTTAAGTGTTATATTCCATATTTTGATAAATCGTTTTTGTTGATGGGTCCTAGGAGCAGAGAAGTTATGACTATAGCCATTTTTTGAGAAAAAAGATTCAAATTATTTATTTTTAAACTCATGTCCATGGTCACTTATTACGGTCTTAATTATAATTCCACTTAATTATTCTACATATGTAGTATACTCAGTAAAGTATCAGCAAGCTTCACTTTTTGTGAGCTAAAAATAATACCCAAGTATACCTAAAACGTCATCTACTGGTACACAAACATAGTTCTTCCCATTTAGACTAGAAACATTGGGTGGTCAAAATAAATACATATGAACTAACTCAATTGGTTGATAAGTTGAAACTTTTTCCTTTGATTTAAAATAAATCATGTATTGTTTCCCTTTTTAATAGGGGTTACAGACTTTGTCATTTGGGAACTAAAGTTTTGGTAGATCCTTGACAAAACCTTTCCTAGTGAGCTTCTTAAGTGATTTACTATGAAAATAACCTAGTCTCTTATGCCAAAGTAAATATTCTTTATGAAAATCACTCAATTAGGAAACATTTTAAGAAATTAAAGAATTAATATCAATAGAATAAACATTCTCATTCTTTTAAGTAGTAAAAATTAAATCATATTTAGAATCAAAAACATTACATGCATTGTTCTCAAATTTAACATGAAGACCATCATCACACAATTTTGAAATGCTAATAAGGTTATACTTCAAACCATCAACAAACAATACTTTGGAAATTAAAACTTAATTAATGTTACCAATTTGGCTAAGCCTAATAATTATCCCTTTATCATTATCACCAAAGGTGACATGAACACCATTAACCTTTATTAGGATCTTGAAACTTGAGTGGTCTCCTATCATATTCTTTAAACATCCACTATCCAAATATTATATACTTTTACAGGAGGTGTTCAAGAATATTCTCTATAAAACAAAATTTATACAAGAAATGATTTTGGTACCCAGATTTTTTTGGGTCCAGATGTGTTAGTAATCAGGTACTTAGAAACCAATAGTTTTTTGATAGGTCTCTTATAAACATACTGTACTATTTTTGAAATAAAAAACTATGTTTGGTCCTTTATAAAAATAATTGGTAGTAGAACTATCAAACTTATATTTTGGTACAAAAGTGATCTTAACTATTCTTCTCTATCTAGGTTGATATCCTATACAAGTAACATATTTTGGAGAAACTTGTTTACCTAGATTCTGAGTAAGATTTTATCTACCATCGGTAAAATTCTCTAAATCCTTCTTTAGTTTTTCATTAAACAATTTAAGTTCAGTATTCTCTTTTAATAAATGGTCATTCTTCTATTTTTTAATAGATAAATCGAATCTAGTATTGGAAGATAAATCATACTCTCTTTTCAAAGTCTTATATTTGACTCTTAGTTCATTAAAAGTTTCCTCAAGCATATTAAATTATTCAAAAATTTATTTTGAGACATTTAATAATCATTATGTTCATTCTTAGAATTATCATCATTAAGAATAGGTAAAATAGTAAAAACGGTAGGTACCTCAGAGACATTTTTCATGAAGCACATGTTGGCTCGATCTGACTTCTCTTCATTAGTATATTCTAAATCATTAGAGTTGTCCTTAAAGGCACTCTAGGTTTCTTTCATAACTTTCTTAAAAAAAATTCTTTCTCATCAAATTTATTTTTGTACTTAAATTTTTGTACAGTCTTCCTTTACATGTCCTTTTCAATTTCATTCATAATAGGTAATTTCATTATCATCCTTCTTCTAATCATTTTCCCATTTACCTTTAGTTTCATACTTTCCTTTATAACTATGTTTTCTAAAAATCACTTATTTATGTAAAAATTATTAAATATCCTGGCCAGATGGGTCATCTCCTCATCACTGTTTGGTGGTGAATCACTATCACTATAACATTTATCTTTTTCTTTTTTATTTTCTTTTTTTTTTATTCATTAGAATTGAAACCTAATGAATTTATTTTTGAATCATCGTCCCCATCTCATTTGAATTTCAATTCTTCCTTATACATCATCAGTTTCCTAATCATCACCTTAACTGGCAGTTTTCTGATGTCATATGACTCTCTAATTGAAATAGATGTGCCACTCCATCTTTTTGAAAGGCATCTTTACAACCTCATAATATGATCTTTTATAGATACTAGATTTCCTAGTGAACTCATGGTGTTTACAATTTCATTAAACCTAAGATACATGTAATAAATTAATTCATCAGGATTCATCTTAAAAGTATCATACTTAATAGTATATGTATTCAATATCATATCTTTAACATTGTTTGTTCCTTCATTAGAAATAACTAATGTGTCCCAAATCTCAAATTTAGTTTTACAAGAATAAATTATATTAAATCACTCATCTCCTAGGAATAATATAGGCTATTCATATCTTTGTAGTTATGTTATAAGAAGTTTTGGTAGATTCATCCCAAGTAGCTCTATAAGTTATAGGTAATTCATATTTATCCACTATAGCATTCCAAATATCAAAACTCATACTTTCTATATGCATTTTCATTTTGATCTTCCACTGAGCATAATTATTACCATTTAAAAAATAAGATATGTTAATAGTAGAAACTTCTTGTCTATTATCCATTTAAAGAATTAAATTTAGAACTAATAGAAACTTAATATCTTTAAAGCACAACTAAAATCACAATTGAAATTTTTTTGAAAAAAAATTGATACCAAATCTTAGACCTTTGATACCAAATGTTTGTTAGAGTGAGTATATCAAGAGGGGGTGAATTGAGTACCTAATAAAAATATCTATTTAAATGAATTTAAATAAAATCCACAAGTTTAAATAAAATAGCCCAGTTAGTTAAAATATCATATTTGATATAAGTTTAAATCTTTTAAAATATTTTTTAAATATTGATTAGGTATCAATTAAAACAATTATGAGAACTATTTTAACTTTTGAAATCAACTTACTCAATCAAAACCTTTTACAAACACTAATTAAAACTAACTATAAAAGTAATGGTTTTTATTGAATGTAAAAATAGATTAGGTTTTAAAGTATAGAAAATTAAGTAAAAAAACACAGAGTGGAAGTTTAATACCAGAGGTTCAGTTACAAGTAGAGACTTAGTAATCTCTGATTGGAAATCACCTGATTCCGATTATTTTATATAAAATAAACTCTTGATACACAACCTGGATTGTGTATTACAATAGTATAACAACTATCCAAGCCACACAGAACTTCTTCCATAGTTTTCATGGGAGAATAAGAAAACAACAATGTGGTTACAGCTGGACCTCTACCACAACACATGATAAACAAGATTAAAATGTGTTTAAAATATATATAAGTATCTTTCATTTTAAAGTAGAAGAAAATGTGGGATAAATAAAATAGATTGAACCACACTTCTCATAATGTAAATATAAATAAAAAAATAGAGAAAGTAAGAATATATAATGGTCATGTTGTTATGAATGATATTCTTTGCAGATAGTTACTCCTTGAATGTATCTTGAAATGTATCTTGAGTCGGTTTTCTAAATTTTTAGCAGAAAAAAGTGTTTTAAACTTTTTGTTCTTGACTGCAGTAAGGCACTGGATGTAAGTTGTGCCACAGCTTCCTCAATAAATCATAGTCGTGTAAAATTTCTTTGAGTTATTGCAATAAGTCTCAGCTCTCATGCAAGTGAATATATCTATGTGTGTTAGCTTATGTATAAGCACTCTCTTCTTCATGAGGGAGTTTTCTTATCTTTTTAACAATAGCAATAAGTAAGAATATTCAAATCCTTTCTGCTCCTTGTACTACATGTCTAACACAAATTTTAATGCTTCATCAGTAATATTTAATATGCAATCATTAAAATAATTTTTTGAATTAAATTTGATAAACTATCCATTATAAATATTTAATTTCAAAAGATAAGTAAAAGAAATAATGGCGGTGAGCCTTTTGAATAGTGACAATAACGGTGTCTAAATATGATAGTGAGACATTGGAATGATGTCTTGATTAGGTGGTGAGATAACTTAGCAGTGAGTCTTTTGAGCAGTGATAACTTTTAGTAGTGATTAAGACTATGAGACTATGTCAGGATGGTGATGACTCATACTTTCCAAAATTTTGTTCTAGAGGTGACTCATAATGATGGAAAGTCATCCTAGTACTTATCTAATTTTTTATCCCAGTGGTGATTCATTCTCGACGGTGTCTTAAGGAGACAGTGAGACTTTTCTGTAAGTGTCGCATACTTGGAGGTGAGTCTTTTATAGACTTAACCAAATTTATTTCCAAAATGTCTTATAACATAAAATGCTAACAGAAAACATGAAACCCATTATTATCCTAACAAACATGAATTTTTTTATCATTAAAATAAGAAGGTCAATAATATTATTAATTAATATGTTATTGTATTTAATGCATTATTTGGTGAGTGAGTCATGGTGAGGCTGGGATTGGTTATTTTACCTTCATAGGTTCATGTGGGCTCTACTATTTGTTCACTGGCACATTGGTATGTTTTTTCACATGTGTACTTGATACATTGGGTATGATTCAACTGAGTATACTTTTATGATCACCCTATGTATATAAACTATTTTTTAGGTTTATAGGGGACTTTGGGGACTAATATATACATTTATATATTGGGTTTTGTAGCTTTTATTGAGTCATTGATGTAAGACTTGTATTTTTGTATTTCACTTGGCGACTTTTGTTTTTATCTATTGATATTGTTCATGCATTGTGGAATGTTTTGGGTTTATTTTTATATTATATGCCAAAGTTTCTTGGTGTTTATTTATCATATCTCATGATATTATATTATTAGAGGTTAATTCTTCCAATTTCTGAGGTTTTTATACCCTTGGTGCTTGTCTCCAACCTGGGGCCTACTTGAGGTGGGTCTCGAGGGTTATTATCTCTCTTCACTCATTGCCAGACCAAGTGGGGTAACTTTTGAGGGAGTGGATCAGGATAGTAAAGAAATTAATAAAATATATATTATTATTAAAATTTATATTATAAAATCTATTTTTTTAATTTTGATATATTTATGATTATACTAGTTTTAAAATAATATTACAAATAAATTCTTATAAAAAGTAGTTTTTCATGATATTTTATAATTTTATTTTAATGTAATATTTATAAATATTATGATTTAAACTAGAAAAAATTAACATAATTTTTGGATTTATCATTAACATATTATCTTAAGATGATTTTTTGGATTTTCTCTAAAATAATTGATTTTTAGGGGAATAGTGTGAAATAATGTTTTTGAAAATACCATGGATTTTAATACATAACTTGGATAAAAACATAATGTAAAAATTAGAAAACCTTTTTATTGAAAAAATATATTTCATTTAAGTAATATTATATATTTAAAAATATCATGTTTTAATTACAAATCTATACTTGATAATTCAGATCATAAGTAATATTTTATCAAAAAAATGATTTAAATGCATTATAAATTTGTACTTTAAAATTATTTTCTACCAATTCAATCAGATGAAATGAATTTTAAATTTTAAATAATTGGTTCCAAATTATCTAATAATTTTAACTTTATTTTTATACATAAATATTAATTACCATAGTTAAATATATGTTACATTAGTAAAACCATTATTTTTCAAGGAATAATAATTTTCTAAATATTGCCTATTTTTTAAATTAAATTAATTAATTTTAAATTAAATATAATATTATGTTTTAAAATATATACAAATAAATTCACACTAATTTAATATTTAATCTATTCAAAATAATATTAATAACACATAATGATTAAAATGATTTTTTTCTAAAAAGAAATAGTTTTTCAAAACTTTATAGGTTTTGATTTAAAAGTAAATTTTTTCATATTTAGAAATTAAATTAGGTTAAATTAATCCCAAATTATGATTCAACACATTTAAATTTATTGACAAGGTTCTCCTTATATTTTTATTAACAAAATAATTGACATGATTAATATTTAATTAAGAGTAATAAGTGTTTAAAAGACTAATCTAAGGAGGATTGAATTTTTCTAAATTAAAATGGCATTTAGACCTTATAGAAATATTTTTTTTGTTTTAAATTATTACCTATATGTTTTACCATATTTCCATCAGCCAAATCACCTAAATTTATTGAATTTTCCTTCTTACCCCTTACTTACCATTCTTTTCCATAGAAAAGTCCCTCATCCTCACTTATAAAAGGGGAATCACTTCATACCTTTCAATACTCCACTCCTATTTATAATTTTCCTTGAATACCTACCAAAATTTATTATTATTTCATTCCTTTACATTCCCTAATACCCCTAGTCACAAAAAATTAGCCAAAGTCCCTCAAATATAAAGTCTTCATCAAGAGGAAGTTCAAGGTCTCAACATTGGTATCACATATTTCTTAACATTTATTTTGTATTATTTCCTTTTTAAACAATCCATAACCATAGTATAATAATAACTTTACCATTATTAATATTTTTATACTTTATTATAATAATGGTACAACCATTATTTATTCCCTTCTATCTATAAATAAAAACAAAAATCGTAGTTAGTGTGTGTGCGGGGATTACCGCCTCCATGAAGCATCACTTTTGGTTTTTCATAACCGCATATCATGGATGGTTAAAAAATGTTATTTAAAAAGTTAATAAAATATTTATAACATTTTAATGATTCTGAAGTTATAATATATTTTATTTTCTACTTTCTTTCCATGCTATTAAAATGAGAGTGTCATTTGTGTGCACGTGCGGACTACCGCCTCCACAAGATGATGTTTCTTTTTCATATTCCATATCAACTAACATGAATGGACTTAAAATTTATTTAATATATAAAAAGGGTTATTTAATAAACCATTAACATTATATAAATATAATATTTTACATTCCATCATTGATATTAGTAATAAATAGTTATAGTAAATTTAACTGCTAAAAGGACATATTAATGTAACTTTTCTAAATTGAGTCCATTGATGGAGAACCTACTTAAATATATAAATTATGTGATAATGGAATATTAAAATTAAATAATATTATTACATTCTGGATATTATGAAACTATTTTAAAACACCTTTTAACATAGTTAACAAATCGAAAGTATTATGAATAAATTAACCAAACAACCCCGAGTGACTGAAATAAGAGAAAACTATATTAAAAATAAATAACAAAAGATAATAAATATAACCTATAAATTAAATATAGATGAATAATATTATTGTTTATATATTTAATGATCTTTATTTAATTATATAATAATTTAATCACAAGTTCCAAATGCTTTTGGACATAAATGTAACAGACTTTTTCTTACTTAAATATCCACTTATATGGGAATGATTTACTTCCAATTATTTTCCTTTTTGAATTACCTATATTCAATTAATTTATTGAAGGGTTTTCACCTAGATTCTAAATAAATCAATTAATTGAGGAAATTATTGTCCAGGTCATATATCCATTTCCTATACATAGTAAATACCATGTGCATAGTAATATTTTTTGAGTTTTATTTACCTATAATGATTCTTAAATTCATTGGATACCCATATATTTTCCATGGGTTTTTCATGTCATGTTTATTGATGAAATAATGAATTGTTCTTAAGGAAACCACTTGAAAAGGATGTAAAAAAAATTATTTATTTGGGTTTTTAGGAAATTATGATTGAAACCATGGGTAATTCATATATATTATTTTCATTATGTGATGTATGAGACTGGAATTATATAAACATCAATTTAATTGGTTAATGTTTCCATCTCATGATATATCATGAAGCATGGGCAGTCAGCCTAGCTAGCTATGGGAGTGGAAAGTTTGCCTAGCTAACTATGTTAAGTTAACGAGGTAGGGATATTTGTCTTATTATTATAATATCATGTTTATGTTGTTTCCATATTCCTATGATTATATGATCTTATAATATTATCATGCTTATTCCATTCTCTTATGAAATCATTTCCTTACACCTGTTCTTAGGCTCATGATCATTTTCTTTTCAATATCACATTATTCCTCTTAGATCTCATGTTATGCTTTATTTACATGTTTATTATCTTACTAATCATTTTAAATAACTCTTTCCTTTATGTATTTTTTCTTAGGGTATCCCATATAGTTTCAGAGGATATATGGAGGGTAGGACTTCCATTTATAATTTTAAACAAATACGTTGAGTTTAGGTTTAAGATATTTTATTTATGTATCTAATATTCCAACGACACTAGACCTCACAATCCTTAGAGTGAATTTTTAGGAATATTATGTTAATAATAATGTAATAAATTATGTTTAAGGATTTATTTTATTTTAATATGAACTATATAAATTTAATTAGGTGTCTAATACAAAAAATATCTCAAGAAAAGGAATTCGAGATGAAAAGACCCTTTCTTTAATCCATAAATTCCACTAAATCAATTAAATATCATGTATACCAAAAATAAATTTCTTTAAAACCCATTTAAAAAGATTATTAATATATATAACATCTATTAACTTCATTTATAATTATTCTCTATATGTATATTAGTTAGTTACAATCTATTTTCAATATTGGGTTTGAGTTATCTTGATCGTTCTGAACTAGTTTCATAATATTGGTATTATTATATATTCATCTCCCAAATTTTATCAATACTATATAATTTAAGGTAATGTAATAGATAAATTATATTGATTTATAAATCTATTATCTCACCCCATAAGTTTTTTAGTTATGTAGGGTGAAATTTTAATCGGTATCGGCTTATTTCATTAATTTTATCTATCGAATGTGATATTTTAATAATAAGTTAAATGATTAATATAACCTATAAATAATAATACAAAAGTCATTATTTTATTATTAATTTATAATATTATTATAATTTAATTTCTCATATTCATCCATGATATATTTTTATAGAATTTTTCAAGTACGTGGTTAGACCGACCAAACATGAACATACCATAATTTAATGGGTGGGTATGGTTAAGAAATGGTTTATTTTAAAATAGTATCATTATAACATAATAATAATGATATTATTTATATTTTTTTAAGATTTTGAATAATGTTTTAAGTTCCTTGGATAAATATTTAAAACCAATATGAAAAATGAAAAACATTACTTCATAGAGGCAGTAGTTCACAAAACATGTAGTTAACATATTCATTTCCTGATGAATGATAGGAAATTAAATTAGATTATAATTTTTATATTAATATTAATAATTAGGTTACATATTTAAAATTTTTAAATTCCATCCTTATAACTAGTAAAGATAGTTGGTGTTGAAGGCTGGAAGATGTCGCTTCGTGGAGGCAGTAGTATGCACAACACACGATCGATATTCTTTTTCTTCTAAGTGTATGCAAAGGAATAAATAATGATTTCTACATTAATATAAAAACAATCAAATATACTAATTAAACTTATGTCATTATATACATATTTTTAGGATAGTTTGGGAAGGTAAATAAGAAGAATTGATGGTTAAGGATTAAGTAATACTTACGTTGATACCCCAAACTTCTACTTAATGAACTGCTTAGAATTTAAGGACATAGGAAAACATGAAGTGACAAGGGGGTTTATTGCATGAATTTAACTTCTATTAGATTAATATTTTTTAGGTTTTCAATAATATTTCAAATGGAATTTGTAGTACTAAAAGGGTGGAAGTGATCTCCATTTATAAGTGAAGAGAAGGAAACTTTTTTAAACAACCATTATTTTACAATATTGTAATGACACTATTCAAGGGTCAATGGTTAAAAAATATATAAATAATTGAGTTTTGAGTGACATTGGGTTGATAAATATTCAAAAAAAATATTTTTAAATGCATTTTAAACATGTTGGTTGTCATATATTCTAATATTTTTACTTTTACCTTACTTTTTTTATTGGGGTAACTAGTTCTTAACCAAGTAACTTATGTTTTAATATACATATAAAATAACCCATATTACCAAATTTGGGTTTTTTGAACCTAAATTTAATCTCCATTTAATGTAATTTAATTTATAATTTTTATAATAACAATATTTAAATTAATATATTTTATATATGGAAAACTTATTTTGAATAAAAAATGTTATTTTCACCATTAAGTGTTCTTCATATTATTTAGTATTGATTACCTATTGAATGAGTGATAATTTATTTACATATAGGATTAAAATTATGTTAAATTAACTTTTTAGAGTATATTAATTTATTTTATTAGATAAAAAGTACACAATATTAATAAAATAATTCTTTGAAAATAATAGTTTTACCATTATCATGGTCGTTAACTTTAAATCAGGGAAATCAGACTTTTATGAACAAAAATAAAATTGACCCTATTATATCATATGATCTTGTTAATATAATATATTAAATCCATTTTTGGATTTAATTTCTAAATGTGACAAAAAATATTTTTTAAATATAAGCGAATAACTCAGTTTTTAGACTAATATATTACTTATGTTTCCAAAATGATAAAAATGGGTTTTATAAATATAAAATAGTAATTTTAAATGATTTAATTTACTTATAAATATATTTATATTATATAAAAATGTTTCAAAATCATTTAAGTCATTCTTATATTATGATAATGTCATAAAAGTAATGATTTTAGCAATATCAGTATTTTTTACTATTCACCTAAAAATCAAATATTTCAGAAAAAAACCCTAAAAGTTCATCATAAGTTAATATCAACATTAAAAATAAAAAAATTTAATTTGGTAAAATTAAAAATAAATTTAACTTCTAAATAGATTCATGAAAAAAAACACTTCAGAGTGCAGATAATGTACTAATTTTGGGTTATAGTGTATACCTATTATAGTAGGGTCTTGAGTATTACAATGACAATATTTTATGGGTAGAGCTGGTTTAAGGATTAATAAATAATCATTCAAATAAAAAAATAAACCAATAATGAATTATAAAAAGGAGATAAAAGGAGCTCATAAAGATAAATCAAGGAAAGTACGTCAAAATGTGAAGGAAGTGCTTGAATAAAACAAGTGGGTATAAAGAGAAAAATATGACTAAATGTGTTATTATTAGGGTATTTCTAGTAATATAGTAATATTTTTTTATTATTCCATTGAAATGATTTCAAATTTTGAAATTAAAGGAATATTAAAGTCATCTAAACCACTAGAAATATAGTATAATTTATATAATGCTCGTTAAAATTATTCTAATTGTGGTTTTAGTGACTTGAATAATAGATATAAATCTATAAGAAATGTTATAACTAGAAAAATGAATTCAAATTATAGATTTATAGGTATATGTTTTTTTGTACAAAATTCTGGTTCAATGAATAAGTGCAGAAAGGTATTTATGGGATAGAATCCATTGATGAGAAAAATAAGAAGTAATCATTACAGTATGAGATATTATCAACGAAACACCCTAAGCTTCCATGGTACATTTTCCTTTGAATAATACAATAGCTTGTGTTGTACGCAACTTCGAGTTCAAGCACACCACAACCAATCAAACTAGCCATTATGAATAGTAATACCCGATTTTTGAAATTTTATAAATTCTATCTTTCAAAATGGACTTCATTTTTGGACTCGGAATATCTAAATTATCTTAGGGTGAATTTTTGGTATTTTTCTGAAAACATTCAATTTTTGATGAATAGTGAAAAACACTACGTTATTGTTTAAAATTGAATTTTTAATTAAATATTTAATTATTTTATTTAAATTTATTTTAGGTAAAAATAGATACATAATACCTATATATGTTCAAAATAATTAATTAGATCCATTTTATAATAAGTTTAGATATTTAAAATTTTATTGAACTTTTTACCGTCTTTTACCCACCTCCTAGGAGCATTTGCAGATTTGTATAAAACTTAATTTTACTGCTTCTGTGAGTTGAATTTCAAAAATTCAAGGGACACGGTTGATATCAGTAAGTAAAATATAGTTCAATAAGATGAAAATAATTTTTTTTGAATAGTAACTTTTTACTTTTATTTACCACGGTTAAAAGTAAATAGGGTAATTAAGGGTAAAATTGATATTATTATTATCCTAACTCATATCATAATTCTATTTGATAAGTTTAATTAGACCAAAAAAACCTTATGAATAAAATACGATCCTTTAGGTCCACTTGGATTAGATTAGGACATTTAATATTATTTTATTTAAAGAAGAGTTAAAAGAGTTAAAATCAAAGTTTAATAACTAAAATATTTTTAATATAGGGTTATACATAAGATAAATTAGACTATAAATATTCATTAGAAAGATAAAAATATTTCCTACATAATGGTATTTTATTTATAATTTTTATACATTAAATAATTAAATTTAGTTATGACACAATGATGATGCATTAATTACCTTATTAATAAAAGATTAAAATAATTGATATTATATATATCCAAATAAATATAATTTGAGACTTTTAATGAATTAAACTAATTTTATATGTTAATATGACATGTTAGTGTTGATTAGATGAATTTTTTTCAAAGTAATAATGTTGTTATAAATTTAACAAAAACAAAATACCAAATAATGTAAAAATTGACATAAAAGAGTTTTTAAAACAAATATTATATTATTAATTATAATTATATTCCTAAAAATCTAAGTATCGTCCAAAGGGATTAAATAATATTATATATTCCATTAATTAACCACTTGGGGTTCTCTTGTAAGTTTATAGTAAGTTTATTAACCATATAATATAAAAATACAAAGAGACATAGTAAATGTCAAACTATTTAACTAAGAGTTAAATATAAAAGATAAGATTAATATGACGGCCTAAACCTATCTAAAACCTATTGGTTGAGAGTTTTCTGACCCATACCTACCATAGAATTTAAATAATTCATTTTTTATCCATTATAAACTGAAAATGATTTTATTATAAAATAATATTTCAATCTTTTCCTAAGGTACCCCCACCCCTCTTATAAAAGGTCACTTCCCCTTCTGTCAAATTCACACCTTCAAAACAATTTTTCTTGGAAAAACCCTGCCCAAATACCCTCTCAAATTTCCTCCCTTCATCATAGAGGCCTTCATTTAGTCAGAAAGCCAACCTAAAGAGCCCTTTTGGTCAAATAAAAAGGAAGAACCCAAAGAAGAGGTAAATATTTCATCACCTCTTTCAAGTTATTTTCTTCTTCCACTTCCTCTTTCTTTATTGTTTCCATTATAAAATAATAAATCCAGTATATTATATATAATATGATGTTATTATAAAAATTTTACAACCATATTCATTATTCTATCCATCCTATAAATGACAAAGTCACTATACGTGCGTACGTACAGATTACCATCTCCACACCGTGGTGTAGTTTATTATTAAAATAATTAATCATTTGAATGCATATAATAATGAGTATAAATGATGTAAATAATAAATATAACATGATAGTTATTCTTTATATATGATATAACATCCAATTATATATGGTTTTAATATCAAAAAATGATATTGTCGCTCGTGCGTACGTACAGATTACCGTCTCCACGAACGCGATGAGATTAATTCCCCATCACATCCATTCAAGAATAGTTTTCATTTGATGATTAAAAATAATTTTTAAATACTTAATATCATTCTGAATATGAATAAGATACATCTTATCCATAACAAACATTACTTACGTAACAAATCATATAAAGGAAGACGAATCAGTTAACACCTGAAACGATGATACTACTGAAATATCATTAACAAAGAAATATTAGAAGATCATATACGATATCATATTAATGTATATGATTATTTTATAATTTAATAACAATAATTTCACCATTATACTGGAGTTTAAGCTATCCTAGAATAATGAAAAGTATAAGGTAAGGGTTAATTTTACAATCTCTTTATTATCCAAGGTTGTTTTTACATAAGTATCTACTAGGACCTCTTTATCATCCACATCCGTGTTTTCTTAAAAAAATTATTTCAAAAAAATTTTAATATTTACTAGACAATGGGTTAAAATAATTTATACCCTTATTTGACCTTATATGTTTTGAAATAAATCTTTCTGTCATTTTCCAAACAAGTTAGTTATGACCTTTTCGACAAAATTAAGGTAAGAATGTTTTTTTAACTTATACGGCGGGTGAGACTATTTTCTGCCATTATAACATCGTTGAAGCTTCCCTTACAATATTATAAGAATATTTTAAAAATAAATGTTTTCTTTTATAATTATATTACTTTTAAATTATTTCAAAATAGAAAGAGATATTTCTCTCAAAAAGTTTTGATTTCATCTATGTCAACATCCTTTGATGGATTTTAAACTTGTTTGAAGTTGATTTATTATGATACAAAACGTCCATATTTTATTGAAGGATTTGTAATATGTTTGACTGTGGATTCGTTTTCATTACACAATTCATGGTTTATGGATAAAGTATTGAAATTTCGTATGCTATTTTTAATAAGAATGTTTATGTTATGTTAAAGCCTTTTCATATGAGGAATGCATTGGACTTAGTAAGTGATGGGTGGAGCCTGCTATAGCTCCTCGATGCATTGGTGGGTCTCATGAGATAAACTAGTGTCTTGGCACAAGGCCTTAACAAAATCTTATTTCTAGTCTTGGCACAAGGCCTTGACTATGTGGTTATAAAGTCTGGCATTATGCATCCATCATTATGAAAGTGGATATTGATATGGCATGTGATTATTCGACTAATAGAATATCCATGTGAATAAGTAAATAGAATTATTTGATTTTATCTTTTCCATATTATTCTAAATTTCAAGTTTAAAAGGATTTTGTTTTAGTCTTATACATTTCCTTAAATGTTTATGTTTATTTATGAAAGTTTCAGCTATATTTTTATCCTTACTGATCATCAAATCTCACCCCTTTCTATGTTTTATTTTTTCCAGGATTCGAATAAGTATATTATGACTGACCTGTAGGGATATTCTAAGGGATATGATTGTGGCCTATAGAGACTATGTTGTTGTTTTTTTTTCATTTTATAATGTAATGTAAAACTTATGAATGTATCTAGTATTTCAAATGCTACTAAACTAATCAGTCTTTTGAGACTTGATCTTTTGTGATCATGACAATGTTATGTAATAATGAACTGACTCTGGGTAACTAGGGTCAGGGTGTTATATTTGGTATCATAGGAATTTTAGTACAAACCTTGGAAGCTAGATTTAGAAAAACTCATATTAAAGAACATTAACCTAAGATAGACTTTGAGGCTTAGTATATAAGAACTTCCTAGAATTTTGGTATTGTAGAGATTTTGTGAGTTTTCCAAGAAATACATCCCTGTCTGGATATGAGCAGGTAGAGGCATCTCTGGCATAGATGTACCTAGGGGTAAAACCCGATAACACCGCTTTGAGCTAGACTCGAAGGGGAACTGGTGCACAACAATGGACCTTGCTACACTCTTGGTTACGACACTCCCAGGGGATATGCTTAGGATAATTCTTATTTTCTTTACAAAACATTATGAAGGGTTTATGATTATATACATCCTCAAAGAAAACATTTTTTTGATTATGGATTATATTCATAAACTGTTCAATTTCTATTAAGTGTTTTACAAGTTTGGAGTTATGTATTGTGATTCATAAACTAATCTAGTGTATTCCATTGTTTAGAAATGGTTCCTAGTGGAAGGAATGGAAACTGTATCAACGCACGTAATCCATGTAGGGATTTCCCTCCTACTCAAGATAATTATAGTGGATCTGGTGAAGCAACTGGTGTTGATCATATTATCACCATACTCTGACAACTCACTCAGGTTATTAATAATAACCTTACCCATATGGAGCACCCTGATCCACAATGTGGAGGATCAATGTTAGACCGCTTCATGAGGCAACAACCACCAACATTAAATGGGACTACAAATACATTTGTATCCAAGAAATGGATAAGTTCCTTAGAGAAAATATTCCACGCTTTGGGGATTAGCGAAAGGGAAAAAGTTGTCATGGCAGTTTATCGCCTCATGGGAGATGGAGATCAATGGTGGTCATTGATTCAAAACACAAAGGAAGATGATAAATTATAAAATATGGAATAGAGGGAGTTTAAAGATATTTTCTTAGAAAAATATTTTCCTTGTGACCGTCGAGCGGATATGGAAAAGAAATTTTTCAGTCTGGGATAAAAGGAGGATGATAATGTCTTAAAATATGAGGCTAACTTTACAAGGTTAGAAAGACATACGACATATTATATACGTATCCCAAGAAGTAATATTGATCGTTTCTTTGAGTGGTTAAAAACATTTCTTTAGAGAGAATTATTATCACAATCCTTCTTGTCATATGAGTATATTGTTTCATGTGCTATCAAGACAGAAAAGGAATTCTCTAAGTCTTATGACTTTAAAGCAAAGCAAGAGAATAAAAGATCTGTTGAACATTCTGGAAATGTAAATAAAGGGAAGAAGGGAAAAGTTGAATATCCATCCTGCAGTAAATGTGGGAAGAAACACCCTGGTACTTTCATGAAGGGAATGAGAGTCTATTACAAGTGTGGTGAAAAAAGTCCACCAAGCTCGTGATTTCTAGGGGAATAAAGAGGTTGTCAATGTTGAATGCTAAAATTGTAGAGAAAGGGGGAATTATGCAAATTAATGTCCTAATCACAAAGGAAACTTACCTCAAAAAAGTCCAAGGGATCAAGGCCAAGCTTATGTTATCACTACTGTTGAGGTTGAAGCTCTGAAAGACATGGTGGTAGGTAATTTAATGGTTCCCTCAAGTATATAAAATTCTTTATTTGATTCTGGATCATTGCATTGTTTCATATCTTCCCAGTTTTCTAATAAAATTAGATATTTTCAATTTGACTTAATAAGGGATTTTTCAGTAAAAACACCAAAGGGAAGTATCATTGCAACAAAGTTTTGTGAATCAGTTCCCATTAGGTAATATAAATATTCTTTATCTACTGATATCATTGCCATAACCATGATTGAATTTGATATAATCCTTGGTATGGATTGGCTTTTGGAACATGATGCGAAAATTTATTGTAATAAGAAAGAGGTTACAATTCTCGATGATGATAAGGAGTACCTTATTTTTAGAGCAGAAACGCCACCACCTAATTCTTATCTATATCCACCCCCAGTAGCTCAACAAAATTCAATTATTGGGGAGGAAGAGAATAAAATAACTTTGGGTGGGGAAACAAATGTTCAAATAGAGGATGTACCTATTGTGAAAGAATGTGTTGATGTATTTCTAGAATATTTACCTGGACATCCTCCATAACAAGAAATTGACTTTTCTCTTGATTTCATTTCTCGTTCAAGGCCCATATCGAAGACCCCTTATAGAATGGCCACTATAGAATTAGTGGAAGTAAAGAAACAAATAGAAGAATTAAGTAATAAGGTATTTATTCACCCTAGTGTTTCTCCATAGGGAGCCCAGGTTCTTTTTGTTAAGAAGAAAAATGGATATATGAGGTTGTTCATTGACTATAGGGAGATCAATACTACAAAAATAAATAACAAGTATCCCCAATCTCACATTGATGATTTATTCAACCAACTTCATGGAGCTCAATATTTTTCAAATATTGACCTTCGATTTGGATATCATCAGTTGTGTGTGAAAAAGGAAGACATTCCGAAAACAACATTTCAAACAAGGTACGAGCATTACGAGTTTACAGTAATTCATTTTGGATTGACTAATGCACCCTCTGTCTTCATGGATCTAATGAATAGAGTTTTCAAGGAATATCTTGATGAATTTTTAGTGGTATTTATTGACGATATCTTGGTATACTCCAAAACCTACAAAGATCATGAAAATCACTTGTTCATTATTCTAAAGACTCTTAGAAGAAATGAATTATATGGAAAATTTAGCAAGTGTGAATTCTGGCTTCAAGAGATTTCTTTTCTTGGCCATATTGTCTCTAAGGATGGAATCTATGTTGATCCTTCAAAGACCAAGGAAATCCAAGAATTTCCAGCACTGAAAAATATAACTGTGGTACGTAGTTTTATTGGTTTAGCAGGCTATTATCGATGTTTCGCCCAGAATTTTGCCTGGTTGTCTAACCCATTAACCAAGATCACACGTAAAGGGGATAAATTTGTTTTAAAAAAGAGTGTAAAGAATGTTTTGAAGAACTGAAAATAAGATTAGTCAATGCTCCTATCTGGACTCTACCATCGGGGAATGATGGGTTTGTTATTTATAGTGATGCTTCAAAGAAAGGACTTGGTTGTGTCCTTATGCAGAATGATATAGTTATTGCCTATGCATCACGGTATCTAAAAATTCATGATAAAAACTATCCTACCCATGATCTTGAGTTAGCAGTTGTAATATTTTCTTTAAAGATATGGAGACATTATCTCTATGGTGAAAAAATTTGAGATATATACCAATCACAGGTGTTTGAAGTATATTTTCTCATATAAAGAACTCAACATGAGGCAAAGTAGATGGATTGAACTACTCAAGTATTATAATTGCACAATACACTACCACCCGGGGAAGGCAAATAAGGTGACAGATGCTTTGAGTAGAAAATGTCATGGAGTTTTGAACAAGATGAGAGTTAAAAGGGACCCTATTCTCATGAATATAGTAAAGATGGATATGGGAATAACCATAGAAGTTGGATCATAAATACTTATTCAAATGTTTTCTAAACCATCTTTACTATAAAGAATAAAGAGTTCTCAGATCGATGATGAAGAATTTCAAAAGAAGATTAAAGTTGTGAATATTATATATGTCATTAATTGGTATTCTATTCCTAAAAATCAAATGTTTGGACAAAAATCTTAAATAATATTATATATTACATTAATTAACCACTTGGGGTTCTCTTAGAAGTTTATAGTATGTTTATTAACCATATAATATAAAAATACAAAGAGACATGGTAAATGTCAAACTATTTAACTAAGAGATAAATCTAAAAGATAAGGTTAATATGATGACCTAAACCTATCTAAAACCTATTGGTTGAGAGGTTTTCGACCCATCCCCACTTTATACTTTAAATAATTCATTTTTTAGCCATTATAAATAGAAAACTATTTTATTATAAAATAATATTTTGATCTTTTCCTAAGGTACCCCTCACCCCTCTTATAAAAGGGAACTTCCCCTTCTCTCAAATTCACACCTTAAAAGCCATTTGGCTCGGCCAAAACCTACCCAAATACCCTCTCAACTGTCCTCCCTTCATCCTATAGTTATTAATTCAGTCAGAAATCCAACCTAATGAGCCCTTTTGATCAAATAAAAATAAAGAACCCAAAGAAGAGGTAAATATTGCATCGCCTCTTTCAAGCTCTTTTCTTCTTCCACTTCCTCTTTATTTATTGTTTCTATTATAAAATAATAAATCCAGTATATTATAAATACTATGATGTTATTATAGAAATGTTACAATCTTATTCATTATTCTATCCATCCTATAAATGACAAAGTCACCATACGTGCGTACGTACGGATTACCATCTCCACGTCGTGGTGTAGTTTGTTATTCAAATACTTCATCATTTTGATGGGTATAATAATGTGTATAAATGATGTAAATAATAAATATAACATGATAATTATTATTTATATATGATATACCATCCAATTATATATGATTTTAATATCAAAAGAATGATATTGTCCCTCGTGCGTACGTAAGGATTACCATCTCCACGAACGTGACGAGATTCATTCCCCATTGTATCCATTCAAGACTAATTTTCATTTGATGATTAAAAATAATTTATAAATACATAATATAATTATTAATATGAATAAGATACATCCTATTCATAAAAAAAACAATACTTATGTAACAAATCATATAAAGTAAGACGAATTAGTTAACACCCAAAAAGATGGTACTACTAAAATATCATTAACAAAGCAATATTAGAATATCATATATGATATCATATTAATGTATATGGTTCTTGTATAATTTAATAACAATAATTTCACCATTATAAGGGAGGTTAACTTACCCTTGACCAAGTAAAAGTACAAGGTAAGGGTTAATTTCACAATCTCTTTATTATCCGAGGTTGTTTTTACATAAGTATCTACTAGGACCTCTTTATCATCCACATCTATGTTTTCTTAAAAAATGTATTTCATAACATTTTTAATATTTACTATAAAATGGTTTAAAGTAATTTATACCCTTATTTGACCTTATATGTTTTGAAAGGAATCTTTATGTCATTTTTCAAACAAGGTACTTTATGACCTTTTTGACAAAATTAAGGTAATAATGTTATTTTAATTTATATGGTGGGTGCGACTATTTTCCACTATTATAACATAATTTAAGATTCCCATACAATATTATAAGAATATTTTCAAAACAAATGTTTTCTTTTATAATTATATTACTTTTAAATTATTTCAAAATATAAAGAGATATTTCTCTCAAAAATTTTTGATTTCATCAATGTCAACAACCTTTGATGGATTTTAAGATTATTTGAATTTGATTTATTATGATATCAAAATTCCATATTGTATAGAAGTTTTTGTGATATTTTTGACTGTGGATGTGTTGTTTTTACGCCATTCATGGTTTATGGATAAATTATTGACATTTCGTATGCTAGTTTTAATACGAATGTTTATGTTATGTTTAAACCTTTTCATATGAGGAATGCATTGGACTTAGTAAGTGATGGGTGGGTCCCACTATAGCTTCTCGATGCATCAGTAGATCTCATGAGACAAACTAGTGTCTTGGCACAAGGCATTGAAAAAATCTTATTTGTAGTCTTGGTACAAGGCCTTGACTATGTGGTTATGAAGTCTGGCATTATGCATTCCATCATTATGAAAGTGGTTATTGATATTGCATGTGATTATTCAACAAGTAAAATATCCATGTGAATAAGTAAATGGAATTATTTGACTTTAACTTTGCCATATTATGATGAATTTCAATTTTAAAAGGATTTTTTTTAGTCTTATACATGTCCTTAAATGTTTATACTTATTTATGAAAGTTTCTGCTATATTGTTATCCTTACTGAGCATCTAAGCTCACCCCTTTCTATGTTTTATTTTTCCCAGGATGTAAAGAAGTATATTATGACTGACCTTCAGGGATATTATAAGGGATATGAGTGTGGACTGTGGAGACTATGTTGTTGTAGTTTTCCATTTTATAATGTAATGTAAAACTTATGAATGTATCTAGTATTTCCAAGGCTACTAAACTAATGTATATTACGAGACTTGATCTTTTGTGATCATGCCAATGTTATGTAATAATGAACTGACTCTGGGTAACTAGGGTTGGGGTGTTACAATCAATGTTTCTATAAAGGATATATTTCATGGTATTGTAATATGATAACAAGAGAAGTTATGATGAGGAGTACTACTAATCCTGTGACCATTATATATCAAGATGTTATGGAAAGAAAATCTCATTACATTAAATAATAGATTATTGTGCTTGAGTAATGGAGAGGTAGACCATCAGAGGGATATGTGGAAGACATTGTAGTTTTTAATGGTACAGTTTCCTATATATAAAGAAAACAAACAATTATGGGAAACAAATAAGAAAGAAGAAATTGTCATCATTTCTAGAAAATAAGTTTCAAGGATAAATTCATCTATTCATAATGTCAAAAGGGATGAACATGAAGATCCTTGAATTATTAGTGGGGATTTCTTTTTATGTAATGGAAGGAAACTTTCACAAGTATAAACATGAAAAATACTTCCACTTAGGTAACATACATGAAGTAAATTTATAATAAGAGTGAGAAATAATAGACTCATAAGTAACAAAGTATAAGAAGTATCACAAAAATAAATACCACTAAAAAGGTTTGAAAGAAAAATTAAAGTAACATTACTGGCATAAAAATGAAAAAATAATGCATAAGTATTAATAGACACACTTTGTAAAAGGTAACCCATTTAAACAATATAGAGGAATTTAAATTAAATTATCAGAATTAATTTTGTAAAAGTGGTGAAAAAAGAAAGAAAATCACCATGAATCCTTATAATAAAAATAGAAATAAAGGTTTGTCTATTCAATGAAACCCCACTCCTCTACTCTAAGATGTAATATATTCCCCTCTCCCCTTGTACATAATGTTTATATATGAGGATTATAGGGATGTGGGTTCAAGGGGAGATACGATCCATGGGGAATTCTCACTATGTGTGCATAGAAAGAATATGAATGCATAGAATGTAAGTAAATTCATTAAGATGAATTGATTGCAGATAAAATGATACATGTGGTGTTAAAATCATAAAATATGGATTTCAAAGTAGGTATCTATTCCAAAAAGTGGTACCTCTAATGGGAAAAGAGTAAAAGGTTCAGACAATAAGTGGGTTGAAATATTTAAAGAAAACAATTGTTACAGTTGGAGATACATGCATTGATAAATAAATTTAAGTGGTTTCAAGGTTAAACATGATGAAAAATTGTTATCAAGATCTCACTATAAATAATCAAAGTTTAATTTGGTTCCCAAACTAATATGATGAAGTGGAGATGGTATGAATCCTTATTTGGAATGAAATTGGTGCCATAGCCATTATAAGTTTTCTAAATAGTATCTATCCAATTTATAAAACTAAAAAATGTAGTATCAATCCATTACCAAGTGGTGTAAATATCTAAAGGATAATATAGAAAACTTTATGAATTAGTATCTACATTTATAAATGAGTATTTATTATATTTTTTTATGAAGTTACAATTTCTTATCTTCTGGTTTCTTCCCAAGATACTAAAAGTTGTTGAAAAAGAAATAATTGTGGCTAAAAAGTGGTTGTGAGTTGGTGTTTAACATTCAAAAAATGATTATCCATATATGATAATGGAGAATTTATGTTAAAGAAATATGATCATAGATATAAATTGGAATCACTAGTTTAGCATAAACAATGGTGTCAATTGATTCAACATGTGGTGTGTCTCACACATAATATGTTTTATTAATTATCCACTGAAAATTGTATATAAGTGTAATTGGGATCATAGGAAGTTTTTTAAAGGAAATCCATTTATCAAGTAAAAATTATTATGTAAATTAGTGAGTAAAATTGAAATTAGTGAAATTGTGAAATTAAAATCTTGTTTTCTACACCAAGTTATGACTTGTTAGGCTTAGAAGAATTATTGATAACTCATTTCTAATTAGTAAATCCACTCACTAGAATTCCCGAATAAGAATGCAGTTATAAGTGAAAGTGTGTTGAAACTAAATTTATCATGAAGGATAGTTGAATGAAACTCAAAGTTTCAAATGATATTTAAATTTTGGTTGAAAGAACCTAAAATTTTAAATGTTGAATTAAGAAGATGAAATTTGTAAATAGAATATTAAAGGGTAACACAGTCTCTCTACATATGGAATTCTTAGAGGTAAGATATGATGTTAATATTTCATGAAAAAATCTAGTGTAATAATATTATTGAAATAAGGGGAGTGAATTTGGTGAATACATCCCAACCTATTATGGATAATAGGGTAAGTATTGAGGAAGTGTCTAGCGAAAATTAACCCTTTTCATTTTATTTCCAAATGGTGAGAAAATTACATAAAGTCCTTGTGATTAGATTATATTGGATTTAAAGATAAATGAGGATAGATTATCTCTATATCTACATAGTGCATAGATTTTATGGAAGTGTTTTTAATGAAATTAAAATGATGATATTGTTACAACTATGAGTTTATGTGTTGGATTTATCAGTAATCACTAAAATAAAATCATCTAATGATGGTAATGATGATGATGATATATTTTTTTAAAAGAAAATAATTTAAGGTTGATGATAATGATTATATATTTTAAATGAAAATAGAATCAACTGAATAAATCTAATCATTGATGCTTGATGAAGTTCTGGTGTTTCCATAATAATTACTTGGGTTATATTTGTTTAAAACACCTTAATATCATTTTATATCAAGGAAGTGAAATATAAAGCATTTATTCTAACTTAGAATCAGTGTTATATGATTAAAATTTATTTTGGATTATAGTTGATATGGTTGGAACTAATACTATAATAATTATTGGGTATTAAGAAAATCACACATTGTGAGCTCATGCATCACACCATGAATTGATATAAAATCATAAAAATGATAGATTACATTACTCATTAATCAGAGTAAAGAAAATTTTATATAAGGGTCACCTATATGAAATGTACATTTTCTTATTTTTCATATATTTTAAGAACGCTTTCTAATTCATGACATATAAGTCACATTGTGAAGAAGACTTTAGATAATTTATCCACAACATGGAAGAAGTATCATTTTATAATAGGGATATATTAGAAAATACAATTTAAAGTTCTATATCATATATAGCATATAGAAAAGTGATAGTATCTATGAATTTTAAGGTTTTAATTATTTTGTAAAAATAATCAAGGTCATGCTATGAATTATTTCCCCCCATCATGAATCCTCTAGTATTTAAATAAATATAAGTAAGAAGAAAACAATAATTTACATTACAATGTAAGATTTCGTGTCAATATTTTTCTAGTATGGAGAATAAGAAATTAATTTACACTTTAGAAAACTCAAGGAATTTTAATAGTTTTTGGAATATCCATTAACTCCTCATTCAAATTCCAATGGTAGGGATATATTTTTAGAAGATCCAAAGTATGGGTTTGAATAAGAAGAAGTTTTAAGGTGAAAGTTTTTTGTTTGTTTGAATTTAAATTCCAAAATATTAGAATATAGAATATGATTTGTTGTACAGAATCTATAGAGTATAGAAGAATATAAATGTATATTATAAGAGGATATAAGGAAGTCTTGGAAACATGGGATTAATTATCTATATAACTTGATTGGATTAAGTTGTTACTAGATAGAATTGATTTAAAGATCTATTTTAGTATAAAAGTTTTTTGAAATAAATATTATAGAATATGTAAGATCTAGTATGGAGGAGTGTATTAACTCAAGATATATTAATTCTTGTTATATTTGGTATTAAGAAGAAAAATCATTTGTTGGGTAACATCATGGATACATACAGCTTTTTAAATTAAAAAGGGTATAATTATTTGAAAATAACTCCTATGTTGGGATTATTCAATCTATATACTGTTGATTTTTATTTTATAAAGGTTTTTTAAAGATCAAAGACTCAAATCTTTTGATAATTATTTGTTTATATCTTCTAGTGTATTTATGAACAGCACACTTGGCATGAATTAGAGAATATCATCGGGAAGTATAATAAAAATTAAAAATATTGGTCAAGGAGATACATTATTTTTAATAAACTAATAATAGACCTTCAAATATCTAAATTTATATCCTCTAGATTGGTGTGAAAAGGAATATAAGGGAGTGACCCTTCAGTGGTATTGAGATAATCCCTAAAACATTCAATAGGCATTGAGCCTTGGTGAGGAATGGACTTTCTTAAACTTGAATAGGTAGTGATCCTTGGTTAGGAGTGACTTTACCTAAACATTGTATCTATAAAATAGTGAGTTATAATATATTTTGGCACATAAGTATAATATTGAGTGTATAATCCTTATAAATAACCCAGTGTAGGTGAACCAAGTAAAATCTATGTGTATTTTCATGATTTATAATATATACGTATTCATTATATTGGATGTGTATTAATTTATTAAATAATAAGTAATGAAAGATTGAATGCTATTTTTTATAATAAGGGAATAAGATCCAAAGGAAAATCAATGGTGAAAAATATTAAATCTGCTTACACCCTGATTCACCCCCTCCTCAGGATGACTTGGGTTACTATAGCCTCTTTTTTGAAATGCATATAAATCTAAAGGAATATAAGGAGATTATTTTATTAGAAAATTTTAAAATTAAACCTTATCTTATTGAGCTTATTCACCATGAAAAATTAGAATATAAAGAATTTCAGTGTATCGGGGGAACTATATATGGTGGCGAGACCACTGATGAGTGATATATATCTCTTAAAGGCATATTTTATTTTAAGATTCACTATGTATTCTTTTGTTACATTAGGTGGTCTGTAATGAAATATTGTTATTTCTCTTTTTGGGCAATTCATCCAAATGAAAATAATATGTAATATAGTATGAAACATTGATATTGGAGGCCTAATATGAAACATGACACAATATATTTCATGTCAAGATGTTATACTTGTTAGTAAATTAAAGATAAAAATTAAAATCCTTATGGTTTTACTAGGACTATTCTTTTTTCCACTTTAAAATTGGATGAGATATAAATGGATTTCATCATTAGGATACCTTATAACCCTCAAGGAATGAACTTTATTTGGGTAATTATTGATCAGTTGACTAAATCAACTCATTTAATTCTGATTAAATAAGGTACCAAGGTAGATGAATTGAAAAAGTTATATGTGTACAAGATCATGAAACTTCATGGTGTGACTTATACCAATATTTCTGATAAATAACCCTAATTTAAATCTCAATTATAAAAATTTCTTTAAGATTCCATGGGATCCCAAATGAAATTGATCACAACATACCATACACAAATGGATGGGAAGATGGAGCGGGAAATCAAAACTTTGGAAGACATGCTCTTTGATTATATATTAAACTTTAAAGAATCATAATATTTCTAATCTCACCATTAATAAAATAGTTTTTCTTCATAGATTCTACCCATTAAAGGAGTTTAGTGTCGGGGTTTTATATGATGTTCATATATAGATGTGATAGGAATTACATTGATATGTAATGAGTTTAACAAAACCTAAAATATAGAAAACATAAGTCATTTTGAAATTATTTTATAAGATATATGATACAAGATATTAGGTATGTTTTTTTATTATGTTATTAAAGGAGTTTAAGAATATAAGAAAATGTATCACATTATACACAAGGCATCCCCAATTTACTATTCATTAATGTTGGATACGTTTGACACATGGAAGTAAATAATAAGTGACCTCTCAAAGTATGAATTTGAATTCTTTTTACTAAGGTTCATCATAGAGTATTATAGTTTATTATGAAATGTTAAATATTTCATGAGTAGGTTTTCTTATCAAGATATAGAATATTTGAATGATAAATAAAATGAGTTTTGTGTGTTGGATGGCCAGTGAAGTATACCACATGGAGTTTCATACACTGTCTGGTATACTAGGGTGTATGCTTCATATTTGAATTTCCCTATTAACTAAGATTATAAAATATACCTAGAATGAGAACATTCATACTTAGATACCTTAATCACACCATATTTGAGGCTGATCCAATCCGGGGGTGGTTGGGTATGTTGTTGTTCACATCATTGGTTGAGTTTAATCAATATGGGATTGGTCCTCTTATATGATGAGTATGAAATCTGGGCTCTTGATTGAGATAGAATAAATTATTGTGAAATAATACCTAGATAAGTGACATGTGATGTGTTTATCTATTAGATGAATAACATGTGATGTGCTCATCCATCAGAATGAATGACATGTGATGTGGTCATCCATATGGTCAACTAATACTTGGAGAATAGATAATGTATGAGTAGCTATAAAGGATTCACATTCTATGTTTCTTGGGGTTACCCAATGTTTTATATTAATAGATCATATTATTATGTAATCTTATATATGATATAGTAAGTGGAAATAGGTAATGAGATACATGTGTTAAATGAAGATCATACCAAATCCCTTTATAGCTTGAGTAACACTAATTATTTTCCATAGGATGATCTTTGCTTACATTTATAAATTCAATAATTTTTATTAGATATTATCCAAAAAAAATTGGATGTATATTCATAAATTACATATGATGTGATACTTGGTGAATTTGATGATAAATTTAAAAAGGTGTTTTGAAAGATATCCAAAATATGTTTTGGAAATGATTTCATAAGTTATTTTATGTGATAAAATATAAAGTAAAATATTATAAAGTCTATATATACTTATTTAAAGTGGGGTATAGATGGAGATATTACTTAAATCCATATACACATATAATTTTTTTTGTATGATATCATAGTGTACAATGTGTATATGTCGTATAGTATGAAATATAGAATCATAGAATATCATATGCCTTGATATGGGTATATCATAAGGAATGATATGGAGATATCATGCCTCTATCTAGCCTATGATATAGATATATCATGGTATTATATCATAATTTTTATAATATGATTAATTTCATTGTACAATTCACTTGGTGTCCTGTGATTGATAATGGCAGGAGAATGTTTAAGCATTAGCATTTTATTTTTCCTTCCCCATGTATGCTATAATTAGTGATGAACATTTCATATGATGAAATATATGGTATAATTGGATAAATAAATTTATATTATAAATTCTTGATTCATCCAAATGGGTTAATTGTTTTGATTGTATTCATTACTTGAATGTTACGTAATAATCAATTAAATTCATGAGGGCTAAGGGAGCATCCTATGGGCCTATATAAATAGATAAAATACCAAGAAAATGGTTGATGTGATTACCTTGGATTATCCCAATCCATATATTTCTTCTTCTACATTCTTTTCTTATATATATATTGGCATTTTGTGGTTATAATTAGAATCCCACCTAAGAATTGGGTGATTTTTCACCCAGTATATTTCTTGGAGAAAGGATTCATATGGATACTTCTCGATGATCTTCATCAAATAGTGTGATTTAATATTGGATATTCGTCCATATATATTATAATGTACACACATGTTCTTCATTTTTTATTATACATGGTTTTGGTTTCATAGCATGGAGATCTTGGTTTAGGGTTTCTTTAAGTCTTCCATAACTTGAATAAGTGTTATTTGATCCTTAGAAACCTAATGTTATGAACATTATATAATTAAATAAATACAAACACTTAGTATTTATTTATAATATGAACTCTTTTATATTATCATTTCATATTTTATTTTATTAAATATATGATATTTAATTGAAATATAAATATTTTATATTTTATATAAAAAATTCATATATTATGTAAACATTTTACATAATCAAAATATCAGATGTTCAATATTAATCAAAATTTGATTGTATCAATAATAAAACTATTTTTGATGTGGTTTAAATAATTTATCAAATGAGTCCTTTAATTTGAACATTTCAAATTAATAATTGGGAATAATTCATAATTTAATATAAACACCTATATATATTTCCTTATTTTTTAATCTATAAACAATTTATAAATTACCATATAATTTCTATATAAATGTTTTATATCAAAATTATATAATTTCATAGATATTAATTTTATTTAATATTAAATATCAATATTACAAATATTTATGTATTAAACTTTTCAAAAACATTTAAAAATTAATAATAAACAATTTATAATTAAATAATTTATAAATATTTTATAAATTAAAGAAATGTTTCAATATACCTTTTCAGTGATTTATAAAAAATTTATAAATTATTTATATCAGTTCATAATTGAAAAATTAGGTAATCAAATATTTCCTCTATATAAGATTTTATATCATAATATGTGGTATAGTTCAAAAATCATACTGTGGTTTATGACAGGTAGTGGAAGTCTACGATATCATTCCTAAGAACGTATCATGGATTATGATATACCTTATATTATATGTCTCTATTCATGGTATTAACTACATCATCTTTTATAATTGTAAAACCACATCACGACATCATCTTTGGATTATTAGCTATCATATTTTTTGATAAGATAGAAATCACCTTAATGATGTGAGGACTTGTTTTGAAAAATGTAAATAATGTTAATTAATGTTATCATTATATAACTGAAGGATTGAAACTATGGAATATATTGTGATATATTATATCACATGATGTGATCCAAACATATATTCTGAATTCCCATATCATAAAAAAATCCATAGTACAAAATCTATATGTATTTTACGATTTCAAATACAATATCAATTTTTCTTAATTTTCAACATGATTTCAAGAATCAATAAAATTATATCCTCGATTTGATACCACTGATAATTTTATTTGTATCAAATAACCCTTTTTCAAGTATCAAAATATATTAATATTCCGTAATACAATATTTGAATATAAAATTATGGATAATAAAAAATGAAGAACATATCATACACAAAAAATGGATGAGTCTCTTATCTTCAGTCTCATGATTGATGAGGACCACTTAGAAGAATACAAAGGGTTAATTCATCATAGGGTGTCCATGGGTTGATAAATAACCCACCACTTGGGTTGGATTCTCTTTTTGATCATGATATACCAGTACCTCATTATAGTAAAGAAAGTAGGAAAATATATATTCAAATCTAGAGAATTGACAAGGATCACGCACACAATTGGATTCTATTTACTTGTCTATGAAAAAATTATATAGGACTCCGAGATGATCATAAATACTTCATGGAATTTATTTGAATGTTTTTAAATGTTTTTGTGATTCTTTTAGTTGTAATTTTTTTGTAACCTTCAGTTGTATGCATGCACTTAACACTTAAATTATAAAACCTTGACTCTTTTAGGTATGAATTAAATATATTTTATGTTGAAAATCATGTATTTTTTTAGAGGTTTTAGGGTGGATCATGGCCATGTTTTATAGGTTTTAAGGTGGCTCAGAGGTTTTGACTGGAAATTTGTAATGGTTCCAACTTCTCCTTAAAGTGGATATTTAGAAAATAAAAAAAGGATTTGGAGGAGGCTGGTGACAGAGAAATATTCCAAGTAAAAAATTCCCTCTAGAATTATTATGGGGGAACCATAATTCTATTGGGTTTAGTAATGGATACTACCACTACCAGTGGGACTTTGTTGATCATGCAGCAGAACTCTTCGGGGGCCATCAGAGTTCTGGTGGGCCCAGAAATTTTTTTTAAAATTTTATTTAAATTAATTTAAAAGTATTTAAAATATTAATTTAATGAAGGTTTCACATCATTTTCACTATTAGTGGTGCTTTCACCCCTACCTCTCCATTCACCCTCATTATTCTTCCTCTAAGATTAAATATTCTCTATTATAGGATAGATTGAAGATCTGATCTACATGTTGGGTCACCATGAGTAAGGTTTCCTTTCCTCTTTCTTCCTTTCTTGGGTTTCTTCGCTGTTTTTTCATACATTGGTGGTTATAACCTAATTTGGTTATTTATTGAGGTTTTTTTATTTATCTCATTTATAGATGAATTATTCAATGATCTTCAATTGGAAGGAACCTACTAGTCCTAGGTAAGTGGTCTCTTTATTTCTTAGTTGCATTTTATTTTTTGTAAATGAGTCATATGAAATATGATAAATTCCTATTTTTTATGTATTCCCTAAAAATAAATTCAATTTTATTTATTAATTTTACTATGCTGAAATTAGGTCCTGGTAGGTCATCGGTGGCCTATGTGAGGTGTATATAGATATCAATGGTCATCAAAGACCTATTCCCATGTGAGATATGTTATGAAACCAAGATTTAGGACTCAAGATAGGTGAATGTGAATGAAAATCAATTCTAAAAGACTTTTGTAGAGCCCTAGTGTATTCCTTATTGAGGAATTACTTGAGAAAGTTCTAGGATAATGGAGAGATGGCTTGGACAGGTGAGTATGGGTTGGGTATTTGGATTTAGTGCTTTATCCTTTATGTGTTAATTAATTATAAATTATTTTAATTGAATTTAAATGATATATTGTTGATTTTAATTGGTTTCCTGATATATGGTGGTTATTTATCTTTCTAAATCTAATTGATTATGTTATTTTTTACACCCTTGAATAATTAGTGGCATATCAAACAACATCGAAGGGGTTTATGGTTTCTTATCCACCCTAAATAAGTTTGGTGATCCATTATTCACCTGTGAACTAATGAAATGGTGGTACCTCATGTACTTGGATTATCATGTTAGTGGTATATCATAGACTCATGGATTCATATTATTGAAGAATTTTCCACTTATGAGAGTCATCCCGATGGTGCATCATCCACTTAGGGACCTATTTCAGTGGCATATTTTCCACCTAGAATATGATGCCAGTGGTCACTACTGGAATTTTACACTTTACCAATGGTTCACAACCATTGGTAAAGGCCTGGAAACCATTGGTATATAGTATACCAACAGTTCCCTCAACCGTGTAAAAGTAAGTCGTTACAATAGGCCTATACCAATGGTTCGGTGAAAACCGTTGGTATAGGTGTCAAAATAGAAGGTATATCAATGGTTTGCTACAAACTGTTGGCATATGTGTGTTAAATATAACATATACTAATGGTTTGTGAAACCGTTGGTATATGTGTGTTAAATATAACATATACTAATGGTTTGTGAAACCGTTGGTATATGTGTGTTACACTTATACCAACGGTTGTAAATAATTGGTATATAGGGGATATGGAAAGCCATAAGGCTATACCAACGTTTTTGTTATAACTGTTGGTATAAACCTATACCAATGGTTATAACAAAATCATTGGTATAGTCATATTATAGAATCTATACCAACGGTTTTTAAAACCGTTGGTATACATTTTCTCAACTCCACAGCAGCATGCCCCTCTCCCCTCTCTAGACCTACAACAACACAGCTCCACAGCATCACACCTCTCCCTCTCCAGATCTGCAACAACACCAATACAAAATCCCCATCCAAAGTACTCAAAATTTAGAATTAATTCCAGAATTTAGAAATTTATAAATTTAGAAATTTAAATGAAATAACACCCATAAGAGAAAAATTCTACATGTTATAGGAAATAAAAAACACCCATAAGAGTATTCCAAGTTTAGAATTCATTCCTCACTCAAACCACAACACCAACACACATAAGAGTATTCAAAATTTATAATTCATTCCTCACTCAAACCACAACACCAGTACACACAAGAGAAAAAACCTACATGTTATTGGAAGCACATGGGATGTTTAGTCATGGTCTTGGGTTGAGTATCTTAAAACCAACAGAAAAACTAGGGTAGATTATACAAGGATCATGATACCCATTAGATAGGCAATGGTAGTGGTAATGTGCTTAGACCTATGATGAGTTATAGGAATCACATGGGATGTTTATATTACTCTAATGATTATGTATCCATGTATAAATGGTTCCTGATGTATTAGTGGGAAACATTGGCCAATCTCAACATATGAGATGGGTTACTGGAATAGCCTACATGTTTTTCATAGACTTTTCAATTAGAATAAGGGGGTATGTGGCTAATTCTAATTTTCTCTCCTGGGTGTGATGTGAGATGAATTCCCATCTTGGGTAGTGGGTATGAATATTCAATTAAGTCTTTGGTATTGGGTTCCCAAAGGGACTTTGGTTTGCTCCTAGAATCCATTGTTTGAGGATGGGATTGATGTGATCCATGGTGTTATGGTGTCACCATATGTATACCTCACCATTGGGGTATTTTTATGAGACTTTGAAACTTATTTTTCAAAATTCTATGCGTAGCCTTGTTGACCAATTTGTTATATGGTATGCTTGAGTGTTCATAGGTTTCATATGAAATCACTATATGATATTTATTTTTTGTATGTTATTGTATATAATGAACGATCTGTGATTGATAATTAGAACATGAGTGTTGGTGCATGTTCATGATGGAAAGTCGAGACTCATTCCTAATATAATTCATGTTTTTCTATATATAATATGACCCATTTTGTTTCAATATGTACCTTTTGAATATTTTATTCTAATAATGTATGACCAATAGACCATATTTTATTTTTTATCCCTTAATTTCAAGAATCTATGTGTAGCCTTATTAAGATTTTCCGTATGCCAGTTGTTGTTTTCACTTAAAATGTTGTCCATTTTAAACAAAAGTGAGACACTTTGAGTGATACCAATCACATCGTGCCTCAGATTGAGGTGGGGTTGACTCTTACCCATCAAAAATGATCCATGGATCGTTGTGCTAAAGTATAAACACAATCCGAATGCTTTTGGTTGGTTTCCCATATTCCAATTGTTGTTTTCACTTAAAATCCTGTCTATTTCAAACAAAAGTGAGACACTTTGAGTGGTACCCATCACACCGTGCCTTGGATTGAGGCAAGGTTGACTCATACACGTCACAAATTACTCATGGATCGTTGTACTAATGTATCAATACAATCTCAATGCGTTTGATCAGTTTTCCTTATGCTAGTTGTTGATTTTACTTAAAATGTTGTCCATTTCAAATAAAAGAGAGACACTTTGAGTGATATCAGCCACACTGTGCCTCAGATTGAGGCGGGGTTGACTCGTACACATCAAAAAAGACCCATGGAGAGTTTTTATAAAGTATCAACACAATTCTAATACGTTTGGTCAGTTTTCTGTATGCAAGTTATTGTTTTCACTTAAAATCCTATCCATTTCAAATAAAAGTGAGACATTTTGAGTGGTACCGGCCACATTGTGCCTCGATATGATTCACTAACTACATAAAAGGAGTGGATATGATGAATTCAAATAAATTTGATTCATATATTCATGACACTTGAATTGTAGAGTGAAAATAGAAAACAAATAAATCTGCAATTATTGGGTATGTCATGCCACACACGGTACCACCTGGTTTAAGTCAAATCAAAAGAGAAACAAACAATAATAGATGAAATATATTAAAACTAAGTTAAGCCTTACTGATATAGAGTGTAGAACCAAAAAATTGATTGACTTCAGATGGATCTATAGGGAGTAAGGCGTTCTTAGCCTGGGTAAAGAGAGAGAGATCTAGTTTAGACCAAATAAAAACAGAAAATAAAAAAAAGATGAATAACATTAGGAATTACATATTAGAACTAAATAATTGAGTGGGGGGTTGTCTGGGTGATGCACGGGGTTGTTTGGGGGTGGGAGGGATGTCTGGGTGGTGCGGGGAGCTGTCCGGGGAGTGGGGGCTGTTCGGGGTGAGTGGGGGGTTGTTCGGGGGTGGGGGGTTGTCCGGGGGGTGGGGGTCATCCGGGGTAAGGGGGGATGTCTGGGGGGTTGGGGGGATTTCAGGGGGATGGGGGCCATCTGGGGTGATGGGGGGTGATGTCCGGTGGTTGGGGGGTGTTCGGTGGGTTGGGGGGCTGTCCGGGGTGGGAGGGCTGTCCGGGGGGTGTGGGGGGCTATCCAGGGGTGAGGGGGCGGTCCGGGGTGGGGAGGCTGTCCGGAGTGTGTTTTCGGCCACCGCAGTCACACGACACCTCTAATTGATGTGTCATCTGGCCAACCATTTCAAAATTAACCCACTATTTGTTTATTGTCCGATTTCAAGGTATTCTGAGGTCGTTCGACAGGTTTTGACCACCCCACGCACGCTTTTCAAGCGCGCCAAACACCTAAAAAATACATATTCTACCATGACGCGCAAACCGAACATCTGAATGACGTGTTGTATCCTCGTACACCTCACGAATAATAATTAGGGTGTTTTCGTATGATTTCAAGTCATTTTGATATCATTCGGTATGTATTTGACCATAAAATGCATGTTTTGGTCATTTACGACACACAGCGTGTGTCTTTGCCCACCGCGGTCACACGACACCTTGGATTGATGTGTCATATAGCCTAAAATTTCACAATTCACCTACCATTTGTTGTCGTCTGATTTCATGGCATTATGAGGTCATTCAGCCAGTTTTGACCACCCCACACACGCTTTTCAAGCGCACCAAACACCTAAAAAACACATTTTCAGCTTGTTGTGCAAACCGTGCATCCTAATGACGTGTTGTATCCTTATACACCTCACGAATAATAATTAGGGTGTTTTTGTGTGATTTCAAGTCATTATGATGTCGTTCGGTATGCATTTGACCGTTAAATGCATGTTTTGGCCATTTACGACACACGGAGTGCATTTTTTGCCACTGCGGTCACATGACACCTCTGATTGACATGTCGTATGGCTGGACATTTTACAGTTCACCCACCCTTTATTTTCTTCTAATTTCATGGCATTCCGAGGTCGTTCATCCAGTTTTGACCACCCCACACATGCTTTTCAAGCGCGCCAAACACCTAAAAACACATATTCAGTCGTGTCGTGAAAACCGTGCATCCAAATGAATTTTCGTCTCCTTGTACACCTCACGAATAAAAATTAGGATGTTTTGTGTGATTTCAAGTCATTCTGATGTCATTAGATATGTATTTGACTGTTAAACGCATGGTTTGGCTATTTATGACACGTGGAGTGCGTTTTCGGTCATCGCGGTCACACGACACCTCTGATTGAAGTGCCTTATGGGATGCCATTTCACAGTTCACCCACCCTTTGTTTTCGTCCGATTTCATGGCATTCCTAGGTCGTTTGGCTGGTTTTGACCACCCCATGTACGCTTTTCAAGCACACCAAACACCTAAAAACACATATTCAGTCGTGTCATGCAAACCGTGCATCTGAATGATGTTTCATCTTTTCATACACCTCGCGAATAATAATTAGGGTGTTTTGTGTGATTTGAAGTCATTTAGATGTCATTGGGTATGTATTTGACCATAAAACACATGTTTTGGCCATTTACGACATGCAGAGTGCGTTTTCGGCCACCGCGGTCACACGACACCATTGATTGACGTGTCGTCTAGCCGAACATTTCATAATTCACCCACCCTTTGTTGTCGTCCGATGTCATGTCATTTTGAGGTCATTCAGCCGGTTTTGACCACCCCACGTACAGTTTTCAAGCGCACCAAACACCTAAAAAACACATATTCAACTGTGTCACGCATATCGTGCATCCAAATGATGTGTTGTCTCCTCATACACCTCAAGGATAATAATTATGGTGTTTTCATGTGATTTCAAGTCATTATGATGTCGTTTGGTATGCATTTGACCTTTAAACACATGTTTTGGCCATTTACGACATGTGGAGTGCGTTTTCAGCCACTGCAGTCAAACGGCACCTTCGATTAACGTGTTGTATGGCCGAAAATTTTTAAATTCACCCACCCTTTATTTTCGTCTAATTTTATGGCATTCCGAGGTTGTTCAGCCGGTTTTGACTTCCCCACGCACGCTTTTCAAGTGCGCCAAACACCTAAAAAAACACATATTCAGTAATTTCATGCAAACCGCACATCTGAATGACGTGTATTCTTTTATTACACCTAAAGAATAATAATTAGGGTGTTTTTGTGTGATTTCAAGTCATTCTGATGTCGTTGGGTATGTATTTGACCGTAAAACACATGTTTTGGCCATTTACAACACGTATAGTACGTTTTCGGCCACCGCGATCACACAACATTTCTGATTGACGTGTCATTTGGCCAACCATTTCACAGTTCACCCACCCTTTTTTGTCGTCCGATTTCATGGAATTCTGAGGTCATTCGGCTTGTTTTGACCACCCCACGCACGCTTTTCAAGCACCCCAAACACCTAAAAAACACATATTCAGCTGTGTCGCGCAAACCGTGTGTCCGAATGACATTTTTTCTCCTTATACACCTCATGAATAATAATTAGGGTGTTTTCGTGTGATTTAAAGTCATTCTGATGTCGTTTGGTATGCATTTTACTGTTAAAGGAATGTTTTGGCCATTTACGACACGTGGAGTGCATTTTCAACCACTGCAGTCACACGAAACCTCCGATTGACATGTCATATGTCCAAACATTTCACAATTCACCCAGCCTTTATTATCTTCTGATTTCATGGCATTTTGAGGTCATTCGGCCGGTTTTGACCACGCCACGCATGCTTTTCAAGCGCGCCAAACACCTAAAAAATACATATTCAGTCGTGCCACACAAACCACGCATCCGAATGATGTGTAGTCTCCTCATACACCTCAAAAATAATAATTATGGTGTTTTTGTGTGATTTCAAGTCATTCTGATGTCTTTAGGTATGCATTTGACTATTAAACGCATGTTTTGGCCATTTACGACGCGCGGAGTGCATTTTCGGCCACCACAGTCACACGACACCTCCGATTGACATGTCGTCTGGACGATCATTTCAAAATTAACCCACCCTTTGTTGTCATCCAATTTCATGGTATTCTGAGGTCTTTCGTCTGGTTTTGACCACCCCATGCACTGTTTTCAAGCACACCAAACACCTAAAAAACACATATTCAGCTGTGTCACACAAACTACGCATCCAAATGATGTGTTTTATTCTCATACATATCAAAAAAAATAATTAGGGTGTTTTTGTGTGATTCAAAGTCATTCTGATATCGTTCGGTATGCATTTGACCGTTAAACGCATGTTTTGGCCATTTATGACACGCAGAGTGCATTTTCAGCCACAACGGTCACACGACACCTCTGATTGATGTGTCGTATGGCCGGACATTTCACAATTCACCCACCCTTTATTTTCATTTGATTTCATGGCATTATGAGGTCGTCTGGCCAGTTTTGAACACCCCACACACGCTTTTTAAGCGCGCCAAACACCTAAAAAACACAAATTTAGTCATGCCATGAAAATCACGTGTCTGAATGACGTACCGTCTCCTCATACACCTCACCAATAAAAATTAGGATGTTTTTTGTGATTTTAAGTCATTCTGATTTCATTCGGTATGCATTGGACCGTTAAACACATTTTTTGGCCATTTACGACATGCGGAGTGCGTTTTTTTCCATCGCAGTTACACGACACCTCTGATTGATGTGTCGTCTGACCGACCATTTCACAGTTCACCCACCCTTTGTTTTCATCCGATTTCATGGCATTCTGAGGTCGTTCGGCTGGTTTCGACCACCCCATGCACACTTTTCAAGCACGCCAAACACCTAACAAACACATTTTCAGTCATGCCGCACAAACCGCACATCAAAATGATGTTTCGTCTATTAGTACACCTCACAAATAATAATTAGGGTGTTTTCATGTAATTTCAAGTCATTCTGATGTCGTTGGGTATATATTTGACCATAAAACACATGTTTTAGCCATTTACAACATGAAGAGTGTGTTTTCGACCACCCTGGTCACACGACACCTCTGATTAACGTGTGTTCTGGACGACCATTTCAAAATTCACCTACCCTTTGTTGTCATCCGATTTTAGGCATTCTAAGGTCGTTCGACTGGTTTTGACCACCCCACGCATGCTTTTCAAGCGCACCAAACACCTAAAAAACAAATATTCAGTTGTGTCGCGCAAACTGCGCGCCCAAATGATGTGTTGTCTCCTCATACACCTCACGAATAATAATTAGAGTGTTTTCGTGTGATTTAAAGTCATTTTGATGTCATTCGGCATGAATTTATCTGTTAAATACATGTTTTGTACATTTACGATAGGCGGAGTGCGTTTTCGGCCATCGCGGTCACATGAAACCTCTGATTGACATGACGTCTAGCTGAACATTTCACAATTCACCCACCCTTTGTTTTCATCTTATTTCATTGCATTCTGAGGTTGTCCAGCCGGTTTTGACCACCCCATGCATGTTTTTCAAGCGCACCAAACACCTAAAAAACACATATTCAGCTGTGATATACAAACCGTGCGTCTGAATGATGTGTCGTCTCCTCATACACCACACGAATGACCCATGGATTATTGTGTTAAAGTATCAAGACAATACGAATACGTTTGGTCAGTTTTTCGTATGCCAGTTGTTTTTACTTAAAATGGGGTCCATTTTAAACAAAAGAGATACATTTAGAGTGATACCAGCCATACCGTGGCTTGTATTGAGGTGGGGTTTTCTTGTACACGTCTCAAATGACCATTGGATCATTGTCCTAAAGTATCAACACAATCCAAATACGTTTGGTCTATTTTTTGTATGTCAGTTGTTGTTTTCACTTAAAATATTGTCCATTTAAAACCAAAGTGAAACACTTTGAGTGATATCAGCCACACTGTGTCTCGGATTGAGGTGTATTTGACTCATACCCATCACAAATGACCAATGTATCATTTTCCTAAAGTATCAATACAATCTGAATGCGTTTGATCAGTTTTCCATATGTCAGTTGTTGTTATCACTAAAAATCTGATCCATTTCAAATAAAAGTGAGACACTTTGATGGTATCGGACACACCGCGCCTCGGAAAGCACCCCCATCCCCTTGCCCCTGATAGTCCCCCCCCTCACCCCTGATAGCCCCCACTCACCCCGGACATCACCCCCACCTCCCGGACATCTCCCCTCACACTGGACAGCCCCCCCACCCCCCGGACAGCCCCCCCCCCCCACCCCGGATAGCCCCCCACCCCTCAGACAACCCCCCTCACCTCGGAAATCCCCCCAAACCCCTGGACAGCCCCCCCCCCCCACACCTCGAACATGCCCCACCCTCGGACAGCCCCCTACCCCCTGTACAGCCCCCCGCACCACCCAGACATCCCCCTGCACCACCCGGACAGCCCAACCACCCCCATACAGCCCCCCCCCCCACCCACCCCTCGGACAGACCCCCAGCCCCCCCCCCCAGCCCTGACCCCCCAGACAACCCCCAACACCCCATACAACCCCCCCACCCCCGGTCGGACAGCTCCCCTACCCCCCGGACAGCCCCCCCACCCCGACATCACCCCAACACCCCAGAAACCCCCCCCCCCCACCCTGGCCAGACAGCTCACCCCCCCCCCCCGAACATCCCCCCCACCCCCCACCCCCGGACAGCACACCCCCCCCCCCACACACACACACCCCGGATATCCCCCCAACTTCCGGACAGCCCCCCACCCCCCGTACAGCCCCCCGCACAACCCAGACATCCCCCACCCCCCGGAAAGCCCCCCCCCCCCCCCTCTCACCCTGGACAGCCCCCCAACTCCTCGGACACCCCCCTCACACATACACCCCCCCCCCCCACACCCTCTCACCTCGGACAGCCCCCCAACCCCCCGGACAACACCCCACTCACCCCAGACAGTCCCCCACCCCGGACAACCCCCCACCCCCCAGACAGCACCCCCTCACCCCCCAGACAGCCCGCCTCACCCCCCTCATTCCAAGAGGGTTCATTGTCATTTCAAAAATTCAATCATTTGAAACTACCTAGAAAACATTAAATAGTTCAAATCATTTCGTTCAAATCAATTTATTTCATTCTTTGAATAAAAAACTGAGACAAAGTCTCAATTTCACCAATTCATTCTTTAAATATTCTTTGAAAATAAATCTAAACAATCATGGAATTGAATAATTCATAAAAAGTTGAAATATGTCAAAATTATAGTAATAAAATTCATGAATTTTTCAATTCAATGATAATAGGATTAAATAATATTTCACAAGTAATTTCAAGGAAAACATTCATATAAACTTTGTTAAAAATTAATAAACACATATAAATGAATTTTCAACTAACAATTAATTACAATATGAAGAAAAATCATAAAAACACATACTTAGAAAATATGAAATCTAACCGAAATGAATCTAAGATGTTTTACCTCTGGTGGAGGGTTAAAGATTTAATTAATTAAATAGATCTGATGGGATGGAGAAAATCTAGGTTAAATCAAAATAGAAAAAAAAAAGAGATACACATCAAAATCAAAACACAAAACTAAAATATTAGATGAATAACAATAATAATAAGGTAACACTTAAAGATTTTAAGTGTAGAAAGAATAAAATACCTGATTTGAGATGGATCTGATGGAGGTTTAGCAGTTCAAATGGGGGAAGTCGAGTGACTGCTGCTGCACATTCACTTATGTTCGTGAATGAGGAGGGGTTTCTAATTGGGGAAAACTTTTCCCAACAGTTTTTAAAAACCATTGGAAAAGAGTGCCTATCCCAGCAGTTTATACAGAACTATTGGTAAAATCCCCTAAAAACAAGCTTTTCCCAATAGTTCTACAGAACTTTTAGTAAAGCCTCCTATAAGAAAGCTTTTCCCAACGGTTCTCTTGAACCATTGGTAAATGAACCTACAAACAGGCCTATACCAACAGTTTAAACCGTTGGTATAGCCTCCCTTTCCCAACGGTTTTTGTAAACCGTTGGGATAAAAGCATTGGGAAAACATCCATTTCTAGTAGTGTGGTATAATGACCTAATGAGATGGATTACTGGTGGTACATCATCCACCTAGAGGATAGTGTTGGTGGTTCATCATTCACCCATGGATGTGATATTGGCGGTACATTATCCATCTATAGATAATTTCTTAGTGTTTCATCATCCATATAGAGACATGAGAGGGTGGTGTATTTTCCACCATGAGAGTGTCATTAGTGGTATACTTTCCACCTTGATGAGATGTTTTGGTAGTGTATCATCCACCAGATCTATAATATGGTGGTGTATCACACACCCAATATTGGTGATACCTTATTCACTAGTAAATGGATCATTAAACATTGGTATTGGTTTGGTGATTTATTTTTCACCTAGATAGTTTTTTTTAGTGATAACTCGTTCACTTAGTGATTTTTTATAGTAATATATCATTCATCTAGTGGTGATTTATGGAAATAGTTCTTTCACCTTAACTATTATTTGAGGGGTGATATATCATTCATCCTAGAGTTTTGTGCTAAGAACATGGGTATATCATCTCATTTTTTCACTTTACTATGTTGGTATGGTCACACATGGTTTGGAGGGATAACTCCAAGATGTGAAAGTTTATTAATTTTTTTACTTTATTGGATTTTTATATCAATCATCATCCTATAATTACTAGAATTTATAAGGACACTATTGGGGGTGGCCTACTAAGTTTTACTAACACCCTACTTAGATGTTGGTACCTAATCAAACTTTCTATTTGGTGACCTAGGTAAAGAAAATGGATATACTTCTTTGGATGGAAGTGATAGTAGATCCTGGTGGGATCCAATATATTGGTTAGGGTCAACACCTAGGACCAATTATGGATGTATCCCTTACATTTTTTTTATTTTAGAATACTTTTTATATGATATTCCCATGGGAGATCCTATTTTGAATCATGTGACTTTTATAAAATGTAAATTCATTCATATTGATACACCATATGTTGATATTTACTATTGGAAAGAATTTGGTTATGATATCTATTTTATTATGTTTTTTGTTTTTTGGTGACTATTTCCTTGATATTTATTATATTGTTTTTTATAATTATTTATGTTTGATGTTATATCCTTCCCATTTATTATGTATACATATAAACCCTGATTGTAGGTCAATGGCCTATGGAGTACAGGGAAGCACAATTGAGGTGTTTCTTACTCCAGATCGGTCAAAGTGGAGGTGAACTAGTCTGGGTACATTATAAAGTGGTATCAATGCCTTTTATATTTTTTATTTCTATTTAGTATATGTTCTATAATATATAGGATGCTTTTGTAGCTTGGTGTAGATGTTATTCCTAGGAGTAATTAAACCACATATGAGGGAAGTTTGAGTTACTAGGGATGGAAATGTTATTATTGACTTTTTATTTTATGATTGGATGAATTTATCAAATATTATGCACTTTGATATTGATTTAAATTTTATGGGTATTTACTCTTGGTATGAGGTGGAAAGAATCATTCATTCATGCATCATTCTTGACATGTAGATCTCACATTACATTCATATTATTACTTATGATAGATATTCTTAACCAATATTATGGATAAAATATAAATTTGGGTCACTTAAATTGAAAATAACAACTTATATAGATTTTTCTTATATAACTTCTTGGTGGAACTCTATATGAATGACCCAAGATTATAGTATTTTATTGTGATATACTATAACTGTTTTGTAATCTTTCATGATATTTTACCTAATTTAAGAGTGGGAGGTTAGGGTAGACTCATGCCTAGATTTTTGGAACCCTTGTATCATAGGGTTCATGTTTAGGGTAAACTAGAGTTTTCCTTATATTTCTTACCATAAACAGTAATATAAAACCTATGATATAAATGTATTTAAAGTTATGTGCTTGAAATTGAAGAGGGATTACACTGTAGTAATCTCTACTTTAATTCCAAGAGGGTGAAGATGAGCATTCTCCACTAGAAATGGATCCAAAGTCACCATTTATTCCTATTCATCCTGTATATCTACATCTGAGATAGATTTTGATTCAAATATTATAGTCTCTGGGACATGGGGCACTGAGATTTGGGTGTACCACATCAAACATGACATGTCAGCTTCAGTTTCAATATCCACCACTCTATGTGGGTTAGGGTGGACCACAGGATATAGAGTTATAAATAGGATTAATTTATAAAATATTTGACCATATCATAACACTCCTTGATTGGTGAGTAAATTTTTCCATGTATATTCTTTACTGGCTATTTAAATTCTAGTGAGACGGTATAGTTCACATAAACTAGAATGTGGGGTTAACCTAGAATGACTTCCATCCATGTTTCTTTGATCTCTTCTTCCCATAGACTTTAAGGCCTAAAAAGGACAAGTATTTCATGAGTTTTTTATAAGGGGTAATTTAAAAGATGGATTATGTCACTCACTTCACCAATTTATTGAAATTCATGCTTGCACTGGTAGGTGATGATACTTCGATGGTCAAGAATTTTGAGGATGACTTGAGGAATTCTATATAATCCTAGGTGAATATGTTATGATTGAAATATTTCTTAGTGGTATTAAATTAGGAATTTAATATCAAGTAGTAATAAATACAGAGTAGATAATCTGGGAATTATGCTTCTTATTTTAGGATTAGGATTAGGTCAACAGGTAATAGGAAACAAGGGTTTGATAAGAATTATGGGGTGGAGGTTAGTTTCCTCTTAAAAGAGGGAAATAGCTAGTTAAGTACTATCAGGGAAACCATAAGATCCATATCTAGACTAATTATGATATGAATTTGAATTATTTCCATTGTTATAGAGAGTTTGGGCACCTGTAGTGGTATTATGGAATCACACCACAGCTCGCTGGCAGGCATAGTTCTGGTCAAAACTATAGTTCAGGAGCTAAGAGTGAAAAACAATATATGAAATTCAGTATCCTTTATTAATTTCGGTCATGTAGGAGGTTTAGTTACCATTATTTAGGGGGGAAAAGTGACAACATGTATATATACCTCAGGGGAGTCATGTGATGAGAGCTTAGGTCTAGGGATCAAGCTGACTTCACACCATGAAACAAACTCTTTTTCTTATGATAAGAATACTTCTATAATATAATGTATTATTATTATGGAATAGACATTATATTATATGTTATTTGATATGGGTTCATCATGCTTATTCATATATTAACAACTATTCAGAAATCTAGGTCATTCTATATAGTATCTATATGGAGTGTTTTCTACTAAGAAACTCTTGGGGGTACAATCAGAGGGTATTTGGAGACTTCCATAGTGTTCTATAGTGATCAGTAGATGTATAAATATCTATTAATTATTCATATTAGAGGTTCATAGTTTTCATGTTGTCCTCGAGAGGTATTAATTGACTTTGTATCGAGCACACATCAACATTTTTCATCGATGGGTATCATTCACATATGCATAGGGTAAGTGTTAAACCTATTTTTATGAGTGAAATTTATATGTATAGATCATTAAGGACCTAACCATTATAATATGGGGGTGATCATGGTCCAATTGGATAGTTTTTCTTTAAGAGATGAAGTGATACATTGGGTAGTGTTTCCTCTTATCATTGAACGGTTCCAAGATATGTTTCCTAAATATTTTCCAAGGTTCCACCTGAGTGTGAGATTGAGTTTAAAAATTATATTATGTCTATCATAGATTCCAATATCTATTTTTAATTACAGAATGGATTCTACAGAGATTCGAGATCTAAAGGATTAGTTTTAGTATTTATAGGTAAATGGATTCATTCCCATAAGAATGTCTCCTCAAGGTGATTTTATATTTTTTACCAAGATGGTGGATGGATATTTGTGTTTATGTATAGATTATTAGTATACTAGGTGAAAATTAAGAAAAAGTATCTCCTTCCTTGTGTTGATGGCCTACTTGACTAACTGAGAAGACCTAGATGGTTATATAAGAACAATATGAGATCAGGCTTCCACCATTTTAGGTTAAACCCTTCTAATATTATATGTACTACTTTTTGAGGAAAAAATGTCCTAAATAAGTATCTTATGATATCATTGGAGTTGGAGATTGTATTGATAGTGTTCACGGAACCAATGTATTGAGTCTTCTATCATTATTTGGATTTTTTTTTAGTTATATTCATCGATGATATTATGTTGTAATCCTAGTAGAGAGATGTTCATGCTCTCCATTTAGAGATCATTTTGAGAAAATTGAGAGAACATCGATTGTATGTTAAACTATTGAAGTGTTAATTTTGGATCAGTGAGGTGTAATTATTGGGGAATTTAAAATCTGAGGTAGTCAAATTGGTTGACCCAAATAATGATGAAGTTTTATTTTTTAAGGAGTGACCCAATAACTCTTTTGAGTTATGTAGTTTCTAGATCTTGGTAGATAAATATCAATCGTTTATCCAGGACTTCTTCTGGTTGAAAGTGCCTATAATGGACTTGAACAAGAATAGGATTAAGTTTGTACAGTTGGACTCTTATTAGAGATCCTTTTACAAGCTAAAAGATAGGTTTACATCTACACCAATCCTAAACACACCTAGTCTAGGTAATAAGTACTCATTTTATTTTGATGCTTTTGGAGTCGATCTTGGGGAAGTTCTGATGTAAGTAAGAAGATTGGTTTTTTATTTGTCTAGGAAGCTAATGTAGCATGATAAAAACTACTAACATATGATCTAAATCTAGATACAGTAGTTCACACACTGAGATACTATTTTCACTACCTATTGGGTGAGATGTTCATGGTGTATAATGATCATAAAAACCTTAGTTATATATTTTTTTAGAGGGACTTAAACCTTTGTTAAAGGAGGTGGGTCTAATACCTATAGTCATTTGATTTTAAGATGTAATATAAACTTATAAATGGGGATTTATTTTTTGATGTGCTATGTAAGAATACATAGGTGTAGATAGTTTAGGTTTCCTGTAGCGAGAGGATGGAGATAAGCCACTTTTCTTTGATGTGTCCAAAGGTTCAAGAGTATCAAGAAAGAGTGACCATGATGTCTCTGAGAATGAAATCCTCACTCCTTATGGAAGTGAAGGAGATTAAATTATATTAATTTAATTTCTTAGTGATGAGGGATAATATATATGTGGTGAGGCAATTCCACCAGATTAATCCCTTGATGCTAATGTGTTTCTTTATGTCTGAGGTTGGGTTGTGGTCCCTACAGGCGTACATAAGCAGCTGGTGTAGGATTAACATGCATCAATATGGGTTTTCCACTCAAGGTTTACTAATAATTACCATGATATCTAGTGGTATTACCAGTTTCATAGGATAAAGAGATTCATAGTGATGTTAATTTAAATTTTATTTATATGTCATTAAGTAAAGGTTGACCATTAGTGAACCACTAGTCTTCTTTAGTCATTGCCCATTCTCAAGTAGAAGTGGGATGATTTGACTATATATTTCATGATAGTATTAACAAGGTCATATAATAGCAGTGATATTGTATGAGTTATCATATACTGGTTGATGAAGGTTCCAAATTTCTTATCAATTCATGAGAGTTATTCCATCGATGATTTGGGCTAGATATATGTCCAGGAGACAGTGAATTTTCATGGGGTTTTTAATAGAATCATTTCTAACAAAAATTATTATTTTATATCAAACAAGATTCTAGAGAGGGTTATAGAATGCACCATACTCAGATCGACATGTAGTTTGAGTGTACCGTCTAGATGTTAGACAACATGTTACTGGCATGCACCCAAGATTTTAGTGGTTTGTGAGAGAACCATGTAGCACTTATAGATTTACCCTATAGTAGTAATTATCATACATTAATTTAGATGGAAACTTTTGTGTCTTTATTTATCAGGTAATTTTAATCACTGCCTCTATATTGGATAGAGGATGGTGATTCAGTGATTATCGGTATGAGTCTCATATAGTAGATAGTAGATCATATCTAATGGATCACAAAGCGATTAGATATCGCTCAAAGTAAGAATATATCATGTGGTGACTAGTGACACTTTCTTATAGAGTTTAACGTGGTTGAATATGTATTTATATGAGTTTCACCTTGGTTAGGACACTAGCATATTCAAAGGATGGGGAAGCTGGAACCCAATCTCATGGGGTATTTTAAGGTGGTTGAGATGATCAGTACCTTGTAATAATGATTAATTCATCATAAAATATTTAGTGACATGTATAATGTGATCCATGTATATTGAATTTGGAAATATCATTCTAACCCTTATCACCTTATGGATGTTGATTGTGTCAAGTTGGATCTGGATGCATCATTCAAGAAATAACTGGTTTTTAAAGTGAATTAGAGTGAGAAGACTTTGTGTGGGAGGAAGGTTTATCCAGTAAAGGTTTAATAGAAGCATGGACATATCTAGGAGAATATGTGGGAGAGGTAATCTGATATGAAATATTATTGGTTTTATATTTTCACCAATAGGTCTCATTGATGCTTAATGGTTCATCTCTAGTATAAGTGGTTATATGGTGTAGAGTTTGTAATACCATAACCATTTTTGAGGTATGAATTTAAGATATTTTATATCGTACCTCATGTATTTTGGTCTTTTCTAGGTTTTGAAGGGTTTATGGGTGTATCAAGACTATGCTTCAAGGAAATTGACTAGTGATGGGGGAATTTTACAAGTAGATAATTCTAATAGGATTTATGGTGGTTGAGGTAGTGGCTACTACCACTTCCAATGGGAGTCCACTATGCGAGACATGAAACCCTTTTGGGGCCACCAAAGTTCTGGTGGGTGTCTAGAGAAGTTTAGGTTTGGCTAGGAAAATGTTTCTTAGAATTTTAATCTAATTTAAAATGACTTTAAATATCAATTAAATTATGGGTTCACCTCATTTTCACTCTAGGAAGAGTGTGCACTCCTCCGTCTCCATTCTCTCTCATTCTTCTTCCTTTGGGATTATATTTTATTTGTTCTAGAATGGATCTAGGATTTGGTCATCATATTGGATCACCGTGGGTAAGGTTGCCTCTCCTATAACTTCCTCTCTTGGGTTTCTTCACTATTTTTCCATGCATTATCAGTTATTCCCTGATTTGGTTATTTTTCTAGTTTTTCAATTTCTATCATTTGATGAAAAATCAGTCAAGAATCTTTGATGAGTGGGACCCAACAAGTCCCATGTTGGTGGTCCCTTTCTTTATTGATGGTATTTTATTATCATTCATGTTTTGTATAAAATATAAGAAATGTATATTTGTATTCATACCCTAAAACTAAATTAAATTGGATTTATTAATTATTTCAATGGTGAAATTAGACCCTAGTAAGATAGAGGTGGATTGTGTGAGGGGTACGTTGACACAAATGGTCTTCAATAACCAATTCTCATATGAGATATATTGTGAAAAAAATATTTTTTATATAGGATGGGTTCCAAAGAATGATAATTTATTCTAAGAGCCTTACATAGAGGCCTAAAGTACTCCTTTGTGATGAATTTCAAGAGAAAGTACTAGGCTAGTGAAGAGATGTCTTGGTTACAAAATTTTAGGTTGGGTATTTGGCTTGAATTATTTACCCTTGATGTGTTAGCTAATTATAATTTCTTTAAATTGATTTTAAATTATATTTCATCCATTTTAGTTGGTTTTTTTGTATGTGGTGGTGCCTTATCTAGATAAATCTAATTTATGGTGGAATTTTATCCACCTTTAGTTCATTAGTGGTATATTGACCACATTGAATGGGTAAGTGGTATCTCACCCACCCTAAATGAGATCGCTGATCTAACATTAACCTAGTGGCCAATGAAATGGTGGTGCCTCATCCACTTACATTATCATCTTGGTGGTATATCATCCACTCATGGATATGTATACTTGTGAGATTAATCCCAATGGTTCATCTTCCACTTGGGGACCTATCTTGATATATTTCCATCTACCTGGGATGCGATTCTAGTGGTGTAAAGACCACAATAGATGGATTAACACTGAATCATCATCCACCTAGAGGATAGTATTGGTGGTGCATCATTTACCTGTGGATGTGATCTCAATGGTGCATCATCCATCTATAGAATATTTATTGGTAGTGGATCATCCCCATGGATACGTGAGAGAGTGGTATATCATCTACCTCAAGAGTTTCATCAATGGTATATTGTCTAAATAGATTTGATATTTTTGTGGTGTATCATCACCCAAGGTGGGAGATGGTGGTGTAAAATCCACATGTACATGGATAGAGGTAGAGTATTATTCACCTGAGATTGGTGATTCCTTGTTCATTTGGTGATAGTTTTTTTTCATTGGTATTAGTTTGCTGATGGATTTTTTGTAACACTCTGACTCTAGTAACCTGGTCTCGGTGGTTGTCTTATGGCATTGGAATGAGATATAAGAGATCACGTATTGAAGGATTGAATATTTTAGCAGTCTTGAGAGACTAGATACATATATTATTATTATTTTATATTTAAAAACATGGAATAAAAAATAAAATTATATTGAGAGATTTATTATTTCTTCTAGAATATCCCCAATATCATTTATAGATCCCTTCTTGATAACCTGTGGAAAGGAAAAAATAATAAAGGGTGAGAACAGATGCTCGGTAAGGGTAAACATAAGAGATATTAATCAATGATCATAAGTGATCATAATCATAGGGGTATTATAACATTATCATAACTTGATAAATCCATACCCAATAATTCAAATATATTTAATAATGAATCATGGTGTATGGTTTTTTATAAAATACATAAGACATAAGAGTGTAGAATCATTAATAATAAATCATGATCCATGAGAATATATCATAAACATAAGAAATAAGTTTTTATCATACACATCAGCATATAAAATCAACTCCTTAGTCAAGGTTCACTACCGAGACTATCATGGTGGATATAGTACCTTACTAAACTAGTTTCACTCTCCATTTTAGTACTTATTATCTCACAGGATATCATTCTTTACCCAATGCATTTGAGAGATATAATGGACCCACCTATATCTGGTTTATAATGTAACCACCCACCATTGGTTTATGACATAACCACCCATAACATAATAAAAACCATACATATGTGTTCCATAAGTTCATAAAACGTTCATCATATCATTATAGCATAACCCATGGAAAATAAAAGGGTTTCATAAATATATCAGCATCATAAACCATCTAAATAAAGAAAAAATTTAGTATTAATGGATCCTATTACTATTAAAGAATAAGTAATATCAAAATATGTTATCATAGATAAGAAATTACTTTAAAATATCACTAGAATGTTTCTTGAGGAAAATTATATTTTCATTTTGAAATCACTTATTAAAAATATAAAAATTTATAAAATATCAAGAAAAACATTTTCTCTAAAAAACCATAGAAAATTATAAAGTAATATTCAATTAAAATAACATACATTATGGATTGAAAATCCATTCATATTTTATATGTTAAAATAGAATATTATTTTCAATTTTTTTGTAAAAAGTAAAAAAATACTTGTTTAGAAAAAGTTTATTTAAAAATATTCCTTTTAAAAATTTGTAAATAAATTAAAATAAAATGAAAATAAAAATTTTAAAACATTTCAACTATAGTTAAAATCTTCCATAAAACAATTTTTAAGAGAATCTACATTAAAGAAAATTTTTACTGATAAAAGAGGAAATAAGGTTGAATTTTATTTAAAAACATTTTATCGATCATTATATTTACCAAAGAGAGGGAAATGGTAATAATACATAAAAATTACAATAATAAAGAGAGTAAAATAAAATATATGTGATTTAAATTATAATATCCAAATAATTTCCTTCAATGTAAATTTATCATAGATAATCTAGAAAAGAAATGAGATTGTAACATAAACCATTACCGTCGCAGTAGTCTCTGAATTAAAACCTCATGAAAGAAATAACTTTATACAGATATGTAAAACACAATAATTTTAATTATAATAATTATAAAATATATTCAAGGGAATTATATACATCACACAAAATAAATTATTTTTTAATATGTCATATGTCTCATAGAAATAAAAGGGAGATGAGAAACCCTTACCTCAAGTCACGTATTGCTTCGTATGGGTTAAAACCTGTTGTATAATAAATATATATTTATTATAAATATATTAAAAACTATATTCATACATATAATGTCACATATGATTTAATTATAACATCTTATCACTTGTTTATTTATTATTCTTTATTAAAATCATTGTTTCGGGTGATAATTATTTAATTTTATATGCATGTTTCAATACAACAATTTTGATCCTTTTAATTTGATCATTGTTCCCTCATCTATAGAATTTTAATCATGTCATAATTATCATATTTAATAATTTTATACACTTTTATAATTATTCATATAAAGTGATTATAAAAAATGAATTGTATCACTTCATGGAGATGGTAATCCATACACACGAGTAATGTTTCAGGTTTTTTATCGATGGAATAAAATAAAGGTAAATAATAATTAATATTTTAATATTAATTATTATATCATATATATCATATTTATTCATTAAATATATATTTATTACCATCCACGTAAATCAAAAATTAAAAATGAATCTCATCACTTCATGGAGGTGGTAGTCCACACATATACACGAGCAACATTATCATTTTCCAATGGAAGGGAAGGTAAGAAGGTAGATAAGCTCATAAAATTACATAAGAATAATTATTTAATAAATATCACATATAAGTATTAAATTTATAATTATAACTAACCATTAAGTATGGTGATGGAAAATGAATCATATCTCTATGGGGAAGCAGTAGTCCACACGTACGCATGATCGATACTTTTATTTCACATTTGATGGAAAGGAGGTTAAAATTGGTTTTACCATAATAATAATAACATTTAATTACATTTATGATACTTTATTAATTATTTTAGGATGTATTCAATGAATTTATAGGACTTATAAGAAGAAATAATCTCTAAAAGAGTTGGGTAAGATAATTACCACTTTTTTTAGAGTGACCCTTTGGCTAACACCTTAATACTTTATAGGATGGTATAAGGGGATTATAATAATATCTATGAATAAGGGAATAAATATATTAAGGTATTATGTTAGTTATTCTCTGATATAGAGTTCTTAAACTTTGTAAATAAAGGACAATAGGAGGTTCCCTTTTTATAACTAAGGGTAAGGTCACTCTTGGAATCACTTAAAATATTAAAATATAATATATATATCATAATCATGTAAAGTGGTTCCAAATGATAATAATTTATAATTTATGACATGATAAGTTTTAAATACCTTCAAAATTAAAATTTATAAATGTTTAAGTTACATTTTAAACCTTATATTTTAATTTTACTTTCTCATTATCCATTTTAACCTTAATTGTGGTAACACGTTTTGTAGCCTATAAGGGTCATAAATTTACTTATAAAGTGAAAAGTGGATCACAAATGGTAAATTTATAATATTTTTACCATTTAACATCTCACTTTTCCTATTTCAATTTTTTATTTTTAAATCATTTAATAAAATATTTTTTATCATTAAAGTAATTTTTGGGACAATTCATTTAATTAGACTTAAAAGACTTAAATAAAATAATGGAATTCGAATATAAACGCATTTAACATAATTTATACTTTATAATTACCAATTAAATTCATTTAATACCTAAATTAATCTAAAACATATTATTTTTATTGTTTCTAAAATCATTTACCTTGATTTTTCTATTTCTTGTACAAGCATTGTATCAGCATTATCTATGAATTTAAGATAATTATATCATCACTAAAAATTAAAAATAAATTAAAATAAATAAAAAACTTATGTTCAAAATAACCTTTTATATTATTTTATAACTTATTTTTATCCCTATTACAACGTATAATAGAAATTAAAATCAAGAAAGTGAAATTTTGTTTTTATCCTTTTCTTAAAATAATAAAAATGTTATAATCAGAGTAAAATTTAAATAAATTACCATATTTTTTATATATGATGTATATTTTCAAACAAAACTCATCCAATAGGATTTATTCAAGTGTTAGGTAGATTTATATGCCTTATCTCAAAGTTTTAACAATGTTTTTCCCTTACCGGGGTGAAACATATTTACCACGGTTACAATTCATAATGACTAAAAATAAAAGGGAACTATTTACCAAATTTGAACATCTTAATTGAAAATATAGAATATAATTTTCATGATTATACTTCTATAAGTTTCATAAATCAATTTTAATATAAATTCATAAAATGAAATAAAAAACAGTTTTTAGAAAAATGGGTTTTAAGCCTAAAAACGAGTTTATACCGAAACTAAATATAATGTTGATTCATATGGAATTAATTAGATTATTATTGATCAATTGTATATTTTTTTACATTAAAAAACAAAAAATTTAATATGAATTTTAAATTAATTTATTTAAAGAAAATAAATGATGGTATTACAAAAAATGTATTTTTTACTATTCGATGGAAAAAATATTTTAGAAAAGATCAAAAAAATATCCCCAAAATAATATTGAAATGATGATTTAAAAAATTATATTCATTCTAAAAACTAAAATTTATAAAAATTCTATAAATTATTTATATTTTTTGTGCGTAAAATTAAATAGAAACCATTTTTGAAGAAAACTTATTTTTGAAGCATAAAATGACTTTACTAAAAATTGAGCATATATTTATTATAGATTGACCGCGATGTCATGAAACCTCAAATTTATTATAATTTTAAGGTTTATTTATAGTATAGGATAGACCCTAGGTCGTATCTCAAGGAGAGTTGGTGGTTTATAGTGTGAATTTTTAATAAAAAGGAACAAAATAGGGGGTGGTTTTGAAAACAATTTTAAGAAAATGACTTGATTTAAAGAGTTCAATAGTTGATAAATAAAAGTGGTGTTTTAGAATTATTATATAAGTATATCATTTCAATTTCACTACACACATTTCATTTTCATTTTTCTTAGATATTTATTCAGGTTTGGAGTAATTATTTGGTTGAAATTAATTGGAATCCCGGTTAATTCCTAAGTCTTTATTTCATTTATTGAAGAACCAAATCTTGACATAAAAATAGTATTTTCAAGGTCCAGAACTTATGCATGGAATAAAATCTTCCAAAGTAGATTTAAATCTCAATAAAGTGGGTAAGAAAAGGATTATTATGTTGTCAAATCGGAACAACACAAGTCACACACTCAAAACCTCACACCGAACGGTTAGAAATTAAGAGAAAATTAATCACATGCATCAAAGAAGAATTCAAATAAGAAATACTTTAAGATACATTAAAAGAAATGTCTTAACACCCAAATTACTCCAAACCAGTAGCTAATATATGTGTTGTAACTCTTTTGACTTGTGTGTATCTCCCTCACAATGAATGCACGCCGTTTAGCTTGACATTGGGAGGAGGAAGAAGCTCGGGTGGAATTCCTTATTCATTCTTGACCCCCCTATGAGGATAGAATCCTTCATAACTTCTGGGATGAATATGATACTCCTATATAAATCCAAAATATCATATCTTTTCTTCTATTTCTAACTTTCAAATGAGAATCCCAAGCTTCCATTTTATAGGCAAAGTGGAAGGTGGTTTTGGGAACACAGATTGTGTAAAACCACTTAGACCATTATTTTCGGTGGGTAGAAAGCATTATTTCTCTTTGAGAAAAATTAAAAAAATCCACACCTATTTAATATCTCTAACTAAAATTTGGCTTCATTTGGCCACCTACATATCAAGATATGGAGAGTTCACATCACACCACTTTTGACTTCGTACAGATTCGGTGTTTTGGAAAGATCAGGTTCGTTGGGAAAAAATATGGTCTAATGAGTCTTTTTTCCTTCAAATTAAATGCATACCAATTAATTTTATACCACACCATAAAATTTTATCCCATTTGGATTCACGGTTTAGTAACAGTGTGTGGTTGATTCCACTGGTGTGCTTGGATCCTGCGCAGTTTGGCCGATTTTTCTTGAACTTCGTCAAGGGCCCTCCAAATCACCTCCACATTAAATGAAATTATAAAAAAAATTAAGATTTACCTTCTTAAAAGTGATAAAAATAAAATAATTTAATCTAACATGAAGTTAAATTTGTTATTATATTTGTAATTTATAATATCTATTCAGTTGAAAAAAGTGGTGTAAGGGTGAAAATGAAACAATTAATCATGATGTGATCACACCCCCATACCAAAACATTTTCACTCCTATGAAAAGTAATATTTCCTAGAATTATGAATTTATATGTTTCCAACTTCGTAAAGATTTAACATTCAATGAAAATTTTATTCTTGATAGAAATGTGATCAAATCAAAAATCACACTGAGGAGTTATTCTCAGTGAGCATTGAAAAATACATCTCAAAAATTGTATCCAAATGAAATTCCAAGAGATTAATGATACCAATCAAAGAAAATAATTAAAAATTTAATCATTTACCTAATTCTCCACATGTGTGTGTGACAACCATTTCATTCTATTATTTCTACTTTCTATCAAGTAAATATAAGTTATTTTAAAAAAATGTCTACTTACATAATATTTTCCACCAAACTTACCCTATATCCTTTGCAATAAAATTGCATGACCAACTCACTTAAGCATTCCTAGAAGTCAAACCATAGGCTCCCAACCTAGATATCCCAATATGTTGTACATTTCATCACTCCCCTCATTTATTATTCTTTTTCAAAAGTTTCACTTGGAACAAATATCACACTCAAATATCAACCCTTGTTTAATCTCCTCATGACACTAATTGTAATAGTTATAATAAGATCAAAAGTCAAGGATGGGTGGTTTTTGACCTGCCAATATACAACCCTTTTTTAGGGTGTACAATAGTCGGATAACATGTACACACGCATAGGTCAATCTAGTACAGTAATGAAATAGATCGGATAAGGAACGAATGTATGGAAAAATGATTTTGAAAAGTAGAGAAAAATTAACCTAACATATATTTACCTTCCATTATGTAATAAATTTTCATACTTCATGGTTGGGTGTAAAGATGTGTGGAGAGATTAAGTGAAACAATTTTCCCTTAAACTATTCACAAAAATGGTACAATTCTTCTCAAAGGTTTCTAAATGATACAACCATTTATATCATCGATAAAGAACTAAATTTAAAAAGAAAGTCACACCATAGTATTGAATTCTTACTGAAATTCACATTTCATTAGTTTTTTTTTTATGTTAAAACAACATGAAATACGGAAATTCCACATGCATTTTCAATAACTTTCATGATTAAACAGGCATCATTTTCCATGATAAAGTGGGCATAAAAAATGTAATGTTCCCACGCAAAGGTGAGGGGGGGAAGGTGGAAGGTAATAATACTATTTAGAAATCTAAAAAAAGAAAAAAAAAATAATGATGATGAAAATTTCTAACTAACCCAAAAATATACCCACCCCCCCACCTAAAGTGTATAGTGTCCTAGCTATAATAAAAGAGAATGTGGGGAGGAAGGATAAACCTTGTGAGTGTCATTCATATATTTCTTCTTGATCATGGATTTCCTCTATTGAGGAATACGGAATGGCTTCGTGATAGTGCTTCAACCGCTTCCCATTGATAGTGAATGTTTTTTTATTTTCTTCATTTTGAACCTAGACAACACCAAATGGATTGGCATTAATAATATTGTATAGTCCAAACCAGTGGAAAAAAATATTACCTTGATGTAACTTCATATTTTTATTGTATAGGAGGACCTTCTTCCCAATGTATAATTGAAGATGAAGGGTGATATGGTCGTTTGAATCCTTGGTTAACTCCTTATAAATTCAGGAGTTATCATATGAATCTCTTCTCATTTTCTCTAACTCTTGAATCTACAACTTCCTTTGAGAACCTAGACTAGAATGATTAGAATTTCATTGTTTAATGTCCCCGTAGGACCGGTGCACAATCTCAATAGGGATGTGGAAACTCTTTCCAAATACAATTCAATATTGTGACATTCTAATGGGAGTTTTAAAGGCAGTAGGGTAATCCCATAATGAATCATCAAGTCTAAGACTCAAATCTTTTCTATTAGGTTGAACTATTTTTTGAATAATTTGTTTTACCTCTCTATTAGACACCTTAGCTTGACCATTGGTATGTTGGTGATAAGTAGTAGATACTCAATTCCTAACCACATACTGACGCAAAAGAGATTGCATTTTTTAGTTTTAGAAATGAGAACCCTCGTTATTAATGATCAACCTAGGTAATCCAAACCTACAGAAGATTTGGGTTCTCATAAATTCGACAACTACCTTAGAATCATTAGTCCTTTTAGCTCATTCCTCTACTCATTTTAAAACATAATCCACTGCCATAATAATGTAAAGGTTCCCAAATGAATTAGGGAATGGTCCCATAAATTCAATGCCCCAAACATCAAAAATGTATTGGAAGAGAAAGGTTTGTTGTGTAATTTTATTTCTTTTAGATACATTACCCATTATTTGACAGTGAGGACAAGATTTTCAGAAATCATGGGCATCTCAAAAAAGTGTTGGCCAAAAGAGACCAGAATTAAGGACCTTGCGAGCAGTCTGTTGGAGACCAAAGTGGCCCCCACAAGCAAGAGTGTGACAAAACCTAAGGACAGACTAAAAATCAATATCAGGAACACAACGCTTGAGGACTTGATCACTATATGTACGCCAAAGGTATGTATCATCCCAAATGTACCAACAAGAATCATGTTTTATACGACTAGATTGGTTTTTGTTTAAATTATTATGAATACAAGATGATACCAAATAATTAAAAATTTTGGCATACCAAGGAATATCATCTTTCACTCAGTACAATTGTTCATCAGGAAACATGTCATTTATGGGAATACAGGGGGATGATTCAATGTCTAGGTATGGGTGGATCCTACTAATATGGTCAGCCACCACATTCTATGCTCCTTTTTTATCCCTAATTTCTAAATTTAATTCCTAAATGAGGATCATCCAACAAATGAGATGTGGTTTGGCTTCCAGTTTCTTAAGGAGATACCGAAGGGTTGTATGGTCTGAGAACACTATGGATTTGAACCCTAAAAGATATGTCTTAAATTTATCCAAGGAAAAAAAAGGTAAGAAATTATTTTTTAGTTCTGGTGTAGATTTATTAGGTGGGGTCCAAAGTACATTAGGCATAGGCAATGACATGTGGAGGTCGATCGACCCTTTTTGATAAGACTACCCCAAATACATAGTTAGAGGCATCACACATGATATCAAATGGTAAATCCAACCAATGTGGTTGGATTATCAGGGGTAATGTGAGACTCTATTTTAACTTATTAAAATCTTCCTCACATTCATTATCAAAAACAAATTATTTTTCTTTTTTGAGCAATCGAGATAGGGGGATTATAATTTTACTAAATTCACAAATGAAACGATGGTAAAATCTAGCATGACCTAGGAAAGGTAGCATATCCCATACATTTTTGGGGAATGGTAGGGAATAAATGACATCCACTTTTGATTTATCTACTTGGATACCATCCCCAGAAATTACATGTCCCAAAACTATACCTTTTCGCACCATGAAATGGCATTTCTCATAATTTAATATTAGATTAATTTCAATACAGCGACGTAGGACTGAACTAAGGCTACTCAAACATTCATCAAAAGAGGATCCATAAATAGTGAAATCATCCATTAATACTTCCATTAAATTCTCCAGGTAATCTAAAAAAATACTTACCATGCATCACTGGAAAGTACCTGGAGAATTGGACATACCAAATGGAATCCTCCTATATGAAAATGTGTTAAAGGGGAAAATGAAGGTTGTCTTTTACTAATCCTCAAGGGAAATATGGATCTAAAAGTATCCAGAATAACCATCAAGGAAATAGTAATGGGACTTCCCTGCTATCCTCTCTATCATTTTTTCAATGAATGTTAATGGGAAATGGTCCTTTCTAGTGTTTTGATTTAGTCAGAAATAGTCTATATAGACATGCCAACTATTTTTCACACGAGTTGAAACCAATTAATTATTTTCATTTTTTATTACAGTGAGACCAGTTTTTTTAGGAACCACTTGTAATAGACTGAACCAATGGTTTTCAGAGATAGGGTAAATGATTCTAGAAGCCAATAATTTTGTTACCACATTTTTAACAACATCTAGTAGGTTTGGGTTTAGTCGATGTTGTGACTAACTCACTAGTTTAGCCTCATCATTTAACAATATATGATGTGTGAAAATTTATGGGCTAATACCCAGAATGTTAGCAAGTGTCCATCCTAAAGCTTTTTTATACTCCCCCAAAAGTTCAAGCAGTCACAATTCATGATCAGGAGGGAGTGAACTAGCAATGATGACAGGAAACTTGTTTCCATTCTCAAGATATGAATATTTTAAATCTTGAGGAAGTTTCTTTAGTTCCAATTTTGGGGAATTTTGGATTTATGGGAGTGTTTTTGAAAGTGATAGGTCACTAGTCTTGTCTAACTACTCAATGGTATCATCCTCATATGAGTAATTATCTTTTAAAAGCTTAGAAGTATCATAAACGGTCATGTGATCCTCAGTGTTCAAGAAATCATCAATTAATAAACATGCATGACATTTTTCTAGAACACTACAAAAATCAATGAATGATTCATTTCCTAGAATTTCAATCAATGATGAAAACTCAGAAAGGGTATTGGGGGAAAATAAAAGATGTTTTTTAGGGGAAGGGAGTACATCAATTGAATTAACAGAGAGAGAGGAATGTTCTTCTGAGGGGTGCTTCATGGCATCAAGGATGTTGAAGTAGACATTGTCACCACAAAACTATATATATAATGTACCATTGTGGATATTAATTATGGTTTTGGTAGTTTTTAAGAAGGGTATCCCTAATATAATCGGATCATGTCCATTCATCCTATCATTTTCCATTTTTAGCACATAAAAAATTAGTAGGAAATATTAAATTGTTCACCCTCACAAGAACATACTCTAACACACCAGAAGGGTGTGTTGTACTCTGATTTGCAAGTTGAACAAAAATTAAAGTGGGCTTCAGTTACCCAACCTAAAATGAAGACTAAATGGATTAAGTCATCACATTTATAGAAGCACCCAAATCAAACATAAAATTGGAAATTGAATACTCCCCTATGGTGCATGGAATCGAGAATGTCCCAGGATCATTTCACTTAGTGGTAAGTGATAGATCTATCAATTTTGATATGTTCCTCCCCAATCTCACCTTTTTATCTCCATAAATTTTCCTTCCGTGTGTACGCATCCCCTTTAGAAACTTGTCATATCATGGAATTTTCTTCACAACATCAAAAAAGGGGATATTGACCTACACTTTTTTTAATGTTTCCAAGATTTATTTATCAAGTTATGTTTATTTTTGTTTTCGTGTTTGGGTGGAAATTTTCGGAAATGGAAGAGGAATGGTTGGAAAAGATGATTCATCAACAGACACACTCTTTACTTTGGAAGGTCTTCTCTTAGGATAAGGTTCTTCAATATTTAGAACATTTTCAATGGTTGGGATGGTGGTTTCCTCGGTAGGGTATGACTCTAATAGAGGGTTAATTTGGCTTTTAAGTTGCTTCCCACTCCTAAGGGTGATGGCACTAACATTTAACTTATATATAGGGTTAACTACTAGTTGAGAGGGTAGTTTACCCAATCCATGACTTTGAATTTCTCCCACAAAGTTAACTAGTTATCTAAATTGGGTTTTTAGGTCTTGTATGGCTGCTTGGGTGGTTTTTTGGAATTAGATATTGTTGGAATCCATTTATTTCATCATTTCATCAAGGCTAGGATCAGCTTTTGGAGGGGGTTGTTGGAAATTACATTGTGGTGGTTGTGTATTTATGGGTGGTGGTGGTGGGTGACTAATCTGCCTCAGTTGGTTCCATTGTTGTTGAGGTTGGTTGGAATAACCCCCTTGCCTATAAGCTTGGTTTTCTTTCAAAACAGGGTTGGATGGATAGTAAGGTTCTTTCCTAAAGGGTTGGTTATAAGGGCATCCTGTAAATATTTCCTCACAACTCTAAGAAGTTTCTATTAGTTGGGAGAATTGGTCAGAATAATGAGTATCGGAAGAACATATGACACAATGGATGGGAGAAGGAGATTGGGATTTTCCTTGGGAAAGAGCAAGTTTTCAAACAAGGGTACTTACCTCTTTGAACTTCGTGTCCACCTTCTTCTCGAATTCAGTACTTTACACCTCATGGACGCCTCGAATGGGTACACTAGACCTTGAACTAAATTGTTGAGTGTTTTGTTCCATGTTATCTATTAGGGTTCTTATAGTAATTAGGGTCTTATCAACTAGTGCACCGCCTACAATAGCATCAATAATATTTCGATCAATAAGAATTAAAACTTTATAAAAATACTAAATTAAAATTTGATCACTTATTTAGTGGTGTGGGAAACTTGAACATAACCTTTTAAAGAATTCCTAATATTCATGTAATTTTTCTCCTTCTGATTTCCTTATACTATAAATTTCTTTCCTTATAGTTTCAGTTCAAGAGGCTGGGAAATATTTTTCAATAAAAAGATGTGTCATGTCTGTCCATCCTCTAATTGGTGAATTAACATAGTAAATCTAGTATTTTTTAGTGTATTATAATGAAAAAGTAAATTACCTAAGATTTTCTTGTTCATAATCCACATTTTCAGGTTTTAAGGTAGAACATGTAGTATGAAATTCTTTTAAGTTCTTATGAGGATCTTCTCCCGTGAGTCCATGGAATCTTAGAAATAAGTTAATTAAATAGGATTTTAGTTCAAAATTAGGTACCTCAACTTGTATTTGAATGTAAGTGGGTTAAATATCAACATCAGGTGAGGTTAGTTATTTTAGTGTTCGATTGTTTTCAGTCATTTTATACACATTAATTTCAAGTTCTAATTTGGATCCAGAAGAAGAGGGGTTTAGAAAAGTATCAAGTGGTGGTGTGTCCTCCTTCAAAGGGTTGTCTTGTGCGTCTCAGTGTCACTAATGTAGGATCCTCTCCATTTTAGGTTTAAAAGGTGGTATGTCTCCTAGAGTAGAACAAATCATGCATGAAACCTAAAAAAGAAAGAAATCATAACAAAAAAAGATAGGTAAAGGTATAAGATAAAACAAATAAATATTCACAAAATTTATAAAAAACTTATCAAAAACACGAACTAAAAACTAAAGCGCTCCCCAGAAACAGTGCCAAAATTTGAACACATTTTAATGACATGTCAAATTGATTATGATTTTAAGGTTGATATATAGTATAGGGTAGACCCTAGTTTTTTCTCTCAAGGAGTGTTGGTGGTTTATAGTGTGAATGTTTAATAAAAAGGAAAAAAAGAGGGGGTGGTTTTGAAAACAGTTTTAAGAAAATGAATTCATTTAAAGAGTTTAATAGTTGATAAATAAAGGTGGTGTTTTAGAATTATGAGATAAGGAGATCATTTTAAGTTCACTAAAAACATTTAAAGTTCATTTTTCTTAGATATTCATTTAGGTTTGGAGTAATTCTTTGGTTGAAATTAATTGGAATCCCAATTAATTCCTAATCCCTTATTTCATTTCTTGAAAAACCAAACCTTGACATAACAATCATATTGTCAGGGTCTATAACTTATGAATGGAATAAAATATTCCAAATTATATTCAAATATAAATAAAGTGGGTAAGAAAAGGATTCTTATGTTGTCTAATTGGAACAACACAAGTCATGCACTCAAAACCTCACACCGGTTAGAAATTAAGATAAAATCAATCACATGCATCAAAAAAGAATTAAAATAAAAAATAATTTAAGATACATGGAAATAAATGTTTTAACACCCAAATAAATCAAAACCAGTATCTAATTTATGTGTTGTAAATATCTTGAAATGTGTGTAGCTCCCTCACAATGAACGCCCACCGTTTAGCTCGACATCAGGAGAAGAAGGAAGCTCTGGTGGAACTCCTTATTCATGTTTGATCCCCTATAAGGATGGGAGCCTCCAGAAATTCTAATATGAAGAGGATACTAATATATTACACAAAAAGTTCAGATATTTTCTTCTAGTTTTATCTTTCAAATGAGGATCCCAAGATTCCATTTTATAGGTAGAGTGGAAGGTGGTTTTGGGCACACAGATTGTGTATAACCACTTAGACCATTGTTTTAGGTGGGTAAAAAGAATTATATCACTTTGATAAAAACTAAAAAAAATTCCTAGCCTATTTTAATATATCTGTAGAAATTTTTTCTTCATTTGAACACCTACATATTGAGATATGGACAGATTACAGCACACTACTTTTAACTTCATGTAGATTCGGTGTGCTGGACAGATCAGGTAAGTTAAGCCAATAGATGGAAAAATGAGGCTTAGGTTCCTTCATATGAAATGTATCCCAATTAATTATAGACCATACCAAAAAAATTAAGCCCATTTGGAAGCATGATTTATTATAAGTGTGCGGTTGAGTCCACTGGTGTGCTTGGATCCTACACAGTTTGTCTCATTTTTTCTTGAACTCCATCATGTGCCCTCCAAATCACCTCCACATTCAATGAAAGTATAAAAACAAGTAACATTTACCTTTTTAAAATTGATAAACACAAAATAATTGAATCTAACATGAAGTTAAATTTGTTATTATATTTTGAATTTACAATACAAATTCAGTTTAAAATAGTGGTGTAAGGGTGAAAATGAAATAGTGAATCATGGTGTGATCATGGATTAATAAATAAATTTTCATTATATAAAACTTTTATACATATTTTTTATAATTTGGTTATTCCTATTAATACTAAAAATTTAAAGGATATGTTATAATGGTTACTGTTAAATAATAATATTTTTATAGTATATCGCAGTTTGCTTAGAGCTCATTGTTATACATTAACCAAGATATTAAGAATATTATTATTTTAAACTAAATTTTCATGGTGCTACATCCCACCACCCTTAAATAAATTTAATACTTGTAGTTTTTATCTCAATAATCAAAGGTTAAATATTTGAAAATACTTTTTTTTTAACTCACATCGTACAAAGGGATAATAAAACTTCCTTTGAAAAGGGGAAGTGGTAAACATAAATTTTACCTGAAATAACACATAATTAGGTTCCCAGATAAGTATAACATTATAAAAAAGTGAAAATATGGATATAGAGTAGAAAAATAATATTTTAAGAATAATATAGAGTGGTAAAGAATATGATCATGAGAAATTTAATAAACACAAAACCATAAATAATTTAGGGGTAAAGAAGTACATCAATTCACTAGAAATGAAGGTATAATGATAAATTTTTTATTTCAATACCCATTTCCTAGATTTTAGGTATTATTTTACTACCAAGATAGAGAAAATGAGAAAATATACTTAATATATTTCCATTTCATAAGAACAATTTCATCCTTTGGTCATTCTTCAATCAATTTCCACTTCTATCTAATCTATTAATCTAAGAAATGAATATTCAAGATTAATTTGTCATAACTAAAGAACTAAAATTAACTTTTAATATATCATAATATCCATAAAAAAGGAAAATTCATTCCTTCTTTCTCTAGATATTTACCAAAACTAAAATGGTGAGCACAATTTATCTAATACAGATAAAACATTTTATGATGAAAAAATAAATTAATATCTAAATCTCAAAAATAACACCCAATGTTTGACGTAAACCATTCCATAAATATTTAACCTTTAGACTCCTCCAAAATATACTTGAGAAAATTTGAAACCCAAAAATATGAAAGTTTTGATCATATATTTTTTTTCAAGATCAAATTTAACATTTATCACCAAACAACATAAAGTAACTCATAATTCCACATACTAAATAATTGGATTCCACGATCATATATTCTCTTAAAACATGATTTTTATTTCCCGAATTAACTTAAATCATTATAAACCCACAATAAAATAGTATATGCATCCATAAATTAACTCAATATTCATTACTCAAATTATTTTTACCTTAATCATATAATGTTCCCAATATAGTGTACTTATTCAAAAATAACATTAATCACTTAGTCACTAAATCACTTGTTAATCCCACAGATATCTATATGATAAAACAAATTTTCCCAAAATATGATAACATTATTATCCCAATTTACCATGTTAACATCAAAGATCATATTAAACCTAAATTTTATCAATACATTTCAACTTATTTCCACAAAATATAAAATCATTATTTCTCAAATAACCTTTACACTAAAAAAATAAAAAACTAAAGGGTTTTATTCTCATAAATTTATCCCAAAATATCCTTAATTATCTTTAAATACCATCACATAAAACCTCAAAAGTGGTATATATGACTTTAAACTTATGATCATCCTTTGATTTACCAACCCATGACACTTTAGGTTTATCGAATATCACTATGGAATATCATAGGTTGTCATAGGTTATATCCTATAATTCATCATAATGGTTTATAAATAAAATGTGAATTAACTCAAGAATATCCCCCAAAAGTGTCTATCCAAATGTTCAGTTTTAGGATCACTCATAGTTCACCAATGGTGATCAAGTTAATACCCAATACGCCACTTTTAGAGTTCTTAATCCATGTGCGTCTATTTTATGGAAGCATTCACTTTCCAATATCTAAATAGGGGTTTATTTTCTAGGAAAACCACACAATATATACTTTTCCAAATATTAGTGATATTACACTGTACTTAGACTTATATCTAGAATATATCATAGGTTTATGTTCTCTAATCTATGTTTTTTAAATCTAGTTCCCAAGGGTCCTACTAAACTTCCTCCAATACCAATTGTAACTCCTTAGCTATAGTAATTGGGAGTTTGTTGTTATCTTACTACATTTTCATAAGCTACAAGAGATCATTTCCTAAATGATTTAATAGGTTGGTAGTCTTATGATACAAGATACATATATAATTCTTACATTATATTTGAAAACATGAAATAAAACTTGAAATTCCAGTGAAAAATTTATTATTTCTTCCAGTATGTCATTAATATCATTCATGGATCCCTTCTTTGTATCATGGGGAAAGAAAAACATAATAAAGGGCGATATTATATGATTAGTGAGGGTAAACATATAAGATATCAATCAATGATCATAAGTGATCATAAGTATAAGGGTATGAGAACATGATCCTAACTTGATAAATTCATACCCAATTTTTCAAATATCTTTAATCATGAATCGTGGCATAAGGTATTTTCATAAAATACATACGATATAAGAGTTTGGAATCATCAATAATAATTTATGATCCATGAACACATATCATAAGATTAAGAGATAAGTTTTTGGCATACACATAAGCATAGAAAACCATTTACTTAGTCAAGCCCCACTACCAAGACTACCATAATGGACGCAGTCCCATACTGAAATGGTCTCACTCCCCATTCCAAACCTTGTCATCTCATGAGATATCATTCTTTACCCAATGCATTAGAGGTATATAATGAACCAACTCATCTCTAGTTTATAATGTAACCATACATCCTTGGTTTATAATATAACCACCCATGCATGCCATAAGATCATAAAACATTCATTATATCATCATAGAATAACCCATAGAAAATAAATAGTTTTCATAATCATCTCATCATAATAATCACAAACCATATAAAGAAATAATAAATATGGAATTATTGGATCATATGCCCACTAAATAATAATTAACATCAAATAATGTTATCATAGATGAAAAAATCCTTTAAAATATCACTAGAATATTTATTGAGAAAAATAACCTTTTTATTGTGAAATCAGTTATTTAAAATAAAAAAATTTCAATAATATTAGGAAAAAAATATTTTAAAATAACCATGGAAAATTTTAAATTAATCTTCAAGGTAAATAATAGACATGATAGTGGGAAAATCCGTTAATACCATATAAGTTAAAAGAGAACATTATTTTTTCACTTTTGTAAAAATCCAAAAATAACTTGTTTGGGAAAAAATATTTAAAAATATTCTTTTTAAACATTTATAAATAAATTAAAATTTAATAAAAATTAACATTTAAAAAAAACTAAACTATAATTAAAAAATTCCATAAAATAATTTTGAAGAGAATGGACATGGAATAAAAAGTTCACTAACTAAAGAGGAAAATGATCAACTTTTATTTAAAAAAAATTATTGATCATTTTAAGTAAAAAAAGATAAAAATATAAATAATACCTAAAAATTCAAAAAATAACCATATTAAAATAAACTATATGGGTTTTAAAGTATGATATCTATATAATTTCCCCCAATGGAAATTTAGCGTAGATAATATAGAAAATAAATGAGATTGTAATATAAACCTTTTACCACCTTAGTAATCTCCAAATAAAAACCTAATGAAAGAGAGAAACTTATATAGATTTTTAAATACCTATAATTTTTATTTTAATCATATTAATATACATCCATGGTCATTATATACACCACAAAAATGAAACAAGTGGTCAATATGGCATATGTATCATAGAAATAAAAGTGAGACGAGAAACCCTTACCACAAGTCTCGTTTTTCATCATACATGTTCAAACATACTATATAATATATATAGATTTAGTATACATATATTATAGAACCATATTGATACATATTATACCATATATGATTTACTTATAATATTTTATAACCCTTTTACTAATAATTCTTTATTAAAATCATTGCTTCGGTGGATAAATATTTTTTTCCATGCATGTTTGGTTCATAATTTATAGTCCTTTTAATTTTATCATGGTTATATCATCTATATAATTTTAATAATTTCATATTTATACTATATAATAATTATATACACTTTTATAACTATTCATATAAAGTGGTGATGAAAAATTAACTACATCACTTTGTGGAGATGGTAATTCGTACAAACACACAGGTGATGTTTCCACTTTTCAATGGATGGAATAAAAGAAAATTAAATAATAATTAGCCATTTAATAATAATTATTATACAATAAATATCATATATATTTGTTAAATTTATCCTTATTACCATGTATGTAAATCATAAATGAAAAACTAATCACATCACTTTGTGTTAGGTGGTAGTCCACACGTATGCACGAGAAACGTTATCATTTTCCAACAGATGGGAAAGTAAGAAGGTAGATAATATATTATAATTTTAGAAGAATAATTATTCCATAAATATTATTTATAAATATTAAATCCATCATAAAAACTAATCATAAAATATAGTAATAGAAAATAAATAATATCGCTATGTGGAGGTGGTAGTCCACACGTATGCACGAGCGATACATTCATTTCTCATTTGATGAAAAGGAGGTGGAAAATGGTGTTACCATAATCATAATAACATATCAATATATTTATTATACTATATTAATTATTTTAGGGTGTATATAATATATTATATGAATTATAATAAGAAATAAACTATTAAAGAGTCGGGTAAGACAATTACTTATTCTTTGAGAGACCTCATTTGGATTACACTTTAAAAAAATTTAGGATGGTCTTATAGGAAAGAAATAAGCTCTAGTATTAATTTAATGAATCTAGGAAATTATTAGGGTAGTTATTCTCTGATATATAGTGCTCAAACTTTGAAAACAAAGGAGAATATTATGTTCCTTTTTATAAGTGAGAGAAAGGACACGGTTGGAATTTCTTAAAAGATCTAAATATAATATATATCATAATATTTTCAAGTGGAACAAAATGGAAATAATTTATAAGCTTAGAAATTTGAATGTCTAAATACCATCAACCAATAAAATTTATATATGTTTAATTTACAGTTTAAATCTTCTCTTTTTGTTTAACCCCCTCATTAACACTTTTTAACCTTAACTGTGGTAACAAATCTTTTAGACTTTAGGAGTCATAAATTTACTTATAAGGTGAAAGGAGACTCAAAAATGGTCCATAGATGAAATTTTATACCGTTTCACGTACCTCTTTTCCTATTTAAATGTTTTTCTAAATCATTTAATAAAATATTTTTTATCATAAAATATCATTAAAGTCATTTTTAGTATTATTCATTTAATTTGAATTCAATGCATCAATAAAGTAATGAAATTTAAATATAAACACATTTAACATAATTTATAATTTATAATTACCTATTAAATTCATGTAATAACACAATTTATCCAAAATATATAATTTTATCATTTTTAAAATCATTTTCCTTGATTTTTCTACTGCATACACAAGCAACTATCTGCGTTGCGTAAGAATTTATGGTAATTATATCATCACTAAAAATTAAAAATAAATTAATATCATAAAAATAATTTATTTATGTTAAAAATTAATTTTTATATTCATTCATAACTTCTTTTATCTCTATTAAAACATATAGAAGAAATTAAAAGCAAGAAAATGTCCTTTTGTATTTATCCTTTTCTAAAAATAATATAAATCTTATAATCAAATTAAAGGGTAAAACTAAAATATTTTCATATATAGAATTTATTTAGTATAAAAACACCCATCCAATAGGATAAAGGCAAGTTTTTGGGATATTTTTAGGCCTTGTCTTGTAATTTTAACTCTATTTTACTATTTTACCCTTACTGAGGTGACAAATATTTACCATGAAAAATATTCATAATAACTAAAAAAAGTGATATATTTTACAAATTTGAACCTACTAATTAAAAATATGGAATCCAATATTTATTATTTAATTTATATAAGTTCCAAAAATTAATTTTAATATAAATTCTTACAATGAAATGAAAAATAGTTTTTAGAAAAAATGTGTTGTTAAGCCTAAAAATGAGTTTATACCAAAATTAAATATAATGTTGAATATTATGGAATTAATTATATTATGTTTAATAAAAGGTATATTATTAAAATTTAAAATGAAATCCTAAACATAATAGTTGTTTTAAATTACTGAATTTAAAGAAAATAAATGACAATTTTATAAAAATTGATATTTTTCACTATTCACTGAAAAATAAATATTTTTAGAAAGAATAGAAATTTCATCCTAAGATAATATTTAAATTATTATTTCAAAAATTATATTCATTTCATTAAATAAAATTTCTTAAAATTGTATAAATTCATTATAATTTCTCCTCACAAAACGAAATAAAATCCATTTTTTTAGAAAATATATTTCTGATGCATAGAATGACTTTACTGAAAATTGAGTACATATTTATTATTAATTAATAAATAAATTTTCATTATATAAAAGATTTATAAATTTTTTTAATAATTTTTTTATTATTACTCATACCATCAAATTAATGGATAGGTTATAATGGTCACATTTAAATAATAATATTTTTATAGTATATCGCTACTCACTTAAAGCTCAGTTCTATGTGTTAAGAAAGATATCAAACATATAATTATTTAAAAATAAGCTTTCTTAGTGTTAAAATATTTACCTAGATAGATTTTGATGGTGATATCTCATTCACCAGTGATTATTTATAGAGATATATCATTCACCTAGTGGTGCTTGATGGTTATAATCTATTCTCCTTGACTATAATATGAGGGGTGGTATATTTGTAACATCTATGACCCAGTTCACCTCCACTATGGCAGTATCAGAGTACTGAATACCTCAATAAAACCTTATCATATGCTATAGGATTATTACTAGTGGTTAGGGTCTAATAATATTGTAAGGAGACTATACCCCCTAGACCATTTAATCGTAAATAATAGTTAAAAAAATATCATCAATAGTCATCACAATATAACCCACAGATAAAATAAGAAATCACATCTATATACCAAAAAAATAAAGGTCACAAACCATGTTGTAACAATGTGAACAATGTAACATTTCAGGAAATTCATATAGACATAACCAAGACCTATCATGGGTAGGTCTCATACAATAGATCATGGATGAAACAGAAGTAAACAGAAGTTAAATATATCTAAAAGAATGGACCTGAGTCCTATCCTTCTCCCATCACTCTAACTCTAACTCAACTACCTATCTCAACCCCCAAGCATAAGTCCCTTTCCCTTCTCCATACCTAAAAACATGAAGTCTACTTGGTTACGCACAACACCCAAGTAGATTGTGAGTACAACTCAGTAGGAAACCACCTTCAGTGTCCTTAAATACATCAAGTCCAACATTGTGTATGCTTATGTGCCACAATGAATAAGTGAAATCATAATAAAATAAATAATTATTGATCATCAGGTTCCACAGTGATACCCAATATCAACCATACCTACTCTGGATAGATCCAAATGTCTCTAAACATAATAAATAATCAATCCAAGGATTGAAAATAACCAACACATAATACCACTAAACATCACCAAAAGAAAAGTGTTTAATTAGATCCCACCTTGGATACCATCATAGTTCATCATCTACCCTTGGGGGTGGATAATTGTCTTCCATGGATATCATCTCATGTCATCCATTCCAAGGGTTGGAAAAGAACTCACCCTAGATACCACAAAACATCATTATCCACCATGAGGGTCTGAAAAGTTCCCACCCCAGGTACTATCTCACATTAATCTCATGAGTCAGATAAGTGCATGTCCATGGTCCATCTTACATCATCAAGCCAAGGGATATAATATCACCCTACCATAATATTATCTCATCTCATCAACACTAAAGGTCGGAATAGCACCAACCTTGGAAATCATTACATATCATCAATATTATCATCACACTGTGTTATAATAGAATTGGCCCCAAATTCCTTCCCATTACCTTAACACCTTGGGTAAAATTAGCACCTGCCCTCAATTACTATCACAACTCATCAATCAAATATATGGTTGGATAATCATCCAATCCATAATCACTTACTAAAAAATTATCTAGATTTCACAATTAAATATGATGTACCAGCTACACTTCATAATTTTGAATTAACCATGTCGTATGCATTTCTCAGTTTACAATCAATCCAAATCATGTCAATACCTAAGTTTAATGTTATGGTTTTTCAAGGGATTGTCACTCACTTAACTTGTACATATGGATAGGTCCTGATGATTTTTCCACACATGCCACCAAGTACCATATGAGACTCACTTAGGCCTACCCCCATAATGGCCTACATTTACCACACATCTTCATCCTAGAGATCATCCTAGGACATCTATGTTCAATTCACTATGTCCAAATTCTCATAGATATCACCTATCAGGTTACCCATGATGTTTTCTATTCTAATGGTTCAAAGCACACCTCACTCGATGACCAAATCATTAGGATCTACAATTTTCAATGGACCTCTTATGGCTCAAATAATTTTATTCCAATGTGGAACAAGGTAGAAACCATATTAATTGGGTTTTATGTCAAGAACACAATATTTCATCATGAATTAACATCATACTCACATAGAAAAAATGGATATACCTTGGGGATAACTTAGGGACTACCTACATTATCCTTTTAGGAAGGTTCATGTTTAATATCATTCATTGATTTACTCTTAAAAATGGAATAAATAAATAAAATAAAACCCCTAAAAACATAAATAAATGGTGATAATTGGTGGAAGTATATGAAACAACCATAGAAATTAAATAATATTGCAAGAGGAGTGGTAGACTTGTGACAACCCTGCTTTTTATTACAACTTAAACATGATTTATTACATAAAACTTCACTTGATAAAACAAATAAGATCGAGAGTTTTAGTGTATTTGGGGCTTATGATCATTACATAAAAACTTAAAACATGAAATACAATATCTTTATTGAAAACTTCCTTTACATGACCACTACATTCCCTCGTACTTAGCATTTCATGGGATAACCTGAGGACATGCATAAGAAAAGGGTGAGATATAAATCCCAGTAAGGGAGTACACATGGAATAAAATGAGGAGTACAATACATGTTAGGAAATAGGCATAACAATAGAGCATAAGAAAAACATGAACATAAAGGCATGATAAAGCATGATGATCATAACATGGAAATGTGGCAACAACACTTAACATTGAATTAGCATGAGCCAAGGCTCATTGCACATGGAGAATGAGTAAACCCTCATTGCACATGAAGCACGAGTAAACCCTCATTGAACTTGAATTATCATGAGTCAACACTCATTTCACATGACATATCATGATACTATACTTTACCCAATTCATTGGAGCGCTATAAGGGCGCACCCTTCTTAAACATTTCATTTCATGCATAAGTGTGCCACATAGATCATAAAACATGGATTCATAAAACATAATCATTTATTCCATGATAAAGGAATGAGTAATTAATACATGAAACTTTATAATCAATAAGTAAATGTGCATAAAGGTGAATACCCTTGATGGAGAAATGGTCATGGTATTCACTACACAATGACATTGGCTTAGAAAATCGGTGTGATTTCAGCAGCATAACGGCGTGACATAAGAATTCATAAAAAAAGGTTGATGAGAGAGAAAGGAGTTTCTCATAATATTTACATGTAATGGAAAGTAATGAGGTCATATAGATACATGTCCCAACAATTTTAATGGAATTTAGATTCATGATACAAAAAGTATTGCTTGAATGTAAAAGAGGAGAGAGAAGTTCCTTTTAGAATTTCGGCATAGTAACGGGTGTACATGGGAGGCATTTAATGAGAGAGAAAGGGGTCTCCCATCATTAAAACAATAAGAGGGGAGTATTGGGGAGGTGAGAAACCATACCCCAACATTCATAATTGAAATTAAAAGGGCAATACAATTTAAAGAAAATTGACGAAAATGAGAAAGGAAGAAAAAACCCTTACTTGGAAGTGTGCTTCCAAAGGCTAGAGAGAGGCTTGTGAGAGGCTTCTTGGGAGCTTGGGGCACCTTGGGAGGATTCTAGAGAGAGTAGTTCAGAGGTTGGACTAAATAAAAGGGATTTTAGTGAGGAGGAAGTGGGAGCTTGGGTGGGTTTATATAGGAAAGGTGAGGGAATTCTTTATTATTTAGGTTTGGGTCCCCTTACATTAAATTAATCCAAACCAAAAACCATCCCATGGTTTTTGCCCATGGTTTCTGTAAAAGGAAAGAGGAAAACAATATTTTACAAGGCCAAGGTCCGAACTTATTAAAATATTAGGGTTGCTTATGTGGAGGTGATTCACACTCCCATGGAAATTAATTTAAAAAGGCAAAGTGTTGAATATGTCTTGAGGGGTTCATTAATGCTTTGAAAAGTAAGTCAAACAAACCCAAAATCACTTTATTTTAATGGTAAAACATATATTGTCCGAACATAAGGATTATAGTATTTTATTACATCACTATTTGGTCATTATGATGTCATAAAACACATTATATATTTAAACGGTATTTAATTTTTACCCAAAAATTCGACTGTCTCAGAAAATTATGAAAAATTAACCATTGGATAATTTTGACATCCTGATTACAGAAATGACATTTATTTTATCTAAAAAAATTTCTAAATATGTGAATTATCACTTTTTAAATAAAAACCGACATTTATCGAAAATTCACGGGTTTTGACAGAAATGGATTTCAAACCTTAATAAAAAATTTAATTGCATTTGTAAAATTATAAGATCATTTATATTTAATAAAAATTAATTTAATAATATTATTATTATTTTATTAAAATATTATTTAATTCAAAAATACCTTAATTTAATAAAATAGATTTCTTATTTAAATAATAACTAAAAACACCATTTGTACTTTAAAAACTATTTACAATGTATCAAAAATGACTAGAAGTTATATTCATTATTATATAAAAAAAATAATGTACATGAACATAGTACTACTTATTTGTTACATAACCCCTTAAAACAGCCGCATAAGACCTAAGGGTAAGGTGTGCGATGGTGACAGACTCTTGGGGTGGCTCAGATAACATCGCTCGAGTGGTAATTTCAATCAACTTCCACTTTTCCTGTAGACGGTCACGTTCGAGCTTGACATAATGAAGCTCAGCTTGGGCTTGGTCAAGGGTGAAGCCCAAGGATGCCACCTCTTTTCTGAGCTCCGAAAAATGGGTTTCGTATGGGGAAATTCTACTGGATGAGGCCATCGCTTCCTTTGTCTGAGTAAAATTGGGTTCATTAAAGACTTATATTTATACTAATCAAGTGATCACTGTTCAATGGCTATATTAACAATGGTCACAATTCATAACATAAAACCAAAGAAGTTGAAATATTATAAAAACATTTTTCATAAAGAGACATTTAATTGGATCAAGAGGGATTTTCCATTAAAGAAACTTTGGGTCGTTACAAGACTCATTGAAAGAGATCTAATAAAATGAATGACACAAAAAAACCATTAAAGAACAAATAATATCTCAATTATAGAAGAAATGGAAAGGGAAAAGGAAGAGTTACAAACATTCGCTGGGATAAATGATTAAAAATCATTTACTAATATTTTAAAATAAAAACAATTTATTTTTATTTATTTAAAAAAACATCCACATCATGTGTAATGGAATGACCATACTGATCATAGTGCAATGAATCTTCAAGGTCACCCTCACGGCATGGCCTCTTTGGTCACAGCATGGCATACCTCTCTCAAGAAAAACCAAAAACCTACACTCTAGGCCATAATCGTATGACTTCTCCCTTTATAGTGTAATTCAATCCCCTATCCTATAATCATGGAATAACTCACTCATTGTAGTGTATTGCCTCTCCAACCTCCATGGCACAACCCTAGGGAATGTGGAATGATCAGCCTTATTCATGTATTATTATTAATCTTACACAACCCCTCTCCATGGTCAAACACCTTAGGCTATATTGTGGTCTATACTTACATGACTCAATAATTAATTATATGTAACCCTTGTCATGTTGTAATGTACTTGGACATAATGTGGTCTCTCCTAGTGCTAAGAATAATTAATTCTTATGTATGTATTTACATGTCATAATGAAATCGACCATGGAATGATCTCTCATAATTCTAGAGAGAATTCATTATTACATAGGCTTCACCATGTCGTAATACCCTAGGCTATAATTTTTCATCTCCAGATTCCAAATAAATCAAATAACACATATACATTATTCACGATACAACCTCACCAAATTATTGTATAATAGTCACCTACTTCACCCTCATTATAGCATAAAAATACATGTGTAGTTGGTTTCTGACCCAAACTCAGGCCCTCTCCTAGAAATGACTCTCATACCTCCACTGCCGCCTCTAACAAATCAAAACATTAAATTCATGAGGTTTAAAAAAAAGTTAAACTAGGTTCATACCTTGATGAAGATCTAGGGTGATACAACCTCCCCATTATATAGTTTTCCATCCTGAAGCTATGTTCTTGAACATTGTCGAGCCTTATCTATAAAAAATTATAGTATATCAGACTCTTTTTCCCAAGTATCCTTCTAGATACACCTATAATGCCAATACACTAATACTAGAGGATTCGTCTTCCCATGGAGAGTATTCTCACTATAATCCAAAATATAAACCAGTCACTCCTTGAATTATGAATCTAGATTCAACTTAATATCCTCTACATTGATCACATGATATGGAAAAGAATGATATATTTTGAGCTATGATATATGCCAAAAATCATGCATAGTACTAAAAAAATGGGGAATAAATAACTAATACACCATTGTACCAATAATCTCCATGATTTAAAATGGTCCTAAAAACATGGGTGATAGTTTCCCAATCCTATGAATATGATGGTTCCTTAATCTAAGTAACACTAAAAGGAATGCTCGATCTCCCACATTAAAATATAGAGGATGGAATCATTAATCAGTATATAATCTCTTCCCACTCTAGTTATTCAAAAACTTCTCCTTGATTAGATGGATATGATGTGAGATATCTTGTATGATACTTGGACTAATAATTTATAATTCCCTAGCCTCTATCCAATACAAATGAAATCGGAATAGCCTACCATATAAATCCCCAAAAGGTTTCATCCAAATCAAATCATGATAACTGTTGTTGTAGGAAAATTTGGAAGTCAATAATTAATCTCCCATTAACTTAATAAATCTAGGACACATGCTTGCAAAAATTCCTATAGAATCATAATTGTGTGCTAAAACAACTCATTTGTATGAGAGTGGTAATCAATGCTCAAATTAACCTATGTGTCAAGAACCTACTGCAATCGTAAACTGAATCATCGAGTGATATAGCCATTCTGGTATGATAGAATGTTCCTTGGAACTCCATCACAAAATCCACGGTCACATTATCCCACTTTTACTCGGGAATAGTTCAGGAATCGAGAATAATGATGGGCTACTGGTGGTTGGCCTTTACCTACTAGCAAGTGTAGTGCCATGTGACAAAACCTACTATGTCCTTATTCACTCTATCCACCAGTACTATTAGTTAATATCACTGTACACCTTCTTCAAACCTAGGTGAGTATCTCATCATGAGTTATTTGAGTCCCTAATCAACTCCTTACACATGCTCGTAGGAACAACAGCATGATCTTCGATGTAAATAATCTCATCAGCATCAAAATACAAATCAAGTGGAATCACTCCACCATATATATTTTCCCTTGTCACTAGACAGTCAAAATATGATATCTAACTATCCTTATCTCTCCTAAGAAGTTAGGAGGTAATATTCAGGGACATAAGGGTCTTTCATCCCAAATACTCTTGAACATCAAGATATATCTTAATGAATAGAGACATTACCTACCACTTGTTTCTTGACTCCATCACCACATGAACCAGCGTCTTCCTACTCAGTAATTCATTAATGTTGTTCCCCATCATGGGGTTATACACCACCTCAAAATAAAAAGACTATGAGTGCTCATAAAAACTTCTCTATTTAATGTTCAAGTCGTTACACAAGAAAATATATCTCAAGATCTTATGATCTTCATATTCCATAAACCTGTTAAAAAAAGATAGTACCAACAACATTGAAAATTTTGGATTAATACCACCAACTCTAGATCATGTGTTTATTCCCAATATTCATATTTTATTATATTGAAAAGAATAGAAAAGAGTCCAGACAAATTTAAGGAAGCCTGAAAAAGTGTATCCCGAGAGCATCACTACAAATGATATCCTTAGCTTCCTGAGGAAGGGAACCCAAACTGGAAAAGTAAGTAATAAGGCCATCTAGGGGGTCTTAGAGGAAAATGATATCCTTATCATGTTCTACTGATATACCAATTAGGATAATCCATGTATAAATATTTCATAGTGACCAACAGATTTTAATAAATAGTGGATCTAAAAAAATATTGATTCGCTCCTAAGAAACCACATCCTAAACCTTGTCATGTTCTACTAATATACCAGTATTCTATATCACATGCCCCAAGAAGTGCACTAATCAATACAAAACTAACACTTCAAGAGTTTGGAATATATTTGATTCTCTCTAAGTGTAATCAAAACCATCGAAAAATTTCAAGTGTGATCCTCCATCAATCGAGAGTATATGAGAATATCTTCAAAAAACATGAACATAAAAGAATCTAAGTATAGATGGAATACCATATTCATCAATCCTATAAACACTTATGGCATGTTCTTCAAACTAAATGTCATCAAAAGATAATTATATATGCCATAACTTCTTTTAAAAGTAATATAAGGTATATCAGAGTGCCACACCCATAACTGATGATACACTAATCTTAAATAAAACTTGGAAAACACACTATCCCCTCCCAATTGGTCAAATTGATCATTAATGTGAGGAATTGGATATTAATTCATGATCATAGCTTGATTAATCTTTTGATAATCCATAAACAATTTGAAATAATCATTCACCTTCTTGGTGAACAATAATGGAACACACTAAGGTAATATACTCATTCATATAAACCTCTTTTCCTTTAAATCATCTAGATGATCCTTCAGAGCTCAAATATCTAAAGGATCTATCCTATAAGGTAAAATAGATATGATATATGTTCCTAGAAAAGATCAATATTGAACTCAACCTTAAGCTTGAGTGGAAACTCCAAGAAATCCTCATGAAATACGTCTTAAAACTTTCAAATATGGAAGGAAATACTAACTAACACACCCCCTTATCATCCAGAATGTGACTAGAAAACTGGTTTTTGATCCCACCCAACTATTGTAAGATAGGTCCCATATGATATTCCTGTACATCCAATTCCCTGGTGTAGACATAAGTATCACCCTTAGTAGTTGTGAATGATACCTTGATGATAGCATTCAATGGGGACTAATGTTGAACCATCCAATCCATTCTAAAGATCGCATTAAAACAACTCATCTCTAGCATAAATAAATTCCAAAGGAATCTATGGATTCCAAACACTATGGAACACTCTTGACACCTCTGAATACCCTTAGATTTCACCCCCCATATGTGTATTGATTAACATCACAAAGTATAAGTATTCCATGTCTATCCCCAAGCCATCAAAGAATATATAATATGTGAAAGAATGCAATGCAACTATATCAAATAAAGTAGATGTTAAGGTAGAACCTACCAAAACTATGCCTCAAATTGTAGATGGTTTTATTTCATGATATCTAGGAGTAGTATCAATCACATGTAACTATCCTAAACCTTGGTCTTGAGCTACAAAATAACTCCCCTAGGAATATCATCCCTACTTATGTTATTTCCTCTACCCCTAGGAACCACGTCCTCCAACACAACCTGAATGACTTGTAGAAATCCTACCACTACTACTCTATTATGGAACACCAAAACCATCTCTTAAACCCAATATTTTTCCAATACCTTTGATGCTAGATGACTGATGAGTACTCCTGAAATACTAATATAGGTACCCCATTCTCCCATGCAATCAACACTCAACTGGTAGTTGACTGCAGTGAGAATGAATATGACCAAACCTATTGCACTGGTGACACTCCACATAACCGCTTCTCCTAGGAATATGAGATAAACCACTTCCCTAGATATTCTACCCATAACTATTCTGGAGATAACTATTAAACCATCATTTCCTACTATATGAAATCCCACTATTAGTCCACTCAATAAAATAAAACTACCTAGAGCCTATACCCTCATTTTTATTCCTCTCATATATGAAGGTGTGGTTTATAACTTCTAATAAATAATATAGGTGACAAACATTCACATGAACTCAAATAGAATACCTCAAACCATCCTGAAAACATTTATCCACGTATACCTCATCCCCATCCAACACTAGTGATAGAATCTAAATCTTTGTAAATTTAATTTCATACTCTATGATCAATATACCCCTCTAGGTAATATGCATAAAATCCTGGTATCTATTTACCCTTAAGTAATCTAGAAATAAATACTCACAGAATCAGACCTGAGAATCCTCCCAGGATAAACCGATATATTGTTCAGTCTGTATTGAGACATCCCACTAGATCATATATGGACCTCATAACATATAGGTCACTAAATTCACCATCCTCTCAAGGTGTGTCATGAGATTCTCAAATATAATATTTATCAACTCCACCCAGAGCTCAATGGTTTTGGGGCCACCCTCACTCATGAACAAGGGTAGATGCTGCATCTAAAAAACTTGTGTTAGATTAAACATAGAATCTTTTGGTTGTGTAGTATCTATATAAATCAACTAAATAACCCATAATATGTTCTCTCATAGATAATTCTCTATAATTAGTGTATGTGCAATAAGGGGTTCAAGATCAATTTCCAGTTGGGCATACTCATCTATGTGGTTCTCTTCTGAAGGATTTCATAGTGGAATCCCTCTAAAATTCCAAACACATGATTAAGAGAACATTTCTGCCATAATTATTGATATCACTCTTTAGGGAAAACAATAATTTTCATATTTTACTATTTCTATATAAACAAACCGTTTAATAAAAGGTGTCACTAGTCGAGTTCTCTCTATAGCCCCATATACCCACACATAGAGTCATTATCAAATATATATAGGATCCACATTATTTAATTTCTATTTTTATAACAAAAGTATCATAACCATGATTTAGTTAAATTAAATTACAATAAAAAGCTACATAGGAAGAAATTTTATAAATTTTTATTGACATTTTATTTAACCAATTCCATGTGATAAGAAGGATAATCAATCATAGGTAAGAAGAAAAATGTCATGTAAATCATAAGTTTCTAATATGATGTAAGAACAAATTCCCTCTTTCAACCCCATGACAAGAGAAAAATACTATAATCATAAATCAAATCAATTTAAACCATATTTAGTGAAGTAACTTAACTTTAAAAGAAAATATCAATAATAATAATCCCATCCTGGGTAACTTAGAATTCTCTCATATATTTTTTAGCTACTTACAAGAAAAAGATTCATAATAATCTCTAACACATTCTATATCCTTTATAAATTTTCCAAAAAAATAAAAAAAAATCAAGGCTCTGATATATCTTTGTAACGTACTTGCCCTAGTTCACCTCTGTTGTGGCTGGATCAGAGTGCCACATACCTCAAGTGAACCTCCCCATACACTATAGGTTATTGAATAATGGAAGGGGTATAATAATAACATGGGGATACTATACCCCTCTATATCAGGTAACCATAAATAAAATTGAAAAAATATCATTACTTATTATCACAGTATAACCCATAGATAAAAGGATAAATCATGGTTATATTTCAATGAAAGTACAGGTCACAACTTATGAAGTAATAATATGAACCAAACATGTTGAGAAATTCATGTAAACATAACCAAGACCTATCATGATTAGGTCTCATATAATATATCATGAATGAAACAAAAGTAAATAGAAGATCAAGATATCCAAAAAAAACTAGTCCAGAGTCCAAGCCTGGTCCCATATCCCAACTCTAACTTAGCTACCCGGCTCAACCCTCAAGAATAATTTCTTTTCCTTTATCCATACCAACAACCATGAAGTCTTTTTGGGTACCCATAGTGCTCGAGCAAGGTGTGAGTACAACTTAGTAGGCCACCACCAACATTGTCCCTAAATATATACAACCCAAAATTGTGCATGTTGATGTTCCATAATGAAGAAAAATGAGAATAATAAAATAAATCATCCTTGATTATCATGTTCTATGGTGACACCTAAGATCAACCATACATGCTTTGTCCAGTTTTGGATGTCTCTGAACATGATACATAATAAATCCAAGGGTCAGATAAAAACCCACCCACAATACCACCCAAAATCACCAAAATCCAAGGTTCAGATAAAAACTTTCTATAGATATCATCATACGTCATCATCAACCCTTGGGGTTGGATAATCACCCACTTTAGGCACCATATCACATCATTCACTCCAAATGTCGGATAAGTTCCCACCTTGGATACCACCAAGAATCATCATCCACTTTGTGGGTCATATGAGTATTTATCACATGTATTATCTAACATCAACCCCAAAAGTCAGATAAGTGCACACCCGTGGTTCATCTCACATCATCAAGACAAGGTATGGAATGGATCATTCCCTTGATAACATATTATCTCACAAATACTAAGGTTAAAAATAGAACCTACCCTATATACCACCATATATCATTAATACCATCATCACCCTAGGTCAAAATGGTTCTCACCCCTAGTTCCATCCAAAACCTTAATACCCTAGGTCATAATATCACCCACCCTAGTTACCATCATGCCTTATCAATCACACATCTGGTTGGATAAGCACACAACCCATTGATGGTTTTTAGGGGATGATATTTTGTTCTTAAGAAGAAAAAACAAACCCATTTATAGTATGATCTATCTTTAAATTTTAACATACATAGAATACAAATAAAATAGATTACATGTATCACATATATAGTAGCCTCGATATTGATGGAGCAGGCATGATAAGGATCACAAAAATAGCCAAAAAAATCTTCCTACCTCTAAGAGGATTATACCGTCCTAAGTATCCTAGATCATATCTTGAGGACCCTTGATCATTGAAATATTGTTATAATATTCATACAGTGACAAACAGTGATCAAGGAAAAAAGTGGTTCAACTATGACATGAAACAAATATGATACTCCAATATGATAGAACTCTTCCCTTATATAGGCATCCTCAATTCTCTTCGTTTAAAGAAGAGAGGTGGCTATATCGCATGTATTGGGTGTCATCTCATGGCACATATACATCACTACTCATTGGATTATTATTCATTGAACACTTCAATGAATGATGTGAAATCCTTAAATAATCCATCTCATGGATTATAAATCATGTGGGAGGTGGCAGATAGATGCATGCACTCTCATTCAATGCATATCATATGGCTAATAATATGCTATGATATAATCCATATGTTTCATATTATTCCACCATATAATATCAACATATCATAGGATAGGATATCCATCTCACAGATATCATTGCCTATAATATAAGTATATTGTTAAATATGATATACCTTATTTTAGAGTGAATATACATCAACCTCTCTCTTGCATTAAGATCCCATAAGAACTTAATACAAAACTTCATAACTCTTTATGAAGCCTTCCAAAATATTTTATCAATATATATTCATTTGGGAACAAAAAAAAATCCAAAACATTAATCTTTATCCAAAGGCATAACTATGTGACCTTGTGGGCCTTAGTAGCTCTAAAAAATATGAAACCATTATTTCTTAGATGTAATAAAAGAGAATCCTCTAGCAAATAATAAGTGTTACTCAAGTTACTAAGGGGCCTGGTGTGATCACCATCAAACATATTTATGTCACATAAAAACATATCCACCATAAGATATATCATATAAAACATATTTATACCTGTATAATCCATTTTTCCATGACATAGAGTGACTAATAGACATGGAATAATGTCAATATAGTATAGGTTATCTAATACTTTCTTGATTCTCTGAAAAAGAATAACATGGTCGATGAATACATCGCATTTCATTCATATATAGAATGAGAGAATCACATTCCCCTAATCCAAGTAACTAAACATGTCTCACATGACTCAACTAATAATTTCCATGCACTTCCTTGAACTAATTTAATCAATGGTTATATATATTTTATCATCATATGAGTAGACAAATCCTCTATCTTCATTGGTAACCAACTGGTGACATGATTAGAAACATACCCAGAAACCCCCTAATTAGATAATTTAAAATGAATTATTTAAGAAACGTATAAAAGTATAAAGTTTCTAGTTCTAGTTATCTCACCAAGATCAGGTATAAATGATTGATTATAAACATACACCCCCAAATATATCAATGATTTTATGAAATTACATGGGATATACTTGGTGTGTCAGTCTAAATAATAAGTCTCCACTTATTATCTCATGATTACACTACTCATCCTAATATTAACATATCATCACAAATCATACTACTCTGTGAAGATCATCAATTAGGGATAAAACAAATTCATTCTTTGAGGGGATATTATTATTCCACTATTCATGTAAATTAAATTACAAAACACTTGAATGGGTGATAAATAAAGTGTTCTTTATTATAAATACATGATACATTATTCAACTGTTATATAATTATATTAAGTATAATATATTAAAAGATACTATATGACCCCCATGATTCTACTGTGATAACATTTTCATTAATGGATCTTCTATATTTTCATCTATGGACACCCAATAGATCCTAACATCTCTCCTCTTGGTGATCACTTGTATAAGATGGTTTTTTCAAAGGATGTGTTTAGTCCTTTAGTGAGATGGAGGTTCCAGTTCTTGAGTGATGGATCATTTTTTTCACAATAAATTTTGGTCACTCTTTAATGCTAGGAATCATCTCTAGTTCAGAAATGAACTTCCTAATTGAAACAATTTTCTTTACATAATCTGATTTATTTATGTATTCCACCTTTATTATCATGTATTCTATAGTGTCTTGTTTGGAACTCTTCCAACTAATAGATCTACCATTCTTTAAAAATAAAAAACTAGATTGATATTTTATATCATATTTATTGGATTTGAAACTCGAATTTTTGTAACCCTTTACATGAATCTCATTATATCCTCTAAAGACTAAGAATATATCCATATTCCTTCTCAAATATTTAAGGATGTTCTTCACAACAATTCAGTGACTCTCACTGGGATTAGATTGATATCTAAAAGTAATTATAAGAGTATAGGTGACATTTGATCAACTACACAGCATGACATACATGAAAGAACTTATGGAAGATGCATGTGAAATTCTATCCATTATTTTTATAACTCTTTAGAAGGATCGTGAGTATTTCAAAGATCTATTCCTTAAAACACTTGTAAAGACCCCTTTTTAGAGTTCTCCATGATAATAATATTTATCACTTTTCTGATGTAAGTGTCATGAGTGCTTATAATCAACCTATTATATATATACATATATATCTTCATACTCAATATGTGGGCTTCTTCACCCATGTCTTTTATTGAGAAGAATTTACCCAGCCACAGCTTAATAGATTTAAGTATTAGGATTTCATTTTAGATAAGAACTATTACATCTACATACAATATCATAAATGCAACTACACTCCCACTAATCCATTTGTATTAAAAGGAATCATTAAATTTCTTGATGAAACCAAACTATTTTATTGTATCATTAAACCAGATATTTTGACTTCAAGAAGCTTTCTTAAATTCATAAATGTATCATTATAGCTTTCACACCATAGTGGGATAATTTAGCACATCAAAACCTTTTATTTGTATCATATACACATCCTCAACTAAATTCCCATTAATGAAACTGGTTTTGACATACACTTGATATATCTCATAATAAAAGTAATTTGTTATGGTGAGAAATATCTGAATGGACTTTATCATCACTATCGGTGAAAAGGTTTCATCAAATTCAATACCATGAATTTCCTTGTAACCTTTTTCAACCAAGAATTATTTATAGGTAGACACTCTACCATTCATTTCATTTTTCTTGAGAAAACCCAACTTTTAACCTATGGGTCTCACCCTTTCAGGTGCATCCACCAAGTTTCAAGCTTAGTTAGTTTATATGGAGTAAATCTTGATGAATCCAACCAGAACTTTTAGGTTCTTGAGTATCTTGATTCAATTATTCCTCAAAAATTATTTTTTTGTACTGAATCAACCTCCAAATTATAAAAACTTCATACTTTTTGGTTTTGAACTTCTCTAATTTCAACTTTCTTTCAACTGACACCTTTGCTTTTGTGTTTATTTACAAGGAAAGCTACATTCTAGGTCACAAACACTTTGTGTTCAATAGGATTGTATAAATAATATCCACTAATTTTCTTAAGATAAATAAAAAATAAAAATTTATCAGACTTAGGTCTAATATTATCATAATAAAATTGTTGTACAAGTTTTTCACAACCCCAAATCCTCATAAAAGACAAATTGGGACATTTCCCATACCATAAATCATGTAGTATCTTTATAACTAATTTATATGAAATTTAGTTAAGTAGGAATTCATAAGTCTCTAGAGAATAACCCTATAATGTAATAGACTCATCGTTGATCAAACCATATCTAACAAGGTATGATTCCTCCTCTCAGACACACCATTCCATTATGGTGTTATAGGAGCAGTGAGTTGAGGAACTATTACACAATCTCTCAGATTTATAATGAATTTCTGGGTTAAGTATTCACCAACCCCATCTAATCAAAGGATCTAATACTTTTAACAAGTTGAATTTGTACTTTGTTATAAAACTTTTTGAAATTATAAAATGCTTCATACATATCTCTCATAAAAAACACTTATCCATACTAACTAAATCCATCATTAAAAATAAAAAAATACCTAAAACCACCACTAGCTTGAGTACTCATTGTTCCATATACATCACTATGTATTAAATCCAATAGTCCACTAGACCTTTTACCTTTTATATTAAAAGGATATTTTTTTATTTTTTCTAATAAAAAATATTTTTAATTATCAAATGATTCATAATTTAATGGTTCCAATAATCCAACTCTATATAGTATTTGGATTCGTTTCTCCTTTTTATACCCAAGGCGGTGATGCTAAAGATGATTGAGACTAGAAGCAACTCTAACCTTATTATTATGAATGATGTAGATATAATCATCCATATTTAGAATATATGAATCATTTATCAAATTCCCAATACATTAAAACATTTCATTCATATATATAGAAAAATTCATGTTCTTAATACCTTCTTTTCGAAACAAGATGTAGAAATGAAATTTATGTTTATGGTGAGAATATAATTATAGTTCATCCAATCGGTAAATTATAATCATAAGTATCAACTTATAATATAGAAACTATTTATCCACTACCAATACAAATATATACTCCACCATTTTTAATTCTATGTTGTATCTAAGGAAACCTCATGTTCAAGATCCCTAATCATGGAAGTACGAATGAGGGTTTTAGGGAATAAATCGGGTTGAAAAATCAATTTTTAGAATTAATTAATTGTGTCTCATGGTTTCCCACACTATTTAGATTATTGTGTTCTAAATATGTTCCTTCCCATGGGTCCCATTTTGAAGTCACATGGTTACCTAGGGAAAACCACATGGTTTCCCCTAATCATGATCCAACCTATACCTTCTAAAAAGTCTCCAAAAACTTCTAAATCCTCTAAAAACTTCCCAAAACTCAATTTAAACCCTTTCATAACTTAAAATATGTTATAAAACCTAAATATCCCCAAAATAAGGATGTTATATTCTCCTCAAAATTGGGATTTTTTTCCTCAGAAACCTGGAGGTTAGTAGTGTTAAGACATGAGTTCAAACTACTAGTCTATCATAATAGTATTCCACCCCCATAATTCCTTAAAGATTTATCAATTTTACAATATAAGATATACCAAAGGTATACGTTGACCTATAAAGAGATTATCATGATCATCCTAAGATATTATACATAGTGAGTACCCAATAGAACATATGACTCATGAGAAACATGGTCCCAACCAATTATGCAATGAAGATTGACACAGAATATGGTATGATGCTCCAAATAGAAAAAATATGAAGGGTTTATTGATAACTAGAAACCTATGAAATCTATATGAAAGTCAAGAGATAATGCCTTGAACAATCAAAGTTCATCACATACTTCCTCCCAAACTGAAGTTCACCTCGGTTGCTCATCCGATAGAAGGTGGTGTCTTAAATTCAAAGATAACCTGAGTCCCAAAGGTAAAATAATTAACCACTAACCCCATAAAGAAATATAATTCTCAGTCAAATATAATGATTATAACATGATGCAAGGTCAAAACTACCTATAAATACCTGAATACCTGATCTTCACAAACACTATACCCTGAATATGAATGAAAAGGGCAGACTCGATGAGTTATCCAACTACCAACTCGTTGACATCATGATTTTGAAGACATATTGGGGATAGAGCCTATGTGAATTTACTCTCACTACTTTGAATGTATAGGTAAAAATTAAAGCATGACCAACAAGTAGTGTTCATCATTCACTACCATGTATACCATCCCAATTTCTAAATGGGAAATTCACTTGAAACTATCCCAATATAAAGAGGAACCAGGGATTGGATGTCGATACTGAAGTGACAATTTTTAGTTTTTTCCACTCATTTTCACCTCCCCACTGTTAAGGTTTAACTTAATGGTTAGAGAATGAAAATTAAACCACTGAATTCCTTGGTATTGGTTACCCAATTCAATATTGGGAGCTATTTGATAGAAATCCATGACATCATCTTAGTTTGTATGGCCCAAGTTCATGCCAGTTATTTAACCCATGAATCATTCATGATCTGAAATTTAACTAACCTACCACTTGGGTACTTACAAATTAATTCATCCATTACCCTCATCAATCATTAATTGTGATACATAGTCAGAGTTGTCCTTGGTGAGACCATACATGATAAAACAGAAAGAAGGATGTGAAAATAAACCACTAATCACATAAGGTAGGATTCTTTGAAGTATCTAGAAAAACAATTTTATCATTTTTAAATCCAAGGACATGACCATGTACTCACACATACCTAAAAATTTCAGAGGATGTTACCCATCCTAAGAATATTCCCGATCTACCACACCTAATCGGTAAATTCAACCAATGTTGGTTCCCAAAAAGAAAGGTGAACCATGATTCCCAAGTCCTCTAATACAACCCCCAATTTAGCTAGTGACTAACTAGGTGTTGTTCACAATTCTACACATAAATACTCTTCCCCTTCCATATTTTCATCTCATCCCCATTATAAGGATAAAAAACCTCATCTAAAGAAGTGAGAATTATTTTCTAGGTGTAGAAATCAATATAGAATTGAATTATATGAACCATCAAATTCCAAATACTACAAAAAATACACTTCTAAGGCATCATATTTTATTCAATTTAGACCATGTCAATTGTAATTGATCATGGTGACCAATCTAGATCCTATAATATCCCACTTTCCTTAGGGTGTCTTGGTTCTTATCCCATGAAACATCATTATCATAAACTCATATTCACTTTCCACATACTACCTCTATCATAGAATAATAAAAACCCTTGTAACGAACATAAAAAAGAATAATCATTATGAAAGAATAACTATGATAATAAGCACAACAAGTATAGTAGCATGAAGATGCAACCAACCTAACAAGTGCGGCAAGGATAACTAGAACAGTAAACACAATCAACACCATAAATCCATCATGGGAGTATCTAGAAACATATTTTCTAGGTATTGTAACTCTTTACTTCCCATTCAACCAAGTGAACATAAGGGTCCCATTCGCATATTCACCATGGTAAAACAATCCCAAAAACATATGAAAAATTCTCAAGTTCCCAAAATAATGACAAGTTTTTAATAAAAAAATATTTTTGTAAAACCCATTTAATGAAAACTTTATATAATACAGGTATTAGTAAAACCATTCCTAAATTCCTTTGTATAACATATATCTAAAAATTATCATGAAATAATTACATCTTTGTAAAAGAAAACTTGTTAAAATCCATTCAATTATATATTTTAAAACAATATAACATTTTGTTTTTCACATTTTTCCACCAAGGTTCATTTAAAGAAGGGATTTTAAACTATTTATCATATCTAAAATTCCATAAAACATTTTATTCATATATATAGAACAATTATTATTCTTAATAGTGAATGAAAATTCCTTCTTGTCCAAAAAAGATACATAAATAAAAAAAATTATGGAGTCAATATAATAATATTTCTCTAATTCTATAAGTAATTCACTTGGTAAAGTCTAATCATAAGTATAAACTTATAATATAGAAAACATTGATCCATTACCAATAAAATGATCTAGTTTGCCTTTTTTTAATTATCTATTATCTTTGAGTCTCTGTTTATCAACACAAATGTGTAATGTAAACCCAATATTCAATACCCAAGAGTCAAAGTTGGTGAAATTAACCTATATAACATTCACGTTCATATTCTCAGAATACTTATCTTAGAGAAAACTTATCAAACTTAGATTCCAGTCTAGTATTTTTAATAGTTTATACCTATAATGGATTTCAAAGTGATTATCATTAAGTATTCCATAATCTATCAAAAATTCATATATATATATATATAATTTATTATCCTATTTTATATCTTTTTATCAAAGAATTTTAATTAAATTACTCACACTAAAAATGATAAACTCATATATTACATCTGTTAGGTGATCCAATATCTATATCTCACTAAGAAATGAGTCTGTTGGGGAATCCATGTCACCACTTAGTTATTTATATAGGGAATAATCCCAATCATAATATGTATGATTCATGGATATTTTAGCAGATGAACTCTTTATCCAAGTCAATCATATATATTCAATCAACTATATTCCTCTCGTATCCAAACCTTTAGGGTTTCCCAGTTAAGTGTAACCCAAATAAAAATCTAATTATAAGGCCTTAATAATTATCATAACCATATAATTTTCTTTATATACACAAGATAATCCAAGGGAAACTATCTATTTTATGAAACTAACTGGTTGGATGATCGATTTCTTGACAAGTACTGCTTTGGAAAGAATCACACACTTGCTATTTTAATGGTTTTATTTTAAAACTATCTCCAGTATAATATATATCATGTTCATATTAAACCCATTGCATCACATTAAATAGTTGTTATCTAAATTTTTTATCCCTATTTGTGTATGAATTCTTCTAAGAGTTTAGTTTTTGGATCCATATTTCATCCACCAAATTAATTTGTTCACACCCATTAATGTGTAACTCTTTACACAATTCGGAAGTTTTTTTACTCGACCAAAAATAGAATCCAAACATATTCATACATATCCAAATCCATATAATGTATATGGTGCATGAACTCTTCATGTAAAGGAAAATAGTTATATGATATTAACAATCTCTACATGTGTAACAACCCTAACTCCAATAACCTAGATCTAGTGTCAACTTTATTACATTGTCATAGATACAAAGGTTATAATCTTGAAATACTGATCAGTTTAGTTTTATTGGAGAACCAGATAGATACATGATACCCATTTTACATTTTTAAAAGAATAAAAAACATAACAGAATCAAATGATCATCATCCATGAAACTTATTCAAAGACTTCATCTTTATATCCTGGGGAAAGTAAAAAAATAATAGTAAGCTCAAATTCTCAATAAGGGTTATGTACAGTGGAAGCTATCATGAGTAAATAATTATAAATTGATATGGAATAGTAGATAACTGAAAACAATTTCCATTTAATAAATAACTTGAGCACAAAATGCGTCCCTGGATAATACCAATGTAATGATATCATAGATAATAATAATTGAATTATCATTTAAGTAAATTCATAATATTTTGCATTATGATCTCAAACATCATTATATCTCTATCGTAAATACCTTTCACCAAGATAGTTTAAAACTATGGATAAAGACCCATTTAATTTGACCAATTTATTTGTCTTGTGAGACTTGTTGATGCATTAAAGGGATGCATAATTCTGAGCCCCACCCATCATAGAATGCCTAATGCATTCCTCATATATTTAATGATCAATTTAATTCACGAACAATATTCCTTATCAAAAAATATATATATTGAGTAAATAATATGGATTATCATTAATTTCCCATTCAATCAAATAACTTTCAAAGTAAAACACTGTATGTAAAACGGTATATGGTTTAGGAAATATTCATTTCCATGAAATAAATAATATGGATATTTAAGGGAAATTTAATTTCAAATGGTCATAAGAAAGTGAATGTTTCAAGAGAAAGTCAATGACCACAAAATTAATAAGTGATAAAATATGACCTTTAATTCATTAGAAATATAGTTTTTTAAATAAATTCATGTATTTTGAAGAATAAAAGAAAATGGAAGAGAAATTTTGAAATAAAAATTATTAAAATATTTTTTTTATAACACCCTTGAAACATATATAATAAGCTATATATCATAAAATAGTTATGGCAGTAGGGAATTTTGTTAATATTGTATATATTAAAAACATTTCTTTTGACTTTTTGTAAAGAAAGTTGAAAATGAAACCTTTCAGAAAAACATTAGAAATATTAATTTTATACCATATAAAAACTCAAGTATAACTTAAAATATACTCCATAAATTTTTTATGTAAATTAAAAGGGATTTCCTAAAACAACTTTGAAAAAAAAATATGGATATAGAAAACAAATATACATGATCAAGAAGATAAATAAGATAGATTTTTATTTTAAACATTCCTCTTGAAAGAGTAACTTTAATTAAATCATTAATCATCATTATGAAATATATATTCATTATAAATACCTAAAAGGTTCATTATATACACCACATAAAAGTAAGTGTGTGCATATTACCAAAAATGTCTCAATTGGGTGAAAATTGAGATGAAATACCTTACATCATGCTTCCCTTTAGTTGAAAATTATTTAAACTCATGTATAATGGTATTAAACATGTTAATAATTTATAAAAAAACCATATTCATATTTATAATATCATATATGATCTTCTTATAACATCTTACCACCTTTTCATTAATAATATTTCATTATTACCATTGTTTTGGGTGTTAATTGCTCCGTTTTCTCATACATGTTTTTTCATAGAAGTTCTAGTTATTATTTATAGGATATATATCCATAATATATATAATTATATTAATGTTATAAATATAATATTTTTTCATTAGATAACTCTTTATAATCCTTCTTGAAATTTTGTCATGGAAAATGGATCACATCACTTCGTGGAGACAGTAGGTCATACAAACACATGAACAACGATATCATTCCTTTAATGGTTGAAAGGGAAAAAAGTTGGATGAAATATTAATTTTAAATAATTAATATAATTTTATATGTATCATATATATTCATTTTTTTATAATTATTACTATCCATGTGAGTCGGTGATGGAAAACAAATTACATTGGTTCATGAGGTGGTGGTCTTCTGTATACACGAGTGATGGAATTGTTTACCATTTGATGGAGAAGGATGTGGATAAATATTATTACATGAACATAATAAAATATTAGTATATGGTAGATACTGGTGTTATTATATTGTAACTTCCAATACATAATTGAAGGTGATAAAAATAACTATTAAAAAGAATGTTCTTAGTGAAGAAAATTACCTTTCCTTAGAATAACCTCTTTTGGATCTCTCGTTAGGGACCCTAGGGTTGGTCTTTTGGGAAGACCAGAACCTATAGAATGTGGATAAGGTTGTTGGGGAGATATTTTGGTAGTGTTTGGTTGAGATAAATTTCTTCATATGTTTGAGGAAGTGATGGTATGAGGTTCTATTTTATAAGCGAGGGAGGGAACCTTCTTGGAAACCACTTGGAAATTTCCCAGAATAATGCAAAATGGTAAAGTCATTCCCAAGAAAAATGATTAAAATTGACCTTGGATTTAAATTTTGGATATTATAAGGTTGAAATATTTTTATAAAATATAATTTTGATAAGTTTAATTTTCAAACTTACCCTTCTTTTCTGGTATCCCCCCAGTAAACCCATTTTAACCTTAACCAGGGTAATTAATTCTAATTATTTTTACTATTCATTGTGAAAAAAAATTAAGTAGACCTTATTAACTAATATTAATTATACTGATTCCAAATATTGAATCCACTTTATCAAATTAAATTCATATAACTTTCATAATTTAATTTAAAAATAAACCCGCAAATCATGCCAAAACGGTTCTTTAAGAAATGTGTTTTTCAAGAATAATATGATTTTATATTAACTATATGACTAGTAATAATAATTATATGTATTTGAAGTAATATATTTATATACATAATATATAAATTTAATTTAAATCATTCATCATTAAATATTATTTTAATTAATTAAAATGGATAGACATTATGCATTTTTTATAAACAATTTTCTAAAAAAATATTCCTTTTACCTCCAAATGTTTTTATCTTTATTTATATTAAATTTATATTAAATAAATTGATAATCCCATATATTATAATACATTATTATAAATAAAATTAGGAATAGTTAAATACTAAATTTTCAATTATTCATAAAATCTTATTTCTAAGGGAAATTTTCAAAAAATCATTATAGACTTATTTTGAACAAGTTAAAAATTAATATTTTTCCCATAAAATTAGAATTTTTGTGTCATGAAATATTAAAATTTTCATTGTATTTTATTTTTATTAAACTCTAATTTTCACTTATTATAATTGAGGCTTTGGTGATATATTCTTCCCTCCTACAAAAAATTTTTCCTCAAAATTTTCATGGATATTACTTTATAAATAAATGAGGGTGGTTGTTATTCATAACACCCTATGGATCCCATGTTGTTTCATATATTTTATGATTTTTCCAAACTACCTTTACCGGTCAATTCATCTGATTCCTAAATACTTTATCTCTAGTGTCAAGAATCTAGATGGTCTCTTCACAGTAAGATAGATCAGGTTCCAAATATATTCATTCATAGGTGATCACATACATTGGGTCTGGAATGTAACTTAACAATGATATATGGAAAATGTCTTGTAATTTGGAGATTCGTGTTTGAATTTCTAATCATTAAGAAATAACTCCAATTCTTTCCAAAATTTCAAAGGTTTAGATGTTCCTCGGGATTAGTTTTCCCTTATTATTGAACATTATGATTCTCTTTCATGGATATACTTTCAATAAAGCATGATCTCCCACTTGAAATTCCAAATATTTGCTCTCATTACCAGTATAACTAATTTTCTTACATTGAGCTACTTTAATATGATTTTGAATAGTTTTTATCTTTTTATTCGTATCCTCAACAAGTTATGATCCTATAAGTTTCCTTTCACCAACTTCATTCCAATAACTTGGGGTATGATATCTCTTACCATATAATGCTCCATATAATGTCATTTGAATACTTGAATGAAAACTATTGTTATTGGAAAACACGACCAAAGGTAAATACTGATCCCATATACCTTTAAAGTAAATTTATCACAACCTCAACATTTATTCCAATGTTTTAATAGATCTTTTAGACTATCTATTATTTTGAGGATGGTGGGTAATGATCAAATAAAGCTTAGTATCAAAAACTTTCTAAAGACATTTCCAGAATTTTGATATAAATCATGGGTCATGATTAGAAAAAATTGAAATCAATGTAACATTAAGTCTTATAACTTCATTGATATAGATTCTTTCAAGGTTCTCAAGAGGTAAATATTATTTTATAGTGAGGAAATGTGCATATTTTGTTATGAAATCAATAATAACCCATATTGCATCATTATTTCTAGGATTATTTGGTAGTCCTTTGATAAATTATGTCACAACCCAACCCACCTAATCCCACTTAGCTAGAAAAAGGTTGATCCACAACTACCCCAATCCCACCTCCAAAATCCATGGGCTAGTAACAAGTGCTTAAAGTTATAACTAAAATTTAAGGCCTTTGTCTAAAGTAAATATACGAACGCACCCAAACATATCCATGTAGAAGTGTAGAGGAATAATAATAAATAAAAGTAAAATCTATAGTAAAAACCATGCATGTGATAATATATAGGGAATAAAAAAGAGTGTGACAGTGTAATCCGAAATGAAAAAGGGAAAAATACATGCTCATCCACAAAGGATGCCCCAACCTGAAAATAATTGGAAAAGAAATAATGAGAGAATCTGATTCCAGATCTCCAAGATCGCCCACTATACAAGGATTATGCACCTAAGTATCCCTAATATCCTATAAAATCACCACCTATATATCTATCATATTCATAATACATGAAACATGTAGGAAAATCCTATGCAGGGGTGAGTATATACATACCTAGTAGGATGCCCTAAAAACTAAAGTGGGCGCAATAGAGGACATGATAGAAGTGGTCAGATCATCCCAAAAGAAGAGGTAAATGAAACTGAATGATACATATGTGTATATATATATATATATAATAAAACCATTTAAGAGAGAAAGGTGATCTCCAACTCACATCTCAGCATCTCGTTTTCCTGTCCGAAGAAGTAACCACATGAAGGGCCCACACCTATGTACAATAAGGGGGTTCCACTTAGTAGTTAGATAGAGGACCCATGCCCTAGTCAGTTAGGTGGGTACCACTTAGTAGGTACAGTATCCACACCCTAGTCCATCAGGGTGTACCACTCATTAGATAGAGGACCCACGCCCTAGTCCGCCAAGGGGGTACCACTCATTTGGTAGAGGGCCCACACCCTAGTCCATCTGGGGGTACCACTCAATATGTAGAAGAACCAAAACATAGTCTATCAGGGGGTACCACTCAGTAGCTAGAAGAACCAAGACCTGGTCCATCAAGGGGGTACCACTCAGTAGATGGAATAGGGGGTTTCCAACCCCAAACTCTATCTAATGATCCTTCCTAATCACTATCATCATCGATCACCGCCTAAAGAATTTTAATGCTTGTAACATCTCACATCATATATCAAAATACACAATGAAGGCCACCATCAAATTATACATCGAAAATCACTTAGTATCGGCTACTCATGGGCCAAAATATGAGTCAAAATGAAGGAGATATGAAAGGTAGAAGTTTCATAAAGAAGTACATGGCATGTACCAGGTGTCACAAGGTGTGTGAACTCACCTGGACTCCTGGTCGTATCCTCCCCAACACATGGATTGCTAGTCATGTAGTACTATATGGAATTTAAGGGTACTACATGGAATGTATTAGCCTCTCGGGGATAAGTTGTGTTCTCCTGGTCGTTCTTGTGTTCTTCAGGTCATATTTATATACTCTCAGAGTGTATAGAGTATCCTCCCACATGGGCTCCTATGTGTGTGCTGCTGGAACATGGCATAGCTTCCTAGGGAGGGTGACACAACATGTGGTCTATCCACATGGTCTTTGATACTTATATTCTTCCTAAAACCCTAGCCACCATGGTTATGGTACTATAGGTCATATGTTCATACCAATATATGTCGTGTACTCATGATTTTTTTAGAGCTCTAGTTTCGTTATACGGCTTCCATATCTGATGCACCAACTATCGAATCCACCATTTAACCACCCAAAATCAGTGGAAATCACCTCTTTGGGTTTATTTCATCCCTCTGGTGGCCTAAAATCATATTTTTGATCCTCCACTAGAATCTTTCATTCCCTCATGTGCTTCCCATTGTTACTAATCAGTACTATATCCATGGGAGTCATCACCACATCCCATGGTCTATACCAATACATACTAAAATATCCAATTTGTTCATCACACACAAATATTTTGTGAATCTATGGGTTCGATCATGCTCGAAACCGCCCATAAAAGTCAGATCGCGACCCCATAGTCTAATGGATAAGAATGCGAAGAAAGATTGGATAAAATCACTATAAAAAGGGTTATAAACATTGTTGTACAAGAATTCTCATCCAATAATTGAAAAGAAGGGAATATAGGGTGAGATCATGGCATAAGAAAAGATAATAAATTAAATAAAAATTTAATTCAATAAAGGGTCTCATGTGAAAAGCATGCAATCACCAAAAAAAAGATAAACATATAAAATTCATGCTTTAACAATTTAATAAAGAGGGAGAAAACCACAATTTATGAGTCCTAACTTAATTATGGATCAATAATTGGTGAATAATGTGTTCATCAATGATAGGGAAGATCTACTACATTCACTATCTGTTTATTAACCTTGATCAGATCACTGAGCATCTTCTGATCTTGATTCACCAACAAAGGTTGTTAGAGCTCCCACTACAAAAAAAAAGTGTCGCTTAGTGGTGGTTTATTAGTGGTGGTTCTAGTAAATTCCAAGAATTAAATCTGGTTAAAAAATATATAATATAACAGTGGTTTGATCAAATTGCCACAATATTTTTTTATTTTAATACTTATTAGTGGATTTAATTAAACTGTCACTAAAAATTTTAAGAAAACCCCTAATTCCTCCCCATCCCCCACTCCCTCTATGCGATCCCAACCCCTTTCCACCCTGACCCTCTGACCCTAACCTCCTCCTCTCCCTTTCAATGGTCACCCTGACCCTGAGACCCCCATTCCCCCCAACCCCATGACCTCCCCCGCTCCCTATGGAGACCCCAACCCCCGTGACACCCCCCCCCCCCCTCTGACCCCGACCCCCATGACACCCCCCTCTAACCCCAACCCTCGCGACCTACCTCCCTTTGACCTCCCTCTCCCAGATTGTAGTTTCCCTCCTTGTCGGTGATGCAGACCCCCCCCCCCCTCTGACCTCCATCTCCCCAGCTCAGTTCCCCTCCTCAATGGTGACATGGACCCCCCCATCCAACCTCCCTCTCCCTAGCTCAAATCCCCTCCTTTGTGGCAACGTAGACCCCCCCTAAAGGTTGCATCATCCTCACCCTAAAACTATTATTTAGTAGAATTATATAGACAATCATGGGTGATTGAAAGAGTATATAATTTGTTTTTCATTCATTAAAAAGTAGTGTATATATTTAATTTTTGTTTATAATGTGTTATTTGGATGTTGTTGTTATTTTTTTATGTTATAATAATCATTAATTTTGGTTATGTTGTATTAAAATAAAATAAAAATTGTTTATGATATAAGTCAGTTATGGAATCTAAATCATTCATAATTTCATGGTTTGTATTTGATATTAATTAATTCCACGTTATTATATATATGTTAATGACTCCAATTTTTGACATATACATAATTGAGACTATTTTTCAACTCATGACCAATTCGTGGTAGGGTTTGGGATCACACATGGTTTTATCACCAACCTTCGAAAGGTCTCTAAGGATAAAGACCTTGAAAATGAGATATTAACCCCTTTTTAAATTTATCATAATGATTCATGTTTTATGCACATGTGAGGAATCATTTAGTTTAATAAAACCTATCAAATAATTATATAGTAGTTAGGGTTATGTTTTACATGAATTATAATAAATTATTGGTTATGGTAATTAGAATATCCAACATAGTTTCATTGATTTTATTTTAACTAACATGATTTTTAAGAGAACAAATTATAGTGTGTGGTTTATTAATTTTTGAGTCAAATGACTAATTTTTTATCATTTGATTTGAAAATAACAATACACATTATTAAAATTTATGTTAACATCATGTTGTTTATGGTTAGATCAAGTTGAAGAAACATCTGATTAGATTCTATGTGAAAAAAGTTGATTTATATAATTCATGGAACAACATGAAGTCACAATAAACCGGTTCAATAGAATATAGACATATAGAGTTGAATATTTTGGGCATGCATGATATATCATGATATCCAAATAAAATATAATTTGCATTCATATTTTTAAAGGGGTGCTCTCGGTCTTAGTTATATCATGGGAAATGGTTCAAACATTACTCAATATACCTAATTTTTCAATGGAATAAACCCTCATTAGTTAAAAAACTAAGGTAGAATACACTATTATATTTTTATCCCATAAAAAAAATATCATGTACATATAAAATATCAAAAACTGATACATATTTATCATCTTTTATTTAGAGATTGTTTTCCATACTTCCATCATTAAATATTAATTGTTTCACGCATGTATTTAACTTCAAATTCCATGATCTTGAGTCTTATCCTAACCCGTATAGATCCTTCTTTAACCTAAAAAAATTAATTTTATCTTTACTGAGAAATAAACTTCACCTTCCAACTCTCAATTTAAGAAGACATATTTGATATCTTTTATAACATTCATGGGTTTCCTTTGTGATAAAATATGGTGGTCATCTAATTTATTTCATTATTCTTCAATGTTTATTAGAAATAATAATTTATTTGATTCATATTTTTATATTATAATTTTAGTAAGAAAATTTTCATTATTTGATACATCCCATTTTTATTTATAGTTGTTATGAAATAGTCAATGGAAAAGTTGGGTGATATTTAATTTTTATTCTACCTGTTTGATTAAAAATTTATATCTTTATATCTGAATGTACAGATGAATACAATCTAATACCTATGGATAAAATTTGGATTAATTTACCTCAAAACACACCTTGATATGTAAGGGTTTGGAAGAATTTTTAGATTATGTAATTGCAAACTGATCATTGGATGGTAGAATAAAATGTCCATGTCCTAATTGTAAATTTAAAAGATGGTTGAATAAAAATGAAGCATATGAAAATTTGATAGTGAAAAAATTTCCTGATCGATATTTCTGTTGGATTTTTCATGGTGAATCAAATGTTATGGAAATTCAAAATAATGAAAATACTATCAACAAAATACAAAGTGACCTGAAAAAGTACAATTTAGTTAGAAATTTGTTAAATAAAATATTTGGTTTTGCACAATACAATATACAAGATTTAAATAGATAAACAGAACCTTCAGCTGATCCTGATTAGATTAATAATTCTCATAACTTCAATGACCAAAGAAATGATTTTTATGAATTAGTTGAAGATGGAAAACAAGAATTTTATAAAGGGTTTTCCGTGTATTCGAAGTTGTCTTTTCTAATTAAGTTTTATCGTATCAAGTGTCTCTATAGAATTACTATCAAAGAAATGTCCATGATTTTATAGTTGCTTCATGATGAATTTAGTGAAGCTAAGATCCATACATAATTCTATTGAATGGATAAATTCATCAACAAACATGGACTTGATTATACAAAGATACATGCATTCCCTAATGATTGAATGCTTTACTAGGGAGAAGAGTCTAATAAAGAAGAATTCACAAGATGTCATATAAGCATGTGGAAGTCAATGAACAATAATGAAAGTAAAAATCAATGAAACACTAGGAAGAAATGGAAGAAGAAAACTCTTGAAAATGTATTGTGTTACTTTTTTATGAAACCATTCTTGCAAATATTATTCATTTCATCTAAGACTGCATACGACATGAAGTGGCATGCTCAAGATAGTAATGATGTCTTGCTGATACATCCAAAATATTCAACATCATGGAAGAAGTTTGATTCTCTATATCCAGATCTTTCTTTAGATCCTAGGAATGTCTGTTTGGGATTTTAATCTGATAGTTTTAACCCTTTGGAACTTTAAGTACTAATTATAGCATTTGGTCAGTTGTTTTTATCACCTATAATCTACCTTAATGGTTGTGTATGAAAAATACTTATTTCATTATTTCTATGATTATTCCAATAAAAAAAATGATTGCAAATGACATTTATTTATACTTTCAACCTCTAATTAAAGAATTTTTATAATTATGGGATGATGGTGTGGAAACATATAATGATTCAATGAGATAACTATTAAAAATGTATGCTGCTTTGATTTGGAAAATTAGTGACTTTCCTGGACTATGAAATTTATCTGGTTGGAACACTCATACTATTTTGTATTTTCCAGTTTTAAATATTAATTTGATCCTCAATAATTTATTCATAGTAGAAAATGTTGTTTTATGTTTCTTCATCAATTTATTGATGTTTCTCATAAATTCAAGTTTAACAATACATGATTCAATGGAGATATTACAATAAGAAAGTAACTGAAGGTGTTATCAAGTTTAGAAATCTTGTGACAGTTAATGAATGTCGTTGAAGATTTTGTAAAATGTCATCATTTTAAAGAGGGGGGAGAAGGGTTATGAGGTATAGTATCTAAAGAATCTAGAACACAAAAATGGAAGAAAAATAGAATATTTTTCAAAATTCCTTATTTGGAGTTTAATTTGATACGTCATATCTTGATGTAATGCATATTGAGAATAACTTTTGTGATAATTTAATTTTTACAGTGCTTAATGTGAATGGTAAATTGAATGATCACCTTAACACTTATAAGGATTCAGAGTCAATGAATATAAATCATGGTTTTTGGGAAAATGAGAATGAAAAGTATCCTTTGGTTATTTTTACAGTGAAAAAAATGATAAAGATGTATTCCTTAAAACTTTAAAGAATATAAAATTGTTAGATGGATATTCAAGTAACATATGAAAGTGTTTTTACTTAAAAAATTGAAAGTTACATGGATTGAAAAGTCATGACTCGTATATTTTGATGGAGAAGTTGTTTCCATTTTCTCTTTATAATACTTTACCCAAAAAGTAATTGTGGTTCTAGTTGATTTTTGTACCTTTTTTGAAGATATTTGTGTAAAAACTCTAAATCCAACTGATCTTGATAAACTTTAAGGAATAATTTTTTTGACACTGTCATTTGGAGATGTTATTTCTCACTTCATTATTCACATTCATGATTCATTTAACTGTTCATTTGGTTGAAGAAATTAAACTTGGTGGATGGCTACACTATCGATGAATGTATCCAATGGAGAGGTATGTTGATATTTTTTTATTTTTATTGGTGAATTTTATTTTATAAAATCATTGTGTAAATTTTTTTAATATGTTTCTTATTTTTTTCCATCAGTTAATTAGGTTATTTGAAATCATATGTGAGGAATAAATCTCAACCAGAAGGCTTTATTTCTGAAGGTTACATAGACAAAGAGTTATTGACCTTCTGTTCTAGGTATTTAAAAGGGATTGAGACTGGATTCAATGTGGTTGGATGTGCTAACGACATCTACACTAATTCTCATTATAAAAAAGATATTAATAAGGAGATTGTCGAATGGTTCGCCCGTTGTGTAAGTATATACTCATATTCATATTATTGATGTGTAATTATTTTTTCTATGTTAAAAGTAACAGCTTATGTCTTTTTTTCAAGATAATGAATATTGACAATCAAGTTGAAATATCGAATGATTTTAAGTTTTTGGATCGATCTCCTATAAGGAAGGTTAAGATATTCAATACCAAAAATATTCATGGATTCAGGTTTTGTACAATTTATCATGAAGAAGACTTGAAAATCATAATAGTGGTGTATTTAAATTTACAGAGGTGGGATACTATAGAAAGATGAATGATATAATTTAATTAAAATATCATGTCCAGTTTTCAATTGTATTATTCAAATGAAATTGGGTCAACATTGATAGGGGTATAATGAAAGATTTGTTTCACTTTACTTCTATCAACTTCTCTCACTTGATTAATACCAGTGAGCATTCATAACATGATCTATTTATCTTGTCTTCACAAGAGAAGATGGTTTATTATATAGATGATGAAATACATGAATGTTTGATTGTTGTTGTACACTTAAAGTAGAGAGAATTATATGATATGAGTGAAAAAGATCAATTGGTTCTTTGTGATAGTGAACCTCATCAACCAAAAAACATTGAACATTTTTTTCCTGACAATATCAAAATAGTAAAATTTTCAAGAGATGGTGAAAATAAAGGACTCGTCGCAATGGAGGTTGATGAAAATGAAGATGATAAATATGAATATAATTGAATGTATAAATTGGTAATGAAAATATATTACAATTTCTCATCGATAAGTGTTTCATATAAATATGCATTGTTCTAGTTTTTCTTTTTTTATAAAAAGATTTTAGTTTTTCATTTTTTATACATTTAATATACCTTAACCATTTGAAATGTAGGAATGCTGAGAACAAGAAAAAATTAAGATCTTATTCGATCAGCATCTCAAAGAATGCCACCACTACTATCATATTCTATAAATAAAAGTGATTATATTGTACCTGATACTATTATAATGCTAGCCATTTTCCCAGATGTTGTTGTTAGCCCACCGCTTGGTTTACCTCCAATGATGGAGAAATTCTTCACCCCTCCATCTAGGGGATATTAGTGAGTTTCCATTACTAGTATGTATGTTATTTTTCAAAAAACAACTTTATATTTTATTTATTGTATAATTTATTTTTAAAACAGATAAATTCAACCATAGAATGGATATAAATATGAACACAGCAGATATATGGGACCAGAAAGACTTCAATATTATCATTCCATTTGATTAGTTTGGGATACCTACAGATGACGCTGCCAGAATCTATTGGAATATTCTTGGGAAGCTTTCTTGTGACATGGTGAGCTTTCCCATTAATTATAAATATCGGAGGAATATTCCTACAGCTTGGAAAAATGAGGTATTTGATACTCAAGTAAAGGTAATATTAATTTAATATTACTTGGTAACTAATTTAAAATATAAGATTAAAATTTTTTAATATACTAATATAGTTTTGTGTTTTTTATTTCTAGATGTTTTTTCATTTTGATATCCCTCACTCCATTTTACACTCATAGACTTTGAAAATTTTGGGCAAGAAATTGAGAGATTTTAAATGGTAATTATAGAATGAGTTTAATAACACTTATTTAAGCTCATGAAAGATGTATGAGAAAGTGCCTGAAGGAATTTATTGTGAACAATAGAAGCACTTTATCGATATAAAAAGAGATACATCTCATGAGGTAATTGCATATTTTATATTATCTTAATAACATAAACACCAAAAAATTACAATTTTTATTAATGTTGCTATTTTTTTAGGAATTGTCTAAAAAATATGTGAATCATGAGAATTAGTTCATCCCTCACATTGCAGGGTCTTGGAGTTTTCCAATAAAAACAACAATTTTGGTTTGTATTTTATTCATTATTATTTATATCATTTTATTATAAATCAATGTTTTTCCTAACATGTTTACATTTTTTATAAAGGCTAATAAATTAGGTCACTATATTGGCTAAATAGATATGTGGTTTAAAGTGTATTGGAAACTCGATGGCAGTTTTGTAAATAACCCTACCAAAGATGTTGGAGTAAGTAATTTTCATTACCATTTCATATTATTTCATTACCATAAAAATTTAATAATGAAAAATATATTATAACAACTAACAATACCTAAACCCAATTAAAATGGGATAGCTACATGGATCAAACAATGCCAATTTGGCATCGTTTGATACATCTAGGCGGCCCCAATTAGTTGGGTTTAAGGATTTTTTATTATTATAATATAATTTTAAATATTATTCTTTTATTTTTTTGAAATAAATATAAATACTCATAAAAATTTATTAATTAGATAACATTATGAAGTTCACATATTTTAAAAAAAAATCATCATTAATATTTTTGTATTAACAGGTTAAAATTCAAGAATTCTGGGATGTAAACCCTTCACAATCAACATCAACTTTCCAAAATAATGCAGTTGGAATAGTTTTAAGGAAGGAGCATCCAGGATGTGTATGGGGGGTGGGTTCTAGGCCTACTCCATCAACTATCTTTGGTAGGGCGGCATCATCTATTATTTTTAAACCTGGTGGGGGTTTGAGTAGTTCCATTGATTGGGAATCACAAAGAGACATTGAAATATTGTAAGTAAAAGTGAAACAATAAAACTGTTATAAAAAAAATAGGATCAATGGCTATTGTAAATGGAAAATGCTTCAGTTTCTATATTTCAGTGGATGACTAGTATAATCCTTGAGAAAATTTCCAGCCTTATAGCTCATCCCTCCTATTTAAATTCTAAATTCCATAGATCATTAACACATTTGAAAAGAACACATACAACATCCATAAATAAAACTAAAATGATAATTTTATATAGAAAACATGAATTTCAAGTCATACCAACCAAATATTGTGCCAGATTGACGTGTGGTTAATTCCTGCACATCAAAAATGAATTATAGATCATTATCCATAAGTTTAAAAACAATATGAGAATGTGTTATTGGTTTTGACTCAGTAAAAAATTCTGATATGTAAAAAATACTTTAAAAAGTGTCAGGGGGTCAAAAATAGGAAAACAATTTTGGATTTCTCTAAAATCAAGAGAAAATGACCTTATATTTAATTGTGAAAGGTAAGAATTGACAAAATTTCATTCTGAATGGAAGTTTTCCCATTATGGTCGTAAATGCATTTTTTGTGTTTTAAAACACTAAAATGTGTGTGGAATAGTCAAAACCATAGAAAAAGACCTAATATTGATGTGAAATCATGGTAAACCTACTTTTGATTTTTTTTTTATATGTATGTGCATAAAAAACGTCAATCCAATATGTGGTGTGGTCGAAATTACTCAGTATACAATTATGAAAGGTATAAAAGCCTTTAAAAACAGGTGTTAGGGAGTAAAAATAAGAAAAACGACTTCATATTTCCCTGAAATAATAGGACAATGATGGTATATTTAATTTTTAAATTTATGAACTGAGGGTATGTAATTTCAAATTATGTTTTTTCCATTATGGATGTAAACGTGTTTCCAGTATTTGAAAACACTAAAACATGCATGGAATGGTCAAAACCATAGAAAACAACATTATATTGATGTGAAGTAATGTTAAACCCATAGATGGGTTTCTTTTAACATGTATTCATATACAAGATTTCAATCTAAAGTGTGGTGTGGTCGGAGTTACTTGGTATACACTTCTGAAAGGTACAAAAGCCTTTAAAAACAAGTGTTATGGGGTAAAAACTAGGAAAAGGACATTGGATTACCCTAAAATTATGGGACAATGACCATATATTTAATTTTGAAATGTAGCAACTAAAGGCATTTCATTCCAAAATATATTATTCCTATTATGTTCTTAAATGTGTTTTTTAGTGTTTTAAAACACTAAAACATGTGTGGAATGGTCAAAATCATAGAAAACGACCTTAGATTGATGTGAAATCATAGATAAATCACTTCTAAGTTGTTTTTGACATGTACTCATAGAAAAAAAGTCAATCCAAAGTGTCGTGTGATTTAAATTACTCGGTATACACTTTTGAAAGGTACAAAAGCCTTTAGAAACAAGTGTTGGGGGGTCAAAATTAGGAAAATGATATCAGATTATCCTAAAGTCATGGTACAATGACTGTAGATTTAATTGTAAAATTTAAGAACCAGAGTCACATCATTTTGAATTATGGTTTGCTTATTATGGTCATAATTGTGTTTTTAGTCTTTTAGAACACTGAAACGTGTGTAGAACAGACAAAACCATACAAAAATATTTAATATTGATGCAAAATCATTGGAAAACCACCACTAAGATTTGGTTGATGTGTACATAAAAAAACACATCAATCTAATGTGCGATGTGGTCAAAATTACTCGGTATACACTTATGAAAGTTAAAAAGGCCTTTAGAAATAAGTTTCAGAGGATAAAACTAGGAAAAATATTTCAAATTTCCCAGAAATCATGTGAAAATAAACATACATTTAATTGTGAAATGTAGGAACTGAGGGAACATTATTCTGAATTTTGGTTTTCCCATTATGGTTGAAAATGTGTTTTTAGTGTTTTAAAACACTAAAACATACATGCAATGGTCAAAACCATAAAAAAATATCTCAATTTGATGTGAAATAAAGTTAAAACTACCTATGAGTTGTTTTTGATGTGTACACATAAAAAACACGTTAATCTGATGTGTGGTGTGGTTGGAATTACTCAGTATACACTTCAGAAAGGTACAAAATCCTTTATAAACAAGTGTTAGGGGGGTTAAAACCAAGAAAACAATGTCTAATTGACCTGAAATCATTGGACAACAACTATACAATTAATTTTGAAATGTATGAACTAATGTAGCGTCATTCTGAATTACGGTTTGTCTGTTATGGTTGTAAACACATTTTTAGTGTTTTAAAACACTAAAATGTGTGTGTAATGTTCAAAACCATATAAAATGACCTCATATTAATATTAAATCATGGGGAAACTACCTATGAGTTGTATTTTATGTGTATTCATAGACAATACATCAATCTCATGTGCGGTCTGGTCAAAATTACTTGGTATACACTTCTGAAAGGTACAAAATCCTTTAAAAACAAGTGTTGGTGGGACTAGGAAAATGATGTTATATTTACTTTAAATCATGGGAGAACAACTATATATTTAGTTTTTATATATAGGAACTGACGAAACATCATTTCGAATTACAATTTGACCATTATGGTTGTAAACATGTTTTTAGTGTTTTAAAACACTAAATGTGCATGGAATGGTCAAAAACATAAAAACAACCTCATATTTATGTGTAATCATGGTACAACCACTGTTGAGTTGTTTTTGAAATATATGACATTTAATGATATCAAAATATTTAAAAAAAATAAGTAAATTTCAAGCACATCGTACATCGCTTTAAAAGTAAATTAGAATATTTACTCATCCCTTTTTAGTTTCAACTAGTGAATCTTATCTTAAATAGGTATGTTTATGTTTTCAAAGTTTTTTTCATTATATATTATTTTTTTATATTAAAATTTATTTTTTTATTAAAAAAATAAAAAAATTATGTGCAGTATTATGAATATATTCTGTCTTTTTTCTCTTTCGCATTTCTTTTCTTAAATATCCTAGTTTTCATTATAGGTGAAAGATGTTAGCAGTAGGTAGGAGGTTTACCATCTTGATCCATGATATTATTTAGAATGAATTCATGATGGTTCTTATTTTATATGGTATTTTAGAAAATTTCAATTATTCTACTGTAATTCTGATTTATTGTGTATAGTTTTAATTTTTGTTTTCTTTTTTGTTACAGTTGGTGAGATGATGTGGTAGGTTTCAGTTGATGACATGATCTATAGGTAGAAAGATGTGGTTGAGGTTATGAGATGGATGTATATTTGGCATGGGTTGTTGTTGTACATAATGTATTTGTATATTGATAGATGTATGAGTTTACTTAGATTGAGGTTATGATGACTAGAAGTTTGTATATGACTGTGGATGTATGATATATGTATGATGGTTAATCATATATTTATGTTTTAGTTTATTATATGTCATTTTTTTATATTTATAGTTTTTTATTAAATTTTTTAAAAAAATAAATATGATTTAGTGGCACTTAAGACTAATTGTCACTAATATGTTTTGTGTTGGTTTCTTTTATTTTATTTATATTTCCCTTGGATATTTTTTTATAAAAAACTAATACTAAATAATTAATTAACTGCCAAAAAATTCTCCAAAAATGAAACTTAACAAAACCACCACTAAATTAAAAAATTGTCACTAAATTACTAGTGATCATACAATACGCGGAGGTTTTAATAATCGTTGTTATACTATTGGATGGAGGTTTAAACTGCCGTTGTTAAACCTTTTTTTGTAGTGTCCTCTTAAAAACTTCCCATGGTTATGTAATTGACCATGAATAAATGTCATAACAAAACATTTATAGATGATTTTATTTAGTTCATTTAAATTCAAATAAATAAATTAATCATTTAAATTAATTTAAGCACACCCTCCAACAGCTACCTCATCCCAACATTCGGATCCGATCAGCTTTAGGTTATTCCTAGGTTTAACCTCACCCTTCAAATTCAACTATTCTCATAAATTTTTTATCCAAGACTCCATTTAGGAGATATTCCATTATTTCTAAAAAACTACACATGAATGATATAAAATAAATTTAATATTTTTATAAAATTAATTCTGATCTCATTAATCCCCAAAATCACACGTCATCTTAGTCCCTACCTCTGAAAACATTCATTGATAAATTTCAAATACTTACATGGAAAAAAGCAGAGTCTCTGCATTATTCCCTCCTTCAAATATTTTTCCCCCAAAAAGCACAAACTAAAAAAAAGGTGGGGATATTGATCCTGAATCTAACTCTCCCACTCCCAAGAGCTCTACTATATACTCCCATGCTTCCATAGCACACGAACCAAATGAATGGTCTATCCTCACAGGATCCTCTCTTATCGATCCTCGATCACCACCTGGTACTCTGTGAAGGTGGCCCCATCATCAATGTCTAGATCACTCCAGTTAATAATGTGCATAGGATCAAGAACGTATCTCCTTAGCTATGACATATGGAATACATCATGCACCCACTCTAACTATGGGGGTAAGGTGAGCCAGTGAGCAACCTCACTGACCCTCTACAAGATCTCAAACAGCCTAATGAACCTTGGGGATAGCTTGCCTCCCTAACCAAATCTCTACAATCCTTGTCATGGGGACTCTCAGGAAAACCCTCTCTACCTGGTCGAACTCCAAGGGCCAATTATGTAGATCTACATAAGATTTATGTTTGCTCTGGGTTTTCCTCATACACTCACGGATAACCTAGAACTTCTCCATTGTCACATGCACCATCTATATCCTAATAAGATATGTCTCACCATTATCATTCTAGCATAAGGGTGTCTTATATTGTCTCCCGTATAGATCCTAAAAAAGTTTCATGCCAATATTAGAGTGATATATATTATTATAATAAAACTCCAGTAAAGTTAAGTGATCCTATAGAGACCCTATTTTTCTTACATTACTATTACATCAATTTAATGATAAACAACATAAAAGCATTTCATGACTAGGATCCAAAGGTTTAGTTTCTTGGAGAAATTATGAAAATATATAACATTTAAAAAATAAAATGTAAACATTTATTTAATTCCTTCTTCTCTAGATTCTTATTGGCCCTTGAATTATCCTTAGTACAAGTATTCACCTGAGGATATACATCAAAAAGGGGTGAGCTAAAATCTCATTAAGAGGATAGATAAGAACATGAAACAATATAACATGGTTTATCATTGATTATCCAATAAAAACACATATGTTAATTATATTTTAATGGTATTAAATGTTCATTTTTGATCTTATGGTCCTGAGTTAGTGGATTTTAATTTTGAACATTCATTCTCATAATCTGTGCACTTCATGCCTAATGTACACCAATTTAGTCCCAACAATTCATATGATTTTAAGGAATGAAATTATCCATATTTTAATTTTATATTTTGGGGAATTTATATAAACTTAAATATTAACATTTTTCATTCAGGGATAAATGTAGGATTCATAAAGGATGATGGGGATATTTGGTGATGAAAGGAAATAATTCTGGAGAAGACAGATTGGACACCAGCCCACTGATGAGAATGTTGGGCCCACAATACAGACCCAATGAATCAAAAAATTCATGGGATGATAGAATACATATATATTAACATATAATTATTCATGATACAGTGTTAATTATGCCTCAATTGTGGTTATTTAGGCAGCCCAAGTTAGAGGTAAAATTATGGGCCAGATTTTGCGGCACAAAAAAATAGCCCACCAATTTAATTATATCTCGGTAACCACAAATTAATTTTCGCTGAAATTTTACAGAGATCTAGGAGACATCCTTATATTAACTTTTTTATTATATGGACCACTCTAATTCGTAAATCTAAAAGGCAATATAGGAAACTCTTTCTAATGGATCCAAGCTGGCTGCAACTTCAGGTCAAGGGTGGAAAAGTCTACTCTCCCATAATTTACACCACCCTAGGCTTACCATACTCAAGTGAGATAATTTGTACTATTGGGAGCTCTACCTAAGCCTCTTAAAATTCCTATTTAAGGTTGTGGTTTTGGAGGAGTTTACTATTTTTTTAGCTTTGTTTCATTTTAATGTTATGCTATCAATTTGATATTGTAATCGCATTCCTTCAATTGTAAGTTCTTGAATTACCTTAGATTCTTTATAAAAGTTCTTCATATTCTCATTTACTATTATTCTTATTATCAATTTTAAACTGTTTCCTCAAGGTGTGAAATTTTTCACACCAAACCTTGTGATATTATCACACAACGGTGGAGTGATCATTATTTCAATGTTTTTTTACTTCTCCAATTCCTCCCTCATGAGTCTACTTCCCGCTTCAATTGAAACCATAGGATCAATGGAGGGATAACCCACTTATGGGTTTATCCAAGGGAGTATAAAGGGGATGGATTGGATTTTATTTCTCACTCCATTAATGGCTAATCACTTCTTTTAAATGAGATTTTTATTTTATGATTTTAAAACCTCTTCATCCTTATTGAATTTAAGGTCACACACTTCAAGTGATAATATGAACCTTTACCTTAGAGTGCTCAAAACTTTGATCCTTCAAGTGTATAGGTGATTATTATTAGTGTGTTTAGTCATTAAACCAGAAAGTAATGATTTTTTTTATCTCCTTAAATTAACCCATCTCAAATATAAGAAATTGAAATATTTAAAAAAAGAATGCATCTAATCCACCCCTTGTAATAACCTAGGATCAACACTTATCATAATTTGAATTCACTTGATAATTTTAGTGTTCACTTAAAACCATATAAAATCAACCCAAAGTTGGCCACTTAATAGTTAAAAATAATCCATAGAATGTATGTTTCTGTAGGTTAATTCTTAGGTCTCTGAGGATTCGACAACCCAGGCTATACTACAAGCGACCTCTTAACCCTAAAATCTTGGGTAAATTTGGGAGAGACCAAATTTTGGAGTCATTTCTGGGGACCCAAGTAATTCATCTCAACACCCATTCTATTCTCCCACATTTCTTCTATTCTCATCCAAATTCTATTATCTTTCCTTTTCTCATTTTTTTTTCTTTTGGTGCATGTCCGCCTACACTCATGACCAATCAAACCATCTAGTTAGGGTGGATAGTCCTAGGGTTGGGGAGTCAAGTACACCAAGGGAACTCTTTACATTAGATCCTAATCTTCCTAATAACCCTGAGTCAAAAATTGAGCCCATTTAAATGGAATTCATTCAAATAAACCAACTCATAAAACTGGGTGGGAACCAAAATGGAAATCCAAATGAGGCAGCCCCAAACTTGGGGAATACAATTGATCAAACCATGATTGACTAACTCACACCTGCCTGGACCAATTACCCCTCATTAATTAGACACAAATCCCTAGGAGATGCCAAATAAATCTTTAATCCCATGTCCATAACCATCTTCCCACATTCCATGGAATGGATTCTGAGATGCCATACCTTCACGTTAATAAGTTCAATGACATTGTTGAAACCATGTGTTCCCCACATCAACTAGAATCAGCTAAGATGAGGCTATTTCCTTTTTCTTTAAAGTATTGATCTAAAAAATTGGCTAAAAAATTTGAGACCATCATCCATAAACTCTTGGGACCAATTACAAAGAGAATTCTACAAAAAATACTTTCCCTACCACAAAACAATTGCACTTAAAAAGAAAATCCAAAACTTTTTTGAAAAAAAGGGAGAGTCATTCTATGAAACATGGGAGAGGTTCAAAGAAATCCTAAACATGTTTCCACATCATGGTTTTTCTATACCTGAAAAAGTGATAATTTTATATGAAGGGTTGTGTCTGGGGAACAAACAATTCATTGACATGATGTGTAATGGAACTTTTAAAAACAAAGCCTCAAATGATGCTTACGATTATCTGGAAATCCTTGCTAAACAAAACCAAACATGGGGAACTTCACCTTGTTATGAAAATCCACAAATAACTACTGAAATTCATACACTTAGAGAAGAGGAAATCCTTAGGGCTAAACTCGCAGCACTCTGTAGGAAGGTTATAGATATAGGCCTTAGGAAAGTCCATGAAATCAAAACTGTAGACCATGTTTGCACAATTTGTGACAAACATGACCATAAGATAGACAACTACCTAACCATTCCATCCATAAAGGATGTTCTTTTAGGAGGACCCCCAGTGGAATTAAATGCTTTGAACTTTCAAAATCCTCAATACCAAAACACCTTCAACCCAAGGTATAATGACCACTCAGGCTTCTGCTGGAAAGATAAACAACAACCTAGCCAACCACAAGGACAAAATACTTACCCCCATCAGAACTACAAAACCCATAACCAGTTCCAAACCCAACCTATCCAATACCAACAACCACCAGTCCATTTTCAACAAACCATCCCACCTCCAAAATATTCCCCTGGGATAAACCAATATTCTCAAGCACCAACCCAAAATGTTCCACAAATCCTACTAGAATAGTTGTCCAAACAAATGGAAAGGATGAACTTGGAATTCTCTCCCCCTAAAACAATAACTTCAAACCATCAAAACTGGAAAGGCACCCATTCCAACTCAGGCGGTACCATCCTCAACTTCAAGGGGAGAGTCAAGTTGTACCCAAACAACTCATGAATAACTAAAGGCATTGACTATTTTAAGAAGTGGGAAATTAATTGAGAAACCTGAACAAATAAGTTAGAAACCATGTGAAGCTTCAAACTCTAATGAAAATTCAAATGAACCAAATGATCAAACTGAAAAACATGATAACATTTTAAAAGAAACAACCCTTCAACAAAAAAAGCCACAACCTACACCATCTCCTCAACGCATGAGGGGGTAAACCAAGCTTGAATTGAGTGAAACATTGAGGGAAATATTCTCACAAGTCAAGTTGAACATTTCCCTTCTCGATTCAATCCAAACCATACCTTACTACTCAAAGTACCTTATAGATTTGTGAACTTTTAAAAGAAAATTTTCATATAAAAACCAAGTCCTTTTGGCTGCTAATGTGATTACTACCATTCAAGGGACCATTCCTCTTAAGTTAAAATACCTGGGTTTCCCTTACATAAATGTTGAACTAGGAGATAAAAAAGTTTTCAAGGCCTTGTGTGACCTAGGTGCTAGTTTCAATCTCATTCCCTATGCTATGTACTTCTAGTTAGGCCTAGAAGAGCTCCAACCCACATCTGTCACACTTCAACTTGTTTGCTGATTCTAGCATTATGGTTCTAAAGGAGATTTTAAAGGACGTTCTGGTAAAGGTTGAAGACTTCATCTACCCTGATGACTTCATTTTCCTTGACAACCATCCAAACCTAGGAAATAAGGAACAAACACCAATCATCCATGGTCCTCTTTTTCTTGAAAAAATCAACTCTGTTATTCAAGTTCGAAATGGTAACATGACCATCACATTTGGAAACAAGAGTCTAAACTTGAACATCTATAATGCAAACTCATAAATAGGGGATGATGAGGAAATTCATTAAGTAAACATGATAGGAATAATTGATAATGAATCAATAGAACATCAAGGAATGTTTGATAGATTTTTAAGTCAGGATGAGATTGATTTACATTGTTCACATGAAGGAAGTTTATCTTCTTCAATTGAATCATTTTTAAATTGCTCTTATGATTAAGTCTTAGGTCCAACAATCAGTGAAACCTTTCAGGAAACCACTTTCATGGAGACCAATCAAAATTCATTCCCTAAATCTGATCAAACCAATCTTGTAGCTAAAACTTCTACATGTGGGGAATCAATCCTATCTAAAACTCTAAAAAAATAAATTGATCTTAATCCAATGTCCCAATATTCTGCTGAAATTTTGAACCAACCTAATCTTGAATTAAAATAACTTCATTCTGCACTTAATTATGACTTCCTAGGATAAAATGAAACAAATTCTATTGTCATTTATTCTTCTCTTTAAGACAATCATGAGAGGATGCTTCTAGACGTCCTTAGAAATCATAAGAAAGCCATTGGTTGGACCCTGTCTGATATTCCTGGGATTAGCCCACTAATCGGGACTCATATGATTGTTCTAGAATCTGATTCAAATCCATGCCATCAACCTCAATGGTGACTCAATCCTAATATCATGGAATTAGTGAGAAAAGAACTTCTGAAATTGTTAAAAGTCGGTATCATCTATCTCATAGCTGAGAGTGATTGGGTGAGCCCAATCCAAGTGGTTCCCAAGAAGGCAGGAATCACAGTGATAACCAATAAGGATGGAGATATTCTTCCAACTTGGGTGATTAGTGGTTGTAGAGTCTGCATCGACTATAGGAAGCTAAACTTATTCACCAATAAGGATCATTTCCCCTTACCATTCATTGATCAAGTCCTTGAGAGAGTGGAAGGTCATGAGTTCTATTGTTTCTTAGATGGGTACTCGGGGTACAATCAGATTGAGGTATCCCTATAGGATCAAGGGAATACTACATTCACCTATCCATTCGGCACCTTTTCCTTCAAATTCATGTCGTTCGAGTTATACAATGCCCCTGGAACCTTCCAGCGGTGCATGATGGGAATCTTCTCAGACATGGTAGGGGATTTTATTAAGGTCTTCATGTATGAATTCTCTATCTGTGGGGATATATTTGAGGGATGTCTTAAGAATTTGGAGAGAGGTTTTTCAAGATGTGAAGAAATGAATCTGGTCCTAAACTAGGAAAAATGCAATTTCATGGTTAAACAGGGATTATTCCTTGGCCATATAGTCTCAGGTAGGGGGATTGAAGTTGATAAAGCAAAGGTTGACATCATTCGTCACCTTCCATCACCCAGAATTGTTAAGGAAGTTAGTTTTTTCTTAGGAAATGTTGGTTTCTATAGAAGATTCATCAAGGACTTTAGTTCAATATCTCGTCCCCTTTGTGCTCTCCTAGTAAAGGATGTTCCATTTGTTTGGAAAAAATGGTGTGAGGGTTCATTATAAACCCTCAAATAATCTCTCACCTCTCCTCCCATTATCAAATCTTAAAATTAAAACCTTCCTTTCAAACTTATGTGTGATTCCAGTGACTTTTCTGTAGGAGCTGTGTTAGGACAATGTTGTGATAAAAATTCTTATGTCATTGATTATGCAAGAAAATCCTTAAATGATGCCTAAATCAACTACACCACCACTAAAAAGGAGTTAATTGCTATTTTGTTTTCCTTAGAGAAGTTTAGATTATACCTCTTAGTATCCCCCATCACTGTGTTCACTGACCATTCTGTACTGAAATACCTCTTCAAAAAATAAGATGCCAAGGCTAGACTGATTAGGTGGGTCCTTCTCTTACAATAATTTTACCTCACAATCAAGGAAAAAAAGGGTGTTGAAATTTGTGTAGCTGATCACCTCTCTAGGATGGAATTCAAAGACAACTCAAATCACCTTTTTGTGTCTGATTCATTCCCTGATGAACACCTATACTCTGTGAGTGACTACCCTTGGTATGCTGACATAGCCAAATTCTTAGTTACAGGAGTCATTCCAAAATTCTTATGGACTCAAGATTGAAGGAAATTCATTTCTGATGTTAGGCACTATGTGTTTAATGATCCATACCTCTATAAGTTCTACCCTGACCAATTCATTAGGAGGTGTGTCCCATAATCTGAACAAGAGTCCATCCTTAAATTCTGTCATAGTGAGGCATGTGGAGGTCAATTTTCCTCCAAGAAAACTTCTGCTAAGGCTCTTCAGTGTGGTGTCTTCTGGACCACCCTCTCAAGGGACTCCTACACATTTTTTCAAAGTTGTCATAAGTGTCAAAAAGTAGGGTCCATCACAAAAATAAATCAAATGCCACTCACTCCCATCTTAGTAATTGAAATCTTTGACTGCTGGGGAATTGATTTCATGGGTCCCTTCCCAAACTCTAGGGGATATCTGTACATCCTGTTAACTATCGATTATGTATCTAAATGGGTTGAGGCCATTCCTAAAAAATCCAATTATCATAAAACTATTATTAGATTTCTCAAGGAAAACATCCTCTCTAGATTTGGAATTCCTAGGGCTATTATTAGTGATCGTGGAACTCATTTTTTCAATCGTCCATTCTCAGCATTCATGGAAAAGTATGGAATTTCTCACAAAGTTTTCATTGCTTACCACCCACAGACCAATGGTCAAGATGAGTTAGTCAATTGAGAAATCAAACAAATTCTTGAGAAAACTATTAATCCATATAAGAAAGATTGGTCGAGAAAACTCTTAGATTATCCTTGGGCCTATCGAACCACATATAAAACCATTTTAAGAATGTCCCCATATAGGTTAGTTTATGGTAAAGCATTTCATTTTCCAGTGGAGATTGAACATAATTATTTTTGGGCAATTAATAAAATGAATTATGACCTCTCATTAGCCGAAACAAAATGGAAATTAGATCTCAATGAACTTGAGAAACTTAGGATGGAGGCTTATGAAAATTCAAGGATTAATAAAGATAAAGTACAAGCCTACCAATATCAAAATATTAAAACCAAACACATTGTACCAGGTAAATCTATTATTTTTATAGTTCTAAACTTCATTTACACCTAGGAAAGTTTAGGTCTAGATGGTCAGGTCCGTACATAGTGCATAAGGTGTACCCCCATGGGGCTGTATAAATTTAAGATCCCACCAATGGTCAAAAATTTAAATTTAATGGTTATAGAGTCAAACCATTCATAGATTCATTCTAAAAAAATGAATTTGGTGAATAATTATGTGAACCTACCTTATAAGACAAAAAAAATTAATCAATTAGGCGTCCAAGTCAAGCTAACGATGTTAAACAAAGCGTTTCATGGGAGGCAACCCATGGTTTTCAAGTTTCCAATCATTTTGTTGTTTTAATCAACTTTATATTTTGATATTTAAAAATAAAAAAAAATATTGTTGACCTGTTCTTCTATTATGAGTATGGATGGGTATCAAAGGGGAGTGCCATATTCATCTATGTCACATGGTGTGATCCTTGAGTAATACCTTACCTAGAAAATTAAAAAGAAGACAATGTATCATCAGTTCATTTTATTTTTATGTATTTGTAGGTTAAAATAAAAAAATATAATAATAATAATAAAATTAAAATGCCACATTGTAGGTTGTGGGGAAAACCCTGTCATAATTGGTGAAGCTGCAGGGACTCGAACCCAAGACCAAAGGGAGACAGGGCGCGCGCTTACCACTGACCTACAGCTTATAGTGCTTGATTATTCTATAATTTTTGTATATATACTTATATTTTACTTTTTTATTATATGAATAAATATATATCTATATATATATATAGTTTTGTTTGTTTTTTTGTTTTTTTTTTCTTTTCTTTCACTAGGGAATTCTCAGAGTGACATGAAGATCAATGGATTAAAAGGGAGCAGTAATAATTTTAACTTCAACCACTAGGTGACTTCATTCCATGATCCTCGTTTTCAATTTCCTTTTTGAACCCTTATTCTCTTCCTCAACCCCCTTCTAAATTTTCTTTTCTTTAAACACCGGGGAGAGTGTTTTTTAATTTGGGGGAGATAAAACAAAAAAATATTGCTTTTGTGTCAAAAAAAATGAATGATTTGAAAAAAAAGAGTGTGCCTTAATGGAAGGAAATTTTTCTTTAACCTTGAACATGATAATAGAAATTGTACACTTTGAAACTGAATATCAAGTAATTTAGCATGCCCTGATTCTAATTTTAATCCATGTATATTTCATGAGCATAGATTTTGGAAAGTGTGGTTGTCTAATGTGATATTTCATTGTTTATATTTTCATCCAAATAAAAAGTAATCTCAACACACATCCTTTGGATAGTGGGGTATTAGTTTGAGTTCATGGGGTCCCCCAAATAAATACCATAGGTTTGGTGATCATTTTAGTTTTAATATGAGTATTCAAAAAAACAATAAATGTGTGTGTAGAGTAATGAAATGACCTAATGCATGGATTTCGGCACTTGGGGATCGTGACTCCATAGTTTTCTGGCCCAGAGTTAGTAATTGTATCTCTATTTATGATAATTTGACTTTTTTTTTACTGAGTTAACTTGATATGATGCCTGAGTATATGGGCTTCACTTGGTGTCCTAAGGTCTTTGAGCCTAGGAGTCATCGGCAAAGTCTCGCTATAGGGGTTGACTCTTTTGAGTGCAATTTCAATTACCATGGAAAAATTGTAAAAAAACAAACAAAAATAAAATAAAATACAATAAAAAAATTTAATACTCATCTTAATATTGAAATGTGATTCCACATAGCGCTTCCATCATTTCCCCCTTGAATAAAGATGAACCCTCGTTTCTAATGTGATGCACAACACATTATCACTCTTAATTGATATTGAATGAAATATGGTGATGAATTTGAACAAAGGAATGGGCTTGGGATTGGGATCTTCTTATGAAACTATCTTGTATTAAAATATTTTTATGGGTTTCATGATTTTTTGGTATAAGGGTTCTTGGTGATCATTGTGTATTAAAATGTTTTTGGAAAAAGGAATTCAAATTTCATATTGTTGAGATACATTTTTCTTGGGAATAGAAAATCTCAAGTTGGGGGGTGTGATTATCCAATAAAAACACATATTTTAATTAAATTTTAATGGTATTAAATGTTCATTTTTGATCTTATGGTCCTGAGTTAGTGGATTTTAATTTTGAACATCTATTCTCATCATTTGTGCACTTCATGCCTAATGTACACCAATTTAGGCACAATGATTCATCTGATTTTAAGGAATATAATTATATATATTTTAATTTGATATTTTTGTAAATGGATCTAAACTTAAATATGAAAATTTTTCATTTAAGGATAAATGGATGATTCATAAAGGATGACGGAGATATTTGGCGATGAAAGGAAACAATTCTGGAGAAGGCAAATTGGACACCAGCCCACTAATGAGAATGTTGGACCCACAATACAGACCCAATGAAGCCCAAATTTCGTGGTATGATATAATAAATATAGAGGAACGTATAATTATTCATTATAAAGTGCTAATTAGGCTTCCATTATGGTTATTCAGGTGTCCCAAGTTAGAGATAAAATTCTGGTCCAGATTCTGCGGCCCAGAAAAATAGCTCACCAATTTACTTATATCTCGGCAACCACAAATTAATTTGGGCTGAAATTTTATAGAGAGATATGATACATCCATAGATTCACTTTTTTCTTCTATTTAATACTCCAATTCTTCCATCAATAAGGCCATCTAGGCGCCTCTATCTAGTGGATGCAAGCTGGATGCAACTTCGGGTCAAGGGTAGAAAAGTCTTTTCTCCCCTACTTTCCACCACCCTAGGCCTATCATACTCAAGTGGGATCATTTGTACTGTTAGTAACTCAACCCAATACTCTTGAAATTCCAATTTAAAGCAGTGGTGGTGGAGTATTTTAGGATTTTTTTGAGTTTTGTTTCATTTTAATGTTATGCTACCAATTTGATGTTGTAATCACATTCCTTCAATTGTAAGTTCTTGAATTACCTTAGCTTATTTATAAAATTTATTCATATTCTCATTTCCTATTATTATTATTATCACTTTTAAACATTTTCCTCAAGGTGTGAATTTTTTCACACCAAACCTTGTGATATTATCACAGGACGGTGGAGTGATTGTTATTTCATTGTTTTTTTTTACTTCTCCAATTCCTTCATCATGAGTCTACTTCCTGCTTTCATTGAAACCATAGGATCAATGGAGGGATAATCCAATTATGGGTTGATCCAAGGGAGTATCAATGGGATGTATTGGATGATATTTCTCACTCCATTAATGGATAATCACTTCTTTTAAATGAGATTTTTATTTGATGATTTTAAAACCTCTTCATCCTTATTGAATTTAAGGTCACACACTTCAAGTGCTAATACAAAACTTTACCTTGGAGTGCTCAAAAACTTTATCCTTAAATTGTATATGTGATTAGTATTAGGGTTTTTGTGAATTAAACCAGTAAGTTATGATTTTTTTTGATCTCCTTAAATGAACCCATCTCAAATATAAGAAATTGAAATATTTAAAAAAAAAGAATGCATCCAATCCACCCCTTATAATAACCTAGGATCAACCCTTCTCATAATTTGAATTCACTTAATACTTTTATTGTTAAATTAAACCCATCTAAAATTAACCCAAACTTGTCCATTTAATAGCTAAAAATAGTCCATAGAATGTACGTGTCCGTAGGTTACTTCTTAGGTCTCTGAGGATTCGACAACCCAAGCTAAACTAAAACCGACCACTTAACCATAAAATATTGGGTAAATTTGGTTGAGACCAACCATAATCATTATCATAATAACATATTCATATTATTATAATATTTATAGGAAGTATTAGATAAAGGCATGGAATGTGGCAATGCATAAAAATAAAATATCATGTCTTATTTGTTAACTACCACACATAGTTTTGAAAAAAGATAGCATCATATTCACACATATTTCACTTTTCTCATTAGATACATAAAATTACCCATTTAATTTTAGTTATATATAATTCTGGTCATACCCATAACATCATAATATTTACATTGCGCTATATAATTCTAGGTGCACCTATCGCATCATAACATTTACATTATCATGCATGCCACATGGAATATATATCAACCTTGGATATAAAATAAACCATTGAAAGGAATGGGTTTCATTTCATAAATAACACATTCATAAACATTAGGTTTTCAAATTAAACATGTAATAACATACTTTATATAATAATCATCATCCTTGAGTGAGGAAGAAACAATATTGAGAAGTAAAATGTGTGTTTTTTTGAAAGAAGAGTTCTTTTGGAATACATTATGTTTGTCATAAAATCAATTCGATAAAATTTATATCCCGAAAAGGTAATATAATTATGAATAAATTATTTTTAAATAATAAACATACTGAAAATGGTGCGAAATAGGGAAAAGTCAAAGAAAGAGAGTTGGGTTCGAGAATTCCCCTTACCTTGAGTCTGAAATCTTCCTTCAATTTAATATATTGTATAATCACATTAGATTAATTAATTAACAAATAAATAACCTTTTATACATTAATTTTATTCATTATAGTTTTATTAAGTTCATTTATGGTCCTTTATATGAGTTATAGAGTTTAATTTCATCATTTGGGAGCATTCGTTTTCTTAGTTTTCATGATTGGTTCACTTGCATTCATGAATAGAAGTTTGTGTAAAATTTGGATAAATATCCAGAATTTTTATTATATTTTATTAATGGTATTACATAAATTTAATGGTCTTATAAATAATTTTGTTATATTTCATGAGGATGAATCATTAGATAATAATTAATGATGATTGTTTTAGGTTAATTTGGGTGGTTTTCGATCACAACGAACTCGTTTTGTTTTATCATTTAGTATTATGTATGTAAGTTATTTACAGAACATAAAATGGGTAATAAAATTAAAATTAAAATCTATTTTCAACCAATTAATTTTTTTATTAACATACTTTATGGTTTTAAAGTAAAATTAAAGTGCATCTCCCATGATGTTGGTAAATTGACACATCACGGGCGACGATTTCATTTTTAGAATAAAAGAGGGAGAAAGAGGAGTTTAATGATGGATATTACATTAAACTAATATAATTATATTATATAAAACATACTGGAATTATAATTCCTTTTTTATGAAGGTATTTTAGGAGAATATAGTAAAATAAATAAAATTGAAAAGGAATTAAAAGAAAAAGGAAGAGTATTTTACCTCTTGGATTTTTCCTCCTTGATAACCTCCTTAGAGAAAAGGTTTTGGTCTTTGGATGAGACCAATAGATCCTAGAAATGGGGGAGGGGATAGGGAATATTATTGGGTAGAATATAGGCAAGTATAAAATCTTGAGAATTGTGAGGAGAAGAGGGGTTGAGGGTGGTATTTATAGTGGAAGAGAGAGGTGCTTTCTCAATATTATATTCATTAATTTATTATTTTGGCTCAAGACTATGAATAGTTCTACAATTATCACTAAATATATTAAAATAATAAATTATGGTTCTATATTAAGGTGCTTTTATTAGCTTTACATCAACAATGACTCAAAAATTCATGTATTTATCATTTATCGAAAATTATCGTATTTTACTATTCATCAAAAATTCAGGTATTTTAGAAAAATACCAAAAATTCATCCTAACCATTTTTCAACATTTAGAATTCAAAAATGAACTCTATTTTATAAAAAAAATTCTAAATATGATTAATTTAATTTTTAATTAAAATCATCATTTACTTGGAAAATACAGATTTTCAAATTATAACTGATTTTATAACACTTTGAATTTTTACTTAAGGTCTCATAAAAATTCTTAAAATCATAAGACATAAAAATATTAATTTATTAATAAATTTTATGAAAATAAATTTTCTTTTATATTATGAAATTAATCATAAAATTTTAATTAAATATTTATAACTTATAAAAATACCAACACTTAATTAATAAGTTTTAAAATGTTTACTTACTTATACTATGATATAATTATAACATTATTTCATTTATAATATGCATAAATTTTATTTATAATTTAATGGGTGAGGTTACTATTAATTTGTATGGTTTACTATTCATAAGGGTCATATTACTATTCCTAAGACCAAGTTACTATTTCATCGGTATTGGTTCTTTAACTTTTAGAAATAATTCTTATTTCACTAATTCTTCATTTATAAAGTTTTTAATAAGTAATCTAAGTGATTTTATGAAATTTATAATTTATCACATTACTATAAGAATGGAGAAATTCCATTGATAGAAGTTTTGATCTTTACATTCTTCCCCACTTTTGAAATTTCACCCTCGAAATTTCATTTTACATAAAAAAGTGAGGGTTTTTCTTCTTTATTACCTCCTCTAGTTCCAAAGTTTCTTCTTAATACTTATGGTTCCTCTACAACACTTTCAAAAGGTGAGTTTTCTTATTGCGTAGAACCATATCACTTTGGTCCAGAATCTTTACTAGCTACTCCTCATAAGAGAGATCATCTTCCATTTGTACAACCTATGAGTTTAGTACATGTGAGGAATCTGGTATTTACTTTATCAGGAGTGATATGTGAAACACATCATAAACTTGATCCATATTTAGTGTAAGTGAAAGATGATAGACCATAACTTCTATGCGATCAAGGATCTCAAAGGGTCCAATGTGCCTTAGGCTTATCTTCCCTTTCTTTCCAAACCACATGACTCTCTTCCATGGTGATATTCTAAGGAATACTTTATCTCCAACATCGAACTCCAAGTCCCTTTGATGGTTGTCAGTATAGATATTTTTATAACTCTGAGAATCTTTGATATGGTTCTAGATGGATTGAACCTTCTCTTTCATATCTTGTACAAGATCAGGTCCAAGTAGCTTTCTTTTTCCAACTTCATCCCAACATGTTGAATTTCTACACCTCTTTCCATACAGAGCTTCATATAGAGCCATATGAATACTCAAGTGGAAGCTATTTTTGTATGAGAACTCAACCAATGGGAGATGCTAATCCCATCCAACTATGAATTCTATAGAGCATAATTTTATCATATCTTTGAGCATTTGAATATTCCTTTTAGATTTTCCATTAGTTTGGGGGTGATAGGTCATGCTAAAATTTAATTCAGTACTCAAAGTATGTTGAGGACTCCTCCAGAATTTAGCTGTGAACCTGGGATCATGATCCGAGAAAATTGAGATTGGAACCTCATGCAATCTCACCACTTCCTTCACATATATCTTAGAAATTTGTTCAAGTGACAGATATTCCTGAATAGTGATAAAGTGGTAGTCTTGGTGAGTCGGTCCACCACAACCCATATCACATTATTTCCTTTACATGTCTTTGGGAGACTAGTGAATAATTCCTTGGTGAAATTATCCCATTTCCACATGGGTATAATAAATGGTTACATCATCCCCTTGGAATTCTATCACTCTACTTTAACTTTCTGACATATCAAGAACCTTGAGATATACTCTACAATCTCTTTCTTTATGTTGTCCCACCATAAGTGTTCTCAGAGATCACAGTACATCTTGGTACTCTCATGATGAATAGAGAAAGTTGAGCTATGTGAATTTTCCAAAATCACTTTCTTTATCCCAGGTGATGAAGGCACACAAAACCTCCTTCCAAACTAAAACACACTATCATCATTGATATCAAACTCTTTCATATTTTCTTCCTTTACTACATTCACATTCTTTTGTAACTCCATATCATCCCTTTGTGCCTCATTAATCTTATATTAGAAAGATGGTTGGGCAATCATTTTGGAAAGGTAGGATGCATTCCACACCATTATGATTTCCAAATCCATCCTTTTCATATCCATGAAGATATGGTATTTCCCAATCTACAACATGGATAGAGTAGTAGGTTATTTTCTGTTAAGAGCACCAACTAACTTGTTTTACTTTCCAGGATGATAGTGAATAAAGTAATCATAGTCTTTGATTAGATATAACCATCACCCTTTGACACATGTTTATATCCTTTCATGTAAATATATAATTAGGCTGTTGTGATCAGTATATATGTCACACTTCTCATCATAGAGGTAGTGCTGCCAGATTTTCAAGGCAAAAATCACAGCTGCTATCTGTAGATCATGCATCGGGTAGTTCTGCTCATGGATCTTGAACTACCGTGAGTAATAGGCTATCACATTATCATTTTTCATGAGTACACAACCCAATACTTTCTTGGAAGAATCATTTTATATCATAAAACTTTCTACACTTTTTGGTAATGTGAGTACAGGTGCAGTGATCAGCCTCTTCTTTAGCTCCTTGAAGTTTTCCTCGCATTCTTCTGTCCAGATATACTTTACCTCTTTCCTTGTTAAATTAATTATTGATCTTGAAAATTATGATAAATTTATCACAAAACGTTGATAGTACCCATCTAATCCAAGAAAACTATGGATTTTTGTGACACTATAAGGTCTAGGACATTCCTCAATTGCCTTAGTTTTTAAAGGGTCCACAGAAATTCCCTCACTTGTGATCACATTTCCCAAAAATTTGACTTGCTGCATCCAAAAGTCATACTTTCTAAAATCGGTGTACAACTTATCCTTCATTAATGTCACTAACACAAGACTTATATGTTCTTCATGTTCCTCCTTTCTCTTGTATTATATGATAATATCATCGATAAACACTACCACAAATTTTTCAAGGTAATGTATAAAGACTCTAATAATCAAATCCATGAAGATTTAAGGGGAATTAGTAATTTTGAAGGGAATCACTAGAAACTTATAGTCACCATACCTTTTATGGAAGGTAGTATTCTAAATATATTCCTTATTCACCTTTATTTGATGATATCTAGAATAAAGATCCACCTTTGGGAAGTACTGAGCTCCTTGCAACTAATAGAACAAGTCATCAATCCTTGGAAGAGGATACTTATTCTTTATGGTGATCTTGTTTAGTTATCGATAATCAATACACAGCCGCATTGATCCATCCTTCTTCTTGACAAAGATCAGTGGATCACCCCAAGGTGATGCACTAGGTCATATGAACCCTTTGTCTAAATGCTCTTACAAATTCTTCTTTAAATCTTCCAGTTCAATAGGATCCATCCTATAGGTACACTTTAAGATAAGAGTGGCTTTGGGTATGAGTTATATTGAGAACTCTACCTCACGATCTGAGGGGATTCTGGGTAACTCCTCAGGAAATACATCTTTGTATTCCCTCACGATGGGAATTTCCCCTAGGTTGATAACTTCCTTTGACTCAACCATTTATGTGAGGTATGCTTCTTCATGGGGAATCAACACCCACAATATTGAAGGATTTTCAAAAGGAGATTCATGGTCTTCTTTACATTTTTAGAGGAGCATAGGATGTTTCAGAATATGAAAAGATATTACCTTTTCCCGATAATTGATATGTGATCAATATAATAAGATCCAATCAATCCCTATTATAGCGTCGAATTCTACCAAGGGAAGTATTATGAGATTCACTAGAATAATCTTCCCACATACTCCAATAGGAGAAGATTCCAACACTTGGGTTACAATGGTTACACTACTTTGTGTTTTTATAGATATCTCTACTTCAAGTTTTCAGGGATTTGATTTAATAGTTCTAAAAAACTTGAAATATATAAAGGAATGCATAGAACCAGAATCAAATAAGACTTTTTTCATTATTGAGTGAATTTTAAGTGTACCATGTACAACTTAATTCTCTTGATCCATTTCCACAGTAGTGATGGAATAAGCCTTTCCTTTCTGCTTTTTATTTGGTGGTCGCCAATGCTGATTACCTTTGAGGACCCAAGGTTTAGTGCAGTGGCTTGCATAGTGCCCTTGCTCCCTACAGTTATAGCATTGGACCATGGGTGGTGCTCTACTTTCCTCTACCACATTATCCTGCTTCCTTATATATTTTTGACATTCATGATAATGGTGGCCTTCTCTCCCACACTTGAAGAATTTCCCCTTCCTTAGAGACAGTTCCCATGATACTTCTTCCCACATTTTTGACATGTGGGTGGTTGAGTTTTCTTTCCAACTTTCTCATTAGATCCTCTAGCTTGAAACTTCATATTTCATTTCTTATATCCATAGCCATGGGACCATTCTCCAAACTCCATCTACACTTTGATATCACATCGAATAACTTCTTCATTAATACCAAAGTCTCTAATTTCAAGATCCTTTCGAAGGTGTGGTTTTAAACCACTAAAGAATCTATCAATTTTGGTATCATTGTTGATAACAAAACATGAACCGTACCTTGAAAGCCTTGTGAAATTTTCTTTGTAGTTCATGAAAGATTCACCTTCCTTTTTCTTCAGCTCTATGAATTATTTCTCCATATTTTTATGAAGATTTTTATGGAAATACTTGTTAATAAACATTATCTTAAAGTCTTCCCACTCCATCTCTTCAATTTCATCCTCCAGTTTGGTGTTCTTAATCAAATCCCACCATTTATCATCCTCTCTATCTAGATGATAAACAAAAAGATTCACATTCTCCATATAAGAATAGTTAAGAATAGAAAATATCTTCTCCATTGATTTGACCCACTATTCTGAAACTATTGGATCATAAGATCCACTAAACGTCAGTGGTTTTTGCCACATAAAACACTCGATAGCCAGTTTCTCCCTCTTAGGTGAAGGCAGATGTTCTATACTATTCAGGTTATTTTTCATAACCTGAGATATCTGAGAAAGCATCACCATGAAATTTTGGACTCCACCTCCTAAATCATTGGGTATTTACTTCGTGAAATCGCTGCATTATCCCTCACATGGGTTATTGTCCTAGTTTCTCTTAATTCCCACCATTTTCTAAAATAGAAAATGTTAAAACAAAACATAAGTCAACAAGTAATCAATAATGTATCCCTTTGTAAAATTAACTCTAAAGTAATATCTTGTGGTATAATTATGTTTAAACAAGCTTATTTCATTCTTACTTATAATTAGTCTCATACAAAATGTTTTCACTAAGGTTCTATAATCCTAATTCACAAATTAACTAAACTGTGCTCTGATACCAACTATAGTGACCCTATTTTTTCTTACATTACTATTACATCATTTTAATGATAAACAACATAAAATTATTACATTACTAGGATAAAAATGTTTAGAGTCTTGGGAAAATTAGGACCATATATAACATTTAAAAAATAAAATGTAATATTTATTTAATTCATTCTTCTATATCTTCTTATTGGCCCTTGAATTCTCCTTGGTACACGTAGTCACCTGTAGATATACATAAAAAAGGGGTGAGTTAAAATCCTAGTAAGTGGATAAATAATAACATGAAACAATATAACATGGGTGATCATAATCATTATCATCATAACATATGCATATGATCATAATAGTGATAGGAATCATTAATAAAGTCATGGAATGTGGCAATGCATAAAAATGAAACATCATGTCTTAGTGGTTAACTACCACACATAGTTGTGAACAAAGATAGCATCATTTTTACACATATTTTACTTTTATCATGAGATAAATCACATTAACCAATGAATTGTAGTGTTATATAATTTTGGTCTCACCTGTAACGTCATAACATTTACATTGTTCTATATAATTCTGGGTGCACCCGTCACATCATAACATTTACATTATCATGCATGCCACATAGAACATATATAAACCTTGTACATAAAATAACCCATGTAAAGTAATGGGTTTAATTTTATAAATCATACATTCATAAACATTGATTTCCCAAATGAAATAGGTAATAACATACTTGATATAATAATCATCAACCTTGAGTGATGAAGAAACAATATTGAGAAGTAAAAGGTGTGTTTTTTTAAAGAAGAGTTCTTTTGGAAAATGTTGTGTTTCTCATAAACTCAAGTGTAAAAAATTTAAATCCCAGAAAAGGTAATATAATGATGAAGAAATATTTTTTAATGAATAACCATACTGAAAATGGTTTGAAATAGGGAAACCCCAAAGAAAGGGAGTTGGGTTCGAGATTTCCTCTTACCTTGAGTCTAAATGCTTCTTTCACTTTAATATCTTATATAATCATATTATACTCATTAATTAAAAAATCCAGAACATTTTATACATGAATTTGATTCATTATAGTTTTATTAAGTTCATTTATAGTCCTTTTGATGATTTATAGAGTTTAATTTCATCGTTCGAGATCATTCGTTTTCTTAGTTTTTATTATTGGTTCACTTGTATTCATGAATGGAAGTTCCTGTAAAATGTGGATAAATATCCATAATTTTTTTATATATTATTAAAGATATTATAGAAATTTTAATTTAATTATAAATAATTTTTTTATATTACATGAGGATGAATCATTAGAATATAATTAATGATGGTCGTTTTAGGTTAATTTGGGAAGTTTTTCGATCACGATGGACTCGTTTTGTTTTATCATTTAGTATTATGTATATAAGTTATTTTCATAACATAAAATGGGTTATAAAATAAAAATTAAAATACTTTTTCAACCATTTAATGGTTTTATTAATAGACTTTAAGGTGTTAATGAAAAATTAAAGTGCATCGCCCATGATGTCGATAAATTGACACATCACAGGCGATGATTTCATTTTTAGAATAAAAGAGGGTGAGGGAGGATTTTAATGATGAATCTTAAATTAACATGATATAATTACAGTATATCAAATATAATGGAGTTATAATGCCTTTTTGATGAAGGGAGGTTATGATAAGATAGGAAAAGAAATGAAATTGAAAAGGAATTAAAAGAAAAGGGAAGAGTAATTTACCTCTTGGATTTATCCTCCTTGAGAACCTCCTTAGGGAAAAGTTTTTGGTCTTTCTATGAGACCAATAGCTTCTATAAGTGGGGGAGGGGATGGGGAATATTATTTGGTAGAATATATACAAGGATCAAATCTTGAGAAGTGTGAGGAGAAGAGAGGGTGAGGGGTGGTATTTATAGTGAAGGAGAGGGGTGTTTTCTCAATATTATATTCATTAATTTATTATTTTGGATAAAGACTATGAATAGTTTGATAATTATCACTAAATATATTAAACTAATTAATTATGGTTTGAGATTAAGGTTCTTGCAGTAGCCTTTCATCAACAATGACTCAAAAATTTATGTATTTAGCATTTATTGAAAATTATCATATTTTACTATTCATTAAAATTACAACTATTTCAGAAAAATATCAAAAAACTCACCCTAACCATTTTTTTATGTGTAGAATTAAAAATGAACTCCATTTTATTAAAATAATTTTCTAAATATGAGTAATTTAATTTTTAATTAAAATCATTATTTACTTGGAAAATACATATTTTAAAATTATAACTGATTTTATAACACTTTGAAAAATTACTTGATGTCTCATAAAATTATCTTAAAATCATAAGACATAAAAATATTAATTTATAAATAAATTTTCTTTTAAATTGTTAAATTAATCATAAAATTTTAATTAAATATCTATGACTTATAAAAATATCAGCACTTAATTAATAATTTTTAAAATATTTACTTACTTATACTATGATATAATTATACCATTCTTTCATTTATAAGATAAATAAATTTTATTTATAATTTAATGGGTGAGGTTACTATTCATTTGGTTAGTTTAATATTCATAAGGATCATATTACTATTCTTAAGGCCAAGTTACTATTTCATCAGTATAGGTTTCTTAACTTCTAGAAATAATTCTTATTTAACAAATTATTCATTTATAAAATTTTTAATATGGACTCTAAGTGATTTTATGTAATTTATACTTTATGACATTACTATAAGAATGGAGAGATTCCATTGATAAAATTTTGGATCGTTATAGATCCTCTCAGCTCCGATCGAAGTCTAACACACATGCCATTAGTATATCCTCCAACACCAGGATAGTGTTCTTGGTCTTCCCATTCGTCTAGGGGTGAAAAGTTTTACTCATCCTCAAATGGGTTCTGAATGCCTCATGTGGTCCTGTCCACAACTGTGACGTAAACCATGCATCATGGTCGGATATGATCTTCAAGGTAACCCCATCTGGTTGTACGATCTCCTACATGTAAAACTACCCCAAACTCTTCATCGAACTCTACTTCCTAATAGCAAGGAAGTGCACTGACTTGGTAAGATAGTTAACTATCACCAAAATGGAATTGTAGCCTTTCAATTTTCATGGAATCCCTATCATAATTTCCATGGATAAGTCCTCCCATTTCCACTTTGGGATATCAATAGGTTTCAAAAAACTTAACGGAACATGGTGCTCAGCCTTCACCTACTAACATGTGAGGCATCAAGAGATGAACTCAACAACGCTCCACCTCATTACATCCCACCTAAACTATCATTGAAGGTCTCTATACATCTTCCCTACATCGGGATGTACAACCAAAGAATAATTTTAAAACTCCCTCAACACCTCCTCGCATATCGTGACTGAAACCACCATCTATCCCTAGAAAAGGATGACGTGATTCCATTATTCAGAGAATTCATCTTGTGAATATCTTAAGAATATATGGTCATGGAGAACCTCACAGTCGATATCTCTCAACTGAGCCTCCCTTATAGGATAGATAAGTGGAGGATTAAACACAATCAACTAAAGAAAAGTTGAACCCTCCTCCCCTACCAGGGTCAGCAGCAATGAAGTCAACTACTCAAACACCACCTCCACAAAACAAGAATGGGACTTCCTACTAAGGGAATCTACCACCAGGTTACCCCTCTCATGGGTATAGAATATCTCAAATTCATAATCCTATATAAAATCCAACCAGTGACTCTATATCAAGCTTAGATATCTCTATATTAATACATACATGAGACTTTGATGGTTTGAGTAAACAATAAAGCATTCTCCCAATAGATAGTTCCTCCACATCCTTAGAGTAAATACCACCACTACAAACTCCATCTCAAGAGTTTCATAGTTCTACTCATGGGGACTCAACTACCATGACCCATATGTGATAATTACATAAATTTTCATCAACACGCATTAAATCCTAGATCTAAAGGCATTGTAATATACTACATACTCAACTCCCTCCTCCAGTAGCCTCAAAACTGGAGCACTAGTCATCCTCAACCTCAAATCCTCAAAGGATCTCTAGAACTGCTCAGTCCGGGCAAACATATTCCCTTTTCACATCAAGGTAGTCAAAGGGGTTTCAACCCTAGATAATTTTAGCACAATATTCATTTAGTACCCCACCAAACCAAGAAAAATATGCACCTATAACATGCACTTGAGTGGATCTCAATAAAGAACTGCATATATATTCACTAGGTCCACAGCTAATCTATGATCATAAATGACATGTCCTAGAAATTGAACCGCATGGATCCAAAACTGGAACTTCAAGATCTTACCATAAAGTCGGTGCTCCCAAAGAAAGTCAAGGACCATTACTTCTGATGCTTTTCACCAGGGTGTGCGCCATTTATGGGTACACGCATCTGTTGCCCTGCATTCCCGCTTTCTAAAGGTGGGCAGCATTCATCATTTCTTCAGAGATGTTTTCTCCTTGATCAAAATGGGATGATGAAATGTTGGTACCTCCTTCTATGGATTCCTCCTTAGAATTCTTCACCTAGTCCGGGTCTCCCTTAAAGATTAAGATGTTGTACATGAAACTCCTCCCGGTGCCATCTCTTTGTGGACGTCGGTTAATTACATTGCTTCCGGCAGGACATTCCAGAGGGTCAAGTCGAGGTAGCAACCTTCAGTAGGAGAGTAGTCACATTGGGAATTTCTAGCATGTTTGGATGTTGGAACCTTGGTAAACCTGAATTATACCTTATCAAAAATCTTCTTGAGGTCATAGAATCTTGAGGAATCCTACACTGAATGCAAGGAATCTTATGTCGGAGGCATGTATCCAAGGTTTTCCTCAACGTCCCATTTTTAACACAGGGTATGCCACGAGTTTAACATCTTGTGAAGATGGATCAGACTGACTAGAACACTTATGAGAGTGGATCAGATGGGTACATCCCTAGGAGGGATCACCTGCAAGGTTTACCGAATGGATGGATCAGAACACTCAGTGAGGACGGACCCAGGATGGTGTGTCCAACAAAGGGGAAGGTTTCACACTATGAAGGTTGATATATACATCGCAAAGGATGGATCATGGAAGTTTACCCCAAAAGGGGGTATGCCAAGGTTTACCATTATCTAGGATTGAACCTCAAGGAGGATTCTTACATGCTCTATATAAAAGACAAGGATCAAAACCCACGTAGTTTGAGAGTGCATAGTTTGGGGCTTACACATGGTTAGCTGACCTTCATAAGAGGGGCACTCTTGGTTGGATAAATATGATGTGTGGGGATTATTCATGGTTATTTACCCAAGTGTTGCAAAGATTAATGGGATTAATGGGGCTTAGGCATGGTTATCTTCCCAAATAGATGGCATGATCACACCGGGATGTGGCGGCCTGGGTAAGAATCAGGATGGATGGAGGATTTGGTGAAGTGGGTGGAATGAATGAGGTGGAATCGATATGAAGGAGATGGTGTTGGGATTGAACCTTGGGGAGTCTTCTTACATATCCCAATGGCTGGGAATCAAAGTCTTCATAGTTCAGGATAGGGCAATGAGACACCTAGGGAGGAGGATCATGATAATAGAGCACATGGATAAGTACCCGAAGGAAGTAGAACCTCTGGGTTGGGGTATGATCTTCTCAAGACACAAAGGCTCAAGGGGAGACCAAGATGGTAATGGATGATGGGATTGAACCTTAGGGAGGCTTCCTATGTACCCTATTTGAAATATAGGGATCAAAGTCAATGTAGTTCAGGATGGGGGAATATAATTAGGGCGTACCAAATTACAGTGGCCCGAAAACATGAAAGGGGCTTATGAATGGTTATTTTCTCTTCACAAGAGGATTACTCATGGTTTTAGGATTATGGTGAAGTGCAGGGAATATGAATGGTTAGAAACTCATGTGGATCATAACACCTTACAGGATGAATCTGATATATGTGTCCCAAAAAGGGAAGATGTCACATCCAGAGGGTACATCCCTAGAAGGGAGAACCAGGGTTTACCATTGGTTGGTATTGAACCTTAAATAGGTGTCCTACACAACCAAAAGGGATCAAAATCCACATAGTTCAAAGGGTTAAATTTAATTTCATGAAGTATTAGTGGAATGAGACTTACGCATGGCTAGCGGCCCAAATTCATGTTGGGGATTGTGCATGGTTAGTGGCCCAAAGAGGATTTCATGGTCATTGATTACTCTAATATCACATGATTCATACTCAGTGTGTGAAACAAGAGGCAGTAGTAGACCTGATGATCATGTCACAAAGGTACAACCGTGAGTTATGGTGCGGGGCTTACACATGGTTAGTGGCCCAGGGAGATGGGGATTGGGACTTACTCTAGAAGATAAGCCCGAGAAGGTGGTTCAGGGCTTATGTAGAGACTATCTGAGGCACACATGGAGACAAAGGACAGAGGGAGTAAGAGAGGGTGGACTGAAAGGTGGGAAGTGAAAGTTTTCTAGTCCCATCCTATCTCTAGTCCAATTAGGCCTACCAAACATGTGGGTATAATAGTTTAACATCATGTTTTGAGGAAAATGGATGCTTGGTAGTTTAACATTTTGTTTCCTAGATGATGAGGAATACTCATCACCCCTTGGACTTACATAACTTATACCAACCCATCCTTGGGGAAGGGAAGACACAAGCAATTTCTAGATACAATGGGGTGGAGGAGTAGTCAATTTAGGGGTACATGTTAGTGTATCTAGGAGAATAATTAATAGATGTTAGCACACTTATTCAAATAATCATAAAGTAAGGCAATTCAATATGAACCACCACTCGGGGAACCTAGAAATCATTGTGCACAAGCCTGGAGGGTTGTGTGGAGAAAGTGTATGCAACATAGGAATGTCACGTGCAAGAGGATCTCAAACATGGCACCTTAGAGTAAGGAAAACCCATGGGTTCCTAAGGAATGGGTGTGAGAAAGATTATGGTATTGCATGCAAGATGAAAGGGTGCACACAATATTGGAGACTTACGCACAATATGGAAGGGTCAAGGCAATAGAATTATTATATAAGGATAATACTTACATGAAAGATAGGTATTTTTCATGCACTTGCCTTAGGTGAAAAATAAAATGGATAGGGTTCAATCCCTTGAGAGTCTACCCAAAGGCAGGCCCATGGGGTTCCTGTCGTGTAAGATATTATACCTTGAAGCCATGACTTTCACACGGTCATAGAAGGGGTTGTATTATGCACACGGGAGTGATGGTTCAACTTTTGAAGCATTATTTTGAATGGAGGAGGGTAATCTTCTATTTATTGGTAAAAATATTGATAGTGGTGCATAAGGAGGCCAGTGCGGAAGGGGATATTTGGCATCATATCGGTTGTAGAAGAGTCTTGTGTTCAAATTTCTTTCTTTCATGCTAGTAAAATCTCATTTGAACATCTGGATTGGTTGTTTTTCAGGATTTCGGAGTGTAAGAACCATTTTGATGTCATATTGGGCACGAAAGAGTCTTGCACGTAGATTTATTTCTTGAACACACACTCCAAATATTGCACGCAACTCCTTTGGGATCCTTAGAATCATCTGTTGAGTCAAATTATGCCTTTGGGTTCCTAAAATATGCTAACCTATGGCCTCAAAAGGAATTTGGAACTAAAAAATTTTCCCCCTCAGAATCTAAGATGAAAGAGGACCATAAGGTCAGGTTCCAAGGAAAACACCAAAGAGAACAATGCTTTAATGGTGGTGCATGCAAAATGGAGGAACTAGAGCGCAAGACGCCTTACGTGTGCGTGTAAGACCATGTTTGCACCTATAAATACGGGGGGGGACAATTTATTGTACCATGAATTTTTGTATAATAGTCTATTTTATCTCATGCATGTAAGTTGACCATTTCTACATGAAAGAAAGAAAATCCTTTACTACCTTGCGCATTGTTGTCAGATCTTGTGGATCTTGCACTCACTTGACTTAGTCAGATTTTTTTCCATGGACATCATCCAGTATTGTGTGAAACAAGTTATTTTCCTCGTCAACCCTCAATATTTCATGCTAAACCCTTTGTATATTCATATCTTGATCGATATAGTTGTTGAACATACTACTACTGAGAGGGAGGCCGCTACGGCTGCATAGAGGGCTGAGATGATCGCAAACCCTCAAATTCTTTACACAAGAAGAGTACTATTTGAAAATCATATGATATTAGGCATGTTGATGTAGGCTCTTAAGGACTATTTCCTAAGTGATAGCCTCTTTCTATGAAACTTCATCATTCTATAGTAGGTGTTGATTCTGAGTTTCGAGATTGATGTGCCACAATCATGGGTAATGTGAAAAGATGTCCTTCAACAGTTCAACATCACAAACAACGGTCACCCATATAGGGAGACTTGGGATTTGTCTTTTTATGTCATGAACCCGAAAACCAGGATAGTTATGGGGGTGAAACAGTCATTGAGGAATTTCCCACCCACTATGCAATCACTTTCATAAGCAGTATCACTGATGAGAGCAAGGGTTGGAAGGAGGACTAGGACTTGAGATCTGGGGGAAATTTTACAAGTGATTGGTCATGGGAGTACTAGGTGCACCAAACATGTGAGGATTTTGGGGTAGATATTTGACAAATTAGGTTATTAAAAGGTGTGTGGACATCACAATTTCACTTCTACCTCCAGCAGGACCTAGTTTCAAAGATATTCAGCTAATGGTCTCCTAACACCAATACTTTCTATATCCACCATGGGGAGGTCAGCATCAGCCTTTGGGATATCCACTACATTATAGGAATCCCTCTATAAGGGTTCCAGTATGATGATTTCCTACCATCATAGAACATCTAGGGAGATAGGACACAAATCCCTATTCTGACATGGAATCTGGTGGATCCAACAAAGGAGAGGCTAGGAATCAAGTACATCCTAAAGGACATCTCTTATATGGAATGGTTTAGTCTGTTTCTCAAGAGGGATAGTAATGTGAGGATTCCTGGGTGAGGGAAACAGTGTCCAAATGCATCACAGAGGGGAAAAGTCGGGTTGTATTAGGTGGTCCTAGAGGCAGGTAAATACCAATCATGGAGATTCAGTGTGAAAGAAAGTCAAGACCTGAATGTATGGTATACTAGATTCCTTATTAACTTCCTCATTTGATGGCTGCTTCTAGTGAGAGATACAAGGATAGTAGTTCTTCTAGAAACACTGGTGATGGTCAGGATCATGGCGGCCCACCATAGGGTCAATCTGAGGGTTCCTGTATTAGAGAGGTTGTACAGCATCCTAGGGCACATTTTAAGATGAGGTGCACCTGATAGAATCTGATGACCATTTCAAATTCTACATGGTTAGGTTGTAGATCATTATGGTGGGTCTGATTTTCCAAATTCCATCTGGCCTCCAGGTAACGGCCTAGGATATCTTTACCGAACATCACTGGAGTTCGAACACTGACTCTTAATGAGGAAGGGGTTAATCTCAGGATCGGTATTCATGGAAACTTAAAATTCAACCCATTTCAAACCTCATCTATCTAGATGGTGGATGACCTGTGAGGTTTTTTGGAGTAGAGAGAGTATCTGCTGAGTATTAGGGGTGGTGTTCTAGTGGCTCAGATCTATGAGAAGATCTTCTGTGAACCCTATGTGCCATCACGGTTTTCCAGGCATTTTGGGTACATGCAGAATATTCTAGAGAAAGTATATATAGCAGTTCAGGAAGATCATAATCCTTGTATCATCTATCATTTGTGGCTCATGTTTACAATTTCCAGCTTTGGAGAAATAATTACCCCCCCCCCCTCACTGATGTCGACACCGGCTTGTCAAAGGAATATGTTGATCACTGGGTGGCAGCATATCCGGAAGCTATTTTTTGTAAGTGCATCTAGTAAATCAAGGTGAATAATTTAGATTCTGGATGTTAAGATAGAAATCGTGGTGTTTCTAGGGAAGAAATACCATAGTCAAGTCAGATGGCTAGAGCGACATAGGCTAGAACCTCGACAGTAGGAGCGTCACAAGGTGCATTCATTCCTCTAACTTTTTGAAGGGAGGTGGTCCCATATGAAACATCATGGGATAGCTAGAGAATCCCATATGAAACAACTAATATATCTCTTAAATCCGACTGCTGATTCTATTTTCCTATCCATATGGTCTTCTTGTAGAACATTGCAACAATCGATGTTACCTAACGAGCTGTGGAAAAAACTGGTGTGCACTGGGATTTATCTGCCGGACTTGGGGTGCATTTAGGTGGTGGAAAATGTAAAATTTCATCGCCGGCATGTGTAATTGACAGCCATGGATATCTATGCATGCCAATGGGGGTAGTATGAAGAACTGTTTCTCCTAGTCAAAGTAATGATCGGTCAAGAGCACGGCCTTGAAGAAACTCCACCCAAGGATGACAATGATGATGGAGAAGAATAGGAGGAGGGGAGGAGGAGGAAGTGGAAGAGGAATAAGAAGAGTATGAGTATGAGGATCCTGGAGGTGAAAGATCTTAAGGGGCAGTGGCCTGCTAGAGGATCCCACATGAGATCGGTGAAATCATAGGCTTTGATGAGGAATTGGTTGAACACCACGAGGTAAGTTTTAACTCTTATCATATCTTTATCCCTTATCTTTTTATAACTCAGATCCACTAACCAAACTCTTCCCCATTTAGGAACACATTAACAGTGATGATCAGGATCCACCCACTATAGGGGTGATAATATGTTGACAGACATAAAAAAACATCTCCCTAAATCCATATTTGGAGCTGAGTAAGGCAACATACCAACCACAGCTGAAGTGGACAAAGGTGAACTAGAAGGAGGTGATAAAGTGAAGACCTCAGAATCACAAGTTTTCCCCACTATCCAAAAGTAATTTACACCAATCATTGAATTAACTAGCACTGAGGGATCTCCTGTGGTGGCAGCTCCTGCGGTGACTCGGGCACTTGATTCGGCTGCACTTAGCTCTCATGAGTTATCATCAATTTTTTATAGACCCATACCCATTATCTAGATATCTAGAAGAACAAGGTACCCATTCTCCATTAATTAATCAAAATACTTGAATCCAAAAAAAAATTGAGTCTGGGACATCTATGGGAGATCCATTGGTGATTGTACCTGCCCGTGAAGAACCAGCCATTCAAACTGATCTTTTCTTGGTGCCTAGTGAGCGGGAGGTGGCATTCACAGGTGATGCCACTACCAGGGAAGAGCCTAAATCTGGAATAGGTTAAGTCTCTGAAGAATAAATGAGTGATGAGGGTCACCCACATATCATAGAGCCCATTCCCATAGAAAGGATACTAGATGAAGACCCTGCCACTGAATTTCTGGTCATCTTTCGTAAATATAGATCTATAGATCCTAAATAGCTAGATGATGATGATCCTGAAGCAACCGAGGAGATTCACATGAAACAGTACAAGGCATGTAAGTGAATCAAATGCTTCCTTAGCCTTTCAGATCTAGAATTTTTTAGTTGAATAGGGTCACTTCGCACCTGTTTTCACTTTCTTTGTGCTGAAGTGGTGGATACTCACCATCTTCATACAATGATCCATGACTATCTTGCTAAGAATTTGCAAAAGAGTAGCCAACACTTAGATGATTCTTGGTTCTAGAAGAAATTTTAGAACATCTAGAAGTTTCATGTGGCTGAGCAGAAGATTTGTCACCTTGATGAGTAGGTGGACGAACATTCCACATTCATCACAATTTAATACGCACTCATTGAACAATTGAGGACCCAATCGTTGGAATCCTAAGAGCAGCTAGTGCTGGTGATCCGTCAAATTGGTGAACTCCAAGCCAAGTGGAAATAAATTCATATCAGGGATAATGAGCTTTTCTATGTGGCTATTGATGAGGAGAGGGAGCTCAGGAGACAAAAAGAGACCTTGGAAGCTACAAACCAAAAAGTGATGGTGTTGACACATTCCACCAAAGGGGATGATCCCTGAGGGACATGTTTTGTCCAAACTCAGGAAACATATTTTCCTTCTTGTTTGATTATATTGAACTGCATGCATCACTACAACATAAATATCCTTTTGAGGTGGTTTTTTAGCAGTGGTTTACTAAACCGACACTAATTTTTTTATAAATGATTTAGAGGTAGTTTATTAAAAACTACCGCTAAACTATTTTTTTCAGTCCCGACACTTCTCCCCCCAAACCCCTGTGAGACACCCCACTTTCCCCCCTGACCCCCATGAGACCCCCCCCCCCCCCCCAGTGACCCCCGAATCCATATCTCACCTCCCCTCAGCGTGCCTTTCTGCCTCATCACCCCTCAGCGCGGCTCGCCGCCCATCACCGCCAACTCCCCAAAGCCTTAGCTCACCTCCCCACTACAGGTCCTAACCCATGCACCACTCGACGCTTCTCTCTGCCCCTCAGTATCAAACTTCTTCTTCTTATTCCATCCTCTAGTTATATGTGATTGTTATACTTGAATCTATATGTGATTGTTATAATTGAATTTATACATTTTTTAAAGTTATTCCACACTTAGAATAAAGGGTGTGTTAGGGTTTTTTTTTCAAAAATAAGTTCATGTTACAAGTGTTCATAAAAAGGTTTTAATGTATTTTTTAAATGAATTTTTTGTTTTAAGGATATTTAAACCTACTTAGGTATTGAATTGGATAAAGTTTTTTTATGGAAATTTTTTAAAGTAAAGGAATTTTTGGGTTATTTAATGGTTTTAAATGAAAGGTTTTAATGTTTAAAAATATTTTGAATAGGATTTTAAATGGTTAGTTTTAATGAATTATTTGAAATGGGATTTTAAAGAGGATTAAAGTGACTTAGATATCTGATTATTTTAATAAATCTCATGTGTAACTTTCACAATGAACTACTTGTAATGTATGTAAAACCCTCAATGATTCCCCCTTATCTTTAGATGTATTTTTATGACATGGATGATATTTTTGGTGTTGTTTATTACAAGGGTGTTAAAGTTGAGGTTAGATTTATATTATGTTGTTGCATTAATCATGTAACTTGTTTGATTACTCATCTCCTATTATTTCTATCATGGGTACACTAGGAACTGAGAGATAGGTCTATATTTATGTTACACTAGATAGTCACACACTATTGTTGTCCCCTAGTTGTGTTGTATACCATGGCTAGTGGGGTGTTCCCCCTATGATAATAGGTGCAGGATACTCAAGTGACTTGTGTTGTTTGGATGAAACATATGTCAGTGGTAGGTATCATGTATTGGTAAGGTCTAGGACTACCTTACTTTATGACGTTTTTTGTTTCAAATGATACTATATGGATTCAATTTGGGGACTCTCATTCCTTATGTCCCCTAGTTTGATTAATATGGTGGGAACCATGAATTTTTCTCCTTGTTTACTCATATCTCATTTGTGATGTGGTGACTTGGTGTTTTATTTTTATAGTTTATGAGAATAGGTTTGTTTCATTAAATTTTTTTTGAAGTGTTTTCAAAAGGGTGTTTCTAAAGTAATTTTTAAATTGAAAATATAATGGGTTGTTTTAAAGAATGTAAGGGTTTTAAAGTAATATTTTAAAAATGATCATTTTCATTTAAAGAAGAAGAAATAGAAGTTTATAAAATTTATGTTAAGGTGATATTTGTTTTTTCATGTGATTATCAATAAAAATCTATTTTCTAACTATATTTAAAACTATCATAAATGAGATGTATTTTGAAAATAATTTCACAATATCCTTGTTGAGATCCTACTGGGATTAGTTTTTCTCACACCCTATATACATCATTCGATATATAAAAATATTATGGTTTTCTTTTTTAGGTTCCATAGACTTTTTTAGGTTTCCTATACTTTTAAAAAACACTTAGATAAATTAAAAAATTAACCCACCTTTTTGATTTGGAAAGTGATACATTTAGATTTTCTTCAAGCATATTAAGTGGAGTAATAAAGAAGAAAAGAACATAAAACTATAGTTAAAAATTCAAATTCATTATTTAATGTTATGTTAACTAAAAATAAATGTATTCTAAAAAATAAATAGGCTTTAAAACATAAAACTATAGTAAAAATTAAATAGATAATAAAGATATAAAATAATTGAATATAAATAAAATAATTAATTTTTATTAATAATATTATATTACAAATGAATTTTGGAACAAGGGTTTAACAGGTTATGGGGTAATATGAGAAAAAGTATTAGGCTCATCAGAAAAAAGATTTTCTGGTTAGGGAATTGTGAATAGTCTGATGCACTACCTTTAACTCCCTCATCAATAGTTAAAAATTCTAATTCATTATCCCATACTATTACTTCATCAAAAACCATGAATCATGGAACATCTTCAATGCCTCCACCATATTTAATTTTAGAAAATTATGAATATTCGTAGAATACTTAACATGTTTTCACATCATATCATTCATCTAGTCAAACAAAAACTAAACACCAGGCTTTGTAGAGGTTAAATTCTCAACCAACACTTTCTGATTTTCAATCAAAGTTTCAAGGGTACATTATCACAATATAATATCTAAACTTTTTTTCTCATTGTATAAATATATTCTAGAAATAATAGAATTCATCATGGGATATCTACAAAACCCATTACACTGAAATTAGAAACTCCAGCTTGACTGGTAATGGATTTTATAGACACAAGCTTATTAGACAAAATCTTTTTTAAATTATCAAAATCTTATTTAAAAACCATTTCACTTATGATATTTCCAACCAAAACTTATATCTCTCTCTTAAAAGTATCAAAATGTTTCTTTTAAGGTAAGACTTTGTTTCCATTTAATATTCCTAACTTATATTCAATTATTATACAATTTATCAATCCCTTACCTTAGTGATATCAAAGTTATGACATCATCAGTTTGCCCATCTATTTTGGTGTAGCATGACATACAAAAAACTATAGGGATGGGATCCTTGTTATACTCTTCTTTTATGGATCTTTTTAATTTGCATGCTTTGGTTTTCTAGTGGGTGGCTTTATTATTTACCATATGTATTTATATAGGAAAACCTTATTTAATATATTTATATATTTTTTCAACTAGTATATATGAATTTATTTCTCTATTTATTAATAGTTATGTGTTTTATTTTTTTTTTAATATTGTGTAGGCACATTGTGATATACATGGATAAAACATGGATCACATTATTGAGGAACACACCTCACTATGTTAAGTGTTTGGAGGAGTTTTTAGATTTTCAAATTTCTAATCAATCCGTTGAAGGGAGAATAATATGTCCATGTCCTAAAAGTAAATTTAGAAGATGTTTAAAAATAAATGAAGTTTATGAACATTTAATATTAAAGCAATTCCCTGGTCAATATTTGTGTTGGATTTGGCACGGAGAATTGAATGTTACAGAATGGTTGATAACTGATGTCAATCCACAGAATGAGCTCCCAACTTCATCAACAATGGAAAATGAAATGAAAAACCTTATAAATGATTCATTCGACACTGTAAGACATCACCATCAACATAAAAACATATCAGAACAACCAGATGAGGGTTCTACAAATAGCAATGTGACAAGTGATGTTTTTGAGACTATAGGACAACCAAATCAAGATTGTAACATATCAGTGGATCCTCCTCTTGATTATGTGGAGAATAATGTAAGAGAAAAATTCACTGAGGAAAATACATTTCATGGTTTAGTTGACGATGGAAATCAAGAGTTGTATAGTGGATGTTTGAAATATTCAAAACTTTCTTTTCTGCTAAAGTTGTACCATATCAAATGTCAATGTGGAATTACAAATAAGGCAATTCCTATGATATTGGAATTGTTGCGTGATGCATTTCTTGAGGAAAACATCCCCAAGTCTTTTTATGATATGAAAAAATTTGTTAATAGGATTGGTTTGAATTATACAAAAATACATGTGTGTCCCAATGATTGTATACTTTATTGGTGAGAGGATTCAAGTAGACAGGATTGCAAAAAATGTTCTTCTTTTAGATGGAAGTCAATGGGTGATGTTGGAAGTCTGAATCAACACACTACCATGAAGAAGAAGATAAAGAACACACCTGCAACGGTTTTTCATTACTTTCCTTTAAAACCTCGATTGAAAAGATTATTCATGTCATCAAAAACTGCCGAACACATGAAGTGGCGTTCTGTAGATAATAACAATGATGGTTTAATGCAACATCCACGAGATTCACAATAGTGGAATAAATTTGATTCATTACATCCATATTTCTCATTTGATCCTAGGAATGTTTGATTGGGATTGGCTTCCAATGGATTGAACCCATTTGGGACTTTGAGTACCAGTTATAGCATTTGGACAGTTGTTTTGGTCCCTTATAATATGACTCCATGGATGTGTATGAAACAAATGTATTTTATCATTTCTATGATTATTCCTAGAAAAAAAATGCCTGGAAATGATATTGATGTATACTTGTAGACTTTAATTGAAGAATTATAGGAGTTATGGAGCAACGGTGTTGAGACATTTGATGCTTCTTCTAAAACAATGTTCAAAATGCATGCCGGTTTAATGTGAACCATTAGTGACTTCCCTGGACTTGGGAATTTATCTGGTTGAAACACTTACACGGGTTTGGCTTGTCCTGTTTGTAACTTTAATTTTGAGCCCAAATTGATACATCACATTAGAAAATGGTTCTTCTTGTGCCATCGAAGATTTATTGATGCATCTCATAGATTTTGGCTGAACAAATCAAAATTTAAAAGTTTCATTGATCGTAGACCACCTACAAAGTTATTAACTGGTTCTGAAATTTTAACACAACTTGGAAATGTTGAAATAGAATTTGGGAAGGTTCGTCATTTGAATGATAGTAGGAAACGGGTTCTAAGTACATCATCAAGTGAAATCAGAATGCAACAATGGAAGAAAAAAAGTATATTGTTTAAACTTCCATATTGGGAATTTAATTTGTTGCAGGATAATCTTGATGTGATGCATATTGAGAAGAATGTCTATAAAAAATTGATCTTCACATTGCTTAATTATCATGGAAAGTAGAATTATCATCTCAATGCTCAGAAATACTTACAAGTAATGAACATAAAATGTGATCTATAGCCAGATGAGAATGAAAAGTATGCTCCGGAATTTTTTACAATGAAAAATAGGGATAAAGATACATTCCTTCGAATTTTAAAGCATGTGAAAGTATCTGATGGGTATTTAAGTAACATCTCGAGGTGTGTTGACTTAAATAATCATAAGTTACATGGATTGAAAAGTCATGATTCATATATTTTGTTATAATAGTTACTACCATTGGCATTGCGTACATTATTACCTGAAAAAGTTAATACTGTTGTACTCCAATTCTACACATTTTTCAAACAATTATGTGAGAAATATTTACATTCATTTGAGCTTGAAAACCTTTATGAGAGGTTTTTATTGACACTTTGTGCAATGAAAATGATATTTACTCTGACTTTTTTTACTTTCATGACGCATTTAACTATACATTTGGTTGAGGAAGCTAAATTAGGAGGCCTCATTCATTATTGATAGATGTATCCAATTGAGAGGTAATTTATTTATATGTTTTTTAGTTAACTAAAAAATTTTTGGCACTTAATTAAATGCATAATTTTTTTTTTATTTTTTTCACATATATCTTGGGAATTTTAAATCATGCGTGAGAAATAAAACTCAACCTGAAGGCTCTATTGTTGAAGGCTATTTAGCAGAGGAATGTCTTACCTTTTTTTCTAGATACTTGGATGATATTGAGACAATATTTAATCAAGTTAGACATGTTGATGACACATTGACTCAATCTCAAATATATGGGAAATCAAAAATATTTCCTGCTATTGGCCGATCAATTGGGAGGACCTCAAATGTTACACTAACAGAAATGGAATTATTACAGGCACATAGATATGTAATACTGAATAGTGAAATTGTAGATGTATTAATTGAAGATTTTAGGATACAAACAGAGAGACAAATGAGAGGCTGAACATGAAATGATAAAGATATAATGAAAGTTGTTAATAAAGAGCTTGTATAATGGTTTGCACGACGTGTAAGTTCATAAATATTACAATAAATATGAATATTCGGTTGAAACATGTATTTTGTAATTCTAATAAAGTATATATTTTTTTAGATCATGAATACTGGTACTCGAGCAGAGTTGTCCGAAGATTTGAAGTTTCTTGCTCGAGGTCCTCTAAAACAAGTTAGAAAGTTCTACGCTTACAACAAGAATGACTTTATATTTCGTACGCTCGATCGAGAAGAGGGTTTGAAAACACAGAATAGTAGTATATTTACATTTTCTGAAGTGGGATACTATGGAATGCTTACCGATATTATTGAATTAAACTACCACGGGCATTTTTTAGTTGTTTTATTCAAATGAAATTGGGTCAATATTATCAGAGGTGTTAGATGATATTCCTTGCAATTTACTTTTGTGAACTTCTCTCACTTTATGGATATTGGTGATTGTGAACTGCATGATCCATATATCTTATAATTGTAATAACAAATGGTATATTATGTTAATGATGTTGTGAATGAAGGGTGGAGTGTAGTTTCTCACATAAAACAAATAGATTTGTACGATATGGGTGATGAAGTAGAAGATTTGACCTCTGACATTGAATCTCATCAACAACAAGAATCAGAATTATTTTTCCATCATGATATTGAAAATATTAGTCTATCAAGGATGAATGAAGTGGATGAAGTAATGGAGTAGGAAACTGACATGATTTAAGGAGAAAATTATTGTATGTACAGTTATGAATTCATTTAGCAACCGCTTATTTCATTTGTGAAATCATTCCTTATCATTGTTATGTATATTTTGTTTGTTAGTAATGCACATCTATTATTATTTTTAATTTTTTTCTACATAAATTTTTTTTAATATATGTTCTGAACTTAATTTTATTTTATTAAATGATAAGAATTCCAAGGAGGAAGTGATATATTGTTTCATAGACCACTGCTACAGATGAAGATCCATCTATCTCCCTCCCTACGGCATCTGAGCCACCATTCGCTTTCCCTCATGCACCATCTCCTCCTGAACCATCTCTCACACCCTTTGTAAGCATCCCTTCAGTATCTTAGTCATTTCCTCCCACTTCAGGAGCCTCAGTAGTGGGGGAGTGGTGTGCCACTTTGATTTCTTCATGGGGATACTGGAGGGTGATTGTTATAGGTACATATTTTAATATGAATAAATTTATTGCACTTTTTTTATACTAATTGTTTTTTCATTAAAGATGGAAACAATGCAAGTGTAGAGAAAAATATAAAAAGTTCAGATGTATGGAATCTGACTGGTGAGAAGATAGTTATCCCATTTGATTCATATGGGGTCCCTACAGATGACACCACAGGATTACTTGGCCAGATTTTAGACTAGTTGGTCGTGAAGTCTGTTTCCCTTCCTATTTTGTATGATTATTGGAAGAATATGCATGCAAGATGGAAAAATGAAGTTTTTGATTCCTAAATAAAGGTAATTTTAATACATTATGGTGTAATTGAATGTCATGTTATTAATATTTTCAAAGTGAATTTTTGTGTACAGATATCTTTCTACTTTATGGTTGCTGATGTGATAGCACGAAATTGGACATTGAAAAATCCTAGAAAAAAATGGAAAGACTTTAAATGGAGATTTTGGGGCGATGTCAATGATACTTCATTGACCACCCAATAGATATATGAAAATATAACTGATGGGGTACCCAAAGAGAAATGGAAAGTTTTTGTTGAGAGACATCATGATGAGAAGCATATGGTATTTAAATATATATTACTATATTAATCTCAATTTACATTTATACATGTATATGAAGATGATATGACATTTAATACATTATTATTAAATTTCATTTTATTTATTTTAGGATCTTTCAAGAAATAATGCATCAAGCCGGGCTAAGAAGGTCATCCCTCACACTGCGGGGTCAAAGAGTTTTTCTAGAGGATGATCTTATCTGGTAATCTTTTCATTAGTTTAAATATTTATAAGAAAATATTATTTTTTTTAATATATTAAATTTTTTATTTATGTTTGCTTAATGCAGTCATAAAGTTTGGGGCAAGTATCATCCCAAACAGAAGTGTGGTTGAATGTTCACCAAAAATATGATGGAAGTTTTGTTAACGAGTCTACCAAAGAAGTTGGGGTATGAACTTATTTTTCATTATAATAACTTATTATAAGTTATTAATATGTTAATATATATTTCTTCTAATATGACTTCTATTTGATTTATATGTAAAAATTAAAGAACCATGGGATTCCAATCCTACGCAGTCCTACTCAGTCTCCCAGGATGACCTGGTTGCTAAAGTCCTTGGGAAGGAGTATCCTGGTAGAGTACATGGGATGGGTTTGGGATTCGTACCATCTTAGGTCTTTGGCAAGACACTGGGGATTACAGCTGCATCTACTCCTAGTGGTAGTCACTCCATACCCCGAGATACTCAGAGAGATATTGTTTCTCTATGAAACACAGTTCAAGACCAGGGGACTCATATATCCGCTTTGCAGAAGGCGTTGATTGATTTATATCATAAGATGACCGGATCTTCCCCTGGTGGTACTGAATCGATTGGTGGTGAGCAGGTAAATCACAAAAATTAAAAATTATTTAGTTTTCAAACTTTTATTTGTTTTAAGTTTAAATATAAATATACAATAGTATTTAATTTTTAATATAATGTTATTACATGTGGTAGTAGGAAGTAGATATGGAGTTGGAGAGGGTGAACTCCAAGCCAAGTGGAAATGAATTCATATCAGGGATAATGAGCTTTTCTATGTGGCTATCGATGAGGAGAGGGATCTCAGGAGACAAAAAGAGACCTTGGAAGCTACACACCAAAAAGTGATGGTGTTGACACATTCCACCAAAGGGGATGATCCCTGAGGGACATGTTTTGTCCAAACTCATGAAACATATTTTCCTTCTTGTTTGATTATATTGAACTACATGCATCACTACAACATAAATAGACTTTTGAGGTGGTTTTTTAGCAGTGGTTTACTAAACCGACACTAATTTTTTATAAATGATTTAGAGGTAGTTTATTAAAAACTACCGCTAAACTATTTTTTTTCAGTCCCGACACTTCTCCCCCCAAACCCCCATGAGACACCCCCTTCTCCCCCCTAACCCCCATGATACCCCCCCCCCCACCCACCCCCCGTGACCCCCGAATCCATATCTCACCTCCCCTCAGCGTGCCTTTCCGCCTCATCGCCCCTCAGCGCGGCTCGCCGCCCATCACCGCCAACTCCCCGAAGCCCTAGCTCGCCTCCCCACTACAGGTCCTAACCCATGCACCACTCGAAGCTTCTCTCCGCCCCTCAGTATCATACTTCTTATTCTTATTCCATCCTCTAGTTATATGTGATTGTTATACTTGAATCTATATGTGATTGTTATAATTGAATTTATACATGTTTTAAAGTTATTCCACACATAGAATAAAGGGTGTGTTAGGGTTTTTTTTCACAAATAAGTTCATGTTCCAAGTGTTCATAAAAAGGTTTTAAGGTCTTTTTTAAATGAATTTTTTATTTTACGGATATTTAAACCTACTTGGGTATTGAATTGGTTAAAGTTTTTTTATGGAAATTTTTTAAAGGAAAGGAAGTTTTGGGTTATTTAATGGTTTTAAATGAAAGGTTTTAATGTTTAAAAATATTTTGAATAGGATTTTAAATGGTTAGTTTTAATGAATTATTTGAAATGGGATTTTAAATAGGATTAAAGTGACTTAGATATCTGATTATTTTAATAAATCTCATGTGTAACTTTCACAATGAACTACTTATAATGTATGTAATACCCTCAATGATTCCCCCTTATCTTTAGATGTATTTTTATGACATGGATGATATTTTTGGTGTTGTTTATTAAAAGAGTGTTAAAGGTGAGGTTAGATTTATATTATGTTGTTTCATTAATCATGTAACTTGTTTTATTACTCATCTCATATTATTTCTATCATGGGTACACTAGGAACTGAGAGATAGGTCTATATTTATGTTACACTAGATAGTCACACACTATTGGTGTCCCCTAGTTGTGTTGTATACCATGGCTAGTGGGGTGTTCCCCCTATGATACTAGGTGCAGGATACTCAAGTGACATGTGTTGTTTGGATGAAACATATGTCAGTGGTAGGTATCATGTATTGGTAAGGTCTAGGACTACCTTACTTTATGACCTTTTTTGTTTCACATGATACTATATGGATTCAATTTGGGGACTCTCATTCCTTGTGTCCCCTAGTTTGATTAATATGGTGGGAACCATGAATTTTTCTCCTTGTTTACTCATATCTCATTTGTGATGTGGTGAATTGGTGTTTTATTTTTATATTTTATGAGAATAGGTTTGTTTCATTAAAATTTTTTTGAAGTGTTTTCAAAAGGGTGTTTCTAAAGTAATTTTTAAATTGAAACTGTAATGGTTTGTTTTAAAGAATGTAAGGGTTTTAAAGTAATATTTTAAAAATGATCATTTTCATTTAAAGAAGAAGAAAATATAAGTTTATAAAATGTATGTTAAGGTGATATTTGGTTTTTCATGTGATTATCAATAAAAATCTATTTTCTAACTATATTTAAAACTATCATAAAAGAGATGTATTTTGAAAATAATTTCACAAAATCCTTGTTGAGATCCTATTGGGATTAGTTTTTCTCACACCCTATATACATCATTCGATATATAAAAATATTATGGTTTTCTTTTTTAGGTTCCCTAGACTTTTTTAGGTTTCCTAGACTTTTAAAAAACACTTAGATAAATTAAAAAATTAACCCACCTTTGTGATTTGTAAAGTGATACATTTAGATTTTCTTCAAGCATATTAAGTGGAGTAATAAAGAAGAAAAGAACATAAAACTATAGTTAAAAATTCAAATTCATTATTTAATGTTATGTTAACTAAAAATAAATGTATTCTGAAAAATAAATAGGCTTTAAAACATAAAACTATAGTAAAAATTAAATAGATAATAAAGATATAAAATAATTGCATATAAATAAAATAATTAATTTTTATTAATAATATTATATTACAAATGAGTTTTGGAACAAGGGTTTAACAGGTTATGGGGTAATATGAGAAAAAGTATTAGGCTCATCAGAAAAAAAGATTTTCTGGTTAGGGAATCGTGAATAGTCCGATGCACTACCTTTAACTCCCTCGTCAATAGTTAAAAATTCTAATTCATTATCCCATACTATTCCTTCATCAAAACCCATGAATCATGGAACATCTTCAATGCCTCCACCATATTTAATTTTAGAAAATTATGAATAGTCTTAGAATACTGAACATGTTTTCACATCATATCATTCATCTAGTCAAACAAAAACTAAACACCAGGCTCTGTAGATGTTAAATTCTCAACCAACACTTTTTGATTTTCAATCAAAGTTTCAAGGGTACATTATCACAATATAATCTCTAAAAAAATTTCTCATTCTGTCAAGATATTCTAGAAATAATAGAATTCATCACGGGATATCTACAAAACCCATTACACTGAAATTAGAAACTCTAGCTTGACTGATAATGGATTTTATAGACACAAGCTTATTAGACAAAATCTTTTTTAAATTATCAAAATCTTATTTAAAACCCATTTCACTTCTGATATTTCCAACCAAAACTTATATCTCTCTCTTAAAAGCATCAAAATGTTTCTTTTAAGGTAATATTTTGTTTCCATTTCATATTCCTAAGTTATATTAAATTATTATACAATTTATCAAGCCCATAACTTAGTGATATCAAAGTTATGACATCATCAGTTTGCCCATCTATTTTGGTGTAGCATGACAAACAAAAAACTACAGGGATGGGATCCCTGTTATCCTCTTCTTTTATGGATCTTTTTAATTTGCATGCTTTGGTTTTCTAGTGGGCGGGTTCATTATTTACCATATGTATTTATATAGGAAAACATTATTTAATATATTTATATATGTTTTCAACTAGTATATATAAATTTATTTCTCTATTTATTAATAGTTATGTGTTTTAATTTTTTTTAATATTGTGTAGGAACATTGTGATATACATGGATAAAACATGGATCACATTATTGAGGAACACACCTCACTATGTTAAGGGTTTATAGGAGTTTTTATATTTTTCAATTTCTAATCAATCCGTTGAAGGGAGAATAATATGTCCATGTCCTAAATGTAAATTTAGAAGATGTTTGAAAATAAATGAAGTTTATGAACATTTAATATTAAAGCAATTCCCTGGTCAATATTTGTGTTGGATTTGGCTCGGAGAATTGAATGTTACAGAATGGTTGATAACTGATGTCAATCCACAGAATGAGCTCCCAACTTCATCAACAATGGAAAATGAAATGAAAAACCTTATAAATGATTCATTCGACACTGCAAGACATCACCATCAACATAAAAACATATCAGAACAACCAGATGAGGGTTCTACAAATAGCAATGTGACAAGTGATGTTTTTGAGACTATAGGAAAACCAAATCAAGATTGTAACATATCAGTGGATCCTCCTCTTGATTATATGGAGAATAATGTAAGAGAAAAATTCACTGAGGAAAATACATTTCATGATTTAGTTGACGATGGAAATCAAGAGTTGTATATGGGATGTTTCAAATATTCAAAACTTTCTTTTGTGTTAAAGTTGTACCATATCAAATGTCAATGTGGAATTACAAATAAGGAAATTCCTATGATATTGGAATTGTTGCGTGATGCATTTCTTGAGGAAAACATCCCCAAGTCTTTTTATGATATGAAAAAAGTTGTTAATATGATTGGTTTGAATTATAAAAAAATACATGTGTGTCCCAATGATTGTATGCTTTATTGGTGAGAGGATTCAAGTAGACAGGATTACAAAAATGTTCTTCTTTTATATGGAAGTCAATGGGTGATGTTGGAAGTCTGAATCAACACACTACCATGAAGAAGAAGAAAAAGAACACACCTGCAACAGTTTTTCATTACTTTCCTTTAAAACCTCGATTGCAAAGATTATTCATGTCATCAAAAACTGCCGAACACATGAAGTGGAATTCTGTAGATAATAACAATGATGGGTTAATATGACATCCACGAGATTCAAAATAGTGGAATAAATTTGATTCATTACATCCATATTTCTCATTTGATCCTAGGAATGTTCGATTGGGATTGGCTTCCAATGGATTCAACCCATTTGGGACTTTGAGTACCAGTTATAGCATTTTGACAGTTGTTTTAGTCCCTTATAATCTGACTCCATGGATGTGTATGAAACAAATGTATTTTATCATTTCTATGATTATTCCTAGAAAAAAAATTCCTGGAAATGATATTGATGTATACTTGCAGACTTTAATTGAATAATTATAGGAGTTATGGAGAAACGGTGTTGAGACATTTGATGCTTCTTCTAAAACAATGTTCAAAATGCATGCTGCTTTAATTTGGACCATTAGTGACTTCCCTGGACTTAGGAATTTATCTCGTTGAAACACTTACATGGGTTTGGCTTGTACTATTTGTAACTTTGATTTTGAGCCCAAATGGATACATCACATTAGAAAATGGTTCTTCTTGTTCCATCGAATATTTATTGATTCATCTCATAGATTTTGGCTGAACAAATCAAAATTTAAAAGTTTCATTGATCGTAGACCACCTACAAAGTTGTTAACTGGTTCTGAAATTTTAACACAACTTGGAAATGTTGAAACAGGATTTGGGAAGGTTCTTCATTTGAATGATAGTAGGAAACGGGTTCTAAGTACATCATCAAGTGAAATCTGAATGCAACAATGGAAGAAAAAAAGTATATTCTTCAAACTTCCATATTGGGAATTTAATTTTTTGCGGAATAATCTTGATGTGATGCATATTGAGAAGAATGTCTATGAAAATTTGATCTTCACATTGCTTAATTATCATGGAAAGTAGAAGGGTCATCTCAATGCTCAGAAATACTTACTAGTAATGAACATAAAATGTGATCTATAGCCAGATGAGAATGAAAAGTATTCTCCGGAATTTTTTACAATAAAAAATAGGGATAAAGATACATTCCTTCGAATTTTAAAGCATGTGAAAGTATTTGATGGGTATTTAAGTAACATCTTGAGGTGTGTTGACTTAAATAATCATAAGTTACATGGATTGAAAAGTCATGATTTATATATTTTGTTACAGTAGTTACTACCATTGGTATTGCGTACATTATTACCTGAAAAAGTTAATACTGTTGTACTCCAATTCTACACATTTTTCAGACAATTATGTGAGAAATATTTACATTCATTTGAGCTTGAAAACCTTTATGAGAGGTTTTTATTGACACTTTGTGCAATAGAAATGATCTTTACTCTGACTTTTTTTACTTTTATGATGCATTTAACTATACATTTGGTTGAGGAAGCTAAATTAGGAAGCCTCATTCATTATCGATAGATGTATCCAATTGAGAGGTAATTTATTTATATGTTTTTTAGTTAAGTAAACAATTTTTGGCACTTAATTAAATGCATAATTATGTTTTTCTATTTTATTTCACATATATATTGGGAATTTGAAATCATGCGTGAGAAATAAAACTCAACCAGAAGGCTCTAGTGCTGAAGGCTATTTGGCAGAGGAATGTCTTACCTTTTGTTCTAGATACTTGGATGATATTGAGACAAGATTTAATCAAGTTATACGTGCTGATGACACATTGAATCAATCTCAAATATATGGGAAATCAAAAATATTTCCTACTATTGGCCGATCAGTTGGGAGGACCTCAAATGTTACACTGACAAAAATGGAATTATTACAGGCACATAGATATGTAATACTGAATAGTGAAATTGTAGATGCATTAATTGAAGATTTGAGGATACAAACAGGGAGACAAATGAGAGTCTGAACATGAAATGATAAATATATAATGTAAGTTTTTAATAAAGAGCTTGTATAATGGTTTGCACGAGGTGTAAGTTCATAAATATTGCAATAAATATGAATATTAGGTTGACACATGTATTTTGTAATTCTAATAAAGTATATTTCTTTTTTTAGATCATGAATAATGATACTCGATCAGAGTTGTCCGAAGATTTGAAGTTTCTTGCTCGAGGTCCTCTAAAAAAAGTTAGAAAGTTCTACGCCTACAACATGAATGACTTTATATTTCGTACAGTCGATCGAGAAGAGGATTTGAAAACACAGAATAGTAGTATATTTACATTTTCTAAAGTGGGATACTATGGAAATCTTACCGATATTATTGAATTAAACTACCACGGGCATTTTTTAGTTGTTTTATTCAAATGAAATTGGGTCAATATTATCAGAGGTGTTATATCATATTCCTTGCAATTTACTTTTGTGAACTTCTCTCACTTGATGGATATTGGTGATTGTGAACTGCATGATTCATATATCTTATCATTTCAATAACAAATGGTATATTATGTTAATGATGTTGTGGATGAAGGGTGGAGTGTAGTTTCTCACGTAAAACAAATAGATTTGTATGATATGGGTGATGAAGTAGAAGATTTGACCTCTGACATTGAATCTCATCAACAACAAGAATCATAATTATTTGTCCATCATGATATTGAAAATATTAGTCTATCAAGGATGAATGAAGTGGATAAAGTAATGGAGTAGGAAACTGACATGATTTAAGGAGAAAATTATTATATGTACAGTTATGCATTCTTTTAGAAACCACTTATTTCATTTGTGAAATCATTCATTATCATTGTTATGTATATTTTGTTTGTTAGTAATGCGCATCTATTATTATTTTTAATTTTTTTATACATAAATTTTTTGAAATATATGTTCTGAACTTAATTTTATTTTATTAAATGATTGGAATGCCAAGTAGGAAGTGATATATTGTTTCATATACCACTGCGATAGATGAAGATCCATCTATATCCTTCCCTACGGCATCTGAGCCACCATTCGCTTTCCCTCATGCACCATCTCCCCCTACACCATCTCTCACACACTTTATAAGAATACCTTCAGTATCTTAGTCATTGCCTCCCACTTCAGGAGCCTCGGTAGTGGGGGAGCGGCGTGCCACTTCGAGTTCTTCATGGGGATACTAGAGGGTGATTGTTATCAGTACATATATTAATATGAATAAATTTATTTCACTTTTTTTGTACTAATTGTTTGTTCATTAAATATTGAAACAATGAAAGTGTAGAGAAAAATATAAAAAGTTAAGATGTATGGAATCTGACTGGCGAGAAGATAGTTATCCCATTTGATTCATATGGGGTCCCTACAGATGACACCGCAGGATTACTTGGCCAGATTTTAGGCCAGTTGGTCGTGAAGTCTGTTTCCCTTCCTATTTTGTATGATTATTGGAGGAATATGCCTGCAAGATGGAAAAATGACGTTTTTGATTCCTAAATAAAGGTAATTTTAATACATTATGGTGTAATTGAATGTCATGTTATTAATATTTTCAAAGTGAATTTTTGTGTACAGATATTTTTCTACTTTATGGTTGCTGATGTGATAGCACGAAATTGGACATTGAAAAATCCTAGAAAAAAAATGGAAAGACTTTAAATGGAGATTGTAGGGAGATGTCAATGATACTTCGTTGACCACCCTATAGATATATGAAAATCTACCTGATGGGGTACCCAAAGAGCAATGGAAAGTTTTTGTTGAGAGACATCATGATGAGAAGCATATGGTATTTAAATATATATTACTATATTAATATCATTTTACATTTATACATGTATATGAAGATGATATGACATTTAATACATTATTATTAAATTTCATTTTATTTATTTTAGGATCTTTCAATAAATAATGCATCAAGCCGGGCTAAGCAGGTCATCCCTCACACTGTGGGGTCAAAGAGTTTTTCTAGAGGCTGATCTTATCTGGTAATCTTTTCATTAGTTTAAATATTTATAAGACAATATTATTATTTTTAATATATTAAATTTTTGATTTATGTTTTCTTAATGCAGTCATAGAGTTTAGGGCAAGAATCATCCCAAACAGAAGTGTGGTTGAATGTTCAGCAAAAATCTGATGGAAGTTTTGTTAACGATTCTACCAAAGAAGTTGGGGTATGAACTTATTTTTCATTATAATAACTTATTATAAGTTATTAATATGTTAATATATATTTCTTCTCATATGAATTCTATTTTATTTATATGTAAAAATTAAAGAACCGTGTGATTCCAATCCTACGCGGTCCTACTCAGTCTCCCAGGATGACCCGGTTGCTAAAGTCCTTGGGAAGGAGTATCCTGGTAGAGTACATGGGATGGGTTTGGGATTCGTACCATCTTATGTCTTTGGCAAGACACTGGGGATTACAGTTGCATCTACTCCTAGTGGTAGTCAGTCCATACCCCGAGATACTCAGAGAGATATTGTTTCTCTATGAAACACAGTTCAAGACCAGGGGACTCAGATATCCGCTTTGCAGAAGGCGTTGATTGATTTATATCATAAGATGATCGAATCTTCCCCTGGTGGTATTGAATCGATTGGTGGTGAGCAGGTAAATCACAAAAATTAAAAAATATTTAGTTTTCAAAATTTTATTGGTTTTAAGTTTAAATATAAATATACAACAGTATTTAATTTTTAATATAATGTTCTTACAGGTGGTAGCAGGAAGTAGAGATGGATTTGGAGAGGGTGACGAGTTGTGTTCATCATCAGACCATGATTAGTTATATTGTTGATATGTTGGACAAATATGGTAATAGTCGGTTTGTATATGTATCATGTGTGGCACATAGTTTCCACCAAACATTTTCATGACCTAACATTTTCTTGATTTATCATGTTTCCTTTTATGTATTTTATTGATTTTTGATGTTTCCTTTTATGTCTTGATTTATCAAGTGTGTTATGCACCATATATATCGATTATTTATTGTCATGAATCATTTTTTATGATTCATTTTTCCTAAATTTATTAGGTTTGTTACCCAAGGATGAATGATCAACCTTCTTATTGATTTTCTTGGGAATATCCAATTTTTTAACTCCCTTCAACTTGTTTTTAGTGGATATCCCTTCTTTATTCAAATTTTATAGTATTCTCTTCTCATGTTTTATAGTTGGCATGTGATCACTCCCACTTATAATTTCCTCTTATTCAAAATAGTTTTGATAATGGTTTACAAGTACCTGTTGAACACTTGAGTGTCTTGATCTTGTTAAGGTAGAGGGACAGTTCACTTCATTAATAATAGAATTTACAAAAATCTGTTGAACACTTGAGTGTCTTACACTACCAGAATTTGTATCTCCCCAAAAGATGTATCTCGTGGCTAAAATCTATAATACAATCTTGAACCATGTCTTATATGGTTTGTATCATCCTTACTGATTTCTCGTTGATCTGAGGATAAAAGGTTATACACAACTACAACTATCAACTCATAGACTTCTATTATAATTACAAAAACTATGAGGTAAAACAGGTCAGCCCTGGGTGAACATCCCAATTCAACTATCAACTCTAACACTTAGTGATAATTTTTGGACAAGTCAATCAATGGGAAACAAAGCCTTCAATGTCTCTTACTATAGAGGGCCACTAGAACATCCACTTTTTATTATTATAAATCATGGTCGGCCCTGGGTGAACATCCCACTTCAAAGAATTATAGGATCTCATAAATTCATCTCTCATGAAATATGTGACCATTACCATGATACAAACTGTAAACACTCCATGTATATCAAAATTAAATCCTGAAATAGTTTCACATTCTTCCAACCTATTACACATCATGATACATTCTAGAACAATATTCTAACTTTTCCTTACTTGTTTAACCAATGAAGACATTATCTTTAAGGATACCCACATTGCTTCCCTTAAACCCTCAAATACACTCACCAACTATTCTTACAATGAATATAAGATCTTCTATTCAGCTAATGAAATTTGTTCTCCCATCTCCTACATTTTCTAGCCCAATGCATTTACCACTACATTTCCATTTCTAGTTGAATACTATTTATCGATGTCAAACATATACAAGTACTCTATGAAATTAATCTGATAAAGATTATGTGAATGAAGTGATAAAATATTATATGCACTCTAGGTGCCAAAGTACCCAACAAATCCCTCTCCCAAGAGGTTCTGTCATGATCATTTCAATGCATGGACCACAACTACAAACTAAAATACAGGATTAGAGTATTTCATCTTGTGGGTTAAAAGCTGATGAAACCCAAAGTGACTAATTTATCCCTATACATCATAACATAACCTAAGATAGAACTAGATGCATCACATTTCACTACATTTCCAATGTTAGGTTCAGGAATGCTTAGAATCAGAGCTAAAAACAACCACTTCTTTAACACTATGGAAACTTCCTCACACTAGTATGTACAGTCAAACGTGAATCCATTCTCGGTAACTATGGTCATTGTCAATGATAAGTGAGAGATCTCAAAAATTATTCTCCTTTAATTCTCATACAATCCAATAAAACATCAAATATAAATTACATTCCTCGGTTATGACAGATACACAAATACAGCAACATACTTGAGATCAACTGATATCCCTGATTGTGAAACCACTATATCCAAAAGTGACACTTCATGTACTTAGAAAAATTTTATATACCCAAATCATACTAAACCTATTATTCAAGTATCTATCATGTGATTTTTATGAAAAATTTGTTCTTATGGTATTTTTTGGATGTGGGATTCATGTGCATGTGAAATTGGAATGGTTTTTTTTAGGGCACTGGTACTAGGGCTACAGAATCAACTGCGTTTTTTTTTGTAAATCTAGATTTAGCGGTGGTTTTAACCGCCATGAAATAAATGTATTATATTTAGTGATGGTTTTAACTGCTGCTACATTTTCGGTATTTTGTTATCTGCAACGGTTAAAACTATCACTATGGACAATAATTTAGTGGTGGTTAAAACCATCGCTATATAGTTTTCATATTCCTTTATTATTTCACGGCGGTTATCTTTGTTTTAGCAGCGGTTTTCCGGGTGAAAATGATTTTTTTAGTGGAGGTTTTAACCGCCTCTAAAAATAATAATTTTCGATGGGAAAAGTGCCAGTAAAACCATAAAAAACTTCCTCTAAATGCATCCACTATGATGGTTACCATAAACCTCCACTAAATCAAGGAAATCGCCGTGTATTGTATGCTGACGCACAATTTAGCAGCAGTTTAAACCACCACCATATAAAAAAACACCACAAAATGGTCATTTTCCTATAGTGCATGGTCATATTTCTTTCTTGTTTTGATTATCACATATCAATCATAACTATGAAGTAACTACCGATCAATCCCTAAGCTCACATGGGTCATAACCAGTGTGAGAAATAAGGGATGATCATATAATAATCCAATTTGGTATGAGAGTGCTGGATAAACATTGAACACTTAGTGTCTTCTATTGTTGACTAACCACCCATAGTATTCAGGCTAAGAGAGGGAGTTGTGGATAAATAATAAGATTCTCAGAGCAGCCAACTTTATTTTCCCAATGTTCTCTAGTACTTGAATGGGATAACACTAGGGGAGTTGGAATCAATCCGAATAAAGGGGAATGAGAAGTGTGAATCATGACAACAAAAATTTTGAACACAATTATGGTGGCATAAATATGGAGGATAACTATTGATTGTATTAGAAACACAACATTAATATAACGTTATCCTAAAATGGGTACAAACAAACAAGGGTCTACCACTGACCAAATTCAAAAACATAGGGCCTAACTCAAAATTTCATCTGATATCTTTTTAAATGTTGACCCAGGATGGTAGGTGAGCCAAAGTGGTATGAGACCAGTCCATTATGGGGTTACTTAGAATATGAAAGAGGATGAGGATCCAAATAAAGGACACACAAATAATAGAGATGAAGTGATGGAATGTTCTATAGGATTCTAGCACTCTTGAAATTACACCATCGTGACCAAATCACATTGGTGTAAGTGTATCAGTCTAAATCAAGATCAAACCAACTTATAGATAGGACCTCTCTAGTGAGGAACTAGGGTCGCTTACAGTTTTAAGTCATGCCAATGAGGATGACACACATGTAGTTTAACATCATACGGTAAGGAATAAGATGCACGATATAGTTTAATATCATATATATGGGATGTTGCACATAGTTTAATGGTCATACCACCTGGACCCTGGACAAAAGTTTAAAGTCATGTTCTACAGACTATGATATCTATTCCTAGAATTATTTCATGGCACGGAGGAGATAAACTCTGCATGAATAAGCCAAAGGAGGCTTGTATACCATACAAACACCAAGAAGAGAACTGGAAGGGAACATATGTGATGTGGTGAGGGAAAAACCTGACACAAAAGAAGGCCAAGGGGACCCACTATAAATCATCACACCACATATTCATGTAAATATCCTAGTTTAAGGTCATAGAGTTTAGACCATTGTTGAGGATTAATGGTCAGGAAGGTTAGTGAATCTATGGCTGGGCCTGAGGAGAAATATTTGGGTGTCACTACATATCTCATAAGGATTTTAATCAATATATATGTAGTTCTTGAAGCACAGTGTGGTGAGAGACCAACACTGGTGGGGGAATTACTCTCTAGCAAGGAAGATGAATCATCCCATAATTATCATGGGGCATCCTGAACTAGTTCAGGGTAGGGTTGTAGTTTACTGTCATACATTGAAGAAATTGTCACCCCAAAGGGAGAAATATGTAGTTTGTAGGACCAAAGAGGTTCATGTCACACCACGTATCCTCAAAAGGGGATCTGAGGCCCAAAATGCCAAAACATGAAGTTTGCTATTCTACAGCTGGACCTGGAGATAAGATACCTGGATGTCACTACATATCTTTCAAGTTCAGGAATCAAGACAAACATAGTTTTAGGAGGGTCCCTCCATATAGGTCTGATCCATCAACATATAAAATAGGCATTTGATATATCTTGTTTGTTCTTTTATTACTGGTGCGTTTGTTTTTTTTTTTTGGAGAGATCAGCCCTAGATGGAAATCTCGGGTGTCACTAAATGAATCAAGCCACATGTATGCCTTGAAAAGTGACATGGAAAATAACCAATGCCCAAGGTGATTCCCTCTCAAGTTAGAACACCACTATTTTGTGTCTTTTTTCTTCGTGTGGACGGGATAATGGTATAACTATTTAAGGTCGTATGACAGGACCAAACCATGCACTTTAACATTTTATAGTAAGGATGCAATGGTTCAACATTGTGTGAGATTATATAGATCCTAGTTTATAGTTGTGTAACTTAAACCATGAGGTTGCATGGATTTCCATGTGGGTATGACCTTGCCAAAACTCTTAAGCCTATGTGAGCCATGCTCGGTGTAGGAAAAAAGGAGTGATGTAAGGATTTCCCCATAACATGAGAGAATTCAATAGTGAAAAAGAAATTTCTTATGGGAAAATATCAACGAGACCAACATTCCTTACTCAACGTACATGGATTCATGGAGGGAAAACACTAGGGGTGTTGGAAACCCATTAAAACAAAAGGGCAAGGAAATTTGAATCACAACATCTGATATTTGGGATGCAATGAGGGTGGAGTAATGATAGAGGATAAATATTGACAATTTTGAGACATAGTATCCATATCGTGTAGCCTGGGATGGGAAAAATGAGTGAGGGTCGAATACTGACTGTATTTGAAATGTGGAACTAGTCTCAGAATGTTGTTCAGGATCCTCTGGGACATTGGCCTAGGATAGTAGGATAGCCATAAATCCAAGAATCTATACCATTAGGGGGTCATTTTGGATGTGAAAGATGATGAAAACCCAAATAAATAGGATGAATGAAGTGTGGATGTGCCTGTGCAGTTTAACATCATGCGATAAGGATGGTGGCAAGGAGTTCTCCCAAGGGAGGTACACAGTGTGGTGGATGTTAGAAACTCAACGTGAATGAGGACCAAGGAGGTCTCAACCACACTACGTACTTCCATAAAAACCAAGTTCAAGAGACTGAAAAAATGAAAAGGGGTTGCAGTAGGACCACATATGAAAGTTTTGATCATTCCTATGTATCTCATATAGATGAGGATCAAGCCACACATATTTTTTGAAGATGGAACAACAGATATACAATAAAAAAATGGAAAATATCCTCTCAAGTGAGGTTGTTATGTAGTTTTCTATCATGAGAACTTGGACACTAAAAATCTTATTTTACGGTCATAGAGCTCAGACCATAAGGTTACTTGTTTAATGTCGTGTGTGTGGGAAATTCTTGTGCAGTTTAATGTCATGCGGTAAACATGAATACAATGAGGGATCTTAAGGGAGGTACATGGTGCAGTTTATTCCAAACCCGACATGAAATGAGGGCCAAGGAGGTCCCATACTACACCACATACTTCTAAGAGTAACCTAAGACAATAAAGGGGTAAAAAGGTTCATGATTATATAGCTGGACCTGGGGGAAAATGTCTAAGTGTCACTACGTATCCCACTAGGGTGAGAATCAATCCACATGAAGTTCTTGAAGATGGCATGGAAAATAGCCAATACCAAAATGGAAACATCTTCTTTGATGAAGACATCATAGTGTCAGGTATTTTATCATTATACATCTCGAATATAGAATGTATAATTTAACATCGTATGATAATGATGCTAGGGGTCTTAGTTTATGGTCTTAGATTTTGGACCCAAGGTGAGGCTTTGAAAGAGGAAATGTGTTGAGTAGTGCTATAAAGTGATCTGATGTAAATGGGGACCAAATAAGTCCACACCACACCACACATTCTTGAGGGAATGTGCATATGGTTTAAGTCCATGATGCTTGGACCCAGAGATGTGAACTCCTAGTTTAATGTCATGGAGTTCGGACCATGAGGATGGTACAACTATTCCATGTGGGTACAAACCTTACCAAGACCCCTAATCCCATGTGAGCCATGATCGGTGTGGGAAACAAGGGGCGGAAAAGATCTTATAGCACATGGAAGAACATGAAAGGGGGAATGAAGGTGTGGGGTCGAGAATGACCCCATGACACAGATCTTACCACTCAATGCACAAAGGTGCACAAAGGGGTAAAACCGAGAGTGTAAAAATTTCATATGAACATGAGGATGTGAAGAGGGATATAAATCAAGATTTCCAATATTTAGTACATAATGAGTGTGGTGTAATGATAGAGGATAAATGCAGACCATGTTCGAGACACAGTATCCATATCGTATGGCCTAGGATGGGAACAAACACCTAAGGGTCGGCTACTAACTGTATTTGAAACGTGGAACCTGGCTCAAAAGGTCATTCAAGACCTTCCAGGTCATTGTCCTAGGATGTTAGGAAAGCTATAAGTTTGATCATTCATACTTTTTGGGGGTCCCTTTGGATGTGAAAGATGATGAATACCCAAATAAAGGGACATGTGAAGCATGGAAATGGAATGAAAGTATTTCCATGCATAATCCAACACTCTAGGCCCTACACCACAGTGAATATTATCACGTTGATGGGGCATAATAGAGGTCAAGGATCCAATTAATGACAAATGACTCAAAAAGATGATTGGAGGAAAGAGGCAAAGTGGGTTGATGAACCTGGGGCTGGACTCGAAGACAAAATGTATGGGCATTCCTACATATCCCATAAGTATGTAGATCAATCCACACATAGTTCTTGAATATCGTGAAGTTTAAAATCATGTGGTAAGGAAGAATGGGGGAGAGGTATCCGAAAGGGGGATGTGTATGGAATGGAAAAATAACCTGACATGAATGAGGACCAAAGAAGTCCACACCACACCATTCACAATCCCAGGAGAGAACTCAGGTCAAGGGAAAAGAAGAAGAATTAAAGAACCTAGGGCTGGACCTGAAGACAAAATGTATGGGTGTTTCTATGTATCTTTCAAGGGTAGGAATAAAGACACACATAGTTCTTGAGATGTTGAATGGTTTAACACCATGTGGTAAGGAAAAATGGGTAGTTTAATGTCATGCATAACAAAGGGGTAGTTTCCTTTTAAGGTCATGTAGAAAGAACCATAAATGATATGTAGTTTAACGTCTTGCAGGAAAGATGGTGCAGTTTAATGTCATGTGGTATGGAAGATATATTAGTTTAAATTCATAGAACTCAGACCATAAGGTAAGCCCAAAAAGGGCCAGAAAGGTAGAGGAACCTAGGGTTGGATCTAAAGACACAATGTATGGGCATTCTTACTTATCCCATAAGAATGTAAATCAATCCATACATAGTTCTTGAATTATGTGTAGTTTAAAATCATGCGGTGAGGATGCAGGATGAAGGGTAGGATCCTTGAAGAGGATACATGATGTAGTAGTTGTAAAACCTATGTGAACAAAGACCCAAGGAGGTCTCACACCACACCACTTGATCCCAGGATAATCAGGGCAAAAGGCTGGAAAGATGAAAGTATTTTTTGTGTCTTGGGATAGACCTAGGGAAAAAAGGTATGGTTATTCCCACAAATCCTATGAGGGTAGGAATAAATCCATATGTAGTTCTAGAATGTCATGTAGTTTAACGTCATGTGGTAAGGATTAATGGGCTCCTAAGGGAGGCACATGGTGCGGCTATTGAAAACTCGATGTGAATGAGGAACAAATCCATACCACACCACACGCTCCTAGGAGAGATCTCAGGTCGTGAGACTGATGATGGGAAAACTTGGGGCTCGACTCTAAGATAAAATGTTTAGGCATTCCTATATATCCCATAAGGGTAGGAATAAATCCTTATGTAGTTATTGAAATTTCGTACAGTTTAACATTGTGAGGTAAGTATTTGGGATAGTTTAACATCATGTAGGATGAGATAAAGGAAAATAAGGCTTGTAATTTAACCTCATTTTGGACACAAATGATCATAGTTGAAGACCATAGAGCTCAGACCATACGGAGAAACCATGCAGTTTATCATCATGCAGGGAAATGACTGTCATATAGTTTAACATCATGCAATATGTCTAGTATCATGTAGTTTAACATCATGCAAGATGAAGAAAAGGATTCCCTCATACAAATTACTGCTTTAGGAACTTATCATTGGTGGGAGGATTAATACACTTTCCATCCATAGTGACCATGGAATATACATCATTGGGGTAAACCTTTTGAATGATATAGGGTCCCTCCCATTTGGGCTCTAACTTTGGTGGATTCTTGATGGGTATCATTAGTGTCCTTAGGTCCAACATCATGTCACATTGAAGGAAGGAGTGGAGATGAACTTTCTTGTTAAAAGTTCTGGATATCTTGTTTTGGTGCCTCTCCAGATTGTGCAAGGCCTGAAGCCAATTATCATCGAGGGCCTCCAACTCATCCAAATAGATTTTTACTACTATTTTTTATGTCTTTTGATTGTATATAGTGGTACGGAGTGATAGTAACTAAATATATATGGGTATGACTACCTTTACTCCACACATAAGGGAATATGGGGTCACTTGTGTAGAATTACGAGTCGTCGTCCGGTAAGCCCAAAGATCATTGGGGATTTTTTATGTCCAAATTTTCTTGTTATGACCAACCATATTTTAAAAAAAATTAGATAGGGCCTTTTTTAACACCTTGATCCATCCATTTTACTGCACATGATAGTGAGAAGTATGGTTGGACCGTATGTTGTACTTGGCGTAAAATTTCATCATCTTAACTTCTCAAAAGTTGGTTTTTTTATCAGTGAAGACGGAATGAGGGACTCTAAATTGGTGGATGATGTTGGAGATCATAAAATCAATGATAAAACATCCCTTGACTTCCTTGAGTGGAATCACTTCTTCCCATTTGGTGAAGAAATCGGTGGCGGTTATAATGAACTAGAACTGGTGAGATTTTTCTAGTGAATATGATCTCATGAAAACAATTCCTCAGACCATGAAGGGCCAAGAGTAATTGGTATTATGGAGAGGCTTTGGTGGAAGATACAAAAAATTAGCATGGATCTGACACGTGTGACACCTTTTGGTGAACTCAATAAAATCATGGACTATGGTGGGCTAGAAGTATCCCAACCTTCGGATCTGGTGGGAGAGTTTCAACCCTGTCTGATGAGCTCCACAGGAACTATCATGGACTTCCTACATAACATGGGAGTTCTCATCTCCATGAATTCAATGGAGGATAACTTCATCGAACCCATGTTTATAGAGGATCTGCTCAAGGATGGGACCACTCTGGAGGGTGAACTGTATTGTATGTTGATGGATTTTCTCACATTTAGCTCTATTTGTTGGGAGATTAACATGTTAGAGATTCTCAGCAAAGTGATTTTTCTAATCAGGGGTTTATTCTGTTGCGGTAGGGGGGACCTAGAGGTCCCGATGTGGAAGCACCAGTGGTAATATGGCTTACCTTATGGCTATAATCATAGTTCAAGGTGACAGGAGTGATGAACCTTCAATGCGCCACATGGATGATTAAATCATCCTAATCAAGCTCTGTGAGAGATGTAGCAAGGATGGTCGAGGCATAGGATTGAATTTTCTTTGACTGAGGAACATGAATGACCTTAGGCCAAGAAGGGAACTAGTCTATTAGCTGGAGGGAATGTTCTAATAAGGGAATGAGCTCTGACTTCCTAACAATGTAGTCACCGTTGATTTGTTTGATGACTATCTTGAAGTCCCCATTCACATGTTGGTTGGGAAAATCATTCTCGAGGGACAACTTGAGACCAGTGATAAGATCCTGATACTCTAACTCATCGTTGGTGAAACCTTCTGATAACAAGAATGAATAGGGAAAGATAGCATGTGTGGGAATGATGAAGACGATGCCCAGGCCTACTTTGTTGAGTTTGGGATCATTGAGACTTCTACCAGTGGGGCTTTGTGAGGCACCATCAAAGTGAATTTTACAATATGGTATGGCTTGACCCACTGATAGGATGGCCTCATCCAAGAAGTTAAGATCCAGAGACTGATCTGTGGGGGCTAGATGGGTGGCTATAAAATATTCAAGTACCTAACCCTTAATAGCTTTCTATAGAACAAACCTGATGTTGAACTATTGAAGGATCACTGCCCACCGAGCTAGATGGCCTGTCAACATAGGGTGATTCAAAATGTACTTTAGTATATCCACACATGACACCAGTTGTATCTTGTGTTTTTGTAGATAGTTTTTCAAATTCTATACTATTAAAACCAGTGTGAGGCATCTCTTCTTAATAGGGTAATATCTGGTCTTTGTATCGAGGAGCATGATGATAAGATAGTATAAATTGTTCTTTGTTCCTTCGTTATTATTCTAGGTGAGAAGGGTGTTGAGGTATCTTTCTAGGGTGTTCATGTAAAGAACCAGCACATTTCTGAAGATGGGCGGCATCAAAACCGGAGGTTGTAGCAGGTATTGCTTGATCTCCTCAAAATCATTCTTAAATTCTTCATCCCATTGGTAGATGGTTCCTTTCTTCATGATTCTATAAAAGGCTTACAATTTCCATCCATATTCGCGATGAATCATCATATATAGGCTAAGTGACCTTGGAAACCTCAGATCTCTCAAATATTTCTCAGAAGAGGCATCTAACCGATGGACTTGATCTTCTCTGGATCAATCTTGATGCCTCTATATCTGAAGATGAATCCAAGGAACTTTCCAGGGGTAACCTAAAAGGAAAAATTCAAGGGGTTTATCTTTAGATAGTGGGAGTGGAGAAAGATGAACACTTTTTAAATATCTATTATATGGTTCTAACTCTTGTGGAATTTTACCACTAGATCATCCATGTATCATTCCACCAATGTCCTAAGGATCGGTTTGAATATACAGTGCATGGCATGCTGATAGGTGGCTCTTTCATTCCTCAGACTAAACGGAATTACCTGGTAACATAAAGGACCTTATGGTACCCTGAAGGCAGTGTATTCCTCATCCTCAGGAGCCATCTAGATTTGGATATACCTAGAATATCCATTCATGAAGGAGAGGGCTTGGAACCCAGCAGTGGAATCGATCAACATCTTTGTCATAGGAAGGGAAAAGTCTTACTTTGGACCATGGCAGTTGAGATCTTGGAAGTTGATGAAGACTCTAATCTGTCCATTCTTCTTAATGATGGGAATGATGTTGGCTAGCCATCTAGAGTACTTGAATTCCTTGACGAAGTTGGATTTGGTGATATTTTCAACCCCGACCTCGACCATGGCACCGTGAGAGGGGTACATCTTTCTGGGAGGCTACTTAAACTTGCGATGGATTACTAGGAGACCAAGATGGTGGACAGAAACCTAAGGATAGAGTCATGGAATCTCATCGCAGTTCCAAGAAAATATATCATGATACTGCTTTTGAAAATACACATACTATTTTTATTCTTCAGTAAGCATAGTTGTGCTGATCAGTGTTGGCATCAGGTCTATCTCTATACCTAGATTAACCTATACCAACTCATAAACGATGGTGGAAACACCCTCTTCGAATACAGGAGGAGCATCTTCCAAATCCTCTTTATCATCTGAAACGAGATGATCATTGTGATGAGGCAATTATTTTGAGTTGGATGACCTTAAAGGGATGTTGGTGCCATCTTGAGCAGCAGTGGAATCTTCATTGGGGGAATCCTGCACTACTGAAACCATGAAGACAAAATCTATTGACCCAATCACATCAATCCTTCGACCCAAGGGGCCATGCTTGATAACATCAAAGTAGAATTGGTGCATCAACTTGAGTCGATTCAACCCAACCCAGCAGAACAAGCAAGTATGGTGTATTTTTGTCACCAAGGGGTGGACATCCCAATACCTTATAGGGGTAAGGGGCTATGGAATCACTTAATTTGGATCCCTATAAGAATACGAGGTGATCCTATAACATTCCTTATACCTGGGAATGTGTTCCCCATTCTTTCTAGAAACAAAAAAAATAGTGTCCCAGGTCTGGGGTTGTGGCTTCCAACTGGTGAATCAGAAGGATGAATGCATTATCCAAATCTATCCATGGGTCGGCCGAAGGAGTAGTGTGATCAACCTCATTGGTTTGTACCCATTTTTCCTTTATCTTGTAATAGTCAGAATCCAAATAATAGGCTGCAAAATAGGAAAATGGAGATGCATCACCCTAGAGTACGCCCACACGATCGTTGAGGGAGTACTTGAGGCATTGATGATATGACGAGGGAAATGATGCGTGTATATGGAGATAGGGTATACCCATCAATGCATTGTAGGTAGTGTCCTATGAGATGACCATGAATTAAGTGCTAGAAATTAGGCCACCAAATTGGGTCTTCAAGTGAATCTTTCCACACAGCCTCTGCTCGGTCTTGTCATAACCCTAAATTTTCATGTCATAGGGACTCAGATCTACTTTAGACAGTCCTAGATTGCAGAGCATCTGGGTCAGGATGATATTGATCCCAAAACCTATGTTAATAAGGAAACAGTGGAATTACATGCCATTAAGTTGGCTTGTGATGTGTAGTGGGAAGATTTTCCCCTATATATGGGGGGCATTAATCTTCTCCTGAGAACGAGATGATGGCCTGATATTATGTATGTTCAACTTCCTCATCATGGAAGGCTTCTGCAGCCACTACCTCTATTTCAAACTAGAGGGGGATTTTTAAAGCCTCTATGAGAGCTTCACACATATCTTCATACATTAAGAGAGCCTAAAGGATTAAGATCATTACATGAATGCTAGAAAGATGCTTCAGTACATCATACTTATGTGTTAGGTTCACATTTTTTCCAATAGGGTGTTGCTATGTGGAAGGGGGTATGACGGGCACCGTTGGTCTAAACGGCGGAATACGGTTGGTGCTGGGGATATCCCGTTGATCACTAGATGAACCACATAAAATGACTATTGGCTGACTATCATATGATTGAGGTCTTTCCATGCCTAAATGCGTCTAATCATGATATGGTCATAGTGACTCTGCCTAGTTGAGCAGCATGAATAGTGGTGGTTATTATTTGATGAGGTGGAATGAGTGAACAGCACATGCTGAGCTCTACACTAAAACTGTTGTTTGGTCTTAGTAGCATGCATGGTTTGGATAGAAGCATTGTCTTGAGCATTCTGAATATTCATGTATATACGGTTACATTGACGATGGAACTTATTGGAAACATTAGGTGTACATGTCTGATGCTCCTCAGAATTGAAGACCGTGTATGGGTCCACCATCTCAACAGTATTTACCAAGGAATACTCATGGTCATTACTTGAGGAATCCTCCACTATTTGGTGAATTATCAGGGTGATCCCCATATCTGGGGGCATGAAGTCTCTGTGAGTATGATATGGCTTTGGCATTGGTGAGGGGATTTGTTTTCCCTTGTATCGTTGGTGCTTTCTCCTATGAGAGGTGGAAGGTTGAGATGTGGATGTAGCCTTGGCAGCTGGGGGAGGTGTGGTGACTTTAAGAGGCTTAGGATGATTCAAACAGGTATATATTATACCATGGGAGTGAGCGACTACTTTTCAGGCTAACTAATATTCATACTTATGAGACCCATGACTGGAGACCTACTGCCATTCAACTTCACTATCACTATCTGGCTTTGTATAAATAGACGCTACCTGCATCAGAGCAGGACCCAACCTAATTATGTTGTTGTTGACCTAGTCCTAGATCCAGTCCTTGAATACATAGCACTACTTGAGTGTATGTCCAAGGAATCGCAGTTAGAGGCAGTAGTTGGGGTGATCAGTGAGATCAACCTCCTAGGGTCTCCTATACTCTGGAAAATATAAGATTTCCAGATCCAAGGCACTCTGTAAAAAATCAAGGACCTGAGCCTCATAAAATGAGTAGATATGGTTTCTTCTATCCAAGAAAAGGACTCTGGGAGCCTAGCCCTGATGGGGGGTTGGATCCTGGCAAGGAGGTGGAACCTAATTATATCACCTAGGTGATGGTGGTGCATTATCATGGTGGTGCCTACCGATTCTGAGTCGTGTGATGCTAACCCTGAGTCTAGGCCTGAGACTGTGGCCCTCAGTAAGGCTGTGGATGCATCTCTATCGGTAACAATTCTAGGGTCTGGGGGCCTCTACCTGTGCAACAGAAACTATCTCGGCCTTGGTGGCTCTTCTTGCAGGATATGGGGGAGGCAACGGACGTGCTTTATTATCCTACAACAAGGATTCCTCAAGACACTAAGCCTTGTCATATAAATCCTAAAATCCACCTGTGAAGTTCTAAGTGATAAGAAAGGGGACCAGTTCAGTCTTCATATTCCCCACACATATTTTCAGCAGTTTCTCTTGAGTTAGTGACATATCGAGTGAATACGTGAGGCCCTTCCACCTGGAGATGAATTATTTAATATGCTCATTTGGTTTTTGTTGTCACTTGAAGTGGTCAATAATACTGGTCTTTCAAGTGGTGGATCTGAACTGGTAAAGAAACTACCTATATATATCTTCCCAACCAGCTATAAACCTGATGGGTAGCTAGTTGTACCAGGCAAATGCAGGCCCTTCTAGTGTCTTTACAAAGCACTAGAGCTTAGCGGCTTCCTACTGAACTAGAGTTCCCAACATGGGTCCACACCTTGAAATAAAGTGGTCCAGATGCTAGAGTGGGTTTCCCATCCTATTGAATGGGGAGAAGGTAAGATTCCTAAAGCCCAGGGGTGTTGGCATATCATCCACCCATGTCGGATACAGCTTTCCATCGGGTGAGATTGCCACATGTCTCATTTTGTGTAACGGCCCGGACCTCTCCGGCCCATTCCTTTGCCAAAAATAAGGTCACGAAGTGTTCTGGAGGGTAAAATGGACTTTTCCCACACTTTCCAGAATTTTGAAACTACACGCCATGTAGTTTGAGTACACGCCGTGTACCCCCTTTCCAGGTATACCCCGTGTTGCAGGACGTGTCCTCGCCATGTGAAGTAAATGAGTACACGTCGTGTAGTGTAAGTACACACTGTGTACCACCTCACCGGGTATACCCCGGGTTGAAGACTGTGTCCTTACCGTGTGAAAGAAATGGGTACACGCCATGTGTCCAGTACTACACGCCGTGTAGTCCTTCCCCGCGTACTCATTACCAGTCAACGGTCGTGTGCCGTGTTGGAGTCGTGTCCTTTCCGTGTGCAATAAATGGGTACACACTGTGTTTCCAAACTACACACCGTGTAGTCCCTCACCGCATATGTGTTACCCTCAAACCGTGTGTTGACCAGTCAACGGCCGCGGAGCCGTGTTGGAAGCCGCGTGGAGATCGTGTGAAATAACTGACTACATGCCGTGTACTATAAAGTACATGCCGTGTACTTTTTCTTTTCTCACCTATAAAAGTAGGGGTCCCCTCCTCCTTTTCAACTCACCCCTCTCCTCCCCTTTCCTCTGAGTAGAGTTCTCCCAAGATACTCTAAGGCTCTTTCTTCCATAACTTCTTCGTCCGAGCTCCAATTTATGATCCGTCAGTGGCCACGGGATCGTTACGATGAGGCAGAACTTCCGAGATTGGATTCGTTGTCTTTACTTTGGCCTTTCCTTTCCTCCTTCCACCCAAGGAGGTTTTTTCGGGACTCGACGGAAGTGACAGACGTCGACGGACGTCTTCTAAAGTTGATTCGGGGGAGCGCTGTGATCAGAACCTATTGAGGTAGGGATCTTACCTTCGTCTCTCTAAATTGTGCATCATGCGGGGTGGGTATCCTCTTGTTTTCATGAGAACCAGTTAAACCATTAAATAAAGATAATAACTGGTTAAATAACGGGTATGGGGAAGTTGTTATGTTTATCTTATATCCTATGATATTATCTTGTGAATTGAATAGGCTTATGCCTACTGAAAATCACGGTCGTTGGGGGCCTTTGCTTGCACAATTAAATGTTGCCCTATATTTCTAGACTGTTTTTTGGATGGAAGCCTTGTGGAATGTGGAATTGGTTAATCACGTAAAGTTGGCTATTAAAAATATTGAACCCTTGTGTGATCACCCCAGTTGAACAAAATGGAATAATGAACATGTGGGTGTTGGCTTGGTTACGTGGCATGTGGTGGGGGTGTGTTGTGGGTTGTTGTGGATCGGGTGAGCAGTGGGGATGCGGTTGACTTGGTTGTGGTTTGGTGTGAATGTTATGTTGGTGATGGGAAGTGGGGCTGGGATAAGTGGTATTAAAGGGATAATGGTGTACAGTGCAGTTGTGGTTAAGGCAGTTGGCAGCGGGGCTACAGGGATGGGTTTGAATTTGAATGGGCTATGGGTTGTGAATAATAAATAAAAAGTGGAAGAGTTAATTAATGGTGGGTCATGGTAATGGAACGGGATTAATAATCAATGGGGTTTGTTGGTTGATAAGAAGGGATTTTTTGTGCTGCTTGTGTTTCCCTAACTTGATTTGTGGATGGAAGGGATATGTTTTACAAACGATCGATGTGGTTGGTTGTGGATAGTTTCTCGGTAGTTAAGGAACTAAATAAACTAATTCTGCTGAAACATGAAAACCTAAATGGGGTTGGGGTTGTTTGTTGTATGCATGCTTCGTAGTAGCAGTGCTGAGTCATGTGCTCAGTTTCTCTGTTTAGAAGCCATAGGTTGGGTTGTGTGTTTGGTATACATATATATATTTGTATCTTTTGTGTTTTATCGCACCCCACCCATGTTGAGCACTTAGTTCCGAACACTCCCATTTCATGGGAGAGGGTTTTTTTCCCTTAGTTACTAGCTCCTTCCTACTCCTTCTCCCCTAGGCTGTGATGGCTTGAGGCGACCTTACACCTAAGACTCTTCGGGTAGGTTTCGATTGGGGTGGTTTTAGCCCAAGACTCTTCGGTCAGGTTTTACTGTTTCCCAGGAATCTTCGGGATGAGGCCCAGGTGTGTGCGGGCGGGATACATGGTTGTGAGGCCCAGGTGTGTGCGGGCGGGATATGTGGTTGTGAGGCCCAGGTGTGTGCGGGCGGGATACGTGGTTGTGAGGCCCAGGTGTGTACGGGCGGGATACATGGTTGTGAGGCCTAGGTGTGTGCGGGCAGGGAGAGTGTGGCAGCGTCAGGATGTTCTCCGTTAGGAAGAGCATCTAACTAAATGGAAATGGTGTGGGGTACCCAATACTCTTGTTTCTTATATACTACTACCTATTGTGATTGTGTTTTTGGTGAGTGTGGTTGGTGAGGTTGGGTGGATAGAATTCCTTGCTAGGTTTCTTCTGTTGTTCTCACGGGACATTAGGATGTCTCCCCACTTGTACATGAGAGATTTAGGTTACCCTACTGAGTATACTTGTATGCTCACCCTACATTTACTTTTAGGTTTCCAGGAGGACTACCAGGGTCATGCAGGACCCTACTAGTTGGACAGTTAGAGTTGTTGTTGTTGTTGTACACTTGTTTCTTTTGGTATTGTACTTTGAGCTTTCTTGTACTTGTACCATGTTATAAAATTGTTTAAATATGCATGTGGTATTGGTTTGGGTTTATTTATATACACTTGTTCTTTTCCTTTTTGGTGGTTGACTTGTCCTATTTCCCGATCCTAAATAATAAAAAGGGTAATGCCTCCCATATTTGTGAAAACTCATACCCTTGGTGCTAGTCTCCACCCCGGGGCCTACTGGAGGCGGGACTCGGGGGTCATTATCTCCCTTTCACCATTTCCAGCTCAGGAGGGGCATCTTTGGTGGGAGGGGGTCATGACAGAATGGTATCAGAGGTGATGGTTGAGAGATAGGATGGAGTCTGTAGTTAGGCACAGTGAGGATTGCATGGTATGGTAGGGTGACAATGTTAGTTAATCTTGTTGTGTGACATAGGCCAGGGAAGACCGGCTAGGAAACGGGATTTTAGGGCCCCCTGTGATCTGATGCAAGGACTCTCATCCTACCGAACGACCAAGTGATACTACATTTATTACAGGGTAGAGACCCTAGGGAAGTTACATGCATCATCATGATTGCTTTTTACTTGATTTGGGTATTCTGGGAAAGAAATCGAAATAAAATGATAAAATAAAACCTTGAGAAATTTCCTTACTACTTGGGCTTAGGCGATATTTGTTTACCATAGAGCTATGGCACCTGGACGTCACCCCCAGGTGGCTCAGATGGCCGAGGCCCAGCAGATTCAGGCAGTTGATCAGTTGAGGATTGACTGAGAGGAGGAAGATAGCCAGTGGCAGAAGACTCTCCGTTCTTTCCAACGGAAGACCCTCAATAAGTATGAGGGTAATACTTCGGATATGGAGACAGAGGGGTGTCTTGAGAAGCTAGGGATTGCTTTTACCTTGATCCGTGCTCCGAGGGAGTACTGGGTTCCCCTAACAGTCAGTCAGCTGAGAGGTGCGGCGCGACAGTGGTGGACTCTCTACCTCGGAGAGAGGATAGAGGTAGAGGTTTTGTGGGATGACTTTGAGAAGGAATTCTGAGAGGAATTCCTTTCTTCTATGATCAAGGCGGAGAAGCAACATGAGTTCCTCTCCCTTCAGCAGGGGAGTATGTCAGTACGAGAGTTGGGGATCAAGTTCAAGGATCTCCTACACTTTTCTCTAGATCTCTTTCCGGATGAGGAGTCCCGGGCGAGACATTTGGAGGAGGCGCTTCTTCCTTCGCTCCAGTATGCTGTCACCCCCTTCACCCTTCCGACGTACTTGGCGGTACAGAATAAGGCAGAAGTTGTAGAGAGGATGAACTCGCTGGGAGGTGCACCCCTAGAGGGGATCCAACTGGGCTCGTCGAAGGGGAAGGCAGTCAGCAGCAGGTCTCCTACGACGGGACCTTCCAGGTTCAGGCCAGTGGGGAGCATGCCCCAGCAGTTCCAGTTCAGATATTCGGGTCCTCGTCCCTTTTTCACGAACCCAGGACCGAAGTGTTTTTCTTGTGGAGGTTTCAGGCACGTTCAGATTCGGTGCCCGACCCGAGCTCAGTACGGTAGAGGTGGGAAGGTTCAGCGCCCACCTCAGCAGCACCAGTTGCCGACGAGGCCCTTCCAGCAGCAGCAGGACCATACTCCTCCGAGGGCAGACTTTGCGGGAGGAGGCCGACCTTAGGGTGCTCCTCAGGGACCTCGACCAGGGCGTGGTCGGGGAGGTGGACGACATCAGAGAGGAAGAGGAGTTGGGTGTGGATAGTTGTACGCAGCAGATTTGACAGCTCCGGCAGGACCAGAGGTGGTGCGAGGTACGATTTGTTTGTTCAGCACTCTTATTTCTGCTTTGTTCGATTCGGGAGCTTCGCACTCCTTTTTTGCACCTGGTATAGCCCATGCTTTGGGACTAGACGTAGAGATAATTTCTGTACCACTGGTGTTGAGTACACCTGTTGGAGGCCAGAACAGCATATCTTGTGTTTTCCGCAGAAGATATTGAAGAATTCCTGGGGTGAAATTCAATTCAAAACTCTATATCCCACCTCTGAGGTATTCCCGAAACATCCTTTGGGAAGACATCCATATAATCCTTCATGACTGAAGAAACCTAAATGCATGAATATTCCATTATGCCAAGGGATAAACTCACCAAATTATGGGTGATGGATTGAAACTTCCTACTTACAAGACCCACTCACTCTGCCATGAGATCTCTCTCATCCACAAATAATAATATCATCACATTAGTCTAAAGGCATCTAACTCATTTGTGATGATAGTAGATATGGGATCAGACTATGGAAAACCAGTCTATACCCAAGATGACATCATATTTTTTCATTATTATAACCAAAAGGTCCCATGAGAAACTCTCATCACTAAGTGATATCCCGCACTACCAGCAGATAAGTGATATCAAATAAGTGTCCCCTGTAAAAACCTTTAACCAAAGTTGTTGGGATAAATTTTCCACTGGGAGATTCATCTCTCGCACCAAGGCTAAGGAAATAAAGGAATAACTCACATATATTCCTACTAGTACTAAATAATGAGTAGAATAAATACATATCATACCTCTAATCATCTCATAAGATGTTGGGTCATAAGACTCCATGGCTTGCAGATGCCTGCCCGCCCTGACCACCGCCTCCCTAAGCTTGCCATAGGCCTCCTGGTGGTAGTGGTGGTGGAGTAGCTTATAATTTCATACACCACTAGAAACTCCTCTTCTCAGATCCCCACCTTCTCTTATCCTAGATCCACCTCCCTAGGGTCCAACCTAGCCTCACTTGGGAGATTCATGATCATGGTGTTGTCTCTGTTGTGGTGGTCCATCCACTTCCTACCTACCATCCTTAGCATGTCAGGTTAGAAAATAAAATGTCATATGACCTCTCTTGTAACATGAATAGCATCACCCCTATCCAGTCTTCCCTAGTCCTATGTGTGGTCCCTATGCTGCATTATCATGTGCCTAAGTCCATCCATGAAGATATATCCTATGATAAGACCCTTTCAGATGGTGCCTTCTAGCAGTTGTGGACAACTCATCCCCATTATTCCCATGATTAGCTCATACTACATGATTTATATTATATAAGAATATTTGCATCACCAGTTCCCACTCTAGCACTCCAGTATATGTGGGAATGCACGGGGGTACCACACTGGCATAGATGTATCTACAGAGACCCTTCTCAAACTTCCACACCTAAAAGTAACCATCTCAAATCATGTAGAGAGAGTACCATGTAAGGTTAGTGAACCTCACGACATACTTACAAATGGTCATCCCTCTCTATTGAAACTCCAATAGGTCTTGAATATAAACTAAGCACAATCACGAGGGGTAGTACTCCTCATGAAAAAAACTGCTAGAAGTAGGACCATAAGAGTGTCAACTCATCATGTTTTTGTGTGAATATACTCCACTAGCACCCAACTGCTCTATAGAAAATACTAGCTTACAACCCAAACATCTAATTAGTTGATGCCCGCACAAGTTTGAAAACTCGGATCACCGATTCAAGAAAATCCTCCACTACCTGAGAATCTGGATCACCATGGAACCTCAATGGACACTAGTGCTATAACTCACAGAGTATTCTAAGCTTGAACATATCCTCAACATTCACTTTTGGTTCAATTTTCTACTTGAAATATAGGGGTGATTCTACATGTCTTCCTAGAGGAAAGATCTCGCGAGATGGCCCATGAACTGAGGCCTCGTCACTCATCATATCATCATCACTATCCTAATCGATAACTTGGTTAGATTTTATCATGGAGGAATCCTTAAAATTAATAAAGACTTACCATAGTTAAATGATCATATATATCTAGGGAGCTAACTCAAGAAAGACGATCAAAGGATTCAATATTATATGATGTATATAACAGAGTTCCTTGTAACCAATGTCTCTATATATTGAGTTGACAAGCAGGTAGTCAAATTCATAGTGAATATATACATCATCCACTACACCAATACGGGGTTCCCTGACCTAAAATCTCATCTTGAGACACTTTTATACCATTTCCCTAAATTACTAACCAAACCTTGTAAGGGGAAAAAATTACAAACACCCTCCCGATTTTGAACCACCTTTGATACAAATCTATCATGAACTGACCCACTGGAGCCAGTCTGGATGGTAGAAGGTTGAGCCACAACTACCCCAATCCCCCCTCCAAAGGCTAGGGGCTAGTGATAAGTACTAAAACTCATAACTAAAATGGGAGGATTTTTCCTAAAGTACCTATACGCACACACCCAACCTTCAAAAAGTGTAGAGGAATAATAATAAATTATAATAACATCTTGAGTGAAAACCATGCATGTGAAAATATCTGAGGAATACAAAAGAGTTTGATAGAGTAAACCAAAATGAAAAGGGAAAAATACACACCCACCCATAAAGGATGTCCCAACTTGACAACAACTGGAAAATAAATATTGATAGAATCCAGATCCATATCTCTAAGCTCAACCACCATACATGGTCTATGAACCTGAGTATTCCTAAGCTCCTCTAAAATCACTACTAATTTGTCTGTCATCTTCAAAATACATGATATGTGTGGGAAATCCCATATAGGGGTGAGTATATACATACCCAATAGGATACCCCAAAAACTGAACAGGGGAAAATAGAATACATGATATAAGTATTCATCTCATCCCAAAGTAAGAGAAAAATGAAACTAAGTGACACAGATGTATATATATATATATTCTCATATAAGAAAATCAGTCAAGAGAGAAAGGGGATCTCCATCTCAAAGCTCAAAATATCACATGATTTCCCAAAAAAGTAACCATGTAAAGGACCCACACCTATGTACAATAAGGGGGTTACACTTAGTATATAGATAAATGACCCATTCCCAAGTCCATTAGGGGGTACCACTCAATAGGTATAGGATCCATGCTCTATTCTGTAAAATGGGAACCACTCGGTAGATAGAGGACCCATGCCCTAGTCTATCAGGGGGTACCACTCAGTAGGTAGAGGACTCATTCCCTAGTCTATCAGGGAGTACCAATTAGTAGGTATAGGACCCACACCATATTCCATTAGTGGGTACCACTCATTAGGTAGGGGGGTTGCCAACCCCAGCCTCTCTCCAATGATCCTACCCAATCATTGTCATCAGTGAGCACCACCTAAAGATGATGCATGCTCGAAACATATCGCATCATATCTCAAAAGCCATTATGAATCCCACCATCATGTTATAAATGGAAAAACACTCAGTATAAGCTAATCATGGTCCAAAATCAAAGTCTAAAAAAGTATATACGAGAGGTATAAGTTTCATAAAGAAGTACATGGAGTGTACCATGTGTCACATGGCGTGTGACCTCACCTAGCCTCCTAGATGTGTCCCCACCAGCACATGGCTCATAGTACAGGTATTATTACATGGAATATAAGGGTACTACATTGTATGTCTCAACCTATTGGGGCCGATCTGTGTGCTACTGGTCATACCCATGTCCTTCAGGTCATGTCTGTGTACTCCTATAGTACACGGTGTAACCTCCAACATGCGGTCCTAGGCATGTGCAGTGGGAACATTGTATGGATTATCAAGGAGGGTAACATGGTTTTTAGACTATCTAAATAGCATGTGATAATTATATTTATTTTTTAAAACCCTATCCCCGCTAACATGATACTACACGGCATGTGTTCACTCCAGTACACACCATGTAGTCGGGATGTTTGCAGAACTCTAGACCCCTTATGCAGCTTCAAGATCTACCACTCCTACCATATAATACACCATTTGACCACACTTTTAAATCACCTTAGTTATTCTATTTCAACCCTCTGGTGGCTGGAAATAATATTTTTGATCCTCTACTCAAAGCCTCCACACACCTCATATGCTTCTCATTGTCGTTCATTGGTCCCAGATCCTAGATCCATGGGAATCACCACCCACATCCTGTGATCTATCCTAATCCATCCAGAAATTGACAATTTTTTCATTGCACTTGAATTTTCCATGAATTTGAGGGTTCGATCACACTCGAACTCACTTGAAAAAGTCGAATCGCGACCCCATAGGCCAACAGAAAAGAATGAGAAGAATGATGGAGGAAAAGCACCATAACATGGGTGATAAATATCATTTTCCAAGCGTTCTCAGACAATAATTAAAAATTGAGTAATCTGGGGTGATATCATGGAATAAGAAAAGATAATAAATTGAATAACAATTTAATTCGACAAAGGTGATCATGTGAAGGGTGTGCAATCGCCAATAAAAGATAAGAATAAAAAATTCAAGCTTTAAAATTTTAATCAAGAGGGGAAACTACAATTGAAGATTCCTACCATGATTATGGATCAATTGTTGGTGAATAACACATTCACCAATGATGGGGAAGATCCGCTGCATTTGTTATCAGTCGATTCACCTTGATCTGATCATCGAGCATCATACGATATCAATTCACCAATGAAGGTCGTCAGAGATCCTCTCAAAAACCTCATGGGGTTATGTGGTTAAACTTCGTTAAATTTAACAAATACATATTATAAAATATTTTATTTAGGTAAATTAAATTAAAATAACTAAATAAATCATTTATTTTAATTTAAACTCACCCACCAACGGCTGCCTCATTTGAACGTCAAGTGTCAACCAGATTTAGGTCACACCTAGGCTAAAACCTGCAGTTAAGATCCAATCATGGTCTTAGATTTTTTATCCAAAAATATGTTCATGATATATTACATTATTTTTGAAAAATTCTGCACGTGTTATGTAACATATATTTATTGTTTTTATTAAATTAATTTCAAGATCATCGGGCCTCAGAATTGTGCGTCGTCTCAATACCTGGCTTCAAAAATATTCTTTGATATATTTCAAATTCTTAAAATGAAAAAATAGAGTCTCTATAAATTCCATAGTAATATCATCCTATTTCCATATAGTAATAGTAAAAAATTTCATTACTCCTCTAGGATGTTGTCTCTCAGCCTTTAGCTATTGGAAAACTAAGCATCTTGATACATAATAAGAAATTTCCTACTTCATGTTATCCCACAAAAAATGTTCCCTCAAATCCCTATACATATTGGTGATACTAGGGTGTATAGAGAAATTTTAGCTATGAGAATCATCCAATAATTCCCTTTTCAACTCAGGTATATATGGAACACATAGACTCTTTCCAAATTTCAGAATGTCATCTTTATAAACAAAGTCTACCAATTTCCCATCATTCACGACTTTAATTTTCTTATATAAATTCTCAACATTTGATTGGGAAATTTTTATCTTTTAAAATAAATATGGTTTCATAATAATTTGAAAAAGGAATGATTTATCCCCTTTTTTAATAATTCTCATATCCATCTTTACTGTATCCATGAATAAAGGATCTCTATCAATCCTAATTTGGGTCAAAACTCCATGATATTTCCTGCTCAATGCATCTGCTACCTTATTTACTTTCCTTGGGTGAAATTTTATTGAGAAATAATAATCATTAAGTATCAATATTCATCACCACTTCCTCATATTAATCTATTTTTTTGAAAAAATGTATTTTAGGATCTTAGGTCTGTGTATATCCCGTATATTTCACCATAGAGATAATGTATTCATATCTTCAAAGAAAATATTATAGCTTCCAATTCAATATAATGGGTTGGATAGTTCTATTCATGATTATTTAACTACCTTGATCCATATGAAATATTTTTTTCATTTTTCATAAGGATACAACCAAGTCCCTTCTTTGATGCATCACTATATATCACAAATTCATCATTTCCTAATGGTGCATTCATAATTGGATAATTGACCAATGTATTCTTCAATTATTCAAAAAATTCTCCACATTCCTTTTTCCATTTGAAATTAACCCATTTACGTGTAATCTTGGTTAACAGGTTATCCAATTAGAAAAAATTATGAATAAATCACCGATGGTAACTTTCCAACCCAATGAAACTACATACCACGGTTATGTTTGTTGGTGTAGGCTATTATTTGACTACATTTGTATTCATTGGATCAACTGATATTCCATCCTTAGAGATAATATATCCAAGAAAATACACTTTTTGAATCCAAAAGTCACACTTTCTAAATTTCCCATATAACTCTCTTATTCTAATAGTATCAATAATTATTTTTATGTTATTCTCATATTCCTCATAGAATTTATAATACACTAATATATCATCAATAAATACCTCAAATAAATCATCAATATATTCCTTGAATAATTTTTTAATTAGGTCCATAAAAATAGAGGGTTCATTACTAAATAAAAATGAAATTATTGTAAACTCATATTGTTCATACCATGTAAAAAATGATGTCTTTGGAATATCATGCTTCTTTACTCTCAATTGATGATACCTAGAATGAAGGTCAGTCTTTGAAAAATATTTACCTCCATGTAGTTGATCGAATAAGATATTAATGAGAGGTAGAGGATACTTTTTCTTTATCATAATGGAATTGATTTTCCTATAATCAATGATCAACCTCATGGATCGATAATTATTCTTAACGAAGAGAACAAGGACTCCCCATGGTGAAATACTAGGGTGAATAAATCCCTTATCACCTAACTCCTCAAGTTTTTTCTTCAACTCCAATAATTCCATAGTGTTTATTATATAAAGATTATTTTATATAGGTCTTACATAGAGGATTAAATCAACGGAGAAATTTAATTCATTCTCTAGTGGATGTCCAGGTAATTCCTTAGGAAATACATCAATGTATTCCTGTATAATAGGTACATCTTCAATTTGAAGATCTTCTTTTCCATCCATAGATTGTGTTTTCTCTTCTTCCCCAATAATATTATTTAGAAGAGCTATTGGGGTGGATCTAAACATGACTCAAATGATAAGGTATCCACTCTAAAGATAAGGGATTCCACATCTTTATAAAAAATCGCAATTTCCTTCTCCATGTAATAAAGTTTTGCATCATATTTTGAAATCTAGTCCATACCAAGGATTATATAAAATTAAACTATAACTATGATAATAAATTTATCAAATAGAGTGTTTTTATGTGTCATAATGGGAACTTCCTGAGAAATCCTTATCATAATTATATTTCCATTGTGATTTTTGACTGAAAACTCCCTTATTAAGGTGCTAGGGGAATATCTAATTTTCTTGGAAAATATATAAGATATAAAAGAGTGTAAATATCTAGAATTGAATAAATCATTGGCTAAGTTTGATTATATGATTGAATTACATGCCACCACATCATTGGGTACTTCCACTTTAACTATAGTGATCACATAACCTTGGAATTCTCCCCTCATCCACTTCTGTGTTATATTCCCTTAAAGCTTGGGGAATTGGTGTGAATAATTCCCTATTTATCTACAGTTAAGGAACTGGACATAATTGATTTGTTTCTTCCTCTTAAATTCATAATCCAAATAAACCTTATCACCGCACATGTAATAAAATCCCATGCCCTTCAAACATTTTACAAGATGTTTATTCCCACAATTTTCATATGATGGGAATTGGTTCGTTTTATTATTCTTTAATGTATTCCCTTTTTAAAGGTGTTCAAATAACCTCTTCTTCTCTTGATTACCCTTGAATATATAGAATCTTGAAAATTCCATCTCATTTTTGATAGTGCATAAAACTATTTCATCATATGATGAAAAATTCCGAGATACCAATGCCCTTCAAAGACTTGGATTAAACCCTTTTAAGAAATAGTCAATCTTGTATTTCATATTTCATATGTAATTCATATCATTCCTTGATAGTCTTATAAAGATAAACTCATACTCTACATCATTTTATTCTAACTTTTTCTTTAAGTTCGGGAACTTTATCTTCATTTCAATTTGTTTCTCATGAGGGAAATTTTTCTCTAAGAATATTTCATTAAAATCTCTCCATTCCATGTGTTCTATTTCCTCTTCCTCCCTAGTATTCTAGATCAATGAACACCATTGATTAGAATATTCATTTAGATATTATACTACTAATGTAACATTTTCATTTTCATCACATCAAAAGTCCAAAAATATATTTTCAATTGACCTAATCTATTTTCTCAGCTACCACGGGACTAGTAGTCCCACTAAATAATGGGGGATTATGTTTCATGAAGTGATCCAACATAGAATAATAAAATTTTCGAACAAAAATTTGCTCCATTCAGGTAAGTTAATTTTTAATAACCTAATTAATTCACCCTAATATAGTCGTGCTCTACTCAGTTCCAATATCGGTTATATTGGCTTTCTCAATAAGGAAATTTATACATTGAACACGAGTGTTGATTCTATTATTTATTCTAGGAACCATTTCTAAACAATGGAATATACTGTATTAGATCATAAAATTATGAATTTTAAATCATAAAATATAAATCTAAATATGGTGTAACACTTAACATAAATTTAAGATTTATCCATTTTTTATCTCAGAATCATAAACTTGGTTTCTTTGGGAATGTCTTTAAATCATAAAAAAAATCAAATCCTTTATAATTTTTTGTAAATAAAATATTAATTATCATAACAATATACCCTAATAGTTTCAAACCAGTTTCATAGTAAGTCTCATTATCATGCATCAGGTGATGATTGAGTTAAATCCCAATGCTCCCTTTTCAGAGTTATTACCCCTAGGTACAACTATTCTATAATCACATCCACTTGTAGTATCCGTAAATAGATGTATTTATAGAAAAAGATGCATAATATCTTTCTTATAAAAACTTTAGGATGTTCTTCTATACTTATCCTCAAATTCTACCATAGGGTTATGTTCCTTAATCAATGTTTTCCTAAATCTAGTTCTCAAGGTTTCTATTAAACTTGCTCTGATACCAACTATAACAACCCCAACTCCAGTAACCAAGAGTTTGTGTATACTTTATTACATTGTCATAGATATTAGGGTTATAATTATAAACAACTGGTTATTTTATTAGTCTTGGAGAAACTGATACATGCATGATAACCATTTTACATTGGGAATAGAATATAAAACATAAAAAAAAAAAGAAAATACCCAGCATCCTTGAAACACACTCAAAGAATTCATCTTCATATCCTAGGGAAAGGAAAAAAAATAAGGGTGCAATAAAATTCTTATTAAGGGTTTTTTATAGTGGAAGTTATCATGAGTAAATAAGGAATAATCAATATATAAAGCTAAATAACTGAAAACGTGTTCTATTTAATCAATAACTTGAGCACGAAATGAATCCATATATAATATAAATGCAATGATATCATGGATAATAATAACTAAATTATAAATTAAGTAAATGCATAATATTGGACTTAATACTCAAATACGTCATGATATATTTACTATAAATACCTTGTACCAAGATAGTTTAAAACTATGGGTAAATACCCATTTAATTTGGCCAACTAATTTGTTTTATAATAACTTTTGATGCATCAAGGGGATATATAATATTGGGTCCCACTTATCACTGCATGTCCAATGCATTCTTAATATATCGAATGATTGATTTAATTCATGAACAATACGTATTATCAAAAAAATATACATATTTATTAAATAATATGGATTATCATTAATTACTTGGTCAATCAAATAACTTTCAAAGTAAAACACCATATGTAAAAATGTTATACGGTTTAGAAAATAATCATATCATGATAAAAATAATATCGATATTTAAGGGAAATTTAATGTTCAATGATCATAAGAAAGTGAATTTTTTAAGATAAATTCAATGACCATAAATTAAAAAAGAGATAAATGATGAAATTTAATTCATCAAAAATATTGGTTTTGAAATAAATTCATGTTCTTTGAAGAATAAAAAAATGGATGATAAATATTAAAATAAATTCATCAAAAGATTTTTCTTTGTAAAACCTTTAAAAATAGGTAGAATAAGATAAATATCATAAAACATTTATAGAAACGGGGAAGTCTACTGGTACCTTATACATTAAAAACATTCATTTTGACTTTTTGTAAAAAAAGTTGAAAATGACCCCTTTTGGGACAACATTAGAAAGATTAATTTCATACTATGTAAAAAGTCAAGGATAAATTAAAATATCCTTTATAAATTATTTTTTAAAATAAAAATTACTTTCATAAAACAATTTTGAAAACAAAAATGGATATGGAAGAAAAATATACCCGATCAAGAAGATAAATAAGATCATCTTTTTTTTAGCATTCCTCTTGAAAGAGTAACTTGAATTGAATCATTAATAATCATTAATAAATATATATTCATGTTAAATACATAAAAGTGATAGTATATACACCACATAAAACAAATTAGGTGCATATTACCAAATATGTATCAATGGAATTGAAATTGAGATGAGATCCTTTACCTTGTGCTTCCCTTTAGTTAAATGTTATTTACACCCATATATAATGGACTTAAAATGTTATTAATTTATAAAAGAACCATATTAATATTTATAACATCATATATGATCCTCTTATAGCATCTTAACACTCATTCATTAATAATATTTCATTATTAACATTGTTTTTAGTATTAACTGCTATATTTTCTCATGCATGTTTTGTTAAGAAAGTTATGGTTCTTGTGCATAGGATATAAATCCATCATATCTAGAATAATATTAATGTTATAAATATCATATTTTTTCATTAGATTCCTTTTTTAGAATCATTCTTGAAAGTTTGACATGGAAAATGAATCACATCGCTTCATGGAGATGGTAGGTCGTATGTATACACAAGTGATGATATCATTCCCTTAATGGGTAAAAGGGTAATAAATTGGATTATATATTAATTTTAAAGAATTAATATCATGTCATATGTATCACATATATTCATTATTTCCATTATTATGACTTTACATTTTAGTTGGTTATGGAAATCAAATTACATCGGTTCGTGAGGTGGAAGTCTGTCGTACACATGAGCGATGGATTTGTTTCACGTTTGATGGAGAAGGTGATGGATAAATATTATGAAATAAACATAATAACATATAAATATATGAGAGATAATTTTGTTATTATATTGTAATTTTTAATTCATAATTTAAGGGGATAAAAGAATAAGTAAAAACAAAGAGCTTAGTGAAGACAATTACTTTTGCTTAGAAGAAACTCCTTTGGATCTCTTATTAAGGACCCTAGGGTTGGTGTTTTGGGAAGACCATAACCTAGAGAATATGAATAAGGATGTTTGGGAGATATTTTGGTAGTTTTTTTTTCGAGATAAATTTCTTAATATGTGTGAATAAGTGAGGGGATGTGATTCCCTTTTATAAGTGGGGGAGGGGTCCTTCTTAGAAAGAACTTGGAAATTTCCCAAGACAATACAAAATGATAAAGCCATTCCCAATAAAAACGATTTAAAATGATCTTATATTTTAAGGTGAGATAATATAAGGTTGAAATATATACATCCAATATTTTTTATAAATTTAATTATCAAAATCCCCCTTATATTTTGGTTTAACCCCCCCCCCCCACGGTAAACCTGTTTTAACCTTAAACGGGGTAATTAATTTTTACTATTTTGACTATTCATTATGACCAAAAATTAAGTTGGGTTTATTACCTAATTTAAATTATTATGATTCAAAATATTTAATCCATTTTATCAAATTAAATTCATAGAATTGTAAAATTTTAATTTAAAAATAAACCCGCAAATTGTGTCGAAAAATAGTTTAAATGCATTTTTTCAAGCATAAGATGAAATTATATTAACTATATGACTAATAATCATAATTATATGGATTTAATTTAATATAGTTATATATATAATATATAAATTTCATCTAAATCATTCATAATTAAAAATTATGTTAATTAATTAATATGGATAGACATCATGCTTTTTTTAAAACAGTTTTCTGGAAAAAAAAATCTATTTTTACCTCCAAATGTTCTTATATTTATTTATATAAAAATGATATTAAATAAATTTTTAATACCACATATTTTAATAAATTATTATAAATAAAATTAGGAATATTTAAACACTACATTTTTTATTATTCATAAAATTTTATTTCTAAGGGAAATTTTCAAAAAATCATTATAGGCTTATTTTGACCAAATAAGTTCAAAATTTATATTCATCATATAAAATTAGAATTTTTGTGTCATGAAATATTAAAATTTTCATTTTATTATATTTTTATTATAATATAATTTTCACTTACTATAATTGAGGTTCAATTGTTACAACGTGACTAATCTTAGAGTGATAGATATCTAACCCCTCACCTATCTAGAATAAGGAATAAGCCTCCAATATGATGGGTAGTATAACCCAAATTCCCTATCCCTAGGGATACTTTACTCAAGGGAGAATTAAATTCATGATATCTATAAAACCTTTTATGTACAAACTATATTAATAATTGTTCTTAAGCTCATAACTCTAAAAAATGAGATTAGGGTAGTTAAAAACTAAGTTTTTTGATATCATATATAGCATGTAATATAGGGATCAATCTCTTAAAATGAATTTATCATAAATATTTAGGATACAAAATATTCACATTCTATAAAAACTTTATAAACATGAATAATATAAAGGAATAAACTAATAAATAAACACTTTATTTATTTTTCAAAACTTGAGAAATAAATATAGAATTTTAATATTTTATTTAGGGATGAAGGATCCCATTTTTAATTCTTAACACTTATTATTTATAAAAAAAATTATAAACCATTATTAAAAATACCAAAAAAATAACATTTTTTATGCATGTCATATTTTATGATTGATAATCATATTATTAGTCATAAAATAAGATTGATACTAGATAGAGGCATTTTTGTGGACCAGTCATATTCTATGATTCACCTTCAATAATATAATGTGATTATATCATTGAACACGAATGGTTAAATCATATTACTCCTATAATATTTTATAATTGATCAGATATTATATTTACACTACAATTCCCTATTTTCACACATGCCTTGGATAGATTCATATTTAATGATATTGTATATCATGTGTTACTCTATAATTAAAATCCTTAGATACCCTATATATCATACCTTATGATATATTCTAGCCATACGCTAAAAATGAACAAAATATAAGAAAACTATGTATTGTATTATATGATATAACTATAAATGCTTCATGATATACAAATCTTTGAGAAATAGTAGATTAAACAAATTTAATCCTTGAATAACTCTTATCCAATACCACTAATGGGTTTTAGAGGATCATTCCATGATCTAGGCAGTGGAAACAAACCCATTTATAGCCTAATCTATCTTCAAATATTAAACATGAATGGAATATAAAGAGAACAACATAACTATATCATGTATTCAGTAGCCTCCATATTGATAGAGTAGGCTTGATGAGAATCACCAAAGTAGAAAACAAAGGATTCTTGACTCAAATAGGATTACACTATCCTAATACTCTCAAATCATATCTTGAGGACCCTTGATCACCAAATAAGTTTTAGAGCCTTCACCTAGTGACAAACAGTGATCATGGAAGAAAATTGGTTTGGATATGGAATGCGACAAAAAGGGTACACCAACAGGTTGGAACTCTTCCCTTATATATGAATCTTTAACACTCTTCATTTAATGAAGAGTGTTATCCATATCGCATGTATCATGTCATATTTCATGGAACCCATACGATACTTCCCATTGAAGTTTTCTTTATTGAAAAATTCAATGAATTATGCACAAACCTTAAATAATCCATCTCATGGATTAGAATCTATAGAAATAGTGAAGGGGGGTGGTGGTCGGATGCATACACTCACATACAATTCATATCATAAGGAAAATTATATGCTATGATATAATTTATATGTAGTATCTTATACTAATAAACGATATCAATATATCGTAGGATATGATATTCATCTCATGGATATCATTTCCTGTGATTTGAGTATATCATTAAATACTATATACCCTATTTTGAGTGCATATCCATCACCCATAACCACTTATTAAACAATTATCCCGATTTCATAATCAAATATTAGGTACAACTATACTTCACAATTTATCATTAACCATGCCATACACATTTCATAATTTACAATTAGTCCAAATCATATCAATACCCGGGCTTAATGATATGGTTTTTCATGGGGTTGGAACTCGCCCAACCTATACACATGGGTGGGTCTTAATGATTTGGGCACACACACAGCCAAGTACCATATCACACTACCCTATATATATCATCATTCTAGCCCATATTTACCACACATTATCATCTTAGTTATCATCCTAGCACATCTATATTAAATTCACATGGGATAAATTCCCATAGAGATAACTTCTTGGGTTGATCATGACATTTTTCATTCCAATTTTTCAAAAAAAAACTTCACTTGGAAGCCAAAGTTTTAGTATTTACAATTCTCAGTGAACTACATATAACTTGAACAAGGTGATTCCAATATGGAATAAGGTAAAAACCATTTTAATTGATATTTAGGTCAAGGGAATAATATGTTGGTGTGACTCCAAATCATATACAAATATAAAATAATGTTATAACTTTGGGATAGATTAGGTAACATATACCATATCTTTATATTAAGATTCCTATTGAATATCATTGATTTCTTTGGTCCCAAATGGACAGAATAAATAAATAAAATAAAAACCATGAAAAAATACATAAATGGTGATAACTGATGTAATTTTATGAAATAGAGATATAAATTAATTAATAATTTAAGAGGATAGGTAGACTCGCCATTATAAATCCAACATAATGAACAGCATGAAAAACCATTGAAGAACGAATGAGATCTTGGTTGGCAAATAAATGGGAAGGGAAAAGGAAGAGTTATATACATTCACTGGGAAAAATGAGGAGAAACTCATTTTTTAATATTTTGACATTAAAAAATTAATTATTTATATAAAAAACACCCTAGTCGTGTGTTTTGGAGTCACCATATTGGTCACGGTGCAATAACCCTTCAAGATCACTCTCACAGTGTGGCCCCTTTGGTCACTACATAGAAAACCTCTCTTAAGAAAAACCAAGAACCTACTCTCTAGTCCATCACAGTGTGGCCTCTCCCTTAATGACATAAATTAATCCTATGGCCTAGACTTATATTGTATCTCCCTCACTATGTCTTTCTGTATCACTAGACTTTATGGCTCAACCTTGGGGGATGCAGTGTGATCAGCCTTCCCCGTGTAAGATTATTAATCTTGTGTGACCCTTATCTAAAGCATGCTGCCTTGGGATATGAATAGTTCATCCTAATGTTTTTGGGTAATTAATTATAAAAAAACCTATCCACTCCTTAATTATTTTTTACAAGGTGTGGTATCTCCTAATTCTAGGAAGAATTTATTTCTATACAGCATTATTCATGCCATAATGCACTCAACCACAACATGTTCTCACCTGATGCTAGAGAGAATTCATTATTACATAGTCCTTGACACACCACGACACCCCAAGCCATGAAATATCCTCTCTTGATTCTAAAGATATGTGATATCACTTAGGCACTGGTCACAATGCAACCTCCCCCAATTTCAGTGTGATGGTCCCCTACTCAGTCCTCTTCATGATGTAACCCTCACCTATCATAGAATGATGATCCATCTGTAACTAGTTTTCAACTTAAACTCAATCTAACTCCCAAAAATGAATCTCAAGTATTCATTAAAACCTTTACAAAATCGAAATAATGAATTCAAGTGGTTTAGAAAAAATTAAATAGGGTCCATACCTTGATGAATATTTAAGATGTTATAATATCATTCATTCTTAAGGTGTGTGCTCATACCATGGGTATATCACCCCATTATATCACTAGTCAAATAAGGTATAGTCAAATGTGTTTTGGAAGGATCACCCTATGGGATGATAGGTTACTCATTTATTTTATTTTTTACTTTACCATCTTTTCATATCAAGCATGCACCTGTATTTACTCGACTTTATAGGGACATCATTGGTGGCCTACTAAGTTTTAATCACACCTTGATCAGGCACCATGGTTCCTAATAATAATTTTTTGTTTCATGAACCAAGTAAAGAAAATTGACCTAGTTTTTTGGATGGCTGAGCTATTGGAGCTTAGTAGGAATTAAGGGGCAGGTTCAGGCCAATACTTGAGACCAATTGTGGATGTCACTTTTTACTTTTGTTTATTTTGGAATATTTCGTATATGTCCTACCCACCAGATATCCTATTTTGACTTTTGTAACTTATATGAAATGTACATTTTATCATCTTGATATATCATGTGTTGATATTTACTATTGGCTACCATTTAGCTGTGATATCTAAATTATTATTGATATTTTTTTGTGATGACTATTTCCTTGATATTGTTTTTATTGTGTTTTGATGGTTGTTTATACCTAAGGGTACGGTCTCCCTACCTATTATTAATATCAAACTCTCCACTGATTATCAATATCTAGTGTACTGAAAGGTGTTGTTGAGGTGTGTATAACTTTGTCTTGGTCAAAATGAAGGTAAATTGGGACAAGGACATTGCATAAATACACTCTACCAATTATCTTTAATGGTTCATCATATGAAATTTAACAATCAATGATAGCCAATATAGAAGAATACCTAAATGTTAACACTTAATATTTGACTATATTTATTAATCATGTAATCCAATTAATATATATCATGAAACTTTTGATATAAACATGACATTCAATATGATATATCTTAATGTAGTGGTATGATATCACCATATCATGCCTTAGGATATTCCATACCAAGGCATGTGATATGACTTTTTTTCATGGATATCATATTTTATAATATCATTATATCATACAATATGATATAGGATAATATATATCATACATACATTAGGATTTAGATCATATCACTTTCATTTGATGCATAAATTACATTCAAACTTAGGATAATTCATGTGACTCAGAGAAGTTGAAGTTTTTGAAGGCCGCATGAAAAAAAAATTTGGATTTAGTGCCCTAAAAATAACTTATATATACATTATTATTACCTGTAATCATTGTTTTGAATAATTATAAACTTATTATCACATCATTATTGTTATTCTATGTGACATTATATGTCATAATGTCCCAAGGGTAACTATTACATTGAAATGTCTTAACAGTTCCCCGTTATGATGAGAACCTGGAAGTGACATGAAAATATTCTTAAGAATATTTTCTATATCCATATGATATCATTTTATGGGATTCAAATGATATGTCATATCAGGGGTGGATACTCATAGGACTTTGAGGCACTTTCTCATGGTTTATGCCCTTAGTAATTTCTAGTTCAAAAGATTTTGAGAACACAACCTGCCAGTAAGAAATATACATTCATATGTGTCATTGGTTGTTCTTATATACAGAAATGTGTATTGATCCTTATAATTTAAAATTATTATTAATGGATATCATTAGTCTCGTACTTTAAGGTAATGATAAAAAAAATTATGACATATATTCGTGGTGAACTAGGATACATTGGGTGATTCATGAGTATTTCATCAATGAATAGTGTGAAAAAGGATTTTCCATAATATTATTTAATTAAAGTTTATATCTTAGGCCCTTTAATGGGAATTTAATATCCTAAATAAAACTATGTACATGGTTTTCTATGGGAAGGTTCAATTTTGGAAATTCAAATAAAGAGTTATCAAGAACATAGGTTGATAACAGCAGTATGAAACCTTCTTGATTATAGATATCATAATAAAAGAATTATATTACATTATAGGGGTTTCCATGGGTCATGTTAGGTTTAGTATGGGGTAATTTTGTACCAATACCAACAAAATGAGAACGGGTCGAGTTAGGTCATGTTACAATCATTCTACCCTAAAAAATCGACCCAGACCAACCCATAATGGGTTGTGTCAGGTCAAGTTGATCATCTTTGGTAAATTCCATCTCTCTAGAGTTAGTGGGTGTTGATTATGATCTCACATAGAAATTTTATTTTGGGATGCAAATTGGGGATTTCATTGATGGAAGTAAAGGTCAGAGTGTCGCTCGTGGGCAGTGTTAGGTAGTCGTAGCTATGATAAGGACGGTTGATGTGGAAGGGGGTGATATTGAGTGCTTGTAACACCTGATAAGAGAAAACCCCTAGCATCCTAGGAGAAATGTCACGATAAGAGACCCTAGGTTTTCATATCAGAAGTAATGAAAGGGAATTAGGAGGGGTGGGTGAACGATGTTAAATGATTGGGGATATAAAGGGAGGGTGTGGGAGAGGGAGGGGAGAGAGAGGGGAGGTGGATGAGGGACTGTGATAAATGGCGTTCACAATAGTCGGCAACACGTGCGACACTGTGAGATAAATTGGGAGTGGGAAGAGGTTAGGGGGAGGGAGGGGAATGTAAGGATTGGGGTTATATTGTCTTGGGTTGATGTTTGAAAGAGGTGAGGTGGTGGAAAGTAGGTGAAGTAATAGGAGGGTGTCAATTAAATCAGGTTGTTTGGTTCATAAATATGCCAACCTGAGACCAACTCGTGTATGAGTCAACACAAAAAAACTAAACTCATCCATATTATATGCATAACTCAACCCAACCCTGTTGGTTTGATTCGATTCATTGGATTGGTTCTGGTTTCGACACCCCTATTACATAGTGAGAATTCGTATGACGATATATGTCGTTGAGACATTTACTTCTTTCTATATGGGTGTCTTGGCATGTTTCTATATGTTAACCTTAGACTTTAGGTGTTCCAACTAATGTAACTGATAAAGGGGATTATAGGGTCATACAATAGGTGCATCTAGGATCTCAGTTAAAATATATTTGAATTTAACAATATTGGAATAAATATTATTCTCACTTTTTGGTTTAATAATTATTCAGGATTAGTTGATCACTAAGATTTAATCATGATTTATTCCAAATAATAAATATGTGAGTAAATAATAAAAAATATATTTATTTACATGATTTAGTGAATATAATATTTTTTATATTTATGGATGAATAATGTAGAAATATTTTTTTATTAAATAAATAATCATTATTTGAGGTTTGATAAATAACATGGAGAAGAAATGAACCAAGTTTAATGGTCTGGTTAGAAATAAAATATTAAATATCATTTAAATAAATATTAATTTATTTATTTAATAAATGATATTTTATCTTTAGGTATTGTGCATTTAAATAAATATTAATTTACTTATTTAATAAATGATATTTATTTTATCTTTAGGTATTGTGAATTTAAATAAAATAATATTATTATTTATATTATTATTAAACATGGAGTTTGCTATGGAATAAGGGATTAGAAAGGGACCTATGTGAAATTAAAAAACCTAGCCTAGATTTATAAATACTTAGTTATATCACATTCCATGGTTAGTCACTTTTTATACACAAAAAACCCTGAGATAATTTCTCTCAAGACCTAGAGAGAATATATTAGGGTTGTGAAGTATCTTCAGGCTCCATTAGGTCAACCTAGTATAATTTCATGATTCAGCTCACTAGAAGTTAATGTTGGAAGGTTATTTAGTAGATGGTCAGATTGCTGGAAGTTTAGGTAGTCAAGTTATAGGAAGTTTTGATAGAGTAATCATTGATTAGAAAAAAATTCTATGTTTGAATCATTATTTAGCTGGAGATAATAGGTAAATGGTGAGGTGTATGGGCATTGTTCAATTTCTAATGAAGGATGGTCAAACTAAGAAGTTCTACGGGAGATCAGCAATTATGTAGTGAAATAGACGGTTAACTGTAAATATTGAAAGTCAGTACAACCAATTGACTAGGAAGGACCCTATATATAAATGGGTGGGACTAATTTAATGAGGTGTTTAATTATCAAGTGAACATTTTACTTTACATGATCCACATGTTTGGAAAGTCACAAGTTATAAACTTTGTAATTCTTGATGGAATAAAATATTTGCAGTGTTCTCTCATGGATATAGGGTAAAATATGAACTAAGTAAAATTGATGTTCTTTATTTATGTTTTTATCACTTTACTTGTATGATTGTATGTGTGTGTTAGATTCAATGTGGTGATTTGTGTGTAGAAATACTTCTAATTTATGGTACACTGAACTTTCAGTGAATCTCCACCATTGTTTTTCTTCCTCTTTGTAATATACCAATAGAAAAACTTCTAGCATTAGGAGTTCGGGTGTGTAATTTCTCGCCCCTTTTCATTTTCTTGAGAATGTGGGAGGACATTACTTGGCCTTAAGAGACATCCCCAAGATGACAAAGGCTAGAAATAAATTCCAAGGGCTTCATTAACATTTGGGGGGTGATTTTTCTTTTTTAAAATAAAAAAAACATCCAAACATTCTATACTCAAATAAAACCCTACATGATACATGATATCAGTGAAAGACAACTCAAACCATACTATTTATATCAAAATAAAACTACATGAGAGTACCATAGTGGAAGACTACAAAACAACCAAGTACACAGCGAAATACTACAAATTCAAAAAAAAACTCAAAGATAACCACAACTCCAAATCTCCAAACTGCTCCATGCTCTACTCCAAAAAATAGCCCAAGTATCACTAAGCACCACTAGATAACTTTGATACTTTACCTTTCCCCGTGTCCTAATAAACAACATCTGCAAAAGTACCAAAGTGACAAAGAAGGGGTGAGTAATAAAACTCCATAGATTTTCCCCAATGACTTCCCCACTCACGCCACTAGGATATAACATGTTATCACATTTATATAAAATAATTTATATAAAACAAATTCTAAAATATTTTATATACAAATATAAACAATTTATACAGTAAAATAGTTTTCTCAAAACAATAATAAGTTCCAAGTAATGTGTGGTAAATCTGGTTGTTGTTTTCACTTGAAGTGGTCAATAATACTGGTCTTTCAAGTGGTGGATCTGAACTGGTAAAGAAACTACCTATATATATCTTCCCAACCAACTATAGACCTGATGGGTAGCTGGTTGTACCAGACGAACACAATCCCTTCTAGTGTTTTTACAAAGCACCAGAGCTTAGCGGCTTCCTACTGAACTAGAGTTCCCAACATGGGTCCACACCTTGAAATAAAGTGGTCCAGATGCTAGATTGGGTTTCCCATCCTATTGAATGGGGAGAAGGTAAGATTACCGAAGCCCAGGAGTGTTGGAATATCATCCACCCATGCCGGATACAGCTTTCCATCGGGAGAGATTGTCACATGTCTCATTTTGAGAGCCTTGATGCGGGCAATGAGACTGACCATCAGGTCATCTTGGAGGGGATTTATGTCTTGGTGAGGATTCCTAATCACCACTGCATTTATAGGATCTTCAACATGATAAGATGGATTAGCGTCTCATATAATGACTAGTGTAACATCCCGAGGAGATACTGGAGGGATGAACTATGAAGCAGCTGGAGGAATGACCTAAAGAGAAACCTGAGGGACTAATGGAGGAACGTCCTGTAGATCTGGATATTAGAAAATATTCACGCATAGCTTGGGTAGGTTTGGTGATGTGTATCATGGATACTTTCCATATAATCTAGCCTCTACCCTATCAAGATATGTAGGGTTGTTGAGATCAACAAGAGGCAACTCACCTAGGAGAATCTGTGCCTATCCCTACTGACCCAGTGGAGGATGGATGGGGTCATACCTAGGATCACCATAATATAGGTAGAATTACACAATGTGATCAGTAAGGGTCTCATCAATAATCCATTTTTTTCTGCAAGATGTTGGAGCAATGCGGCCTTCTTGGGATCATACTCTATTTTCTTCACTGAACTGGATGGGTCAAATGGCTTAGAAGTCTCAGTGTGTCCTTTTCCCTTGTTGGGGTACCAACTGAGAGGTAATGACTTTGCGAGTTCAGCAAGGCCAAGAAAGTGTCTTTGATGGAGAGTGACAATGCATGGGGGATCCAACAGATGATGTATTTTCCCCAGAGGTAGGTTTTCTTCAACAATCCCTATCTTAATGTCCTTCTCTTTGAGTTCATCCATGTTCACTATGACTACACCTGGAGGAATATCCTCGATATCACCTGGTAAGTCAAGTCGACGTAGGATAGGGATGAAGTGGAGAGCATCATACTACACCCATCCCTAAATATTCATGTATGAGGTTGCCTCTTTGATGATTTTGTAGAGCACAGGAAAGCTCTGAATGAATATCTACTGCAAATCCCAATGGTAGTCAGGCGATGCAGGGTGCTGAGCTATGGGAAGCACAGATAGATCAACCATGTGGCACCGTTTTCTGATATTATCATAATGCTCCCAACTCTTTTCATACACCAACTTACAGTTCTTGAGATGTAAATGCATCACCTAGATGGTTAGGTGGAAACACATGACTTTGTCCTGGGTGAGTGATTCTGGAATGTCAAAGTCTAGGGTCACGGTTGGCCAGAACATCTCTGAAAATTGATCCGCCGCAAGAATTTCCCACAAAATTATTCATTTGTAATTGGGATACATCCCTTGGTTTCCCCATTATTAAACTGAGGGAGGTTGAGGAACCGGTAACGACACTGATGTGGATCACTATAGTAGTGGATTGGTCAGTAGAGAGAACACTACATGAGCCAACAGACCACTGTAAATTGGGTCATCTCTCAAAGACGGTACTGATCACATCATCACATCCCTATAATATGGGGTGATAACCACCACTTCATTTTGTGAATGTGGTGATGATTGGTGGAAGATATGTCTGATTCTCATCGTCCATCACTCCCCAGAACAACTCTATGTGATCTATGGTTGAGGTATAGAATGATCTTGGCGATGATAGAGAGGACTGCATGGCCAGACCCTGAAATGGATCCAAATATTCCTCCACCTACATATATTTGAAAAGGTCTTTGGGGATCTCATACATATCACTTTCTGGAAGGAAGAATCCCACACGCCTACTTCTTTTCCCAGACTCTGATGTAGAGGACTGGTGTGAAGGCTTTATCATCGAATCACACTCCACTTCAGAATATGAAAAGTGGATTGGATCGACAATGATCTGGCATTTCTTGGAGTTCTTCCTTTGGCAGTGATGGTTCTCCCTTCTACCTTGGGATAGTTGATTAGGGTAGGGTACATCTTTGACATGGGGAGGACCTCTGTGCAGGATGGTTTAGGAGTGGGGAGGGCCTCCACCGGATCTAGATGGGATACGAGGAGGACCCCCATACCTATTATCATCAGATCGTGGAGGACATCATCTAGGATTTCTATGAGAGTGGGGAGGACCTCCACTCTGAGTGCTGATGATGACATGGGTAGGTACACTATGTTGAGTGATAGAGCGGGGAGTACCTCCGCTCAGGTGAGATGGGGTACGAGGATCACCCAGTAAAATGTCAAACAGGACATGGGAAAGACCTCCATTTTGAGTAAGAGAATGAGAAGGACCTCCGCTCGGGTGAGATGGGGTGTGAGGAGAACCTGGTAAAATGTCGAATGGAACTTGGGTAGGACCTCTGTGTTGAGTAATAGAGTGGGGAGGACCTATGATCGGGTGAGATGGGGTAAAAGGATCACCTGATAAAATATTGAAAGAAACATGGGGAGGACCTCCATGTTGGCTTCCTATGGCGCGGGAAGGACCTATGTACCAGTTGGAAGTGGTAGCATGGGGAGGACCTCCATGTTGATCATCAATGAAGTAGTGGGGCCTCTTCTTTGATGTTTGTTGGAGTGGGGAGGACCTCCATTGAAGCTGGTGAGAACATGGGGAGGACCTCCATATTAATGGGTGATGGGGTGAGGAGGACCTCTGCATTGATATCCTGAAATATGAGGAAAATATCCATACCTAGGATCATGGGAAGAGGGGGGACCTTCATGATGGACATCAACAAGACGAAGAGGACCTTCACTTGGACTGATACCAATGGCATGGGGAGGACCACCATGTTGGGTGTGAGAGTAGGAAGGACCTACACTCTAACTGGAACTGGTAAGGGGAGGGCCTCTGTACTGAATTTCATTGTCATGGGTTGGTCCGTGATAGATTCTATTCATGTCAGTGATTGGAAGAGTCAACCCAGTCTGCCTGTGAGGTGGCTGGAATCTCAATCTCAATCAGGCAATAGTGAATCCATGATCTATAGTGGTAGGGTTATAATAGAACATGTTGTTGGTGTCATGGTACACTAAAGATATAGAAGATGACTCCCCCTGATGGGTGTCTTCCTAATCTTGCACCCAACATTGGCATCGGGTCAGACGAACTGGGGCCGGCGGAGCAGGGGAGTAAACCACCTATTCCTTATCCAGAGGGATTGGATGATGGTGATGACGTGACTCGGTGGTATCCCTCCTTAGCGGATCCTAGGAATTGGTTGTATTTGGAATAACTCTGACATCCCTCACCTCATCATCATAAGGGAACGAGTCATAGGAGCATTCCAGGGAGAGGCTCCCAAAATGGTTGGATGTCGGTGTGGGGAGTAGTGGCTCCCTATGCGGCCCTTGGGGTGGCGGTGATGGTGAGGCACAAAAGCCTCCAAAATCCTAGAATTCCATATCTCTGGTTGGGATCACCCCCTCATGTTCATACCATCATATAATTGTATCAATCACCCTTATATTGATAAATTCTCAGGGTGATATGGGGCATGGGCACCTAATAGTCGTGGTTATGGATGATTTTGTGGTGGAGGTAGATCCATGTGGGATTTTCTCATTGGCATTGCCCATGATTCTGCATCTACGGTCAGGAGGCGACTGGTTTTTGGTAGCCTAGGTCCTGTAAAGCATGAAGATACAGCTATCAATACAAATAGTAGGAAAACAGTGCTCAGTTCCCCAGCACCGTTTACTCTTCCATGGCTGGATAGAGAGATATGCACTGAAGATGTCTCAAATTGGAATGCCCGATGATTAACTACCTCAAATTCTAGTGAGTTCCATGCCAGGCACACTATTTTCTTGTCAGGACCTGGTTCCAAATAGCTGTATCTAGTGACATACTTATCTTCTGATCACTCGAACTCTACTAATACACATGGTTGAAGAAGAAAAGTTTCACATCAGGTTCACCATTTATGTTGGTGTCCCAGTGTGGTTTCAAAGTGAAATCTTTGATCGCATGACCTGTATAGATAATCCTCATGGTTGAAGGAGAAAAAATTCACATCAGGTTCACCATTTCTACTTCTGATTCTTTCTATTAGGGCACATGCCATTTGTGGGGACACGCATCTGTTTCCCCACATTCTTTATTTCCAAAGGTGGGTGGCATTCATCACTTCTTTAGATATGTTTTCTCCTTGATTGAAATGGGATGATGGGATGTCGGTCCCTCCTTCTATGGATTCCTTCTTAGAATTTGTCACTTATTCTGGGTCTCCCTTAAATATTAAGACGTTTTTAGTGAAACTTATCCTGGTTCCATCTCTTTGTGGACACAGATTAATTATGCTGATTTTGTTAGTAAATTACATAGGGGAAAGTCAGGGTTGCAACCTTCAGTCGAAGAGTAGTCACGATGGGTATTACTGGCATGTCTAGATGCTAGAACCTTGGTACACCAGAATATTACCTTATTAGAGGAATTATCGAGGGAGTGGAATCCTTAGGCATTCCATGTTGAATGCATAGAATATTATACCATATTCATGTATATGATGTTTTCCTTGGCTTCCCATGTTTAACACAGGGTATTCCACAAGTTTAATTTCTTGTAGATATGGATTGGAGTGATTAGAATGCTTACAATAGTGGATTAGATGGGTACATCCCTAGGAGGGAGCACCTAGAAGGTTTACCATATTGATGGATCAGAATTATCAGTGAGGATGGACCTAGGATGGTGTATCCCACAAAGGGGAAGGTTTCACACTATGAAGGATGGTCTGGACATCAAAAAGTATGGATCATGGAAGAACACCCAAAAATGAAGGATTCTAAGGTTTACCATTGGCTGGGATTGAACCTCAAGGAGGCTTCTAACGTACCATGTGTAGAAGATAAAGATTAAAACCCATGTAGTTTGAGAGTTAATGGTTTGGGGATTACACATGGTTAGCTTCCCTTCACAAGAGGGATGCTCTTGGTTGGATGGATATGATGTGTGGGGCTTATACATGGTTATCTTCCCCAAGTGTTGCAAAGAGAAATGGGATGAATGGGTCTTAGGCCTGGTTAGTTTACCGAATGAATGGCGTGATCCCACTAGGATGTGGCAGCCCAGGTAATAATCAAGATGGATGATGGAGGATTGGGTGAATTGGTTGGAATGAATGAGGTGGAATCGATTGGAAGGTGATGGGGCTAGGCTTGAACCTCAGGGAGGCTTCCTACATATCTTAGTGACTAGGAATAAAAGTCCAAGTAGTTTAGGATGGGGAAATGAGACACCTAGGGAGGTGGCTTGTGATAATGGAGTGAATGGATAAGGACCCAAATGAATTAGAACCTCTGGGTTGGGGCATGATCTTCCCGAGACACAAAGGCTCGAGGGGGATACTAAGATAGGAATATATTATGGCCTTAAACCTTAGGTAGGCTTCCTATATACCATGTTTGAAAGGCGGGAATCAAAATCCACGTAGTTAAGGATGAGGTTGTAGAATCGAAGTGTACAAAAAGGATAGCGACCCGAAAACGTGTTAGGGGATTATGCGTGGTTAGCTTCCCTTCGCACGAGAATCACTCTCAGTTTGAGAATTATAGTGAAGTGTAGGGATTATGTATGGTTAGATACCCATGTAGATCAAAACACCTCAAAGGATGTATCTAAGATATGTATCCCAAAAAGAGAATATGTCACATCTGGAGAGTATATCCCTAGAAGGGAGTATCAGGGTTTACCATTGGTTGGGATTGAACCTCAAATAGGTGTCCTACATACCCAAAATGGATCAAAATCCATGTAGTTTATAGGGTGTAGTTTAATGTCATGCAGGATAAGTGGCATGGGACTTATGCATGGATAGTGTCCCAAAGTCATGCTAGGGATTATGCATGGTTAGCGGACCAAATAGTATGTCATGTTCATTTCTTACTCTAATACCACATGAGTCATACTCAGTGTGAGTAAGAGTCAACAGAACACCTGACAATCACGTCGCAATGGTGTATCCACGAGGGATGTTGTGGTGCTTACACATGGTTATCAGACCAAAGAGATGGATATTGGGTCATACTCTTGAAGGGAAGCCTGAGAAGGTGGTTTGGGGCTTATGTGGAAACTACCTGAGGTTCACATGGAGACAAAGTGAAAAGGGAGTGAGATAGGGTGGACTAAAAGGCGGGAAGCGAAAGGTTCCCAGTCCCATTCCCTCTCTGGTCCACTTAGTCCTTCCACACATGCATCCATCACAGTTTAACGTCATGTTTTGAGGATGGGGGATTCTTGTAAGTTTAAAATCCTGTAGCTCGAATGATTAGGACTCACTCCTCACCCCTCGTACTTAAATAACTTATACCAACCCACACATGGGGAAGGAAAGGCACAAGAAATGACCGGATATATCGGGGTGGAGGAGTGGTCAATTGAGGGGTCCATGTTAGAGTAGTTATGTGAAGAAGAAATATCTATTAGTATACCTATGCGAAGAAGCATAAGGTAAGGAAATACAATAGGAATCTTCACTTGGGGAATCATAAAATCATTGTTCACAATCCTAGAGGACTGCGCGGAGGAAGTGTGTGAAACATAAGGATTCCATATGCAAGAGGAGCTCAAACATGAAACCTTAGAGTAAATACAACCCATGGAGTCCTAAGGAAGGGGTGAACATAAGATTAGGGGATTTAAATCAATATGAAAGGGTGTGAAAAAGATTAGAGACTTGTGTGCAAGATGGAAGGGTCGAGGTAATATAAGTATTACACAAGGCTAAGACTTGCGTGCAAGATGGGTATTTTTCGCACACTTGCATTAGGTGAAAAGGGAAATGAGTGAGGGTCAATCTCTTTAGAGACCACATAAAGGTGGACCCATGAGGGACCTGTCGTGTAAGATCCTATACCTTGAATCCATGAATTTCACATGGTCGTGAAAGGGGTTGTCTTACGTGCACGGAAGCGACGGTTCATCTTCCAGAGCATTCTCTCAAAGGGAGGAGGCTACCCTTCTATTTATAGGAAAAAATATCAGTGGTGGAATGTAAGGAGGCCAACATGGAAGTAGTTGCATAATGGAACATTGGACGTAGAAGATGCTTGCATGCAGATTTCTTTCTTGTGCACTGTCCAGATCTCCTTCGAGCATCTGCCTTGGCCGTTTTTCAGGAGTTCGGAGCACAATAACCCCATTGACATCACATTGGGCGTGCAATAGGCTTGTGCACAGATTTCTTTATTGCATGCACACTCCAAATCTTGTGCGCAGATCCTTTTGTATCCTCATGATTGTTCGATGAGTCAAATTATGCCTTTGGGTTCCTCAAATATTCCAACCTATGGCCTCAAGCGGAATTTAGCACCAACAGCCATCCTCAAGTGCTCTGCATGCTTCTCTTCTGATGTAGAGTGGATAAGTATGTCATTAATGAAGACAATAAAAAATAATTCCTAGTATGGCTAGAAGATCTGGTTCATCGTATCCATAAACACAGTGAGGGAATTCATTACACCAAAATGCATCACCAGGAACTCATAGTGTCCATAGCAGCATTGGAATACCAACTTCGAAATATCAGCCTCGCAAACCCTCAACTGGTGGTAGTAATACCTAAGATGGATCTTCAAGAACCATATCACACCTTACAACTGATCAAAGAGGTCTTCAATCCTTGTCAATGGGTACCTTTTCTTTATTGTTTCCAAGTTAAATTGATGATAATCAATACAAATTTTCAAGATTTTTTTTATCTTTTTTTCACACAAAAAAAACTAGAGTTGCCTAGGGGAACACACTAGGTATGATAAAACCCTTCTTTTAAAGGTCCTACAACTATACCATCATCTCCTAGAGATCAGTAGGGTCTATCGAATATTCCACAGAATATATCAAAGCATTCCTGGGGTGAAATTAAATTAAAAACTCTATATCCCACCTCTGAGGTATTCCCGAAACATCCTTTGGGAAGACATCCATATAATCCTTCATGACTGAAGAAACCAAAATGCATGAATATTCCATTGTGACAAGGGATAAACTCACCAAATTATGGGTGATGGATTGAAACTTCCTACTTAAAAGACCCACTGACTCTGCCATGATATCTCTCTCATCCACAAATAAGAATATCATCACATTAGTCTAAAGGCATATAACTCATCTGTGATGATAGTATATATGGGCTCAGACTATGAAAAACCAGTCTATACCCAAGATGACATCATATTTTTTCATTATTATAACCAAAAGGTCCCATGAGAAACTCTCTTCACTAAGTGATATCCCGCACTACCAGCAGATAAGTGATATCAAAGAAGTGTCCCCTATAAGAACCTTTATCCAAAGTTGTTGGGCTAAATTCTCCACTGGGAGATTCATCTCTCGCACCAAGGCTAAGGAAATAAAGGAATTACTCACACCTATTCCTACTAGTACTAAATAATGAGTAGAATAAATACATATCATACCTCTAATCATCTCATAAGATGTTGGGTCATAAGACTCCATGGCCTGCAGATGCATGCCCGCCCTGACCACCGCCTCCCTAAGCTTGCCATAGGCCTCCTGGGGGTAGTGGTGGTGGAAGTAGCTTATAATTTCTTACACTACTAGAAAATCCTCTTCTGAGATCCCCACCTTCTCCTATTCTAGATCCACCACCCTAGGGTTCAACCTAGCCTCACTTGGGAGATCCATGATCACGGTGTTGCCTCTGTTGTGGTGGTCCATCCACTTCCTACCTACCATACTTTGTATGTCAGGTTAGAAAATAAAATATCATATGACCTCTCCTATAACATGAATAGCATCACCCCTATACAGTCTTCCCTAGTCCTATGTGTGGTCCCTATGTTGCATTAACATGTTCCTAAGTCCATCCATGAAGATATATCTTATGATAAGAACCTTTCAGATGGTGCCTTCTAGAATTTGTGGACAACTCATCCCCATTATTCACATGATCAGAACCTACTACATGATTTATATTAGATAAGAATATCTACATCACCAGTGCCCACTCTAACACTCCAGTATATGTGGGAATACATAGGGGTACCACACTGGCATAGATGTCTCTATAGAGACCCTTCTCAAACTTCCACACCTGAAAGTAACCATCTCAAATCATGTTGAGGGAGTACCACGTAAGGTTAGTGAACCTCACGATATACTTAGAAATGGTCATCCCTCTCTATTGAAACTCCAATAGGTCTTGAATATAAACTAAGCACAATCATGAGGGGTAGTACTCCTCACGAAAAAAACTGGTAGAAGTAGGACAATAAGAGTGTAGACTCATCATGTTTTTGTGTGACTAGAATCCACTAGCACCCAAATTATCTATAGAAAATACTAGCTTATAACCCAAACATCTAATTAGTTGATACCCGCATAAGTTTGAAAACTCAGATCACCAATTCAAGACAATCCTCCACTACCTGGGAATCTGGATCACCATGGAACCTCAATGTCCACTAGTACTGGAACTCACAGAGTATTCTAAGATTGAACATATCCTCAACCTGCACTTTTGGTACAATTTTCTACTTGAAATATAGGGGTGATTCTACCTGTCTTCCTAGAGGAAAGATCTCGTGAGATGGCCAATGAACTGAGGCCTCATCACTCATCAGATCATCATCACTATCCTGAATCGATAACTTGGTTAGATTTTATCATGGAGGAATCCTTAAAATTAATCAAGACTTGCCATAGTTAGATGATCATATATATCTAGGGAGCTAACTCAATAAATACGATCAAAGGATTCAATCTTATATGATGTATATAACAGAGTTCCTTGTAACCAATGTCTCTATATATTGAGTTGACAAGCAGGTAGTCAAATTCATAGTGAATAGATACATCATCCACTACACCAATACTGGGTTCCCTGACCTAAAATCTCATCTTGAGACACTTTTACACCATTTCCCTAAATTCCTAACCAAACCTTGTAAGGGGACAAAATTACAAACACCCTCCTGAGTTTGAACCACCTTTGATACAAATATATCATGAACTGACCCACTGGAGCCAGCCAGGATGGTAGAAGGTTGAGCCACAACTACCCCAATCCCCCCTCCATAGGCTAGGGGCTAGTGATAAGCACTAAAACTCATAACTAAAATGGGAGTATTTTTTCTAAAGTACCTATACGCACACACCCAGCCTTGAAAACATGTAGAGGAATAATAATAAATGATAATAACATCGTGAGTGAAAACCATGCATGTGAAAAAATCTGGGGAATAAAAAAGAGTTTGATAGAGTAAACCAAAATGAAAAGGGAAAAATACACACCCACCCATAAAGGATGTCCCAACTTGACAACAACTGGAAAATAAATACTGAGAGAATATATATCCATATCTCTAAGCTCAACCACCATACATGGTCTATACACCTGAGTATTCCTAAGCTCCTCTAAAATTGCTACTAATTTATCTGTCATCTTCAAAAGACATGATATGTGTGGGAAAATCCCATACAGGTATGAGTATATACATACCCAATAGGATACCCCAAAAACTGAAGAGGGGGAAATAGAAGACATGATATAAGTATTCATCTCATCCCAAAGTAAGAGATAAATAAAACTAAGTGACACAGATGTATATATATATTCTCATATAAGAAAATCAGTCAAGAGAGAAAGGGTATCTCCATCTCAAAGCTCAAAATATCACATGATTTCCCAAGAAAGTAACCATGTAAAGGACCCACATCTATGTAAAATAAGGGGGTTCCACTTAGTAGATAGATAAATGACCCATTCCCTAGTCAATTAGGGGGTACCACTCAGTAGGTATAGGATCCATGCTATATTCTGTCAAACGGGAACCACTCAGCAAATAGAGGACCCATGACCTAGTCCATCAGGGGGCGTACCACTCAGTAGGTAGAGGAATCATTCCCTAGTCTATCCGAGAGTACCAATTAGTAGGTATAGGACCCACACCCTATTCCATCAGGGGGTACCACTCATTAGGTAGGTGGGTTGCCAACCCCATCCTCTCTCTAATGATCCTACCCAATCATTGTCATCATTGAGCACCACCTAAAGATGATGCATGCTCGAAACATATCACATCATATCTCAAAATCCACTATGAATCCCACCATCATGTTATAAATGGAAAAAAACTCAGTATAAGATACTCATGGTCCAAAATCAAAGTCTAAACAAAGGATATACGAGAGGTATAAGTTTCATAAAGAAGTACATGGAGTGTACCATGTGTCACATGGCGTGTGACCTCACCTGGCCTCCTGGATGTGTCCTCACCAGCACATGGCTCATTGTACATGTATTATTACATGGAATATAAGGGTACTACACTGTATGTCTCAACCTCTTGGGGTCGATCTATGTGATATTGGTCATACCCATGTCCTTCAGGTCATGTCTGTGTACTCCTATAGTACACGGTGTAACCTCCCACATGGGGTTCTAGGCATGTGCAGTGGGAACATTGTATGGATTCTCAAGGAGGGTCACATGGTGTTTATACTATCTACATAGCATGTGATAATTATCTTTATTTTTTAAAACCCTATCCCCCACTACTATGAGACTACACGGCGTGTGTTCACCCCAGTACACACCATGTAGTCGGGATGTTTGCAGAACTCTAGACCCCTTATACAGCTTCCAGATCTGCCACTCCTACCATACAATACACCATTTGACCACAATTTTAAATCACCTTAGTTATTCTATTTCAACCCTCTGGTGGCTGGAAATAATATTTTTGATCCTCTACTCAAAGCCTCCACACACCTCGTACGCTTCTCATTGTCGTTCATTGGTCCTAGATCCTAGATCCATGGGAATCATCACCCACATCCTGTGATCTATCCTAATCCATCCAGAAATTGAAAATTTGTTCATTACACTTGAATTTTCCATGAATTTGAGGGTTTGATCAAACTCAAACTCACCTGAAAAAGTCGAATCGCGACCCCATAGGCCAACAGAAAAAAATGAGAATAATGATGGAGGAAAAGCACCATAACAGAGGTGATAAACATCATTTTCCAAGCCTTCTTATACAACAATTAAAAATTGAGTAATCTGGGGTGATATCATGGAATAAGAAAAGATAATAAATTTAATAACAATTTAATTCGACAAAGGTGATCATGTGAAGGGTGTGCAATCACCAATAAAAGATAAGAATATAAAATTCAAGCTTTAACATTTTAATCAAGAGGGGAAACTACAATTGATGAGTCCTACCATGATTATGGATCAATCGTTGGTGAATAACACATTCACCAATAATGGGGAAGATCCACTGCATTTGTTATCAGTCGATTCACCTTGATCTGATAATCGAGCATCATACGATATTGATTCACCAATGAAGGTCGTCAGAGATCCTCTCAAAAACCTCATGGGGTTATGTGGGTAAACATAGTTAAATTTAATAAATACATATTATAAAAGATTTTATTTAGGTAAATTAAATTAAAATAACTAAATAAATCGTTTATTTTAATTTAAACGCACCCACCAACGGCTGCCTCATCTGAACGTTAAGTGTCGACCACCTTTAGGTCACACCTAGGGTAAAACCTGCAGTTAAGATCCAATCATGGTCTTAGATTTTTTATCAAGAAATATGTTCATGATATATTACATTATTTTTGAAAAATTGTGCACGTGTTATGTAACATATATTTATTGTTTTTATTAAATTAATTTCAGGCTCATCGGGCCTCAGAATCGTGCGTCTTCTCAATACCTGGCTTTGAAAATATTCTTCAATATATTTCAAATTATTACAATGAAAAAATAGAGTCTTTATAAATTCCATACTAATATCATCCTATTTCCAAATATTAATAGTAAAAAATTTCATTACTCCTCTAGGATGTTGTCTCTCAGCCTTTATCTATTGGAAAACTAAGCATCTTGATACATAATCAGAAATTTCCTACTTCATGTTATCCCACAAAAAATGTTCCCTCAAATCCCTATACATATTGGTGATACTAGGGTGTATAGAGAAATTTGAGCTATGAGAATCATCCAATAATTCCCTTTTCAACTCAGGTATAGATGGAACACATAGACTCTTTCCAAATTTTAGAATGTCATCTTTATAAACAAATTCTGCCAATTTCCCATCATTCATGACTTTAATTTTATTATATAAATTCTCAACATTTGATTGGGAAATTTTTATCTTTTCCAATAAATATGTTTTCATAATAATTTGAAAAGGGAATGATTTATCCCCTTTTTTGATAATTCCCATATCCATCTTTACTATATCCATGAACAAAGGATCTCTATCAATCCTAATTTGGGTCAAAACTCCATGATATTTCCTGCTCAATGCACCTGATACCTTATTTACTTTCCTTGGGTGAAATTTTATTGAGAAATCATAATCATTAAGTATCAATATTCATCACCACTTCCTCGTATTAATATATTTTTTTGAAAAAATGTATTTTAGGATCTTAGGTCTGTGTATATCTCGCATATTTCACCATAGAGATAATGTATTCATATCTTCAAAGAAAATATTATAGCTTCCAACTCAATATAATGGGTTAGATGGTTCTATTCATGATTATTTAACTACCTTGATCCATATGAAATATTTTTTTCATTTTTCATAAGGATACAACCAAGTCCCTTCTTTGATGCATCACTATATATCACAAATCCATCATTTCCTAAGGGTGCATTAATAATTGGAGAATTGACCAATGTATTATTCAATTATTCAAAAAATTCTCCACATTCCTTTTTCCATTTGAAATTAACCCATTTATGTGTAATCTTGGTTAAAAGGTTATCCAATCAGGAAAAATTATGAATAAATCACCAATGGTAACTTTCCAACCCAATGAAACTACATACAAAGGTTATGTTTGTTGTTGTAGGCTATTATTTGACTACCTTTGTCTTCATTAGATCAACTGATATTCCATCCTTAGAGATAATATATCCAAGAAAATACACTTTTTGAATCCAAAAGTCACACTTTCAAAATTTCCCATATAACTCTATTCTTCTAATAGTATAAATAATTATTTTTATGTTATTCTCATAGTCCTCATAGAATTTATAATACACTAATATATCATCAATAAATACCACAAAAAAATAATCAATATATTCCTTGAATAATTTTTTAATTAGGTCCATAAAAATAGACGGTCCATTACTCAATCAAAAGGAAATTATTGTAAACTCATATTGTTCATACCATGTAAAAAATGATGTCTTCAAAATATCATGCTTCTTTAATCTCAATTGATGATACCTAGAATGAAGTTCAGTCTTTGAAAAATATTTACCTCCATGTAGTTGATCGAATAAGATATTAATGATAGGTAGAGAATACTTTTTCTTTATCATAATGGAATTGATTTTCCTATAATCAATGACCAACCACATGGATCCATAATTATTCTTAACGAAGAGAACAAGGACTCCCCATGGTGAAATACTAGGGTGAATAAATCCCTTATCACATAACTCCTCAAGTTTTTTCTTCAACTCCAATAATTCCATAGTGTTTATTATATAAAGATTATTTTATATAGGTCTTACATCTAGGATTAAATCAATGGATAAATTGAATTCATTCTCTAGTGGATGTCCAGGTAATTCCCTAGGAAATACATCAATGTATTCCTGTATAATAGGTACATCTTCAATTTGAATATCTCCTTTTCCATCCATAGATTGTGTTTTCTCTTCTTCCCCAATAATCTCATTTAGAAGAGCTATTGGGGTGGATCTAAACATGACTCAAATGATAAGGTATCCACTCTAAAGATAGGGGATTCCACATCTTTATAACAAATTGTAATTTCCTTCTCCTTGTAATAAAGTTTTGCATCATATTTTGAAATCTAGTCCATACCAAGGATTATATCAAATTAAACTATAAGTATGATAATAAATTTATCAAATAGAGTGTTTTTATGTGTCATAATGGGAACTTCCTGACACATCCTTGTCATAATTATATTTCCATTATGATTTTTGAATGAAAACTACCTTATTAAGGTGTTAGGGGAATATCTAATTTTCTTGGAAAATATATAAGATATAAAAGAGTGCAAAGATATATAATTGAATAAATCATTGTCTAAGTTTGATTATATGATTGAATTACATTCCACCACATCATTGGGTACTTCCACTTCAACTATAGTGATCACATAAGCTTGGACTTCTCCCCTCATCCACTTTTGTGTTATATTCCCTTAACACTTGGGGAATTGGTGTGAATAATTCCCTATTTATCTACAGTTAAGGAACTGGACATAATTGATTTGTTTCTTCCTCTTAAATTCATAATCCAGATAAACCTTATCACCGCACATGTAATAAAATCCAATTCCCTTCAAAAAATTTACAAAATGTTTCTTCCCACGATTTTCATATGATGGGAATTGATTCGTTTTCTTATTCTTTAATGTATTCCCTTTTTAAAGGTGTTCAAATGACCTATTTTTCTCTTGATTCTACTTGAATATATAGGATCTAGAAAATTCCATCTCATTTTTGATAGTGCATAAAACTATTTCATCATATGATGAAAAATTCTGAGATACCAATGCCCTTCAAAGACTTGGATTAAACCCTTTTAAGAAATAGTCAATATTGTATTTTGTATTTCATATGTAATTCATATCATACCTTGATATTCTTGTAAAGATAACCTCATACTCTACAGCATTTTATTCCAACTTTTTCTTTAAGTTGGGGAACTTTATCTTTATTTCAATTTGTTTCTCATGAGGGAAATATTTTTCTAAGAATATTTCATTAAAATCTCTACATTCCATGTGTTCTATTTCCTCTTCCTCTCTAGTATTCTAGATCAATGAACACCATTGATTAGAATCTTCATTTAGATATTATACTACCAGTGTAACATTTTCATTTTCATCACATCAAAAGTCCAGAAATATATTTTTAATTGACCTAATCTATTTTCTCAGCTACCACGAGACTAGTAGTCCCACTAAATAATGGAGGATTATGTTGCATGAAGTGATCCAAAATAGAATAATAAAATTTTAGAACAAAAATTTTCTCCATTCAGTTAAGTTAATTTTTAATAACCTAATTGATTCACCCTAATATAGTTGTGCTCTACTCAGTTCCAATATCGGTTGTATTGGCTTTCTCAATAAGGAAATTTCTACTTTGAACGTAAGTGTTGATTATATTATTTATTCTAGGAACCATTTCTAAACAATGGAATATACAGTATTATATCATAAAATTATGAATTTTAAATCATAAAATATAAATCTAAATATGGTGTAACACTTAACATAAATTTAAGATTTATCCATTTTTTATCTCAGAATCATAAACTTGGTTTCTTTGGGAATGTATTTAAATCATAAAAAAAATCAAATCCTTTATAATTTTTTGTAAATAAAAAATGAATTATCATAAGAATATACCCTAAGAGTGTTAAACCAGTTTCATAGTAAGTTTCATTATCATGCATCAGGTGACGATCGAGTTAAATCCCAATGCTCCCTTTTCATATTTATTACCCCTAGGTACAACTATTCTAGAATCACATCCACTTGTAGTATTTGTAAATAGATGTATTTATAGAAAAATACGCATAATATCTTTCTTACAAAAACTTTAGTATGTTCTTCTATACTTATCCTCAAATTCTACCATAGGGTTATGTTCCTTAATCTATGTTTTCCTAAATCTAGTTCTCAAGGTTTCTACTAAACTTTCTCCGATACCAACTATAACAACCCCAAATCCAGTAACCAAGAGTTGGTGTATAATTTATTACATTGACATATATATTAGGGTTCTAATTATAAAGGACTGATCATTTTATTAGTCTTGGAGAACCAGATACATGCATGATACCCATTTTACATTGGGAATAGAATATAAAACATAAAAAAAGAAAATACCCATCATCCTTGAAACACACTCAAAGAATTCATCTTCATATCCTAGGGAAAGGAAACAAAATTAGGGTGCGATAAAATTCTTATTAAGGGTTTTGTATAGTGGAATCTATCATGAGTAAATAATGAATAATAAATATATAAAGGTAAATAAATAAAAACATGTTCTATTTAATCAATAACTTGAGCATGAAATTAATCCATATATAATATAAATGCAATGATATCATGGATAATAATAACTAAATTATAAATTAAGGAAATGCATAATATTAGACTTAATACTCAAATATGTCATGATATATTTACTATAAATACCTTGTACCAAGATAGTTTAAAACTATGGGTAAATACCCATTTAATTTGGCCAACTAACTTGTTTTATAATACCTTTCGATGCATCAAGGGGATATATAATATTGGGTCCCACTTATCACTGCATGTCCAATGCATTCTTCATATATCGAATGATTGATTTAATTCATGAACAATATGTATTGTCAAAAAAATATACATATTTATTAAAGAATATGGATTATCATTAATTACTTAGTCAATCAAATAACTTTCAAAGTAAAACACCATATGTAAAAATGTTATACAGTTTAGAAAATAATCATATCATGATACAAAGAATATGGATATTTAAGGAAAATTTAATGTTCAATGATCATAAGAAAGTGAATTTTTTAAGATAAATTCAATGACCATAAATTAAAAAAGAGATAAAAGATGAAATTTAATTCATCAAAAATATTGGTTTTGAAATAAATTCATGTTCTTTGAAGAATAAAAAAATGGATGAGAAATATTAAAATAAATTCATCAAAAGAGTTTTCTTTTTAAAACATTTAAAAATATGTAGAATAAGATAAATATCATAAAACATTTATAGAAACGGGGAAGTCCACTGGTACCTTATACATTAAAAACATTCATTTCGACTTTTTGTAAAAAAAAAGTTGAAAATGACCCCTTTTGGGACAACATTAGAAAGATTCATTTCATACTATGTAAAAAGTCAAGGATAAATTAAAATATCCTTTATAAATTATTTTTTAAAATAAAAATTACTTTCATAAAACAATTTTGAAAACAAAAATGGAGATTTAAGAAAAATATACCCGATCAAGAAGATAAATAAGATCGTCTTTTTTAAAACATTCCTCTTGAAAGAGTAACTTGAATTGAATCATTAATAATCATTAATAAATATATATTCATGTTAAATACATAAAAGTGATAGTATATACACCACATAAAAGAAATTAGGTGCATATTACCAAATATGTATCAATGGAATTGAAATTGAGATGAGATCCTTTACCTCACGCTTCCCTTTAGTTAAATGTTATTTAAACCCATATATAATGGACTTAAAATGTTATTAATTTGTAAAAGAACCATATTAATATTTATAACATCATATATGATCCTCTTATAGCATCTTACCACTCATTCATTAATAATATTTCATTATTAACATTGTTTTTAGTATTAACTGCTATATTTTCTCATGCACGTTTTGTTATGAAAGTTATAGTTCTTGTGCATATGATATAGATACATCAGATCTAGAATAATATTAATGTTATAAATATCATATTTTTTCATTAGATACCTTTTTTAGAATCATTCTTGAAAGTTTTACATGGAAAATGAATCACATCACTTCATGGAGATGGTAGGTCGTATGTACACACAAGTGATGGTATCATTACCTTAATGGGTAAAAGGGTAATAAATTGGATTATATATTAATTTTAAAGAATTAATATCATGTCATATGTATCATATATATTCATTATTTTCATAATTATGACTTTACATTTTAGTTGGTTATGGAAATCAAATTACATCGGTTCGTGAGGTGGTAGTATGTCGTACACATGAGCGATGGATTTTTTTCACATTTGATGGAGAAGGTGATGGATAAATATTATGAAATAAACATAATAACATATAAATATATGAGAGATAATGTTTTTATTATATTGAAATTTTTAATACATAATTGAAGGTGATAAAATAATAATTAAAAACAAAGAGCTTAGTGAAGACAATTACTTTCTCTTAGAAGAACCTCCTTTGGATCTCTTATTAAGGACCCTAGGATTGGTATTTTGGGAAGACCATAACCTAGAGAATATGAATAAGGATGTTTGGAAGATATTTTGGTAGGTTTTTTCTGAGATAAATTTCTTAATATGTGTGAATAAGCGAGGGGATGTGGTTCCCTTTTATAAGTGGGGGAGGGGTCCTTCTTAGAAACAACTTGGAAATTTCCCAAGAGAATACAAAATGATAAATCCATTCTCAATAAAAATGATTTAAAATGATCTTATATTTGAAGGTGAGATAATATAAGGTTGAAATATATACATCCAATATTTTTTTATAAATTTAATTAGAAAACTTTCCCTTATCTTTTGGTTTAACCCCCCCCCCCCCACCCACGATAAACCTGTTTTAACCTTAAACGGGGTAATTAATTTTTACTATTTTGACTATTCATTATGACCAAAAATTAAGTTGGATTTATTACCTAATTTAAATTATTATGATTCAAAATATTTAATCCATTTTATCAAATTAAATTCATAGAAGTGTAAAATTTTAATTTAAAAATAAACCTGCAAATTGTGTCGAAAAACAGTTTAAATGCATTTTTTCAAGCATAAGATGATATTATATTAACTATATGACTAATAATAATAATTATATGGATTTAATTTAATATAGTTAGATATATAATCTATAAATTTCATTTAAATCATTCATAATTAAATATTATGTAAATTAATTAATATGGATAGACATCATGCTTTTTTTAAAATAGTTTTTTGGAAAAAAAATCTATTTTTACCTCTAAATGTTCTTATATTTATTTCTATAAAAATGATATTAAATAAATTTTTAATGCCACATATTTTAATAAATTATTATAAATAAAATTAGTAATATTTAAATACAACATTTTTAAATTATTAATAAAAGTTTATTTCTAGGAGAAATTTTCAAAAAATCATTATTGGATTATTTTGACCAAATAAGTTCAAAATCGATATTCATCATATAAAATTAGAATTTTTGTGTCATGAAATATTAACATTTTCATTTTATTATATTTTTATTATAATATAATTTTCACTTACTATAATTGAGGCTCAAGTGTTACAACGTGACTAATCTTAGAGTGATAGATATCTAACCCCTCACGTATCTAGAATAAGGAATAAGCCTCCAATATGATGGGTAGTATAACCCAAATTACCTATCCCTAGGGATACTTTACTCAAGTGAGAATTAAATTCATGATATCTATAAAACCTTTTATGTACAAACTATATTAATAATTGTTCTCAAGCTCATAACTCTAAAAAAATGAGATTAGGGTAGTTGAAAACTAAATTTTTTGATATCATATCTAGCATGTAATATAGGGATAAATCTCTTAAAATGAATTTATCATAAATATTTAGGATACAAAATATTCACATTCTATAAACAATTTATAAACATGAATAATATAAAGGAATAAACTAATGAATAAACACTTTATTTATTTTTCAAAACTTGAGAAATAAATATAGAATTTTAATATTTTATTTAGGGATGAAGGATCCCATTTTTAATTCTTAACACTTATTATTTATAAAAAATTTATAAACCATTATTAAAAATATCAAAAAAAATAACATTTTTTATGCATATCATATTTTATGATTGATAATCATATTATTAGTCATAAAATAATATTGATACTAGATAGAGGCATTTTTGTGGACCAGTAATATTCTATGATTCACCTTTAATAATATAATGTGATTGTATCATTGAACATGAATGGTTAAATCATATTACTCCTATCATATTTTAAAATTGATCAGATATTATATTTACGCTACAATCCCCTGTTTTCACACATGCCTTGGATAGATTCATATTTTATGATATTGTATATCATGTGTTACTCTATAATTCAAATCCTTAGATATCCTATATATCATACCTTATGATATATTCCAACCATATGCTAAAAATGAACAAAATAGAAGAAAACTATGTATTGTATTATATGATATAACTATAAATTCTTCATGATATACAAATCTTTGAAAAATGTTAGATTAAACACATTTAATCCTTGAATAACTCTTATCCAATACCACTGATGGGTTTTAGAGGATCGTTCCATGATCTAGGAAATGGAAACAAACCCATTTATAGCCTAATATATCTTCAAATATTAAACATGAATGGAATATAAAGAGAACAACATAACTATATCATGTATTTAGTAGCCTCCATCTTGATAGAGTAGGCTTGATGAGAATCACCAAAGTAGAAAACAAAGGCTTCTTGACTCAAAGAGGATTACACTATCCTAATACTCTCAAATAATATCTTGAGGACCCTTGGTCACCAAATAAGTTCTAGAGCCTTTACCTAGTTACAAACACTGATCATGGAAGAAAATAGGTTTGGCTATTGAATGCGACAAAAAGGGTACACCAACAGGTTGGAACTCTTCCCTTATATTTGAATCTTTAACACTCTTCATTTAATGAAGACTGTTAGCCATATCGTATGTATCATGTCATATTTAATGGAAGCCACAAGATACTTCCCATTGGAGTTTTCTTTATTGAAAAATTCAATGAATTATGCACAAACTTAAATAATACATCTCATGGATTAGAATCTATAGAAATAGTGAAGGGGGGTGGTGGTCGGATGCATACACTCACATATAATTCATATCATAAGGAAAATTATATGCTATGATATAATCTATATATAGTATCCTATACTAATAAACGATATCAATATATCATAGGATATGATATTCATCTCATGGATATCATTTCTTGTGATTTGAGTATATCATTAAATACTATATACCCTATTTTGAGTGCATATCCATCACCCATAACCACTTATTAAACAATTATCCCGATTTCATAATCAAATATTAGGTACAACTATACTTCACAATTTATCATTAACCATGCCATACACATTTCTAAATTTACAATTAATCCAAATCATATTAATACTCGGGCTTAATGATATGGTTTTTCATGGGGTTGGAACTCACCCAACCTATAAACATGGGTGGGTCTTAATGATTTGGGCACACACACAGCCAAGTCCCATATCACACTCCCTTAGATCTATCATCATTCTAGCCCATATTTACCACACATTATCATCTTAGGTATCATCCTAGCACATCTATATTAAATTCACATGGGATAAATTCCCATATAGATAACTTCTTGGGTTGATCATGACATTTTTCATTCCAATTTTTCAAAAAAAATCTTCACTTGGAAGCCAAAGTTTTAGTATTTACAATTCTCAGTGAACTACATATAACTTGAACAAGGTGATTCCAATATGGAATAAGGTAAAAACCATTTTAATTTATTTTTAGGTCAAGGGAATAATATGTTGGTGTGACTCCAAATCATATACACATAGAAAATAATGTTATAACTTGGGGATATCTTTATAGTAAGCTTCCAATTGAATATCATTGATTTATTTGGTCCCAAATGGACAGAATAAATAAATCAAATAAAAACCATGAAAAAATACATAAATGGTGATAACTATTGTAAGTTTATGAAATAGAGATATAAATTAATTAATAATGTAAGAGGATAGGTAGACTCACCATTATAAATCCAACATAATGAACATCATGCAAAACCATTGAAGAACGAAGGAGATCTTGGTTGGAGAAGAAAGGGGAAGGGAAAAGGAAGAGTTATATATATTCACTGGGAAAAATGAGGAGAAACTCATTTTTTAATATTTTGACATTAAAAAATTAATTATTTGTATAAAAAACATCCTAGTCATGTGTTTTGGTGTCACCATATTGGTCATGGTGCAATAACCCTTTAAGATCACTCTCACAGTGTGGACCCTTTTTTCACGACATAGAAAACCTTTCTTAAGAAAAACCAAGAACCTTCTCTCTAGTCCATCACAGTGTGGCCTCTCCCTTAATGACATAAATTAATCCTCTGGCCTAGACTTATAGTGTATCTCCCTCACTATGTCTTTCTCTCTCACTAGCCTTTATGGCTCAACCTTGGGGGATGCAGTGTGATCAGCCTTCCCCGTGTAAGATTATTAATCTTGTGTGACCCTTCTCTAAAGCATGGTGCCTTAGGATAAGAATAGTTCATCCTAATGTGTTTGGGTAATTAATTATACAAAAACCTATCCACTCCTTAATTATTTTGTCCAAGCTGTGGTATCTCATGATTCTAGGAAGAATTCATTTCTATACAGCATTCTTCATGCCATAATGCACTCAACCACAACATGTTCTCACCTGATGCTGGAGAGAATTCATTATTACATAGTACTTGACACACCACAACACCCCAAGACATGAAATATCCTCTATTGATTCTAAAGATATGTAATATCACTTAGGCACTGGTCACGATGCAACCTCCCCCAATTTCAGTGTGATGGTCCCCTACTTAGTCCTCATCACGATGTAACCCTCACCTATCATAGAATGATGAGCCGTCTGTAATTAGTTTTCAACTTGAACTCAATATAACTCCCAAAAATTAATCTCAAGTATTCATTAACACCTTTAAAAAATCGAAATAATGAATTCTTGTGGTTTAGAAAAAAATTAAATAGGGTCCGTACCTTGATGAATATTTAAGATGTTATAATATCATTCATTCTTAAAGTGTGTGCTCATACCATGGGTATATCACTAGCCAAATAAGGTATAGTCAAATGTGTTTTGGAAGGATCAACCTATGGGATGATAGTTTATTAATTTATTTTATTTTTTACTTTACCATCTTTTAATATTGATCATGCACTTGTATTTACTGGACTTTCTAGGGACATCATTGGTGGCCTACTAAGTTTTAATCATACCTTGATCAGGCACCATTGTACCTAATAAGAATTTTTTGTTTCATGAACCAAGTAAATAAAATGGTCCTAGTGTTTTGGATGGATGAGCTATTGAAGCTTAGTAGGAATTAAGGGGTAGGTTCAGGCCAAGACTTGAGACCAATTGTGGATGTCACTATTTACTTTTGTTTATTTTGGAATATTTTGTATATGGAATACCCACCAGATATCCTATTTTGACTTGTGTAACTTATATGAAATTTACATTTTATCATCTTGATATATCATGTGTTGATATTTATTATTGGCTACCATTTAGCTGTGATATCTAAATTATTATTGATATTGTTTTGTGATGACTATTTCCTTGATATTGTTTTTTTTTTGTGTTTTGATGGTTGTTTATACCTAAGGGTTCGGTCTCCCTACCTATTATTAATATCAACCTCTCCATTGATTATCAATATCTAGTGTATTGAAACATGTTTTTGAGGTGTGTATAACTTTGGATTGGTCAAAACGAAGGTAAATTGGGACAAGGACATTGCATAAATACACTCTACCAATTATCTTTAATGGTTCATCATATTAAATTTAACAATAAATGATAGCCAATATAGAAGAATACCTGAATGTTAACACTTAATATTTGACTATATTTATTAATCATGGAATCCAATTAATATATATCATGACACTTTTGATATAAACATGACATTCAATATGATATATCTTAATGTAGTGGTATGATATCACCATATCATGCCTTAGGATATTCCATACCAAGGCATGTGATATGCCTTTTTTTCATGGATATCATATTTTATAATATCAATATATCATACAATATGATATAGGATAATATATATCATATATACATTAGGATTTAGATCATATCACTTTCATTTGATGCATAAATTGCATTCAAACTTAGGATAATTCATGTGACTCAGAGAAGTTGAAGTTTTTTAAGGTCGCATGAAATTTTTTGTTGGAGTTAGTGCCCTAAAAATAACTTATATATACATTATTATTACCTGTAATTGTTGTTTTGAATAATTATAAACTTATTATCACATCATTATTGTTAATCTATGTGACATTATATGTTATAATGTCCCAGGGGTAACTATTACATTGAAATGTCTTAACAGTTCCCCGCTATGATGAGAACCTGGAAGTGCCATGAAAATATTCTTAAACATATTTTCTATATCCATATGATATCATTTTATGGTATTCAAATGATATGTCATATTAGGGGTGGATACTCATAGGACTTTGTGGCACTTTCTCATAGTGTATGCCCTTAGTAATTTCTAGTTTAAAAGATTATGAGAACACAACCTACCAGTAAGAAATATACATTCATATATGTCATTGGTTGTTCTTATATATGGAAATTTGTATTTATCCTTAGAATTTAAAATTATTATTAATGTATATCATTAGTCTCGTACTTTAATGTAATGATAAAAAATTTGATGACATATATTCGTGGTGAACTAGGATACATTGGGTGAGTCAAGAGTATTGCATCAATAAATATTGTGAAAAAGTATTTTTCCATAATATTATTTAATTAAATTTTATATCTTAGGCCCTTTAATGGGAATTTAATAGCCTAAATAAAACTATGTACATGGTTTTCTATGGGCAGGTTCAATTTTGGAAATTCAAATAAAGAGTTATCAAGAACATAGGTTGATAACAACAGCATGAAACCTTCTTGATTAGAGATATCACAATAAAAGAATTATATTAAATTATAGGGGTGTCCATGGGTCAGGTTAGGTTTAGTATGGGGTAATTTTGTACCTATACCAATAAAATGAGAACGGGTCGAGTCAGGTCATGTTACAATCATTCTACCCTAAAAACTTGACCCGGACCGACCCATAATGGGTTGTGTCAGGTCAAGTCAATCATCTTTGGTAAATATCCATCTCTCTAGAGTTAGTGGGTGTTGATTATGATCTCACATAGAAATTTTATTTTGGGATGAAAATTGGGGATTTCATTGATGGAAGTAAAGGTCGGAGTGTCACTCGTGGGCAGTGTTAGGTAGTCGTAGCTCTGAGAAGGATGGTTGATGTGGAAGGGGATGATATTGAGTGCTTGTAACGCCTTCTCAACTTTAGAAAAGACTAGGAGGGAGTGTGATTTATTATTATAGGGCCTCTTGTTCCTATACATGGCATGGGATTGAATTGGAAATAGAAAGAGGAGAAGGAAAACCCCTAGCATCCTAGGAGAAATGTCACAATAAGAGACCCAAGGTTTTCATATCAGAAGTAATGAAATGGAATGGTGAGGGGTGGGTGAACGATTTTAAATTATTGGGGATATAAAGGGAGGGGGTGGGAGAGGGAGGGGAGAGAGAGGGGAGGTGGAGGAGGGACTGTGATAAATGGCGTTCACAATAGTTGGCAACACGTGCGACACTGTGAGATAAGATTGGGAGTGGGAAGAGGTTATGGGGAGGAAGGTGAATGTAAGGATTGGGGTTATATTGTCTTGGGTTGATGTATGAAAGAGGTGAGGTGGTGGAAAGTAGGTTAAGTAATAGGAGGGTGTCAATTAAATCTAGTTTTTTGGTTCAGAAATATGCCAACCTGAGACCAAATCGTGTATGATTCAACCCAAAAAAACTAAACTCATCCATATTATGTGAATAACTCAACCCAACCCTATTGGTTTGAGTTGATTCATTGGATTGGTTCTGTTTTCGACGCCCCTATTACACAGTGAGAATTCGTATGAGGATGTATGTCGTTGAGACATTTACTTCTTTCTATATGGGTGTCTTGGCATGTTTCTATATGTTAACCTTAGACTTTAGGTGTTCCACCTAATGTCACTGATAAAAGGGATTATAGGGTCACACAATAAGTGCATCTAGGATCTCAATTAAAATCTATTTGAATTTAACAAGATTAGAATAAATATTATTCTCACTTTTTGGTTTAATAATTATTCAGGATTAGTTGATCACTAAGATTTAATCATGAGTTATTCCAAATAATAAATATGTGAGTAAATAAAAAAATATTTATTTACATGATTTTGTGAATATAATATTTTTTATATTTATGGATGAATAATGTAGAAATATTTTTTTATTAAATAAATAATCATTATTCGAGGTTTGATAAATAACATGGAGAAGAAATGAACCAACTTTAATGGTCTGGTTAGAAATGAAATATTAAATATCATTTAAATAAATATTAATTTATTTATTTACTAAATGATATTTTATCTTTAGGTATTGTGCATTTAAATAAATATTAATTTATTTATTTAATAAATGATATTTATTTTATCTTTAGGTATTGTGCATTTAAATAAAATAATATTATTATTTATATTATTATTAAACATGGAGTTTTCTATGGAATAAGGGATTAAAAAGGGGCCCATGTGAAATTAAAAAACCTAGCCTAGATTTATAAATACTTGGTTATATCACATTCCATGGTTAGTCACTTGCTATACACAAAAAAACCCTGAGATAATTTCTCTCAATCCCTAGAGAGAATATATTAGGGTTTTGAAGTCTCTTCAGGCTCCATTAGGTCAACCTAGTAGAATTTCATGATTCAGCTCACTAGAAGTTAATGTTGGAAGGTTATTTAGTATATGGTCAGATTACTGGAAGTTTAGGTAGTCAAGTTATAGGAAGTCTTGATAGAGTAATCATTGATAAGAAAAAAATTCTATGTTTGAATAATTATTTAGCTGGAGCTAATAGGTAAATGGTGAGGTGTATGGGCATTGTTCAATTTCTAATGAAGGGTGGTCAAACTAAGAAGTGCTATAGGAGATCAGCAATTGTGTAGTGAAATATATGGTTAACCGTAAATATTGAAAGTTAGTGCAACCAATTGACTAGGAAGGACCCTATATATAAATGGGTGGGACCAATTTACTGAGGTGTTTAATTATCAAGTGAACATTGTACTTTACATGATCCACATGTTTGGAAAGTCACAAGTTATAAACTTTGTAATTCTGATGGAATAAAATATTTGCAGTGTTCTCTCATGGATATAGGGTAAAATATGAACTAAGTAAAATCGATGTTCTTTCTTTATGTTTTTATCCCTTTACTTGTATGATTGTATGTGTGTGTTAGATTCAATGTGGTGATTTGTATGTAGAAATACTTCTAATTTATGGTACACTGAACTTTCAGTGAATCTATACCATTGTTTTTCTTCCTCTTTGTAATCTACCAATAGAAAAACTTCTGGCATTAGGAGTTCGGGTGTGTAATTTCTCGCCCCTTCTCAATTGCTTGAGAAGGTGGGAGGACATTACTTGGCCTTAAGAGACATCCCCAAGATGCCAAAGGCAAGAAATAAATTCCAAGGGCTTCATTAACAGTTGGGGGATGATTTTTCTTTTTTAAAATAAAAAAAACATCCAAAAATTCCATACTCAAATAAAACACTACATGATACATGATATCAATGAAAGAAAACTCAAACCATACCATTTATATCAAAATAAAACTACATGAGAGTACCATAGTGGAAGACTACAAAACAACCAAGTACACAACGAAAGACTACAAATTCAAAAAAAACTCAAAGATAACCACAACTCCAAATCTCCAAACTGCTCCATGCTCTACTCCAAAAAATAGCCCAAGTATCACTAAGAACCACTAGAGAAATTTGATACTTTACCTTTCCCCATGTCCTAATAAACAAAATATGCAAAAGTACCAAAGTGCCAAAGAAGGGGTGAGTAATAAAACTCGGTATATTTTCCCCAATGACTTCCCTACTCACGCCACTAGGATATAACATGTTATCACATTTATATAAAATAAATTATTTAAAACAAATTCTAAAATAGTTTATATACAAATATAAACAAGTTACATAGTAAAATAGTTTTCTCAAAACAATAATAAGTTCCAAGTAAAGTAACTAAACAAAGTTCTAAAACTATTTCATAAATTCCATTTGGTATATCCCATTCTAATCCACCAACCACACATCCAACCATGCATGCTTCGTTGTGACAGTTCCATACTCATGATAGGCTTCTCATAAATCTACCAAGTCATCATAAGGTAATTAAATCCCATGCTTCATTACACCTTTGTCACCAAGAACAATGTCACATTTCAACCAAGCCTCATAATGAAATATGAACACACACCACAAAGTATACCCAAAACCCATGAAAAAACCATCACAATGACAAATACATTTCAATACCAAAATCATTTAAATAAAACAAATTTTTATTGAAACCCTTTTCTATATAAATTGAACCAAGAAACTATTTTAAAATCAATATTTTAAAATCATTTATAAAACCACTTTTCACAACAATTCCACAATTCCACAAAAATAAAAAAAAACCATCACTAAAGAAGGTTCATATCATGATTTTCACATCAATTTCACAATAAATTTCAATAAATTTAATCAATTTGAAACTAATTATTAAATTTCTAAATAGAGGATTCGAGAGTGAAGCCACTTACCTTGATAATTTGGATAAAATTATAAACAGCATGAAAAACATCCACAAAATGGGGTTTAATATTCAAAAACCCACCTTAGATCTCTTCCCCTGTCATCAAAAAGACCAAATATAATCATATTTGAAATAAAATATCTTATATATATCCACAGTGGATGTATATCTAAGAAACCAAGAAATATAGAGAAGTATATGTAAAAAAAGGCACCAAGAACGATCACTTACCATGATAATCCGGATTCAAATCACCAATAGAAGCCTTCGGATCGCCTCTATATTGATGGGAGAAGCTTACTTTGCCTTTGGGAAGAGAGAATATAGAATTAGGGCTGTATAGAAGGAAAAAAAAGGGATTTAGAGATCAAAACGTGTGAGATCCGCAATTTTAGGATCTCACTTTTAACCTGTGAACGGTTAGTCACACGGTTAGGAAAACCGTACACTAATCGTGAACCAGCCACTGCCTCAAGGATGAACCTCACATGGTTTTCTCGCACGATTAGAAAACTATGTTCCAACCATGCCAAAACCCACTGTCTAACATAACATGGTTTCTCCTAGGATTTTGTATGGTTTGGAAAAACCGTTTACTTCTCGTGTGCCTTTCCTTTATCCCCTGACACGTTGTTCATGGTTTCCTATAGGTGTTTCACGATTTTCCCAAACCGTGCACCTATAGAAAATCCCCAAAAACACTCCAAAATTTCTCTAAACTCTTCAAAACTTAACTCATATACTTTAAATACTTAAAAATTATAAATAAAGGGTTACTTACATGAAACTGGTGGTGTTACATTCTCCCCACCATTGGATTTTCCTTCCCCAAAAAGTAAAAAACCATCCTCTTGCTAAAAGAGTTTTATAAATTTCTCTTTCATTTATTTCTGTTATTCCCAAGTCTCTTCCTTAATCTGACCATGTTTCCACAAAACCCACACTAGACTGATACTTTTTCTACACAAGGCTTTCTCTTTCCTATCCACAGACTGCATAGGGATATGCACCAATAAAACATCCAGATCTTGGTCAATGTGTCCCATTTAATCATATGGTCAGGATCATGATGATACTTCTTCAACTAAGATACATGGAACACATTATGCACCGCCCTGAACCATGTTGGTAATTCCAATTGATATTACACCGCACCAACTTGTTCAAGTATCTCAAAAGGGCTTATGTATCGAGGAGATAACTTTCCCTTCTTCTCGAAATTATGATGTCCAAGAATTACATAGATTCTCAAGAACACATGACCACTCACCTAAAAAGACAATGACCATCAATGATGGTCCACATATAATTTCTAACTACTCTGAGTTTTCTCTATCTATTTCCTGATAAATTGAATCTTCTCCATTGTTTCGTGGACAAGGCTCAACCCAACTAGTGAAGTATCATCTGTTTCCACCCAACAAAGTGGAGAACGATAAGGAATCCCATACAATGCTTCAAAGGAATCCATTTTTATCAAGTCCTAATGGATATTGTCATATGAGAACTCTACTAATAGCATGTGCTCTTCCCATGAACTATCTAAATCTATTACACAAGCCCGCAACGTGTCTTCCAAATTTTGTATCGTCTGTTTGGATTTCCCATCCATATAAGGATGATACACCATACTCACAATCAACTGATTCCCAAGGGATTTCTGTAAGGATTTCCAAAAATGAGACATAAACATCATATCTCTGTCTAATACTATCGAGAGTGGTATTCAATGCCTCTTTACCACTTATTGGATATATATTTGTTATAAGTCCTTCACCGTATGATATTCACAAATAAGGATGAAATGAGCTGACTTTGTGATTTGATTCACTATCACCCATATGTCATTGTGTTTCTAAACTATTCTTGGAAGACCTATTAAAAAATAAATAGCTATATGCTCCCGTTTTCAGACAGAAATAGGTAAAGGCTGCAACATACCAACTGGTTTTTTATTCTTTACCTTAATTTGCTGACAAGTTAAGAATATTGAAACAAACTCATCTACCATTATTTTCATACCGACCAAAAAAACTATGTTTTAAATGCCTTATACATCTTTTGTATTCAAGGATGAACAACCCATCTCGAATTATGGTAAGCATGAAGAATTTTTTCCTGAAAATTCATAGGTATAACCATCTAATTTTTGAACCATAGTAATGAACTCTTATCCAGGTTTCATCCCTCAATGGTCTCCCCACCATTGATTTTTGACCTCATAACAATGCATTCTGGATTGGATGTTTGTGCCTCCTTAACCATCTTCACCAAATCAGTAACAAATGAAACTAGAAAGAAAATCACTACCTCACCTTAGTCTTCAAATTCCAAATTCATGTCTTCTATCACATACATAAACTACCACTGATCTGAAGTTTCTTTTGTGAAATGAGCATATGAAGTCCTTCTTAATACATATACCACCATATTTACTTTTCTTAGTGTATACATCAAGTCAAAGTTAAACATTTTAAGATACTTCATCCATCTTCTTTGTCTCAAATTCAAATCCCTTTGTGAGAAAATATGCTTCAAGCTCTTATAATCCATAAACACGGTAAATTTCTCACCAAATAGATAATGATGTCAAGTATTCAAAGCATGGACTACAGTATCTAGCTCAAAATAATGTGTTGGGTAGTTATTTTCATGAACCTACAACTAAATTGAGCCATAAGCAACAACATGACCTCCCTGCATGAGAACACATCCCAACCTAGATCCTGAAGCAACACAATACACCATATAACATTGTCTTAATTCTGAAAAAAATCATGATTGGTGTTGATGTAAGGCAAACCTTTAGCTCTTGAAAATACTTCTTGCATTCCTCATCCCGTTGGAATGGAACATCTTTCTTTGTCAAAGTTGTCATAGGTGAATCTAGTCGTGAAAAATCATGAACAAAGTGTTAGTAATAACCAGCCAATCCGAGAAAACTATGTATCTCAAAGACATTCTTTGGTGGTTTCCAAGAGATCACAGCCTCAATATTTTCTAGATCCACAGAAACACCTCTTTCAGAAATTTCATGGCTAAGGAAGTATACCTATTGTAGCAAAAAATCAAACATTTATAATTTGTAATACAACCAATGGTCTTTAAAGATTCCCAACACTGTCATCAAGTATTTCTTGTGTTCATCCCTTGTCCTTGAATACACAAGTATGTCATCCACAAACACCGCTATGAAAGAATATATATACCTCTGAAATATCTAATTCATCAATTCTATAAAGACTACTGGTTAATTAATAAGACCAAAAGGTATCACCACATATTCAAAATGGTAATATCTTATTATGAAATCTAAATTTGGAATATCTTCTCTCTGAACTCGCAATTGGTGATATCTTTATCGCAAGTCAATCTTAGAGAACCATTGAGATCCCCTCAACTGATCAAATGGATCATTAATGAATGTAATTGGATACCTATTATGTATCATAACTTGGTTAATCTTGTGATAATCCACACATATAAAAAGAGTTCCATCTGCCTTTTTGACAAACAAGACCAGGGCTGCCCACGGAGACGTGCTCAGCCAAATGAACCCTTTTCTTTCCAGTTCTTCTGAATGCACTTTCAAATCCCTTAATTATGTTAGTTCAATATGATAATATGGAAGGGAAATAGTATTATTCCATATTAGGAGATCAATCATAAACTCCACTTCTCTCATTAGTGGTAACCCTGAGAAATTATCGGGAAAACATCTAAAAAATGATCAACCACTACTAGAAAAATATTCTTCTCGATCTCGTCGATTGATGGAAAAGAAAACACTATCAACTGGTATGATATTGTTCAAAATAATGGTTCCAACAATCCCATTTCACCTGCCTTTACATTCTGGTCCCCTTGAAAAAGATGCTCGATACCATCTTCAGTTGTAAAACTAACCTTTGGTATAATAGTCAATGTGAGACTTGAACATTGTCAATCAATCCATACCTAGTATTATATAAAAATCATCCATATCAAGTACCAAGAAATCACATTTCAACTTAGATCCATCAATAGTTATAGAACATGTTATACACACAAAGTCTCGACATTCTCTTTGACCTAGAGGAGTTTGAAGTTTTATCACATAAGGCATCATCTACAATTTTAAACTCATCAAATCAACAACATGAGAAGAAACAAAGGAATGGGATTCATCCATATCAAACAACACTTACATAAGGGTAGAATTCAAAAAAAGCATACCTCTCATAGTAGATGGTTCATACTGATCATACACAATAACCTACTCATCTTCAAATAAATTCTTTCTTGTGACACCTTGTTCTTTGTTTCTATGTTGAGATTTCCCTTGATGAGGAGTCATGGTATTTCTATAGTCACCATGGCTATCTCTATTCTAATAAATATATTGATTTTGTTTTCCTCGCCCCATTGAGGCATACGATGCCTGCGACACCTGAGAAGTATCTCAAACACCCGACCTCAGAGCACTAGGACAATAGCGCTGAAGGTTCCCTAATTTTTTGTAATTGTGGCATGCTCTTGGTGGATTCGTACACTCTCAGTTCATATGGTCAAAGGAATCACATTGGAATCATCCAACTTTTATATGGGGTCTTGGGGGAATATTTATCGATCCAGTAGTTTAATTTTGAGTCATACCCATACCTTGGAAATAATTGTCCATATTTTGCTTGCTTCTAGCTTTAGAATTTCTACCATTTCACATAGGTATCAACATAATTCTTCTAGTATTAGCTTTTTATATTTCACTATCTATTACTATTTCTATATTGACCATTTCTATATAATCCTTAATGTAGAGCACAGTAATCTTCAAGTGAATCTCCTACCTCATCCCCAATTCAAAGATGTGTGCCTTCAAGGATTCACTAGTAGAAACTTCAGGCACAAAGCAGACTAAATTCATGAATTTTTCCACATACTATGTCACTGTGAGTCTCTCCTAATTAAATCTAAATAATTCCATTATTCTTACAATTTTGAATGTATTAGGATAGAATTTTTTGTTAAAAAATACCTCAAAATCCTCCCATGCACGGTCATGGTTTAATTTAGCCTGAACAGCTAAATCCCCCCAGTAGTGTGCAAGATCTTCTAACATGTAAGTCACCATCTTGACTTTCAACTCTACTGGTGTGCTGATGAAATCAAATATAAGATTCGTCATATTCATCCACACCTCTACCTTTTATGGTTCAAAATCACACCCCAAAGATGGGTGGATTTTGTTTCTGGAACTGGACTGAATGATCCACTTGTCTTGGATCATACCTCTCGTTCCCCGTATTCATAGCCTGAAATGCTTTGACAATACTCTTAACTAGATGTTGGTTCACTTGTGGCTCAGGTGCAACCACATTTTTAGCAGCTTCCTCCGGTTGGTTTCTACGACACCTACTGAGTGCCATTTTCTAGAAACACAATGAATCACCATAAGTCTCACTCTCTATTAACTGAAGGATTAAAAATTTCAAATTCTACCACATCATACTATCATAATAGTGATTTCCAAAATCAACCATTTTTGAAAAATCTCTACTAAATTTTGAAAATCAAACCATTTTAAAAATATCACAATCATGCTCTTTTAAAAATCTTACACTTGAAAAAAAATTCAAAATTTTTAAAAAATCAACACATTGCACCAAATAATTACTCAAAATAAAATATGCACTCCTAGTGGGAATTCATTTCTATAATTTATTTCATTCTCATCTCATTGGCTAAACCCATGACAATGAGATTTCAATTCCTATAAGTGTCTCCAAACACTTATGTACCCAACACCCTAGTAACTTCAAATTCAGCATAAAAAGGTTAGCTACATATTTTTATGCTCTAAATTTAAATTCCCAACAATCCTACTCCTTTCTATGATCCCCACTTAAGGAATATACCATAATGAATTCAACTCCAAGACTGACAACTGATACTAAGTCAGAGACCAAGACTAATGCCACTTGTTCCATAAAAATCAGAAGGACCAATATGATACCACTTGTAACATCTCACCCCTTTTAATTGTCTTGAGAAGGTGGTAGGAAATTACTTGTCCTTAAGATATATCCCCAAGACACTAAAGTCTAGTAAAAAATGTCAAGGGATTCATTAATAATTGGGGGATGATTTTCCCTTTCTAAAATAATGCAACCATCCAAACATTCCATACCCCAATAAACCGCTACATAATGCATGATATCAATGAAAGAAAACTCAAATAATACCATTTATATCAAAATCAAACTACACAAGAGTACCACAGCAGAAGACTACAAAACAACCAAGTACACAGTAGAAGACTACAAAGACAACAAAACTCAAAGACAATCATAACTCTAAATATCTAACATGCACCATGCTTCACTCCAAAAAACATCCCAAGTATCACTAAGAACCACTAGAGAAGTGTGATACTTTACCTTTTCCCATTTTATTATAAACAACATCTTTAAAATCACCAAAGTTCCAATGCAGGGGTGAGTAATTAAACTTAGTATATTTCCCCCAATGAATTCTCTACTCATGCCACTAAGATAGAACATGTTAGAAAATTTATATAAAATAGTTTCTAAAATAGTTTATATCCAAATATAAAGAAGTTCCATAGTAAAAAAAATTCTCAAAACAACCACAAGTTCCAAGAAAATCAACTAAACAAAGTTCTAAAACCATTTTATAAATTCCATTTGGCATATTCCATTCCAATCCACCAATCTACACATCCAACCATGCATGATGACAGTTCCATACTAATGAGTGGTTTCTCATTGATCTAACAATTCATCATAAGGTAATTAAATCCCATGTTCCATTACACCTTTGGCACTGATCACAAGGTCATATTTAAACCAATCCTCATAATGCAATATGAACACACACCACCAAGTATGCTCAAAACCCATACCGATACAATCATTCCAAAACCATTCCAATGCCAAATCCATTTAAATACCAAAATAATTTTAATAAAAACAATTTTTATTGAAAACCTTTTCCCATAGATCAAACCAATTAACTATTTTAAAATAAACATTTTAAAATCATTTATCAAAGCACTTCGCACAATAATTCCACAATTCCACAAAATCCAAAAACCACCACTAAAGAAGGTTACTACCATGATTTTCAAACCAATTTCAAAATAAATTTAAATAAATTTAATAAATTTGAAACCAACACTTCAATTTATAAATATAGGAGTCGAGATTGAAGCCACCTACCTCGATAATTTGGTGAAAATGATAAATTGTACGAAAAATATCCAAGAAATAGGGTTGAGTCTCCAAAAACTCGCCTTAGATATCTTACCCTATCACCAAAAAGACAAAATATAATCATATTTGGAATATAACATATTATATATATCTAAATTGTACATATTTATAATAAAATGAGAGAGATAGAGAAGTATATCTAAGAAAAATCACCAAGAACAGCTAAGAACGATCACTTACCATGAGAATCTGGCTTCAAATCACCAAGAGAAGCCTTTGGATCACCTCCAGATCAATGGGAGAATATTACTTTACCTTTTGGAAGATAGAATATTGAGTTAGGGCTGCATAGAAGAAAAAAAGGGGGAGTTAGAAATTAAAACATGTGAGATCCACAATTTTAGGATCTCACTTTTAACTTGTTCACGATTAGTCGCACGGTTAGGCAAATTGTGCACCAGCCACTGCCTCAAGGATGAACCTCACATTATTTTATCACATGTTTAGAAAAAACTGCAACAATATTTCCAAATCTCACTATCCATCATAACACGGTTTCTCCTAGGCTATCGCATGGTATGAAAAAACTGTGCACCACCCATGCACCTTCCCTTTATCCCTAGACACATTGTTCACGGTTTCCTATAGGTATTTTATGGTTTTCCCAAACTTTGAACCTATAAAAAATCCCAAAAAAACACTCCAAAAGTTCTCTAAACTCTCCTAAACTTAACTCATATACTTTACATACTTAAAAATCATAAAGAAATGGTTACTTACTTAAAACTGGGGGTGATATAGGGTGGCTTCCCAACAAGTGGTATCAAAGGTTGATTCATAGAAAGGGGAAACATGCAGCATGAAGAGGTATTATATTTTACCTACCTTGATGTTTTTTTAGTATAAGTTACTATGTCAATGTCATTTCATTAGAAGAAGGTAAGGTGAGGTTGGATAAGTTCAATAGAACGTACTTTAGTTTCTGGTGAATGAAAATAGAATATATTTTTATCCAAAATGATCTTGAAGTTTTGTTGAATAGAACTAAACTTGAGAATATGTACAAGGTTAAATGGGAGAAGCTGGATAGGAAATATCTTTGATTTATATGGATGACATTGGGAGGGAATGTTTCCTTCAACATCTAGGAGAATAAGAGTATTGTAGAACTTATGGAAGTGTTAATGGATATGTATGAGAAATCAACCACGCTCAACAAAGTGTTTATAATATGAAAACTATTCATTTTAATAGTATTGAAAGAGAGATTAGCAGTAGGTTATGTTAATTGTTTCAAAAAAATTTGGAATCAGATTGAGACAGTAAAGGTTCCATTTACTAATGATTTTTGGGCTATTTTGTTACAGTACTCTTTTCCAGAGTAATGGGAAGCGATTTTGATTCCAGTGGTCAACTCCTCAAGTAAATTTTACCTTGTATTCATTGAAATCTAAAATTTTATTTTTAATAAAAATATCTGGATTAAATAATTCTAGGGAACTTCCAATAATACTATAAATACAGATAAAATAGGAAAACTCACCTTAAAGAAGAAACTGGGGATGTTCGGTGGGAAAATACAAAGGAAGGAATCAAGGGAAATTGACCTAACTCAGTCATGTGTGTTAGAATTATGGGAGGAGGGGGAGCCTCAAGAAGGATTTCCAAGATCATAAGAAAATAAAAAGATTAGTTTTTAAAAGTAAAAGTTCCAAAAAAAGTGTAGATAAATAAGGAATTACTTTGCTACTTAGTATAAATGTTTCAATGGAATATTGGATTATATATTCAGAATAATATTATCATTACATAAGAGAATGGGGATACATGAAAAACTATATTTCTATAAATTTTGGTATAGTGCATCTACCAAATGATAAATCTTTAAAGATTGTGGGAAAGGGGGTGTAAAATCTGACTGAAGAATATAGGATTTCTTGAGTTGAAAGTTTTTTGATATATTTCCAACCTCTAGAAGAATATAATTTCTATGTGTCAGTTTTATGATGTTGGTTTTGGAACATATTTTTCTAATGGAGTATGTAAGGTTACTCAAGGTTCTCTCATCCTTTATAAATGAGTGAAAAATGGATCTCTTTACCATACTAAAAGAACAGAAGGAGTCACAATGGTTGTAAAATCAACTTTCAGAAGTTAATATTCGCTACACATTTTGTTGAGATATCTCAATGAGAAAAGTATGAATATTCTAATAGAAAAAAGGGATGTTGAATCTTTAGTTTTCAAATGTTTGAAATTATGAAAGTTTCATACTTGGAAAGAAACAAAAGGTGTCTTTTAATCTTAGTGGAATAAATCCCAAGAACTAGAAGCTGGAGATTTCACATACTAATGTTTTGGGACCTACTCTGGTAAAATCACATGTAGGGTCATAGTACCTTATGACATTCATTGATAATTTCTTAAGAAAGGTATGGGTTTATTTCCTAAAACAAAAATCGGATGTGTTTGATACTTTTATCTAGCAGGAAACAATGATAGAGAGGGAATTTGGTTGTAAGATAAAGACTTTCAGATCTGATAATGAGTCTAAGTACATCAGAAGGATCTTTTAGAAGTACTAAAAATACAGGGGAATCATACATGGGAAAATGGTTCCTAGAACGCCTGAAAAAATGGCATATCATAGAGGATGAACCAAATATTGATAGATTATGCACAAATAATGAGGATTCACTCGTGAATTCCTAAGAAGTTTTAGGATGAAATTTTGTTTACATTCATATTTATGATCAACTGGAGTCCCTCCTAAATATTGGATCAAAAACTACCAGAAGCATGGTGGTTCTATAAAACACTGGAACTTCATCACCCCAGAATCTTTTGCTATGTTACCTATGTTATATGGATTCCAAATACCAAGAAAATATTGATGAAAAGTTTTATAGATATTTCTTTATGGGTTATGTAAATGAATAAATTAGATTTATACTTTGGGATGATAGCAAGAATAAAGTTATCAGAAGTATAAATGTGTACTTTAATGAGTAGGTTCTTTAGAGGGACCAAAACTTGCTGACAAATAAAGTTGAAATAAAAGAATCATCTCAAGTCCAAGTTGACCTAGATGAAAGTTATATTAGAATTTAACTTCCAAAAAATTTAGGGGGTATCGAGTCTATCATAAATTTATAAATTATGGAGGAAAGTTCAGGCGGTAGAATCAGAAGCTAAAATAGTACATTAGTGGTTGATATACCAGAAAGATCATTGGTAGATTAATTATCAGAAGTATTAGTACTGGAAAGAGATGAATTGTAGGTTGAATTGAAAATATCATCTAGGATCATTTTACTATTAGATATTTATGGATATGATCTTCACTTATTAATTTTAATAGATGGAGGAGAACCTAAAAGTCCATAATAGGCAGCTAGTATCGATGATTCTGGTAAGTGGGAGTTTTCTATGAAGGAAGAGTTTGATTCACTATATGCGAATAATACATGGGAATTAGATAAACTTTCATTCATAAAGAGGGTTATGGACAATAAATGGATCTACCAAATGAAGAAAGAATCCAACAAAACAAAAGGTATAAGGATAGTCTAGTTGTGAAGAGTTTCTAACAAAAGGAAGGTATTAACTTTTCAGAAATATTCTTACTGGTTGTTAAGATTACTTTTATCATGGTTGTGATAAGTATGGTTTTTACCATAAATCTATATCTAGGACATATGGATGTGAAGATGGAATTTCTTAATTTGGATCTAGAGTAATATATATATATGAAGCAACTAGATGGGTTTTTTTATAAATGGAATCATGACTTGATGTGTAAACTCAAAAAATTCCTTTATGGTTTAAATAAATCATGAAGTAAATGGAAATAGAAGTTCAATGGTTTTATGTCATAGAAAGTTTTCATGTAGAGAAAATTAGATCACTAATACTACCATAAGAATTTTGAGGATGGATGTTTCATTATCCTACTATTCTATGTGGATGATATTCTTTTGGTTGGCCTGAATTGCCAACATATTCAAAGGATAAATAAAGTTTTATAAAGAAACTTTGAAATGAAAGATCTTGAGGAAGCCAAAAAGATATTGGGAATACAGATTGAAAGGGGTCAAACTTTTGAAATTTTGGTACTCTCCTAGAATAAGTGCATACAAATTTTCATAGAATGATTCAGTTTGATTAGATATAAATCCATTGCTACTCCTCTTGTTGGGTATTTTAAATTATCTAGAGAACAAGAATATAAAATGGAAGGTGAGGAAAAGCACATGGATAAAGTTATGTGTACATCTTCCATTGGAAGTTTGATGTAAATCATGGTGTGTACTCATCCAGATATTACTCATTCAGTGGGAGTTGTTATCTGAATCATGGAACATATAGGAAAAGAACATTAGGATGTTGTGAAGTGAATACTTCAGTATCTTAATGTAACATTAGAAAGTTCATTGTGATTTTGTCTAAAAGATCCAATATAAGGGTATATTGATGTCGTATTTGGGGGGGTTGATACTCATAAGATTACTTATGGTTATGTCTTTATTTATGGTGGAATATCTATCATATGGATATCAAGGTTGCAATCTATTGTTTCTCTCTCATAAAATAAAGATAAATATGTTGCAATAATGGAAGTAGGAAAATATGTCACGACCCGTCCTCGGGGCCCGTGCCGTGACTACCCCAAGCCCGCCTTCCATAGGCCAGGGGCTGGCGACTAGCACCAAGGCGTAAATCCCGGTAAAAAGGGAAGGTATTGCCTTTGTAAGGTAAACAAGCACCACAGAGTAAGCAAGCGGAAAAGTAAACACTAAGTAAAAACAGAGTACAATTGACGTGCGGAAAAGTAAATGGGCCAGTATACAGACCCAACTGAAAGTAAAGTACAACTCGAAAGGGAAAACAGCAACTGTAAAGTAAAAGCCGCTACACTGAGCTGTCCACTGAAAATCCCACCTGAAGGGTGGGTACAGATAGCTCCAATGCTCCTCGGGTCCCGCCGTCCGCTCCGAGCACGTCCCACCCAGTGGTCCACTTCCAGGTACCGTCCTGCTCTGCAAGCCTCAGCCACGATCAACGCTGTCCGTCGTCTGCAACCAACACAACGTAGTGCGGGCATAGCCCGTGCAGGGGTGAGTATAACGATACTCAGTAGGGACCCCGAGACCCTCAAGGTCTCACTAAAACCAACAAGGATAACCACAAGAAGATCTCAACAGATAACCCCTACTTAGATATATGCCCATACATATACCTAAGTTATCAAGTAACCCATCTCAATCATGAGGCAAACACAAGGTCAAAAGTCTCAGCTCAAACCAGGATTTTCATCATCGAAACCGTAACTGCTGAAGAGCTCCGTCTCTGGAGTGTACAGTGGTCCTGTCACAACTCCGAGGTACTGCCCACTAACTTAAGACTGTTGTAGTACTGAACCTATCGATTATTGCGGGCCAGCCGCTACCACCAAGCGCTCCCATGTGCCGCTACAACCAAGCACACCACTGTCGTGGGTCTGCCGCTACAACCAAGCGCTCCCCTGTGCCGCTACAACCAAGCGCACCTTTGTCGTGGGTCTGCCGCTACAACCAAGCACTCCCCTGTGCCGCTACAACCAAGCACACCTCTGTCGTGGGTCTGCCGCTACAACCAAGCGCTCCCCTGTGCCGCTACAACCAAGCGCACCTCTGTCGTGGGTCTGCCGCTACAACCAAGCGCTCCCCTGTGCCGCTACAACCAAGCGCACATCTGCCGTGGGTCTGCCGCTACAACCAAGCGCTCCCCTGTGCCGCTACAACCAAGCACACCTCTGTCGTGGGTCTGCCGCTACAACCAAGCGCTCCCCAGTGCCACTACAACCAAGCGCACCTCTGTAACACACCGAGTCGTTCGATCAGCAGTCATCGGGTCTCAGTCAGCTACACGGTCTCCGTGCTCCGCCCGCTCGTCTCCGGGAGGGTCCGCTCCACGATCTACTGTTCGATACTCCAAGTATCACAAAGTCCCGCAAGGAAGTATCTCAAAGGACCACCTCGTCATAGGGGTCTCAACGCAACAGACGGCGCGTCAATCGGACGCCCGGTCTGTGAGTTATTGGCCTTTTTGTCCCAGGGGCCCGGTTGGTTTCGTGTGCGAACCAATCCGGCCGTAACTCAACTATACCCCGAACACTCATAGGGTATACTCATAGGGACCGTTTCTCAACGTGATCACCAACGCCGCTGACGGTTCGTCAAACGGACGTCTGGTCTGAAAGATATCAGCTTTTCCGTTCCAGGGGCCCGGTTGGATTTCAGTGCGATCCAACCCGGCCACTATCCATCTGCATCCAAAACTCGGGCGGAGGATGCCAAAAGTTCTGTCTCATCAAGAGGAACTCAACGCAATAGACGGCGCGTCAATCGGACGCCCGGTCTGAGAGTTATTGGCTTTTTCATCCCAGGGGCCCGGTTGGTTTTTAAGGCAAAACCAACCCGACCGTACTCCACTTGCGTCCAAACCTCGGGCGAAGTGAGCCAAAAGATCCGTCTCACTAAGAGGAAACTAACAAAGCTGACGGCACGTCAATCGGACGTTCGTAGCTCAAGATATGAGCGTTTCCGCTCCAAGGGCCCGGTTGGTTCCGTGTACGAACCAACCCGGCCGAACCCAAAGTATTCCGAAACTTTGAGTGCAATAAACCGAAACGACCGACTCGCTCCAAGGATTCTGTTGCCGCTGACGGCGAGTCGTTTGGAGGCTCGTAGCTCAAGTTACGGGCGTTTGAACGAAAGTCGTCCGAAGACGGGGGGTCCGGGCCCGGGCCGACCCGGCCCGACCCCCCCCCCCTGGTTGGCCCAAAACGGGTCGGTTCCGACCCGGTTGGCCCGGCCCGGCCCGTCCAGGGCTGGTCCGGCTCGGCTCGGCCGAGCGGCCGACGCGGGGGAAAGCCGCCGCCACGCGTGACACCCCCGCGGCACCCGCGGGGTGTCGGCCTGACAGCCGGACGCGCTGCGTGACAACTCCGCGACACCCGTAGGGTGCCGCCCTGGACACCCGCGGGGTGCCGCGTGACAACCCCGCAGCACCCGCGGGGTGTCGCGCTGGACACCCGCGGCACCCGCGGGGTGTCGCGCTGGACACCCGCGGCACCCGCGGGGTGCCGTGCTGGACACCCGCGGGGTGCCGCCGCCTCCGGCCGCCGGAGTCGCTCTGGTGGCCCGTTTTTCTTCTCGTCTGCGCCGTTGTTCCTCCCGGGTTCCGTTATTTACTGCGGGATCATCAAACATCCGTTGCGGCACGTTCCGTCGTCGCCCGCCAAATCCGCACAAACGAAGAACGGCGGAGGGTCGTCGGGCCGTGTTCGTTTGGCCCGCACCCTCCGCGTTAGAGATAATCAACGGGAGAAAATAAAATGTTCAACACATGAACCAACAATTTTAATAAAATAAAATTGTTTCTTTGATTCCGATTCTTTAATTTTTAAAGAATGTTCACGGAAATATAAGGAGGGGTATTTCCAAAAAATATAAAATCCCTACCTCGTTGATCGTCGCGCGCGGGCGTTTTCGCGGAAAAGCTCGTCGCGGAAGAGAGGGATCGTCGCGTCGTCGCGGGGAGGCGTCGCGTCGTCGCGGAATCCGGCGTTGAGTCGGCGAACTCAAGCAGCCGATCGAAGATCCGTCGCGGAGGAGGAGACGTCGCAGAAGAACGTTGTCGGCGTCGCGGATCACGGCGTCGCGTCGTCGATTTCTGGGTTCGGCGTTCTTCGCGTTCTTCGCATTCTTCGCGAAGGAGGCTGAAGGTTCAAGGATCCTCTCTCAACGAGTAATCCTCCAAAAGAAATTGGTTGGTCTTATTTTATTATTATGCCAACACACGAAAAAGGGTAAGAAACGACCCATCAATTCGTTGAATTAATTCAACGAAAGAAACAGCTCATTTAATTTACGAAATAAACCGCCCAATTAAATGGTCTGTTAAGAATTTAAGAAAACGTGTCGGTTGACTTTCATAATGACGGGTTTTCGCGGGTGCGTTACTTAGCGGAAAGAAACGGTGGGGCTCGTGCGGGCCCCACCTCACAAATATCCTACCGAGGGGGTAGGATATTTTCTGGATAGCATCCTATCCGGATCAACTCAGTTCAAGCCGCCTTTAAGTGGCTTCAAGTGGCTTCCAAGTGGCTTAAGTGAAATAAAATAAAGTTGTCGAAAAATTATTTTATTTCTTAACTTTAAGCCCGAAAATTAAAAACCACACCCGAGCAAACGCAACTCCGGAAGAGGCATTTCTAAGCGAATACCGGCGCTGCGATTTCATCGGTGCCCTCAGAATTCGATTCCGGGCACCGGTTCAAAAGTTAGAAAAACCCGCTCGTTCGTTCACTGAACGTACCCGAGCCAAAACTTCAGAAAATGATTCCGGGCACACCGGGCCTCGGAATCAGGTGCCGTCAGAAACTGCGTTCTTGTAAAATTCCAAAGAAAATTAAGAAAAAAAATTCCTTGAAATTTACGGGTCTTTACATTACTCCCACCACAGGTCTTTACATCCCCGTAAAGCTTCACCACAAACTTAGGGATACAAAAGCGGTACTGAGCACGCATCTGAGCCTCCCGCTCCCATGTGCTCCCTGGAGGTTCCCGTGCTTCCATCTGATGCGCACAAGAGGAATCGATCATCCATGTAGGACCTGCTCTTGTCGATCCTCTATCCCCACCGGGACCTCCGTAAAAGTCGCCCCATCATCCACGTCTAGCTCCCCATGGTCAAAGATGTGCGTCGGGTCATGCACGTATCTTCTCAGCTGAGATACGTGGAAGACGTCGTGCACCCGGTGCAACTGAGGTGGTAGAGCCAGGCGATAAGCCACCTCGCCAATCCTGCTGATGACCTGGAAAGGCCCGATGAAGCATGGAGACAACTTGCCGCCTCGGCCAAATCTCCGCAAACCACGTCGAGGTGAGACCCACAAGAAGACGTGGTCGTCATCTTCGAACTCTAGTGGTCTCCGCCTCCTGTCAGCATAAGGCTTCTGCCGGCTCTGAGCTGTACTCATCCGCCCCTGGATGACCTGGACCATCTCAGGTCCCACAAGAGCTGCAAGATTTCTTCTTTGCCGATAAGAGAAATCTGGTCTCATCCCCTGGATGAACCACATTCTTTTGCCTAATACAGTCAATCCCGACATGGATGGTACTAATCCATACCAAGGATGACGTCGTAAGGGCTCGACGCTACTACCAAGAGATCCAACCGTTACTCTCGCCTCAAGGGTTGAGTCACACTGTCGGCATCAGTGTGTGGTAACTGGGTCTCCTCCAGTAGATGTCCCACAAGTGAGGGTCAAGTCAACAGTCTAAACCGGAACCTCTTAGTAACAACACAAAAGAGGACAGGAAGGAAAACATCACAAAGGTAAGTGTCTTTTATTATTGCAGCTCATATTACAAGGACGCTACACAACAGCAACAAGGAACTAGAAGTACAAAAGACGTATCCCCTAGTTCCGCTCATGTCCAACTGCTCCCAGAGCTCCACGATCGAAGGCCTCAGCTGCCTGAAGCTGAGCTCTCCCATGTCCACCAACTCCCTGCGGTCGGGGTGGACCTCCTGGTGGTGGTGGTGGAAACACCTCAAAGTGTCTCCCACCATCGGCTACTCGGCCATCTCCACTGCCTCATCCGCCTGTACCATGCGGACCACCATGGCTGAATCTCTGTCTGGGAGGTCCCTCTACCGCCTGCTGCTCATCTGTAAAACGAGTCGGGCAGTCTCAAGCCATGTGACCAATCCCGCCACAGGAGTAACACTACCCACTCTCGGCACGCCTGGCTCTGACTCCACCCCGGCTCCCCCGCACAACTGAGCCTGAGTCGTGCAGTCGGCCACTGGTAGGTCTGGCCCTCTTGGACCTCTGCGCATATAAGTGATGCCTCGTCGTGCATCTAGAGCATCAAGCTCCACCATCGGCCTGCTGCTGCGTACAGTAGGCTTGCTGCGAGGATTACCATGAGGTATGCTGGTATCCTCACTAGCCTGAAAACTCCCACCACATCCTCCAGCCAATCCTCAGCCGCCTGCGGGTCCGTCTCTCCCCGGAACCTGGGTGTCCTCTGGCACTGGAACCCGTGTAGTGCACTCAAGCGACGTGCATCGTCAGCGGTTGGAAGCATCGGTGGCTCGGCGGGTAGAGGTACTGCCGGTGCCTCAGCTGTCAAGGGGCCCTGCACCAAGGCCTCGTCTCTGGGCGGGCTATCGCCACGCTCAACCCTCAGAACCCTAGTTGGTCGTCCGCGGGGAGGCATCCTGGAAGAAACAACGTGATACGGTCAAACGATAAGAACCTGGTGAGCTGACCTGGTTTGAGCTGACTTTTAAAAACTGCTGGAAACACACACGCAATCAGTGTCTTCGGGCATTAAGTCGTAAATCGGAAGTCAGGGTCCTGGTGTACGGATACATTGGTCGCCGCACCAACACTGGACTCCCTGGACCGATAACCACACTCAATACGCTAAACACTATTGCTTCACATAGAAGAAAGATCAGAGTTTGCGGTAGAACCGACCACCTTTGGTACCAATTTGTCACGACCCGTCCTCGGGGCCCGTGCCGTGACTACCCCAATCCCGCCTTCCATAGGCCAGGGGCTGGCGACTAGCACCAAGGCGTAAATCCCAATAAAAAGGGAAGGCATTGCCTTTGTAAGGTAAACAAGCACCACAGAGTAAGCAATCGGAAAAGTAAACACTAAGTAAAAACAGAGTACAACTGACGTGCGGAAAAGTAAATGGGCCAGTATACAAACCCAACTGAAAGTAAAGTACAACTCGAAAGGGAAAACAGCAACTGTAAAGTAAAAGCCGCTACACCGAGCTGTCCACTGGAAATCCCACCTGAAGGGTGGGTACAGATAGCTCCAATGCTCCTCGGGTCCCGTCGTCCGCTCCGAGCACGTCCCGCCCAGTGGTCCACTTCCAGGTACCGTCCTGCTCTGCAAGCCTCAGCCACGATCAACGTTGTCCGTCGTCTGCAACCAACACAACGTAGTGCGGGCATAGCCCGTGCAGGGGTGAGTATAACGATACTCAGTAGGGACCCCGAGACCCTCAAGGTCTCACTAAAACCAACAAGGATAACCACAAGAAGATCTCAACAGATAACCTCTACTTAGATATATGCCCATACATATACCTAAGTTATCAAGTAACCCATCTCAATCATGAAGCAAACACAAGGTCAAAAGTCTCAGCTCAAACCAGGATTTTCATCATCGAAACCGTAACTGCTGAAGAGCTCCGTCTCTGGAGTGTACAGTGGTCCTGTCACAACTCCGAGGTACTGCCCACTAACTTAAGACTGTTGTAGTACTCCACCTATCGAGTATTGCGGGCCAGCCGCTACCACCAAGCGCTCTCATGTGCCGCTACAACCAAGCGCACCACTGTTGTGGGTCTGCCGCTACAACCAAGCGCTCCCCTGTGCCGCTACAACCAATCGCACCTCTGTCATGGGTCTGCCGCTACAACCAAGCGCTCCCTTGTGCTGCTACAACCAAGCGCACCTCTGTCGTGGGTCTGCCGCTACAACCAAGCGCTCCCCTTTGCCGCTACAACCAAGCGCACCTCTGTCGTGGGTCTGCCGCTACAACCAAGCGCTCCCCTGTGCCGCTACAACCAAGCGCACATCTGTCGTGGGTCTGCCGCTACAACCAAGCGCTCCCCTGTGCCGCTACAACCAAGCGCACCTCTGCCGTGGGTCTGCCGCTACAACCAAGCGCTCCCCTGTGCCGCTACAACCAAGCGCACCTCTGTAACACACCGAGTCGTTCGATCAGCAGTCATCGGGTCTCAGTCAGCTACACGGTCTCCGTGCTCCGCCCGCTCGTCTCCGGGAGGGTCCGCTCCACGAGCTACTGGTCGATACTCCAAGTATCACAAAGTCCTGCAAGGAAGTATCTCAAAGGACCACCTCGTCATAGGGGTCTCAACGCAACAGACGGCGCGTCAATCGGACGCCCGGTCTGTGAGTTATTGGTCTTTTTGTCCCAGGGGCCCGGTTGGTTTCGTGTGCGAACCAATCCGGCCGTAACTCAACTATACCCCGAACACTCATAGGGTATACTCATAGGGACCATTTCTCAACGTGATCACCAACGCCGCTGACGGTTCGTCAAACGGACGTCTGGTCTGAAAGATATCAGCTTTTCCGTTCCAGGGGCCCGGTTGGATTTCAGTGCGATCCAACCCGGCCACTATCCATCTGCATCCAAAACTCGGGCGGAGGATGCCAAAAGTTCCGTCTCATCAAGAGGAACTCAACGCAATAGACGGCGCGTCAATCGGACGCCCGGTCTGAGAGTTATTGGCTTTTTCGTCCCAGGGGGCCGGTTGGTTTTTAAGGCAAAACCAACCCGGCCGTACACCACTTGCGTTTAAACCTCGGGCGGAGTGAGCCAAAAGATCCGTCTCACTAAGAGGAAACTAACAAAGCTGACGGCACGTCAATCGGACGTCCGTAGCTCAAGATATGAGCGTTTCCGCTCCGAGGGCCCGGTTGGTTTGGTGTACGAACCAACCCGGCCGAACCCAAAGTATTCCGAAACTTTGAGTGCAATAAACCGAAACGACCGACTCGCTCCAAGGATTGTGTTGCCGCTGACGGCGAGTCGTTTGGAGGCTCGTAGCTCAAGTTACGGGCGTTTGAACGAAAGTCGTCCGAAGACGGGGGGTCCGGGCCCGGGCCGACCCGGCCCGACCCCCCCTGGTTGGCCCGAACCGGGTCGGGTCTGACCCGGTTGGCCCGGCCCGGCCCGGCCAGGGCCGGTCCGGCTCGGCTCGGCCGAGCGGCCGAGCGGCCGACGCGGGGGAAAGTCGCCGCCACGCGTGACACCCCCGCGGCACCCGCGGGGTGTCGGCCTGACAGCCGGACGCGCCGCGTGACAACCCCGCGACACCCGCGGGGTGCCGCCCTGGACACCCGCGGGGTGCCGCGTGACAACCCCGCGGCACCCGCGGGGTGTCGCGCTGGACACCCGCGGGGTGCCGCGTGACAACCCCGCGACACCTGCGGGGTGTCGCGCTGGACACCCGCGGCACCCGCGGGGTGCCGCGCTGGACACCCGCGGGGTGTCGCGTGACAACCCCGCGACACCCGCGGGGCGTCACGCTGGACACCCGCGACACCCGCGGGGTGTCGCGCTGGACACCCGCGGGTTGCCGCCGCCTCCGGCCGCCGGAGTCGCTCCGGTGGCCCGTTTTCCTTTCCGTCTGCGCCGTTGTTCCTCCCGGGTTTCGTTCTTTATTGCGGGATCATCAAACATCCGTTGCGGCACGTTCCGTCGTCGCCCGCCAAATCCGCACAAACGAAGAACGACAGAGGGTCGTCGGGCCGTGTTCGTTTGGCCCGCACCCTCCGCGTTAGAGATAATCAACGGGAGAAAATAAAATGTTCAACACATGAACCAACAATTTTAATAAAATAAAATTGTTTCTTTGATTCCGATTCTTTAATTTTTAAAGAATGTTCACGGGAATATAAGGAGGGGTATTTCCAAAAAATATAAAATCCCTACCTCGTTGATCGTCGCGCGCGGGCGTTCTTCGCGGAAAAGCTCGTCGCGGAAGAGCGGGATCGTCGCGTCGTCGCGGGGAGGCGTCGCGTCGTCGCGGAATCTGGCGTTGAGTCGGCGAACTCAAGCAGCCGATCGAAGATCCGTCGCGGAGGAAGAGACGTCGCAGAAGAACGTTGTCGGCGTCGCGGATCACGGCGTCGCGTCGTCGATTTCCGGGTTCGGCGTTCTTCGCATTCTTCGCGTTCTTTGCGAAGGAGGCTGAAGGTTCAAGGATCCTCTCTCAACGAGTAATCCTCCAAAATAAATTGGTTGGTCTTATTTTATTATTATGCCAACGCACGAAAAAGGGTAAGAAACGACCCATCAATTCGTTGAATTAATTCAACGAAAGAAACAGATCATTTAATTTACGAAATAAACCGCCCAATTAAATGGTCTGTTAAGAATTTAAGAAAACGCGTTGGTTGACTTTCATAATGACGGGTTTTCGCAGGTGCGTTACTTAGCGGAAAGAAACGGTGGGGCTCGTGCGGGCCCCACCTCACAAATATCCTACCGAGGGGGTAGGATATTTTCTGGATAGCATCCTATCCGGATCAACTCAGTTCAAGCCGCCTTTAAGTGGCTTCAAGTGGCTTCCAAGTGGCTTAAGTGAAATAAAATAAAGTTGTCGAAAAATTATTTTATTTCTTAACTTTAAGCCCGAAAATTAAAAACCACACCCGAGCAAACGCAACTCCGGAAGAGGCATTTTTAAGCGAATACCGGCGTTGCGATTTCATAGGTGCCCTCAGAATTCGATTCCGGGCACCGGTTCAAAAGTTAGAAAAACCCGCTCGTTCGTTCACTGAACGTACCCGAGCCAAAACTTCGGAAAATGATTCCGGGCACACCGGGCCTCGGAATCAGGTGCCGTCAGAAACTGCGTTCTTGTAAAATTCCAAAGAAAATTAAGAAAAAAATTTCCTTGAAATTTACGGGTCTTTACAAAATAAATGGTGTGGTTGAGGCATCTTCTTAAAGAACTTTATAAGGGTCAAGGTAATGGGACACTTTACTACAACAATCAAAGTGTCATTCATCTTGTAAATAACTCAAATTTTCATATGAGGAATAAACATATTGACTTCAAGTACTATTACATATAGAAATTATTGTAATATTTGGAGATGAATCTAGAAAATATTTCCAAAAAACCCAATGGGCGTGTTCACCAAAGTTATGGTCTAGGAAATTCTAAAGAAATGTTATGCCTCAATGGAGTTGGGGTGAATGGAAATAAATATATATGGTGAGAACTGCTTTTGACCAGAAGGAGTGTATGGTTTCTAGGGATCCTTGAAGCGGTATTCAAGTGGGATTTTGTTAAGTTTCTCAAGTATCTTCAGGCTCTAGAAGTTCATCTTATCAGAAGTTTGTGATTCAGTTCACCAAAAGTTAATGTTGGAAAGTTTCTCGGTAAGAATTCAGACTACTATAAGTTCAGATGGTCAGGTTATCTAAGGTTCGGACAAAGGAATCAATGGTAGGAAAACAATGCCTTAATTTTAATCATCCTTCAGCGAGATATGGAAATAAAAGGGTTTGGTGTGGGAGAATTGTTCGATTACTGATGATAGGTGTTTAAACTAAGGAGTTCTATAATAGATCGTCAATTACAAAATGCAGCACATGGTTAACCAAAAATATAGGAAGTCGGTGTAATTGGTTGACAAGTTTTAACCCTCTATATAAAGGGGTAGGAACTACTTTGTTGAGGTGTTTAATTCTTGATTGATCATTATACTTTGCATGATCTATTGGCTAGAAAGTCATAAGTTCTAAACTTTGTAATTATAGTTGAATAAAATCTTTGTGGTGTTCTCCCATGGATGTAGGATGAAAATATAAACCTCTAAAATCAGTGCTCTTTCTTTGTTTGTGTTCTCCCTTTGATATTATTCTTTTGTGTGTGTGTTGGATTTAGTGTAGTGATTTAGGTGTAGTAATACTTCCAAGTTCTGATGCACTAAACTTCCAATGAATCTATACTAGTAATCTATTTCCACTTTGTGAACTATCGATGGATGAACTTTTGGTACTTAGAGTTCAGGTAGCTTCCCAATAGAATCCTTTTAAGAACACACTTAATAACTAGAGTTCTCATCATCCTCCTATTCTCAAGCCTTCTAGAGAGTGTGAAGAGTCTTTCTTCCATGAAGAGAAACCTGTTGCAATCAATGATGAGTGATGCAAGTGATCGGGATCAACTGTGCTAGAACCCAGTGATTCTACGGTGACATTCTGAGATTTTGGAGTGTGTGTGGATCACCGCTAGAGGGATTCTAACCTTATATCATACAATTCAATGATAATACGATGATATTGGTCTACCGATTAATCAAAAAGAATGAATTGCATGAAAATGTAATTCTCAAACTATATATAAATTAATTATAAATTATATTTTATGATCCTACCTTCTAGTTCCGGTGTTAACTTGTCAATTAATATTTGATTTAATTTAATTGGTCATAAAGTTCTTTGTTGTGTACATCTTAGATTATTCATCGATTGTGACAAAAATCTGAGTTGGTTATACCTAATAAGTGCTTCCACTACAGCTAAAACCTTTAAGTGGTATCAGGAGGGGTCGCATAATTAATTTATAATTATTTATTAATCATTGATTCATAATATGAATTTATTTCTAGTTTTGTTTTTTGATTATTCATTATTTAAATCTAAACATCAAAATACTTTCTTCCCTTTTTCCTTCTAGCTCATATAACCAGGAAAATTTTAAATTAACTTAAAGAATAACTGAAGAATCCATCAGGAGATGTTGAGGGTTCTGGATAGATAACATAAACGTACACGACATATAGCTAAAAGGTGCATGTTGTGGACCCATGTTCAATGCACCAGAATGACTTGAATTAAAATTGTATCATCATGCATTAACTACACATGCAGTGCATTCATTGCACACCACATGTAGACCGGACTAGGATGGCATGTGTTTTGATCAGACTACATGTTGTGTAACTCGCTTACATGATATGTAACTCACTTACACTCCATGTAACTCGCTTACATGTCATATAGGCTACATGCTTTCCTAGGGGGAAACAAATTGGGTCCAAGTCGTGTTGTGTATTTACTACATGACATGGGGAATAGAAAACTATTCAACTTCAAGGACATAGGGCATGTATCTGGCATACACGCCATGTACCTCATACACATCCCTAAACTACAAATACACCCAGCCCCTGGGCATGTGTTTTAGGCATGGGAAGAAGAGGTTGTGTGGCATGTAACCCACCAATTATACCTCATTTGATTAATACCATGGGATAGAGAAAAATTAACCCCAATACACACCAATTATACCTCATTTGATTAATTTATCACATAGAGAAAAATTAATAATATAACTAAACCTATTTACATGTGTCTTATGTGTCATTTATTTTTCAATGCATACCATGGGATAGGATTATTAATTATATATTCAATTAATTTCCATGTTAAATTTTAAACTACAAGTTGTGTATAGTCTTTACTTGTAGTGTACTCCATGTGAGTTAATAGCATCACATGCTACATAATTTATATATGATCGTGCATCATTTATTGAAAAATTCACACCTTGTAATTATGGGCCTTAAAATTTATATTGTATTTCATATGAATACATAGTATAATGACCATAATAAGTAGTTTAGATGGACACATGTCATTTCCTCTAAGTACACTTGTGTACTTTGGGAATTTAACTAAAATTAATTTATTTAATTTGTTGAAAAATATGGATGAGGGAAATTTCAAGATGTTTTGGATAGAATTAAGATAAATTTAATTGATTGATTAATTAGATGATTAATTTGGTTAATTGGATGTATTTATCTTAATTAAAGAACGAATTGAAGTAATTGATAGAAAGATTGAAAATGTATAATCATTATTTGTATGTGGGTGATCATGAGTTTAGATTAGACCTATGTATTTGATTGGTTTCCTTTTAATTTATTATTATTAAATTAATTTGATAGTTTGTGCATCATCCCCTCCTATCATTATGTAAGGGTCTATGTGCCCACAGTTTTTTTATTTTAAACCCCTAAACTAATTTTTTGGTTTCTCTCACCTACATGTGATTAAATCTTATATAATGGATGAATCTCCCAAAAAAATAGAGGTGGTTCAAGTTTGGAGTTGTGGCGCAACCAATCCAGGAGGTTTATAGGATCACAGGTGGAATATTTCAACTCTAACCAGTGTAGGTTCAAGGATTTATTTCACTAGGTTCAAAGTTATTTTATCATCCGCTAAATAAAAAAACATTAGATAAAGATAATAATCATACCAATTTATTTATTTATTTTATTCAGTTGCATAGTTAGTTATTTAATTGAATAGATGTCATTCACATTGAATAAATGAATTAAAAAATTATTCAAGACGGAATTAAATAATTGGATTGTGCATAATTTTATCAAGACATGGTTAATCACTTAAGTAAATACACTTAATATTAACAAAAATTTAATAAATATAAAATGGTCTATTTGCATATAAATATAAAATCCCTCAAATTAAATATTAAGTTGGTATATCCTTCCACTAATTGGTTTGAAATTGAACCTTAGTTCAAATTTATTGACCAACCTATGTTGGGTTTATTTCAATTATTAGGGAATTTCTAACTTAAGTTGTGGGTTGGCATAACCTAGTTCACATTAAGGGTTGATCGCCTCTAAAAGACTTTGTACAACTAGTAGGAAAAATTTGAGGAAACTCTTATCCAAGATTTTGGGATTAGAGAGTCCACACAATAGATCAAGAAGTTGTGAGTTAATGCGGTTAGCAAATTAAGCCTACCTAAATACCTTTGAATAGCATGTTAGACCTTCGTATAGGTTATAAAAGGGAGATATAGATCTTTTCCACTATAATATCCATGCAATGGGATATTTTTAAACCAATGGTGAGGGAAATTGGGTTTCAAAAAAATAGTGGGAGATAAATAAAATAATAAATTAAAGTTTATTATCTAATTTTTTAATCCAAATAAATTAAAAAAATTCTCATAATTATTATAGAAATGGAATGCCACATGACTTTGACTTTATCATTTTGATCCATTCTAGAGAAGGATAACCTTCTCATCGGATCAATTTTCCAGAAATTGAATAATCACTTGCACATTATATTATTCCATGAATGGAAATTATATTTACTGGAAACCCCACTTCTTGAGTCGCTTGCTAAAGAGGCTAGTGAGGAAGAAGTTTCTATCAGCCTGAAACATGTGGAAAATGCTATGGACGTCCGATTGTTTTATGTTATCTTCCATTTATAGTGAGATTTTAAATAAACATGAGGATATGGTTATATATAGCATCGTTTCTCACCTTCATGATCCTTATTAAGATAAGTAAAGACAATAGAGATATGAGATCTCTAGTTCAATATTCATGTGCAATCTTAGAGAGTTGGTGTCAGTTGGGCCACATATAGTCAAGATGATTGGCTACATAGAGTACTTAGACATCTTGGGGTTTAAGATCATTGATGAGTTGCACATAGATCTAATTCTATCTTTGCTACCTAAAGGCTTCTCTAGTTTCATTATGAACTATAACATGATCAATAGCAAGACGACTCTTTCAAAACTTCTGACTTTGATTCACCAAGTTGACAAGAACATGGGGCATGAAAACCCATGATCTTTATAATTAATAATAAAAGTAAGAAGAATTCAAAGGGCCCCAATAATCACTCCAAGTCTAAGGATCCTGAGAACCATCCTTTCAAGAAGAAGAATATCCAATAGTAAGCAAAGGAACAAAATGTAGTATGTTTTTTATTTGGCAATCTAGGATACTGGAAGAAGAAATATACCCAAAAGTAGGATGTAGAAGCTTTAGGTGAATTCATTATCAGGTTAAATATTTCCATATCTATAATTGGGTATTAGATACAGCTTGTGGTTCTCACATCTATATTCAAATATAGAAACCAAGTAGATTCCAAAAAAACCAAAGGAGAGTTGGATCTTTGAGAAAACAATGGAGTGTGACTTGCCGCTTTGGCTATAAGAGACTACCACCTTTTTTTACCAATAGGGATGATTTGGGTATGAAAATATTGTTATTATGTACCAACTATTACCAAGAACATAATTTTTTTATCATGTTTAGATACAAATGTTTTTATTTTCATGTTTTTAAATAAGAGTTGTTTCTTTTACAAAGACAACATATGGTATGGTATGGTGCATTTAAATAATGGTCCTTGTGTATTAAATTATGAGAACTAAGTATTGGAAATTGATAATGAATTGAGTTCTCATGACTCATTTAACATTCATTTGTGGCATCGCTGTCTTGGTCACGTAAACAATAAGAATTTGAAAAAACTCTATCAAGATGGTTATTTAGACTCTTTTTATCTAGAACCACTTAAAATATGCCATGCTTGTTTATAAGGAAATATGACCAAACATAATTTTGGTGGACAGGGTGAAAGGTTCATAGAGATTCTAGAATTGGTACACACTGATGTGTGTGGACCTTTTCCAATAGAAGATAGAGGTGGGAATTATAACTTCATAACTTTTACTGATGACTTGAGTATATATGGATATATTTACTTGATGAGTTATAATTTTGAGTCTTTTGAGAAATTCAAATAATTCAAGAATCAAGTAGATAATCAACTTAAAAAGAAGATAAAGAAGCTTCGATTTGATCAAGGTAGTGAATATCTTAACCAAGATTTTATCAACTTTCTATGGGATTTTGAGATTCTATATCAACTCACTTCATCTTATACACCATAGTGGAATGGTGTTAGTGAAAGGAGAATTAATACCTTTCTTGACATGGTAAGGTCGATTATGCATCATGTAGATCTTTTATTATCCTTTTAGGGGTATGCATTACACATTGAAGCACAAATTCTAAAGTGAGCACCAAATGAGGTGGAAAATGAAATACCATATGAATTAATGTGTGAAAAGAAATTTGTGTTGTCATATACTCATTCATGGGGATGAAAAGCATTTGTTATGACCATCTCAGGTGATAAAATGTCTTCTCGAGGCAGTAAGTGTATCTTTATAGGGTATCCCAAGGAAACAAGTGGATGTTGTATATACAACCCTTCAGACAAGAAGGTGTTTATCATAACACAAGACATTCTTATTAAGAGGGAGCACATCCTCAAGAAGGTTAGTTAGAGAAATATTGAATTTGATGAAGTTGATGCTCAAGATATATAAGATTTGGTATAGGAACAGATTCCAAATGTCCCTGTGGAATATGTTGTTCCTGAAACACAAGTACTGCATAAGAGCACCAAAGATGTTAAAAATTGATGAGACGTCATTTTATAGTCATCAAATATAGTGATTCATTATTGACTAAAAATAATTATTCACTTTCCTACAAAAGGGTATTAAAGATATTGGAAGCTAGAAGATGGTAGGAATACATGAATTCTAAGATGGATTCCATGTATTAAAATAAAGTTTGGATTTTAATTGATCTTCTAGTTGATGTAAAGCCTATAGGGTGACAATGGGTATTCAAGAGAAAATTGGACATAGAAGGTAAAGTGAATACCTGTAAATCATGGCTAGTGGATAAAGAGTTTAAATAGTGTCAAGGAATTGACTATGATGAAACATTTTCTCCATTTCCCATGTTTAAATACATCAAAATTATACTTTATATAGTATATTTTCATGACTATGAGATTTGGAAGATGGATGCCAAAACAACTTTCCTTAACATAAACCTTCATGAAGATGTCTATATGACACAACCGGAAGGGTTTGTGACTCTATGTAATGCTAAAAAGGTATGAAAGTTGTAAAGGTCCATTTATGGATTAAAGAAGGCATCCAGGTCATGGAAAATTCAATTTGATGAGGCTATAAAAGAATTTAGTTTCATTAAGATCAAATGTGATCCATGTATTTACAAGAGGTTTAGTGGGAGTATGGTAATTATCCTAATAGTATATGTCGATGGAATATTACTTATTAGAAGAAACATAATAGTCCTATACTTAGTTTCGGATCAATTGAACAAGTATTTCACCATAAAGGACTTGCATGAAGTAGCTTGTATTCTAGGGATCAAGATTATACGTGATAGATCCAAGAGGCTTCTTAGACTAATTCAAAGTACATATATTGAATATATGCTAAAGAGATTTAGTATGGAACAATCCAAGAGGGGATTGGTTCTAGTGTCACATGGTATGCATCTTTCCAAGAAAATATATCCTCAGACACAGCAGGAAAGAGAGAGAATGAGTAAGATCTCATACACATCTATGATTGGATCAATCATGTATGTCATGTTATGTACTAGAATTTATGTTGCATACACCTTGATCATGGTAGGCAGATATATCAAGATGATCTAGGTGGACAACATTGGTCTGCTATTAAACCTATCCTTAAGTGTATGAGGAGAAGTAAGAATATCTTCCTGGTGTATAAAGGAGATGATAATATAGTCATTATATGTTATAAAGATGCTATTTTTTAGATATATCAAAATAATCTGAAGTCACAATCAGGATATTCCTTCAGTCTCAGTAAAGGTGTTGTGAGATTGAAGAGTTCAAAGTATCTGGTTATCACTAATTCTACAGTGGAGTCTAAGTATATAGAGACTTTTTATTCATCCAAAAAAGATATTTGGATATGAAATTTTATCTAAGATCTTGATTTGGTGCCTAATAGTAAAGACCATATTACATTATATTAGTATGATACTACAACGATGGATCTCATAAAAGTGCCAAGGTTACAAAAATGGAAAAAGCACGTACTCCAAAAGTATCACCTTTTGAGGGATTTTTTTAGAAGGGTGAGGTTGAAGTGATCAGAGTTACCACAAAAGAGAATATGGAAAACCCTTTGGATAAATCCTCATCTCAGCAGAAGCATGAATATCATGTGAGAGCTATCAGAATGGAGGTTGTTAGCAGTTGGCTCTAGTGCAAGTGGGTGTATGTTGGAGTTGGTGACCTAAAACCAAATTCTATGAACTTTATGATTTCCTATATTCATTATTTTTAATATTAATAAACTTATTATCACATCATGATTATTCTTTTATGTTCCATTGTATGTGATAATTTCTCAAGAGTAATTGTCATAGTGAAAGGTCATAGAAGTTCCTTGCTATGATGGGAACATAGAAGTGTCATGAAAATATTCTTAAACATATGTTCTATACATAGATGATATAATTTGACCCAATGAAAATGATATGGGCTATCAAGGGTGGATACTCATAGGACTTTGAGACACTTTCTCATAGTGTATGCCCTTAATAATTTCTAATGCATGAAATTATGTGAACACGACCTTCTAGTGGGAAATCAACATTCATATGTGTCATTGGATGTTTCTATTTTAAAAATGTGTTTATTGATCCTTAGACTTTAATATTATTATTAATATATATCATTAGTTGTGTACTTTGATGTATTGATTAAAACTATGGTGATATATGTTCATGATGAAGTGGGATACATTAGGTGCGTCATGAGTGATATTACATTAATGAATAATGTGAGAGAGGATTTTTCCCTTCTATTATTTAACAAAATTTGATATCTTGGACCCTTTTATGAGAGTTTAACACCCTAAATAAATCCATGTCCTTGGTGTTTTATGTGAAAATTCAATTCTGGAAAGACAAAGAAAGAGTTATTGAACACATTGGTTGATGACACCAGCATGCAACTTGCTTGATTAGAGATATTGTGATAAAGAGATTATATTACACAGTGATTGTTCACATTGGGATGTATATCATTGTGACATTTTCTTCTTTCTTTATGGGTATATTGGCGTGTTGTTAGACACTAACTTTGGAATTTAGGTGTTCCGCTTAATGCCACTGAGAAAGGGGCCTAGAGGGTCACACGCTAAGTATCTTTGGAATCTTAGTTAAATTATATTTGAATTACAATATTAGAATAAATATTAGTCCCTCTTTGTGGTTTAATAATTATTCGGGATTGGTTAATTTCTAAAACTTAATCATGAGTTATTTGGAAGAATAAATATGCGATTTAAATAATAATAAATATTCATTTTAAAGATTTAGTTAATATAATCTTTATTATATTTATTGGAAAATAATGTAGTAATATTTATTTATTAAATAAGTATTCATTATTCATGGTTTAGTAAATAATGATAAGGATAAACAGACCGAGTTTAATGGTCCAAATGAAAATGATATATTAAATATTATTTAAATATATATTATTTTATTTATTTCACAAATGATATTTATTTTATCTGTGGGTATTGTGCATGTTGAGTGAATAATATTATTATTTATATTATTATTAAACACAGGGTTTACTATGGAATAATGGATTGGCTAAGGGTCTATGTGAAATTGTCATCCCTAACCTAGATTTATAAATACTTGGTTATATCACATTTTAGAGTTAACTGCTTATTGTGCATAATAAACCCATAGAGAATTATCTCAAGCCCTTGAAAGAATCCTCTCAAGAATGAGCTCAAGAACTAGAGAAATCATCCTCCTTTTTCTCACACCTTTAAGAGAACACAAACAATCTTTAATCCCTGAAAATATTCCTACTTTTATTAACAATAAGAAATGCAGGTGATCAGGATCAACTATGCTAGCACCTAATGATTCTATGGCGACGTTCTGAGATTTTGAAGCATGTGTGGATCACTGCCAGAGGGATTCAACCCTTGGAACCTCCGATGCAATGATGGTATGATGAGATTGATTTATAAATTCATCAATGAATAAATAATTACAAGTCAAGGTAATTCTCAAACTATCTATAAATTAATTATAAATTATATGTGACAATCTTTCCTTCTAGTTTCGACATTAACTAATCGATTGATCTTATATTTAATTGTGTTGTTTGTGACATTCTTCATCAATTAATATTTTATTTAATCTTTTTCATGTAAATCTTGGATTATTAATTAATTACAAAAAAAATCCAAGTTGGTTATTCCCAATAGGTGCTTCTGCTGCACCCAGAACCTTCAGTTTTGGACTACTTTGAAGTATTGAAGAAGAGTTTGGTGGATTTCTTTTGGTTTGATAGAATAAATCACTGCATGATTTTATCCATTACACCACAATATTTTGAGGTGTATTTCCATGAATTTGGTAGTTAAATATCATTCCATGATGCATAAATATTTCATCATAATTTTCAGCTGGAGGTGAAGATGCTTTAGCTAGTCTTCTTTACATATGTGTCACGCCGCAATGGAGGAGGTCATGATTTACATGTGTTCTCATTGGTTTTTGTGAGGATATGGTTGCATTATAAAGATAATTGATTACACCATGATGATTGGAATTAAGCTTTAATTTGAAGTTGTGACTTATTGAAGCTGATGTTGTTAGTCATTACGACCATAGATTACGCCATAATGTAAGGGTGTAACAAAAGTGAAGTTTTGATGGTCCTTAAGGGGAATAGGATTATGTTGTGATGTAAATGTGGAATTGTGGAAGAGAAACCATTATGTTGTAATAATAAATACTACAACACAATGAGTTCATATGGAGTATCGGATCAAATAAAATTGAATTTAATCGCATGAAAACTGTAAGAATTATATCATAATGAATGTGGTTATGCAATAATTTATGAAATTTTTCAAACTTTGTAGTTTTGATTATGTGCCTTAATGAGTACCATGTTATTCTATTCAAAATTTACTCCCAACATACCTTAACAACATCTAAGGTGACTTGAAGGTTTGAATTGATCTAAAGGCTAAAATGGAAGTGGGAAATGATGGAGGTTGGGATGGAAGTTGGTTTTTTTAATTTGAATTTAAAAATTAAAACTATGGAAGATGAAGTTTCATGCTTGATAAGAGAGATGTGTGAATTAAAGTGTGGTAGTAGAGAATAAGGCTGTGAAGAAGAAGTAGACACCCAAAGAAGTAGAGATTCAATATTTCTTTTTATCAACACAATTCTTAAAGGAGGAATTTCTTGGAAAGTGGATATTGAAGGCTTACTTTGAAGAAGATAGGTTGTTGTGGTTTTGAAATGTTCCATTGAGTTTATTTTTGTTGGTTGATGATTAGGGGTTCATCTATGCATCATGATATCTCAGTTGAAGTGAAAGGAAGATGTTGGGTGATCTAAGATAGGGGTTTCATTTACTTGATTTCGTAGTTTTGAGTGATTGGAGAGGAAGAGTGGAAATAGTACTATGTTGATAACAATTTGGAGATTCTTATTGTTGATGAAGACTACATTTTTGTACCATTTGAAGAGCTATCTTTTATTTTTGTGGGAGAAAAATTATCTTGTCATGATATAATTGTATTCACATGAGTTCCAAGGATAAACCATGTTCATTGTGACCATTGGATGATTCTAGTGTAAGAAAATGGATACAGGGACTCAATCCATAAACACATATTATTTAATAACTTTTAACATATTTTACAACAAACAAAATCTTAGGATCTAGGTTATAGTGTCTTTGAAGGATTATACACATAAATACAATATCTTAAAACTTATTTAATCTCCTTAGAGTGCTCCTAACTCACATAGGTCCTCTTAAACCTGCAAAGGATAACTGGAGGAAAATACATAAGGAAAAGGGTGAGATAGAAATCTCAATAAGGGAGTAAACATGATAAAGGAGCATAATATGAGAGGAAAGACATGACATCATAAAGAGAAAGATCATAAGCATAGAATCATGGCATAAAGAAATGATAGCATAAGAGCACGGAGTAAACATGATCATATCATAAGAAAATGGAATTATAGGAATGTGGAAACGCCATAAACATTACATCATAATCATAATTTAAGTTTCTTTTCCTTGTTAACATAACATAGTTGTCTAGGCTAACTTCTCACACACCATAGTTGGCTTGGCTCACTGCCCACACTCCATAGTTGGCTAGGAACACTGCTCACACACCATGCAATCTCATGAGATGAAAACATTATCCAATGAATTGGAGGGATATATAATTTTGGGACCACCTATCACATAATTAAGATCATACATATGTGTGACACATGAGGAAAATAAATCATACATAAGTTGTAAACATGATAAAAACCCATGCGAAAGAACTAGGTTTCATAATCTTGTCTCAAAGCATATCTGAAAGTTATAACATAAGGATTCTCATAAGAATAAGGAATTAAATTTATTTTTAAATTTATATCTAAAAGGAACATAAGTCTTGATCATGGAGTCTCATGGTAGAAAAAATCATGATAAGGTTTGGAGAAGCAAGCATAAAAACAAACCTCTTCAGTGATGAGTTTCAAAATAAGCAATAGATCTTTTAGAGAAAAGGGATCATAATTTTCCTTTAAAATTGGGATTGAACCCATAGGGTTACACATAAAATAAATAGGAATTTTAAAATGTGTTCATGGTTTAAAAAAATTTTAAGGGGGTGATGGTTTACGTGAAATACGAATTTGAAAATACCCTTAAATCAGGTTTCTTTAAAAGTGGGTATTTCAAAGGAACTTAAAATATGTATAACCACAGCAATGGAAGGGATATTAAACAAGGTATATATTTAATGGATATATATACAAAAATATAATAAGTTCATTAGAATAATTTGACATTGAAGGGAGAAAATAAAGAGAGCATAACTGGTAAGTTACGATGAGAGTATGGAATATCTCTTACCTTTATATCTGAAAGCATTTTGCACTTGTACTTAGTTTCCTGTATAATTAAATTAAGTTCATTAAAAACCTTAATAAGAACCTTATTTGTCTATAATTATTTTCCTATGGTCTATTTATTACCATAAGTTGTTCATTTATTAAATCTTTTCCACTTATGCCAGTTACTCGAGGTGGTTCGGTTAATTTTTACGTGAATCTCTTGACATGTTGACCATGGTTAAGTTTATTTTTAAAATAGATTCACAACCTCTATAATATCAATAGTGTTGTAAATATAATTTTTATACATAAAAATCATTTTTAAATACATCAATGATTGGCATAAATGGAAAACAAAATGTGTTGCTATGTAGAGGTGATAATCGGCACGTACACACGATTGACGGTTTTATTTTCCATAAAACGGGAGGGAGGTAGAAAGTAAAATGATTTGTCGTTTAAAAATAATAATCATGATATAAATACAACATTGATTCATTAAAAACTCATTTTTAACCATCCATGCAATGCGGTTAAGAAAGATAGGACACGTCGTGCATGGTGGCGGTAGTCTGCACGTACACATGACGATGTTTTTATTTTTTGAATGGTTTTGGAGCAAGGCATAAAAGGGATATTCCATTGGTATAATAACATACTATAATATCATTAATATTGATGTTATCATTCTATAATGTATAAAAGAGATTAAATGTGGTATAAGAAATAAAGAACAAGAAAAAAAGGTTAATAAAGACGTGATACCTTCATCTTGTTGAAAATGGAGGAGTTAGACTATCTTATGGTGACTATGGGATTGAGTTAGTGTAAGGGACTTCTAGGATAGGTTATTAGGGTAGTGTTTCAAGAGAAATTTGAATTAGTGGTCAAGTATGAAAGGGGTAGAAGTGATCTCCTTTTATAAGTGAAGAAAATAGCACTTTCCATAGAAAAGTATGTTAAGTAAAGGGTGAGAATGGAAGTTCATGAAAGTTAGGCGAGTTAGATGTTGTATGGTTGGTGAGACATGTGGATAATACTTTCCAACCTAACAAGGGGGTTCTAGAAGGTCTAAAATTCAAGTAAACATAGGAAAATTAGAGCCTCTTTAGATTAGTCATTTAAACACTAATTAGTCTTCATTAAATATTAATCATGGTGATTAATTTATTACTAAAAATATAAGAGCACCATTCATATAAAATTTAGGCATGCTCAATCCAAATTTAGCCTCTATTTAATCTAATTCAATTTCTAAATAAGATAAAATTTACTTTTAAATTAAAACATATAATATTTTGAAAAGCAACTTTTATAATAAAATATTGTTTATGTTAAAAAATGTTAATCATGGGTTTGTAAACATGATATATTAAATATATTAAATATATATATATAATTGTATCAAAAAAGGGTTTCATAAAAATTTAAGTCGACGATATTGAAAATAGTGATAAAATTACACAAGATCGATATTTTTTACTATTCACCTAAAAATTAAATATTTGAGAAAAAAACTCAAAAATTCATACCAGATTCATTTTGGTATTCTAAATTCAAAAGGAAGTTAATTTTATCTAATTATATTTCTAAAAAATTATATATTTTTCTTTTAATTGAAAATACACAATATACGAATTAAACATGTTTATTAACTGAAAGTGTTTTTAATACTAATTTATATAAACATTCTAATTAAAAGAATTTCAATATATTAGATCATATATTGACACATAATAATCTTTTAAAGGTGGTCAGCGTAATTTATTAATGTATTTTCATTTTAGTGTGCGAAGAAAGTTATCGAATTTAAAGAGTATATCATGTCATGACTAGGATGTTGTCATTTGTTTTGAATGGTGAAGCTTGTACATCATTGTGTTCGTGGAGGATTAGACAAAGTGGCCATGGGAAGACGTGAGTGAATAAATCTTAATTACTTTACTGATTTCTTTGTTGAGTGGTCTTACATAATTGTTCAATGACATGATTTTTGGCTCAGTGTTGGCTGAATCCTTTATTCCATGTTGTCTGATTGTTGACTAATTTTCATTCTCGATCTATTTGTAGACATGGGTTATTTTTTATGATTTTATTCGTTTATGGTGGTGGGATACGGCTTGATGCCTTCATTATTCTTAGTGTTTCTTTAGTGGTGAATATTGACTTAGGGCTATGGCTAAGTTGCTTGATTCATTTCCATTTCAGCTAAAGATTATTGTCACCTTGTTGAATGTGTTGGGACTAGAAAAATGATTGGCCCACGATACAGCAATAATCACGAGATAAAATAAAGTGTAAAAATGAAGAAGTAAATGGACACCAGATGTAACGTGGAAAAAAACCCACAAAATAAAAGGGGTAAAAAAACCACAGGCAAATAGAAGGATCTCAATATGGGTAAAAGTGGGTACACACTCCCTCACTATTATAAGGAGAAAACTCTTGTAAATATCTCTCTTGAATAAGGTGAGAAAACTACCTCACAAAACACCGCAAATAAATGAAAAAATTCTGAATGGGATGAGATGCTAAAATGGGATGAGGCTCTTGCCTTTTATAGGCAAGTCTCACCCCCTGCCCTCTCCTCTCCGTTGGATGAGTTGGTGGGGTTGGACAACCACCACTCACTAGCCACACCTGCCCCCTTTGACAAAATAAGGGGGCAGCACCATCCTACAAAAAGCATCTGCCAACACATCTCCCACTTGGAGATTTGATTGAGAACCAATCACATCTCCACATCCTCTCTGCTGGATGAGTTGGTGGGGTTGGACACCCACCACTCACTAGCCACGCCTTCCCCCTTTGACAAAACAAGGGGGTGGCATCGTCCTGCAAAAAGCATCCACCAACACATCTCACACTTTGAGATTTGATTGAGAACCAATCACATCTCCACATCCTCTCTATCTACCAAACATGTTACTCATGTATCTGTGAGGCCGCTCGAGGATTTGCATCATCTGAACTTATCAGAGTTAATCGCCTTCGTCAGGAAATCTGCCAGATTTTCTTTAGTGTGAATCTTCTGCATAGCCACACTTCCTCCACCACATCTCGGACAAAGTGATATTGTACCCCAATGTATTTTGTACTGGAATGAAAAGATGGATTCCTTGCAAAGTTCAAGGCGCTCTGACTGTCACAAAAAAATGGAATTTACTCCTGTCTGTGCCCGAGCTCCTCCAACAACCATCTCATCCAAATTGCCTCATTGCAAGCCTGTGTAGTTGCCATGGACTCCGCCTCTATCGTGGATAAAGCCACAACTAATTGTAACTTTGAAATCCAGCTCACATCTCCTCCTGCAAGAGTAAACACATAACCAGTAGTGAATTTCCTCCGATCAGAATCACCTGCAAAATCTAAATCAACATATCCTCTGATGGTGAAATATGATCCTCCATAACATAATGAAGCATATGAGATCTCCTTGATGTATCTCAGGATCCTTTTCATTGTGCCCCAATGCCCCCGTTCTGGATTTTCCATGTACCGACTAATTGCTCCCACTACATGTGCAATGTCTGGTTTAGTGAAAACCACAACGAACATCAGACTTCCCACTGCTGATGCATACGGTACTCGAGACATCTCTATCCTTTCTGCTTCACTGCTAGGATTCATCGTTGAGGATAACTTGAAATTAACAGGAATAGGGGTAGAGATAGGCTTACAGTCTTGCATGTTGAATCATTTCAAGACTCTATAAGTAATTCTTCTATGATAGTCAAATCTTTCCATTATTTATGTCTCGGTAAATCTGCATCCCAAGAATCTTATTTGTCGGTCTCAAGTCCTTCATATCAAACTCTCTAGCCAACTGTGGCTTCATCTCCTGGATCTGATCATTGTTGGGGTTGGAACCACTTTGTGTATAAGGTTGTATTTTTTGTCAATAGTTGTCAATGAAGATCAAAATGAAGGAGATCAATAAGTACTCCAATGAAGTGGAGGAATGATAATTCAGACGATTGTTGTACTGATCATAAGTTCAAAGAAAATTTGAGGATGATTAATGAAGAATGGGGTTTTTGGATGAAGACCATGCAATCAATCCTTATTTCATGAGAACCATGGGTTTTGATGAAGACCATGCAATTCCTTATTATTGCATGAGACCCATGGGTTTTTTATGAAGACCATGCAACTACTCATGATTGCATGAGAACCATGCAAGAGACTTCTTGACGAATTAAATCATATGGTTTGCATGAAGTCAATCATGATGGTTGATGAAGAAGATAATGTGCAAATGATTGGAATTCTAAGATGGATGAAGAAGACAATGTGAAAATGATTGGAATTCTAAGATGGTTGTGTGGGGATTGGAATTCTGAGATAGCCATGCACATCACATTGTCATAGAAGATGATGATACTAAAGTTATTCCATCAAAGAATACATATCACAATAGTGGAGTTTGTGATAAAAGTAGAAGAGTTGTTGAAGGATACAGATCACCAAGAAGAAGTGCTTTTGAGGTGATCGTGCTTGTTGACAAAGCAAACAAACGACATACAAATTTGTTGACAAAGGAGATTCCATGGTGGCATGTCGAGTTCAAGGACTGTGGATAAATATTCATGTTTTATTCAAGGAACATCGACAAAGGAATAGATGATCTGGAGGCGGACAAAAAGAGCAAATACAAGGTGGCGTCGTTTCCCAGTGTTTGCCAAATTTTTGGGCCTGAAAATCTACAAATATAGAAAAGTGTTTTTGGAAAAGGGACTTGCGCGCCGAGGTCTTGGAGGATAGGAAACTTGCGCGCCATATGTTTTTGAGGATCAGAACATCAAAATATGGAAAAGGGATAAGGGTCGCGCAAGTTTTGGTGAAGTCGCGCAGGTGACTTGTGCGCCGTGAAAGAGACTTGTGCGCCAATGCCTTGGAAGCTTGAGAACTTCCGCGCCTGTGGTTTTTCAAGATCAGAAGATCAAAATTTGACAAAGGAAAGAGGTTCGCGCAAGTTTGGAAGTTGGTCACGCAAGTGACTAGCAGGGGAAGAGACTTGCGCGCTGATGGTTGACTTGCGCGCCGTCGCGCAGGGTGGTCAAATTGCCTATAAATACTGGACCACCCCTCCTCATTTCCTACGGATTTCAACACTTAGAAAAATCAGAGCTCTCGTCGCGCAGGTGTAGAAGTCGCGCAGGTATTGTGTGGTCGCGCAGGTGGACTTGTGCGCCATTATCTGAAGTTGCGCGCCGGTTGTTGGTTGCGCTCTCAAGGCGGTTTGGGAGAGAAAGGAAGTAAGTCGCGCGGGTTAGAAGTTGAGGAAGGCAGTGTCGCGCAGGTGGTTTGGTGATACTTGCGCGCCAGTTTGGACCTGTGCGCTGGAGACTTGCGCGCCGTAGTGAGACTTGTGCGCCGTGTTGGGACTTGCGTGCCAGGATTGGAGAAGAGCGCCAGGTGTTGTTGGAGCTTGCCCGTCTTCGTGGAGCTGCACAAAAGCCGTGAGATTGCCCGATACCTTCGGTGCAACAAATGATGTATTCATTTACAAAGACGGAAGAACAGTGAACAATTTGGTTTTATGAAGAGAAGTGGTACCGCACACACATGACTAATGTTTAACATCCTCATTGTGCTTTGCGAAGAGAAGAAGAACGGTTCGTGCAACTAAACTCTGGTCTGCACAGAAAGAGGGGAATATATCAATACACTCAGGTGTTAGTATTGAGAATCAAAGGAAGAGAAGAAGAAGATATAGTGCATTCAGTCATTGCACTAAAGTAGAAGGTTGAATACGAAAGAGCATCAACTCGGGACTCTGATGCAAGAAAAGTCTCATGCTGAACAGGAGACAAATACTTCAATGCAAATCTATTGAAGAGACCTTCACGCCTATAAACTGAGTGGGACTTCACCAACAGCAGTGAGCCAGGGGGAGTCAACGGGAGTGACCTGAGGGAAGCAGTGAGCTATCCCTGAACCTTTGTAAAGGCAGTGATCCTGGGACAGAGTGACTGTGCTCGAACCATTGTAATCCACAACTAATGAAGATTAGTGGAATTTGGTACGACCGACAACTTGTCGGCGTATTCTCCTTGGACGTAGCCCTTAGCAGTGAACCAAGTAAAATTGTTGTGTTATCTCTTTGCATGTGAATGTTTCATTGCTGATCATATTCATCATACAGGTTTAAGTAGTTCCTACCAACGTAGGAACAAGATCCACAACTTTAAGGAGAAAAAGTTGACACCCTGATTCACCCCTCCCCTCTCAGGGTGTCCCGAGGTCCTACAAGTGGTATCAGAGCGAAAGGTTGACGTATGTTGGATATTCTACAGTAATTCTATTCAAAAGAGGATTTGAGTTTCTTTCCTAAAGTCAACAATGAAGAGCAGTCTTGATGAAGATTCAGTCATGTCTGAGCAGAATTCTACATCTAGAAAGACCATGACAAACAAGAAAAAGAAAGAGAAGAAGCAGCTAAAGAAGTCCCACATATCCAAAGAAGATTCAGTGTCTTGTTCTCCATGCCATTCCAATAATGAAGAAATATCAGGCTTGGAAAGTATCAAGCAGGTGGCTCAGAATTCTTCCAGAGGAAAGGATGACATCCCTAATTCAAGATTTCAGGAAAAACTCAAAACATATCTGCATGATATTCCTGAAGAAAGGGGTGCTATTATTTGTATCCTATTCCAATCTATGCAGGTTGAGATCACTCGATTAGAAAGGGAAGCAGACAATATGGAAAAGGGGTTAGAAAGAAAAGTTATGGAAAGTATGAAGCTCACCAAACAGGTGAAAGTCTTTGAAGAAAAAGAGGGAGTCAATAAGACTCTAAAAGAAAAGATCCATGCACTTGAAGCTGAGCTGAAGAAGAGCAATGAAGTCAATAGTTTCTTGTTTGGAAGAAACTTCCATGAAATTCAGGGAACTTGGCTCTTTGATACAAAACAATGTTAAGATGCATGAAGATGAGGTTGAAAGATTGAAGAAGACTTGTGAAGAGAAGATGATCATGATTGAAGATCAGAAGATCATCCTCAATATTGAAAGTCAAAAATTGGAAGCACAATTGACAAATCTTGAGAAGACGCATATTGAGACTCCAAAAAAGAATGAAACAGGAGATGTTGGTACTCAATGTTCATTGGAGGCTACTAAAGCTGAAGTACCTCCAACATGTGACAATAAGATTATGACAACTCTTGAGTGTCCATCTCAAGAATCAGTTGCTGCTGGTACTCAATTCTCACTAGAGGATTCTATTGTCAAAAGACCTCCAACGTGTGATAAGAAGATCATGACTTCACTCATTGATCTATCACAAGCAGCTATGAAAGTGAAGTTACCGTCCATACAAACCTGTACTATCGTTTCTAAATATGTTCCTTCATCAAGTGCAGGTTGGAAGAAAAATTCTAAACAAGTATGGATGAGGAAAGGTGAGGAGAAGAAACCTACCACCATGGATAGGGTGGATATGAAGAAAAAATTGGAAGTTGGTTCCTCAAACAGAGCACAAAAGATTAAGAAGATGGCCCAAAAACCTCATACATAAGAAACAAAAAAGAAAAGATTTGTGGGCCAATGTTGGTGCTGCAACAGATTTGGGCACTGTGCACTGGATTGTTTTTATAATCCCTTACACGGAAAAGCACAGAGAAATCCTATATCAAAGGGAAGGACGCCAGAGAAGAAGAAGCAACATCTGCAGGTCCAGAAGCATCTGTTCACCGCAAACAGATTTGGAATTCTTGATAACATCTATGATGTATGCAATGGCAGAGGTCACGTGGCAAGTACATGCCCACATCAATATGCTTTCACTGTTGATAGGAAAAGAATACCTCTGATGCCGGCAAAGAATGAAGCAGCTACCTTGGGAAGAAATCAGAAGAATGTTGTGAACCCACATTTCCCCAAGAAGATCTCAAGTAGGGAAGCTGAGGAGACCCGGGATTTTAGATTCATTAAATTGAGGGGCCATTCATCAAAAAGAAGAACTACGTGGGATAAAACACGGATGAACCCATGTGGAAGATCCACACCTGCTGCAACAGTTCCAAATGACATATTGGTCATCTGTCCAGAAGATTTGAAAAGAATGAGGAATCTTGAAGATGAAAAGGCCAAGGCTGGTGATAAAGGCAAGGAAAAACTTTCACGTAATAAAGACATAGTGCAGGAGATATTGCAAACCAAGAAAAACACACGTGTCAAAGATGTTCTGTGTGAGAGATGCAAGAAATCTGATCACATTGCAAAAGGTTGTCTAACCTTAATACCAGAACAAGAAGCAGTCCTTAAGAGGAGTAAGAATGTATCATTCATAATGGCTGTTAAGAAGAAAAATTCTCCACACAAAACAGAAGAGAATGTGAAAAGAGCCATGCCACATCAACAGATGACAGAACATATGTTCAAATGTACAGGCATGAAGACTAGAGTGAACAGAGGAACTTGGTTGAGAAAAGAACCTCAACCATACAGAACATGTTGATGAATCAAGGAGGAACCACCTTATTCCCTTATTCATTTGTGTATTGTATTTGTGGTAATAATGCAGGGAATTGAAGGTGAAGCATGCTCTCAGGGGGAGAACCTAAGAAGTAGTGAATGCTGACAACTCTTGATAGCCAAGCTAAAGAAGTTTCCAACCTTAGTAGACTCTTCAATTGATATTCAATGATTAAGATGATGAAGGATCACTCTTGATAAAGATGATGAGAAGTGTTTCCCTTGAGGGGGAGAAAAATGAAGAAGCTTCCAAAATCACTGTTTCAATCAATATCAACTCCAGCTGGTATCAAATGCAGTTACTTTGAAAATTTATTGAAGAACATGTCATTGGAGAAGTTATTTCATTTCTCAATCTCTCAACCTTGGTTACTCAGATCATTCTACAAAGGGGGAGTAACTGAATTGATCAGTGGCATAAAAAGAATGGAAGTGCCCCAAGGTCACTTATCCTGCCGATAGCACTTGAATGTTTTTAATCTGTTTGCTGATGTGAGTGCAGGAGTTTCAGGTTGATTATTCCCTATCACATTTGATTTTCTTCTACCTGAAATAAAAGCGGTAAACCCTTGAAGAAAAAAAAATACATGAGTTCTCATCTCATGTTGGTATCATGATCTGTGAATAATGGTCAGCCTTGTTGACTTAATCAAATCCTCTTGTTTTCTACATCGAGCGTTGCTCAAGTAGACTTAGAGTGAAGTGATTAATGAAACATTGCTTAAGTATGGATCGATACCCTCCCTACCATGCGCTTTGTATTTCTTGTCAATAAGGGAGAGAGAAAGTGAAATGAATGTTTGAAAAGAGAAGATGATTGAAGAGAAGATTCTCATTTTGATATTGACAAATTCATTTCAGAAGATGTATAAGGTATTGACAACAAAATACAAAGGGGGGATTGTTGGAACCACTTTGTGTATAAGGTTGTATTTTTTGTCAATAGTTTTCAATGAAGATCAAAATGAAGGAGATCAAGAAGTGATCCAATGAAGTGGAAGAATGATAATTCAGATGATTGTTGTACTGATCATAAGTTCAAAGAACATGTGTCAAAGGTGATACATTGTTTACAACAATGAAGAATGTGAGGTGTACTCTATCTGAGGATGATTAACGAAGAATGGGATTTTTGGATGAAGACCATGCAATTCCTCCTTATTGCATGAGAACCATGGGTTTTGATGAAGACCATGCAATTCCTCATTATTGCATGAGACCCATGGGTTTTTGATGAAGACCATGCAATTACTCATGATTGCATGAGAACCATGCAAGAGACTTCTTGACGAATTAAATCATATGGTTTGCATGAAGTCAATCATGACGGTTGATGAAGAAGACAATGTGCAAATGATTGGAATTCTAAGATGGATGAAGAAGACAATGTGCAAATGATTGGAATTCTAAGATGGCTGTGCGGGGATTGGAATTCTGAGATAGCCATGCACATCACATTGTCATAGAAGATGATGATGCTAAAGTTATTCCTTCAAAGAATACATATCACAATAGTGGAGTTTGTGATAAAAGTAGAAGAGTTGCTGAAGGATACAGATCACCAAGAAGAAGTGCTTTTGAGGTGATCGTGCTTGTTGACAAAGCAAACAAACAACATACAAATTTGTTGACAAAGGAGATTCCATGGTGGCATGTCGAGTTCAAGGACTGTGGATAAATATCCATGTTTTATTCAAGGAACATCGACAAAGGAATGGATGATCTGGAGGTGGACAAAAAGAGCAGATACAAGGTGGCGTCGTTTCCCAGTGTTTGCCAAATTTTTGGGCCTGAAAATCTACAAATAAAGAAAAGTGTTTTTGGCAAAGGGATTTGCGCGCCGAGGTCTTGGAGGATAGGAAACTTGCGCGCCATATGTTTTTGAGGATCAGAACATCAAAATATGACAAAGGGATAAGGGTCGCGCAAGTTTTGGTGAAGTCGCGCAGGTGACTTGCGCGCCGTGAAAGAGACTTGTGCGCCAATGCCTTGGAAGCTTGAAAACTTGTGTGCCTATGGTTTTTCAAGATCAGAAGATCAAAATTTGGCAAAGGAAAGAGGTTCGCGCAAGTTTGGAAGTTGGTCGCGCAAGTGACTAGCAGGGGAAGAGACTTGCGCGCTGATGGTTGACTTGCGCGCCGTCGTGCAGGGTGGTCAAATTGCCTATAAATACTGGACCACCTCTCCTCATTTCCTACGGAGTTCAACACTTAGAAAAATCAGAGCTCCCGTCACGCAGGTGTGGAAGTCGCGCAGGTATTGTGTGGTCGCGCAGGTGGACTTGCGCGCCATTATCTGAAGCTGCGCGCCGGTTGTTGGCTGCGCGCTCAAGGCGGTTTGGGAGAGAAAGGAAGTAAGTCGCGCGGGTTAGAAGTTGAGGAAGGCAGTGTCGCGCAGGTGGTTTGGTGATACTTGCGCGCCAGTTTGGACCTGCGCGTCGGAGACTTGCGCGCCGTAGTGAGACTTGCGCGTCGTGTTGGGACTTGCGCGCCAGGATTGGAGAAGAGCGCCAGGTGTTGTTGGAGCTTGCCCGTCTTCGTGGAGCTGCACAAAAGCCGTGAGATTGCCCGATACCTTCAGTGCAACAAATGATGTATTCATTTACAAAGACGGAAGAACCGTGAACAATTTGGTTTTATGAAGAGAAGTGGTACCGCACACACATGACTGATGTTTAACATCCTCATTGTACTTTGCGAAGAGAAGAAGAACGGTTTGTGCAACTAAACTCAGATCTGCACAGAAAGAGGGGAATATATCAATACACTCAGGTGTTAGTATTGAGAATCAAAGGAAGAGAAGAAGAAGATATAGTGCATTCAGTCATTGCACTAAAGTAGAAGGTTGAATACAAAAGAGCATCAACTCAGGACTCTGATGCAAGCAAAGTTTCATACTGAACAGGAGACAAATACTTCAATGCAAATCTATTGAAGAGACCTTCACGTCTATAAACTGAGTGGAAGTTCACCAACGGCAGTGAGCCAGGGGGAGTCAACGGGAGTGACCCGAGGGAAGCAGTGAGCTATCCCTGAACCTTTGTAAAGGCAGTGAGTCTGGGACAGAGTGACTGTGTCCGAACCATTGTAATCCACAACTAGTGAAGATTAGTGGAATTTGGTACGACCGACAACTTGTCGGTGTATGCTCCTTGGACGTAGCTCTTAGCGGTGAACCAAGTAAAATTGTTGTGTTATCTCTTTGCATGTGAATGTTTCATTGCTGATCATATCCATCATACAGGTTTAAGTAGTTCCTACCAATGTGGGAACAAGAACCACAACTTTAAGGAGAAAAAGTTGACACCCTGATTCACCCCTCCCCTCTTAGGGTGTCCCGGGGTCCTACAGTTGGGGCCTGCAACCAACATGTCATCTACATACAATAGAAGAATGATGAAATCATTATCATCTAAACCCCTAAAATATGCACAAGGATCTGAATGGAGTCTATTGTATCCAATGCTCATGATATAGGAATCAAATCTCTTGCACCAACACACCGACGCCTGCTTGAGACCGTACATAGATTTGTTCAACCTGTAAACCAAGTTCTCTTTGCCTTCTTCTGAAAAAGCTTCTGGTTTGAGCATATAGATTTCTTCATCAAGATCACCATGGAGAAAAGCAGTGTTCACATCCAACTGCTCTAGATATAAGATGTATGTTGCACACATCACCAGAACTATCTGAATAGTCGTCAGTCTAACAATAGGAGAAAATATTTCATTGAAATCAATACATTCCTTCTGAGCATATCCTTTGACCACCAATTGTGCACGATATCTTTCCACCTGGTCATTTCCATCTCGTTTGATCTTAAAGACCCATTTGTTTCTGATATCCTTCCTTTCATGAGATAATGAAAAAAGATCTCAAGTATTGTTCTGGTGCAGGACTTCAAGTTCCTCCTGCATCGCCGCCATCCATGAGAATACATCTAGACTCTGGGTCGACTCCACAAAAGAAGATGGTTCGGCATCCTCTGTCAATAAGCAATACGCAATATTGCTCTCAGTGACACAGTCTGAGTGTCATACTGGTGCTCTTTTCTCCTGAGTTGACCGTCATGGTCCAAACTCAACCGGTACTTGATCTTCGTGCTCTGGTAAGCCTTAGAGGAAACTGGTTCTTCCTTGGATTTGTCCTCTACTTCGACTGTTGTAGTTTATGTATTCTCATTCTTCGTGTCTCAATCAGTTGTCATCTGCACCTTATCTTCTGCAAAAATGATATCTATGTTGATGATAAGTTTGCGGGCAGTGGGATCCCACAAACGATACCCCTTCAAACCATCAGCGTACCCCAAGAAGATATATTTCCTGAATCTTGAATCCAACTTCGATCTTTCCTGATCATTAAACAATGCATATACAGGACTTCCAAAAGTGTGTAACTGAGAATAGTCAGCGGGTTTACCTGCCCACATCTCAATCGATGTTATCTTCATCGATGTCTTCAGATCAATCACCATTGAAGGAGATCGGTTGATCACATAACAGGCGGTATTCACTGGTTCTACCCAAAAAGTTTTGGCAATTCCTGCAGTCTTCAACATCATCCTTGTTCTATCCAACGGAGTTTTGTTCATCCGCTCTGTCACTCCATTATGCTGAGGAGTGTACGCCGGAGTGAACTGTCTCTTGATTTCTTCATGTTGACAAAATGTATGAAACTCCTCGCTTGTATATTCTTCACCATTGTCAGTTCTCGAACACTTGATCTTCTTTCCAGATTCAAATTCCTTTCGCGCTTTGAATGTTTTGAAAACTTCAAAAACATCTGTCTTTCTCTTGATTGGGTACACCCAACATCTCCTTGAATAACCATCAATGAATGATACAAAGTATCTTACTCTTCTCAAAGATATAACTGGTGCTTGTCAAACGTCGAAATGGATCAACTCTAAGATCTCCTGACTTCTTGTTGTTGACGTCCTGAACTGTAACATGTGTTGCTTGCTCAAAACACAATGCTCACAAAATGGTAAAGATACATTTGTAAGCTCAAGCAACAACTTCTGATCCGCAAGAATGTTCAGACCTCGTTCTGACATATGGCTAAGCTTCTGATGCCATAATGTCGTCAATGCTTCCGTCGAGGTAGTTGATGCAACAACTATCTCTACCTCCTTGTACGTCTCACCCACAAGCACGTACATGTTCTTTGAGATCTTCTCTGCCTTCATTACTACAAGCACGCCCTTCACAATTCTCATCACTCCATTTTCAGTGCGAGTCTTGCATCCGATATCATCAAATTGTCCTAAAGACAATATGTTCTTCTTCAGACTCTCACATGACATACTCCTTGGATGGTTCGAACATACCGTCATGCATCTTCAATTTGACGGTACCGACTCCAACAATCTTCAAGATGTGATCGTTCCCCGTGTACACAAGTCCTTCCGGGATAGTTTCATATTGGTCAAATCATTCTCGTTGAGACGTCATGTGTCATGTTGCTCCTGAGTTGATTATTCATGCATCATTTAGATGTTGTCTGCTTCCAACAGTCGTCGTCGCTTCACTGACTAGTATGTCTCCATTTCCAGAAGTGTTCACCACATTTTCATCCATGTCATATTTTTGGCTCCCATTGGAACCATGCTCCATCGTCACATTTGTCAGTCTCTCGTCAATTGTCAGTCGACAATTTTCCTTCTGCAGCACTGCCTGCATCTTCAGTTTTCACAATGAAAAATTATTCCCACTGTTTTTTTTTATCTCAAATTTCACCGCCATCTGGACAAGCCGTCAGTCTAGAACCTATTCTGTTTCACAACGGTGTATCTAATAATCTCAATAATTTTTTTTCTGATGTGAAAGATCAATGTGAGTTGCAATCACAGAACATACTCAAATTTACGAGAATTATTAATACCAGAAAACGTGAACACCATTGGGCCAGAACCTTCCTTTGATACCACTTGTTGGGATTGAAAAAATGATTGGCCCATGATACTGCAATAATCACAAGATAAAATGAAGTGTAAAAATACAGAAGTAAATGGACACCAGATATAACGTGGAAAACCCCCCAAAATGAAAGGGGTAAAAAAACCACGGACAAATAGAAGGATCTCACTATGGGTAAAAGTGGGTACACAATTCTTCACTATTACAAGGAGAAAACTCTCATAAATATCTCTCTTGAATAAAGTGGATAAACTGTCTCACAAAACACCGCAAATAAATGAAGAATTTTTTAATGGGATGAGATGCTGAAATGAGACGTGGCTCTTGCCTTTTATAGGCAAGTCTCTCATCTCCGCTGGATGAGTTGGTGGGGTTGGCCACCTACCACTCACTGGCCATGACTGCCCCTTCGACAAAACAAGGGGGCGACACCGTCTTGCAAAAAACATCCGCTAACAGAATGTGTAGTTGTTTTGAACTTTACCAAATGCGAACATGGTCATTCAGATGGATCTTATTTAAAATAACAAAAACCGATCTGTTAAATTACAAAGTAATTATTTTCAAAAAAATGTTCTTGTTTGTCATGTTTGTTTTTTATCAACTTTTAGAGATTATCTATTGGAATTGGGAACCTGGCCTCTAAAGTTTCTTTAAATTATGCTGTTTTTTAGTTTTTGTTTGTTTTAAAATTATTTTCTTTCAACTTAGTTGTAGAAGAAAGGTTGGAATACATCTTAATTGTAATTCATCTTAATCGGTGACAAAGATTTGTTTTGGAGAAATCGTAAAAATATATTCATTCATTGATTCAACTCCCTCCCGATGAATTTTGTGGACCTCATTACAAGTAGTGATTCTATATATATAATGATGTGAAAAATAACTTACAAAGTCTAGTTCACAACTCTAAACTTGAAAATCTCTTCATAGCCGATCACAACTTCAAATACCAAGTTCTGAATTTTTGTGTGAGGGGAGGCACCCAACCATGGGAGGAAATCCTAGCCAAAAATTAAGGGTTTGAGGCCTCCTCAGAGGAAACTGTAGGCAAAAGTGAAAAATGTCCAGAGGGAAAACTTGAGACAATTAAAGGTTGAGCAAACACAAATAATCTAAGAACAGAGAGAACCAAATTAAAAAAAGTCGTTTGTGTAACGGGTGAGCCCCAACTAAGGTAACAAGTGACCTTGACTTGGAAAGTGATAAAAGGATCAAAGCCAAACCGGAAAAATACATAATCCAATAACAATCAAACAATCAGAGAAAAAGTAATTATATATAATATAGGAAAAAATTCCCATTATAAGGTTGAGTAATGAAGATAAATGATTTTTGACACACTAATTCCAGCTCGGAATGATTCCCCTTGATGTCCACTCCCGTGAATGATTTCCTTTTTTGTTTTGTTCACGTGAATATTCATTTCCTCAAATAATGCATATTCATTTTCAGTATTCAATTTATAATTTATTAGTAACAATTGATCATAATCCAGCCCTGGGAATACCAACAATGCCGCACCCTTTCATGAAATAGAATATTTATCGTCGTTTTTTTATTTATTTTTTAATTAATATACAGCCTAAAAAAGGGCCGAAAAATTCCACCAAAAAGGGGGGGAGAATTCCAACTAAAAAATAGTTTTGATTCCATCTTTCTCCACGTCTAGAAAGGCACCGCACCACGCTTCAAATTTAGACGCACCAACCCCGTTTTTTTAATACAGTTTATGAATTGTCGCCAAGTTAGATTTAAAATTAAAATATTTGTACAAAAATGAGAATTTTCGATTTTTAAAATGTAAAAAGGCTAATATGTATAAAACAAAAACAAATTTATATCGTATTCATATTTAAAAAATGATTTCCATAAAAAAACAAAATGTACTTAAAAAAAGATTTTATTGATATTTATTAAAATAAAAAATATTTTATTAAAAAATAAATATTTTTAAAAATATAGACATTTTCCGGTTTTCCATGGATGTCCAATTGAATAAAATTTGTCCTCCGCCATTATTAACCGCCCAAATAAAATCTCCCCCAGTTAGATCCCCGCACGACATGAATTTCCAACACTACCCTCCTCAACGGAATCCAAACGTTGAAAAATAAAAAATAAAAAAGCGAGACAAATGGAACCCCCAAAGTCGGTCAGCTTTTATTGCCTGCGCGGAGGATCACGGCTCGGAGAGCTGCTCCTCCCATCAGAGCCGTCCCAGAGGAGGAAACCCGTCGATCCACGACGGATTAGGTGGTCCGCCGGCGCAGGGTGACCGCAGCCCCCGCCGCCTAACCGTTCACCCCACTGTGGCCCGCGGGACGGTCATCTCTCAACATCCCCATCGGACATTTCGCCATTGCAGTCCTTGTCCATCCTCCTCGACGCTCCACTGCACCGCTGCGTCGCCCTAACCGTATCCATTCTGGCTAATCCATCACACACTCTTATCCTATAAGAACGCCGTGTGGGAGCCGCTAGGTATCCGTGATCGTATCGATTGCGCTGAATCTCCCCCACTCTCTTCTACTGTAAGAAGGCCGTGCACGAAACGCAGGGACTACGGTCTACCGAGAGGGATAGAGGTAGAGAGAATCGTATCCGCTTCAACTATAAGAAGGTTGTGCGAGGGTTAACTGAGGGAGGGAGGGAGGGAGTTTAGGGATGGCAAGCGCCGTGCTGTATGCGATGATGCTGCGGCGTCTGCTCGTCGGAGCCGTCGTCCTCCGAGGAATGCTGGCGGTGGGGGCGGCGAGCTGCGATCTATTCGAGGGGAGTTGGTTGCCGGCGGCGAACCACTCCGCCTACCCGCCCTACAACTCCTCCACCTGCCCCTTCATCGGCCGCGAGTTCGACTGCATGGGAAACGGCCGCCGCGATCGTCGTTACCTGTCGTACGCTTGGCAGCCCACAGGCTGCAATCTCCCCAGGTACGCTCTCTCCCCCGCCTCGCCGGAGCCTCCACCATCCCTCTCTCCCACTTTCTCTGTCAATTCAAATCCGCCGACGGTCCGACCTCACATTTGAGGACGCTATTAGCTTTGAATCGGCCACAATCAGGTCGGACCTGCCGGATTCTTATCATGCGCCTCTACCACCGTCCGTCCGTTTCGACGTCCCCGTCTTATTTATTTCACTGTTCAGAAATGGACCGTGCTTTTATCTATGTGAACGTTAAGGTTTTTTTTAAAAAAAATTGATAATATCATGTGATCTTACAATACCCGTGTATCTTATAATTTGGATTTTAATTGTTCAAAACAGATTAACAAATTGTAAATTGCATCCTCAACTCTGATCAATTATATTTTTGTGAGAAGTTTAATACACAGATAAAACAATCACTATCGTTAAAAGTGCGGCGCTTTAATGAAAAAGAAAAAAAAAGTTCGTTGAAGGCCGCCGGTGGATGGTCATCTCGCCCACGTTACCTGACGCCATTTAAATGTAATTGGCGGCTAATTAAACGCTAAATATCATAATAAAAAATCATAACATAAAGATTGCACGCATCAACTACAATAGTTATTATTATTATTTAATATAATTAAATAATTTTTTAAAATAAAAATGGAGATTCCCGTGGGTGGTCCGGCTCACCGACACCGGAATTCCTGTGGGGGATTCGGGTTTGGCCTCTGCACGCTGTTCGAGGGCGGGGGCGGTGCTGCGAGAGGGCCGGCCGACAATTTCTTTCACGTGAGCGGGGGCGGCGTACAGCTCACGGGCGTCGCGGCCGGATTTGATATAATTAATAATTTTCATTAGTCATTTACCTATTTCCGTAGGTGGATTTTTTTCCGCCGGGTTTGAGCAGTTTAATTTTCATGGGGGTTTTGTTTTTTTGACTTTTTGAACGAAACGCCAAAACTGTTTGGATGACGACGATCTGTCTGCGTTGGCAGATTTAATGGGCAGGAATTTTTGAACCAACACAGAGGAAAGAGGATCATGTTCGTGGGGGACTCGCTGAGCCGGAACCAGTGGACGTCGCTCGTGTGCATGCTTCACGCCGCCGCCCCGGACACCCCGACCACCGTCGCCACCCACCAGTCGCTCACCACCCTCACTTTCACGGTCAGTAATTCATCCATTTGTTTTTCTCGAACCAATCGTCCGGTGGGCGGTTTGAACTCGTTCTCAAACCCACTATCATCGAGTGATGGGTGCGCACAATAATGTCTGAGTGGCGGTGGTTGGCCACAAGCCTTCCTGGTGGTGATAATATATAATAATTGCAGGAGTACGAGGTGAGAGTGATGCTTCACCACACAGTGTATTTGGTGGACGTTGTGCGGAAAAGAATTGGGAGGGTCCTGAAGCTGGACTCGCTGCAGGGCGGCCGCCTGTGGAGGGGCGCCGACATGCTTATCTTCAACACCTGGCACTGGTGGGGTCGCAGAGGAGTCTACCTGCCATGGGACTACATCCAGGACGGGACCAACATAACGAGAGACATGAATCGGTTGGCTGCCTTCCAGAAGGCGCTCTCCACGTGGGCTCGGTGGGTGAACGCCAAGGTTAACCCAGCCCGCACCCAGGTCTTTTTCCAGGGCATCTCCCCCTCCCATTACAACGGGGTGGAGTGGGAGGAGGGGAGCGCGAGGACATGCCGTGGGGAGACTGAGCCAACGTCAGGGACGACCTACCCTGGGGGCACACCGGCAGCTGTGCGGGTAGTGAAACGCGCAGTGCGGGCAACTAGGGGCCGGGTGACGCTGCTGGACATCACCACGCTGTCACAACTGCGCAAAGATGGCCACCCCTCGGTCTATGGACTAGGCCACGGCAGTGACTGCAGCCACTGGTGCCTCCCCGGCGTCCCCGACACATGGAACGAGATCCTTGGCGCCCTTGCCGGATGAATCACAGCGCACGTTCTATACAAATATATGATGATGATGTATCACCCTAATTTGAAAACCAACCCAGCTCAAATAAATTTGAATCTTTAGTATGGTTTTTAGTTTAAAACAAGACATGCCCAATGCTGGACATACGTGTTACTTCTGCATCTGTATCCGCCTGTCCCGGATAGGCAAATCAATGGGTTTCTGGGCCTCGTGTGGATGTTTTGGCCCCTCGTATACCTTTAGGTGGTTAAACAAAGCTCTCCCCAGCTGCCAAATAAGCGTGTCAAACAAGGAATGAGAGGAAGTGAGGAAATGCATTTCAACAGTTATGGTGTAATGCAACTAACCCTTCCCTTGGGAAGCATCCCCCGGACCGCATGTTCAATGATCCTCTCTGGGATCCTCTGCTGAAGCTGGTTAAATGTCTCCACCTTCATTCCACCCGGCCTGCCCGAATGCCTCCGGTACAGTTTCTGGGTCCTCTTTTTACCTGATACCGCAACTTTTTCAGCATTCACCTGTTCGGTTTCAAGGGCATTGAAAGCATTGTAAATCTCACACAAATCGACAGTAAAAGTTCTAAGTTAATTTCCAGTAAACATGGACAAAACGATTAAATGCAGCACCAATTCACCCATTCATGGGTACAAAAACCATCTGGAAAACATATGTGCACTTCAATTGAAATGGGTATCAAGTTTAAAGATGAGGTGCATGGTTTATATCTTTTTAGTACTTTGTCGAACACCAGGGAAACATTCAAAATGATAATGTTGAATTCAACTCCCAATGGTGTCATTACGACGCGAATGACCAGGAGTGGTATTCTGAATAAAGAGATGGGTAGAAGATCATTGCTTGTCATTGCTTTCTACTTCACAGTCGAAAAACCATCTGGAAAACATGTGCGCTTCAATTGAAATGGGTATCAAGTTTAAAGATGAGGTGCATGGTTTATATCTTTTTAGTACTTTTTCGAACACCAGGGAAACATTCAAAATGATAATGTTGAATTCAACTCCCAATGGTGTCATTACGACGCGAATGACCAGGAGTGGTATTCTGAATAAAGAGATGGGTAGAAGATCATTGCTTGTCATTGCTTTCTACTTCACAGTCAGAGCTTCTTTTTTTGTTGAAAATAGAAGTAGATGTAAAAGCAGAGATTCAGGAAGGCAGGGTAATCACAGAGATCAATCGTAGGCAAGAGAAAAAACCAGGACACCAGGAGAGTCATGTGAAGAAATTATGTGAAGTTTGAGGAAGAAGAGACAATACTCAGATTCTGGAATACCAGTGTCAGAATTATGCAAAGAGATCGCAGTTTACTCTCTGTTGACGTGGATTATCATATTTCAGATTGGTACAATGAGTGAGTGATTGATTGATTCAACAGCGTCGTACCACATGACACCAAAGAGGAGATTGTTTTCTTAATAGGAAGAAACTGACTTTGGTAGATTGAAGATGGGTAATGAAGATTTCAATGATGCCATTGGAGCTGCAACAAAAAGACAGTCCAGAACAACTAGAAGGAGATATTATTATGTATTTGTTAAAGTATAAAAGAGGTAAACCCGAATCCCCAAGGTCCTCTCGAAAAGAGACCTTGAGGTTCTTTTATAATAAATAATAAAGACCGCATCGGACCACAAGTCCGATGTGAGATGCAAACTCCAACACTCCCCCACAAGCTAGGTATACCTAGCTTGGACACATAAATAAGAGACCAAAACAATGACAAGAAATGCTACAAACACCCCCCCCCCTCAAGCTGGACATACCCAGCTTGATGATAAAATAAGACAAAATAAAATAAAACAAAGATAAATCGCTATGGTTGTTGCTCCCCCTCACGAAGATGGATGATGGTGTTGAAAAAGATTTGGCAAGCCACTCAAGCAGTGCCGGTTGATGGAGCGTCGGGAAAGCCACACTGGCAGTGCCGGTCTCGACCGAGCGTCGGGAAATCTGCACAAGCGGGCCGATCATCAGAGTCGCCGGGAATACCGCACGGGCGGACCGGTCGTTAGAGTCGTCAGGAAAACCGCACGGGCGGGCCGGTCGTCGGAGCGCCGGGAAACCGCAGGACGAGAGCCGACATGGAGGCGGTGGTTGCCACAGGAAGAGACCAACATGGAGGGAGCAACAGTGGATAGAGGAGCCGCAGGAGGGGAACCCGTTGCCGGAGGAAGGGCCGCTGAGAGTCACGGAGGAGCCGCACAGGAAGCAGTAGGGAGGAGGGTCGTCGCACAGGAAAAGGGGTGCGTCTGGATGTGGCGCACAAGGTAGGGAGGCAGAGAGACGGTGGAGGTACGTCGGGCGTCTTGCACAGGGAAGGCGCGCGCGGGAGGATGGTCGTGGGCGGGAGGGTGCCGCTCGGGTTGAACGGAGGTGCGCGGGCCGAACGAGACGCGTCGGAGGGCGAGAGGGGAGGTCGTCGCGGGAGTTGCCGATGGAGGGGCGTAGGAGGGTTTCGCCGGGAGAGATCCGTCGGGAGGGAAGAACACCGGACGGAGGGTTCCGTTAGGTGGGAGACGCGTCGTCGGGAGGGAAGAACGCCGGGGAGCCACAACAGAGATGGAGGGAGGCGGGGTCGGACTGAGCCGGGAATCCGCAGAGGCCGACCAGGGGGCAGTGCTGATGGTGGCCATAGGGCCTGGGGCCGCCGCCCCCTAACGGGGGAAAACCTAGAGGCCGACGGGGAAAAAAAAGATGGGGAGGGAGGGGTAGGGTTTAAACAACCTGCTCTAATACCATGTTAAAGTATAAAAAAGGTAGACACGAATCCCCAAGGTCCTCTCTAAAGGAGACCTTGAGGTACTTTTATAATAAATAATAAAGACCGCATCGGACCACAAATCCGATGTGGGATGCAGACTCCAACAGTATTCATCTTTTGACTACACAACAGTAAAATTTATTCTACATTAGAAGAAGAAGAAGAAGAAGAAACGAAATAAAGTAGAGGATTTCCCGAGAGAGACCGCACCTCCCTTGAGCAAATTCCACGTTGTGAGTGGATGATTCTAGAGAGAGACCTCCTCCCTTCAACTCCGCTTCCAAGCAGAGCTTCTTTTTTGGAAATGCCAAGTTGTCCTTCCCCCAGCCGATCCTGCAGTTATATAGCCGGTGTTATCCCCAACAAACATGACACATCATCCTAACTTATAACAGGATCTTCCTCCCCTAACAGACTTGCCAGATCATCATACCCAATCTGATAGGTGTTCAAGTTAGAGAGAGAGGGAAATCAAGAGTTTTTGTTGATTACTTCTAAAATAACGAGCAGAATTTACAGTGGAAATAGAAAGAAGAGTAGAAGAAAGGTAGAAGAAATAGAAGAGGAGAAGAATCCCGTGGAGTCGTTGCACCACCGGACCGAGGCCTAACCCCCTACTGCTTCCGCGGGAAGCCAGTTCCCAAATCCCCCGCGCACAACTCGCTGTCTACACGGGACTCTTCGTTTCGTATTGGATTAGACTCCATTTGCTCCACACCGATCTTTCCTTGCTTGGTCTGGAAAGTTTTCAAGACCACTGATCTATCCTCTGATTGCCTCGTCCGTTTTGGTTCATGCTGCTCAATTCGCCACTCCTGCCTACCACTTCAGCTGTTGTGTTGGAATTGTCTCCCCCTCCGTCCATAATCTTTGATTTCCCTTTGTCAACAATCTGTCCAAAAAGCTCCGCCAGTTGCTTCGTGAGTTGGTTCATTGCCGTCATCATCTCCTGCATATGGATCTCCAAATGTTGTTGACCAATCTCTTGTTGGCGTAGTTCGGATTGCAGCTCTTTGACGCCTCCAATGCAGTCAAACGACTCTCCATATGTGCTGCCTTCAAACTACTGCATCTATTGTGTCTATTGCATCTGTTGTGCCTGTAGCGCCTCCATCGTGCTGCCTTCGAGCTTCTTCTTCTATTGCGTCTATTGCATCTGTTGTGCCTGCAGCACCTACTCCTCCTGTCGTGCCTGTAGCCCCTATTGCTCCTCCTGTCGTGCCTGCCGCGCCTATAGCGCCTATTGCTCCTGTCGCGCCTGCTGCTAGTCGACTTCCACTGCTGCGTGGGCAGCATTTGTTGCGCCAACATTGTAAACTCCCAATCAAAACCTGCTTCGTCCGCCATGCGATCAAGACCCTATTACTTCTCTCTAGACTCTCTCTCCAATTTCTCTCTATGAAAGCACCAATTGATAAGTGTTCAAGTTAGAGAGAGAGGGAAATCAAGAGTTTCTACTGATTACTTCTAAAATAAGTAGCAAATTTTACAATAGAAATAGGAAAGAAGAAAGAGTAGGAGAAAGGCAGAAGAAATAGAAGAGGAGAAGAATCCCGTGGAGTCGCTGCACCACCAGGCCGAGGCCTAACCCCCCTGCTGCTTTCCACTAGAAGCCAGTTCCCAAATCCCAAAATCTAGTCCCCTCACACAGCCCACTGCTCCCCTTATTTAAAGGCTGTACTGGAACCTTCTAGAGAGTCCACTTACAGCTGGAAATAACAGCTGGAACCTCTATACTAACCTAATAAAAAAACCCATCTAACCAACATTTATTGTATTTAGAACACTGACCCTGGCAGTCCCTCATTATTCTACCTGCATTCCTAACACAATCCTTCACTAATAAGTATGTATAATAAGGGGTCTAGGCAGCCTGTCCAGATAAGCCATCCCTTTGCCGCCAATACTTCCCTCCTCAAAACCCACCACCTTGTTCTCAAGGTGAATATCCCGGAAACTGTTCCAAAATATTTTCTGCATCCTTCCAAATAGATTCTTCTGATGGCAACCCTTTCCACTTAATGAGCCATAGGCCACATGGCTGACCTAGCTTTAACATGGTTTCTGAGATCTCCTCAGGTTCAACCCATTTATTAGAACTACTGACCCATATTTCAGGTAGTTCTTCCACTACTGTCCCATATTTCAGGTAGTTCTTCCTGCATTGGATGGTTCCCAACAGCCCGTTTAAGTTGGGAAACATGGAATAAATGATGCATCCAGGTAGTTTCTGGCATGGAATTGATTTTTGTAAGTTGTAGCCTCCAACCTCATAATTCTCATCCCTTCCATGCTTGTTGGGAAAAAAACTTAGCCATCAGCTGTTGGGTTCTTTGTAGATTTCTCCTTAGGTGAACTAGCACCACATCTCTTTCCAGAAGCACATTCACAACAAATTCAACTTGAGTTTCTCTTTTAATATACTGCAGAATTGTCGGTGGCTTCTTGGCATAAACAACTTCAAAAGGTGTCAACTTAGCAGAAGCATGTGAAGCAGTGTTGTAACGATACTCTGCCCATGGTAACCACCCAGCCCATGTATGAGGTCATTCAGAAGGATAACATATCAAGTGTCTCTCCAAATATTTGTTGACAATCTATGTTTGTCCATGGTAGGATGAACTCATTTTTAAAACCGTGCCTTCCATCTTAAAGAGTTTCTAGAAATTACTGACAAATAATGGATCTATGTCACTAAGAATTGAACTAGAAATTCCATGTAATCAGACTATCACTGCTTTGTCACCACTTCAACTGTATATGGATGCCTAAGTAATACAAAATGCGCATACTTGGATAACCTTTCCACTACCACCAAGATCACATCAAACCCCTGTGACTTAGGTAATCCAAAAACAAAATCCATGAAGATTTCATCCCACAAACCAAATTCAGTATTAAAAGTGGATGGAGCAAACCCACTGGAGATAAAGCTTACATTTCTGCCTCTGGAAAGCATTGTCTTACAAACTACAAAATACTTTGTGTCATTCCCTCCCAAAACAATGAACTCAAGAAATGGGGTTTCCAGCACATACAATTTCCTTTCGAAGCGTAGTATAACGCGCAAGAACCTATACCATTCCTCAAAATTCACGTTGGTGAGAAGGTTAGCCTTCTCTGGTATGAATCGCAATGATATTGTCGAAGTCATTTGATTTGTCATTTTCTATAAATTAAGAGCAGTTAATTAATACTTGTTTTGGTTACAAAAACAAATTAATAAATTTAAAATAAATTAAATTCCATTAATTTCTCACTATTTTTCGAAACCTAACAGCCCTCACCACCAATTTCTAAATATCTTGTTGCTAAGATATTATAGTGTCAAAGATCCATATTTTCCTTATAACCCAGATTTGGGTCTGACAAGCTATTTGAACAGTGTTGTCAAAGACGCGCGGAGCAATAAGGCGCAAAGATCGTTTGACGATGCGGCGCGAGACACGCACCTCTCGAAACTAAGGCACATCCCATGAAATAATTAAATATGCACAAAATTGCAACAATATTTTAAATTAAAAAAAAACTTAAATTTAATCAAAATAATACAAAATAAAATACATACAGATAGTTTTTAACCAAACCATAATCAATTAATCCTTGAGAACCTAAACATCAAAATCATTATCAATGGAAGTTTCATCATTAATGAAAGCATCGTCATCACTGTTGAACCCTTCATTTGACTCATATGCCTCTAAATTTTCCTCTACAACATCATTCATTTCATCAACAACTCAAGTACGTTTTGAACCATAAAATTTGAAAGAAGTGGAAGTTGCTAAGTTTGATTTCGAGCTGAAAGTATATTTAGACTCTTCAACCCTAGCGGTGGCAGCATATGCATCCCGTGTTCATTAAATACAAAGTCATTATCAGCCTCCTCGTCCTCTTCGATCCTCCTAATAAGTCATTCATTGTCATCATCAATCTCTTTGAGTGTAATGGGGATCAATGGTGTCACGGATTTGAAACCGACATTTTAATGCACGATTATATTTGATGTAGACCAAATTATTTAGTTTTTGTTGAGACACCCTATTCCTCTTTTTGATATGAAGCTGCAATATAATTCAATTTTAAATGTTATAAAGTTTATAATAATAAATAAAATGCATTTAGAAATGAAACTTACATGCTGAAACATGCTCCAGTTTCTCTCATATCACAATGCGCAGCATGTGAGATTAAGAACCTTCAAAGCGATATTTTGCAAGTTTGGGGTTAAAGATCCAAACATAGACCACCATTCAACAGAAGTTTTCTTGTTTCAAAGTCTAATTGCCAAAGAATTTGCAAATAGACCCTCAACCTCCATGTATAAAGTAATTTCATCCATGATTTTTTTGTTGAATCTCAAGGCTTGGAACCAGCCTTTGAATGGATTTAATTAATCCATCTTGTACTTCAAAATCCAATTGGATATTCGGATTTGAATAACAAAATTCGGGATTCAAGAAATAACCTGCAACATGCAAAGGTCTGTGAAGTTGAATCTCCCACCGACGATCAAAAATAGTAAATATTTCTTTGAACTTTTCTTCACCGAAAAAGCCCTGATGATCTCTTTAGCCCTATCCATGGCTTCATAAATGTATCTCATCGGTGTCTTTTTCTCTCAATCAACCAATCAAAACACTTTTACAAGTGGATTGGTCACTATAAGACAATACAAAATAGAAGTCCAAAACGATGGCATCAATATGATTTTAGAAACTTGTTTATCTTGCACCTCTTTGGCCTACTTGCTTCTTACCCACCCATCTAGTGTGAACATTTTCCTCAAATTCTCCTTCTGCTTATAAATACTTGCCATTGTAAAAAAAGCGGTAGCAAATCTAGTTTTTACAAGTCAAAGAAACTCTTTCTTCCCTGTGAATTCCCTCATCATATTCAACACCCTCAAACGAGTATATATGAAAAAGCTCAAAGCAGTTGTTCGTTTCAATGTTCTCATGCTAATGTCAAGTTTTCCAATATCCTCCAACATCAAATCCAAACAATGGGGTGTGCATGGAGCCCAATAAAGATTTGAATACTTTACCTCAAATATTTCCCCTAAAAAATAGGATTTGAAAATAATAACAAACAAACATAAATAAAATTAGCATAATGTATACATAAACTTAAATACTAATAAGGTGGATATAAATAATACCCGCTACAATATTTGAAGAAGCGCTATCGGTGATAACTTGAACCACGTTTTTCAGACCAATAGGTTCCACAAATTTGCTTAGCAATTCAAATATTTTGTCTCCATTTTTCCAAAATGATGAAGCATCAATTGAATCAATGAACAGAGTCCCTTTGCGACAATTCACCAAGAAATTGATCAATGTCCTTTGTTTTTTGTCCGCCCAACCATCGAACATAATTGTGCAACCATTTTTTGCTCAATCTTTTTCATGTTCTTCCATCATTGTCTTTGTGTGCCCCATTCCCTTATTTAACAAGTGAATTCTCACCTCGTGATAGCTTGGTGGCTTCATTCCTGGACCAAATTGTCCACTTGCTTCAATCATGGAATGAAAACTATCATATTTCACAATATTGAAAGTTACTCCCACATCATACATACATCTTGAAATTTGTGTACATACTCTCGCATTTCTTTCTTGTGATCTTCGGTATTACATGCATCTATGATCATCTTTTGTTTTTCTTTCCTACCATGAACAATTTCTTATGGGCCACGCGTAAAATAGATATTCATTAGTCCAATATTGCGTGATGACTTAACTGATGACTTTCCCACAGTAGTTCTTCCACCCTTCAGATTGATCTTTTCAATGTCATCATCATCTTCACCTTCATAATGGAAATCATCAATATCTGGAAGTATGTTTCACCAATTCTTATCTTCCTTTTTCTTCATATATTGTTTTATCTCCTCTTTCACGTAATTCAGACATTTCTTACAAGGGAAACAAATGAAAATGAGATAGGAACAAAAAAAGATGTTGAATAATAGGATATATGAATAGAAATAACCTTTAATTGTAGAAGAATCAATGAGAGAAGATAAAAACAGGGAGTTGATGTTGGGCTTCGCCGGATGTTGCTGCTGCTGCCCAGTGCGTTCGCTACTACTCCAACGTGTTGTGTATTTTTTGAGTTGTCTATTTTTTAGTCTTGTTCGGTTATTTTTTAATTAATTCATTAAATATATCATTTAATGTTGCTGAAAGCCCACCCCTATGGTCGCCCCTTTTTCAGGAAGTAGTCTCGATTTCCACCCTGTCAATTTTCAGAAAGAAGCGCCGATTTCCATCCCTTATAGACCCCGATTTTCATCCTCGTCGCCCCGATTTCCACCCCCGCAGCCGCCAAAGGAGCCCCAATTTTTTTTAAGGTGCGCGCCTTTACATCACCTAGCACCTTAGTGCCTCCTGTGATGGCGCCTCGCTAGTGACGAGGCGCTCCAGGTGCGCCTCACGCCAAGGCGCGCACCTCAGCGCGCCTTTGACAACACTGTATTTGAAAAGTTTTAGGTTGTAGGCTTAACTTGTCAATTGCGTTAACTTGCAGTTCCTTGATCTGTTAAGTAAACTCCACAATCCTGAAATCATATTTTAAAGATTTCCTCAACTTTGTCTTTTAGTTGCACCAGCCGTTGATGTGAACTAAGTTACTTCAATCCAAAACTTCAAGCTAAAAGTCTCGCGATAATTGAAAGCACCCCAACTTGGATTGTTCGAGCATTTTGAACTATGAGATCATTTTTAACTTTAATGGAAGATTATACCGACTTAATATTTTAGTTGAAAGATTTTTATCCTTCTACGTAAACCCCATTTTATCATTTTACATGTCTTGTTTATATTAAGTGGAATTTACTTAAGTGAATAATCATGTCTGATAAAACATTTACGTATAATCCATTTATATTTAATTTCATCTTGCATGCTTGTTAATTCATTTATTAGGTGATCGCGCAGCATTCACAAACATAAATAATCAATCATGTAACCGACATAAATAAAATATAAATGACATGATCATGAGATTCTATAATGGTTAGTTTATCGAGTCGATGATAAACTAACCCTCGACCCTAGGGGAAAATGCACCTTGAACCATAACTTGGTTAGTGTTGCAGCATTCCACATTTGCTCTTATATATCACCTCGATTGGTTTCGCCTCGGCACCTTGACTCGGACCACCTCCTCTCAATTGGGAATTTCATCTTTACATAAGTTTTTACTCACACACAGGTGAGGGGATCCAATGGATTGGATGAAAAGGGTTTACATAAAAGAAACATCGAGCACGCAGATCCTTATATAATAAGGGGGTGGGTGATAAAACCAAAGGAAGGAACAACCACTTTATATTAGCGGATAACCAACAGATTACATGAAAAAGAAGAGGAAGAAGATCGAAAGACTCGAAGAGTTCCGCCCAAGCCCGTAAGCCATTTCCCAAGCCTACAGCTGATTCTCAACTATTCTCTTTTTGTCTGCCCTCACTCCTTGCTTCTTATAACAACCCCCTTGTCATGTGGAGCTAGCTACTTCCCCCACTTCCAACAGACTAATAAATTCCCCCAATTCTACCCTAACTAACCCCCATACAAAGACCATTATACCCCTTACCCAAACTCCTTCCAACTCATAGGTTTCTATCACTTGTCACCCCTTGAAATCAGCCTTGTTCTCAAGGATGGATGTGGGGAATAGGTTCCTCATTGTCGCGGGCTGCATTGGGGCCCCAATCTATTGCCCCGTCGTCATTTCCACCATCGTCTTCGCCCGGTAATAACCCCTCAAGTGTGGATCGGGACACCTGTGCATGGGTCTGTAGAGCTGACCGCATCAGAAACAAAAGCTCTTGCGGCGTCGATCCTCCCACTCCTGGGTAGTCAAGTGGCGAACACCTCGCCCGTCAGGGGTGGAGTGAAGTAGGAGGCTCACGAAGAGCTCCCTCCCCGACGGTCTCTCCGTGTTTAGCTGGTTGAAGAAAAATCATATCGGATTGGTAAGGTCCCGAGCAAATTGGAGGATAACACGGTTCATACTCGCGAACCTTACTGAATTTGCGAGAACCTTCGTTGTGGGATTGAGCACTATCGCCTCCCGTGAGAGCGAGCTCCACATTTCGAGCTAAGTGCATGACATGCAACCGAGTCAGTGGGTCGTGAATGCGAACCCAACTTCGAATGTCGTCGCTCGAGCCATGCAGAAAATAACCGACATACTGGGCCTCAGGTTGGCAGGGTAGCAAGGACGCCAGATACTCAAACTGCTCAATATAATCCTGGACTGGTCCCTGCTACTGGAGAACTGCAAGCTCTTCGTAGGGGTTCTGAATTTCCGAGCCGCTGAAACGTTTGAGAAGCTCCTCCTTAAACATCGTCGCGTTAAAGTCGGGTACACCTCGACTAAAATTGTAAACCAGTGAATAGCGATGCCCCTCATGCTTAACTGAGTCAAGGCAATTTTATCAGCTTCGGTGGTTTGATGAATATGAAAAAACATCCCAGCACGCACGATCCAACCTCTTGGATCCATGCCAGCGAAAACCGGGAGCTCCAATCGCCGAGCAGGAGATTGTTGCCTTAAGCCAGTGCGGAAAGGGAGGGCAACTATACCAACCTCCTGGTCGAGCGTAGGGGGATTGGCTGACTACTGGTTGCGCGAGGAAGAAACATTCGTCGTCAGTGATGGACGCGCATCGTCCAGCTCTGGGGTCTTGTCCAGGCAGCGCACCAAGCCATAAACTGTCTTGGTGAGTTCAGCAATGTCGTGCACCTGCTTGACCCCAGGTTTCCAATAAAGAGTTGACCAAGTCGTTGCTCGACTTCGTCCTGACGAGTTTGCGTACGAGTTTCCATTAGGATATCTAACGGTGATTGGGCTGTTGAACGTGAGCAAACAATGCGGGATTGGGATGTTAGTCTATGTGTCTCACTCTGCTCAAGTCTGTGTGTCGCACTCGGCTCGTCCACGCTAGCCAAAAGTAAAAAAAAAAATGGGGAAGGGATGTTTTTTTTTAACAATAGGCAACGTTGGGTATTGCGCGTTCGTCAGCCGGTGGCGCTTCTATGGAGCAGGTCTGGCCAGAGGCTGTCGCGCGGGACATAAGTCGGTCGAGGAAGCTTGCAGCGTGCACGTCGTCTGACGAGAGCCTACCGAGCGTCCCATCTTAGAACGCGATGTGGTAGTGCACGTTGCGGCCGAGCGAACTCTCGGTTTGCGTGTCGTCATCCGATCGAAAAGAAGAAGCGACAATGCAAGCATCACGAAACTAGTAAGGAAGAACAGTGGCGCGCGGCTCCTAGGAAAGAGGTGATGAAGACAGTGTGCACCACCTCGCGTCAGATGCGATGCAAGCCAGCAGCAGGTTGGAATCCGGCACAACACGCCGCACGTCCCAGGAAGAGGAAATGGCGGGTCGGACCAATTGATAGAACCAAAGGAACAACCACTTTATATTAATAGATTATATGAAAAGAAGAGGAAGAAGATCGGAAGACTCGGAGAGTTCCGCCCAAGCCTGCAGGCCGTTCCCCATGTGTTGGATTGGTGTAGCCCGATTCGGTTGGGCCGAATGCTTGTGGTCCGCAACTGTCGCGGTGAGCTCGTTGGGGGTTGCAGGGGGCAACACGCCCCTGCTCCGGGGGCCGAAGGCCTCCGGCCCAATTTTTGGGCACTGTAACATCTCTGACCATTGTAACAAAGTTGACCGACCGACACCGACAGAGCACTGTAGTAGTGCGGACTTCAGAGTCAACTTTACTGTAACCTTTTGGACTTCCAGCCGGCAGCCACTTTAGCACTTTTGACTTGGGTGGCCGCCTTTCACTGTAGCGACGCGGACTTCCTGTGTGGAACAATGGATCGTCTTCCACTTTTTGTAGCCCTTTTTCAGGCTAGGATTCGTGTGAGAAATTTCTGTAATTTGTGCTCCCGATTCATAGTGAAGTTCTGCCTCTCCGTGGACGTAGGGATTATTCCCGAAACATGTAAATTTGTGTGTTCGGTGTGTTTTCTTTTCCTCTGCATTTTCTTTCGTATCTCGTTTCTGTTGTTGCGACTCCCGACGATTCCGCAACACCAAGCCTATAGTCAATTCTCAACTATACTCTTCATGTCTGCCCTCACTACCCATTGCTTCTTATAACAACCCCCCTTGTCACGTGGAGCTAACTACTTCCCCCACTTCTAACAGACCAACAAATTCATCTGGTTCCACCCTAACAAACTAACCCTCATACAAAGACCATTATACCCCTTACCCAAACTCCTTCCAACTCATAGGTTTCTATCAGAAGGGATGACACGCAGACCATCAATTTTAATTTAAAACAATAAATTGAAAGAAACCAATCACATACAAAGGGTTGGTATAATCTTATGATCATCCACACATAAAAACAATGAACATACATTTGCAACCTTGTTTACTTCGATTTGTTCTTTGATGAAGATAATGTGTCACAAATTAATCCAATTAATTCAATTTATCTTAATTTCATCCAAGCATCCTGGACTCATCATCATCTATAATTTTAAACAAAATTAATTTCATTTAAAATTAATAAAGTATACAAGTGTACTTGGAGGCAACTTGTGTTTATCGAAATTTTAACACAATTTAGATTTGATATATAATTATCAGTCCAATGACATGGTGTGTACTTTGTCAAATAAATGTCACACGGAACACACTTGAATAGGTTTGATTATATATTTAATTTTTTTCTCCGTGAAAAATAGGACACATTGTCTGCAGCAAACTACACACAACGTGTACTGTCCTATGCCCGTGACTAAAGCACACACCTTGGGACTTGTAGAGACCCAGTTTTTGCCTTGTAATACTTTAAAATATTTCTTCATGTATTTTCGAAGCTAAGCGCTGAGACGGCGTGCGATTCTGAGCCCCGATGAGCCCGGAATTAATTTTCTAAAAATATTAAATATATTTTATATTTCGCGCGCGCAATTTCTTTAAAAAATGAGATAACTCTTAAACGGGATCTCGGATCAGAAATTCGAGACCACGGTTGAGTCCGAAACGCGGTGTTTACCTTAGGCGCGAACTAAAATAGGTTGGCAAGGGGCGTTCGGATATCTCGACTGTTGGCGATACGTTCAGTTGGTTAATTAATTAATAAATTAAATTAACCTAACTGGAATACTTCTATAAAATCCCCGTTACGCCAAATTCTCTAGGCTTAGCAGCTTGGGCTTGGGAGAATTGAGAGCGACTTCTTCCTCCTTCCGTTGGCGAATCGAATTAAACGACAACGAGACTCCGAATCAAAGCAGATCGAAGTGCAGTGAACGCAACGACTTCTCTCAATCGTTGGTGAGCATGTTCTTCGATGACTAACGATCCAATCTCCAAATAGGACTCGTCAATTCGTGATTTACGCCCTTTTTGATTAAATTGATTGAGTAGGATCATCCAAATCTATGATATGCACCAATTGCCGAACTTTGCATGCGACCATGTACTGGTTTAAATTGTTGTTGTTTCTCACACCGGATCTCACAACTGTATTCATTGGCCAAAACGTTTGGCCAACAATTGTTTAAACCCTTGTTCTTGTATTTTTCACCCTTGATTCTTAGCGTTCTTAGTCGATTGGCCTACGAGGCCTCGGCTCGACATTGTCGGGTGATACCGAGCCAGATCAGACCCCCGGATTCGTGGCATAATCGCGTACGACAAACGAAATACCGAATTATGAATAAAATCAGGGGTTATGCTGGTTGTGGGTGATCGATTTGATGATCGAAATCGAGAACGGAGATGGCATGACACGGATTGCGCGTGCGGTGCGTCATGCGTCGAGCGGGCTGATGAAAAACCAACTTCCAGCCACCGGATGGCCGAAAACGACGCACTGCGGCGAGATCCTTCAATTTCAGGAGGAGATGAGGTCGGATCCGAAGGCGGGGATGGAGGATCTGAAGTGCGAAGACCGAATCTAAAATTCTGCGAAAATCCCGACTACACGTCGTGTAGTTTAGAAGAACACACGGCGTGTGACTCCTATGTAGCGGCAGCTAGGGTTTTGGGAAAAGATAAGGATGGCACGACGTGTGGGCCACCTACGTGTCGTGTATCCCTCCCTGGGTGGACATGCCATGTGGCGGAGCACATGGGCAAGACCCCGTGCGGGAGGACACAACCCAACACACGCCGTGTACCGAAGTACACGGACACGGCCAGGCGCACGTCATGTACCGAAGTACACAGACACGGCCAGGTGCACGCTGTGTACCGAAGTACACGGACACGGACCAAGGTGCACGGGTAGGGACCCCGAGTGGCTTGGACACACCGTGTAGACTCCCTACACGCCGTGTAGTGCTACACGGTTGGTGAGCCGTGTACCTCTAGGGACATGGCTAGACGATGGAGCAGGACCACACGGCGTGTGGGTAACCTCAAACGTTGTGTACCCCTTGGTTCCTTTTAAGAAAACTTCAAACTCTCGTATCTTCTTCGTTTGGACTCGGATTTTGACCCGTGAGTAACCTATCCTGAGTGTGTTTCCACGTAGAATGCGATGATGGCCTCCGTAATGGCTTTTGAGACTCGATGCGAGATGTTCCGGGTGTGGCACTTATCGAGGCGACGCTCGACGACAACAGTGATCAGACAGGATCACCAAAGAATTTTCGAGTGGCACCCTCCTGCTGGGTGGGGCATGGGTCCTCGATGACTAGAGTGGCACCCTTCTACAGAGACAGGGCATGAGTCATCAACCTTTCGAGTGAGTGGCACCCTCCTGCGAAGACAGGGCATGGGTCCTCGACCTTTCGAGTGACACTCTCCAACCGAGTTGGGCATGTGTTCTCGATGACTAGAGTGGGACCCTCCTGCGGAGACAAAGCATGGGTCCTCGACCTTCCGAGTGGCACCATCCAGTCGGGCTAGGCATGGGTACTCGATGACTAGAGTGACAACCTCCTGCGGAGACAGGGCATGGGTCCTCGACCTTCCGAGTGACACTCTGACCGGGTTGGGCATGGGTCCTCGCTGACTAGAGTGACACCCTCCTGCGGAGACGGGGCATGGGTCCTCGACCTTCTGAGTGGCACCCTCCAGCCAAGCTGGGCATGGGTCCTCGATGACTAGAGTGGCACCCTCCTGCGGAGACAAGGCATGGGTTCTCGACCTTCCGAGTGGCACCCTCCAGCCGAGCTGGTCATGGGTCCTCGATGACTAAAGTGGTATATATATATCTGTATCAACGTTGATGGATTTTGTTACTCTCTTGTATCAACGTTGATGGATTTTGTTACTCTCTTGCTATGGGTGGCAGAGACGCGACGTGTAGTCCACCTACACGGCGTGTTGAGCTCCCTATGGTTGGATGATGTTACCTTGCTTTGGGTTGAGTTGCATGTTTACTATCTTGTGTCTATCTATTCCTATTGAGTCTCTTATTGCTCCCCCTTCAGCTCTCAGGGCGTCCTACTAGGTATGTATATGCTCACCCATGCTTGGGTTTTGCACGCACGTGTCGTGTCTTATGCAGACGACGGACAGATCGACAGTGACTTCAAAGGAGCTTAGTGATAGTGCATTTGACCGCGTACGGTGATCAAAGCTTAGAGATTCGAAGCTGGACTCTCAGCATTTACTTTTCCAGTTTTGTCGATCGGGACATCTTTCCGGTTGAGGGTGTATTTTGCCCCTATACTTTTCAGTTTGCACTATCGTACTCTTGTACACCCTAAAGGTTTTGCATGTTTGGTTTACATTCTAGTTGTCGCATATTTTTATTATTCTTCTGCACTTCTACATTGAGATGGTCGGGTGTGTGCGTACATGTACATTAGGCGAAGGCCTCCTATTTAAGATATGTCTTTTGGCGCTTGTCACCACCCCCCGACCTATGGAGGCGGGCTTGGGGAGTTGCGACTTAAGCTCTGATTAGGGTCGGGTCGTGACAAATTCATATCAGGACAATTCATGCCTTGGAACGGTGTTTGGTGTAGTCCCCTTACGAGGATTTGGTTGGGATATAGGGCAACAGTAGTGTCTCGAGTACGACTCTCAAGCCAGGGAACCCAATGATGGTACGAGAGGTCAACGTAATCATTCACCAGGAACTTGACTACCTGTTTGTCAGCTCAGCATACCGAGACATTGGTGTTGGATTGGTGTTGTCCGATCCGGTTGGGCCGAATGCTTGTGGCCCGCAACTGCCGCGGGTCGGGCTGACCGACCGACACCGACAGGCACTGTAGCGGTGCGGACTTCGGAGTCAACTTCACTGTAGCACTTTTGACTTCTTGGCCGCGTTGTCGAACGCGTCAAATTAGTTGTTTAATTTTGAATAGAATTTCTGCAGTATAGCAGCAACCCTAAGTCGTCTCTCGACGGAGCCTTAGATCATTAATTATAAAATGTGGTTCTGATTATGAAATTAAAAAAAAAAAGGAATTGGGGTTTTATAATACTTGGGTTTGATGATTAAAGATGACAATAGAAAATAGAAGCTATAAAACAAAGTAGAGATTAACAAAATTAATTAAGCGTGATCAACCCGGGGTACTCGTATGATGTTTATCCTTCATCGCTTCATGATATAAGGTTATGATCTTTTAATCCATGGTTTGTAACACCTAGAACTAGAATGTTACTGAGTTTATACTAGGATACCTCCTAGGGTTCAGTCAAAAACACACAATGATTCACCGGACACCGCCGATGATTGAATGAATTGTGTTTGACTTCATAACCAAAACTCACCAAGGCAACACACGAAAAACTCGATGCACTGTCCAGATTTGTATGTTATTTCTTTGTGATACCATGATATAAATGTACACGGCCTTGACAGTACTTGTGTGAGTTCAATTTACCGATATAAACCACACAAACACCTCAATTGAAAGGGGGAAAGAAAGTGGTGAACGGTGTGTGAAACATCACATGAATGGGTACCCCCAAACATGATCATTTGAGTTGAACATGACATACCAGTACATAACTCAATAAAATAAGAATAGAGGATGATGAAAAACAACACAACAATCTGGAATTTAAAAGATCATTCAAATATTACAAACATGAAGCTCGGGATGTACATCACATTCCTCCCCGGGTGATCACAAGGGGTTTAGAAACCCATGGGAGAGGAGGAAGAGAAATATGTTGGGGTAGAACTTCCCATAGCCTCCAGAACCTCTAGGGATGTTGAGAAGACTCCTTGGGGACTCCAAAATGGCAGCACCTTGCCTCTTGGCCGAACTTACAAATGAGGAGCCCAAGGTGCCCTTTTATAGGAAATGTGGGAGGTGGTTTTGGGCACACAGATTTCATCAATCCACTTGCACGACGCGTTTCGGCCTTCAGATAGTCTTATCTCGCTTTGGAGAAAATAGAAAAGTTGTAGCCCTACCTCTTGACTATCTCCACCGAAAGTTTGGCACCGTTTGGATAACTACAGCTCAAGATATTGATAAAATACAGAACACCGCATTTGACTTGGTCCAAATTCGATGGCTTGGACAGATCAGTTCGAATGGACCTCATACAAGCTGAATCAGGATTGGGTTCCTTCATATGAAATGTAGCCTATTGAATTTTGGACAGGCCCACAAAATTTCAGCCCATTTGGATGCACGGATTTTGTGTACTATTCAAAACAGTGGACAGATGTCCATGGATCCATGCAATTTTGGCCCAGTTTTCTTTCACTTCATCAAGGGCCCTCCAAATCACCTCCACCTACATTGTAATTTTCAAAACAAGTATCATTGCCCTATTTAACGGTGATAAACACAAAATTATTGAATCAAACATGAAGCACAATTTGATAATATTTTTATAATTTTTAATACAAAATATGTTTAGCACAGCGGTGTAAGGGTGAAAATGAAACAGTGAATCGTGGTACGATCACTTCTCCAGCCGGCAGTCACTGTAGCGCTTTTGACAAAGTTGGTCGCCGATCACTGTAGCAACGCGAACTTACTATTCGGAACAGTGGACCGTCTTCTTCATATGTAGCCCATTTCAGGCTAGGGTTTACTACTGAAAATCCTCTGTATTTTTTGTGCTTTCGATATAGTGAATTCTGCCTCTCCCGTGGATGTAGGGATTTTTCCCGAACCACATAAATCGCTGTGTCCTTATTTGTTTTTTTTTTCGTTCTTTCGTTTTCGCGTTTCTGTCGTTGTGTCTCCCGACGATTCCGCAACAATTGGTTGCATAGATCAATGGTACATGCATCATATAGGATTGAGTCTTTAGTTATCCTTGAGTCAGCTTCCCATTGTGTGTGTGTGTGTATATATATATATACTCAAATGACCGTGGCTCGTCTTGGTCACTTCTGATATGTCTCCGCGAAGACAGTCAGCCAGGTTATTGACTCTGAATCGTGACTGCGATCAGATGAGTGATGAGGCGTCGGTTCAAGGTCCATCGCATGAGAACTTTTCCTCCAGGCAGGCAGGTAGCAGCACCCTTGCCTGTCAACAATGGATAGTACCAGCGTAGCAGGCTGAGGATGTGCACAGACTTAGCGCACTCCGCGAGTTCCAGCGCTAGTGGCCACTGAAGTTCTGCGATGAACCAGATCCCCAGGTAGAAGAGGATTGGCTTGAGTCAGTGATCCGAGTTTTCATACTTGTGCAGATCCCGATCAATCAGATGGTTGCACTCGCAACCAGTGCTCTTCGTAGAGCAACAGTTGGTTCTGGTGGTACCAGCAAATGACGCACCCGTGCTGAGTGCGCATTGCAGGTTCTGGAGACAGAGATCGCTCAAGTGTCGTGTTGAGCCGATCTCCCTTCTTAGGTGGTTGAGGTCAGAGGCCTAATCTTGTGGCTTGAATATCCCGCTCGGATAGGACCCCTTTCGATGGTGGTCCTCACAGTGAGACCTCTCCAGGGCGACGTTGGGCGTCGGTAAAACCCTGTGATGGAGATGTTTAACGTAGCTCCGATCATGCAAGGAAAAAGAACACTTTCCCCACTGAGGCGCGTTCTTGTGACGCGATCTAAAACCGTGAGGGCGAGTCAGTGAAACCTAAACCAGATAGTGTCAATGTGTGGTGGACGAGTCCTTTTGACTTGTGTGTACGGAGCGGGTTGGTATGATAGGGAGTCGGAGCAGGCTCTGGTTAAGGAGAGCAGGCGAGCAAGGGAAAGGACGAGCTCTCGATAGATGGGGCTTCTGGCCTAGAGGCTCGAGTATGGTTCGGGGTACGACCTATGTCACAACTGCTCCAACTGCAGTTGTTAGCACATAGTCGAAAGCCACATTTCCCTATGCATAGCCCATGTTCGAGACCTAGTGATACAAGTGGAGGCTCTTTTTGCTCGACCCTTCTGTTGGAGGCTCCTGCAGAGAGGATTAGTGGTCGCGTGCTTCTGTCGATGGGGCGACCTTACTCTACAAGGAGAGAGAGAGGCTCACACCAAATATTTTTGTAGCGCCAGTGAGGCCCTACAACGTTTTCCTCAGTATGGACTGGTCGACAACCGTCCATGCTCAGATGTTTGCCAACAGTGAATGGTAGTGTTTTCGGGTTGTGGGACGGAGTTTTCCTCCTTGATGAGGAGTGATCCCCGGACAAAGCAAGATGAACTCGTTCGTAGGAGGTTACAGCCGATTTACCAGTTGGCTGGTAATACCCTTGGAGTAGTGAATGTTATGAGTTCTCAGCTCCCTCCAACGAAAGTGGGGCATGATGACGTGTCGGGTTTACCTCCCCACCGTGAGATGGACCTTTGTATGGACTTGCAACAGGGACAGACCCTGTTCCTGCAGGTTTGTTGCAGCCCCTTAAAATTCCGGAGTGGAAGTGGGACAACATATCCATGGATTTTGTGACATCTCTTTCGTGGACAGCGAAGAGTCATGACGTCATCTAGTTAATAGTTGACCGGCTCGTGAAGTTGACGCACTTCCTTGCTATCGTGGAGCATAGTTCAGTGGATAGTTTGGGGCAAATGTACATACAGGAGATTGTTAGCCTTCATGGGGTGTCATCGACTATTATCTCCGACCGTGGTGCGCGGTTCACGTCACGGTTGTGGAGAGGCTTGCGGGAGGCATTCGGGACCCAGATGAGGATGAGTACAGTCTTTCACCCAAGACGGATAAGCAGACCGAGCGCACTATCCAAGTGTTGGAGGATATGTTGAGGGCATATGTGTTAGACTTAGACTGGAGTTAAGAGGATCAATTGCCCTTGGTAGAGTTTTCGTACAACAGCTACCACTCTACTATTGACATGACACCTTTTGAGGCCTTGTACGAGAGACCCTACAGGCCACCCTTGTGTTGGACGGAGATCAGCGAGACATCTCTTGTGGATCCAAAATTGGTGCAGGCGACGACGGAGAAGGTCCAAGTCATCCATGAGCGGATGAGAACGGCCCAGAGCAGACAAAAATCTTACGCAGATCAACGTCGTAGGCCCTTGGAGATCGAGCAGGGAGACTACATTTTCCTGAGAGTCTCTCTGCGACGAAGATCGCGAAGATCGATCGGGGAGGCAAGCTATCCTCAAGGCTTTTCGGATCGTTCGAGATCTTGCAGAGGGTTGGTGAGGTTGTTTACCGCCTCACCCTACCCCCCATAGTTGGAAAGAGTGCATGACGTCTTCCAGGTGTAGTAGCTGAAGAGATGTGTGCATGACCCTGCGGGCGTTATCGACTGGGGCGAGCTGCACATCGAGGACGGAGCACCCAGCGGCAATCGAGGATCGACAGGAGAGGACTCTGCGTGGACGGATCATCCCCTTGGTTCGCGTGTTCAGGCAGCACGAAAACGTACAGGAGAGCTCCTGGGAGCGGGAGAACCAGAGGCAGGCTCAGTATCCCGAGTTGTTTGTTTAGTTTTGCTTTTCAAGAACAAAAAGCTTGAAGGGAGAATAATGCAAAGACCTAGTTTTTGCATCGTAAAACTTTGAAATATTTCTTCATATATTTTCGGAATTAGTCGCTGAGGTGTGTCATTCCGAGGCCTGGTGTGTCCGAAATTAATTTTATAAAAATATTAAATATATTTTATATCATGCGCGCGCAATTTCTTAAATAAAATGGGTAACTCTTAAACGAGATCTCAAATCAGAAATCTGATATCACGGTTGAGTCTGGAACACGATGTTTAACCTAGGCGCGACCTAAAATAAGCCGATGAAGGGCGTTCGGATGTCTTGGCCGTTGGCGGTACGTTCAATTGATTAATTTAATTAATTTATTAAATTAACCTAAACGAAATACTTCAATAAAATCTCCATTATGCCAAATTCTCCAGGGTTTACCCACTTGCGCCTGGGAGAATTAAGATCGTCTTCTTCCTTCTTCCGTTGGCGAATCGAATCAGACGACGACGAGACTCCGAATCGAAGCAGATTGTGCAGCAAACGCAACGACTCCTCTCAATCTTTGACGAGCGTTCTTCGATGACGAATAATCCAATCTTCAGGTAGGACTCGTCAATTCGTGGTTTACGCCTTTTTTTATTAAATTGATTGAGAAGGATCATCCCTTTCGATGATTTGCGTCAATTGCCGAACTTTTCATGCGCCCATGTACCAGTTTAAATTGTTTATTCGATTTTTCTCACCCCGGATCTCACAACTGTAGGTTCCGGGCGCAGCGGAAGCGCGTTGGTAGGTTTGCCCAACTTTAATTTTAACGTTAAACAACGTTCAATCCGAGATCCGTCACGATATAAAACGTCAAATCTTCGGAATAGAACGAAGAACGAAAAGAAAAGAAGAGTCCCGAAACCCTTAAGGAGGATCATCATATGTTGATTATAATTAATTTAATTAATGCATAAGAATTACCTTGTTGGAATTCTTTCTTCGTTGATGTGTCCGGTCACGATTCGGTGATCCGTCGTTGCGTCGTAGAATCCAAGTGTAGGATTCCTCTAGCGGTGATCCACACGTGTGTCACGTATCTCCGGACATCACCGAAGAGATCTCCGGGTGCTAGCGCGGAAGAACCTTCGCTTGCGATGTCCGCCTTCGACCGCCTTGATCCGGTGGAGGATCTTGCTCTCGTAACTTGAGGGCGTTCTTGGTGGAAAGGGAATTCTCTATTGGCTTGAGAGTATTTCCAAATCCGTTGTGCACAACAATGGCTCTTCAAAAAATGTTGGGGTTGCGAGGATATTTATAATCAGGTTTGAGGTTAATAGAGTTATGACAATAAATAAACGCGTTACGCGTTTTATTTATTTCATTAACTCTTATTGAAAACCCCCATGTCGAATTATTAATTCATTGATATGCGCCCACGCTGATTATAATAAATATCATTTAATAAAACAATATTAAATCCTCAAAATCCCAATTGGAAAAACTACACGGCGTGTAATAATTAATACACGGCGTGTAATAATTAATACACGGCGTGTACTTGTTTTCCATAAAACTACACAGCGTGTATATTTAATATACACGGCGTGTACTTTTATTTTCCATTTTTTCTCCACCACATTTATTAGACCTTGAGTAATGACTATTTATTTCTTAAATAAATGTAACTGCATTACTCGCTAATAAATATATTATTTTATCCACAGTATATTCTCTCGAATAACTAGTGTCAAAATAAATGCGATCAGACATCCTTAAATAATTATTAAACCACAGTCGGGAATAATATTTATTTAACTTGTTAAATTAATATTTAACTGAGATACATGGACACACTTAGTGTGTGACCCTCTAGGCCTCTTTCTCAGTGGCATTAGGTTGAGCCTGCCTAAAGTCCAAGGTTAGCGTCTAGCAACACGCCAAGGCACCCATAGAGAAAGAAGTTAACGCCGCAATGACGTGTCACCTCCTACGAACGCTTACCGTGTAATATAATCCCTTTGTCTCGATATCTCCAATCAAGCGGGTTGCATGCTAGTGCCATCAACCCATGTGCTTGATTATTCTTTCTTTGACTTCCCGGAATTGAACTTGCCCATACCTTACCATGGCCATGGATTTATTTAGGCTATATCAATTTCATCAAAGGGTCTGAGATATCTACTTCCGTTATGGAACGGAATGGACAAATCTTTTCTCGCATTATCTATTAATGCGGTATTACTCGTGACGCACCCAACGTATCCTACCTCGCTGCGAACAGTGTGTCGTCACAGTTTTCGTCAATACATCTAAGTGCGCGAGTTGTAATACCCATTAATAATAATCTTAAAGTCTAAGAATCAATACACACGTCCGTAGATAGGAACATCCAATGACACTATGAAATGTGGATTTCCTACTGGCGGGTCTCGTTCTCATAATATCCTCCTGGATATTACCAAGGGCGCACACCATGAGAAGGTGCCTCAAAGTTTTATGAGTTCTCACCCCTAATGACTTGTATTATTTGTGTCTCTCAAATAATATCATCCGGCCATAGGACATACATTCAAGAACAGTGTTATGGCACTTTCGGGTTCTCATCATAGCAGGGATCCGCTACGACCCTTTAATGCAACAGTTGTCCTTAGGACATTATCACATGACATGTCACGCAGAAGAACAATCAAGATGTGATAAGGCTTTTATTTAATGAATAAAGTACAAAGTAGTTGGTTCTAGACCACCAACTCCAACAACAACTGTATTTGTTGGTCAAAAACGTTTGGTTAACGATTCTTTAAATCATTGTTATGGTGTTTTTCTCAATTCATTTTTCGCGTTCTTCGCCAATTGGCCTACAGGGCCTCGGTTCAACGTAATCGAGTGGTACCAAGCTCGATCGGACCCCTAAATTCGTGGTATAATCACGTACGACAAACAAAATACCAAATCAGTGACGAAATCGGGGGTTTTGTGGGTTTCGAGAGATTGATTTGATGATCGGAATCAAGAACGGAGATGGCGCGGCACGGATTGCGTGCGCGGTGCGTCGGGCTTCAAACGGGCCGACAAAAAACCAACTTTCGGGCACCGAATGACCGGAAATGACGAACGGCAGCGAGATCCTTCAATTTCGAGAGGAGCCAAGGCCGGATCCGAAGGCGGGGATGTCGAATTTGAAATGCAGAGATCGGATCTAAAGTTCTATGAAAATCTCGACTACACGCCATGTAGTTCGGAAGAACACACAGTGTGTAACCCCTATGCTGCGGCAACTAGGGTTTTGGGAAAAGATAAGGATGGCACGGTGTGGACATGTCGTGTAACCCTCCCCGGGTGGACATGTCGTGTACCGGAGCACATAGGCAAGACCTCGTGCGGCAGGACACGGCCAGGCGTCGTGTACCGAAGTACACGGACACGGCCAAGCGCACGCCGTATACCGTGGTACACGGACACGGACACGACCAAGGTGCACGGGCAGTGACCCCGAGTGGCTTGGACGCGCCGTGTAGACTCCCAACACGTCATGTAGTGCTACACGGTTGGTGAGTCATGTACCTCTAAGGACACGGCCAAGTGATGGAGCGGGACCACACACCGTGTGGGTCCCCTCACACGCCGTTTACTCTTGGTTCCTTTTGAGGAAACTTCAAACTCTCGTATCTTCGTTTGGAATTAGATTTTGGCCCGCCAGTAGCCTATCCTAAGTGTTTTTCTACGTAGAACACGATGGTGGTCTCTGTAATGGCTTCTGAGATACGATGCAAGATGTTCCGAGCGTGACGCTCGACGACGACAGTGATCAAACGAGATCACCAGAGGCTTTCTGAGTGGCACTTTCATGTCGGGCAGGGCATGGATCCTCGATGACTAGAGTGGCACCCGCCTGCAGAGACAGGGGGTCTTCGACTTTCCGAGTGGGACCCTTCAGCCGGGCTGGGCATGGGTCCTTGATGACTAGAGTGCCACCCTCCTGCGGAGACAGGGCATGGGTCATCAAACTTCCGAGTGACGCCCTCCAATCGGGCTGGGCATGGGTCCTCGATGACTAGAGTGGCACCCTCCTACTGTGACACCCTCGAGCCGGGTTGGGAATGGGTCATCGATGACTAGAGTGGCACCCTCCTGCGGAGACAGGGCATGGGTCCTCGATCTTCCGAGTGGCGTCCTACAGCCGAGCTAGGCATGGGTCCTCAATGATTAGAGTGGCACCCTCCTGCGGAGACAGGGCATGGGTCCTCGACCTTCCGAGCGGCACCCTCCAGCCAGGCTGGGCATGGGTCCTCGATGACTAGAGTGGCAACCTCCTGCGAAGACAGGGCATGGGTCCTCGACCTTCCGAGAGGCACCCTCCAGCCGGGATGGGCATGGGTCCCCAACCATCAAAGTGGAACCCTCCTGCTTACCAAGGCATGGGTCCTCTATCTAGAGATTGTGGTCTCAGGACTGTGCGGCACAATGGCGAGGTGTGGCTTGACTTTGATGTTTTCTACTGGGGATCATTGATGGACTTCTAGAAATGATGGCGATTCTTTTCTTGGGCTGGGTTGGGAGATGGAGATCTTTTTTCTCTTTTGTTTGGGCTTCTTTTACTGAGCATATATATATTTGTATCCACGTTGACGGATTTTGCTTCTCTCTTGCTATGGGTGGCAGAGACGCAACATGTAGTCGATCTCCCTGTGGTTGGATGAGGTTTCCTTCTTGCTTTCAGTTGAGCTGTCTGTTTACTATCTATTGTCTATCTATTCCTATTGTGTCTCTTACGACCCCCCATTCAGCTTTCGGGGTGTCCTACTGGGTATGTATATACTCGCCCCTACATGGGTTTTGCCTGCACGTGTCGTGTCTTAGGCAGACGACGGACAAGTCGGCGGTGACTTCAAAGGAACTTAGGGATACTTGGTGCATTTGACCACGAACGATGGTCGAAGCTTGGAGATTCGGAGTTGGTCTCTCTCAGCATTTACTTCTCCAGTTTTGTCAGTTGGGACATCTTTCTGGTTGGGCGTGTATTTTGCCCCTTTACTTTTCAGTTTGCATTGTTGTACTCATGTACCCTCTAGAGGTTTTGCATGTCTGGTTTACATTTTAGTTGTTGCGTATTTTTATTATTCCTCTGCACTTCTGCATTGAGATGGTCGGGTGTATACGTACAGGTATATTAGGCAAAAGCCTCCCATTTAGGATGTCTTTTGGCGCTTGTCGCCACCCCCTGGCCTATGGAGGCAGGCTTGGAGTAGTTGCAGCTCGAGCCACGATTGGGGTCGGGTCGTGACGGGGACTGGGCATGTTGTCTGTCGTGGACGTGTTCGAGGTACACGGCGTGTACTCGAAATTGCACGGCTCGTCAACCCTCGTGTCGTGTATCCGATACACGGCACGCTTGGGACGCCCAGTGTTCCCGGCCGCAAGAAAACAAGGACTGCACGTCGTGTACAGTGGCTACACAACGTGTAGTTCTTCAAAGCGTTGTGTCGGTCTATCTGAATCTACACGTCGATCCGTTTTTATCAGATCTTAGATCCGATTACATCAGATCCATCCAACTTTATCACGAGATCTATACGTGAAAACAACAATACACAGCGTGTATGAAGACAGTACACGTCGTGTACTCTGGTTTTTGTCCAGACAGAGCCTTTGGCACCTCCAGATGGTATTCTTCGAATGCTTCGTTTTAAAACCTTAACTATTTTCCGGTTATGTTATCGAGAACGAAGAAAAGGAAGAAACGACGATGCCAGGTATTAAAACGAATCGATATAAGTAAAATAAAACGCAAACACATGCAATCAACGAATAATAAATAATTATAAATTAAACATGTGACCGCTTTGATACCACTTGTAGGTTCTGGGTGCAGTGAAAACGTTCTTTGATGGTATAACTAACTCAACTTTTAGTCTTAATTTACATGTAATCGTTGTTTCACATGATCAAAACGTCATGTCCAACAAAAACAGTAGATTACTTGACTAGATTAAAACACCAGAACCAGAATAGAAGGATCTTCATATGTAATTTATAATTAATTTATGAACAGATATAGAATTACATCAACTTGTAATTTTGTTTTAGTTGATGATCCAGTCAACAAGATATTGTCGTACCGTCGTTGCGTTGTATGATCCAATTGCAAAATCTCTCTAGCGGTGATCCACATGTGCACCACAATCATTGAACGGCGTCGTAGAATCGTTGGGCGCTAGCACGGCCGATCCTAATCGCTTGCGTTGTTCGTGGTTGATCACACCGGTTTTCTTCTCGAAGGAGAAAGAACTCATAATGTTCTCTCAAAGCCTTGAAAGAGGAGGAAGAGAGAATGCACTCTAAGGCTTGAGAAAGTCTCTCTATATACGTTGTGCACACCAAAAATAAGTTATGGAAAGTAATATATTTTGAGATTTATTATCCTAGGTTTAGGATTGGCAAATTGCACACTACACTCTTTCCATATCTATAATTCTTAATTGACCCTTTGTCCAATAATAATATTATTATTATTACTAATCGTTTAACATGTGCAACGCATTAAGAATATAAAAAAATATCATTTATACCATTTTCAATCAGACCATTAAGCACGGTTCACTTTCCTTCGTCAACATTTACCGATCCTCGAATAATGACTATTTAATAAATAAATGTCACTGCATTATTCTACGATAAATATAATAAATATTATATTCGTCAAACTTGCAAATAAATATTTATTATTAATATTTAACTCACTTATTCTTTCGAATAACTTGTGATTAAATTATGACGATCAACAAAACCAGAATAAATATTATTTATCCTAGCCTGTTAAATTCAGTACTAGAATTTGTCTGAGATTGCAGATACACTTAGTGTGTGACCCTCTAGGACTTTTTCTCAGTAGCATTAGACATAACCGCCTAAAGTCCAAAATTAGCGTCTAGCAACACGCCAAACCTCCCATAGAGAAAGAAGTTAATGTCGTAAAGACATTCAAACTCCAACTAACGTTTACCGTGTAATATAATCTCTTATCGCGATATCTCTAATCAAGTAGATCGCATGACGGTGTCACCAACCTATACATCCGATTTTTCTTTTCTTGACTTTCTGGAAATGAACTCGTCCACCGAACACCATGGTCATGGGTTTATGTAGGCAGTTTTGTTCTCATCAAATGGCATGAGATATCAACTTTCGTCAAGAGATAGAAGGGATAAATCTTTTCTCGCATTATCCATTAATGCAATATCACTCATGACTCACCCAACGTATCTTACCTCGCCGTGAGCATATGTTGTCAGAGTTTTCGTTAATGCATCAAAGTAAGCAAGTCATGATATCCATTAATGATAATCTTAAAGTCTAAGGATCAATACATATGTTCGCATATAGGAACATCCAATGACACATGAAAATGTGGATTTCTTATTGACGGGTTTGTTCTCATAACCTCCTATCTTGGAGATCACCAAAGACGAACACCATGAGAAGGTATCTCAATGTCTTATGAGCCTCTTACCCCTGATGGCCTATATCATTTGTGTCTCGCTAGACAATATCATTCAGCCATAGAACAAGGTTCAAGAATAATGTCGTGGCACCTCTAGGTCCTCATCATAGGAGAGAACTGCTATGACCTTTTAGTACAACATATATCCTTTGGACATTATCACATACAAGAGTCATGCAAAGAAACAATCATGATGAAATAAAAAACTTCATTAATAATGAAAATATGTAATCAAGTAATAAACAAGTCGGTTCTAGGGCACCAACTCCAACAAAGGTGCGGTCATCTATGAGTCGTAATGAAACCGGCTCACCAAGGGAATGACCTTTATGCCACAACTATCAGTAGGGCTCCTCGGTCACATGCCCTTTGCTACTGTTGTTGCTTAGACGCCCTATTTTGTGCGTCTCTATACTAGTCAAATCTGTTGTAGCACAGCCTCAGCATCTTTGAAGACATTGTGTTCTCTTTCAAGCGACCATTGGCGGGCTTCTTCTTTTGGACGGTAGTTTCCCGATGTCATTTTCAGGCAGCCTCTTCCAAATGATCGTTTCCCAACATCCTTTTCCAAAGGATCATTTCTTGACTTCCTTTTACAGGTGACCTTTTCCAGGTGTCCTCTTTGTGTCCATTCTAGCACATTCTCTAATGACTTGGATGATCACAGCATTCATACGACTCATAAAAGATCGTTTACCGTGACAGTTCTGGCATCGCCTCCGGTGCTCATGTAACTGAGTTCGACATTGATGTTGTTTCTTTATCACTTCCGTATTTTAAATGAGTGTACCAAACTAGTGCTTGCTCCAACTAAAGGGGGGTGTTAGAGTACTTGTGTTTATGATATTAGTCTATTTAAATTCAGATTATTTGAATAGGTCAATTCCATAAATAAGGGTATAATTTTTGGGCCTGCTCTTTCTAAATAAATTAATTAATAATTTATTTTTATTTTAATATTTGTACAAGGGTACAAATGTATTTTTCTTATCAATTTTCAATACTAAAAAAGAGTTTTTTCACTCATCCATGTGATAATTCTCATTCATTCGATGAGGAATTATCTTTTCCTTGATTCATTGTCCTAATCAAACACTTGAAATTATAGGATTCTAGGAAATAGGGTTATTACAAATCCAACCAAATGGACCCTGTTAAAACCCTTTTTTATTATTTTGGATATTTCTGAGTCCCGCATCGGAATACTCCTATTTGTATTTCTCTTTCTCAATTTATAAAAGAAGGTTTCCGCCTCACCTTGAAGGTAAGGGGGTTTTCCCAATCTACATGGTATCAAAGGGAACCTATTCTCGAGCCCTCCCTCTAATTTTTTCCCCTCCCGGCTCGGCCCTAAGTGGCTCCCCTCCCTCCTGGGTCTGCCCTACGCGGCACCCCCCTCCCTCCTCGGCCTTCCCTACGCATCCCGGCGGCCCTCCTTTGCGCGCGACGCCTCCAGCGGCCCCCCGGCGGCCCTCCTCTGCGCTCGACGCCTCAAGCGGTCCTCCTCCTCGGCGTGCGACGCCTCCAGCGCCCCCCCCCCGGCAACCCTCCTCATCTGTGTGCGACACCTTTCAGCGGCTCCCACCCGCCGCCCTTCCCAGCCACCCCAAACCTCCCGGCTCCCGTTGCAGCGTCTTCCCTCTGCGCGCATCAGAACCCGCCGGCCTCTCCTTGAGGCGCACTCGCCATCTTCTCTCGGCCGCCCTCTCGAAGCTCTAGCCGGCTCGCCATTCACGGCTTCCCGGCACGCCCGACCCCCCGCTGATTTTGGTGTTGCCCTCAACTGCGTCTTCAACCGCTACCCGACGCCTCCATGGCAGACTCCTCCCCTCTACCTCAGATGATCACCGCCTCCACCCGCCTCGTCGATGACCGGTTGGACTCCACAAATTTCTCCATCTGACGGAAGACTGTGGTGATGTCCCTGACCGGAATGAACTTGATCATCACCTTGAGGATCCTCCCCCGGCTTCGACTGACCCCAAATACCGCTCGCGGAAGCTTGTTGATAGCAAGATCTTCGCTCTGCTGGTCAATTCAATGGATCGATCGGTCAAGGATGTCACCCGCACGGCAAATACAGTCAAGGAACTCTGGGACTCCTTGCACATCATGTATTCCGAGACCAACAACCTGGCTCGGGTTTCCGATATCTTCCAGCGCCTGTCCCATATTCGACGGCAGGACCAGTCCTTCACCGCATATTTTATGGAATGGAAAGGGCTTCGTGATGAATTGCAGGAGTTGTAGCCCGTTCCCCAAACATCGGCGGAGGCTCAGACCCAGCGGGGCCAACTCTGCATCTTCACTCTTCTCAGCGGCCTCGCTCCGGAGTTTGCCACCACGGCTACCGAGCTGCTCGTCAGCCCTTCGACGCTGGAGATCCCACAGATTTATCATCGACTGAGCAAGGCCCAGCGGGCTCTTCCCCCTCCCGCCCCCATTATCGACCACTCAGCTCTCGTCGGTCATGGCGGTGGACGCTTCTCGGGCCCTCGTGGACGTGGCCGTGTGGAAGGTCGTCCACGTCCCCTCTGTCAACATTGTGGCAAGCTTGGCCACCTGATCGACTGATGTTGGGTTCTGCATAGACGTCCATCTCAGCGCCCGAGGCAGGGACAAACAGCGGTCCAGGAGGCTTCCTCGGCAGTCGCCACAATTTCACCATCTCTGGACCTGTCTATGGCCGACATCCGGCTGACTCGTGATCCTAGGGACCCCGCAGAACCCGGTCCATCCTCGGCTTCTCTGGCCCATTCTGTTCACTCCGCTGCCTTTGTCGGTCGTCGCTCACCTGCATGGATGCTCGACTCTGGTGTCTCCGACCACCTCACCGGTGATGCTGGTATTTGACCTCCTACTGCCCTTATACCGGTTCATCCACCATCACCGTCGCCGATGGCTCCACTATCCCCATTACGGGCTTCGGCGCATGCTTCCTGACTCCATCGATTCACCTACTCTCTGTGGCACATGTGCCCCGCAGTCCATTTAATCTTATTTCCATCAGTAAGCTGACAAAAGATTATAACTGTGTTGCCATATTTACCTCCTCTGGTGTTGTATTTCAGGAGCGGACTACGAACCGGGAACTTGGTAGAGGCTGGCTTCGGGACGGGGTCTACATGTTCGATGAACCGGCACCCATCGCTTGCACGTCTGCCTCTACTCGAGCATTGGATCTTCATTCCCGGTTGGGACACCCGTCTGCCTCCACCATTCATCAGCTTTTTCCAGACTTTAGTCACCATAATTCTTTTCATTGTGAGTCATGTACATTTGTGAAACATCATCGCACTACATACATTCCTCGAGTGGATACACGGGTCTCACACCCTTTTGATCTGGTTCATTCAGACGTGTGGGGTCCTTGTACCATTTCGAGTCATTTGGGGAATAAATATTATATATCTTTCATTGATGATTTTTCGCGAATGACTTTACTTTACCTCATTCGAGAACGCTCTGAAGTGTTTTCCACATTCCAAACATTTTACAATGAAATTCAAAACCAATTTTTCATCTCTGTAAAATGTCTTTGCTCAGATAATGGGCGTGAGTATCTCTTCACTCCCTTTCGGCAATTTCTCCAAACAAAAGACATCATTCATCAGACCTCCTGTCCCGATACACCCCAGCAGAATGGCGTGGGCGAGCGGAAACACAGACATATTCTGAAGACTGCTCGTGCCCTCCTCTTCCACCGACAGGTACCTCTGCATTTTTTGGGAGATGCAATTCTCACCGCCACTTACCTTATAAACCGTCTTCCTTCCTCTGTCCTTCAGGGGGAGACTCCTTTTCGGGCTTTGTTCTCTTCTCTCCCTCTTAACTCCATTCCCCTTCGCGTGTTTGGATGTCTCTGTTACGTTCGCGACACAAGTCCTGGCCTCTCCAAACTCTCTCCCAAATCCCTCTAGTGTATTTTTCTTGGCTACTCTCACACTCAGCGAGGATATCGCTGCTTCTCACCCGACCTACGGAGGTATGTCATCTCGGCCGACATCGCATTTGTTGAGAGCTCTCTGTTCTCCCTTCCCTCTCCTCATCCTGACTCCGTCATCGATGATTGTCTTTCTCTCATCATCCACCCTCCACCGGTACCAACCCCTGTTGACACTCATTTTGGTCAGGTTTACTCTCGTCGTCCATCAACTGTATCCCCCGTCCCGGCCAATGACACCGTCGTCCCCGCTTCGTCCGATGCTCCTGCCCCGCCGCCCGACGACTTGCCCATTGCCCTACGGAAAGGACTCGCTCCTGCCAGAGTACTCCTCTATTTGTATCTTCATACAGGGGTATATCCGCTCTGAAGACAGTTTCTATTTCTCGCACAGTTGGTGATGCCAAATCTCACCCCGGGTGGCTGGCAGCAATGCGGGATGAATTACAGGCTCTGGAAGAAAACCATACTTGGAATCTTGTCCCCCTTCCAACAGGCAAACAGGCGGTAGGCAGCAAATGGATTTACACAGTCGGGCTGAATCCCGATGGCACTCTCCATCGCCTCAAAGCCCGCCTTGTGGCCAAGGGCTTCGCGCAGACTTACGGTATTGACTACTTTGATACCTTCTCACCAGTTGTCAAGATGGCCTCCGTTCGATTATTCATCTCTCTGGCCGCCCATCATCATTGGTCTCTTCATCAACTGGATGTCAAGAATGTCTTCCTACATGGATTCCTTGGGGAAGAGGTTTATCTGCAACATCCCCCCGAATTTTGTGCCTCCGGCGCCGAGTCTCAAGTATGTCGACTTCGCCGCTCTCTTTACGGTCTCAAGCAGTCTCATCGTGCTTGGTTCGGCCGCTTTAGCACTGTCGTCACCGGCTTTGTGCTCTCTCGCAGCATGAAGGACCACACAGTGTTCTACAAGACGACCTCCGTTGGCTGCATCCTATTGGTCGTTTATGTGGATGATATCATCATTACCAGCAGCGACTCCGCAGGTATTACCCACCTCAAGGGGCATCTTCACCAGCACTTCCACGCTAAGGATCTCAGTCCTCTCACATACTTCCTCGGCATCGAGGTATCCTATTCTTCGGACACCATCTCCCTCTGCCAACGGAAGTATGCGTTGGATATTCTGCAGGATGTTGGGTTGACACAGGTCACCACTGTGGACACTCCTCTGGAGCCTGGGGAACGGTCTCTTTATGCCTCCTCAGAACTGTATCCACATCCAGAGCGGTATCGTCGTCTGGTGGGCAAACTCAATTATCTCACCATGACTCGTTCCGACATTGTCTGCGCTGTTGGCAAAGTGAGTCAATTTATGGAGTATCTGACCACCTCTCATTGGGATGTTGTCCTCCGCATCGCCAAATACATCAAGCGAGATCTTGCTCGTGGTCTTCGCTACTCTCAGCAACCTCATCTGCATATTGAGACCTTCTGTGATGCTAATTATGTTGGTTGTCTTGCTACTCGGAGATTTACTTATGGGTTTGCCATCTTCTTGGCGGGCAACCTCATCTCTTGGCGCAGCAAAAAACAAACTGTCGTCTCCCGATCCAGTGCGGAGTCTGAGTACCGTGACATGGTCACCGTCACTACGGAGATCCTTTGGTTTCAACAACTCCTCCAGGAGCTTGGCTTTCCTCAGTAGACATCTGCTCACATCTGGTGTGACAATCAGGCAGCCACCAAGATTGCTTCAAATCCCGTCTTCCATGAACGCACGAAGCATATTGAGGTGGACTGCCACTTTCTTCGCCACCACCTGAAGCACAATCATGTCAGCTTTGGTCACATCCCGACGGCGGACCAGCTTGTTGACATCTTCGCCAAAGGCCTCCCAGGAGCTCGCCTAGCCTCGCTCAGTTCCAAGCTGGGCATCCACAGCATTTGCAGCCCAGCTTGAGGGGGAGTGTGTCTGGTCTTGTATGATGTCATCTTTCTTTTTTTTGTGGGACTCGTTGTCCAAGTTGGGCATGTCCAGCTTGAGGGGGAGTGTGTCTGGTCTTGTATGATGTCATCTTTCTTTTTTTTGTGGGACTCGTTGTCCAAGTTTGGCATGTCCAGCTTGAGGGGGAGTGTTAAAACCCTTTTTTATTATTTTGGGTATTTCTGAGTCCCACATTGGAATACTCCTACTTGTATTTATCTTTCTCAATCTATAAAAGAAGGTTTCCGCCTCGCCTTGAAGGTAAGGGGGTTTTCCCAATCTACAGACCCTAACAGAGTTGCTACTCATAAATACTTGTGCTTCATTTTATAAAAATCTAAGATAAAAAAAAAAGGCAGAGAAAATTCTTCTCATAATGCAAAACATAACTGGCATTGGATATTGTCAAAAATAGAGCAAGAGCCAAGTAAAATGGTCATTATTTAAGCACTTACCACAATGACAAATGATCCCATGTCCACACTAGGAGTATAGGTTGCCAAATTCTTCCCACGGATATAAATGGCAATAGTTGATGCTAGTCTTCCAAGAATCTTATCAGTGGCATCAACGACATACCATTGTTTGTCGGTGTTTATATGATCTGCAGCTTTTGGATACCATGTCTTATTCCAAATGTCCTGTCACAAAAAAAAATCCCATGTACATGCATAAAAATAGTTGTATAGGGATGGTCAATAGCACTAAAGCTTTCAGGCAGAAAAATGTAGGAAGTGCCACAATACATCTTCAAGGATACCAACTCCCCTAAAATTTGACTCTAAATTTAAGGAGAACAAAAATCATACAATAAAGTTTAATATTAGAATTTAACTACAAGATTCCACAAGTAAAATTTGAAGAAAGCTTGGCAAAAAAAATCAGGCATGTCAGTCCATATGTATTGAATGCCTTTTAACACAATATCTTTGCCAGCTCAGGAAAGACATTCCTTGAAAGAATGAAAAATCAAACAAAAATGGAAATTTTGGCTTTACATGCACTGTTCTAGAATACCATTTGAAAAACCGTGGAACACAGCTGTAGCATCTTTTAGAATGCGTCTTAGATATCACTCATTGAAAATTGATTATAACACTTATCAACCAAGATAAAACATCAATTACCTTCAAATCGTTTATTACAAGTGATAAGTGCAACAGTGTACATTTAAATTGGAATAAGAAAATCTATCAAATGCTCGTAGAAATTGATGGAAAATATATAAGAAAGCATTGTTCTGCAAACAAAACCTAGAATCCCAACACTAGAGCCAAAGCCCCTCACATTAAAGAGATGTTTATATTTCCATTGATACATAGATTTGCGTAAGCGGCAATATTTTTCACAAATTCCACTAGAATAATATACAAAAAGCAGTGCTAGTATACAAGTATAATGAGAATCATCCAGATAAAACTCTAATATATGAGACGCGAGGCATCCCCCGCTGCAAGAATTCATTCCTTCAGCAGGAATCAACCTTCGCAGTGTACAAGAAACCATGTTAGCCAAAATGGAGGAAGTCCATCGGTCTTCAGCGGTGCGCATCAGAGTTCAGTCGCAACACTAGTAATTCACCATATCAGAATAAATTGCACTATTGAACTAAACATCGGCTCATCAAAATCTAATCCGCTTTACAATGGAATGCACGTTTCCTACATTTCTCGGCGCCGAGGCAGATTCACATGTTCGTGGAGCGTAAGGGAAATTTGGGAAGAGAGGGGAAAATACCAACCGGTCCATTAATTTCGTCCCCTTCGTACATCCATCGCTGCTCTGAAGGTATAAGATCTGAGACGGAGCCCCTGCATCTAACTCGGAACGCCCCGCTGGTGCTGCAACGTGGAGTCACCCGCACAGGCAACGCGCATGCTGCGACAGGAAACCCAAACAACGAGGTACTATTCGGCGAAACCCAGCAGGTTGTCTGTGGTGGTGACCGGAGCATCGCCGGTGGCGAAGCGTACGTCATCCACATCTTTCCACTCCGCCGGCTACACCCCTCGCACTACCAGTGGCACCGGACTGCGAGCTTCAGCAACCGGATGAGATGGCAACGAAAACCGGCGGCAACAGGTAAATTAGGGACCGAGACGCACCGAAGAGCGCGCAGCGCCGGGATTTCCGGTGAGGCGGAATCGGGTCGGATCGGATCGCAAAATATGATGACTTACGTAAGGCCGACCCAAACACGACCAAACCAATTACCCGCATGAACTCATCCAACCCAAATAACCCGTGTAACCTGATCCATTCAACTCAGATAAAGACATAAAATTTTATGAGTTGACATGTTACATGTTATAATATACCTACCCGATCATAAACCCCAATTGCTATGCAGGTTAGACAAATCTATCCAAATACAATCAGAACCAATTTAAATGAGGGCATTGTTGGATTAACTCCAATAATATTATTTTGAATTTACTTATCTAGATATATGATAAATACAAATTTTAAAGATCATAGATTTAATGAAATTAACTTACATGTGATATCAAAGTTGGGTTATGAAATCTGTGTTTTTCCATATTTAAATTTATTACGTGTTGCGTTAAATTAAGAATCGAAAATTTGGAGTACATTCTTCAAGCAATGGAATTTTATGAAATTCAAATCCATTTGTTATTATTGTTGTTGTTGTTGTTGTTGTTGTTGTTGTTGTTGTTGTTGTTGTGCAATTTTTTTGGGAAATGCCAAAACACTACCTCTCTCTTCATGTGTTTTAAAATTTTAAAGTTGGTGTACAGTTTTTTTGAGAATCTCAAAACACCGTCTCTCTACTCATGTGTTTTAAAATTTGAAAGTTGATGTGCAGTTTTTTTGGGAATCCCAAAACACTATAACTCCTCGTGTTTTAGATTTTGAAATCTCTGATTTATTTATCATTCTAATTTTGAACTGGTTTCAAAATCCATCAGAATCTGATGTTTTATGTGGAATTTTTGAGATAAAGGTTGTGCAAAGTTTTTGAAATTGTTGTGCATTTTTTTTTTTGCCTCGTTTTTCAGAAAAATTACTGTAATTGTTATTTTGATGTTATTATGGTTATGCAGATTAATTTCTAAATAAATAATATTAAATTGCATAATTGATATTCGCTTTGAAATCCTAATATGTTGTGCAAAATTTTGAAATTCTCCTCATGATCTTAGAATTTGGTATTATTTATTTTTTATTATTGTTGCATATTAATGTGTTGTGCATATTAAATGGGGTGAAGTTGCAGTTTACAAAAATGATTGTCATTATTTGAATGAGCAGATAATGATTATTGTTATATATTTTTTTCTGTTTTAGACGTTGGAAAGTGTTAAATGTTGTAATTTAAAAAAATTATAATATTGATTTGTCATTATTTGAAATAAGTGTTAGAGTTTTAAGTTTTATGCTGAACAAATTAAAGAAAGAGTAAACAAAAATTGGATTTATGTTTATTGAAATTTATTTGTATTTATAACTATGTTATGATTACGATGTTTTATATTTGGAACATTACTGTATGAGATTTGTTAATCACCAAAGTGGTCAAATCATAGAGTTAAAATTGTTTCAAAATCATGTTAAAATAACATATATTGATTGTTCATAAATTTGATACTATTATGATGTCTAGTGAGTAATTAAAATTTATTATTATGCGATATTTATTAATTGCCCAAAAACAATTTGCACATTCTTATAATTTATGAATATAATTGTTGGCAATATGTATATGCATTGTGATATTTATTTATATATCCAAAGATAATAAATAAATCTAATTGATGCGTGTATTATTTCTAAATAAAGTTAATTTAATTAGTATCAATTATGTTTGTGTATTAGTGTATCACCCAACGGATAACACTAATACGCATTTATGTTAAATAATTTGTCTGAATCAGTGTATTATTATTATTTCGAAGCATTAATTTTAAACATGTATTTATTGTCGTTGACTTTTCATCATCATTACACTCATAGACATCAATTGTTATGGTCTTTAATGGATTAAATTTCTCTGATTGGAGTGAGAAAATCCAATTTCACCTTGATGTATTGGATCTTGATTTAGCACTTCGGGCAGAGAAATCTGCTACTATAACGAATGACAGTAGCGATGATTATAGAGCATATTATATAACATGAGAAAGATCGAATAGATTAAGTTTGATGTTCATGCGAATGAGCATAGCAAGTAACATCAAATCTGATCGCCCTAAAACTGAAAGAGTTGAAGAATTTATGAAATATGTGGGAGATTGATCTCAAACTGCATAAAAATATCTTGCTGGGATGTTAACGAGTACATTGACCGCCATGAAGTTTGATGGTTCTCGTACTACGCACGAGCATGTCATTGAAATGACAAATTTTGCAGCAAGATTTAAGTCTTTATAAATGGAAGTGGATGAAAGTTTTCCTGTATAGTTTGTCCTAAACTCATTAATGTTTAAGTATAGACCATTCCAAATGAACTACAACACCATGAAAGACAAATAGAATGTGCATGAATTGCATAATATGCTAGTTCAAGAGGAAACACATTTAAAGAGACAAAAAATCCACTTTGTCCATTATGTGCATCATCAAGGAGGAAAGAAACATGATACAAAGAAGTCTGGAAAAGGAAAGGGGTCATTGAAGGTTAATGAGTCGTCTAACAAGAACCAGAAGAACACAAATAAAGATAAATGTCATTTTTGTGGGAAAATTGGACATTTCCAAAAGGATCGTCTGAAACGAAAGGTTTGGTTTGAAAAGAAAGGTAAACAAAGTGCTTATACATGTTATTAATCAAACTTAGCTGAAGTTCCACATAATACATGGTAGATTGATTCTGGTTGCACGACTCATGTTTCTAATACGATGCAGAGATTCCCTTTAACCCAAATCATAAGCCTAACCGAAAAGTTCATCTTCATGGGGAATAGAGTGAATGTTCAAGTTGAAGCCGTTGAGACTTATCATTTAATCCACGATAGTGGATATAGTTTGGAATTATGTGAAACCTTTTATGTACCTAGTATATCTAGGAATTTGGTTTCTTTATCAAAACTTGATGTTGTTGGATGCCCTTTTAATTTTGGGAATGAATATTTTAGTTTGTTTAAGAATACACACATGAATGAATATGGTTTATTGTATGATGATTTATATAAACTAAATCTTGATAATATGTATGTTGAAACACTTATGACCTTGCATCATAATTCGGGTACTAACTGACTGAAAATTATCTTTTTATTTTGCAAACACTTTTACGGAAAAGTGAGAAACCATGCAGTACAAAATACAAAACTTCAAATACCATAAGAGATAGTCGTGAAAACTTCAAATACCATAAGAGATAGTCGTGCCATTGAAATATAATTTAAGACTGTTATACGCTCTATTCCTAAATAACTTCCAATGGAGACCATTTACCTCTAAGGCCAGATCATCCTTGATAAGGTCTTCAAACCAATATGCCATCTTGTCCCATGTCTGAATGTACTCCTCCAATATAATCTTCTCTGCATTGAAACCTCTTATTAGGATGCGATCTTGCTTGTCAATCCACTCCGACTGCACCTTATTAGTGTCCACCCGAAGCAGTCGCTCAGACATCTTAGTCGCATCCTCTTTTGAGGCATTAATCAGAAATGATCCCTCTAACATTTCTTCCTCAGATTGAATAATGATTTCCCATATCTCCCCATTACCAACAGCCTCAAGCCAGCCAAAGTCCTCTCTAGGAGGCGGGTTCAGCACCATCGAGACTTCCTGTGTTTTCTTTAAATCCTCTGATATAACTCGTCCATTCTCATGTTCCTTATGGTCACCTGAAACATGCAAGTTATTACTAATAACATTGGGATCGCAATCAATCACCTTGGCCTTCACCTTTTTGGCGGATCTAGTCTCCATAGGTCGGGGTAAGTATGAGTAGTCCTTGCGCCCCTTTGAATTGTGTCCATTTGGAGTCCCTAATCTTCATTAAGGTTCTCTGCCCAAGCTGTATCGTGATCCTGATCCGGCCCTTCACTGGCTAAACCTTCAAATCGGTTAACAAGCTTGATATCTGGCACTTTCTTTAGCATGATGTGCACCCCACCCCCTGCAGTCTGTAATTCCTGACCATTGCCACAAGTTGCTTCACCCTCCCTTGCCTCATAAGAAACCTTTGCATGACCAAGTCACCTTGGCGTCGTCTCCCGAGACCCCTCACTTCTAGAACGCACAATCTCCACATAAGACGCGACCTTGGGAGCAGTGGTGTTCTGCTAAAAAATTCCTAAATTGCACCCCCCATCAGGCACTCTGGACTCAGGCATACCTTTCTCCTCAAGATTTAGGTCACACCGCAGTCTTCCAAAGACATCCGCAATAGTCGGATTAAGATTCATTGGGCAAACTTTATCCAAAGGAGGAGCTTCGGTGGATGCTCCACTTGGAACCATCACATTTAGATTAACCTAAGGATGCACCACCAAGGGCTTGCCCTTCCATACCATTATCCCTGACCACACCAGTACCCAACTCCATAACCGCTACCTCCCTCTGGTGACTGACCTTGAGCCCTCGACGACACGTTGACAGCCGATGACCCATTTTCTTGCAAACTAAATAGAAATCCACCCAAGATTCGAAGACAACTGTTTACTTATACCAAAATTCGTTTTCAACCTCAATCCAAACAAAATCAACAGGCATCCTTGAAACATCGATTTCAACACATACACGAGGAGCAATCGGGTGACAGATTTCACTAGTTCTACTACCTGAACAAAGAAAACGACCAATCATATTACCTAGCATCCAGATTATCGAAGGGTTCTGGAATGGAAGAGGAAGCTCCGAAAAATGGACCCAGATCGCCGTTGTTGGAGAATCAAACTTCATGTGGAAATCATAAGACCACCGGAAAAGAAAGAAACGAGATCCATTGGAGACTCAGGGTGCTTTGGACCAGGCTTTGATCAAATCTGACTCCGAAGCAAAACAAACCATAACATGCCTATTGTCGAGAAGCCCTACTGTAGGTCGTTCATATAAACCCCAAGCGTCAAAAACAAACTTGTTGAATAAGTCCACCGAAGGTCGGCGATGCTTCAACCGAGCGACCAAGGTCAAATTCAGAAGGGAAGAAGTGTTGGTGAACTCAGAAGATGAAATCGAGAGCTGCAGGTGACCTTTAAATAGATTCAGAACTTCAGGGAAAAGTGAAATCAGAGGAAAAGGAGGGAGGGAATCAGGATTAGAGAAGGGAAGAAAAGAGCATGAAGTGGGAGATGAATAAGGTCCCTCCCCTGAAAGTGGGGGAGGAACCAGAGTGGCACCCATCGTCGCCTGGGTCAAGGCGGCTTGGGAGCAGAGACGAGATCCCGTGTCGAGTCTTGGATCCACAATTCCATAATTCTGGTACTAAATGTGGTTTAGTAAATGAAAATTCTACTTATTTATGGAATAAACGTTTTGGTCATATTTCCAAAGAAAGATTGGAGAAATTGATTAAGATTGAAATCCTTCCAAATTTGGATTTTACCGACCTAAACATTTGCATGGATTGTATTAAATGAAAACTAACAAAACACACAAAGAAAGGTTCCACAAGAAGTACTCAATTCCTTGAGATCATACATACTGATATATGTGGACCTTTTGATGTCAATTCTTTCAGTAAATAAAAACACTCTATCACCTTTATCAATGATTTTTCACGTTATGGATATGTATATTTATTGCATGAGAAATCTCAAACAATAAATGCCTTGGAAATTTATGTAAATGAAGTTGAGAAGTAATTAGAGAGAAAGATGAAGGTCATAAGGTCTGATAGGGGTGGTGAATATTATGAAAATTTTGATAAAAGTGGAAAAACCCTGGTCCATTTGAAAAGTTTCTAGAAAGTCATGGCATATGTGCACAATACACTATGACAGGTACATCACAACAAAACAATGTAGCGAAAAGGCGTAATATAACATTAACGGACATGGTTAGCAATATTTTAAGTAATTCTTCTTTACCCTCATCTTTGTGGATGCATGCTTTAAAAATTGTCGTGTATTTATTGAATAGGGTTCCTAGTAAAGCAGTTCCAAAGACTCCTTTTGAACTTTAGATTGGTAGGAGACCTAGTTTAAGAAACCTGTATGTATGGGATTGTTAGGCAGAAATAAGAGCATATAATTGGAAATAAAGAAAAATAGATGTAAGAACAATCAATGGAAATTTTATTGGTTATCCAGATAAATCAAAGGGTTATAGATTTTATTATCCTAACTATAGTATGAGAATTGTTGAAACAAGAAATACTAAATTTATCCAGAATAGTGAATCAAGTGGGAGTGAAGTTCCACAAAATGTGGAAATTAAAGAAGTTAGAATTCAAGTTCAATTTTCTTATATTCCAAATTCACATGCTGTTTCTCAAATTATTGCATCACAAAATAATCATGCAGAATAACAATAGAATGTTTTCCAAATTCACAATGAATAAATGGTTGAAGAACTACAAGAAACAGTGTTAAGAAGATCCCAAAGGAAAGAAGGTTAGCTATTTCTAATGACTAAGTGGTATATTTGCATGAAATAGAAAATGATATTGGCATTGATAATGATCCAGTTTCATATTCTCAAGCCATCAAGTGGGATAATTCTGATAAATGGTTATATTCCATGAAATGTGAGTTGAATTCCATGGAACAAAATAAAGTATGAGACCTTATGGAATTGCCTGAAGGATGCAAGAGAGTTGGATGTAAATTGGTCTTCAAAACCAAACATGACTCTCTTGGTAACCTTGAACATTACAAGGCTAGAATTGTTGCTAAATGATTCACTCAAAAGGATGGTATAAACTACAAGGAAACCTTATCAACAATTTCTAAGAAAGATTCTTTCAGAATTATTATGGCATTGGTAGCTCAGTATGGTTTAGTATTACATCAAATGGATGTTAAAACAACCTTTCTAAATGGAAACTTAGAGGAAGATGTATACATGGATCAACCAATGAGTTTTTCCATTTAAGGAAAGGAACACATGGTACATAAATTAAAGAAGTTAATATATGGACCTAAAAAAGCTTCCCAACAATGGTATATTAGGTTTAATGATACCATTGTATCTTTTGGATTTAAGGAAAACATCGTTGATCGATGTATATATCAAAATATCAGTGGGAGTAAATTTATATTCTTGATTCTATACGTTGATAATATATTGCTTGCTACAAATGATATTGGTTTATTATGCGAGACCAAGAAGTTTCTCTCTAATAATTATGTAACAACAAACATTGGAGAAGCCATGTATGTGATTAGAATAGAAATATTCTATAATAAAACTCAAGGTTTGTTGGGTTTATCTCGAAAGTCATGCATCAATAAAATTTTAGAGAGGTTTAGGATGGAAAAATGTTCAGCATCACCAGTTCCAATTTAGAAAGGAGATAAATTTAATCTCAATCAATGTCCTAAAAATGATTTGGAATGAAAACAGATGGAAAGAATTCCTTATGCATCTATTGTTGGAATATTGATTTATGTCCAAATATTTACAAACCTAGATATTAGCTTTATAGTTAGTATGTTGGGAAGATAGAAAAGTAATCCTGGACTGGATCATTAGAGCTGTAAAGAAAATTTTGCGATATTTGCAAGGAACAAAGGATCACATGCTTACTTATAAAAGATCCAATGATCTTGAGGTGATTGGATACTCTAATTCAGACTTTGCTAGTTGTGTTGATACATGAAAGTCCACTTTTGGTTATGTGTATCTTCTAGCTAAAGTATCAATATCATGGAAAAGTGAAAAGCAATTTATTATAGTTGTTTCGACCATGGAAGCTAAATTTGTAGCATGCTTTGAAGTTACAATTCAGGGTATGTGGTTGTAAAAAATTATTTCCGGACTTGGAATTGTCGACAGTATTGCCAGGATCTTGAAAATTTATTGTGATAATACCACAACAATATTCTTTTCCAAGAATGACCGATATTCCAAAGGTTCTAAACACATGGAGTTAAAGTACTTTGCAGTTAAGGAGGAAGTTAAAAAATATAAGGTGTCAATTGAACATATTAGCACAAATCTTATGATTACCGACCCTTTGATGAAAGGGTTTCCACCCAAGACATTTATTAGACATGTTTAAAGTATGGACACTATCACTGATTAGGTTTCATTATATGTATTGAATGTTATGAATATTATAGTCGACACTTGGACTTATAAATGTTTTGATCATGTTGCATATTTTTTCAATTAGTATACATGATTGAATTGAATAATGATATCATAAATAGTATTTAATAAAGACATTATCGTTGGTCCAATTATATATATCCCATTTTAATTATGATAGGGAAAATGTCAATATTGCAGTACATGGAAGGGAGTATATTAATAGAGAATATATGACTGCCATGACTCATGTGGACATTATCCTTAATTATGATGAATGTTGTATACATGATATAATATATATAAATGTTCATAATGACCGATTGGATATATTAAACATTATAAAGTAATATCACATGAGTTAAGTGGGAGAATGTTGGATTAACTCCTGTAAAATTATGTTTAATATTATTATAATGGGATAATGAGGGATAAACTTGTCAAATTGATGGAATTTGACAGTTAATTAAATAACCACCCATGAAAACTATTTTATCCATATTTAAAGGGTCTTGTCCTTTCCAATTACGTCTCAATCGTAATTCCAGCACGTTCCATCAAAACTGTTGCAGAAGAGAGAATAGGCAAAGGATAGAAATCATTTTAAGTGGGAGAAAATCAAGGAGACTCAAATCTAGAAGTTCAATGGGTCAAGGTATGTCTTTTATTTTGAATTTATTTATCTATATATGTGATAAATATAGATTTTAAAGATCCTAAATTTAATGAAATTAACTTACAGGCATGTCGTGTCAAGTCAAAAAATGTATCCTCTAAACCTTTTAGAGCAAGTTGCTTAAAGAGGGAGCTCTTTCAAGGTGAAAGTTTTCCTTTGGTAAGGGGTATTCATATTAGATGGAGATCAAATGGAAGTTTAATGTTATTTTATATTTTTTGTTTGGATATTTTTTGAATCTTTGGGTTTGGTTCCTTGTATATTGTGTCTGGTCTCCACTTAATCCTTAAATGTGATTTTGTGAAAATAAATAAAGAGAATTATAGGGGCTAAGTAGGGTTGTGGGGGCGACTAATCACATTTTTATAAATCATTTAATTCAAAAATAGATTGATGTTTGGGTTGGTTTCATGTATTGGTCACAATGCAATGTTAACTCGAACCCAATTAAATAAATTAATATTGATTTATTAACAATTTTTTAAATAATAGTAATATTCTAAAGTTTTCTTTATTTATCTAGTGTTCAGTTAATACTAGATTTGTAAATGAATTATAAATATGAATTCGATTAAAATAAATATTATTAATTCATTAAATATATATTTTAAAATGATAATAAAATAATAAAATGTATTTATTCAATATGATATTCATTCATTTTAAATTTATAAATATTTTGAAATGGTTAAAAGTATATTTAAAAGTATAATAGGGTAGAAAATCACTACTATAAATTGGAGTTATACCAATGAACCTATACCAACAGTTTGGCCAAAACCATTGGTATAGGTACCATAAAGAGACTCTATACTAACGGTTTAGCCAAACAGTTGGTATATGTGATAACTATACCAACGGTTTTTGTAAAACTAATGATATAAGTACCATAAAATGACTATATACCAATGGTTTTGGATAAATCATTGGTATAAGTGAAATCTATATCAACGGTTTGGCAAAAAATGTTGGTATAACTACCATAAAAATACCTTATACCAATGGTTTTTCCAAAACAGTTGGTATAGGTCCCAAAAATTGGAATACCAATACCAACGGTTTCCAAAACCATCAGTATAGTTATTCAGATTTTATAAGAATTTTTTTTATCAAATAAAATTGAATACATCAAAATTTAAATTACTTTTAATATACATATGTAACGACCTGAACTGTTATAAATAACTTTTTCCTTGTGATTCAATTAAATGTCTTATTATGTAATATGGTTATAGAAAACACATGCACTTATTTGATTTTATTATATTTTATCAAATTTAAAAGACCATTAAGCATCATTACCATTGAAAATATAGTTGTTGAACAATGATCACATGATTAGTATAAATATAGGATTTTAAAAAATCAAATTGACATAGACAAAGGAAGTGATGACCTCAACCAGTAGGATCATACCTTATGAATCCCATTTATTGGAGATTCAAAGAGAGATAACATCTTTGAGTTTTTCCCTTTACCGAGCCCAAGCTAAGATCCAATGTAAGATCCCAGACTTTGTATAGGTACATTATTATTTAAATTTCAGTTGAAACCCCATTAAAGTTGGATAATTAAGTGTTTACCGGGTGTATGAAGAGGCTCAGGGGTGTATTGAGGGTGTCCTAGGGGTTCATGACATGAAAGAAAGGGAAATTGGTCCATCCTGTGCATGTTTCATGGTTATCACATAATTAGTGAAAATTGTGCGCCCAAACTATGCTAGCTAGGAGGAGGGGTGCATGGTTAGGTAAACCATGCAAGGGGGAATCCAAACCATGCAATTTTGGACAGAGGAATTTTGCATAGTTGGTGCACAATTTGTCGAACCGTGCAGAATCTCTAGGTAACCATGCAACTTGGACCCCTCTTGGATAGAGGCAGGTACACGGTTTGGAAAACTATGTAGCCAAAACGTGAACCCCATTAAAAGAGGGTTTTAACCATTCCCCCCCTTGGGATTTGAAGTATTATACTTGATTTATTCCCCCATTTCTTCTCTAGTAACCCTATTGATGAACCATTTTGACCAAGGCTTCCCAAGGATCAATATCCTCCGTTTCTAGGCTGTTTGTAGTGTTTTTGGGTGCAGATTGAAGCTCCGAGTAAGTCTAACACTCATCTTGCTTCTATTTTCTGGATTTGGGCTTGTATATTTGTTATTCTTCTTCTAAATCCCTAAAACCCTCTTTTTCCAATGGATCCTAGGTTTGGGATTCAAAGGGTGCTTGAATTCAGATCTAAGGTTAAGGATAAGTGAGCATTCATTATAATAATTCAAGGTAGACGGTCTTCAAGTTATATCACATAGTCTTGATGATGGTTTATGTGCATATTGGAAGTTCTATGGTGTTTCTTGTTGCGATTTTAGTACCTTTAGTAATATTTGGTAAATTGTTTGGATGAATAATAAATTGATCCCCTCATAATCCCCATGGGATGTGTTGAGGTTGGTTAGACCAGTTTAGGGCCACCCATGGGGTGTGCCAATATTCCTGAACATGTAAAATTGTAATGCTAGGCATTTCATTGAATTATGTTTAAATAGATCCCATGATAAATATGTTGATATGTTGGTTGAGTTATAAAGAGGAACTAATGGTAGCTGTAATTAGTTTTCAGCATGACATAAGGGGTTGTTTGGTTAATGTTAATGGGTTAAACGAGTTATGGATTGTGAAGGGTAATTTTTTGTTTTTCTAAGGCATGTGAATGATAAATGGGTAAATTGGGTTAAGGTATGTAAATTAGAATGTGGAAATGGGTCAAGGCATGTGAATTGGTGAATGTGTTAAATGGTTTAATGAATGGTAATAGTTGAATATGCTATATAGGTTAAGGTATGAGAAAGGGAGTTGGGTTAAATAGGCTATGCAATATAAATGGTAAATGTGCTAATGGGTTAGAGCTTGATGATGGTTTACATGTTGAATGAATATGAAATGTGAATGGGTAATTGGTTAACATGGAATGAAAATAAAATTGATGTTAATGGAGTTTGATTGATAATATAGCATATGGGAGAGTTTGACATAACATTAACAAGTTAATGAGAAATGAATTGTAAATGGTAAATATGTCACCGGGTTATGGAATGAGAATGATTTATGTATTGAATGATTTATGATGGTGATTTGTTTTTTGTATTGTTGAATACATTTTGTAAAATAGTATATGTGGTAAATGGATAAATAATCATGTGCACATGGCTTGGTGGTATGTGGGATATTGGACCAAGGCTCCTCCCACAGGTTGGGTTGGACTGAGGCTCTAAACCCCACCCCTAGAATGCACAGGTTAGGGAGTCGTACTGATGCTCTAGGACCCTAATGGTTACATTGGATGATACTGCCTAGACTGGGGATCCAAGGTAAGTGCATTGTATTTGTTTGTGAAATGTTTATCCCTAGTGAGATAGGGAACTTGAATTACTCCCTCATTCATAGTAATTGGATGGATTAGGTCGTAATGTAAATGATTAACCCATGGAGTAGGTGAGGAAAATGGTTTAAGTGATTTAAATGGTTAAAGTGAATATTATTAACTAATGGAACTAGAGTTGTCTTTGGTTTACCTTTTTCATTTATTTAGTAATTTCATGCACTATCTGTTTAGACTGGATATTTTATAGACACCGTTGGTGGTGGACTACTGAGTTTTACTCACACCTTTCTCGAGATTCCATTGGGCACCCGAGCATATTTCATGATTGTAGGTCACGACAAGGGTAAAGGCCTTATGCTAGAGAGTTGAGTTAGGCTTGGGATGTGCATGATTGAGGATCTGTAATTAGAGTCAGGTCCTATTTTTGAGTTTTTAGATGGTTGTATTTATGTTGGGTTTTCTTCACTTTTGGTACTGTTTGCATGACATGACATATTTATTATTTGGTGGGTCGCCATTTCCATCTAGTGGTGGGTCAATGGAATTCGATGTGGAACCTAAAGTGAATGGACTCTCATGGTGATGCTTTAACCGGTGTCCATTTACCGTGAATGTTCTTTTTGAAGAAGGGTCTTGGACTTGCACTGCACCAAATGGGTAAACATTAGTAATAATAAAAGGTCCATCCCAACGAGAATTGAGCTTACCTGGGTGAAGTCGAAATCGAGAATTGAAGAGCATTACCTTTTCACCTTCATGAAATAACTTTCGAATAATGTGATTGTCATGGAGTGACTTTGCCTTTTCTTTGTAGAGAATGTAGTTCTCATACGAATCGAGTCGAAGCTCCTCCAATTCAGTCAACTGCAACAATCTTTCTTCACCAGATTTTTCACAATCAAAATTATAAGTTTTGACAGCCCAAAATGACTTATGTTGGATTTCAACTGGTAAATGACAGGCTTTACCAAAAACTAGCCTAAATGGAGACATCCCAATGGGTGTCTTATAGGCTGTTCGATAGGCCCAAAGTGCTTCACCAAGTCTATCGGGCCAATCTTTTCTTGTGGGCTTAACAATTCTTTCAAGCACTCTTTTCACTTCTCTGTTAGAAAGTTCAGCCATTCCATTTGTTTGAGGGTGATATGCAACGGATGTTTTATGTACAACCCCATTCTTTTTCAAAAGTGACTCCATGGTTCTATTACAGAAATGAGTTCCTAAGTCACTTATCAAAGCACGTGGTGTTCCGAATCGATGGAAGATATGGGTTTTGAGGAACTCACTCACAGTTTGAGCATCATCTTTCCTAGTGGGTTTGGCCTCGACCCACATAGAAACATATTAAACAGCAAGGAGAATGTAGGATAATCCATTGGAAGGGGGAAAAGGTCCCATGAAATCGATGCCCCAAACATCGAAAAGCTCACAGAAGATTAATGGATTTTGAGGCATTTCGTTTCTTTTAGAAATTGTGCCAAACTTTTGGCAAGTGGGACATGATTGACAAAACTCGTGTGAGTCCTTGAAGAGTGAAGGCCAAAAGAATCCAGAATCTAGGACCTTTCGAGAAGTCCTTTGTGGTCCAAAGTGGCCACCTCCAGGCATTGAGTGGCAGAATTCCAAGATGGAGGATTGTTCAGTTTCATCAACACATCTCCTAATTACCATGTCAGCCCCAGTTTTCCAAATTTTATCATCATAATTATTTTAACCAGAATATTAAACATCCAAATGTCTGAGTAAAATATTAATGTTTTATGAAATGTGCATAATTTGTGTGAAATATTAGGAATGCAAACAGTCCACTCCTTGGGCTATAAATACTCTCCCCTTCTCTCCTTGAGAGGGGTTGGCATTTCAGAAGAGAGGATATCATATTGGCATGACCAAAGCCTTTCCAAAGGCTTGGGAGGACCTGCCATACTCAATTTTTCACTTGAGAGACCTTTCCTCCTCTCTTTGTTTTCACTTACTTTTGTGTTCTTCATTTTTGTAATCTTGTAATTCTCTTTCTTTGTAATTCTGTTTTAATGCAAGTTATTTCTTCAATATCTCTTATTCTCATCCACCTTCTGTAGTTTAATATTTATGTTCCTAAAATAGTTTAAATTCAGTTGAATCCCCTTCCCTTCTTTTGCTTCCTCATTCAATCGAAAATCCGTTTTTAATTATCATCATCGTTCGTGTGTGTGTGTCAACGTACCACTCTTTTCTAATCCCTTTCTTTTTCTTTTATTCTTAATTTATCATCATAATTATTTTAACCAGAATATTAAACATCCAAATGTCTGAGTAAATCTCTCATTGGGGTGAGTTATAATTCGGGGATGTTAAGTGATTGAGAGTTTTGCTCGATTAGTATTCTTTAAATTAATATTGTGTATGTTAAACTTAATATGTCATGGATTAATGATATGTTTTGTTTAACGAGTGGTTTCCATGGATTATTGGAACCATAAATACACTACCATAAATAAGTTTTGATTGATATTAGAACCCTAAGTTAAGTTAAGGCTTGGATTAAAGCCTTCACACTTAGGAATTCCAATCAACGTCAACTTATGACATGGGTGTTAATTTAATGCAATACAAAGTAAGGCTCAAGGATATCACATGCTTAACTCCCCAATGATGAACTCACCCCAATCTTTATCAATTTGGTAAATCAAACATCATCCATAAATCATTTCAATTAAGCTCTACAAACAAACCCCCCTAATCAAAATACAATCAACTAAAAACAAACGACTATTACAAAGTATCATCACCGAGGATTCGACCCGAGTGCTTCTATACACATTAGCAGAGCACCGGAATTTTGACCGGTCGATAGGCGAGAATCGGCCGTGCGTTTCAGTATCATGTTTGGGAAATGGTTGGTAATGCATGTTTCTGATTTATTTCTTAGAATTTCCTTATTTCGTATGTTATTTGTTATGGATTACTCTGGTAAAGAGGGTATAGTCTCCCCACACGATTTATTAGGCCCTTGTTGCTAGTCAGAAACCTCTGGTGCATGGGGAGGCATGCTTGAGGTTATGTAGCGACCTAGCTCAGGACACCGGTTTAGTGGATTTCGGGTCGAGGATGTTACAAAGTGGTATCATAGAAGGTTCTTTTCCATGATATTATTATTTGGGAATGGTATATGGGAGATTAGGATGTGTCAGGCCTTGGCAATGAGCTCGTGCTTGGGAGTAGGTAACCCATGTACAAGGGAAAACCTGAGTACCTAGGGTGGGAATTATTTTTCCTAGTGTGTGTTGTTATGGTTGAATGATATTTCACTATTGTGTGATTCACTTGTTGTGTGATGTGACTATTTTATTATATTTTTCTCGTGGCTGGAATGACATGAGGTTGTGCATTCATGCATTATTCTAGGAACTTATGAATATTGGTGGAATACATCATGATAAACACACACGGGGGAAAAGAATGTAAGTTCTGGGAAAGTAAAATGATTTTATGATTCTTTGTGATTGTAAGAAATTGGGCCTAATGGGGATGATTCAGTCGGGTTAATGAAAGAAATGAATTTAATGGTTGAATTGGTGCATAATGAAAAGCTTTAAATAGTTTAATATTGTGTTTTGTTGTTTTGTGTTGAAAATATGAAAGTGGATCCCCATAATGAGAAAGATTTATGTTGTTCAAGGTTGAATGGTTAAAAAAGGTTTCAGGTAAAAGGTTTTTGCCTTTATAAGTTAGTTTACCTGTGTTGAGCATGACCCATAGTGGGGATAGTTTGGGGTAGTGTTAGAAATGTGACTATATCCGTTGGGATAGGGTATGAAGAATGGGTTGTTTATGGATAATAGAGTGACTTAGTTTGGGGACCTTGGTGAGTTTGATGTATTGGATAGAAGGGTGTTCCTTATTATACCTTTAGTTAGGTTGTGGCCTTAAGGTTGGGAGGTATTGTCTGAAAACATGGATGTGGTAACCCTTGTGGGTTGTAATCGGGTGGATTGCATTGGGTTTTGAAATGTATGTATTGGTTTGGGGTTTTGATAGCAGTGGTTGTGTTTTCATGGGATTGGAACTTAGAGTAAGTGCTTTCTTGGCGCGCTAGGTGCAGTGTGTATCAGAATAGGGGTAAGAGTGTCATTGTGAGAGAGTGCATATGAGTTACTAATTATTTTGGGTGTGTATTGCATAGGTAGATGTTCTGGACTTTGGCTGCGGAACACGAAGAGTGTTTCCTAGTGTGGGTTTGGACTAGAGGGATAAGTGGGGAAGGTTGATGGTTCTAGTCATGCGACTTGAGTTGTGGTTAGGTGTTGATAGTTTTGGGGGAAATTAGGTTAGTCTCAAGGGAGGTTGAACCAGTGCTGAGGATGTCTTAGGGTGTGAGGCATGAATGGTTTATTTAGAGGTGGAATCAAAGCACGGTGGGCATCATCAAGTTTTTGGTAAAAGGGCATGGTTATGCCTAGGTTCCTTTCTCAGGAGGGCACCTGAGTACCTGGAGTGGTTGTAAGGTTGGTTTGAAGGGTCTGATCATTTGGATGTCTAGCCCATCTATTTTGGATATGAATAATGGAGTCCTCTATGTTGATTTTGGGTGGACGATACAAGGGTGACCAAAGTGTGGATTGCTGCTTTTATTATGAAGGTGATTCCTGAGGTGAGGGTGGTTATGTGGTTGTGCTTGTTGGTATGAGTGGTTTGGTTGTTGGGTGAGATGTTGAAAATGCCTTGAGGTCAATGGGGCTGATGAACCAATAATCATGGTAGGTGAGTAAGCAAGCATTTGGGCTAGACTCTGGTGATGTTGGTTAGTGTGATCTAAAGTCGGTTTTAGTGTGTGGTCACAGTAAGGTGTGAGTACTAGAGATCTATGAGGAGTTCTAGATGTGGGAATGTGCTAGGAAGACATGATGACGTTTGGAATATGTACATAGGTGGATTAGAAGTAAGCACCTATTGTTTCCATGAAACCAGTGGAAAAGCATTGGGTATGTGAGAGACTGTTTGGATCTAGATTGGTGAGACATAACCTTGTGTTTCCGTTGTGGGTTTCCAGAGTCGCGTTGGAAGAACTCGAGTGGTGTGGTGGCGATAGTTCCATAAGAAACATTGGTTCACAGCTGCTCGGTAGATATTTGTGAAGTGGTGGTGAGTTCGGTTGGTAACCCCACCTGAGTTATGGTGACATCGGTGATGGAAAAAATTGTGGTGGCATTCGACAACAATCTCTTAGCACACCTTTATCTAGTGATTATCATTCCCAATATCTTGTCATCGTCTCAGGTATGCTAAGAGAGCTCTGGATTAATGCCTAGCTACCTAAATGTGTTTTTGTTGGACATGGGGCCTTTTGGAGGTTACACTCATGGAGTGGTATATATGGAACTGGATAGTGGGGGGGGGGGTACACCCTTAGCCAGTTACTGGTAAGGTCCTCAGGATGGACTAGATATCGACTAATGTCATGGGTTCTACTCTCGAGATCTGAGAATGGGTGATGGGTGATGCCTTTTTATTATTCTAGGGAAAGCTAGACAACCACATCCCAGTTTTGGTGGTTCGACTTATGATCAAAGAGAGAACCATGATGGTTGAAATTTCTTGAGGATAGTGGTGATAATGACACTCCTAAGGCAGGGAGTGATATGTTAGTTCTCAATGTGTGGGGTGGATCATGGAGTTGATGTGGTGACATCAGGATACAAATGAGAAACCTATGAGTTTTACGTTGGGTTCTATAGAAATGGATAGGTGGGCCTTGGATATGGTGGTTGAATGAGCCAAGCATTGTCATTGAGCTTGGGATGGTTCCAAATGGAATTTGATTAACCTATATTAGAGTCGCTAATGGGCATGGTAAGTCATGACAATGGTTCATGGAAAGGGAGGTTGGATTCTAGAGCCTCTTCAGAGGTTGAGCATGGATTCTAGTATGTAATGTCCTGAATTTTTTATGTATTATTTTTAAATATTATATGGATTAATTTAGAGACCAGGCACTGAGACGACATGCGATTCCAAGGCTTGGTGTTATCGAAATAAATGTTTGAATAATATTAAAATATTAAATATCACTCACACACAATTTTATTAAAAAAGTATAATAACTTCTAAATGGGTATTCAGATAAAAAATCTGAGGGCACGTTGCATTCAGAGTAGTGGCTTTACCTTAGGTGCGACCTAACATCGGCCGACGCAGGTCGATTGTGAAAAGCAGTTTAGGAATTTTTAATAAATAAAATCAATTGAAGGTTTATTTTATTTTCCCTGTTTTGTCAACGCAGTGATGAAACAATGCTTATTATTTTAAGTAATCCTTTAGGTAGGGATCTAGGGTTAGGCTCATAACCCTAGAATTTCCTAGAGGCTCTAGAGAGAAACCCTGAAGAATTTTTCTCAACGAAGACTATAGATACTTAGATCGGAGATCATTCTTTATGGATCTCACCAATTATAATCGATCTTCAATAGAAAAATATACAATTCCTAGGTAGGATGCATTATTTTGGATTTTCTTTCCCCATTCTTAGATTCAATGATGAATGCGGACCAACCAATGAATAGGTTGATCCTCGATTTGATCGTTCCTTGAGGGATGTGTTATTTTATTGCAGGATTATTGGGGTTTGATTATTTGAGATTTGATTTTTTTTCTGATTGTTCTTATGAGAAAAAATCAAGTTCAGAATGAACAATGACTAAGGTTTGTTCCTCAGATTTGTTCCTTGTGTTTTCTCTTCCCCGTTTTTTACATGTGTTCTTCATTCCTCGACACGTTTATGAAATAACAATCTTTTCACCTTCGTTTCTTGGCACAATGATTCGAAATTGAAGATACAACATTAGGATGACTTAACAGAGGTGCAGAGATAATGACGACGGACAAATCAGAATGGTTCGAGAGAAACTGTTCTTCGAGTAGTTTGCATCGAAATGAAAATAAACAAATTTCCAAGTCAATTGAAGGAATGAAACCCATTCATTCGATGTTGTAGTGGTGATAAGACACTGAATCTGAAGTTTTGAGGAGAACAGACTGCCAAAATGAGGTCCAGATCATTGGCTAAAGCGTACAGAGGAAGAACCAGACTTTTTGGAAAATCTTGATAAACACAGTGTGTAACCTGGGGTTACACGGTGTGTGGACCCCACTGAGTAGTAGTTAGGGTTTCGAGAGATAGTTAAATGTCACATGGAATGTGATTCCTATCACACGACATGTAGGCCTTTCCCAGAGACTCGATGTGTATCTCAGGAGATACACAGACACAGGGTGGAGTACACGGGTTGCCTACACAATGTGTACTCCCCCACACGACTTGACCTAGACCAAGTACACAGACTACCCCATGTATTGGTACATGAGAAGAGATACATGGGTTGACACTGTGTACTGGCACACAGTCGGAGTATATTGGTGGAACCTGAATGGAAGGACATGACGTGTGATCGTTCTATATGCAGTGTACCCATCTTCTATACAACACATTTTGGAATGACACAGGATGTTGTACACAGGCAGTACCCAGGGTCAAGGAACATAGTGTGTGACCCTATTACAAACTGTGTATCCCTTTATATATGGATTGGTTCTCTTTTCCTCCGTATCTTGGACAAGTTTTGTTAGGGTTCATTCCCTTATCGCTTCCATGAAGGTAGATATAGATCATTTCCTACTTATAGGACTATGATCCCTTCAGCAGGACTTCCTGGATAGAGTTTCTAGAATCCCCCAAGAATCTCGGAGTAGGATCATCTATTCATTATTCATTCCCTAGGTAGATTCTTCAGTATTGAAATGACCAACTTCATAGGGCGTCGATCCTCTACTTAGCAAGTTAATCCAGATGGAGTTGTTGGTATCACCCCATGGACCTGGATGTGATTCTCATCTGTGGTATCGTATTCTCTTCCGATTTATCAATGTATCTCTCTCATGATGGTTCCCGATGAATAGTACTTCTCAGATGGATGTCATTAGTGCTATCAGACTCAGGAGTGTGTTATCCTGGATGAGTGCTACGTGGAATCTTCAGACTAAATTCCCAGTGCTGGTATACAGTGGTTGTGAATTATCTCTAGATTGTGTCTCTTGGATTGATTATATCTGGATATTCTTGTTATATGTGTTATAGACATATATTGTATGGAGATGGATACATCTTTCCTTTGTGTATTGCTTTGTGGTTTTGTGGTGTCCTACTCAGTATTGTTATACTCACCCCTACACGGGCTTTGCCTGCACGTGTTGTTTCTTGTGCAAATGAGTGACCTTTTGATGGAGTCCTAGGTGGACTAGGACTAGATGGTTCCTTGTGAGATTAGATAGGCCGAGGTGTATTCCTATGGATATAGAAAATAGTCCCAGTACATTTTTCTTACATGTTGGACTTTGTGGTTTACAGAATTCTTTTTGGTGGGCTTCTATTTTGGCCCAGTTTACTACTGCACTTTACTTTCCTATTGTACTCTGGTTGGGATATAGTGTTATGAATGCATTTGGTTCTTAGTGGTTTTTACATTTCAACATTTTGTGGGGTTGAATATGTGTGTGTGCGTACAAGTACATAGGTATTTCCTCCCATGTTAGTGATATGCCTACTCAGTGCTAGTCACCAACCCCTGTCCTATTAGAGGCAGGCTTGGGGAGTCACGTAATAGGCTCCACTGGGATAGGTCATGATAGAGTGGTACCAGAGGTTGTCGATTCTACTTTAGGACTAGGAGTCTATGATATTGGTTCAGGGAAACAATGTTAAGTGTTTCAAGTTCGAATTTCAGGCCAGGGACTCCAGTATTGGTGTGGCGATCGACATACCTATACACCAGGACTCTGATAACCTTCTTTTTGACTCGGTACACTAGAACATTGATTATAGGGAAAATAATGGTACATGTATCATATAAGAATGGATTGTGGTTCCATGTCCTTCTTGAGTCATATCTCCAAATATACTCATTGAACATGGTATATCTTGTTTTCTTACAGGATACCCTTGAGACATATACCATCTAGTATTCAACAACTCGATCATGAGGACGACCCCCTCAGTGATGAGTCTTCGATACATAGAACAATTCCCTAGGTGTTACCTCCAGGTGGTGCACCAGCCATACCACCACCTGCGGAGTATCATGTGGTACCCACAATACCAGCAAAAAAGGAGTGTAGGCTAAGTGTTCTTCATGAGTTTTAGAGATAGAGACCCCTTAGGATCTGAGGTGAGCCCGAACCTCAAGTAGTTGAGGACTGGCTTGAGGCGGTGACCTGAGTTTTCCTTCTAGTCAGGACACCAACAGATCAGATGGTGGTGTTAGCGTCAAGCATTCTATAGGATTTAGTAGGGATATAGTGGAGTTTGGCCACCCAAACTCATGATGTGGTGACTCTTTCATGGACAAAGTTTGAGCATCTCTTTAGAGAGGAGTTCTCACCAGTTATGCTGAGATCTGTGTGTATATAGGAGATTATTCAGCTCTAGTAGGGTAGCATGATCGTTCCTGATTATTCATCGAGGTTCACCAACCTTTACAAGTACTATATGGATATGGTTATAGATCAGTACTTCAGGGCTTGAAACTTAGAGCGAGGTTTGCGTAGAGAAATTTGAGCCAGTGTTATCCCTCTATGTATTCCGACGTATGCTAGGATGCTTGATCGAGCTTTAGCGGTCGAAAACTTCTTAGATGAGCAGATACAAGCAGTGATTGTTAGCAGTGGATGAGCAGGTGCATAGACCTCAACAGTAGGAAGTCAACGTCAGTATCAAGGATCCTAATGTGGGAGACGTTTCAGGAGGAGGTCCAAATAGAGAGGATCTACAGTTTAGGTCTCATAAGGTGGGTCCATTTAGCCTAGAGAGAAGCAGTTCTATTCATGTGATGGCTGGGGACATCTCACTCGGGATTGTTCAAAACACCGTGTTGCTGATAGGGAGACTATGGATGGACCACCAAGGCAAAGACAATGACAGGAGTAGGCAGATCTGTAGTGCGGCGAATGTGGTAGAGGATCTAGGAGAGTAGTAGGTGGTGGTCAACATTTCAACATTCTACCACCACCACTACCCCTAGGAGGTCCACTCCAGGCTTAGGGAGCTATAGGATAGGGGTGAGAATAAATACATGTGGCTGAAGCATATGACCCAAGGGATTTGAGAATTATTTGAGGTATGATCTGTGTCTTTTCTACTTTAGTTGTAGTACTAATAGACATAGGTTCTAGTCATTACTTTATCTCCACATATCTTGTTCGAGACCTAGAGAGTCCATTTGAACCATTGAATCAACCCTTATGCTTGGAGAAACCTACTAGAGAAGACTCAATGATCACACATTTGTGCTGATAATGTGACTTGGCTCTTGGATGTGAGAGTTTCGGTTGTAACCTCTTAGTGGAAGCATTGAGGCCTTATGGTTTTATTATTGGTATAGATTTGTTATCCACAATCTATGCCTAGATTGACTATTTTAGGTGAAGGGTGTGGTGTGTTCACAGGGATGGAATGAAGTTTTCCTTTATCAGTGAAAAGGAAACTCAGGAAGCACAAGATGGACTCATTTATAGGAGGGTGAAGCCGACTACTCATCAGTTGACCAGATTAACCCTTGGTGTAGTGGATGTTATGAGTTACTAGTTTCTTACAGTGGTGATGAAGTACGATGACGTCTTCCCAGAAGATGTTCTAGGATTACCTACCCTCTATAAGATATACTTATACATTGATTTACACCTCAAGAAAACACCGATATCAGCACCAGCATATTGAATGGATCCCGTAGAGCTTTACGAGATGAGGGTGCAGTTGGAGGACTTTAATAAGAAGGGCTTTGTGAGACCCAGTGTTTCACCCTGGGCGGCCTTAGTTTTGTTTTCCAAAAAGGTAAATGGGAGATTGAGGTTGTGTGTGTACTACCAACACTTGAACTAGGTGACCGTGAAGAACAAGTATCCACTACCAAGAATCGATGACCTCTTTGATCAGTTGATAGGGTCATGATGGTTCTTGAAGGTTGACCTCTGATCAGGCTATCACCATCCACGAGTACGGGATGAGGATATAACGAAGACAACTTTTAGATGTTGTTACAGTCACTATGAGTACTTGGTGATGCCCTTTGGCATGATGAACACCCCATTAGTGTTCATAGGACTCATGAACCGAATCTTCCATGCTTATTTAGACCGGTTCATGGTAGTCTTCATCGATGAAATCCTTGCGTACTCGACGTCTGAGGAGGAGCACGTGAGACACTTAAGGATGGTTCTGGACATACTTCGAGAGCAACAAATTTATGAGAAACTCTCAAAGTTCCAATTCTAGATTCAGGTGATCCAATTTATGGGACATGTTATCTCAGCAGATAGAGTGGATGTGGATCCTTCCAAGGTTAAGGTAGTGTTAGCATGGGATCCACCTAGGAGTGTGACAGAGGTGCATAACTTCCTTGGGATAACAGGCTATTATCAGATATTCATACATGATTTCTATAGGATATCAGCACCTATGACAACTTTGACTCGAAAGGGGAAGCCTTTTGTGTAGATTGAGAAGTGCCAACATGATTTTCAGCAGTTTAGGTAAAATTTGATGAGCGCTTCGATCTTGAGATTGCTGGAGGAGGTAATAGAGTATGCAGTGTTCTGCTATGCATCAGAGACTAGGCTTGGTTGTGTATTGATGTAGAAGAAAGTGGTGATTTCCTATGGTTCACACTAGTTGAGACCACATGAGCAAAACTACACAACCCATGATCTCGAGTTAGCAGTGACAATCTTCGCATTGAAGATGTGGCAATACTATCTAATGGGTGAGTGGTTTATCATCTACTCTGATCATAAGAGTCTCAAGTATATATTCTCTTAGAAGGATCTGAACTTGAGATAGAGGTGATGGCTAGAGTTACTCCAGGAATATGACTTTGATATTTTCTATACTCTTAGTAAGGGGAACGTTGTGGCAGATGATCTTAGTAGAAGATCTAGTTCACAGTTGCTAAATAAGGTATTAGAGTAGTTGGACTCATTGCAGTTATCCTTAGTGGATGGATATGGAGTATCTTACCTCTAGTTGATGGTTGTTACCCCTCCACTCTTACAGTGAGTTAGGGTGACACAATTTGGGGATACTGACTGCGAGATTCTACATGATCAGATATCCACAGGGCATGCTCCTAATGGATATTCAAAATGTGGGGATCATGTATTCATTTTTAGAGGATGTGCATTATTACAAGTGGCATTGCGGGAAGGGGTTATAAGGGAGTTTCATACGTGTCCTTTGGTAGTATATCCAAGTGTGGAAAAGATGTACGAGGACCTCCAACATCAATTTTGGTGGCCAGAGATGAAGAAGGGAGTTGAAGAATTTGTCTCTTGGTGCCTTACTTGTCAGTAAATGAAGGATGAGCACCAGGTTCAGCTCAACCCCTTGAGGTGTCAGAATGAAATTGGGATGAGATATCGATGGACTTCATGATGGGTTTACCATGTACTTTTAGGGGACACAATGTTATCTGGGTGATCGTTGACTGACTCACCAAGTCGGCCCACTTCCTAGCTATCCTAGAGTAGAGTTCAGTAAAGATATTGGGATGCCTCTACATTTAGTAGATAGTTTGAATCCATGTAGTTCCATTGACAATTGTTTCAGATCATGATGATCATTTTATATTATAGTTGTGGAAGGTATTGAAAGAGGAGTTTGGGAGCCAATTACGCTTGAGTATAGTGTTTCACCCATAGATGGATGACCAGACAGAGCAGACTATTCAAGTTCTAGAGGACTTTCTATGGGCTTGCATGTTGGACTTCAACCATAGTTGGGAGGATCACCTACCACTGGTAGAGTTCATGTACAACAACAACTACCATTCCACCATTAGTATGACACTAATTGAGGATTTATATAGGTGAACTTGCAGGTCACCCCTTTGCTGGAATAACACAAGATAGTCAACACTCATAAGACCAGAATTGGTGTGAGATACTACACAAAAGGTGTATATTATCCAGGAGCAGATGAAGACTACCCAGAGCCATCATAAATCTTATGCTGACAGGCGGTAGAGGCCTTTAGAGTTTGAGGAAGGAGACCATGTATTCTTTTAAGTTTCACCTCAACATGGATTATAGATATTTGGATGGGGTGACAAGTTATATCTAAGGTTTATCGAACCTTTTTAGATATTACATAGAGTTGGTGAGTGGCGTACCGCTTAACTCTACCTCCGTAGTTAGATCAGGTACACGATGTCTTCCACATGTCACAGTTAAGGAGGTACGTAGATAACCCATCATACATTATCGAATGGGGAGAGCTGAACATTGAGTATGGAGAAACTTTGTATGAGCACCCCATGAGAGGATCCTTCACGAGCGATTGATTTATTTAGTGCATGTCTGGTGGCAGCACATGAATCTTCAGGAGATCACTTGGGAGTGGGAGGATCAGATTCATGCTCAATACCCTCATATTTTTTAGTAGCCTTTGTTTTGGATTTTTGGGGATGTAAGGACCCAATATGGGGAGAATGTAATGTACGAGATTTTCCATATATTATTTTTAAATATTATATGGATTAATTTCCAGACCAGGTGCTGAGACGACATGCGATTCTGAGACCCGGTGTTCCCAGAATAAATGTTTGAATAATATTAAAATATTAAATAGAACACACACACAATTTTCATGAAAAAGTGTAATAAATTCTAAATGGGTGCCCAGATCAAAAATATGAGGGCACCGTTGTTTTCAAAGCAACGACTTTACCCTAGGTGTGGCCTAACATCAGCCAGCGTGGGTCAACTGTGAAAAGTAGTTCGAGCGTTTTTAATAAATAAAATAAATTGAAGGTTTATTTTATTTTCTCTATTTCATCAATGCAGTGACGCAACAACGCTTATTATTTTAAGTAAGACTTTAGGTAGGGATCTAGGGTTAGGTTTATAACCCTAGAATTCCCTAGAGGCTCTAGAGAGAAACCCTGAATAATTTCTCTCGACGGTGATGATAGAGACTTGGATCGGAGATCGTTCTTGATGAATCTCACAAGTGAAAACTGGTCTTCAATAAAAAACAATCCAATTACCTAGTAGGATACATTATTTTGGATTTTCTTTCCCTATTCTTAGATTCAATGATGAACACATACCAACCAACAAATAGGTTGATCCGTGGTTCAATCGTTCCTTGCGGGATGGGTTATTTAGTTGTAGGATTATTGAAGTTTGATTATTTTAGATTTGATTTGTTTTTCTGATCATTCTTATGAGAATAGATCGAGGCCGAAATGAACAATGACCAAGGTTCATTCCTCATATTTTTTCCTTGTGTTTTCTCTTCCTCGTTTTCTATGCGTGTTCTTCATTCTTCAGTGCATTTATGAACGAACAATCGTTGTGCCTTCATTTCTTGGCACAATGATCCAAAATTAAAGATACAACATCGAGACGACCTAAAAAAGGTGTGGCAATGATGGAGATGAATGAATCAGAATGGTTTGGGAGAAATCGTTCTTCGAGCGGTTTGCATTGGGGTGAAAATAAACAAATTTCTGAGCTGATTTAAGGCATGAAACCCATCGATTCGATGTTGTGGTGGTGAGATGACCTTGGATATAAAGTTTAGAGGTGAAATAACAACCACAACAAGGTTTAGATCATCAGCCGAAGCATATAGAAGAAGAACCAGATTTTATAGAAAATCCTGATGAACATGGTGGGTAACCTGAGGTTACACGATGTGTGGGCCCCACTGAGCGGCGACTAGGGTTTTGGGAGATAGTTAAATGTCATTTGACATGTGACCCCTATCATATGGAATACAGGCCTTTCCCAGAGAATCGGTGTGTATCTCTAGAGATACATGGATATGGGGTGGAGTACATGGGTTACCTATATATCATGTACTCCCTCACACAACTTGGCCTAGACCAAGTACACAGACTACTCCATGTACTAGTACATGGTCAGATATACACAGGTTGACACTATGTATTGGCACACAACTAGAGTACATGGGTGGACCCTGGATGAAAGGACATGATGTGTAACTTCTTCTACATGTCGTGTACCCATCTTTTACATGACACAGTTTAGAATGACACGGGCTGTTGTACACAGGCAATACCTAGGGTTAAGGAAAATGGCACGTGACCCTATTACACATTGTTTATCCCTTTCTATATGGATTGGTTCTCTTATCATATGTATCTTAGAAATTTTTTGTTAGGGTTCGTTCCCTTATCAATTCTCTAATGGTAGGTAGGAATCACTTACAACTCATAGGACTATGATCCCTTCAGCAGGAATTCCTAAATAGAGTTGTTGGAATCCCCCAAGAGGCCCAGAGTAGGATCCTCTATTCATTCTCCATTCCCTAGGTAGAGTCTTCGATATTGATGTGACCAACTTCACCGGGCATCGATCCTCTACTTAGCAGGTTAATCCAGATAGATTTGTTTGTATCACTCCATAACCCTGGTTGTGATCCTCATATGTGATATTGTATTCTCTTCAGATCTATTAGTATATCTCTCTCATGATGATTCCTGACGAACAATACTTCTCGGATGGACGTTATCAGTGCTATCAGACTCAGGAGTGTGTTCTCTTAAATGTGTGCTTCATGGAATCTTCAGACTGAATTCCTAGTGCTGTTATACAGTGGCTGTGACTTACCTTTAGACTACATGTCTTGGATTGAGTATATTTGGATATTCTTTTTATATGTTCTGTAGAAATATACTATGTGAAGATGACTGTATCTTTTCTTTGTGTATTACTTTATGGTTTTGGGGTGTCCTACTGAGTATTATTATACTCACCCTTGCATGATATTTCCCTGCACATGTTGTGTCTTTTGCAGATGAGCAACCTTTTGATAGAGTCCTAGGTGGACCGGGACTAAATAGTACCTTGTGAGATCAGACAGGCCGAGGTGTGTTCCTATGACTACAGACATCAGTCCCAGTACATTTTGCTTATAGGTTGGACTTTGTGGTTTACATAATTATTTTTGGTGGGATTATATTTTGGCCCTATTTACTTTACTTTACTTTACTTTCCTATTGTACTCTGGTTGGGATATAATGGTATGCATGCATTTGGTTCTTAGTGGTTTTTACATTTTATCATTTTGTGGTCTTAGAGATGTGTATGTACATACAGGTACATATACAATGTCTCCCATGTCAGCGATATGCCTACTTGGTTCTAGTCACCAGCCGTTGGCCTAATGAAGGTGGTCTTGGGGAGTTTCGTCATGAGCCCCACTGGGACGGGTCGTGACATAGTAGGTGTGTTTGGGTGACTATGGAGTGCCCTTAGGAGTGAAGGCATCTTGGTCAAGTGAGGTAGTGGCATGCCGATATTGAAGTTGAGCATTCCTAGGAGGAGTCATCCGAGGATAGTTCCACTCAGCTAAGGGTAAGGGACGAAAGTGGTGAGTTGAAAACTTCCTTTGGTGAATGTTTGGAGTGAGATGTATGTTTTGAAATTTAGAAATTGTTTTTGAGGAAGAACCTATCCAACTTCAATCGATGTAGAGACGAAGGAGGTAGTCGTGTTAGGAATAATAATGGGTGAAGTAAAGCATGATATTGTTTTGGAAGGTAGTGGATGCCTTGATGATAGAGTTACCAAATGTTGGGGAATGACCCTAGTAGGTGCCTCAGATGATGGTGGTATTCCTTAAGTGAGGAGGCTCCATGGGAAGGTATAGGGAATAACATGTCAAAAGTGAAAAAATGGGTGTTTTGAGATAAGCTGTCAAGAAAGGTCTGACACGATAAGCAAAGGGAATAAATGTGGTAAGTTATAAGCCACCACTAGTTTGATGTTTCATGGAAAGTTAATTTTAGAAATGAAGGAAAACTTTTGTGAGGTAATGATGTTCTTGGTTTGTAATGGATTATGAATGCATGTCTATTTTGGGTAGTTTTGATAGCAAGGCTAGATGCCAGTGTTGGGTAGAGTCCTCATGCATGTCTGAGTGTGGTGAGTTGGGAAACACATCAAGTATGTAGTAAAGTTGAGTTGAGATTCTGGTGGAATTTTCAATAGAAAGGGTGTTAACCACTAGAAGGTGGTGGTGGTGAGATAAATTTTATGGTGAGGAGCAACATAGAGGGTAAGGGGTCGGTTGATGATGTGATCAGTTTTTCAGGTTGGATGGACCCGAGTAAGTACCATTCTAGTGTTCTCGCCTTGATAATGAGCATTGTCTTGGATTTTGACCAGTTAAGTGCCTTGAGTGTTTTGGTTATGTTTTGGATTTTTGGTTATGGAATGAGTCCATTAAGCCTTGGGTCGTGGAATAACGTGGATCAAAAAATATGGTTGGGAAAATCATGTGCTTCTTTGGATGATGTTGAGTTTAGGTCACCATTAGAGTTTTGAAAATAGGGTAAGATGGCACCAAGTGACTTGGGCCATGATTTGAGAATAGGATCAGGCCAATGAGGTGCTGATTGGATCTTCCATGATGGCATGACACTTCCTTGTGACATGATTTAGGCAGTACTGCCTAGGATTCCCTATAGGGTTCTTGTGGTTGATGTTTGGTTTGAGGTTGGTGCATCCTTTGGGGAGCATATGGTTCGCTTTGTGGGTTGTAGTGAGAATGTATTGCAGGGAAAGACTATGGCATTGGTTTGAGTGTTATAGTAGCATAACGACAGTTAGGATGAGACTTGGGAGAGGTAGACTGATATGCAGGTCCAATGGCTCAATCTCTTTACCCTAGAAGCTCAGTGATTTCTAAGAGTGAAGATCCAAGACAAGCCATTATAAGGTGGGGAGGTTGTAAGATCTCAAACTTTTCATAGGAATGTTATTGTTTAAATTTCGATTGAAAGCCCTTTAAAGTTGGCTAATTTAGTGTTTATTGGGTGTATGAGGAGGCTCAGGGGTGTCTCGGGGGTTCGGGAGAAGAAAGAAAGGGAAATCGGGCCATCTTGTGCATGTTGCATGGTAGGCACACAGTTAGTGGAAACCATGCACCCAAACCATGCTATACAGGAAGATGGGTACACAGTTAGGTAATCCGTGCAAGGGGGAAAGCCAAAACAAGCAGTTTTGGATAGTGGTATTCCACACGGTTGGCGCACGGTTTGTAAAACCATGCGGAATCCCCAAGTAACCGTATGACTTAGACCCCTATTGGACAGAGGCAGACACACAGTTGACACACGGTTTGGAAAACCATGTGGAAAAACCGTTCAACCCATTAAAAGTGGGGTTTTACCATTCCCCCCCTCAAGATTTTAAGTATTCTACTCGATTTATTCTCTCATTTTTTCTTCAGCAACACTACTGATGAACCATTTCGACCAATTCTTCCCAAGGATTGATCTCCTTCATTTCTAGTTCGTGGAGTGTCGATGGGTGTGTATCAAAGCTCTGAGTAATTCTAAAATTCCTCTTGATTCTCTTTTTTGGATTAGGGCTTGTAGATTTATTATTCTTCTTCTAAATCCCTAAAACCCTCTTTTTCTAGTGGATCTTAGGATTGAACATAAAAGTGTGATTGAATCTAGATATAAGGATAAAGATAAGTGATCATTTGTCTATGGATTCAAGGTAGGTGGTCTACAAGTTATATCCCATAGTCTTGATGATGGTTTATGTTAAGGGTGTAATTTCGGCCCGGCCCGGCCTAGCCTGACATGCAAAAAATCGGGTCGCTGGCCACTATTCAGGCCGGGTCGGGCCGGCCCGGACATCCCCATGAGGCGGCCCGAGCCCGGCCCTAACCATCGGTTCAGGTCGGGCTTTTTCGAGTCAGGCCATGGTGGGCCTTTATTATTTTCAAAACGATTGTTTGTTTTAAAACTTGTTTAAAACGTTTTTATTTAAACATTTTCTTAGCATTTTTTTTTAAAAAATTACATTTATTTTTAAACGGATGTTTTTTGTAAAAATGTTTATTTTATTTTTTATTAACATTTTACAGTGGGTGGATATTTTTTTTTGTCTAAATTTATTTATATATTGTGAATCTATATATATTATTTCAAATTGTAAAAAAAATTAATGAGGGGTTTTGGGGGGTGTGCAATAGTGGGTGAGTTTAAAGTCTTGTTATTTAAATGTATTTTTAAAATTTATTTAAAACATTTTTTTAACTTATTTATAATTTTTTAAGCGTCTGTTAAATTTTTTATTTAAATGTTTTTATTTAAACCATTTTTAACATATGTTTAAAACGTTTTTTTTACATTTTTTAATGATTAATTTAAAACATTTTTTATTTTTTTTAAATGCATGTTGTTTACAAGTATTTTTTAAAACATTTAACATTTTAATGTAAAAAGTATTTTTTAAGTGTTTGTTTTAAAAAAAATAATTTAAGTGTTTGTTTTAAAAACTTTTTTTAACACTTGTTTAAAATGTTTTTACATTTATTTTTAGATGTTTAATTTAAAACGTTTTTTTTAATGCATATTTTTTACATGTATTTTTTAAAAATTTAACATGTTTTATGTAAAAACATTTTTTATTAACATTTTAAAGTAGGTGGATTTGTTATTTTTTTATAAATAGATTTATATATGTATATGAATTTATATATATTATGTGAAAATTGAAAAAAAATATTAATTAGGGATTGGGGGGTGCACAGTAGTGAGTAGTGGGTTTAAAGTGTTGTTATTTAAACGTTTTTTTATCATTTATTTAAAACGTTTTTTTACATTTATTTTTTAACTTATTTATGAAAATTATTTTTAAGCGTTTGTTTAATTTAAAACATTTTTTTAAACGGTTTTTAATTTTTTTGCAGGGTAGGCCCGGCCCGGTCGGATCATATTCGGGCCGGGTTGAAATTACAGCCTTAGGGGGTGCACAACAGTGGGTGAGTTAATTTTTTTCTAAATATATTTATATATGTATATATAGTACATATAATATATGAAAGTTTCATCATATTTAAAAAAAAAATTAATGAGGGTTGGGGTGCACGAACATCATTGAGTGAGTAGTTATTTTTTTGTTAATATATAATAAGTTATTATATATATATATAATATGAGAAAATTGTAAAAAAATAATTAGGAGTTGGGGGGTGCGCCGTAGTGGGTGGGTTAATTTTTTTTCAAAAATAAATTTATATATAATATACGAAATTTCAACATATTTAAAAAAATTAATGAGGTTGGGGGACGTGCACGAACATCATTAGGTGAGTGTGTTATTTTTTTGTTAATATAAAATAAGTTATTATATATATAATATTAAATCATTGATACACACACGCGTGTGTATATATATATATATTATTAATGGATTTTTAAAATCCACACTTAATTGATATATATTATTAATAGATTTATATATATATATATTATTAATGGATATGTTTATATATATATATATTATCATATCATTGATATATATATTATTAATGGATTTGTTTATATATATATAATATGCAAGTTTCATCATATTAAAAAAAATTAATGAGGTTGAGGGGTGTGCGCAAACATCATTGGGTGAATGCGTTATTTTTTTTAATATATAATAAGTTATTATATATATATAATGTTAAATTATTGAAATATATATATGTGTGTAATATGAGAAAATTTTAAAAATAATAATTAGGGGTTGGGGGTGCACTGCAGTGGGTGGTTAGTTTTTTTTCTAAATAGATTTATAAATGTATAGTATATCTAATATATGCAAGTTGCAACATACTTAAAAAAATTAATGAGGTTGTGAGACGTGCATGAACATCATTAGGTGAGTGTGTTATTTTTTTATTAATATACAAGTTATTATATATATATATATATTAATATCTTTGTTTATATATATATATATATATTATATTAAATCATTTATATATATATAAATTATTAATGGATTTTTAAAAGCCACACTTAATTGATATATATTATTAATGGATTTGTTTATATATATACATTATTATATATACACACACACACACACATTACAATTATATGTATATATATACACACATTATTAAATATATAATATATAATATATATTATTTTTTGTTAATATATAATGATATATATATATATATATATATATATATATATAAATTCTAGTGATAATATAACAGGCGCACCGCCTGGACCAGTTGGTCCAGTCGCAGCCTTGGAAGCTCAAGGTAGGGGGATCGAATCTCCCTACCAGCAATTTTTCATTAATTTTTTTAAGCGGGCTGTGCTTCGCACGGGCCAGCGAGCTGGCCTTTTTCGGGTCGACCCGGTCTGGCCCGCGGGCCTTCTTGGATAGGCCCAGGCCCGACCCAATGAACCTACGGCCCGAGCCCGGCCTGGCCCAATGCGGGCTTTGCTGGGCCGGGTCGCTCGGGCTTTCGAGCCAGGCCTGTTGGGCTTTCGGGCCGCGAGGCCAAAATTACACCCTTATTTTATGTGCATATTGGAAGTGTATGGTGTTTCTTGTTTTGATTTTGGTGCCTTCATTAAGATTCAATAAATTTTTTGTATAAATAATAAATCAAACCCCTCACAATCCCCGTGGTATGCGTTGAGGTTGATTAGACCAGTTTAGGGTCATCCATGGGGTGTTCCAATATTTCTGAACATGGAAAATTGTAATGTTAGGCATTGCATTGAATTATGTTGAAATAAAGATCATGATAAATATGTTGACATGTTGGTTGATTTATAATGAGGCACTAATGGTAGTTGTACTTAGTTTTTAGCATGACATAAGGGGTTGTTTGGTTTAATGTTAATGGGTTAAATGAGTTATGGATCGTGAAGGGTAATTGGTTGTTTGTCTAAGGCATGTGAATGATAAATGGGTAAATTGGATTAAGGTATGTAATTGCGAATGTGGAAATGGGTTAACTTATGTGAATTGGTGAATGTGTTAAATGGGTTAATGAATGTGAATAGTTGAATATGCTATATTGTTTAAGGTATGATAAAGGGAATTGGGTTAAATGGGCTATGAAATGTAAATGGTAAATATGCTAATAGGTTAGAGCTTAATGATGGTTTACATGTAAAATGAATATGAAATATGAATGTCTTTAATTGTTTAACATGGAATGAAAATGAAATTGATGTTAATGGTGTTTGATTAATAATATGGCATAAGGGAGCATTTGACATAACGTTAATGGGTTAATGAGAAATGAATTGTAAATGGTAAATATTTCATCGGGTTATAGAATGTGAATGATTTATGTATTGAATGATTTATGAATGGTGATTTGTTTTGTGTATTGTTGAATATGGTTTGTAAAATGTTTATGTAGTAAATAGATAAATAAGCATGTGCACATGGTTTGGTGGTATGTGGAATATTGTATTAAGGCTCCTCCCATGGGTTGGGTTAGACTGAGGCTCTAAACCCCACCCCTAGAATGCACGGGTTAGGGAGTCAGACCGATGTTCTAGGCCACTAATGGTTGCATTGGATGATACCATATAGAGTGAGGCTCCAAGGTAAGTGTATTGTATTTGTTTGTGAAATGTTTATCCCTAGTGAGATATGGAACTTGACTTACTCCCTCATCCATATTAATTGGCTGTCTTAGGTTGTAATGTAAATTCTTAACCCATGGAAAAGGTGAGGAAAATGGTTTAAGTGATTTAAATGGTTAAAGTGAATATTATTAACTAATGGAACTAGAATTTTCGTTGGTTTAACTTTGTAATTTATTTAGTACTTTCATGCACTATCTATTTAAATTGGATATTTTATAGATGCTGTTGGTGGTGGCCTACTGAGTTTTTCTCACACCCTACTTAGGCTGCCATTGGTTACCTGAGTAGATTTCATGGTTTCATGTTGTTAGGACCAAAAGGGGCCTATAGGTGGGGGGGGGGGGTGAATCAGGGTATGGATATTCTTTTCTAAATTCTTCCTGGCCCACTAGATCTTGACCTCATTATCACAAGGTTCACTTTTTTTTCACTTGTGTGTTTATTATGATCACTTCTTTTATTCTTTATCTAATGATGATGCTTTGGATTCAATGTAGGGAAGCAAGAAGGCAGACACAAAGATTTTTACTTGGTTCACCCTCACTGGGCTACATCCAAGGATCATACAATGATGATGTGCCACTGTACCAAATCCACTAAAGCTCACTACCAATAATGTTCAGGCTAGATCACTTCTATGCTCGGTCTTACTGCCTTTACAATGTTTAGGGTTAACTCATTGCTTTCCCAAGGGTTACTCCATATTCATCTCTCTTTGGCTCACTACCGGTAGAAAGGATCACCTTCTTCCTCTTCCTTTTCTCACTAATCTAGAAGGGATCCACTCACAGTTTATGGAATTGTAGGTCCCTTTATTATCTCTAATGAGTGCATCCTTCACTGTATGTAGATGCTATGTTGAAGTCCAAATTTCATCCACTGACGAATACCCCTTTTCCACTGATCACTAGGAAACAACCTTTGGATATACCTTCACAAAGCACCCTACTTCACGAATCTCCAAATTTAGTGAAGATCAAACAAGACTTCACGGAGTCCCTACCTCTCCCCAAAGAACACACCTTCATAGAGCTCACTACTTTGCAGAGCACACTAATTCATAAAGCACACTGCTTCACAGAGCACACTGCTTTTTAGAGCACACTGCTTCTCAAAGCTCAAGCCTTTGCAAAGCACAAGCCTTTACAAAGCTTAGGCCATCGCAGAGCTCAAGCCATCACAAAGTGACTTCCTTCGCAAAGCTCACTGATCCAACACAGAACAAACCTCTTTTGCGGAGCTAGATTAGCTACTGTGAAGCTCTTATCTTTCGCGGAGAACACTACCTCCACGAACCTTCTTTGTGATTCGAGAGATACAAATTTTTCTTGGAAAACTCTCTACTTCTCTTTAGGGGGTCAAGTTCTATTTATAGGTGATTCCACCGACCCTTGAACCTTCCATGCATAGTCAGCGCCACGTCAGCTCAAATCACGAAGCTCTGAAATTTTCTCCGAAATTCTCTCTATATTGCGAAGAACCACAGCAATTTTCGAATCATAGAGCTCATTATAATTGCGAATAACACCGTCAACATTATTTAGGTCTTCACAAAATCCACATCAAGAATCCCATCTTCACGAAACTCATGCCATTTCCATATTTTGATGAGATTTTTAAGGAAATCCACATTTCACGATGCTTACAAAATCCCAAATTTTGGACCCCAAAAATTTGGCAAACACTAGAAAATGGTGCCACCTTGTATATATTCTCTTCTAACACCTCTAGATATTATCTTCCTTTTTCATGGTTCTTTGTCAACATGGATTGTCAACAACATCTCTGTAAATCGACAATTTACCACGAAAACCTGCATTGTTAACAAACACAACCAACCCAAAAAATGATGCAATGTTACCTTGAGAGATTTTTGCCCAACAATCTACCCCTTTAGGTTTGTTGAAAACTATTCTCATAAAAATTCTCAGCACTTTGATTCCTCACTGAATCTACTTCCATCATCTACCATCATTCACCATTTATGATTCAGATAATGACCAAAGATTCACTCACCATATACTATAAGCCCACATGAGTAATGATTGGTATGAGAAACAATAGTAAATGAAAAGTTAATCAATGAATCACTTCATTTTTTACCCCAATTGTTGATACCAAACTAATACCAATTACTGATCACTGGAAAACTTCTGACACCATTCCAACGTCACTCTTTTGCTTTTATCATGATCCTTAGCTATCGCGATATCTATTATTTGATCGATCAATTCTAGAATAATTAGATTTAAAACTCCCCCTATCTCATTGTTATCCTTATATCTTGCTGCTCCATCTGTTAGCTTCTACTAGTGTCTTTAAATAAGAAATTTTCTCCCTTATTTAGCCACATTTTCTCCCCCTCAAGGAACTATTTATCCCCCTTTGTCAATGAACCCAAAGGTCACTCCTTTGTGGTCTGCAACAGAGTAGAGAACACATATCAACACATTAAGAAAAAACACACCATACCTCAGGGAGAGGGGGGGGGGGGGGAGGGGGGTCCCACATCCACACTTGTTTAAGTGCGGGGAGTCAACTGAACTCCCAGAGCCAGTCGATGCCTCTCAAAAGCTTCCTTGGGTAAGGCCTTTGTCATAATGTCTACAACCTGTAGTTCTGTAGGCACATACTCTAACTTCATGATTCCCTGCTAAACCTTCTCCTTGATAAAATGTTACTTTATCTCAATATGATTTTTACTTGAGTAATGGATGTGATTTTTGCTGAGATTTATATCACTTGAGTTATCACACTAGATTTCGATCGGAGACTTCACTTTAACTCCAATTTCATCAAGCTACTTCTTCATCCACAATAACTGTGTGCATTCTTGAGTGGCGACAATATACTCAGCTTCTGCAGTGCTCAATGAAATATAATATTTCTTCTTGGTTAGCCAAGAAATACACAAACCAACAAGATAGAAAGAACCTCCCGGTGTAGATTTCTTGTCATCTGCTAATCCAACCCAATCTGCATTCGTATATCCCAAAAGCTTTGGATGAGATTTTTCAGTATACTTCAAACCAAAATCCACAATTACTTTAATATACCTAAGTATTTGTTTCACTGCAACAATTTGGATTTCCTTGGGATTGATTTGATATCATGCTGCTTGGAATGTGGAGAAAACAATATCAGGTCTTATCGCTGTTAGGTATAATAAACTTCCAATAATCTACCTATATTCTGTGATATTAACTGCCTTTCCATTATCATCATTCAATAATATCATCCAGGTATCAACCAGAGTCTTCATCTCCTTAGAATTTTCCATTCCAAATATTCTCAAAACCTCCTTTGAATATTTGGATTGAGAAATGAAAGTTCCATTCCTTCCTTGTGACACCTTCTCATTACTGTTATAAGGAAACTGTTTACTATTCTGTTAAAGATTCTGTTCCTTCTCTACTACAGTGATATCATTGCTTTTAAAAACTTTTGCAGCCTCATGTTGAAACATTGTCTCCATTCTCTCCCAGCATCATGGTATCCTGAAAATAGTTAGCTGATACCATATTGTTAGAGAAAAATAGATAATAATGAAATACAAGATTTTTTTTACTTATCCCCCAATCGGGCTTCTTGATACCAGATAGCATGAACTTTCATCCTTTATATCCCATTGAGACCCTGCATCTGATTAGGAGATAGAGATATCCCCCTATGATGTGCAACTCTTCCAGTCATTAGGCCCACTATTTAGACCCACATACATTTTTCTTCTCCTGCATTATTTCTTTACATGTGATTGCAGGTTTGAGAAACTTCTCCAACTAAATAACATATTCCAGTTGTAGATTACTTCAATGGGATTTCCATTGGATAAACAACCCATTTAGTAATGATCCATCAATAGAACCTCTAAGCCTACTGAGTTGGGACTCGGTGTAGGGAACAATAGATTAAGTTAATATAAACACCACTATCCATTGTGATCAATTAATTCACTACATTGCATCTTTTGATTCCACTTCCCCTTGGACTGTATCTCCCCTTGAACTTGAAACACTTGAACATATGTTAATAGAATTTATACACATAGGGAGAGGGGGTTTTCTGGAATCCTCAAGATGAGGATTGTGGTTGATCCTGATGGGTCAACCCTTTTATTCTTTATTTCAGATCATCACACTCCTTTCTTGCTTCTTATAGCTGCCTAGCCAACTTCAACTGCTCTGGCCATATGATTAAGCATTCATTACCCACATGCTGAGTATTTTTCTGATATGTAGATTCTACATGCCTGGAATTTCTCACCATTTGGGGTTTAAACCCACTAGTATACATTTCCTTATTTGATGTTCCACCAAGATTACATTTACCTTGATTCCTTCTCTGATCAAGAATATCTCTTCTTGTCATCTTCCCTTGCTCCTTCCTCCATTGTAGGGATCTTACTCTTTCCTCCACTTATCACCGTGGCACATGACATTCGATTTTTTCAATGCATTCTTTGTTTATTTTTTTATCAGATATCTGAGTCACCACACTATTTTTTACTGGTGGTGGGTCCTCTACTGAATGTACATTCTTCTTACTCAAAGCTGTAGCATCTCCTCCCTTTATATTCTAGATTTGTTCATGTTATTTCTGAGTGATCTATTGTGAGTGTGATAGAGGAGGTGACTGAAACACCTTTCATTCATCTCCTTGCGATTCATCTGAGGCTCTAAGACTATTCTTCAACTTAACACTTTGTCTCCCAGTGTAGAATTTCTCATTATGCATCACTGGAGTCAAGAATCTCCTTTCGAGTTCCTTTTACTTTCTTTCTTTCTTCTCACTACAATGTCTTTCCAAATGCCCATAACGAGAACATACAAAAAATCTTCCATCAAAGGCATATCTCATTTCATCATTTCTCAGCTGAGATGTTGACACAACTTGAGTTCTTCTTTTGACATTGATCTCCTGAGCTTCCTAACAAATACTCATAGTTTGTCCCATTCTTCCACAATAATAGCATCTGATGAATGTTTTCCTCTGAGAGACTCTTCTCTCTGATTTCTCATGGTGCTTCTTATTATTCTTAGATTTAGTACAATTTCTATCTTCACAACATTAAATGTATTCCTGAGCCTCTGAATAGAAGATTTATGTATGACCATGATTCCCACAAAAATAGCACATGCTGTCATTACTTTCTATAAATGCCCTATTAGGTTTGTCTCCATCACCTACAGGATTTTTTCCATTTCTGGAACTATTCACGACTCTCTTTCTGTCATGCACAGGAGGGGATTCATCAAATCCAATACCAGTTTTTCCCAAACTGTATGGTCTTTGAGCTGAGAAAATATGTTGTTGTTTCTCTTCAGAAATAACATATCTGTTTTTCATTTTATCATCAATTTCTGAAGGATAATCAAATAATAAGTGCAAGGCATCCTTTATTTTAGGCTTTCCTTTAGTATTGGATTTATTCACTTCTTTCCTCAATAACTCTAGCTCTTCTTCCAACTTTTGAATCTTCATATCCCTTGCTTTAAGTTGATCATTGAGTTCTCTCTCGATATTCTTCCCGCTACTCATCTCATCTTCCAGTTCTTGTGTGAGCTTATCTATCATATCACTTTGCTACTTTACTTTCAATTTTTTTCTAAGCAACATAATCAGAATAACATGAATTATCTTTTTGTATCCTTTGATTCATCTGAACTAGTTCAGTTAGCTATGCAACAAGATTATTATTTATGGATTTTAAATTTTGAATGTTATATGAGTTCGGATTCTTTCCCTCATTATCATATTTGAATTTTTCTCTCATTGTAGACAACTTTTGTAATTATTCAGGTTGAGAATCATTCTTCTCCCTCAGATCATTATCCACATCAATAAGACTTTGATTTAATCCTCTTAGCTTGTTGACCTCAATTTCCATTGCTTGGATCCGAATGTCTTTAGATTTAATCTCTTCATCCAACTTCTGATCCAATTCCTTTGTTTCATGGACAACTTCCACTTTTTTCCTTCTTGGAGTTTCTTCATCATTAGTAGTTCCAACATCACTTGGAATATTAGGTTCTTTGCTCATTCCTTCTGTATCATTGAATGAGTAAGTATTTTCACTGTATGATTTATCCAAATCCTTATTTTGTTCACTACTCTATTCCTTCAGCTGAATCACACTCTTTCCATAGAAACTTCCACTCTGAGTATTTCACCAGACTTATGCTTCTTCTTTTAAGTTATACCATTTTCCATGGAACACCAAGGTATGATCAAACTATAATGTTAATTTCACCAATAAACTAAACCAATTAAGAGTAAAAAATTCTGATAAAAGAAACCTTCCCTTTGATACCAATTGTTAGGACAAAAAGGGGCCTATATATCCTGAGAGGGGGGGGGGTGAGTCAGGGTATGGATATTCTTTTTCTGAATTCTTCCGGGACCACTAGATCTTGACCTCTTTATCACAAGGGTCACTTTGTTTTCACTTGTGTGTTTATTATGATCACTTATTTTATTCTTTATCTTATGATGATTCTTTGGATGCAATGTAGGGAAGCAAGAAGGCAGACACAAAGATTTTTACTTGGTTCACCCTCACTAGGATACGTCCAAGGAGCATGAAATGATGATGTGCCACTGTACCAAATCCACTAAAGATCACTACCAATAATGTTCGGGCTAGATCACTTCTATGCCCAGGCTTACTACCTTTAGAATGTTTAGGGTTAGCTCATTGCTTTCCCAAGGGTCATTCCCCATTCCTCTCTCTTTGGCTCACTGCCAGTAGAAATGATCACCTTCTTCCTCTTCCTTTGCTCACTACTCTAGAAGGGATCCACTCATAGTTTATGGACTTATAGGTCCCTTAATTATCTCTAAAAGTGCATCCTTCACTATATGTAGATGCTATATTGAAGTCCAAATTTCATCCACTGATGAATACCCATTTTCCAGTGATCACTGGTAAACAACCTTTAGAGATACCTTCGCAAAGCACCCTACTTCGCGAAGCTCTCAATTTCACAAAGCTTAAACAATCCTTCGTGAAGTACCTACCTCTTCGTAAAGCACACACCTTCACAGAGCTCACTACTTCACAGAGCACACTGCTTCACAGAGATCAAGCCTTCACAAAGCACAAGACTTCACAGATCTTAGGTCATCATAGAACTCAAGTCGTCGCAAAGTGACTTCCTTTGTGAATCTCACTGAGCCAAAGCGGAACACACCTCTTTCGCGTAGCTAGATTAGCCGCCATGAAGCTCCTATATTTCGTGAAGCACACTGCCTCCACGAACCTCCTTTTCGATTTGAGAGCTACAAATTTTTCTTGGAAAACTCTTTACTTCTCTCTAGGGGGTCGAGGATTATTTATAGGTGATTCCACTGAACCTCAACCCTTCTACACATAGTCAGTTCCATGTCAGATCAAATGATGAAGCTCTGAAATTTCCACTAAAATTCTCTCTATATCGCGAAGCACCACGACAATTTTCAAATCATAGAGCTCGTCATAATCGTGAATAACACCATCAAAATTCTTCGGGTCTTCGCGAAATCCACATCAAGAATCCCATATTTTCTAAACTCTTACCTTTGATATATTTTGATGAGATCTTCAAGGAAATCCACATTTTGATATGCTCACCAAATCCCAAATTTTGGACCCAAAAAATATGGCAAACACTGGAAAATGACACCACCTTGCATCTGTTATTTTGTACCACCTCCATATATTTTTTTCTTTTTCATGGTTCTTTGTCAACATGTATTGTCAACAACATCTCTGAAACTTGAAAATTTTCCATGAAAACCTACATTGTCAAAAAACAAAACCAACCCAAAAAATGTTGCAATGTTACCTTTAGGGATTTTTGCGCAACACATGTCATGACAAGGGAAAAGGACTTATTCTAGGGATTTGAGTTGGGCTTGGTATTTTCATGGTTGTGGATCCATACTTGGAGTTAGGACCCATTTTTAGGTTTCGACTGGTTGTCTTTATTTTGGGTTTTCTTCACTTTTGGCACTATTTGTATGATATAAAATATTTATCATTTGGTCATGATTTTGTATTCTATTTTGGAAATGGTTGGTAATTCATGTTTCTGATTTATTTCTTTTTGTTTATTTATTTCATATGTTATTTGTTGTGGATTACTTTGGTAAAGAGGTTATAGTCTCCCAATGTGGTTTATTAGACCCATGCTGCTAGTCGGTAACCTTTGGTGTACATGGAGGTGCGCTTGAGGTCATGTAGCACCCCAGCTTGGGGCACCAGTTTAGTGGCTTCTGGGTTGGATAAATTATATCTAATAACTTAAGTATGAGCGAAACCGTTTATAGGATAATTTCAGGCCCATCAAGATCACGACCCAAACCATGTACGTCAAACCACCCCATGAAAGTCTCACCATCATACACCTTACTCTTAGGGAATTTGATGGTGTATTAAAGAGATATGTATCAATACCCTAGTAATATGAGTATGTACATTATATAATTATGAATATATTTTTATCCTATTAATTTTACATTAAAAACAATTTTTTATTTTGATATAATAAAACACAAATTGTATTTTTAATTAGTATTCAATTTCAATTAAGACATTTATTTTGATGAGTTAATAGATTTTTAAAATAAATAATATTTTAATAAATTATTATTATTAAATAATTTTTATTAAATATAAATGATCATATAATTTTTATGAAGTCAAATGTAATTTTTATAAAGGTTCGAAAACTATTATTATATAAAAACCCAACATTTCTCAATAAATGTCGATTCTTATTTTAAAAGTGAAAATACACATATTCAAAAAATTATTTTGATAAAATTAATATTATTTTTGGAATCATAATGTCAAAATCAATAGTGATTTTTTCATAGTTTTATGAGAGTCGAATTTTTGGGTAAAAATTAAATACCATATAAATATACTTTATGTATTATGACATCATAATGACACAAAAGTGATGTCATAAATACTATAAATAGGATCCAAGACCAAATATATGTTTTCCCTTTAAAATAATGTGATTTTATGTTTAATTTTTTAATTTTATAAAGCCTTTATGAATCCTCCAAAAGCATTAATATATTTTAAGGTTTTAAAATCATTTCTTTAAGAGCATGACTCACTTCCACATAAGAAAGGGTATTATTTTATTAATTTCAGACCTTGTACTTATAAAATAATGAAAAACACTCCCATTTTTTATAAACCATGTGAAAAATCATGGAATGTTTTGTGGTTTTGGTTATTTTATTATACAGAGTCCAAAACCTAAGTTTGAGAAATAATAAAGAAATCCCCACTCTTTTCCTATATAAACCCATCCAAGCTCCTATTTCTATTCACTTAAAATTCTTGGATAACATACTTAATCTTACCTAACCTCTATATATTCCTACTAAGGTTCCCATAATCTCTTAAGAAGATACTCCTAATCATTTGGAGTCACACAATCAAGAAAGGGATCCTCACCTTCTTTTCTTTATTCAAGTTTCTTTATTATCTTATGCATTCTATTTCCAATTACTAATTTTGGGATATTTATTTACATATCCTTATTAATTACCATTTTATTTAAAAATTATTAGAGATCACTTTCACTCTCATAAACCCATTTTATGAATTTTTAAGTGATGTCGTTATGCTACTAAAATTTCACCGTGATTTTCCAAGCCAAAACAATTATGTAGTGAATACCATACCCATTTCTTATCAAGGATTTTCACATTTATAAATTTATACTTATTTTAATTGGGAATTACATGTATGTATTCCACACTCCTTAATTGTGTAATAAAATATGATTATGAATGAATCCATTTTTTATGATCTATATGGCACACTTAAGCATGAGAATGAAATGAAAGTGACGGGTGCACTCGTAATTATATAGCACTCCAATGCATTGGGAAATGTTTAGTCTCATAAGACATCATGTTGGATTAGGGAGTGAGCTTGATTCCTTTATGGAGATTTTTCCATCATGATGTCTTGTCAGTTAGCCTTGACCTATGTTTATGATGCAGTGTTTTAAGATGATGCCATATTTCCCATGTTATCATTCTATATCATGTCTCATGTTCATATTTATAATTACTTCTCCTTTTATACCCCATTTATATACCTATTATCTAACATGTATTATTAACTTCATGTTATGCCATTTTTATTTCATTATTGGGATTTATAGCTCACCCCTTTGTTATGTATGTCCCCAGGTTATCCCGCACAGTTTTAAAAGCCATAGAATTTTAGAAGCATATTAAGAAATTTTTCAATAATGTTGTTGTATCCCATGTTAAAGATGTTATGTTATGTACCTAATTCATAAATAAAATAAACTTATTGATATTCTAGTTTGTATTATGTGTAATTTTATATAATAAATCAAGTATTAATTTGAAATAGAGAGCAGGGTGGTTATAGTTGGTCTCAAAGGAAAAGTTTAGTTATTTTTGGGATTAGGATTAGAAACCTCTAGTGAAAGCCTTAGGGAAAATACTAAGTGTAAGAAAACATCCCTAAATTTTGTTAAGTATAGAGTAATTGGTTTATAAAGAAAATAAATCCCTATTTGGATACTAAAAGTGGATGTGGTTCTGACATAGATGTACCTAGGGGAAACAACTCTAATAAGGTGCGTTGAGCTTGATACAATGTAACCTAGTACATGAAAATGGGGCTTACTATGGACCTGGTTTGAAACCCCTGGGGGGTATGATTTTTTAAAATAAAAATATCATTATGAAACATTATTAAGAGAAAAAAATTCCCATGATAATATATTTTAGGAAATATATCATGGATAACATAGATTGAATCTTAAAAATTCCTAAGTTAAGGAAATAAATGTAAGTTATAAGTTATACCTTTAATGTAATTAAATTCCCATTTATGTGTTTAATAGTTTTAAAATACTCATCCCTAATGCTCTCTTTATTCCATCCAATAGCCAAAAATAGGAAGAATTGGGTAAGCAATCAATGTGACGAGCAATGTGATGACTTCTCCAATGAGATGACCAACCCGGTGGGGGTAGGAATAAAAAACTTTGTGATGATATTATCTCAGCTAACTCAGGTTATGAATATAAACATGGATCAGGAGGAGTTTCCAAATCCAACTAAGAATGAATAAGCTATAATTGAAATCTTTATATGAAAAAGGAATCCAAATTTCAATAGATCATATGATTCCTCAATCACGAAACAATGGATCAACTCTATTGAGAATATCTTTTCCATACTTCAATGTCTTGAGCAAGAGAAGGTTCTACTAGCTATTTATTATATGTATGAAGAAGCTGATCAGTGGTGAACATTGATAAAAAATATGAATTTTGAGTAAGAGATCAAAGTGATGGGTTGAAATGAATTCTAGAAAACTTTTTTCAAAAAATATTTTCCCCGCACTCTCCATATTAAAATGGAAAGGGACTTCTTCTCCCTCAAGCAAAAAGATGACGAATCTTTTGGGGAATATGAGGAAAACTTAACAAGACTTACATGATATGCCTCCGAATTTTTCATTACCCCTGAATGCAAGGTTGAACTCTTCTTTGGTGGGATAAAACCTGGTCTATGAAAAGCCCTAGAAATCTGAGACTTTGATAGCTATGAGGAAATTTTCTAATGTGTCCTCAAATTTGAAATGGAGATTGATGAATCTCAAGGGTATCATGGGGATAAAAAGTGGAAAGTGAAGTTTAATTCTGGTGGTCTGATGGATAAATCTAACAATTTAAAGAAATTTCAACATCCCACTTGTCAAAGGTGTGGAAAGAAGCACCCTAGAAATTTCCTAAGGGGGATAAGAAAATACTTTAGGTGTAGGAAGGAAAGACACTTAACAAGCGATTGTTGATAGGAGAAACCCACTAATATGTTGAAGAAAGGAATTTTATGGTCAACCCTTAATGCATTGTTCATTTCTTCAACTATAAGAAACTAGGGCACTTTGCAAATCAATTCACTAAGGCAAGGGTTTTTGGAGACAACCAACAACCTCCAAGGCAATAAGGGTGAGATTTTTACATCAGAACTACTGAGGTGGATCCCAAAAAAGAAGTGGTGATAGGTACACTAGTTATTCATTAAAGGATAATGAATGTAATTTTTGATTTTGGTTCTATGAATTCCATCATAACATGAAAGTTTAGTAGAACTATTCAAACACCACCACAAAAAATGAAAGTGGAGTTATCGGTGAAAATGGTAAATGGGGTAATTATTGAATCCCAAGTATATAACTCCCCCTATCACAATTTATGGGATGAAATTACCAACGAACCTTGTCATACCCCATTTGGTGGAATTTTATACAATACTATGCATGGATTGGTTTTCCCTATATAGAGCCAATATAAATTACCATGAGAAGGAAACCACTCTCTATATTGCGAATCGACCCCCAATTCTGTACAAGTGAAAAGAGCATTATGAATCTTATTTAGCACCAATATATCAAGCATGGATATTATTTCCCTATGAGAAATCATATCTATATCAAATGATTGAGTCTAAGGAAAGAATATCATCCTTGAAGACATGCCCATTGTGAGGGAATATGCTGATGTGTTTTCTGAGGAATTACCTGGTCTTCCTCCTAGCTGAGATATTGAATTTTCAATTGAGCTTATACCTAGGGAATTACCATTATCCAAAAATCCATATAGAATAATTGTTTTGTAACTTTAGTAAATGAATAAAAAACTACAAGAGAATCTGGATAAAGGGTTCATATGCCCAAGTGCTTCACCATAGGGCGAACCAGTCCTCTTTGTCAAGAAGAAGGATGGATAATGAACATTTTCATTAATTATCGTGAGTTCAAAAAGATCATGATAAAGAATAAGTATCCTCTACCACATATTAATGACTTGTTCGATCAACTACATGGAGCAAAATAATTATCCAAGGTGGATCTGCGGTAGGGTGAAGAAGGATGATATCCTTAAGACTACTTTTCGTACAAGGTACAGGCACTATGAGATCATAGTAACACCATTCAAACTCACTAATAATCTAGCAATCTTCACAGACTTGATGAATAGAGTCTTTTGATATTACCTCAAAAAATTTGTGGTAGTATTTATAGATTATATTCTAATATACTCCAAAACCAAGGAGGATCATGAGGATCATTTGAGCACTATAGTAAAGACCTTGCAAAAGGAGAAGCTTTATGAAAAGTACAGAAAATGTGAGTTTTGGTTAAAGAAAGCATCATTCTTGGGACATATAATCACAAGAAATGAGATATATATATAGACCCTTCAATGATATAAGTAATTAAAGGATGGTGAAGTCCAATATCTTTGATAGATATCCATAGTTTCCTTAGATTACTTGGGTATTATCGTCAATTTGTGAGAAATTTACTGCGATTATCAAGCCCTCTGATCAAGATAAATCAAAAGGGAGTCAAGTTTTCTTAGAATGATGAGTGTGAAGAGAGATTCAAGCAACTAAAAAGGAGTATTATCACTGACCCTGTAATCACACTACCCACAAGTGGAGATATTTTCATGGTATTTAGCGATGCTTAAAATAAGGGCTTGGGATGTATGTTAATGTAGAATGACAAAGTCATAGCCAATGCTTCAAGGTTGTTGAAAGTTCATGAACAGAACCACCAAAAACATGATTTGGAGTTAGTTGTAGTAATATTCTATTTGAAAATATGGTGGCATTATCTATTTGGGGAGAAGTTTGAAATATATATGGATAAAAAAAGCCTCATGTATATATTCACATAGAAAGAGATGAATATGATCCAATGAAGATGGTTAGAGCTGATCAAGTACTATGAATGCTCAATCCACTACTATCCTGGTAAAGTGAATAAAGTGGCAGACTCTCAAATTTGAAAGGATCCAGAAATTCTATCATTGATGATAATTGAGAGGGATATGATCTTATTAGATTTGAAAATGATGGACATGGTAATCATAAAGTAAGGAACATCATCAATTGTTTCACAAATGATTGCTCAACCGTCCATTCTGGAAAAGATAAATGATTCTCAAAGAAATGATGTGGGAATTCAGAATAAGGTGGAAACTATAAGAAAATGGAAATACTCAGAGTTCAATGTTAATGAAGGAGTTGTGATATTTGGGTAAAGACTATGTGTACCATAAAATCTAGAGTTAAAGAAGGATCTGTTAGATGATGCACATAGCTCAACCTTCTCCATCCACCTAGGAAGTACAAAGATGTATTGAGATATCTGATAACACCAATGGTAGGAAAATATGAATAAGGAGATTGTGGAATATACATCAAGATGTCATGTATATTAGAATGTGAAAGCAGAAAGTCAAAATTTTAAGGGGATGATGCAACCATTACCCATACCTACATGGAAATGAGAAAACATCACCATGGACTTTATAAATGGTCTTCCAAAGACATCAAGAGGGAATAATGCAATATGGGTTGTTGTGGATCATCTTACAAAGAATGTAAACTTCATTGTGATTCAAGAGGACTTCTCACTAGACCAACTTAAATAGATATACTTCAGAGAAGTAGTGAGGTTTCATGGATTACCACTATCAATTATATCAGAATGAGATCCAAGATTCACCTCCAAGTTCTGGAAACTCTCCAACATGCTCTAAACACTAAGTTGAACTTTATAATGAATTATCATCATCAAATTGATGGTCAATCTGAGCTGACTATCCATATACTTGAGGACATATTGATAGCATGCTCAATTGAATTTAATGGAGGATGAGATCAACATCTTCCTATGGCTGAGTTCTCGTATAATAACAGATTCCAATCAAGTATCCAAATGGCTCCCTATGAATCCCTTTATGGGAAGGGGTGAAAAACACATGCATGTTGGGATGAATTTGGGAAAAAAAACTATTAGGTCCTGAAATGGTCAAGGAAATGGTGGAAAAAGTCAAGACCATTTAACAACACACCAAGGCTACTCATAGTTGACAGAAGAGCTATGATAACAACCATTGATGAGAACTAGAGTTTGATGTTAGAGATATGGTATTCCTCTACATATCTCCATATAATAAAGTTATGAGATTTGGGATAAAGGGAAAGCATAGTCCAAGATATATTGGACCCTTTGAGATTCTTGATCGCATCAAAGCAGTGGCCTACCGACTTGCACTCCCACCTAACCTATCCCAAGTACATGATGTATTTCATATATCCTACTTGAGAAAGTACATACCAGACCCATCACATGTACTCAATTCAGAGGTGGTACCATTGGATAATGACATTTCCTATGAGGAGCATCCGGTGAAGATCCTAAATCGTAGAGACAAAGTTCTATCGAATAAAACAATTCACCTAGTCAAAGTGTTACATAGAAACCACAAGTTTGAATAAGAAACACGGGAACTATCAAAGGTGATGAAACAAAGTTACCCTCATATTTTTTAGTGCGGAAATGGAAATTTTGAGGGTGAAATTTCTTAAGGGGGGAAGATTGTAATGACCCAAACTATTATAAATAAAATTTTCCTTGTGATTTAATTAAATGTCTTATTATGTAATATGGTTATAGAAAACACATGAAATTATTTAGTTTTATTATATTATATAGTATTTAAAAGACCTTTAAGAATCATTACTATTGATAATATATCCATTGAATAGTGATCACATGATTAGTATAAATATAGGGTTTTAAAAAAATCCAATTAACATAAATAAAGGAAGTGATGACCTCAGTCAGTAGGATTGTACCCTATAAAGCCCATTTATCAAAGCTTCCAAGGAAGATAAAATCTCTAGGATTTTCACTCGACTGAAACCAATATGAGATCCAATAACTTAATCATGAGCAAAACCATTTATAGGATAAGTTCAAGCTCATCGAGACCACGACTCAAACCATGTATGCCGAACCACCCCATGAAAGTCTCACCGTCATGCACCTTACTCTTAGGGAGTTTGATAGTGTATTAAAGGGATATGTATCAAGACCCTAGAAATATGAGTATATAAATTATAGAATAATGAATATATTTTCATCCTATTATTATTACTTTATAAATGATTTTTATTTTGATACAATAAAATAAAAATTGTATTTTTAATTAGTATTCAATTTAAATTAAGACATTTATTTTGATGAATTAATATATTTTGAAATAAATAATATTTTAATAAATATAAATGATCATATAATTTTTTTGAAGTCAAATGTAATTTTTATAAAGGTTTGAAAACTGTTATTATAAAAAAACCCATCATTTCTAAATAAATATTGATTCTTATTTTAAAAGTGAAAATAAACATATTTAAAAAATTATTTTGATAAAATTGATATTATTTTTGGAATAATAATTTCAAAATTATCCAACAATGAATTTTTCATAATTTTTTGAGACAATCGAATTTTCAGGTAAAAATTAACTACTATATAAATATAATTTTTGCATTATGACATCATAATGACCTAAAAGTGAGTGATGTAATAAATACTATAAATGGTATCCATGACCAAATATATTTTTTCCATTTAAAATAATTTCATTTTATGTTTATTTGGTTAATTTTATAAATCCTTTATGAATCCTCCAAAACCATTAATATATTTTAAGGTTTTAAAATCATTTCTTTAAGAGTATGACTCACTTCCACACAAGCAAGGTTATTATTTTATTAAGTTTGGATATTGGAATTATAAAATAATCAAAACCACTCCCATTTGGTAGAAACCATGGGAAAAAAAGAGAAGTTTTTTGGTTTTGGTTATTTTATTATATAGAGTCCAAAACTAAAGTTTGAGAAATAATAAAGAAATCCCCACTATTTTTCTATATAAACCCACAAAAGATCCCAATTCTCTTCACTTAAAATCATTTTAGAATCCCCTTACTCTACCCTACTCTCTCTATAGTCCTCCCAAGTTCCCCCAAGCCCTCAAGAAGATTCTCCCAATCATTTGGAGTCACACACTCAAGTAAGGGATCCCCACCTTCTCTTCTTTATTCAAGTTTCTTTATTATCTCATGCCTTATATTTCCAATTCATAATGTTGGGATATTTATTTCCATGTCCCTATTACTAAAAATTTTATTTAAAAATTATTATAGACCCCTTTCACTCTCATCAACCCATTTTATAAAATTTTAAGTGCCACCATTATGTTGCTGAAATTTCACCATGATTTTCCATGCCCAAACAATTGTGTAGTGAATACCATACTCATTTCCTATCAAGGGTGTTCACATTTATAAACTTATAATTATTTTAATTGAGACTTACATGTATTTATTTCACACTCCTTGATCGTGGAATAAAATATTACGATGAATGAATCCATTTTGCATGATCTATGTGGCACACTTAATCATGAGAATGAAATGAAAGTGATGAGTGCACCCAGAATTACATAGCGCTTCAATGCATTGGGTAATGTTTAGTCTCATGAGATGTCACATTGTGATAGAGAGTGAACATGATTACTTTATGGGACTTTATCCATCATTATTTCTTGGCATTTATCCTTGACCTATGTTTATGATGCAGTGTTTTAACATGATGCCACATTTCCCATGTTATCATGATATATCACGTCTCATGTTCATATTTATGATTCCTTCTAATTTTATACCCAATTAATATGATTATTTTATAACATGTATTATTTTATTCATGTTATTTCATGTTTATTCCCTTACTGGGATTTATATCTCACCCCTTTCTTATGTATGTTCCTAGGTTATCCCGTACAATTTTAAAAGCCATGGAATTTTAGAAGAATGTTAAAGAAGTTTTCAATAATGTTGTTGTATACCATGTTCAAGATGTTATTCCATGTACCTAATTACTAAATAAACTAGACTTATCAATCATATTGGTTTTATTATGTGTACTTTTATGTAATAAATCAAGTGTTAATGTGAAATAAAGAGCATGGTTGCTATAACATATATTTATTTATCATATTTTATTCACAAAAGTCATTATAGCTTAGTGGTTAGGTCGTTGAAATATAAGTTAAAGGTGATGGTATCCAAACTAGCCAAGTTTTATTTACATTACCTATACAAAAAGTTTGGGATTTTTTGGTATAGCCCACCTATACCAACTATTTCCCAAAACTTTTGGAATACCATTGGTATAGGTCTATACTAATGGAAGATAAACCAATGACCCTCCAAACTGTTTGTATAAGATTTTTTATAGTAGTGAATTAAAAAAAACATAAACCCCACCATAACCTATTATAGTTCATTCCCTTATAATGGTTTTGACTGAAATCCAAGTCTCATATGCATCTTACAGAGCCAAAATGGGTAAAACTACAACATCCCCATGCTACCTAGCACAATAGAGAAGATTAAATCAATAAGTAAAACTTCCGCATAGACTTTATTAATTCTCTTTCAAATAGAGATCAAAATAGGATTCTTGAGTTTCTCATCATTATTAGTGCTCTTCTTATCAGTTGTTGTTATTGGAGTTCATTTCTGAAGTGGAGTAAAACCAATATGAACAATATCAAGAATTTACAATCTAATAGATAATAATTAGGGTGTCATCATGTCATTAATACATGGTAATTCTTTCCATAAAAAGTGAGAAATTCATATACTGTTGATTAAATTATGATTATCTATAATACTTTAGGATAATTGGTAACAAAATAGGGAATACTCAAATAAAAAAATAGACATGACAAAAGTAGTTCCGATCAGTAATTGAATGAATCTATTTTCAACTTGTTTCAAGACTCACACGACTTGTAAAAAATAAATAAATCACAACAACATACAATATTTTGAATATTATATCCTTATTTTACATGGTAACTTAAATGACACAAATCACATCATTCATACCATAAAGTTATTTGAATATTTACTAACATCCCACCATAAGTGGAATCCCACCATTATTACAACACTCCCTCCTGATTATAAAATATTTATTTTAGAATAAAAAAGAACTCCTTTGATCTTAAATATGTCACAACATCAATGATAGATCTTTTTATTCCCATGATTTCAAAATTTTATCCATAGAAATATTTGATTTCATAATTCTTCACACAAAATACTCAAAAACCTTCAAATCTTTCTCTTCAACATACACCCACTCAATCTCAAATATCTATCAAAGTAGCACCAATAGTTCTTCTCCACAGATTCTCTCTCAAAATACCTCAAAGAGTCATTCAAATTATACATAAATAATCTATTTTATTCTCATGAATACTTCCTTTAAAAATACACTAGATAATTCATTTAAAATTTACTAAATAATAAGACATTATTTGAATCAAAGATATGGAAATTTATTTCCCTAAATTTCTCTCCAATACCTCTCTTAATTCATGTAATCAAATTTTCAGAAATATCTACACATTTAAATCCCATAAACCATCAATGTCATCCACTAGAATAAATTTTCTTTAATTCATATCTTTACTAAAAAAATCATCAAATAAGTTTTCAATAAATACTCAAAGTATCATGGATGATATTCAGTAATTTGAATAATGTAAACTGATAAAAACATGCATGAATATATGAAAGAACAAACTCTCATTTTTATATTAAGTTCAATAAAACACAACCTTTGAAATCTATATTTAAATACCACACACCATTGTGATCACTCTTTGAAAGGTAATGAAATTATCAACCCACTCTTAAGAAATAGTATTCTAGATTGATCCAATTCCATATAAATTTAGAAAAACTGTCCCAAAAAATCAACATAACACTTATGAAACTCTAATTCAATGTTATATAGAAAGTTCAAATACAACCTCACTGTTACTCACCATTTTTCTAGAACTTATTCAACATCATTTAATTATTACACAGACAATTCAATATCCACTTCACTATTACAAAAACTTTAAGAATCACATCTAACTATTATATAGACTTCAAATATCTCATTGAACTTCCACACAAATTTTTGAAACTTCAATTTAATCTCATGTGCTTTAACAAAATCATATTTTCAATAAAATAACCTTCAAAACTACCTTAAACTTGTTAGATTTGTAAAGATCGAATGACACTCATTCAATGCATTGTAAATAATAAGAAACCCAAAACCAAGATCAAACCTACGAAAAACTAAAAATATGTATATATAAAATGAATAAATCACATACCTTTTACTATAGAACTACTGCCATAGTCTTCTATCATAGTACTTGATAAAGATCCCTAATAGGCGGCCATAAAATTCCCTCCTTTGTGGTGTATACACAGGCTGATATGAATCACCCAATTCTCAGGAGAGATTATTATTCTCTCTATGATATTCTAGTATCTCACATGGTAAAGGAGGAAGAAGAAGATAGCTCTTTGTCTATAAGGCCCCAGCCTTAAACCTTACTTAATCTTGAGTTATTACAAGATTACACGTTGAGGATCTTTTCGGGTTTAGAGTTTTAGAGAATTAGATCATAAGACTTGCATTACATTCCACATATAAACAAAGTGGTTACATAAAGATAGTATTCTTCATTCCCATCAATGGAAACACATTTAAAATAAAACATGGATTATTTCTTGACACATCCTTGACTCTATCATCTTATCATGTACCTTTCCCTTGACCTGTGAAAAACATTTCAAAAACTTGGGATGAGCGTAAAAACTCAGTATGGGTTATAAAAACATGGAAAGGAAACATGAGTTCATATATACATAAGAATGAAATCATACTTTACCCATAAATCATAGGCACTTTAACATACCTCATAAAAACATGAATAAATCATATAAATCATAATACGTAAAGGTAACTTGAGGCATTCATAACATTCTTACGTAGGGGGTAACCCTCTTGGTTACGTTTGGAATACCCATCACAGTATATTCCCTAAAATCTCTTCGGAGAAACCTTAACGTTTCACTCCTTCGCGTTACCCAATGCATTGGAGAGCTATATCGGGCTCACCCGCCCTTAGTTTATCACGGAACCACCCGTTTTCATAATAATGCCCAAGAACCATAACATAATCATATCACATAAAACATGCATAAAGGAAACATAAAATTTCCACATTTCAATCACGAGATATCAATACAACACATTGATATAAAAACATTATGAAAACCATTTTCAATACCAAAGTAAAACATGGTATTTATTTTTCTTTAAAAAAAAGAAGGTATGGCTTGTAGAGGAAGCCGAAACTCAAATAACGGTTACGACGGCGGAGAAGTCGTTGTCGCCGCATACGTACGAAAAAAACATTCCCTTTTGTTGTTTAGTAAATGCTTCGTATAAAAAAGATTCCTTTTGAATAAACGTAAAAGTCAAATGGGTTTATACACCGTATAAAAGAAAGTTGTGTATAAAATAAAATATGCCTCAATGAAAGGAGATTGAGACGAAGTCCCATACAAAGATAATTTTTAAAATAAAATAGATACATTATGTGTATTCACTATAAGTACACATAAATAAAGTACAAATACAAGATACGACATAATAACATAATGACATAATTTGAAAGTAGGAGATTAACCCAAAGAATGGAAATTGGGTTAAGAAGTTCCCATACCTCGTATCTGACTTGACCCGACCGTTCTTTAAACTCCTGAATAATAAACTTTAGTTAATCTCTACTTGATTATGAATCTTTTCCAAGTTCATTATTCCTTTTATACCATGTTATGAACATCATGTAATCATTTAAGTTAATAATGTTCATTTTGTCGGTATTTGGTTCTTAAGTCAAAAATAGGCTTCTTACACTTACATGTTGTTAATTTGGTCAAAGGTTCATTATATCCAGAATGGTATTCATGATGTAGATATCATATATGTCATGTATATCCAGTACATACATTCATTTATAATATTACATCACATTTAGAGGTAAGAAATGAAATGCACCGTTCATGGAGACGGTAAGCCGTACGTACGCATGAACGCTACTTCCATTTCTATTTCATATTTTCTGGAATGGAATCATAATGATATAAGAGTATATTATAATTCCAGTATAATAACATATATAATATCATTAACTTTATCCTTTACACATCCCACATATGGTATTAACGAATCAAATCACTTTTAGGGGGCGGTAGTCCGCGCTTCCTAAAATGAAGATATCGTGTTTTACCCATAATGGAAACCATAAAGGTATGCCCAAAATGAAAAAACAGAAGCTTAAGGAAATCATAAACATATTATATATCATATATAAAAATAGTGACATCATAATGGCCACCTTTGAAGGTGTTTAATGAGTGTTGAACAATCATCGTTTCGGGAGGCAGAATTTCGCCATCCACGGAAACCGTATGTTCTTTAACCATTTGATGTAGTTGTGTGAGAGTGTAGCTCAAATATATCTTATAACAACATCCTAGTATATTGAAGATACTGGTGTTGTTACAAAAGAAGTAAATAAAAAGAGTTTAGGGGGTTGGAGAAGCAAAATAAAACAAATGAACTTGAGAGAATGAATTACCTTTAAAAAGTGTAACTTCTTTTGGTTTGAGCCTAAAGGCTTCCTTGGAAAGGATTCTGCCCAAAGGGAATCCTCTAGGATGAGGAGAGGGATGTGGAGAGAGCAAATGGGCAGGGGTTGGCCGAGCCAATGGCTTGAAGAGTGTGTGAAATGAGGTAGAGGTGGGGGCCTTTTATAAGGGGAGAGGAGGGGCACTTTTGGAAAGTAAAGAAACATTACATTATTTGAAAATGTGTTTCGGTTTTAAAAGGTCCCACATTGATGGAATTCGTGGATAAGGTGATAAGGCATCGAAATCCACTCATCCAATTGGTTTTGGCCATGTGTAGTTCATAGATTTTATATTATCTTTCCATTTTATTTAAATCGTCAAATAATGATGTCATCGCTGCATCATTATTATGTCATAAATAATTAAATTTATTTAATGTCTAAAAATTATAAAAAAATTACTATGATGTAGGAAATCTTTTTAGCTTTCCATTGAATATTTATAATCAAAATTTGGACTTGTATAACCCCACTTAAAAATTGTTTTCGCAAAACATATTATGTTTGTGTCATTTTCACTTTAACATTAAATAAAAAGTAATTTATGTCATTTCCCAACAAAAGTGGATCCATGGGGTCCCCAAGTTGACCCATGGCTTGTCTTGGTCGGCCATGACACAACCAATAAGGTTGGGACATGTGTCTAGGTCATTTTATATTATTAAAGCATTATTTATTCCTTAAACTACACTAATTACCACTAATCGCGATTAAGAACTTAATAAGTTACTATTCACCAAAAAATTATTTTAATCTCATTGAACCACATTTTACTTCTTAATGACAACCATGTATGTCGGATTTTCAAAATTCAATACACATTAGTGGTAAAATTTCATTTAACTGAAAAATCAGTTTGCTTGATTACCACTTAGTGGTTTCACTATTCATCAAAAATTGAAGTTTTTCAGAAAATTACCAAAAATTTACTCTAAGCTATATTTGATATTCAGAATTCAAAAATGAAGTCTATTTTACAAAATTCAAAACATATTAGTCACATTAATTAATTTAATAATTAATTCCCGCTGTCAGAGCAAATAGCGTGTTTTTATGAAACAATAAGTATCAAAAGATTGACACTAGTTTAAGTCCGATTTCAAAGTGAAATTAATTCCAATGACCACTATTGGATTTAATGGTAAAAATATTTTCTAATTTCACTTTAAAACCAATTCAAAATATTATCTAATCATATAAATAAATTAGATTAAAAAGTGGTTTTGAATTAAAATACAACATTTTACACTATTCAGTAAAAAATGAACTTTATCGGAAAAATACCAAAAAATTACACGAAGTAAAATTTGATGTCCCGATTCTTAATAAGAGTTTTATTTGGTCCAAAAGAATGTATAAGAGTGATCAAAACTATATTTAATGATGGTTCACCATTAAAAGGTGATAAGTGAACCTTTAGTGAAAATTAGAGTATAAAAGCCTAAAATTGAACTCTTTCCGTATTTTAAGCCTTTATCTTTTATTGGGTAAATATAAAAACATCTAAAAACATATTTATTCATATTTTAGTTATTTCTATTCATTCCCGCCAGTACAACGGCTACTTGTTAACTAACATAATATTATTATATTACTAGTGTGCTACGTAAGTTTCAAAGAAACTCATCGTTGCGTATCGGGTACGCTATCGAACATAGCAACCCCTTTTAATTAAAATTCATATTTAATTCTCTAATATTAATAAATATGAAAATTATTTATTCTTTAATTACCTGGGATGTTACATCCTTCCCCCCTTTTGGGAAATTGCGTCCCCGCAATTTATTTACTTATCAAATAAATGGGGGTACTTATCCCTCATTGCATTTTCTGATTCCCATGTTGCCTCTTCAATCATGTGGTTTTTCCACAAAACCTTTACCTGCTTAATCACCTTATTCCGTAACACTTGCTCCCTGTGGTCAAGAATCTGGACCGGTTGTTCCTCATAAGATAGGTTCTCTTCCAGCTGAACTACCTCTGGACTCAAAACATGAGATGGATCTGGCATATTCTTTCTCAACATCGAAACGTGAAAAACATTGTGTACCTGAGATAAACTCGGAGGTAAAGCCACTCGGTATGCAACTGATCCAACTCTTTCCAGAATTTCGTATGGTCCAATGAACCTTGGACTCAACTTTCCTTTCTTACCAAATCTCATCACACTTTTCCAAGGAGAAACCTTGAGAAAAACATGATCACCTACCTCGAAAGATAGATCCTTCCTCCGGTTATCCGCATAACTCTTCTGCCTGCTCTGAGCTGTTCTCATGTGTTTCTGAATCAGCTGAACTTTTTCTGCCATCTCTTCTACCAATTCTGGTCCCATCAACTTCCTTTCACCCACTTCATCCCAGAAAGCTGGAGTGCGACACCGCTTCCCATATAATGCCTGAAATGGTGCCATCTGTATACTAGAATGAAAACTGTTATTATATGAAAACTCAACCAAAGAAAGATGTTGGTCCCAACTTCCCTGATAATCCATAGAACAAGCTCGTAGCATATCCTCCAATGTCTGAATTGTTCGTTCTGACTGTCCATCTGATTGAGGATGAAAAGATGTACTAAAATTTAATTCAGTACCCAATGACTTCTGAAGGCCTTTCCAAAAGTTAGAAGTAAACCTGGGATCACGATCCGATACAATGGAGAGAGGAACTCCATGTAACCTGACTATCTCTTTAAGATACAAACGGGAACGTTGATCAAGAGAGAAAGTATCTCGTATAGCAAGGAAATGAGCAGATTTGGTCAAGCGATCAACAATAACCCAGATTGCATTATTACCTCGAGATGTCTTTGGTAATCCAACAAAAAAGTCCATGGATATATTCTCCCATTTCCACTCTGGAACTGGTAAAGGCTGAAGCATCCCTTTCGGTAACTGCCGCTCTGCTTTAACCTGCTAACAAGTCAAACACTTCATAGTAAAATCAGCAATATCACTTTTCATTCCATCCCACCAGTAATACTCCCGCAGATCTCTATACATCTTAGTACTGCCAGGATGAAAAAACAACTCATTCTTCAACTGTGAATCACAAGGCACACATAACCTCTTCACAAACCTCAAAACACAAACACAAACTTATCCAAGAACTCATGGAAATTTTTTTTTCATAAGGTCCATGAATACAACAGGTGCATTGGTTAACCCCAAAGGCATAACTACAAATTCATAATGGACATATCTAGTATGGAACACAATCTTTGGAACATCTGCTTCTTTTACTTTCAACTGATGGTACCCCGACCTCAAGTCAATCTTCGAAAAATACTGAGCTCCCTAGAGCTGACACCACTTCATTCGATGGCCCAACATCTGCTGAAGTAGTTGCAAAGGATTTCACCACCCCTTTCTGCTTGTAGTCTAACTGCTTCCCATCACTCAAGCTCTTTGCCGGACACTCGTTTGCATAGTGACCCATCTCATTGCACTTATAACATTTCACTAACTGTAAATCAAATTTGTTCTTACCTTCACCTTGATCCTTTTCAGTGCAATCACGAGCCTTATGTCCCATCTTACCACATCGGTAGCACTTTCCAGAATTCAGAAGACATTCCCCAGCATGCCTTTTTCCACATTTATCACAAACTGGAAACTTAGTTTTCTTACCATCAGACTTTTTTGAAGAATTCTTACCTTTCTCCTGCCACCTCGGTCTCTTCTTCTGCTGGTTGTTATAGAAAATTGGTCATCGGCAAACTCCATTTACACCTTCTCAGCACATCGAACAAGCTTTTCATAACTTTTAAACTCACGAGAAGCTAATTCCCTTCGATACTTTGGATTTAATCCTGAGTAAAAACGATTGATTTTACTATCAAGGTCCCGGATAAAATTTGGAGCATACCTTGCCAATCGAGTGAACTTTTCTTCATAGGCAGCCACTGAGTCTTCCTCTTGCCTCAATTCCAAGAATTGATTTTCCATCCTAAGTCGAACAGCCTTAGGAAAATACTTCTCAAGAAACATACCTTTGAATTCATCCCAGTCAAGAGCATCAATCTCATCGGCGTCCCTGATATTTTTAACCATAGACCACCACTGATCTGCTTCACCCTCCAAACGGTAAATAGCAAGACTAACCTTTTGATTGTCTGAACACCCCATGACATCAAAAATCTTCTCCAGTGCTTTAATCCACCCTTCAGCTAGCACAGGGTCAGATGATCCTCTGAATGATGGGGGATGTTGCCTCATGAAATGTTCCACCACTGACATGTTCCTCTGCGGTTGATCTGGCTGATCTCGTGCATGGATACCACCACCATTAATAGCCTGAGTCAACTGTGCCATCACTGCAACAAACTGTTCAGTTCCGATTCCGACCATCTCAGGTTGCTGATTTGGAAGGCTGTCTTCCTCCTGATGTCGTCCCAACATAGCTGCTTTGTTTCCCCTACGGAAAACCATTCTGAACATGGAAATATCTTAGGCGAAGCAACATGGTAATCCGTAAATGCTATATCATTTCAAAAAAAAAAAAATATTTTTAGATAATCATTTAATAGAATTCTAACTCCTAAAGTTATCTAAACCGACCTCTGATACCAACTATAAGGCCCCAGCCTTAAACCTTACTTAATCTTGAGTTATTACAAGATTACACGTTGAGGATCTTTTCGGGTTTAGAGTTTTAGAGAATTAGATCATAAGACTTGCATTACATTCCACATATAAACAAAGTGGTTACATAAAGATAGTATTCTTCATTCCCATCAATGGAAACACATTTAAAATAAAACATGGATTATTTCTTGACACATCCTTGACTCTATCATCTTATCATGTACCTTTCCCTTGACCTGTGAAAAACATTTCAAAAACTTGGGATGAGCGTAAAAACTCAGTATGGGTTATAAAAACATGGAAAGGAAACATGAGTTCATATATACATAAGAATGAAATCATACTTTACCCATAAATCATAGGCACTTTAACATACCTCATAAAAACATGAATAAATCATATAAATCATAATACGTAAAGGTAACTTGAGGCATTCATAACATTCTTACGTAGGGGGTAACCCTCTTGGTTACGTTTGGAATACCCATCACAGTATATTCCCTAAAATCTCTTCGGAGAAACCTTAACGTTTCACTCCTTCGCGTTACCCAATGCATTGGAGAGCTATATCGGGCTCACCCGCCCTTAGTTTATCACGGAACCACCCGTTTTCATAATAATGCCCAAGAACCATAACATAATCATATCACATAAAACATGCATAAAGGAAACATAAAATTTCCACATTTCAATCACGAGATATCAATACAACACATTGATATAAAAACATTATGAAAACCATTTTCAATACCAAAGTAAAACATGGTATTTATTTTTCTTTAAAAAAAAGAAGGTATGGCTTGTAGAGGAAGCCGAAACTCAAATAACGGTTACGACGGCGGAGAAGTCGTTGTCGCCGCATACGTACGAAAAAAACATTCCCTTTTGTTGTTTAGTAAATGCTTCGTATAAAAAAGATTCCTTTTGAATAAACGTAAAAGTCAAAGGGGTTTATACACCGTATAAAAGAAAGTTGTGTATAAAATAAAATATGCCTCAATGAAAGGAGATTGAGACGAAGTCCCATACAAAGATAATTTTTAAAATAAAATAGATACATTATGTGTATTCACTATAAGTACACATAAATAAAGTACAAATACAAGATACGACATAATAACATAATGACATAATTTGAAAGTAGGAGATTAACCCAAAGAATGGAAATTGGGTTAAGAAGTTCCCATACCTCGTATCTGACTTGACCCGACCGTTCTTTAAACTCCTGAATAATAAACTTTAGTTAATCTCTACTTGATTATGAATCTTTTCCAAGTTCATTATTCCTTTTATACCATGTTATGAACATCATGTAATCATTTAAGTTAATAATGTTCATTTTGTCGGTATTTGGTTCTTAAGTCAAAAATAGGCTTCTTACACTTACATGTTGTTAATTTGGTCAAAGGTTCATTATATCCAGAATGGTATTCATGATGTAGATATCATATATGTCATGTATATCCAGTACATACATTCATTTATAATATTACATCACATTTAGAGGTAAGAAATGAAATGCACCGTTCATGGAGACGGTAAGCCGTACGTACGCATGAACGCTACTTCCATTTCTATTTCATATTTTCTGGAATGGAATCATAATGATATAAGAGTATATTATAATTCCAGTATAATAACATATATAATATCATTAACTTTATCCTTTACACATCCCACATATGGTATTAACGAATCAAATCACTTTTAGGGGGCGGTAGTCCGCGCTTCCTAAAATGAAGATATCGTGTTTTACCCATAATGGAAACCATAAAGGTATGCCCAAAATGAAAAAACAGAAGCTTAAGGAAATCATAAACATATTATATATCATATATAAAAATAGTGACATCATAATGGCCACCTTTGAAGGTGTTTAATGAGTGTTGAACAATCATCGTTTCGGGAGGCAGAATTTCGCCATCCACGGAAACCGTATGTTCTTTAACCATTTGATGTAGTTGTGTGAGAGTGTAGCTCAAATATATCTTATAACAACATCCTAGTATATTGAAGATACTGGTGTTGTTACAAAAGAAGTAAATAAAAAGAGTTTAGGGGGTTGGAGAAGCAAAATAAAACAAATGAACTTGAGAGAATGAATTACCTTTAAAAAGTGTAACTTCTTTTGGTTTGAGCCTAAAGGCTTCCTTGGAAAGGATTCTGCCCAAAGGGAATCCTCTAGGATGAGGAGAGGGATGTGGAGAGAGCAAATGGGCAGGGGTTGGCCGAGCCAATGGCTTGAAGAGTGTGTGAAATGAGGTAGAGGTGGGGGCCTTTTATAAGGGGAGAGGAGGGGCACTTTTGGAAAGTAAAGAAACATTACATTATTTGAAAATGTGTTTCGGTTTTAAAAGGTCCCACATTGATGGAATTCGTGGATAAGGTGATAAGGCATCGAAATCCACTCATCCAATTGGTTTTGGCCATGTGTAGTTCATAGATTTTATATTATCTTTCCATTTTATTTAAATCGTCAAATAATGATGTCATCGCTGCATCATTATTATGTCATAAATAATTAAATTTATTTAATGTCTAAAAATTATAAAAAAATTACTATGATGTAGGAAATCTTTTTAGCTTTCCATTGAATATTTATAATCAAAATTTGGACTTGTATAACCCCACTTAAAAATTGTTTTCGCAAAACATATTATGTTTGTGTCATTTTCACTTTAACATTAAATAAAAAGTAATTTATGTCATTTCCCAACAAAAGTGGATCCATGGGGTCCCCAAGTTGACCCATGGCTTGTCTTGGTCGGCCATGACACAACCAATAAGGTTGGGACATGTGTCTAGGTCATTTTATATTATTAAAGCATTATTTATTCCTTAAACTACACTAATTACCACTAATCGCGATTAAGAACTTAATAAGTTACTATTCACCAAAAAATTATTTTAATCTCATTGAACCACATTTTACTTCTTAATGACAACCATGTATGTCGGATTTTCAAAATTCAATACACATTAGTGGTAAAATTTCATTTAACTGAAAAATCAGTTTGCTTGATTACCACTTAGTGGTTTCACTATTCATCAAAAATTGAAGTTTTTCAGAAAATTACCAAAAATTTACTCTAAGCTATATTTGATATTCAGAATTCAAAAATGAAGTCTATTTTACAAAATTCAAAACATATTAGTCACATTAATTAATTTAATAATTAATTCCCGCTGTCAGAGCAAATAGCGTGTTTTTATGAAACAATAAGTATCAAAAGATTGACACTAGTTTAAGTCCGATTTCAAAGTGAAATTAATTCCAATGACCACTATTGGATTTAATGGTAAAAATATTTTCTAATTTCACTTTAAAACCAATTCAAAATATTATCTAATCATATAAATAAATTAGATTAAAAAGTGGTTTTGAATTAAAATACAACATTTTACACTATTCAGTAAAAAATGAACTTTATCGGAAAAATACCAAAAAATTACACGAAGTAAAATTTGATGTCCCGATTCTTAATAAGAGTTTTATTTGGTCCAAAAGAATGTATAAGAGTGATCAAAACTATATTTAATGATGGTTCACCATTAAAAGGTGATAAGTGAACCTTTAGTGAAAATTAGAGTATAAAAGCCTAAAATTGAACTCTTTCCGTATTTTAAGCCTTTATCTTTTATTGGGTAAATATAAAAACATCTAAAAACATATTTATTCATATTTTAGTTATTTCTATTCATTCCCGCCAGTACAACGGCTACTTGTTAACTAACATAATATTATTATATTACTAGTGTGCTACGTAAGTTTCAAAGAAACTCATCGTTGCGTATCGGGTACGCTATCGAACATAGCAACCCCTTTTAATTAAAATTCATATTTAATTCTCTAATATTAATAAATATGAAAATTATTTATTCTTTAATTACCTGGGATGTTACATTGTCAGGGAGAATTGGTAGGGATAATCAGTTGTGGGTTTCTTAAGGATTGTACACCATTCTCATGGATACTGCTACATTTATATAGACTTTGGGACCCCCAATATGTTTTATAATTTATGAGTTAATTCTATAGATAGTCATTCTTTCATCACATTAATGCATCAACAATCCTATCATATGTTTCATCATATGAAATGTTAACAATTTCGATAGCCAACATGGAAGAATAACCGAGTGAAAATGCTTATCATTCAACTACCAATTAATCACAGAGTATTAGAGTGAAATGTACCATATGATACCACTTATAACATTTCCATACAATATATCCCACAAGTACATTATTATTAGTTTAGTTAGTAACATGATATCATATATCACGCCTTACAATACTCCCATATCATACCACATGATATAGCCAAATTTACTTCAAAAGTGTAAATATTTAGGGAATATCTCTATCAATCTCCCAATTTCACTAAATCCTTGTAGACTTTTTGAAATTTCACCTTATACTATATCATGTACAATAACTTGTAAAACCATCACTAGTGAAAAAAGGGTTTTCCATGTCATTTTTTTGGTTTTTAACGCCAGTTACCTATAAATGTTATTGTAAGTGATGTTGTAAATAGGTTTTTCATGTTAGTTACTGGAAACTGACATGAAAAAATGTATTTCACATCGATTATTAAATAAAGCGTCATATAAATTAGTCAAAAATTTCAGAATGACACAAGTTTTTCACATAGATTATTGTATAACCGACATGAAAAACCCTTTACCACATCGGTTATTAAAAATAACCAATGTGAAAAATAGTTCTTTTTCAATATTTCATATCATTTATAAAATAAACGACATCAAAAATATTTTAAAAAAAAATTAAATTCAAATAAGATAGCCCAAAAATACAACATCCCAAACAAAACTAGAAAACAAAACACAAACAAAATAGGAAAACAAAAACACAAATCCAAATCATTTCAAATTTATAATTTAAAATTTAAACTTTAAAATATATATTAAAAATAAACTAAAACCCAATCAGACCTGGTAAATTACTCATTTTCAGAATAAGGGTGAGGTTCATCAAAAAGCTAAAAATTAAAAGGAAGTCATTAAACATGTATTTTCAATATAATTATAAGATAAATTAAAGTAAAGGTCATGATAACATTTAAACTTGTGGAATTATCTAACTATTCCTGTTGAAAAAATTTCAAACATAAATCTTAGAACATAATATCCACATTCCTTTAATCCTTATTGATAATGATTGTTTTGTTTCAAAAGAAGTTTTCAATTCAAAATAAAATTTTAAGTACTTATATCCAAAATGTCATAATTATAAATGAGAAGTCACTTTTTCACATGCATATTTGATATTTTTTGTCCTCTTTCCCATATTATCTCTAAAGTAATCTCATGACCTATTTGAAAATGATGTATGAAATTAATTTAAATGTTTCTATAATACACAAGTATTTAAATAATCTAACATACATGTCCAATACATTATGAAAATTTGTTCACATGTCACCATGTATAAAGCATAACCAGTAAATTGTCTTATCTTTTAGAAAAAAACACACAAAATACAATGACCAGTAATATAAAAAAATATAATGTGAGTGGTTATTTATTTAATAGAAATAACACTTTAATAAATATATGTTTCATACCCTTTAATATAAGGAAGCATCTAACACTGAATTACATTATTTTGAAATCTTTCAGAAATATATATTGTTATTTCTATATCTTTCATTATCATTGTTATTAGTGAAATAAATCATGGGTCAAAAAATCCATATACTGATGTTTTATCACACTAAATACTAAGTGTATAAAGATGCCTAATATAAAATAAAAATAAGTATTAAGTTTCATTAAATCAAATAATTGAAAGAAATATGATAACTGACTTAAATGGAAAAGACTTTCATCATGTTGATGCCCAAAAAATCTTTAGTTACAAGCTCCATGACATCTCTATTTAAAATCATCACATTCATTTCACACCCAAAAATGTTAAAATCCATTGGAAGCTCATAAAATCCCAAAAAAAGCTAAATATGTTGATAAGTTATAAATTTTAGAAGAAGAAGTAGTATCTAAATCTATAATGGCCTGCAAATTTTTCTCTCTAACCAGTATATCTTTACCTTTAAATAATTATAGTAGAAAAAATATAGTTAAATATATAAATATTAAAATGTTAAAACAAATTTAACACCAATATTAAATAAAGGATATACTCTATGCATACCTCATTGGAAATTTGTTAGATAAGTATAGATGGAAAAACTAAAAAAATGATTGATGCTTTGTCCAACTATAGTGACCTTATCTATAATAAATGGTACTCTTGCTGATCTATCTATAATATCCTACACTGTGACCCTAAGTGGATCCATATCTATGTGTTGATGATGAAAATTATCTCCAATATAATATATATTCTCATATACAATAATATTATTAAGGGGATCCTCAACATATAACTCACAATATATGTGAAGCTATGGAGGTATAGATATAGGAGTTGGATATGAAGGCATAGGTGGATGAGTGTGATATGCAGCCAAAGGTAGAGGAGTGAGATATGTAGTCTGAAACTATCTTTTCTTGTCCACAAACACTGAATATACTAAATCTCTAATGCTCTCCTCCATCACATCACTAATCTCTTAAAATTTATCTTCTAAAGCTTCTATTTTTTCCTTTCTATACATCCTCCTTTGAAGAATCTCTAGAATTTCCAAACACTTTTTTGACCGATACACCTGCTTTGTATCCTCATACAGAACTTGGGTGTTCAGGTTTTCCCAATTTAGTAGCTAAAATATCCTCCCCACCCTCAGGTATGAAGGTCCCCTATGCTCTATACTCCTCAAGGGATTCTTATATAGAATATTTGATAAATTCATTAGTGAATCACAATATATAAAGAGTTAAAATAACTTAAATACAATCCTATCAGCTACAACCCCTGAATCTTTTCCAAGAGAACTTCAATTTTTTCTCATTCAATCCCTCTTCCATTTTTCACGTCTAGCTAAGGGTGGATAAGGGTCAACCTCTATGGATCCTGAAGACCCGACTCTCATTTTTTGAAAATTTTCATCCATAATTTATTTTTCCAATAATGTATAGCATTCACAAGATAAAGTATGAGCATATACATTTTTGGATTGGATCTCCTAATGATATCTCCTCAGTTTTTGTAAATTAAGGATAAATAAATCATTAATATAATCATTACCATACAAATAAAAAACTTATAAAAGATAACATCACACTTACCAAAAATAATTCTCATCGTCTACATTCAACAAACTTCTTCCATGTATCTTTATCTAGAATAGGATATATATCACATGGATTTTTATTTTATCTTATCCTAAAAACAAAATCTGATGTGATGATTGATTTAAAATCCCTCAATCTTCTATCATCCAATGATAAACATTTCTTCCTAATTTCTCTAATATTAGGTATATCAAATGTCATCTGATAAGAATGTAAAAAACATATATTAGTTAAAACATGTCATGATAAGTAAAATAATAACAAGTGATATTACAAAAATTTTCTCCAATAACAAAGATATTTTCACTTTGTTTAAAATTTTCCAATCAAAAATCAAAATTATAACTTTATACTAATATTTCATTGCAAAAAAAGACTTATTTTTTTTTGAATTTGGACCCCTAGGATTATCATTATCATCAAACTCAATATATATCTTCTGGTCCTGTATACGAGAAACTGAAAATTTTGGTAAACACATGCTACCAAGTTTACCAAACCTGGAATCCTTCTCTAACACTGTGGAATTATAAGGATCCTATGCAAAAGGATGAGGAGGATCTAGCACGTCCATCATGAGATGTTTTAAATTAGTTACCTAAACCAACTAACTGGGTAGCTAGTGGAAGATGAGGTCGAGCCCAAAGGGAAAGAACAGAGAAGTAATTACAGTCATAAGTTGATGAGCGTTATCTAATTATCTAGAAAAACTATTGATCATGAAGAAAAAAAAGAGTAAAATGATTTTCAAAAACAATTAAAGTCATAAAAGGGAGAAAAAAACCTAGAAAACAAGCATGTTGGGGTTGTATTTTGATTAGGTTTCATTATAAAAGTCATTCTGTAGCATTAAAAATCATTTATGACATGGTTCACCATGATGATTAAATTAAATTATTGTTTCTTATTTTTATAACAAATAATTTGGTATTTAAAAGTTCAATCCCTTGTTTTAGTGATTAATTACTTAAAAATAAGTTTTCAGATCGTTTCTCCTAAAACAGTGGCAACAAGATCACCCAATGGTCATGGATTCACCCATTGAAACTCCTATAGTTTCCCCCAATTGTGTCATTCTTGGTCCAATATGACACAACTGGTATAATTGGGGATTTAATCATTAAAGGGATTATAAAGTAATATCACAATAAAAGCAAACACACTATAAAATCAATTACAACGCACCCAAACCTTATTACAACCCAAATACAAATAAATTATCCTCTTACAACCATGGTTACAATGTGAGGATTGAGTAGAAACTCAATCCTTATCATGGATATGAGAGGAATAGGGGAAAAGAAATGAATTACACTAGAATATAAATGAAATGAATTTAAAAATACTAATGGATTCAGGAAGGGATTGAGTCGGTAGAGTGGAAACACCTCCCCCTCGAATAACCAACCAACCAGCCCTAAGTCTGGAGTCCCACCCTCATATTTATATAATTTTGAAATAAAATATATGTATTAAAAAAATACATGGTGTGTACTCAGGTCAACATGCCATTTCTTTATTTTCTCCATCGGTAGGTGGCTAACTGTGCCGCCCATTGAATTTTGTGCATCAACGATCAAATAGTGGATGCACACGACATGTGGCGTCAATATACATGGTATATAACCACACTGTTAGCCACTAAATTTTTTTGGAAGGGTGTAAATGATGTGTATAATAAAGTACATGGTGTGTAAAGTTTGTTCCATGACCTGGGTATGTACTCAGGTTGGTCGAGTTGTGTCCCATGAAAATGTACACAATGTGTGTTTATAAAGTACACATCATGTATTTTCCATTTTTCTCAGATTTGTCCCAATGTGTGATTTCCACTAAAAACCCTTGAAAAATCACCATGAACATTGAAATAAATAATTTGATTCATAAAGCAATATGTATTCAGTGAAAATAGGTATTTATACTCAATAAAAGGTTTGAATTTGTATGCACAAATCGGGAACATCAAACTCCCCCACACTTAGTCATTTGCTTTCCCTTAAGAAAAATTTCAACATCGAATTAAAATTATCCACAATCTAAAAGGTAAGCATTCAATTAATTATACTTATAAATATTACAGTCAAAATAGATTATTTTAAAAGAATCAAAACAAATTTTAATTGCAAAGATATTCTAATCAGACCTCATATATAATTTAATTAAATACTCTCATCCTCTTTTATTTACATTTTTAATATTTTTATAAATATACATGCCACTTGATGTTTACCTCACCAGGAAAATGATACACTCATCAATCAAGATCATGTAATCAGAGTTATACTCAATCTCTAGTATATGCACTCTATCCATCAGATTTTTAGTGATCTAAATCTCCACTTAAAAATTAAATCACAAAATTGATGAGGTATTTCAATAAGGTTTTGATGATCCTGAGGCTAAGGGACATTTGGCAATGTTGTGAAAATAATCCTAGAGGCTTGAAAAAGGAGGCCAAATTATTAAATAATAAAGCATGATATTCAATGAAAAATCTTAATGAAAATTCATCCCAATAAAAATATATCAAAGGTCGACATAAACATTATATTAATTTTCCAACATGGGTTTGTAAACCATATATGAGTTAAATGAATGAATTTGGTGCTCTTTTGAATTTCTAATTTTTTAAATCACCACTTAGGAATATAAGGAATAGTGGTTTTAAACCCTTTTTCCCAGACGAAAAAGTGATATGATCTCCCACACTTAATTTTATGGTCGCTCACCAAAATATACCATGAATCACCAAACTCCCTCTTTAAAGCTCAAATGAATAATCATGCAATATAATTGAAGAATTAGTGTAGGATTGATAATGTGGATTCCTATCAAGTAAGTTCATGGTTTCTATGGGTTTCATGGAGATAAGATGTAGGGTGGGTCTCAAATTCAAAAGGATCTAAAAATATTAATTAAAAACCGTAGTAAATTTAATGTGATTCAAAATCTTCAACTTTTGAAAAAAAAACTTACAAGTTCTGGTAGTTATGCATATCCCAAGAATCTCTATAGAAAGAGGGTATGAGAAAGAATATGAAAAAAGGTTTAGAATACATCTCAGGAATGAGGATAAAAATGGATCAATCAGGTCATGACACGAATAAAAAAAGACCATTCTAATGAATGAAAATTTCTAAGAATTAATATAAAAAATCAAACTATATCATAAATCATTTTAAAATATTTTAAAATTAAAATAAGTATGTAAATTTTAAAATGTTCACCTATGTTTTTATTATTTATAATTATAATTAATAAAAAAATTCACATTTTAAAATATTTCATTTAATTATTAATGTCTCCAAGATTAGTCAAATATAAAATACTAGTGTAGTTGAGAGACTCTCCCCCATACTTAATATCACATGTTGTCCTCCAAGTGCAAAACCAAGTAGGAGAAGAGGATTTTTAATGACACAACTGGACCAGGTCAAGGGAGAGTAGGGGAAGAAGTAATCCAAAGAAAGTGAATGAAAATAAATGAAAAAATAATACTCCCCTCATTTCAATATTGAAAATTGGAAATAATTCGAAAGTAGGCACCCATAACGCGCCAGAGTACTTATGTTTGGTGATGAAATAGAAAAAGTATGCTGTATGCACACATAGAATCATATTGAAAAATAAAACAATAAAGATATATATAAATGAAATACCATGTGGTAGATCAGTCATTGGGTGGACTCAAGGGAGGGAATGGAAGAGTTTTTGGGGGTTCTATAGGGAGGGGGCAATAATAGTGGATGCTGATGGTGTGTGTACCTCATCTCATTGAGCTGGCACAACAGAAAGATCCTAATCCCCAATAGTGGAAGTATCGCCTGAGCCATCGAAGGAAAGAACCACATAATATGTGGCTGGGACGAATGACCAAGGGTATGACTGAGTAGTAGGGGCTAGTGGAAATGTGATACCCATGTGCTGTAAAAGGACACCTATAATCCACTACAGTCAATATAAGTGGTGATTCAAAGAATTGAGGCAATGATTGATGACATAAAGGTGTGAATATTCTAGTAGAGTATCCAAGGGTGTGGGTGGAGGTGGGGTTATGTACGGGTAAGTAGATGGAATGGTGGTAGATGAAGGGTTAACAGATGAAGTGGAGGGGGGTGGGGGTGGAGAAGGAAGGTCTACTGGTGGAGGTGGTATTCAATCAACATCACTTATAGGGGTAGGTGGGTCCTCTCTTAGTGCAGCGGGTGTCATGTGATCTTTCACAATAACTTAGGTGTTCCCCTACTTCTAGACTAGTCCAATATTAACATACATGAGATAGTCCATCCACTAAGGAGAACCTAGGTGATCATGAGGGAGAGAGGGATCAAAATCCCCTAAATGGTGTGCCAATCAGGTGGTATAGAAACTGATATTCATGTTACCTTGATGATAGGTGAACATGGAATGGAAGTAGAAGGAAGTAAAGTAGGGTAGGTTGGGGTAATCATGTCAGACAATGCAAGTAAGAAGCTCCATGTTGCGTCCAGACATAACACCCATTTCCTCATGGTAAGGAAGAAGGATGAAACTGAAACAATGGCGGATGAAGCAAAGGGGAGGGAAAATGATCAGGGTACACTTTTATTAGGTGGGAGTATACCAGACATCGGGTCTAGTAGGATCCCACCACAAAAAGGGTAGGTCCTAGCGGTTTGGGTGGGTGAGGGTGGCAATAGGGGGTGGGGTTGCTAGATAAGGGTAGAAACCACACCCTCATCCAAATCTTCCACCGTTAGCATGAAAAATCTTCTGCCTAGATTGAATCTTATTGAAGCCACCATGCCACTTAGTGTCTCCCAAAAGACCAGTCCATAGAACTCAAATGTCATAGAAAATTCCAAAATTAAATCTTTTAATGTAGGAGTGCCAACCTAAAGAACATAAATCAAATGGGTTTTCTCCAGTATCTCCTCAATCTCCTCCTAGAGTCCTTATCACTCTAGGATACTGATATCGAGGAACCAGACACTCAGCTGGATCATAAAATTGGAGAAACTTCATAGCTGATCACTCACTGGATAAGGCTTGTCAAAAAGGAGGTAGGGGTGTGGCTAAGGTCAGACTGTTACAAGTGTTGGCTGTGGTGGTGCACCAACCACTGGAGTGGAAGGCTCTGATGGTGCGGTAGCAGATGGAGGTGTTTCAGCGTCTGCAGGATTGGGAGCTGTGGTATATGTAGAGATGGGTGCCGCAGTAGTCGTGGGACCTAGGGTTACTATAGAAGATTGAGATATCGGTACCAGTAGTGGTAGAACCATCAGAGAAAATGGTTGTGAAATTGGTATGTCGGTCATTGAAGACCCCTCTTTTGTCTCCACATATACCAGATGTGGAGTAGAATGCTCCTCATCGGGAGAGAGCATGGGCTGATCTGGCTTGTTCATTCCTCATATTCCATGATCTAAAATGGAAAAAAAGAAAAAAAAAAAGAAAAAAAAGAAAAAAAAGGAAAATTATCAATATATAGGTACACGACATGTATGTACAAAGTACACAATGTGTAGTTTGTTCAGGATGGAAACCCATGTTCTCTGGAAACAAGCCCATGAGCTCCTCGTTTGGCCATTAGGTAGTACATGATGTGTTCCAAACACACACATTGTGTTCTAAGACATGGATTTCATGCCTTGTGTGTGCCCTGCCACAAATATTTAGTTATATATGCAGTACATGATGTGTACTGAATGCACATGCCGTGTGTGAAACATGGTTAGCCTGGCCATGTGGGAGTCATGACACGGGGTCCTCTAGTTCAGGGAGTGGCATAAAAACATGGATTGTATTGAATGTACACACCATGTGTTTTTAAATTTAGTATAGTGGAAAAGTGTTCGTGTATGTATAGTACATGATGTTTGTTCTTCGTGTATGCCTATGTATTGTGGGTTTTTATCCGAACACCACTCGGATCCAACTATCACCTAAAATGTAGAAAAAACTTTGAAATATTGGAAAAGGAACCATATAACTGGATTGAGGAATGCAACATGATAGAAATATGGTCCTTAAACACACTAAAATAGAGGATTTTGACTGAGAGATCGAGCGACATATGAAGAAATCTATGAGAAAATGGGGTGGGTCATGGGGTTATACTAGATTAGGGTTCTTGAATTTTATAGCCGGGACACCCGACATGTGTAACAGTGTACATGCTGTGTATGGTTTTTATATATATAAATATTAATATTTAAAATATGTGGTTATTATTATAAATTATTTATTAATTATTATTCACAATTATAAGTAATTATGTATATAAAAATATAAATCGATACACATAGTGTATTAAAAAAATACATGTCATGCATTCTAAAAATGGAAAAAGAGAACTACAAACTTCATTCTAGTGCTCAGGGTGAGATTCAAAATAGTGACCAATTCGATCCAAGTGAGTTCCCTCAACCACCGAAGTGAAGTTTTTAGTGCTTGAAGTTTTATTATCATTTTGAAATTTTATAAATAGTTTAAGAACTAAACAATGAAAGGAAGAACACACAGTGTGTGATTTTTTAAAGATTGTGATGATATAGAGAGATTAGTCAAATTCGAACCTAGGTCTTTTGGACCTTGGGTTACAATTCTTCTAATCAACCCACTCCATCCTTGGGTGAATTATTATTTTTAAAAGAGTTTTAATTTATTTATAGAGATTCAATATATAAAACACACACTGTCTATATAAATAAACGATGTGTGGTTTTGTTTAAGTGAAAAAGGATGGAGCTGAGTCAGCTAAAATGATTTTAACCCTAGTATTTTAGACCATGAGTTATGACCCTTCCAGTTAATTCTTCCCCACCATTGTTTTTTTATTTTTAATTGATTTTATTATTTATAAAAACATGAAACACACCATTTAATAAAACACGGGGTAAAAAAGAATAAATTCTATGCCAAATGAGGGTGAAGATGGATTCAATCCATCGACAACTTAGATACCTTCCAATGAAATTTTCATATACATAGGCTTTATTCATTTTTATTGACTTAATTAGTTTTTATTTATACACAAAGTACTATTATAATATACACTAAAAATAAAGTTAAACACCATGTGTATTTATTCACAAGTTGTGTAACCTCATTTTATTTATGTTTAAATAGTATTTTCTAAGGAAAGAATAAAAGTATGTTACACGACATGTGATGGAGAAGTACACGCCGTGTATTTATTGGAGATAGGAAGGAGATAGAGAAGGAGGGTTTCTAGGTTGCCTTATTGAAAATGCCTTTGTTTTAGGTCTTTGGATTGACTTGAGTAAGAGAATCTACCTATGATTTGAGGGAGGATGTGGCTTCCAATGTGTGAACTACCACATATGTTTGGCGCCCATATCTTGCAATAAATCTCCTTGAACTTTAGGTGGGCTAGGAGGAGGCTTATAGTTACCTTGCTCTATGGACATCAGATATCGAAGGTGTACATGTGCCTTAGGTTGATCTTGTATGTCATCCACCTCCTTAAATTTTTTTCTCTAAAATGATGGAAACCTGAAAATAATTACAAGAGTCCTCTGGAGTAGGTGAGAAATCAATTGAGGGTTTAAAATTGATGAATTGATCAATTTCTATTTTAGAATGACACCTTGTTAAAATTTAGTGTTTGGAAAATCATATTCAGAAGTTTTTAATTCAAAACAAGTAGGGTCCATGTCATTACGTACTTTCCTAGTCGAAAAAATAAGAACACCGAACTTCTCACTAAACCGAATTACCCACATTAGTAATTATCTCAAAAAATTCCTCTACCAAATTTCTAAGCCCTCCCAACCTTTTAGTTTGGTCCAACTGGCGTTCCATAAAGTTTTCCATCATCGATAATAAATTTTCGGTTTTACCCAATATTGGTTCCGAAAGATAAGAAATGGGTGGGGTAAAGGATGTACAAGGGTAATCCTTATATTGGAACTCATCACCCATGTATGGATAGTACTCTTACGGATAAGAATACGACATCTTCAGATCATAAAAATATAAATCCTCTCTAGGTAAAGTATACCAACCTCCATTTGATTTTTTTTTATTAGGGTGCGAGGTTGAGGTTCCCAAGAAAACAATGAAGAAGTGAAAAAGAAAAATCTAAATAAACCAACCTTAACTCAAAGATCAAACTATTACCTTCAGTCAATTATTTGACAATGGTGCTAGAATTTGGCATGTCTATCACGAGACGTGCCAAATTAATTCCCTAAACCAACTAACTGGGTAGCTAGTGGAAGTTAGGGTCGATCCCACATGAAAATAATGAAAAAACATTGTAGTCAAAAGTTGGAAAGAATCATTCGATTATCCATAAAAATGGTTGATTAGGAAGAAACAAATGGAGTAAAGCAATTTTTGAACAAAATTAAAGTTATAAAATAGAGAAGAAAACCTAGAAAACAAGCATGCCGGGGTTGTAATTTGATTAGCTTTAATTATAAAAATCATTCCTTATCATTTAAAAACATTTATTACATAGTTCACCATAGATATTTAATTAAATTTTTTTATTGGTTTGATAATAAATAATTTGTTATTTAAAATTTAAATCCATTTTTTTGGTGATTGATTACTTAAAAACACGTTTTTAGATCATTAACCCTAAAACAATGGAAATAGGATCACCCAATGGTCATGAATTCACCTAATGAAACTCCTTTACTTTTCTCTAGTTTTATCATTTTTGGTTTGATATTACACAACTATTACAATTGGGCATTTAATCATTAAATGGATTATAAATTCACATCAAAATAAAATAAAACACACTATAAATTAAATTACAACACACCCAAACCTTATTACAAAAAAAATTAAATTAGACTATTATGACCATGGTCACAGTAACATGGATATGAGAGGAAGATGGGAGAAGAGATAAATTATACTTGAACAGAAAGAAAATGAAGTTAAAACTCATAATGGCTTTAGGAAGTGATTGAGTCGATAGAGCATCAACACCCCCCTGAATAGCCAACCAACCAACCTTGAGTTTGGAGGCCTACCCTCATATTTATAGAATTTTGAACTACATGGTATGTACTAAAAAGTGCATGGAATTTACTCAGGTCAACATGCCATTTCTTGTTTTTCTCCACTGGTAGGTGGACAACCGTGCCACCCATTAAATTTCATGCGTCGTTGGTTGGTTGTTGGATGTACATGGCATGTGGTGCTGCCATACATGGCATGTAACCTCACTATCAGCCACCAACCACTTCTAAAAGGGCATACATGACATGTATAATAAAGTACATGGCATGTGAAGTTTGATCTGTGACTTAGGTGTGAACTCAAGCTCATCGAGTTTTTTACCATGCAAATTTACACGATGTGTGTTTATAAAGTACATGCAGTGTATTTTTTATTTTTGATCTGATTTGTCCTGATGTGTTCTTACCACTAGAAACTTCTAAAAATCACCATTAACATAGAAATAAAGAATTTTATCTATAATAAAACACGTATTCAGTGAAAATAGGTTTTTATACTCAATAAATGGTTTGAATTAGTATGCACAAATAAGGCACATCTGGCTCCTCAGTGAAAGTATGTGTACGATCCTCCCCAGAAACTCAAGCTGACTCAACTGCTTGATCTGATATTATCCAACAAATCAAATTAACAAAAAATTAGTGCACAAATATTCTACACATAATATATATTATTATATACTAAGAAAACATGGGTTTACAAAATTCATGATATACAGGAACATATCAAAGTTTTATTCCCAATCTAATGGTTATAAACCCCCAAATTTCCCATCAAAATCAATTATGCCAAAATCACCAATAAATTCATAATTTCTCATGATTTTAATTGATGAAGTTCTCAATAGATCACACTAAATTAATAACATATAAAAAAACTAAATATTAGAAGTGAGAAGAGCCACATGCTTAATCACATATAATTATGACATTCCTAAATTCATCGAGCTAAAAAACACACCAATGAGAATGAATCCTTCAATCCCTAAACATGTTAAACTAAATCCCCTAATCTATATAATTAAATTTCCAAATTCTATATAATAGCTCCAAATTCATGAATAATTGATGATGTTGAGATACATATTGAAGAATAAAATGAATAATCAAACCCTAACCTTTAATCTCACATCCCAAAAATCAATCCTTATAAGAAATATATTATATTTATTTGGATAACCATTAAACATACCTTAAACACCCATTAAACATACCTTAAACACCCATTAATCAGTAAATTAACATTATTTATGACACATATTAAAAATAATAATAATAATTCAATAAAAAAACAAGACAAAAACACATATTCATCAAATTAAACAAACCTTAGATTCATAGAAAATCAGAAGTATGAATGAAAACTGCAAAGAAATATCAGAGATAAGCAGTGCTAGAGGACAATGACAGATGAGAAGGTGGAAACAATGATTAAGATGATGATGGGAGGTTTGTGAAAATAATGACGATGGAGATGAAAAATGAGATACATTGATGGTTGAGGGAGGTTTGAGAGGAAAATGAGGGACCATTGTGGGTGAAATCAAACGTGTGGCTCAAAACATAAAAACATATCAATTATTTATCATTTTTAAAAGGATTTATACATCATTTATTTCATATCTGACGTATCAATTTGGATTTATAAGTTATTTATTTCATAACCAATGTAAAAAATATGATTTTCTATGTCGGTTATTTGAGAACAAATATATAAAATCCACCAACATGAGATTTATCATTGGTTAATTTTTAACTAACATGGAAACTAATTTATCATGTTAGTTTACAATTACTAACATTGTAAATGTGACGTTATAACCATTTTTACACTAGTTCATATAAAAAAATCTTTTTTGGATATCTTACAAAATAATTTTTCAAAATATATCATTAAATTCACCATATATCAGATCATATGTAACACCTTGTGAATACCTATCCAAAACATATTTTGGATAAAATCTAAAACTATTTTAGAGAAGATATATAGTTTAAAACCTAATACCCATTTAGTTAACTATAAAGTGTGACCCCATGAGATTTTTTAGTATTGAAAAAAAATATAAAAATCCCAAATTCATACATATAAGCAAAAATGTAGCCTCTAATAAAGAATCAATGCTACCCAAGCTACGAAGGGGTCTAACATGATCTCCATCAAACACATGTATCTCTATACATGTGTCCAAAATTTATATCATATACAAGCATACATTTTTATATGATTCTATTGCCTAAGAAATTGAGTAAAAATGTGACACAGAGTATGTCAATCCCATATAGCTAGCCATATATTCTCGAATCTATGAGCATAGTCTGACCAGGTTGATGAATACATCACGTTCCATTTATCTAAGAGGATTATTGACCATGCTGTCATGAAATGTCAAATTGATTAAGTTTTTAAGGTTGATTTATAGTATAGGGTAGACCCAAGGTCATATCTAAAGGGTCTTTGGTGGTTTATAGTGTGTATTTTTAATAAAAAGGACTAAAAGAGGGGGTGGTTTTGAAAATAGTTTTAAGAAAACAACTTAATTTAAAGAGTTTAATAGTTGAGAAACCAAGTGGATTTTGAAAAATATGAGATAAAGGTGTCATTTTTATTTCACTACATATACTTCAAGTTCACTGTTCTTAGAGATTCATATTGGTTTAAAGTAATTATTTGGTTGAAATTAATTGGAATCACGATTAATTCTAAAGCTTTTATTTCAATGCTCAAAGAACCAAACCTTGACATGACAATCACATTATCAAGATCCAGAAATTATGCATGGAATAAGATCTTAAAAATCAGATTTAAATATCAATAAGGTGGGTATGAAAAGGATTCTTGGGTTTTCCAATTGGAACAACAGAAGTCACACACTCAAAATCTCCCACCGATCGGTTAGAAATTAAGAGCAAATCAATCACATGCATCAAAAAAATAATAAAAATAAAAATAATGTAAGATACATGGAAAGAAATGTTTTAAAACCAAAAAAAATCCAAACCAGTAGCTAATATATTCATTTTAAATCCCTTGACATGTGTGTAGTTTCCTCACAATGAACACCCACTATTTACCCCAACATCGAGAGGAGGAGGAAGCTCGGGTGTATCTCCTTATTCATTTCAGCTCTCTCTATGAGGATAAGGACCTCCAGAACTTCTAGGATGAAGAGAGGAATAAAATGGAACTTTAAATTGTAATAACTTACTCCTTGTTTTGAACTTCCAAATGAGGTTCACAAGGTATCATTTTATAGGAAAAGTAGAAGGTGGTTTTGGGCACACAGATTGTGTAAAACCACTTAGACCATTATTTTAGACCTCCAGACAGTTTTATCACACTTTAGAGAAAACTAAAAATTTCCACACCCACCTATTTATTATCTCCACCAAAAATTTGGCACCAGTTCGACAACTACATCTCGAGATATTGACAGAATACAGAACATCACTTTTTGACTTTGTGCATATTTGATTCCCTGGAAAGATCAGTTCGGATGAGCCTCTTATTGGCTGAATTGGGTTTGGGTTACTTTAGATGAAATGTAAACCATTATATTTGGGACCATCCAAATTTTTTTTATCCCATTTGGATTCAAGTTTTAGTAGATATATGCAGTTTAGTCTATTGGTGTGCTTGGATCCTGCGCAATTTGACCCATTTTTCTTGGACTTCATCATGGGCCCTCCAAATCACCTCCATCTACAATGTAACTATAAAAACAAGTAAAATTTAAATTTGTAACAGTGTTAAAAAATATAATTGAATCAAACATGAAGTTAAATTTTATATTATTTTTATAATTTTCAATACAAAACTAGTTTATCACAGCGGTGTAAGGGTGAAAATGAAACAGTGAATCGCGGTGCGATCACACCCCCACACCTAAACATTTTTAATCTTGGGAAAATTCATATTTTGAAAATTTATGCATATAGATATTTACAAATTCATAAATATTTAACATTCAATGAAAATTTATTTCCTAATAGAAATGTGATCAAATCAAAAATCACACCGAGGAGTTATTCTCAGTGATCATGGAAAAAGATGTATAAAAAATTATATCAAAATGGAATTACAAGAGATCCATGATACCAATAAATGAAAATAATTAAAAAGTTAATAATTTCACTAATTCTCCATGTGTGTGTGTGAAAACCTTTTCATTCTATTCTTTCAACTTTCTATCGAGTAAATATAAGTTATTTTAAAAATTGTCTACTTATATGATTCCTTCCACCGAACCTACCCTACATCCTTTGCAATCAAATTTCAAGAACCGCTCACTTAAGCATTCCTATAAGTAAAACCATAAGCTCATGAACTAGATATCAACATATTTTGTACATTTCATCACTCCCCTCAACGTTTATTTGTTTTTTTTGAGGGCGTACAATAGTCGGATAATAGGTACACACGCATAGCTCAATCTAGTACAGTAATGAAATAGACCGAATAAGGAATGAATTTATGTAAAAATAATTTTGTAAGGCAGATAAAAATTAACCTAACCTATATTTAACTTCTATTAAGTAATAAATTCTTACACTTCATGGTTGGGTGCAAAGATGTGTAGAGAAATTAAGTGACACAATTTTCCCTCAAACTATTCGCATAAAGGGTACCATTCTTCTAAAAGGTTTCAAAATGATATGAATATTTATATCATTGAAAAAAAACCAAATTTAAAGATAAATTCACACCACAATATTGAATCCTTGCTAAAATGAACATTTCATCATATTTTTTTTTAAATTTTAAAATAACATGAAATAGAGAAATTACTCATGCATTTTCAATAACTTCCATGACTAAGAGGTAACAATTTTCCATGATAAAGTGGAAATAAAAAATTAACATTCTGTCAAAAAAGTGAGGGGGGGGGAAACAAGTGACAATACAATCGAGCAAGAAAAAAGGAGAAAAATAAGAAAGATGATGAAAATTTCTAACTAACCTAGGAATATACCCACCCCCACACCTAGAGTGTGCAGTTTCCTCATTTTAATAAAATATAATGTGGGAAGGAAGGATAAAACCTGGTGGGTGTCATTGATAGGTTGATTCTTGAACTTAGAGTTCCTCTATCGGGAACTCCGGAAGGGATTCATGGAAGTGCTTAAACTGCTGCCCATTGACAGTGAAGTTTTTCTTGGTTTCTTCATTTTGAACCCGAACAATACCAAATGGATAGACATTAGTAATAGTGTATAGTACAAACCAGAAGGAATGAAGCTTACCTAAATGTAACTTCAGCTTTTCATTGTAGAGGAGGACCTTTTTCCCAATGTGGAACTAACAAGAAGGATGAGACGATCTTGGTCAGCCTTGGTTCACTCCTTATAAATCTAGGAGTTCTCATATGAATCTTTTCTCATTTCCCCCATCAACTGAATCTACAACTTTCTTTGAGAACCTACACTAGAAAGATTAGAATTGCATTGTTTTATGGCTCAGTAGGCTCAGTGCTCAATCTCAATAGGTAGGTGACAACTCTTTCCAAATACAAGCTGATAGGGTGAAATTCCAATGAAAGTTTTAAAGGTAGTACAGTAATCTCATAATGAGTCATCGAGTCTAAGACTCAAATCCTTTCTGTTGGTTTGAACCATTTTTTAAGAATCTGTTTTACCTCTCTATTAGACACCTCGACTTGACCATTGGTCTATGGGTGATAAGTAGTAGACACTCGATGCTCGACCCCATACTGATGCAAAATATATTGCGTTGTTTGGTTGCAGAAATGAGAACCCTAGTCACTAATGATGGACCTAGGTAATCCAAACCTACAAAAAATTTGGGTTCTCAAAAATTCCATAACTACCTTAGAATCATCAGTCCTTGTATCTCATGCCTCTACCCATTTTGAAACATAATCCACTTCTAAAAGAATTTAAAGGTTCCCAAAATAATTGGGGAATGGTCCCATAAATTCAATTCCCCAAACATTGAAAATGCCATGGAAGAGCAAGGGTTTTTGTAGCATTTCATTTCTTTTAGATACATTCCCCATTATTTGATAGTGATGAAAAGATTTACATAAATAATGGGCATCTCAAAAGTGTTAGCCAAAAGAGACCAGAATCAAGGACCTTGCCTATAGTCCATTGGGGACCAAAGTGATCCCCACAAGAAAGAGTGTGACAGAACCTACGGACATACTGAAACTCACTATCGGGAACACAACTCTTGAGTACTTGATCACTACATGTGCACCAAAGGTAGGGGTCATCCCAAATGTACCAATGAGACTCATGTTTTAGATGGTTGGCCTAGTTTTTATTGAAATAAGTAGGAATGAAAGTTGCTACCAAATAATTTAAAATTTCGGTACACCAAGGAATAACATATTGTACTTGGTACAATTAATCCTCTAGAATCATGTCATTTATGGGAATACAGGGGGATGAGTCAATGTCCGAGGATGCGTGGATCCTACTGATTCGATAAGCCATCACATTCACTGCTCCTTTTTTATCTCTAATTTCTAAATTGAATTCCTAAAGGGGGAGCATCCAATGAACGAGACATGGTTTAGCTTCCTGTTTCTTAAGGAGATACATGAGGGCTGCATAGTCTTAGAACACAATGACTTTAGACCCTAAAAGTTATAACCTAAATTTCTTCAAGGAAAACACAATGGAAAAAAATTCCTTTTTTAGTTGTGGTGTAGTTTTCTTGGGAAAGGTCTAGTGTACGTGAGGTATATGCTATGACTTGTAGAGCTCAGTTGACCCTTTGTGATAAGACAACCCCAACTACATAGTTAGAGGCGTCACACATGAGCTCAAATGGTAAATCCCATCGAGGTGGTTGGATTACTGAGGGTGATGTGAGACTCCATTTCAATTTATTAAAAGTATCCTCACATTATTTATAAAAAAAAATTCCTTTTCTTTTTGGAGTAATCGATAGAGGGGGAGTGAAATTTTACTAAATTAATGAATGAAATGACGATAAAATATAACATGACTTAGGAAAGACCACACATCCCATACATTTTTGGGGAATGAGAGGGAAGAAATGACATCCACTTTTGATTTATCTACTTGGATACCATTCCCAAAAATGACATGTCCTAAAACTATACCTTATCTCACCATTAAATGGAATTTCTCAAAATTTAATATGAGATTCTTTTCAATATAGAGAAGTATAATTGAACCAATACTACTCAAACATTCATCAAAAGAGGATCCATAAATAGTGAAATCAACCATGAATACTTCCATGAAAATTCTCTAGGTAATCCAAAAAAATAATAACCATGCATTGCTGTAAAGTACCCAGAGCATTACACAGACCAAATGACATCCTCCTATATGAAAATGTGCCAAATGGGTAAGTGAAGGTTTTCTTTTCCTGATCCTCAGGGGCAATATGAATTTGAAAATATCCAGAATACCCATCAAGGAAATAGTAGTGGGACTTCCCTGCTAGCCTCTCTAGAATTTGGTCAATGAATGGCAATGGGAAATGATCCTTCCTAGTGTGTTGTTTTATTCGATCATAGTCTATATAGACACACCAACTATTTTGCACATGAGTTGGAACTAATTCATTATTTTCATTTTCAATTACTGTAAGATCAATTTTTTTAGGAACTACTTGGACTGGACTGACCCATTGGCTATTAGAGATGAGGTAAATGATTCCAAAAACCAATAATTTTGTTACCTATTTTTTAAAAACATCTAGGAGTTTTGGGTTCAGTTGTCATTGTGCCTACCTCACTGGTTTAGACTCATCATTTAACAATATATGATGTGTACAAATTGATGGGTTAATTCTAGAAATATGAGAAAGTTTCTATACCAAATCTTGTTTATACTCTCTCAAAAGTTAAAGCAGTAGCAATTCATGCTATGGAGGGAGTGAACTAGAAATGATTAAATACAACTTGTTTCTATTATTAAGATATGAATATTTTAAATCACGAGATAATTGTTTTAGTTCTAATTCAGGTGGATTTTGGATTTATGGGAGTGCGTGTGAAAGTGATAAGTCACTAATCTCATCTAACTGATCAATGTTATCATCCTCAGATGAGGAATGAACTTTTACAAGATTAACGGTATCATCAATGGTCATGTGATCCTGAGTGTTAAATAAATAATCAATTAACAAGAATGCATGACATTTTTCTAGACTGGTACAACATTCTATGCATTATTCACTTCCCAGCATTTCAATCAATGAAGAAAACTCATAAAGGGGATAAATGGAATGAAAGGAAGTTTTTTTAGGGTAAGGGAGTATATCAATTGAATTAATAGAGAGAGAGATGAATGTTCCTCTAAGGGGTGATTTATGGCATCAAGGTTATTGAAGTGGAAAATCTCACCACAAAACTCCAAATATAATGTACCATTATGGACATTAATTATGGTTCGGGTGGTTTTTAAGAAGGTACTTCCCAATATAATTGGGCAATGTTCATTCATCCTATTATATTACATTTTTAGCACATAAAAATCAGTAGGAAAAATTAAATTTTGAACCCTCACAAGAACATACTTTAACACACCAGAAGGGTGTGATATAATTTTATTTGTAATTGAACAAAAATTCTAGTGGTATTCAGTTCCCCGACCTTCAATTAAGAGTAAATAGAGAGAGGTATCACATTTATAGAAGCACCTAAATCAAGTATAGCATTGGAAAAGGAATACTCCCCCATGGTGCATGGAATTGAGAATGTTCCTGGATCATTGAATTTGGTGGGAAGTGATGGCTTTATCAATGCTGAGATGTTCCTCCCCAAACTCACCTTCTCATCACTCCAGAGTCTCTTTTGGTGTGTACACATCTCCTTCAGAAACTTGGCGTATCTTACAATTTGATTCATGACATCAATCAAAGGAATGTTAACTTGAATTTTTTTGAAAGTTTTCAATATTTACTTATCAAGTTTAGTTTCCTTTTGTTTTCTTGGTTTGGTGGTCGTTTTGGGAAATGGAGGAGGAATGGTTGGGATAGGTGACTCATCAACAGAAACACTCTTTCCTTTGGAAGGGATTCTCTCAGGACAAGTATTTGTTTCTCTTGGACCATTTTCAATAGTTGGTATGGTGGTTTCCTCAGGAGGGTATGACTCTAACAGAGGGTTTATTTGGGTTTTAAGTTGTTTACCACTCTTAAGGGTTATGAAACTAACATTTCCTTTATCCCTAGGGTTAATTACTAGTTGATAGGGTAGTTTACCAGAACCATGACTTTGAATTTCCCCCACAGAGTTAGCGAGCTGGCCTAATTAGATTTTTAGGTCTTGTATGATATCTTGGGTGGTTTTTTGGAATTAGAGATTGTTGGAATCCATTTTTTTTTCATCATGTCTTCTAGGTTAGGCTTGGATTTTGGAGGGGGTTGTTGTAAAGTCCTTTGTTGCGGTTGGGGATTTCTGGGTGGTGGTGGTTGACTACTCTGCCCCGGTTGGTTCCATGGTTATTGAGGTTGGTTTGAATACCCCCCTTTATTATATGCTTGATTGTCCTTCCACCCAAGGTTAGATGAATAGTATGGTTATTGCCTAAAGGGTTGGTTATAAGGGTGTCCTGGAAAGATTGTCTCACAACTCTTAGAAGTTTCTCTCAATTGGGGGCATTGGTCAGAGTAGTGTGTATTAGAAGAACATATACCACAATGGATGGGAGGAGGATATTGGGATTTTTCTTGGGAAAGAGAAATTTTTCAAAGAAGGGTACTTACCTCTTTAAACTTCATGTCCACCTTCTTCTCAAATTTAGTACTTTTCACCTCATGGACACCTCGAATGGGTACACTAGACCTTGAACGGAATTGTTGAGTGTTTTGCACCATGTTCTCAATCAGGTTCCTTACAAAAATTGTGGTTTTATCAACTAGTGAACCAACTATAGCAACATTAATCACATTTTGATCAATAAGAATTAAACCTTCATAAAAATACCAAATTAAAAGATGATCACTTATTTGGTGGTGTGGGAATCTTGAACAAATCCTTTTAAATCTTTCCCAATATTCATGAAGTGTTTCCACTTTTTATTTCCTTATTCCACAAATTTCTTCTCTTATTGTTGTAGTTTGAGAGGATGGGAAGTATTTTTTAAGAAAAAGGCATTTCATGTCCTCCCAACCTCTAATTGGTGAATTAACATAGTAAAGCCAATATTTTGAAGTATCTTCTAATGAAAAGGGAATTCCCTAAGCCTTATTTGTTATTCATACACATTATAAGGTTTTAAGGTTGAACACATAATGTGAAATTATTTTAAATTCTTGTGTGGATCTTCTCCCGCAAGTCCATGGAATCTTGGTAATAAATGAATTAAACTGGATTTAAGTTCAAAATTGAGTGCCTTTCCTTGAATTTGAATATAAGTGGGTTGGATATCAACATCAGGCGAGGTTAGTTATTTTAATGTTTGGTTTTTTTCAGCCATGTTATACAAGTTTAATTTATTTTTAACATGTGTTTTAAAATAATAAGAAGGATCAATAATTATGTCGATGTTTTGTGGGTCTTCCTTCAAAGGGTTCTCTTGTGCATCACGGTGTTGCTGATGTAAGATCCTCTCCAGTTTGGGTTTGAATGGAAGTGTTTCATACGATGAAGATCACATCATTAAAAAGGCCTAAAAAAGTATTATTTTATAAATTAACTTAAAAAATGAAGGAATAATAAAAAAAATGAACAAATAACTACAAAATACGCAATACTTTCATAAAAACACACACACTAAAAACAAAATTGCTCCACGAAAATGGTGCCAAAATTTTACCATGTTGTCATGAAAAGTCAAATTGATTATTTTTTTAATGTTTATTTATAGTATAGGGAATACCATAGGTGGTCTATCAAGGAGCATTGGTAGTTTATAGTGTGTATTTTTAATAAAAAGTACTAAAAGGGGGGGTAGTGTTGAAAACAATTTTAAGAAAATAATTTAATTTAAAGAGGTTAATAGCCGAGAAACAGAGTTTATTTTGAAAAATATGATATAAAGGTGTAGTTTTTATTTCACTAAATGAATTTAAAGTTCATTTTTCTTAGAGATTCATATAGTTTTGAAGTAATTATTTGGTGGAAATTAATTGGAATCTTGATTAATTCCTAAGCTTTTATTACAATGCTCTAAGAACCAAACCTTGACATGAAAATCATATTTTCAAGGTAAAAAACTTATTCATTAAATAAGAGATTCAAAATTAGATTAAAATATCAATAAGGTGGTTATTAAAATGATTCTTGTGTTTTCCAATCGGAACAACACAAGCCACGCACTCAAAACCTCACACCGATCGGTTAGAAATTAAGAGCAAATCAATCACATGCATCAAAACAAGAATTTAAATAAAAAATAATGTAAGATAAATAGAAATAAATGTTTTAAGACACATATAACTCCAAAATAGTAGCTAATATATGCATCATAACTCCCTTTACATGTGTGTATCTCCCTCACAACGAACGCCCACCGTTTAGCCTGACATCGATAGGAGGAGGAAGCTCGGGTGCATCTCCTTCTTCATTTAAGATCTCACTATGAGAATAGGGACATCCAAAAATTCTAGTATAAATAGAGGAATCATTTGTAACTCCAAATTTTCAGCACTTACTCCTTGGTTCTAACTTCCAAATTATGCTCCCAAGGTATCATTTTATAGGCAAAGTGGAAGGTGGTTTTGGACACATAGATTGTGTAAAACCACTTGGACCATTGTTTTAGACCTTCAAATAGCCTTATCTCTATTTAGAGAAAACAAAAAAGTTTCATACCCACCTATTTTATATTTATTTTGAAAATTTGGCACCAGTTAGACAACTACAACGTGAGATATTGACATAATACATAACACCTCTTTTGACTTTGTGCAGATTTGATTACCTAGATAGATCAGTTTGTACGAGACTCTTAGTGGTCGAATTGGGATGGTGTTCCTTAATATTAAAGGTAAAAAATTAAATTTTCGACCATTAACCAAAATTTAATCCCATTTGGATTCACCTTTTAGTATAAGTGTTCGGTTTAGTCCACTGGTGTACTTGGATCCTGCACAGTTTGGCCCATTTTTCTTAGACTTCATAATGGTCCCTCCAAATCAACTCTACCTATAATGTAACTATGAAAAAAAGCAACATTTACCTTTTTAACAGTGTTAAAAAAAATAATTGAATCAAACATGAAGTTAAATTTGTTATTATTTTTATAATTTTCAATACAAAACTATTTTAGCATAGTAGTGTAAGGGTGAAAATGAAACACCGAATCATGTTGTGATCACACCCCCACACCTAAATAGTTACACTTTTGGGAAATGTAATATTTTAAAAAATTATGCATGTTTATATTTCCAACTTCATAAATATTTAACATTAAATGAAAATTTAATTCCTGATAGAAATGTGATCAAATAAAAAATCACACTGAGGAGTTATTCCCAGTGATCATGGAAAAAGACATCTCAAAAATTATATCAGAATGGTATTCTAAGAGATTCATGATACTAATAGAAGAAAATTATTCAAAATTTAATCATGTCACTAATTATCCACATGTGTGTGTGACAACCATTTCATGCTATTATTTTCACTTTATATCGAGTAAATATAAGTTATTTTAAAAATTGTCTACTTACATGATTCCTTCCACCGAACCTTCCCTACATCCATTGAAATAAAATTTCAAGACCCACTAACTTAAGAATTCCCATAAGTCAAACCATAATCTCATGAACTATATATCCCCATATGTTGTACATTTCATCACTCTCATCAATGTTTATTTGTTTTTGTTTTTGTTTTTTGTTTTTTAGGGCGTAAAAAAATCAGATAATATGTACATACGCATAGGTCAATATGGTATAGTAATGAAATAGATTAGATAAGGAATTAACGAATGAAAAAAAATCTTTTTTTAAGGTAGAGAAAAATTAGCCTAACTTATATTTACCTTCTATTAAGTAAGAAATTTTCACACTTCATGGTTGGGTGCAAATATGTGTAGAGAAATTAAGTGACACAATTTTCCATTAAACTATTCACACAAAGGGTACCATTTTTATCAAAGGTTTCAAAATGATACGACCATTTATATCATCGAAAAACCACCAAATTTCAAGATAAAGTCACACCACAATACTGAATTCTTGCTGAAATACATATTTTGTCAGATTTTTTTGAATGTTAAAACAACATGAAATAGAGAAATTACTCATGAATTTTCAATAACTTCCATGATTAAGTGGGAATAATTTTACATGATAAATTGGACATAAACAATTAACATTATAGAACAAAAGTGAGGGGGGAGGAAAGGGGGTAAGAAAGTGACAACACAATCTAGCAATCCAAAAAGAGAAAAAGAAAAAAGATGATGAAAATTCCCAACTAACCCAAGAATATACCCATCCCTCAAACCTAGAGTGTGCAGTGTGCTCATTGTAATAAAATATAATGTGATAAAGAAGGATAAAACCTAGTGGATGTCATTGTTAGGTTTTTTCTTGAACTTAGAGTTCCTCCATTGAGAACTCTGGAAGGGTTTTGTGGAAGTGATTAAGCCGCTTCCCATTGACACTAAAGGTTTGCTTGGTTTCTTCATTTTGAACCCGAACAACACTGAATGGGGAGACATTAGTAATAGTGTATGGTCCAAACCAATGGGAATAAAGCTTACCTAGATTAAACTTCATCCTTGAATTTTAGAGGAGGACCTTCTGCCCAATGTGGAACTGACGATGAAGGATGAGATAGTCATGGGAAGCCTTAGTTCGATCCTTATAAATCAGGTAGTTATCATATGAATCTCTTCTCATTTCCTCTATATCTTAAATCTAAAACTTCCTTTGATAACCTAAACCATAAATATTAGAATTAAATTGTTTGATGGCCCATTAAGCTCGGTGCTCAATTTCAATAGGGAGGTGACAACTCTTTCCAAACACAAGATGATAGGGTGACATTCTAATGGGAATTTTAAAAGTAGTACGGTAAGCCCATAATGATTCATCGAGTCTAAGAATCCAATCATTTCTATTGGGTTGAACCATTTTTTAAGAATATGTTTTACCTCTATATTCAACACCTCAGCTTGACCATTGGTCAATGGGTGATAAGTAGTAGACATTCAATGCCCAACCCCATACTGACACAAAAGAGATTGCATTGTTCGGTTGTAGAAATGAGAACCCTAATCACTGATAATGAACCTAGGTAATCCAAACCTAAAAAAAATTTGGGTTCTCAAAAATTTTACAACTACCTTAGAATCATCATTCCTCATAGCTAGTGCCTCTACCAATTTTGAAACATAATCCACTGTGATAATAATGTAAAGGTTCCCAAATGAATTGGGAAATGGTCCCATAAATTCAATTCCCAAAACATTAAAAATTTCATGGAAGAGAAAGGTTTGTTATGTCATTTCATTTCTTTTAGATACATTCCCCATTCTTTGACAGTGAGGACAAGATTTACAGAAATCATGGGCATCTTGAAAAAGTGTTGGTCAAAAGATACCAAAATCAAGGACCTTGTGAGCAGTCCGTTAGGGACCAAAGTAGCCCCCATAAATAAGAGTGTGATAAAACCTAAGGATAGACTGAAAATCTATATCGGGAACACAACACCTAAGGAATTGATTACTACATGTGTGCCAAAGGTAGGGGTCATCTCAAAGAGACTCATGTTTTAGACGACCGACCTGGGTTTTATTGAAATCAACAGGAATGCAAGATGCTACCAAATAATTTACAATTTTTTCATACCAAGGAATAACATATTGCACTCTGTATAATTTCTCATCTAGAAACATGTCATTTATGGGAATACATGGGGATGAGTCAATGTTTTAGGATGGGTGGATCCTACTAATGTGGTCAACCACCACATTATTTGTTCCCTTTTTTATCTCTAATTTCTAAATTGAATTCCCAAAGGAGGAGCATCTAGTAAATGAGACATGTTTTGGATTCCAGTTTCTTAAGAAGATACTGGATGGCTACATGGTCTGAGAATACAATGAATTTAGACCCTAAAAGTCATGACCTGAATTTATCCAAGGAAAACAGAATGTCAAAAAATTCTTTTTCAGTTGTGGTGTAGTTTTCTTGGGCAAGGTCTAGTGTACATGAGGCATAGGCTATGACATTTGGATCTTGGTCGACCCTTTATGATAAGACAACCCTAACTGCATAGTTAGATGCATCACACATGAGCTCAAATGGTAAATCCCACCGATATGGTTGGATTACCGGGGGTGATGTGATACTCTATTTCAATTTATTAAAAGAATCCTCATATTATTTATCAATTTTTTTTCTTTTTGAAGCAATCGGGAGAGGGGGAGTGAAATTTTACTAAAGTCACGAATGAAACGATGGTAAAATCCAACATGACCTAGGAAATACCGCACATCCCATACATTTTTAAGGAATGGTAGGGAAGAAATGACATCCACTTTTGATTTATCTACTTGGATACCATCTTAATAAATGACATGTCCCAAAAATATACCTTTTCGCTTAATACGAGATTCTTTTCAATACATCGACGTAGGAATAAACCAAAACTACTCAAACATTTATCAAAATAGGATACATAAATAGTGAAATCATCCATGAATACTTCTATAAAATTCTCTAGGTAATCCAAAAAATTACTAACCATGCATCACTGGAAAGTATTCGGGCCATTACACAGACCAAATGGAACCCTCCTATATGAAAATTTGTCAAAGGGGAAAGTGAAGGTTGTCTTTTCCCAATCCTTGGGGGAAATATGGATTTGAAAATATCTAGAATACCCATAAAGGAAAAAATAGTGAGACTTCTCGGCTATCCTCTCAATCATCTAGTCAATGAGTGGAAATAAGAAATGGTCCTTCTTAGTGTGTTAGTTTAGTTGGCGATAGTCTATACAAACACACTAACTATTCTGCACACGAGTTAGAACCAATTCATTATTTTGATTTTCAATTACTATAAGACCATTTTTTTAGGAACTACTTGGACTGGACTAACCCATTTTCTATCAGATATTGGGTAAATGATTCCAGTAGCCAATAATTTTGTTACTATTTTTTGACAACATCTAGGAGGTTTGGGTTCATTCATCATTGTGCTTGCCTCACTATTTTAGCCTCATCATTTAACAATATATGATGTGTACAAATTGATTGGATAATTACAATAATGTTAGCAAGTGTCCATCCCAAATCTTTTTTATACTCCCTCAAAAGTTCAAACATTCTCAATTCATGCTTTGTAGGGAGTGAACTAGAAATAATGATAGACAACTTGTTTCCATTCTCAAGATATGAATATTTTAAATCTTGATGCAGTTGTTTTAGTTCCAATTTAGGTGGATTTTGGATTTATGGGAGTGTGTGTAAAATTGATAGGTCACTAATCTCATCTAACTACTCAATGGTATCATCCTCAGACGAGGAATGAGCTTTTACAAGCTTAGCAGTATCATTGATAGTCATGTGATCCTTAGTGTTCAAGAAATCATCATTTAACAAGCATGCATGACATTTTTCTAGAACAATACAACATTTTATGCATGATTCATTTCCTAGCATTTCAATCAATGAAGAAAAATAAAAAAGGGTATCAGTTGAATGAAAAGAAGTTTTTTTAGGGGAAGGGAGTACATCAATTGAATTAACAGAGAGATAGGAATGTTCCTCTAAGGGGTGCTTCATAGAATTAAGGATATTTAAGTGGATGATGTCACCACAAAAATCCAGATAAAATGTACCATTGTAGACATTAATTATTGTTTTGGTGGGTTTAAATAAGTTCATTCCCAATATAATTGGGTAATGTCCATTCATCCTATAATCTTCCATTTTTAGCACATAATAATCAGTAGGGAAAATTAAATTTTGCACCCTCACAAGAACACCATCTAACACACCAGAAGGGTGTGCTGTAGTTTAGTTTTCTAATTGAACAACAATTCCAGTGGGCTTCAGTTCCCCAAATTGGAATGAAGAGTAAATAGATTGAGGCATCAAATTTATAGAAGCACATAAATCAATCATAGCATTGGAAAAGGAATACTCCCCTATAGTTCACAGAATTGAGAATGCTCCCAGATCATTGAATTTGGTGGGAAGTGATGAATCTATCAATGCTAAGACATTCCTCCCCAAGATCACCTTCTCATCACCTCATAGTCTCCTTCGATGTGTACACATATCCTTTAAAAACTTGGCATATCTTGGAATTTTCTTCATGACATCAATCAAAGAAATGTTAACCTGTATTTTTTTTAAAAGTTTCCAAAATTTCCTTATCAAGTTTAGGTTCCTTTTGTTTTCTTGGTTGGGTGGAACTTTGGGGAAATGGAAGAGGAATGGTTGGGATAAGTGACTCATCAATAGACACACCCTTTTCTTTGAAAGGGCTTCTCTCAGGAAAAGGATTTTATTCTCTTGGATCATTTTCAGCACTTGGGATGGTGATTTACTTAGGAGGTGATGACTCTAATGGAGGGTTAATTTGGGGTTTAAGTTGTTTCTCACTCCTAAGGGTGATGGAAATAACATTTACCTTATCCCTAGGTTTAATTACTGTTTGAGATGGTAATTTACCCAACCCATGACTTTGAATTTCCCCCACAGAGTTAGAGAGTTGTCCTAATTGGGTTTTTAGGTATTGTGTGGAAGCTTGGGTGGTTTGTTGGAATTAGATATTGTTGTCATCCATTTGTTTCATCACTTCTTCTAGGATAGGATTGGATTTTGGAGGGGGGTTTTGGAAAGGCCTTTGTTGTGGTTGAGGATTTATAGGTGGTGGTGGTTGACTACTCTTCCCTGGTTGGTTTTATAGTTGTTGAGGTTGGTTTGAATACCCCCTTGACTATAGGCTTGGTTGTCTTTCCACCTAGGGTTGGATGGATGATATGGTTCTTGCCTAAAGGGTTGGTTATAAGGGAGACCTGAAAATATTGCCTCACAACTCTCAGAAGTTTCTCTTAGTTGGGGGAATTGGTCAGAGTAGTGGGTGTCAGAAAAACATTTACCGTAATAGATGGGAGGAGGAGATTGGGATTTCCATTGGGAAATAGAAAGTTTTTGAAGAAGGGTACTTACCTCTTCGAACTTTGTGTCCACATTCTTCTCAAATTCAGTACTTTGCACCTCATGGACACCTCGAATGGGTAAACTAGATTTTCAAATGAATTATTGAGTGTTTTTCACCATTTTATCAATTAGTGTCCTTGCAGAAATTGGGTTTTTATCAACTAGTGCACCACCTGTAGTAGCATTAATTATATTTCGATTAATAGTAATTAAACCTTCATAAAAACACTGAATTAAAAGTTGATCACTTATTTGGTGGTGTAGACATCTTGAACAATTCCTTTTAAATATTTCTCAATATTCATGAAGTATTTACCCTTGTTATTGACTTATTCCACATATTTATTTTCTTATTGTTGTAGTTCAAGAGGCTAGGAAGTAATTTTCAAGAAAAATGTGTTTCATGTCCTCCCAACCTCTAATTGGTGAATTAACACAGTAAATACAATCTTTTGTAGTATCTTATAATAAAAAAGGGAATGCCCTAAGCTTTACTTGTTCTTCATCCACATTAATAGGTTTTAAGTTTGAACACACAATGTGAAATTCTTTTAAATTCTTGTGTAGATTCTCTCCTGTGAGTCCATGGAATCTTGGTAATAAATTAATTAAATTGGATTTAAGTTCAAAATTGGGTGCCTCACCTTGAATTTGAATATAAGTGGATTGGATATAAACATCAGTTGAGGTTAGTTATTTTAATGTTTTCTTGTTTTCAGAAATTTTATACAAGTTTAATTTATTTTTAACATGGGTTTCAAAAGAATAAGAAGGATCAAGAATTGTGTTGATGTTTTGTGTGTCCTCCTTCAAAGGGTTCTCTTGTGCATCTTAGTGTCGCTGATGTAAGATACTCTCCAGTTCATGTTTGAATGGAAGTGTTTCCTATGATGAATATTAAATCATACACAAGGCCTAAAAAATTATTCTTTTAGAAATTAACTTAAAAAATGAAGGAAGAATAAAAAAATGAACAAATAACTTCAAAATACGCAATACTTTTATAAAAAAACACACACTAAAAACAAAAGAGATCCCCAGAAACGACACCAAAATTTTACCATGTTGTCATGAAAAGTCAAATTGATTATGTTTTTAAGGTTGATTTATATTATAGGGAATAACCTAGGTCATCTCTCAAGGAGAATTGGTGGTTTATAGTGTGTATTTTTAATAAAAAGGACTAAAAGAGGGGGTGGTTTTGAATATAGTTTTAAGAAAATAAATTTATTTAAAGAGTTTAATAGTTGAGAAACCAAGTTTATTTTGAAAAATATGAGATAAAGGTGTCATTGTGATTTCACCACATGCATTTCAAGTTCATTTTTCTTAGATATTTATATAGATTTGAAGTAATTCTTTGGTTGAAATTAATTGGAATCCCGATTAATTCCTAAGATTTTATTTCAATGCTTGAAGAACCAAACCTTGTCATGAAAATAATATTGTCAAGATCCAAAAATTATGAATGGAATAAGAGCTTCCAAATAATATTGGAATCTAAATAAGGTGGGTATGAAAATTATTCTTGTGCTATCCAATCAGAATAACATAAATCACACACTCAAAACCTCACACCGATCAGTTAAAAATTAAGAGCTAACCAATCACATGATTAAAAATAAGAATTCAAATTATAAATAATGTAAGATAAATGGAAAGAAATGTTTTAACACCAAAATCAATCCAAAATAGTAGCTAATATATGCATCATAACTCCATTGACATGTGTGTAGCTCCCTCACAATGAACGCCCACTGTTTATCCCGACATCGAGAGGAGGAGGAAGCTTGGGTGCATCTACTTCTTCATTTCATCTCTCCATATGAGGATAGGGACCTAAAGAAATTCTAGGATGAAGAGAGGACTACTATATAACTTAAATTTTTTAGAACTTACTCCGTGGTTTGAACTTCCAAATGAGGTTCCCAAGGTATCATTTTATAGGAAAAGTGGAAGGTGGTTATGGGCACATAGATTGTGTAAAACCACATGAAACGTTGTTTTAGACCTCTAGAAAGTCTTATAACACTTTGGAGAAAACTAAAAAGTTCTAGAACCACCTATTTAATATCTACACAAAAAATTTGGCACCAGTTGGACAACTAAATCTTGATATATTGACATAATACATAACACCTTTTTGACTTTGTGCATATTTGATTCCCTGGACATATCAGTTTAGATGAGCCTCATAGTGTCCGAACTAGGATTGGGTTCCTTTATATGAAATATAAACTATTAAATTTTGGACCATGAACAAAATTGCATCCCATTTGGATGCACGGTGTAGTAGATTTTTGTGGTTTAGTCCACTAGTGTGCTTGGATCCTGTGCATTTTGACCCGTTTTTCTTGAACTTCATCACGAGCCATCCAAATCACCTCCACCTACAATGTAACTATCAAAACAAGTAACATTTACCTTTTTAAAAGTGTTAAACACAAAATAATTTAATAAAAAATGAGGTGAAATTTGTTATTATTTTTATAATTTTCAATACAAAACTAATTTAGCACAATGGTGTAAGGGTGAAAATGAAATAGTGAATCATGGTATGATAAATGACAACATCACATTCCCCTCACCCAAATAGATAATCACAATATATGTATTTTTTTGTGCCTAGTGGATCGATGTAGACACTTGAGGGGGGTAGGGGTGAATCGGGTGTTGCCTATTTTCTTCACCTCGATCTCCTAAACTCCTCATGTTTATAAGAAACTAAACATTAAATGCTTTCTTTTTTTTCCTAATACCATAAATGGTAATTTGAGAAGAAAAAATGACTATCAATGAAAAATCACTATTATAGAGTACCCATTATGGGTTTACATGAAATCCTATGCATAACTTTTTCTTCTCAGGAAGTATTCCACAAATTCCACCATTTAATTCCTTTTATTTTGAAACTTGACCCAAAATATCATCAAAAAATATCTACATCATGCACAACTTATTCTTTCTCAAAAGATTCCAACAAAATTTGCACTCAAATATTCTAGTTTTATAAGCAGTACACAAAAAATAGATATGAAATGGAACTCATCTTCTTTTAAAGATTCATGAAATATAGAAGTATTCTTATTTCTCAAGTATTGGTAAAATTCCTAGAATTAAATATTAGATACTCACAAACACTCAGACAAGATCATATCAAACTAATGTAGGCTATGATAGATAACAACTCAAGTTTTGATGACACTTTATCTATATTATTTTTGAAAACATGATGTTTTCATTTTATTTATCAAAGAATATATGAAATGATTCTTCTAATTTAAATCTTCTCAAAATATCCTAGATCATGATTTCTCTAAGATTCATAATGTTCTAAACTCAAAAGCATAGCTCAAGCATATTCATATTTTTATTTCCTCATAATTAAATGATTCTAGAAAGTCCATTTTTTAATTTTTGCTTTGATTTTCCATTTCCAAGGATGAATATCAACTTATATTTCTTCTCTTGATTGAATCGCACACTATTTAAAGTGTTTATGATGTTTGATTCATTGTATAAAAACCCTAGAATCATCCCAAATTGAGTTTATTTTAATCAGATTTGAAATCCGGAAACTCAATTTTTCATCCAGTAACAACTTCATATTTTCACTAAGTGTTGAAGTATTATGATATGGATTACAAATACTTACATTAAAAAATACTTATGATAAAGATTTATGTTCTAATCTAAGTACTTCTTTTCATCCAGCAGCTTTATGAAAATTTCACTAAGTGTTGAATCTTTATGCTCAACCAAAGATTTACACTAGGAACTTCAGAGTCATATGATCATGAAGTATTATGATATAGAATTATGATTAGTATTCTGAATATTGAATTTGTATCATATCAAAGTCTTATGTTCCAAAAAATTCATACAATGGGATCACATACTTATATTAAAGTTTTACTATCAAGAGTTATGTTGTGACTGAAGTGATACACACATTCCTTTTTCAATATTTAATAGACTTCAAAGATTTAAATTCAAAACCAAAAGTATTAAATTATAAGTGAAGTCATATGATTAGTGGGAAAATCATTACACTTAGGGATTAACTATTTTTCATGAACTCCAAAATGCATACTTCTATAGTAATCTTCAAAATGACTTCTTATTAATTCCAATATTTTTTCAACCTCTTCATCTTGATACTTCTTCAAATAATTATTATAATTATTAAAATAATTAAAAATCCATTCTATCTCAGTTATAAGGTATTGAAACATATAAAATAATTAATTTAGAGTATTTCAACGATTATATCTACTAGATCAGGTGAAAATACTATTCAATCAATCACGAGCCATCTCTAATCACTTCAACCATTATCCAGAAGTGTATAAACACCGATTAAAGAAGAAAAAATTATTTGGATGGATATCCTCTTTCAACTAGCTATCCAATATGCTTTGAACTTGATTAATACATGTTTTCCACAACCATATAGGATTTCCAACCATAGGTTAATTATCAAAAAGATATTCCATTCAACCCATTATAGAAAATACTAGAACTCCTTCGATACTAGTAATGTTCTTCCATGAAAATCAAATATTTTAATAATTTGATGTTTAGAGATGCTAGGAATCTATCCATATAGGTATTCCAAGTTTCTAGAAACTTTTCCAGTTAACCTATTGAAGACAAGTCTTCTTCATCTTCAACACTTGTAATAAAATTGAAGATAATCTCTTTCAATCATCTAATGTTATAGGGATACTAATAATCTATTCAGATAGGTATTCTAAAAAACCAACTCTTCTTATTTACCAATTTTTGGGTCCTAAAAATTCTACATATAAGAATAGAAGAGTTCCATGAACTTGGAAAAGGGTAGAAATAAACTCAGAAGAAGAATTTGAATAAAAGGGTTCAAAGGGGACATAGCCGTGAAGGAAGGTTCAGGTCCGTGTAGTAAAAATCACTACATAGATCACTGATCTGTATGCCGTTATTCCACTTTGTGAAGTTCCCCATGAATGAAATCATTCATGGGCTAGGATGGTGCCTTCAACACCTGCAAACAAAACTAAGTCATTTGTAGGGCCAGATGGTGATTTCCTCCCCCACGAATGACTATCTCCCATGAATGAAATCGTTTGTGGGACGAGATAGTACCATCAGTGCTTGGAAAAGAAACTAATTCATTTTTAGGGCTAGACAGTGGTTTATTCCCCCATGAATGACTATCCCCCATGAATAATCTGCGGGATGAGACGACACCGTCGGCGCCCGAAAACAAAACCAAGTTTTTTGCAGGAAAAAACAATGGTTTCCACCACTGTGAATGACTTCCCCTGCAAACGAAGTTATTCATAGGCCAGGGCATCCTCCTTGGGATACTGTAAAAGGAGCCCCACATCACATTTTGGATGACCAACCATGTAGGTATCTGGTCCCTCCTTTATTCTATAAAAGACCACTGAGGGGAATCAAAAAAGGGACCAAAGGGATGAGCGATGAGAAGGAAACACCAAAAAGAAGAGCCTTAGAGATGAATCAGGAGAGAGATATCGATTCTCAGTAGGTAAATCCACCACATAACATTAAGAAGGAAATAAAAATCATCCAACCATCCAAAAACTTAAAACCCTTTCACGGACACCATTATGCAGGGAATAAACAGATAGACCCTTTGCAGACTAGCACCCCGCATAACAAAACATTATGTGGGTGAAACCCTACGCTACATAGAAAAACACTATGTGAGATGAAATTGACCCCACGTAGAAACACAATATGCAGACAGAACCTATCCCCATGTAGCAACCCACTACATAGGTAAAACCCAGGTCTGCGTAGCATAACACTACACGAACGGTACCCTCACCCACATAGAAACATGCTATGCGGAGGGAACCCCATCCCACATAAGAACCTGCTATGTGGAATGGGGCATCCTAAGTAATTGTAATATCCACATCCCATCAGTATCTTCCGTCATATCATTATGTCCCACTCTGGCCCCTCTATAAACCAGTATAATGACATCAGGCCAAGGCCTCTTCCAAAGCCACCTGACATGTATGATTAGATTATTGGGCATATCAGTGTACCCCCTCAATTATATATACCTATGGTAAGTGGAGTCACATGTGTAACCTCCTCAACAAGGGGGACCCTCATAATGTCTTCAAAACTACATTCCCATGGAAATGAGGGTTTTGACCTTGGAGGTTCTCATGTGAACCTCCATTTTCTAGGGATCGAGGGGAACCACTGAACTTTCACTTTGATTATGGATGGTTCTTTCCAATCCTCTCTTCCCTAGGGACCAATAGGGAACCCCTCATGGATTAAGACCCTAGCCTTTCTTGCAGGAGGAGGTTCTCTTTCTCTTTTTCTCTAGCCCAAGACATAGCCAGATGGGTCACCAGATGTAACTATCCTAGCTACCAAAATAAAAGTGGAGATGAGCATATTAAAATCCCCCTCTTACTTTAGGCTTCAAACCTCATCTAACAGCAGATGGAGTGAATCATGCGATCTTTAGATTTACTACTTCCTCTTGTTTCTAACACCAATCATGACTCACGTGGGTTTATAAGTTAGCGGCGATCATGACATCCACATGATCCCAAACCTTCAAACGGCCCTTCTCTATAGATGTAAGCCCCAACCTCCATTCAATGGGCCTCCTATACAGTATAATCCCCAATCATGTCACCTCAAATGGGACTCCTATATGGTATAAGCCCCAAAACCATGCTTCAACCTCAAAGGCCCATATTCCCAATGAAGAAACACCTCAATGGGCCTCCTATACGGTATAATCCTCAATCATGTCACCTCAATGGGCCTTTTATGTGGTGTAAGTCCCAACCCTTACTGAAATATGTGGGATTTGATTCCCAACTAACTGGGAGACACAGGAAGCATATCTGAGGTCCAAACCCAATACTCAAATTCCCCCTAATGTTCTCTAGGTTTCATTCCTGGTAGGGTCATATGCACTTGGGAGACCACATCTCTTTTGGGTACCTTAGGACGCTTCACCATAAGTCCCACACCAAACTTTGACTATACACCTTTTACTCAGACAACCTTTCTGTATAATGTTAAACTACATGGTTTGGTCCTCATCACATGAACTTAAAAGGTGATGTGTCCTATTAAGCGACACCAAACTATGTGGGTTCTAATTCCTCTCACGAGGATATGTAGGAATCCCATCTTATGGGTTCAATCCCGACATCAAAACAACTCCCATCTCCTTAGATTATAGAAAACTTCAGATCACCTCACCATGTGGTTTAAAACTCACACCATCCTAATGAATGACCAAAGAATCTATAATCCACCCATAAAAGTGTTCCATTGATGGAAAACCTTAGATACATGTCAATATCCCTATTAATAGAGAACCTTGGATACATATGGATGATTCTAGACCCATTCATATTCATAATTGATCACTACCATAGGGTGATCCATTTATACATACTTGGGAATGAATAAAGGATCCATAAACATATCATAAATATATAAGAGAGTCCTAGAATAGGCAATAGTTTCCCCCAAAAGGGTGTAATGAGCTCGAATTCCCATCCTCACAACTAATGTGAGTTCTTAAGTGTCATTGGTCAAGTTTCTTAATGAACTCATGCCTTTGGAAAGTAGGTCCATAAGTATTCATGGATATGAGAGCCATTGGGTGTTTTAGGCTCTGTGAAAAAAACTATTGGAGACCATTCAGAGGTAATAAACCCGACGTAAATTATTTTACAAAACTCGACCCCTTATAATCATTCATCAGGATCCAGACCTCTGTCAGAAACAAATGGTGAACTCGACATGAATCCTTAACAAAGGTGGTGCTGTTACCCCATGTTAGGACCCTTTCACATCCAAAATAAATGAGCGACACAACCACATATTACACATGTGGTCATGAGATGATACTTTGATGAGTTTTTTTAATCTATATTTGTCACATATATTACATGAACTTTTCACTATAACTCTCTTCAATCCAATGATATATCACCAGATTTCGTAGACACACACATCAGCCACTACACAGACCGAGTCCTCGACCAAAAAGAGGGTTCCATTTCCCACCTAGCATCTTCAACACTGGGTTTCAAACGCACTGGTCTAAGAGTACCACCAGAATGGTACTCTCCCAACCCCAGGGGTGTCCCAATAGGCCCTCCAATCCATGAAGCTCTGCTATATATTCACCCAATGATGGTCAGTGAACTAGAACTAGATGAACCCAATATCCATATAAAATTGTTTTGGGAGCCTATCCCTAGAACATGATAATAATTTCTTCCCTTACCTTAGGGAGGCTAATGAAGTTGTCACCAAATACTTCATCCCAGAAACACATGGGTCCAGTTTAATGACCCCTGTTGGTAATAATCATCATTAATGATGTATGACTTAGTAACTTTACCATATAGAGGATACCACCCCATGGGCCCCCGAAAAAGTCAAACAAACCCAGATCCATAGTATGGATTGTGTAGGTTGACATTCAAACAATCAGGAATAGGCCGTCATCCTTATTCCTACTAAAGAAGACCTCCAAGTAAATATAGTGGAAACCTATGGGCAGATGTATATTCCTTCTCACTCTTATCAAGCCCATCAGTCAAATATGATAGAAAATCATGAGCATATGAAAATTCTTGCTCATTCATATTAATACCTTCATCTAAATACAACTAAAAACTATGAGTAGATGTAAATTCCTTCTCGTTCACATTAATCCTGCCCTGAAAATATGTCTTCAAACTACTATGAGTAGATGCATATCCCTGCTAATGAAAATCCTGCTTTCCATGTAAATACATTGGAAACAAAATATGAGCATATGAAAATTCATATGGATGCACACCAAGCACGTCATTCAAAAATGGCGACAACTAACCATGAAAAAATGAAAATTCCTGTAGATGTACACCAAGCTCTTCATTCAAATATAAAGATAAACTATGAGCAGATGAAAATTACTACTCATTCACATTAATCCCACCATGAAAATACGATGGCAATTGGAGAAAGTAGCCAGCGTATCCTGGTTGTAAATTAGGGATAAATTCATATCTTTTCCCCTGCATAGGATGAATTTTTGTACTTATTGGTAGAAAACAGAGGATCAGATCAAGCACATATTTCTACTCCCACATTGGAATGGATGTACATTCCCATTCTCACCAAGGATGTCTCTCAACTCATCTTAGCAGTGACGAATGGTCATATATCAATACCTGACCATATCCTACAAATTTTACAAGATGTAATCACATCCGTGTAAATATCTTGGAGTCATCCCCACAACCTCAACTCCTCAAGTGGGGTTCATCCACATAACAGTGTGATCACTCAGAAGTAGACATGCATCTCTTCCCCCATCCAAGAAGGGTCATCAACAATATTCCATGATAAATTGACAATAGGATTAGGCACAAATACCCATTCCAATTGGGGGACATTAGTCCACTTCAGTGGATTCTCCAAGGTTGGTATATATCCCCTCCATAATTCTGGAAGCTTATCAGCATATCACGACAGCACCACAGGAGCTACTTGAACAAACACCCATATATGAAGGCTATCACTCATAGAAAGCATCCCCAGTCACCCATAAGAGAGTTCCTAAAAATAAATCACACTAAAGGAAATTGGAAAATGAAGAGAAGAATCATAAACCTACTCTTCTAGAAGTTGGACTTCTTGAGGCCATCAAACACCTATCACTGGTGGACCATGATCCTACCAATCCATTACCAAATTACAGAAGTAACAGTAGCAGTTGTGATGTTTCTCCCCAAAACATTATTACCAGAAGCTCTGGAGGTCCTCCCTAGATCATACACAATGAAGGATTACTTCATGGGAATAAGTTAATCAATTATGAGAGCCTATATCCTGATGAGCATCATGATATCCCCCCTCATAGCTAGAAGATCAAATAATAAGAAGTCCCCCTTACTATAATTGGCTCTGAAGGTCCTCCCCAAGGTATACGCTATAGAAATTATCCTTATAGTTTGACATTGAGCTATGATGGTAGTCCTTTACATGATAGCATTCAATGTAAAGGTTCCCTCATAGTGACATCCCATTATAGTAATAAGGTCCTCCACTTGCTGATTCAAATGCAAGAAAGCCCTCATATTCAGAGGTGCTTGGAAAGGTAGGTACAAACATGTTATAAACCCTATCAATGAAAATACACATCCTTTCACAAACAGTAGATGGTCCCAGGCAATGCTCATCCTCTGATCCACCCCCAGACCATTCCTATACCAACGAGACCTCCACTAGTCCCACTAATTGTGATAAAACCATTAAGAAGTGATCATGTTGGGCTGATCAAGTAGAGGAGTCTCTCACAGAATAATAAAAGGATATGTTTCTCATGAGAAGAAAACTATCCAAGGATAACATACCCATCATGTTTTGGCCCTCAACCACTTATCAGCTCAACATTCTAGAAACATTGTCATAATAATGCATACACAACATCTGTTTGAATCTCTGGGAAACTCTTCACCACTTAAATGATTTTTTTGCCTTGAAATGGGTATGGAGACCATTTCAAAATATTAGGAGATCTTCATAATCAAATAGAATCGAAATCCATTTCATCCGTGTGATGATCACGATCAGAGAAGAGACGAAAGGATCATCGATCGGCATGCCTCAATGTATTGCATGAGTTGTGTCATCTAATTGTTGACACCCCGCTTGGTATTTATATCTGAGGATGGGAGGAACATGGACATTTTCATTTCACCTCATTCCCCATTCAACAGAACCCACTAGAAATGAAATCCTATAAATTTCATTACTCCAAGGTGACCATTAAGAAAAACCCCTACTCAGGAAATATGACACACTCAATAAGAACCAGCCTTGAATAAGTCTCAAAAGCATTGAGCCTGATGAGAGAAAGCCGTCAAAAAACTAAAGAACTAGGAAACTAAGAACTGTAAACAAAATTATCTCTTAAGGGAATCCAATTATCAAGAACTTATAATTTACTTGGAAGAAAATAGTTCACATGCAGGCTTGACATCATATCTGTATCATGCTTGAAAAAGGATGCATGAGATCAAGAGATCAACGATAGTAGCAACAACAATCACAATATGAGATTAGCCCCAGCCCACCAGGTTGGGGGAATTTTTAACAAAAATGTCCCCTCAAGGATGACGAACCCAGCCTGAGGCACAACAATAAGAGAATGAGAACAACCCCAGCCCATAGGGATGGGGGAATTTTTACCCCAACCACACCCTCAATGGAAATAAGTACTTTCTCACTTAGGGAGGATGAAAAGTGGTAAGGTATCCCATTCCATCCCATATTGAGACCTATTTCACCCCATAAGGGAGGAATAATACTAGGATTCATAGAGGTTCCCTCCAAGTCACCCTTTTCCAAGAATCTCAAAGAGGATCCTAGAAAGGAAGGGAGAGGTCCAGCAAAGGGAATAAACAACCCTTCTATCATTTGACAACCAATATGATTCCTATAATGCATTATATATCAGTAAAAATTGTGGAAATCAATCCTACATATATCCCTATAAATGATGAAAATGAATAGGAGAAAGGGGAGGATGAATCCATCCATAACACGACCCACACTAAGATAAATGAAGAAGGTATGCATACCTAAAACCGTATAATCACCTTAAATTTGGATTCTCCCATGATCAATCCCATACTACCTCCTTAGAGAATATATAACAAGAATAAAGGCAATGCCACATACAATATTCCACCTCCTCTTAATGAGGATGAGATCCCTACACTCAAAGAAAGATTCACTTGGTAGTAGGAAGAAATTAAAGAGTTAAGGAGACTCAACATCGAGTTTCTCTAAGGTAGCATTCCTATCTAATATGATCCCTGGGAAGAGCCTCAATGTATACTTCTGGAAGGTGTACCTCAACAATAAGGATTCATCCTAGTGATTTAAGCAAGGCCAATACATCTTCCCAAATCAGCACCTCGACCATCAATTTACTTAGATCTAATCATGGATGGATATCAATATTTATATCCATTAAGAAGGAAACTAGAATGGGTTTAGGAAAAATATCAAAAGATGTCCCCAACCGGATATCAGCCTTAGATGATGGCAGAACCGACACACCAGATCCTACCGATTTCTGCACCTATCCAAGCTCATATTCAACCAAACACTCAATCAAGGGATTATTGAAACCATCGATTAATTGGAAACTCAATTGAATCTATAGAGGAGTGGCGTGCACCAGTGTATTTAGAACAAAAACCTTATCCTAACAGGGTGAATGACACCCTTCCACCTCCAAACTTCAGGATTCCTACGTTTTTGACATTCAATGGTTCAGGTGACCCAAAAAAATATTCGATGAACTATGTATCCCATTATTATCCCATGATGGGAACTCTCAAGCAACACAAAATAGTGAAAATCAGATGCTTTGTATGAACCTTTCAAGGTCCAACCATTGTATGGTACACCAATTTTCTTGCTCGATCCATCACGAGATGGGAGGATCTCTGTTGGCAATTAATTTTTCAGTTTAGCTCAATGCTGTAAAAGAAAATAATCAGTGACATCCAGCTAAACCATGTATGGGGACTAATGGAGGAATTCCCTTTGGATTCGACATTGAATCACATCCCATAGTTGCAAAATGCCCAAGCATACACCCTGGAAAATGCGGCCACAACTCTAGCTAATCTAGACTAAAATGAAACAATCCTCATTATTGCAGATCACTGGATGGTATCAACTTTTGTTCGAGATAACATGGAAGAGATAAATGAGATTAGCCCCATCCTAGAACCGTATGGTCCTACCACCAGCTGGATGACACCCATTATGGACTACCCTTAATAGGGGGATCTCCCATCATACAAAGATGAGAGAGAGGAAATATAAATAAGAGAAATTAACTTTTTTCTATATGATGACATGAATCATCAAAAGGTACTCTGTAAGAGAATCCTTGATGGGGTCCTTATCATGTACATTGATGGAGAAGAAACCACTACTGTCATGAAGGAAGCGCACACTGGAGCCTGTGGAGCCCACCAGTCAGGATCCAATCTTTCCCATCAAATCTGAAGGCTTAAGTGCTACTATCCCACTATAATATAGGACTTCACTAAGTTCACCAAAAAGTTATATTCCTTCCAGGTTCATGAAAAATTCATTCACCAACCCCCAGAGTTTATCCAAATAGCCAAATACTCATGGCCATTTTCCATATGGGGAATGGAAGTTGTGGGACCATATCCCCCCGCTAAGTATAAATAGTTCAAGTACATTATCACTATAATTAACTTATTCTCAAAGTGGGATGAATCCATACCCCTCAAAGAGGTCAGGGAAAGAAACATTGTCATCTTCATGAGAGCCAATATCATCACCAAATTTGGTGTCCCTCAGGCATTACCAACAGACAATGGCACCAATTTCTGTTCTGATTAATTGGAAAACCTATTTCAGTAGTATGAAATCAATTCCAACCATTCATACCGCTACCATGTAGTGGATAATGGAAATATAGAGGCCTTCAATAAGACCCTATCAAATATACTCCAAAAGATTGTGGATAAGGATAAAAATTCTTTGATGGAAAGAATACTACATTCCTTATGGGATTACCGGACTACAACCCACACCACCACATAGGCGACCCCATACTCATTAGTATATATGATATAGGCGGTCATACCCATCAAAGTTAAATTGACCTTACTTTGAGTTTCCAATTGCAATCAGTTATCTAAATATGAGAAATCCCAAAAATGGATGGATGAATTGGAGCAACTAGGTGAAAAAAAATCACATACCTTGGATCATTTGAAAGTCCACCAAAACTAGATTTCACGATCCTTTAACAAAAAGATTCGCCTATGATATTTTATCGAAGTTGAAATAGTGTTGGTCCTCAGGATTTCGATGATAACCAGAAAGAAACCTCCAAAGTTGGAACCAAAATGGGAGGGACCTTACACCACATATAAGTTCTACTCCAATGGAGCTTATTTCCTAATTTTTATGGATGGATAACTAACCATATCTCCCACAAACACAAGGTTCTTGAAGAAGTATTTCATGTAATCACATGACATAATCATCTTGATTGCATGATGATAAATTGTATGGTACATCATCATGACCGCTTGATATTAAATTGCATGGCAGAATGTTTTAATCACATGACATTAAACTGTATAATTGGTCTTTTTTTCAAAACCATAAAAAGCACCACATCTTTTTCCATGTTTCAAGAAAATAAACTACACGACATCAATGTCCTCATCGCATGACATTAAACTACATGATTATCATCGTTTCAATTGATTATTCAATGCACGTGAGCTAGATCTATGCAGGAGAAAGATAAAATACCCCTATCCCAGCATGAGAGTCGGATCCACATAAGGAGTCACTTTCTTAAGAACTACATGTGGCTTGATTCCTGTCATCGTAGGATATATAGTGATGCCTATAACTCTTGTGTTAGGCTAAACTGAAAATTTCCCTCCATTCATAAGATGATTTTCTTGCAAGCCTTTGGCCCCAAGGCCTCTTTATGTCAAGATTATGTTTCTCACTGTTCCACAAAATCATCCTTCCTATAACTGCAAGATATAATCATACTGATCACATGAAATTAAATTGCATGGTCAATCATCCCAGTGAAACAATGTTAAATAGCGTAGATGGTCTTTATTGCATGACCTGAAAAAGTATGACATCATCATCCAAGTCACAAGACAATAAACTGCATGAAACAAATTTCCTAGCTATATGATGTTAAACTGCACAACATAATAATGTTCTCACTCGATAGGACATCGCCCTTGACATAAATCACCTACCATTCCATATTTAAGAACTATGTAGGGATTAATTCCTATCCACATAGGATACATAGCGATTCTTGGATTTTACATCCGGGTACATCCACCCCAAAAGTAAAAAAATGCCCCCTCCCTATGTACAGGTCAGACCCATGTGGGGAGATTTCCTAAAGAACTACATGTGGCTTGATTCTAATTCTATGGGATATGTAGTGACACATAGACCCCATTTCCTGGGCCCAACTAAAAAATGCAGGAAATTCCCCCTCCCTCCATAGGAACTAAATCGATGTAGGGTACTCCAAAGTGGGTCATGTTTACAGGTCTATTTCAAGAAAAGCACCCTCTCCCTATACACAAGTCAGATCTGCATAGGGAATTGCATTTAGAATTATGTGTGTCTTTATTCCATCCCAAATAGGATATATAGTGATGCCCATACCACCAATACTGGGTCTAGCCACAACAATCAAATAATCAATGGAAAAAATTTCCCCTCTGCATATGAATCTGACCTATATAGAGAGGTCCTATTAAGAACTATATGTGGATTTATTCCTAACCACACATGATACATAGTGACACCCAAATCCATAATCCTTGGTCCAGTCATAATGAAGGATAAAAATTCCCTTCTCCCTATGCATGGGTCAAATATGCATAGGGAGTCTTTTCAGAACTATGTGTGGATTTATTCTTGTCAACATGATACATAGTGACACCTAGATTTCTAATTCTAAGTCCATCCATAACATTCCCAATATTTCACGCTGAGTCACCTACATCCCTACCAAAAGATGTTAAACTATATGGGGTCCCATAACTATGCGTGTCTTGATTATCACTATAATGAGATATGTAGTGGTGCCTAGATTTTACAACCCAGTCCGGCTATTGTAAATTCAAAATGCCCATATCCTTTAATTTTTTTTCCTCTGTGTGGCAGAAAAAATCTATCCCTTGTTTCTCACATTGAGTACAACTCACATGTACTTAGGATTTTTTTAAGGTATTCTCCACATGATCAAAGTGTTTCAATCCACATTAGGGTTTCCATGGTCTTGGTAGTAAGACCTTAAAAGGCACACCAGATGTCCTTACCGCACAGTGTTAAACTAGATGGTCAAAGCCAGTTTGAGAACTAAGTAGGGTGTGATTCTTGCTATCACAAGATATATAATGACACCCAGGTCTTTAATCTTGGGTCCAACCATAATATTCCCTCTTCATTTTGGGGAACCTACATCCTTACCATATGATGTTAAATGACATGGGGAATATCCTTGCTGCAAAACATTAAACTATATGGTACCTCAAGAACTACATGTGGCTTGATTCTCATTTTGATGAGATATATATTTACACCTAGAACTCATGTCCTAGTATCATCCATGAGTAAAAGAAAAAAAAATGTCTCCATCACCTATATAAAAACAAAGATCTATGCAAGAGATCTCAAGTTTGGGTTCCCTATTTAGGGATCTATCAAGGAAATAGAAATGACCCCTTACATATGAGTTAGATCTATGTATGGAATTTCAAAATACATGGCTAATCACAGTCTGAATGTTTCTTACATACACATACACATTCCTTCCATTCATCATATTCTATGCCCTGAGAAATTTCAGATCTTCACAATCTTCACTTGGCCATCAAAAATGGAGGGTCAGTGTCCCAAGGACACCTTTGTTTGACTATACATAATATTCCCCATTTGGTTCCGCATAAGTTTCCCACAAAAAAAGGCCTCTCAACCAAAGGAAAATTCATCCCCAGAAGAGCCCTGTTTTATCTTCATAAGCCCCAATGAAAATTTTCCCCATATCACTTCTCTTAATCTGAGAAACCCCAGAATCATGGATTACATATTCTTTATCCCTCACGTACGAGGCAAGTTAGAATATCCTAGTCTAATGAACCTCTTGTTACTCATAATTTCTATGAAAAATGGCCTTATCCATATGACCTAAAAATGAAATACCCCATGTCATCCTTACAACATGATGTTAAATTACACAGCTGATGTCCTTGTTACATAACACTAAACTACATAATTTCTAGAACTATGTGTGGCTTGATTCCTACCATCATAGGGTATGTATTGACACCCAAATATCCAATACTTGGTCTGGTCATAAAAAAAGTTAAAAATATCTTTTCCTTATTCATGGGTCATAACTTCATGGGGGTAACCCTATAAGAACTATGTATGGACTGATTCTCAATTTAAAGTGATACATAGTGACACCTGGATCTTATACCCCGGTCCGACCACAATTTTTTCTCTCGATATCCTATATATGAGTTAGATCTGCATAAGAGGGTCCAATATGTGTCCCACATCACTTTTGAGCTTGTATTCAAAAGAAAATTCCCCTTCCCCACACAAGAGTTCAATAAATGCATGTGGAAAACCTCCCAGAACTACGTATGACTTGCTTCTTATTTTGGCGAGATATATAGTGATGCCTGGACCTTATATCTTGGACCCAACCCTAATAAATCAAATAATTCCTACGTATGTGTTATACCTACATAGGAGAAACATTTCTACATATTATCTAAAAATTTTGATCGGAAATTCTCCTTTCATATTCAGTTACTTTCCTTTCACGAACCAAAATATGTGTCCAGGGAATTCCAAATCTCCATAAACCTCCCTGGTCATTTGGAATGGAGGGACAATGTCACAATAAAACCTTTTTTTGACTATGCATAATATGAACCAATTGGATTTTAATAAGTTTCCCACAAAAGGCCCGCCAACCAAAGGAAAATTCATCCCCAAGAGAGGCTTTTCCAATCTCCATATGCCCCAAAAACATTTTTCATACCATATCACCCATAAAATTTGAAACCCCCTAGATTTTAGCTTATAACCTTTCCCCTTCATGCATGTAGATGATAGAACATTCTTAGAAAAATTACTATAAAAAGGGAGAATCTTTTATCACTTAGTCAAAGTTAAGTGATCCTAAATGGTAGCCATCAAATTTCCCCATCATAATACATTAAATTTCATGGTCTATGTCCTAGATGAAAACCATTAAACTATACCATGCTTAAATTTTTTTTACACAATCCAAATTAATGTAGGAGTGGTTTCTAATTTATGGTTAGTGCCGATACAGATACCATCATCATTTTCAGACACAATTCCCTTAAAAAGACACCCTTTGCGGTCTTGAGAAATATTAATTTTCATAAATTACCTATCCATTAGAAATAAAGGGTCAGTGTCCTAGGGACACCTTTTTTTGACTATGCACAACATGCCCCAATTGGATCTGCATAAGTTTCCCACAAAAAAGGCCTATCAACCAAAGGAAAATTTGTTCATAGGAGAGGCTTCTCCTATCTTCGTACATCCCAACAACATTTTTTTGGAAATCATACTTATGATTACTCCTCACATACCTTCCCCATAATATGTCTCAGATTTAGAAATAAAAAAACCAGGGTCCAAAAATCCCCCATTAATGTTTGAAGAATTTTGGGACATTCTAGACCAGTAAGCCCTATTAGGGTTCTTGCCCCATAATTCATGGTAAAAGATGTTTGACTTAAAACCTCAGTTGCATTAGTCTAGCTTGTATGAATTTAAACTACCAATGAAAAGAGACATGGTACTCTCTAGGTTGAAAAAACACAAAGTTAACCTGAGTAAAATTCCATTAACAGATTTCTAAACCTATAATCTTCATGGTTTAGGAAAAAATTGAGCGATCAAAAGAAAATTAAAAAGGCACAAAACTTGTTAGGACAAAAATCTACAAAGGGGGGCCTAATAAAAATCTGAGTTATACCCACTAAGCCTGCACCATAGTGGACTTAGGAAAAAGTTAGGGTGGTTACATAAATGACACAAAGCTTTTAGGGTTCATCATGTAACCCTATAAATAGTAAAAACTATACTTGCTGAGTCCCTTGGACCAGGAAAAAATTAGAGCATTACATGATCATGTTAATTCGGTTATCCCAGATTCCAATTGCAATTGATATCCATTGAGGATTATCTTTCAAAATATGTCCATTTACGATCGATTGAAATTTCAGAAAAATATAAAGGATACAAATTAGAGTGAAAACAAGTTTTCATTTTATTAAATGAGAACAAAGGAACATCTATATCTTGGAGCCTCTCTATACGGGTAGAACATTGGGATTATAGATCCTACTCAGCAGATTTACAAAGTTGAAGCAGTGGCTGGTCTAAGTCTTCTATGGTTTTCTAGGGCTTAGATAAGGTTTTAGTTTAGAATTAGTACCAGAAAGTATCACCTCTTCCCTCTCAGCCGCATCCAATCCTATATTTTCCTCTTCCTACACCAATTTTTGCCCTTCGTCAACAGCTACCTCGGTACAAGCCAATTATTTCCTGAGACACTCTAGTTCCTGACTAATTCACTCCAACTCTTGAAAAAGATGCTTCGATGAGGTGACATGCTCTGTAACCTCACCCTTTTTCCTCACGACAGTACCATCATGCTCAGTATCTTCATTAAGGAGGATCTTCTTGGTTGCTGAAAGATGGTCCATAGACTCTGTAGTCAAAATATGAGAGTGAATATTGCTAGTTCTATCCTGGGAAGTAATCAATTGTTTTACTATGTCATGAATTGAATGATAATAAAACCCCTTATACTCAAGAAATTAAATCAGGTAATGAAATTTGGGTAGTTTTATAGGCATGTTTTCAAGGGGGGTATGAGAAATCAACTCCAGACATCTTTTCATATTTTACAATGGGAAATTAAAAGGTTATTCAGATCCTCTTATTCTACCTCAGAATCACTATTGGATGGTGGAATATATTTAGGAATAAGTGTCACCAGAGAATATATTGACTCAGTAGCCTCAACATGTCTAGATTCTTCAGTAGTCGACTCCTTTTCAATGCCAGGAAGCTGATATGTTAAAATAAAAGTTGTGGCTGGATAATCTTACTATAGTAATCCTGAATCCATATGTCTAAAATAGTTATTTCCCAAATATTAAAGTAAAAAGGTAATTACTGGAAGAATGGGGAACTCATCTTCATTCTCCAGAACATAGACATTTCTAACCACCATCGTTTCATCATCCAAAAAAATGGATGTTGCATACTCCATCTGCATATTGACTTCAGGTTCTCCCAGAGGCATCCATGGTGTAGTATTATGATTAGATGGGTCAGTGATCTCTAGAATATTTCTCATAAATACCATTCTCATAGGGATAATAATCATGGAATGAGGAGCAACAGTCAAGCCTAAATCCTCTTGAATCCGATTCATCGCCACTTCCACAATGGTTCTCTCCATAGAAACAGGTTTAATATGCTCATCCAAAGAACTTAACTATGAAGGATCTCACACTACTAGGATATGGGTCATTTTATCATGAATATATTCCCTTGGGGATTCAGATCCCCCTAATAGACTCAATTTCCTGGGTTCCCTAGCTGGTTTAAGAACAACCACCAACACTATCACATTCATATTTGAAGAAGAAGGGGTTGTATGCCCCTGGATAATTGTTGCTTGCTGACTCACTAGATCTGCATCAATCCATGTGAAAGGTGATTATTCAGCACATGGAAGTACATAGAATGAAAACTAAGTAAATAGATATAGTAGTCACCTATTATTATCTACTGTAGACATATCAAAAACTATTGTGACTGTTGATGCTTCGTGGTGTGCCATGGGGATAATCCCCTAGAAGGAACAATGAGTGGGGTTGGAGATGTAAATTATTTGGCAGGATCTGCAAGGACTGCCTCTATATTCCCTATTACCCTAGGGGATACCTCTTCAGTGAATCCCACGTCTAAAGGGATGTTGTCCCCATCTATGATTCCCCTTGCGGTGTACTCCAGGGAAGCAACAGGTCCCCAAATTTTCCTAGACTCCTACAAGTATCAGGAGTAGGGGTTCAAGGTCATGATAATAAGAAGAAAAAGAGTTGGTAAAAATAACCATATTACCTCATCGTCGATGTCATCTCACCCTGCCATGATTACCACCATATCCTCTACATGGTTATACTAATAAAGTCTATCCTTGTGTGAGTGAACACAGATGTCCATCTCTTCCAGATATATACCTACTTCATAAGGATTTTACCGAGTAGATATTCACATAGGAGTGGTGATCAATCCAAATTATGCAAGATCAAAGGTCTCTTCCTGGAGCATTTCCCAAATATCTTTCCATAGATGTGCTTGTTATAAAGGAATCCCTTGCTCTCCAAGGCTTTGGTAAGGATGAAATTATTGGAATGGATAACACTGGGAGATCCTCCTTGGGGGGGTGGGGTAGGTTCTAGCCACCACACTTTCTTTCTGGGCACCTCAGCCACCTTGGAACCCTCTAGGGTTGGGCGATTGTGCATTACTAGATGAGAATAAGGAATTTCCACAACCCCAGTTTTATTAGGGGGTTATACTTCATCTACACCCCAAAGGCGTTACTGTCACCCTCATCATCCTCATCAACCTTATACCTCACCATTATGAGCACTCACTGAGAATATATATGTCGATTCTACATGGAATGGACTGATTCATCAAGGTCTTAAAGATAGGCGCCCATCCACTTGGGGTCATCAACTTATGAGATAGTAGCAGGCACTGACACATATCCATATTCAGTCAATGAAACCTCCTTCTCCTATAGAAATAACTACATAGTGCGAGCCGAATGAGCACTTCTTAAATAATACCATTGTCTCCAGGCTGATGAAAAAGCAACATCAGGAGGGATAGATTCTTGAACTTGAGAGGTAGAACCAACAACATGCGAGGTTGGACCCTAGGATTTAAACAAATTCCTTGGGGGATCATAGACCAAGGAATTTCTTGGATGATTTCTGAGCCTAAAATGCCCATCTGTTCCCTCCATCCTCATGCACTTCTTGGCCTTGGGAATTAGGGTCTGGTTTTTCCAATTGATCTTTGGGATATGATTAGTTCCAGAACTTGACATAAGTTTTGGTAATTTAAGGCTTAAAACCTATAGAATGTAGAAGCCCAATCCAACATCATGTTTCCTCCTGAGTAAACATCAACCAGAGATTCCTAGCCACCATTAAGTGTTTCTCCTGGTGTGTGTTGTTGATGGTCTGAGGACACATCATCTGGACATATTTGAATTTATGTGAAAATATGTAGGGTGCATAACCATAACATATTATCTTAGCATAAATCCTAGAAACCAATATTCCTTCTCTCAAAGAGATAAGATATCCTTGCCTCGTGAAGTCCCCAAATCCATCATTTACCAAAGTACCAGATGGTGGAACATAAGGATCATAGGTAAAACGATCATGATAGTTGAGATGATCTATCATTTCCCACTCACTTCAGTTAGATGGAATTATCCCACTTATGATTTGGAGGTATGGTTGGATGATATATTATGAGATATTTTGAGTGTTTATATATATATAACCTCCCATATGGGATGCTACCTAGCCCCATATAACCTATAAGTGACCCACTATCTAGTATGGTGGCCTCCCCTTATGGATTTGTCCTAACAAATGGCAAATTTTCACAACCACTGAGACGATGAGGTTAATACAACTAGTGGGGTGTCCAATTAAGATACCATTATGAAATTCATGACTCTGACCCAATACCAGAATCATGCATTGGAAACAACCATACACTCAGAAACATTGCAAGAAAGGATTCCAGTTGGAATAGATAGTTGACATTTGGAATGATCTTCCAACCCCACTCCTTAAACTGACCCTCCTCAAGTGTGGGCCAATAGGAACTAATACGCCTTAGGGTCTCAATAGTTGGGAAAGTCCTCAGTCTCTTTTTGCAAGGATTCTGTCCACTTAATGTAGCAAATACATTGATCCAATCTGAAAATGGGACATCCTACTTCAGATAAGGACCACCCTTCAATAGATCCTTCACCTTGTCAATATGTTTCTTGTAAAGAGGAGGGGTCCTCTACACATCATCCCAAGCCTAATGGGGTGGAAAAAACTCATTATACATGTCACCCATGATGGGTTCCCCCAAAATCAGTTGGATATCCCAGAGACTAATGCCAACTTCCCCATGCACCGAGTTAAGGGTGTTGGTATTCTCACTCCATCTTCTAAGTAGCTGTAAGATGAACTTTTGATTTTGGTGGGAGTAAGTATGTGATTCCCATACATCTTAATATAACCATAAAACCTTTAACTCAACTTTAAATTCCTCATACATCTGGAAGACTCAGAAAGGCCACCCCCATTATAGGCTAAATGAGCCTCCAAGGAGAATATCCCACTTCGATGACCACCCTAGTTGCTCGCTTACAGTGGCCTTTCATGCGATGTTGTGATAATAATGAATGTTTTATTATGGAACCCACACAGTTTCCTTTAGTGATCAAGGAGTTTAGTTCAAAAAAACCTAACATAGTGGGTTTCCTAGACGAATCCCCCCTGTTAAGATGTTGGCTTGGGGAATATTGCAATTTTTGACTATCCTGGTTGTAGGTTGGTTTGTTATGTGGGATGACGGAATCGAAACGTCAGATAGAATCTCAAATCCATAAATAGGTAGTCTTTGATAAACTTGATATTAATTTTATACTCCACTCATAAGACCCACTAGATATTGATGGAAAGGATCAATGGTGATTTTGGAATTGTATTCGATAAAATCAACCATGAATTTCCTCTTCTCATTAGTAGCGTAAAGAGAACCACCGAAGAAATAAATATCTTACGAGGGATCCATAATTTTTCTGTAGAAAAATCAGGGAGTATAAGGGGTTATTATCCATAAAAAAATGGAAAAGTATAAAGCATCATGAACCATCAGTTCATGAAGCACTAGTCCAAGAAGCATTGGCCTGCAAAGCATCAGTCTGCGAAGCGTTGGCCCGCGTATCATCAACCCATGAAGAATTTTCCCACAAAGAGTTTACCAGTAAAGTTTTGGCCTATGAGGAATTAAATCCATGGTACATTACATCCATATATAAACTGGCTAATCACTATGAAAAAATTAAAATTACCGCTCATGGGTGACGAGGTTCAGTTCGCAGAAAAGGCATATACAAAGGAGAAATTCTATGCAGAAGTAGCTGGCGATCAAGAGTTCATAGATGGATCAATATCATAGATAAATCAATAAAGGAAAAATGATATGTCCCCTATATTTATAGGTGTTTCCCCATCTTGAGGTTCTACTTGTATACCACAAATCAGTTCAAAACAAGACCAATTTCTACATTGGAATAGCCTCCTCTTCATCCCGACCAGAACCTATTCAAATGGGGGGAATTTGTTGGGTCCTAAAAATTATGAATAAAATAATAAGAGAGTTCCATGAACTTGGAAAAGTTTATAAATAAACCAAGAATAATAATTCAAAGAAAAGGGTTCAAAGGGGATGAAGCCATGAAGGAAGGTTCGGGTTCACATAGTAAAAATCACTATGCAGACCGCCGCTCCGCATGACATTCCACCGCTTCACGGAGCACCCCATGAATGAAATAATTCGTGGTCTAGGATGGTACCTACAATTACTAAAAACAAAACCATGTCATTTTTAGGGTTGTGTGGTGATTTTCACTCTCATAAATAACCATCCCCCATGAACAAAATCATTTGCGGGATGAGACGGTACCACTGATGCTCAAAAATGAAACAAAGCCATTTGCGGGGCTGAACAATGGTTTCCGCCCCTGGGAATGAAATAATTCTTGGGATGAGATGGAACTGAAACTTCCCATAAATGAAACCAAGTGATTTTTGGGGCTAAACACTGGTTTCCATCCCCATGAACAACTGCCTCCCCATAAATGAAGTTGTTTGTGGTCTAGGGTGTTCTCCTTAGTCTCCTGTAAAAAATCCCCATGACCCATCGCGGATGACCGACCATGCCGATATCTGGTACCTCCTTTATTATATAAAAGAACACTAATGGGAATTGAAAAAGGTACCAAAGAGATGAATTATGAGAAGGTAATGCAAAAAAGAGGATCCTCAGAGATGAATTGGGAGAGCCGTCGATTCCCAATGGGTAAACCCACTGAATAACATTAAGGAGGAAATAAAAATAATCCAATTATCTAAAAACTTAAAAACCCTTTGTGGACACAATTATTTGGGACATAAATGGATGAACCATTTGAGGACGAGAACCCCACATAGAAAAACACTATGTGGGTAGAACCCTACCCCACATAGAAAAATTCTACGTAGGAGGAACTCAGCCCTATGTAGCAACACACTATGCAGACAAAACCTAGCCCTGAGAAGAAACATGCTATGTGGGTAGAACTTAGGTCTGTATAACACAATGATATGTAGATGGTACCCTCATCCATGTAACAACATGATATATAGAGGTAATCCCATCCTGCATAAGAACCTACTATATGGAATGGGGAATCCTATAATGTTCTACTCTCCACCTCCCATCACTCCCTTCTATCATATCGTCAGGCCTCACTTTTTCCCTTCCACAAACCAGTCTAACAGAATCAAGTTAAGGCCTCTTCCAAAGCCACCTAAAATGTATGATCAGATTATTTGGTACATCAGTGTGCCCCCTCAAGTATATATACCCATGGTAAGCGGAGTCATGTGTTTAACCTCTCAACAAGGGGGAACCTTGGAATCTATTCTAGTCTATATTCCCATTGTAAAGAGGTTTATAACCTTAGATGTTATCACATGAACCTCCCTATTCTAGGGATTGAGGGGAACCACTGGCCTTTACATTTGATAAGGGCCTATGCTGATCACTCCTCTCTACCTTAAAGACCAATAGGGAATCCCTCCTAGAGTAAGACCCTAGCCTTTCTTGCAGGAGGTGATGCTCTTGATCCTCTTCTATAGCTCGGGACATGGTCATATGATTCACCATATGTGACTATCCTGGCTACCAAAATAAAATAGGAGACATGCACATTCAAATCTCCCTCTCTTTGGGCTTCAAACCTCATCCACTAACGAACAGATTGGATCATGTGATCTTCAGGTTTACTGCTTCCCCTTATTTCTCATAGCGATCATGACTCATGTGGGCTTAGATGTTAGTGGATATCATGACATCTTTACATTTCCAAACCTTAAAATGGTACTTCCCTATATATTTAAGCCCCAAAATCCATTCAATGGGTATCTTATACGGTATAAGCCCCAATCATGTCACCTCAAATGGGCCCCCTATACAGTATAATCCTCAAAACCATGACTTAACCTTCAAAAGGACATATTACCAATGAATCAAAACCTAAATGGGACTCCTATATGGTATAATCCCAAATTATGTCACCTTAATGGGTCTTCTATGTGGTGTAAGCCTCAAACCTTATCAAACTACGTGGGCTTTGATTTCCAACTAACTGGGATATGTAGGTTGCCTCTCTGAGGTCCAAATCCAACACCCAAATTCACCCTAATGTTCTCTAGGACACATTCCAAGTAGGGTAATATCTACTTAGGAAAGAACATATCTTCTGGGTACCTTAGGATACCTCGATATAAGTCCCACACTAAACTTTGACTAAGCAACTTTCACCTAAACGTCCTTGCTGCATGATGTTAAACTGCATGGTTTGGTCCTCATCACACAACCTTAAAAGGTGATGTGTCATGTTAAGTGGAAATGAAATACATGGGTTCTGATTGCTCTCATGATGATATGTTGGAATCCCATCTTAGGGGTTTAATCCCAACATCAAAACAACTCTCATCTCCCTAGATGATAGAAAACTCCAGAGCACCTCACCATATGGATTAAAACCCACACCATCCTAATAAACAACCAAATAATCTCTAATCTGTCCATAAAAGGGTTCCATTGAGGGAAAACCTTAGATAAATTTAGATATACCTATCAATGGAGAACCTCAGATACATATAGACGATTCTGGACCCATGCATATTCGTAATTGATCACTACCATAGAGTGAACCACATATACATACTTGGAAGTGAAAAAAGGATTCGTGAACATATCTTAAATCCATAAGAGAGTCTCGAAATAGGTAATAGCCCCCCCAAAGTGTGTGATGAGTCTGGATTCCCATCCTCTCAACCAATGTGAGTTCTTAAGTGTCGTTGACCAAGTTCCCCAACAAATGTATGCCTTTGGAAAGTAAGTCCATGAGGATCCATGGATATGAGAGCCTTTGGGTATTTATAGATCCATGAACAAAACCCTTTGGAGACCATTTATAGGTAATAAACCTGATGTAAATGATTTTACAAAACTCAACCCCCTACAATCAATCATTGGGCACTAGACCTCTATGAGAAACACCCATAATTCACAGGTAACCTCTTCAATCTTCTTTCTTATGCACCTATCATAGGAGTTTAACTTCTTCCTCAACGAGTGGATACTCCAATACATCACCCATATATCACCTTTTCATATTGACATTGATAATGAAAATAAGAATAAGTGACAAAAAATATAACCATTAACCCAATGTAACTTTAATCTTCAACTTTGGATTTGTTTTCAATCCCACATTCAATCCAATAATCAATGTCATTCATATCCACCTTTATTCATCTCCCCCATTTATTCATATCCCCATAATTGATAATGAATAAAAAGGGGTGAAAATTATTCTACCCCTAAATATAAAGTTCACTTTTATATCCCCATAATAATCAAGGTGGGTAATCTCTTATAATTGATTCTCCCTAACTTTTGATTGATACCACTTCAGATATAATACCAATTAAAATACACGGGAGATGTTATCATCCACTTAAACTTACAATATCTTCCCCAAAGGTCTTCAACTATCAATAGATAAGGAAGGAACTATATAATTCTTACCAATGAGTCACTATTTAACCACTCTAAGTCTATTAGAAAAAACCCAATGTAGAAAATAAGAGTTCATAACCTGGACACAAAAGTTGTCCATTATATTTCACAATGTAGTGAAAAATATGATTTTCCATTATCAGGAGCTGTAAAAATCATATTTTCAAAAACATTTGTAAACCTATACTCATCTTTACAAAAAAATCAGAAAGTTCCAATGAAATTAAACAACTTCCCCTTTTTGTTAGAAAACACCCCCTTAATAAATACAACAAGTATACACCATAAATTAAAAGGGGGAGTGAATATCATACCTCATAATTTAGTAATGTTGGGGCTATCCATATTTATACCTTTTAAGAATATAATAAATCTCTGGAAACCTTAACCTTTTTCATTTTCTCCCCCAAGGGGTAAGCTTCACACTTCATCAACCTGGTTATTTTTTTCTATAAATAAGCTCCAAGTATTTGATACCGATTGGTGATTAATACTGATTTAAAATGAACACTAATTGAAATTTAAGTCAACCATGATGGGTTTACTTTATGTCTATATGATTATCACAAACCTCCCTCATAGTTCACCTTTAATACCCAACATTGAAATACAAGCACTGATGATTTGGGAATAAGGTGGACTGGCCACTGCTCCTTAGTTGTAGCACTGGGGATGATACTTCTTTCTCAAAACATTTAAATTTTTACTTAAATCTATAAAATGCCTAAAGTTATTAATGTTTTAATCCTATTTAGGTTTCCAGACTTATACCCCTTTGGGAAGTATTATTTTATTCTTATTATCAATTTTTTATCTTAGCATGAATTAAATTATTTGCTTAAGATAACATAGTGATTTCATTATTTGATGCTTGCTCTAAATTACATGATTATTCCTAAAATTATGGACATATGATTAATGTATCATTTGGATCATGCACCTCCTCCTTCTTTGGTGAGGACTACTTCTTTATAGAAATAAATTTGTTACTAAGGACCATTTGTGCCTTTCCATTTTTCTTATACATATCCATCTGCTCCAATAGAGTAGTCACACAGTTGTTTGGGGTGTGTCCAAATTTATTGCACCAGCCACACACCTTTTCTTACTTCTCTAAGTTACCATTATTTGAAAACTTATCATCTAAAATATGTTTCCTCTTGAGAGTTTCATTCTTACCATCTCTCTTCTTTTGCTAACTCCTCAAGGTAGAATAATTTGTCTAATTATCAGTTTTAGGTGACTATTTCTTGTTTTTAGTATGTGATTAATACCTGGTAGGGTTATAACATCATTTCTCATAATAATTACTACAAATATTACACATCTAACATAAATTTTCAAGATATTTAAATATGTTCTTTAGAGACAAATTCTCTATTTTATTTACTTCTATATTTTGACAGTGGGTTTCTTTTCAGATTTAACTTTTCTCCACCAAACTTATAACCTTACAGCACTTGTATATACTGAACTATTATTCAAAAAAACAATTTACATGTTCCCAAAATTCCATTAACACCAAAACCTTCCAATTAATATTTATTTTTTCTATTGAATGGAATCTATCCATATTTAAATGCTTATTGATTTTGGGTTAGAACCCCAACTTTCTGGGCCTCATTTGAGGGGATAATTTTCTTATACATACTCATATCCTTCCTTAACATATTGGTGAGTGTCCCAATCTTTTTTTTCCACATTTGTACAGTTTTTTTTTGTTTTTACTACATATTCATAGCATCCAATTTTAGGACTAATTGAATTAAATGATTTATGGGATACCTTTTTTAGTGTGCCTAAGGTTGAGGATTCTCTATGTAATATCAAAAAATATTTACCACCTATTTCTGACGCTTTCGCTGGGGCACACGCATCCGTCTGTTTGAGGTCGACGATGCTGTTTAGCTCGCATTCCTTCTTTACAAAGGCGGGTGGAATCTATTCCTTATTTAGGGACGTTTTCTCCTTGATCAAAATGGGATGATGGAATTTCGGTTCTTCCTTCTGTGGATTCCTCCTCGGAACTCGTTACCTAGTCCGGGTCTCCCTTAAAGATTAAATTGTGGTTCGTGAATCTCGTTACTGGTGCCATATATTTGTGGATGCTGGTTAATTACAATACTTCTGTTAGGAAATTCCATGGGGTCTTGACATGGTAGCAACCTTCATTCGGAGTAGACAGTATCATCAGGCGTGTTGGGGCATATCTGGATGCGTGGACATTGTGGAACCTGTATTCTTCCTCATAAGAGGGCACCTCAAGGGCGCATAACCCAAGGAATCCCATGTCAGTCATGGGGTATCTTATGCTGGAGGCATTCGTCTGAGGTTTTCCTCATATTCCCATGTTTATCACGGGATTTTTCATGAGTTTAACGTCTTTTGGAGATGGTTACGCTAAAGGCATGTCTTCCAAGGTTTTCCTCATGCATATCATGTTTAACAGAAGGTAGGACGCGAGTTTAACATCTTGTGGAGATATAATGAGGGTGATAAGAACGTCCCATAGAGACGAATCAGATTGTCACATCCCTAGGAGGGAACACCTGGAAGGTTTACTAGGTGGATAGATCAGAACACATAATAAGAGCAGACCCAAGATGGTGTGTCCCATAAAGGGAAGATTTCACACCATGAAAGCTGATATAGACACCACTAAGGGCAGATCAGAAAGGGTGCACCCTAGAATGAGGGACACCAAGGTTTACCATTGGATGGGATTGAACCACGTGGAGGTTTCCTACGTACCCTTTGTAGACGATATGGATCAAATCCCACGTAGTTTGAAGGGGTGATGAATCGGGGTGTACACAAAGGAAAACAACCCGGATACATGCTGGGGATTATTCATGGATAGAATCCCATTGCAAGAGGGATACTCTTGGGTGGATGGTTATGGATTGAGTAGGTCTTATGCATGGTTAGCTGCCCGGGTGCCGCAAGGAGCGGCGCTGGGATGAATGGCATGATCTCACCGGGATTTTGCGGCCCGGGTAAAAATCAGGATGGATGATGGAGATTTTAATGAAGTGGAGGGGGAATGATATGGATCCGTCATGAAGGTGACAGTAGTGTTGGGATTGAGCCTCAATGAGACTTCTTACGTGTCCCCGTGGTAAGGAATCAAAGTCCTCGTAGTTCGGTGGGACGATGGGACACCTGAGGAGGTGGCATGTGAGAATAGATGCATGGATGGGATTTGAAGGAAATGATACCTCTAGGTTGGGGCATGATCTTCCTAGAACACATGGGATCGAGGGATAGATCAGGAAGAGACATGGGTGATGGGATTGAATCTCATGGAGGCTTCCTACGTATCCATGTGGTAGGGAATCATAGTCCACGTAGTTCATCTGATGACAGATTACCATCGATTGGAGACTTCAACGACTTACCACCGAATGAGGTTGACAATGGATTACCACTGAATGAGGTCTACAATGGATTACCATTATATGGGATTGACAACGACTTACTACTGGATATGGGATTGACAACGACTTACCACTGGATAGGGGACAGTTTAGTGTTATCCAGGACAAAAGGGGCATACAGTTTAACATCATGGAGGACGAGGGTGGACCGACGTCAAAGGGGTTAGAACCAATGGATGGTGGGATTGAACCTCAGGGAGGCTTCCTACGTACCTTTCCTTGGAAAGGATCAAAGACCACATAGTTCAGGTGGAGTGTTTGGTGAACCGACGTGGAGATAGTTGGGACCAATGGGTGGTGGGTTTGAACATCAGGGAGGCTTCCTACATACCTCGCCTTGGCAAGGATCAAATACCACATAGTTCAGGAGGAGTGGGTGCTGACGTGAAGATGTTCAGAATAAATGGGTGTTGGGATTGAACCTCAAGGGGGCTTCCTACGTACCTTGCCTTAGCAAGGATCAAAGACCACGTAGTTCAGGTGGAGTGGGTGCTGACATGAAGGGGGTCAGAACCAATGGATGGTGTTGGGCTTGAAACTTAGGGAGGATTCCTACATAACTTTCCATAGTAAGGATCAGAGTCCATGTAGTTCAGGTGGGTGTTTGGGGCTTACACTTTAGGCTACCTAGAGGGGATTTCATGGTCGATGCTTACTAATCTAAGCCCACATGAGTTGTGCTCTATGTGGGAAACAAGAGGTAACAAGGACCTGATGATCACGGTGCAAAGGTACATCCATGAAGGGTGGTGAATGGGGCTTACGCAAGGAAGATTCCTAGGTGCTACTAAGGAGAGGCAATGGTGGATAGGGATTATGCAAGGAAGCTGCTCGGGTGCCTCTATGGAGCGGCAGTGGTGGATGGGGCTTACTCAAGGAAGCTGCCCGAGTGCCGCTATGGAGCAGCAATAGTGGATGGGGCTTACGCAAGGAAGCTGCCTGGGTGCCACTATGGAGCGACAATGGTGGATGGGGCTTATGCTCTAAGGCGGCCCATGTGCCACTATGGAGCGACAATAGTGGATGGGGCTTACACAAGGAAGTTACCCGGGTGCCGCTATGGAGCGACAATGGTGGATGGGGCTTATGCTCTAAGGCGGTCCAGGTGCCGCTATGGAGCAGCAATAGTGGATGGGTCTTATGCAAGGAAGCTGCCCAGGTGACGCTATGAAGTAGCAATGGTGGATGGGACTTACGCTCTAAGGCGGCCCAGGTGCCACTATGGAGCGAAAATAGTGGATGGGGCTTACACAAGGAAGCTTCTCAGGTGCCTCTATGGAGCGACAATGGTAGATAGGGCTTATGAAATGAAGTTTTCCGTAATGTCTTCCTCATGTATGGCCATGAGGGCATCCCAACCCACTGGTGGGTTGAGGCCTTCGCCTTTGTGCTAGTGCACAAGAGGGATAATTCCAAGGGTATTGGAATCAATCCGAACAAAGGGAGATGAAAAGTGTGAATCACATGCCCAACATTCGGAACACGGTGAGGGTGTCATGGTGATAAAGGATAACTATTGACCATGTTCGAAGTACAGTATCCATATCGCATTAGCCTGAAATGGGGACAATAAAGGAGGGTCGACTGCTGACCGTGTTCAAAACACAGGACCTGACTCGAAGTGTCATCCAAATCCTTCAGGGGCGTTGGACCAGGATGGTAGGTGAGCCGATGCAGCATGGGACCAGGCCGTTAGGGGGTCCCTTCAGACATAGAAGTGGTTGAAGATCCGAATGAAGGACACTCAAAGCGTGAGGTGGAGTGATGGAATGTTTGAACGAATTCCAATGCTCCTGAAATTACGCCACTGTAATCATGGAATTAGGCTTCTTATTCTTGGAGCATAAGGCATCTCTTGTTTGGAGCAAGAGGCATCCTATGTTTGGCACATAGGGTGTACCACATTTTATAGTCATGTAGATAGGACTATTGGCATCTCATGCATGGAGCATAAGGTATCTCTTTTTTGGAGAAAGATGCATCCTATGATTGTTACATAGGGAGTACTACAATTTATAGTCATGTATGGATGACTATTGGAATCTTATGCTCGGTGCATAAGGAATCTATTGTTTAGAGCAAGAGGTATCCTATTATTTAATGATAGGTAATGCTACAGTTTAAAGTCATGTAGATAGGACTATTGGAATATCATGCTTGGCGCATAAGGCATCTCTTGTTTGGAGTAAGAGGCATCCTGTGATTGTCACATAGGGAGTACTATAGTTTATAGTTATGTAGGGAGGACTATTGGCATATTATGCTAGGCATGTAAGGCATCTCTTGTTTGGAGCAAGAGGCATCCTATTATTGAATGACAAGGAATGCTAAAGTTTAAAGTCATGTAGATAGGACTATTGGAATCTTATGCTTGGAGCATAATGAATCTCTCGTCTAGAAAAAGAGGCATCCTATACCTGGGACATAGGGTTCACTACAGTTTATACTCATGTAGATAGGACTGTTGGCATCCTGTGCTTGGAACTTAAGGCATCTCTTGTTTGGAGAAAGAGGCATCCTATGTTTGGAACATAGGGTGTACTAAAATTTATAGTCATGTATAAAGGACTATTAGGCATAAGGTGCCTAGAAATGGTTGGTGTTGGGACTTACACAAGGGTGGCCCTTTCTAGTTCATCCTAGCATAGGAGTCAGGTGATGGGGTTCAGATGAGTTGCTTGAGGAATGTTTCAACTCAAGGTACTCGGGGGGGATTGATGATGAGGATCTCAACTCACGACATAGGAAACAGACCAAGAGGAATATGCTGACTCAAGGTGTTTCATGGTGTGTGGAGGAGTATCTCAAATCAGGTGGAAGGCGGCTGCGCATAAGGGTGCAATGGAAATTGCTAACGTCCCGACCCGAAAACTTTGTGGTGAGACTCTCCATTTTTCATTGGGGTTAGTGGGTGCGGGGGCCCAGCCCCCGTGGTATGGACCAGTGGGAACATGCCTAGGCACTGTTACATGTAAGATGGCCTACGAATAGGATGGGATACATGCAAGATTGAACTGGGCAGCAAGATGGAAGGTCCGCGTGCAAGATGAAAGGATTGCGCACAAGAGGAAGGTCTGCGCACAAGAGGGGAGGTCTGCATGAAAGAGGGAAGGTCTGCACGCAATATTGGAGGTCTGCATGCAAGACTGTGGGCCAGCATGAAATCGGACCCATATGAGACCTTTCGTGCAAGATCTCACATGGAGGATTCCATTATTCCGTGCGGGCACGAAAGAGACTGTCTTATGCGCAGTAGAGTGACGGCTGACCTCCGGAGAGCTCCCCCGAGGGGTGGGGGCTTCCCTTGTATTTATTAGAAAACCTGGGAGTGGTTGAGTGTAATATTCTAGGCACGGAAGTGATCTTACGCGCACCCTGTGGCAGGTGCGCGCGCAAAGGGCCGTGGCACGCAAAGCTGTGGTTGACGTCGCCTTGGGCGCGGAAAGGGGGTCGGGTGCGCAAACGCCCGTTTGACATCACCTTGGGTGTGGAAAGGGGTCGGGTGTGCAAATTCATGTTTGACTTCACTTTGGTCACATAATAATCTTACGCGTGGATGCTAATCTTGCGCGCTCCTCTCAAAACTTGCACGCACCTTCTTTCGACGTTTTTCGGGCAGCCTGAGTGGAAGATGACATCTCGTTGGTCGCGTAAAAGGTTTTCACAACATGTTGCACACAAGATTCCATTATTGTGCACAAGATTTCACTTCTTGCATGCAAAACATTCATTCTTGCGTGCAAGATTTCACTTCTTGCGCGCAAAACCGTACTTTTCCCCAAAATTGTTCTGGATGTCCATTTCCAGTAGCCTAACTTCGAATGGCCATAAATTTTGATCCATAACACCATTCAGGCTTCACGACCAGTCAATCGATGCTTACAGAATGAGCTACACTCCGAGATCATGTATGAAAGAATTTGGTGAATTAAATGGATGCGTTTTCCGGTTCCAACACCACCATTATGAGTCCATTTTGAGAGAAATATCATATTTAAAACTTGAGTGGTGACAACTTTATCGTCAGTTATTTCGTAAGATCCTACATGACTAGATTATAGATTTTTTAGTTTGATTTCTAGCTCCAAAATTCATGTTAAGAGAGTATTTTTCAGTATCAACTGGCTATAATATAACTTCTCAATCCCTCTTTATCATTTGAGTATTAACTTCATGAACTTTCTTGATTCCACTAATAAACTCTACAAATCTTTTACTCTCCTAGATTCCAAATCTAGTTTGGATTCTTTGACATCTGTAGAAGTTTTATAGAGTCTCTCAAGTGAATGAAACACCTATTTAATAAAAAATTTCTCACAAGAATATCTTTTTAATTATTCATATGTAAAGGAAAGTCTTTCATTACAAAGTGTAACTGGTTCATACTTTATTTTAAGTAGTCTTGGGAGAGTGTTGGATTTTACAACCTGTTTGGCCAATGCATCTTCCATTGCATCAGCCTCTTAGTCCAACTATGAATTCTAATATTTTAGTCCCTTTATATCCATTAGTATATGTACAAAAACTTTAGTGGGGAAATTTTCAATATAATCCTTGATTTTAGAATAAAAATCACCGAGTGATTTATCATTTACAACGTCCTCAATTTTTTCACGACTTGAACTAGCATAATCTGATGAATCTCTCTCACTAGGTTTGATGGAACACAAACCACTTTTACTACTTTTAGATAGTGGGTAACCATCCACATCCTTTGAACTCTTTACTTTCTTATCTTTCTTTATTATCATGTTTCTCAGTGTCTTAGAAGAGAATTCAACTTGAACAACATTAGGAATTGAATCTGTTTTTTCCATGAAATATTTTTCTCTGACCATATCAAATCTACACTTCATTAATCAGAATGAAATTCAGAGGGTCTTAAAAAATAGATCCAATTAAATGTGATCTTGGATCTAATACCACTTTTTGTCTTGATGTACTAATATAACCACATGATAGGGGTGATTTAGGTGTTGCCCATTTTTTTTCTAAAACTAAAAACTTCTTAAAACCCCTTTGGAATTTAACCCATGTTACCAATTAGAACATATGGATATATTATAGTTCAACCAAGTAATCTTTAATCATGTACATCAAAGTAAAGTAGATATAAATCAAACAACATTTTTACAAGGTTCGGGTTAAATTATTACTCCTTTTTGTAATTAGTTATTCAAACCAATCATGGATTCACCACTATAACTAGTCACAAATTAAAATAGGTTTGGTTTTTCCCACACCTACAACATCCTGTATATCACAAGGCTAATTTTTTCATAATCACACTGAACTTATCTCTATAGTTTTACATTTCTGTTACTAAGTTTCATGGTGATCTCACTACATACTCTGAGTCTCATAGGTTATATGGAGTCCCACCATATATATAGGTTATTATTTGAAGTTATTCTTGAATAATATCTATAGATGACATATGGATGTCACAAAATCCACAAAGTAGATCTTCTTATTCTCAATATAGGATCTTTTAATGCCTGTATATCTTCAATAAGGATTCATGGAACTTGGTTACTAATATCAAATCAGCCTTATAGATCTTCAAAAACTGCTTACTAACTTCTCTCACTTATTCACTCAAAATAAGCTTTGAAACATAATGAATCCACAACTTTAGAATAGTATCATCTTACTCTTCTTATTTTTTACAACATGAAGATAATTCTCATCCTCCTCCTCCTCCTTCTTCTTCTCCTTCTTCTACTACTCCTTCTTCTTCTTCTTCTTCTTGTTCTTTGAGAGCTTCAATATCTTAGATACCCACACACTAGAAAACAACGCAACAACACATTGATTTTCTCTTTTATTCTCATCGATCTCCTCAAATCCTCACATGAATAAGTGTATAAATATTTAATTCATTCTTTTTTTCCTAATACTATAAACAATATGTTGAGAATAAAAAATGGCCACCAGTGCAAAAACACCATCATAGAATACCCATTATGGGTTTCCATGAAATCTCATGCACAACTTTTTCTTCTCAAGGAGTATTACAAAAACACCCCTAATTTAATTATTCTTCTTTTGAAACTCATCCCAAAATAGCATAAAAAATATCTACAATAGGAATTTATTCTTGTTTATCAAAATCTTCCAAAAAAATCTATACTCAAATATTCTAGCTATATATACAGCACACAAAAAACATATACAACATGTAACTCATATTATTTTCATGATTCATGAAATATATAAGTTTTATCATTTCTAAAGTCTTGGAAAAATTCCCAAACTTTAATCTCAAATACTCATGAATACTCTAACAACCTCAGATCAAACTAATGTAGGCTATGTTAGATAGAATCTTGAGGATCAATGGAAATTAGTCTACATTATTCTTGAAAATCTGATGTTTTCATTTTCTTTATCAAAGAATATATCTAGTGGTTCTCCCTATTTAAATATTCTCAAAATATCTCAAATTATGGATTCTCTAATATTCATGACGTTCTAAACTCAAAATCATGGCTCAAGTATCTTCAAATTTTTATTTCCTCATAATTAAATAATTTTGGAAACTCAATTTTTTCTTTTTTACTTTGATATTCCTTTTACAAGGATTAATACCATCTTATATTTCTTCTCATGCTTAAACCACAAAATATTACAAGTGTTTGTGATTTTTTGATTCATATTAGAAAATCCCAAGCATTATCCCAAATTGAGTTTATCTTTATGAAATTTGAAATATGAAAACTCTATTTTTCATCCAGTAGAAACTTTAATTTTTCACTAAGTGTTGAAGTATTATATCAGGGATTCCAAATAATTAAGTTCACAAAGCCTTATGATGAAGCTTTACATTCCACTCCTGCTACTTATTTTCATCTACTATCTTTCTTAAAACTTTCTCTATGCGTTGAAGCTTTAAACTCAACCAAAGATTTATGTTGGGTACTTCAGAGTCTTATGTACATGATGTATTATGATAGAGACTCATGAATAATATTCCAAAGACTAAATCTACATCATCTCAAATTATTTTGTTCCAAAAAAGTCATGCATTGGGCTCAAATAATTACAGTGAAGTCTTATGATCAGAACTTATGTTATTTTTGAATTCATAAGTTTATACCTTTATCAATATTCAGAAAAAATCAGAGATTTACATTCAATGTTTGAAGTCTTATGTTCTGAGTGAAGTCTTATAATTAGTAGGAAAAGCCTTACACACAAGACTTAGCAAATTTTCATGAACTATAAAATTCATACTTTTATAGTAATCTTCAAAATGGATTCTGATTGGTTCCATGGATTTCCCAACCTCTTCAAATCATATCATATCTTATTCAAATAATTATTGGAATTATTAGAATAATTTAAAACCCCTTATAGATTTGTTACAAGGTATTTCAGCATATAAAATACTAAATTTATAATATGTCAGTGATTATATCTACTAGATCATGTGCGACTCTTCTTCAATCAATCCAGATCCATTTCTGATCACTTAAACCTTCATCTAGGAGTGTATAAACACCAATTGAAGAAACTAAAAAGATTTATTCTCCTTGGATGGGTCACCACTTTCAGGTATCTATTCTCCATGCTTTGAACCTGATTAATACATATTCTACACAACCATAAAATATTTATAATTATAGGTTTAACAACCAACAATTATTCCATTCAACCTGCTATATATAGTATTGGTACTCCTTCTTTAGAAGGAGTCATATTATTCCATGAATACAAACTCTATCAATCATCTGATGTTTAGGGATATTAAGAATCTATGCATTCAAGTATTCTAAACGGCCAATAGCTCTTCCATTCAACCTATTAAACATAAGTATTTTTCACCTTTAGCACTATCCATAGACTTAAAGATCAAATCTTTTAATTGTATGATGTTATTGGGCTTCTAAGAATCTATCCATCTAGGTATTCTAAGTAAGAAACTCTTCCTATTTACCCATAATACATGGGAAACCTCTTCAATAAACCTTCCCATGTACCTATCATGGGAGTTTTACTTCTTCTTTAATGGGTGTATACTACAATACATCACCTATATATCACCTTTGCATAATGAAATTAACAATGAAAATAAGAATAAGTGATAATAAATACACACATTAACCCAAGGGAACTTTAACCTTATCTTAGCATGACAGTACAATTCTTAGGTCTATCTCAATCCAGGTCCTATATGTTATGCTTATCATATTAGAGGAAAAATATCATCTTGGTTAATATCCAACTAATGACATAATTAACAACATACTCATACACCCCCTAATTAGATAATAATCAAGGATTGTGTATGAATGATATCAAAGTATAAAGTTTCATATTCTAGGTATATCACTAACATCAAGAATGGGGAAATAAAAATATAAAAGATGCACCCCTAACATACCAAATAAATATTGCATGACACTATGTGGTATACTTTATGGGTTATCCAGCTTAAAAAAATCATTTTGTTCCTCATGATCATATTTAATATCTCTATATGAAATCCTATCCATGATAGTTTTAATATTTCATCACAACCTATAATACTCTATAGTGAATATCATTCAAGGATAACTCAAAGTATCACTTTGAGAGGTCGCTTATCATTTCACTTCATGAGTATATACAACAAACATAAAAGAATGATAAAGTGGAGGATGCCTTTTGTATAACATAATACATTTCATATACTTAAACTCCTTTAAGAATACTGAAAAAACTATACATACATGTTCATCTAATCATATCCTATATTATGGACCATCTAATAAAACTTATGTTTTCTTCAATTTTAGGGTTTTGTTAAACTCATTACATCTACATGTAATTATTTCCACATATTTAAGTGAACATTTAATAAAACCCTTCCATTAGACCTCCTTAATGAGTAAAATATATGAAGAAATCAAGTTTGAATAAAAATGAGATCTATGAACCATATCCTTAATGTCTAACTATTTTCACATAGTATTCAAACTCCTTTACTTCACAACTTCAAATGTCATGATGATAGTAACTTCAGAAGTCTACTTAGAAATTTTATAAGTTTATCATCATTATCATCCTTAGAATCCATTCCATCAAACTTTTCCCTTAAAACCTTTTGGTAACTAATGAAACTCTTTAAATTAGTCTTTTACTGGCATACCCTAAACCTTTTAGGACATTAAGTGGCATTCACTTTTTATTTTGGATGACATAATTGTAATGCCCTGACCTAGTTTCCCAAATCCAGTGTATTATTTTAATACACTAGCATGATTACAAGGAATCAAGTCCCGAACGACCAATCAGTTTAACAGTCTTGGAAAATAGATTACATACATGAACACTACATTACACATTCTAACATAAAACACAACATAAATAATACTTTGATAATGCCATTATTCCCCTATATCAACCCTACATATCAATCATAATACACTTCTTGGCATCCTGGGAAAATAAAACATAAGAAAGGGGTGATCTCAGATGCTCAATAAGGGTAAATAATTCAGAGGAAGCTATAAAATTTTAAGGCAAGATGTATAATAAAAACAACAGCCTTTTTAAACATAAAATTGAACATAATATGGAAAAAAATAAATCAATCATTACCATATAAACATGCACATGGATATTCTACTAGTTGAATAATCACATGTAATAAAAAATCTCATAACGAGGGAATGCATAATGCCAGACATCATAACCACTACGTCAAGGCCTTGTGCCAAGACCATTCACAAATATTCTATCAAGGCATTGTGTCAAGACACTAGTTTGTTTCATGAGACCTATCAATGCATCGAGGGGCTATAGCGGACCCTTCCTGTCACTTACTAAGTCCAATGAATTCCTCATATGAAATGGTTGAAACATAACATAAACATTCGTATTAAAACTTGCATACGAAATGCCAATACATAAACCATGAATGGTATAAAAATATCACAACCATAGTCAAACATATCATAACTCATTTAATACAATATGGAAGATTGTATTATAAAGTCACAAAATTTATAAAGGAATTCATTTAACTATATTTTTGAATCAAAGTGTCCCATAACACTTTGAAACTTTTGAAATGAATTAACATTTTAAAACAATCATGTCCATATAAATAAATCCTTAAAATCATTTTGAAAACATGGAAATTAATTAAAAAGATTTAGAAAAATAAATCTTTAAAAAATTTAAAATGATGATCTAGTTAAAGAGTCCCTTATATAAAACCATAAACAATTCCTTTTGATTTTTTTTACGAAACATGAATGTGGATGATAAATATGTTCCAGTAGATACTTACATATCAACAACCTCAAATAATAATGAGATTGTGAAATTAACCCCTACCTTAGGTCCGATACTCTCCGTATGTGTCCAAAAATCCTGTATGATAACATATTATTAACTTATATCAGAATCATAATAATATTTAAAATATCATATATGATTCTTTTATTACTTTATATTACCCGTTTATTAACAATTCCATGTTAATGCAACATTTCGGGTAATAACCACTTTGTTTATCGTACGTGTTTTGACTTGTTATTCTTGATAATATTACTTAGATCATGATTTAATTACTTAAATAATGTATAATATGATTTATATATTATATATAAATATAAATATATATAATATATAGATATATGAAATGGAATACACGACTCATGGAGACGGTAGGATCTAAGTACGCATGAACAATGTTTCTATTTTCATATCATATGGAAGTAAGTGAATGAAATATATGTATATATATATATATATATCATCCCAATATAATTATTATTTCATAATTATTAATAATATTTATTTTTATAGTCATTCTTGGATGGTGAACATGGAAGACGAGTCTCATCGCGTCGTGGAGACGGTAAGCTGTACATACACATGAGCGATGATATCATTTCCTTAATGGTTAAATGGTATGAAATTGGATGGAATATGAATTTTAAAGAAACAATATAATGTTATATTTATTATTTAAATCCATTATATTCATCATTATACCCATAAAAATAAAGTGTACATGAAAAAAAATTTACATCACGGCGTGGAGACGGTAAGCTGTACACACACACATGGTGATATTGTTTTTCGTAGGATGGGTAAAAGGAGGAATATAGTTGTACCATAATTATAATAAAATATTATCACGTGGAAGGTAATATATTTATTATTTTAGTATTGAAACAATAGATAAATAATAAGTATAATAAGAAAAGAACTTTGGAAGAGGTGATAAAACAATTACCTCTTCTTCGTGTGTTTTCTTTTTATTTGAACAAAAGGGATCCTTAGGATGGATCTATGCCCAAAGTTAGGCCTCTAGGATGAAGTGAGGGAGGTTGATAGTATAAATGGGTAGGGTTTGGATGAACCAAAAGTATTTAGAGGTGTGATTTAAAGAGAAATCTAGGTACCCTTTTATAAGAGAGGTGATGGGCACTTTAGAAAAAACTTGAAATATTAATTTATTATAAAATGATTTTCGGTTTCTAATATCTAGAAATTGATTTATTTAGAGTATAATATGATTATAGTTAGAAATAATCTCATCCAATTATTTTTATACTAGTTTATTTCCTGAAATTAACCTTATCTTTTGGGATTAACCCTTAGTTAAACAGTTTAACTCTTACTATGTCTTCTTGTATTTTTATACTACAAGGTTACTTTAGTTACTGTAAAATGAAAATAGAACTTCAATTGGATAATTAATGACATTTTTAACATTATTTAAGTAAGTTGGAAGAATCTTATATTTTTAGGATTTTTATATCATTTAATAAAATAGTATTTTTTAAACTTATTTATGTCAATTTTGACAGTATTTAGTAATTGATTTTTGTTAAAGTCATAACAACTTGATTACATATAACCAAAGAAATTAACACATACCTAATATTTCAATGTCATATATAAAATTTGTGGATGGAATCAAAACTTTCAAATTATATTTATTTTAATATTTATAATATCATTTATTTGATTCTTTCATTAAAAAAGAAAATACCATCATTATTGTTTCATAAATAAATTTAATTATTTAATGTCTAAAAATTAAAAATAAAATACCTTTATGTATGGAATATTTTTATATTTATAATAAATATTTATTTTAAAAAATATTACTTATATAACTTGAATTAAAATTGTTTTAGTAAAATATACATGTTTATGTTATATTTCTCTTTACTTTAAATTAATTGTTATAATATGTCATTATCACACCCAAGTGGCTCCATGGGGTTCCAAAATCAACATAAGGATGAAAATGGTTGGAAATATATTATACAATAGGATTATGACAAGTTTTAGGGTAGTTTTATATTATTATAATATTATTTTTTTACCCTTATTTACTTGATTTACCCTTTAACCATGGTAAATAAAAATAATTACTGAAGTTACTATTCATAATGTCAAAAAATAAAAGGCACATATCTACATAATTTGTACCTTATGATTAAAAATATGAAATAAAATTTTCCAAATTCAAAACACATAATTGGCATAATTTAATTTAAAATTAATTCCTGTTGTCCAAACCAGAAAATGACTTTTTAAGAAGTAAAAACTATCAAAAGATTGACATGTATTTATGTCCAATTTAAATGTAAAAATACTTTTAATGAACTAAATTATATTAAATGATAAAAATATAATCTAATTATACTTTAAAACCACTCAAATTTATAATTTAACACTATAAATTATTTCAATTAAAAAAGTTGTTTTCAATTAAAATTTAGTATTTCCACTATTCATCAAAATATGAAAGTTATTAGAAAAGTACCAAAAATTTATCCAAACTAAATTTTTATGTAATTATTCTTAATAATAATTTAATTTAATCAAATTGAATATATAAAAGTGTCAAATATTGGATTTAAAAAGGGGTTTCCATTAAAAGGCGGAAAAACTGCATTTTTTGAAAAATACTTCTTTTATCTAAAAAATTGAATTTGTCCTTATATTATGTATATGAAATAAGAAATATGAATGTTAAAATTATATAGGATATATAAAATTAAAAATTTGGTTAATACCATTCATAACCGCTTTTTAAATGGCTAATTTGATAGGTTGTGGCACACCTGAACTCGGTGATGCGTATATCGCACGCTATTTAATTATTTAAAAAGGAAGCGTACCTTGGAATCTTAGGGTGTTACAATAATATTTTATTTTCTAACTTTTAATACTATCTAAGTTCAAACATACTCTCACTAGACTCTTATAAATTATATTCTTTTCAAAATATCATGATAAGATCCAAAAACTCTTTTATGTTAGAAAATAATAGGTATTTCCTATAATGAGAATATTTAATAAATAAAATATTATATCCATATCATATATGGTATTATATGTGTTTAGAGTGGTGTAAATTATTTAAAATATTTTATCAATGGGTGGTGGGATCATACCCCTCATATTTAACAAACATCTGGATAAACTCTTTTATCCCCGATAAAACATTTTTGTTCTTTTATCTTTTTCAAATATGTCATAGAATTTTATGAATCATAAACCATGTGTAACATCTCATATTATTCATAATAAATACTTTTTAACAAAAAAATTCTCTTATAATATAATATATATAAGATAAAAATACACACCCTTTATATAGATCCTCCTGATCTTAATAAATTCCTTTGTATTTAATTCCATGATTCAGTAACCCTTTTATTTACCATTTAAATGAAAACTACATGCTCCATCAATTATTTCCTTGATTTTTAAATTTTTATATTTACAAAATTTCTATACATTTGGTATATTATACCCTTGATGAATTTATTTCTATAATACCAATACCTAACATAGACTTTATATGGATTTATACAAACTTATTCAGGTATTCTAGGCAATCCCATCATGTATGGAATATTTACCTCCCTTCTAGATAACTCTAGGTTTCAATGACCAATGCTAACTATTGGACAATCCAATATTTTCCTTATAGCTTAAAATTATACCCTTTTGTACTATTATCACAAAATCTGAGACTTGAAATAACATGTCATGATTATATATTCTCAACAATTTGAGAAAATAGGGTAAACATTTCTTAAACTCATTCACATTTTCAGAACATTTCCAAAAACAATCCTGTAATGAATTTTATAGTCTAGTAAAGACTTAAAGGATATCACAATATCTCAAAATACTCAATTATATTGAATATATGAGTGAATACTTAAGCTCCTTCACCCATCTTATATATAATTCCCTTAAAATCTTGAGTGAATAATTTCATGATTTTTATAATAATCTAGGTTCATTTTTTTAACAACTTTAATATTTAGTTATCAATGAAGGTATTGTTCTAATACATAGAATTTTTTTCTTACTTAAGAATAATTATTAAGTTTTTTACTAGTCTAAGAAGTTTTTTATATTAATATTCTTAGTTTTATAGGATTAATTTTAAAGTACTATTCAATTATGATGATGAAATTTATCTATAATAGTAGCTTTCATTAGACAAGTATCATGTGTCGCATTCATTTAATAAGGAGTTTTATTGAATGTGTTCCCACTTAAATGATTATCCATTTTTAAAATCCCCCATATTTATTAGTGGGAAAATATCGATATTTCACTATGATTTGGGTATATTTAGTATTTCTACCATCACTTATTTATTTAGGTTGAAAATCATGCCAATCATATCATAAATGACACTTGGATAGTTGAACAGACAACTCCTTTCTCAATCAATCACATGGATAAACTCAACTCTATTCTACTGATCATGTTTTGGTGTAATAATTTCGTTAATTTATTTTTGGTTTTGATGCTAAAAAACACCCAAATTTGTGTTTCTAATGGATTTTCTTTTAAGTAAATTTTAGGAAATTAATAATTCTTGGAAATATTTATTCTAGAAATATATTCAAGACTTTGATCCATGGAGAATATTTGTTAAATTATTATGAACATGTTTTAAAATAATTATGGAAACACTATTCATACCCTACATGTGAAATCATAACATAAGGAATAAACCCTACATTTGGATCAACACGTATGGATAATATACTCTACACTATCAAGAAAGTATGGTTAATCAACCCTAAATTCAGAATAAACCCTATGTTTGAGGAAAAAATGGTATCATAAATCAACCATACTTCTGTAATCAACCATACGTTGTCAACCCTATGTTTGGAGTTTTTTTCATTACATGAAGGAACCCTACATTTGACTATTCAAAGATGGAGTTTTAAATCCTTGATATTATTTGAGATTTATGCAACGATCTTGATGAAAGTAAAGATCTTTTCAAATATATTTTATGACTGATTCAAAGGCTCATTATGATTTTTTAAAGGCTAATATTCAACAGAGTAAATTGTTACTATAATTAATGGAAGTTATGACTTTATTTAATGTTTTTGAATTAAAATATTCACAATTTATTGTGCGATATTTTTGGAGTTGGTTTGACCTAGAGTAATTCAACCTAATATATAAATATCAAGATTTTATTTATCAGAATATATATATAGATACAAACATATACATATATAGTAAAGGTGATAATAAAAAAAAAGTGTGTCATTGCCTTCAGAGCTACACTTTGGAGAAATACATGTTTTGATCTATTGTCTCACTGGTGATACTACTACTATTGCTGGTACTATATCTTATTGTTATATCTTCTTATGTAAGAACAATGAAGAATTTGGTTAAGATACACTTTGTAAACATACATGTTTAAACATCCATATAGTGTTTTCTTTGATGTTATTTGAAGAAAGCCTATGCAATGTTGAAGATCTGTTTACTGCTATTCTATATTTAAGATCTGAATACATCTGTCAGTTTCTACTAAAACTATGAAGTTTAACCTATAAAATTAAACAAATCAAACTCTTTTGATTCATTTGAGTTTTGACTGCTCGTACTCAGTCATGGTGAAGTGTCAGATTATTGTACCAAGCTATGGATATTTGATTCCTTGTAAAAGAACCAGAAGGTCCTATAAAATCCTTGTAAGGAGTCAACTTCATACACTCAGTTGTTGTTTAAAGGTCTTAGAATAAGAGGACCTGATAGTAAACTACCAATCTCATGGATTTGAGCATTGGTGGAGTGGACTAGGGGATATTTGTGCCCCAAACCACTATACATCACCATGTCATTTTCCTTTATTTATTTCCACTGCTCACTAATCTTTGAGAGAAGGAAAGGTTTACTTCATAATAAGAGGAGAGTTTTGAATTTGTCAAAGTTTTTGAAAAACACAATTCACCCCCCTCTTTTGTCTTTATCTTCATCATAATCATTCCTATAAACAATTGGTATCAAAGGATAGACTCCATTTGAGATATTTATTATTCAGGAAATCTATTTTTACTCAATATCAATTAGTGGTATTACTAACAAGTAATATCAGAAGAAAGGATTTGACAATCTTGAGGTAAAAATTCAGACAAAGACTTCTTGAAATGATGGATTCTAGAGAAGGTATGTTGATAATTCGATCTCCTTACTTCAATAGTGATAATTATGGATACTAGAAATCCTGTATGGTTATTTATTTTAAAAATATTAAAATAAGGGTTTATTTTAAGGTTGTAAAGCCTTATAAAATTCCTAAAGAATATTTGGAAGATTGGAGTAATGATAAAAAAACATGGTCTCAATTCAAAGGCCATGAATGCTATTGTGTGGTGGTTTAGGAACTGATTAATTCAATAAAGTATCTCAATGTCCTACTTCATATGATACATGGAAGATGATTATTGTTGGCTATGAGGGAATTTATAATATCAAGAAATTAAGATACACTAATGAAAAGCTAAAGTTCAATACTTTTAGAATGGATGAGAATGAAATTATCAATCAAATAAATGCAAGGTTGACAGAGATTATCAATAATGTTGCTACTTTGGGAGATCCAATTTTTCAATAAGATAAAACATTAAAAGTACTCAAATTAAAACCTCTTAAGTGGATTGGAAAATATGAAGCTATAAAATAGTCTACATCAGTAAATAATTTGAAAATGATGGAGTTGATTAATTATTTAATGATGTATGAAGGTGATATACATGTTGAAGATGAAAATAATATCAAACATGAAGAACCCTCTCTCAAGACTACAATGGATGAATCATCTGATTCAAGTCATCCATATTTAGATAATTATTTGTTAGATCTTGATGAAAAATTTGAAAAATTGCACATAAAGAAAAAAAAGGTATAGAAGAAAATAGATGCTGTGAATGTAAGGAAAGAATCACACAAAGGATAATTATCCTTTACTAAAATCTTAAAGGAAATATAATTATAAGTGAAAAGGAATGAAATCTATAATGGATACCTAGATTAATTCTTCTGGTTCACATGATGAATCTTCTACAACTTCAGAGACTGGGCTCATGGATGATACTGATGAGGTACAATCCTCTTATTCTCAAAACTCCAATTCTGAAGAACTTTCTTATGAAGAGTCAAATAAATATTTATTTATGCTATAAGATAAATATGAATCCTTAAATAACCATATAAAAATTATAAAATCTTATGATACTTCCTTATTAGATAAACAAAATTTTTTAAAATAGTTTAAATATTTAAATTCTAATTCTTCTAAAAATTATTCTGATTTTCATGCCACTAAGATTAAAGAATTAATGGCTTAAGTTAATGATTTAAAACAATATTTTATTATGTTAATAACAAGAGAAAAATATTTAAATCAAATCCTTGAAAAATATAAAATACCAAAATAAAAATATGGAATAAGAAGTAATAGTAAAAGACCAAAACTATATAAGAATTGTTTTGTTCCTGGTTTAAATAAAAAAACATGTTTACTATTAAATGTTTTTATTAGGGTATTATTAGTCATTATAAAAATGAATAATATTTCAAAAAACCACAAATAATTGGTGTTAAAAATTTTTATTTCTCAAAAGAATTATCTAACTTGAATGATAGAATTCCTACTCTAAATAAACAATTTTGGTTACTTGAAAATTTAGTTTCTAACACTCTTGGACCCAAAAGCATATGGGTACCAAAAAGAACCCGAATCTTATGTTTTTCAGGATTACATCACTAAGATATATCATTAAATATTTAATTGGTTGATCGATTTATATATGAAAGTCTATACCAAAAGAGTGAACAACTCTAAATTAGTTCATGATAAAAAAATCCTCAGTTATAAAAACAATGATACACGAAGTATTTCATTTTTATAACTATATTATTTTAGGTCATTAACTTTTTTATATAGGTAAAGAGTGATATTTCTTAAAATTTGATAAAAACTCTTTATTACACTTTAAATCCAGACATAGTCTATTTTGATTGTATAATTTATTTAATTTTTTTTATAACCTTTGTAAGTATTATTTTGCTCTCTTTAGATAAATACAATACTTTTTTACATTGTGAAAATTATTCTGAAAGAAATAAGGAAGTTCATAGTCATGTAGAAATGGAAATATTTTCTTCTCAAATGTATTATTAAAAGCTTATGTCCAAAGTAATCACTTTAAATGAATAAAAAGTGAAACTACAAGCTGAGTTGGATGTGTCTAGAAATTTGTATGATGATCTATAGAAATTATCTATTTTGAATTTTTTTTGATTTGTTACAAAAATAACATCAGAATATTTTGATTTCAAAATAAAAATTTAAAACTTTCAAGTTAGAAATTATAAGTCAAATGGAGTTTCCCAGAAAAGAAGTTGTGATAAAGATCAATCTTGTTAAACTAAAGCTGTTTCTAGTTTAATAGTATTCATATTCTTATCATTAAAGAATATTAAATGTTCAAAATAGATTAGAAGAACTGTAATTTTTTTATCTAATTTAAGCGAAAAAGTTCATACAAATAATCTACTTATTCTTAACCCTTATATTTTATTTTCTATTTAGTTAAAAAAAAAATTTATATGTAATGTTTTTAATATATTTTTGTAGTGAAAATAGTATTATGAGTTGATTTATAATTTATTTTTTTTGGCTCCGTTAATCATGAACTTAATATTCAATAATCTTACAATTCATTTTATTATTGTAAGTAAAAATTTTGGTTTTATTTTTACTCATGAAAAAAATTTATGTTAAATGTTTTAATTAATTGAATAATCCTATATGATATTATTATGGGGATGTTTTAATCAAATAATCATTTTATTTTATGTATTCTCATTGTTTAAATATTTAGATCATTTTAAAGAAAGCATAAATTTAGGCAGATTTAACTTTACTACTCTTATTTTTTGATGTCACAAAAAGGGGGAGAAGTTTATATGTTTTAATTTTATGTGGGAGAAGTTCATAGTTAGAATTATATAAAGGGATAATAATGGTAGAATTTTATATTTTATACTCTTAGTTTCTAGTTTATATGTTTATTCTTATGAGGAAGAAGTTTTTTGTAAAACAATTATGGGGAAAAGTTTTAATCCTTATAATGGGGGAAGTTTCTTTTATGAAATATTTTTTTAAGTAAATTTATTTTGGATTTTTCAAAAAATTGTTTTTAAATTTTATATATTTATGTTATGGGTTTTGTGATCATAAAAAAGGGGGATATTGTTGAGCATGTTTTGGTGCAACATTTTTGTTATTTTTTTGGTTTTAATGCTCACAAATGCCTGAATTTGTGTTACTAATAAATTTGCTTTTAAGTGAATTTCAAGAAATTAATATTCATGGAAATATTTATTCTAGAAATATATTCAAGAGATTGATTCACAGGGAATATTTATTAAATTATTTTTAATGTGTTTTAAAAGAATTCTGGAAACAATGTTCATACCCTACATGTGCAACCGTAACATAAGGAATCAACCCTACATTTAGATTAGCACGTATGGATAATATACCCTATGCTATCGGGAAAGTATGGTTAATCAACCTTAAATTTAGAATCAACCCTACTTTTGTGGAAACAAACATATAGAACATCAACCTTACTTTTTTAATCAATTGTACATTATCAACCCTATGTTTGGAGTTTTTCATTACATGAAGAAACCCTATATTTTACTATTCAACAATAGGGTTTTAAATCTATGATATTATCTAAGATTTATGAAATGGTCTTGAAGAATGTAAATATCTATTCAAAGATATTTTACAACTGATTAAAAGTACCATTATGATTGGTTTAAAGGATCATATTCAATTAAGTAAATCATTACCACTCTTATAGAAAGTTATGATTCTTTTGAATGTTTTTGAATTTAGATATTCACAATTTGTTGTGTGATATTTTTAGAGCTAGTTTTAACTGTAGATATTCAACCTACTGTATAAATATCAATACATTATTCATTGAAATATATATAGAGATACATACATATACATATATAGGAAATGAGATACTAAAACAACAAGTCTGTCATTTACTTCAAAGCTACACTTTAGAGACATACATGTTTTGATCTATCATCTCACTGGTACTAATATTATAGTTACTGCTACTGCATCTTATTTTTATATCTTATTATACAAGAACTAAGAAGCATTTGTTGAATCTACATTTTAGAGACATACGACCAAATCCATTTTTCCCTATTTTCAACAAGATTCTTTAAGGATTAGCAGTAAATGCACTACAACCTAGATTTCAAGATACAAATTCAAAATTCAAAATGGTTAAAAAACCATTGATTCAAAATTTGAAATCTATTCCCTTCCATGCAATGATAACATAACCACTAAACCCTCAGGCCTCAATATTCTAAACTGAAACAATCTTGATCCGCGTGTCCTGACACTCAAGCTTAGTCATCATCTCCACATCGCCGACATGAACCAAGCAACCATCGAAATAACATTGAAGCTTAAATTCCAAGTGTGAAATCCTGAACCCATCTTCCACATAACTCATGCCCCAAGCCCGGTTGGCCACATGAACCTTGGTGCATCTCCCCATAAGATAGGGGCTACCAACTAGCAGTGGGGGTGTGAAGGTAGTAAGGTGGGGAGACTTTACCCCTTGTAAGAGTAACACAATGGATGAAAAAAAACATACAATAGTAGAAGCATAAAAAATAGAAAGATACAAGAAACAAAAAAACCATAAACAAACATATAGATAATTCAATAGTGGGAGACTGAATAATATAACAAAAGTCTCATAGGCTGTGTCTGATACAGATATGCATGCATGGCATGCCAGTATAAAAAGGGAACTGAAAAAAGGAAGCAAGCATACATATACACAAGTACAAAGGTAAAAAAATCCAAAATATGATCTATAACATCTTAAGACTAAGCTCATTCCTCTACTCCTAAGCTCCGTATAAGAAAAAGAGTCAATATCTAGACGAGTGGTGTTTGCATCTATCCATACCTATAGGTAAATAGTCTTCTCGGGTGCCAAAGGTAGCCCGAATAGGGTGTGAGATAAATCTCAGTAGTCCACCACCAATGGTGTCTATGTGTAATCTGAGTAGGCGCTCAGAAGTAAACAATGTGAAGGTTACAACAACAGTAAATAATGCATAATTAACAAATAACCTCTCGATCAGGTTCCTAAAGGACACCTGGCGGCCTACCTACTTCAGCTCAAGGCTGGTAAGTCTAACCAAGTCACCATACATACATACATACATACATACATATATATATATATAGTATTTATAGTTGTATATATATATATATATGTAAATATATGTTGGTATGGATCGGGATGTAACTCTCAGACATCCAATACCAGGGTAGCTCCCATGGTCTAACCCTTGCCCCAACTCCAAGAGCTCTCATGGTCTCTTGGTAATACACGAGGGAGCTCTCACAATCTTCCCTACCTCAAGGCTCTCATGGTCCTTAGGTCCATAGCTAGAAGCTCACATGGTCTTCTATACCTCAAGGCTCTCACAGTCCTTTGGTCCACACCCATAAGGCATAACATTTACATTATATAATGCAATGAAAACCATCTTACATCATTTCCATTTAACAAGAAAAACCCTTTATGGTAACAAAAAACATGGGCAAGGTCAAGTCATCCCTTTGACCCATTTTATTCGATATCAATTCATAATTTAGGTTTAGACCATTTCATCCTAGCCAACCTATAAAAATTGTCTCACATGACAATTTCATTACAAGTCAAGGTGTCAAGGCTCAAGTGTTAAGTCAAATACTCACATTCCCATTTAGTAAAAACTAATTCAATTGGGTATAAACACCATTAAAGCACCTTGGTATACATCAAACACACATGGAACACATGTCAATTCAATTTAAAACTCACTCGGGAGTTAAAATTAAGATTTGTTCATTTTAGGAAATTGGCCAAAAATGTCTGATTTGGATTGGCACACCCCTTGGGTGTTCTTATAGAATAAGGGTGGTGTATAAACCCCCTAAAAAGGTGAAATTCATCCATATAAAAGCACTAGGGTCCATTATACATTAAGGAATCAACACATCAAAGGATAACGATAAAGGCTGGCTCATGGAACAATGATATTAGATACAAAATGATCAAAACTAAAAGGGAAAACTATGTGACCACCTACCTTAGGGCCATAGATGATGACTCACCGAGTATTGACCTCAGATTCGGTTTAGGTTGGAGTAGATATGAGTTTCCATCCAACGCCCTGAAAATAGGGTGAACGAGACTGTATCTAAATAGCACAACAGATGGTGAAATTTAGCAAGGAAGGAGGATCACACAAGGTTATTCTTACTTTGGCCTCTCCAATGCTTTCGATGGATTAAGAATCGACCGCCAGATAAAGGAGTTGTAAGTGATTGAAGAAGGAGAGCTTTGGAAACCTACGGGAGGGAGAGAGGAGCTACTGTGCACATGAAGCAAGGGAGAAAAGGAAATTAGAACTTAAGTGGTGGGAAGAAAAAATGGTCTTTTTGCCTTAAAAACAGGCTTGCATGGTTTCTGTGCATAGTTTAGCCAAATCGTGCACACACTATGCGTAGATCACTAATTCACAGGGCACACTGCATGATCTCTACAGATAGTTTTTCTAACTATGAATAGATCATGTAGATGGGATATATATCCCCACTATAGTAGTTGCATGACCATGTGCCTAGGTCTCATGGTTGTAGACAAACTGCGCGACCCAATCTGATTTCCCCTTTTTAGAGCTCCAGGCTCTGGAAGTGCTCTGAATGATCCCGTAACCTCCTTATCTTTATTATCATACCCCACTAGGATCATTTAAGACATTAAAAAAGAAGAACTAATGCTCCATACCTTGGTCAAAGAGTCGGGTCGTTACAACCTCCACTCCTTATAGCAACTCATCCACAAGTTTCCCTTTTGAGGGTAAAGAGGTACTGTCTGTAAGGAGTTCTGTCCACTGTGATCGTATATCAGCTTCCCGCTCCTAGGTCTCATCCTGTACCTGGTCGTGCTTCCATAGCACCTGTATGAGAGGAACGAACCTACCTCAGAGTGTCTCCATGTTCTGATCAACAATACAAATTGGATACTCCTAGAAGGAAGCATCCATATCCAGTTCGACCTCATCACGATGGAAGATGTGAGATGAGTCTGGATAATATTAGCGAAGCTAAGATACATGAAAGACATCATGCATAGACCAGTATCATTGATAAAGTGACAAATGGTAAGCCACTAGTCTGATCCACTTCACAACCTCGAAGGGTCCAATAAATCTCGATGGTAGCTTACCTTTCTTCTAAAAATGTTTATGCCCCAACTTGGGTGATAATTTCAAGAAAACCCAGTCTTTGACCTCAAACTCAAGATGTCACCAGTGTTTGTTGGCATAAGACTTCTGTCTAGACTAAGCTTTCAACATACACTTATGAATTAGGTGGATCTTCTTTGATGTTACTACACAATATGAGGCCCAAGCACAATTACTTCCCCTTACCCTATCCAACATAGAGGGGAGCGATAATCCCTACCATACAAGGATTCATAGGGATCCATCTCAATGGTAGCCTAAAATATATTGTTAAAGAAAACTAAATGAGGGGAATATGTTTCTCCCAGGAACCCCCAAAGCCAAGAACGCATGCACATAGAATATCCTCTAGCACTTGAATTGTACACTTCATATGTCCATTGGTTTGAGGGTGGTAGGCCATTCTCAAGAGTACCTACGTACCCAAGGCCTTTTCCAACCCCTGCAAGAACCATGATGTGAAACAAGCATCTCTGTCAGAAACAATAGAATAAGGCGAACCATGTAGGCATACCACCTCCTTGACATATAGTATTCCCAAATCATCTATATAAAAGGTCTCTTACACAGGTAATAAGTGTGCAACCTTCATCATAAAGTCAACAAATACCCACACTGTGTTGTTTCCATGAGGTGATTTGGGTAAACTAGTCACAAAGTACATCAAAAAATCATCCCATTTCCACTCAAGAATGGATAATGGCTGAGGAATCCATACCAAATGTTGATATTTTTCCTTCACCTATTGATAGGTGGAACATCGTGTAATGAAACTTGTTATCTCACATTTCATGCTGGGACACCAATATTGACATCGTAAATCTCAATAAATTTTGGTGACACCAGGGTGAACTTACCATGTTGAGTCATGGAAACCCCTCATCAGATTCTCTCTGATGTATTCTAGGACCCATACATGCCCACAAAACAAAAGAGTATCATCCCTATCAACAGTCTAACCATAAGATGTATCGTTATTTGAGACACTTTCCCGTAGGAAAAGGCCTTCAAGATTAGTTAGTTGTCTCGATCTTACTCATTCCAGAAGATTATATTTCACCACTTAGGATGAGGGAATAGTCTGACCATGGTCCTCCTGAACCTTAATGTGCATCTCCAAGAATAAGGACATAAGATTCCATTCATCACTGGACTCTTGAAATTCCTGTGTTTGAGTCTTTTAGCTCAGAGAATCGGCTATTGAATTCAATTTCCCTAGAGTGTAGTCAAGTTTGAAATCAAATGATTTTTGGTACTTGAGCCACCTATGCTTCCTGAGATTTAGATCCCACTGAGTGAAGATGTATTTGAGGTTCTTTTTTTCTATGAACACCACAAAATGATCTCCCAATAAATAGTTTCTACAATAGCATAAGGCATGAAAAAAATCAATGAGCTCAAGGTCGTGTTTTGGGTAATTCCGCTCATGAGGCCTCAATTGAAGAGAACCATACACAAGGACTCACTCATCATGCATCAGAATAACTCCAAGACCAATACCTGATGCGTCGCAGTAGACTATATAAGCCTTGCCTAGCTCAAGAAGAATCAGTATCAGTACTGAAGTAATTTTTCTCTTCAACTCTTGAAAGGATGCTTCACAATCTTCTAACCATTTGAATCTCACACCCTTCTTCATCAAACTTGTAAGCAGTGCTGCAAGGTATGAGAAATCCTAAATAAAGCATATGTAGTATCCAGAAAGCCCTAAGAAACTCTAAATATTAAAGAAGTTCTTGGGATTCCCCCATGAAACCAAATACATCACTTTATTTGGGTCAACTAAAACTCCTGAATCCGAGATGATATGACCCAGGAAGTGAACTTTATTGATCTAGAAGTGGCATTTACCGAGCTTAGCATAGAGATAATACTCTCTCAGTGTATTTAGCACAATCTCAAGATAGGTTTCATGGTCATGTCTGGTGGGTGAATACACTAAGATATCATCAATGAAGAAAACCACAAATGAATCCAAATATGGGTGGAAGACCCAATTCATAAGATCCATGAAGAACACAAGTGTGTTTGTGAGTCCAAACGACATAACCAGGTACTCATAGAGACTATACCTACTCCTGAAAGATGTGCGAGGTATTGATAAGGTCCTGACATGCAATTAATGATAGCCCAACCTTAGATATATCTTTAAAAACTCATTTTCTCCTCAGAGCTGATCAAATAGGTTATCTATTCTAGTAAATGGATACTAATTCTTGATATTCAGCTGATTCAACCAATGATAATCCACACAAAGCCTAAGGGTACTGTCTGCCTTCTTGGAAAAGAGGACAAGTGAACCCCAAGAAAAGTGCTGGATCATATAAAACATTTCAACTCCAGATTCCCCGACTGGTTATTGAGCTCCAGAATCTCCTTAGGTTCCATCCTATAAGGGGGAATGGTCATAGGTGCTGCTCCTAACACAAGTTCAATAGTAAACTCTACATATCTCATTGGAGGTAGGTCAGAGAAGTCTTCAGAAAAATGTCTCTAAAACACTTCACTACCAGAGGGAAAACAAAGAGTTTCAACCCCTGGTAATCAATGTAAAGACTATAAAGCTATGCCATAACACTACCTAGCCTCTACTACTCAAGTTCTTCTCATGTCTCACAAACATCGCATTCTCTCTTATGAATGTGCATAACACCCTCTAGTGACGTAAATGTCACCCTATGATGATAACAGTCAATGTGGGATCTGTAAACAACTAACCATTCCATCCCAAGGATTACATAGAAACATGTCATATCAAGAATGTACAAGTTCCATTTGAAAAGGTAACTACCAATCTCAAGGGGACAGTTCTGACAATAATGAACGCCCTATGAATGGATACCTAAAGGTATATCTAGAATCATAACTCCATGATAGTACTCAATGATGAGGACCAGAATCTCAGTGATTTCCTCAGATGTGAACGAGTGAGATGCACATGTATCAACAAAGCAAATACTAAAGTGGAGGCTACTATAATAGTACCTCATACAGTATATGGTCTGATGATATTCTCATACAACATAGGAGAGACTGCATGTAACTGGCCTATACCACGACCTTGAGTCCCTTCCTTACTTCCCTGAGAAGGCCCGCTTTATTGGCACTGAGAATCATAAGCTTGGTCGCCTCTTCCTCGACCACCACCTTAGCCTAATCGACTAGTGGAATTCCAGCTTCCTGCTTGTCGTGATCCTACCGTCCCCACTCCTGACCGAGGAGTAGGTGTAGATCCCTACTCACTAGGTGCTGTTAGGAAAGTTCTGTAGAAATGATGAATGTGACCCATCCTTCCATAGCCTCTTCACTCTATTGGATATTGTAGACATTACAATTTGAAGTGCCCCGTCTTTCCACACTAACGATAGGCATGATAGCTATCAGCAATAGGAGCCTGACTGCTGCTTCCTCCGTGAGAAAGTTCAAAACTTGTTTCCATCCAAAAGAAGATCCACTGGAAGATTTAGGTGCCAAAACGACTTGAATCACACCATCTACCCCTCTCAGATTACGTTATGTAATCAGGGGCTGGTTGATGATTTCAGAAATAGTTTTAAACATGAAAACATTGACCTATGACCAGATGGCATAACACAACCCATCCTCAAATCGCCTAAAATCCATAAGGTCATCAGCGACTAGAGAAGGAGTGAAACTCTATAGCTTAGTGAACCGAGATGAGTAATACATAACTAAAATGGTCCCCTACTGTAGATTCATGAACTCTCGAGCTCTGTAAGCCCTCAGAGTCAGGAGAAAAAAGTAGTTAGAAAAGACCGTATGGAAGTCATCCCAAACTATATCTATATGCTGGCCTGCTTGGGTGATGACATCCCACTACCTCTTGGCTGAGTCACATAGCATGTAAGCAACTAGTTTAACCCTCATCCCTGGAGGCATATCTAGGTTCTCAAAGATAGAAAGGATCACCTCGATCCAAGACACTGCAGTGAGTGGTCTTCCATCTCTTGAGAATGTAGGAGGATGCTGCTGCTAAAACTCGCGAGTCAAATCTGCCATGCTGGGGGTAGGTCACACTCCGCCTTGCATATTATGCATCATATGCAAGAAACCCTCTTGAAACTGGGAATCAATGCCCAACTCAGGTATAAGAGGAGGAACCATAGGTGGCTCAACTATAAGAACAACCGGAGGCTCTAGGCCCACCACCTTAGGAACATGATCATCACCACTATTGATTCCCACCAAATGAGCACCAGCAAAAAAAATCACAAAGGAAAAAATACCTGAATATGGGTATTATATTTCCCATGAAAGAAAGGGAGAAGTGGATGGTTAAAGAATTGTGGAGCCCTAAAAGGCTCGCGATCATGTGACGAACTCAAGGTCATGAGAATTCTCCATACATGACACTTATACCGTGACAATCCCCATGAAACCCTCCTCAACAAGCTCACTTGCTCACCAGTGACCGAATGGTGAAGGCCAGATTCACGTCCCTCGAGGCTACAAAATTTTTCATTGGAAAGTGTCTAAAAACCCATCTGAAATACCCCCAAAATCAAGGGAAGCAACATCCCGAGGAGGAGACCCCTAGTAGTCACAAAGATCATACGCCAAAGCATCATTGGGAAGAACAAAATCCCTAGATGATGTCCAACCCATATAGCAATACCTCTGAGCCTTCTCTATGAAGAACGAAGGAGATAAAGAGGAGAAGGAAAGAGGGTTCCACAATTGCTGGAGGACATGCAGTGCACCCCTGAATATACATGACGCACCCCGACCTATCTGGTGCATCTCACGGAGCCCCTTCGGCTCGTTAGCCACGTCACATGGGAACCTCCAGACAACTCGACAGTTCTCTAAGGACAAATACATAGTTTTTTCCACAATAATTTCACACTCTCATATAATCTACATTGTTCATGCAATACAACACTGTAAAATCGAATAAAAATCATCGATATTACCCGAGAAAACTCACGTACCTCCAAACCCTTGTCAAATAAAACAAAGGGTATCAAAAGGGACGAGGAGAGTGGTGTCCTCGGTCACTGAAATACACGAGATGCATGCCCTAAGAAACCTATGAGACACCATGAGACCTCATTATCATGACTACCTCATCTCGTGAGTCCCCTATATCTTGTCAGTTTCACCACATGAAAGACCTAGCGCATTTCCAGGAAACCCCGGGATGCTCTAAGGACGAACAAACAATTTCTTTCATAAAATACTCATGCATCACTATGTGTCTCATATCGGTCACATGAATCATCTCTAAAAAATAGATAAAATACCCTCAGTTACATACATTAAATCTTACATGACTCCCAACCTTCTTCATATAAAATGAAGGAGATGGAAAAGGGGGAGGTGAGCAGGGTTCACAATCACTGAAGGATAGGTGACACAGACCATGAGACCCTAAGATAGTCCATCAAAAGACTCACGAGTTCCCTTTGACAGACACTTGGATCTCACAAAGACCCTTGGAAATGTCGACATGATGACATGGAAGCCCTTCAAGGTGCGAGTTTTCAATAATCGACAATAATTCGATAAAGGAAGGATGGGCCTGCGACCACTGAAAATTAGGCAGCACCCCATACATGGTCCACTGTAGAGACTCATGAAACTATGTAACACCATACCCCGCATCGACTCCATCCTAGACTCATGTTATATTCCTCACAAAAAACCAGTGAGTACGCAGATGGATACCCCAATAAATTCTCTACTCCAACTTGAAAAAATGGTTCGGTTGGTTGGATAATCAGTTGGTAGGTTGATTACTGGATGCTAGAGGCTACACACATCGGCGATTAGATATTGGGATTCTCCACACATCTGATCAGGAAATCGACTAACTTTACACCAAGTAATACACTGGCAGACTGCTAGAGCAGTCATGCACCAAGAATAAAGTCCTTCATGTGATCAATCAAATATCATGCAAATGAATCCTGGAAAGGTATGCGAAGTCCACATCACATGTCCTCTAGATCACATGAGACCCAAACAAACTGACACTGAACCAAGCCAGGGCACTCATAATATAAGGGAAAAAGCCAGGATTCAAAGTTGAAAACTCAAGCGGAGGACACAACCGTAGACCTCTGTGGGATTCACGTGTGCCATTCGAAGATACACAACAACAATAAGTCACGCCACCCAGATCTTGAAAAATCCCCTTTTCATGTTATTTGATACATTCAGAACACTTTTGACATGTCGATACAGGCCTTGCGAACCTTCTGAGAGAACCACTCAGATCCTAAAAACCCTATGGGTTTGTCACCCTAGATTTTTGATGTCCTTTAGATGCATCGCCTGACTCATATAACGACTCTTACTCACATCATCCGAGTATCACTGAAACATCAAGACATGACAACCTGGCTCTCATGCCCCCCCTGAACGAGTTATCTAAGACCCAAAACACCTTTGGAAATGTCTTCCTAGTCTCATAGTGTCTCCTGGACAAGTCGGCCAAGGCATACGATACACCTCTAGACATGCTGGCCTGGACTCATGATGTCTCTCCGAGGTGTCAACCAAGACATGTGGCACACATCTGGATATGCCGGCTTGGACTCACGATGTTTCCTTGAGGTGTCGTCTAAGACATGTGAAACCCCCATACTATGTAACCATGGCTCTCGTGACACCCCCATATGTGTCGAGCCAGGTCACACGATGATCCCCAAGGTATGTCGATAGGATCACGAGACACCTTCTAGTTATGAAGGCCCATTCATCAAGGAAACCTCAATGTGTATGCCCCATCCTTAAAGAACTACGAGGACTCTGATTCCCTCTATAACCAGGATATGTAGGATGGCTGCTTAAAGGCTTGATCTCCATATCAAATATCTCAAGGAATGTCCCAATATATAGATCCCACATCCACATGCTATGAGGATGATCATGCACTTCCTATTGTTTCTCACAACGATCATGGATCACATGGGATTAAGGGGATGCAACAAACAACACATTAGGCATCATAAATAGGGAAGCCTTAGTGTGTAAGCCCCAACCTTAAAGAACTATGAGGACTCTGATTCCTGACATAACCAGGATACATAGGACTCCTACTTAAAGGCTAGAGCTCCAGGTCAAATATCTCAAGGAATACCCCAATATGAAGATCCCACATTCACATTCCATGAGGCTGATCATGCACTCCCTCTTGTTTCTCACAATGAGCATGGATCACGTAGGCTTAGGAGGATTCAATGAACACCTCATTAGGAATCATAAATATTAAATCCTTAGTGTGTGATCCCCATCCTTAAATAAATATGATGAATTTTATTCCTTCTATAACTGGGATACATAGGACGACTCCTTAAAGGCATGATCTCTACATCAAATATCTCAAGAACTTCCCCAATATGCGGATCCCATATCCACATTCCGTGAGGCTGATCATGCACTCCCTCTTGTTTGTCACAATGATCACGACTCACATGGGCTTAGGGGGATGCAACAAACACCTCATTAGGCATCATAAATAGGGAAGCCTCAATGTGTAAGTCCCAACACCAATCGAACTATGTGGGTTTTGATTCATACAATAAACATGATATGTAGTAAGCCTCATAATGGACCAATCCCATCCTAGGAATATCAACCACCTCCACACATGGGAGCATATCCCAAAGCACTTGGTCATGTGACTTCAACACATAAGTGATTTCCCATTATCAGAAAATGATGGAGAACCTAATATATATATATACGAATCTTGGTATATTGTACATAAAATAGAATTGAACCATAGCCATTTTTTCAGGGTAAGCAGTCCCACATCGGGATTAGGGAGAGATTCAAAAACATGTATTAAATATATAAGAGAGTCCCAGAGTAGACAAAAATTCCCCACAAAAGGGTGCGATGAGCTAGACCTCCCATCCTCTCGACTAATGCGAGTCCCCAAGAGTCACTGGGACTAAAAACCTAGACAACTGCCAGCATTTGGAAAGTAGGTTTGTACTCAGCTACGAATGGGTGAACCATTGGATGTTTCAGGGAAAAGTGAAATGGTAATGTGATGAGCAAAACCCACTTCATTCCATGATATTCAGATGAAACAAAAATGGTGAACCCGATGTGAATCTATGAAATAAAAAAATTACCAGGTTATAATCTGTCAAGCCATGTTTATTATCTCTCACATGAAAACAACATTGATAGGCTCAACGTGAACCTCTTGGGCCACTTTGTTTGGTAATTTATATACAAGAAAAGTAGTAATACCACCATAAACCGAGATTCCTATAAGTCCTTCCTTGTGTTGATGATTCCACACAAGAAGAATGGTCGGAAAGGGAATATAGGAAAATTGTGTTAACCATTCATATTTGATTGAGCTTTATCATGCATATGACATGGAACTGACTGGTGACCTTGTTCCTTATTATTCGCATGCTTTTAGACTCCCGATCCAAGAAAATGTCTTTATCTTTTAGAACTCATTATGGCACTTCATCTATTTCTGTGACCCCCATGGGTTGTAAAATGGTCTCTCCATCCAAATAGATCCAACAACAGGTAGAAAACACGATGATCTAGGAGTACCACCGATACGACATGATCCCGACTATGGAAGCTGCTCGTGAGATTCTGCAAGTGCGGAAGCTGGTGAGTCCAGGTTGCTCAACAAATTTCACTGTTAGGCCAATGACCCCTATTATCATGACCAATTACTTCAGGAGCCTATCCCCAAAGTGTGACAATCTCCACCTTCCATAACTGTTGAAGGTTGATCAGAAGGCCATATATAGCTCTCCTACGGTCCAGGAACTGTTGAGGAGGGAACCTGCTAACCGTCATCTCCATCATCATCATATTGGTACCTATCAGCTACCTGATGAGGGAACCTTTTGACATAAAGACATCTTGGACAACCATGAACAGGCTCCGCTGAGAAAGAATCATCGAAGGAAGAATATGCTGGATACCCAGGAGGGGGTGAATATCCCTATTCCTACCGACAACGCCCACCAACATACTCTAGTAGGGACCAGCAAACGAGATTATATCCATTATCTCCTTGAACAATTATGTGGGAATATTCCTACAGAAAACATGGGGGAGGCTCATACTCCTACTCCCAAGCATGAATCCCATGGGAATATCCCAATGGCACATGGAGAACAGAAGTGGTTATATATCTTTGCTTCAATAGAAGAAATCTTCCAATAGGTTATGGGAAAAGAGGATGTGAAAGATTATATTCCTGCACACACTTTGATAAAGTGCCAATACATTTTAGTAATAGCTAAAGAGCTCTGTCAGCATATTCCAACACTGTTGCAGATTAAGGGATATGCGCATACTCCTATCTCTACAGCCAGGATGACTCAACACTCTGATCATCATGATCAAGTTGTTGTACTGGAGTAAACTCACATTCTTACTACCTATTAGGAGGATTATAAACATATCCTAATAAAGAGTGAGGCATCAAACCAGGATCATTATCCCATTCAAACTGAGGCCAACCAGGTGAGAGTAGCACACACCTTGGGACATGGGAACATGCCTATAAAATAAGTCATGCAACATGATCCGAAGGCCCAGGATTAGGACCATATTCTTGTTCTGGATGAGGATAACCAGGTGAGAGCGGCACAAGCCTCAGGACATGCCCATATTTCTGTCAGTGAACCTACCTGGCATAATATAGTAGGGTAAAGAAGAAAGGCACATATTACTTATTCTGCCAATGAAAAACTATGCCAACTTCATTCCGAGGCAATACAGGAGGAGGCTCATATTCCTTCTCCCATTATGGAGGTCCATCAACATATTCTGGTGGGGAATGCATATTCATACCAGGAATATATTCTTTATCCAACTAAGTATAACCAAGTGAGAGTGGCACACACCTCGGGACATGCGCATATCCATGTCAACAATGAGGAAATGAATCAACATACTCTGACATATCCTCAGCAGTGAGATTATATCCCCATAGCACCAGGAAGTTATATTTTAATTTCGGTGACCACCATACAGCAGGCCCATATCCCTACACAACCACCAAAGGCAGGCCGACATATTATGACCACGATGTAGAATATGACTTGTATTTCTAATATGATCAATGCCAATGTCCTTGAAGTTGTCTGAGATAAACTCTCACCACAAGGGTTCATAAAATCTTCTATATAAGTAGAAGAATGAGACCTTCATTACCATGATATTCCTCCTCATGGTAATGTGGAGATGGATCACAGAGACTCTACTCTTGACATCCACCATGGTCAACCTCCCCACAACAATATCTCCCACGGGCAAGTCAATCCTCCATTTTTCTAGACACCTATATATAGATAGGTGAACTAAACACCAACAAATTCATATAGAGAGGTTCTTGAAACATCATAAACAACTATATATAGTTCCCCATCAGCATCCACCAACACTCCTACCCTATCAGTAGGTGACCATTAGAGTCATCTTCTTTGGTCTGACTGGATGATGCCATGTAAGTCTGACAAAGAAGAGGCTGACATTGACATATGGAGAGATTTAGCTAGAAACAACCTCCCCATCATGTTCTGGCCCCTCGCTACTTCCAACTATGAGATCCATGATGAGATAAAAAAAGAGTGAATTCCTTATCTATGATAGAATATGTGGGCCACTCATCAGTGACTGAAGGATCAAAATATCCCTTATAAAAGATATGATTTTCACCTCCAGACCATCGGGATACTCTATTTCTATCTTGACCTATTGCTATCTCCATGTCCTGGGATCCAAAATCAGAAAATCACAACGCAAATTTGGAACATGCTTTCCTTTATTACATCATGACACTTCGACAAATGATCTTCAAATCCATTATAGGCATCCAAATTCTAGGATGGGAACAATACGAAGCATTAAACTTCGCCACTCCCCTAGAACAACATATCCCCTTGAACACAACATCCTACAATGTTATAGGCTCTAGAGAAGTCATAGGACCGAGGAATTCTCAAGCTAGTTGGTTGCTGCAATAGAATTCCCCAGCTCTAGTAATGCCCAGACATCACAGACGAGGAGAGAGTATAGATAACAAGATTTCAAATTTTACCCCTCAAGATAATAATAGGATGTTCTGAACACGAAGATCAAATTTGTGATCACCCATAAAATTACCTGTAAGGAGCGATCCTCATCATGGGTTGCCATCACACCTAGCTCTCACACAAGCACAACTGTGCCACATCATGAAGACTGCAGTAGCAACTACTATGGTAGTTGTCCAGGAGTTGACTCGACCCCTTAGTCTAGGAGAATATTTTCCACTACCGCCACCTCTTGTGTCATCAGTCCCTAATAAAATTCAGGACGTGTTTACAATAGTCACACGTAAAATCCATCCCACAGGGCTGGGGGAATTTATATCTCAATGGCCACATCCAAATTCATTATCCCTCTAAAGGACCTAGGAGTCATAAAAAATGATTCCATATCAACTCCATCCCATAGGTATAGGAGAATTTTTATCATCATCACCACTATAGAAGGAATCGACATTCTCCAGGTTGGGAGGAAAAGATCAATGATCAGCATCCCACCAGTTCCTTCCATCGCAAGACAAACCTATATTGGTCAAAAATCATTTAGAAACCCTGACCAAAAATTCCCTCAAGGTGTCCATTCATAAACCAATAGGAGAGGAGTGTATGATAAAATTAATCAAGCCCTGCTGGGGCCACAAGCCAAAATGGTTCAATAAGGCCAAGGGTTTGAGTACCGACCCTAATGAAAGCCTTATAGATATGGATTGCCATGTGGAAAGCAATGACACAACCACCATTTCTTGATATTCTATTGTGAATTCTATCACTATAAACATGGAAAAAATCAATCAAAATCCAGATGTAGAGGATCACAATAGGGAAGGAATACCCTAGGATGAGGGTGATTTGGATGCACTAAATGAGGGTGCACGCACCTGAAATCAAATAAGGCTCCAGAATTTGGAACCACAAAATAATGAGTTTCCAACTCCTCAATGGAACACCTCTAAATATAAAGGTAAATAAGTGACCGTGTCTAGGTTTCCTTCTTTAGAAGATCAATTTCCACAATATGAGAGTGAGATATGAGCTCTACGACAGCTCAATAAGGAGATACTCAGGGGAAATATTCCCCCTGGGTATCATCTCCAGCTATAGGTGGATATTCACCCTCAAATGGATGATCCTCTAGCCAAAGAAGCTTCTGGATATCAGATTGGATCTGGGTCTAAACAACCCATCCACATAAACAAGGAAGTCAAAAACGACTGGGACTTCCCTACACTACAAAACAACCTCTCCCTCGCAAAGGTAACTCCTCAGTTATAGGAAAGTTAAATGATCAGTGAGAGATGAAAGTGGGACCAACTCATCGGCCCCCATCTCCTCCTTACAGATGGGAAGTGACTCAGATGACAGTTCCCCCAAAGCTGCTCACTACCATTGAATCTATGGTTACTCAGATGGAAGCCATGGAAGGGAGATTCATGCCAGTAAAACCTGAGAAGAAGCCATACCCCAAATGGGTAGATGATACCCGACCTCTTCCCAATTTCAGCAATCCTATATTCTACACCTTTAATGGTGTAGGGGATCTTGAGTAACATATCACACACATTGTGTCTCGATGTGGGCCGATGATGGGCCCTTGGGATTAGTAGGAGGCAACCAAACTGCAGTGTTTCATATAAACATTGATAGGGCCAACCTTTGTTTGGAATAACAGTATGCCCATAGGGTCTATCACAAGATGGGAAGACCTTCACTGTTAGTTCCTTTACAAATTCAGTTCAAAACTGAGGAAGACAACAATATTTGACATGATGAGATGAAAGTAGAATGAGAATTATAGGGTGTCCAACTTCATAGAAAGGTGTAAGGGTTTGACCTATTCAATCCACATCCCTTTTTCGTAGGAACAACTATTGGAACTATGTGCTAAAAAATATCAAGGATAATCTACAGACACCCATAATCCCCATGAAATATTTAGGTGGATTCTAAGAATTATTTGAAACAACACATCATCTTGAAGAAGCTATCCAACAAACCTGATCCATGTCTTAGATCATTCTCAAAGCACAAGGAAAAAAGTTAGGAAAAGAAAAATTTGTAGCTATCACCCTCAAGACCGCAACTGTCCAAGCACCCAAGCAAGCTCCAAGCCTCCCATCACCCCCTTATGACTAGTGGTAACCACATAATTACCCTTAGTTGGATGCACAAAAAAACCATGTTCACTCGAGATTCTAGAAGCATATGAATAAGGCGTACTCCTTCTAAAATGAGCAAGTCTCGGGATACTTCTTGGAAGCCATGAAAAACAACCTTATCATGATTCCATAGACTAGGAAGCCTGATGAAGTCAATCTCACTGACCATCCTGATTAATTCTCTTTCTACAGAAGGATAAGACATAATATCTAGAACTGTTTCATCTTTGAGGACTTCCTTCAAGGTATGACCAACTTTGGATTGGTGACATTAGATGATTCTTCAGAACAAGTTGCTTGCATAACCATTTCCTGGTCATAGGAAGAGGAAGGATGGCATAAAATTCCTACCAGGGAAGCACAAAAGTTAAACAACTGGATGACTTGTAAAAAAGTTGATAGAGCCCATGGTGCCCTCAAGGCATAGTTGCACAAAATTTCAATATCTCCACAACCCAAAAAGTAGAATTCTGATGTACCTCCCAAGGGTTGGCATGACCACCATAAGTAGGAAGAAATAGAGGAGGATGAGTCATATTCTACTCCAAAGTAGGATCTAACTCTTGCAGACTTCTTTCCTGAAACATTTGTAGCACGAGCACCACCCTTACAAACAAAAACCTCATCAGGTGAAAAACTCATATTCGGTTCTGTCAACATGATACATTTGATGAACACCTTCTTTGATGATGAGTACACACCCAAATATGGTTTTCCTGCATATAATAGGGGAATGGGAGGCCATATGTGCTGAATCCAAGGATATAGGGGATAAAACAGATATGGCCGGAGTTATTATCCTGGTCATATCCCCAAAGAGGAATCATATGCAACCGAAACTCACAGACAAGCACTCCAATAGGCTTAAAGGAGGAAGGGAGGTTCCTCAGATCTCTCCAGTAGCTGCCCGCACCCGATTATCTTGCATGACCATTTAGTGGGGGTTCATCCTAATCAACACAAGATATAGGAAAGGCTGTTGCAACCTATGAAACTAGCGATAGATATTCCCTCAACCTCTACATAGGCCCTAGGTTCACCAAACTCAGTTGCTCCATCTCCTCAGCCGCATGCCTAGGAGTATCCCAATACTGGGAGGTGGTGACCTTTGGCATAAAAGTATGATGTTCTAAAATAGATAGATGTAGTACCAACCAAGCTCTTAATCCTTGATATGCTTTGTCTTTCCAAAGAAGTCAGGGAGGTGATTTTTGAATCCCTCTAAATCCGAGGTGCTTTGTCACTGAATCTGAGGTCTATCGAGTGGAAACCTTGTCCTTAGCATGTCATCACTACTAGAAAGGGGATCTTTCCCCACGCATCTATCCCCGCGGTTTAGAAAAACCATGAGGATATCTCTTTTTTACAATCTATTTCCATGGTTTTAATAAAACCGTGGAAAACCAATACCCAATTCCCCCGATACCTCATGCTCCTCCTCCCTCTTCCATCGCGATCCTATACTCTTCCATTGGGCTCCTCCTTACCCTCACTTCCATCTCCCTCTTCCATCACGCTCATCCTCACTTCCCTGACTCCTGACCCTCTCCTCCCCTCCCTGACCACTGCCTCCCAGCCATCCGACCTCCGCCCCTCGGCCCTCTCCTCCCCTCACGGACCTTCGCCTCCCGACCATCTGACCACCACGTCCCACCCATCCCCTCCCCTCCCCGACCTCCAACTTCGCTCCTGAACTCCCTCCCAGCCTTTGCCTCAGCCTCATCGTCCTGCCCTCCACCTACCTGCCCCTAGCTCCAGCGACATCCCCCCCCTCGTCTCCCTCTCCTCCCGGCCTTGTCCTCTACCTAAACTTCTCCCAGCTTCAGTAACGTCCCGTCATGGCCTCCGCCTCCCTTCCCCCAGCTCTGACATGTATGAAATTTCTTCTCCTTGTTTTTCATTCTATTATATATAAATTAGGCTTTAATGAATTAAAAATAGAGAAAAAACCTGAAAGTACTAAACCATTGTTTGGAATATTGTTACCATTTTCATCATCATGTTCCCTAGAGTGAATCTAAATATATTTTTTCTTTCAGTTTATTTTTTCTATGAGTTATAATTGTGAGAGCTATCATAGAAACCTATTATTGTTTCCTTTTTTAAACATTAAATTCATAATTTGCATGATTACTAAGATTCTAATTATGAATCATACACGTTTGATCATTGAGATTGACCAGAATTTGAGACTATGGGTATGTTTCTTTCAAACTATATAGTTTAATGAATAATACTCTGCTTTGAATTGTTATTAATAAGTGATATTGGATATGTAATCAATACTTGAGGCACATATTGTAAATTTACATTTCAAATAAGTTCTTAGTTAGGAAATTTATTGTGATAATTGAATTATTTGAAGGACTATTAGTGTTCAGAACATATTTATATATTAAATTTAGCTTAGATATCCAACAACCACTTTGGAATAAATGTATTTCCTTTACCTGACTAGAAGTTTTGGTTATATAATAACGCTCATAATTGGATCCTATGTGGAAACAAATGCTAGAATTATAAGGATAAAATAATGAAAATGAATACTTTGGTTCCTTAGACCCATGAAAATATAGTCCATACATTACTTATAAATAGGTTGAGGTTTTACCATGGGGACAATGATTCATTCATTTAATATTGGTTTCTTCCCCTATTTTGTGAAACTCAAACATACACAAGAATCATATGACCAAATTACTTGGCTCCCAAAAAATAAATTCTTTAAAGGGAAAACATTTTCATGAGTGAATAGAAAATCAATTTACTTGAAAAAAGTTATGTAAAGGCTAAATATAGCATTCTATATCAATAAAACTCATAGGTGAGCCTTTCTATTCTTCCTAATCCATTCTTCTAGTCTAAACTCAAGGAACCATCCTTGACATTTAGAATAATGGTAGTATTATAACCCATAGCTTACGATAGAGGTATTCCAATCAAATAGATCAAGTCTAATCCAGTTAACTCAACATTAAAAATTAAATGAGGGTACGCCATAAGAATCCAAAATAATAATCAATGAAATTTGATACATAAGACATTAACTAAATACCAAGGGAGATTCCCCTAGTCATTTCACTTCAATTTCCATCATTATCATTTATTATGAGAACACTAATCACGGTGTGTGTAAAATTTAGTGTTCGATATTAATCTAATAACGTGTATTTGATTTTTAAAATGATTTTAAATTCATTTATTTTACCAAAATGACCTTTTCCTTTTTAAGAGTCTTGTTGTGACTTGTTCCACTTTGTATGCAGTAGGTGTTTCTAGGTAATTATTTTATCAAAAAAATTCATGAAGTGATTTAGTTTATTAAATTCGTCTTATAGTATATTTATACCAATATTTGATACCCATGATTGTTTTATATAAATTATATAAATTATTTTCATTAATTCTTGGAGATGAAGTGGTTTTCTTTAAATTTTTTCCCTTTTTGAATTATAATTTTACCCATGGAAAATATTAAATTACATGGATATGGGGATCGTTTAAAATATTTATGATGATGGTTGAATGTTTTTATATCTCCACTGCTTTTTAAATGAAATAACCCATGTTTAAGGGTGTTTTTTAATGTTAAAAGTTGATTTTTTTTATGTTACACCTAAGGGAGGACAAAATTTTTTATCACTCCCTTAGTTCAACTATAATGACACATACCACTCTATCATAGAAATGAAACCTTTCTTGGACCATTATGGTTTACCTTGTTGATCATACCTTTATAGGATTGAGTTAAGAATTTTATCTCTGATACTGAAAGGGTTGAAATTGGTTATAAAAAAAAGGCACTTGTAATACAAATGTGAATTAACTATTAAGTTTTTATGTTCTAATAGTTTTATTTTCTATAGTATATATCCATTTTTTAATTATGGTTTACATTGCTGATTGGAAGAAAAATTTTCTTTTTTCTTTTTATAGAATGGATATAAGTTGGATGTATCATACCGATAGGATTTCAACCACGTTTCAAAATAATTTGGAGAATTTTTTAGATTTTACATTTGACAATGTAACACCCCATGGTTTTCTAAAAATAAATTGAAATGCTTGAAATTTTGTTTAAGGTAGATATTTATAAGTATCCTTTAAACATAATTTTATTTCTTCTATGTTTTGAATTTGAAGAAACCCTCATCTACAATTGTGCTGAGTATGTTATTTAGAGTCTGATGAAACCAACTTATTTTTTTTTGTGAATAGTAACATACCCTTATGAATAGTAATATGAATAGTAATATGACCCTAATGAATATTAAATTTTATTATTATTTTATTTTCTTAAGGCTAGAAGATAATAACATCTTGGTTAATTTTTCTTTGTGATAATGAAGTAGTTGTAGAATTGGAACTGTTAATTTTTGAATTGAGTATTATTTTATTTAAAAATTAAATTACTAATATTTAGAAAATTATCTTTTAAAAATGGACTTCATTTTTGAATTCTAAATGTTGAAAAATGGTAAGGGTGAATTTTTGGGAATTTTCTGAAATTCAAGAATTTTCGATGAATAGTAAAATATGATAAAATACGATAAATGCTAAATACTTGATTTACTGCATCATAGGTGATGCAAGGAAGATTTAAGCCCACTTGGATAAAAATAACATGCCATTATTACTATTTAGGGTCACTTTCATTGATATTATTCATAGTCTTGATAAAAATATTATAATAATGATTAAAATAATCTAAGATACCTCCCCTCCTCCACTATAAATACCACCCTCACTCCCCTCTTCCTCCCACACCTCTCAAGCCTTGAGAATTGTCTAATTTCTGCAAAATTCCCTCCCAAATCTTCTTCCTCACGTCCTAGAGCTTCTGGTCTCACCAAAAGACCAAAATCAAAGCCCTTAAGAAGGATTTCAAGGAGAAGGGATCAAGAGGTAAATAACCTCTTTTATTTTCTTTCTTTTCTTTCATTTTATGTTATTCTCTTCTATTCCCTTTGGCTTGTTTTGGGATATTTCATTAAATATTTCACCTTACTGTCCATATTATGTATGAATGATGAGATATTCCATTCCTCTCATCAATCTTGTTTTTATGAAATTTTAAGAGACGCCGTTAGGCTGCCGAATTTTCGTAAGAAATTTCTCAAGTTTTTCTTTTATTTTATGATTACTTTTTCTTCTTTCCTCGCCCCCTATTATCCAAGAGGAATGAAATATCCAGAATCATGTATATTCTGGATGTTCTCATGTTTATGGAAAATTCATCATCATTATTCTTCTCATCTCCCACTTATTTAAGGAATAAAAACATTGTCCGTGATGTGTCGAATTACCGACATCGTGGACGATGTAATTTCAATTTCCATTAATTCTTATAATTATGGTCATGAAACCATTTATATGGTTGAACCATGTTATAATATATTTTTTATGACTCAACCATGGTTCTGTAATTCTTTTGTACCCATGGTTCTAATTTATAAGACTAAATGCGGTTGTTATTATCAAAGAACCACTTAAATGATTTAAACAAACATCATTAATGTTTTAACTTATGAATCATCCTAATATAAAGCATCAATGTGATAAATGGTATAATTTATGGTACTGTAAATATGTAAATACTACTCCATTCCAATTATGGAGTTTCACTTACAATCGACAAGAACAACCATCATAAACCAATCATGGAAATCATGTGAAGAACTCACCCAAAAGCGGTGCAAGGAACAAAATACTAACAATTAATGGGTGAAATGATGTAATTAAATGACCATATAAGATTTTATAAACATGAACATGTTTATTTAAAATACTAATAACACTTTTTTAACCATTATACATGAGGTTTAAACAAATTTTAAGTAAGACAAGCCTAAGGTAAGTGAATTCTTAACCCGATTTCCATTCTTTGGGTTAACATTCTACTTCGTTATTTATGTGGTATTTAAATTATTTGTGTGATTACTTATGATTATAATATGTTTAATAATGTGTATTTACAGAGTATATACATATTCCATCCACTCTATTAAGTCTCACTTCAAGTATATGATGTTTATAATGGACTTTTCTTCTAAAATCCTCTTTTAAAATTCCGTTTTACAAGATTAAAAAGTAATGTTTTTATGCTATTATTTATGTTGTATGATTATGTTTTGGTTATTGGGTATTGTTTATGATGAAAGGTGGGACCTATATTTACCTCCAATGCATTGGGTATGTGTATGTTGGAGGTCGGCCGTATGGTTACTCCAAGTGTAACTGCGATGGTTACACAAAATATAAGGTAGCCGTGAGGGTTACAAATTATAAGGTAGCTGTGATGGTTACAAGATTATGTAAGTAATTCCCCAAGACACCTTTATTGTTATACTTATGTTCTTATGTATTTTTGGAAATCTCATGTTTCACAAGGTAAGTTATATATATATATATATACAGGTGATAAGTAATTCATTTGAAAATGATTCCGTACGTTACAAGTTTTCATGGACTAATGTGTTATTTCCTTCTTTTTCATACCTTACTGAGATTTTGTGCTCATCCAAAGTTTTTAAATGATTTTCACAGGTTAATGTATGATTAAGACAAAGAAGGAATCCATGTTAAATGTTGAAGAATTGTCAAGGAGTCTTGTTTAAGTTTTAATGTTTTATATTTTGGAAAAAAATGGAAACTGTTTTTATGGTATCCACTCTGTAACAATGTGTAATGTTATGAATGTATTGTCCTAATTCTCTAAAGCTCTAAACTTGAAAAGATCCTCAATGTAAAGTAAGTGTTTTCTTTACTAAATTTGAGATTATGTATGTAATAAGGCCGAGTCCTTATAGTTGGTATCAGAGGATGGTTTAGATAACTTTAGGGGTTAGGGTGACGTTAATAGAATACCATAAATGATTTTTACTCTATGTTTAATTTGAAATGTTATAGAAAATAGGAATTATAGGAATATTTCTATTGTAGTCTGTGGAATGACTTTACCTGCAAACCTTTTTGTTTTACCCTTAGTCGAGTTTGATGTTATTCTAGGGATTGACTGGCTTTCTGATTATCATGCTAAGATTGAATGTAGAGCTAAAGAAGTTGTTTTTCAGAAAGAGTTTCATTTTGTATACAAGAATGAATCCATACAATTGATAACATATCAGGAAGCTGAGAAACTATTGAAAGATGGAAATGAAAGTTATCTTTCTCATATTATTGAAAACAAGGTAACTATTCAAATTAATGATTTGCCAGTGGTAAATGAATACCTTGATGTTTTTCCTGATGAGTTACCTGGTGTCATAACTAATAAATATTTTGAATTCACAATTGACTTAGTTCCTGATGCTAATCCAATTTCAAAAACCCCATATCATATGGCTCCAATAGAACTTCTTGAATTGAAAAATCAGTTGCAATATTTGCTTGAAAAAGGCTTCATTCATCCTAGCACTTCACCATGTGGAGCCCCTATTTTGTTTGTTAAAAAGAAATATGGTTACATGAGACTTTGCATTGATTATAGAGCTTTGAATAACATCACTATTAAAAACAAGTATCCTTTTCCTCATATTGATGACTTGTTTGATTAGCTCCAGGGAGCTCAGTACTTTTCCAAGATTGACTTGAGATTTGGATACCATCAGCTGAAGGTGAAGGAGGATGACATCTCAAAAATAGCCTTTCGTACTAGATATGGGCATTATGAATTTGTTGTTATACCGTTTGGATTAACTAATGCACCTGCTATATTCATGAATCTTATGAATAGAGTATTTCATGAGTTCTTGGATAAGTTTGTGGTTTTATTTATTGATGACATTCTGATATTTTCTAAAAATAAAGAGGAGCATGAAAAAAATCTAAGGGTAGTTTTAAAAACATTAAAAGAAAAGAAACTATATGGAAAATTCAGCAAGTGTGATTTTTGGTTGCAACATATTTCTTTTCTTGGACACATTGTAAATAAGGATGGAATAACAGTTGATCCTTCCAAAACAAAATTAGTTGATGAATGGAAAAGACCCACAATTGTTACAGAGATTCATAGTTTTCTGGGCTTAGCAAGTTATTACCAATGGTTTGTTAAGAACTTTGCACGGTTATCTAGCCCGATAACTAAGTTAACACGGAAAGGGGTTAAATTTTTTGGATAGAGGAATGTGATGTTTGTTTTCAGGAACTGAAGAAGATATTGGTGAATGCTCCAGTTTTGGCCTTACCTTCCCGGAATGGTGAGTTTTTCATCTACAGTGATGATTCTTTGAAGGGACTTGGTTGTGTTTTGATGCATAATGATCAGGTAATTGCTTATTCTTCTAGACAACTTAAACCTCACGAGCTAAATTATCCCACACATGATTTGGAATTGGCAGCTGTGGTTTTTGATTTGAAAATATGGAGGCATCATCTCTGCGGAACCAAATTCCAAATATATACTGACCATAAAAGTCTAAAGTATATATTCACTCAGAAGGAATTAAACATGAGGTAGAGAAGATGTCTAGAACTGATAAATGATTATGACTGCACGATCAATTACCATTCTAGAAAATCAAACAAAGTAGCGGATGCCTTAAGTCAGAAACATCATGCATCAATAACCATGCTACATTTGGAACATGATCCCTTGATTAATGATTTGATGAATTTTGGATTAGAAGTTGTTGGTGCAGGGAATACATCTATTTTTTTGAGGTTTTAGTGAAGTCTTCATTGTCATACAGAATTAAGTAAGTGCAGAAGGAAGATCGTGAGCTACAGAAAAAGTTAGAATTGGTTAAAATGGGTAAGTTTCCAGAATTTAACATTGAAAAAGATTGTGTTTTAAGATTTGGAAAAAGGTTGTGTGTGCCTAGTGATTCTCATCTGAAGAAAGATTTGTTGTGCGAAGCTCATAGTTCTCCATTTTCTGTTCATCCTGGCAGTACTAAGATGTACAGAGACCTTCGGGAGTATTATTGGTGGGATGGAATGAAAAGAGATATTGCTGATTTTACCATGAAATGTTTGACTTGTCAATAGGTTAAAGCAGAGTGGCGGTTACCAAAGGGGATGCTTCATCCTTTTCCAGTGCCAGAGTGGAAATGGGAGAATGTATCCAAGGACTTTGTGGTGGGACTACCAAAGACTTCTCGAGGTAACAATGCGATTTGGGTTATTGTTGATCGGCTAACAAAGTCTGAACATTTTCTTTCTATTCGAGATAAAATGACTTTGCATCAGGTTTCTCGATTGTACCTCAAGGATATTGTCAGGTTACATGGAGTTCCTCTTTCCATTGTATCTGACCAAGATCCCTGGTTCACTTCTAACTTTTGGAGGGGATTTCAAAAGTCGTTGGGCACAAAGTTAAATTTCAGTATAGATTTTCATCCTCAATCAGATGGGCAGTCAGAACGAATGATTCAAACTTTGGAGGATATGCTTCGAGCTTGTTAAATGGACTATCAGGGAAGTTGGGATCAAAATCTTTCATTATTTGAGTTTTCTTATAATAACAGTTTTCAATCCAACATTCAGATGACACCTTTTGAGGCCTTGTATGGAAAGCGGTGTCAGACTCTAGTGTTTTGGGAGGAAGTCGGTGAAAGAAAGTTAATGTGGCCAGAATTAGTTGAAGAAGTGGCTGAGAAAGTGAAGATGATTTAGAAGCACATGAGGACAACTCAGAGTAGGAAAAAAAGTTATTCAGATAACAGAAGTAAAGACATCTCTTTTGAGGTAGGTGACCATGTTTTCCTTAAAATCTCTCATTGGAAAAGTGTGATTCATTTTGGTAAGAAAGGGAATTTAAGTTCACGGTTCATCGGTACTTTTGAAATCTTAGAGAAAGTTAGAATAGTTGCATACCGCGTAGCTTTGCCTCTGAGTTTGTTTCAGGTACACAATGTTTTTCATGATTAAATGTTGAGAAAGTATGTGCTGGATTCATCATATCTCTTGAGCCCAGAAGTAGTTCAGCTAGAAGAGAACATTTCTTATGAAGAGAAACCAGTTCAGATTCTTGATCGAAGGGAACAGGTATTGCGGAATAAGGTAATCCACCAGGTAAAGGTTTTGTGGAGAAACCAAATGGTTGAAGAAACAACATGGGAGTCTGAAAATGCTATGAGGGAAAAATACCCTCAGTTGTTTAATAAGTAAATAAAATTGTGAGGACACAATTTCCAGAAGGTGGGGATAATGTAACACCCCATGGTTTTCTAAAAATAAATTTAAATACTTGAAATTTTGTTTAAGTTAGATATTTATAAGTATCCTTTAAACATAATTTTATTTCTTCTATGTTTTGAATTTGAAGAAACTGTTATCTACAATTGTGTTCAGCATGTTATTTAGAGTCTGATGAAACCAACTTGTTTTTTTGTGAATAGTAACATACCCTTATGAATAGTAATATGAATAGTAATATGACCCTAATGAATAGTAAATTTTATTATTATTTTATTTTCTTAAGGCTAGAAGATAATAACATCTTGGTTAATTTTTCTTTGTGATAAAGAAGTAGTTGTAGAATTGGAACTGTTAATTTTTGAATTAAGTATGATTTTATTTAAAAATTAAATGACTAATATTTAGAAAATTATTTTTCAAAAATGCACTTAATTTTTTAATTCTACTCGTCAAAAAATGGTAATGGTGAATTTTTGGGAATTTTCTGAAATTCAAGAATTTTCGATGAATAGTAAAATACGATAAAATACGATAAATGATAAATACTTGATTTACTGCATCATAGGTGATGCAAGGATGATTTAAGCCCACTTGGATCGAACTCACATGCCAGTATTACTATTTAGGGTCACTTTAATTGAGATTATTCATAGTATTGATAAAAATATTATAATAATGATTAAAATAATCTAAGATACCTCCCCTCCACTATAAATACCACCCTCACTCCCCTCTTCCTCCCACACCTCTCAAGCCTTGAGAATTGTCTAATTTCGGCCAAATTACCTCCCCAATATTCTTCCCCACGTCCTAGAACTTCCGGTCTCACCAAAAGACCAAAATCAAAGCCCTTAAGAAGGATTTCAAGGAGAAGGGATCAATAGGTAAACAACCACTTTTATTTTCTTTCTTTTCTTTCATTTTATGTTATTCTCTTCCATTACCTTTGGATTGTGTTGGTATATTTCATTAAATATTTCCCCTTAATTTCCATATTATGTATTAATGATGAGATATTCCATTCCTCTCATCAATCTTGTTTTTATGAAATTTTAAGAGACGCCGTTAGGCTGCCAAATTTTCGTAAGAAATTTCTCAAGTTTTCTTTTATTTCATGATTCATTTTTCTTCTTTCCTCTCCCCCTCTTATACAAGAGGCATGAAATCTCCAGAATCATGTATATTCTGGATGTTCTCATGTTTATGGAAAATTCAGCATCATTATTCTTCTCCTCTCCCACTTATTTAAGGAATAAAAACATTGTCCGTGATGTGTCGAATTACCGACATCGTGGACGATGTAATTTCAATTTCCATTAATTCTTATAAGTCTGGTCATGAAACCATTTATATGGTGGAACAATGTTATAATATTTTTTTTATGAATCATCCATGGTTCTGTAATTCTTTTGTACTCATGGTTCTAATTTATAAGACTAAATGCGGTTGTTATTATCAAAGAACCACTTAAATGATCTAAATGAACATCATTAATGTTTTAACTTATGAATCATCCTCATATAAAGAATCAATGTGATAAATGGTATAATTTATGGTACTAGAAATATTTAAATACTACTCCATTCCAATTCTGGAGTTTCACTTCCAATCGACAAGAAAAACCATCATAAACCAATCACGGAAATCATGTGAAGAACTCACCCAAAAGTGGTGCAAGGAACAAAATACTAACAATTAATGGGTGAAATGATGTAATTAAATGACCATCTAAGATGTTATAAACATGAACATGTTTCTTTAAAATACTAATAACACTCTTTTAACCATTATACAGGAGGTTTAAACAAGTTTGAAGTAAGACAAGCCTAAGGTAAGGGAATTCTTAACCTGATTTCCATTCTTTGGGTTAACATTCTACTTCGTTATTTATGTGGTATTTAAATTGTTTGTGTGATGAATTATGATTATAATATGTTTAATAATGTGTATTTATAGAGTATATACATATTCCATCCACTCTATTAAGTCTCAGTTCAAGTATATGATGTTTATAAGGGACTTTTCTTCTAAAATCATCTTTTAAAATTCTGTTTTACAAGATTGAAAAACAATGTTTTTATGCTATTATTTATGTTGTATGATTATTTTTTGGTTATTGGGATTTTTTTATGATGAAGGGTGGTACCTATATTTCCCTCAAATGCATTTGGTATGTTTATGTTGGAGGTTGGCCGTATGGTTACTCCAAGTGTAACTGCGATGGTTACACAAAATATAAGGTAACCGTGAGTGTTACAAATAATAAGGTAGCTGTGATGGTTACAAGATTATGTAAGTAATGCTCCAAGATACCTTTATTGTTCTAATTATGTTCTTATGTATTTTTGTAAATCTCATGTTTCACAGGGTAAGTTATATATGTATATATATATAGGTGACAAGTAAGTCTTTTGAAAATGATTCCATACGTTACAACTTTTCATGGACTAATGTGTTATTTTCTTCTTTTTCATACCTTACTGAGATTTTGTGATCATCCCAAGTTTTTAAATTATTTTCATAGTTTAATGGATGATTAAGACAAATAAGTAATCCATGTTAAATGTTGAATAATTGACAAGGAGTCTTGTTTAAGTTTTAATGTTTTATATTTTGGAAAAAATGGAAACTATTTTTATGGTATCCACTCTGTAAGAATGTGTAATGTTATGAATGTATTGTCCTAATTATCTAAATATATAAAATTGAAAAGATCCTCAATGTAAAAGTAAGTGTTTTCTTTACTAAATTCTATATTATGTAAGTAATAAGGCCGATTCCTTATAGTTGGTATCAGAGGATGGTTTAGATAACTTTAGGGGTTAGGGTGACGTTAATAGAATACCATAAATGATTTTTACTCTATGTTTAATTTGAAATGTTATAGAAAAGAGGAATTATAAGAATATTTCTATTGTGGTCTATGGAAAGACTTTACCTGCAAACCTTGTTGTTTTACCCTTATTAGAGTTTGATGTTATTCTGGGGATGGAATGGATTTCTGATTATCATGCTAATATTGACTGTAGAGCTAAAAAAGTTGTTTTTCAGAAAGAGTTTCAGTTTGTATACAAGAATGAACCCATAAAATTGATAACATATTAGGAAGCTGAGAAACTATTGAAAGATGGAAATGAAAGTTATCTTCCTCATATTGTTGAAAATAAGGTAACTATTCAAATTAATGATGTGCTAGTGGTAAATGAATACCTTGATGTTTTTCCCGATGAGTTACCTGGTGTCATACCTGATCGAGAAGTCGAATTCACAATTGACTTAGTTCCTGATGCTAAGACAATTTCAAAACTCCCATATTGTATGGCTCCAATAGAAATTCTTGAATTGAAAAATCAGTTGCAAGATTTGCTTGAAAAAGGCTTCATTCATCCTAGCACTTCACCATGGGGAGCCCCTGTTTTGTTTGTTAAAAATAAAGATGGTTCCATGAGACTTTGCATTGATTATAGAGCTTTGACTAACATCACTGTTAAAAACAAGTATCCTTTGCCTCATATTGATGAATTTTTTGATCAGCTCTAGGGAGTTCGATACTTTTCCAAGATTGACTTGAGATCTAGATATCACCTGAAGGTGAAGGAGGATGACATCCCAAAAATAGCCTTTCGTACTAGATATGGGAATTATGAATTTGTTGTTATGCCGTTTGGATTAACTAATGCACCTGCTATATTCAGGAATCTTATGAATAGAGTATTTCATGAGTTCTAGGATAAGCTTGTGGTTGTATTTATTGATGACATTCTAGTATTTTCTAAAAATAAAGAGGATCATGAAAAACATCTAAGGGTTGTTTTACAAACATTAAAAGAAAAGAAACTATATGGAAAATTCCGAAAGTGTGATTTTTGGTTGCAACCAATTTCTTTTCTTGGGCACATTGTAAATAAGGATGGAATAACAGTTGATCCTTCCAAAACAAAATTAGTTTATGAATGGCCAAGACCCACAAATGTTACAGAGATTCGCCATTTTCTGGGCTTAGCAAGTTATTACCGATGGTTTGTTAAGAACTTTGCACGATTATCTAGCCTAATAACTAAGTTAACACAAAAAGGGGTTAATTTTTTTTGGATAGAGGAATGTGATGTTTGTTTTCTGGAACTGAAGAAGAAATTGGTGAATGCTCTAGTTTTGGACTTACCTTCCCGGAATGGTGAGTTTTTCATCTACAGTGATGCTTCTTTCAAGGGACTTGGTTGTGTTTTAATGCAGAATGATCAGGTAATTGCTTATGCTTCGAGACAACTTAAACCTCAGGAGTTAAATTATCCCACATATGATTAGGAATTGGCAGCTGTGATTTTTTTGCTTTGAAAATATGGAGGCATCATCTCTACAGAACCAAATGCCAAATATATACTGACCATAAAAGTCTAAAGTATATATTCACTCAGAAGGAATTAAACATAAGGCAGAGAAGATGGCTAGAACTGATAAAGGATTATGACTGCACGATCAATTACCATCCTGGAAAAGCAAACAAAGTAGCAGATTCCTTAAGTCAGAAACATCATGTATCAATAACCATCCTTCGTTTGGAACATGATCCCTTGATTAATGATTTGATGAATTTTAGATTAGAAGTTGTTGGTGCAGGGAATGCATCTATTTTGTTTCAGGTTTCAGTGTAATCTTTGTTGTCAGACAGAATTAAGCAAGCGTAGAAGGAAGATCGTGAGCTATAGAAAAAGGTATAATTGGTTAAAATGGGTAAGTTTCCAGAATTTAACCTTGATAAAGATTATGTTTTAAGATTTGGAAAAAGGTTGTGTGTGCCTAGTGATTCTCAGTAGAAGAAAGATTTGTTGTGCAAAGCTCATAGTTCTCCATTTTCTGTTCATCCTGGCAGTACTAAGATGTACAGAGACCTTCGGGAGTATTATTGGTGGGATGGAATGAAAAGAGATATTGCTGATTTTACCATGAAATATTTTACTTGTCAATAGGTTAAAGCTGAGAGGCAGTTACCGAAGGGGATGCTTCAGCATTTTCCAGTGCCAGAGTGGAAATGGGAGAATGTATCCATGGACTTTGTGGTGGGACTACCAAAGACTTCTTGAGGTAACAATGCGATTTCGGTTATTATTGATCGGCTAAAAAAGTCTGCACATTTTCTTTCTATTCGAGTTACAATGACTTTGGATCAGCTTTCTCGATTGTACCTCAAGGAGATTGTTAGGTTACATGGAGTTCCTCTTTCCATTGTATCTGACCGAGATACCAGGTTCACTTCTAACTTTTGGAGGGGATTTCGAAGTCTTTGGGCACAAAGTTAAATTTTAGTACGACTTTTCATCCTCAATCAGATGGGCAGTCAGAACGAACAATTCAAACTTTGGAGGATATGCTTCGAGCTTGTTCAATGGACTATCAGGGAAGTTGAGATCAATATATTTCATTAGTTGAGTTTTCTTATAATAACAATTTTCATTACAGCATTCAGATGACACCTTTTGAGGCCTTGTATGGAAAGCGGTGTCAGAGTCCAGTGTTTTGGGAGGAATTCGGTGAAAGAAAGTTGATGGGGCCAGAATTAGTTGAATAAGTGGGTGAGAAAGTGAGGATGATCCAGCAACACATGAGAATAGCTCAGAGCAGGCAGAAAAGTTATGCATATAACAGAAGGAAAGACTTCTCTTTCGAGGTAGGTGACCAATGTTTTCCTTAAAATCTCTCATTGGAAAAGTGTGATGCGTTTTGGTAAGAAAGGAAAGTTAAGTCCACGGTTCATCGGACCTTTTGAAATCTCGGAGAAAGTTGGAACAGTTGCATACCATGTAGCTTTGCCTCTGAGTTTGTTTCAGGTACACAATGATTTTCATGATTCAATGTTGAGAAAGTATGTGCCAGATTCATCACATGTCTTGAGCCCAGAAGCAGTTCAGCTAGAAGAGAAACTTTCTTATGAAGAGGAACCAGTTCAGATTCTTGATCGAAGGGAACAGGTATTGCGGAATAAGGTAATCCAATAGGTAAAGGTTTTATGGAGAAACCACATGGTTGAAGAAGCAACATGGGAGTCTGAAAATTCTATGGGGGAAAAATACCCTCAGTTGTTTAATAAGTAAATAAAATTGCGAGGACACAATTTCCAGAAGGTGGGGATAATTTAACACCCCATGGTTTTCTAAAAATAAATTGAAATGCTTGAATTTTTTTTAAGGTAGATATTTATAAGTATCCTTTAAACATAATTTTATTTCTTCTATGTTTTGAATTTGAAGAAACTGTCATCTACAATTGTGTTCAGTATGTTATTTAGAGTCTGATGAAACCAACTTGTTTTTTTTTGTGAATAGTAACATACCCTTATGAATAGTAATATTAATAGTAATATGACCCTAATGAATAGTAAATTTTATTATTATTTTATTTTCTTAAGGCTAGAAGATAATAACATCTTGGTTAATTTTTCTTTGTGATAAAGAAGTAGTTGTAGAATTGGAACTCTTAATTTTTGAATTAAGTATGCTTTTATTTAAAAATTAAATTACTAATATTTAGAAAATTATTTTTCAAAAATGGACTTCATTTTTGAATTCTACACGTCGAAAAATGGTAAGGGTGAATTTTTGGGAATTTTCTGAAATTCAAGAATTTTTGATGAATAGTAAAATACGATAAAATACGATAAATGCTAAATACTTGATTTACTGCATCATAGGTGATTCAAGGATGATTTAAGCCCACTTGGATAGAACTCACATTACATTATTACTATTTAGGGTCACTTTTATTGATATTATTCATAGTCTTGATTAAAATATTATAATAATGATTAAAATAATCTAAGATACCTCCCCTCCTCCACTATAAATACCACCCTCACTCCCCTCTTCCTCCCACACCTCTCAAGCCTTTAGAATTGTCTAATTTCTCCCAAATTCCCTCCCCAATCTTCTTCCCCACGTCCTATATCTCTTGGTCTCACCAAAATACCAAAATCAAATCCCTTAAGAAGGATTTCGAGGAGAAGGGATCAAGAGGTAAACAACCTTTTTATTTTCTTTCTTTTCTTTCATTTTATGTTATTCCATTCCATTACCTTTGGATTGTGTTGGAATATTTCATTAAATATTTCCACTTACTGTCCATATTATGTATGAATGATGAGATATTCCACTTCTCTCATCAATCTTGTTTTTATGAAATTTTAAGAGACGCCGTTAGGTTGCCGAATTTTCGTAAGAAATTTCTCAAGTTTTTCTTTTATTTCACAATTCCTTTTTCTTCTTTCCTCACCCCCTCTTATCCAAGAGGCATGAAATCTCCAGAATCATGTATATTCTGGATGTTCTCATGTTTATGGAAAATTAATCATCATTATTCTTCTCCCCACTTCTTTAAGGAATAAAAACATTGTCCGTGATGTGTCGAATTACCGACATCATGGACGATGTAATTTCAATTTCCATTAATTCTTATAATTATGGTCATGAAACCATTTATATGGTTGAACCATGTTATAATATATTTTTTTATGAATCATCCATGGTTCTGGAATTCTTTTGTACTCATGGATCTAATTTATAAGACTAAATACAGTTGTTATTATCAAAGAACCACTTAAATGATCTAAACGAACATCATTAATGTTTTAACTTATGAATTATCCTCATATAAAGCATCAATGAGATAAATGGTATAATTTATGGTAATGGAAATATTTAAATACCACTCCATTACAATTATGGAGTTTCACTTCCAATCGACAAGAACAACCATCATAAACTAATCAGGGAAATCATGTGAAGAACTCACCCAAAAGCGGTGCAAGGAACAAAATACTAACAATTAATGGGTGAAATGATGTAATTAAATGACCATATAAGATGTTATAAACATGAAATTTTTTCTTTAAAATACTAATAACACTATTTTAACAATTATACAGGAGGTTTAAACAAGTTTTAAGTAAGACAAGCCTAAGGTAAGGGAATTCTTAACCCGATTTCCATTCTTTGGGTTAACATTATAATTCGTTATTTATGTGGTATTTAAATTGTTTGTGTGATGAGTTATGATTATAATATGTTTAATAATGTGCATTTACAGAGTATATACATATTCCATCCACTCTATTAAGTCTCAGTTCAAGTATATGATGTTTATAAGGGACTTTTCTTCTAAAATCCTCTTTTAAAATTCTGTTTTACAAGATTGAAAAGCAATGTTTTTATGATATTATTTATGTTGTATGATTATGTTTTGGTTATTGGGAATTTTTTATGATGAAGGGTGGGACCTATATTTATCTCCAATTCATTCGGTATGTGTATGTTGGAGGTCGGCCATATGGTTACTCCAAGTGTAACTGCGATGGTTAAACAAAATATAAGGTAGTCGTGAGGGTTACAAATTATAAGGTAGCTATGATGGTTACAAGATTATGTAAGTAATGCCCCAAGATACCTTTATTGTTCTAATTATGTTCTTATGTATTTGTGTAAATCTCATGTTTCACAAGGTAAGTTATATATATATATATATATATATACAGGTGATAAGTAAGTCTTTTGAAAATGATTCCATACGTTATAAGTTTTCATGGACTAATGTGTTCTTTCCTTATTTTTCATACCTTATTGAGATTTTGTGCTCATACCAAGTTTTTAAATGATTTTCACAGGTTAATGGATGAGTAAGACAAAGAATAAAGCCATGTTAAATGTTGAATAATTATCAAGGAGTCTTTTTTAAGTTTTATTTTTTTATATTTTGGAAAAATATGGAAACTATTTTTATGGTATCCACTCTGTAACAATGTGTAATGTTTTGAATGTATTGTCCTAATTCTCTAAAGATCTAAACTTTAAAATATCCTCAATGTAAAAGTAAGTGTTTTCTTGACTAAATTCGAGATTATGTATATAATAAGGCAGAGTCCTTATAGACAATGCTTCAGATGGAGGTTGTATACAGTGTCCATGCTATAAATCTGTTGGAAGACCATGGTTAAGATAGGAAGAAGTTAGCTACCATATAATGAAATTTAGATTTCAAACAAACTATTATGTTTGGTATCACCATGGAGAGATGAGTCAATGTTCTACTGGTCATAAACAAAATGAAATAAGTGTCATGGAGAATTTGATATTCAATCGGTTTCCATTTGTCAATCATCCCGAGAGAGATAGTATGCTAGTGCAAGAAGACAATGATATCAATACACATGAGGAAAATACTGAAGATGATAATGAGAGAGTGAAAAATTTATTGGATGATTCCAAAACTCCAGTATATCAGGAATGTACTAAAATGACCAAGTTAGAATTTTTAATTCGGTTATATCATGGGAAAACCATGTGGAATTTCTAATACCGCTATTTATTACATTCTTAAATTTTTGAAGGACTTTCTTCCTGATGGTGTAGATATTCCCTCAAATCATTACAAGGCATGGAAGTTAATTAATCAGCTTGGATTTGATACTAATAAAGTTCATGCTTGTCCGAAATATTGCAGTTTATTTTGGAAGTAAACAACTGACCGTAATGACTGTAAATAATGTAGTATATCTCGATGGAAGACAAATGCAGATGGAACACCATCTCATGTGACATAGAAAGTCATGTGACACTTTCCATTGATTCCCAGACTTCAAAATCTATTCATGTTTGCATAAATCCCAGCCAATATGCGATGACATGATGCAGAGAGAATTAAAGGTAATTATGAGTTGGTTCATAATACAGATAGATTATCATGGTGGACATTTGATGCACAACATCCTAATTTTACAGTTGAGGTGCGTAATGTCAGGTTGGGTCTATCCTATAATGGTTTTAATCCGTTTGGTCAGATGCTTACTTCTCACAGCACGTGGCCAATTTTTATTCATTTTTATAATCTTCCTCCATGGATGTGTATGAAAAAGCCATTCACTTTCTTGAATATACTGATATATGGACCTTCTGATCCTGGTAATGATATAGATGTCTACTTGCAGCCTTTAATAAGATAATCGAAACAAATTTGGTATTTCAGTGTGCAGACATTCGATGCTTCTTTAAAGAATAAGTTTTAGATGCGTGCTTCCCTTCTATGGACCATAAATGATTTACCTTCTTATGCAATGATGTTTGGGTGGAGCACGAAGGGAAAACTCTCATGTCCTGTTTTTATGAAGAATACATGTTCAATAAGTCTTAAATATCGTCATAGTTCCAGTTTCATGGGGAATCTACGATTCTTTCTAATGGATCATCAATACAGGACAAATCATCAGAGGTTTGATAATACCATTGAGACTGAACAACCACCAAAATGTATGTCAGGAAGTGATGTGCTTAATGAATTAAAATATTTCAGTTTTTAATTAGGTAAAGGTCAGTTGAAATCTAAAAATAGGAAGAATGTTGACACTGAAACCTCTTACAATTGGAAAAAGATAAGTATTTTTTTGAATTGCCATATTGGTCTACAAATTTTTTACATCATTGTTTAGATGTAATGCATATTAAAAAAAATATGTGAAATGTTGCTTGAAATTCTTCTAAATATCAAGGGGAAGACCAAAGATGACTTCCAATCTCGTCAAAACTTATTGGATTGGGGTATTCGACCAGAACTGCATCTTGTGTGTATTGGTGAAAACAAATGGAAAGTTCCTTATGCTTCTTATGTGATGAAACCATCAGAGAAAGATCAATTTCTAGCAGTATTGGAGAATATCAAGGTTCCCGATGGCTATTCCAGCAACATATCTAAACAAGTCAATAGAAGAGATGTGAAACTAAAATATATGAAAACTCATGATTATCACATCCTTCTTCATGAATTTATTCCAATAGAAATTCAGAATTTTATCCAATAATTTAAGGGTGAAAGTGATTCGCTTGTGCCATTTTTAGAGTCCTTTGTGCTAAAGGTTATCCGAGTCATCTTGATAAAAATGAAACAAGAGGCACCATTAATTTTATGTGAGATGGAAAAGATTTTTTCTCCATCATTTTTCACTTTCATGTTGCATTTAACAGTTCATCTTCCAACTAAAACACTTATTGGGGGACCAGTTGCTTTTCGGTGGATGTACCCTACTGAAATAAATACGTGCACAATGGAATCATATGTTCAAAACAAGAATTATCCTGAAGGTTCGATTGTGAGGGGTTATCTGGCTCAAGAATGTATGGATTTTTGTTCAATGTATTTGTCTGATGTCACCACAAGACATAATCGACCAATGAGAAATTAAGATGACCAGTATGGGGAAATTGAGCCCTCATTTCCATCTCTTCTCCAAACAGGAGGAATTTTTGGGTCTTATACATTGGCTACATTGAGCCTTGAAGATCAGGAGATGGAACATCACACGGTCTTGTTTAATTGTGGTTTGTTTGATGACTATATCAAGTAAGTAATTTGGATATTTATATGTTATCTCATATTATGAAATTTCACATATAACTTACACTTTTATTATCATTTTATGTAGGGAACATAAATAAATTATAAGTAGAGTTCATCGATCTTTTTCTTTGAGAAGGAGAGAGGCTTTTCATAGCATAGAGTTTCCTGCTTGGTTGAAATCAAAGGTATTACCATTACTTTAATTAGTTTAAAAAATAGATATACATTTAATTTTATTATTCATATATATTTTAGGTGTTGAGTGTACCTATTGACTCCATTTCTCAAGAATTGAGAGCTTTGTATTTTGGTCCTAATTCTTTGGTTCGTGAATGTAAATCTTTAATAATCAATGGGTATAAATTTGTTACAACGGATCGAGTGGTGAAAATGAGAACACAACATGATAGCGTTATGTTAACCACTACAATGAATTGTTATGCCAGTGTATCAGATAGTCATCCTTGATATGAAGACGTGTATTATTATGGGATAGTTGATAAAATATTGTTATTGGATTACTACTCTCAAGGTAGAGTCACTATGATGAAATGTAAATGGTTTGATTCAATGAGACGTCATGGTACATTAATTGATGATTGTGGATTCAAAGTTATTGATATGAGTCGATGCCTACATACCGATGAACCATACATTTTAGTATCAATGGATAAACAAGTGTTTTATGTGAAAGATCATCTGAGAACCGATTATGGTGTCATTAATGACATAATCCCCAAACATATTTTTCATGATGATGGTGATGAAATTTCCACCATTGACGTCCCCGTTGGTGTTGGCCAAAATATTGCATTTGATGAATCAAATTGTCCCATTAAGAGAGTTGATGTTAAACCTGGATTAGTGGTCGGTAATATATATAATCTACCATATATGTTCACTATTCATTCAGTTTATATTGACATGAGTTTCTCAGGTTAGTATTACTATAATTACTTTAATTATATTTTAGTTTTGAATGAAATGTTCTTTTTTTGTATTCTTTGGTGTCGTTTCATTAAATCAGATTTATTTCAATGTGCAAAACTTGGTTTAAATCTTGTTTTTAAAAAATGTATAACCTGGTAATGTAATTTTAAAAATTGTGTTAGTAATTTCCTTGTAATCATTTGTAAAATTAAAAGAATTCAAATTGGTTCCTCTCATTAATTGCTGATAGATGTAAGTTGTATGCATGATTTGTAAAAACTATTTCTAAAAACATTAAATTTCATTATTATGTAGATTATTCTAAATACTACAGAAGGTCGAAGGAAGTGACTATTTGATCCCGATCGACTGGGGCATGAGCGTGCATTGCCTTCGCTTCCATCAGTGAGTATTATAATTGTAATGTTTTTTTCTGCATTACATATAATTTCATGTTAATGTTCTTTATCAAGTTTTTAGGGACATTCAGTTCCACCAGATTTGAATCATAATTCGGTTAGCATGGATATGAGTGGGGATGATCCAAGACCTAGACAAATCATCATTCATACCTGTTTCCACACTGACCTACCATCATACACCCCTTCCACCACACCTTTTGATCCTCTTGAGTCTTCAGGGATGTTTTTATCCATGCCTCCATCATCATCTTAGCTACCATCTTATTCACATTCCATGACTACACCTCCTCCATAGATGTTTCCACCTTTACCATATTCATATATGATGATGTATCCCCCCTCCTACTACCCATATGTTGCCATGTCTACACCGCCTCAAATTCCTACCGTCCAGCCATCATCTGATGTGTCTGTTCCATTATCTTCCACTCCAGTGCATGAAGGTCACCCAGAGCATGCACTAGAACATACACTTCTTGCAGAGGCTGCTGAGTTAGGACAACCCATAGATCCATCATAGTCTATTGAGAAATCTGCAGATAGTTTTTTGATTATAACTGTTTCAAATCATATCACTTTATTTTTGTCGTGTTGTACCATGAATTAATTCTTATTTCCCCCCTCTTTTTCTTATTCAGTGGGATATTTTGCTAGGCGACGTGGGTGCACTTGGATGAAGGAATTTTGGAATCGCTAGAAACAACTAATGGTGGATTACAATAGACAAAATCAGATGGTAGGTCCAACTGCAACGCAGTGTAGAAGTTTCATGGCCACTTTGGCCAAGTATCACAATATCATTCCGGTGGAACCAGTGTCATGGAGACATATCAGTAAAGAGATTAAGGAAAAATCATGGGAGAAAATATGGGTAATAAAATTATATAAAGTCATATCTATATTATTGGTGTTTTTAAATGAAATAACATGTTCATTGCATATTATGTTTAACTTTCCCGACGGAGAAGCTGCTAAGACAGCAAGGTTGATGGATGTTGGGGAGTTCTGTTGCTCATACAAGCATGAGTTGTATGTTGGTTAGAAGATCAGGGTTGGTACTGACTTAGAGGGGGTACCCATATTCCCCGACTATCCAAAAAGTCAATATGAAAAAATGATTTCACATTGAAAGACTGCTAAGTTTACGGTAATATCAATCTTTAATGGTTGACATAAAATTTAACTCTTATTACTTATATTGGATTTTTTTAGGAAGTTTCAGAGAAAAACATAAAGAATAAGGATTCAATTAAATATTTTCACACATTGGGGCACACTACAATGCTTGATCATGAAAAGCACCAGGTACTTTAACCGGGTATTGTGATGTTATACAAGATGTTCTACTGAAAATATTATTGAATAGACATAGGTCAGATTTCTGCATTTCTTATATATGGTACTAATCTAGATTTGTGAATTTCTCATTTGCAGCAAGCTAAATTGGGCATCAAAGGTTATGTACCTCATGCCAAATTATTTTTCTCCAATAGAAAGAAAAAGGATGGAAGTGCAGTAAATGCACAGACACAAGATAAAATTGTAAGGTTTTTTTATTTATATTGTAAATATTTATATGAAATTCATAATTTAATATGTTTATAATTTCAAAAGTCTGCCTTGGAGGCCCTCGATGGCAAGGAAGATGAAAAATTTGGTCCACATGACCATTTAAGTAAGGTATTAGGTGAGGAGCACCTGGGGAGAGTACGATTTCAACCAGGGAAAACATAATCCCCTCTAAGTATTGCTCGTCATCAGGCTCCTCTCAATACTCCCAGACCTCTGAGCTGGAAATTTCTCGTGCTGAAGCAGCTAACGCAAAGAAAATAGTTTTAGAGGAGCGTGAAAGAAGTAAGCTGATGACCGAACATTTCATGAAATCTATGGAAGTTTTGAGTCAGTCGCTTCCATCGGAGGCTGTTGCTACTTTTGAATCATATATGGCGTCAATGATCTCTTTAAATGATGTATCAGGTGATGACAATGAGGGTCGTAGTGGCAACTAAGGGAGTGGTGATAGAGCTATTGGTGGTGAGGATGTTGCTAATGTTGCTGTTGGTGATGAGGTTGCTGACGATGTTCCTGCTGCTGATGATGATATTGATGACGATTGGCATGGAAATGGGTATGGGGATGTTAGTGATAGGGGGATATTAATCCCCTCCATTTTTGAATTAGTAGGGAGACTTATATATGTACTTTAAGAACTTTAATTGAATTTTTGCGTGGATGAGAATTGTTAATTTGTTTTCTTTTGAAAAGTTCTGCATACATTTTCACATACATTTACATAAAGATTACATTAGAATCCTTAGTCATGCATATGGGTAAGTGATTAACTTACTACCATAGAATACTTAGCTCTAAATGATATCCCATATAGTGACATTGGATTCCATTTATTATCTATTCATTTTTTTATAAATTATTGAATTGACAAGTCTAAATTAATGTAGGTAAAAAAGGAATATATTCCTCAATTGTTATTTCTAAAATTCGCATTTTGTAAAATCTGAAGTTGTTCTATTGATTAAACTGGTTAGGTTTTTGAGATCCCAAGTCCCTGAATGATATGGTAAATGCTAGAGTTTTTTTGGGTTTATAGGTAGCTTTGTAAGAAGGGTGCAGGGGGGAGGGGGGCTGGGTGCAGGGGGGTGGGGCTGTGTGCGGGGGGGGGGGGGTGCAGTGGGAGGGGGGATGGGTGCAGGGGGGTGGGGCTGTGTGCTTGGGCGGGGGGGGGGGGGGGGGGTGTTGGGGGGGGGGGATGGGTACGGTGGGGGGGGGGGGGGGTGTAGGGAGGGGGGATAGGTGCGGGGGGTTGGGTGGGGCTGGGTGCGGGGGGGGGGGGGGGGGGTTGGGTGCAGGGGGGGATGGGTGGAGGGAGGGTGGGGATGGTGTAGGGGGTGCTGGGGGGTGGGGTTGGGTGCAGGGGGTGGGGCTGGGTGCAGGGCGGGGGGGGGGGGGGGCTGGGTGCTGGGGGGTGGGGCTGGGTGCGGGGGCTGGGTGCTGGGGGGGCTGGGTGCAGGGGGGTGGGGCTGGGTGCAGGGAGGGGGGGGGGGCTGGGTGCTGGGTTTGGGGGGGGGGCTGGGTGCAGGTAGGGGGTGCTGGGTGCAGGGGGGAGGGGGGATGGGTGCAGGGGGGTTGGGTGCAGGGGGGTTGGGTGCTTGGGGGTGGGGGGTGGGATTGGGTGCAGGGGGGGCTGGGTGGAGGGGGTGGGGATGGGTAGAGGGGGGGGGGGTAGGTTTTGGGGGGTGGGTTTGGGTGTAGGGGGGGGTGGGTGAGGGGGGGGGGTCACTTGGTGTTTTTTGGCTACGCAACTCAGTGTTCATGGAAATGTTATAAGCTCATGTATGATTGGAGCTTTGAATGTGTTTGGTTTCATGACGTTATTTGCAGCTGGGTTGCAGGTATGGGATTCCATGGATCTTGTCTTACCTGAAGGTATGTTTCACTAAGGTGTGTTTTTTACATGTGTTTTCAAAGAATTATCATGGTTGTTTTCTGTCTATGATTGTATTTAGTAATCTATGTGTGTATATTGTTTAAAATACAATGATTATTACATTCAAACTGCTCATATCACAATAAAAGAAACACCTTTCAATTTGTATTCAAATGAACATGTATGCATAATGAAATCTACAACCAGTTTAAACTATGGAAATTAATTATGCATACAGTTTAAACACCTTTAAATTTTTATTCAAATCATATTAATTATATTTTGTACATGTGTAGGGCAACAAGAAGACAAGGGTGTGCTGATATCAACATATATGACTATCTCATGCAATATTTTCTTAGAAAAGGAAAAGAACACCATGGATTTAATTTCCACATAATGATGGCTGAAAGTGGCTTTACCCCAGGTAGTATTAATTGTAATAATATTATAAAATGTCTTAAAAAACTGAATCAAATTATAGTGGTGTTAGAGTTTCTTCTTCTGTTTCTATCCGTGGGTCCAAAAACTAAATTTTCTTTCATTTACTCTGCTGATTGCTACTTACTACAATGAAGGAAGGCTGGATGAGGCTCTCGTGTATTAATTGAACTTGAATTCATTTCTATAGGATACTATTTTCAAGCCTGAAATTTCAACTAAGCCATCCCACACTGGTGCTAAAAACATCACTGTTTCTTCTGATAAGAAAGTAAATCCCAATAGCAGCTCTGATTCATCAAGATATTTTGAAAGTGATTCCAAAGGAGTGAGCATTTATCAACTATGAATATGAGTGTTCTGTGGTTCTCATTTCTTGGTATGCTTCTAACAAACCAATACAAATCTTTATTTTTTTGTTTCATTCTTTTTTAATGATTATTAAACTATGTTCTATTTTAGGAGCCTCATGCTAAAGCTTCTCCTACTATGAATGGGCAGTCTACTCTCTAAAAAAGTAATTTTTTCTGCCACCAAGGTTTCTGAGAGTGATTCCTCCAGTTCATCTAAAGTGATTATGATGAATATGTGAGGGTTCTTATTAATGCTCATGCATTATATAAATAGTTCCAGTGGTTTTTAGTTTGATATATTTTATATAATCTTAGAAATTATGTTCACTAATTGTGCATTTGAAGTTTTTGTGTAGGAAAAATTACCTAAGAAATCCCTTGGAACTATGATAAAAAGTAAGCCATCAAGTCTTCTTGAATCAAAAGAGGAATCCAGTGATAAAGAAGATACAAATATCTTTGATGATGATTGTCATGACCCGCCTTCGGTAAGATGAGGGAAGGGGTGGAAAAGGTCTCCAACGCCCTTCCTTCTTCAAGCCGAAGACGAGATAATGACCCCCTGAGTCCCACCTTCAATAGGCCCCGGGGTGGAAACTAGCACCAAGGGTGTAACATTTCACAATATGGGAGGCATTACCCTTTTTTTGTTAACCGGGTTTGGGAGAAAGAAGGAGTCAACACCAAACACCACCAGGAACTCAAAGTGAAACAAACTACATGCATGTTTTAATAATAAAACTAAACAAAAAAAATACAAGAACTCCAAAGTACAAAACCATACAGGAAGGGACAAAGCTAAACAGAATCAACAGCCACCGACAACAACTCCAACGTCTATCCTAGTAAGGTCCCGCACGGCCTCCGAAGTCCTCCTGACAACCTGAAAGTAAACGTAGGGTGAGCATACAAAGTATACCCAGTAGGAAAAACCTAAAGCTCTCGTGCACAAGTGGGGAGACGTACTAAAATCCCGTGAGAAGCAGACAACCAAACACTATCAAGGAGTCTATCCATCCCACCTCACCAGCCACACTCACTAAATAACACAAGCAGTAAGGTAATAGTAAAGCACAAAACATATTTGGGTACCCGACACCACCATTCCCCCACTAGCTAGCTACTCCTCCCTAACGGCAAACATACTGACGCTACCACGCTCTTCCCGCCCGCACACACCTGGGCCTCAAAACCACACATCCCTGCCCGCACACACCTGGGCCTCACAAACACACATCCCTACCTGCACACACCTAGGCCTCACAACCACACATCCCTTCCCGAAAACACCTGGGCCTCATCCCGAAGACACCTGAGAAAACCAACCATAACCAGAACCCCTTCCCGAAAACACCTGGGCTAACAACACACCAAACTGAACCTACCCGAAGAATCTTGGGTGTAAGGTCACCTCCAGCCATCACAGCTAAGGGAAGAGGGAGCAGGAAGGAGAGTAACTAGGGGAAAACCCTCCCCCATGGAAAGGGGTGTCCAACACTAAGTTCCCAACATGGGTGGGGTGTGACTAAACATAAAACATACAGTTACAAATATATATATATATATACCAACACACATCCCAACCTATGGCTCCTCAACTAGATAGAAGCAGGTACACAAGTACTACTGACTCAGAAAACAGGCAGACAACAAACAGTTCCCAGTTCCCTTGTTCAAGTTGTCATTCATAACGGTTCAGTATGAGTTAATCCCTTCCCTACTGGGAAACTAACAGGCACATTCACAGATGGAACAACAAAAATGGAAGAAAGGAAAAACATCAGGTAAAATAAACATTCACACCCGGTTCTCTTGTGAAGCCACAACAACTAGGGATCAAGTGAGATCCCTCAAAGTACTGGAACCAAAGCAACCTTGAGACACAACCCCATGTCCCCAAACTCCAGAAGCCAAAGGTTCCTCAACAACAAAGGATTCCACCCCAATTCGTGATATAAAAAGAGTAACAACACAGCCTCAGATTCAAAACTGGCCAAAGTATAACAGTAGGGGATCCCATCCCCACCCAAATCACCCTAGCAACCAAGCCCCCGTCCAAGAAAACCATAAGGTCACCCGCAATCGGCCCGCGAAAAAAGAACAACCAAAACCACCAACACAAAGCAGGCCCAAGTAGGTATTTTTCAGATTTAACACACTCCATGATTTCAATTCCACTTTGTTTTAACCAAGGTTATCACATAACAAGGGTGATCCTGGTGCTTTCAATTTATTTAACAGAGTATACGTAACTTAACCAATTCCATGTTACGGTTATTCAACATCCAGGAGTACAATGGTTCATTAGTGCGCAGAGAAAGGCCACCAATGGCCGTGATTTTCAGCGAGCAATTCACAACATATATCAACATGAAAGATCACAATAGAACAACGATCACACCCCACTTTTCATTCTTTAAAGGTGAATTCATTATATTTATTAAGTTGGTTTCGTCAAATTTCCACAGAGACAGAAGCATTCCCACCCCACATGATACACTGAAAGGAGAGATGAAGGAGAAATGTCTCTACTTGATTGATCAAGGATCGTCGTTTAAGTCCTCCCGTGGAAACTGGAAATAGGGGTAACAAGAGCTCCACAGAACGCGACCCAGGAAAACTTCATGGGGTGCGGTACGACTCGCTAGGAGGAAGGGTATTCTGAGCATAGGGTGATCGAGAAAGAAGAAACGTAGGGAGAAGATTATCCTTTAGGATATAAGGGCTGAGATACAGTGCCCTCGGACGGTTAAGATACGGAGAAAAACTCGGAACCGCGAAAGGAGCAGGATCGTGGGTTGACCACGTTGTTTGGCCACCCCACACGTACAACTTAAAAGTACCTACCCTTTGGGGTGGTTAAAACAGACTCACACCTCACCAAAATTTAATCAAAACCCATTAATGGCTTTAAAGGGGGTCAAAACACGGCTTAAAAGCCAATTTGCGCAAAAAGAGGTGCCACTGGGAAAACCCGTGGTCACTAGTAGGCTAGGTCTACCAGTTGGACGAGGGTACCGGTAGGCTGAGATATAGATAGGCCGAGCTATCGGTAGGCTGCGACTAGCGGTAGACCGAGCTACCGGTAGGCCGAGCTACCGATAGGCTGCAGCTACCGGTAGGCTAAGCTACTGGTAGGCGGGCTACCGGTAGGCCAAGCTACCGGTAGGCCGAGCCACCGGTAGGCTGAGCTACTTGTAGGCCGAGCCACCGGTAGGCTAAGGCTACCAGTAGGCCTGCTAATGGTAGGTTAAGGCTACCGTTAGGGGTCTTAAACTTCACCGAGAAGCCTCGATAACTTTCCTAGACTACCCAGAATACCTAACATCATATTTTCACCAAGTAATGGACCCCAAAACCCCAGGCCATTACATCAAATACTTCTCAAACTATTCTCATCCCTGATAATATAAGAACAAACCAGAAAGGAGAAGATTGGGGTCTGAACAAACACCCTCTTAAGATACTTCTCAGGGGAAAACCCCTGAGTTGTCCCAAAGCTGGGACAGAACCCCTCCTACATCTAGGAATACTCGCCCAAGTTATCAACCAAAACATTCACAACAAGTACAAGGATTCACATTGCCCAACACCTGAGTCAGGGAGTCCCTTCCTACATGTTAGGATATTATCCACTTTGGGTGGCACTGAATCTCCCGCACGGGTTTAATCGCATCCGTATTAATGTGTCCTGATTAGCAGTCAGGTTTTCCCATCATCATAAATCCAGACACACATAGAGGGAACATGGAACAAATCATCTCATGGTTAATCAAAACAAGCATTTCCTATATTGAAGCACAAGGTGAAACATCTTAACAAAACTTATAAAAAAACAACAAGGAAGTCAAAATAGCTCTGGGTACTGGATGCGTAACTGGGCCTATCGCTCCCAAGTGCTCTCTTCCAGGCCACCATGCCACCACAACAAATGAACCAAGGGGATGGTTCGTCCATGAAGCACTTTATCCTTATGATCCTCGATCTTGATCGGTCGTTCTATGAAGGTCGCATCCTCTTCCGCATCTAATTCTCCCCAATCGATGACGTGGGAGTTGTCGTGTAGATATCGACGAAGCTGGGAGACGTGAAAGACGTTGTGAAATTTCTCCAACTGATGTGGCAGCACCAGCTGATACGCCACCTCACCAACTCGTCCCAACACCTCGAAAGGTCCGATGAACCTAGGGGAGAGCTTACTCCCCTTCCCAAACCTTCGTTTCCCACATCGAGGTGAAACCTTCAAGAACACATGATTCCTAACCTCGAACTCCAAGGGCCTCCTCCTATGATCGGCATAAGACTTATTCCGGTCCTAGGCTGCCTTCATCCTTTCACGTACAAGCTGAACCTTCTTAGTGGTGCCCTGCACCACTTCTAGCCCAAGAACAGCTGCTTCTCCAACCTCGGTCCAGCAAACGGGTGAACGAAACGGCCTTCCATACAAGGCCTCAAACGGTGTCATAATAATAGTGGAGTGGAAGATGTTGTTATAAGAAAACTCCACTAGAGGCAAGTGTCGTACCCATGATCCCCCAAAATCTAGAACACATGCCCACATCATTTCTTCCAAAGTTTGGATCGTTCGTTCTGTTTTCCCATCCGTCTGAGGGTGGAAAGCAGTGCTAAGGCGTAGCTGGGTGCCAAAGGCATGCTGTAATCCCCTCCAGACTCGTGAGGTAAACCTAGTGTCTTTATCGGAGACAATAGACCTTAGAATCCTGTGCAACTGCACTACCTCATCGACGTACCTCTGGGCTAAGGTGCTTATCGGGCTGGACTCCTTAATCACCAAGAAGTGTGCCAATTTCGTCAACCGATCCACCACTACCCAGATGGAATCATAGCCTCCCTGAGCCCTGGGTAGCCCTATGACGAAGTCCATCGAGATGTCATCCCACTTCCACTCGGGAACATCTAACGGCTGTAACAACCCTCCAGGAAAACGGTGTTCAACCTTCACTTGCTGACACACCAGGCACTTAGCCATGAACTCTGCCACTGCCCGCTTTACCCCAGGCCACCAAAACTGTCCCCTCAGGCCTTGGTACATCTTTGAGACCCCAAGATGCACCAATAAAGCCAAGACATGGAACTCATGGAGAACACCTTCACGCATCACCTATGGAACAAAAAGTCTTCCATGGAAAAGCATCAGATACTGACTATCCTTCAACCATCCATCAGGATCATTTCCCTGATAAACACGATCTCGCATCACTTCCACCTCTGAGTCCCCCCACTAAGACTCCTCCACCTGCACCACTAAGGAGGGAACTGCAGTCATCTGAAACAGACAACCTCTTCCACCTTCCACCCTTGCATCCAAATGCAAGGCCGCTAACTCTTCCATCACTCTCCAAGCATCTGCAGACTCCCGAACTACTTCCTTATGTGACTTTATACTTAGGGAATCAGCCACAATATTTCCCTTTCCCTCAGTATAAGAGATCTCGAAGTCATAATCTTGGAGGAACTCAACCCATATCCGCTGCGGCAAGTTCATATCTCACTGGGAAAATACATAACCCAAGCTATTGTGATTTGAGAAGACAAAAAAGCGCTCTCTGATGAGATAATGCCGCCACAACTTCAATGTGAACACTATGACTGCAATCTCTAGATTGTGGGTGTCATAGTTACGTTCATGACGACGTAACTGCCTAGACCAATAAGATATCACTTCTCGCTGCTGCATCAGCACACATCCCAACCCAAGTCCAGAAGCATCACAGAACACCTCAAACAACACCCCTTCCTCTGGTAGTCTGAGCACTGAAGCACTAACCGGCTTCTCCTTTAGGTAGCCAAAAGCTGTCTGGCACTGGTCGCTCCACACGAAGGCCTGGTCCTTCCTAGTTAAATCTGTCAACGACGCTGAAACTCAAGAGAAGTCGGGCACAAACCTCCGGTAATATCCTACCAAACCCAGGAAACTAAGAACTTCCGCCACATTCTTGGGTGCTGCCCATGAAACGACTGCCTTGAATTTCGACGGGTCTACTGCTATTCCCTTCTGGGACACTACTTTTCCAAGGAAATATACCTCCCTCATTAATAACTTGCACTTAGACAATTTCCCATAAAGATGGTGGTGTCTTAGGACTCCCAAAACTATCCTAAGATGCTCAAAGTGCTCCTCCTCTGATCTTGAGTAGACAAGGATGTCATTGATGAACACCACAATGAACTGGTCCAGAAACTCTCAGAAAACAGAGTTCATGAGGTTCATGAACGTAGCTGGTGCGTTTGTAACAACAAACGACATGACCACGAACTCAAAGTGGCCATATCTGCACCTGAAAGCCATATTCGAGATATCACCTTCCTTCACTCTCAACTGGTGGTATCCAGACCATAGATTGATCTTAGAGAACCAACCTGCTCACCTCAACTGGTCGAAAAGGTCATTTATCCTCAGGAGGGGGTAACGATTTTTTATCGTCACCTGATTCAACCTCTGGTAGTCTATGCATAGCCGTAGACTACCATCTGCCTTCTTTACGAAAAAAATGGAGCACCCCAAAATGACACTCTAGGTCAAACAAATCCCTTCTCCATCAGATCGTCAATCTGAATTCGCAAATCCTGCAACTCAGAAGGTGCCAACCGATATGGAGCCATCGAGATCGGGCAGACACCAGGCTGTAAGTCTATCCCAAACTCAACGTCACGTTGAGGGGGTAGGGTCACAACCTCATCGAGAAAGACATCAGGGAATTCTATTATGACCTCTGGGACATCCATCATTCCTGCGTCCGCCGACTCCACTAACATCCCGTTCAACATAGAAAGGAGTGGCTCCATGTGTCGACTCCCCTCCCGATAACTCCTCTCCCCAAAAAATCCACACGCCTTCCATCCTCGTCGGAGAATTCAATCCTTCTCCGATAGAATTTGAGGATGGAATGCATGGAGAATAACAAGTCGATGCCTAGGATGACATCATATTGCTTCATCTGCAAAGAAAGAAGGTCTCCACTGGACTGATGCGGTCCCACCATCAATCTACATCCCCGAAAAAGGTAAGATACGCTGTTCTGACCCCCCAACGGGTGTTCTCAACACTAGGGGCGCGAAACGTCTCTCCGCATCCCGACCCAGAGCATGGGATAATCTGGGCTTAACGAAGGAGTGTGAAGCTCCCGAATCAAACAAGGCAGAAACAAGAGTGCTGAACAAACTGATCATACCTCGAACGACCTCTGGTCCCGTCGGAGCTACTAGCTCCGTGGCGTGCAACTGTCCACGCCCAGATCCTCTGCCTCACTGTTGTTGACCACCTCCCCGACCACGCCCTGGTCGAGGTGCCTGAGGAGCACCCTGGTGTCGATCTCCTCCCACAAGGTCGTCCCTCAGAGGGCCAGGGGCCTACTAATGCTGCTGGAAAGGCCTCGCCGACAACAGATGCTTCTGAGGTGGGTGCTGGAACTGCCCACCTCCACCATGTGGGGTTCGAGTCGAACACCTGTTCTGGACGTGCCTGAAAACTCCACAAGCGAAACACTTCAGTCCTGCCCCTGTGGAAAAGGGGCGAGGGCCAGAAGCTCGGAACTGGAACCGTGGAGGCCTACTCCCCGCTGTTAAAAACCCGGAAGGCCCTGTTGCTGACCGCCTTCCCCTTTGATGAACCCAGCTAGTTCCCCTCTTGCGGTGTGCCTCCCCTCAAGTGTATCCTCTCTATGATCTCGACCTTCTTCTGTACTTCCAGGTACGTCAGAAGAGTGAAGGGAGTGACAACGTACTGAAGAGGAGGACGGAGTGCCTCCTCTAATCGTCTCGCCCGAGACTCCTCATCCAGAAAGAGATCCGGGGAAAAGCACAAGAGATCTTTGAACTTGATCCCCAGCTCCCTAACCGACATGATTCCCTGTTGAAGAGAGAGAAACTCCTGTCTCTTCTCAGCCTTCGCGGTAGAGGAGAGGAACTCCTCGCGAAATTCCTTCTCAAAACTGGCCCATGGAACCTCTGCCTCTATCTTCTCTCCCAGGAAAAGAATCCACCACTGACGTGGTGCTCCTCTCAACTGACTGATGACCAACGGAACCCAGTACTCCCTCGGAGCACGGATCAAAGAGAAGGTGATGGCTATCTCCTCGAGCCATCCCTCCGTCACTGAGTCAAAAATGCTTCCCTCGTACTTCTCGATGGTTTGTCGTTGGAAAGAGTGCAGGGTCCTCTGCCACAAGTCGTCCTCCTCATCTCAGTCAACCCTTTACTGGTCAACTACCTCGATCCACTGGGCCTCAACCATCCGAGTTGCTCGTGGATAACGTCCGGGTGCCATAGCTGCAAGGTAAACAAAGAATGCCTAAGCCCGAGTAGCAAGGGAATTATTATTATTATTATTATTATTATTATTATTATTATTATTATTATTATTAAATTTTCCTCCCCAAGGTACCCCAAATAAAGTAAAAACACAATAATTATGAGGAATGTACCTTCCCTAGGGTCTCTACCCTGCAATAAATGTAGTCTCGCTTGGTCGTTTGATAGGCTTAGAGTCCTTGCATCGGATCGCGGGGGGCCCTAAAATCCCATATCCTAGCCGGTCCTCCCTGGTCTATTTCACAAACCAAGGTCACCTAACATTGTTTCCCTACCATCTCGTGCAATCCTCACTGTTCCTAACTCCAGAATCCATCCTATCCCTCAACCTCTCTCTGATACCATTCTGTCACGACCCGCCTTCGACAAGACGAGGGAAGGGGTGGAAAAGGTCCCCACCGCCCTTCTTTCTTGAAGCCGAAGACGAGATAATGACCCCCAAGTCCCACCTCTAGTAGGCCCCGGGGTGGCGACTAGCACCAAGGGTGTAACATTTCACAATATGGGAGGCATTACCCTTTTTTTGTTAACCAGGATTGGGAGAAAGAAGGAGTCAACACCAAACACCACCAGGAATTCAAAGTGAAACAAACTACATGCATGTTTTAATAATAAAACTAAGCAAAAAAATACAAGAACTCCAAAAGTAAAAAACCATACAAGAAGGGACAAAGCTAAACAGAATCAACAGCCACTAACAAAAACTCCAACGTCCAGACTAGTAAGGTCCCGCACAGCCTCTGAAGTCCTCCTGACAACCTAAAAGTAAACGTAGGGTGAGAATACAAAGTATGCCCAGTAGAAAAAACCTAAAGCTCTCGTGCACAAGTGGGGAGATGTACTAAAGTCCCGTGAGAAGCAGGAAACCAAACACTATCAAGGAGTCTATCCATCCCACCTCACCGGCCACACTCACCAAATAACACAAACAGTAAGGTAATAGTAAAGCACAAAACATATTTGGGTACCCCACACCACCATTCCCCCACTAGCTAGCTGGTCCTCCCTAACAGAAAACATCCTGACGCTACCACGCTCTTCCCACCTGCACACACCTGGGCCTCACAACCACACATCCTTGCCCGCACACACCTGGGCCTCACAACCACACATCCCTGCCTGCACACACCTGAGCCTCACAACCACACATCCCTGCCCGAAAACACCCAGGACTCATCCCGAAGACACCTGGGAAAACCAACCATAACCAGAACCCATGATCAAAAACACCTGGGATAACAACAAACCAAACAGAACCTACCCGAAGAATCTTGGGTGTAAGGTCACCTCCAGCCATCACAACTGAGGGAAGAGGGAGCAGGAAGGAGAGTAACTAGGGGAAAACCCTCCCCCATGGAATGGGGTGTCCGACACTAAGTGCCCAACATGGGTGTGGTGAGACTAAACACAAAACATACAGTTACATATATATATACCAACACACAGCCCAACCTATGGCTCCTCAACCATATACAAGCAGGTACACAAGAACTACTGCCTCAGAAAACAGGCACACAAAAAATAGTTCCCAGTTCCCTTGTTCAAGTTGTCATTCATAAAGTTTCTGTATGATTTAATCCCTTCCCTACTGGGAAACTAACAGGCACATTCACAGATGGAACAATAAAAATGATAGAAAGGAAAAACATCAGGTAAAATAAACATTCACACCCGGTTCTCTTGTGAAGCCACAAAAACTAGGGATCAAGTGAGATCCCTCAAAGTACTGGAACCAAAGCAACCCCAAGACACAACCCCATGTCCCCAAACTCCAGAAGCCAAAGGTTCCTCAACAACAGAGGATTCCACCCCAATTCGTGATATAAATAGAGTAACCACACGACCTCAGATTCACAACCGGCCAAAGTATAACAGTAGGGGATCCCATCCCCACCCAAATCACCCCAGCAACCAAGCCCCCATCCAATAAAACCATAAGGTCACCCGAAATTGGCCCGCGAAGGAAGAACAACCAAAACCACCAACACAAAGCAGGCCCAAGCAGGTATTTTTCAGATTTAAAAGATTTAACACACTCCATGATTTCAATTCCACTATGTTTTAACCGGGGTTATCACATAACAGGGGTGATCCTGGTGCTTTCAATTTATTTAACTAAGTATATGTAACTTAACCAATTCCATGTTACGGTTATTCAACATCCAGGAGAATAGTGGTTCATTAGTGCGTAGAGAAAGTCCACCAACGACTGTGATTTTCAGCAAGAAATTCACAACATATATCAACATGAAAGATCATAGCAGAACAACGATCACACCCCCCTTTTCATTATTTAAAGGTCCATTCATTATATTTATTAATTTGGTTTCATAAAATTTCCATAGAGATAGAAGCATGACCACCCCACATGATACACATAAAGGAGAGACGAAGGAGAAAAGTCCCTACTTGATTGATCAAGGATCGTCGTTTAAGTCCTCCCGTGGAAACTGGAAATAGGGGTAGCAGGAGCTCCACGGAACGCGACCCAGGAAAACTTCATGTGGTGAGGCACGACACGCTAGGAGGAAGGGTATTCTGAGCATAGGGTGATCGAGAAAGAAGAAACGTAGGGAGAAGATTATCCTTTAGGCTATAAGGGCTGAGATACAGTGCCCTCAGACGGTTAAGATACAGAGAAAAACTCGAAACGACGGAAGGAGTGGGATCGTGGGTTGACCATGCGGTTGGGCCACCCCACACGTCCAACTTAAAAGTCCCCACCCTTTGGGGTGGTTAAAATGGACTCACACCTCACCAAAATTTAATTAAAACCCATTAATGGCTTTAAAGGGGGTCAAAACGCGGCTTAAAAGCCAATTTGTGTAAAAAGAGGCGCCACTGGGAAAACCCGTGGTCACCAGTAGGCTTGGGCTACCGGTTGGCTGAGGCTACTGGTAGGCGGAGCTACCGGTAGGCCGCGGCTAACGATAGACTGAGCTACCGGTAGGCCATAGCTACCAATAGGCTGCGACTACCGGTAGACCGAGCTACCGGTAGGCCGAGCTACGGGTAGGCGGTGGCTACCGGTAGGCCGAGCTACCAGTAGGCTTGCTACCGGTATGCCGAGCTACCGGTAGGCCTGCTACCTGTAGGCCGAGCTACTGGTAGGCCAAGATACCGATAGGCCGAGCGACCGGTAGGCTGAGCTACCGGTAAGCCCAGCTACTGGCAGGCCGAGCCACCGGTAGGCCTGCTACCGGTAGGTTAAGGCTACCGGTAGGCCTGCTACCAGTAGGCTAAGGCTACCGGTAGGCCTGCTACCAGTAGGCTAAGGCTACCGTTAGGGGTCTTAAGCTTCACCAAGAAGCCTCAATAACTTTCCCAAACTACCCAGAACACCCCACATCATATTTTCACCAAGTAATAGACCCCAAAACCTCGGGCCGTTACAATGATTCTTATAAGCTAGTGAGTACAGATGATTTTATCTTTATCTTTACTAATATTTCATTTAAAGAAATCATTCTCATAATTATTGTGCTTGTATGACATGGATGTTTAAGGTGCGTTTTTTACGATAGCATAAACATTAAGCAGTTATTACCCCTATATTATTTAATATTTGAATTTCTATAACATAAAAAATCTAATAATTTTCCCAATACTATTATGCAGGTTCTGTTATTTTTAGTAGCAGCATTAAACACAAGTAAATTGATGATCAATCCCAATATTCCAATATTTGACACCATAAAAAATAGGTTCGAATACATATTTACATTATGATCACTATAATAAGAGTAGCAGTGGTTAATTAGCATTGCTTACATTAGCACGAATTCTACTGTAACCTTTATATTAGGAGTTCTTACACTAGCAGCCCATACTAACAACAATTTTTACACTAGAAAAGTTTACATATTTACACATTTGTCTTCATTAGTAGCAACATTACACTAGCATTTCTTACAGGATTAGTATTCACACTAGCAATGTTTATACTAACATCATTATAGTAGCAGTGCTTACATTATTAGTTCTTAGACTAGCAATCCTTACACTGGAACTGTTCGTAGCAACATTACCTGTACAAACACCTTTTCATAATGCATATGTCTAGGAATACAGGGGTGAAAAATCTGGGAAACATGGGAAGAATCCCATTGAATCTCTGTCTACAATGACACGAGCATCCCACTCATTGGTGCTAGGGAAGAGAAGACAAGTATGTTGTAGTTGAGTTTTTATTTTATTTTCTTTATCGCATCAGCCACTTAGGCCTTTTACCGCTTTCTACGGACAAAGGGTACTTATATTATACGAAGGGGGATAAATGGCACTGGAGGTGGCTATGAGGTTTTCTTTTCAGGGGAGGGAGATCGGGGTAGTTGAGGGATTGATAGTGTGCTTAATTTTTGTCTGCTTTTACTGTGTTGATTCTATTTATTTTCTTTTCCTTCGGCATGGATGTCCGACATACGGATGGGTCATGCCAAAATTTTATTTATTTTCTGCTTCTGTTTTAATTAATTGTTTGTGGGGGTGATTAATCCCTTGTCCGAGACACCAAACATATATCAATATCTCCAAATCATGAAGCCATGGTCACACTGCGGTCACACTGCAGTAATGCCATGATTTGGCCCAGCTCTAGGAATAAACCCTGCGGCGGTTTGCAGTCATGTTAGAATTTGATGTATGATACCTAGATAGAGTTTAAAATACATTACCCACCCATAGTTAATGGGCAAGGAGGCTCTCAGGTAGCAAATCTCTAGATTGAGTCTCCCATGAAAATATTTAGTCACCTGTAGACAACATTGGAGATGAGGGTGAAGCTTGCTACTTGTATTCTACAAGGACCATCTAAGTGCTTGAGGGACATCGTAGTAAATATTGGACAATAATAAGGCTTGAGAATACTTTTATAATGATATTTTTATTTGTAAAAGTGTCCTTTAGAGTTTGATATTTTTATTATCCTGATGATCTGATGAGTGTTTTGACCCTTGTAGAGAAAATGCTTCTAAATTATCTTTTTTTTTATGTGTGAGAATAGTAAACAACACAAACCTCATATAGTGTAGTTGGATATTTCTACAGAAATGGGAAATCAGATGGATGATTAGCTCTATTATAGTATTCCATGAGTCTTGTGATCAATGTTCAGACTGACTAATCACAATTTCTACCAGTGGGGCGATGACCAGAATGTTTCCCCGCCTCCTCCCATTCCCTTCGATCCTGGACAGAAGATGATTCCCCACTAATGTCACTGGACTGGGCCAACTGACTGCAGTCACGTCGCGGTCACACTTCGGTCACACCGCGTTCACGCCGTGGAAATGCCGTGATTTGGCCCTACTCCAGGACGACACCCCGCGGTGGTTCGTAGTCCTGTAGGAATTTGATGTATGATACCTAGATTAAGTTTTAGATACATTACCCACCCATAGTTAATGGGGAGGGAGGCCCTCAGGTAGAAAATCTCTTGATTTAGTCTCTCATGAAAATATTTAGTCACCTGTAGACAACATTGGAGATGAGGGTGAAGCTTGCTACTTGTATTCTACAAGGACCATCTAAGTGCTCGAGGGACATCATAGTAAATATTGGACAATAAGAAGACTTGAGAATACTTTTATAATGATATTTGTATTTGGAAAAGTGTCCTTAAGAGTTTTATATTTTTATGATCCCGATGATCGGATGAGTGTTTTCACCCTTGTAGAGAAAATTCTTCTACATTATCTTTTTTTTTCTGTGTGAGAACAGTAAAAAACACGCACCTCATATAGTGTAGTTAGAGCTTTCTACAACAATGGGGAATCTGATGGATGATCAGCTCTGTGATAGTATTCCATGAGTCTTGTGATCAATGTTGAGACTAACTAATCACAATTTCTGCCGGCTGGGTGACGACCGGAATGTTGCCTTGCCTCCTCCTGCTCCCTTTTCTCTTGGCCAGAAGATGCTTCCCCACAGATGTCGCTGAACTGGGCCAACACGCCGCGGTCATGCCGCGATCACGCCGCGGTCACACCGTGGTCATGCCGCGGTCACGCCACTGTCTCACCACAAGCACGCCACGACTACCTGAAATCCAGCCCACACCAGCCACCACACCAGCCACCACACTAGCCCCCACCCCAAGTCTCCTGCAAAACACTCATTCCAGTCCTCTTCCACCTGCAAAACAGCCCCAACCACCAGTTCTAGCCCACACCTACCCCTTCCCATCCCCTTGCTGCCTGCCTTCCCGCCTGCACCAGCCACTCCAGCCCACACCAGTCACCGCACTAGCCCCCAACCTCTTGCATTCCAGCCCACACCAACCCCCTTCCACCTACAAAACAACCCTATACCACCTGTTCCAACCTGATCCATTCCCCTTCCATCCCCCTGCGACCTGTATTCCAACCCACACCAGCCACTCCAGCCCAAACCAGCCACATAAACCAACCACAATAGCTAAAAACCCCAGCCCCTACACATCACTAGACCACACCCATCTCTACAACAAACCAGTACCCCATCCACTAGAAAACCACTGCCACAAAATACAACCAAAACAACCAGACTGAAAAACTAGTACTCTAGCCCCCATCCAAACCACACCTCAAGCACAGAAAAAATAGAAGGCCACCCCCAGAGGAAGCCAACTAAGGACCTTTCCAAAGAAAATTCATAAGGGTGGCTTCAATGGATTTGACTACTCTCTTAGTTAAAATGAAGTGATAACACTAATAAGCTTTCATACTAAAAAGAACCGATTGAACAAGCTGTAACCGCCCAGCATAGGAGAGAGAGTTATTAGTCCAAACTTTAACTCTTCGAATAATTTTCTCTTCCAAGACCACACAATCAGAAGCTCTAAGATTGGAAGTGATGAGGGGAAATCCTAGATAAAAAAGAGGAAGGGACCTCTTCTTAACCCTAATAACAACCTCAATAGAATCAAAAACATCATGAGGGATACCAGCCGTAAACATTAGGAACTTCGAAAGATTAACGTTCAATCCAGACAGGGAAGAAAAAAGATCCAAATCATGTGGATGAAGGAATTTTTTTCTAGAGTACCATGGTTCTCCTTTTTCCCCAGGGAGATTACGTATCAGTCATTGTGAGGGGGTTTATAATAAAATAACAAGTCATATTACTAACTGCCAGAACCTCTTTTTATCCTTTGGTGGAAGAATTACGCTGGTGAATTTCATCCTTAGCTCCATTATTATTCATGTGTTATCAGTACCAATGGATTCGAAAGTGGTGTTGGGGAATATTGAAAAGATAATGACTTCTTTCATATTGTATTCTAATGGGTAGGGAAGATTTTTCTAGGTTTATGTGGATGAGGATGGCCATACTAGTGGTAGATGGTGGTATCAACTTATGCAGTGTCGAGGGATCAATGAACATTCTACAGGATAAGTTTTTTTGAGAGGTTCTTGAAGGTCATTTTCTATGGGGCAATTTCATATCTGTCAAAGTATTGATCTGAACTTGAGGATCTAGGGGGGAAAGTCTCATGGATGTGAAAGGAGTTTCATGGGAACATTCTGGTTCTCAAGAAGCAGTCTCGGTGGATTGTGGAATGAGGAAACATAAACATCTGGTTTGATAACTGGGCAGGTTCCCCTCTTGGATTTCTAGGATATCCAACTCCTGACATTTTGTTTTCCAAGGCATGTTGTTACCTCTATTTTACACAGGTTTTTCTTAACCACCATCAAAGTGAATGTTTTGATAACATTATTATATCTTCTTAAATGGAATGTTTAGTCTTCAAAAAGTCTCCAATGGGGGTTTTACTGACCAAGATTTAATAGTCTATACATTAGATTCCAAATGGTATCACTGGTGGTGAAAATATGTACTAGTGTAAAGAAATCACGATTAAATGTAACTTGTTGGTTTGGTGGATCAATAACCATTGTATTCCTATGAATGAAACTATCAGGAGCAGGGGGAGGGTGTAGGTGGGGTATCTAGGAGGGGCTGTCCAGGGGGGTGTCCAAGGGATGTCTGGGGGGGGGGGGAGGTTTAGGGGGTCTGTAGGGAAGGGGGTAGGGTGCAGGTGGGGTGTCCAAGGGCTGTCTGGGGGGGGGGGGTCAGTAGGGCAGGGTGGAGGGTGCATGTGGGGTGTCTAGGAGGGGGTTTCCAGGGTCTGTCGGGGGGGGGGGGGGGTGTCTAGGGGGGCTATCCAGGAGGGGTGTCTAGGGGGGAGGGGGTGTCCAGTGGGGCTTCAAGGGGGATGTCTAGGGGGGTGCAAAGGGGCTATGTAGTGGGGGCATGGGGGTGTTCAAGGGGGCTGTCCAGGGGGGTACATGGGGGTTTTCAAGGGGACTGTCCAGGGGGGCATGGGGGTGTCCATACCTTCTGAGCATTTAAAAAATAGAACTACACTTTATTGTATCAAATTCCTTTGAGATAACAAGATTTAAAGCAAAGTTCCCATGTTTAACCTTTCATTTCATGATGTTAACACATTCAGTGGCAGTTTTGAATATTTTTACCAGGGATAAAGCCAAACTGATTTAAAGAGATAATCCCACGAGCAATGGGACCTAACCTCATAGCAATAATTTTGCTAATGATTTTTGGAAAGATATTACCAATAGCAATAGGACTGAAATCCTTTACATCCACTGCATTTTCCATCTTTAGGATCAAGGAAATAAAATTGGAGTTAATTCCATAGGGCATTGAGGCGTGGTTAAAGAACTCCCTCATAGAATTAAGGATCTCATCATGAACTATGTCCTAGTATAACATAAATAATTTATTTATGAACCCATGAGGACCAGCCACACTCTCAAGATTTAGAGAAAGAAGGGCAATCTTAACCTCCTTCTCATCAAGGGATGCAACAAGGGAGATTGTTGGATTGGTGTAGCCCGATCTGGTTGACCACACTCCAGTGCAGGAAGGCTGTATTTTTTGCATCCTCTATCAGACTTTTTTTAGCTTAAATAAGAGATAAATGATTATGATGATTTGTCATTAAAACTTTATTTAGGAATTTTCTGACAAGAACTTTTTTCTTCTTTGAACACTTTGGCCAGCTCTTCTTATGTTTTAATTGGTGAAAACAATGCATATTGGTTCCATTGTTTTTTCATTCTAGTTTTCATTATTTCACAGTGGTTTCACAGGGGGGTGGGGGCTTGGTGTAGGGAGGGGGGGATGGGTGCGAGGAGGGATGGGGGGGATGGGTGCAGGGCTAAGAGCAGGTGGTACTAGGGGTGTCTAGGAGGGGGGCAGTGGGGGTGCAGGGGGGGGGGGGACAATGAGGGTGCAGGTGGGGGGGGGGGACAGTGGGGGTGCAGGTGGGGGGGGGGACAATGGGGGTGCAGGTGGGGGGGGGGGACAATGGGGGTGCAAGTGGGGGGGGGGGGGTTGGACAGTGGGGGGGGGGGGGTGGACAGTGGGGGTGTAGTGGGGGGGGGAAGGGGACCTGGGTGCAGGGGGTAGTGAGGGGGTTGGTGGGCTGGGTGCAGGGCTGGCTGCAAGTGGTACTGGGGGTGCAGGGGGGGGGGGGTCTCCAGGAGGGGGGGGGGGGCAGTGGGGGTGTAGGTGGGGGGGGGGGTGGGTGGATAGTGGGGGTGCAGGTGGGGGGGGGACCTGGGTGCATGGGGTAGTGGGGGGGCTGGGGGGCTGGGTGCAGGTGGTATTGAGGGTATGGGGGGGGGGTAGTTGGGGTGAAGGTGTGAGGGGGGGGGGGGTGGATAGTGGGGCTGCAGGTGGTGGGGGGGACATGGGTACAACGGGTAGTGGGGGGGGGGCTGGGTGCAGGGCTGGGTGCAGGTGGTACTGGGGGTACAGGGGGGTGTCCAGGGGGGGGGGGCAGTGGGGGTGCAGGTGGGGGGGGGGGGTGGATAGTGGGGGTGCAGGTGGGGGGGGGGGACCTGGGTGCAGGGGGTAGTGGGGGGGGGGGGTGTAGGGGGGCAGTGGGGGGGGGGGGGGTGGGGGGTGGACAATGGGGGGCGGAGGGGGACCTGGGTGTAGGGGGTAGTGAGGGGGCTGGGTGTAGGGGGGGGGATGGGTGCAGGGCTGGGAGTAGGTGGTACTAGGGATGTGGGGGGGGGGTGTCCAGGGGGCAGTGGGGGTGCAGGTGGGGGGGGGGGGGGTGGACAGTGGGAGTGCAGGTGGGGGGGAGGGGGACCTGGGTGCAGGGGGTAGTGGGGGGGGGGGGCTGGGTGCAGGGGGGTGGGGGGCTGGGTGTATATGGTACTAGGGGTGTAGGGGGGTGTCGGGGGGGGGGGTGTTTGGGTGCAGGTGGTACTGGGGGTGCAGGGGGGTAGTGGGGGTGCAGGTTGGGGGGTCCAGGGGGGTGTCCAGGGGGTGTGCAATGGGGTTTTTTGTAGAGGGGAGAGTGGGGGTGTGAAAAGGGGGAGGGGATGTGCTAGGGGGGTCTGTCTAAGGGGGAAGTGAGGGGCTGCAGGGGGTATGTCCAGTGGGGCAGCTTCTATTTCTGGGAAAAGAATATATACCCATGATTTGAGAACCGTAGGTAAATATGCTACTAGAGAACCCTCTATACCCACAGTTTTTAAACCGTGTGTAAATATGCTGCTGTAGAACCCTCTATACCCACAGTTTACTTAACTGTAGGTATCTAATTTATGCTGTAAAAATGTATACCCACAGTTCTGTAAACCGTGGGCATAGATGTATACCCACGGTTCTGGTGAACCGTGGGTAAGTTAAAATTTCAGTGGGATATACCCATGGTTTCTGTAAAACCATGGGTGTAGGGCAATCCTGATGCCTTAGGATCCCACAGTTCATCAAACTGTGGGTATAGCCTATACCCACAGTTTAATGGGATATACCCACGGTTTGAAACTGTGGGTATAGGGCACTTTTCCAGTAGTGCATGTCACCATTTTATTCATTGACCAAGATCAAGAAGAGGCCATCCAGGGACACATCAGACCCTTGTACATCTCATGCAGACACAATAATGTCAACATCCAAAGGGTGTTTATAGATAATGGATCTGAGATAAATCTCATCCCAGATTAGACCCTCCGATGTTTGGGGTATAGAGAAGATTACCTACCCCCTAAAAAGCTGACCATACAAGGGTATGATAAGTGTGATCAAAGGTCCCTAGGAAATATTAAGCTAGAGACCCAATTTGGGGAGCTCGTGTCTGATACCGAGTTCATGTTTATCCAATAAGACACCACATTCAACATATTGCTTGGAAGGCCTTGGATCCATAGCCACTCAGTAGTCCCATCAACATTCCATCAATGTTTGAAGAACCCCATCATTGGAAAGGTCATCATACTCCACAGTGATAATACCCCCTTTGAAACTTGCATAGCTGTATATGCTGAAGTAGACTTCTACAAGAAGGGAAGAAAACAACCAATAATGGATGATGTTATATAGGTTTTCACCCCCAATGGCTTGGGGAACAACCCTGTAAATCCCTATAGAATTCTTGATGAGGAATACGTGATCCCCATAAACATGGTTGAAATAGCGAGACCAATCCCATAGGTCCAACCCTCTCCTTTCCTTAGCAACAGTCACCCTCAGCATCTCTCTGCCGCAACCCAGATGATGGGATATGATGACATTTCTCATGATAATATCCCTCACCCTGATAAGGATAGAGAGTACCCAAATTGCCATCCTCACCCAGAGTTTTCACCGTGGATTCAGGAATAGAAGAGGATGAGGATGATCATAGAAACACCCCTCAATCATTCAAGGAAGGTGTTTCCACCACCATAGACGAGATCTGGTAGATAAACCTGGGGACAAAATAAGATCCATGACCTACTTTGATTAGCACCACCATGCCTCCTGAGGAGAAAAATATGCACATTGCATTCATGAAGCAACACTGATATATGTTTTCTTGGAACTATAAAGAAATTCCTAGATTGGATCCATATATAGATACGCAACATCTTGGACTACCTAAAGATAATCAAGGCTTTGAGTAGGAAGCCAAAAGAATGCATCCCTCCCATGCCACAAATGTAGGGACAGAGGTTGAAAAGTTGATCAAATCCAACTTCATCTGAGAGGTTAAATACCCCAAATGGCTTTCCAATATCATCACCATCAAGAAAAAGAGTATTCATATTAGGGTCAGCATTAATTTTAGAGACCTTAATTGGAATTTCCGAAAGGATGATTTTCCATTTCCAATCACATAATTTTTGATCGACACAACTTCAGCTTCTAAGACATTTACTTCACGGATGGGTACTTAGGGTATAATTAGATCAAAATGGACTCTAAGTATAAATAGGTCACCACCTTTAGGGAACCCTAGGGGATCTTCTGATACCAGGTTATTACCTTCAGATTAAAGAATGTCGATACCACATATTATTGTACCATGCATTGCATCTTTAAGTTGTTCTTGGGGAAGATAAACGAGTGTTTTTTTGATGACCTAGTCATCAAATATCGATAGTGGTGTGATCAATTAAAGGATCTCAAAGAAATATTCATCAAATTTTGACAGCATAGTTTGAAGATGAATCCACTAAAGTGTTCTTTTGGGGTAACATCAAGAAAGTTACTTGGATTTGTGGTACACCACCATGGCATTGAGGTTAACCCAGAGAAGACCAATGCTATCTTTGAAAGTTCACCCTCAGGAACCTAAAAGAACTAAGGGGTATCCAAGGGCACCTCACCTACATTTAGAGATTCATATCCAACCTGGCCAGAAAATCCCTCCCCTTCACGAGGCTGATGAAAAAGGGAGTCACATACCAATGAGATAATGATTTACAAAAATCCTTTGAGAATCTCAAGCAGTATTTGCTACACCCACTAGTTTTAATGCCTCTGGTGGATATGAGGCCACTCATCTTATATGTGTCTGCCATGGAATGATCACTGGGAACCCTCCTCACTCAAAAGAATGACACAGGGATTGGTAATAGTCTCTACTACCTTAGCCGGACTATGATGGGTGCTGAGACACGATATTTTGATGTCGAAAAGAACTACCTTGCACTCATATTTATAGTGTTAAAGTTGAGGAATTACTTGCAGCACCATGATATCCACCTGGTCTCTCATATCAACCCTCTCAAGTACATCCTTGGCTTCCCTATATTGACTAGGTGTCTGGTTTGGTGGGAAGTCACCCTACAACAATACAACATTTGGTTTGTATGAAAGAAGTCAGTAAAAGGGAAATCCTTGGCTGACTTCCTTGTAGCACATACTTCTCTAGAAAATGAATCAGAGGACACAAAACTCTCTTATGAAGAGGTTTTCTATGCCCAAGATACTCCCCAAACATGGTAGATGTATTTTTAAAACACCTATCAGAGTCCTATCGAAACAAGAATGGATAACCTAAAACTCAACCAGGTTGGCCTAGGGGTCATATTTGTCTCCCCAGATAAAGCAGTTCTTCCCTATTCTTTGTCACTGTCTAAAGGCTTCACAAACAACAAGGTTGAGTACCAAATCCTCATCATTGGGTTGGAACTAGAGTTATAATTGCAATAGCCTACCTGAACATCAAAGGGGATTCAGAGTTGGTGATAAAGTAGATCAACAATGAATATGACATAAAAAATGAAGAACTAGACCCTCTCAATGGATATGTTAGGGGACTAATGGTGGAATTCCACTTTGATCCCATATTGAATTATATCCCTCGATCAGAGAATGATCACGCCAATACACTGGCCAATGCAACAACCATCTTGGAAGACCCTGATCAGGAGGAAGTGACCTTCTACATAACATATCAAAGAATGGTCTCATCAATCATCGTGTGTGATATGAAAGAAATCAATCAGATCAGTGATTCCCTAAACACGACCAACTGATGACCACCTCTAGGTGGATGAATCCCATAATTAGCTATCTTTAGGATAGAACTCTCCCAATAGATCAAGCTGGAAAGGAACAGATCTGGTGCTGAGAAATAAACTTCACCTTGCAGGATGGTCCAAAGGATCATAAAATCCTATACAAGCATGTATTTGATGGAATTATCCTTAGATGCATAGTAGAAGGAGAAATTGTCACTATCATGGAATAATTCCATGCGGGATCCTATAGAACCCACCATTCTGGAACCAAGATTTCCCACCAAATCATAATGTTGGGGTATTGTTGGAAAACCATGATACAAGACTGTGTGGAATTCACCAGAAAATGCCATGCATTCCAGACTCATGAAAACTTCATCCACCAGACCCTGAAATTACTACACATGGCTAAATACTCATGTCCATTTTTTGTTTGGGTGATGGATGTTGTGGGGATATATCCCCAAGCCACAACCACGTAGTTCAAGTACATCTTTACTGCTACTGAATTCTTATCCAAATGGGCTGAGGCGATACCCCTCAAGGAAGTCAGGATGAAGAATATCATCAAATTCATAAAGTCCCACATCATTACCAGACTTGGAGTCTCACACACTATATTGACAGACAACGACACCAACTTATATTTTTCAGAGTTGAAGAAGTTACATCAAGAGTATAACATCAAATCTAATCACTCATCGTGCTATCATGCAATGAAAAATGGACAGATAGAGGACTTCAATAAGAATTTATCGAATATACTCCAGAAGATGGTGAACAAGGATAAGAAGTCCTGGACGGACAAACTCCTCCATGATTTTTTGTCCTACCATACCACCACGTATACTGCTACACAAGAAATACCATACTCATTGGTTTACAAGTCCTAGGTGGTGCTACCCATATAGGTCCAACTACCCTCACTCTGAATAGCTATTTTCGGGTAACTCTCAGATGAAGAACAATCCTAAAAATGACTAGATGAGTTGGATAAGCTAGATGAGAAGAGGTTGCGCACACTGTACAACTTGGAAATCCACCAGAACTAGATATCATGGGCCTTAAATAAAAATATTCACCTCCGTTCATTCCTATAAGGAGAATTGGTGCTAGTTCATAGAACCCCGATGATACCAGGGAAGAATTTCCTAAAGTTGGAACCCAAGTGGGAGGGACCCAATGTCATACATAAGGTATATCATAATAGAGCTTATTCATTGGTCACTATGGATGGGGAGCGTGTCACACCACCCAACAATGTGAGATTTCACAAGAAATAATTTGTATAATCACCAAAAATAGTGATTTTATATTGGTGTAAATCCCAAACTCATCCTTTCCACATGACATTAAACTTCATGGAATGTCTTTCACATGACAATAAACTGTGCAGATAAGTCCTCACCGCATGACGTTAAACTACACGGTCTCTCTAGAAATACATACATATTGATTCTGATTGTCGATGAGATACGTAGGGACACCCTGATACTATATCTTGGCCTAAACACCACATGACATAAAATACTCCCATCCTATTCTCCATGCCTTTGAATAATGGGAGGGGTCCTTGTCATTCCTTTTTTCTCTCACCGAGCATAGCTCACGCGGTCTTGGGAATTTCAAAAAGGGTTTCCCTACACAAAATAGGGTATAAAGGCTTAGGATGAACCCATTATCATCGTAAATATAGGTAGATAAAGGAGATGATGTGATTCCTCACTGCATGACATTAAACTGCATGCTCAATGTCCCCTACAAAACATGAAACTGTATACTCCTGTGGACCTTGTCTAAGAGGAACACCATCACTGGTGTCAGTCTCTTACCATGACAACATTTCAAGAACTATGTGTGGCTTGATTATCATTCTAAATGAGATATGTAGTGATTCCCAAATACAAATTTCTAGGACCAGGCATAGGATTATATTAATTCCACATCAGGTGATCAAATGTCCTTACTGCATGGTGTAAAACTGCAAAGACCCATAGCATCCATCCGATTCAAGTTAGGTGACCTTAGTCTTCCCCGCATGACGTTAAACTGCATGAAATATTAAGAAGTATGTGTGGCTTGATTCCCATCCTCATGGGATATGTAGGAATGCCCGAGCATTTTGACTCAGGTCCAGCCCTAGGCCCCTTTGACCTTTATTGGACCCTTGGCCTAAGTCCCCTCCTAGGAGTGTGTGGTGTGGTGCAGATTGATTTGGTCCCCATTCACATCAGGTTTGTTTTACCATTCCATGTGCATCCCCTTTGGGGAACTACCCCCCTTTGTTTTCCTAGCCGCATGACAATAAACTACATTGGCACCCTTTGTCATTACCGCATAACATTAAACTGCATGGAATGATGTGGGTATCTTTGTCCCTCATTCACATCAGTTCAACCTTTGTCATCCCTGCATGACATTAAAATGTATGGAATATCAAGAACTACATGTGTCTTGATTACTGTCCTTGCAGGATACGTAGGAATGCCCAGACATTTTTTCTTTGGTTCCAACCCCATGCACCACAAATAATTCCATATCTTTTTTAGCCTCTTGGCCTATGTCCTCTCTAAAAATTCACATGGTGTGTAATAGACCTCTTTTTTCCTCATTAACGTCAGATATATTCTATCATTCCATGCAAATTATTCTTCAAGACATTATCCCTCCGTTGTCCTAGCCATATGACAATAAAATGCACCACAACATATGTCCTCACCATATGACATTAAACCATGTGGTTCTATTATAAATATGTGGACTTTGATTCCCAACCAGCTAGGGTAGGTAGGAAACCCTTTGGGGTTCAAGCCCAATACTTTATGGACCTCATACATTCTTATTTGTTCACGTCAGTCCTCCCTTGTCCATACTATATGACATTAAACTGTATAAGTCCTCACCACAAGACATTAAATTGCATGGAATCATATCCCACTACATGATGATAAACTGTAAAGGTCATCATCCATAACCCTTCCTTATCAAAGGGCCATAAGAGCCTTACCCTGGAAAACCAGAGAATAGAGTGCCTCTATCATCTTTTTAAGAACCTCAACCCATGCCACACACTTCATGTCTTGAGTGTCTCAAGACACCATCAACCTTCCATGTACCTTGTAAAGGATATCAATATTCAAGGACCCTTTTATTGACTATTAATGCATGTCCATGAATTCTTCATATGCACCTATAGCCATCAAATAGATATGTCACTCTAAAGATGAACATTCCAAGTCTCATAAGCCCTGACATCATCATGGAAGCACTCAACACCCCAGTGTTTCTGAACCACTCTTTGTATTACTATCCCATATCATCAATCATAAGACGAGAACCTTGATCCATGATTTACAAAATCTCAACCACCCACTCAGAAGGATGTTGGAGTACTCTTGACACTGGGTATCCTTATAAGACTCTTGTTTATTATCTCCCATACTAGGTCTAAGTGGAATGACCTTAAACTAATCACACTTTGATTAAAGTTGTATGTCCTTAAAATCTATCACATAATGGTCCAAATTTCAAGACCTTAAACTATGAATGAAAGAGACACAAAACTCATCAGATCAAAAACCTGCAAAGGGTGAACTGATCAAAAGTCAAGTAATCAACCACTAAACTCGTCATCTCTAATTTTTAGAAGAAAATTAGGGCACAAGTGAATGAGGCATAAAGATCGTATGGTCTACTATGTAGCCCTAGTAAAAGAAAATTTATGCTTGTAGGACCCCCTGGTCCAAGAAAAAATAAGATTAATGATTCATCACATCATCTCATCGCGAGAATATGTTTGATAGGTGGTGGTGAAAATTTTAGGGTTCTCGAACCCTTCTTGGATCTTACATTTTCCATATACCACACTTCATGATCTAAAGCTTCTCAGATCATCACAAATATTTCATTTCCCCTAAATAGGAAAAGAGATCTCTCTACTTGGCCATGTTATTGATGAAAGGGATCAGATCCACCAACCAGAGAAATCTTGGCCCGTCATAAAGGGATTTTTGATTCTTGTGAGCCTAACATCACCAAGGTGGAACCCATCACCCCATTGTGTTATAGGTTAACCTAGAATGACTGTACCATACCTTCCTCATGACCTGAACACTTTGGACTATGATTTACAATCTTCATATTAGACTATCAAAGTTAATTCGATATCCTTGACATTGAATCACCATGTTTTTTTACCCATTATCAAAGCCAAAATGCAACCCTTCATTCTTGAACCTTTTGTTGGACCACACCCTGTGATTTGAAACCTTAAGGCACAGGGATTAGACTATTCAATTAAGATCTAAGTTACCCTAGAGCACCAGAACCCTTCCTGGATAGCCTTCTCTCCATAACCAACTCCACCATCTTGATGTTTGATCCTTCATAAATATCTCATATCCCATATAAAGGAAAAGATATCTCTCCACCTGTCCATGCTACCAAAGCAGAAGGGCTCAGTCCCACTGAAAAGAGATATCTTGTCCTAGCATAAAGGGAATACTAATCCTTGTGAGCCTTAAAAACACCGTGGTGGAACATGACACCCCCATAGTGTTAAGGGACATATCTGGCATGTATTCCCCATTCCATATCATTCATATCATGCTTCCGGGTTGTGATTTATTCCACCCACATTCCAACTATCCAGGTGGGCCTAACTTTCCCAGTATTTTCCCTCAATCATGTTCACCCCAAAAACCTTTCATATCCCTTGAAACTCCTATCATCGTGATCCCTATCAGTATCATAACAAAACTCAACATCCCATAATATTTTGAGTCATTTCTGGCATGTTGGCCCCATATCCAACAGATGGTCCGAGCTAAAAGACCCTAAACTAAAGCAACATATGGTCCAAGCTAAAAGACCCTAAACTAAAGTGACATATGATCCAAGATAAAAGACCCTAAACTAAAGTAATATATGGTCTAAGATAAAATAACCTAAACTAAATAAACTGATGGTCCAAGCTAAAAGACCCTAAACTAAATCATGTGATAGATGGTCTGAGCTAAAAGAACCTAAACTAAAGAAACAGATGGTCTAAGCTAAAAGACCCTAAACTAAAGCAATAGATGGTCTAATCTACAAGAACCTAAACTAAATCAACATATAGCCTGAGATAAAAGACCCTAAAGTAAAGAAACATATAGTTTGAGCTAAAAGACCGTAAAATAAAGCATGTGATAGATAGTCCAAGCTAAAAGACCCTAAACTAAAGAAACAGATGGTCCGAGATAATATACTCTAAACTAAAGCAAAATATGGTCCAAGATAAAAGACCCTAAATTAAATAAACAGATGGTCTAAAAATAGAAATCATTGGTTTATGACACCACCAAGGACTTTAGTGGGTATTTAGTCATCCTCGGGACTGAGTCCTTATCCCCTTAGATGTTTCTCCTGAGGGGGACATTTTTTGATGTTCACCAAATGAGTACCAGCAAAAAAATCACAAAGTAAGAAATACCTGAACATGGGTATTATCTTTCCCATGAAAGAAAGGGAGAAGAGGATGGTCAAAGACTTATGGATCCACTAAAAGGATCACGATCTAGCGACCACCTGAAGGTCACATGAATTATCTATACATGGTGCTAGGCTCGAGGAAAGCCTTAAAAAACCCTCCTCAGTAAGTGCCCTTGCTCGCCAGTAACTGAATGATGAAGGCTGGATGAGCATCCCCCGAGTCTACACAATTTTTCATTTTAAAGTGCCTAAAAAACCCTCCAAAATCCCCTAAAAATCAAGGGAAGAGATATCCCAAGGAAGAGACCCCTAGTAGTCACAAATATCACATTCCAAAGCATTATTAGGAATAAAAAAATCCCTAGATGATGTCCAATCCATCTAACAAGACCTCTAAGCCTTCACCATGAAGAATGAAGGAGATAAATAGAAGGAGGCGAGAGGGGTTTGTGGTCGTTAGAGGACATGCGGTGTGCCCCTGAAGATACGTGACGCACCCCGACCTATCTGATGCATCTCATGGAGCCCCTTTGTCTCGTCAGCCATGTCACATGAGAACTACCAGATAGCTCCACAACGCTCTAAGGAAAAATGTATAGTTTTGTCCACAATACTTGCACACTATAATATAATCCACATTGTTCATGTGAGATACCACCATAAAATTGAATAAAAATCATGGATATTACCTGAGAAATGTCACGTACCTCCCAAACCTTGTCAAATAAAACAAATGGGATCAAAAGGGAGGAGGCTATTGGTGTCTGCGGTTGCTAAAAGACATAAAATGCATGCCCCAAGTGACCCATGAGACACCACGATACCTAAGTATCATGATTGCCTTGCCTCACAAGGTCCATCTGGCTTATCAGTTTCACCACATGAAAGACCTAGTGCATGTACAGGCAACCCCATGATGCTCGAAGGATGAAAAGACAATTTTTTCATGAAATACTCATGCATCACCATGTGACCAATATCAGTCATGCGACTCATCTCCAAAAAATAGAGGAAATACCCTCAGTTATATACATGAAATCATGAATAACTCATGACCTTCATCACATAAAATTAAGGAGATGGAAAAGTGGGAGGTGAGTAGGTTTTGTGGTCGCCAAAGGACACGCGATGCGTCCAACGCACCCTCAGCACAGAATGTGAGACTCAGAGATAGGCCATCCAAGGACTTGCAAGTTCCCTCTAACAAGAAATTAGATCTCACGAAGACCCTTGGACATGTCGACATGATGGAATGGAATCCCTTCAAGGTGAGAGACTTCAATAATTGGAAATAATTCGATAAAGGATGGATGGGCCCGCAACTATTGAAAATCAGGAGGCACCCCAGACATGGTCCACCATAGAGACTCGTGAAACCGCATAATTCTAGACCCTACGTCGACTCCAGCCTGGACTCACGTCAGATGCCCTACAAACATCAGTGAGCATGTGGATGGATACACTTATAAATTCTCTACTCCAACTTGAAAAAAGGGTTTAGTTGGTTGGATAATCAGTTGGTGGGTCGATTGATTGGGTGCTAGAGGCTACACATGTCAGTGATTAGATCCCAAGATTCTATGCACATCCGATTATGCGATCGACCAACTTTCCACCAGGTAATACACTGACGGGCTGACAGAGCAGTCATGCGCCAAGCACAAAGTCCTTTGCATGATCAATCAAAGATCACACAAAGAAATCCTAATGAGACATGAGGATTCCATATCACATGTCTTCCAAATCACGTGAGACCCAAACAAACTAAGACTGAACCAAGATGAGGCACTCACAATATAAGGAAAAAATCTATGATTCAAATGGGAAAACTCAAGAAGAGGACATGATCGCAGACCTCTGTGGGCTTTTAATGTTCCATTCAAAGACATGTGATGAAACCAAGTCACACACACCCAGATCTTGAAACATCCCTTCATCATGTCATATGAGACATGTAGAATGCTCTAGACATGTTGATAAAGGCCTTGAGAACCTTATGTGAGCACCAACCAGATCCTGCAAACCCTATGGGTTTGTCAACTTGGACACGCGACATCCTTCGAACGCATAGTCTGACTCATATGATGGAGCTTACTCATGTCAGCTAAGTCTCATTGACACATCTGGACATGATGACCAAGCTCTCATGTCTTCCCCCTTGAATGAGTCATTTGAGACCTGTTATGCCTCTAGACACGTCATCCTAGTCTCACGATGTCTTCTGGACAAGTCGACTGAGGCATGCGACACACCTCTGGAAATGACGTCCTAGACTCACGATGTCTCCTCAAGGTGTTGGACAAGACATGCGGCAACCCCGGACCACGTCACCATGGCTCTCGTGACACCCCCATATGTGTCGATCCAGGTCACATGATGACCCCTAGGGTATGCTGATAGGATCATGAGACACCTTCCAGATATGAAGGCCCATTCATTAGGGTAACCTCAGTGTGTAAGCCCAACCTTAAAGAACCACGAGGACTTTGATTCCTACCATAAATAGGATACGTAGGACACCTCCTTAAAGGAATGAGTTCCATATAAAATATCTCAAGGACTACCCTAATATATAGATTCCACATCCACATGCCATGAGGATGATCATGCACTCCCTCTTGTTTCTTGAAACAAGCATGGATCACGTGGGCTTAGGGGGATGCAACGAACACCTCATTAGGCATCATAAATAGGGTAGCCTTAGTGTGTAAGCCCCATCCTTAAAAAATCACAACAAATCTAATTCCCACCATAAGCAGGATACGTAGGATTCCCAATTAAAGTATTAAGCTCCACATCAAATATCTCAAGTATTTCCCTAATATGCACATCCCATATCCATATTCTATGAGGCTGATCATGCACCCCCTCTTATTTCTTACAATGATCATGGATCAAGCGGGCTTATGGGGATGCACTAAAAACCTCATTAGACATAATAAATAGGGAAGCCTTAGTGTGTAAGAACTAGCCTTAAAGAACTACGAGGACTCTGATTTATTCCATTACCAGGATACGTAGGATTCCTCCTTAAAGGCTCGAGCTCCACATCAAACATCTCAAGGACTACCCCAATATATAGATCCAATATCCATATGCCATGAGACTAATCATGCACTCCCTCTTATTTCTCACAACGTGCATGGATCACATGGGCTTAGGGGGATGCAAATAAAACCTTATTAGACGTCATAAATAGGGAATCCTTAGTGTGTAAGTACCAAGGCCAATTGAACTACATGGGTTTTGATTCCTGAAATAACCAGGATATGTAGGACACCTCATAATGGCACAATCCCATGCTCAGAATATCAACTGCCTCCACACATGGGAGCATATCCTGAAGCACTTGGTCATGTGACTTTATCACATAAGAGATTTCCCACTATCGGAAAATGATGGAGAACCTTAGATACATACAGATGAATCCTGATCTATTTTACATAAAAGATAATTGACCCATAGTCCTTTTGTCAGGGAAACCAGTCTCATATCAGGATTAGTTATAGATTCAAGAACATGTCTTAAATATATAAGAGAGTTCTGGAGTAGGAAAAAATCCCCCCCAAAAGGGTTCAATGAGCCCAAACTCCCATTATCTTGACCAATGAGAGTCCCCAAGAGTCACTGGGCCTCAATACCCAGATGACCGCCAACCTTTGGAAAGTAGTTCTGTACTCATCTACAGATAGGGGAACCATTAGAAGTTTCAGGGAAAAGTAAATTGGTAACATGATAAGAAAAACGCATTCTACTCCATGAAATCCCAATGAAACATCCACCTTCAAGGTGCATGACTCAAGGACATCATGGAGGAATAACACTATAATTCCAAAAAGACATCTTAGAAGGGATTCAACAAATTTATAAGATTGCATTTAAGGGACTTGGATAGGTACTAAATCCTTCCTATAAGAATGAACAAGCATCACTTCTTGCTTCAAAATTTAGGGCTAGATGTTAGAACAAACCTTAACATGACATAAGAATGAAGAAAACCCACTACCCACTACTAAAGTTAGGTTCAGGTCAAGCTTCTAAGTTAGGCATGTGTAAAAAGGCTATTATCAAGTTATAATCATTTCAAATAGTTAAAGCCAATGATATGTCATTTTATGAATCATAAGGTCCCATACACCTTATGAGTCAAAAGATGACACTCACTCGAATGTCATTTCAATTTTAAATTGTGAGTATCCATTTGATTATATCATTCCTCAAATGGTTGATCTAGTTGGAATGCCATTTTCTGATCTATAAGGACCTATACACCTTATGAATCAAAGAGTGGAACCCACTACTCACACCATAGAATGATCTGAATCCTGTAGAAAAGTGTCAGCACACTTGTATATATTTAAAACAAGTTACAATAATATGAAATAGGAAATTCTTGATGGAAATTTAAATGCGACATGGAAATATGCATGGCCTATTCATATTTTTCCTATCGTGATGCATGTTCTAACACATAACCCTCATTTCATTGGGTTGATCAATGAAATCACAATTCCAATATCATAAATATAGATAACATCATAAATCATGTGAAGAACCCAATAGTTAAATGATATCAACAGTAATAACAGAATCAATAATAATAATAATAATTTATGCAACCTGGTCCTTACCCCGTACATGGGTTCATGATGCCAAAGCACGACTTCTGACTAAGTCCCAGTCATTCCCAATCTCTAATATATTATCACCAAACAGTAAAACAAGAATGTAAAACCACTCTTATACCACTTTGTGACATCCCGAACCTGGCTGCCACATAACCCGTGCCCCGAGCCCAGTTGGCCAGATGACCCCTAGTGCATCTCCCCATAAGCCAAGGGCTACTGACTAGTAGTGGGGGTGTGAAGGTAGTAAGGTGGGTAGACTTTAATCCCATGCCAGAGTAACACAGTGGATGAAACAACAACATAAAATTGAAGAAACATAACAAATGGGAAGATACAAGAAATAGTGGAAACATAAACAAATAGACTGGTAAGTCAATATCGGGAGACTAAATAATATAATAAAAGCCACATAGGCTATGTCTGATATAGATATGCATGCATGGAATGCCAGTACAAAAAGAAAACTGAAAATAGAAATTATTAATACATATACACAAGTAAAATGGTAAAAAATCCAAAAGATGATCCATAGAATCTCGAGCCTAAGCCCGATCCTCTGCTCCTAAGCTCAATCCAAGAAGAAGAGTCAACAAACAAACTAGTGATGTTTGCCTCTAAAGGAGTTGCTTAGGACATAACCAGGATGAAGGAGCTCCCAAAAAACCTGATTCCTTTTCATGTTAAATATTGTAATATGATTTCGTCTTTTCGACTCATGTAACCTATTTTTTGAAAATAAAGTTGCTTTGGTCTTTTGACCAAAGCGCCACCTTTCTTAAAAACAATGTAGGCAAATAGTCTTCTCAGGTTCCAAAGGCATCCTAAATAGGGTGTGAGATAAATCTTAGTAGGCCACCACCAATAGTGTCTACGTGTAATCTGAGTAGGCACTCATATGTAAACAGTGTGTTGGTAACCACAAAAGTAAATAATGAAAAATTAACAAAAAACCTCCCACTCAGGTTCCTAATGGACACCTGGTGGTCTACCTGATTTAGATCAAGGATGATAATTCTAACCAAGTCATCATATATATATATATATAGTGTATATATATATGTAGATATATTTTGGGATGGATTGGGATGTAACTCTTAGACATCCAATACCGGGGTAGCTCTCACAGTCTAACCCCTGTCCCAACTCCAAGAGCTCTCACAATCTCTTAGTAATACACGAGAGATCTCTTATAGTCTTCCCTACCTCAAGGATCTCATAGTCCTTGGTTCCACAGATATAAGATCAGATAGTCTTCCATACCTCAAGGCTCTCACGGTCCTTGGATCCACACCCATAAGGTGTAACATTTACATTGTATAATGTAAGGAAAACCATCTTACATCATTTCCATTTAACAAGAAAAACCCTTTATGGTAACACAAAATAAGGGTAAGGTAAAGTAATACCTTGGATCCATTTCATTCGATATCAATTCATCATTTAGGTTTAGGCCATTTCATCATATCCAAACTGTACAAATTTCCTCACATGGAAATTTCATTACAAGGAAAGGTGTCAAGGCTCAAGTGTCAAGTCAAATAATCACATTCCCATTTAGTCAAAACTAATTCAATTAGGGATAAGAACCATTGAGGCACCTTGGTATACATAAAACACATGTGGAACAATGGTCAATTAAATTTAAAAATTAGTTGGGAGTTACAATTAAGATTTGTTCATTTTAGGAAATTGGCCTAAAATGACCAATTTGGAGTGGCACACCCCTTGGGTGTCCTTCTAGAATAAGGGCGATGTCTAGAAACCATAACAAGGACCAATTAATCCATATCAAAGCACTAGGGTCCATTAGACATGAATGAATCAATGCATTAAAGAAGCACGACAAAGGCCAGATCACGACACAATGAGATTAGATACAAAACGACCAAAACTAAAAGGGGAAACTTTGTGACCACATACCTTAGGGCCGTAGACGATTCCTCATTGAGTATCGACCTCATATTCAGTGTAAGTTGGAGCAGATATAATTTTATATCCAAAATCCTTAAAATAGTTAGAATGAGTCTGCATCTAAATAGCACAATAGATGGTGAAATTTAGCAAAGAAGGAGGAGCACACAAGGTTAGCCTTACCTTGGCCTCTCTAATGCTTCTGATGAATCGAGAACCAGTTTACAGACAAAGGAGTTGCAAGTGATTGAAGAAGGAGAGATTTGGAAACCTATGGGAGGGAGAGAGGAGATTCCATTCACATGAATAAAGGGAGAAGAGGAAATTTTAACTTCAGTGAAGGGAGGAAAAAATGGTCTTTTTCCCTAAAAATAAGCTTGTACGGTTTTGCACACAGTTTTGCCAAGCCGTGCGTACACCATGATTAAATCACTTATTCACATGGCAAACCGCATGAACTCTACGCATGGTTTCACTAACCATTCATAGACTATACAGATGGTCTTTAGAACCCCACTATAGCAGCCGTATGGTTGTATGCCTGGGTTGCACGGTTGTAGACAAATCGTGCGACTCAGTCTGCTTTCCCCTTTTCAGAGCTCCAGGCTCCAGAAGTGCCTCAGACGCTCCCGTAACCTCCTTAGCTTTATTAAAATACCCCACTAGGACTATTTAAGACATCCAAAAATTAAAACTAATGATACATACCTTGGTCAAAGAGTTGGGTCGTTACACCAACCACCATCATCATCATGAGGCAAAAAACTAGCAACCATCTCACCAGAGCGATCCATGAACCAAAAGAGCACCATCATGAAAACTTCACCATAGAACATAATTGACATTGCCAAGGATGAAATGTGCCATGAATTTCTGTGCTATATTAAATGTATAAATATATTTATTATTTGTTGCTGCAACTATGAAGTTTAACCTGTATCGTTAAATAAATAAAACTCTTTTGATTTATTTGAGTTTTGACTGCTCGTACTCAGTCGTGGTGAAGTGTCAGATTTTTATACTAAGTTATGGATATTTGGTTCTTTATAAAAGAACTATAAGGCCCTATAAAATTCTTTTAAGGTGTAAAATTCTTACACTCAGTTGTTTTTTAAAGGTATTAGTATAAGAGGACCTGATAGTAAAATCATCAAGCTCATGGAGTTAAGCATTGATGGAGTGGACTAGGGGATCATTTTGCGACGAACCACTACACATCGCTATTTTATTTTTCATTTTATTATTTTCATTTCTCACTCATATTTTAGAGAGGTAAAGTTTCACTACATAACAAGATGAGAGTTCTGAATCTGTCAAAGTTTTTGAAGAACACAATTCACCCCCTTATTGTGTCTTTGTCTTCATCATAATCATTCCAACCAATATATTCCTCTAATAAATTAATCCAAATAGGGTATCCTTTATAAGTGTAAAAAAATACCAATAATGGGAGCCTAATACTATTAGGGTCACCCATTACTTTCTTTCCTGACATAAGATAGTTTAAGGGCACCCAACTTTAGCATGACCTACCCGATTGGGTGATCAAGGTCTTGTAAAATGTTCACTTTGGAATGAATCTAACACTTAGTGTTTTTAAAGGGAATTTAATATCACCATATTATCTCATGTATTAACTTTACATGTATGAATGATTCTAATGATTTAGTTTGAAGTCCATATTTCTTTCACCAAACTAATATGTTCAAACTATATTGACATGTAACTATTTACACAACCCATAATTTGTGTTACTAACCTAAATTAAAAGAAAAATATATTTATACCAATCCAAATGAATCTCTTGGATATGAAACATGAAAATTTTTATTTCAAGGATTAAAATAATATGAAATCAATAAACCCCACAAGGGTAATCTTGGAATGATAGATATCCAACCCCCACTTTTCTAGACAAGGTAAAAATCCTAAAGGACTGCTAGTAGTCTAACTCAAAGCCTATCTACCAAAGGATAATTTACTCCAAAGATACCTAAATTACATTATAATTATAACATTAAATATGTATAAACTATAATTAACTTTTTAATTCAATCTCATAACCCAGTACATGCCAAAGTCAAGGTAAAAGAAAACTAAATCAATTATCATACCTAGCATGTGACTCCTTAAATGAATGCATGTTAATTTATAGAAGCAGTTTAAAAATTTAAACTAAAGAACACATACATTAAAAATAAAATGATCATATTAATTAATAAATTAGTAAATAAACTAAATAAATGAACAATTTATATATTTAACATGAGATAAAATATTTATGAACAATTCATAAATAAAGAAATAATAAACACTATATAATTTAAGTTATGCATTATGAACATTCCATAATCTAATAAATATAAACTCTTTAATTTTATATCTAATATGAAATCCTTCATATTATCCTTTTATATGACATTTTACTTTAATATATGATATTAAATGAAATATGAACATTTTATATTTGAAGTTTATTATGTAAATAATTTACATAATCTAAATATCATGTATTTAATATGATTTAAACCTTGATTATATGAGTTATAAAAACTCATTTTTAAATGGTTTAAATATTTTCTCAAACAATATCTTTAATTTAAACATTTCAAATTAAATATTTTAAACAATTCATAATATTTAATAATTTTTTTAAATTTTTGTAATTTATAATATTTTTATAAATTATACTTATAATTTTAATATAAACATTTTACATCTAAATTATAATCCATGACATATAACTTCAAAAGGTATTTAATATTAACAATTAATATTATGGATATTTATTTAATAAATGTTATAAAAACATTTAATTAATTAATTATAAGTATTTTATAATGAAAAAATGTAGAAACACTTTATAAATTAAATAAATATCCCAAAAATACATTTTCTATAATTTATAATAATTTTATAAACCATTTAAAGTAATTCATAATTAAAAATAATAAAAATAAAATATTTCTAGATAAATAATAATTTATGATATTATTATGTCATAAGTATAACTTTTTGCGCACAAGTGTTTTCTATTTCACTTTATGATAGATATTGTGTGGATTGTGATAATCCATGGTTCCTGTATAATAATAGCTTATAGCACTTAGAAATCACAACTTATGACATGGATTGCATAATTTTAAAATGACACTTAATGACCCATGTTGGATTAACTTAGCTTCTTTCCATCACAACTTATGATAAACTAATTATAAGGACCCAACCTTAAAAATTACATAATATTTAGTTTTAGTTAAGAAATTAATTTCTTTCACATTTAGAATCTTTTCAGGTTTATATTTTTAAAGAATTATTCCATAACTCATACATAAAAAACCATAAAATACAAAGTGGATACTTTTGAATAGTATCCATTTTCCCATAATCTAAAACTTTAAAAATAAATCATGATATCTTTTATAAAGACTCTTCAAAACTTTAAACATGACTTATTCAAATCTCTTACTCATCCTAAAACCTTGTGAAAACATTTTAAAAACTTGGTATGAGTAAAAAAACTTAGTAAGGGATATGAAAATAAAGGAAAACATTAGTTTGGTAAAAACATGAAAAATCATATAACATCTACCTTTATCTTTAAATTTCTTTGAGAATATGAAATAAAATTTTTTCACATGAATAAAAAACACACATTTTACTCAAATAAAATAATGAAAACCCATAAAAATCAATTAAACCTCTTTTGGTGACCTAGAGAATCATATACACAAACCCTTTCAAAACCCTTTTAATTGGAATAACCATAAGGCCAACTTCTAACATTATCATTATACAATTAATTAGAGATCTATAATGGGTATAAACCTTATTATAATCTATATCAAGCACCCCAATGAGCTATGATGGGTCTCAACCTTTTTTATAAGCTATATCAGGCTCATCCATTTCTCATGAGCTATAATGGGGATCAACCCTTCGTAGAAGCTATATAGAGCTCACCAGTGAGCTATAATGAGGAAAACAAATTCATATAAGCTATATCAGGCTCACCCATTTCATATAATTCTCAAGTAAAATATCAATATTAAAATACTCTCATCATAAAACCCTTTGAGAAACTCTTTTTAAACCCATATGAAAAACACTTTCAAATAAAAATACCCTTTTCTTTTAAGAACCCATCTTCAATACCAAAACACCATTTTCTTTGAAAAAACATTTTCAATACAAAAAATACCCAAAATATAAGATTTTTTTTTCATTTAAGGATGAATTAAATCTTGAAAATTAATCCAAAAATAAAATAATAGGCATGGAGGCAGAAAATTCATTATCGCTATGTATGTTAAGAATGGAAAATTCATTTTTTCGTTTTTCTTAACATTCCATATAAAACCCATAAAATATTACTTTTTAAAAATTTTGAATGAAATAAAAAATATAAATAAAATTTACTTTATAACTCTCTTATATCCATATAGATAAATATGGAAAATAATATTAAGAATATTGGCATGGAGAAAAGATTTTGAAATTAAATATTTGAACATTCAAAGTGTCCCATACCACTTTTAGCATTTAAATAATAAGCCCCATGAAATAATAATATTTAAAAAAACATTAGATAATATGATAATAGATAAAATATGGATATATAATGTAAAAGGGTCTGTATATACCCCTTATAATAGAATAAAGGTGCATATCATCAAGAAATTCCTCAATGAAAGGAGATTGAGATGAAATCCCTTACCTTGAGTCTGACTTCTCACATGTCTATTTATCTTCCCGAATAATAAAATTATGATAATTATTTACTTTATTCATAACCCTTTTCAATTTTATCATTAATTTTATTTCACTTATTACAATATTTTATACAACTACTTAAACAATTAAGTCTACATCAGGTGTTTTGACCACATTCAGTTTATGTGTAGAAAATAACTAAGGTTGGTTTTATATGGTTGAGGAGGTAATTATATAAACATATCCAGAATAATAATCATGAAATAATTATCATATTTATACAAAAATTATACTTTATGAACCAATCATAAAATATGGTTATGAAAAATGAACTAATGTTACATCTAATTTATAAAATAAAAATCCCATATGTGTTGGAAATCAATTTTAACAAAAACGCATGTAATGCGCAAAAAAACTACTTTATCCATAATTACACTAATAAAGTTTTTACTATTTATTGGTGAATAGGTTCATTATAAAAGATAAATTGGACCTTTAATGGGAAATATTTTATATTTATTAACACTTAAAAATCACTCAGCAGATGATAATATTTTTAGTGATTTTAAATTATTTATTAAAATATCATTTATTTTATTTAATTATTACCTAAATAATACAAGTGTTGGAACTTATTAATATTTTAATGAAATTATATCATATATATAAATTAAATATAAATTATTATGATAAAAATTAATCATTTATATTCCAAAATAATATTTATAATTGAAGGACCCCAGACCACCCTGAGAGGGGGGGGGGGGTAAATCAGGGTGTCACCTTTTTTCTCAAAAAGTGATGGATATTTTTCCCACATTGGTGGGAACTTATTTATCCATATATGATGGATATGTGAAGTAATTAAAAAATTCACATGAATAAGGACAACATATCACTTTTACTTGGTTCACCATTAAGGGCTATGTCCAAGGAGCATACACTGATAAGTTTTCAGTCGTACCAAAGTCCACTAATATTTACTAGATATTGATTACAAAGGTTTGGACACAATCACTCTGTCTCAAGCACACTTCCTTTACAAAGGTTCAAGGATAACTCACTACTTCCCTTGGATCACTTCTGTTGACTCCCCCTATCTCACTGCCTTTGGATAAGTCTTACTCAGTTTATAAATTTGAAGGTATCTTCAACAGATAGGAATGGAAGTCCTTGTCTCTCTTGAGTATGAGAAACTTCTTGCATCGAAGTCCCAAATTGATGCACTTATATTCATTATTATTCTTTAATGAAATAACATAATGAACTAAAAATTCTTCTACTTCTCATCTAGAATCACAAGCACCTATGTGATTATTCAAGTAATGAAGATCGACTCACTAGGAATCATCAGAATCATCTTCTTCTCATTTTTTCTTTTTATATATGCATGAGATCATGCATGTAGAATTTAGGCGCACTTATACTCCTCTTCTTCTTTACACACGTGCAACCACTATCTAGGTTCTCTTATTTAAATGTCTTCACGTATTAATGTGCATGCAAGAGTGCATGCACTGTCCACTTCTTTTTCTTCTTGTTTACAAACCCTAATGGGTATAAATCTTTATACGCACACACTACCTATTTTCTTATTCCATTTCTCTTCTCCCCTTTTCAATTGGTTCGAGAGTCTTTAAATCATACACATGGGTGCATGAATGTTCTACCCATCCTTTTAAACACTCCTTCTTCAACCCCCCTACAAAATAGTATAGATATATTGTGAAAATATAAGGGTATTATCCTTCATGTGAGAAGAGAGCTCCACAGATATCCTCAAAATAGGATGTGCATTTCTTCTTCACAGAATAGGGAGGTTCATGGATCTGTCTTCACAAATCACAACAAGGGATACATGCACCAGTTGTGTACCCACGATATCACCTTCACGAAGCACGATGAGGGTTTGAGTTAAACCAGTCGCGTGTCTGCAGATCTTCTTCGCACATAGGGTGAGGTTCTTCCTTCTTTGCAAGGATGATTCAAGAGTGCATTACACTTGTTGAAGGCCTGCGGGACTCGACTTCTTCTTTTCATAGAATAATGAACCAGGGAGTTCTCTGATTTAGAACAAGAGCACTCATGTTTGCGGAAGGTTGCCCCCTCCTTTGGCTCAGGGCTTCTCTTTTTATATGCATGGATGAGATCCTTTTCCACATTCAAATATCATACCAAAAATTGTGAAGATATTTTCTTTGAATACAAGAGATCTTAGTTATTTTTTAAATCTTCAAACCCATGTTTGAGATATGCTTAATATCTCAGAAGTTTCCTTTTCATACTCACAGTCTCTCGATAAACAGATTACATGCATGCATAAGGAATAACATGAAACTCGTGAGTGCTTTGAGCTTCATGATGTGGACTTACAATTTTTTTTCTTAAACCCACGTTCTAACATCATTATTTCATTACATGCATGAAAATGTAATTGTATGCATGATTTCGTGACTCTCATACAACCATAATGCAGTGGAGTGGATCATCACAGTGGCTAAAAGCTCGATTGAGGTTTGGTCTTCATCTCTGGTGAGTAGCAGTGTCGGCATCGAGTGCTGGAGGAAGAAGATGAAGGCACTGCTTCTTCAAATTACATAGGTTCAATTAGACGAATTTTATTCAAACTGGTGGGGCATATATGCGATGAGTGGATAGGATTAGATAAAGAAGCATTGGATTAGAAGAGTGGCCAGGATGTTGTGCAAGATTATATAGATGGCTGAGATTGCTCAGTTCATTAAAATCATTATCCCACATCGAAACAAACATGTGGGTGAGCCATGGTTTAAGTATCAAGACACTCCTCCATATGCTCAGATTACTCTCTCTCCCTCCACAATACCACCCTGTACTGTGTTCTATACGGGCATGCTCTGTTCCCACCCTCTGCGTAGGCTTCGACTGAACTATACCTGGGATTTGTCCTATACACTATTGCAGGCCTACATACAACCTTGCCGCTTGCAAGCTGGCCTAGCTAGCTTCCCCTTGGGCTCAGTCAACTCTATCCTACATGTGCCTCTGGTTGAAGTTGGATGGCTGACTAGTGAGTTGGCCCATTTTTTAAGTAATATCATAAAAATACTTTTAAGTATAAAGTGTATGTCCACTTAGTAGTTCAAATAAGACCAACAACTCACTTCTTCAACCATCATCCTTATTATTCTTTTATTTTTGGATTATTATTTCCAAAGAACATACTTAGAACACTTCAATCATCCTCAATGGATGATACTTCATTATTTTAAACCATGTGTCACTTTTGACACAAGTTCTTTTAACTTAGGATTAGTGCAACAATCGTTTGATTTGAACAACACGAGGAATTTCCCATGCATGGAATCCAATGCTATGAATCCATACAAATTCTCCAGGCATCATCACTTCAACCAACCTCCATTAACTTTGGAGCTACTTCTTCATTTTGATCAGTATTGACAATTTTTAACAAAAAATACAACTCATACAAAAAAGTGGTCCCAAAAATCTCCCCCTTTATATATTTTGGAAATACATCAAATTTCTCTCCAAATGAATGTGTCAATGTTAAAATATGAATCTTTTGTCTCCCCTTTCACTTTTCAAACTTTCATTTCACTTTTTATCTCCATTATTGAAAAGAAATACAAAGTTCATGGTAGAGAGGGTATCAGTCCATACTTAAGCAATGTACCATCAATCATTTCACTCTAAGTCTACTTGATCCATGATCGATGTAGAAAACAATAGTATTTGATTTAGACAACAAAGTTTTCCATTACCCACTGATATGATACCTTATGAGATGAGAATTTATGTACTTGTCTTCAAGAGTTTTCCACTTTCATTCCAGGATGAAGATAAAAGTGAGATGAATCTTTCTAGGAACAATAAACCTAAAACTCCAACACCCACTTCAATATATAGATCAAAAAAATTCAAGTGAAATATACAAGATAAGTGACCTTGGTGCACTTCCATTATTCTCATGTCACTAATTGATTCAGTTACTCCCCCTTTGAAAGATGATATTTATTTTGAGTAACCAAGGATGAGAGATTAAGTAATGACATAAAATTTCCAATGAAATGATCCTTAAGAAATTTCTAGAATAATTGAATTTGATTCTCATTGAAATAATAATTCTGGAAGATTCTTCATACGTATCCCCCTCAAGGGAAAAACTCCTCATCACTATTTATCAGGTTCTTCTCCTGAAAATTTTCTCCACCTTCAATTACCTGTATTATAAGAAAAAAATACACTACACAAAGATTTAAGGAAATAAGGTGGATCCTCCTTGCTTCATCAATGTAAATAGAAAGGTTGAGATGGTTTTATTAACCAAGATGCTCCATTTTCTCTACTCTTCACACTTTCACATTTGATCTTCAATTTTTTTAGTGTGGATCCTATTACTTCTTCCAATTCTTTGTGTGTGATACTTCTTTATTAAAGTGATTTTAAGGCACTAGTATCTCCTAATGAAATTTTTATCTTCTTGATTAATTCTTCTTGAGATGGAATAAATGAAATGTAATTCTTAATAGTGTGACCAGCCTTGTTGTACCTCACACACATGACTTCTTTAAATTCTTGTGAGTTTTTTTCATTCCCTTTTGAATTAGCCTTAGCTTGTGAATCTTCCATTTTTCTTATTCTTTCCAAATCTTCTGGATAGATCACCAATATGTCATTAGGAACTGAGGCACATGGCATCTTCTGAGTGTCATCCTTCTTTGAAGTTATTTTGGACGCACTACCCTTCACCTTCTTGGATTTAGAATCCAAGGTATTCTCACCTTTCCTTCTTGGAATATTCTTGGAATAATTTGGTTTTACCACATTATTCTGATTACTTCCCAAGGAAACTCTTTCATTCTTGGCCAGATTTTGTGGTCTTCTCTTCTTATCAAATTTTTATGTATGTTGAGATGAGCATGTACCAACCTTGTGACCACTGACCTTTCATACATCAGAGATGTTGTCAAGCCTTCCAAATCTGTTTGTAGTATATAGATGCTTCTAGACATGTGGATGTTGATTCTTCCTATGTGATTTTACATTTTTAGAATTGTACCAACAATTTAATGCAAAATGTCCAAACCTATTGTAGCACCAACATTGACCCACAAATCTTGACTTCTTGATAACTTCTGTATAAGGTTTTTGGGCCTTATTCTTGATTTGTTGAGATATATCTTGGAAACTATCTTCCAAATTTTTCTTCCTATCCACCCTAGTCATGGTGGTAGGTTTCTCATTACCTTTCCTCACCCTTACTTATTTTTAATTTCTATTCCAACCTGCACTACTTGTAGAAACATATTTAGAAACATGAGTATAAGATGGTTTGGATGGTACCTTTACTTTCTCAGATGGTTGTGGTAGATCATTGAATGAAGTAATGATATTCTTATCACATGTTAGAGGTATTTCAACCTTAGAATCCTCCAGTGAGCATTGAGTACCAACAACTACTATTTCTTTCTTCAGTGAAGTATCAATATGTGTCTTCTCAAGATTGGTCAAATGAGTTTCTAATTCTATATATTTCATATTGAGAATGAATTTTTGATCTTCAATCATAATCATATTCTCCTTATAGTATTACTTCATTATTTCAACTTTAACTTCATGCAGATTAACTTTTTTATAGCAAAGAGTCAAGTTCCTTGAATTTCTTAGAAGTTTCTTCCAAATATAAATAGTTGAATTCAGATCTTTTCTTCATCTCATATTTAAGTGCATGCATCTTTTCTTCCAGAGTATTATTGACTTTATCTTTCTCTTCAAAGGCTTAAATCTATCTGGATAGCTTTAAACATTCATGAATTTTTCTTTCTAATATCATTTCCATATTATTAGCTTTTCTTTCCAATCGGGTGATCTCAACCTGCATACATTGAAATATTATACAAACAACATCAACTCTTTCTTCGGGAAAATCATCCAGATAGGTTCTTAATTTCTCATGATCACTTAATTTACATGAGGTAGAAAGGTTTTCCTTATCTTTGGTGGAAACCTGAGCCACTTGTGCCTTACTTTCCAAGCATGAAATTTCTTCATTATTAGAAAGGCATGAATAACCAGATATTGCATCTTCTTTAGGCTTGAGGGACTTATTCAACTATCTCTTATCTTTATTTATTTTTTATTTTTCATGGTCTTATTGGATATGGACTTCTTCTTAGAGATATAAAAATATTTAAAAACTCAAATCCTCTTCTAAATAAAATTACTATAGAGTATCCAACATACAAGAACCCTTGCCTCTAATACTAATTGAAGGACCCCATACCACCCTGGGGGGGGGGGGGTGAATTAGGGCGTCACCTTTTTATCACAAAGTGATGAATCTTCTTCCCACACTAGTAAGAAAATTTTTATCCCTGTATGATGGATATGTGCAGTAATTAAAATATTAATGTGCATAAGGAAAACACAATACTTTCACTTAGTTCAACACTAAGGGATACATTAAAGGAGCATATTCCAATAGGTTTCTAGTCATACCAAAGTTCACTAATCTTCACTATATATGGATTACAAAGGTTTGGGAACATTCACTCTATCCTAGGAACACTGCCTTTACAAATGTTTAGAGATAGCTCACCGCTTCCCTCAGATCACTTCCATTGACTCCCCTCGCTCACTACCTTTGGAGAAGTATTACTCAATTTATAGTCTTGAAGGTCTCTTCAACAGATAGGAATGAAAGTATTTGTCTCTCTCCAATATGAGACACTTATTTCATCAAAGTCCCAAATTGATGCACTTATATTCAATATTCTTCTTTAATAAAATAACTGAATGCACTAAAACTTCTTCATCTTCTCGGCCAGAATCACAAGCACCTATGTGATTATTCAAGAAATGAAATTAGATCACTAGGCATCATCAGAATCATCTTGTTATCTTTTCTTCTTTTCATATATTCATGAGACCATTCATGTGGCATTTAAGTGAACTCCTCCTTCTCTTCTTCTTTACACACATGCAACCACCATATAGGTTCTCTTCTTTAAATGTCTTCACATATGCATGTACATGCAAGAGTGTATACACTATCTACTTCTTCTTATTATTGTGTGAAAACCCTAATGAGTATAAATATTATAAATCTTTGTACACATGCACTACCTCTTTTCTTCTTCCCTTTATATTCTTCCCTTTGCACTTGGTTTGGGTGTCTTTAAATCATGCACATGGGTACATGAATGTGCTGCCCATCCTCGTACAAACTCCTTCTTCAAAACAAACCCCTAAAAAACTGTATAGATATATTATGAAAACCTGAGGGTATTCTCCTTCATGTGAGATGACAGCTCCATGGGTCTCCTTAGCATGGGATGTGTATATCTTCTTCATAGAACAGGGAGGTTCGTGGATATGTCTTCACAAAGCACAAAAAGGGTGACATGCACTGGTTGTGTACCTGCAGGATCACCTTCAAAAAGCACGAAGAGGGTTTGGGTTATACCAGTCGCGTGTCTTCGGATCTTCTTCGCACAGAGGGTGCAGTTCTTCCTTCTTTGCAAGGACACTTCAAGATTGTGTTTCACTTGTTGAAGGCATGTGGGACTCAAATTCTTCTTCACGTAGAATAACGAACAAGGGAGTGATCTATTTTATAATAGGAGCACTCGTGTATGTAGAATTCATCCCACTCCTTTGGCTTTAGGCTTCTATTTTTTATAGGAATGGATGAGATATTTTTCTACATTCAAATATCATATGAAACATCATGAAGATATTTACTTTGAATGCATGAGATCTTCGTTATTTTTTAAATCTTCAAACCCGTTTTTGAGATATGATATATATCTCGGAAGTTTCATTTTTCATACTCGTGGTCTCTCTATAAATAGATCACATATATGCATTAGGAATGGCATTCAACTTGTGAGCACTTCGAGCTCCATGACGTGGCCTCACAACTTCATTTTATTTGGCCCATGTTCAGACTTCATTATTTTATTGCATGCATGAAAATGAAAATTCATGCATGATTTAGTGATTATCATAAGGACATAATGCAGTGGATTAGATCATCATGGTGACTGGAATATCTATGGAGGTTAGGTCTTCATCTCTGGTGAGTAGCAGCGACGACGTTGAGTGCTGGAGAAAGATGATGATGACACTACTTCTTCAAATGCTGCGGGTGCAATCAGATGACTCTTATTAAAACTAGAGAGGTACGGATGTGGTGAGATGCCATGATTAGATGGAGAACCACTAGATTAGATGAGTGGCTGAGATGTCACGCAATATTAGATGGACGACCAAGATTGCTTAGTTCATTAAAATCAGTATCCCACATAAAAGTGAACACATAGGTGAGAAGAAGTTTAAGTATCAAGATTCCCCACCATACGCTCAGATTACTCCCTCTCCCTCTATGGTACCACCCTGTACTATGTTCTCTACATTCACACTTTGCGCGGGCTTCAGCTGAACCATGCATGGGCTTTGCCCCATGCGCTTCAGCAGGCCTACTTACTGCCCTACTGCTCGCGAGCTGGCCTAGCTGGCTTCCCCTTGGGTGCGGTCGACTCTATCCCGCATGTGAATCAGGTTGAGGCCTGATATTTGGCTAGTGAGTTGGTCCATTTTTTAAGTAATCCCATAAAAATAAATTTAAGTATAAAGTGCATGGCCACTTAGTAGTTCAAACTTGCATGGCCACCTTCTTCAAATAAGACCATCTGACCACTTCTTCAACCATCATCCTTCTTCCTCTTTTCTTTTTTGATTATTATTTCCAAAGAACACACTTAAAAAACTTCAATCATCCTCAATGGATGATACTTAATTATTTTAAACCATGTGTCACTTTTGACACAAGTTCTTTGAACATAGGATAAGTGAAACAATCATTTGATTTTAATGACATGGATAATTTTCCAAGCGTGGTATCCAATTCTATGAATCCATAACAATTCTATAGGAATAATCACTGCAACCAACCTATATTAAATTTGGAGATACTTATTAATTTTGAATAGTATTGAAAACTATTGGAAACAAATACAACTCATACAAAAAACTGGTCCCAACAATAATAAAACTTATGAATCTTTTTCCCTAATCCATAGATTTATAAGTGTTAAAGAAAAGGAATGTTCTTTTTTTTTTTGTCTTTTTTCCTTAATTAACTTATTATATAGGTCAGTTTCATGGAATAGTATCCCAATAACTCATAAAAATATATCCTGATGTGGTGAGAGTATATATATGTTCAAGAAATGGGATTTGTAGATGTTTCTAAGTCATTTTACACTTAATATTAATGTTTAACCACTAAGTAAACACATTTTTACCTTAATAACTGTAATTAATTTTAATTACATTCACTAATATTTTTGGTAAAAAAACTAATTTGATATTATTATACATTATAAATTATACTAATTAAAAAGATATTTCCTTTGAATGCATGAGATCTTCTGTATTTTTTAAATCTTAAAACTCGTGTTTGAGATATGATGCATATCTCGAAAGTTTCCCTTTTCATACTCATGGTATCTCGATAAATAGATCACATGCATTCATTAGGAATGGCATTCAACTCATGAGCACTTAGAGCTCCATGACGTGGCCTCACAACTTCACTTTCTTTGGCCCATGTTAAAACTTCATTATTTTATTGCATGCATGAAAATGAAATTGCATGCATGATTTAGTGATTATCATAGGGACATAATGCAGTGGATTAGATCATCATGGTGGACAGAATATCTATGGAGGTTTGGTATTCATCTCTAGTGAGTAGCAGCGGGGGTGTTGAGTGCTGGAGAAAGATGATGATGACACTACTTCTTCAAATACTGCAGGTGCAATCATATGAATCTCATTCAAACTAGAGAGGTGTGGATGTGGTGAGAGGACATGATTAGATGGAGAATCACTGGATTAGATGAGTGGCTTAGATGTCGCGCAAGATTAGATGGATGAATGAGATTGCTCAGTTCATTAAAATCAATATCCCATATAAAAATGAACACAGAGGTGAGAAGAAGTTTAAGTATCAAGATGCCCCACCATACGCTCATATTACTCCCTCTCCCTCTATGGTACCACCCTGTACTATGTTCTCTACATGCGCACTTTGCGTGGGCTTCGGCTAAACCATGCATGGGCTTTGCCCCGTGCGCTTCAGCAGGCCTACATACGACCCTACTGCTCTCGAGCTGGCCTGGCTGGCTTCCCCTTGGGTGCGGTCAACTCTGTCCCGCATGTGACTCAGGTTGAGGCTTGCTATTTGGCTAGTGAGTTGGTCCATTTTTTAAGTAATCCCATAAAAATACTTTTAAGTATAAAGTGCATGGCTACTTAGTAGTTCAAACTTGCATGGACACCTTCTTTAAATAAGACCAACTGACCACTTCTTCAACCATCATCCTTCTTCCTCTTTTCTTTTTGGATTATTATTTCCAAAGAACACACTTAGAAAACTTTAATCATCCTCAATGGATGATACTTAATTATTTTAAAACATGTGTCACTTTTGACACAAGTTCTTTGAACATAGGATCAATGCAACAATCATTTGATTTTAATGACATGGATAATTTTCCAAGCATGGTATCCAATTCTATGAATCCATAACAATTCTCTAGGCATCATCACTTCAACCAACCTCTATTAAATTTGGAGATACTTATTAATTTTGAATAGTATTGACAACTGTTGAAAACAAATACAACTCATACAAAAAAGTGGTCCCAACAATAATCAAACTTATGAATCTTTTTCCCTACTCCATAGCTTTATAGGTGTTAAAGAAAAGGAATGTTCTTTTTTTTGTCTTTTTTCCTTACTTAACTTATTATATAGGTCAATTTCATGGAATAGTATCCCAATAACTCATAAAAATATATCCTGATGTGGTGAGAGTATATATATGTTCAATAAATGGGGTTTGTACAAGTGTCTAAGTTATTTTACACTTAATATTAATGTTTAACCACCAAGTAAACACATTTTTACCTTAATCACTATAATTAATTTTAATTACATTCACTAATATTTTTGGTAAAAAACGAATTTGATATTATTATACATTATAAATTATACTAATTAAAAAATATTGAATCCATTTTTCCAAATCCTAATCACATAAGTGGTAGAAATTAATTTAAAATTAATCCCATAGATAAGATGAAGTAATGGATTTTTAAAGAGAAAAGTTCGAAAGTTCGACATGTTTTTATATCCAATTTCAATGTTAAATTGATTAAAATGACCTAAATTGGATTTATTGATGTAAAATTTAACTAATTACACTTTAAAACCAATTCAAAACATAATTTAATTATATATGTAAATTAGAATAAAAATTAGTTTTCAATTAAAATTTAGTATTTTTCACTATTCATCAAAATATGAAACTTCTCAGAAAAATAAAAAAATTAACCCAAAGAAAATTTTGATATTCCTATTTCAAAAATGAAGTTTATTTTTTCATATAAAAATTATAATAATGTAAAAAGTTTTTTTAAAAATAGGTGTGCCATTAAAAGGTGGTAAAACTGCTTTAAAGAAAAATACAATTTTTAAGCATAAAACAAGATTTATTCTTATCTTATGACTATAAAATATATTGAATTAATGTAAAAAAAATTATAAACTTGTTTAAACATAATATATTTATTCATATTCACACCTTATAATATAACATCTAGGAGATAACTTCCATATTAAATAATAATATCAACAGTATATTATTGTTCGGTGAGACTCAGCCTTGCGTGTAACACAAGTTATTGAAGAAAATCAATGTTACATGAAATTTAAGACAAAATCAATGTTGCATATAAGGAAATATAAATTTTTAATTTCATGCAATTAAAGCTGTCAAATAATTTAAATAAATTTGAAAGAATATATTTCATAAAATCTCAGGATGTTATAGACTATTTCACCCTCAAAATTCATATTGGTTATCAAATGATTAACATTTATAGAATTCATTTATTGAAACCCACATCATAAAAAAGGATAATAAAACATCCTATTAAAAAGAAAAACTGGGAAACATAAAGGTCACCATAAGTTATGAATAACTAGGATTCCACATAGGGTGAACATTAGTGGGAAATTAAAATATAAATTTGGAAGGGGAAACTAGTTCTCATGGGATAATAGAGATTGATAGAGAACATAGTAATGAGGAAGTCAATGATGAAAAAACCATAAGATAAATAGGTTTGGAAAAAGTCATTGATATCATCAAAAATTATGGTAATAGTATAAAATTTTATTGCAAGTTCCTTTTCCTAGATTTTAAGGATTACTTCATTATTTATACTAAGAGCATAAGGAAATATATGTACTTGATGAGTAGAGATTCATCCTTTAATCAACTTCCACCGCAAACTCATCTATTTCTCCAAAACAATGAGTATCCAAGATGACTTTTCATGCTTGAAGGACTAGAATAAACTTCTAAAGGATCACATAATCCTCAAAAGGATAACATGACATTCCTCATATCTTTAGATATTAACCAAAACCAACATGGTTAGAACATAGAAAGATAATTCAAACATTTATGTGATAATATAATGCATTAATATCTAAAGTTCAATAGTAATACCCAAAGTTAAAACTAAATCATTCAATAGATATATAACCATAATGGTCACCAATATCATTAAACTTATATCCACATAAGTAGAGGTATTTTTCCTCAAAGAAATTTTAAACATATACCTCATACATATATAGAAAATCAATAAATATCCCCCATGGTATTTCCATTATTTAAAATATTAAAAGAGGGGTTCCTAAGACATTGAGATTATGATCAACCTTCAAAAAATGTATAACTCCCTGGAGCTTCTATCACTTCACCAGATGGCCCAACATTAACCGTAGAAGTAGAAAATGATTTCACTATCCATTTTTTCTTTTGATTATGACAATTTCCACCTTGAGCAAGTTTATTCAGACACAAATTAGCATAATGTACCAAATCAATATAGCTAAATCATCTTACTATTGATTGGATATATGTAATCTCATTGTTGGATTGTTTAGGACTCTCACTACTAAAAATTGGGTCTATCCCCATGGATATATACCCACAGTTTATAGAATCCATTGGTATAGATATTCTGCCAAAACCTATACCCACGGTTTGAAAAAACCATTGGTATAGGTTGAGTTATACCAACAATTTTAAAAAAATGTGGGTATCAACTCTTAAATAATCATCATTTTCTCGAGCTCCCCCTACCCTCCTCATTCAAATCCCTAATTCTCTACCCTCCTACAAGCCTCGATGCCCCCAATCCTCTCCTCAGGTGACATTGCACCCATCATCCATGTGTTATTCCTCTATTTCTGACATTTTTTTGTTGAGATATTTGAGTGGTAATCTTTTTTCCCTCATCTTATTTATTCTCCCATCACCCAAGATACAAACTATTATCTTCTCTACTATTATCTCCTAATTTATAGATTTTTTTATTACGATATTCTTCGACATTAGATTAGTGAGTTATGAATTCATCTTCTCTTATATTGGATGCTATTTTAATTTTTATCTATGCATGTGATTCTACTGGAGAGTGTTGGAATCAATTATATCATTGTGTTTTTAAATTTATAGTCTAATAAAGATCAAATATAATCTATTAATTTCATAAAGGTACTATTTTAATTATAATTAATTTATTTTGAAAACTATCCTAGGGATTCTTATGAATTTAACTTAAATATGAGATTATTTTGGTGAAATATTTTAGGGATTTAGATATTTTTAGTACTGGGAATCATATTTAAGTTAAATATAGGTGTTAATGTTGGTTTTTATTATCACATAGTTATGATATTTAATTATTGAAATTTAATTTTTTATATCATGAACCATGGTCAAACTATTTATTGGATTGTTTTAAGAAAAAAAGAAATAATTGTATGATGATTGATAGAGATAATATTTTCATAATTATTCATATATTTTTCAATGATTTAATCCCTTCCAATTAATAAATTTTGTCCTATTTTCATCATTTTAGTATTTTTGGTGAATTTTGGGCTTAATTGTGAATATTTCTTAATTATGGAAATTTAATAGATATCTAGAGATTATGTATTTTGATCATGAATTTTATAGTTTTGATCAAATTAAAGGTAACATTTATTTTTTAGTATTAATTTTTTATGGTCTTAATTTTTTTTTCTGGACCCAGATCCAATTCTAAACACACTATCCCATAAAAATAAATCAAGTGGATAAATTTTTATGGTTGACAAAATAGACCCCACCTTAGTAATAGAGGAATATCTTATCCTAGAGATATCCAAATATAGTAATTCCAGCTGTATTGGAAATATAACTACGATTATAATGTCCATAGTAAATTTCAAGAATAAATTCAATTATTAAGGAATCAATTTAATATTTCAAAGTAGAGGGATTTTAGGAGTCTCCTCAGGAATAAAAAGTATTCTTCAGTAATTCAGGCATAACATTTTTGAAACTTGTCCAAATAAGCTTATATTTTGTGGGAGCATAAAAATAGATATATAAATAACTTTTATGAATACAAATTTTATATATTCGACCATTTAATATGATAAATAAACTCAAACTTTTAGAGGAATGAATCTGGAGGGAAATTTTCTACCTCTTATCCCTATAAATATGTGTGTACACTTCCATTCAAGGGGGTTGAAGAAGGTGGAAGAGGGGATGTTCTAGAGGATTGAAACCTCTAATTTATTTTTATTTTATATTTTATCTTTTCTTAGTTTCATAATACTCTCTTCTTCCCAATTAAACTCTATTACCCTTCTCATGGAGGGGTAAAGCTTTTGAGTGATTGGGGAAGGTGGAGTTTTCCTTTTGTAGTGTTTGAGTCTTATGATTTAATTTAAAACTCTATATTTTCTATTAAATGATTTATATTTTTAGTGGTACCCAATAATTTTAATGTGATCATATTTTGGGGTTTGGTTTCATTCATTGTTTATTTCTTTGGTTGAATATCTTTAAACTCCCTCCGCCTAGTGCAGTTTGTTTCAATCGAACATATTGTGTTAGGAGGTGAATGCCTAGTGATTATTGGCATGTGTGTGGAATAAGTGAATCATTTATAGATTTATAAGGAGAAAAAATTAGTGATCGCGACATTCCTTAGTTGTTTAGTAATGGTTTATGAATTTTCATGCACCCAAGAGTGATTTATATCACTTTATTCAACCAAGGGTGATGGACAACTCGATTAAGGAATATTTCATTTATCATTTAATAGGAAGAGAGAGAGAGAATAGTTTTTATAACCATGATGACATTGAAAAATGTGATCCTACCCTAACCCCATCACACTATTCATAAATATTGGTTCAAAATTCATTTTTAATTGATTTATTTCTTTTTAAAATCAAAAAATTTCAAAAATAACCTCTACTTATTTCTCTAATTTCAAGTAAAATATGTGATTATTGTGCACTCCTATCTAGAGAAAACCTTATTTAACCATTTTAATACATTTTAAATTATGAAATATTTGTTTTTGTTACACCCCATGATAGTTACATGTTAAAACTTGGTGCCTTTTTTGGGGAGTAAGTGACAACAATATAATTGTAAATATTTTTCACTTTTAAAATTTTAAAAAAACCATAAAAAAATATTTTACCATGATGTTTTCAAATAATTATTTCTTTAACTCATGGAAAAATTGCCCAAAAGTGCATGATCCAATGTTTAACTCACCTTGGTCTATGGAGGATAATGTTTCTTTATTTTCCAAAAAGATCAGGGGAGCTCAAATCCAAATCATTAAGAAGGATGAATTCAAGGATCTCATCCATGACCTTAAAATGAACCTAGAATACCCAGTGTTGGGGGGATTTTCAAGAGACTTAATTGAACTATAAGATTAATTCCCTAAATTTTATCAAGAAATGGTTTAGTTGGAATAAGAAAAAGAGAATAGATTGATAAAGTTATAGTGAAAGAACTTTGAAAATACATAGAACAACTGGAGAGAAAGCATTTGAATATTTTCATGCATTGATGAAGAAACCAAAAACTAAGTAAGAACCTGAGGAGGCCAAGAAGGAAGAATTACCTAATGAGATATGTGTGGGAGATCAACATGATCTGGATGACTTATAAAATGAGTGTGATGAACTAATTGATCCCCTTATTACTTAAAAGTAGAAGAGAAAACACCATTAAAGGAAGACACCACCAAAGTGGTGGAATTTAAAGAGAATATAGAGGATCTTGACCACCTACCTCTATCAAGTGAAATTAAACTGCAAGAGGCACCACCCACTGAAGAAGAAATTGAATATGAACAAACTCATGGAGATAATATTTTCTTGAACTCATTATTTTATTGAAACAAAATTGATTATCATGTCACCTTAATTGAAATTTTTAGATTCAGACAACTTATATTTTTTACTTAGAGGAAGAAGAAGAAAAATAATATGCATCTGATGAGGAACAACTAGAGCTCCCTGAACTTGATGAAAATTTATTGGTGGGAGTATAATAAGAGATCAAAGTGGATTTTCCTATGGAAATAGAGACACAAGATTATTAATTTTAAAGGGAATATTTTGATATAGATTCTTCATGTTTTAATTTTTTTCAAATTTAATTAAACTCTGAATTTTTCTTTTATTTTTCCATTGATACAACATACCTAAAGATAGAATTGGAGAATAAAGAAGTGGTTGTGCATATGGAAACCAAGAAAGAGAAGGACTAATTATTTTTCCTACCCATTCCATTCATGTTTTATATTATTTATATGGGGGTGGATTTTCTATACTCTATGTATGGAGTAATCTATAAAATAGAATAAGTGAAAGATAGAAAGTATAAGTGCTGGTGGTTTATCTCAAAGAAACTCCACCCACCATCAGATTGAGGATAACCAACTGTAACTACCCATCCATTGGCAGTCACAACCTAGGGACCACTTGGGGGATTAAACTAAGATCTATCCTTATATTCTCATTTTATTTCTATTTTACTTTATTCAAATAAATATCTTATGTTCTTTTTTGTTCTTTTTCTTATAGGTTTTTGAGTGTACAAAACTTAAGAAGTTTAAGTCAACGTTGTACTGCCAATAGGTCAGGTTGTACCTCTCCTTTACACTTACTTTTTTATTTTGATTAAATTAAAAATCTACTTACATGTTAAATCTACTTGAGTGAATTTAGGACACTGTATCATTTAAGTGTGGGGGAGGGAACCTTGGTAGTTTTGGAATTTCAATTTCTTGTTTTTCTATTTTCTAAAAAAACATGTGTTTTTCAAAATTGTGTGTGTTTCATTTTAATTTTTGTGTTATTTTTAAACTTGTGACCTTAAATGATTATATTTTCCATTTTTGAAACCCAAATCAATGAGTGAAATAATTTATTCTATAAAACTAATCTTAAATTAATTCTGAAAATGAATTTGTTTCAATTTCAAATATTTTTTAATTTCATGAAAAGTCCTATAATTTTTAAATATCATGCCACATGTCACTTAATTTATCTTTGAAATCACTTTCCTGTGAGGATTATGAACCATTGTTGTCATATTATTTTCATTTACATCACTTATTGATAGAATCAAACCTTTATTTATTTAACCATAATTTGATTTATTCCTATCAAAACTTGAGGGTTTGAGGTACCTATGTTTTAAATGATTGATATATATATTTGGGTTTTAATCCCATTTTCAAGATAAATCTTCTTATTGTGGTATTCCTTTTACATTTAATCCTTGAAACCCATAGAATCCATGAATAAACTATTATTTTATCCATATTACAATCCAATTTTCTCTTTCCAACATTTTCTTGAAGTGAAATTGCATGATCTATTCGAACTTAAGTGTGGGGGGAATATGTATTTTGTTATGATACCTCATTTGGTGATACTTTGGGTGGAAAATAAAATGATGAATAGATGTGTTTTCTATTTAGAAAAATCAATTCTATCAAAATTTGTGCCTTTCTAGAGCTTTCATGATAAAATAAGTTGTGATTTTTTGGAGCTTCCAATAGAGAAAGAAATATGTGCCTATCTGGAGCTTTCAAGAAAAATTATTCTTGGGAAGATTGATTTTTTTATTCTAATGAAATGATGAATGGTGTTCACTTCACTTAATTTTTCATGATGATAGAGCTAATTTTCTACTATAGGGAGTGAGGATGAGACTATACGTGATTGAAAATTAGAATCTTTTAATTTTGATTCAAAAAAATCCAAACCCTCATTATTCTACCATAGATTTTTCCACATAAAAATCCTACTAACCGAAAGCCATAGAAAAACCCTATAAATTACTCATAATAAACACATGTTCTTGACTCACATAGGGTGGATAAGTAGGAATTTATCAAGCCTATAGTGACCCTCGCATGAGTTTGAATGAGAAAATCCTTGTTGAAAATTTACATTTGTGATATAAGAGAAAATTCACACGAGGTAGGTTTGTTAGGTGCATGATAGGATAAATTAAGAGGAAATATATTGAATTATATGAACGGATAACTTCAAAAAATATTTTTTTATGATGCATGATATCTTTTTTTTCTTGGTGTAGAATTTGTGGATCTCATGGGTATATTTTTTTGAATTTTCTTTGATTTTATTTTGATGCTTAAGTTTCCAATATTCCAAGTTCTAAGTGTGGGGGAATTGATAGATCTAATATTTTCATAATTCTTCATATGTTTTTTAATTATTTAATCCATTAAAATTAATAAATTTGAGCTGATTTGCATCATTTTAGTATTTTTGGTGAATTTTGGGATTAATTGTGATAATTGCTTAATTCTAAAAATTAAACAACTTTTTAGAGCTTATTTATTTCAATAATAAATTTTATTATTTTGATCTAATTGAATTTATTATTTTTTTAGGATTATTTTTTTTGGTATTCAGCTTTTTATTATATACCTATATCCAATTAGAAACACAGTAGCCCAAAAAACTAAATCTAGTGGAGAAATTTTTCTGGCCAATAGAATGGACACCACCTCAGTAATGGATGAATATATCAACCTAGATATATCCAAATGATTTATTAAAAATTTATTTTATAGATAAATCTGATTATCATGTTAATTTTAATTTTCAGATAGAAATTCACTCATTAAGGCATCTATTTAATGCTCTAAAGTGGAGGGAGTTAAGGAGTCTCCTCTAAAAGAAAAATTATTTTTAGTAATTCAGGAATAATTTTTTTGAAAATTTTCCAAATAAACTAATATTTTGTGGAATAATTCAAAAATATATATTGGAACAACTTTTATGAAGATTCCTTTCTGATATTCAGTGATTTAAAATGTTAAATAAACTAAAACTTTCAGAGTAATGAATCTAGAGGGAAATTTTTACACCTCTCATCCATATAAATACGTGTATCCACTTCCATTAAAGGGGGTTAAAGAAGGTGAAAGTGGGGCTATGATGGTGGATTTATACCTTGAAGTTATTTTTATTTTATATTTTTTCTTTTCTTAGTTTCATAATTCTCTATTATTCCCCATTCAACTCTATTACCCTTCACATGGAGGGGTAAAGATTTTGGGTGATTTGGGGAGGGAGAGTTTTCATTTTGTAATTTTGGAGTCTTCTACTTTAATTTAAAACAATATCTTTTTCTATTTAATGATTTATATTTTTATTGGTGCCCAATTCTCTTAATTCAATCATATTTTGTGTTTTTATGTCATTCATTGTTTATATCTTTGGTTGTAGATCTTTAAACACCCACCACTTAGTGAAGTTTGTATCGATTGAGTAGATTGTGTTAGGTGGTGAGTGTCTAGATATTGTTGGAACATGTGTGTAATAAGTGAATCATTTCTAGATTTTTAAGGGGAAATAATTCTCGATCATGACTTACCTTAGTTGTTTTTAATGGTTCATGAATTTTTATTCACACAAGAGTGATTTCCATTGCTTCCTTCAGCCAAGGGTGATCGAAAAATCGATCGAGGAGTATTTCATTTATCATTCAATTGGAAGAGTGGGGGAATTATTTTTATAACCACGATGACATTGAAAAAGGTGATCTTACTATGAACCCATCACTCACTCCATCAATTTGGGTTCAAACTTTTTTTTAATTACTTTCTTTATTTTTAAAATCAAACAATTTCAAAAGTGACCTCCACCTTTTTCTCTAATTTCAAGTAAAAAATGTAATTGTTGTGCTCTCCTCTCTAAAGAAAATCATGGTTAACTACTTTAATGTATTTTAAAATAGGAAATATTTTTTTTTCACACCCCACGATAGGCACATGTCAATGAAGTACATGATTATACTATTATAAGTAAATCTGTAATATTGGTTTATCTATGAAGGTTGGTTCTTTAGTAATTCACTATTGTATATATAGTACTTATCAAACATGTTTATTATAATTCATTATTATGATTTAGAAATTAATTAATAATAAAATACAATTTCAATTAATTAAATATTTATAATTCAAATGTTTCATAATTTTAAAGCCTTTATTATGTAAAAATATTTATAGAAGCCATTGGTAAATGTCATGAAATAATTATATAAGTTGGAATGGAAATCTTGTTGGATCATATTAATTTTATGAAACATGGTTTCCATTGATAAATTTTTATATAATAATTTAGTTCTTTAAGAAAACTTTAATGGCATGTACCTTAGTTTCACATATTTTGATTAATTGTTGAGTATCACTTAGTTCTTTATTACGAATGATTTCTTAATTTATTTATCATGTATTTAATAGGTAGAAATTTATTTACACTATACGTTAAATGAATAAAAAACCATCGAACCACACTTTACCTCAATTAAGATGTTTCATCAGTGGTGAAGTACTGGATGATTTTAATAAAGTGGGATGGGACCTATTAATTATTTAGTCTAAATGGATATTCCCCAAATAAAATACTTTTTAAATTGAAATAAAACACCATGTAAAATCTATTTTCCCTGTGTTTGAATAATATAAGTAATATTAACCTTAAATAAAATACTTTCATGACTAAATGTTATCCTAGATTATTTTTTCAAATGAGAAGACCTCTATGGATAAAAAATACACATTTTTATGCTAGTATTCCTTAGTTTTTATTTATTCCAATACATGCACCTTGTTTGGATTTCTTTAAGTATGCCTTGGTTTTTACTTATGATATGCCTTGTTATTTGTTTATATGGATATTATTATTCTATAATAGTCACTTTCATCATGAATTTTATTCAAATTGGTTTCCTAATAGCATCCTTTAATTTCCTCTACAGTATAATTTTAATTTGTCTTTGAATTTGGATATCAGTTTAATTATTCTTTACATTATTGATTGAAACATAATTTTTTTCCCTATAATAAAATGGATAGAATCTGGATGTATCATACAAATTGGTTTTCAACCACGTTTCAAAAGAATTTGGAAAGAAGTTAGATTCCATATAAAGAAATATGGATTAAAAAAACTATTATTTTTGGTATTGTAATGGAAAGAAGAGAAAATATTCTACTATTCATGAATGAAAGAAATAAGCGGTATAAAGAATTTGATATTTATTGGTTTCTATCTATGGATAATCATAATATAGATAGTATGACAGTGTAAGAAGGCAATGATATCAATACACATGAGAAAAAGACTGAATATGATGTTGTTGAGAGAGTGAAAAAATTAATGGATGATACTAGAACTCCTATATATCAGAAATGTATTAAAATAACGAAGTTGGAATTTTTAATGCTATTATATCATAGAAAAAACATGTATGGAATTTCTAATATTTTCATTGATTATATTCTTACCTTTTTGAAGGACTTGATTTCTGATGGTGTAGATATTACCTCAAATAACTCCAAGGCATGAAGTTAATTAAGCAGCTCAGATTTTTCTACTATTAAAATTCATTCTTTTCTGAAAGATTATAGTTTATTTTGGGAGGAAATAACTGACCTGAATGACTGTAATGAATGTGTTAAATCTTGATGGAAGGAAAATACAGATGGAACACCATCTTATTTTCCACAGAAAGTCATGTGGAACTTTGCATTGATTCCCAAACTTCAAAATCTATTCATGTCTACATAAATATTAACAAACATGTGATGAAATATACTATGATAATTAAAGGTAATGATGATTTGGCTTATCCAATAGATGGATTAGCATGGCTAACATTTGATGCACAAAATTCTGATTTTATAGCAAAGGTGGGTTGGGTCTATCTTGTGATGGTTTTAATCCATTTAGTCAGATGCTTACTTCTCAAAACACGTGGATAATTTTTATTCACATTTATAATATTCATCTACGGATGTGTATGAAAAGACCTTTCACTTTCTTGAGTATAATAATATTTGGACCTTTTGATCGAGGAAATGATATTGAGGTCCACTTGAAACCTTTAATAAGAGAGTTGAAGTAGCTTTAGGATATGGGTGTGCAAACATTCAATGCTTCTTCAAAAAATATATTTCAGATGCATGTTTCCCTTATATAGGTTATAAATGATTTCCTTCTTATGAAATTATGTATGTTTGGATCATGAAGGGAAAACTATCATGTCCTATAAGGCCCCGACCTTAAACCTTACTTAATATTGAATTAAATGAATAATTCACATTGAGGATCTTTTCAGGTTTAGAGTTTTAGAGAATTAGATCATAAAACATGCATTACATTCCACATTTAAACAAAGTGGTTACATAAAAGATAGTATTCATTTTTCCCATCAACAAAATCATATTTAAAATAAAACATGGATTCATTCTTGACACTTCCTTGATACTATCATCATATCATGTACCTTTCCCTTGACCTGTGAAAAACATTTCAAAAACTTGGGATGAGCATAAAAAGATCAGTAAGGGATATAAAAATATGGAAAGGAAACATGAGTACATATATACATAAGAATGAAATCATACTTTACCCATAAAACATAAGAACTTTAACATACCTCATCAAATAATGAATAAATCATAGAAATCATAAGACATAAAGGTAACTTGAGGTATTCATAACATTCTTACGTAGGGAGTAACCCTCTTGGTTATGTTTGGAATACCCATCACAGTATATTCCCTAAATCTCTTCGGAGAAACATTAAAGTTTAACCCCTTCGCATTACCCAATGCATTGGAGAGCTATATCGGGCTCACCCGCCCTTAGTTTATCACGGAACCACCCGTCTTCATAATAATGCCCAAGAACCATAACATAATCGTATCACATAAAACATGCATAAAGGAAACATAACATTTCCCCCTTTTAATCACAAGATATCAATACAACACATTGATATAAAAACATTATGAAAACCATTTTCAATACCAAAATAAAATAAAAGTAAAACATGGTATTTATTTTTCATTTAAAAAAAGGTATGGCTTATAGAGGAAGCCGAAACTCAAATAATGGTCACGGCGGCGGAGAAGTCATTGTCGCCGCATACATACGACAAAAACATTCCCTTTTGTCATTTAGTAAAATTCTTCATATAAAAAGATTACTTTTGGATAAACGTAAAAGTCAAAGGGGTTTATACACCGTATAAAAGAAGGTTGTGTATAAAACAAAATATGCCTCAATGAAAGGAGATTGAGACGAAGTCCCATACCTCGGGTCCGACTTGACTCGATCGTTCTTTAACATCCTGAATAATAAACTTGAGTTAATTTATACTTGCTTAAGAACCTTTTTCAAGTTAATTATTCCTTTTATATCACTTATTACCATGTTATGAACACTATGTAATTATTTAAGTTAATAATGGTCGTTTTGTCGATCATTGGTACTTGAGTCAAAAATAAACTCTTTATAATTAAAAGTTGTTCATGGGGTAAAATATCCATTATATCCAGAATTATATTCAAGATGTAGATATCATATATGTCATATATATCCATTATATACATGCATTTATAATATTACATAACATTTAGAGGTAAGAAATGAAATGCACCGTTCATGGAGACGGTAAGCCGTACGTACGCATGAACGCTACTTCCATTTCTATTTCATATTTAATGGAATTAAAACATAATGATACATAATAGTATTATAATTCCAGTATTTTATCATATATAATATCATTAAATATATCCTTTATATGTACCACATATGGTATTAACGAATCAAATCACTTTGAGGGGGCGGTAGTCCGCACTTCCTAAAATGAAGATATCGCGTTTACCCATAATGGAAAACATAAAGGTATGCCATAAATAAAAAATACAGAAGCTTAAGTAAAACATAAACATATTATATATCATATATAAATATAGTGACATCTTAATGGCCACCTTTTAAGGCGTTATATGAGTGTTTAACAATCATCGTTTCATGAGGCAGAAATTCGCCATCCACAGAAACAATATGTTATTTAAACATTAGATGTAGGTGTGTGTAAGTGTAGATCGAATCCTTATTATAAAAACATACTAGTATATTGAGGATACTGTTGTTGTTACAAAATAAATGAATAAAAAGAGTTTAGAGGGTTGGAGAAGCAAAATAAAACATAAGAACACAAGAGAAAACACTACCTTTAAAACGGGTAACTCTTTTGGATTTGAGCTCAAAGGCTTCCTTGGGAAGACTTCTGCCCAAAGTGAGGCTTCTAGGGGTAAGAGAGGGATGTGGAGAGGAAAAATGGGTAGGTATTGGCCGATCCAAAGGCTTGAGAGGTGTGTTTAAGGTGGTAGAGGTGGGGGCCTTTTATAAGAGGAGAGGAGGGACACTCTTGGAAAGTTATAAAAGGTTACTTTATTATAAAATGATTTTTTGGATAAAAAAGGTCCCATAATTATATATTTCTAGGATAAGGTGATAGGAGTTCTAAATCCACCCATCCAATAGGTTTTTGACAAGTGCAGGTCTTAGATTTTACATTATCTTTTCATTTTATTTAAATCGTTAAATAATGAGGTAATCGCTACATCATCATGGTGTCATAAATAATTTAATTTGTTTAATGTCTAAAAATTATAAAAAAATATCATGATGTAGGAAAGATTTTTAGATTTCTAATGAATATTTATAGTAAAAAATATGACTTTTATAACCCCATTTAAAAACTATTTTAGTAAAACAACACATGTTTGTGACATTTTTATTTTAACTTTAAATAAAAAGTTATTAATGTAATTTTCCTACCAAAGTGGATCCATGGGGTCCCCAAGTTGACCCATGGATTGTCTTGGTCGGCCATGACTCATCCAATAAGGGTAGGACATGTGTCAAGGTCATTTTATATTATTAAAACATTATTTTTACCTTAAATTACACTAATTACCTTTAATCACGATTAATAAAACTTAAAAGTTACTATTCACCAAAAAATTATTTTAATCTCATTGAACCACATTTTACTTCCTAATGAAAACCATTTATGTTGTATTTTTGAAAATCAAATCACATAAGTGGTAAAGTTTCATTTAAACGAAAAATCAGTTTCTTTAACTACCACTTAGTGGTTTCACTATTCATCAAAACTTGAAGTTTTTCAGAAAAATACCAAAAATTCACCCTAAGCTATATTTGATATTCCGAATTCAAAAATTATTTCTATTTTAAAAATTCATAACATATAATTTGCATTAATGAATTTAATAATTAATTCCCGCTGTCAAAATAAAAAGCGTGTTTTTATGAAACAATATGTATCAAAAGATTGACACTAGTTTAAGTCCAATTTCAAAGTGAAATTAATTCCAACGACAACTATTGGATTAAATGGTAAGAATATATTCTAATTTCACTTTAAAACCAATTAAAAGGATTATCTAATCATATAAATAAATTATATTAAAAAGCAGTTTTGAATTAAAATACAACATTTTTCACTATTCATTAAAAAATGAACTTTATCGGAAAAATACCAAAAAATTACACAAAGTAAATTTTGATGTCCCGATTCTAAAGAAGAATTTTATTTGATCCAATATAATGTATTAGAGTGACCAAAACTATATTTAAAGAGGGTTCACCATCAAAAGGCAATATTTCGACCTTTTAGTGAATATTAGAGTATCTAAGCCAAAAATTGAATTCTTTTCTTATTTTAATCCTTTATCTTTTATTGGATAATTGTAAAAACATTTAAAAAACATATATAATCATATTTTAGTTATTTATATTCATTCCCGCCAATACGACAGCTACGTGTTAACTACCATTTAAAAAAATATTATTATATTACTAGTGTGCAACGTAAGATTTCAAAGAAACACGTTGTTGCGTATCGGGCACGCTATCGAACATAGCAACCCCCTTAAAGTAAAATTAATATTTAATTTGTAAATATTAATAAATATTAAAATGATTTATTCTTTATTTACCTGGGATGTTACATGTCCTATTTTTATAAATAATACATGATTGAAAAGGCTTAAATATCATCATAGTTTCAGTTTCATGGGACATCGATGATTATTGCCAATGGATCATAAATATAGGAAGAATCACCGAAGGTTTGATAATACCATTGACACCAAACAATCACCTCAACATATTTCAGAAATTGATGTGCTTAATGAATTTAATGATTTTAGTTTTTCATTAGGGAAAGGTTAGATGAAATCTAAAAAGAGGAATAATATTGACACTGGAGCCACTTACAATTGGAAAAAGAGAAGTATGTTTTTTGAGTTTCCATATTGGTCTACCAATTTTTTATGCAATTATTTAGACATAATGCACATTGAGAAAAATATATGTGAAATTTTTCTTTAAATTCTTCTATATATCAAGGGGAAGAAAAAATATGACTTCCAATATCATCGGGACTTATTGGATTGGGGTATTCAACAAGAACTACATACTATGTGTATTAGTGAAAATAAATGGAAAGTTCCTTGTGATTATTATGTGATGAAAACTTTAGGGAAAAATCAATTTCTAGAAGTATTGTAGAATATCATGTTTCCTGATGGCTATTCCAGTAATATATCTAAATGAGTCAATAGAAAGGATTTGAAACTAAAATCCCTAAAAACTCATGATTATCACATCCTTATTCATGATCTGACTCCAATATCAATATGGAATTTTCTAGCCAATAATTTAAGGGTGAAATGGATTCACTTGTTCTATTTTTTAGATAAATTTGTGCTAAAAGGTTATCAATGTCTTTCTTGATAAAAATTCTGTAAGAGGTGGCATTAATTTTTTGTGAGTTGAAAATTTTTTCCTCCATTATTTTTCACCTGCATGCTGCATTTAAAAATTTATCTTCCATATAAAACACTTCTTAGGGGAATCATTGCTTTTTGGTGGATGTATCCTACTAAAATAAATACATGCACAATGAAATATTATGTTCAAAACAAGAATAATCCCAAAGGTTCCATTGTGAGAGTTTATCTGACTTAAGAATGTATGCATTTTTTTTCAATGTATTTTTTTAATGTGAGAACAAGACATAACTGACTAATGATAAATGAATATGAGAAGTGTGGGAAAATTAATTTCATGACCCATCCCATTGGAGCCCACACCATGACTCCCCAAGCCCACCTCTAATAGTATAGGGGCTGGTGACTAGCACCAAGTAGGCATATCACTGACATAGGAGGCATTGACTAAGTACCTACAGAAACACACACACACATCTCCAAGCCCACAAATGCTGAAATGTAAAAACCACTAAGGAACAAAATTCATGCATACAACTAAACCCAACCAACAGAGTACAATGAGAAGTAAAGTGCGGAAAAGTAACTGGGCCAGAATAAAAGTTCACCAAAATAAAGAGTCTTAAACTACAAAGTCCAAAATGTGAACAAGAAAGGTATTGGGACTACTGCTCGATGCTGAAAGAACACCTTAGACTATAGGGAATCTCACAAATCTTATTCTGGTCTTGGTTCACCCTGGACTCCATCAAAAGGCTACTTGTCTTCACAAGAGATGACACATGTGGGAAAATCCCGTATAGGGGTGAGTATAAAAATACTCAGTAGGAGACCCTGAAAACTGAAAAGCAATACACAAAGTAAAGGTACAGTCATATCTACACAGTATATGTCTATAGAATATATAATAAGAGAAACATCCAAATATACTCTAAACCCAGACCCGTAGTCTAGAGTTAAGTCACAACGACCCACATATCCACACTAGGAATTTAGTTTGAAGATTCCATGAAGCAATCATCTAGGAGAACTCGATCCATGAGTCTGATATCTATAATGACGTCTATCCGAGAATTAATGTTCATCGGGAAGTGTCATAAAAGAGATAGAGGCACTGATAGATCTGAAGAGAGAACATATACACTCATTCTGGGAGAACTCACTCCTCAGTGGGAAGATCATGATACATAGATGAGGATCACTACCATGACCTTGGTGTATACCAAGAATCATTTGGCTTCCCCTACTAAGTAGAGGATAGATGTCCTATAGGATTTGTTATACTGATACCTAAATCTACCTGGGGTCAAGAATGGATAGAGGATCTCACTTCAAGTCTCTCAGATGGATTACAACTATATCAAGAAATTCCTGATAAAGGGATAATACTTATATGGATAGAAAGGATACCTGAACTTTAGGGGAACAATCAAAGGGGGGCACTAACCCAAATTAAACTTTTCCAAGGAATGGTGGATAAAGAGATCAAGCAATGTACAAGAAAGTACACAACATATAGATGCGTCACACGCTGTGTCCTCTGACCCCGGGTCCTGCCCATGTACAACGACCCATGTCTAAAATAGCATGTCGCGTAGAATGAAAAATATATGATGTGTAAGATAGTGACATGATGTGTCCTACTAATTGGGGGCCACTCTGTGTACGTAGGCCATGTTCTTGTACACAGCTTTAACTCATGTCTTCCAACCCATATATCGGCACATGGGGTATCCCGTGTAACTGGCCTGGTCTGGCCATGTGGTGGAGTACATGCCGTGTACTCCACCCTGTGTCCGTGTATCATCCCAGATACACATCAAGTCCCACGTAAAGACCCACATGCCATGTTACATCTGTTACATGCCATGTTCAACCTTTCTCTCGCCCGAAACCCTAGCCACCACAAAGATGGCCCCACATGCCATGTTCTTTGGGATACACGTTGTGTTCTTCGTGATTTTCTAGAATAATAGGTTCATCATATGGTGATTCAAGTGATCTTACAATTCTCGATCTGATAGTTTGATCACATTGAAACTGAAGATCCAGGGTCATCCCATCATAGAAACGCCAATTTGGTAAGTTTTGGGAATCCGATCAGCTCTAGAAACTCATTTCGATCATCCAAATGAATAATGATTGATGAATGATTTCTTATGAACCATGTTGATTCATCTGTTGCCATCATCGTGTCACCTTTGCTGGGTTGTCACAATGTCGGATCTCTGATTTGGGATCGTTGTATTGTGAGACGGATGCACTATAATCCATTGTTCATAACCCCACAAAGAATGCAAAGAATACACGGGGTCAAAGGGGAGAAAAAATTCATATAAAAAATTGAGGAATGAACCTCCACCATTATTCGTTATAGAATTGATCATATCACTTTATAATGATCAATTAGAATGAAACAAATATGAAATCAATTCTCCATAGAAAAACTTGATAACCAGACCCTCCTACAAGAACGAACGATCAGCAGGTCAACCTATTTGTGGGTTGATCCGCATTCATTATTTAAATCCAAGAATGGGGAAAAAACAATAAAAAAAACCCTTAACATCTATTTTTGATGAAGGGGGGATTTTCTTTCATCGTCAGTGAGATCTGATCTGTTGCACAATGATCCACGAGTTGACCATTCATTGCTGTTGATCAAGATTTCTCTAAGGGGGGTGGCTCCTCTCCAAAACTCTAGAGGATTCTAGGAGATTTTCTAGGGTTATGAGCCTAAACCTGTGATCTTGGTTATTTAAAACCATAAAACACATCACTGCATCATTAAAACATTTAAAATAAAATAAATTATTAATTTATTTTATTCCCTTTAAAATATACAAAAAAAAAACTTTTGTTGCTGACCCGCACCAGTCGATGTTAGGCCTCACCTAAGGTAAAGTCACTGCTATGAATGCAATGGTGCCCTTATATTTCTGATTTAGGAACCTATTTAAAATTTATTCCACTTTTTCATAAAAACTGCTCATGCATGCTATTTAAAATTTTAATTTATATTAAACATTTATTCCAGGAACTCGGGGCCTCAGAATCGCATTTCGTCACAAAGCCTGGTCTCAAATTAATTCCATATAATATATAAAAATAATACATGGAAAAATCTAGGACATTAAATTCTCCCCACCTTAGGGATTTATGTCCCCAAAAATCCAAAACAAAAGGTTACTCAAATAGATACGGGTACTCTACATGAATCTGAGGCTCCCGCTCCCATGTGATCTCCTGAATACTCCCATGATTTCATTGGACACACACTAAGGGAATCACTCACCCATGAATGATCCTTTCTTTCCAATCCTCAATCTCTATATGATACTCTGAAAAGGTTGCTCCATCTTCGATGTCCAACCCACCCCAGTAGATGACATGGGATGGATTGTGCATGTACCTCCTCAATTGCGACATGTGGAAGACATCATTAACCTGGTGAAACTATGGCGATATAGATAGGTTTTATGCCACCTCGCCAACTCTGAACAGTATATGGAAAGGGTTGAGAAACCTCAGAGACAACTTTCCACCCTGGATAAATCTTTGCAACCCTCATCGAGGTGAGACCTGAAGGAAGACATGGTCTCCCTCCTTGAACTCCATAAGTCTCCATCGTCTATCAGCATAAGACTTCTACTGGCTCTGTGTTGTCTTCATCTGCTCTTGGATGATCTTCACCTTCTCAATGGTAGCTCGCACCAACTCTAGACCCATCAATGCTGACTCTCCTGGGTCGGTCCAGCAAAGCGGTGACCGATAGGGTCACCCATATAAAGCATCAAATGGTGCCATACCGATAGTGGAATGGTAGCTATTATTATATGCAAACTCCACCAATGGAAGGTGGTCCTCCCAACTATGAAAAAATTCTAAGCTACAAGACCACAACATATCCTATAGGACTTGAATGATCCTCTCTTTATGACTATCTGACTGAGGATGAAACACTATACTCAAGCATAACTGAGTCCCAAATGACTCATGTAATCCCTTCCACAACTAGGATGTGAAATGAGCATCACAATTCGAGACTACTGTCAAGGGTACTCCATGAAGATGAACTATCTCTTATATATAGAGGCGTCCCAAGCTATCTACTGAACTCTGCTCCCTGATAGCTAGGAAGTGGGCTAACTTGGTGAGTCGATCAATGATCACCCAAATGGAATCATGTCCCCTGGATGTTCATGGTAATCCCATAGTGAAGTCTATTAATATTCCATCCCACTTCCTCTCCAGTAACTTCATAGGGTGAGCTAGTCCCATTGGAACTTTGTGCTCATCCTTCACCTACTGGCATGTAAGGCATCGAGAAATGAACTTTGCAACCGCCTTCTTCATTTCGGTCCACCAAAACTAATGTCAGAGGTCCTGGTACCTTTTAACCACTTTAGAATGTACCACCAAGGGTTATTTATGAAACTCCCTTATAAACTCCTCCTGTAAAGCCACTGGTACAATTGTGTGTTCTCTGAAAAGGATGACATGCTCCCCACCTTGCGAATATCCATCAATATCTATTATTTGTACCTCCCCGAATCGCTGCAATAGTGGAGGGGTAACAAATTTTAACTTAAGGTAATCCACATCATCTCTATCTATGAAGGATAACTGTAGTGAGGACAACTTCTCTGACACCTCGCTCAGTAGCTATGAACTCAATCTCCGACTGAGAGCATTAGCCACTATGTTTCCCTTCCTAGGATTATAAATGATCTGAAAGTCATAATCATGGAGGAAATCTAACCATTTCCTCTTCCTCAAATTAATATCCTTATGTGAGAAGATGTACTTGAGTCTCTTGTGGTTAGAGTAGACGATAAACCACTCACCAATTAGGTAGTGTCACCACATCTTCAAAGCAAAGACTACAACTACCGACTAAAGATCATGGGTCATGCAGTTATTCTTAGGCAGCCCAAGCTAGTGAGAACTATAAGTAATCACCGCATGTATTTACATTAGAACACAACCAATCTCGGTCCCCGATGCATCACATAAATCTATGTACTAAACACCCTCTTTTGGAAATATCAATATCGGTGCACTCGTCAAACTGTGCCTCAACTACTGGAAAGCCTACTTGCACTTCTCCCTCCATAAGAAAGGCTACTCATTTTTGGTCAAAGATATCATCAGGGATGATATCCAGGACAATTTATGAATGAATCTCTGGTAATATCCTACCAGCCTAAGGAATCTCCTCACCTCTTTCACGTACCTAGGTGGCTCCCATGCTAACACCGCCTCAACTAGGGATGGGTCCACCGGTACTCCATCTGATGAGATGAAGTGTCATAGAAAGTGGACCTCCTATATCCAGAACGAGAACTTCGAGATATTTCCATAGAGATGGTTCTCTCAAATTATGTCTAGAACCATCTACATGTGTCTCATGTGCTCCTCCTCTGATGCCAAGTACACAAGGATGTTTCCGATGAAGACTAATATGAATCGGTCTAAGTACGGATGTAAGATCTAGTTCATGACTCCCATGAACACTATGGGGGCATTCATCATGCCGAAGGGCATCACCAAGTACTTTTAGTGATTATAGTAGCATCGGAAATCCATCTTCGACACATCCTCATCTTGTACTTGAATCTGGTGATAACCCGATCGAAGGTCAACCTTTGAGAAGCACCATACCCCTCTCATCTAATCGAAGAGGTTGTTGATCCTCAGTAGTGGATACTTATTCTTCACCATCATCTAGTTTAGGTTTCATTAATCCATACACAATCTCAAACTCCTATCTGTATTCTTGGAAAACAAAACTAGGGCCACCTAGTGTGAAACATCGGGTCTCATGAAGCCCTTTCTCTACAAATCCTCCAGCTGCACCCTTATATCATGCAACTTAGTGGGATCCATATGATTTTATGGTGAGGATATTGGTGCCATCTCGGGGTGTAAGTCGATGCAACAGTCGATCTCCCAATGGGGAGGTAACCCTAGAATATCTTTAGGGAGGACTTCCTCATACTATGCCACTACTGTTGGGAACTAAAGGCTCATAACATCTGCTTCTTTGAGGGTAATGCCAGCCAACACATGAGTGACCTGATACACCCTCATGTTCATGATCCCTTCCTGTGCTTCATGGGTCTCCTTTTCACCAACAAAGGAAAACCTCATCCCATTGCTATGGACACACCACACCCTTCGCCTAAAGCATCCAATCTGGGTATGGACTGAAGATAACCAATCCATATCAAGAATGACATTGTAGGGCCTCGATGTTGCTACCAAGAGGTTCCAATCAAAACTCACACCTACAAGGGTAAAATCACACTGTTGGAAAAGATGTGTGATCATCGAGTCTCCTCCCATAGGTGTCTCCAAGCGTAAGGGTCGAGTCAATGGATCTACCAGAATCTTAAGGTTTTTCACAAGACATGTGGTGAGGCAAGAATGACTAGTACTTGTGTCTATAAGTATGGAAGCTAAGGTAGAAAAGACATAGATAGTACCTAGGATCATCCCTAGAGTGCCTGGGTCATACGCATAGACCACATGTAGCTACCCACAAACTATCCCCCAGCTCCCTGAGCCTGGGACGGACCTCTTGGGGGTAGTGGTGGAAGTATGTCAAAACATCTACCATCTCCTGTAGCTCTCCCTAATCCTATAACACATACACCGCCTAACAGGTTTGCCTACTCCACTCTCTGCCTCTGCCTATGTGGTCCATCCATCATGTCCCTATCAGCAGCTTGTTAGGATGGACAATCTCTATCGAGATGTCCCCTACCATCGCATGAGTTGAATCACCTCTCCCAAGGTTGACTGGATCCAGCCTGAGAGCCATGGGCTACAGATCCCCTATCTTGGGGCCTCCCTATGATGTTTCCATGTCTCAATCCATGTGCTCGATGTTGGCTTCCTACTGTTGAGGTATATGCACCTTTCTACCTACTGCTGACTGCCACAGTATATCTTTACTCATCTAAGAATATCTCAACCACCAAATCTCGCTCGAGCACTCCATCATAAGTCTAAATTCATAGAGGCACGATGCTAGATCAAATGTCCCTTTTCGAACCTTTCTCAAAAGTCCATGCTATGAAGTACTGATCCCTAACAATATCCATCAAGTACCAGACTAGGTTGGTAAACCTAGATGAATAGTCAGTCACTATCAAACTGCCCTACTAGAGATGAAGAAGCTACTGTATACGCACTGCTCTCAGCACAACCAGAGATAACTCCTCCCTAATGATTCACTCAAACTCCATCCATGAATGAGCAGCCTCTTCGTGAGTTTTCATGGTCAAACTACACCATCGACCTACCAAAACCTGAAAAAGCCTCGCTCCTAGGATCACCATTTGGTTTGCTGGTGTCCTCACTGGACAGAAGACTCTAGTCATCACCTCAATATAGTCCTCATCCACATGAGGGCCAGTCTCACCTCGGAACCTAAGGGGTATCTGTCTCTAAAACTCATGGAGCGTTCTTAGCCAGCACTCCTCTTTTTTTAGTACTAAAGGTACCACATGATTCTCCACTAGTGGTGGCACAAATGGTGCACCACCTAGAGGCAACGCCTGGGGAACATGCCCCTAAATCAAAGCCTCATATCTAAGGGGTTAATCCTCATGATTGAGCTATTGAATCCAAGATGGTATGCGTTATAGATGTATCTTGTAAGGAAACAAGATGTACCATGGTAAAGGAGTATATCTAGATAGCTGACACAAAAGGACATGGAAACCACAACCCATTCCTACATGATGAATGTACCATTATTTTTGTTTCCTTACAACTAGTGCTCTCGTGTACCGAGTTGAAAAGTACATTATTAGAGTCCTAGTTTATGGATACGTCGGCCGCCCACACCAACACTACATTCCCTAGCTTGAAATCCGAACTTGAAACACTTAACAATATTGCCCCAAACTAATTTCATAGAATCTTGGTCCTAAGGTAGAACCAACCCCTCTGATAGAACTTTTTCATGACCCGTCCCAATGGGGCCCATGCTGTGACTCCCCAATCCTGCCTCCAATAGGCTAGGGGTTGGTGACTAGCACTGAGTAGGAATATCACTAACATGGGACAAATTTCCAAAGTACATGTACACACGCACATATCTCCAAGCCTACAAATGATGAAATAAAAAAACCACTAAGGAAAAAAATTCATGCATACAACTAAACCCAACCAATAGAGTACAACAGAATGTAAAGTGAAGAAAAGTAACTAGGCCAGAATACAAGCCCAACAAAAGAAAGAGTCTACAACTACAAAGTCCAACTTGTAAATAATAAAGGTACTAGGACTACTGCTCAATGCTGAAAGAACACCTCACTCTATAGGGAATCTCACAAAGCTTGGTATAGTCCTGGTCCAACCTAGATTCCATCAAAAGGCTGCTCATATGCACAAGACACGACACGTGTGAGCAAATCCAGTGCAGGGATGAGTATAACAATACCAAGTAGGAGATCCCAAAAACTAAAAAGAAATACACAAAGTAAAGGTACAATCATCTATACACAGTTTATGTCTATAGAATATATAACAAGAAAAACATCTAGATATACTTGAAACCCATACCCGTAGTCTAGAGGTAAGTCACAATGACCCATATACCCACACTAGGGATTCAGTTCGAAGATTCCATGAAGCACTCATCTGAGAGAACTCACTCCATGAGTCTAATAGATCTGATGACATCCATTAGAGGACTACTGTTCATCAGTAAGTGTCACAAGATAGATAGATGAACTGATAGATTTGAAGAGAGAACATATACACTCATTCCGGAAGAACTCACTCATGAGTGGGAAGATCAAAATAAATGGATGAGGATCACTACCAGGGCCTTGGCATATACCAAGACTCATCCAAATTCACCTTATAAGTAGAGGATCAATGTATTGTAGGATTGGTCACATTGATACCTGACTCTACCTAGGGTTAATAATGGACATAGGATATCACCCCGAGCCTCTCGGAGGGACTCCATCTCTATCCAGAAAGTCCTGCTGAAGGGATCATACTCATCTGGATGGAAACAATACCTGACCTTAAGGGGAATGAGAAGGGGTGGGGGGAACTAACCTAAACAAAACTTGTCGAAGGTACAATGGAAAAGGATATCAATCCATGTACAAGAAAGTACACAGTGTGTAGAGGTGTCACACACTATGTCCTCTGACCCCAGGTCCTGCCCATGTACAACGGGCCATGTCGAAAAGAGCATGTTATGTAGAAAGAAAAATACACGGTGTAAGAGCATGACACTAAATGTCCTAATAAATAGGGTCCGCTCCGTGTACACTGGCCATGTGCCCGTATACAACTTAAACCTGTGTCTACCAACCTATGTACCAGTACACGGGGTAACCCACGTAACCGGCTGGGTCTGGCCATGTGGTGGAGTACATGCCTTGTACTCCACCCTGTGTCTGTATATCATCTGAGATACATTCCTAGTCCCGCATAAGGACCCATATTCCATGTTACATCCATCACATACTGTGTTCATCCTTTATGTCTCCCAAAACCCTAGCCACCACTAAGCCAACCCCACACACCATGTTTCTTCGAGATACACATCGTGTTCTTCACAATTTTCCAGAATCACTCATTATTCATCTATCACTTTAGGAAATATTACTATTATTAATCTTTCCATTAGATAACCTTGAAACTGAAGATCTTGGGTCGTCCCATCATATAAACATCGATTCAGTGAGTTTTGGAGTGTCCAGTCGGCTTTGGAAACTCGTTTCAATCATCCAAGTGAAGAACAGTTGAAGAACGATTTCTTCTAAACCGTATCTATTTGTCTACCTCCATCCTCATCGCACCTCCACTGGGTCATCATGATGTCAGATCTTTGATTTGGGTTTGTTTCATTGCGAGAAGGATGGGCTACAATCCGTTGTTCATAATCCCGTGAAGAACATGAAGAATTCATGAGGTCAAAGGGGAGAAGAAATTCATATAAAAAAATCAAGGAACTAACCTCCTCCATTGTTCGTTATGACATTGATCTGCTCCCATTAGAAGGATCAAGTAGAATGAAAAAATAAAAAATCAATTCCCTAAAGTAAAACCCAGTAACTAGACCAACCTGCAAGAATGAACGATCTATGGATCAACCTATTCATGGGTTGATCATTGTTCATCATTTGAATAAAAAATGAAAAAAATATAAATAAAAATCCCTACCACAATATTCAATGAAGGGTGGATTTGATGTTGTCATCGGTGAGATCTGATCTTGCTGCTCAATGATCCACAAGTTGACCATTATCCACCGTTCATCAAGAGTTCTCCAAGGGGGGTGGCACCTCTCCAAAACTCTAGAGGATTCTAAGGAGTTTTCCAGGGTTATAAGCCTAACCCTATGCTCCTAGTTATTTAAAACCATTAAATGCATCACTGTGTAATTAAAATTTTTAAAATAAAATAAAATATTAATTTATTTTATTTCCTTTAAAATTTCCAAAAAAAAATTTTATATCCAACACGTGCCAGTTAATGTTAGGCCTCACCTAAGGTAAAGTCATTACTTTTAATGCAACAATGCTCTCATATTTCTGATGTGGGAACCCGATTAAAATTTATTCCACTTTTTTTAGGAAAATTGATCGGGTGCACTATTTAAAAGTTTAATTTATTTCAAACATTTATTCTGGGTACTCCGGGCCTCAAAATCACACGCCGTTTCAAATCATCGTATCAAATTAATTACATATAATATTTAAAAATAACACACACAAAAATTTGGTACATTACAATTCATCCCTCATTTCTATATCTTCCCCAAACACGAGAAATTCCTGGGTTATATACATTGGCTATATTGATCCTTGAAGAGAGGGATATGGCACATCACATAGTCCAGTTTTACTATGGTTTGTTCAATGATTATATCAAGTAAATAATTTTAATATTTTTATGTTATCTGATACCATGTAATTTCACATAAACCTAAAAATTTTATTATTAATTTGTGTAGGTAATATAATCAAATTATAAGTAGAGTTCATCGATCTTTTCTTTTGAGAAGGAGAGAAGATTTTCATATACCACCGTTTCCTACCGGGTTGAAATCAAAGGTTTTAGCCTTACTTTAATTAACTTAAAATACAAATATTAATTAAATTTTATTATTCATATATATTTCAAGTATTGATCTTACCTGTTTAATCCATTTCTCAAGAATCAAGAGTATTGGATTTTGGTCCCAATTATTTGGTTTGTGAATGCAAATCTTTAATAATCAATGGGTATAAATTTTTTACAACTAATAAAGTGGTGAAAATGAGAACACATCATGATGGAGTTATGTTCACTAATACAATAGATTGTTATGCTAGTGCATCAAATAGTCTACCTTGATATGAAAATGTGTCTTATTACTTATTGATAAAATATTGTTATTGGATTACTAATCTCATGGTCAAGTCACTATGATGAAATGTAAATGGTTTAATTCAATGACATGACATGAAAAACTTATTGATTATTGTGGATTAAAATTTATTTACATTGATTCTTAGATATCGATGAACCATATATTTTGGTATCAATATAAAAACAAGTGTTTTATGTGAAAGATCATATGAGACCTAATTACAGTGTGATTAATAAAGTAATCCAAAGACATATTTTTCATGATTTTGGTGATGAAATTGAAACCATTGACACCCCATTGGTATTATCCAAAATATTTCATTTTATGACTCAAATTTTCCCATTATGAGAGTTGATGTTAATCCTAAAGTAGTGGTGGGTAATATATAGATGAAACCATAAATGTCCAGAATTCATTCAGTTTACTTTGACATGGGTTCCTCAGGTTGGTATTACTATAAGTAATTTAATTTAGTTTAAGTGTGGAATGATATGTTTATTTTAGTATTGTTTGGTTTTATTTATTTTAATTAGATTTATTTTAATTCATAAAAATGGGTTTAAAATAGGTTTTAAAAAAATGTATAACTTGATTTTAAATTATTATTTCTAAAACAGGTTATGACATTGTCTGTGACTTATTTTAATTCTAAGTTGAATGAAAGTTTTTTAAAATCTATTTATAAAAAATTTATATTTCATTCTTATACAAATTATGAAAATTTCTAAAGAATTTAGAAGGAATAGATTAATTGATACTCATCGACAAATGCATGAGCATGGTTTGACTCCTCGGATTCCCTTAGTGAGTATAATAATTGTAATATTTTTCTTCTAAATTACATATAATGTGAGGTTTATATTATTTATAAATTTTTTAGGGACATTCATTTGAACTAGAGTTGAATCTTACTCAACCTGCTAACATGGGTATGAGATGGGGTGATCCTAGTGCTAGATAGAGCACCCATCATACCCATTCCCACATAGACCCACCAGTGTACACTCCATCCACCACACCTTTACATCCTATGCTCGAACCTCTAGGTATATTACCAGCCATGCCTTTATCATCATATCATTTAGGCTCTTCTTCCCATACTATGTATACTCCACCTCTAGGGATGTTCCCACCTTTACCATATCCATATCCTTTGATGTATCCTTATCCCTTCTACCCATATCCTACCATTTTGATGCATCCTAAATTTCCTACTATCCATCTAGGATCTGATGATTCTATTCCTTCATATTTCACTCTAGTGTATGAAGATCACCCAAAGCATGTATTGGAACAGACACATCCTTCAGATGCTACTAATTCAGGATAGCCCACAGATCCATCAAAGCCTAATGAGAAGCCCACATCAATTTTTTTTTATTTTATGTGTGTCAAATTATATCACATCATTTTTTTCTTATTATACTATGATTTTTTTCTTTTTTCTCCACTGATCTTATTCAGTGGGATATTCTAGTAGGCGACATAGGCACACTCATATGCGGGAATCCTGGAATTTTCAAACACAAATAATGGTGGATTACAATGAAGAAAATTAGATTATAGGTAAAAATGACTGGTAGTATAGAAGTTTCATAGGAAATTTATCCATGTACAACAATATCAATCCAGTGCAACCAGTATCATGGATGTATATCAGTAATGAAATCAAGGACAAATCATGGGCAGAGATATGGGTAATATTTTTTTTTAAAATTTATATCTATATTATTGTTTTATTTATATGAATTAACATGTTCATTGAAATTTCTGTTTAAATTTTTTGATGGTGAATCTACCAAGGTTGCAAGGTTGATGGATCTTGGGGAGTTTTGGTGATCATATAAGCATGAGTTATATATTTGTTGGTAGAGTAGATTCAGTTCTCATTTAGAGGGTGTACTAATATTCCCCGACTATCCCACAAAAAAATATCAAAAAATGATCACATATTAAAAGATTGATGAGTTTAATGTATTCCTAATCATTAATGGTTTTCATAAAAAAATTAATTCTTATTACTTGTATTGAATTTTTGTTTTTAGGATGCATTGGGAAAAAACAAAAAGAAAAAAGATTCAATAAAGTATTAGAACACTTTGGTGCGCACTAAAATTCCCGAGCATGAGAAGCACCAGGTGATTTAATATAAATAGAAATAATATCTATATTTATATTGTTACTTAGTTAGTTTTTCATGCTGAAATTTAAGTTTTATTATTATTAATTCCTTTAATATAAGGCTGGAAATACCCCTTTCAAATGGACTAATGGACAATTGGGAAAATGGACTAATGGACCAATGACCTAATGACCTAATGACCTAATGACCTAATGACCTAATGACCTAATGACCAGTTGGCCAATTGGGAAAATGGCTTAATGGACAATTGGATCAATTGGACTAATAGAAATTAGGTCAATTGGCCCAATGGATTAATAGCTAATTGGTCAATTGACCTAAAGACCGATTGGACTAATGAAAAAACATCCAATTGGACTAATGGCCTAATTAACCTAATGACCAACTGGTCTAATGGACAATTGGACAATTGGCCTAACATCCTAATGTAAAATTGTCCAATTGACCTAATGGCCTAATATGGATAATATAAAATTGGTCTAACGGCCTAATGTCCAATTAGTCTAATGTCCAATTGGCCTAATTGGCCTAATAGTCTAATTGTCCTAATGGAATAATGAAATAACGGCCTAATATCCAATTGGCCTAATGGCCTAATGGCCAATTGGCCAATTAGCTCATGGACTAATTCGCCAATTGGCCTAATGTCCTAATGCCCAATTGGCCTAATGGCCTAATGGCCTAATGGAAAATTAGCCTAATAACCTAATAGACAATTGGGAAAATGTCCTAATGTCCTAATGGAAAATTGGTCAAATAGAAAATGACTTAATGGACTAATGGAAAATTGGGAAAATGACCTAATGGCCTAATGGAAAATTGGCCTAACTGACCAAATGGCCTACTGAATAACTGTCCAATTGTAATAATGTACTCATGTTCTAATTCCCACTTGGACTAATGGTTTAATGTCCTAATGGACATTGGTATAATGGCCTAATGGAAATTTTTTCTATTTGTCCAATTAGCCTAATGTACTAATGGGATAACGACCAATTAGCCTAATGACCTAATGGAAAATTAGAAAATTGTCATAATGGCCATTTAGCCTATTGGAATAATTCCCAATTACACTAATTTACTAATGAAACATTGGACTAATGGCATAATGGACCAATAAAAAATTGGCCTAATGAACTAATTTCCTAATGAACAATTAGTCTAATGGCCAATTGGCCTAATGTCCTAATGGTATAATAGAAAATTGGCCAAATGGCCTAATGTTCTAATGAACAACTATGATATTGGAATAATTCCCAATTGAACTAATGGCCTAATGGACAATTGGAATAATATCCTAATGGAATAATGGCTAATTTTCCTAATGTAATAATGGTCTAATGATCAATTGGAATGATGTTCTAATGGCCTAATGGCCAATTGGCCTAACGTCCAAACAACCAATTAGCCTAACAACCTAATGGCCAGTTGGCCAATTGTCCTAATGGATTAACTTCCAATTGGAAAATTGTCCCAATGTCCTAACATCCAGTTGGCCTATTGGACCAATGGATTAATTGTACTAATTGGACTAATGGATAGTTGGATTAATAGATAATTATCTTAATGGTCTAATGGAAAACTGTCCAATTAGATAATTATCCTAATGGGTTAATGGATCAATGACCCAATGACCCAATGGACTAATGTCCTAATGGCCAAATGGGCAATTGGCCTGATGGACTAATGCCCCATAGGCCATTTGGAATAATGGAAAATTATCCTAATGGCCTAATGTACTAATGGACATATGACCAATTTTCCACTTGGCTTAATGGTCTAATGGCCTAACGGCCTAATGGCCAATTGGCCAATTGGCCAATTGACTCATGGAATAATGGCCTAATTACCTAATGTCCAATTGATATAAGAGAATAATGTCCAATTGGACTAATGGATAATTGGTCAAATAACCTAAGGGAAAAATGGACAATTGACCTAATGGAATAATAGACAATTCGCCTAATGGCCTAATGGCCTAATGGTAAATTGGCCCAATGGAATAATGGCCAATTGTCCTAATGGAAATTTTCCTAATGGAAAATTGGACTAATGTCCTAATAACCAATTTTCAAATTGGCATAATGGCCTAATGGATAATTGAACCAATGGCCAAATGGACTAATGGACTAATGGACTAATGGACTAATGGCCTAATGGCCTAATGGAATAATGTACTAATGGACTAATGACCAATTAATGGCCTAATGGCCTAATGACCAATTATCTTAATGGCCTAATGACCGATTAGCCTAATGGACTATTGGAGAATTTACCAATTGGACTAATGCCCTAATGGCCTAATTGGATAATTGGACTAATGTCATAATGGAATAATTGTCAATTGACCTAATGGACTAATGACCTAATGGACTAATGGCCTAATGAAATAATTAGCAATTAGCCTAACGACCTAATGGCCTAATGTATAATTATCCAATTATCTTAATGGACCAATGGCCTAATGGACCAATGGACTAATGGCCTAATATCCTAATGGAATAATCACATAATGACCTAAATGGACTAATGGGATAATAGACTAAGTGGACTAAATGGCCTAATTGGCCTAATTGGTCAATTGGACTAGTGGCCTAATGGCCAATTGGACAATTGGACTAATGATCTCATGGTCTAATTGGACCATTGGATTAATGGGATAATAGACTAATAGAAAATTGGCCTAATGGCCTAATGGCCAATTTCCCAATTGTCCAAATGGCCTAATTACCTAATGGCCTAAATGGATTAAATGGCCTAAATGGCCTAATTGGCTTAATTGGCCTTATTGGTCTAATTGTTCTAATTGACCTAAATGGTCTAAATGGATCAAATGGACTGATTTTCCTAAATAGAATAATTGGACTAAATGGAAGAATTCACATAAATGGCCTAATTGTCCTAAATTGGACCAATTGACATAATTGGCATAATTTTAGTAAATGGAATAAATAGCCTAATTTTCCTGAATGGCCTAATTTTTCTAAATTGACTAATTGGACAAATGGAAAAATAGAAAAATGAAAAAATGGCCAAAATTCCAAATAGATAAATAAAAAAATGACCAATTGTCTAATTTACCAAACAACCTAACCTAAAAATGAACCTAATGACCAGATGATCAAAATAACCAAGTGCTTGAATAAACAAATAACATAACACAAATATAATTGGACCAAAAATGAACATACAATATGAATCTATATCATACCAATTTTTATCATGCTAATTAGCATGTATTGTTTATGTTATGTCGTAAGTATTAAATTTCCAATTAAATTTATATTTGGATGTTTCTTCATTTTATAGAGTTATTTAATATATATAATTACAATTAATTATAATTTTATCACTTTTATATTATTAAATAATGTAGTATTATACCAATCAACATAATTTTTAGCAAGTGACATTGAGCATCGAAGTATGTGTGTCTTGAGAAAAATCATTTTGCTCGAGTAGGAAGAAAAAGAATAGAATTACAATAAATGAAAAAACATAAGAAAATATTGTAAGTTTTTATTTATATTTCTAATATTTATACATAATTTATAATTAAATATCTTGTTTATATTTACAACAGTCTTCCCTAGAGGCCCTTTATGATAAGAAAGATGAAAATTTCAGGCCAAATGATCATTTGAGTCCGGTATTGGGTGGGAAGCACTAGGGGAGGGTCTAGTGTCGACTCAAGGAAAACATCATCCCCATTAGGTATTGGTTCACATATGGATCCTCTCAAACCTTTCAGACCATTGAGATACAAATCACTCATGTAGAATCATCCGAGGCCAAAAATAGTTTTATAGAAGTGTGAAAAAGTAAACTGATCACTAAACACCTCCTAAAAGTCATGTCAATTATAAGTCAATCACTTACATCAGAGGATGATAATAATTTTGATTAATATATAACATTAATGTTCTCTTTAAATGATTCCCCGAGTGATCTCAATGAGGGTACTAGTGGCAGTCAAGTTGATGGTGGAGGCGATGGCGGCGATGGCAGTGGTGGTGGTGGTGATGATGATGATGATGTTAGTTCTCCAGATGATGCTATTGATGATGGGGACATTATGATGGTGATTAATATGAGGATATTGGTAATGGGGGAAATATTTATCCCCTCAAATTTTTACTTAGTAGTAAAGAGTAATGTGGATGTTTAATGACTTGAATTGATTGGTTGTATGGATGTATATGTATGTTATAGTATTGTAAATAGTTTAAAAATTATTACAAGTAGTTGGTTGAATTATAAATATACAATGGATGTATTTAATTAAATGTGTGATGTGGTTTATATTTTATATATAGGTTTAGGATAGTCTGGAAGGGGTGATCCTGCTAAATGGGTACATGTAGATATACCCGCAATTCAATGAACCGTGGGTATATTTTTTATGCTAGGAAAAGCTATACCCATGGTTATCCAAACTATGGGTATTGATATATACCCACGATTTAACCAAAACCATGGGTATGATAAAATATTCTAGGCTATACCCATAGTTTCTATAGAAACAGTGAGTATAAATCTATACTGACAAATCCATCAACCATGGTTCATAAAACCATGGGTATAACTTATACCCAAAATTTTAAGGCCTTTAATCATAGTTATAAACCATGGGTATACGATTTGTTTTTAGTAGTGTATTTTCTTTATGGTTATGAAACTTATGAGAAAACCTACCACACCAGTAACAATTTCTTGATCCTGACATACATTCCCTAAAATGTATTTTACCACACTTGGAATAAGTTTTAGGATTACCTCCATAATTCTTAGTTGGTTACTTTTATATTTACTTCCACCTTGACTATTTATTACTCTTGTCATATCATGGCACATAAGTTTCAGAAAACTCAATTTCAAATTTCTCAGAACAATGAAACATTTTTTCAAAGCTTTTAAATTCTCAAGAGGCCAAATTTCTTTGTATACTTGGTTTCAATTGAGAGTAAAATCTATTAATTTTATTGTTAATGACTCAGATAAAGTCTGACACATACTTGGGAAATCTTGTGAATTTTTATTCATATGTATCCATAGAGTATTCATCATTTTACCTCAACTCTAAAAATTGTTTCTCAATCATAATCTAAACAACCTTATGGAAATATTTCTCAAGGAAGAGATTCTTAAATGTTCCCCATTCCATGGAATCAAGATCTTCTTTCTCTCTAGTATTCTTAACCAAAGACCACCATTAACTAGATTAAACTTCAAAATGATAAATGTAAAGGGTTACCTTTTGACGTTCCAAACATCCAATGACTTTAAATATCTTATCCAGTGTATTGATCCATCCTTTAACTACCACTGGGTTAGATGATCCATTGAATGATGGGGGATGTTGACTCATGAAATTATCCAATATCATCATTTTTATTCATGATAGGCCGAGTTCCTCTTCAGTATGGATACCACCACCATTTATAGCTCGTGTCAATTGATCCAACACTATGAAAACTACTCAGTTCCAATTCCATCCATATCAGGATGATGATTTAGAAGGATTTTTTCACTTGATGCCTTCCCATTACATCTTTCTTGTTTACTATGTGGAAAACCATTCTTAACAAACATACTTTATATGAATTAACATGGAAATATTAAAATTCTTATCATTTCAACTTAACCATAAATTGAAATCTTTTAAGGGCATTCTATTAACACTATCCTAAGCTCTAAGGTTTTCTAAAAATTTCCTATGATACCAACTACAAGGACCATAACTTAAACATTAAACAATCTAGAGTTTTAATTAAGAAATTAATTTCTTTCACATTGAGGATCTTTTCAGGTTTATAGTTTTAGAGAATTAGGCCATAAATCATACATAACTAAACTATAAAATACAAAGTGGACACTTCTGAATAGTATCCGTTTTCCATATAATCTAAAATTTCTAAAATAAATAATGATATATTTTATGAAGAATCTTCACAAATTTTAACAGGACTCCTTCCAATACCTTTCTCATCCTTAAACCCTATGAAAACATTTTAAAAACATGGTATGATCAGAAAACTTAGTAAGGGGTTTCAAAATAAAGGAAACTATTAGTTTAGTAAAAACATGAAAACTCATATAACGTTTACAATTATCTTTAAAGTTATTTGAGAATATGAAATATTTTTTTTTCACATGAATAAAAACAAATTTTTCTCAAAGAAAATCATTAAAACACATACCAAGAAATTAAACCTCTTTTTGTGACCTAGAGAATCTTATACATAAACCCTTTCAAAATGATTTTAATTGGAATAACCATAAGGATAACTTCTAAAATTATCATTATCTAATGTATTAGAGATATATAATGGGTATCACCCTTAATATAAGCTATATTGAGATTAATCATGAGTTATTATGGGGATCAATCCTTCATATAAGCTATATCGGGCTCACCAATTTCTCATGAGTTATAGTGGGGCTCAACCCTTCGTATAAGCTATATTGGGATCACCCATAAGCTATAATAGGGATAAAAACTTTATATAAGATGTATAAAGCACACCCCTTTCATATTATTATCAAGTACCATATTAAGAGTAAAATAATATCATTATAAAACTCTTTGAAAAACTTTTTTAAATCCATATGAAAAACTCTTTCGGATAAAAATACCTTTTTCTTTTAAGAACCCATTTTCAAAACCAAAACACCCTTTTATTTGAATAACCATTTTCAATACCAAAATACCCAAAATATAAGGAAGAATTTTCATTTAAGGAAACATGAAATATTTTAAATTAATCAAAAAATAAAATAATATCCATGGCGGTGGAAAAGTAATTATTGCCATGTATGTTAAGAATGTAACATTCCTTTTGTCGTTTGTCAAAATGTTCCATATAAAACACGTAAAGAGATTAATTTTGAAAAACATTGAATGAAATTGAAAATAGAAATAAAATTTCCTTTATAACCCTTTTATATCCATGTAAATAAATATTTGAAATAATATCAAGAATATTGACATGAAGAAAATAATTTGAAGTCAGATCTTTAAACATTCAAAGTGTCCCATACCACTTTAAACATTTAAATCATAATCCCCATGAAAAAATAACATTTAAAAAAATTAAATAATATGATAATAGATAAAATATGGATATATAATGTCAAAGGGGATTCATATACACCTTATAAAATAATAAAGGTGTATACCATCAAGAAATGCCTCAATGAAAGGAGATTGAGACAAAATCCCTTACCTTGAGTCTAAATTGTCATGTGTGTCTTTATCTTCCTATTTAATAAAATTATGTTAATTATTTACTTTATTAAGAACCTTTTTAAAGTTTATCATTAAATTTATTTCACTTATTACAATGTTTTATACAATTACTTAAACAATTAAGTCTACATCAGGTGTTTTGACCATATTTGGTTTACATGTCAAAATGACTAAGGTTGGTTTTATATGGTCAAGGAGGTCGTTATATAAACATATACAGAATAATAATCATGAAATAATTATCATATTTATACATAAATTATTATTTTTAAACCGATCATGAAATATGGTTATGAAAAATTAACCAACATTACAATCATGGAGATGATAGGTCGTACGCACGCATGAGTAGTATTCCCATTTTTCAATGATCATTATGGAAAGAAGGTAAGAAACAATTATATTTAAATAATGATAATTATATCATATATAACATATTATTTAATCATATATACTTATATATATAATTATTTTTTTTGTAAAAGGAATCATATCGCTTCGAGGAGGCGGTAGCCCACACGTCCATGAACAACATTATCACTTTTTCAGTGTGTGAAAAGGTAATAAAGAAAATGTTATATTATATTTCAATAAAGGTAATTATTTAATGAATATAATATATATTTCATGTATGTAACATATTTTTAATTAAACCCATACTTAATACATTCCATATAATGTGTGAACGTTTCACATTGCTTTGAGGATGTGGTAGCCTACACGTCCACAAACGATGTAATCATATTACTACAAAATGGAAAACATGAAGGTATGTGTTATATAAAAATTAAATAAGTATTAATAAAACATAAATATAATAACTATAATATAAAAACACTATGTACATCATAATTCCCAACCATGGGAGGCGGTAAAGAAAAAACAACAACATCATTTCGTGAGGCGGTAGTCCACCGTACACACGAACAACAATTTTGTCACCCAATTGATAAAAGTGTGTGTAGGTGTAGGTATAAAACCAAAATAACAACATATAATTATATTTATGAAACTTATTTTATTACATATACATGTAATAAGAATAATTGAAGTGGTTTGAGAAAGAAATAAAATAGGAATGCATGTTGAAGAACGTTACCTCATTTTCAGGTAACTCCTTTTGATTTTCACCAAAGGGATTACTTGGTTGGATTTATGAACAAAGTTAGGATTATAAGATGAAATAAGGGATTTTGGGAGTTTATTTTGGAAGTTTTATGATGAGGAAAAAATCTTGAGATGTGTGAAGAGAGGATACGAGTGAATACCTTTTTATATTGGAGGAGGAGTGGCCTTCTTATAAATACCAAAAGTAAACACTATTTGGAGGTCTCTATTACCACATGTGATTCAAAAATGAAAAATAATGTATTAAAGGGGAATTATGGTCGATCCAAACTCACACCACAAAAAAATAAAATCATTTTTATAATTTTTTTCGTAGTCTTTAAGTTTCTTTATTTTCTTTTCATTTTGGTTTTTCATTTAGGTAGTTAGTTTTCTAACCTATGTAATTCATCAATTAAGAATAAATTAAAGTGATAATTATTTGAAAATTTAGACCCAATTATTATAAAATATTATATATAATTTATAAAATAATAATCCCATATTTTTTGGTAATTAATTTTAACAGAAACACATGTAACACGTAAAAACACTACTTTAACCCTAACTACGCTAAAAAAGATTTTACTATTTATGGGTCAATATGTTCATTATAAAAGATAAATTGGATCAGGAATGGAACATATTTGATATTTATTGACACTTAAAGATAAATTTTATGAAGAAAATATTTTTAGTAATTTTAAATTATTTAATAAAATTTAATTTATTTTATTTAATTATTAACTAAATAATCCATGCATTGGTGTTTCTTAAGAATTTAATGTAATTATATCATATATAAAATTTAAATATAAATTATTATGATAAAAGTAACTCATTTATATTCTAAAATAATATTTATAACCAAACTTATGTAGCTTTTTCCTTACTTCAATTCTTTATAATTGTTAAAGGTAAGGAAGGTTCCTTTTTTTTTTGTCTTTTTTCATTAATTAACTTATTATATAGGTAACTTTTATGGAATAATATCTAAATAACTAATAAAAATATATAATAAGGGGTTTAAGGTATAAATATTTCCATAAAATTGGGTTTGGACTTGTTTCTCGGTTATTTTTCCACTTAAGATTAAAGTTTAACCACTAAGTAAACACATTTTTACCTTAATTTCTATAATTAATTTTAATTACTTTCTCTAATAATTTTAGTAAAAAACTAAGTTTAAATTATTATATATTATAAAGTATTATTATTAAAAATATTGAATCTATTTTTCACAAAAGTGGTATAAATTAATTTAAAATTAGTCCTGTAGACGGGATGAGATAACTGGTTTTTAAAGAGAAAAGTTCAAAAGTTTGACACATTTTTATATCCAATTTCAATGTAAAATTGATTAAAATGAACTAAATTGGATCTATTAATGTAAAATTAATCTAATTATACTTTAAAACCAATTCAAAAAAAATTAACAATATAAATAAATGAGATGAAAAAGACATTTTCAATTAAAATTCAGTATGTTTCACTGTTCTTCAAAACATGAAAATTCTAAAAAACAAAAAAAAACCCAAATTAAATTTTGAGATTACAATTTAGAAACTTAAGTTTATTTTTTCATATAAAAATTATAAAAGTGTAAAAATTTATTTTTAAAATAGGTTCTCCATGAAAAGGTGGTAAAACTACTTTTAAGAAAAATACAATTTTAAGCATAAAACTTGATTTATTATTATATTATGACTATAAAATATATTGGAAGAATTTAAAAACATTTTATAAACTTGTTTAAACATAATATAGTTATTCATATTAAAACCATGAAATATAATGGACATGATATAACTTCTATATTAAATAATAATAACAAAATTACATTATTGTTCAATAAGACTCAGCCTTACATGTAACATAGGTAATCGAAGAAACTAGATGTTATATGCAATGTAAGATAAAATTGGTGTTGAGTATAAAAAAATATAAAATTTTCATTGCATGTAACTCAATCTATCAAATAATTTAAATAAATTTGAAAGAATATATTTCATAAAATCTCAGGATGTTACACTGATGCATAAGAGTAACCCTTCGACACTTGACTATCATGTGTTACGATATACATTATATCATATTAGTGACATGATGTTCTATTTTTAGGTGAATAAAAATTCTATCATTTAGTTTGATAGGTCTATATCATATGTTATGATATGATGAAAAACCAAAGGATTGAATTATGACACCACCTATGATATCCCATATCATATGGTGCAACCCAATCATATATTAAAATATATAATATCATATATAAATCCACAAAACAAAACATCAATCATATTTTAAAACTAGACATATGAAATACATCAAGACATACACTTTTTTCATTTTAAAACATGATTTCATGAACCAAAATTCATGACATGCCTCTGATACCATTTTTTAGTTTCTAAAGATCAAACGACACATGTTCAATGCAATGGAAACAATAATAAATCAAAAACAAAGATCAACCATAAATGAAACCAAAACCATGTACATATAAAATGAATAATTCATATACCTTTCACCATAGAGTTGTGCTATAATCTTTTATCACAATGCCTGATGGTGACCCATGAGAGGTAACCATCAGACTCCCTCCTTCGTGGCATATCCTCAGGATGATATGAATCACCCAACTCTCAATAGGGACTCTTATTCTCTCCAATATAAGATAGAATCTCACATGAAAAATGGGGGAAATGAGAGATCTTGGACAGGGATAATTGATAATGGATTACTCAAGGATCAGACACTATTCTCATGGATACTATATCCTTTATAGGATTTGGGACACTCCCAAGCCATTACATAACATATGATTTAATGATTATACTATTCATGCATTTATCTCATGAATGCATCATTAATACTACCATAAATTTTATTATATAAAATTATCACAATTATGATAGCCAACGTGGAAGAATACTTGAGTGATAATGCTTATCATTCAACTGCAAATAAATTGTAGAGTGTTATAGTGAATCATACCATACAATACTACTTACAACACTACCTTAAATTACAGACTAAGTATACATTAAAATTAGTTTAGGCAATAATATGATATCATATATCTCACCTATATCATTCCATAAAATACAACCAAATACACATAAAAAATTTAAGGGTTTAGGGTGCATCTCTATCAGAACTCATATTAATATATTGAATCTCCTCTTAATAAAATTATTATCATATAACTTTCCATATTTTAAACTCATAAATATGATACTCTAACACATATCATTATAAATCCCACATGATCAGTGTAGATGTAACACCCCAAGATTTCATAGTAATTTATCTCTTTAATGTAATTTAATATCTTGCGCTACACGCAACACCGAGTTCGAGCGCACCACGACTTACCAAACTAGCCATTCAAAAAGAGGTTAGGAATAGTATTATCTGAATTTTGAATTTAATATACTCCATATAATTTTATAATCTATATTATGTTTTTATTAGACATAATATAAGAACAAATTCATTTTTTTTCAGATAAAAGAAGTATTTTTCAAAAAATGAAATTTTACCACTTTTTAATGGAAAACCCTTTAAAAAAACCAATATTTGAGAGTTTTATATATTAAATTTAATTAAATTAAATTCTTATTTATAATCGGGACATAAAAATTTATTTTGGATAAATTTTTGGTACTTTTCTGATAACTTTCATATTTTGATGAATAGTGAAAAATACTAAATTTTAATTAAAAACAACTTTTTTAATCGAAATAATTTATAGTGTTAAATTATAAATTTGAATGGTTTTTAAGTATCATTAGATTATATTTTTATCATTTAATATAATTTAGGTCATTAGATATAATTTCATGTTTAAACTAGACATAAACACGTGTCAATCTTTTGATGGCTATTATTTCTTAAAAACACGCTTTTTGTTTTGACAACAGGAATTTATTTTAAATTAAATTTTGCCACTTCTGTGTTTTGTATTTGAAAAAATGGATTCCATATTTGAAATCATGAGGTCCAAATTGTTTTAATAGGTAACTTTTATTTTTAGACATTATGAATATTTACTTCAGTAAATATTTTATTTACCATGGTTAAAGGGTAAATCTAGTAAATAAGGGTAAACAAATATTATTATAATAATATTAAATTACCCTAAAATGTGTAATATTACTATTGGTTGATACATGTATGACCATGGTAATCCTAGGGTCAATTTTGGGACCACTTGGAGCCACTTGAGAGTGATAATGACATTTTATATTAATTAATCTATAGTAAAGACAAAAATTACAAAAGCATGTATCTTTTAGTAAAAAATTTTTATATGGGGTTATATAATTTATCTCTTCAACTATAGGTATTAATTTTAAAGATAAAAATATTTCCTAAATGATGATATTTTATTTATAATTTTTAGACATAAAATAAATATATTTATTTATGACACAATAATGATGCACTATTTTCCTTATTAATAAAAGAATCAAATAAATGATATTGTAAATATTAAAATAATTATAATTTCAAAATTTTGATGCCATAAAAGAATTTTATAGGTTAATATTACATGTTAGTGTTGATTAAATGAATTTATTTTGAATTAATCATGCTTTCATGACTTTCATAAAAACAAAATACCAAATAGTGTCAAAATTGACAAAAATGAGTTTTTAAAACAAATACTATATTATTAAATGATATAATAGTCATAAAAATATAAGGTTCAGAAAAAGGACTTATATAATAATATATATGTCATTAATGAACCACTTGGTGTTCACTTGGCATTTTATTGTAATTTTATTAACCATATAATATAAAAATACAAGAAGGCACGGTAAAAGTTAAACTATTTAACTAAGAGTTAAATCTTAAAGATAAGGTTAAAATGTTAACCTAAACCTGTATAAAACCTATTGGTTGAGAGTATTTAGACCCATAACTACCTAATTATTGAAATAAATTCATTGGGACTCATTATAAACCAAATATTATTGTATAATAAATTAATATTTCAAGCTTTTCCTAAAGTGACCCTCACCTCTCTTATAAAAGGGCACTTACCATTATCTTAATTTCACACCTCCAAAGCATTTTAGATCGGCCAAACCTACCCATATATCCTCAAAACTTCCCTAAATTCATCCTATATGCCTTAATTTGGTCATAAAGCCAACCTAAGGAGTCCTTTTGATCAAATCAAAAGGAAGAACCTGAAGAAGAGGTAAATATGTCATCATATCTTTCAAGTTCTTTTCTTCTTCCACTTCTTATTTATTTGTTGTTTCCATTATAAAATAATAAATCCAGTATATTATATATATTATGATGTTATTATAAATATTTTAAAACCATATTCATTATTCTATCCATCCTATAAATGAAAAATTCACCATACGTGCGTACATACGGCTTACCGTCTCCACGTCGTGGTGTAGTTTGTCATTCAACACTTCACTATTTGGATGGGTATAATAATGAGTATAATTTATGTAAATAATAAATATAACATGTTAATGATTCAATATATATGATATACCATACAATCACATATGATTTCACCATCAATATAATGATATTGTCGCTCTTGCGTACGTCCGGATTACCGTCTCCACGACGCGATGAGATTCATTTCCACGTTCACCATTCAACGATGATTATAAAAATATATATTATTAATAAGTATGTAATACATGAAATAATAATTATACTGTATATATATATATATATTTATGTATTTATATACTTACATATATATTATTCACTTATTTTCATTTAATACGATCTGAAAATAAAAACAACGTTTATGCGTACGTACGACCTACCATCTCCATAAACAGTGCCTCCCATTTCATATATCTATCTATTATAAATATTTATATTCTAAATATATATGATATATAAATCAAATATTATATTCTGGGAGTATTTAAATCATGATCTAAATGATACGATCAAGAATAACAAGTTAAAACACGTACAATAAAGAAAGCGATTATTACCCAAAATGTTAATTTAACATGGAAATCATTATTAAATGGGTAGTATAAAGTCATTAATGAATCATGTATGATATAATAAATATGAATATTGTTATGGTATAATTTAATAACATACTATGGTCATTATATAGGAGGTTAAATGTACCCTCGACCAAAGGAAAGTGCAAGGTAAGGGTTAATTCTACAATCTCTTCATTATCCGAGGTTGTTTTTACGTAAGTATATAATGGGACCTCTTTATCATCCAAATCCATGTTTCATAAAAATATTTTCAAAAGGAATATTTTAAGGCTTTAAGGAAGGGAATCTTTAACTATATTATCATTTTTAAATGGTTTAAAAATTTATTCTTCTAAATCATTCTCATTAATATCCATGTTTTCAAAATGATTTTTAAGGATTTATTTATATGGACATGAATGTTTTAAAATGTTAATTCCTTTAAAAAGATTCAAAGTGGTATGAGAAACTTTGATTCAAAAATTTATTTAAATGTATTCATTTCTAAATTGTGTGACTTTTAAATGTTTTCATGAAAAAGGGATATTTCTCTCAAAGAGTTTTACTAATCATTTTCAACTATGTCAACAACCTTTTTGGATATTATTATTGATTGAGGTTGATTTATTATAAATACAATATTCAATATTGTATATAATGAGTTATGATATGTTTGACTGTGCATGTGTTATTTTTATACAATTCATGGTTTATGGTTAAAGTATTGACATTTTGTATGCTATTTTTAATATGCATGTTTATGTTATGTTTCAAACTTTTCATATGAGGAATGTATTGGACTTAGTAAGTGATGGGTGGAGCTCGAAATAAATCATCGATGTATCGGTAGGTATCATGAGAAAATTATATGTGGAAGTGGCCGAGGCCTTTCCCAATTTTATATATGGTTTTGGTCGAGGCCTAAATCATTTTTAGACGTCTTGGCCAAGGCCTTGACAAGATGTTTCAGAATGTCTGGAATTATACATTCCCTCATTATGAAAATAATATTGGTGGTTCATGTGGTTATTCGACTAGTAGAATACCCATGAGTAAGTTTAATTATGGAATTATTTACTCAGATCATATTCCTTCCCTAAAGTGTTCATGTTTATTATTTGTAAAACATGTGTTTTCAATTATTCACCATGCCTAATGTTTATGTTATCTTCTGCTGTATTTTTTACCCTTACTGAGCATCTGATCTCACCCAATTATTATGTTTTATTTTCCCAGGATTCCAAGAAGTTTATTATGTTTGATATGTAGGGTTAAGCTAAAGGGAATAATGGCGTTCTCAAAGTATTATTTATGTTGTGTTTTATGTTAGAAATTGTAATGTAAAGTTCATGTATGTAATCTATTTTCCAAGACTGCTAAACTAATCAGTCATTCGGGACTTGATTCCTTGTAATCATGCCAATGCTATGTAATAATGCACCGGCTCTGGGTAACTAGGGTTGAGGCATTATAGTTGGTATCAGAGGAATTTTAGAAACAACCTTGGAAATATATTTAGATAAACTATGATTAGATAACATTACCCTAAGATAGACTTTGAAGATTAGTATAGAAGAACTTGCTAGAATTTTTTTAATGTAGACATTTTGGGTATTTTCCAAGCAATACATCCCTGTTTGGATACGAGTACATAGAGGAAGATCTAGCACAAATGTACCTAGGAGTGAAAACTCCAACAAGGAGTTTAGGGCTTGACCCGGGGTATCTTGGTACACAATAATGGGCCTTGATGCACTCTTGGTTACGACACTCCCGGGGGATATTCTTAGGATAATTCACATTTTTGTTACAAGACATTATAAAGGATTTAGGAGTAAATACTTTCTCAAAGAAAACATTTTATGATAATATATTATATGCATAATCTTTTCAATTCACGTTAGGTATTTTTAATGTTTGGAATTATAAATTGTGATTCATAAACTAACCTAGTGTATGCCATTGTTTAGAAATGGTGCCTAGTAGAAGGAATGAAAATTCCAGTAATACGCATGAGCGATAGATTAAGAAGGATCATATATTTTATGTTATTAAGACAATATTATAAGGGAAATAGTCTCCCACTTATTCTTATCATATGAAGATATTTTATCACGTGTTAATAAGATAAGTAAATAATTATTTGAGTCCTATGGCTTTGAAGGGAAGCAAGAGAAGAAAATGATGGTAGAGAGAAATATGGATAAAGGGAAGAGGGTAAAGAAGGATTTTCCCATATGTGATAACTGTGGATAGAATCACCTTGGTAAATGATTTAAGAGAATGGGGGTTTGTTATAAGTGTAGAGAAAAAGGACACCAAGTATGTGATTGAAAGGGTAAGAAAAAGGTTTCTAATGTACAATGATTCATCTGCAAGGAGTTGGGACACTACGCGAAATAATGTATAAATCATTAGAGTATACCCCAAATGCTTCTACTGGATAATAATAAAGTTATGATACTACCAAATATAAAGAGGAATGATTAGAGTTATTATGTTGTTATTAAAGTATTTTGTCATTTGAGTATTGTATTAATGATGTACATGTTATAATAATTATAGAGTATATAAGTATTGTACTGTAGTACTATTTCTTTAAGAACTTGAGATTGTACGGAACCAAGAAAAGTGACTCAATAGCAGGTGATTTTTTTGGAAAATATATGGTTGAGAGAAAGATAAATCATAATATGGTTCTAATACTCATTTAGTGATTTTGGAATAATATATGATTGATTTGGATAAATTATATTGGATATTCTTGACTGCCTTGAAACTGATTAATGATTTTTATATTCCATCATTTTTGGAGTCTACAAAATTTTTGGATATAAGGAGTATATCCAGTATTCTATAAGAAATAAGGGAGCATGAATGTAGTCAATAAGGTTTTATGGTAATTTAGGGTGTTACTGTGTTTTAAAAGAATACATGATGAAGGCATTCACATGTTTTTACGTGGAAAAAATAATCATCATTGTGTTTACCTTCCTTACAAATTTTGGAATGTGAGTTTGGACAGAAGTATTTTGGATAAGACTAAAGGTTAGAATGGATTAAGTTTGACATTGGATACTATTTTTAAGGTTAAATAAATTCTTAAGATTATTTATAGAATCCTATACGATTATGATAAATAGAATATTTTTTAATTCTATTACCTTTTGGAGTGAAAGATGAGTTTGTGGTAGGAATTAGTTGAAGGATGAAACTATACCTGTGAAGTATATTTTTTTCCTCTTATTCTATGAATAAATTAATTCTTAAACTTTAGGGAAGAGATCTCAAAACCAAAAATGTGTTATCCTAATACCTTATGTTTTGTTGAACCAATGATATTTTAAATCATTATAGATTGATGGATTTGAGGCCCTCAATTTTACACTTGTTTGTGATTGATGACCTCAATCAATCCATATAAATATTTATTTTTTCCTCAAATTATGTTTTTCTAATTTCCACCAATGTTCTTCTAATCGATATCGTAATTTGGTGGTGACTTTTTCATTTCCATTTCCTTCTTATTAAGACTAAATTCTATTAACCCAATTTCCAATGTGGGTTTTCCACAAAGGTATTTTTCTATTTTTAACCTATTATTTTCAAATAACAATTTCAAATTGTGAGTATACAATTTATTGAAGGAGGGTAGAATGTAACACCCCAAGATTTCATAGTAAGTTATCTCTTTAATGTAATTCAATATCTTGCGCTACACACAACACCGAGTTCGAGCGCACCACGACTTACCAAACTAGCCGTTCAAAAAGCAGTTATGAATAGTATTAACTTAATTTTGAATTTAATATACTCCATATAATTTTAGAATACATATTATGTGTTTATTAGACATAATATAAGATCAAATTCATTTTTTCAGATAAAAGAAGTTTTTTTCAAAAAATGAAATTTTACCACTTTTTAAGGGCAAAACCTTTTAAAAAACAACCAATATTTGACACTTTTATATATTCAATTTAATTAAATTAAATTATTATTTATAATCGGGACATAAAATTTTTATTTTGGATAAATTTTTGGTACTTTTCTGATAACTTTCATATTTTGATGAATAGTGAAAAATACTAAATTTTAATTAAAAAAAACTTTTTTAGTTGAAATAATTTATAATGTTAAATTATAGATTTGAATGTTTTTTAAGTATAATTAGATTATATTTTTATCATTTAATATAATTTAGGTCATTAGATATAATTTTACGTTTAAACTAGGCGTAAACAAATGTCAATCTTTTGATAGTTATTATTTCTTAAAAACGCGTTTTTTGTTTTGACAATGAGAACTAATTTTAAATTAATTTCTGCCACTTTTTTGTTTTGTATTTGGAAAAATAGATTCCATATTTGGAATCAGGAGGTTAAAATCATGTAAATTGGAAACTTTTATTTTGAGACATTATGAATATTTACTTCAGAAAATATTTTATTTACCATTGTTAAAGGGTAAACCTGGTAAATAAGGGTAAACAAATATTATTATAATAATATTAAATTACCGTAAAATGTGTCCTATTCCTATTGTTTGATACATGTACGACCATGTATATCATTGGGTTGATTTTGGGACCACTTGGAGCCACTTGAGAGTGATAATGACATTTTATATTAATTAATCAAAAGTAAAGACAAAATTAACAAAATCATGTATCTTTTAGTAAAACATTTTTATATGGGGTTATATAATTTATATCTTAGACTATAAAAATTAAATTTAAAGATAAAAATATTTCCTACATGATTATATTTTATTTATAATTTTTAGACATAAAATAAATATATTTATTTATGACACAATAATGATGCAGTATTTTCCTTATTAATAATAGAATCAAATAAATGATATTGTAAATATTAAAATAAATATAATTTGAAAGTTTTGATGATATAAATGAATTTTATAGGTGAATACGGAATTTTAGTGTTGATTCAATGAATTTAGTTCGAAGTAATCATGCTTTTATGACTTTCACAAAAACAAAATACCAAATAGTGTCAAAATTGACAAAAATGAGTTTTTAAAACAAATACTATATTATTAAATGATATAATAGTCCTAAAAATATAATGTTTGAAAAAAGGACTTATATAATAATATATATGTCATTAATTAACCACTTGGGGTTCACTTTTCATTTTATAGTAAGTTTATTAACCATATAATATAAAAATACAAGATGACACGGTAAAAGTTAAACTATTTAACTAAGAATTAAATCTAAAAGATAAGGTTACAATGGTAACCTAAACTTGTCTAAAACCTATATTATGAGAGTATATCGACCAATAAACACCTAAGGATCGAAATAAATTCATTTTTACCCATTAAAAATCGAATATTAATGTATAATAAATTAATATTTCAAGCTTTTCCTAAAGTGACCCTCACCTATCTTATAAAAGGGAACTTACAATTATCTTAATTTCACACATCCAAAGCATTATGGATTGGCCAATCCCTTCCCAAATATCCTACCAACTTCCCCAATTCATCCTAGAGGCCTTACTTTGGTCAGAAATCCAACCTAAGGAGCCCTTTTGATCAAATCAAAAGGAAGAACCCGAAGAAGAGGTAAATATTTCATCACCGCTTTCAAGTTCTTTTCTTCTTCCACTTCTTCTTTCTTTGTTGTTTACATTATAAAATAATAACTACAGTATATTATATATACTGTGATGTTATTATAAATATGGTATAACCCTATTCGTTATTCTATCCATCCTATAAATGACAAAGTCACCATACGTGCGTACGTACGACTTACCGTTTCCATGTCGTGGTGTAGTTTGTCATTCAACACTTCACAGTTTGGATGGGTATAATAATGAGTACAATTTATGTAAATAATAAATATAACATGTTAATGATTCTTTATATATATGATATATCATACAATTACATACTATTTCACCATCAATATAATGATATTGTTGCTCCTGCGTACGTACAAATTACCGTCTCCACGACGTGATGAGATTCATTTCCACGTTCACCATTCAACGATGATTATAAAAATATATATTATTAATAAGTATGTAATATATGACATAATAATTCTAATGGATATATATATATATATATGTATATACTTACATATATCTTATTCACTTATTTCCGTTCAGTATGATATGAAAATGGAAACAACGTTTATGCATACGTACGGACTACCGTCTCCATAAACGGTGCCTCCCATTTCATATATATATCTATTTTAAATATTTATATTCTAAATATATAGGATATATAAATCAAATATTATATTCTGGGAGTATTTAAATCATGATATAAATGATATGATCAAGAATAACAAGTTAAAACACGTATGATAAAGAAAGCGATTATTACTCGAAATGTTAATTTAACATGGAAATAATTATTAAATGGGTAGTATAAAGTCATAAATGAATCATGTATGATATAATATATATGAATATGGTTCTGGTATAATTTAATAACATACTATGTTCATTATATAAGAGGTTAAACGTACCCTCGACCAAAGGAAAGTGCAAGGTAAGGGTTAATTCTACAATCTCTTCATTATCCGAGGTTGTTTTTACGTAAGTATATAATGGTACCTCTTTATCATCCAAATCCGTGTTTCACAAAAATATTTTCAAAAGGAATATTTTAAGGTTTTAAGGAAGGTACTCTTTAACTAGATCATCATTTTAAATTATTTAAATATTTATTCTTCTAAATCATTCTCATTAATGTCCATGTTTTCAAAATGATTTTTAATGATTTATTTATATGGTCATGAATGTTTTAAAATGTTATTTCCTTTAAAAAGTTTCAAAGTGGTATGGGAAACTTTGATTCAAAAATGTCTTTAAATGTCTTCATTTCTAAATTGCGTGACTTTTAAATGTTTTCATGAAAAAGGGATATTTCTCTAAAAGAGTTTTACTAATCATTTTCATCTATGTCAACATCCTTTTTAGATATTATTCTTGATTGAGGTTGATTTATTATAAATACAATCTTAAATATTGTATATAATGAGTTATGATATGTTTGACTGTGGATGTTTTATTTTTATACCATTTATTGTTTATGGTTAAAGTGTTGACATTTTGTATACTAGTTTTAATAAGAATGTTTATGTTATGTTTCAACCTTTTCATATGAGGAATGTATTGGACTTAGTAAGTGACAGGTGGAGCCCAATATAGCTCCTCGATGCATTGGTTGGTCTCATGAGACAATTAGATGTGTAAATGGATGAGGCCATTCCCAATTTGATATATAGTTTTGGCCGAGGCCTAAATCATTTTTAGATGTCTTGGTCGAGGCCTTGAAAAGATGTTTTAGAATGTCCGACATTATACATTCCCTCATTATGAAAATAGTATTGATGGTTCATATGGTTATTAGATTAGTATAATACCCATGAGTATGTTTTATTATGTAATTATTTACTCATCTCATATTCTTACCATAAAGTGTTCATGTTTATTATTTGTAAAGTCATGTGTTTTCAATTATTCACCATGCCTAATGTTTATGTTATCTTTCATTATATTGTTTACCCTTACTGAGCATCTGATCTCACCCATTTATTATGTTTTATTTTACCAGGATTCCAAGAAGTTTATTATGATTGATATGCAGGGTTAAACTAAAGGGAATAATGGAATTCTCAAAGGATTATTTATGTCATGTCTTATGTTAGAAATTGTAATGTAAAGTTCATGTATGTAATCTATTTTACAAGACTGCTAAATTGATCGGTCATTTGGGACTTGATTTCTTGTAATCATGCCAATGATATGTAATAATTCACTGGCTCTGGGTAACTGGGGTCAGGGCGTTATAGCAGACACCTGATAATGGGGTAAGTCCGGTGCAGATATCTTTTTATCAATTTACAAATTCTCTTTTTATCTTTTTAGTCTCCTTTAGATTTTGAACTTTTATTACTGATTAAGACATAAGTGGATAAATTTTTTCTACTGAATATATATACCATATTCACTGCATAAAAGAATAAAATATTGACACATTGTATTTTTACAAGGTTCTCCCCTAATGTGGGTGACTATATCCTTGCAATGTTCGAGATCATTCGATACAAATATTTTCCAATAATATTCATCACTTAATTACAAGTGGTTTGGATAAAAAATATCATGAAACATGAAGTTTCATTCCTCACAGTTAATAAGAGGGGTAGGAATCACCCTAAACAATTTGAAAGTTTTTATCCTAACCTAAATACAACATCCTAATGGATATTTATATTAACTTCCAATAGTGATCAAATATTCAAAATTCTTTATAAAAACAAAAGGTTCTTACACTAATTGAGACTTCAATCGAGTTACCGTAGTGGTGATTCCTTTATCTTATACTTTCACTCTTGTAATTTCCTTCTTCCAATTATCTTACCTACACAACAATGATAAAGTACTCCTTATTCCTTAGTTTTTAGATTTAAAAAATAGTAGATATTATAGTAACCAATATTTGAGACTATTCTTCCTCTTCTTCTTTCTACTTTGATTCAATTGATCAATAGAATAAAGTCAATGCCTTCCACACAACTTCCTATCAATTATTTTTTTTAAACTTCTAAAAATAACTAATTATTATAGGAACATATCACTAAATCTATTTATTATTATTATTATTTAATTTTATTTTATGATAATAATCAAGTATTATTAATCGCATTGAGTTTTTATTCTTCTTTAACACACTATTGATGTTTCTCCACAAAATAGTATCAAGTTCTTCCTCTTCTATTTTTTTGACAGAATAAAAGTATTGATTATTTTCTTTTATTATATTATTCCTACACTCTCTTATTAATTTTCATATTATTCCTTTTATATTCACCATATTTTTTGTGATTAGTATTTCCATAATATATTTATAGAATCTCTATGATGATCGATATTTTTTATAATTTGGGTCAGCCATTTTGAATTATTTTCTAGTTTTCTCATAGTGTTGAATTTCAAATATTACAATTTTAAATTCCATTTGATATTGACCATGATATCCTCATTTTATTCTTCCCAAAAGCTTGACATATTTTTATCTTCAAAATACTCCATGAAATCCACTAAAATTAATTCTTTTAAAAATTGCCACAATGTGTAAATGGATCCATGAAAAAATCATGACATGACACACTTTCTTAAAAATGTAGAATCCTCAAACATCATTATGAACAATAATAGATTATTATGATTATAATACAATGAAGAACATATCATAATTAATTATCTAATTTTTTTTCTTTATTTAGAATTCTTGATTATGGAAAAATTAATATTTTCGTGTCTCAATAATCTCAAAAATTTGTAAAGGAACTAACTCTTATGAAGTTCACATATCTCCTTTGAACTCTTATGGTACTATTTTAAAGTCCCTAACTATTATTTCAAAGTAATTGGTGCACTTATGAAGTTTGAAAACTAATCTTTTGCGGTATGCCATTACCTTTCCAAAGTCTTCCAATACACTTCAAAAATAGAAATTACTATTCCAAAGTAGAGACTTACCCTTCCAAAGTAGAAATTTTTTATTCTAAAGTAATCCAATACCTTTTAAAATTCCACATTTTACATTTTTATTTATGCTAGAGTACCAAATTACACTTTTGAAGTTGAAAAAATTTCTTGTGAATTATTCATAAAGTCTTAAAAAGTATGTTTAAGTATTAAAATCTCAGAGTTAGGTCTTATGAACTTTGAATTTTTTGTAAAAATTCACTCTATAGCCTTATAAAATTATGAAAAATTATTAAAAAGATAAAAAAAGCCTTATGGAGTTCTATCAGAGTCTTATAAAGTAAGACATGGCCATTTTTCACCTTCAAAAATAGACTTAAAAATTCTCTTCAAATGACTCCATATCAACCCAAATCTTCTTAGAACATCTTCACCTATTTTATTAACTTATAAAAACCTATTTATAACACTTTAAAACACAAAAAAACCTCTACCTCACATAATATAATTTGTTTTATGTGAGTTTGAATATGATTTATGCATTGAAAAATAAATCAACATTATAAATATATACACTTTTAAAATTATAAAATTCATATTATCTTGATAAATCCCACAATAAAACACCCTAATATTTTATATCCATTTCCTTTGAAATAAACTTGACGTATTTGATAGCTTGTTTTACACCCAACTCTGATTCTAAATGAAGCATGATATAATAATCCTTTATAACCTAGACATTAAATTGGATGGTATAAATATTAACAACCAAAATATGTAAAATATGAATAATATTTATAAATAATGTAAATTTATTGATTAAATTATAGTAAATATGTACTCAATTTTCAATAAAGTTATTTTATGCTTTAAAAATATGTTTTTTTAAAAAGTGTTTTTCTTGCATTTTGGGCATGGAAATTATAATTAATTAATAACAATTTTTTAAATTTTAATTAAATAAATGAATAACATTTTTTAAATCATCATGTAAATATTATATTAGGGTGAATTTTTATAATTTTTCTAAAAAGATTTATTTTTCCAGTGAATAGTGAAAAATACGATTTTTTGTAAAAACCGTCATTTCCTTTCAAGTAAACATCACATTATGTTTTGAATTTTACATTAAAGTAATATAAATATAATTTAATTATAAATAATATAATTAATTATATAGGAATAATCATCATACTTTATTTTGGTATAAGTTCATTTTTGGGCTTAGAAACACATTTGTCTTAAAACTGTTTTTATGCGCACAATGTGTTTTTATCTTAATAAATAAAATCAATATATATTGATTAATATTTTTAATTATATATATATATATATATTAAATTAAATTATTTAACATTCATTTTATTGTTTTTAAAAGTAAATTAATATAAGTAAATTAAGTTTTATGGTTAAAAATGCATTATTCTGAAATGGGTTTTCATTGAGTTTGTGTGATTATTTAAAATTAATTTTTTTAAATTATAGAAATTAAATCTGGTAAAATATATTAATTTTTTTTAATAAAAATAATTTATAAAATTTAATAAACACAACTTAATTTTTTTCCATAGTTAATAGTAAAAATAGTAAAATTTTGTTACCACGATTAAGGTTAAAAGAAGTTTAACAAGGGGTTAAAACAAGAGATACGAAAAAATGCCTTCTAAAATAATATAATTCTCATTGGTTGAATGTGTTTAAATATTATATTATCATACCTTAATATTCATGTCCATTTTCATCCAATTTCACATGAAATTGACCTTATATCATTGATATATTTTAAGAAATTCCATGTGTGTCCCTCCCCTCACTTATAAAAGGGAACCTATTATCCTCAATTATTTAGATAATTTTATCCTTATATATTGGAAAATACCTAATCCAAAAACTTCCTATTTTACTTTCATTAATCCTATTTCTTTTTATATTCTCTTAATTCCAATCCTTTAAAGATTAAGGTGTAAGCCAAAGAGGTCTCTCAAAGAAGAGGTATAAATCTTAACCGAGATCTTTCAATTTTATTTCTTCTTATACTTTACCTAAACCTATTGTATACATAATAAAATGATTAATAAAATATCATAAATATAATTATATTTTATAATTATTATAAAAAACCCTTTCTCACCTCTTATCCATCAAATGGGAGATGGAAGTATTGCTCATCCGTATGTGTGGACTACTACCTCCACATAGCGATACAATTAATTTTCCATCACCATTATTCATGGTTAGTAATTATGATTGATTTAATGTATATAAATTATATTTATTATATAATAAATATTTTTGAAATTTTAATTATTATTTACCATTATTTCGATCTATCCATCAAAAAATGGAAACATCACTGGTCTGTATGTATGGACTACCATCTCCATGTAGTGATGTAATTAATTTTTCATTACCAATTTATATGAATGGTTATAAGTATGTATGTAATGAATATATATTATATTTATATCATTATTAACATTATATAGATGAATTAATCATGATCAAAGTAAAAGAACCACAACTGTCGAACAAAAACATACATGAAAAATGAATTAGTTAACACCTAAAATGATGGTGCTAATGAAATATTATTAATGAATAAGTAGTAAGATGTTATAAGTAAACCATGTATGGTATTATAGGTATGAATATTGTTATTTTTTATAATTACATTAAATTTTAATTTATTATACTGGAGGATAGAGCACTTACGAAGTAAGATGGACTTAAGGTAAGAGTTTTATGTTACAATCACATTTTTACTAGGATTTCTTATGCTTAAATTTATGATGATAAAATTATATGATCTATCTCTCCTAAATATTATTTATTTCCTTCTACTATATTTATTTCTATATATTACATGTTTTCCTTTCATTTTCATCTCCATAAGTATTTATGACACCAAAAGAATGATTTCAAGGAAAACTAAATTTATCTTTATCCTAAATCAATAATATTTTCTTCCCTGTCCATAATTTCTTTGAAATGTTTTCAATAATTTTTTCAATATTCTCCAAAGATTTATTAAATTAATTTTTACCCATTTTTTAATTTCTTTAATTTTTTTTAAAGTAATCTACTTTTCATTTTTCGAATAAGGTACTTTTGAATTATACCAAAAATGTGAAAGGAATTCTTGTTTTTATGTACATTAGATGAATTTTTTTCTCAATATCATGAACACTCTTTACTTTGAGTATCCACTTAAAATTTCCATGATTATTTTCAAAGAAAGTTATTTACTTAATATTTTGGAAATTTTTAGATTTTAAATAAGTGATTTCAAAATTAAATGGGTACTTTACTCAAAAAATGTTTCAGTGGTCTATAAAAAAATCATTTGATGTTTCCTATTATTTATTATAGATATGATCTAATGTTACTATCTTTATTTTTTCTCTATATGGTTTATGATCATGATGATGAAATATTTATGAAACCTGTTTTCTTTCCATGAGTTATGCTATGATGAAATGTTTATGAAACCTTTATGATTTCCACAGGTTATGATATGATAATACGATGAATGTGTTATGGTATTGTGATAGTAACACCCTGATATTTTTATAAAATAAATGTTTAACTAATTTTATTTTTTTGATAGTTTGTGTTGCATGCAACAAGGAGTTTAAACAAACAATATAACATTATTAAAATATTAAGTGTTCACTATCTCCTAGACATTATATTAGTGGGTATGAATGTTAATAACTAAATTATGAAAAATATATGTTTCATACATTTATAAAATTAATTAATTAGTTATCAAATGATTAGAATTAAAAAAAAATTATTTTAAAATAAAATTTATTTTTTTGAAAACATTATTTTATGTGTAAAATGAAATTTATATATCAATTTATCCCAATTGGTGAATGATTTTAATGAAATTTATATATTAATTGATCTATTCTAAAAATATTTTTCTAATCATAGGATAAGAATAAATCTAGTTTTATGCTTAAAAATGTATTTTTATAAAAATTAGTTTTTGTTACATTTTACACACTTACTTTAAAATTAATTTACACCATTTATATGTATTTAATTAGATAAAATTAATTAAATATTTAGAATTTGGAGGTTCAAATTTGGAAATTAGTCTCCTTTTATTTTTGTTCAATATAAATAATAACCATGGTAAAATTTATCACCTCAGTAAAGGGTAAATCAGATAAATATAGATTAAAAATATGTTATAAGGCCATATTTTTTATATGAAATTCAACTTTTATCACTTAAGGTTCTAAATTCAGTCATTTAATTGACACCTTTCCATGAAAGTGGCTTATATATTATTTAAACTAAAGAAAGTGATAAAATGTCACTCTCTTAGTTTTAAATATCATTTATGTGTTCACATAAGGAAAAAAATTACTTATGATGAATATTAGTAGTAATGTTGTGACTAATTAAATTATATTCATATTGTTAATTTATTTATAATTTTTAGGAATTTAATAATTACCTTAAATACTTACACAATATTGATTGAGTAATAATTTAATTAATAGAAAAATCAAATAGATGATATTAAAAATATTAAAGGTATTATAATTTGTTATAATTAATGTGATAAAAGTATTTTATAGATTACCATGACATGTTTGTTATGTTTTAAAAGAATTTTTTTTAATTATAAGTGTTTTATTGACATTGTTAAATTCAAAGTAACGAATAGTGTTAAAATTGACACTAATGATATTTTATTAAAGTAATATATTATTAAATTATTTAAAAATAATAAAAAGATTAAATAAGTACAAATGGGATATTTTATGCTCCAAAATATCATAAATTGGATATTTATAGTCCAATTGACACTATATAAGTAAAAATTACAACCTTTTAATATTGAAAAAGTTGTTACCATAGTTAAAATTAAAATAGGTTAACTAAGGGTTAATCAAAATTATAAGGTTTAAAATTAAACCAAAACTTGTCAAAAATATATTGGTTAATGTAATTAAAACAATATACTACCTCATATTTTAATACCTTACTATACGGAGGTATTTTTATTGAGATTGAATTTATTATAAATTAATCTTTTGAGAAATTCCAAAAGTACCCGTCACCTCAATTATAAAGGACACCTCCTCCCTCACTTAATTTCAGAATTTTGAGCCTTCTATATCAAAAATAATCGGAAAAATTATATTTTAAACTACATTATACACATTCTAGAGGAATGTTTCTTTACATATGATCAACCCTAGAGCCCTTTAGAGGAGATCTAAAGGAGTCATTTTGAAGAAGAGGTAATCGCTCTAACCGATCAATTTATTTTTATAATCTTATTTTAACTCCTCTAAATATATGATATATATAATGAAATAATAAATTAATTATCCTAAACATTATTAAAATTTATTATCATTATGAAAATACCATTATACACTCTCTTTCCCATCAAATAAGAAGTGAAAGTATCACTCATCCATACGTATGACTTACCATCTCCACGTAGTGATACAATTCATTTTTCATAAAAATATTTTATATATGGGTATTATGATGGTTTTAATGTTTATATATGATATTTATGACATAATTATACTTCTATAATGATAATATATTTTATAACTTGTTATCATCAAATCTTCTAGGAAATGATAACATCACTCATGCGTACGTTTTGGAATACCATCTCCACAATGCGATGTGATTAATTTTTTATTTAAATGTCAAATGAATGGTAATAAATATAAATTTTCTTAATATGTATTATATATAATATATAATAATTATTTTTTAAATTTGAAGTATCATTTACCTTTCTTTCATTCCATCCGTCAAAAAATGAAAACATCGTTCATGTGTACGTATGACCCACCGTCTCCATGAACAATGTAATTCATTTTTATATATCAACTTTTTATGAATGATTATAAATATTTATATAATTAATAGATATTATGTTTTTAACATTATTAAAATTTTGGAAATTATGGTACTATGATCAAAGTATATGGACTGAGACTACCGAACCGAAACATGCCTGGAAAGAGTAGTAGTTATTACCTAGAATAGTGATTTAAAAAATATTAATAAACGAGGGATAAGATGTTATAAACAAATCATACATGGTATGATAGATATATGGTTATGTATTACATATATAATAAATCCATATTTATTATAAAATAGGTTTTAATGTGAACATGGAAAGGTGAGACTTAAGGTAAGAGTTTATTTCACAATCTCATCAATATTATATATTACTTATTTTTAAGTTTATATTGGGGAATATTTATCTTCTATTTCCTTGTTTTATGAAAATTATTTCAAAATTATTTTTACTAATCTCCTAAAATCATTTAAAAACTTTTTTACTCATGTTTGGTGTTTTACAAAATGGTTTGAAAAGAATATTTTTGTCATTTTCTAAATGAGGTTCTTTGGGACTTTTCCAAAAAAAATATGGAAGTAATATCTTTTTTAACTTATATAGAATGAGAGGATTTTACCACCATCATAAAGAATTAATTATTTGATGCTTCATTTACAATATTACTTGTTTTTTTTCAAAAAAAAATTTCCTTTATAATTGTGTGACTTTTAAAAAAATGATTTCAAAATGGAAAGGATATTTTCCTCATGAATTATTTCAAGTGATCTTTAAAATTCATATTCCATACAAGATAAAATTATTTGATGTTACTTATGATTTACTGGGGATATGATCCAAGGATACCATCCTTATTCTTTCTATTAATGGTTTATGTTTATGATTTCATGATGATTATTAATTCCATTTCTTCTCCATGAGTTATGTTATGATGAAATGTTTATGAAAACCATTTATTTTTTTGGGCACTGATATGATGAATGATTTATGATCCTACAGTACACATATGTATAGTTTTCATTACATGATTGGTGAGACCTATATATCCCTCCAAATAATTTTCTAATGAATTATATCTCATGATATAGTAAAGGGAAACAAGTCTTTGTGCTTGATATGTTAGGGGAAATAGGTGTTGATGATTGATCTGATAGTCTTGGTAGTTAAACTTGACATATGAAATGGTCTCTATAATTATGATGATTCCACATGAAATTATGACATGAACTTATGGTTCATGATCTAGTTATGATGAATTCTCATTCTTATGATTCATGCCTTTTGAAATGTTAATGTTTTATGCCATAACTCATGATTATGATATTTTTTAGATTAGGAGTGAACATTGTAAGTTACAGTAAAGATCTCATTTCCTTATGCTTATCTTATGATTTTATATGATCATAAATTGATATCTCCTATTTTTACCCTTATTGAGAATCTGAGCTCACCCATTTCTCATGTTTCTTTTCCCCAAGTTATGAAGAAAGGTATTAAGTATGATATGTCAAAAATAGTGCTAATTATAAAGAAATAAACTGGATAAGATGTAGATATTTTATGAACTGATTGTTTATGTTTACAAGTTTGAAAAGGAACTATAAATTTATGACCATCATTCATGTTTTGGTGAAATGTAGTGAATATCCATCTAAAAATATCTAATATCTATGTATAAAAATATTGGGTCATTATAGTCGGTATCAGAGGATGGGTGTAGTTAAACTTTAGAAACTAGGATAAGAAAAATTTAGGGATAAGTCTAAGTACATGATAAAATACCAATGTTCTGATAATTATTACGAATAAAAGAGGTTAAACCTAAGGTGTTATAGAATAAGGTTTCGCGATTCATAAATTCTATAAATGATTTTTCAAAATTATTTGGTTTTCCACTATGATTATTATTTCTCAAAATATGATTTTTGATTTTAGTCAATGGATAGAACCCAAAGGAATCATGTTAATTCCAAATGTGATGGAAGATGAAATGATTGTATACCTTAGAAACTTAATTTCAGGGGAGTTATAATGCATAATCTTGCTGCTATGATCACACAAATTTCTTAGGCTATGAATCATGCCAAATTTAAAAATGATAAAAGGAGGAAACAAAATACTTTTTCATATTTAATAAGGAAACATACACCTTATTTTAGTGGGTATTTTAATCCACTAGTTCCTAAGTAATGGATCGACAACATTGATAAAATATTTTCTGTTCTTCAATGATCAGGACATGAAAAAATTATCATAGTTGTTTATCATCTGTAAGGATAAGTAGATTAATGGTGGAATTTTATCAAGAATACAATGAAAGTGGAAGAAATTAAATCTATATAATGGGGTTAGTTTAAGGGGATATTATTCAGTAATTACTTTCCTCATATTCTACATAAAAATATGGAGAGGTAATTTCTTGAGCTGAAGAAAAAGAATGAAAAATCCATTGGTACTATGATGAAAAGTTTACAAGTCTTGTAAGGTATACCTCTAGTGTAATTATCAGCCATGAAAGTAAAATTGATCAATTATTTGGTGGTATAAAACCAAGTCCCTTAATGGTATTATCTATAAGAGACTTTAGTTTCTACAAAGAAATTGTTTGATATGCACTCAAAGTAGAAATGGAAATTAAATATTCCCATCATCCCCATGGTTTTGATAAGAAAAGAAAGATCGAGTCTAATGAAAACTCATATAAATCACATGGTTGAAAGAAATTATATCCACATACATGCCAAAAATGTAGGAAAAAAATATCAAGTGATGTGTTTTAATGGAACTAGGAAGTGCTTTAAATGTGGAAAGGTAAGTTATAAATCCCATGAATGTTGAAAGGTGATGAATATGATGGTTAATACAATAGAGGAAAAGAATATTACAACTAATGAACCACCCAAACTTTAATGATTAAAATGAATGGAGTATGGGGATTATGAGAACCGGAGCATGAATCTAAAGGTTTTTGATGATCAAATTCAATAACTTATTAAGGCCAAAGACAAAGGGAAATTTCATGTGATCACAACTGCCAAAGTGGGATATGAGAATGATGTGGTGAAAGGTAAAATTATCATCCACTCTATAATAGATAATGTTTTATTTGATTCTATATCCACTCACTCCTTTATTTCAAAATAATTTACTAAGGGTATCGCTGTATCACCTCAACAATTAGATATCAAGTTATCTATGAAAACTACTAATGGTACAGTGATTGTATCTCAAGTTTATAGTTCTTATCTGATTTAATTTTGTGGGAAAGTGCTTCATGAAAATCTTGTGATTATCCCTTTAGTTTAGTTCAATGTGATTCTTGGCATGGATTAGATTTCTCTATATGGAGACCATATTAATTATTGAGTAAGGGATGTTATATTTCACATTTCGAATGAACCTATAATCATTTATAAATGAAAGGATGAATATGAACTTCTAATGGATATTGATTCCATTTTATGAGTCTTAATTCCTATAAATGAAGGTTATATATCTCTGATGGTTAGGGAGAAACTCAATATTAAGGATACACATATTTTACTGAAGTTTCTTGATGTCTTTACTAAAGAATTTTTTGGTCTTCTGCCAAATCATGAAGTTGAGTTTTAAATTGAACTCATACCTAGTGATAGGCCTATTTCAAATAATCATTATTGAATGGACCCAATTGAGATACAATAATTCAATTAGTAACTCCAGGATAATCTTGATAAGGTATTCATATGCCTTAGTGAATCACATTAGGGTGAACCTATTTTGTTTGTTAAGAAGAAATATGGATGAATGCAACTCTACATTGATTATCAAGAACTCGATAATATCACTATCAAGAACAAGTATCATATTCCCAATATTGATTAATTATTTGATCAACTTTGTGGAACTCAATACTTTTCCAATATTGATCTTCATTTTGGATATCATCAATTGAGAGTCAAGAAGGTGGATATACCCAACACGAAATTTTGTACAAGGTTTAACACTATGAATTTATATTGACTCCTTTTGACATTACTAATTCCCCTGATATCTGCATAGACTTGATGAATATAGTCTTTAGTGACTATGTTGATCACCTTTTGGCAGTCTTTATAAATTATATTATTGTATATTCAAAGAGAAAGGTAGAGCATGAAGAACACTTGAGGATTGTGATAGAGACTTTGAGTAAGGAGAATATTTACAAAAAATTTACCAAGTGTGAATTTTCGATTGAGAAAGTTTAATTTTTGGCTCATATAATCTCAAAAGAGGGTATATCAGTAGATCCTTCAATGAAAAAATTTATTGATAAATTTCTTAGACCAACCAGAGTGACTGAAATCCATAATTTCTCGGGTTGGATGGATATTATAGATGTTTTTTGAAATATTTATCATGATTATTTAATAAACTCAACAAGTTGACTTGTAAAGGAGTTAAGATCATATAGATAAAGGAATGTGAAGATAATTTCAATGAGCTGAAAAGAAGGCTGGTCACTGCACCTATTCTCAAACAACCCTTTAGTGGAGGAAGGTTTGTGATCTATAATGATGAATCAAATAAGGGAGTGGGATTTATTCTCATGATAAATGACTTGGTTATATCTTATTATTTATTCTAATTAAATATTCATGATAAAAATTACTCAACTCATGCTTTAGAGTTAGCTGTGAATTTTTTTCCACTAAAGATATGAATGCATTATCTCTATGGAGAAAGGTGCAACATATATACTGATCATAAAAGTTTAAATTATATTTTCACTCAAAAATAACTAAATATGCATCAAAGAAGATGGTTTGAGTTGATTAAATATTATGGCCTCTCAATATATTATCAACATAGGGAAGCGAACAAGGCAGAAGATACTTTAGGCTGAAAGGATCATGTTATCTTATCTATGATGATGATCATAAAAGATCCAATATTTATGGATTTACATAATATGGACTTGGAAATATAAAAATAAGGGGATAAATATTTTCTAGATCAAATGAATGTTCAACCATATATCCAAGTGAATATTAAAGAGGCACAAAAAGAATATTCAGAGCTACAAAATAAGTTAAGAAATTTTTTCAAGTTTAACCTCAATTGTGATAAAATAACAAGGTTCAAGAACCATGTATGTGTTCCTACCATTCTATATTTTAAGGTGATATTGGATGAGGTTCATAGTTCATCATTATATATTCATCCTATAATTAAAAATATTTATATAGACTTAAAAGAGTATTTATGGTAAGATGGAATTAATATAGATATTTTAGAGTATGTTTCTCGGTGCTTATTTTTTTCAAAAATTTAAGGTTGAGAGATAGAATTCTAAGAGGATGTTACAACCATTAACTATAACTAAATAAAAATGGGAAAAAATCACCATGGATTTTGTTGTTGGACTCCCCAAAACATCTAATAGCCATATACTATATGGTTTATAGTATATCACCTTACAAAGTTGGCATACTATAGTGATATTAGAGAATATTTCTCTCATGATTAGATTTCCATAATATATATTAAATAAGTGATAATATTTCTTGGAGTAACACTATCCATTGTAATGGATCGAGATTTTCAGTTTACCTTGAAGTTCTGGAGAAGTCTTCAGAAGGATTTGGATATAGAGTTAAGTTTTAGCAATTCTTATCATTCTCAGATAGATGGTATGTCCGGGAGAACCACTCAAACTCTAGAAGTCATGATGAGATATCTCTCAATGGATTTCAAAGGTGGTTGGGATGAACACCTTCCTTTGGTATAATTTTATTATGATAATAGATTTCACTCTAGAATTCAGATGGATCCTTATGAAGCCCTCTATGGTAAGACGTTCAGAACTCTAACATGATGGAATGAAGTTAGAGAAAATGAGCTGTTGGACATGATCTAGACAAGGAAATGGCAGAGAAGGTTGGTTCCATTCAACAACACATAAAAGCTGCTTAGAGTCATCAAAAAAGTTATGCTAACAATTGTTGGAAGGATCTGAAGTTTGAAGTTGGTGACAAGGTATTACTAAAAATATCTCACTAGAAGAGATTGAAGATATTTTCAAATAATTTCAAGATAATACCTATGTATATTGGATCATTTTTAATTCTTGATCATATTGGGACAATAACTTATCAATTGCTGCTTCTTTTGAATCTCTCACAAGTTCATGATATGTTCCTCTTATCTCTCTTAAAGAAGTAAATACCCAATCCATCACATGTACTAAACTCATAGGTCATACTGTTAGAGTAATATCTTTCTTATAAAGAACAACAAGTAGAGATTCTAAATCATAGAGAGAATGTTCTACAAAACATGACTCCTCACAAGGTTAACGTTTTGTGGCAAAACCACCACTTTGAGGAAGCTACATGGGAACTAGAGGATGCGATGAGGTAGAGGTATCTTCATATATTAGTATTAGAGTGATTAATTTCAATGGATAAATTCAGTTTAATGGGGGTAGAATATAACATCCTGATATGTTTATGAAATAAATTTTGAAATAATTTTATTTTTTCGATAGTTTGCGTTGCACGCAACAATGAGTTTAAAAAAACCACAAAACATTTTCAAAATATTATGTGCCCATTATCACCAAGAAATTATATTAGTAGGTATTAATATTAATAAATAAATTATGAAAATATATGGTCTATATATTTAAAAAATTAATTCACTAGTTATCAAATGATTATAATTAAAAACAAAAATTATTTTAAAATAAAAGTGATGTTTTTATGAAAACATTATTTTATGTGTAAAATGAATTTTATATATCAAATTATCCCTATTGTTGAAGTATTTTAATGAAATATATATATTACTTGATCAAATATTTTAAACATTCAACAAATATTTTTATAGGCATAAGATAAGAATAAATATAGTTTTAAGATTAAAAATGTGTTATTATAAAAAGGAGTTTTGTCACATTTTTTGCACATAATTTAAAATTAATTTTTACCATTTATAGGTATTTAATTATATAAAATTAATTAAATATTTATAATCAGGAGATTCATATTTTTTTAATTAGGCCCCTTTTATTTTTGGTCAATATGAATAGTAATCGTGGTAAAATTTATCACCTAAATAAAGGGTAAATCAAGTTAATATGGATACAAAGTATATTATATATAAGAACCTGAATCTTCTTCTCAGGTATGTTTTTCTATTTTCTGGTGTTTTTGAGAAAAAGAGGAGTTTCTGGAAATTTTTGAAGTACATGCTGTGTACTTATATATACACACCGTGTACTCTTTTGCCGCACGTAGCCATGTACTGGCTGTGTAACGTTCGAGCACACAGCCATGTGTAGTTACCTGGAGACTGCCTAATGCAGAGGCTGGTAAGGGTAAGTACATGCCGTGTACTTTTTTTTCATTAAATGGACCAGGGTTGCGTATAATTGGCAGAAGTGTCTTCTTCTTCACCTTCTTCAACCGAGAGCATCCATACGACACTGATCCTTCCTCGAGCCCCTGATCGAGCATCCGTTCTACGAATCAAACTCTATCAATTGCGTTGTAATAGAATCGGTGATCCATCTCTTCTTATTAAACCTCGTTTCCTGATTTCTCTTCCCTCGTGAGTTATCCTCAGTTGAACGTTTTATATGTTTTTGTAGATCTACCGTGTTCTAGGTCAGGCCAAGGGATGAAGCCGAGGTATATCAATCATACAACACCGAGGTAGGTGGTTTGTGCCTTTCTGTAGTTAGTCTTTGAGTTATATATGCAAAAGCGCCCAATACCCTTATTCGGGGTATTGCGTGTTTGTGGTTTTTAGCCCTACTATTGCCTGTTATGCCTTGTTTGTTTGGATATAGGTTGATTGTTTATGAATAGGGTTAATTACTATGCTAAGAATGTGTTTCCCATGCTTGTATTTTTTATGACCTTTTTGTCTTTCTTAGCCTGTTAGGCTTCTTGCTTTCCATTCCTAGTGCTGATAAGATAGAGTAATACTATTTATTTGACATGATGTTATGCTGTAGACTATTTATAAAAGTAGTTCTTGAGGTATAATTTGGCCGTTATATATCACTGTGCTTAATTGACTTACACAAGGCCATGAGAACCTGGTGTAGTAGACCATAGGGAGAATGGATGTTGAGGGCTTCTCCAGAGTGTCTGTTTTACTGTTACGATGCAAGACCATAGGGAAAATGGACGTAAGTTCTTCCTCAGCGTGTCTGAAGTTCCTCAATATGGTCTACATGGGGAATTGGGCATTGAGTGCTTCCCTAGAGTGCCTATTAGTTACTGATACGAGACTATAGGGGGAATTGATGGTGAGTGTTTCCTCAGAGAGTCTGTGCTAAAGCTGAACCAGGAGGGTTAGACTATGTGTACTTCCCAGAGCGTTGCTTGTATTTGTTTTGGTTGAACCAGAGGGGTTAGGCTATGAGTACTTCCCAAAGGGTTACCTGATTTTGATTAGCTTCTTACTTGATATATGAAAATGAATGCATTTGAAATTGTAGTATTATTACTATGTGTACTTCCTTGTTTACTGCTTCATTTTGTTTATTGCCTGCCATATATATTCACTGACTGTTAGTCATAGATCTTTGGGTGGTTGCCTACTGGGATTAGTCTCACAACCTGTTTGGGTCATTCTTTTGGGCTCAAACAGATTATATTGCTGTAGGTATAGATAAGGGAAAGAGCCCTTCTACTTCAGGTACTTGATTGTTGTGGAGTTGGTGAGCATGGGACCAAGCTGAGGCTTTCAATGCTGTGGAGCCGTTTACTTGATTTTATTTTGTACTTTGGTTTAGTATTGTATTCCAGCATTGTGACTTGTTTGGCTACTTTCCTAGACATATCTATAATGCATCATATATATGTGTGTGTGTGTGCTCCAGTTGTTTATTACTTCCGCTGTTTACCTATTACATGTTTTAATTATTTTTCTATTGTTATCCATTTTACTTCCACTATGTTACTCTTCCAATGAGGGAGTAGTTTCCCCACTATCACACCCAAGACCCTCACTGCTAGTTGACAGCCTCTGGAATTCGGGGAAATGCGTTTGAGGCTATGTGACCAACCAGGTATAGGGAACCTATGGGCGACTCCCGAAACCGGAATGTTACAAAGTGGTATCATATGAATTCTTTTCTTTTTGACTAATTGTTTGGAGCCTATAGCCAGGGATATGAAGGAATTGGTACTTGGTAATAATCTGTGCCAGGGAGTACCTAAAATGTGTATAGGGAAAAGCCAATTTACCTCATATATTGTGATTTTTTCTAGTTTTTCAATTTTACAGTTGATTTGATTTCACTATTGGGTGATTTAAATGTTTTATTCTATTACCGTTGATATTATTAAGGTTCTATTTCTATTTCAACCCGATGAGATGCGGGTATGCCATCTCATGAATAATATAAGCACTTTCTAGAGATCACATGTCATGTATTCTTTCCATGCCATTTAGGTTAAATTAGCGATTGCATGTTGTTGTGATAGATGTTGTGATAAATATGGATGCTATTGTGATAGATGCCTTGATAGAATACCTACTTTTGATAGTGTATTAAATTGAGTAAGGTTTCATTTAAATGAACGCCAAACTTTGGTTCTTGAGGTGTTATGGTACCTCATGGACCAGAATTTGGTGGATCATTGCTCTATTATGCTTATATATAACATGTATAAGATGCCAAGATTTGATTCGTGGAGATTATGGGATCTCAAGGATCAGAATTTAGCACTTTAATGTTGTTTCAGTGTTTTTCTGGGGTTCTGGAGTAGTTTTTGAGGCTTATTATCAGGAAAAACCCAGAATACATGGTGTGTAATGATGAATACACGATATGTGTCCTTTTTTTCGAGAAAGAACTGTTTTTCTTGAGTATACGTTGTGTACTATATGTACACGATGTGTAGTCTCTAACCGAGTCACTGAATGTGTGGGCAGAGACACGGGGTTGGGAAATCTTTGGTGGATCATGCCATGTACTGTTGTACATGTTGTGTTGTGTAGACCTTTTCAACCCGTGTGACTAACAACACTGATGGAGAAAACTTTGGTTATACACACTGTGTCAAGATTGAACATGCCATGTAGTGTAACCCTTGATTCCAACCATGTAACAAACAACATAGGTCAGTGAAATATTTCAAGTACACACTATATCTAGAACAAACACGTCGTGTAGCGTCTGACGTGTGACCGACCGTGTAACTAACAACACGGGTCGGTGAGGTTCGTCTAGTACACGACATGTCTGGAACTAACACGCCATGTAGTCTTGTTCTAGGAGAACCATGTTTCTTAGCCATGTAGAAGAACTTGGGCAGGGAAATAGGATTCAAGTACACACCGTGTGTTAGGACGACACGCCGTGTGTATGGGTGTTACACGACCTGGGTTGGAAAAAGTACACGCTCATGTGAAGGCTTAAGGGAACATGTTGTGTAGTCATTATACACACCGTGTATCCATGTTTTAAAAAACTTGAATGCTTTCTTTCTCTTGTTCCCTTCTCACAATTCTAATTTTCATCCCTTGTTAATCTTGATTTAAGGTGTGTGATTGACCTTACAGAGTCATGCCACCGAGATGTCCTCCGGTTGTCTACCAGTTATAGGGTAGTGATCAGACACCAGATATGGCTGATCAGGAACTACCAATAGATCCTCCAGTTGTTCCAGTCTTGGCCCCAGCCGTCATTCCAGACATAGGTGCTGACACACAGTTCCGTGAGGGCTTTATGAAGTTTATGCAGTCCTTCCGAGGAATACCGCATCCTGCCCCTTATATGGCAGAGTTGACACGGGTTTTCCAGCAGCATCATCCTCCCACCTTCACAAGGGAATGAGGAACTTAGGCTATAAAGTCATGGTTAGAATCCATGCTTTCTATCTTTGAGTATCTGGAGACGCCTCCAGAGAGGAGGGTGAATCTTTCTACTTATATGCTTTAGGACTCTTCCAAGAGATGGTGGGATGTGATCTCACAAGCAGGATGCTAGCAGGTTATGGCTTGAGATGAGTTCCAGTGTGCCTTTTATGACTACTTTTACCTGGAGAATTTGAGGGCCGGTCGGGCCCGAGAGTTCATGAGTCTAGAGCAGGGTACTCTTTCAGTTAAGGACTATTCGTCTAGCTTCACTAAGCTACAATGCTTCACACCTATCCCATGAGGTGATGAGTTATTTCTGGAAAGGAAGTTTGAGGATGGTATTAGGAATGACATCCGATCTTAGGCGAACATTTTCAGGTTGACTTCCACCACTTCTATAGTCAACCAGTCACTAATCACAGGGCGCAATCTGAGGGATTATGGATTGGTGATCTAGGGCGGTTTGACATTCGGAGTTGGTATCCCTCATACTGAAAGTAGGAAGCAACATAGGGAGTCTACGTGTGGGGATCCGAGGAGGCATGTCACTTATTTTGGTAGCCTGGTGGTGTGATAATAGTGTGGGAAGAGTGGGAATACGAGACCACATTGCTTGAGAGACCCAGTGGAGTGCTGATCTTGCGGCAAGATGGGACATCTTCAGTGCTTCTGTCAATTCTTATCACAAGAAGATGGTGACAGAGGTTCTTCTATGGCTCCTCGTTCAGGAGTAACACCACTAATTTCTCATTAGTCTAGAAACTGGAGTTATTCTGGCCATTCAGGACAAGGTGGAGGTCGCAGCTGTGGTAGTCAGTTTCCAGGATTTTAGTGACAGTAGGGTGGATCAGCTCAGAGTGGTCAGGAAGGGTCACAGGGCCGCAGTGTAGGTCAGACTTCTGTAGTGGAGTAGAACCATTAGGAACAGAATCCCAGACCCTCTATATTTATAGGTACGATCCTAGTTGCCTCATTTTTAGCTTCTTCTCTTTTCGATACAGGGTCTTCCTATAGCTTTATATCTGTCACTATTGAGGAGAGACTTGGGCTCTGTATCTTTTCTTCAGCTGAGATCTTGATTCTATACACATCGTTGGGGATAAGAACGACTAGTGTACGATAGTGCATGGAGTTCCCTCTAGAGGTTTGTGGGTTTCACTTATTATGGGACCTTTATGTCTTAGAGATGACATGATATGATGTCATTCTCAGAATGAACTGGTTAGTTCCCTTCCAGCTAGTTGTCTATTTCTATTGCCGTAGGATGAGTTTCACATCACTAGAGGGTGGATCGTTTCTTCATAAGGGCGAATGGGATGTCCAAACGAGCATAGCGAGACCCAAGCATCATGGGTTGGGAGGAGTTAGAACCCAGATTGCTAGTCTATATTTGGATGACTAGGGGACTTCACTAATGGAATTTCCTATAGTGGTGGATTGTTTGAGGGATTTATTTCTAGAGGAATTTTCAGGTTTGCATCTGGAGCGAGATGTGGAATTTTCTATTGATCTTGTGTCAGGAGCAACACTGGTGTCCGTTCCTCCTTATAGGATGGCTACACCAGAGTTGCAGGAGCTCAAGAAGTAGTTGGAGGAGTTACAAGTAAAGGTTTTCATCTGACCCAGTACTTCTCCTTGGGGTTTTCCTATCCTGTTTGCGAAGAAGGTGGATAGTACCCTCAGATTTTTTGTGGATTATCAGAAGTTGAACTAGTTAATGGTCAAGAACCGATATCCCTTGCTGAGGATTGATGATCGCTTTGTTTAGATTCGAGGAGCCCGAGTGTTCTCAAAGACTGACTTGAGATCCAGTTACCATCAGTTGTGCGTTAGACTATCTTACATACCTATTACAACCTTTCGGAGTAGGTATGGTCTATACGAGTATGTGTTCATGCCGTTCAGTCTCGTGAACATGCCTGTAGTTTTCATGGAACTGATGGATCGAGTGTTTCATCCATACTTGGATTCCTTCATGGTAGTCTTTGTGGAAGATATCTTGGTGTACTCTCACACTTGACACGACCATGTCACACATCTTGAGATCATTTTTAGTACACTAAGAGAGAATCAGTTATATGCTAAGCTCTCAAAATGCCACTTTTGGATGGACCAAATTCACTTCTTGGGTCATGTTATCTTAGAGGTAGGAGTATCAGTAGGCCCAGAGAAAGTGAGAGATGTACTTTCCTAGGAGTAGCCAAAGAACGTTTTTGAGGTACGAAGTTTTCTAGGGATGGATTGTTACTAGAAATGTTTCATACAGTACTTTTCACACTTAGCAGTGCCACTAACGGACCTGACTAAGAAGAGTGCGAAGTACTTGTGGTCAGATTCTTGGGAGTCAGCCTTTCAAGAGCTAAAAAGGAGGTTGACTTCAACACCAATACTAGTCTTGCCAGTGCCGGGAAAGAGCTACACTGTTTACTGTGATGCATCAGGTATCGGGATGGGAGGAGTGCTTATGTAGGGAGAAGGGGTTGTTGCGTATGGGTCTCGAAAGTTGAGGCCACATGAGAGGAACTACCTGATGCATGATCTCGAGCTGGATGTAGTTGTTCATGATTTACGCTGTTGGAGACAATGCCTGTTAGGAGAGCATTTTGTGGTTTTCACCGACCAAAAAAGTATTAAGTATATCTTTACTCAACATGACCTAAATTTGAGACAACGAAGGTGGGTTGAGTACCTTCAGTCTTTTAACTTTGAGCTTGCCTACACGCCTAGGAAAGGCAATGCTGTGGCTGATGCATTGAGTAAGAGGACTCATATGCATGCAGTTCAGGAAGCCAATGGTGAGTGGCAGTTTATGGCACTATTCTCTGAGATGCATTGTGAGGTGCACGACAGACATGAGCAGACATTTCTATCTTCTATAGCTTTTACCTATACTTTTCTTGATCGGGTGCGAATGAGGTAGCTATCAGATTCTGAAGGCCTAGTCCTATGGGAAAGTGTGTCTGGAGAGAACCCCATTCCAGGATGGACCGTAGGCAGGGATGAGATCTTTCATTTTCATAGATGCATGTGGGTGCCAACAGACATACATGAGGAGATGCTACAAGACTTTCATTCCTCAGTTTGGGCAGTTCATCCTGGTGTCACGAAGATGTATCGTGATCTACACCACCAATATTGGTGGCTAGGTATGAAGAGAGATGTTGCTAGTTTTGTCATGAGGTGTTCCACTTGTTAGTAGGTGAAGGTGGAGCATCAGTGACCAGTAGGGTTTTTACAGTAGTTAACCATTCCTGAGTGGAAATGGAACGATGTTGTGATGGACTTCATGATAGGTTTTTCGAGGTCTACTCGAGGGAATGATGCAGTTTGGGTTGTCATTGACAGACTCACGAAGGTTTCTCACTTCTTGCCGATCAAGGAGACCTTCAGTGTTGATGAGTTGGGTAGGCTGTACATTTGGGAGATTGTATGTCTAAATGGGGTTCCCCACTCCATTGTTTCAGATAGGGATGCACCTTTTACTTCTCGGGTTTGGAAGGGACTTCATAGGGCTTTGGGTACATAGATAATTATGAGTATAGCTTACCATCCCCATATAAATGGCATGTTTGATCGTACGATTCAGGTAATTTAGGACATGTTTCGAGCATGCATCCTAGATTTTGGAGGCTCTTGGGAGAAGCACATCCCTTTTGTGGAGCTTCTCTATAATAATAGTTTTCAAGCAACTATTTAGATGGCACCTTATGAGGCTTTGTACGGTAGGCCATGCCGATCACCCTTATACTGGATGGAGGTAGGATAAGCAGCTATGCTAGGACTTCGTCTTGTCCAAGAGACCACATAATAGATAGAGTTGATTCAGAAGAGGATGACTACTGCATAGTCTTGAAAAAAGTCTTATGCTGATCGAAGGAAATGACCTCTAGAGTTTGAGGTCAGAGATCAGGTTTTCCTGCGTGTCACATCGAGGTTGGGACACAGGAGGATTAGAAGACAGGGAAAGCTTTTGCCAAGGTACACCAGGTCATTTGAGGTTTTGGAGAGAGTCAGGCCGGTTTCCTATCAACTGCAGTTACCTCAAAGGTACCGGGCTATGCACGATGTATTCCATATTTATCAGCTTCAATATTACATCTCATACTCATCTCATGTTTTTCAGCCCGAAGAGGTCGAGTTAGGGGTGGATGTCTCAATTTAGGAGCATCCTATCCAGATTGTTGATCGAAGTGTGAAGGTTCTCCATGGCTGGTCTGTTCCTATGGTACGAGTGCTATGACAACATGGGTGAGTACATGATGAGACCCGGGAGAGGGAGGCTGATGTATGATCACATTGGCCAGATCTTTTCAAGGATTCTTCTTCTATTCCACCTTTCTAGGGAAATTAGAGGATAAATTTGTTTAAGGGGGGAAGTTTTTAAGAATCCAGATCTTCTCCTCAGGTATGTTTTTCCCTGTTCTGGTGTTTTTGAGAAAAAGAGGTGTTTATGGAAATTTTTGAAGTACACGCCTTGTACTTATATGTACACACCATGTACTATTTTTCCACACGTAGCTGTGTGCTGGCCGTGTAACAGCTGAGCACACAACCTTGTGTGGTGACCTAGAGACTAACTAATGCGGGGGCTGGTAAGGGTAAGTACATGACATGTATTTCTAAATTACATCTCGTGCACTTTTTTTTCATTAAATGGACCAGGGTCACATATAATTTGCAGAAGTGTCTTATTCTTCACCTTCTTCGATTGAGAGCATCCGTATGGCACTGATCCTTCTCCAAGCCCCCGATCGAGCATCCATTCTCTGAATCAAATTCCGTTGGTTGCATTGGAATCGCATCGGTGATCTCTCTCTTTTTCTTGAACCTCATTTCCTAATTTCTATTCTCTCATGAGTTATCCTCGATTGAAAGTTTTAGAAATTTTTGTAGATCTACCATGTTCTAGGTCGATCCAAGGGCCGACGTTGGGGTATACCGATCGTATGACACTGAGGTAGGTGGTTTGTGCCTTTGTGTAGTTAGTCATTGAGTTATATGTGCAAAAGTTTCCAATACCCTTGTTCGGGGTATTGTGTGTTTGTGGGTTTTAGCCTTGAAATTGCCTGTTAATCCTTGTTTGTTTGGATAGAGGTTGATTGTTTATGAATAGGGTTAATTGCTATTCTATGGATGTGTTTCCCATGCTTGTATTTTTTATGACCGTTTGGTCTTGCTTAGCCTGCTGGGCATCTTGCTTTCCATTCCTAGTGCTGATAGGATGGAGTAATATTATTTATCTAACATGTTGTTATGTTGTAGAATATTTATCCAAGTAGTTATTGAGGTATACTTTGGTTTTTATATATCTTTGTGATCGATTGACTTACACAAGGCTGTGAGAACCTCGTGTAGTAGACCATAAGGAGAATGGATGTTGAGGGCTTCTCCAGAGTGTCTGTTTTACTGTTATGATGTGAGACCATAGGGGGAATGGATATAAGTGATTCCTCAGAGTGTATGTAGTTCCTCGATGTAGGCCCCAAGGGGAATTATAAGTTGAGTGCTTCCCTAGAGTGCCTATTAGTTACTGATATGAGACTATAGGGGGGAATTGACGGTGAGTTCTTCCTCAGAGAGTCTGTGCTAAAGCTGAACCAGAAGGGTTAGACTGTGTGTACTTCTCAGAGGGTTTCTTGTGTTTGTTTTTGATGAACCAGAGGGGTTAGGCTGTGAGTACTTCCCAGAGGGTTACCTTTTTTTGATTAGCTGGTTACTTGATATATGAAAATGAATGCATTTGAAATTGTTGGATTGTTAATATGTGTACTTCCTTGTTTACCGCTTCATTTTGTTTATTGCCTGCCATATATATTCACTGAAAGTTAAGCACTGATCTTCGGGCGGTTGCCTACTGGGATTAGTCTCACACCCTGTTTGGTTCATGATTTTTGGCCCAAATAGATTATATTGCTGCAATTATAGATAATGGAAAGCGCCCTTCTACTTCAGGTACTTGATTTCTATGGAGCTGGGGAGCATGGGACCAAGCTGAGGTTTGCGATGCTGTGGAGCTGTTTACTTGATTTTCTTTTGTACATTGGTTTATTATTGTATTCTCGTATTGTGACTTGTTTGGATGCTTCTCTAGACATATCTATCATGCATCATATACATACATATATATATATATATATATATATATATATATATCTCTGTGTGTGTGTTCTCTAGTTTTTTATTACTTCCGCTGTTTACCTATTTCTTGGTTTACTGCTTCTGCTATTGCAATCTATTTTACTTCCATTATGTTACTCTTCCAGTGGGGGCATAGTTTCCCCACTATCACACCCAAGGCCCTCACTGCTTGTCGGCAGCCTCTGGCATTTAGGGAAATGCGCTTGAGGCCATGTGACCAACCAGGTACGGGGCACCTCTGGGCGGATCCCCAAACCGAGATGTTACATGATAAGACCATATTTTTTATCCAAATTATTATTTCATGAATGAAATTATACCCTCATAAATTAAATTTTTAAAATTTATTCATTTAATTTACACTTCTCCATGAAAATTACATATATATTATTTAAAGTAAAGGAAGTGAAAAAATGTGAGTCTCTTAGTTTTAAATATCATTTATGTGTTCACATAGGGAAAAAATTAGTTATGATGAATATCAATAGTAATTTTGTGAGTAATGAAATTATATTCATGTTGGTATTTTATTGATAATTTTTAGGAATTAAATAATTACCATAAATACCCACACAATGCTGATGCAATAATTATTTAGTTAATGGAAAAAATCAAATAAATGATATTAAAAATATTAAAAGTATTATAGTTTGAGATAATTAAGGTGATAGAAGAATTTTCAAGATGAAAATAAAATTTTGGGGATGTGTTAAAATAATTGGTTCAAATTATAAGTGTTTTATTTAAGTTATTAAAGTTAAAGTAATGAATAGTTCCAAAATTGACACTAATGATATTTTATGAAAATAATATTTTATTAAATTATTTAAATATCATAAAAATAATAAATAAGGAAAATTGGATAATTTATGGTAAAAAATATCATAGATTTTCCATTTATGGCCTAATTGGAACCTTATAAGTGAAAATTACAATCTTTTAATATGGAAAAAGTTGTTACCATAGTTAAAATTAAAATAGGTTAACTAAGGGTTAATCAAAATGATAAACTTTAAAATTATACCAAAACTTGTCTAAAATATGTTGGTTTAAGGGATTAAAATCATATACAACCTTATATTCTAATTACTTTCCATTTTTAGGTATTTGGATTGATATTTAATTTATTATAAATTAATCTTTTATGAAATTTTAAAAGTACCCCTCACCTCAATTATAAAAGGACACCTCCTCCCCCACTTCATTCCACCACATTGAGACTTATATCTCAGCCATACTCTTCCAAATTCTACTCTACACTTATATAGATACATTATAGAGGTTATGGTCTTACCTAAAGACCAACCTTAGATCCCTTTAGAGGAGATCTAAAGGAGTCGTTTGAAAGAAGAGGTAATCGCTCTAACCAATCACATTCTTTTTCTACTTTTCTTTAAATCCACTAAATCTTTGATATATATATCATAACATAAAAATTAAGTATATTAAACATTATTAAATTTTATTATGATTATTAAAACACCATTATACACTCTCTTTCCCAACAAATAAGAAGTGAATGTATCATTTGTGTATACGTACGACTTACCGTCTCCACGTAGCGATGCAATTAATTTGTCATAAAATCATTTATGAATGGGTATTATGATGGTTTTAATGTTCATAAATGATATTTATGACATAATTATACTTTTTTAATGATAATATCTTGCATAACTTCTTATTATCCAATCTTTTGGGAAACGATTACATCGCTCGTGCGTACGTATGGACTACCTTCTCCATGATACAATGTGATTATTTTTTCATTTATATTTCACATGGATGGTAATAAGGATTAATTATATGAATATATATGATATATATTATATAATAATGATTATATAAAGGTGAATCTTCATTTACCTTTTTTTCCATCTTTCAAAAAATGAAAACATCATTCATGCGGACGTACGACCTACCATCTACATGAATGATATAATTCATTTTTCCATATCTAATTTTAACAAATGATTATAAATATATATAATTAATATATATTATTATTATACCATTATTAAAATTATATAAATTTTTGGATAATGGTCAAAGTATAAGGATCAGGACTTCATTCTAAACTAAAACATTCTTGGAAAACGACATAGTTATCACCTAGAATAGTAATTTTAATAACAAATTATTAATAAATGAGTGATAAGATTTTATAAATAAATCATAAATGGTATGATAGAAATATATTTATGTAATAAATGTATAGTAAATCTATATTTATTATTCATGAGGTTTGAACGTGAACATTGAAAGGTGAGACTTGAGGTAAGAGTTTATTTCACAATCTCATCAGTATTTAGAATTGCTTATGTTTAAGTATCCACTGAGGAATATTTATATTTCATGTCCATGTTTAAATAAAAATTCAAAAGGTTTTTTACTATTCTACCACAATTGTTTAAAAACATTTTTACCCATGTTTGACTTTTTACAAAACGGTTTAAAAAGAATCTTTTTTTCATTTTCTAAATGAGGTTCTTTGTGAAATTTCCAAAAAAAAAATACAAAAGGAATTTATTTTTTTAACTTATACAGTATGATCAGATTTTCATTCCACCATGATTCCTTAACTATTTTATTCTTCCTTTACAAGCTTACAAGGCGTAATGTCCCAGGTTTTTGGAGCGGGTCAAATTCCTCACTTGTTTTTAATTTTTAGAGTCTGGTGGGCCGACCAACTATTTATTTGATCAATAAAACTTAATTTATAGTTTTCATTTGAAAAAATGACTCATTTTTAGTCATGTTTTAAGCCATAACAAGTTTCATGGAGGTTTTGTTAGGTTTTTTGCTTATTAGAGGCAAAAACCCAAGTATTAAAAGTTCGTAGACTAGGGAACATGATTTGGACAAACTATGAAGTCTCACAGGGGAAACCGTGTGACCTTACATGTTTACTATACACAATTTTCCAAACCATGAAATAGGGGGTGCACGACCATAAATAATGTTTTGTAGTTTTTATCATATCCTTACGCACAGTTTGCACATGGTTTGGAAAATCGTGCACATGAACCTTGTGAGCCTAGATCTTTGGACAATGAGTGTCGCATGATTAGTGCATGATTATCCAAACTATATGAGCCAACTATGTGCCTAATTAAAGAGGAGAAATTAAGATTTCACATACTTTTATAAACCTATTTTCCTCCTCATTATTCCTCCTTTGGTCGTGCACAACAGAGGGTAATCTCTCCCTCCCTCCTCCTCTTGGTGTTGAGACACTCATCTTGTACAGAATGAATTCTTCATGCTATCAGGCGAATTGGATCCATATCAGTAAGCCATTAATTAATCTTGATTCCATTATTCCTTTCCCTTGTCATATGGTGTGATAAATCTGTGTGAGTGGTTTTACCCTGTTTTCAAGGTATTTGTCTAAAATGCCGATTTCTTTCAAATCAGTATAAGTTAGAGGCTAAGAACAGAAGTACAGGTGTATACCAACACGAGGTAGGTGGTTCTCATCTTTATCGATGATTTCACGATTGTTTCAGGGTGTGTCTTTGAGCACTTCATTGTATTGATCGAGTAAGACCCTATAATTTAAATGGTTTCCATTAATTATTTAATTTAACCCATGTGAGATGCCTATGGGAATGCTCACATGAGACGATAAATAGTTTAGGCCTAGTGGGAGGCTCAAACATTGGGAAGATTAGGATGAGGTATTGTTTTATTTAAATTGATTTTTTCAATTTAATTATATTGAATGGTTTTATATATACAAATTTCATGGGATGATATCCATGGGATTGTGATGGGTTTGACCCAAGTATTGAGGCAGCATTGGAAACCTAGACTGGGACATTATGATCATCAGTCTAGGAATGGACACACACACACACACATATATATTGGGTGATGTTGACCACATGTTGGGTGACTCAATCATTAGACTGAGGTGGAGAGGTCGTTAGGTTATGGTAAAGGCCATTTGATATTGGTTGGCGATGTACATCAGATGAGTGATGTGGTCACAGGGGCATAAGGTTCTAGTTTGGTGTAGATTAGGTTCTTTTTGGTGATTTCTACTCATCCATTTTGACCAAAGTGCCATTTGGAGTCATGTTCACATAGTAAGATTCATATGTTGAGGTGTTTTTGACCGCTCGTGTGGATAGGGGCCTCCAATAGTTATAGATTAGTAATTAGGGTTAGAGGTGCTTGCAGTAGAAATATATGTGGATATTGAGGATCTATCAGATAACTATGATGAGACCATCAGTTGGGGAATAAGGCTCACCATACTTGAAAACACTAGGATATGAAATATTTGGGAGGATGGAAATCACCGTTCCTTTGGATCTTGGCTATGAGTTGATGGTGATATTATTTGTAGGACATATATCACTCTAACTTGGATGTCGGGCCAAGGGATGATGGGGTTTATTTTGAGATAAGGTCCGAGGGACCTGGATTTTATTGTTTGGGTGTGCCTTCGAGATGTTAGTTACTTTATTGATGTCATGAGGTGCCTGGTGACATTTAGAGGTGGAGCCTGAGGGTTTAACTGGGACTGATTTCATATGAGGAGATGACTTGGATTTAGGCTAAGGATCCTAAACACTATGGGTTTTTTGCATTGGAAAAAGAAGGAGATACATTACTAGTGGTTTTTGAGCACTAGAGAAGTTTGTGTTTATTAATTTCATGTGCTGATTTATTTATTTTTAGTTCACACATTCTAAATCATAAATTTAAGATAGTCACATGTTGGGGGTAGCCTACTGAGATTATTTCTGAAACCTTACACAAGCCCTTCGAGATGCATGTATATTTCATGATTTTTCATTCAAGTAATGATTTGGGATCTGGAGCTGGATCCTAGTGATTAATTTGGAATGGTTTAGAAGAAAATGGACCATTGGTTCTTTCCACAATTGGAGTTTTCTATTTTTTTCCTTTCGTATCAACATGAAACTTATATATGTATATAATAATGGTCGAACATGGGTGACCTTTAGGATTATTATTTCATATAAAATTTTATGTATTAATGTTTAGCTATAAATGTTATGTTTGGATTGTTTATATTTTATACTGCCATTTTAGTTATTATGCTTCTACTATTATATGCTATTGTTGTGTTTCCACCATGGGCAGGTTACTGGTTTAGGTCATTATGGTCTTTCTTTCTGCTGATTTATATTTATATCAGCCATTATTATATCATCACCAGATAGTATATTCTCTCCACTATCACCCCTTTACACCCTTGCTAATATTCAATAGCCTTTAGCGTACAGGTAGGTACACATAAGGCTAGTGGCACTCATCCCAAAGCATTGTTCGGGTGGCTAAACGAGTTGGGGAACTATAATTGGTATCATAGAATTCTTGAATGGGAATTAGTATAAGTATAAAAATGGATATTAAAAGTATTAAATTATTATATTTTTGGTTGGTCTTACTATTTTTGATATGGTAGAACAGATATTAGGATATTGTCGAAACTGGGTTTAGAACTCATGTTTGGGTGCCTGCAGCTCCATGCACAAGGGATGGACTAAGTTTCCATGGGTGATAATTCCAATTATGTTTTTATAATTTTATAGTTTATATTATTTCCACCTCAAGTGCTACACTTGAATGTGAATTGTTATCTATTATGCTATAATACCCTTGGCCTGTTATGGAAAGGGATGAGATATTGGACCCTTATCCTGGTATGGCATGGGGGTGTTCATATATGCTTTTTGATTAGGAACATAGGATGTTTTAAATATATATGTTCATGTGTCATGATATAATTTTTGGTGTTTTTAATTAGAGACCTGCATTGTGTTAAGAGGGGTTGAGTTGTCTAAAGTGTCAACAAAAGAAGCTAATTGGTGTTTTTCTATTTGGCCTCTCTTTGGTGGGATCTTACTCAACCATACCAGGCAAGTGTACCCAATGAAATCTATATGTATTTTGTGATATATATATATATATATATATTCATGGCCCTTTCTCTTATAGGAACATGCATGGATGATGTTGTGGGGTGATGTTGATCACTAGGTTGGGTGATGAGGTTATCAGTTTGAAGTGATGTGGTTCATCAGGATGGGCATGGCCTAAGGCATATGTGATACTTGGATCTATTAAGGGTTGTTAATGAGGCCATGATATTGAGATGTCTTGTGACATGGTTGTGATGGGGGAGGGAAAGGGTTGTGATTTTATGTTTCTTGTTACCAATTTCACTATCTGTGTTATATATATGTTATCTGGATTGTCTAACCATGTACTGGTATTCAATGGGTTTCCACTTGGATGACTTTAGATGGAGTGTTAGGTGAGCAGTGATAGGGTTCCACTAGAGCAGGCATAGTTTGAGACCTCTAATGTAACGACCCGAAATTTTGAATAAATCTTGTTTCCTAATTTTATGTGTTATTTTATTTTATTTTTATACTCAACAAAAATGTTTCATTTGATAACATGAGTATAATTAAAATGAGACTGTTGGGTTTTGACTGTTATATGACCATTGGTCAATATGACCGCTGTAAACTAAACGTTTCGATTATTGTCTCTAAATACAAGTAATCTGGGTTAATTATTATAGAAAGAAGATTCGATGGCCTCACCCAGTAGTCTTGGACCAATCGAAGCCCATCTAACAGAACTTGGGAAGGAGGTGGCACCACTGGGCTTTGCTCTCGACCAAACCCAAGCCGAACTTCATCGTGTGAAGCTAGAACGGAATCGCCTTTGCGAGAAGTTCAAACTGATAGAAATTACTACTTGTGCGATGTTGTCTGAGCCTCCCTCAGATTCTCTCACCTTAGCACACCTTACACTTAGGTCCTATGCTGGTGTGATAAGGGGCTATGTAAGGAGACCGTAACTGCCTTGTGTAATCCCTTTTTTTAAATAAAAATTGGGATTTCTTCTTATGATGAAGTTTATGAATTTTCAAATGACCGGATAAATATATTATGCATACTTTTGATGAATTTAAGAAAAAGTATATTTTAAAAATGTTTATGTAAATCTTAAATAATTAAAAATGTGTAATGATTTTCAAAAAATGGTCTTCTACAATTATGTTCAGTACGAAATTTAGAGTCTAATAAGATCAACTTGATTTTTGATGAATATTAAATTATGAATAGTGATTTTATGATTAGGATTAGTAATGTGTCCAAATGAATTAGTAATATCACTTAAAGAAAGTATTAATATAATCTAGGCACCTTGATTAAGTAATGTGATTCAATAAAATGGTTAAATAATGGTTTCATAAATTATTATTCAAGTATTAGTTTTTTCAAGTGAATAGTGTTTTTTAATTAAAAATTAAATTAAAAATATTTAAAAAAATTATTTTTATAAAATGGATTTCATTTTTGAACTCAGAGCACTAATATTATGTTATGGTAATTTTCGGGGTTTTTTCTGAAAAAAATGAATTTTCGGTGAATAGTGTATTTATTTAAAAAATAAATTAAAAATATTTAGAAAATTATTTTTATAAAATGGAGTTCATTTTTGAAATCAGAGCATTGATATTTGGTTAAGGTGAAATTTTGGGATTATTCTGAGAAAGTTGAATTTTCGATGAATAGTGAAAATACAGTTTTTAAGTTACGAGTGTTTAATGACATCATTAAATGATGTATTAAGTTTGTAATCAATATTTTAGACTTATGAATAGTAAGATAAGGTATGAGGTGTCCCAATTGGCCAATACCATGGGCAAATACCATGGGAAAGCCCATGGTTTTTCCAAAACCACTAATGAGGTGTCCTTTGGCCATTAATGCCTTGTCCCCTCACTTTCCCTATAAATACCAAGCCATCCTCTCATCCATTCGACTCACCAATCTCCCCCAACAAAGTTCTGGTCTCATTACCTCCCAAGGAGTCCTCCCAAGGTGCCCCCAAGCCCTCAAGGTCCCAACCTTTGAGTTTTAAGAGTTACATTTTAAGGTAAGGGATCCGACCTCTCTCTTTCATTTCAAGTAATCTCTTTTATGTCATTCCTTTTATACTCCATGTTCTTATGTTGGAGGATGTTATTTTATACTCCTCTTACTTCCCTTTTCATGTTCATATAATGAGATATCCCCTCTTACTATCATTATTTCTTTTTATGAAGTTTTAAGTGGCGCCGTTAGGCTGCCGAAATTTTTGTAACAGATTCTTTCTCCCTTCTCATTTTTCAAGATCTATTTTCATGTAAAGTATTTCAAGTTCGTTTTTATGATGTTGGGGTATGATATTTAAATTTATCATACTGATATTTTATGATAATATGATGAGAGACCCCATTTGATCTCTTCAATTCAGTATTTTGAAGTTTTAAGTGGCGCCGTTAGGCTGCCGAATTTTTAAGTGGTTCTTCACCCTTCTCGTTTTGAAGTTCTACTTTCATGTCAATTATTTCAAGTTACTTTTTGTTATTTTGGGGTATGATCTCTATATATATAATACTGGAATCTTATGTTCATATGATGAGAGACCCCATTTTATCTCTTCAATTCAGTATTTTGAAGTTTTAAGTGGCGCCGTTAGGCTGCCGAATGTTTTAGGGGATTCTTTCACCCTTCTCATTCTTTTCAAAGTTCTAATTTCATGTCAAGTCTTTCAAGTTAATTTTTAATTATGTTGGGGAATTATCTCTATATCTATCATACTGAACTCTTATGTTCACATGATTAGAGACCCTATTTGATCTTTTCAAATCATTTTTGTTGAAGTTTAAGTAACGCCGTTAGGCTGCCGAACTTTCATAAGAGAAATATAATTTTTGTCTTCCTTCCATGTTTTTCATTTCAAATGGTATGTCCTTGAAATTTAATTACCATGATAATTTATCCTTCTTATTCTGTCCATCTACTGTTTTATGGGTCATTTATGAATGTTTGACCCATTTTCCATCTCTTTTTAATGTCTTCTAAAACCTCGTAACATAGCCGTTATGCTGCAGAATTTCCGTCTCAAAATGTCTCTCTCTTTTTCTAAAGTTATTTTATATTATTAAGTGAATAATCAAAGCTCTTTATTATAAAGGGGTATTCACATATATACCAAAATGTTCTATTTTAAATTCTGGGATTTACATACATGAGACCCACCTTCCTTTTCTGTGGGTTTTAAAGTGACGTAAAGATCATGTCTTTAAAGCAGTTTTTAAAACGTTGTGATTATGAAATGAAACCCATTTATTTTATGCTATATGGGTTATTTATGAAATGTTTGATGATGATATATTTGGATCACATGATAATAAAGTAAAATTTAAGGGTGCGCCCTGATAGCGCTCCAATGCATTGGGTAATGATGTAACCACTAGAGATTATAATTTTCACGATACCTTGGTGAATAACCTTGGTAATTTTCAAATGACACATTGGGGATGGACCTTGGTGATATGTTCATGATTGTATATGTTAAATGATGTAGCCACATCTTCAAGTTATGAAAATGTTATTTTTATTATTATTTTCCTCATGATTTCATTCTCATGCCTTAAAGTTCTTTTCATGACCTTATTGAAGTATCTCAAGTTCAAATGTAAAATGTTTCTCTTGTTTCCCTTACTGGGCTTTTTGCTCACCCTTTCTTTTGATGTATGTCCCCAGGTTATGTGATGTAGTAATGAACCTAGGATGAACATGAGGAGAAGCCTTTCAAGTGTTTTAGAAGAATGTTTTATGTTTTCATGTTTAAAGTTCCTGGTTTCCAAGACACTAAACCTTAAAGATCCTCGGATTTGTAAAATGTAATGAAAGTTTATGTGATAAAAATGCGGGATGCTATAGTTGGTATCAAAGGACGGTTTAGTTATTTGTGGAAATTAGGATATGAAAACTTTAAGAAGAAGCCTATAGAAAAGTTAAAAAATAGGAAATCTTCCTGGTATTTTGGTGAGTATTGAGTAAGGGGTTGCCAAGCAAATACGTCCCTGTCTGGATACGAGCAGGTAGAGGTGGCTCTAGCACAGATGTACATAGGGGTAAAACCCGAAAACACCGCTTTGAGCTAGACTCGAACGGGAACTGGTACATGACAACGGGCCTTACTGCACTCTTGGTTATGACACTCCTGGGGGATATGCTTTGGTAAATTCATAAGCTTAGTATGAACCATTGTTAAGGGAACAAATATAAAATAAGATAAAGATTCACATAAGAATATATGGTCATGGATAACCTAGATGGGAACCTAGGGGATCACAAGTTAGGGTATAATTTTCTTCTATAAGTTATCCTTATATGATTTTGGTTCCTTTTCATGATTATTGGCTAAGTATTTAAGCCCCTAATTATGGTTTCTTTTCTTAGTTAATGGCGGGAAATGGAAGAACATGTCCCAACAACCAATGTGATAGGAAATGAGACGATTGTCGTATTAATATGACAGGGATGATTAGGGGATTAAAATATGATTATTATTTTGGAAGATGTTCACTATTTTGGGGACCCTATATGATCGAGGTAAATAGATTACTACGGTATTTTCATTGAGGGGGTAATGTTGACTTATATTTTGAAGAATCGATGAATTTAATGTGTACTTATAGTAATTTAGGTTACTTATGGAAATGATTAACCTATCTTGGGTAAAATATGTTTAGGTTAGCTACTTTTGTTATAAGATGTTAGGAGTGGTTGATGTTGTTTGGAGATGAACAATGAAGTTTATTTTGGAAGACTATGTTATCAAATCCTTCTTGTATTTGGGTTTCAATGTTAGCTTGGTTTATTTTGAGGAATTTTAAGGACCGTTATTTATGGAATGGTCTATGATGAACTTTGGGTAGTACCATAGAACTTTAAAGATTTAAAAGTAGTTTCCATTCTTATGGGATTCTATCTTTTTGAAGAGTTGTTTTACCTTACCCTTTCTGTTTTTGGGATAATGTTTAAAGATAGAAGAAATAGATAGTTAATCTTTTATGAATTATGTGATTCTCTAGAAGATGATTCTTGTGTTTTGATGAGACTGAGTAGTTTTAAATGCTCATCATTTGGAGAAAAGATTAGTTTTGGTAGAAACTTATTAAAGGATGAAACTCTACATGAAGATAGGTATATTTTCTTATGTTTTTGTTCTATGTAGTAAATGAATTCCTCAAAATTATGAAAAGGAACGTAAAACAAAAACGTTGTTGGTTTATGTTTCCTACTAGGTAATCAAAGACCGTTTACACACATCGTAAGTTTGGGATTTTATTATGGTTAACTTTCTCCTAATCATGTTTTCTATCACTCTCCCTCAGAACTTGACCCTTTGTTTTCTCCTCCATGTCCATGTTTTTCTACATGGAATCCTAGTGTGCGTTAACTCGGGTGACCTTTGTACTTCCCTTTCTTTCTTTTAAAGTAATAGTTTTACTGACTCCTTTTCCGATGTGGGACTTTCAATGAAATTTCAAAACCCAATTTTAAAAAAAATTGCGAGGATGCAATTTCTTAAGGGGGGAAGATTGTAACGACCCGAAATTTTGAATAAATCTTGTTTCCTAATTTTATGTGTTATTTTATTTTATTTTTATACTCAACAAAAATGCTTCATTTGATAACATGAGTATAATTAAAATGAGACTGTTGGGTTTTGACTATTATATGACCATTGATCAATATGACCACTGTAAACTAAATGTTTCAATTATTGTCTCTAAATACAAGTAATCTTGGTTAATTATTATAGAAAGAAGATTCGATGGCCTCGCCCAGTAGTCTTGGACCTATCGAAGCCCATCTAATAGAACTTGGGAAGGAGGTGGAACCACTGGGCTTTTCTCTCGACCAAACCCAAGCTGAACTTTATCGTGTGAAGCTAGAACGGAATCGCCTTCGCGAGAAGTTCAAACTGATAGAAATTACTACTTGTGCGATGTTGGTCGAGCCTCCCTCGGATTCTCTCACCTTAGCGCACCTTACACTTAGGTCCTATGATGGTGTGATAAGGGGCTATATAAGGAGACCGTAACTGCCTTGTGTAATCCCTTGTTTTAAATAAAAATTGGGATTTATTCTTATGATGAAGTTTATGAATTTTCAAATGACCGGATAAATATAGTATGCATACTTTTGATGAATTTTAGAAAAAGTATATTTTAAAAATGTTTATGTAAATCTTAATTAATTAAAAGTGTGTAATGATTTTCAAAAAATGGTCTTCTACAATTATGTTCAGTACGAAATTTAGAGTCTAATAAGATCAACTTGATTTTTGATGAATAGTAAATTATGAATAGTGATTTTATGATTAGGATTTGTAATGTGTCCAAATGGATTAGTAATCTCACTTAAAGAAAGTATTAATATAATCTAGGCGCCTTGATTAAGTAATGTGATTCAATAAAATGGTTAAATAACGGTTTCATAAATTATTATTCAAGTATTAGTTTTTTCGAGTGAATAGTGTTTTTTAATTAAAAATTAAATTAAAAATATTTTAAAAAAATATTTTTATAAAATGGATTTCATTTTTGAACTCAGAGCACCGATATTATGTTATGGTAATTTTTGGGGTTTTTTCTGAAAAAAATGAATTTTCGGTGAATTGTGTATTTATTTAAAAAATAAATTAAAAATATTTAGAAAATTATTTTTATAAAATGGAGTTCATTTTTGAAATCAGAGAATTGATATTTGGTTAAGGTGAAATTTTGGGATTATTCTGAGAGTTGAATTTTTGATGAATAGTGAAAATACAGTTTTTAAGTTACGGGTGTTTAATGACATCATTAAATGATGTATTAAGTTTGTAATCAATATTTTCGACTTATGAATAGTAAGATAAGGTATGAGGTGTCCCAAGTGGCCAATACCATGGGAAAATACCATGGGCAAGCCCATGGTTTTGCCAAAACCACTAATGAGGTGTCCCTTGGCCATTAATGCCTTGTCCCCTCACTTTCCCTATAAATACCAAGCCATCCTCGAATCCATTCGACTCCCCACTATCCCCCAACGAAGTTCTGGTCTCATTACCTCCCAATAAGTCCTCCCAAGGTGCCCCCAAGCCCTCAAGGTCCCAACCTTTGAGTTTTAAGAGTTACGTTTTAAGGTAAGGGATCCGACCTCTCTCTTTCATTTCAAGTAATCTCTTTTATGTCATTCCTTTTATGTTCCATGTTCTTATGTAGGAGTATGTTCTTTTATACTCATCTTACTTCCATTTTCATGTTCATATAATGAGAGATCCCCTATTACTCTCATTATTTCGTTTTATGAAGTTTTAAGTGGCGCCGTTAGGCTGTCGAAATTTTTGTAACAGATTCTTTCTCCCTTCTCATTTTTCAAGATCTATTTTCATGTAAAGTATTTCAAGTTCCTTTTTATTATGTTGGGGTATGATCTCTAAATTTATCATAATGATATTTTATGATCATATGATGAGAGACCCCATTTGATCTCTTCAATTCAGTATTTTGAAGTTTTAAGTGGCGCTGTTAGGCTGCCGAATTTTTAAGTGGTTCTTCACCCTTCTCGTTTTGAAGTTCTACTTTCATGTCAATTATTTCAATTTCCTTTTTGTTATGTTGGGGTATGATCTATACATCTATCATACTGGACTCTTATGTTCATATGATGAGATACCCCATTTTATCTCTTCAATTCAGTATTTTGAAGTTTTAAGTGGCGCCGTTAGGCTGCCGAATTTTTTAGGGGATTCTTTCACCCTTCTCATTATTTTCAAAGTTCTACTTTCATGTCAAGTCTTTCAAGTTCCTTTTTAATTATTTTGGGGGAATTATCTCTATATCTATCATACTGAACTCTTATGTTCACATGATGAGAGACCCTATTTGATCTTTTCAAATCATTTTTGTTGAAGTTTAAGTAACGTCGTTAGGCTGCCGAACTTTCATAAGAGAAATATAATTTTTGTCTTCCTTCCATGTTTTTCATTTCAAATGGTATGTCCTTGAAATTTCATTACCATGATCATGTATCCTTCTTATTCTGTCCATCTACTATTTTATGGGTCATTTATGAATGTTTGACCAATTTTTCCTCTCTTTTTAATGTCTTCTAAAACCTCGTAACATAGCCGTTATGCTGCAGAATTTCCGTCTCAAAATGTCTCTCTCTTTTTCTCAAGTTCTTTTATATTATTAAGTGAATAATAAAATCTCTTTCTTGTAAAGGGGTATTCACATATATACCAAAATGTTCTATTTTAAATTCTGGGATTTACATACATGAGACCCACCTTCATTTTCTGTGGGTTTTAAAGTGACGTAAAGATCATGTCTTTAAAGCAGTTTTTAAAACGTTGTGATTATGAAATGAAACCCATTTATTTTATGATATATGGGTTATTTATGAAATGTTTGATGATGATATATGTGTATCACATGATAATAAAGGCAAATTTAAGGGTGCACCCTAATAGCGCTCCAATGCATTGGGTAATGATGTAACCACTAGAGATTACAATTTTCACGATACCTTGGTGAATAACCTTGGTAATTTTCAAATGAAACCTTGGGGATGGACCTTGGTGATATGTTCATGATTGTATATGTTAAATGATGTAGCCACATCTTCAAGTTATGAAAATTTTATTTTTATTATGATATGCCTCATGATTTCATTCTCATGCCTTAAAGTTCTTTTCATGAACTTATTGAAGTATCTCAAGTTCACATGTAAAATGTTTCTCTTGTTTCCCTTACTGGGATTTTTGCTCACCCTTTCTTTTGATGTATGTCCCCAGGTTATGTGATGCAGTAATGAACCTGGGATGAACATGAGGAGAAGCCTTTAAAGTGTTTTAGAAGAATGTTTTATGTTTTAATGTTTAAAGTTCCTGGTTTCCAAGACACTAAACCTTAAAGATCCTCAGATTTGTAAAATGTAATGAAAGTTTATGTGATAAAAAGGCGGGATGCTATATCTAAGGTCCAGGATGGGCCCCTATAGGGTCAAGTATATCATGATCCACAAATTCATGCTCAGGTGAAGGTGGGTTAGCTACCATATTTAACCACATTTTGATTGTGGATTCACGAGCATCTCAGAGTGAGCCTGGTATGTGTCATCCAAGGGTTCGATTGGGAAGCTCAGGGAACAGATCCTTCCATGGTGTATCTAAATTGAGAGTTATAATCATAGCACCCACCACTATTTCAGGATGAGGGTGGTCCCCAGGTGGTTGAAAATTGGATAAAGTCGATGCATATGATCTTCGAGTAGCTTGAGACACCTCTAGGGAAGAGGTGAATCTAGAGACTTACATGCTTAGAGTACCTGATAAGAGCTGGTGGGATGTGCAGGTTTAGGAATGCATACATGAGGGACTAACCTGGAAGGACTTTGAGGCTAGGTTCTTCAAGAAATTATTCCTAGAGATGTTGAGGGTAGAGAGATCTCGGGAGTTCTTGAGCCTACAATAGGGTGAAATTTCTATCATGGACAATGCAATGATATTCAACAAGTTGTCTCACTTTGCACCCAATATGGTTAGTGATGACACATTGAGGGTGAGACATTTTGAGAATGGTTTATGGCACACCATACGGGTGTAGGTAAACATCTTCAGGTTGGCCTCATTCTTGGAGGTGGTGAATTAGGTGCTCATAGTTGATGGAAATTTTATGGAAATTTCATACTCTAGATGGGTGGTTGTGTTAGGTGATTTCAATTGTGATGATTTAGATGGAAGGAAGTGAGGATGAGAGGAGATCCAATAGGGAATTTAGGCCAAGTACTTGAGTAGAACACCTTTGAGCGGATCGTCGACAGTGTGATTCCAGTGTGGGAAGCAGGGGCATGTCTTGACTTAGTGCGAGTGGCCTCAAAAGAAGTTTTGGGAATGTGGAAAGGTTAAAAATTTCAAGAGGTTCTTCAAGAAGCCTTATCAAACAGCTGGAAGTCAGGGACCAGGGTAGACTCGATATTATGAGATCAGATTGGGAGTGGTATCAAGTAATGGTAGCAGAGTTTCAACTGCACATGAAGGTCATGGAAGAGGTAATGAGAATTAGTAGTGGGGTAAGTGGCCGTTGGATGGTGAAACACCATAGAGAGGTTAGGATTTAGGAAGTTGAGCATCAGGACATGTGCATGTAGTGGAGCTTCTAGGTGCTGAGCAGGCTGGAGAGCCGATGGTTGTTAGAGGTATATCATGGGCATGAATGGGGTATCTTTTTGTTTTATTTTGGCATAGACTTTTTAGAGGCATGTCTGCAATGGGATTCATTTTTAGATGAACAAAATTCTGATTAGTATGTTGGTATCAGTTAATATGTGTTATATATATATATGTATGAGGTGTGTGGCACCAATATTTCTTATAAGCACCATTGGGTTCATATATTATTAGGTGTGTTGGATTCTAGGAATCGATGCGATGTGGGATTACTTAAGTTTCATAGGCATCTAGGCATCAGTGTGATTCATGACTTGATTGAGGTGTGAGGCACCAGGAATGATTTTGAGTATCTAATGGGATGTGGGACCTCATCGGCGTCATGTGTAGCATGGACATGAGGTGAGAATCTGATAATATAAGAGATATGATATGTGTCGAGTATGACACTGGAGCACCTAAGGAGGTTTGGGAGTGATGATTCATCACAGGAGGAATTTTATTCCATGGATAGTTAGTGTACCATTTGTTTTCCTTGAGTTTTTGGTTGGTATGTGACCAGGGTAGGTAACTCCTAAGGTAGGGAACCCATTGAGGTAGTTGACCTATTCCCTTTGAATGGGGTAGTTTAGATTTTATTTTAATGATATGGGTTTGTTAGGTACCTTCTCATATTTATTTTTTATTTCTTAGGTATTATCTATATTAAGTTGGGGAGATTGTAACTTCCCAGTCTTTTGGATTGAGTCAAATTTGTCACCCATTTTAAATTTTTAGAGTTTAGTGTGTAGAAAAAAATATTTATTGGATCAAAAAAATTAAATCCAAGTTTTCCTTTGATAAAATTACTCATTTTTAGTCATAATTTAAGTCTTTACAAGTTTCATGGGGGTTTAGTTGGGTTTTTGAGTCCATAGAATGCTAAAAACCCAAGTTTTCAATTTGCGAAGACTTGGGTGCATGGTTTAGATAAACTATGTGGCCTCCTAGGAGAAATTGGGTGGCCCTGTAGGTCTACAATTCATGGTTTTCCAATATGTGTAGAAGGGGGAACATGTTCATATGAAAAGGTATGCATTTTTTAGTAGAGCCTCATGCACAGTTTGGAAAACCATGCACCTAAACTATGCAAGCCTCAAGCTTTGAACATTGTCGTATGGTTAGAGAACGATTATCCAAACTATGTGAGCCAACTATGTACCTCATTAAAGAGGTGAAATTATGATTTTAACCTCCTTCTATAAACCAATTTTTCTCCTCTTTCTTCCTCTTTCAGTTTTTAACATCAGAGGGGAAGCTCTTCCTTCCCCCCTCTAGGTGTTGAGCCACACCTCTCATCTAGACTCCATTATTCAAGCTGTTGGGTGTGTTGGATTTGTATCAGTAATCCCTTGATTACTATTTCTTCTGTCATTCCTTTCCATCACCATATAGTGTGAAAAATCTATGTGAGTTGTAGGGTGTTCATCTAAAACACATATTTCTTCCAAATCAGTCTGAGTTGGAGGCTAAGACTGGATGTGCGAGCATATACCAACATGCGGTTGGTGGTGCTCATATTTCATGATGATTTCAAGGTTTTATCAGGTGAATCTTTGAGCACTCCATTATGTTGATCGACCGAAACCCTATAATTTAAATGGTTGACTTTAAATAATTAATTAAACCCATGTGAGTTGCCTATGGGCATGCTCATACAAGACTAAAAATGGTTGAGGCCTAGTGAGAGGCTCAGACCTTGGGAAGATCAGTCGGGGGTATCGTTTTATTTAAATTGAGATGTTCAATTTAATTATATTTAATTATTTTATATATAATAATTTATTGGGATGAGATCTATGGGATCATAATGTTATTAGCCTGAGAATTTAGGTAGTGTTGGCTTCCTAGACTAGGACGATACGATCGTTAGGCTGGGCGTGGCCCGATATATACGTATTTTGAGTGATGCTTATCACAGGTTGGGTGATTTAGTCATTGTATTGAGGTGGTGAGGTCTTCAGGTTTTGGTAAAGGCCCACATGATATTGTTTTGTGATGGTCATCAGATGACCAACGTGGTCACAGGGGAATAAGGTGCCAGTTTGCTGTGGCTTAGGTTCTTTTTGGTGATTTTTGCTCACCCATGTTGGCCAAAGTGATATTTGGAGTCATGTGCACATAGTATGACTCATATGTTGAGGTGGTTTTGACCACTTATGTGGATAATGACCTCTAGTAGCTATGTCTTTGGAACTATGATTGGAGGTTATTGTTGTAGAAAGCCATATGGATGGTGAGGATCCATCAGATGATAGTGACAAGACTATAAATTAGGGGCTAAGGCTCACTATACAAGAGACCACTGGTCCATGACATATTTGGGAGGATAGAGATCTTTATTCCTTGGGATATCGGTTATGAGATGATGATGATATTATTTGGAGGACATATATCATTGTGCCTCATACATCTGGGCAGGGAATGTCATGGTTTCTTTTTAGATGAGGTCCGAGGGACTAGGATCTTATTGTTTGGGTGTGACTTTGGGATTTTGATTACTTGATTGATGGAATGAGGTGGTGGGTGACATTTAGAGGTGGTACCTAAGGGTCCACCTGGGACTAATTTTACATTAGGTGATGCCTTAGGCTTAGTCTAAGGATCCTCTCCTCTATGGTTTTTTGACATTGGCTGAAGTAGGTGATGGATTCCTCGTGGCTATTGAGAACAAGGGAAGTTTTTTTTATTAATTTCATGTGCTAATTTAATTATTTTTAGCACACACATGAAAAATAAAAAATGCAATATAGGCACAAGTTGGTGGTGGCCTACTAATTTTCTTTCTCACACCCTACATGGGCCCTTCAAGTCGTGTGTAGGTTTCATACTTTTGCATTTAGGTAAGGGTTTGGGCTCTAGAGTTGGATCATAGTGATTGAGTTGTCATGGGATTGAAGGTAAGGAACCATTGGTTCTTGACTCAATTGGATTTTTTTTGTTTTGTTTACTTTTGCATCAGCATACTAATTGTATATATAAATACTGATGGTCGGTCATGAGCAACCTTTTTTCTTATTGTTTTATATAACCTTTTATATATGAATATTTAGCTATAAATGGTTTTTTGGCTTGTTAATCTTTTTCGATGATGTTTTAGCTATTATGATTCCTCTATTGTATACTATTATTTTGTTTTCTCCATGGGTGGGTTACTGGTTTTGGTCATTATAGTCTTTCTTTCTGTTGCTTTATATTTATATAGACCATTATTACATCATCACTATAGGTTATAGTCTCTATACTATCAACTCTTTACACCCTCACTGCTAGTCGGAAGCCTTTGACATATGGGGAGGCATGACTAAGGATAGTGGCACTTGTCCTGAAGCACTATTAGAGTGTATAAATGGGTCGGGGTGCTACAAATGACATCATAGAATTCTTGACTGGGAATTAGTAGAAACACATAACTACATACTAATGGAACCAAATGATTTTATTTTCTGTTTGTCTTACTATTTGGGATATGGTAGACCAGAGATTCGGATGTTGTTGGAACTGGGTTTAGAGCTTGTGTTTAGGTGCCTACAACTCCATGCATAGGTGACATACCAAATTTTTAGGTGTGAGAATTTTTATTCTATTTTTTTCATTTTATAGTTTATATGATTTCCACCTTGAGTGGTAAACTTGGATGTGATTTTTTTTCTATTATGCTATGAGACCCTTGGCCTGGTATAACAAGGGATGAGATATTAGACCTTGGCCCTGTATGAAAAGGGGGTGTTCATATATATTTTTTATCAGTCACATAGGATGTTTTAAATATATATATATGTGAATGTGACATTATATTATTATTGGTTATTGTCATTGGGGACCTGGATTTTGCTAAGAGGGGTTGGGTTGTCTAAAGTGTCAATAAAGGAATCTAATCGGTGTTTTCCTACATATCCTCTCTTTGGTGGAATCTTATGAAACCAGCCTAGGAAAGTGAACCCAATGAAATATGTATATGTTTTTTGATTTATATATCTGCATAGCCCCAGTTCTTATAGGAGTAGGAAGGGACAACGTTGTGGGGTGATGTTGATCACTAGGTTGGGTGACGGGGTTGTTAGTTTGAGGTGATGTGGTTCATTAGGATGGACATGGACAAGGGAATATATGATAACTAGATCTATTATGGATAAGTAATGAGTCCATGAGACCAAGATGTCTTGTGACATGATTGATATGGGAAAAGGTAAGGGTTATGATTTTATTCTTCATTTTAACACTTTCCATATCTACATTATATATATGTTATCTGGGATATCTGACTATGTATTGGTATTCAGTGGGTTTCCACCAGGATGAATTTAGATGGAGTGTTAGGTGGGTGGTGATAGGGTTACACTAGGGAGAGTATAGGTTGGGACCCCTAGGGGTCGGTATGAGGTCTTATAGGGTCAGGCAGATCATGATCCAAAGGCACATGCTTAGGTGTAGGTGGGTCAACCACCATATTTGACCGATTTTGGGCCTTGTCTTGATGAGAAACTCAGAGAGAACTTGGTACATTTTATATAGGGGTTTGATAGGGGTGATCAGGGAGTGGAGCCTTCCATGGTGTATCTGACTCGCGAGTTCCAATCACAACACCCACCACTATTTTACGGTGAGGGTGGACTATAGGCAGCTAAAAACTGGTCGAGTCGATGTAGATGATCTTCCAATAGCTTGATATGCCTCTAGGGAGGAGGGTGAAGCTGGATAATTACATTCTCAAAGGATTGGGCTAAGCGCTGGTGGGATGTACAAGTTTAGGCAGGTAGACATGAGGGACTAGCCTGGAAGGACTTTGAGGCTAGATTCTTCGAGCACTTATTTCCAAAGATGATGAGGGAAAAGAGATATTAGGAGTTCTTGAGCCTACAGTAGGGTGACATGTCTATGATAGACTATTCAGTGACATTCAATAAGTTTTATTGATTCTTACCTGCTATAGTGATCGATGACACCTCAAGGGTGAGGTGTTTCGAGGATGGTTTATGGAACACTATACAGGTGCAGGTAAACATCTTCAGGTTGGCCTTATTCTTGGAGGCAGTGAATCAAGCACTAATAGTTGATGGAAATTTGATAAACAGCTTGTACTCTTACCAGGTGATAGTGTTAAGTGATTTTAGTGGCGATGCTTCAGATAATCGGAAATGAGTCCAAGAGGAGATCCAATAGGGCGGTTAGGCTAGGGACTTGAGCATACCACCTCAGAGTGGATCGTCGACTATGTGCTTCTAGTGTGGACAACTGGGGAATGTACGAACTTAGTGAAAGAGGCCTCTAAAGGCATGATGATCATGTGGATTGGTCGGGCATCGTGAGAGGTTCTATACGAAGACTTTTTAGATAGCCAACAGTTAGGGAATAGGGTAGAATCAGGGTTATGAGATCAGACCAGGAGTGATACCAAGTGTTGGTAGCCATGTTTTAGCAACACATGGAGGTCATGGAAGTGATAGTAGGAACCAGTAGTGGGTTCAATGGATGATGTCTAGTTAAGTACCATATGGAGGTCATGATTTAGGTAGTCGAGTGTCAAGATAGGTGCATTTGGTGGAGCTTCCAGGTGCTGAGCATGATTGTGAGATGACGACGGTTAGAGTTATGATGTGAGCATGACTGGGGTACCTTTTTTTTATTTTGGAACATCATTTTTAGTGGCATGTACATATTGGGTATACAAGTTTCACTAGATTTAAATTGAACTAACCAAACACTGGTTAATTGGTTGACATTAGTTTGGATGCAATATATATATATATATATATATATATATATATATGTATAAGGTGCATGGAACCAAGATTTCTTATGAGCACCATTAGGTGTGTGGCTTATGAGGTGCATTAGAATCTAAGCATTGACATGATGCAGGATTACTTGAGGTGTGTAGGAATATGGGAATTAGTTTGATGAAGTACTTGATTGAGGTATGAGGCACCTGAACTAATTTTGAGCATCAGATGAGATGCAGGACCTCATAGGTGTCATGTGCGGTATGAACATGAGGTAGGAATCTGATGAGATGTGGGACATAATGGGTGTTAGGTATGACACAAGATTACTTAAGGAGGTTTAGGAGTGAAGATTCATCACAAGAGGACTTTGAGTCCATGGATGGTTGGTGTACCATCAATTTTCCTTTAGTTTTGGGTTGGGATGTTACCAGGGTAGGTAACTCTTAAGGTGGGGAGTCCCTTGATGTAGTTGACCTGTGCACTTTGACCAGGGTAGACCAAATTTAATTTTGATGAGATGGTTATGTTCAATTCCATCTTGGATTTTTGTTTTATATCTCTAGGATGTGATATATTAATTTGGGGAGATTGTAACATCCTGAGTTTTTTTTGGAGTGGGTTGAATTCCTTGCCTGTTTTGAATTTTTAGAGTTTGGCGGTTAGACCAACTCTTTATTTGATAAATGGAACTCAATTACAAGTTTTACATTGATCCAATGACTCATGTTTAATCATGTTTTACGACTTGAAAAGTTTCATATGGGTTTAGTTGGGTTTTGGATTCATTGAAGGTTAAAAATAAAAGTTTTCAAGGTGTTCTGATTGGGGCGCATAATTTAGAAAAACCATGTGGCCTCCTAGGAGAAACCATGTGGCCCTCCAGATATATGATGCATAATTTTTAAAACCATTTAGGGGGGAGTGTAGGGACTTGTGGAAAGGTATTTTGTTTTTAGTAGATCCTGACATATGGTTTATGCATAGTTTGGAAAATCGTGCACTTGAACCGCACGAGTCTGGATCTTTGGAAAGTGGGTGTCACACGGTTGGTGCACAGTTATCGAAATAGTGTGAGCCAATCATAATCCTCATTAAAGAGTCAAAATTATGATTTTACCTCCTTCTATAAACCTATTTTTCCTCATCATTATTCCTCCTTTAGTCACACATAATATAGGGGAAGATCTCCCTTCGTCCTCTAGGTGTTGATCCACAACTCTCGTCTAGACTCCGTTCTTCAAGCTGTTTGGTGGGTTGGATCCATATCGGTAAGCCCTTGATTTATATAAATTCTATCATTCCTTTCACTCTCCATATATTGTGATAAATATATATGAGTGGTTTTACCATAATTTCTATGAGTTCATATAAAATGATAATTTCTTTTAAATCAGTATGAGTTAGTGGATAAGACCAGACGTGCAGACATCTACCAACACGAGGTAGGTGGTTATCATCTTTATCCCTGATTTAATGGCTGTTTTAGGGTATGGATTTAATAATTGCATTGTTTTTAATGAGCGAGACCCTATAATTTAAATATTTTCCTTTAATTAATTAATTGAACCCATGTGAGATGCCTATGGTCATGCTCACATGAGATAACAAATGGTTGGGGCCTAGTGAAAGGATTAAACCTTGGGAATATCTGGCTAGGGTTCTATTTTATTTAAATTGATATGTTCAATTTAATTATATTTAATTATTTTATATATATGAAATTCATGGGATGAGATCCATTGGATTGTGAAGGGATTAGCCTGAGGATTGAGGTAGCATTAGCTACCTGTAATGGGAAAAATATGATCGTCAGGTTGGGAGTGGCCCAATATATATGTATTTTGGGTGATGTTGATCATAGATTGTGTGAATAAGTCATCAGATTAAGGAAACAAGGATTTTAGTTTACAGGCAAGGCTCGTGTGATATTGGTTGGCGACGGAAATCATATGAGCAATGTGGTCGCAAAAGCATGAGGTGTCATTTTGGTGCGGCTTAGGTTCTTTTTGGTGATCGTTGCTCACCCATGTTGGAAAAAGCACCATTTAGAGTTGTGTGAACACAATAGGACTTAGATTTTGAGGTGTTTTTGACCACTTGAATTGGTATAGGTCTCTAGTATTTTCATATTAGGAATTATGGTTGAAGGTTCCCGCCATAGGAAGCCACAAGGATGCTGAGGATCCATCAGATGACAGTGGTGATACTTTCTATTGGGGGATGAGGCTCACCATACTTTAGGCCACTGGGACATGAAATATTTGGGAGGATGAACGTAACCATTCCTCAGGATATCAACTATGATCCAATAGTGATATTATTTGGAGAAAAAATATCGTCCTGCCTTTGATGTTGGACCAAGGGTCGACAAGGTTTCTTTTGAGACAAGGTCAGAGGGATTATGATCTTGTTATTTGGTCATTCCTTTAGGAATTCAGTTACTTGATTTATGGCATAAGGTTTTGGGTGAAATTTGGAGGTGTAACCTAAGGGGTCAATTGGGGATGATTTTACATTAGGGGATACCTTGGACTTAGGCTAAGGATCCTCTCCTCTATAGTTTTTCGACGTTATCCGAAGTAGGTGATAACTTCCTGGTGGCTGTTGAGAACTAGGAAAGTTTGTGTTTATCAATTTCATGTGATAATTTCTTTATTTTTAGTACAAAATTTCTAAATCACAAATGTAATATAGACACATGTTGGTGGTGTCTTATTGAGATTATTTCTCACACCCTACACAGACCCTTCAGGACACGTGTATATTTCATGCTTTTGTGTTCAAGGAAGGGTTTGGACTACGGGGTTGGATCCTGGTGATTGAGTTGACATTGGATAGAAGGAAAGGGGCTATTATTTCTTGCCTTATATAGATTTCTCTATTTTGTTTCCTTTTATATCAGCATGCTACTTGTATATGTATATACTGATAGTCAGCCACTAATGAAATTTATACTTATTGTTTTATATGACATTTTATGTATGAATTTTTAGCTATAAATTGTATGTTTGGTTTTTTTTTATTTTTGTCAGTACTATGTCAGTTATCATGATTATGCTATTGTATGCTATTACTGTGTTTTTTCTATGGGAGGGTTATTGGTTCAGGTTGTTATGGTCTTTCTTTCTAGTACATTATATTTATATAGACCATTATTATATCATCACCATAGGGTATAGTCTCCCCACTATCAATTCTTTACTCCCTCATTTATAGTCAGCAACCTATGGAATACAAGGAGGCATGTATAAGGCAAGTGGCACTCGACCCAAAGCCTTGTTTGAGTGGATAAATGGGCCAGGTCTCTGCACAAGGTTCTTTTCAATGAAAATGTTTTCCTTTATAATTTCATGTATTTTAAAAAAATGATTTCAAAATGGAAATCATATTTTCCTTAAGAATTATTTCAAGTGATATTTCAAAGTCATTTTTCATCTAAGATAACATTATTTTAGGTTACCTATGATTTACTGGGGATATGATCCAAGGATAAAATCCTTATTCTTTCTCCGAATGGTTTATGTTTATTTTATCTTGATGTTTATGAATTTCATTTCTTTTCCAAGAGTTATGTTATGATGAAATGTTTATAAAACCCATTTATTTTTACAGGTTCTTATATAATGAATGATTTATGATCCTATGTAACACATATGTTTAGTTTTCATTATGTGAAGGGACGTACCTATATATCCCTCCAATTCATTTTGTAATGATTTATATCTCATGAGATAATTAAGGGAAAAAAGTTGTTGTTATTGATACATTATGTGAAACAAGTCTATGTGCATGATCCATTATGAAAAAAATGTTTTGATACCTAATTCAATTGTATTGGTAGTCAACCTTGAAATATGAAATGGTTTCTATAATTATAATGACACCATACACATTTATGACATATTATGGTTCATTATTGAGTTATGATGAATTATCATTCTTATAATTCATGTATTTTTAAATGTTAATGTTTTATACCATAACTCATGATTATGATATTTATCATATTGGGAATTAAACTTGTATATTATGGTCAAAATATCATTTCCTTATGCTTATCTTATGATTTTATATGATCATAAATTAATATCTCCCATGTTTACCCTTATTGAGCATATAAGATCACCCTTTTCTTATGTTTCCTTTACCTAGGATATGAAAAAGGTATTAAGTATGACATGTAAAAAAGGGTGATAACTATGAAGAAATAAGTGGGAGACGATATATATGTTTTATGAACCAATTGTTTATGTTTCCAAGCATCAAAAGGAACTATATCTTTACAATCCTCAGGCGTGTGCTAGTGTAATGTAATGAATATTCATCTTGAAAGATGTAATATATATTTATGAAATTATTAGGTCATTATAGTGTCATAAATATATATGGATTTTATTATGTGATGGGTGGGATCAGAATTATATAGCCCTACAATGCATTGGTTAATGATAGATATATCATGAGATAACAAGAACTATAATGAAGAGTAAACCTAGTTCATTACAAGATTTTATCCAATAAGATAGTATTGAGAGTGAACCATGACTATAGAAATGGTGAAATGGTGAGTGAACCCAATACACTATGATTGTCTTGGAAGTGAAACTTGACTAAGGAAATGATTTTCTATGATTATATGTATGCCACAAACTTATTCCTTATTCATATGTTACATTCTTATGGAACATGATTGATTATTTATGATTTCGTACCCTTATGACTTATGTATTATATTTTGAAAAATACTTATGCCATGAATAATGATTAATGATCCTTGAGTGATTAGGTATGAATTTTTTATGTTATGATCATGTTATCAGACCTTTATTCTCATCTTATGCTCATTTATGATCATCGATTGATATCTCTTATATTTACCATTACCGAGCATCTAAGCTCACCCTTTCTTATGCTTACTTTTCCTAGGTTATAAATAAAGGTTTTAAGTCTCATATTTCTAGGAAGGGTAATATTTATGAATAAATCAATGGGAAATGATGTGGATATTTTAAGTACCAGTTGTTTATGTAGCCAAGTTTTCAAGGACACTAAATATTTATGGTTCCAAAATAGATTTTATTGATATGTAATGAATATTCATCTAAAATGATGTAATATTTATGCATGGAAATTTTGGATTTCTATAGTTGGTATTGGATTAAGGTTTAGTTTTTTTGGACACTAGGATTAGAATAATTTAGTGAGAACCCTTAGGATAAGAATAAGTATAGGAGAACATCCTAAGTTATGTTAAATAAAGAAGTTTAGTTTTCCTAAAAATATATCCCTATCTGGACACTATAAGTGGACATGGTTTTGACATGAAATCATCTAGGGGTGATAAACCAAAAATAGTTTGTTGAGTATCCATCATCCATCAATCTAGTGCATGATGAATGGGACCTTACTGTTCACCTATTTTGAAACTCTTGAGGAAATTCTTAGGTTAATTCTCATTATCTTTATAAATCATTATGAAGGATTTGAATAGAAAATGACCATTGATGACCTAGGTTAAACCTAAGGTGTCATATATTGAAAATAATGTGTCAATATTTATAAATCATATAAATGATTTTCATGATTATATGATTTAACACTATGATGATTATTGATTAAACTATACTTTTCGGTTTTAGTCAATGGTTGGAACCTTGAAAAATTGTTTTAAAACTGAATGATATGGATAATGAAATGATTTACCTTATGAGAAACCAAATGAAGTAGGACATGGAATAAAAAACCTTGTGATTATTCCTAACCAACTATCTTGATATATAATTACCAACATCAACTTGGGTGAGTTTCCTAACATAGCGAATAAGAGAAAATGGAGTTTCATGGGAGTCCAGTTGATAAATTCCATGGAGAAAAGAATATTTGGTTTTCTAAATTTTGAGAATGTGGGAAGAAGAACCCTCGTAAATGTGTCAAAGGAATGGGAAAATTTATTATGCGTGGAAAATAAGGGAATAGAGCAAGTAATTTTAAAGAAAAAATGAAGAGTTCTATGGAGGTAAATAAAGTACATAATAAATTTCCATTTATAGTTCAATGTATTATATATGGGAAAATTTTTCATTATCTGAGTCAATTCCCTAATCCAAGGGCCAACTCCTAGACCAAAGAAGGGTCCATGCTATGTCAATCACTAAAGTAGATTATGATGGTTAGGGTAGACTTATCCTATAATCCAGATATGGGTATATCATGTTAAAATTTATAAGAATGTTCCCTATAAAAATATTATTATTCTTTATTTAGTGTAATTTTATTCAATTTTGAGTGTTGATTATATATCTCTACCTTGATCAATTATAAATTGCTAAAATAAGGGATTCATGCTTGATATTCTAAACCAAAATATAATTATCTACTAGTGTGAGGATAAATATGAACTTCCAATAGAAACTATATCTATTTAATTGGTGTTGATTACTATTAAAAGGTTTTTTATCTCATATGGTTGGGGAGAAACTAAAAAAAATATTCCTATTACATGAGAGTTTATTGATGTATTTCCAGAAGAGGTTCCTAGCCTTACACCAAATTATGAAGTTGAGTTTTCAAAAGAACTCATACCCAGTGCTAAAACTATTTTAAAAATTCTATATATAATGAACCAGATTGAGTTTTAGGAATTGAAGAAAAAAATCTAGGAGAATCTTGATAAGAGATTCATTTGGCCAAGTACATCACCGTGTGTTATGAACCAACCCGGGTCGACCCTGAACTGGTCACCTGAGCTGATCTAATACAAGGCTTGAAAGGAATTCCTGACACCCATGGGATGATAAATAGTGTCAGGAATCAATAGAGATACAAAGTGAACACTTTATCCGATTATAAATAAATAAAAGAAAATTGCAGAAAGATAAAAAACAGCCAAACCATATAAATAATCAGCGAAACTTCTTTTACAACAAAACTGAAAATACAAAAAAATTGAATAACCAAACCAACTAAAAAATATGACCATAATTCCTTCATGTGACCTTGAGGGTCACTCTTAAATAGTAAGAACAACTATCTCCCATGATGATCGAATTGAAGATGAAACCTACACCAAAGGATAAAAACAATAAATAACTATAGGTGTGAGTATTAAAACTCAATAGGTGTGTCCAACTAATCTATTATCAATTTAAATTTTGGAATAAATTATATAAATCTTGGGTTTTCAAACTTTTCATTTTAAATAAAAAAAATCACAATCCACTACCCTCCTAATTTTTAAGCAAGCTTCTATTCTAAAAGGGAGGATTAATCTTTTGAGGAAAGAAAGTGGGAGAAAGAAACCAAGGTGGAAGATGTTAATTTTTCATACAAGGTAAAAAGGGGAAAACATTAATTATTTAAAAACATATTTCTCGAATCATTTTTAAGAAAAATAGCACATTCTATTTTTACCAAGAAAACACCATAAAATATGAGGAGAGACAACGATCACATAATAAGGGAAATGAGATAAAGGTGATCAAGAAACCATACCAGGAAAGACATTTAAATCATACACCGAATATAATCTATTGATGAAGAAAACACGATAATACCTAGGATTTCAGAGGACAATACAGAACATACTATACATTTGACTCATCCCGTAGGAATTTCTAACTCAATAACATCAATCTGCCTATATGCTCAGTCTTACTCTACATAACCTAAATGAGGGGCACAATCTCAATGTAGAGAACATTCCATACTAAGGCCCACTAGCTAGTGTGTAATCTATACTAGTATAGTAATTGTTCTTAGAATTCCTTATAGATATTATAGGTTCGCATGTCATGTTCACAATGGGGAGTACCAAACTAATTCAAGAAACAAACCATATATACAAACCATCATATAATTCACACAAAACAACACCACCCAACCACCCCACAGAATAATTCCTTGTCTTTAAACCATCATTACCTAAGGGAAGTTCCAAACCAAGGATACTCCCATCTATTTTTCAACCAATAAGTAGATAGACTCATTTTGATAAGGGTTTTTTTAAAGAAACCATTTCAAAAGTTCCAATTGGGCCTCACATAACATTCATATGTCAAACCATTTCTTAAAGAACCAAACACACACCACTTTGGAAATAAAAAAACCACTTGGAAACCCATTTATTAAATCTAAAACCATCACTTCAAATCCAAAACACATTTATAAGATCCAACCAAGCATTTCATCAATCACTTGGTGTGAAAAACACAATATAACCATTTCAAACAATTAAAATCAAGAATAAATCACCTCATTTCACATAAAAAGTTATTCTATAAATCATACATAACTAATTAATATACAATTAAGGTTCAAAAATAAAGCAATAAATGCATTCTTAAATTTAAAGGACAATGAAATGGGATATCACCTCAAAAAGAAGAGGACTAATCCAAACACCTCATCACTCAATGCCTTTGACGAAGATTTCTACAAAATTTCACACACATACACTCCTATATATATATAGACCCCATAGTACAATATACATATTCCCCTCTCCATGAGGGAATATGTATAAGAAGGATATATATATATATATAAATATATATGTACTTATTTATGTGTTTGAAAACCTTCTAGGAGCCACGAAACGATCTAATTAACATAGAGGGAACCAAAAATCACCAAGGACTCTAAAAAAATTAAAATAATAAAAAGGGGTGGAATAAACCAACCTCAAATGATGGCAGATGTACCATAATGTATCGAAGCACTTTTCCTTTAGTGATGGATGCTGAAACACACACGAAGATGTCCCAAGAGTGCCACCGCATGCCCAAAAAATAGAAGAAAGAACCAAAATCCAAGCAACCCATAACCTAGGGTTTCAGTTGAACAAGACTGGGTGATGGGAGAGAGGAAAATCACTGGAAAACCCAAGAGGAATAAATATGAGGACATACCTTGATGAATCAAGTGAGAAATCCTAAAAATTGGGTGAAATTGACAAGAGGAGAGGAGGCCAAGGAGGGGGGTCACACGCGGCCGAGCGGTCAGGGGGGTTATGTCATGTGAGGTAGGGGAGAGGAGAGAGATAGATTAGGGTTTTATTTATTTTATTTTAATTTAAAAAAAATACATGGAAGCAAACTGTTTGGAGAACTGTTCACCAAACATGTGCCCTTTATTGGGCTTCTGGAGCACCCTACATGGTCTAGCCACATGGTTTAGAAAATTGTGCACTAAACATATAGTTGGCTCTATGAAAAACCATAGAAGATGTCGCACAGTTTCCAAATGGTTTGGAAAACATTGTCCCTTAACCATGCGACCTACTTTACATGCTCGAAAACTCTCATTTTAAGGGAATAACACCAAGAAAGAAATAAAATTAAATAGGAACTCAGAAATAAATAAAATAACAGAAAAGTGTTGGGTGGGGGTTTGACAATTCTCCCCACCATGACACTTTCTTCCCCCAAAATTTCTAAGATATTAGGTTAATCAAAACTAAATCAAGGATGAATTACCATCCAAGAAAAAAGTTAAATACTAAAAGGAAAAAGAACCCACACTAACTTCCATTCAAAACCTGAAAAATACAAAACCATCCTAAAACGTTTCCAAACATCCAAGGAAGATACCTCATAAGACCCAAGAGCTCGAACAAACAACAAATAGATTACAAATAAGAGAGTCAATCTGATATAAAAACAACCAAAGAAGGAACACCCTGACCCCTAATATAGAAACCATAGAAGAAAATCATTATGGAATGTTTGGGATCTCTACAAGCATCTATTACACAAACCACTATCCAAGTTAACCAACTATTATGTTCGGGGCTAGGCGGAGTGAAAACAAGAAAGTAATCCATTGGGAACACCTAGAAGTTGGGATCATCATGATATCATCCCATGGTGGTCTCCCCACTATATTAGGATTCTAGACAAACATTAATTTGCAAGTCAAAAATAATCTTGAATCCTAATGAATGCTAGAAAAACCCAAAGAAATGAAGAATGGGACAATAAACACCACCATTATACATCAACAACATTAAGAGATTTACAAATACAATCCTTATTAAAACAAAGTTTACAAAAGATATAAAACATCATTCTACATACCCAAAATAATAAAAAACCATGGAAAACATTAAAAACAAAAAATGGGAATTTACAACAAAATAATCTTCTGATTGATCTTATGCTAGCTCTATGTTCATCGAACTGAGCTAGAAGGTTCTCCAAGGGAGTGGGTCAGGATCTATGTCAATTATTCATTCCACTATAAAAAAACCTTTGAAAATGACCTAAACAACCATAGGTATGATATATCTTAGGTCCTTTGCAACATAAAAACTTCTTATTCCTAGTCTTCCTACACCGAGAAGTCACTACCTGAAGGAATTCTGACTGATGACCCCTTTTAAAGAATCAAGACTTCATAAATTCATCCCAAGAAAGGTTTGGGAGATACGAAACCAGATTATAAAATCTCTTAGAATACTCCAAAATATTGAATCCCCTTCTTGAGATAGTACAATGCCGAACCCATCGATATCCTCATGTCATTAGGGAAGTACTGCTGGATAAACAAGGCTTTAAAGAATTCCAACAAGTAATTATTCTATGGTTTGGACCAAAGAATGGATTTAAACCATTCCAAAAATAACCCATCAAACATGAAGGTTGAAAGATCAAGCATGAGAGGTTCAGGAGATTCAAGATGAACTAATATCTCATCAATATTTCATAGTCATTTTTTAGCTTTCCTTAGTTCTGAATGCCCAAAGAAATTAGGAGGGTCTGACTCTCGGAACCTCTAGAAAAACTCTCGATATTGAGGACCAGTGGGCTCTATATCCAATATGGATAAAAATTTCTAAATAACAACTTGATCAACCAAAATACACATGATGAAGGAACCACCTATAGATTCTTTTCAAAATCCCTTAGAACCCAGTGGGGACATAATAAAAAAATAGGGAGCACAAAACCAAATCAAAACATATCATAAATCAAAATTAAAAGACTTAATTTTGAAATCAATAACTCAAACTGAAAACTTAATTTCAATCACACCCCCAAAATATCAAAGAAAAATCCCAAAAATTAAAACTCCAAACACAAAAAGTCAGCATCACACTCTCCCAATTTTTAAAGCATTGAAATCCCTCTTTATGACGAATAATTTCAGAAAACGTAATAGGCCTTACAAACCAAAAACCCACCATTAGTATTCCATGAAGCCTCACACATATACATTCCTGTGCTAGCTCAATAACCCATACATACATACCAATAACCATACACTTACGACATACATGCATCCATATACATATATGTGAGCACTCATATGAATACCAAGGGCCGAATAAAGGAAATATTATCGTTTTCCAAACCACTTTAAAAATACCACAACCAATTTTAAAAAAACAACTCACTATCATATAAAAACATTATCAAATTACAAATTCATTTTTCAATTTCACATATTACAAAACCTTTAAAAAAACCATAAAACATTTTCCAAAAAGACTCCCATTTTCAAAACAACCCATTTCCCTCTCCGAAATATTCAAAGTTTTGGTTTTAAAAATATCATTTTTGATAAACCAATGACCATTTTTTAAAACCAAACATCATTTTAAAATCTAAATAAAAACACCCTAGAACCATCCTAGGAAAAACTCAAATAAAAAGGAAATCAACATACCACTCAACGTGTCAAAAATCACAAAATCTAAAAAGGAACCAAAACAACTCACCATGGGAAACTAGTATCAATGCGCAAATTTGAAATTTAGTTAGCGACCATATTCTAACAAAAAACCATAAAACTAGTCTTCTAGGGCCATAATCCTAGATCTAAATGGATTTCTATGCCATAAGAGCTCATTGAAACCTCTATCCTGACACTTGCTACGTTTTCCCAAACACCAAATAACCCACAAGAACTAAATAAACCAAGAAAACCCCAACATACCTTGTTAACTCAAGGTTCATTATAGAAAGTGTTGGATAGAAACTCCACCATAAATACACCATGAAGTTCCAACAATACTACTCCATATACCTTGAAATCGCCAAATAAAATAGGGTACTCTGAAAGCAAGGACCTCCAAAGACAAACATGCTATGATACCATTCTGTCACGAACCAACCCAAGTTGACCCTGAACCAATCACCTGAGATATTCCGATATAATACCCTAAGGGCATTACTGATCCCAGTGGCCTATAAACTATTGTCGGGAATCAATAGAGATAAAAAGGGAATAATTTATCCCAATATAAATAAATAAAAGAAAACAACAGAAAGTTAAACAAAACAACCTAACCATATAAATAATCAATGGAACATATTTTACAAAAAAAATGAAAATACAACAAAAATGAACAACCAACCCAACTAAAAAAGATGAACACAATTCCTCCATGTGACCTAAAGGGTCACTCTCCAATAACAAGACCAACTACCACCCATGATGATCAAACTCAAGCTAAAACCTACACCAAAGGAAAAAAACAAGAAAGAACTATAGGCGTGAGTATTAAAACTCAGTAGGAATTACCAATTAATATATTCCCAACAAATTTCCTTTAAATAAAGAAAAATCAATTCTAGGTTTTAAATACCTTATATAAATCTTGGTTTTCAACACTTTTCATTTTAAAGAAAACAAAACACAATCAATTGCCCTCCTAATTTTAAATAAATATTCTATTCTAAAGGGGAGGATTCAGCTTTTGATGAAAGAAAGGGGGAGAAAGAAACCAAGGGGGGAGATGTTCAATTTTCATCCAAGAGAAAAATGGGAAAAAATTTATTATTTCAAAACATATTTCTTGATTTTTTTTAATAAAAACCACATATTCTATTTTTACCAAGAAAACACCATAAACAATGAGGAGAGACTATGATCATACAATGAGGTAAATGGGATAATGGTTCTCAAAAAACCATACTAGGAAAGACATATAAATCATCCACTGAATATAATCTAGTGACAGATAAAACACGAAAATACCCAGAATATTAGAGGAAAATCCATAACATACTATACATATGACTCATATCGCAGGCATGCCTAACCAGATGACATCAATCTACCCACAAGCTCGGTCTTACCCTACCTAGACTAACCGAGGGGAAAAATCCCAAAGAAGATCAAATTCCATACTAAGGGACACTAGATAGTGCATAATATAAACCAGTGAAACAATAATTCTCATAATTCCTCAGATCTATTCTAGGTTCCCATGTAATGTTCATATTGGAGTGTGCCAAACCAAGTCAAGCAGAAAACCATACATACTATCCATCAGATAATTCACACAAACCAGCACCACCCTGATCACCCCAAGGAATAGTTCCTTGAATTTAAACCATCATTACATAAAGGAAGTCCCAAAATGAGAAAAATCCCATCTATTTATCAACCAACAAGGAAAGAGACTCATTTTGAAGAGGTGTTTCCAATGAAACCATTTCAAAAGGGCCAATTAGGCCTCACATAACCTTCAAATGTCAAACCATTTCTTAAATAACCACACACACACACCAATTTTAAAACCAAAAACCCAATTGTAAAACCATTTAATAAATCCAAAACCATCAATTCAAATCTAAAACACATTTATAAGAGCCAACCAAGATTTTTTATCAAGCACTTGGTGTGAAAAACCCAATACAACCATTTCAAAACAATTAAAATCAAGTAGAAATCACATCATTTCACATCAAAAATTTATTCTATGAATCACACATAACTAATTAATATTCAAGGAAGGTACAAAAATCAATCAATAAATGAATTATTAAATTTAAAGGACAATGAAAAGGTATCCTACCTCAAAAGGAAGAGGACCAAGCTGAACACCTCAGCACTCGACACCTTTGACAATGATCGCTCCACACTTGCAAGCACATACACTCCTATATATATATATACAACTTAATCCAATGTAAATATTCCCCTTTTAACGAGGGAATATGTAAATGGAGGATATATATATATGTACCTATGCATGTGTGTGAAAACCTTAGAGGAGCCATGAAATGATCTAATTAACCTAGAGGGAACCAAAAAATCACCAAGGACTCTAAATAAAAATTTAACAATAAAAATGGGTGGAATAAACCAACCTCAAATGATAAAAGATGAATCATAATGGATTGAAGTGCTTTGCCTTCAGTGGTGGATGCTGAAACAAGCACAAAGATGTCCTGGGAGACCCAATGTATGCCCTAAAAATGAAAAAATGAACCAAAATCCTTTTGAACCATAACCTAGGTTTTCATCCAAATTGGAAAGGGTTATGGGAGAGAGTAAAATCTCTAGAGAACACAATAGGAAGAAAGAATAGGACATAACTTGAAAAATCAAGTGACAAACCCAAAGAAACTGTATGAAAATGAAGAGAGGATAGGAGGCTGAGCAGGGGGTCATGTGTGAATGAGATGTCCGAGGGGGGGGGGGGTTCATCGCATGAGGTAAGGAGAGAGGGGATGGATATATTAGGGTTTTATTTTTTATTTTTATTTTTAGTTAATTAATTTAATTTAAGAAAAACCACTCGATGGTGCACGGTTTGGTAAACCATGTTCCATCTGTTTGCCCTCTACTAGGCTCTTGGAGCATCCTGAATGGGCTAGCCACACAGTTTAGAAAACCATGTTACAACCATGTAGTTAGCTCTATCAAAAACTATAGAAGCTATGTCACAATTACCATTTGGTTTGGAAAATTGTGCGCCTTAATCATGCAACATGATTTGCATGCCCAAAAACTCTCATTTCAAAGGAAAAGAACTCAAAAATAAATAAAATTAAACATGAAATCAAAAATAAATAAAATAATGGAAAAGTTATGGGTCGAGGTGTGACATCGTGGGGTGCAGCCTTTATTTTTTAAAAAATAAATATGGATCAATGTGACTCTATATTTATTATCAAGAACTTAAGAAGATCATAATAAAAAATAAGTATCCTTTTCCTTGTATTGATTATTTGTTTGATCAATTGTGAGGAGCTCTATATTTTTCCAAGATTGATCTTCAATTTGGATACTATCAATTGAGGGTCAAAAGTGAATACATACCCAATACAACCTTTCATTCAAGGTATAGACACTACGTATTTATAGTGACATCAATTTCTCTTACTATACCTTTGCTATCATTATGGATTTGATGAATATAGTCTTTATAGATTACCTCTATTAATTTGTGGTAATATTTATAGAATATATTCTTATATTTTCTAAGATAAAGGAAGAGCATTGAGATTACTTGGGGATTATACTATATACCCTAAATAAGGAGAATATATATAAAAAATTTACCAAGTGTTAATTTGGCTATGGAATGTTTCATTTTTGGGTCACATAATCTCAGGTGAGGGTATATCAATGGATCCATTAAAGACAAATGTTATTGAACATTGGATCATACTAACCACTGTGACTGAGTTTTTTAGTTTTCTTTGATTGGATGGATATTATTAATGATTTTTGAAGGATTTTTTATGGCTATCTAATATAATCACAATGTTAACTTATATGGGAGTTAAGTTTCTTTGGACTGATGAATGTGAAGAAAAATTCAGGGGGCTGAAGAGATGATTGGTCAATGAACCTATGCTCACACTACCCTATAATCGACAAGTGTTTGTGAATTAAAATAATTCATCAAGTAAGGTGATGGATGTTTTATTATTCATAATGATATAATTATAGTTCATGCCTCACACTAAGTGAATATTCATGAGAAAATTTACCTGACCCATGATTTAGAGTTAGAAATAACAATATTTGCATTAAAGTTATAGAGGAATTATATTTATAGATAAATGTGCGACATATATACCAATCATTAAATCTTAAAGTATATATTCACCCAAAAAGAGTTGAATATGTGACAGGGAAGTTGATTTGAGTTGATTAAAGATTATTACAGTTCAATACATTACCACCTTGGAAAAGAGAACAAGGCAATTGATGCTCTAAGTTGAAAGGATTATGCTTGATTATATATGATGAGGATAAAAAAGATCCAATATTTATGTTTTTTCAAATGATAGACCTTGAAATATTTAAGGAAGGGGGGAAATATTATCTAGATCAAATGTGTGTTCAACCATCTATCCATGTGAAGATTAAAGAAGTGAAAAAAGAGGATATAAAGTTGAAAAAAGGTATAAAATGTTCCTAATTTAAACATTTATTTTAATGAAATGATAAGTTTCATAAATTGAGTATGTGTCCCATTAAAATGAGACTTGAAGAAATAGTTATTGGAAGAATTTCACATATCACCATTCCCTATTAATCCTAGAAGTAAAAAGATGTATAGGGACTATAAAGAGTATTTCAGGTGGGACAACATAAAGTGAGATATTACAGATTATGTATCTCAGTTCTTGGTATATTGGTAAGTTAAGGGAAAGAGACATAATTCTAATAGAATACTATGACCATTGCCCATACTATAAACGAAATGGTAAAAAATCACCATGTATTTTGTTGCCAGAATCCCCAAAACTTCTAAAGTCTATACTACTATTTAGGTTGCATCTAAAATCCTTACAAAGTTTTCACACTTTTTTTCTATTAGAAATTATTTATCTCTTGATCATTTTTCTAGGATAAGCATTAATAAGGAGGTAAGTTTTTATAGATCACCACAGTATATTATCTCTGATCAAGATATGAGGTTTACCCCAAAGTTACAGAGAAGTATTCAGCAAGATTTGGATAAAGAGTTGTGTTTTAGTACTACTTATCACCCCCAAATATATGGTTAGTCTAATTGGAAAACTCAAAATCTGGATGATATGTTGAAATCCTATTATCTAGATTTCAAAGGTAGTTGGGACCAAGACCTTCCTCTAGTCTATTTTTCTTACAGTAATATATTTCATTAGAGTATTCAGATAGATTCTTATTAATACCTCTATGTAAAATAGTGCATAACTATGACATTCTAGGATGAATTTAGAGACATAAATCTATTGGGACTTGAGCTAGTTGAGAAAATAGAAGAGATGGTTAGATCTATTCAGCTGCACGTCAAGGTAGATTAGAGTCATCAAAAGTGTTATGTTGAAAATCATTGGTGAGATTTGGAATTTGATATTGGTGATAAGGCATTCCTTTGAATTTATCCATGGAAGAAGGTTATGAGATTTGAAAATAAGGGAAATCCGACCCCTAGGCATATTGGTCCTTTCGAGATTATAGATCAGATTGGGATAGTTTCTTATCACTTGGAACTCCCACTGAACCTCTATCAAGTTGACGATGTCTTCCATGTATCTATCCTGAGGATGTATCTACCTGATCCTTCACATGTACTAAACATAGAGATTGTACCACTGAAGCATGATCTTTACTACGAATAAAAAGCATTAGAAACCTTGTATCATAGAGATAAACCTCTACAGAACAAGACTACTCATCAGGTTAATGTTCTTTGGAGGAATCAAAAATTTTAGGAAGATACAAAGGAACCCTAGGATATGATGAAGCAAAGATATCCTCATTTTTTATATCATAGTGATGAAATTTGAAGGGAGAAATTAATTTTAAGGGTTTTATAATGTAACAAACCAAGATTTTATACATATTTCCTTTTAAATAAACTTTAGGTATTCAATATCTTTCTTTACATGCAACCCCAATTCTAAATGAACCATGATATAGTGATCCTTTATAAAATAGCTGTTAAATTTTCTAGTATGAATATTAATAAAAACATTATGAAAAATATGTATGAAGGTTTCAAATAATGAAAATGTATTGATTAATTCTTAATAAATATGTACTCAATTTTTAATAGTCATTTTATGCTTCAAAAATATGTTTTCTTCAAAAGTGGTTTATTTTTTATTTTGTGCACAAAAAATGTTGAAATACAGGATTCCCTAGACCCAAATTGAATGGTACTTTTTTATTACCATACCATGTGTATAGCGAGTTATTCATGATATAAAATTACCATTATAGTGTTGACATTTCTACATCCACTATTTTAATGGTAATGTCCATAGATTATTTGTTGTATCAAATAGTTATAGAAGTTTCCAACCTATAATGATAAAATCAATATATAATAAAATTAATTTTAAACATATTTCCTATAGTCTAGATACATCATACTGACTGGACACAGATGATGTCTAACTATCAGGTGCTAAGGGGATCATAAGCATTGATACTTATTCTCATGAAGTTCACACTTGGTGATCTTGAGTAGATGAGATCTTGAGGACTGACCCACTAATAGGAACACCACATGTTTTGGGGGTCATTGGATGTTCCCATCTATGAACATGTGTATAGGTATACTGAATATAGATCATTATCAATGTGTACTATTTTATCACATACTTTTATGCAAGGAAAGAACCATGAAATTAAAGTCATGGTGAGGTAGCTTGTGCTGGGTGCGTCATTGGTGGTATGACATTGGTTGAATGACCAAGAAAGAATTTTTAATTTCCAAGTTGAGGAAGTGATATATTGGGAATAATTGAACAAGATGGTAATACCTTCAAAAATCCATGTCCAAGGTAGTCGAAGGTAAGACTTTACATTTAGATAAAAAAATAATAAAGCAAAAGTGGGTGATGACACAATCTATTCATCTCTCTTAATGAGATATCACAACACAAAGAGATTATATTACATAGTGCATGTTCGTAGGATGGTTTCCATTATTATGACTATTCCTTATCTCTTTAGGGGGATTTATGGGTTACTAGACCCTACTCTTGATATGGTAATGATATTAATTACTATTGAGATAAGGTCTTAGAGGGTCACACACAATATCATATTCAAGAGTCTTCCCTATTTTGGTGAATATGAATACTAGACATGGTGATCCCCACTACAGGGTATGAGAGTTGTCTAATTAATAAATCACCAAGGAATAAATAAATTCCTTATTATTGAAGTGTATAATAATTGAATTTAATTTATTTATTAAACATACACACAAGGTTTTAAGTGAATATGTAGAAAATATCATATGAAAAAAAATTATTTTATTCAAGGTTCATTTAATATTAGTGGGAATCATGAGTTGATTTAATGACTCAGGTTTATCATGTAATATATTTATCATATATTACAAGTATGTGATAAAATATAAATGATGTTCATGGTTAAATTAGTTCATCATCACGTTTCATTTATTGTTTATTTATTAGAAATTGGATATACAGGGGTTGGAGAAACCTTACCAGGTATTTTGGACATCCACTATAAAAACAGAGGATAAGATAATTCTATGAACTATTCATCATTCGGAATTGAGAGATTATCTCTCCTCCTGTATCCTAGAGAGATAAATTCTCCATACAAATGAACAATCCAGGAACACGTTCTCAGATCGAAGAAATGAGATTGAGGTGATCATGACAATGTTGAAGTAATCATCAGAGCTCCACGCTAGCACACAAAATTCAATGATTGGTGTATGCATGGACTCTTTAAGCATGTGTGGATGATCTAAAGGGGTTTATATTCAGATCCTTTGAGAAATGGTCACTAGTGATAAGCTACATTCGATCACAATTTAATTTGAATGAGGTAACCATTTGGTTTTATTTTTATTTTTATTAAATTCATGTAAGATCCTTGGACCTATACCATGGATCAGATCATTGGAGATGATGTAGTTTTGTCACTATAATGATGAAAAATTTTAAATCACCAACCCACCAACTTCTACTTCATTTCTCGATACCAACAATTGGTATCGAAGTGATCGTGTAAATTTTTTGATCCAAGAAAAAATTAATTTACTTTATATAAATAGAAGAATTTAATTCGGTCCCAATGGAATAGACCACGTGTTGATTTGATTTCAGATGGCCAAGTTACAACAATCCAATTTTTTTGATACTGATTGTTTGTAGTTCATTTTCAGGTATTAAAATTGAATAATAAGTTTTTTACATATATGTTTCACACACACACACACACTTTACCCTTTTCCTGTGGATAATGGTTTCTTTGGGAACTCTTTCATTCTATGATCAAGTTCTATATAGAAATTGGACGCCGAAACATCATAACTAAGGAATAATTTCATTTCACCTATCTATGGAATTCATTTAAAATTTAAAAAATTAAATATCCTACATAGATAGGTTTTTTTATTTTAGTATAATAATAAAAAAATGTGGGGAAAGGGGGGATTGACTTGGGGTACAACAAAACAAAATAAAAAAATAAGAGGCTTTTGTTTTTAATTCTGTCAGAAGCTAGGATGTTTTTAAAAAAAAATAAAAGGGGGGGGGGGAATTCTATATTCTTCCCCATGAGATCTATGACCACTTCCTCATATAGACCACCTATCTATTGCCAAGTCCCACTGTAGTATCTCGATTGCCACCATTTCCATCAAGACAATCCATCACACACACTGATCCCTATCAAGCCACCTATAGCTTCCATGTGCACCTGATTCATGCCACTATTGGTCCCTATCGATGTCCAACTTCACCTTTGGCCCTCACCCAGCATGATAACCTCCCACTAGGTCGACCACTGTCAACCGCAGGTCGTACCACTACTCGTAGTCTCCTCTTTGGTGATCCCCACTCGCTGCCATGGGTTCCTACCACTCCGCCTAGCCAAGACCTAGCCAGAACAGACCGTACCACCCCATGGATTCTCTGGTGTTACTCAAAGCCACCACTATCGATTCCCCCTTTCTAGATCAGGTGATAGGCACCTAAATCTGGTCTGATTCGACTTGTATTACCCCTGTAGTGAGTCTGACTGACCCAAAACAACCTGTAGTGGGTCTTCTAGACCCAAAAGCCCCTAATAGTGGGTCTTCCTGACCAAAAGCAGACCTACATAGGGGTTTCCCAGCCCTGACTAAGCCTAAATGGGTTCGTACAAACCCACAATGGGCCTGAACGAGGTTTCAAGGATGGAAAATTTTTAACGATAATCAAAAATAAATTTTATTAATTTTTATAGTAAAAATTATAATAAATTTAATATAAAAAAACTAATTTTATTTTGTTCTAAAATTAAATGATTAAATTAAATTAATAATTAGACCAAATTAAATTAAATTATTTGAATTTAAAAAAATTCATTTAATTTGTTTAATTACCCTCATACTTAAATTTATTTCATTTTAATTTTTATCACGATTTTAATTTTCCCGTAGACTAGTCTTGAGCACCGACTGTGTATGTATGTTTTTGTATAATTACTTATAACAGTTGCATGTGATGTTTATAATAATTTGTTAATTTCTATGACTTTCTGTGCATCATCCTCTTTTATTCAATATATATATGGGTATGTGCGTCCATCATTATATGTATTTATATTATGCTTCTTGATACCCCCTCAACTGTATACGAGTATTGATGAACTATTTATGATGATGTTGTAAGTTGCGGACCATTCCAAGATGAGGCGATATACCAAATGAGAATTCAAAACACTGGACCAAGGGCTAGCTGCATCATGAGTCAAAACCCGACTCATGTATGATTCCCCTAGGTCACAGTTGATCTATTAAGTTTAAATGGATCAACCAATATTATATGATCAAGACCTGTCAAGTAATTTATTTCCTTTATGAATGTTTTATTATTTTATGCATTTTTATGATAGTGAAAAACACATAAAATAATAAACAGTAAAATGCATAAAGAATCAATGAATGCATTTTATTAATGAATGTTTAGTTATGAGAGTTACAATATTGTATAAAAATATTTAATATAAAAATATTATATTCTTTAAGAAATATTAAAAACCCTCGAAGAAATATTAAGTCACAAACACATTTCATAATTTGAATTTGAACAAAACTAGGTGTAAGGGGTGATTTTCAGCCAAATTTGAGGGTGCCTCCTACTACCGAGGAGTTCTTACGAGAGTGATGAGTTGAATTAAATGAATTTTCAAGAAAAGTAGTATCCAAAATATATCTTGTTACAAATTTAGAGGTAAGTGTTGAGTAAATCATGTTTTTGATTTTAGAATCTGGGACTTCATTCAATAGATTGAGGAGCTGTGAGTTAATGTAGTTGGCAAGTAAAACGCCTACCTTGAACTCTCTAATTTGTAGCATATCCATATCTTATAGACTATGAGGAGAGGTTTTGAGCATCCTTTTAACTATAATACTCAAGAAAAAAATTATTCTGATTCTAGTACAGAGGGTTTCTAGAGCTTGATAAAATTGCGAGAGACATTTAATGATAATCAATACTGTCTAATCTGTAATCAAGATAAAATTACTAATCTGCTATATTTGTTTTTTAGAAAATGGAAAGTAATACGACAAGTATACTATGGTAATATTGGACAAAGAAAATTTTCAAACTGATATTATTTTCCAATAGGTAGTACATGCGCTTTGACAAAGTACTCCAATATCATAAATTCAAGGTGCTGATGTCCCCAAATACCTGTTAAGCCTTCTCAGGAAGTGAGGGTGAGAAAAATTCTTACAAGAGACTCATGTATGACACACATGATGGTTATTTAATAATTTTTCATCAAAATATTATGTGAGTTTTGGATACAACATTAGGATATAGATGATTTCACATGTAGTCTCATCTATGAGAATCTTGAAAGGAGAAAGTGAAGCAAGATATAAATAGTGGCGATGATTACATTGGATATGTGTAAATTGAAATATGGACCAAAATATTTCAATAAATACCATTATTATATCATTTTCTCTCATATATTTTTGTTTTATTAGAGATTATAAAATGAATAGATGGGATTAAATGATTTATTACTTTTTTGAATTATTCTACAATAAAATAATAACTTAAAAGAAGGTTTAATATTAATTTATTATGGTGAAAAAGTTAGAATACAAGGAGAAAAGGCCAATAGAAAGTGTGATGTAAAAGTAACACCCACAATATACTTCAAATAAATAATGAAATACATTAAACATGAGGTTATTTTCATCGCATGTCATGAAATATATTTTTGAAAGTTTAAATACGTTGAATTGAATTGAAGAAGCAAGTAGTCTCTTCTTCTTCAGGTACATTCATCAATTGAAAGTAATGTTTCAGTTATACTTATTGGGTATTAAATAAAATATTCCAATCACATATGTGTATTTTAATACAATAATTAAGTAATAAATGAAACATTATAATTAGTAAGGTGATTTCTCCAAGTGGCAGAGAAAGGGTGATTCCTAAGTCAGTGGTGAGAAGTTCACAAATTATAATTTCCAAGTTAAAGGTTATAGTAGATATTTTATTGAGTAAAACTATAAAATTTATCTCATGTTTCCGCTGGAAAAGGATAAATTATTCTAGTTTAGGAATGAAAACTGTTTGTGGTGTCTTATACTCAACAAAAGGTTCAATAATGCTTGAATCATTGGAAAACACCGATGAATATAAAATGTAAGACTTATATACCATGTTGTGGGAGGATAATAATATTTCAAGTAAAACTAAGTAGTTTTAAAGGATATACCATGTATATTTTTTTGACACTTTGGATTTAAAAAAACCATAGGTATTGTTGACACATTTATGTAATTAGTTTCGGACAAAGAAACCTTTAGAAATAAAGGTAATTCAAAAAGATTTCAGAAATATTTTAGCTTGAGTGAGTGAACTTTTACAAAGTTAAGATAGTGGTAAATATATACTTCATAATATTCTTTTAATTTTGTTTAAGGAATTTGAAAGTGAAGTAAGTTATATACAAGGTCATAAGATATGATTTTCTTCAGATATGTGTGCTAAAGAATATCTTGAACAAGTATTTATCTATTAATATAATGTAGTGTGGAGTAATTCCTAAATGCACATTTCCTAATTCACATCAGAGTTATGATGTTACTAAATAGGATTGATATTTATTCTTAAATGTTAACACTGATCAACAAAAATATAGCATGGAGTAATTCCTAAATGTACATTTCCGTATACACATCACAATTATTATGTAAGTAAAAGGAGCATCAATGTTAAAACAAAAATTAATTACAGATACTTCCATTATTTTTTATTCATGATTCAAAAATTATGACATTATCACATATTCATATGCTAACTATCATGGAAAATGGATATCATATAAGTTTTAGTATGACATAAATCCATCATGTCATACTAACATGTGTTTAGAGGCAAATATTTTTTTTGGATATAAACAAACCTGCATAAAGAAAAACAAAAAGTGAATCTATTGTTATCATCCTAATGTTTTTAAGGATATTATGAAAATACTTATGATATAAAAGTGATAGTAAAGTTATAGACTATATTTCTATAAAAGGGTGTACATCTCTATTCGAGATAGTGGGATAAAAATTGACTTGGGTTTAATCAATGTCGAAGATGCACAAATAGTTGACATAAAAATAAATTCCATAAGAGTTAGCGGAAGAATATTGTTTTATAGAAACATAATACATAGAAAGGATGAAACCAAAGTGGTGGTTTTATATTCACCATAGTCTATGATTACTTTTTCATTGAGAATAATGAACCATACAAGTAACAAGTATATGTAAATTATCTAAGATTGAAAATATCAATTAAAATTAAATAATGGATTCCATGTATCAAAGAATATAGACATATTATTTTAAATTCCATAGTGGATATTCAAGTGAGATTATACATGGGTGGTACAAGTATGGTACTAAGAAATCTCGATTGGTAATAAAAAATTTTATACCTAAATCCATTATAACTTTACTTTTCATAGCTACATTCCACGATAATTGAAATTACTAATTGGATGTCAAGACCACCAATATTTGAAGGTGTATATATGATGTAACCATAAAGGGTTAGTGATACCATATAATTCTAATAAGGGGTGAAAGTTACTAAAATACAGTATAAGATTTATGTAAGCAAAAATATCATAGAATATTTATTTGGAATGAATATTTTCCATATGTATACAAGTGTTTAGTGGTAGTGCTATTGATTTCCAATTGAAATATGTTTGGTAACATATAGAAAAAAATTATTGTTCTTACAACTGATAGACCAGAATAAAAGTAAATCTCTAGAAATTGACTTAAAGTAAAAACCTAAGTTCCAGGTAACATGATCTAGTGAGGTTGATATAATAGTTTCTTAGACATAGTTAATAGTATATATATTGACATGGTATTAAAAAAATATACGTTGGAACAATATGAGAGAAAAATTTTACCAGTGTCACATGGAATAAATCTCTTCAAGATGATATTTATAGGAAAATGTGGATATTAAAGTGGTGATTATAATTCCATATGCTTCTATGATGGATGGTGAGTATAATTCCATTTTCTTCTATGATGTATCAATCACGTATGCCATGATATTTACAAAAAATTTCATTTGAAAGAGAAACTTTATGGCATACAAATATCAGTTAAATCCTAGAGAACTATACATGAAGCAGTCAGAACTATCTGATTGCACTTCAGAAATTATAAATGACATGTACTTGGTATGTGAATATGAAACGATTTTTGTTATGAGGGGATATATACTACTCTTCCTTTATATCAATATTATATAACATTGAATTTTGGATAAGTTATTGATTAAGATAAGATCATATAAGATAATAGTAGCCATATCTATAAATACTGAGTGTGTTGTGGCTTCTAAGGCAGCTAAAGAAGAAGTGTAAAATACATAATGATTTGTTACAGTTCTTGGAATCACACCTAGAATGTAAATTTTTATCATAATATGACTTATGATAATTCTACTACTACTACTAGCCACGATGTCAATTTTTGACAATGGAAAAAAGAAATAAACTTGGGGTTTACATATCTTGAGAAGTATTACTCAAGGAGGTGAGGTTTTAGATAATATAATATTCATATAGTAGAGACATGTCAGGCCTAGGATTAAATCAATAACTCAGTAGAAACATGTTCTTATCACGTGAGAGATAACAAGGATAGTTAGCAAGTTGGATCTTGCGCAAGTGGGATTTTTGAAATAGATGGTTCCCTAGACACAACTTGAATAATAATTTTTTATTACCATACCATGTGTAAAGTCAGTTATGCATTATATAAAATTACTATTATAGTGTTTATATTTATTCTCTTAATATTTTAATGGTAATGTCCATAGATTATTTGCTGTATCAAAAGGTTATAGAAGTTCCCATGCTATAATGAGAACCTATAGATACAATGACATTAATATTAAATATATGTATTATGGTTTAGATACATTATACTGACTAGACATAGATGACATTTTAATATCAGGTTCATGGGGCTCATAATCATTGAGACTTATTCTCATGAAGTTCACACTTGGTGATCTCAAGTAGAAAAGATCATGAGGACAAACTTTCCAATAGGAACACCACATGTTTTGGGTGTCATTAGATGTTCCTATTTATGAACATGTGTATTGGTCTACTAACTTGATATCATTATCAATGTGTACCATTTTATTTTGTACTTTTATACAAGTAAAAAAACATGAAATTTAAGTGTTGGGGAGGTAACTTGTGTTGGGTGTGTCATTGGTGGTATGACATTGGTTAAATGGCCAAGAAATAATTTTATTGTTTCTAGGTTGAGGAGGTGATATCTCGATCCTAGTTTATTAGGATGATAACACCTTCATAGATCCTTGGAAAAGGTAGTCCAAGGTAAGTCTATCCAGTTAGATCAAAAAATAATAAAGAAAGAGTGAATGATGGCACCAGCTGTACATCATGATTTATGAGATATCATGAGATAAAGATATTATATTACACAGTGTATGTTTATAGGATGATTTTCATTACTATGAATATTACTTTTCTCTTTAGGGGCCTTGATGAGTTATTATAATCTTCTCTTAGTCTCTAAATGATATTAACTTAAATCAATATAAGGTCCTAGAAGATCACACAAAATATCATATTCAAGATTATTCCCTATTCTGGTGAATATGAATATTGGATAAGATGGGCCCCACCATAGGGTTTGAGAGTTGTCCAAGTAATTGATCACCAATGACTAAATAATTTAATTATTATTCATGTATAGAATAATTGGTATGGATTTATTTATTAAAAGTATTCCCAGTGGAAAAATAGGTTGATGAACCCTCTGTGTCGAGGGTATTTGATCATCTTAAGGAGGATTTGAGGGACCGGGACACTATAAATCAGTGGAAAAGTGAACTGATGATACATCTTTGCGATACCATCAAGATAAAGTTGGGAGTTTCTCTAGGAATGAGGTTATGGCTTGGACAGAAGGGTAGGAGATCAAACCTCAAATCAATTTAATTTAAAGTGATTCTACTTCGAGGGTCATCCAACAATCAGTAGGAAATGGATTGATCCAAATGGTGTTCATACTAATAACACTTTTGAGAGTTTGGACACTGATGAGATTATACATGATCTGACCTATGACCCGGATAGAGGAAAAACAGATGGTTTGGAGTCTAAGGAGTATTTTGGAGTATCTAAGGCTCATGAGGAGGGGAATATCCCTAAGAAGAAGAAGTGGAGAGGCCGTAAGGACTACTCACATTTACCAAAACCGATGGAAACATGATCAGATAAAAAATATAAACCATGTGAGAAAGAAATGTTATCTGTTTACATGATTGGTGTGTAGGAGAAGTATCATGTTACGATTCATGGAATCAACAACGACATGCTTCTTGTGAGGTTTAAAGCTATTACAAAATATAACAAATTAGAAAAGGACTCTAAAGAACCTATCCTCCACTCTGAGGAGGAAATGGTGGAAGAATTTCTTTATGTCAACATACCACTCGAAGAGGATGAGATGATGGGAAGACATATTCAAGTTGGGGTCAATTGAGAGCAGTCTAATTGGATTAAAAAACATGATATGATCCTGATGAGAGGCTTCAATGATGAGAAAATTAACAAAGAAGAGTATATTTGAACCTGGGACAAAATGGCCTCTCACTTTGAAGCTGTTATCGACAAAGACCCAAATGCTATGGTATGGTTTATGAATTGGAAACTTTATAGTGAGGAAAGTACCAATAGGTTGAGGCTATGATTTGATGGCTTTGATTTCTCTTATGAGGCTTCAACTCCGAATTAATTGGGACTAGTTTCTCACTTTTCCTAAAAAGTGATTTTATTAAAAAAAAGTTAATTTTCAATCAGATATTAAAAGTAAGTGATAAAATATAAATGATGTTCATGATGCAGTTAGTTCATCACAACACATCATTTATTGTTTATTTAGTGGATTTTGGATATAAGGGGGCCAGGTAACCCTTACCAAGTATTTTAGACATCCACTATATAAATAGAGGAGAAACTCATTCGATTAATTATTCATTATTTATAATGGAGATCTTATCTCTCCTCCCTCATCAAACAGAGGGAAATGATCCATCAGAGAAAATAATATAAAAATTCCTTCATGGATCAAAGGCATGAGATTGAGGTGATCATTGTGATGTCAAATAAATCATCAGAGATTCTCACCAACACCTAGAATTTGATGATCAGTATACACACAGACTCTTGAAGTGTGTGTGTATGATCTAGAGGGGTTCAACTTTAAATCCTTCGAGCAGTGGTCACCAGTGACCAGCTACAGTCGAGCACACTTGGATTCAAATAAGGTAACCGTTAAGTTTAATTTTTTTCTTATTAAACTCATTCAAGATCCTCTGACCTCTGCTAGGGCTCAGATGATTGGAGATGATGTAGTTTCATCACTCTAATGAAGAAAAATTTTAAATCGCTAGCCCACCAGCTTCCATTGCAGGCCCTGATACTAGAAAAAATAATAATTAATTTCTACCATTTTTATAAATTTTATTTGAATAAATTAATATCATTTTTGAAATAATCTTTTCAATACTATATTAGGGTGATTTTTTAGAATTTTTCTAAAAGGATTAATTTTTCAGTGAATAGTGAAAATACTATTTTTTGTAAAAACTATCATTTATTTTCAAGTAAAAGTTATATTATATTTTGAATTTTATATTAAATTAACATAAGAATTATTTAATTATAAAAAATATAATAAATTACATAGGAATCATCATTATTCTTTATTTTGATATAAGTTCATTTTTGTGCTTGAAAAACATATTTTATAAAAACTATTTTTATGCTCGTAATGTATTTTTATCTTAATAAATTAAATTAATATCTATCGATTACTAGTTTTAATGAAATTTATAGAATAAATATTCAATAAAATATTTAAAATTAATTTATGGTTTTTATAAGGCAAGTAATATAATTAAATTAAGTTTTATGCTAAAAAATGCATTATTCTAAAATGGGGGTTCAATACGGTTTGTGCACTTATTTAAAATTAAATCATAAAAATTATAGAAATTGAATATAGAAAATTGGATTCCATATTTTTAATAATCATAATTAATATATGTTAATAAGTTATACTTAATTTTTGGTCATAGTAAATAGTAAAAATAGTAAAATTTTGTTATCCTCGTTAAGGTTAAAACAAGTTTACAAGGGTGTGGGGGTGGGGGGGGGGGGTTAAATAAAGAGATAAGTGTATAAATTCCACATAAACCTATAAAATTATTATTGGTTGATATATTTAAACCTTATATTATCTTTAATTCAAATTCATGTATATTTGGATCCACTTTCACATGAAATTCACCTTACATCATTGAAATCTTTTAAGAAGTTCCATGTGCGTCCTTCCCATCACTTATAAAAGGACACCTATTATCTTCCCTTATTCACATAATTTGAGCCTTATAGTTAAAATAATACCTACTACAAAAACTTCTTATAATTTTCCCTTAATCATAGATCTTCTAGTCTTCTCCTAAGACTAATCCTTCAAGGATTAAGGTGCAAGCTAAGGTGGTCTCTCAAATAAGAGGTATAAATATTAACTGAGATATTTCAATTTTATTTCTCATTATACTTATTATAAACCCAATGTATCTATCATAGCATGATTAATTTAGTATAATAAAAATGCTGATATGTTATTATGAGGATGTAACAACCTTTTCCAACCTCTTATCCGTCAAATGGGAGATAAAAGTATCACTCATGCATACGTGTAGACTACCCCCTCTACACAAGGATACAATTCATTTTTCCATAAAAATATTTCATGGTTAGTTATTATGATATATTTAATTTATATATATATATATATATATTATATTTATGATATAATAATGATTCTATAAATTTCGATTATTATTTACCTTTATTGTTTTCCACCCATAAAAAATGGAAACAGTTCTCGTGTGTACATATAGACTACCATCTCCACAAAGTGATGTGATTCATTTTTCATCACCAATTTATTTGAATGGTTATAAATATTTATTTAATGAATATATATATATATATATATATATGATATTTATATCATTATTAAAATTCTGGATATAAAAGAACCATGATCAATGTGCATGGACCATAACCGTCGAAAAAAAACATACATGAAAAATGATGCAGTTAACACCCAAAAAGATGATGATAATAAAATATAATTAATGAATAACTGATAATATGTTATAATTAAACCATGTATTTTATTATAGGTATTAATATGGTTTTTTTATTGAGTTATAATAAATTTAAAATTATTATATAGGAGGTTAGAGTGCTTATGTGGAAACACAGACTTGAGGTAAGAGTTTTATGTTACAATCTCATTTTTACCAGGATTATTTATGTTTAAATTTATAATAATCAAATTATATGATCTATCTATCAAAAATATTATTAATTTTATCATCTTATGGTTATTTTTTGAGATTAAATTTTTTCTATTCAATTTCCTCTTTTTAAGTACTCAAGAGATTAAAAGATCATTTTTGAAGAAAATAAACTATATTTTTCCCTTCAGCTAGGAATATTTTCTTTAATGTCCATATTTTTTTAAAATGTATTCAAGAATTTTTTAAATATTACCTAAATATTTATTAAATTCATTTTTACCCATTTTTGTATTTTTATTTTTTTAAAGAAATATTCTTCTCATTTTCCAAATGAGGTACTTTTGATTTTTAATGAAAATGTGAAAGGAATATTTGTTTTTATGTACACCAGATGAATAAATTTTTCCATCATAATGAACACTATTTACTTTGAAGATTCCTTTATAAGTTTTCATGTTTCTTTTCAAATAAAATGTTATCTTTAATATTTTATAATTTTTTAGATTATAAATAAGTAATTTTCAAAATGAAATGGGTATTTTTATCAAGAAATATTTTAGTGATATATAGAAACATCCATTGATGCTTATTATATTTTACTTGGGATATAATACAAATTTAATATCTTTATTATTTATATTTATGGTTTAATATCATGATGATGAAATGTTTATGAAACTTGTTTTCTTTCCATGACTTATGCTATGATGAAATGTTTATGAAACCCATATTCTTTCAATGAGTTATGATATGATAATATGATCAATATTTTTTTAAACTTTTGGCACACATATTTATGGTTTTGATTATGTTATGGGTGGGTCTATAATTATATATCCATCCAATTAATTGGGTAAATATTGGTATCTCATGGGACAATAAGGACTGAAATGGGTAATGAACCCAATTTAGTAAGGGAATTTGTCCAATAAGAAAGTTTTGGGAGTGAAGATTGACTAAGGAAATGATGGAATGGGGATTGAACCCAATCAACTATCATAGTATTGGTAGAAATAATTGACTAAGGAAATGATTTTTAATGATTATGTGTATGCCAAAAACATATGTGTTATTCTTATGTTATATTCTCATGGAACATGATTGATTATTGATGACTCATATGGGTATTTCATACATGAAATTTATGATAATTTAATAAATTAATTTCTTTATTTAAATAATTAATATTCACAATTTTTGAATGGTTTGAATTGTTTTATTATTTTTGATAGGTTACAATGGATACATAGAAATGGAGAAAAAAGAGACGAATATATGAGTGACGTGACATCAGATTTTTGAGGATGCAACAGAGCTGCAGAACTGGAGCAGGACATTTACAAATCATGAAAACATTACACGATGTGAGTTTTTTAGGAGAATATATTTTGAAAGATATATTCTAAAATTCGTGATTTCATATCATGTAGAAAAAATTAAAATATTACATGACATGTAATCTTTACATATTATGTAAGTTTCTACGAAAAGAAAATTAAATGCGCCATCATCCAAGGGTTTGATGAACATGTCTATTCAGTCACCCCTAACCTTAGTTTTGAAAATATTAAAGGGGAGTCTTGAAGTGGTTCACCTACTAGACCGAGTCGCACTACCACTGAGCCCTCCTACCACCTCTTATCTATATGTTTTTTTATTCTTTTATGCACACTCTTAATGCTATCATGACGGGGTGATTTCTACATGCTGCGGCGTGTGTGGTGAGTGGGGATTGAATGTATGAGGTATTTTATTTTTTATTGCAATTCATGTTGGGGTTTCATATTGATTCTTAATTTCTATCCCTTCCTTGATTCCTTTTTTCATGACCATTGTGAGTGGGGCTAGGAAAAAAGTTTTATTTATTTCTTTCTTTGAGAATAACCATTTCCTGAGTGGATTGAATGCATTTTTTATATGGGATTTAGGTTTTTGACTTCCACCATGACCATCCGGGTTGTCTCTGACCTATGTTTAAATTAGGTTTCATATTACCCATTATTTGTAATCTGAAGTACCTGAACATGATAAAATGCGAGTTTTGGATGGAGAGAATTTATCACGATCATTGGACTCACTAAGTCTTGATTCTGATGACTGTGTAATTGTTAATTGATTATTTCATATCCTGTCATCTCATGAACCTAGATTCATTGATGCATGACACCCTTTTACTATTTTTTTTCTCTAACCTTTATCACTAATAAAATGATCAGTAGTTTAGATTCAATTTCTACATATCACAATTAGTTTAGGTCTATTTTATTTAATTAATATTTTCTCTAACTCTATGTTTGTGGGTTCGATATCAGATTTAAAATTCCTATACTATCCGATAGTTTAGTGGTTTTTTTGTTTCATATTATAAATTTTTAAATTAATTAACCTTGTGGGAATTAGTGATGCCCTATGAGATATAAAATATTTGGCTCCATTTTCAAGAATAAGAGAAAATAATTTATTGGTTGAATAATTTATAAATTTTTTATCATATTTTATGCTTCCTAATTTTAGCAGATTTTTTATTTGGTTATTTTATTAATTTTTACTACACTTGGTATTTTTGGTTGTGATATAAGGGATACAGAGAAAAATGACCACCAAGTATAGGTTCGCCTTCCTTATAAAGTATTTGATACAAATACTCAATGAAGTTAAATTGATGATTAATCAACCAAATGAGTGCCTAAAATTGTACCCAAGATTTGAATACACACCACTCCATAGTCTGGAGATAGATTTCAATAAGGATCACAAAGAGAAAATAATAACGGATAAAAAACAAGGTATATACCAATTATGAAGTTTATTTTTATGCTAATCATGATGCCCTTGATTTTTCAAGTTCATAAGACGATGAAGTGGGTGACCTTACTAAAGAACTTGATTACACTGAAAAAAATCAACAAGTAGTAGAGAGGTAAGGGAAAAGAGATCAAAGAAGAAGAAGGAACATCATCTTCTGAGATTCTACAATGCTTCCTCACCAAAATAGGACTGCAGTCAAAGGAAGAAGAAGAATACATGTCAACAATCACATTAATCATGGAATTTTTAGAAAATTTAATTATTCCACAAGAAGAGGAATAATATATGGATACACCCTACAATGACTATTTAGAGGAACAAAAGAAGCAACAATAATAGAAGAAGTCAAGAAGATAGATGCTAATAATAAATTGATCATTGGTACAATTCAACACATGAAACCAACAGTTGAGAAGGAAGATTTTTACTAATTCTGGAGAGATATTAAGATCCTGATAGTTATACTTATACTATCCAGACTATGGGGAACACCTCACAGTTCTATTCCAATTTCAATGACTATAATCCAAGATAAGTTTGGTAGTTTTCAATGTCATAATTGGGTGAACACGAGATGTTTATCTCTATACCACACTCTTATCATCTAACCTAGGTATGGTTGAGAAAAATGACCATTAAAAAAGAGAATCTTCTAGGAGGCAACCTGATTTTTTATCTCTTTCTAGGAATTTAGATTTATTACCTTTTGAATTTAATTTTATATTACAATTTAATTTCAATCCCCATTTTATTTTTGAGCACATTGAAAGGGCCTATAATTTCAATTGTTTTTGTTTATTTTTCAGGTCCATAAAAGGAAATATGGGAGGAAAGTAGCATGCAAAAGGATGAAAATAGGATGCAATACCATAGCACATCGTGAACACCATTCACATAATTAAGAACACAAAATACATGTCATATAATCAAAACATGTTGTGAATCTGGTGCAAGCATAACCTGTGCAACCCAAGTTTGAATCATTAATTTCAAGGGGAGTAAGCATTCAAATTCTAAAATTTTCTTCTTTATTCCCACATTTAATTACTTTAGAGCTTTAAACCAAAAATTGCTTGCTTAAACTTGATTCTTAGTTCACTCAATTGAACGGGGAAACATTAATGGCCTAAGAAAATTATCATGGCATTAATTTAAATTTCTTTGTCAATAAATTTGAATGAGAGAAATGAGGAAAGTAATTAGTAGGGAAAAGCATATAGATTAGAATTTTAAAAATCATTATTTGAGGAGCATGTTAATTATTGTAAATTTTTTACTTATGAGATTTGATCTTCCTTCAATTTATTATATTTTCATTAATTTATTTAATTATTCATATTCATCGCCATGAGTGATTGAACCAACCTTTTGTATCATTCCTGAGATATCCCCTAAGCCTAATATTTCCCATTATTTATTTCATATATTTCTTATAAAACATGGGCATGTTTTCTTCTAGAACATTATTAATATTTTATCAAAGCTATGATAACACATAGAAACTTTTAAATTGATTGAGTCAATATTTTGTTTAAAACTTTATCCTTTGACCCACCTTACATTAATCATTTTAATCCCATAGAATCCATTAATATCATTTTTAAGAAATGAGAAATGTTATAAGCCTATCTTATCCATTCACACCTTCCTCAAAATATATTTCATGATATTTAAAAGAATAAGTGTGGGGGAGGGACTTTCTATGCTGTATAGGGATAGTTTTATATTGATCAATCATTATTGGGGTTTATCTTATGATTTGGGGAGAGCCCCTGAATTTTTCATTTTATTCATTTTCACCTATATTAATATATATATATATATATATATATAACTTCAAGAAAAATGAAAAAATGGGTTGTATCATGGGAGGATAAAATATCACCATTTTCTAGACTGAAGATCTTTTGATCATATGTGGTTAGGTGGTGGATGTGAGATTTTTCTAAAGCATAACTTTCAAAAAATAAAAAAAAAATAGAAAATAAAAAAAAGAGAAAGAGAGGTTAATTAATTCATTGTGGTTACATATATCATGATCCCACTTTGAGCTTCTTGGGGGGAAGAAAGAGATGACATTTATAGAGGGGGATTTTTACCGATCTTATGTTTTAATATCATAAAAAATTATTTAGAGTCAAATGACCTTTTTGACATTTACTTTTTAAATTATCTACCTGCTTTCCCTAAGCCTCAAATCCATTTGATAATAATAGTAAATCCATCATGATTACTTTTTATTCTTTCTTTATGCATTGGATTTGTTAGATGGATTACAAGCTTATGGTAAGTGACATGTTTTTAAGGTATGTTATGAATTTAATTTACAATTTCACCCTAATGATGAGTGAAAAAAATTCAAAGTGAGGTAAATTGAAAATGGAATGGTTATCAATAATGGATTGAAAAATGATAATGGATGAATGAAAAGTCTAGCCTATTTCAAAAGAGGAAAAGTAAAATATATGGTTGACTTTTATTCTTTGAAAATAGATGCGTTGATAAATTTCTTATGTATAATTATCAAACATGTAATTTTACATTTGATAAATTTATTTTTTTAAAATTGAATTTAAATCATGGTAGATTGAACATCCTTTGTAGTATATTGAGATTCCATCTTAGAGGACAAGTTTGAATTCAAGTGTGGGGGTATTTGATATGTGTATTTCATGTAGGTAATTTATAGTATTTTAATAAATTATTTTGTGGTGTTTAAATAATTAATCTTTACAATTTGTGAATAGTTTGACTTGTTTTATGTTTTATGGAAGAATACAATAGATACTTGGAAAAGGTAAAAGAAAGATGAATGTATGAGTGGAGCGACACCATATTTTTGATGATGCATCAAATATGCATAACTAGAGTAGGACATTTACACATTGTGTAAACATTACATGATTTGAGTTTTTTGGGAGAAGATATTTTGGACGAGATACATTGAAATTTCTGACACCTTCTCACGTAGTTAAAACTAAAAGATTAAATGACATGTAATATCTACACGTCATGTAATTTTCGGTGAAAGAAAATTAAATGCACCAGAAACTATGAGGGAAATATCTATTTATTCACCCCACTGACTTCCGTTTTGATCATATTAGAGGGAAGTCTTGATGAGGTATTCCTGCTGGACTGAGTCGCACTACCGTAGAGCCTTGATTCCACTACTTCTCTATAGGTTTTTGTTTATTATTTTTTATACCCTCTCATAGATAGAATGAGGTAGTGATTTCTTCATGCTGTGGCATGTGTGATGACCAAGGATTGAATTTATGAGGAATTTTTTTTATTGTAATTCATGTTGGGGTTTCATATTGATTCTTAAATTTTATCCCTTACCTTATTCCTTTTTTACATGGCCATTGTGAGCATGGTTAAGAAAATGGTTTTACTTCTTTCTGTCTTTGAGAATGACCATTTATTGAGTTTATTGAATGAATTTTTTTGAAGTGGGATATTTGGTTTAGAATTCCACTATGACCATCAGGTTTGTCTCTGCCCTATGTTTAAATTAGGTTTCAGGTTACCCATACCTTGTAATCTAAAGTACCTAACCATGAGAAAATGATATTTTTGGATGGAGAGAATTTAATATGACCATTTTACTGGATAAGACATGATTCCAATGACTACATAAATGTTAATTGATTATTTCATACCTTTTCATCCCATGAACTTGGATTCATTATTTCCTAATAATATCTTCCTATTTTCTTATCCAATATTTTTCACCAATAAAATTCTCAATAATTTATATTCAATTTTTACATTTCATAGTTAGTTTAGGTTTATTTTATTTAATTAATATTTTACACAACCTTGTTGTAGCGACTCGGGTTTTGGCCCTGTCAGGATTTGGAATATTTCTATGAATAATTCCAAAGTTAGGCACGAAGGCGGCATGCGATTCCGAGGACCAGTGTGACCGAAAAAAATTGTATAAAAATATTAAGTATTTTTGTACTATTCACGTGGAGGGGGTGTGTTATCTCCTAAATGGTAGTTCAGAATGGGAATCTGAGGGCACAGTTGCGTCTGGAGCGTGTCGTTTACCTTAGGCGGGGTGTAAACTTTGCGGGCGTGGGCCTGCTGTGAGAAAAGCCACATGTGACCTTTTCGTAAATAAATGGAAAAGTTTATTTATGAGCATAAGATCAAATAAATCCTGAATGGAGACTTAGATTGCAATTATGAGTGCACCGTTGCATTCAGAACGTCGTGTTTACCCTAGGTGCGACATAGTTTTAGTCGGCATTGGGTGCCAGGTCGGAGGCGGGTTGGCGAGGAGATGAAGTGAAGTGTTTAATTAAAAAAAGGAGAAAAACAATCAATCTCTCCCCCTCCCTCAACTTGAACACACAAAGATGAACCCCTCCCCCTCTCCCTCTGTTCTTCGCTGATTCGAGCACCGAGCGTCCGTTTTCAGCGCCGATCGTCAGCAGATCGAGCTCCAGTGCATCGCAGGCGTCGTTCTGCACCCGAAGCTTCGGCGACCCACCAATAGGTCGGTGGTTTGAGTTTTAAAATCCTAGACCCCATTTATGTGTTGTTTTTCTTCAAATCTCCATAAGAGTTGTATAGTTCGGGTTCTGAGGTTTCCGAAACATGTTTCAGATCTGATTTTTGAGCACCGGGGTGCTCCTGGAAGTTTTCCGGCAGAAAACCCAGATTCCGACAGCGGTCATGGCGGAAACCGGTAAGGGCGGTGGTGGAACGGTGGTGGTGTGGTAGAATCTGGTAGGAGGTGCGGTGGTACAATGGTCTGCCAAGGTCAGTGCGGCGGTCCGGTCAGTTTTCCGTCAAGCCAGCGATGGTTCAGCAAGAATATTTCGAGAGCTCTTTAAACCCCCGTAAAATGCATATCGAGAGTCCAAATCACGAGCCGTTTATGGAGACACATTCCTTGCATCGAGATGGACCTTTTGAGTTTACTTTGGTAATTTTATGAGTTGGGTTCGTGGACTCGGGCTACAAAATGTTGAAATAATAATAATATTTTATTATTATTCAGCTTCGACCCACTATAACTCTTGCACGGAGTGTCCAAATGACGCGACATTAGTGGCATTGAGATATTAATGGTACAGTGAACTTTTAGAGACAGTTTCTGGGTGTTGGGACCGAGAATAGGGTGTGGGTCCCATGAGGCCGGGTTCCGACATTTACGGAGAAACGTGACTTTTTCACCGGGTGTCCGTTTTGGACGATCGAGTAGTTAATCCCTTGTGTTTTTCCAAGGGTATCGTAATGGTGTTATCCTCTTGAGGAGTTTCAGGATCATAGTGTGGGACCCACACGAGATAGCTATGGTGAATAATTCCTTTTTCAGCAGTTGTCTGTTTCGGGTGAGTAAATAGCCTATCCTGCGTGTTTTTTCATGTGGATCGCGATGGTGGCCTCGGTATCGACCTTGGAGGTGCGCGGTGTGGCGTTGTGGCGGGTCACTCGGGTTAGCGATGTTTGGACCAACAGTGGTTGAGGGTACTCCCTTGGTTCATTCTTATGAGGGTTCGTGTGGAATCACAACCTTAGTATAGGTTTGTGATCTTCTCGATGGGATGTTTAATCTGTTAGAGTTGTGTAATCCCTCTAGTGGGCCCAGAGTGGGATCCTCTAGAATTGTTTCCCTAAAACGGGTTCTTAGTATCGTTGTGAACGCTTATCCATGGGCAGCGATCCCCCTATCTAGTAGGTTAACTTTGTAGGGTTCGTGGCATCGTCGGGAATATGATCCCCTACGCAGTGGGTCATGCTCAGTAGGGTTGTGGCTTCATCGGGTATACGATCCCCTACTAAACATGAGGATTATAGTAGGGTTGTAGTATCATTGGTTATACGACCCCCTACTTAGAGCGTGGTTTCTATAGGGCTGCAGCATCGTCAGTTCGATACCCTACAGTGCGAGATGTACCAGATAGGGTTTCAGTATCGTCATGACCATCGTGAAATGGGTGACAATCCTCTATCTGAGTGACATGTTTCTGTCGAGCGCTAGATTGAGTTGTGGTATCTGCCCAACAGATCCTGAGAGTGATCCCCTATCTGTGAGATATATGAATACCAGATCGGGTTATGGTATCCCCTAGCGGACCCTGGGAGTGATCTTCTATCTGTGAGATCTTCGTATACTGGTGTGGGTTCTGGTATCCCCTAGAGGACCCTAGGAGCGATCCCCTATCTGAGGAGTTCAGTTTTTATGTTGTTTTAGTGAGGTTTCCTCAGTGACTTTCTCTGACGAGTGTGATCTCATGGTGAGAATTTGAGATGTTTGTGTCGGATTCGACATAGTGTATCTCTCGAATGAGTGTCATCTGGGATGACCGTGATCGTAGAGTGTGATCTTCTGGTTGTGAACCATTGCTGGTGATGAGTTCGGTACATCATGTAGCTTGGTGCGTGAGTTGAGTATATCTAGATGTTCAAGGTGTATGTATGGGCATACTCATGGATTGATCTGACTAGTTGTGTTTAGTTGAGGATGGTCATGAGATGGAGTTTCTCTCTCGTCTGGGTTCCCTCTGGCTGGGATGAGCAGACTGTTGCCTTTTAGTTTCTCTCTTTTGTTTTGGGTTTTTAGGGTGCCTACTGAGTATTTTTATACTCAGCCCTGCACAGGCTTTGCCCGCATGTGCTTGTGTCTTGTGCAGACCACTTGCCTTTCGACGGAGTCCTAGGAGGACCTGAAGCAGGCGGAGCTTAGTGAGCAGGTTTGACTGGGGTGTTTACCAGAGCTGTGCTGAGGAGCTTACTGGCAGGTGTTTTGGTAGTGTTTTCCCTCCTTTTGAGCAGGTTGGACACTTTCTTAGTTTTCTTTTGGTGGGCCTTGTTTTTTCCTTTTGTACTTTTTCTGTACTTTGGTTTGGGATAGATGTATGCTTGATTTTTTCATTTCAGTTTTATATATCGCTGCACTATTTCTTGGAGGTGTATGTGGGTGCGAGTGTACAAGTACCTTAGGCTAATGCCTCTCTTGTGTGTGATAGCCTACTCGACGCTAGACGCCAGCCCTTGGCCTATTGAAGGCGGGCTTGGGGAGTTGCGGCTTGATCCCCATTGGGTCGGGTCATGATAGAGTGGTATCAGAGGAGGTTCCACCTTTGGGATTTCAGAGTGTAGCTGGTCTAGCTGTGAGTTTGGTTTGGGTTGCATAGCAGTAGTGTTAGGGTGTTTTGAGTTCGTCTTTCAGGCCAGGGACTCCAGTGTTGGTGCGACGACCGACATATCCATTCACTAGGACTCTGATAACCTCACTTTCAACTCAGGATGTTTGGACACTAGTCTCAGGGATATAATGGGACATGCATCATATAGGACTGGTTTTTGGGTTTTTCCTTGTCCTTCTTGAGTCAGATCTCTAGATATACTCTTTGACCATGGAGCGTCTTGAATGTATTTCAGGATGCCTCCATGACGACAGCCAGTGAGGGTTTCGCAGCCAGATTGTGGTGATGATCCGACCCATGTAGAGGCTGTGGAAAAGGGTAAAAGTTCTGAGGCTACACCTCTAGGTGGTCCACCGGTTGAGCCACCACCTGTTGAGAAGATGGTTGTGACGGTAGTGCAGGATGAGATTGCGCGCAGGCTGAGTGCGCTGCACAGAGTGTCCAAATGACGTGCCGTCAGTGGCTATGAGACCCTGATGGTACATCGGACTTTTCAAGATAGTTTCTGTGTGTTGGGACCGAGAACAGGGTGTGGTCCTCATGAGGCCGGGTTCCGACATTTACGGAGAAACGTGACCTTTTCACCGGGTGTCCATTTTGGATGATTGAGTAGTCGATCTCGTGTTTTTTTCCAAGGGGATCAAAACAGTGTGATTCTCTTGAGGAGTTTCGGGATCGTAGTGTGGGCCCCACATGGGCTGGCTACGGTGAATAGTTACTTTTTCACCGGTTGTCCGTTTTGGGTGAGTAAACAGCCTATCCTATGTGTTTTTCCACGTGGATCACGATGGTGGCCTCAGTATCAGCCTTGGAGGTGCGTGGTGTGGCATTGTGGCAAGTCACTCGGGTTAGCGATGTTTGGACCAACAGTGGTTGATGGTATTCCCTTGGTTCATTCCTACGAGGGTTCGTGTGGCATCACAACCTTAGTATAGGTTTGTGATCCTATCGATGGGATGTTTAATCTGTTAGAGTTTTGGCATCCCTCCGGTGGGCTCGGAGTGGGATCCTCTAGCATCGTTTCCCTAGATCTGGTTCTTGGTATCGCTGTGACCGCTTATCCATGGGCGGTGATCCCCTATCTAGCAGGTTAACTTCGTAGGGTTCATGGAATCATCAGGAATATGATCCCCTATGCAGTGGGTCGTGCTTAGTAGGGCTTTTGCGTCATCGGGTATACGATTCCCTAATCCGCATGAGGATTATAGTAGGGTTGCAGTATCATTGGTTATACGATCCCCTACTTAGAATGTTGTTTCTGTAGGGTTGCAACATTGCCAGTTCAACCCCCTACACTGCGAGATATACCAGATAGGGTTTAGGTATCATCATGACCATCGTGAAATGGGTGACGATACTCTATCTGAGTGACGTGTTTCAGTCGAGCTCCAGATCAGGTTATGCTATCCCCCAGTGGATCTTGGGAATGATCCCCTATCTGTGAGATCTACGAATGCCAGATCAGGTTGTGGTATCCCCCAACAGACCCTGGGAGTGGTCCCCTATCTGTGAGGTATTCGTAAACTGGTGTGGGTTCTGTTATCCCCTAGTGGACCCTATGAGTGATCCCCTATCTGAGGAGTTTGGTGTTTATGTTGTTCTAGTGAGGTTTCCTCAGTGACGTTCTCCGATAAGTGTGATCTCTCGGGCGAGTGTATGAGATGTTTGTGTGGGACCCGATGGCGTGTATCTATCGGACAAATGTCATCTGGGATGATCGTGATCATGGAGTGTGCTCTCCTAGTTGTGAACCGTTGCTGGTGATGAGGTCGGTACCTCATGTGGCTTGGTGCGTTAGCTGATTATATCTAGATTTTCAAGGTGTATGTACGGGCATACTCCTGGATTGAGATGACTAGTTGTGTTTAGCCGAGGATGGTCACAAGATGGAGTTTCTCTCTCATCTGGGTTCTCTCTGGCTAGGATGAGCATACTGTTTCCTTTCAGTTCCTCTCTTTTGTTTTGGGTTTTTGGGGTGCCTACTGAGTATTTTTATACTCACCCCTGCATGGGCTTTTCCCGCACGTGTTTGTGTCTTGTGCAGACCACATGCCTTTCGACAGAGTCCCAGGAGGACCCGGAGCAGGAAGAGCTTAGTGATCAGGTTTGACCGGGGTGCTTACCGGAGCTATGCCGAGGTGCTTACCAGTAGGTGTTTTGGTAGTGTTTTCCCTCCTTTTGAGCAGGTTGGACACTTTCATAGTTTTCTTTTGGTGGACCCTGTTTTTCCCTTTTGTACTTTTACTGTACTCTAGTTTGGGATAGATGTATGCATGCATTTTTCTTTGTAGTTTTATATATCTCTGCACTGTTTCATGGAGGTGTATGTGTGTGCGTGTGTATAGGTACCTTAGGCTAATGCCTCCCTTGTGTGTGATAGCCTACTCGGCACTAGATGCTAGCCCCTAGCCTATTGGAGGCGGGCTTGGGGAGTCACGGCTTGAGCCCCGTTGGGTCAGGTCGTGACACCTGTCTATGTGGGTTCAATGAAAAACTTTTAATTCCTATACCACTCTATAGTTTAGTGGTTTTTTTGTGTTTTAAATTTCTAAATTCGGTAACCCTTTGGTAATTAATGAAAACCTATGGGATATCAATGATTATACACTCTTATAACTTAGGTCTTCTATTTTTACAAATCCTTATTCCCTTTTTCTTTATTAATGACCTTTAATAGATTGGGTATGGCTTTTATATGTTTTGATCATGTTCTCATGCCCTTATTCTTATTTTATAATCATTTATGATCATTGATTGATATCTCTTATATTTACCCTTATTAATCATATGAGCTCACCCTTTCTTATATTTTTCCCCATGTTATGAAGAAAGGTTTTAAGTATGTTAGGTATAAGAAGGGTTCTAGTTGTAAAGAAATTAATGGTAAATAATATAGATATTTTTTTTGTACCAGTTGTCTATGTATAAAAATTTACAAAGACTCTAAATCTTTATGATTATAAAATGGATCATATTGATATATAATTAATATTCATCTAAAACGATATAATATTTATGTATAATTTTTTTGGATCACTATACAAAATCCAAAAGATTTTTTCATCAACTTTAATTATCATGACTTATAATGACTCAAGAAATATCAAAGTATTTCCAAATACTTTCAACCATCAATCCAAAGTCACATACAATATTTATACTCCTGTTTGGGTAATTAAATCTAATCACACTACACTTCTAATTCCTGCTTCAAATCAAAATTCATCTGAGAAATAATAATCACTATATTTTAGTATCTTTAAATATTAGTTATTCATAGATTAATTCTCACAAATATTATCCAACAATTTCTCCATTATTAAATTTGATCCATGTTTAATCTTTACCTTTTAAGTATAACATTATAAGATATTATAGAACTACATCAACAACCAACTTTTATTCATTTTAATAGAAGTTGTATAAGCTGTATTCAGTGACTAACTTCTATGCTCTCTAGTCTCTCTTATAGGAAAAAACTCAGCTACTTTACTTCATAAAAATAGTACTTCAAAAAGTTATGAGATAAAATGAATACACCTTCAATTGAATATTTAATGGTAGCTTCAATCACTTTTACCATAAATACATGGTAAACATCTCCATTCATATTCATTGGTCTCTTCCACTTCACCCAACTTTAGCGCATATATTGAATTTTATTCCAACTGATATATTGAAAATACATAAAACCAACAAATACAACCGACTGATCTAGATTTCTCCATTAGGGAACTTTAGTCTTCCCCTTTGTATTTGTTTCCAATACTCACTTAGATTATAAAGTCAACATTATTCTCCCCCTTAATGAAAATAAATGAAAAGGTGAATGTAAGATAACCATTCAGAGTAATTAATATTAATTATTATATTATTCTTAATCCTATTTTAAGATACCAATTATAGAGTTACTATAGGAAAAAATTAATTCAAACCAGAATAGTCCACACCAAACTTTCATTCTCCTTGTCATTATTATTCACTTCTTCTAGAAACCATTCTTCTCTATACTTGTCTCAAATAAGCATCTTCTTCCCTTTTTTTCTTCTCCTTTATCCATCAATTTCTTATGATAAAAGGAATATATCACATTTTTAGAAAAGTTCCATCAATTAAGAAACTCTGATCCTATACGGGAAAACCCAGTGTAGATTATAAGAGTGGTCAATTTAGACACAAAATTTTTCCAACAAATTCCTATAATGTGATGAAAACTTATTATTAGTTTTATTTTATTATCTTATGGATAATAAAACCATATTTATAAAGACATTGTGACCAATACTAAACTTCATCAAACATATTAAAAAAATTCAAGTGAAAGGGTGGATTCCCCATTTTTTTAATAATCACTCAAACTTAATCAACATATTGAATAAAATTAATAATAGGATGATAACAATGATTAAAATAACTAAACTTCTTTATTTTAAAAATTTTACTAGGAATTATAGATTTAACCATGATGTTTTAAAGTCTTTGATAGCTTCTCCCTTTTGATAACTCTCCCTCAGTGGATACACCTCAATAGTCATCATTATGGGTAGTTTTAGTTTAAGATAAACTCCAATAAAAATCACTTGATACCAATTGTGGTATTCCTAAAATATAGTTTGATACTAATTTGAATGCACCATGATGGATAACACCCTCAACTGTAAAATAATTAAATCTTCTAAGAATTTATCCCTAGTTTCACTTCACCTTAAATTCAAAGTGAAAAGAATAAAAAATAGTAAAGGAATAAGGTATATTTCCAACAACTCCTCAATTAGAGCCACATGGATGAGACTTATCTCTAAACCTAGAGACTATTTTCCTTATATATTTTACATGGTGATAACTCTTCATTCCATTTTCACCCATGATATTCTAGATTTGTTCCTCTTTGGTTAGCAAGGTTTTATTCGACATTTAATATTTCTTTAGAGTTAGAATATACATATTTACTTTAGAAAGTATATTATCTTTATTATTTTAAAATTTCTCTATATTCTTATCCTTTTCTAACTGCTTAGACTTTATGATCAAGAAATATTTAATTATATGATATGTCTTCCTTACATGTATGGAATACTTTTTCACAACACTTTTCTTGACATTTGGAGTCACCAATGATTTCCCTATGTTCTTCAATAATTATTCTTGTTAATAAAACATGGAAAAGAATCTGTTGGATATATGACCTAACATTTTTCATCTTCCACACATATATTCACCAGTATTCAGGACACCCTTATTTGGTAATCTCTCCACATCATCTTCAAAAATGTCTTCAATCAAACCAATCATGTTATTTCTTTCTTGTATTGATTACTTTTGTTTCTTAATCATGTTTCCATCAATATTTTTATTCATGGAAAACTGATAATGACTAATATTTCCATAATAAAATCATTTCTTCTTTGTTTTAATATTTACTTCAACCTTATTTTCTATCTTATTAGGAGAAATTGATTCAATGGAATTCTTTTATTTTCTTCCCAAGATATATTCACCCAGTTTCCTTACCTTATTCAATTATTACTATGGTCTTATTATCACATTAGTATGATATTTGTGTCAACTTGTTATATAAAAACACTCCTACTTTTGATGACCAATTTTATTACAACAATTATAGTAGTTTTCAAGATAATAAAATCTATTTATTATAAAAAATTCCTCCAATTCCATGAATTCTACATTTATCTATCATGACTTATTTCAACTTTATATTTTCTCCCCCTAATTTTAGGCCTTCTATAGCTTTCATATGCTAAAATATTATTACAAAATTCTATGTCCTTTTGTAAAAACTTCAATTAGTATTGAAAGTGGCCAATAAATATCCTCCCCTTACTTCTGCATTCAGTATGGATAGTTTTTCTTACTTGATATTTTTGGAATACATCACTTTACTATTGAGATTGATTTGGAATACCAAGTTTTATATTATTTCTTATATCCACATTGGATGACATGATGAGGTTCTTATTATTTTTCTCACTTATATTTGTACATATTTTTTTCAAACCCACATTTTTAGATAAAACTACATTAGTACTAATAGAATTATTAGGACAATGGGTTACCTTCTTCTATGAGCTTAAAGTAGATAAATCAATAGATGTCTTCAAACTCCTTTTTCCACAATACTAAGTCTTTTTGTAAGTAATATTATAATAATTAATTTTTATGTTAGTTTCTCCTATTTTCTCAGTAACATTAGAAGATTTAGTTTGAATAGATTCTTCATTTTTCAATATCGATTCTAATTTTAGACATTTCATATTCATAGAATGATTTTGGGTTTCAAGATATTTCATCCTTTCTTCACATAACTCTTTAAACATTATAATTTAATCTTAATGCAATTTATTAGTCTCTATTATAGAATAATATATTTATTTTATTTTATTTTCATTAATCTCTGACCATTCCGTTTTGACATCTATAAAAGTTTAGTATAGGTTTTCTAGTGAAAGAATAATTTCTATAATACTTGCCTTATCACAAGAAATCATTTTCAATTCCAATCTATTTATAAATACTTTTCTATTGTAAAGTGATAAAAATTTATCCTTGGATTCATCCAATTTTTTAGGGTGATAAATCTTCTTACCTTTTTAGCTAGCGCATCTTCCATTGCATTAACTTCTAACTCCAGCTATGATTTCTCATCTTGTATCTTCTGAATGTATTTAAGTATGTTTTTAATAACTTAAATAGGGAATAATTTGATATAATCCTTGATTTTAGAATAAAAATCATTGAGTGATTCAATAAGAAAATATTTATCATATATTGAAATTTATTGATCACAATAATCATTCTGAACAGATTTAACAGAAGGAAAAAACTTTTATTTACATTAACCAATGGTGTTTTATTCTTCTCTTTAAAATTATTTCTTTGATTTTTGGCCTCTTTTTTCTTCCCATTCCTCAAATTATTAGATGATACATTCACTTCATCTCCAAAATGGATAAGGGTTGAGTTCTCCATTTTAGTCTCTCTAAAAAATATTCAAATTTTCACTTTATATATTTCAAAATAAATTATCTGGATTTAAAAGAATATTTATCCAATGAGAAGGATCCTTTATCTGATACCAATTTTAGATATTAAAGGATTGGTGTAGACACTTGATAGGGTGATAAATCAAGTGTGGTGTACTTTTTACCAATTTACAAATTCTATTTTAATCTTTTTATCCCCATTTATATTTTAAACCACCATTAACAGTTAATATATAAGTAAATATATTTTTTTCACCTAATACATAATAAAATATGAAATTTAGAAAAGAATTAAATATGGGAACACAATATTTTTATAAGTTTTTCATTTGATGTGGGTTACTAAATCATTGAACTGTTTGAGATAATTCAATATATATATTTTCTACTAATATCCATGAAATACTTATAAGTTTTTTAGATAAGGATTATCATAAAACATGAAGTGTTGTTTCTTACACTTAAAAAGGGGGAAGGAATCATCCTGAACCATTGGGTTGTTTTTACCCTAAGAAAATAAAACTTCTCATTGGATCTTTATACCACCTCTTGGTAGTCTAAAACTCTTAAAAGTTCCTTGAAATAATAAAAGAGTCTTTCTCAAGTTGAGACTTCAATTGTGTTATCACAGTGCTGTTTCCTTCTTCTTTTACTTGCACTCTTTCAAGTTCCTTATTTTTCTTATTTTATTACTTTCACAATATTGATAATTTACCCCTTCTTATTCCTAAATATCTAGCTTAAAAAATATTTGATATTTAAGGAACTGATATTTTAACCTGTTCTTCCTCTTCTTCTTTTTTCTTCAACTCACTTGATTAAAAATATTAAGTCTATTCCATCTAAAAAACTTCATATTCTTTCTTATTTTTGAAATTTTATAAAAAATTGAGTATTATAAGAACAAATAATTAAATATTCTTCTTCTTATTATTCTTAAATCATCTTTAATTAATTATATCCCCATGGGAATCATTAATTCATACAGGGTTACCAAATTTAAAATTTAAAAACATGAATTTGACAAATCACTAAAATATAGGGTGGTATATTAAATGAAAGCCTAAGGTCAAACCCATAGTGAAAATTTTGAATTAAATATTGATTTAATAACAAAAACATAATATATTTATCAAAGGAAATGTATAATAATTTTTTAGAATAGATAATGATGGTTTTTGTTCCAATTCAAGAAAAGAGAAAAATATTCTTGGAAATTGAAAATATATGTCCCTGATTAATTAAGTAATAATGAATTAAAAAACATAGGTTGTTGGAACTAAGTCTAAGAGAATCCAATTTTCATAGTAAACAACCCCTAAATCACCGAATTTACCTTTTCACAATAGTCATGTTACTTCAGTTCTTTTGATGGTTTGGTAACTCAAATCCATATTTAAGCATAGAAAACAACCCCTCTAATGGTCATGGAGAATATCATTCACTATCAAATTCATAAATTTTATCAAGACCTTACTAATCACACAGTGATCGTGCATGATTTAAAACAAAGAAGATAATTTTAGAATTTTAGGGTTACAATTTAATACCCAAATGAATTTAATTCAATATAAATTACCTTAATACAATCAATCCCCTTTAATTGTAATCAATTTTCACAAATTCTACCCCCTCATTCTAGCCACAAATGGGTAGAAAAATAAAAATCTTATTCTACTCATTAGGGTATTTCCCCATCCTAGCAGAAACACCTCACATTAGTCCATAACTCTCGATGAATAATAATTTGAGTGGAACCTTGGAACTCAATTTATAGGGGTTATAGATACTTAATTTGGATTTAATTGGACCATAAATTCATCATTAAAAAATAACAAGTCAAACCCGACATTAATTGGTCATTTAGGCCATAAATTTGAAGTCTTTATCAAATGTTACATCAAATATGGCTAGAACTGGGCCTGTTAGGGGACTTTCATAGCGTGAATTTTGGATCCACATAATGAATTCCATGATACCCTATAATTTTGTGTTTTTTCACATCCAAATTTTATTTCTTGATTCAATTTCATATCTTGAATGATATTCAAAAAAATCTTTTTTAGCCATTTCTTTAGTTCCAACCCCCAGGAGTATCCTATGATCATCCTTCATCATGGAAAGACTTCTTTTAGTAGACTTATCAACCAATTTTGGATCTTCTTTATGATTTCCACAATTTTTTTATCCTACCAAAAATTAATAGATTATTAAACAATTGAACATGAATTAACCATTTAAATTACAAAAGTAATGGATTTTTTTTATTAAAAATTAATTCATAAAATGAAAATATAAAAATCCCCCACACTTAAATTCATATTTTAATCAAGGATGGAATCTCAACATACTATAAAGGATATTCATTATAATATAATTTAAATTAAATTTCAATAATATCAATTAATAAAATGGGGAATCTAAACTTTTTAGCATCACATAGGAAAATTCATCAATCCCTTAATTTTCAAAGAAACAAGTCAATCTATTATTTTATGTTTATAATTTTTGAAATATCCAAGACTTTTCATTTATCTTTTTTAACTTTAAATTTATTATTAATTTTCATGTAATTCACAATTTACCTCATTTTATATTTTATTATCATTATCAAGGTAATAAATGTAAGTGAAATTCTTATTATACCTCAAGTACATGTCACTTACCATAGGGTTGCAAGACACCTAGCATCTCCACTGTGTAAAGACAAAAGCAAAAATAATCATGAGGGATTCATCATTAGGTTCAAATGAATATGAGGCATAGGGAAGTTAGGTAAATGATGTAAAAAAATTAATCTCAAAAGGGAGGTTATCTTTAAGGTAATTTTCATGATATTCAAAAATAGATTAATAGAAATATCCTCTTACAAAAGTTACACCCCCTTCCAAAAATTCAAAACAACCTCAAGATGCAGTTAAATATAAGAAAAAATACACCCAATTATATTTATTTTTCCACCCTATATTTTGAAAGTTATTCTTGAGAAAAATATCATATACAACGCCTCACTAAATACGATCAAACGATCATCGGTCTGGAAATGGTGTTTTTTGATCCTCTCATGAGAAAACCCATATACATATATATTAAGAGTGTGTGCAGTGAAAAAAATGTATGAAGATAATGAAACTCTCCCCAAATTTCACAAGAAATCTCCCCATAATTATCTATTTTGATATATATGTCCCTTAAACCATGGAGTTGTCTCCTACACACTCATTTTTTAAAATCATGTAAAATATTTTAAAGTAGGGTGGGAAAGGATAAAAATTGGCTAGCAAAAAGACCATTTTCCTAAAAAGTTTTTTAACAGATTCTATGGTCTTAAAAAGGATTAATGTATAGTGGGTCCTAGGATAAAGGGAGAAATAATAAAATTCCTCAATCATATTAAAAGTGATTCAGTTCAGTCATAACTTTGATAAGATGCCAAGAAAGTTCTAAAAGAGAACCTACCTCAATCTATCAAGAAATATACTATTTAAAGAATGTGGAATATTGGGCTCAGAGAATGTATTGGGAATTAGATGAATGGTTGGGAGAATCACTTATGATAACACACATAAATAATAAAATCAATTATTGTAAATATAAAAAATTCAAGGAAGCCCATATCTTAGAAAAAATTATAATTACAAAGATCAGCTAGTCCCCCTAAATCACAATTTTAAAATCTAAATCCCCATGTTATTTCTATTAGTTATTTCCTTTAATTTTATCATTCAAATTTATTGAAAAATAAATTGAAAAATATGGAATGTTAGGTATCCTAATAATTTAATGTCTCCTAGATCATTTTCTTAGAGAAAAAAAATGAAATATAGGACATGAAGTTGGCTAATGAAATTTATTAAAAAAAATTAAATGCAGAGAGTGCTATTGAAAAATACCAAATTGAAATTCTTACTCCCCTTTCAATGATGTATTGATTTTGACTGCACAGGTTCTGTCTTCTCTAGGTTCACGATGTGAACCTCTTTGATGTTGTGAATTGATCTCATGTTGTTTATTGTCTATAGAAGGTCAATGATGTGAATTGATTTCATGTCATGATTTGGTTTCATGACATGAGTTTGTCCTATATCTTCTTATCATACTTCTGGCTGGTTTTTAATGGTCCTAAAAAATGAAAACACATAAGTGAAAGTACATTCAATTTTTAATTACACTAGAAAATATAAGGGGAATTGAAACTAAATCCTAATATAAAATTAAATTATAATAAATAAATAAATATAAATTATTAGAATTAGATAAAAGAATATTGTTACCCCCTGAAAGATACTCTTTTTTAATAATTGTTTGTCTTGACCATACTTGGGTTAGTTGATTGGAGTGTGGTATAATACTAACCATCCTTGGCTAACCCAGTTACGACTTTATTACACATCTGGTTCATCTATTCTTCTCTTTGATGTAATTAGTATAAAATGTAATGGAGATGACCAAAATACATATTTCTATAAGTTGAGTAGGAAAAATTTAGAATCCTTCTATATTTAGAATAATTATTCATCTTTAATGGTTTTCTATTTTTGTTGAATTTATTTAATGATCACTTTATTTTTAGCACCTAGATCCTCAATTTATTCTTCAATTAATACTTATTTTTCTTTTACATAGTCAATGTAGAGTGATTCTAGTTCTTCTTACTCTTCTTTTTGTGATCCAATATCTTCTAAAAATTACATGATAAACATGACTACCATATTTTCTTCCTCCATCTCTTTTTTTCTTCGGCTATTGTCTAAATATTTTAGGGAATTTTTGAAAAATATCAGTATCTAAGGTACATTTTTTTTGTTCTTTTTTTAATGAATTTTTCATTTTCCCATTAGATATCAACAACAAGGTATATTTATTCATTTTCCTCTGAACCTATAAAATTCACGGAATCATGAATAAAATAAAAATCTGCTTCTGAAGGGGTACTTACCTCTGATTTATTAATCATGATTCTTTTCTCATGACATGCCTCTTTGAAATTTGGTTTGAGGCTATGGAGTATTGCATTTTCCTCTCTTAGGTATGGTTTCAGACACTATTTTGATTGTTTATTCATTGTTTTATGTTCCTTGATTTGTTGCGTCAGATCTTTCAGAAGGAAGGAAAATCTGTCATTACATTGAATCCCTACCATCACAACAAAAAATATTCACAAGTGGTAAAAGGTGAGAAAAAAAAAATCCTAATATAAAATAAAGAAATAAAAAAGATGAGATAAGAGTTTTTTTAAATTATTAAACTAAAATAATCTATTCACTTATCCCAAAAAATGATACCAAAAGTTTGATAGCCCCATGGGTATATTTAATTCACATAGGGTAATTGAATTTAAATTTAAAAACACAAATTAGAAAAATCAATAAACTACAGGTTAGTAAAGGAAATGAAAGTATGAGGTTGAGCCTAGAGAGACAAGGTTATATAAAATAATAATTTAATAACAAAGTACTGATCTTTTTGTCAATGTAAATATAAAATAATTTATTAGAAGAGAAAATGATGGCTATTGTTGGAATTCATGAAAAGAGAAAAAATTTATTGGAAATTTTAAATTCAGGTTTATGATTAATTAAGTCATAATGAATCATAAAACATATTTTTTTTAGAAAAAAGTCTAGTATAATCCAATAGTCCTAGTAAAGAACCCCAAAATCATGGAATTCCCCTTTTCGTAATGGTTATGTTACTTCAGTTCTTTCAATGTTATGGTAATTCAGAACCATATTTAAACATAGTGAGCTTCCCACTCGATGGTTACAATGTAATTTTTTTACTAGTTACTGCATAAATTTTATCACTCCCTCACCGATCACACAATGGTCATGCATGATTTAAAACAAATTAGAGGATTTTAGAATATTTGGGTTGTAGAAAAAGACCCAAATGAATTAAATTTAAAATAAAATACCTTGATATAATGAATCCTCTTTTATTTAATTTTTTTGTACGAAGTATACCCCCTCATTCTAGCCATAAGGGGATATGAAAATAAAATTCTTATTATACTCATCATGGTAGTACCTAAGCCTAGTGGAAACACCTCCTATTTGTCGAGTCCTCATGATGAATAATAATTAGAGTGGAACTTTGGAACTCAATTTATAGATGTTAAGGATTATCAATTTGAATTTAATATGCACATAAATTTATCATTAATGAATCTTAGGTCAGTAAAATCATTAATTGGCCATTCGGGTCATAAAGGAAAAGTCTCTATTAAAATTTACATCGAATATGGAAAGAAATGTTCCTGCTTGGGAAGTTTCATGGAATGAATATTAGAGTCACACCGTGAATTCCATGGGACCTCCTCCTTTTCATTTCTTCATGTCCCTATTTTACATCTTGTGTCTGGTTCATGTGTTGAATTATATTCATGATGTAAGTTCAATTTTTACAACACCAGAAGCTCTGTTTTTCCCTATTTCTCTAGTTTCGACCCCCGGAAGTATCCTATGATCATCCTTCATCGTGGAAAGACTTTTTAGTGGAATTATTAATACACTTTGGATATTATTGTTGTTTCCACCAAATGATGTATCCTACCAAAGATGAATGAATTATTAAACAATTGGGAAATAATTAACCATTTAAATTAAAAAATTACGACATATTTGTATTAAAAATTCATAAATGGAATGAATAAATCAATAAAAAAATTAAGTATTCTTGATCTCCTAGGGTTCTTATTATTCTTTGATATATTGGAGATGTTCCTTCATAAAGAATTAATGAGTTATTCTTCTTCTCCTTCTTCGATTCAACAAAAGTATCAATACTCTTCTATTATTCTATAATTCCCACACTCTATTATTCTTCTCATATTCTTCCTTTTACATTCACAATAATTTTTGTGAGTATTATTTCCATAATATATATATGGAAACTCTACAGTCCTTTACTTTTTCATAATTTTGGTCAATGATTTTGAATTATTTTCCATCATTCTCACTATATTAAATTTAAATTATTTAATTTTAAAATTTCCTTTTATATCAACCATGATATCTTCCTTTTATTATTCCACACAACCTAACATATTTTTCTCTTCAAAATACACTATGAAATTCATTACAATTAATTATTTTAAAAATATCCTCTTTGTGTGCATGGATCCATACAGAAATCATGACATGGAGTCCTCAAAACATCAACATGAATCACATTACCTTATTTTAATTATAATACAATGAAGAAAAAAATTGCATCATATGATTTGTTCATTTATTCAGAATTATTTATTTTATAAAACTCTTTATTTTCATGTCTCATCATTCTCAGAAATTCACAAAGGAATGAAATCTTATAAAGTCGACATTGCTCTTCCAAACATCCTATGATACTCTTTAAAAGTCCCTAATTACTCTTCCAAAGTACTTATCACTATTTTTAATTTTTTAAAATAATCTTATAAAGTATTCCATTACATTTATGAAGTCTTATAATACTCTTCTAAAATGGTACTTACTCTTTCGAAGTAGAGACTTACACTTATGATGTAGATACTCAAACTTCTAAACTAGAGACTTACTCTTAAAAAGTAGAGTATTAATATTATAAATGACTCCAATACCTCTATAAATCTTTCCTTTTCCATTTTTATTCATTATAAAGCATTTGGGTACCTATATAAATATTTCTAAAAGTCTTATGAAGTGTTAAAAAAGTATTAAAAAGTTTGTGTAAGTCTTATGAACTTTTCAATTGTCATACGAAGTCACTCTAGATTCTTCCGAACATAATATTTTTTTTCAATGTAAAAAAACATATTATGAATTCCCATAAAATTATTATAATGTACTACTTGGATATTTTTCATATTAAAACATAGACTTTCATATTCTCTTCTAATGAATCCAACTCAGCTAAAATCTTCTCAGAACTTCTTTATTTCTTCTCTGAACTTCTCCAAACTTATTTCTAACACTATAAAACATCCAAACAACCCTCAAATCCCACAATAAACTTTGATTTATATGTTTTGGAATATTATTTATGCATTGATAACCAAATACAAAAAAATAAATTTATCCACTTCCAAACATATAAAATTAATCTTCCATGACACCCAATGTCATTATTTTATATTTTATATTATTTTGAGTTAATTTAATTTTTTAGAAGTTTTGGGGTTGAGATTTTTTTTTGGAATTTTCCTTCTGTTGTATATTTTAGTACACATGGTTAAAGCAGAACCATACTAGAAGTAATGAGTAGGGAGCTTCCCAATTCATTTATTTTTCACATTATTAGTCTACACGGGTAACACATGGTTTGGTCCAAACCATGAGGAATCCAATATAAATCATGATATTACCTTTTTGGATTGAGGTGTCAGTGCACACCCAGGAGAAGCCATGTAAGTGACCATCCACCAGTTATATAAATTTTATGTAGTGGTATTTTTCATGGTCAGTGCAAAATTTTCTAAACCATGAGAACAAACCATGTGAGTGTGTTATGATTTTCTAGCTCCAAATTCATATTTGGAACATGGTTTACCAAACCATGTGACCTAACTATGTGAGATACCCAGTTTTAGTAAAAATTGAAATTTTTATAGTGTACTACTTGATTTTTAAGTGTTTTACCATCTCTTTCCTCCCCTCACTCAGCCAATCCTAGGTCATGTGAAGGGATAACTAGTTAACCACCATATCTAGTTATTTTGGAAAAAATAATTTTTAGTGGTTTTTTTGTCAAGTTAAGAGTAGTATATCATAGTTAAGGTGACTATAAGAATGATTTGTGTTTCATCTCATTTGTTTACATAAAATGTGACTTTAGATCCATAGAACAACTTTGGAAATATCTTTATGAATTTAACCTAGAAAAAACATCCTAGCTGGTAGGGGGAGACTTCCACATTATAATGGATCCATCTAAGAAAAAAGGCAGAGGGTTCTACCCGTGGAGGGATATACAAGAATTCTTGGATTTCTTGTCCCGAAATGGTTTTCGGGACTTAGGTTTCATTGGGGATAAATCCACTTAGTGTAATAACCAAAAGGGTGATTGTCGTACATGGTGTAGGCTAGATTGGTGCTTGTACAATATTCATACTATATCATCTTACCCCAAATATTAGCATCACTCACGTAGTGTGATCCTTATCAGTTCACTCTCATCTTCTGGTTCTTCTCATTCTTGGAGAAAATTATATTGGAGAATTTGTCTTCTCCAAGCATTGAATAGTGGATCCTAAGAATCACTCAATGGTGTAGGTATCATGGAGTAATACCATGAATGATATATCATTATTTTTCTAACAAAAAACTCAATATTTCTAAGGATGACCTTCAGTCTTGGATTAAAAACTGTCCTATGTGTTATTAGGATTTAGAAGATGTGAAAAGATAGATTAGAAGGGTGAATTATAACCTTGAATCTTCTTAGTACTCTAATTTTTTCAATGTTATAGTTGAAAAAAGAACCAACTATCCATCATGCTTTTGGAATATGAGAATATTTCCCATGAGAATTACAAATAGTTTTTGTTGAAGGATGGGGATAGAAACATAGAATAATTTCATGCTTACCTCAAAGATAAAAAGAAGATGGGTGAACCTAACATCCTCTTGGAGGATAGGTCCTTTACCAATGACATCAATGTTGTGGGGAAAATAGTGGAAGATCATTATAAATTTTTACTAGGTGGTGTTATCCAACAATACATGAGGGATTCCAAGTAGGCATTCCATGTTATTTGATGCCATCCATAATGCAGTGTCAGATGTTGTGAATCAAGAGATTGAGAGAATTCCTGATGCAGGGGATATTTGGGAGGTAGTAAAATCTCTCAACCAAGAAAGTTATCTAGGAATGTATGGTTTTCCAAGATCCTTCTATGTGGCCTCATGGGATCTTGTTAAATCAGATTTGGTGGATGTCATCTAAGACTTCTTTTGAGGGGGTAATTTTCCTCAGGTGACCATGTAACTACACTTATTCTAATTCCTAAGGTGATGGATCCTTCTTCTGTCATATATTATAGTCCTATTAGTATGTTTAATTTTGCATACAAGGTTCTTTCTAATGTGATCAACAGGAGAATCTATTTTCATATGAATGAGTGGATTTCAAAATAACAACATGACTCTATTAAAGGAATTTCCATCCATGTGGCAATAAATCTTTCTTAAGAGATGATTAGAGACATGAATAGAATGACTCTGGGGGTCCAACATTGCTATCATTATTTTCATCAACATGGATTATGATAAACATGAATTGGGTTTCATCTTAAAGGTGATGTCTTGCATGGGATTTTTTGGTTGGGTGTCTGATTTAATTTTCAGGTGATTCAGTTCATCCTGGTTTGTAGTTAATTTTATGGGAAAGAATTATGGATTCTTCATATATGTTTGTGATATTCTCAAGGGATATCCTATTTCTACCAGAATTTTCATTATATCACAAGATTGTTTTTGATAAAATTGCTATCCATTTTCTTTCATGGATGAAGTATTAATCCCTTTAGGTTTATCAATCATTATTATGGTGTCTCTTACCTTTTTATAGATGAAATTCTTATCTTTATTAATGGTAGTAGGATATCTATCCTAGGAATCATAAAGTTTATAGAGAAATATTGTAAATGGAGTGAGAAATGCATCAATTATGAAAAGAGAAGTGTTTATATTCCCAAATCATGTCTGGACCACTGTTCCAAATATATTGAGGAATTAATGGTAATTGGAAGAAAAGTGGTTACTATAGATTATTTAGGGACTCCTATTTCTCCTATAAGTCTTTAAATCCATCCCTATGATAGAATGGTTCCAAAAAATAATAGATGTATTCTTAATTGGAGGAGACACTTCTTATCCTTTAGGGGACGTATTATGTTGGTTAATTTTGTTTTGATCTACATCCCTATGCATGTTCTCTTTATTATCAAAGTTCCAAAAATAGTGATATATAAAATTGAAAAAATCACAATATCCTTCATTTGGGATGCTCATATGGATGGCTGTTGCCAGTGCACTTTGTGGTACAGAATGACCAAGGCTATTTAGACAAGTGTTATTAGCCTAAGGAATATTAAGAACAACATACACTATCTTTAAGTTAAACTAGAATGGGATGTTCTGAAAAAACATACACTTTTGTGTAGTTTTATTGTGGGGAAGTATGGTTGCAATTTGGGTGAGATTAAAGGAAAAGTCTCAAGATTTTGGATTTTTTTGTGATCTCATATTTTAGATCTATATGGATAGTGTGACTTTGGAATATTAGCTACTAGAAAGATAGTTGGGTAGGTGTCACCCTTGGATTCTTGGGTTTTCCAAAACCCTATATTACCTTCTCTCATGCAAGTAGTTTTTTGACTCTCATTTAGGACAATATTGATCAACATCAATGAGAGATCTTAAATAATATCCCCGTATCATTATATTTGTATAGACTTGTGTTCATTGGAGATTCTTCTAGGAATTTATTAGTAAAGAAGTACTGGGTGTCCATTTAGGCAGGCCTCACAGAAGGATCACACAAAACTCTATGTTGTAGGTATATCCCTAAAAAATTTAATTTTATTATTTGGTGTATATAGTATTAGACTACTTCGACAGATGAGGCGATTAGATGCAAAGGAATTATGATTTTTCTGGGTGGTTTTTCTATAGGATGTCCAAACAAGAGTCATCTAATCATCTCTTTTTTGATAGCGATTGGGATAGGGCTGTATGGAGTGGGTTTGGGAGCCTTATCAGAGTTGATATTCCAGAAGGAAATGAAAATTTGTTTATTAAGCCCTAGTTTTGGGGAGTGGAGGATAATATACTGGACTATAAGGCAAGAGTGATTCCAATCTCTACTGGGTGTTGGTACATCTAGAATTCCAGGAACACAGCTTGAAATGAAGGCACTTTTGTGTTCTAACATAGCCTTGCAAACTAGGTCTAGATTCTTAATAGTCAATTTAGGTTCCCTATTAAAGGATTGTGGAAATTCTCACACCATTATGATGATTATGAATGATAGTAGGCATGATTTGGGTGTACGGAGGATGGTTCATCTTGGTATATAGGTATGATGGAATCCCTAGAGTAATGACCTAAAACTAAATATTGATGGTTCCTATAATCTCAACTTCATAAGAGGTGGAGGTGTAGTATGGGACCCGAAATATTAGAATTGATGAAATTGAAAATGACTCCTAAGTGATTTGAAATTATCTTTAGGGTAGTTATTACATCCTTGATGAATTATCTATCTCATCTAAAGATGCAAGAATCTTATTAGTTAGGAAATATTAGTTCACACCCAGAGAGATGGTAATTACATTGTGGACTGCCCCACCTCAAAGGGAAACTAGAGTAATCTATATATTATCTAGTATAGCCTATGATTACTTCCCTATAAATGTGATAACTTTGTTGGAGTATATTACCTCTACCTTCATTACTTCACTCCTGCTTGATTTTACTATAATCACATTCAATCTAACTTATAATAAAACTTATCACATTAGTCCAAGTGGTTTTCCAAAGGTAATCTTTCCATTTACCATTTTTCTACCTCTACCCTTCTCTTAATCCCATTATGTTTTGGTTTTTCTTTCTCCCATGAACCCTAGGGTCTGTATTGGTAGATATTAGGGTTTGAATTGGTTATAATGGGGAGATTTTTGATATTTAAGTCTTACATATGGCGTATTCTTTCTCAGTTTGGTGTTCTCCATTGAAGGCGACTCATTGCTTCTTGGTTCCACTTAGATTGAGGTAGGAGTTTTTTTGAATTTCATTTAAATGTCATGTCATTGAATGATTGATGATTTCTAAATCCATTTTTATTTAATTAAATTTATAAATTATAGAATAAATCTTTTTCATAAATGATCTAAGGGTTTTTTCTCTTGGAAAAAAGTTTGTTTTATATTTTTATCATTATCTAAAATTCTAATTTAGATTATTTAAAATTGATTTTGGATTATTAAGGAAATTTGATTGCATTTGGGTCTTGAAATGAATAAAGGTGTTGTCTTTAAAGTGTGATTTAAAAATAAAAGGGATATTTCAGACTTTTAAATGATTTAAAAAAATGGGGAGTGGTTCCTCAATTATTTTCAAATGAGGTTTTACTCAATTTGGGTTTAAATAGTTTTCAAATTATTTTTTCATGATTTGGTTTCATTGAATGTTTTATGGAAATATTTCAAATGGTGTAAAATCCCTTTGAGTTTCGATCATGTTTTGATTTAAAGGTATGATTGGAACTTTTAAAGAAGTTATTATAAAACATGTGATACTCTCTATTGAGCCCCAAATTTGAAATTGATTGATATAAATTATGGACCCCAAAATGAGATATTGTTTATCCTTATCATATTTATTAATTCTTATGCATGTGATATGGGGTTGTTTCATGCATGGATGTTGGAGTTGAGGTGTGAGATTTTTTTATTGTGTTTTATCATTGATTGTGTGATTATTCTCTAGCTTACTTATTTTTTTACCTCTATTGTGCTATATCATGGGAACTTGGGTTGCTAATAGAAGGTCTAGATGCATGTTACACTAGACCGGTGTGGGCTCACTACTTATTTCCCTAGGATAGTTTCACCATCCTAGTGGTGTGTTTGTGTGTGTCTATATATATATATTACTCATTGACCCTAAAGGGTGTTGAATGGGATGTTATAATTTCTTTTAGGGCGTCCATAGAGAGAGTGAGATAATGAAAAAAATCCAATATTATTCAGGATAAAACCTAGTATATTTCCCATGATATTTTGTTCATAATGAAGAATTATTTAGAGGATTAATTATATAACTTATTTGTATACCTTAGACTTTAATTTATTTCATGGAACCATTACTTCAGTTGTTTATTTTTATTATGATCTATTGATCTCCTAGTGTTGGTGTGTGTTTATATTTCATTCCAGTTGTGGTTTTGGTTTTACTTTCAAATTGATTTGTAAAATGATTTAAAAAGGGAAATTTTGAAAAGGGGACAAGGAGTTCATTTTCAAAATGGGTTTTGAGAAATGTTTTGGAATGAGGAATGGGATTTTAACTTTTTTTTATTAATTTATTAAAGGATCCTATTTCTATGATTTTAAAAGTGTTTTAATGGAATGTTTTTGATACCTCAATTACTTACTCTATGAAGGGTGATGTTTTTTTATAAAAGTGATTATGGCACACTATTTGGTTTAATTCTACTTGTATGATAAAAAAATAGTTTCTATTTATAAATCAAACTAGATTTAATGAAATAGATTTTGAAAGAAAATGGAAAAAACTCTTTAGTAAGATCCTACTGGGTGTGTTTAGCTCACACCTTGCACACACCGTTGGATGTATATAACTGTTATGTTTTCTTTGATTTTTCTAGGATCTAATATATTTTGGGTTTTATGTTTGGTTTTTTTGATGATGGAAAATGTTGTGATGTGGGGAGTGATAGTGGGTCAAATAAAGCTGGTTTCTAGGATTTGAGATTTGTTTTTAAATTTTATTTTTTTTATTTTATATGTATTGGATAGTTCAACCATATTTTACTTGTTTTATACTTCTATTATATATATACTCATTTATCATTCTGTTTTTATTATTGTGATGAACAATTTTTTATTTTATTACTACCATGTATCACTATATTTGGTTATTCCTTTATTTTTCCTCGTTTATTTTATGCATGGGAATATGATATACATATGGTTCAAAATAGATTCTCAATAATTTTTACTACCAGTTTATATCATTTATCAGGTGTTAAACTATTCTCAAGTGATAATTATTTAGTCCTAGGACCTAGTTTCTAGCTCATGGGGATTAAGAACTCATACCGTCCAAGTGAAGAATCGAGTCAGGTGATGTGTCGGGTCATCCTAGGATGTTTCATTACAAATAATATTAGAGCCTAGGTTCATAAGAGGGGCTAGGTTCTTGCAACACACTCTTGTTATTTGGGGGTGTGTCTTATTATAAATGAGATGAGGATACTTTTTAGAACTCAAAATATAGATACAAGTAGGTTCTTGATCACTACCTTTCATGATGAAACATGAGTTACAATGGTCAGTTAGGATTTGAGTCTTAATTTTGAGTTCTATTTTGACTATTTTTATTGGTTTTTATATGATATTATGGAATTTTTATCCCTATTGTGTATAATAATTATTTTTTTGGTTTCTATAAGATTTTGGGGTGAAAATGGGGAAAGAACTTGGGCTAAAAGGTTACCCCACAAGGTATGGAAAACCATGAGGATATCACGTGGATAGGGATGTAATATATTACAGAGGCTGTTTTATGGTTGGTGTATGATTATCCAACCCATGTATCCAAACCTTACAAATTTATTCTTTCCCATGATATTTTTTGTTTTGGATCCTTCATATTTTGAACTGACTCCTATAGTTTTTTCCATTGATGTGAGGTTAATTAGTGGAGTTTAATAGCGAATAAATGTTTTTAGATGATGTTATTGTTCCTTAATTTGTTCTTTTTTTCATTTTTCATGCTTTAAAAAGTTTTTATTGTGTTTTAAAAAACTAATTTTTAGATGGGAAAGTATATTTTATGGAGTGATTTTTTTGTGAAACTAGTTTTTTTTAGAATAAAAGAATTTTATGGTTTTTATGAAGTGCTTCCTCTTTCAATTTGATTTGGAAGGTTAGTTTTTAATTGAATGGATAATTTTATGTATTTTTTTGGTTTTCAAAACTAGTTTCCAAGGTATATCCCTAAGTGGGTTTTGATTTTAATAGGTCCTTTTGAAAGTGGTTGATTTTATTATGAAAATTTTGAGAAGTTTTTGGAATGAAAGTAGAATTTATAGAAATTATTTGAAATGAAAGTAAGTATTCATAGAAATATTTTTAAAGAGAAGTTAGCTTCATGAAATATTTTGTTTTATAATAGAACTCATAAAGAATTTTTGAATTAAAAAGGGAACTTTGAGAAGTTCTAGTGAGGTTTTGGTTTTAATAAAGTTTAGTGTTTTAAAGAATGTGGGTGTTTTGTGAAATGGGTTCTTGGACTCCTTTCAAAATGTAGATATTTTAAAGAAAGCGATTTTACTTTTGAGTTTTCTAATTGAAGTGAAGCATTTTAAAAGGGGGGGTGCTTAATTTTCAAAGCATTCATGCCTATGAAAAATGACATTGGGACTCCTTATGAAAATAATAATGGTTTAAAGGATACGGGGGATTTTAAAATATGATTCATTTAATGCCATGATTTGGTGATGTGTATATTTGGTTTGTACCTTAGCACGTATTAGGATTTTTTGGTTTTATTTTTGAAACATGAATGAATTAGATTCATGTTTTGTGTCCTTTGGTAATGCCTCCAAAAATGGTATTGAGAGAATGTAGAAAGTATGATTCCAAAGATGATCTATAAGGTAAATCCTTTTATTGTTTAGGTGTATCTATTATATTTGATGGATTTACCTATAATTTAAATAGAGTAATTGAGTTATGATATTATTTAATTTAGTATTTATTAAGTTATTTTCCTTTTCTTTTTGTTGTGATCAGGGTCCTCCTTTGGTAGTAGAGTGGTTAGTTTCTTTTCAAAAATCATGAAAGTAAATTAACCAGAGTAGTCTTGGGTGATTTTTTATTTTGGGGTTGTTCATGTTTATTGATAGTGGTTTTATGATCTTGATGTGATTTTATATTGTATATTTCCCTTTATACTTTTTTGGCTCTACATTGGTGAGGTGTTGGTTTCATTTAAACATTGATGTTTGATATTTTCTCATAATGATTTTGTGAGATTATTTTTATGGTTGTGTTTCAATGGTTTGGACGTGGTATGTCATTAGGGGTATGTTTCAGGGGACTAGGATATATGTAGAATTATTTGAGATTATGCACTTAATAGTGCTGGTTTCAATCTTATTGGATTCACTATGAGATGATGTTCTGAGTATGAAGTCCGATATCACTGCTTTTCACTCAGTTTTGTGAACCATGGTTATATCCCTCATCATTTATTGTAGAGGCCCATATTTGGTTGAGATATCCTTTATTTTTTACTTTCTTTTAGGTTATGATGTTGATTTTGGGAGGATTATATATGGTGATTTGTGGATGGTTATTATTTCATTTAGGGTTTTAATGGTATTTTATTTTCTTTGATGGTGCTTCCCTCTTGGGAGTGTTTATCTCAACTCTTACCACTTTAGATAAATTATAAATGTTGGGGGGTGCCTATAATAGCCCTCCTTATTCTTAGTTTCCTATGATCTGGTGGAAATGAGTTTGTTTATACTTGAAGATATTTGATAATGTTTAAGGTTTGGGCTCATGGTTTTGTTTTTTTGTGCGTTCTTTCAATTTTACATTCTCACTAGACCCTGAGAAGTTTTTCCTAACTCATCCCACCTCTTATATAGGTGTTGAGGTTTCCATTTATTCAATGTTTTTACCTTTAATAATTAATTTATGGGTGTATAAAGTGTTATAGTGGGGAGAATTATGACACCCCATTCCACTGTTGTTTTATATTTTATATTATTTTGAGTTAATTTAAATTTTCTTAAGTTTTAGGCTTGTTATTTTTTCTATTATTTTAAATTATTTTTAATGGTTTAGTGTGAATTATTATAGGAGAATCATGTCGGAAGTCATGCATAGGGATCTTTCAAGTTTAATTTTTAGCACATGGTTAGTTTGCATGGGAATTGCATGGTTCAATCCTGACAATGATAAATCTAGTGTAAACCGCGTGAATCCCTTTTTGGCCTAGGTTGTTGGAACACTATTAGGATAAAATGTTCGAATGACCATGATAAAATGTTTTAGTTTTTAGTAGTGGTGATTTTCATGATTATCTCACAATTTCATAAATCGTGCGTCCAATTTTTCCAAGTGTGTTATTCTTATCCAGTGCTAGCTGCATATTTGTCACACAATTTACTAAACCATGAAACCTAATTATGTGAGATACCTAGTTTTAGTAAAACTGAAAATTAATATATTGAAATCCCTTATTTTAAGGGTTTTACCCCTCCTCTTACCTTCTTCTCACTCATCCTTTCCTTGAGTATGTGAAGAGATATCTTCCCCTTTATTCTTATTCATTTTTTAGTCTCTTTACTTCGATTCTAAGTGGTTTTATGAAGGTAATATTTCCAATTTCTTCTTCCTCTTACCTTATATTTACTCCCATTCAATCTTGATATTTTTTTATGAATCATAGGGTCTTTGGTGGACAAAATTAGTGGTTGGGTTGGTTATAATTAGGGGTTTTGGGTGTTTAAGTCTAGGATAGGGTGTCTTCTTACAACATTTTACATTCACCATCGAAAGTGATGCATTACTTCTTGGTTCCACTAGGATAAAGCTAGGTATTTGTTTTGTATTTCCTTTAAATAAAATTTTATTGAATTGTTCTTTACTTATAAATCCTTATTTGTTAAATTAAATCTATACATGATCTTAGTAAAGAATTTTTTAAATTATCTTAGGGTTTTCTCACTCCATACAATGGCTATTTAATGATTTCTCATTTTTAAAATGATGTTGAATGACAAGTGCTTGTGAAAATCCAAATATGGATTGTTTGAAATTTATTTTTGATGATTAAATGAGTTTTACCCTATTTGATACTTGAAATGAATAAAGGATGGTATTCAAAGATTTATTTTAAAATACAATGGATTTTGGGGATATTATAAATGATTAAAATGAATTAGGAAGTGATTCATAAACTATTTTAAAATTAGTTTTTACTTGGTTTGGTTTTATATTGTTTTATGAATATTTTTTTACATAATTCTGTTTTTGATTAATGTTTTTTTCAAATGGTGGAAAATATCTTTTCATTCTGAGCCTGATTTGAAAGAAAGGCCTCATTGGAACTTTTAGAGAATTTGTTTTCAAACATGAAAGACAATCAATTAATCCCCTTATTTGTGTTTATTGGTATAAAATATATACCCAAAAAGGGTATGTTATATATCCTTGAAATATTTATTGATTATTATGCACATGATAAGGGTATGTTTTATGTAAGGGTGTTTGAGGTGAGGTGTGGAATTTATTTATTATGTTTTATCATTGATCATGTGATGATTCTTTAGCTTTATTTTTTGCTCACCTATATTGTGTTATATCATGGGAACCTTGATAACTAATATAAGGGTTGGATGCATATTAAACTATCCCTATGTACCCTCACTATCTAGTGCCCTTGGAGAGTTGTACCCTTCCGGGGGTGTATATTTTTATAGTACTTGGTGACCCAAAAGGGGGCCAAATGGGATTTTTCTACTTGTCTTAAGGGGACCCTGGAGAGAGATTCAAGGAAACCTAGTCTAATATCATTTCATTTAAAACATAGTGCGCTTCTGAAGATATTTTTTTCCATAGAGTACTTTTTTATAGGATTACTAATCTACCATATTTCTATCCCCTAACCTTTGATTGTTTTAATAGAACCATTGAAGTAGGTGTTTACTTTGATTATGATCCATTTATTTCATAGCAGTAATGTGTGTTTATATTCCTTCGAGTTGTGCTTTTGAGTTTACTTTCAAATTGATTTATAAAATTATTTGTAAAGGGAAATTTTGAAAATAGGAAGTGGTGTGCGTTTTTTGAAATGGTTTATGATAATTTTTATAGAAAGGGGAAAGGGATTTCAACTTTTTTTATCAGTTTACTAAAGGATCCTATTTCTATGGGTTTAAAAGAATTTTAATGGAAAGGTTTTGATTCACCCTTTTCTTACTCTATGAAGGGGGATGTTTTTTATAAAATTGATGATGCCACATTATTTCATTTCATTGTACTTACCTAAGAAAAACTTATTTTATATTTATAATTAAAAATAACATTAATAAAATATATTTTTAAAGGAAATGTCACAAAATATTTGGTGAAATTGTATTGGGTGCATTTGTATCACACCCCGAATACACCATTTGGTGAATGCATCTATCATGTTTTCTTTCAGGTTCCTACACTCTGATCTCTTTTAGGTTTTATGTTTGGTTAATATGAAAATGTATGGTGTTGTGATGTGTGGAGTGAACATGGGTCATGTTTAGGTAGTTGAAAGGATTTAATATTGTTTTTTATTTTATTTCTGGATGTTGTATGTATTATCCAATTTGTCTAGTTGTTTTCATTGTTTTATGCTTATACTGTATCTATTCTTGTTGAGAATACTATTTTTATTATTGTGATTCTCAAATGCTTATATTATTTCTGATGCCTATATATATGTTTGGTTGTTCCTTTATTTCAAAATATTTATTTTATGCATGGGATACCAATATACAGATGAGTCATTATATATTATCAGTGATTTCTACTATTGGTTTATATCATTTATCAAAGGTTAAACCATTCCTAAGTAAGTATTATTGAGGCCCAATCACTAGTTTCTTGCCTATTATGATTGGGAAATCAGCTTGGATCTAGTAGAAAATATGTCAAGTGACGTGTTGGGTCAGTTTGATATGGATTTAATATCGTATCTTAGATAAATACCATAATTTATATTTCTTTATCATCTTAAATTATCAAGACTTTAAATGAATCTAGGAAATATGAGAATATTTCAAAAGTGTTTCAACCATTATTCAAAATTCACTTGTAACATTTTCTCTCTTCATTGAGTAATTCAAGATAATTACACTTAACTTCCAATTGTAGCTTTAAATTAGACTTCATCTGAGAAAAAATACTAACTATATTTCAACATCTTTCAATATTACTTCATTATGGATGAATTCTCACAACTCTCAACCAATTATTTCTCCTTTACCAACATTGAACTGTATTTAATATTCACCTTTAATTATATCTATATAAGGTGTTACAAAATCATCTCAATAATAGAATTTTATTTATTTTAATAGAAGCTGTACAAGATGTATTCAGTGAAAAACGACTCTACTCTTTAGTATCCCTTATATTCAACAACATAGCTACTTTTATTCTTCACAAAACATGAAACAATTAAAATGTTTGTTCCACAAAATGAATACACCTTCTTTTTCCTATTCAATGGAGATTCAATATTTTTGACCATTAATACATGGGTGAAATATCTACTCATCTTTATTGGGCTCTTCCACTTCACCCAACTTCGACACATACATTAACTTTACTTCCAACTCATATATTGAAAACAAATACAACCAACTAGTTTAGATTTATCTATTAGGGTACTTAACTCATATGTGATTCTTGAAATATATTGATAACAAAAAAATAATAATAAATTCTTAGGTTCTTAAATCCCCCTTTTAATGACTAATGAAACTTCAATCTCTGCATTTATATATTTTTTTCATTTTTTATAAAACCCAAAACCTATTTGAATAACATCACATATCCAAACTTAAATACCCCTTGATATAATTTCCCTCCCTTATATGTTAGATTTATTACTCCCCCTTTTAAATGAATCTCTCTCCCTATGTATGAGTTTGAGTCATTACTCCATATTAGAAAAATTAATCCAAAGATTAAAATAGTGGGTAAGTATTGTGTTTTATCAACTTATCACATTATCTCTTCAATAATTGAAAGTAATTGTTATGAATTGAATGTTTGATACCTATTTTATAATGATTAAAACTCATAATAGAGGGATATTAATTAAAATTAAATTAAACTCATAAAAAATGGATATTGATTAATCATTTATAAACCTACTCAAGAAAAAAATAAATATACAGAACAAGTGAAATCAATCAATAATAAATTTTTACATTAATTCTTCTATCAAACATTCCAATATTTTTCTTCATGAATTAATTATTTTCTCCCCTATTAACTATATAACCCTTTTTTATTTAACTTAAAACCCCCTTATATTTCATAAATTAAACACACAAATTTTTATTTAATCTAAACATTTATATAGAGGTAGGGGTACTTTCACTATACCTTGATTATTGAGTGGGGTAGACTAAAATTTTAGTATTGGCCTTAATATCAAAAATATGTAATTTGTTAATTACCTTATAAAAACGTTTATAATCTATTATTTTTTTAGAAATATTCTCAAGTTACACCAATACACTCAAAACCTTCTATTTGATAAAATGATATATAATATCAATGTGTTTTGATGTTAAGTATTGTATAATATTATTTGTCAAAATGATCACACCTTGATTGCCACAACCAATTATCAAAGGTAAACTCACTTTATCCCTTAATTATATAATTTTTTATGTTAGATAAATCACTTTTGTACAATATTGAGTAGAAAAAAATATTATTCCTTATAAGATTATTAATTTTATTGAAGTTTGTTTCTTATGGTTCCAACTCACAAACTTTCATCCAAGAAAAACTAGTCAACCTAAAGTTGACTTTCTATCATAAATTTTTCCAACCCTAACAATATAAATGTAACCGAATTATTAATTTTATTCTTATCTTACACACAATAAACCATACATAATTGTTCTCTTGTTATACTTGAGTATAATTTTAACAATATTTATATGTGACTCCTTTAGATCACTCTATATTCTTGTATATGGAGATATACCATAAATAATATCATGTTTTTATACCATAAGATACAAAATACTTCCAATAAACTTCTCTAATTATTTATGATTCAATCTTTGGAATATCTCATATTTATACCACTTCACACCAATAATGATATGTATAAATTATTTTTTAGATTCCTTCTTACCAAAATTATTCAAAATTTATCGAGTATAATTTTTATGATAAAAAATATAATTATTATTTTAATTCACTTGAAATCCCAAGAAAAATTAAACCTCACCAAGAATTGAAACTTAATTTTCTTTATAAATTATATAAATTTATACCCATTATCACCTATAAAAATGATATCATTAACATATACAATTAAAATAGAGTTATTATATTTTTTTACCATGTTTTTTGGTTGTATTTGTTATCAATATTTCAATATGTGTTTGTAGAAGAAGTTACTTAGAGATGTTTGAGAGATGATTTGTTGATTAGTTTAGAGAAAAATTATAAGTTAGATGATAATTTAATAATCTTAAAAGTGGAAAACATCATGGAGAAGTTCATGATTCAATCTAAGTTTTGTCAAAAGGATTTTGATAAACATGAAGACATATTGGACTGAGGATAACAGAAGAAGTCTACTAGGAAGAGAAGAATAAATTTTTAAAATAGAGATAGTGTTTACAATGTTTACGTTATAAAAGTATATATAAATTTCTAGTTATAAAGTCTTTATAATGTTATAGTTATATTTTGTATAAATTTCGAGTAAAAAAGTTGGAGTTGTGTCGGAACAAAGTTCTTTATAAAGTATTTATGAAGTTACTGGACTAAGGTGAACATAATGAGTCTATAAAAAAAAGTTCTCTATAATTAGTTCAATTGATGATATATGAAGTATGATCTTTGAAGTTATTATGATTGGATAGAGGAAGGTGTGAGAATGTACTGAATAATGAAAACCATTTCTATCAGACGAACTTTTGATGATGTTTAACCATATATACTTTCAAGAGATCGACTTATAGACAAGGTACAAACAAAGATAAAACTATGAAGGTATACTAGAAGAAGATAAATATTAAAATTCACTAGATATATAATATTTTAATGTCTAATGGATGAATATAATTGATTATCACTAAATAAAGTCCACCAGACAGATGGGATCAGACATAGTTTTCTGTACACTAGATGATTATTTGAAGAGATTTACAAAACATTATAAATTTATTCATTGTGATTATGCTGAGATATTATTTCAAATATAATAAAACTATAATATATTTAAGGAAGTATAAATATATCATTGATGATGATATTTAATGAAAATTTGATGAAGAAAGTTGATTCTAGTTATTTAGGAAGTTTTGAATATAGTCAAATGGAGTTTGAGTTGACTAGGAAATTAAAGTAGAAGAGCATGTTTCTTCCATAATTTATAAGATAATTATGCCTATATAATGGGGTAGAGTATCATTAATAATAATTTATTTATAGTGATGAAAAAGGAGTGGAAGTCCTAAAGTTTTTGAGAGATATCATAACATGAGTTTCCAACTAATATTATACTTGGTTGAAGAAGAGTAACATCATATTAAAGAGTTCTTGATAGATGTCTTATAGAAAAATAAGTATTGTATAAAAGGGTACCAGATTAAGAAGGCACATTAGAAAAAGGTACATTAGATGCAGGCATAACGGAAAGAGGTGAATTAAATGATGGTGTACTATACAAATCTAAAACAAACAGAATGCATCAGATAGAAGAGTGTCATATTGAAGAGAAGAAGACAAAGTATAATGAATGGAGTATTATTAGATGAAATCTTTCTAAGGAAGGTTTTTATAATTTTTTTTAATTTTGAGGTTTGAGAATAACCATGTGTTTCTATAATCAAGAGGCAGTTTCAAGACCACATGACTCCCTAGAGAGAAATTGAAGGGCTTGAAGAAATTTTACACAGGAAAAGGTGATCCAAATTTCTTGTGAAGAAAGAATATATGAAGAATAGGATCTTTAAATACAGGATAAAAAAAGAATAATAAAGATCATGTAACTAGGTGGTATAACCAATTTCTAAAAAGTATTTTGGCTGAGGGTATAACTAGTTGAGAAGGAAGATGAGAAAAGAAGGATAGTTGGGGGGTACAACTAACCGTGATAAAAGAGTTGTTTTTTTTGGGGTAGAACTTGTGTCAATTGGAGGAAAAATTACTAGGATGTAGAACTAGTTTCTACTAGTTCCTTTGAAATCCTAAAAGAACCTAGTAAAGAATCCATATTGGAGGCAATAAACAACATGTAAAGGAGTAGAATTGTGTACCGAAACTTTTAAATATAGCATGTTGATCGCACATTATATTTACTATATATGAGTTGAGGTTTAGAGATATATTTGAGTGGGTCAGAACTATAAAATTTTTTAGAGTTTAAGTTCTAAGAAGAATTCCTAAATGAAAGGGATCACTTATACACCCCTCCCCCTATCAGGGATCTCACACAGATATGAGAATATTAATTGGTATAAGGGGGAGGTTTCATCTAAAAAATCTAAGTATTTTCTGAGAATATAGAAGATAAATTCAATAAACAAGAGGGGTGTTTCTATATTTTATGTTAAGTACTATCATAGTTGAATGAATAATATGTTACCATACCTTTTATCTCTTGTAATAGAAGTCAATGATGTTTCTATAGTGAGATTTACCCTCATTAATGAGGGGTTTATGATTTTTGTCGATAGGTGAAAATTTTAAATTGTTGGAAAAGATAAAAATTCAATTTTTATGGCTCTTCCTGAGAATTTTTATGCAAAACTTATGGGGTTTCCAACTACTAAATAAATGTGGTATAAGTTGAGAAGTAATTATAAAGGAAAAAAGAATGTAAAGGAGGATACGTTACAAATATGTAGGAGAATATGTGAAGATGTCTAGTTAGATGATGATGAATGTAATGATGAATACTTTACATAGATAAATGAAATAATTAGCAATATCAGTGATTTTTTTGATAATATAGAAGATTCAAATATTGTTAAGAAACTGATGAGAAACATTCTAGATGGCTCTGATTGCAAGTTTTCACCATTAAAAGATCAAGGGGATCTATCTCTAGATGAAAGTTTGAATATTATCATATAATATGAAATGAGAAAATAAATAATATTTAAGAATAAGGATAATAAAGAAATATCTTTTGAAGTTATGTTAAAATGGAATTTCAAAGACAAAAAAATAGAATAAGAATCAAGCAATTTAGATGTTTAATAGGTCTTTAATAAAATCATTGCTCATCTTTTTGATGAATACAAAAAGTAAAATTAGAGAGTAAAATGTAAACGATATCTTAAGCATCATAATTGTAAAGACAATGGCCTTTTTTAGGATGTTTCCTAAAAATAATATCGATGATTATAAGTTGGAATAAGAAGATAATAATTATTATAAAAAAATATTAAGAAAAATAAGAAAAGTTTTTCTAGTAAGAAAGAGAATCTATTAACCAAAATAAATTAGAATGATTCATCATTTAGTAATAAATCTAATGCTGTAGTAAAATTATTATATCATGTTAAAAAAGGAAGTACTTAATCAAATTGTGATGATGAAGAAGAAAATAGAACATAATTGGAATGAATTATAAAGGAGAATTTGGAAGAAGCTTTTGATAAAATGACACAGATCAAGAAGGTTATAAAGAAGCTAAAGAAACAATCTAAATTGATAACATCTAAGAATAAAGAGAATATAAAAAAGGACATGACACATATCAATGAGATTAGTTTTTATAAAGTGAAAGTATTTGATCTATAAAATAAGTTTAAATATCATGAAGAATAACTATCTGGACAAGGGAATCTCAACAAGGAAGAAACCACTCTTTTTAAGGAAAGTAAGAAGAAAATATTGAAGATGGATGAATATGAGAATATAGTAAAATATCTTGGGGAATGTTCGGCTGAGAAATATGAATATTTTTCCAATACACAACCAATACGATTTAAATCACAAAGTGAAATAAATAATATTAGTGAAGACTTCACTAAATCAGTTAAGGTTAAAGGTTAATCTTATCAAGATGGTGAAAAAGGGACAAAATATTCATGTTGATTATTTCCCAAAAAATCTCAATATACATCTACCTTTACTAATAGTGGAGGTTCAAATATTGAATTGGATAAGAACAAGAAGGTATATGAGAAATAAACTTCTATACAGAAAGAGTGGGATACTTCAAGAATATTTACCCTTGAAAAAATATGCCCACAATTTGTGAAGAGACAACAAAAAAACACCAAAACATAAATAATAGTATCTTGAAAGATCAAGGTTCATAGGTCAATTCTGGTGTTGTAGAGTATTTAGGCACAAATCCTACTTATAATGGTAGAATATGCCTCTTATATCAAAAGTTAATGAATCAAGGGGGAGTTATGATAAATTTTTAAGATTTGTTTTTCAAGAAAGTAAGATGAAGAGGAAAAGAAAGTTCAAAGGGTGATGAATGTTTAAGTTTTAAGTGAGTAATCTAAGAATATAAAGTAAGTTGATAAAATAAAGAAATATTTCTTATTTATTTGTCGAAAACAAATATACAAGGATAAAAGGATAGAGGAATCACAAAATCTCATTAAAGAAAAGGGAAGAGTTAGACTTTAGAAGATGAGAATAAATCTGTTGATAATTTATATCTAGATAATATCTTGAAGATTTAGAAGAAATTTAAGAGGTGTAAGAAAAGTTGTAATGGCACTAAAGACTGTATCACTATCTTACTAGAATAGGAGTAAAGCATGAAAAGGATGTTACAAACTGAAGGGTATAGATATATTTCAAAAACTGAATAGAATATGATAGATTCATATGAAGACTTAATTTACGAGAATAAATCCATTACAAAATCTGTGAAGGATGATCAAAAGGAAGAAAGTACATCCAATTATAAGTCAAATAAGAATAAGAATAAGTCTATATTGAGCGAATACTCTTAGTCTGAATATTACTTCTAAGGAACATTGAGTTTCCTCCTTATTCTCATTATTATTGATCATTTGAACTAACTTATAAGGAATTGAAGGACAAGAAGCAAATGAGATGTTTGATAATTATAATAGTTTTACAAAAATATATATATACATAATGGATAATTTTAATCACTATAATGAATGGTGTTTTACCACCCATTAGGTGGAGAAAAGATACAGGTATGAGTATTAAAATATCCTTATACGTATCAAACTGATATTCAAAGAGGAGTGATGATTATTGATAAAGTTGATATGCATGGAGAGTTTTTTATACACTTGAATTATTTTGATATGTTTGTTAAGATGGGTTCATGTTTTATCTTAAAAACCTATGCAGATAGACCCTACTATAAAGATAATGGAATAATTGTGAGGAAATTATTACATAGAACAATTTTTATGGATATCATTGATCACCTTGATTATATATTCTTGTTTTATACAATTAGTTCACCAAAATAGGCTTAGGGTTGTCTAATTTAAGGATCTTTGTTTAGAGACTCATGTGATATTATTATTATCTTGAGAATAACTCTCATGATTATGAGATAAAAAAATATGATTTTGAGATGAAACCCACGATACCCTTTTCATTTTATTTTCAATAAGGTGGTGAACTATAATTCACACACATATGGGGGATAAATAATTAATCACATGTATTGACTTTGAAGATGTGTGGATATATGAAAAACAAACACAAAGGGGAATATTATTATTCCTAATTTTCTTTGGTTGAATTTATTTTTTCAATATATAAATATATGTGTGTAGAAGAAGTTACTTGGAGAAGTTTGAGAGAATATTTTTTACTTAGTTTATAGAAACATTATAAGTTATATGTTTCTTTACTCATCTTCTAAGTACCAAAAATTATGGAGAAGTTCATGATTCTAGTAGAGTTTTTTTTCCAAAGGAAGGATATTGAGAAACATAAAGATGTACCAAAATGAGGTTAATATACAATTGTACTAAAAATATGAGCTTGAATTTTTCATACATAGACAATTTATACAATGCTCAAGTTATAAAGTATATAAAAAGATCCAGTTATAAAGTCTGTACAAAGTTCTAGTTATAGTTTATACAAAGATTGAGTTACAAAGTTGGAGTTTCAGTTGAAAAAAGTTTTTTATAAGGACTTTATAAAGTTATCAGACTGAGGTGAATTTAATGATTCTATCAAATGATTTTATCTATATTGATTTGAGTAGATGATATACAATGTTTTGTCTCTGATGTTATGATTATTGGATAGAGGAAGGTATGAGAATATATCAGATAGAGAAAGCCATTTCTATTAGATGATCTTTTGAAGAATTTTGACCGCACAAACTTTCAAGAGATCATCAGACCGACAAGGACTGATTGGAGATAAAGATACGAAGGTATACAATATATAGATAAATATGAAGTTATACTAGACATAAATGAGTATGAGGTCTACCAGATGGAGAGTGTAGGTGATCACCAATCGAAGTTCCATAAAATAGATGGGATCTAATGGAGAAGTATATACAAAGAACAATTGTTCAGAGAGATTTAAAAAACATTATAAAGTTGTTAATTATGATTATGCTGATATATTATTTCAAGTATAATAAATATAGATGATTTTAAGTTTGTTTAAATATATCATTGAAAATATGATTTGAGGAAAATTTGAAAAACAATGTTGACTCTAATTAGATATAAAGTTTTTAAGGTGTTCATTTAAAGTTTGAGTTGAGTGGGAAGTTCAAATAGAAGTATATGATTCTTCATTAATTTTTGAAATAAGTATCCATATATAAAATAGTGTGGGATCTTTAAGAATAATTTTTTTTAGTGAGAAAAAAGGAGTGGAAGTGACAATGTTTTTGAGAGAGAGAAAAGCATGAGTTGTCAGCCAAGATTTTTCTTAGTTGAATAAGAGAAGTATTGGATAGAAGAGTTACTGATAGAAGTCTTATAGATAGAGAAGTACCAAATAGATAGGGTACCAAAAAAAAGAATGTTTATTAAAAAAAGTTTTATTTTTTATAGGCATACTGGATAGAGGTGCATCAAATGGAGGCGTACCTGATAGAGGTGGAATGAATGAAGTACATCATAAAGATGAGTATCATACTGAGGAGTAGTTGAAAAATCACAATATTATCAATGGAGGGATTTTTTTAAATGAATGTTTCCAAAAAAAATTCTAGAAAGTTATGTTTTGATAATATCTAGGTCTTTCTAAGTTGAGGAGGGAGTTTTGAGACTAGCCGACTCTCGAGAGAGATATTAAAGATCTTGAAGAAGTTGTAGATAGGGATAGGAAATCAAAATTGCTTTTGTATGAAGAATATCTAAAGAAGAATATATTTATACTCTAGATTAATAAAGATGGATTATGAAGTGAAATATTGTAAATAGGAGGTATAACCATTTTCTAAAAAGGTGGGTGGATGGGGGGTATAACTAGTCAAGAAGGAAGAGTATAAAATAAGGATAATTAGGGGGTATAATAAATTTCATTAGAAGAGTTGGTTACTAGGGGAAAAAACTATATTCAATTAGAGGAATGATTACTCGGGTGTAAAACTAGTTGTTTTCCATTCCATTGCAATATTAAGTGAATTTATAAAATAATCCATGTTAGGGGGGTTAACCAATAAGGGAAGGAGTAGGTATTCATACCAAACCTTTTAAATATCATGTACTAATATCCCTTTATATTAATTGCATACAAGGTGAATTTGAGAGATATATTTGAGTGGATAAAAACTATAACATGTTTTAGAGGTTGAGTTATGAGAAGAATTCATAAAAGAAATGGATCGCCAATTCTACCCTTCTCCCTCTTAGTGATCTCACCCTAATCTAGGAACTTCACTATATTCATTTCATTCAAATGAAAATTGTTTTCCATAGTTCTCTTCTTGAAATTTATTTGATGCTGTCAAATGTCCTAGTTGGGCTATCATACTCCTAGAGATTTCTTTAAACCATAAAGTGGATTATTCAATTTATACCCTTTTATTCCATATTTCAAAATGATAAAACTTTTAGGTTGTTTAATATAAAATTACTATTATATCTCATCCATTAATAATACAATTTTTATATCAATTTCATAGAATTTTTAGTTTTATTAAGAAGAAAAATAAATTATCCTGATTGTTTCCAAATATGAAACATGGAAAAAGGGTTCTTCAAAATCAATTACCACAACATAAAAATATCCTTTATTAACCAAGATTTATTTATTTCTCATAACTTATCCATTATTAATGAATTTATTTATGAACATCTACTTGGTTCTTATAAAAATTTTCTTTTTTATCCAAAGGACAAGATCCCAAGTAGTATTTTTCTCAATTTGGTCTATTTTTTCATTCATACTATCCACCCATTATTTTTTATTGATAAAATTATCAACAAAATATGGTTCTATTTGAGAAATTAATTTTGTTTGGTTAAAGAATCAAAATTTTCTTCTTATTTATGAAAGATATTCTTTCAATATAATAATAATATTATCCATAACTCATATTTACACACTCTTGTACTTTAATTTTAAATTTTTAGCAACAAGTTTCTCATTATAACCAGTTTCGTCAAATTCAATATAACTAGTAACTTGTAAAACTTTATATTCCTCTTCATCTTCATTAATAGAACTTTCAAATTCTATTACCTTATTGACTTAAACCAATATAGTTTTCAATATGGATTCTTAAATTATAATTCCTTGACTAATATAATCTACACAATACTCTATTTAGAGCACCAAAATACATCATGTGTGCCTCCCCATATGTAATAAGATTTTGACTAATGATGAGAGTCTATAACTGAACATGGAAACACTATACTCTTAGTATCATCACTTAAAATAACTGGTAATTAACTGAATCAAAATAACCATCATAATTAGTGAAAGGATTTACAATGAATAACAAACCATAAAAAACACAAAATATAAACATGATATAATAGAATTATACCCATGATCAATATAAAAAATAATATACATAAGGATCTTCAGATAGGATGATCTAAAAAAACAAACCAAACAAAAATAAAAGGGACACTAGACCATAAAAACCAAGTCCCTCTTAGGACTAGTATCCTAAATATACATCAATATACCCTATTACAATCTCTTGTAAAACCTAAAACCTAAAAGTTAAACATGAAGGTCTACACACACACCAGGGTTCTGGTGCAGGGTGTGAGAAATAAATTTTACAAGGGCACCACCAATATGGTTCCTACGATATACCATATGCATTGTGTATATGCATATAAAATAAATAAGAAAAAAAAATCATACACATTGGGTCATCATGTTCTAACATGGCCACCATGATGTATAACCTAACCCGTTCAGACCATTTCCAATGGAGGAATTCATCTCAAAATATAACCAATATATGGTCCCACTACTATAGTCTAGGACCAATAATAGAGTCTCAATCAACACCCTCTAATTCAAGGAAAGGTTCCATACCAAGTCCCAATCTCATTTCATGCCTCATACCTCCACCATCTTACTCAGGGTGAGGTCTCATACCATAACACATGCCACCACACACAGACCACTCCCCTCTCACCCTGAGTAAATTTCACAATCACATATTTTATTAACAACATAAACTCTCTCCTCTCACTCAGGGTGGATCCCATAATAACATATTGTACCAACACATCGACCACTACCCTCTCATTTTTGGTTGGTATAAAAATCACATCCCATACCCCATCACATACCATACTATATATATTTACCCTCTCAGTCATGGTGAAGTATTTTAACCACATCATGCATCAATACCCTCTCACTCAAGGTAACCTGGGACAACACCATATCTCTCTTAGGGTTAGGCCTCATATCAAATAATATCATCAACCATATGAAAACAAAATGAAAAAATATAATTTTTTTTTCATAAAATCTAGTCCTATCCCTTAGTTATCCATAAAATTTGTCCTATAACACCACTAGATAAAAATTCCACAATATAGGTCATCATCATATTCCCTAGCCTATCACACCATACTAGAACACCTCATGCCCAACTCATGGTCTTACGATATACCATGAGGATTTATGAATCCCTTAAGACTCAATCCATTTAATAACCCTGTAACACCTAGAGATGATATAAATATATATTCCTTTAAAATAAACTTAAAGTATTTGATATCTTTTTTTACATACAACCTTGAGTCTAAATTAATTGTGACATAGAACACCATTAAAACCTAGATATTAAATTGTTGGTATGAATAAGAATAACCTTATTATAAAAAACATGTATAAAAGTTATATAATACCGAAGTGTATTTATTAATTTATAATAAATAAGTACTCAATTTTTAGTAAAGTCATTTTATGCTTTAAAAATATGTTTTCTTCAAAAATGATTTTATTTCATTTTGAGTGGAGATATTATAATGAAATTCTACCAGTTCTAGAAATTTAATATTGAAAAATGGATTCCATATTTTGAATTATCATGTATAAATTTAATAAATAATTCAACCTTATTTTTGGACTTTATGAATATTAACCATGATAAATATTTTTCACTTTGGTAAGGGTAAATCAGATGATTATGGTTAAAAATAATGTGATAAGGATTTAAAAATCTATATAAAACATACCTTATTTCCATTCTATGAGTTTAGTAAAACCCTCCTTATAGAATATTCTAATATATGGAAATATGTTTCCATTTTTCTTTAATAATGACCTTAATATTATTTTAAGTAAAGAATAAATCTAAAATTCCACTCTCATTTTTTTAATAACTCTAATATTTTTTCATAGGAATAAAAGGAGTTTATATTTAGTTATAAATTACTATTTGAAAGATTAATGATTTTTTATCATTTTATTATTTCTGCTAATGGAATAATTACCTTAAATTCTTAAATAGAACTGATACAATACTTGTTCAAGTAATAAAAAAATTAGATAAATAGTTTAAAAAAATACAGAAAGTAATAAAACTTGGATAAATTATTATTTTCCAGGAATTTTATAGATAAATATAACATATTAGTGATGTGTTAAAAGTTTATATTTGAATTCCACATATATATTGTTTTCTTATAAGTCAAAATATCTGAATAGTCCCAAAAATTATTTTATTAGTATCTTATATTAAATAATAATTTATTAAATGCTTTAAAATTCAAAAAAATTGTATCTCTGGTCATGTGAATGGGATATTTTTGATAATATCAACCTTTGTTCAATTACAAGTCAATTTTTATTTTATATTAACTTCCATAACAACTAAAGAGTAAAAAACATTTATACCACAACAATCATCAAATGGGTTAATGGGGGGGGGGTGTTATAACTAAGAGATAAGGGTTAAAACAACAGCTAAACTTATCTTAATTTTATTAGATGAGATTATTTTGAATCATAATCATCCTAGATTAAAAATATTTTAATTTTTGGGCCACATAAATATGAAAATTAATTTATATTAATTTAATACATTAAGTAATTCCAAAGGTACACCTCCCGTCACTTATAAAAGGGCATCTCCTCTTCTCCCTTACTCACAAACATTGAGCCTTATAAATAAGACAATTTATACCATAATTCCATCCAAACATATCTTAACACATCTTAAATTTACTATTTTGATCAAAATACTATCCCTTCAAGGATTAAGGTGTATGACAAAGGAGGTTACTCAATAAAGATGAGGTTAGATCACTTACAAAGCAATTTGAACTTAACCTAAGGGTTTTGTGTTAAAATATCATTTTTACTAGGATTGTTTATGTTAGAATTTATGATGATGAAATAATATAATATATCACTACAAAATATCATGATTTTTCTTCCCCTCTTGTTATTTTTTGATATTACATGTTTTTATTTCATTTTTCCACTATTTAAGTACTCAAGATATTGAAAGAATGTTTTTAAGGAAAACTGAATTTTTTAATCTCTTTGGTTAGGAATATTTTTCATCCATGAATATATATTTTTTAAAATGTCTTTATTAATTATTTTAATATTTTCTTGTGATTGTTTAAAATCATTTTTACCCTTGTTTTAATTTATATAAAAATGTTCAAAAAAATATTCTTTCTATTTTATGAACGAGAAACTTTTGATTTTTTACAAAAAATGTGAAAATAATATTTGTTTTCACATACACAGCATGAAAAAATTTATCACCTTCATGACCAATGGATAATTTAAAGGTTCCTTTAAAATTTTACATATTTATTTTCCAATAATACATTTTCATTAATATTTTGGATTTTTTTTTATTTTAAATAATTGATTTCAAAATGAAAAGGGTATTTTTCTCAAGAAATGTTTCAAGGATCTTTTAAAGTCATTTTTATCTATGATAAAACCCTTTGAAATTAATCATTATTCACTAGGGATATGATCCTATGATACTATCCATATTATTTCTATGGATGTATTATGACTACGATAATGAAATAATGATGAAACCCATTTTCTTTTCCACTGATTAAGCTATGATGAAAAGATAAATGTTTCCATGATCTTGTGGCATGCCTATTAATAGAATATGACTATGTGACAGGATGGTCCATTATATATCTCCAATGAACTTGGTAAATTTTAATGTTTTATATGATAAAAGGGTAAATAAAAGGTTATTCCAATCCAAAAGAGGGTAAAATAGAGGTTATCCCAATCCCAAAAGAGGGTACATGATATGTTATCCCAATCCCAAAATAGGGCACACAAGAGGTTATCCCAAGATCGATGTTGGCACACAAGTTGATAGAACAATCCTAACACGTGAAGGATGTCTTGGAATATAGACATGACATAATATTTCTATGATTATGATTATGCAACACTTTATATCACTATTTTGTGACATGATCTTTTTCTAAAGTTATTATCTCAGGGATCGTGTTCTTTGATTCCTTTATGATTCATGACTTACGAACTACCAAGGTTTATGCCCTGAATCATGATTATGATCTATGAATTAATGGGTATGATTTTTAAATTTTAATATCATGTTATCACACACTTATGATTATGTTATTATTAAATTATCCTTGATTCCTCCCTAGTTTACCCTTATTGAGAATCCAAGAAAACCCTTTATTATGTTTCTTTTCCTTAGGATATGAAGAAAATTTTTAAGTATGATATGTCTAAAAAGGGTTTTATTTGTGAATAACTTAATGAGAGAAGTTGTAGATATTATATGTACCATTTTTTTAGGTATCATAGTTTCCAAAAACAAAAAACCTTTATAGTTATAGCATGAATCCTAATGATATGTAATGAATATTCATATAATAAGATATAATATTTAAGTATGAAATGACTAGGTAACCTCAATCTGTATTAGAGTAAGGCTTAGTTATTTTTGGAAACTAGGATGAGGAAACTTTAGTGATAACCCTTAGGATAAGCCCATGTATTGTAGAAGATCCTAAGTTATGGTAAAAAAAATGTGTGTTTTTCCGTAGAAAATATATCCATATCTAAATATTTTCATGTAGATGAGTCTATGGAACATATTCACCTAGGGGTAACAAATTTAAATAGGGATGATTGGGTATTTACCTGATGATCACTGGTGTACGATGAGTGGTCCTAAGAATACACAACTAGATAAAAAATTTCTTTATGAAATGTTTTGAAGGATTTGAATAGATGATGGACAAGTATTACCTAGGATAAATATAAGGTTTTATAGATTGAAATTAAGGTATTATTATTTTAATATACTATGAATTATTTTTCATGATTATATGGTTTCTCACTATGATTTGTGTTTCTAACATTATGGTTTTTGGTTTTAGTCAATGGATGAAACCTAAAAGAACCATGTTAACACTGAATGTGATGGAAAATGAAATTATTTTTCTATGAGGAAATAAAATGTTTTTATGATTAGGAAACTTTCTCAATCCATGAATCATGTTGAGCTTCCAAACGAGCAAAGTAGAGAACAATGTTCTATTGATTCCTTTATGAGGAAATATCCACCTTATTTTACTGGGTCCACTAATTTAACAGTTTCTAAAAAATGGATCAATACCACTAAAAAGATATTTTCCACTCTCCTATGTTTAGAAGAAGAAAAATTTATTTTAGTTGTTTATAATTTGGATGGAAAAACAAATAAATAGTGGACTCTTGTTAAGAACATGAGTAAAAAAGAATAAATTGAATCTATGAATTGGTATGAGTTTAAAATGTTATTTTCAATGAAGTATATTCCTCACATTCTTCTTATAAAAATAGATAATTAATTCCTCTAGCTAAAGTATAAAGATCATGAAACCATCAAGACATGTGAGGTATGCTTCTAATATTATCATCTAACATGAAAGTAAGATTGATTGATTGTTTATTGGATTAAAACCAAGTCTCGGAAGAGTTCAATATATAATGGAATTCATTATATATAAATAATTTTTTTGATGTGATACTAAGGTAGAAATGGATATTGGTTTCACCCATCAATCTCATGGTTTTGATAAGAAAAGAAAGATGAAATTCAAGGTAAACTCTCATAATAAAAACCATGGAGGAAGAAATACATGTCTTCATTTATGATAATAGTGTGTAATGAAACATGGAAATTTTTTTCATAAGGGGAATATTAAATTATTTAAGTATGGAAAGGAATTTCATTAGATAATCGAATGATAATTTAATGGGAAGAAGTTAGCTAATGATGTGAATAGAGAGAAATATCCACAAAATAAACCACCTATATTCTAGTGTTTTTAATTCAAGGAGTATTGGAATTATACTGACCAGTTCTAAAATCATAAGGTTAATAATGATGATCAATTTTAGTAAAATATTAAGAAGATAGAAAAAGAGAAATCACAAGTGATCACTTTTACTGATGTGGGGTGTAATAATAAATTGGCGAAAGGTACACTTACTATCCACTCTAGAACTGATAATGTAATATTTTTTATGGACCTAACCAATATTTTATATATAAATAATTTAACAAGGGTATAAAAATACCACCTCAATGATTATATATATAATTATCATTATAAACTCAAAATGGTAGGATTTTCACATATCGTGTCTATGATTCTTATTTGATTCGAGTTTGTGGGAACATGCTTCCTATAAATACTATTATTCTCTCTCTAATTTAATTTGATGTTATACTAATAATGAATTTAATTTCATTATATAAATCCCATATCAATTATTAGGGAAGGGAAGTCACACTTGATATTATGAATCGACCTATGATTGTCTACCAATGTGAGGATAAATATAAACTTATAAAGGAAACAACAACGATTTTATGGATCTTGATTCCAATTCCAAGGGGGTATTTATCTCAAATAGTTGGAGATAAACTCAACATCTAAGATATTACTATTATATGATAGTTTTTTTATTTATTTATGGAAGATTTTTCTATTTTTACTATAAATCATGATTTTGAGTTTTCAAAATAATTTACACATAGTTCAACACCAATTTCAAAGAATCCATATATACTGTACTTGATTGTGTTATTCAAATTGAAAAATAAACTTTAGGACAATCTTGATAAAGAATTCATATGGCCAAGTGTGTCACCATGGAGTGAACTTATTATTTTTATTAATAAGAAAGATAAATCAATGTGACTCTATATTTCTTATCAATAACTAAACAATATCAAAATCAAGAATACATTTCCTATTCCATATATTAATTATTTGTTTGATTAATTATGAGGATCTAAATATTTTTTCATAATTGATATTAGACCTGGATACTATCAATTGAGGGTCAAAAGTAAAGATATACCCAATAAAACCTTCCGCGTGAGGTATAAACACTATGTATTTATAGTGATTCCATTTTATTTTACTAATTCCTTCATTATATTCATGGATTTAATGAATATGGTCTTTAGATACTACCTTGATTAGTTTTTGGTAGTTTTATAGGTGATTTTATTATATATTATAAGAGAAAGAAAGAACATGAAGATCACTTGAGGATTTAACTAAAGACCCTAAAGAAGGAGAATTTGAATAAAAAAATTAACATGTATAAATTTTGGCCACATGAAGTTTCATTTTTGGGTTATATAATCTTAATCAAGGTTATATCGAAGGATAGATCAAAGATGGAAGTTATTGAACATTATCCCAGAACAACCATGGTGACTGAGATTCATTGTTTTCTTGGTTTGACTGTATATTATCAAAACTTTATAAATAATTTCTCCTGGATATCAAATCCACTCAAAAAGTTTACTCAGAAGAGAGTCAAGATCCTTTGGATATATTAATGTAATGAAAATTTAAAGGAGTTGAAAAGAAAGCTGCCCTGAATAAGAACACTCACACAACTCTATAATAGAGAAGGGTTTGTGATCTATAGTGATGCATTGAAGAAGGGTAGGGGATGTGTTATTATGAAGAATTATATGGTGATAGTTTATTCCTCATGTTAATTAAAGGTTCACAAGAAAAATTACCCAAATTATAATTTGTAATTAACAACGATAATCATTGAATTAAAGATATAGAGGAATTATCTTTATAGATAAAGGTATGAAATATTTATTAGTCATAAAATTTTAATGTATATATTCACCCAGAAATAGTTGAATACGTTCCATAGAATATGGTTGAAAATGATTAAAGGTTATGAATACTCAATACACTACCACCTTGGGAAAGTAAACTTTGAAGAGACCCGATTTTTTTCATGTAGAACTTTGAAATATCTCTATATATATTTCCAAATCTAGGTGATAATACAATGTGCGATTCTGAGGTCTGGTGTGGCCAAAAGTAATTTTATAAGAATACTAAACATATTTTATATTATGCACACACAATTTATTAAATAAAACAATATAAATCTTAAATAGTTGATCAGATCATAAATCCAAGACCATAGTTGGGTCTGGAATGGGATGTTTACCCTTGGCTTGAAATAAAGTGAGTCACCGCTGGATGTTCAGACCCCTCGCTCATTGGATGTGAATTTAAGTGGATTAATTAATTTATTAAATCAATCAATCAATTAATTTTTAACATAAATTATATATTATAAATATATCACTATGGAGGAGTATCCAGGGTTGGATTATTAATCTGGTTTTCATTGATGACACTCTCCTCACTCCTCCATTGGAAAATCACGCCAGACGACGAAGAATCTCTGGATCAAGGAGGATTGAAGCATGAAAAATAGAATAGATCTTCCCTATTTATTGTAAAGAACATTCTTCATCAGCAAGCAATATTGAGGTAGGAATTTTCAATTGGTGTTTTACTCCTTTGATTAAATGATTGAGTATATAATTTTTTCATCATCAATCAACGCCCTTGTTGCAGCCTTTTCATGATCCTAAGTATTGAAATATAATTTTATTTGAGTTTTTTATCTAACATTAGATGCATGTTCATGATCATTGTCCACGAATGATTGTACAACAATGTTTAAAACTTGGTTTTTTTCTTTTATCCCTATTTATCTTCACGTTCTTCACCGATTGGATCCACATGGTCACGATTCATCTTTGGTAGGAGGTACCGAGCTCGATCGACCCTTAGATTTGTAGTGGATCAGTGAGACAAGAATGGAATATTGAATAAAGAATAGACCGGGGAATCTTTTGTGATGGGGATGAACAATTTTATGGATTATCGGTAAATCTTCAAGGGTTGAGGTCGTGAGAGCATACAAAATGAACAACAGAACCCTTCTCAGTGAATGAAGCTAATTTCTGGTAAAACAAAGCCAAAAAGCTCGAATCTCAACCAGATCAACTCATATTGGAAGGATTAAAGGGATGATATATGAAAAAACTAGGTGAAATAACTTGATATACCATGAAAATTATGGATATTCCATTATGTGAAAATCCAAATTACATGTCATGCTCTAGGATGAACACACGACATGTAGCCTCCCTCAGCGACAACACTAGGGTTTGGGAAATGTTAAGGGTGAAATGATGTGTAGTCCTCCCTCACACGTCATGTATCCCTTCCCTGGTTGGACAACCTGTGTTATAGGTCACACAGACAGGACTCCATGTGGAATTATACAAACTAGATCATGTCGTGTACTAAAGTACACAGACACATCCAATAAACACAACCCGAGTCCTGGTTAGCATGGGCACGCCATGTAGTCCACAAAATGTACTACTATATGGATATGGTGCCTTTTACTATCCAAGGACATGGACAGGCTGTGAAGTGGGGACGCAAACTGTGTGGGACCCCTCACATGCCATGTACCACATAGTTCCATTTCATGAAACTTTTGAACTTCTGTATCACCTTCCTTTGAACTCATATTTTGGCCTGTGAGTATCCTATCTTGAGTGCTTTTATATGTAGAATGCGATGGTACCCTCAATTGTGTCTTTGAATATCTGATGTGAAATATTCTGGGCATGAAACATTTTTAGGTGACTCTAATAATGGAAGTGATCATGCATGATCACCATATGCTTACTCCATAGTGGAACCATCCAGCTGGGCTGGGCGTGGGTCTTCTATGTCTTCTAGAGGGGAACCCTCCATCTGAGTTAGGAATGAGTCCTCTATATACTCTGGAGTGGAACCCTTCAGCTGAGCTGAGCATGGGTCCTCGACAACTATTAGAGTGTAACCCTCCAGCGGGGTTGGGCATGGGTCCTCAAATTCTCAAGTGGAACCCTACTGTGGTATCATGGCATGGGTCCTTGTTTACTTAGAGTGGAACCCTGAAGATGGGCTGGGCATGGTTCCTCAACCATCAGAGTGGAATCCTCCTTCTAGGTAGGGCATGGTTCCTCCATCGACCACCAGAGTGGAACCATCATATTGTACCTGTGCATGGGTCCTCTATCTAGAAATTGTAGCCCCTTGACTATGCGACATGGTGATGAGATTTCATTTGACATAGCTTTGAAATCATAAGTAAGAAAGACACTTTCTCCATTGAGTTGAATTTTTGTGAGGTGACCTAAAACCGTGTAGGTGGGTCAATGCCACCCAAAACAGATAGTATCATGGTGTGGTGAATGAGTCCCTTAGACTTGTGTTCTCAGGGTAGACATGTGGGATGCTGGGAATCATTGATGGACTTCTGGAACCATTGGATACTCTTTTTCTTGGGATGAGTTGTGCGATGGATATCCCCTTACTCAATCATTTTGGATTCTATTGACTGAGCCTAAAATATATATATCATTCTTCTGTACCCACTCCCAAGATTTGGTTACTCTCCTTCCAAGAGAGATAAAGAGGCGCAATGTATTCCATATGCTTTTGTGTATATCTTTTCATGGTTGGATGAGTCTACTCTTGATATAGGGGGTGAAGTCTCGATGAATAGTTCATCTACTCACCGTGTTTAGCCCCTTTTTCTTGGAGGAGATTACTTTCACTCTTATTGGGTTGAGCTATACTCTTTCACTACACCTTGTGCATCTACTATATTTCTCTTATACTGTATCTATTACTGCTCCCCCTTAGCTTTCAAGGATTCCTACTGGGTATATTTATACTCACCCCTACATGGGCTTTGATCACACTTATCTTGTCTTATGCAGATAAGGGATAGGTTGATTGTGACTGTAGAGGAGAAAATGGATAGTGGGTGCTTGGACCACGTATGATGGTTGTAGCTTGGGATTTAAGAGTTGGGATCTCTCAGATGTTTACTTTTTTCTAGTTTTCTCTAATGTTGGGACATATTTCTAGTTGGGTGTTTATTTTCCCCTTTACTTTCAAGTTTACACTACCTTACCTCTGTACTATCTAGTGGTTCATGCATGCTTGATTTATTTTATACTAGTCTTTCATATTTTATTATTTCACTCTACACTTTTTCACTGATCTGTCTGTGTGTGTTTATAATTACTTAGGTAAAGGCATCTCTGAGTTAGTTATGCCTTCAACTATTTTCTCCATATCCTGGCCTATGGAGGTGGGCTTGGGGTAGTTGCAGCTTGATCCCCGACATGGGTTTGGTCATGAAAATTTTTTATGAGGGAAAGTTCATTCCTTAGTAAGTTTTTTAGACATATCCCCTTAAAGATGATTGGTTGGGTTTAGGTCAAGAGTGTCAAAGTGTCTCATGTGCGGCTTTTAGGATAGGGAATCTAGTGATGGTGTGGCGACTGATGTAGCTATTCACTTGGATCTTGACTACCATCTTGTTGACTCAGCATTCTAAGACTTTTGTTGTAGGGTTAATGGTTCATGCATTATATATGATTGAGTCTTTTACCATCCTTCTTGAGTCATATCCATATTGTTATTGATATATATAAAAATATATATATATATGATCATCTAGCCATTGTACTCCTTGATAACTTTTAGGATGCCTTCGTGATGGCATCCAGCTAGGATACCAGCTTTGGTTCGTGACGATGATCTGAAGAGTGATGAGGCCTCAGTTTAGGCTCCATCCTACAATCCACTTCATATAGGTGGGAAGATAGAAACACCTCCCCTATCGAGAAGCAAATCATCCCAACAAAGTAGGATGAGGATGCACATAGGCTTAGCACACTCCACGAGTTCCCATGTAAGAGACCACTGATGTTCTATGGAGAGATAGATCCTCAGGTACAATTAGATTGGATAGAGTAGGTGGTCCGTATCTTCAGGTTTGTTTGGACCCCTATGGATAATGTGGTGGAATTGATAGCAACCATTTTTCTTAGATAAAATCACCATTGGTGGGGCTATGTTATGCAGATTCATGATGTGTTAGAGCTCTCATGGGATGTATTCTAGAAGCTGTTTCATGAAGAGTAATACCCCTCCTTCATACGCTCAGTCTAGATCCAGAAGATTTTGGAGATGAATCAAGGAGGGATGATGGTGGCTGAGTATGTAGTGAGGTTCATAGACCTTACATATTACTCCCTTTACATGATCTGTGATGGCTACTTCCAAGCATGAAAGTTTTAGCAGGGACTCCATAGAGAGATCTGAGCTAGTGTTGTGCCCTTGTGCATTCCCACCTATACTAGGGTGATGGAGTGGGAAATAGTGATAGATATATTTTTTTCAAAGAGACAACAGGTAGCTAGAGCTGATAGTGGATGGTATAGAGCTGAGTCATATACAATAGCTAGCAGACACCAGATGCGAGGATCGTGATGTAGGAGATCATTTCAAAATCAATCTCAGGTGCATGGTCAGAGCCAGCGTAGAGCATCAGGGCATCTCAAAGAGGGGTAGTGATTTACTCATGATAGGTGAGGTCACATGGCATGAGACTTCCCAACTAGGAATGCAAAGTAGCCTATGTAGATAGCTAATGGACCATCATGGTAGAGGTAAAATCATGATCCGTGATCTCCCAGGCATGAACAGAGTGGTCCCCAAGGAGGTGAAGCTGGAAGAAGAGTTGGAGGAGCTGCAGGTGGAGGAAGAATCTATGAGATCCTTTCACCACTACCACCAAGAATCACATGTTAGGCTCATGGGGCCAGTGGCTAGGGTTGCAGACAAATACAAGATTTGGATTTCTATGACCCTGCAGTGCACAAGATTATTCTAGGTACAATATATGTTTATTATACTATTTCATCGGTATTAGTATAAATACTTCCTAGTCATTATTTTGTCTCTCAAATATTAGTTTTATATCTAGAGATCCCAGTTGAGATGCTAGCATAATAACTTCTTCTTGAGGTTTCTACAGGGAATACTTCTTCAGTATCATTCATCTACTAGAAGTGCGATCTATCACCTGGTCGAGAGAGGTTCACGTGGGACCTTTTTTCCATCAGGATGGAACCCTATGATATCATATTGGGAATGTATTGGATTTCTATGGTCTGATCCCAGATTTATTTTCACTATATACAAGTTAGATGCCTATGCCTGATGGGATAAGATTCTCCATTTCTGGAAAGAGAGATCTCATGGAAGGATAAGTGGATGCTACAAGTAGGAGGTTCAAACCTACAACCCATAAGTTAGAGAATGTATCCATTGGTGAATTAGGCTATTCATGAATCTATATTCTTTAATTTTAATAGGATTATATGTACATCTTCCCTAAATATGTTTCAGAACTACCTTATAGGCGAGATGTGGAGTTTTACATTGACTTGAATCTTGGGACTGACCCGATATCTCTTGTGGTACATCGGATGGAACCTACCAAGCTCCATGAGCTATGGTTGTAGTTGGAAGACCTTTATGATTAAGGTTTCATCAGACCCAGTTTTTCCCCTAGGAAGTTTCAGTCCTATTCATGAAAAAGTCAGATGGTATATTATGACTTTGCATGGATTATCACTGCTTGATCCAGAAACTAATAATTTACAAGTATCACTTTCTGGTGATTGATGACCTATTTGACCAGTTACTAGGTGAGATATGGTTCTTAAAGATAAATATTAGGTCCAACTACCACAATTTGAGGGTTCATGTGGTTGATATTCTAAATTTGGCATTCCGACATCGCTATAGACACAATCAGTTCCAAGTGTTGCCCTCTGGTGTGATGAATTCACTTGCCGAGTTTATGGCTTTGATAAACCAGGTCTTCTAGCTGTACATGGAAAAGTTTTTTGTTGTCTTCATTAGTGACATACTCATTTAATCTACATCATAGGAGGAGCATGAAAAGAAATTGAGGATGTTTCCTGATTTCCTTCGATAGCACCAGCTTTACGGAAAGACCTCAATGTGTTATTTCTGGATTCATGAGGTTCACTTTCTGGGGCATTTCATTTCTAAAAAAAATTATCCATGTATCCAGTGATAATCAAAATAGTTCTTGATTGGGATCCACCCAAGAATATTTCAGAGGTGCAGAGCTACTTTGGCTTGGTGGGGGTATTGCAAGAGATTTTTGGAAGCCTTCCCTAGAATTGCAGCCCCTTTGAGGCCCTGATGTGGAAAAAGAAGTTGTTTACCTGGTCTAAGAAGTGACATAGGGCCTTTGAAGATTTTAGGTAGAGGTTGAAAAATGATCCAGTGTTGATACTACCAGAGGAGGGAATGGACTTCATAGTGTATTGCGATGCCTCAAGGACTGGGATCAGTTATGTTTTGATGCAATGATAGGTAGTTATCACATATGGGTCAAGGTAGTTGAGACCCCACAAGAAAAACTACATGAATCCTGAAATATAGATAGAAGATATAGTATTTTCCCTTGGGATGTGGAGACACTACCTTTTGGGGGAGTTCTTTATGGTTTAATCAAATCAACAGAGTCTCAGGTACGTCTTCACTCAAAGAGACATGGACCCGGGACATCGATGCTGGTTGGAATTCCTAAAGGACTACGAATTATAGATAGTCTATAATCTAGGGAAGGGAAATATTATAGAATATTTCCTTAGAAGGAATTCCTAGGCTCTCCTAGTGTAGGAATATTTGTAGTAGTTGGCTTTCCTATAGCTAACACTGGTGGAGTATGAGGGTAAAAGTTTTCTTTAGTCAATGGTGTTGACTCCTTCACTTCATGATCGTATGAGAGAGTCTTAGCTGAGTGAAATTGACTATGAGGTATTTCATGATAAGATATCAAAATAAGAATCACCATATATATATTCTGAAGGAGGGAATCATGAAATATTATTCAATGGGAGAATAGTGGTTCCAATCATGTTCTAGGAGGAGGTGATGGGGGAGTTCCATACTTCTCCCATAGCTATACATCATTGTGTGGGGAAGATGTACAAAGAACATTAGTGGTAGTTTTTGTGGTATGGAATTAGAATGAACATAGATGAGTTTGTCTCTTAGTGACTCACCTGTCAGAAGGTGAAAGGTCATCCCCAGTTTCCAGTAGTTTGTTACATCCCCTTGAGACCCCGAAGTAGAAATGAGATGACATATATATAGAATTCCTCACAAGGCTTACATGCATAGTGAATAGCCATGATTCCATCTGGGCGATAGTTGATTGAATCAAAATGTTGATGCACTTCCTTTCCATCAGGGAGCAGAGTTTTGTGAAGATTTTGGGGTAGTTGTTTGTATAAGAGATCATTCTCCTTTATGGGGTTCCCTTGATGATTATCTCCGATTGTAACATGAAATTACATCACGAGTGTGGAGAGGCATGTAGAAGGAATTCAAGATCCAATTGAGGATGAGTATATAATTTCACCCATAGAATGATGGGTAGACTGATTTCACTATCGAGGTGATGGATGAGATTTGGAGAGCCTGTGTGTTGGACTTTGGATGAAGTTGGAAGGATCACCAACCCTTGGTAGAGTTTTCATACAATAATTACCACCACTCTACTATTAGAATGAAACCTTTTTAGGCCCTATATTGGAGACCCATAAGGTCAAACTTATTTTGTAAAGATATTGGAAAGTCATCTCTTGTGGCCCTATAGTTGGTGTAGGTGAGAAAAGAGAAATTCCAGGTCATCCATGAGTGGATGAGGATGACCTAGAGCAGAGATAAATTTTACATAGATCACCATCATAGGACCTTAGAGTTTGAGTAGAGGGATCACATTTTTTTGCAAGTATCCCCATGATGAGGATTACAAAGGTTCAACCAAGGAGGCAAGTGATCCCTGAGCTTCATCAGGCCATGCAAGATTGTGCAGAGGGTTGGTGTGGTTGCCTAAATCCTTGCCCTACCCCCAAAGTTGGATAGGGTACATGACATATTCCATATGTCACAGCTAAAGAGATACATGAAAAAACCCACATACATCATTGACTAGGGAGATATGGACATCGAGGAAGTAGTCACTTTTGTGGAGCACCTGGTGGTGATCGAGGATTGGTATAAGTAGAATGTATATGGATAGACCATACCTTTGGTTCATGTGTTGTGGCAGCACAAAAATGGATAAAAGAGTTCCTAGGAGTGGGAGAGTCGAGTGAGGGCTTAGTATCCCATGTTTTTTTCCTAGTTTTTTCTTTTAAAGGATGAAAATTTTGAAGTATAGAATAATTTAAAGACTAGGTTTTCACCTTTTAATACTTTGAAATATTTTTACATATATTTCCAGAGTTAGGTGTTAAGAAGACATGTGATTCTAAGGCCCAATGTTCCCAGAATTAATTTAATAAGAATATTTAATATATTTTATATTGTACAAGAAAATATTCTTAAAGAAATTAAGATAACTCCTAAAAAGTTGACCAGATTAGAAATTCGAGACCATGATTGGGTTGAGAACATGGTGTTTACCCTATTAATTACATAATGTGAGTCAGAGATGGATGTTCAGACCCCTCACTCTTTGGAGGTGTGTTTAAGTGGATAAATTAGTTTATTTTTTAACCTAAATGATATATTTTAAATATATCACTATAGAGGAGTAGATGTCATTATTATGGTTTTCAACCACAATGCTCTCCTCCCTCCTTCATGGGAAAATCACGCTAGACAATGATTAATCTTTAGATCAAGGTGAATTGAAGCACGAAAAAATGAAACAAATATTACTTCTTCATTAGAAAGCATGTTTTCCATCAATGATTAATCCAATATTGAGGTAGATCTCATCAATTGGTGTTTTTATGCCATTGATTAAATGATTGAGTTGATTGTTTATTCTTCTTCAATCTGTGCCCTTGTTATAGCTTTCGTATGATCCTAAGTATCGAAATATAATTTTATTTAAGTTGTTTATCTAACCCCGAATGCTCGTTATTGATCGTTGGATAAGAACTCCAGGCCAATTATGTTTAAACCTTAGTTTTTATTGCTTTTATCACCATTTATCTTCATTTTATTCACCAATTGGATCCCCTCAGTCCCGGATCAACCTTGTTGGGAGGTACCGAGCCCGATTGGCCCCCCATATTCATGGAGGATTAGTGAAACAAGAATGGAATGATGAATAAAGCATAGATACCAGAAGATTGTGAGATGGGGATGATTGATTTGATGGTTTGAGGTTGGATATTCATGGTTTGAGGATGCGAGAGCATGTATAATGAATGATAAAACCCTTATCAATGAAAAGAGCTGATTTCCAAAGAACAACAACCAGAAATCTTGAATCATGGATAGATCCACTCATTTTAGAAGGGTTCGAGGTGAGATCTGTAGTGAAATAAGGTGAAATGGCCAGATCTACCATGAAGATCGCAGATCTTCCATTTTGTGAAAATCCAGACTACACTCCATGCTATAGGATAAACAAATGGTGTGTAGCCTCCCTCAATGATAATGCTAGGGTTTGGGAAAATTTAAAGATGTCTCGGTGTGTAGTACTCCCTCACATGTCATGTATCCCTTCCCTAGTTGGACAACCCATGTGATGGGTCAGTGGTTGGGAGGCCATGTGGAAGTACATGCACTAGATCATGCTATGTACTAAAGTAAATGGACACGACCAACAAACACGACCCATGTCCCAGTTAGACTGGACATGCCATGTAGTCCACCCACACTACATGTACTACTACAAATATAGGGTGTCATGTACTAGTAAAGGACATGACAAGGCCATGAAGTGGGGCCACATTCCATGTGGGATCCCTCACATGCCATTTACCTCATAGTTCATTTTCTGGAAACTTTGAAATTCCATATCTACTTTATTTGGAATCAGATTTTGGCTCACGAGTAGCCTATTCTGAACATTTCTTCACGTAGAACACAATGGTTCCCCAAGTCCTTGATGGATTATATAGTTGAACCATCAAGCTAGGATAGGAATGAGTCCTTTACATACTCTTGAGTGGAACCCTATATCTAGGATGTACATGGGTCCTCAAAGAATATTAGAGTTGAACCCTATAGTTGGGCTGACCATTGGTCTTTGACTTCCCGAGTGGAACCCTCCTACAATATTAGGGAATGAGTCCTCATTGTATTATAGTGGAACCCTCTAGCTAGACTAGGTATGGGTCCTCGACCATCAGAGTGGAATTCTCCCGATGGGTAGGGAATGGGTTCTCTATCGACCATCAGAGTGGATCACTCCTATTATACTAGGATATGGGTCCTCTATCTAGATATTGTGGCCCATCGACTGTGCGACACAATGATGATACATGGTTTGATGTAGCTTTGGAATCACAAGTAAGAGAGATGCTTTCAACAATAAGATTTTTTTTGTGATGCGGCCTAAAACTGTGTGGGTGAGTCAACACCACCCAAAGAAGATAGTATCAAGGTGTGGTGAATGAGTCCCTTTGACTTATGTGTTTAGGGAAGACATATGAGATATTGGGAATCATCGATAGAAATTTGGAAATATTGGATACTCTTCTTCTTGAGTTGATCTATGATATGGATTTCGCCTTACTCTCTCATTTTTGATTCTTTCAACTAAGAATAAAATATATATATCCTTATTATGTACCCACTATTGGGTTTATTTACTCTACTTACAGGAGATGTGAATATGTATGGGGTATACCACATGCTTTACATGACTATCTTCTCATGGTTGGATGAGTATACTCTCCTAAAATAGTTGGTGAATGCTCAATAGGTAGTTCATCAACTCACTGTGTTTATCCCCTTATTCTTGGATGAGATTAATTTCACTCTTTTTGGGTTGAGCTGTACTATTTTATTGTACCATTTTCATCTGATATCCTTCTCTTCTATTGTATCTTTTACTGCTCCCCCATTAGCTTTTAGGGCATTGTACTAGATATGTTTATACTCACCCCTACATGAGATTTTCCCACACATGTCATTTATTTTGAAGAAGATGGATAAGTTGACTGTGACTATAGAGGATCATAGGGATACTGGGTTCTTAGACCACATATGGTGGTCATAGATTGAGATTTAGGAGTTTGTATCTCTTAGATATTTACTTTTTTCCACTTTTCTATCATGTTGGGACATATTTCGGGTTAGGTGTGTATTTTTCCCATTTAATTTTCTGTTTACACTACCGTACCTTTGTACTATCTAGAGGTTCACACATGCTTGGTTTATTTTATAGTAGCGTTGCATCTTTTATTATATCCCTTTACAGTTTTTCATTTAGATGGTTTTTTGTGTACATACATGTACTTAGGAAAAAGGCTTCTTGAGTTAGTTATGAATTCGATGCTTGTCTCCACCTAACTATGGAGGTGGTCTTGGGGTAGTTGTATCTCGATCCTTGACATGGTTCAGGTTGTGACAAAATAGGTGTATAATGCTTTTAGTCCAATGGATCAGGCTAGTTTATCAAAGATAAGGATCACAAAGGATCCAATTTTTATGCATTTTCAAAGTTTGAAACTTGAAATCTTAAAGGAAGGGTATAAATCATATATTTCTCAAATGAGTTTTCAACCATATATCTATATGAAGATTAAATAGGTGTAGAGGAATATTTAAAGTGAAAAAATAAGTTAAAAAATGTTCCTTATTTCAACCTTGATTATGATCGAATGATAAGTTTCGGGAACTAAGTATGTGTCCCATCAATACTAGACTTGAAGAAGGAGGTATTGGAAAAATATTATATTTAATAAATCTCTATTCATCCTGGGAGTATAAAGATGTATAAATATATAATAGAGTATTTATGGTGGGACAACATGAGGATATATCATGTAGAGTATGTATCTCAGTGCATCATATATTAGTAAGTTAAATTTGAAAGATAGATGTCTAAGGTTATGTTATAACCATTACCCATACCAGAATGGAAATGGGAAAACATCACCATGGATTTCATCATTAGAATCCCCAAAACATATAAATATCATAATTTTATTTGGGTTATAGTCAATATTCTTGGGAAGTCAGCACATTTCATTTATATTAGGTAAGATTTACCTTTTGATTATCTTTTTAGAATAATAATTAAGTAATTGGTAATGTTTCATTGAATACCAAATTCTATTATATCTAATTGAGATCGACGGTTTACCTCATAGTTCAGGAGAACTCTTCAGAAATATTTGGATATAGAGTTTTGTTTCATTACTACCAATCATCCTTAGACAGATGGTCAATATGAGAGAATAATTAAAAGACTAGAGCATATTTTGAGGTTATGTTCTATGAATTTCAAAGGTGTTTTGGATCATCAACTTCTTTTAGTTGAGTTTTCTTTCAATTACGGCTTTCACTCAAGAATTCATATGGATCCTTACGAATCCCTCTATGGAAAAAAGTGTAGAACTCTAACATGCTGGGATGAATTTAGAGATCAAAATATATTGAGACCCTATCCATAAAAGGAACTAGTAGAGAATGTTAGATCCATTCAATATAACATCAAGGAAACTTCGAGATGAAAAAAAGTTGTGCTGATAATCATCAGTGAGATCCAGAATTAGAAAATAGTGAGAAAGTATTCCTATGAATTTATCTATAGTATAAGGATATCTAATTCAATAATAAGGAAAAGATTATCCATAGGTATGTTTGTCACTTTGATATTCTTGATCGAGTAGGGATTACAGTTTATCGCTTGACACTTCCACTGAACCCTTTTCAAGTTCATGATGTGTTCCTTAAATTTCTCATGAGGAAGTATATACTTGATCCTTAACATGTAATAAGATTTGAGGTTGTACAAATGGAGAATGATATTTTCTATGAAGAACAACTGATATAAATATTATATTATATAGATAAAGTGCTACATAATAAGACTTCTCACTTGGTTAAAGTTCTCTTTTGGAATCATAAATTCTAAAAAGATACATGGGAACCCAAGGATATAATGAAAGAAAGATATCCTCATTTTTTTTGTATTAGAGTGAAAAAAATTTTATGGAGAAATTAATTTTAAGAGGGGTAGAATATAACAACCTAATATTATATATATATATACATATATATATATATTCCTTTTAAATATACTTTAAGTATTTGATATATTTTTTTACATGGAATCCCAAGTCTAAATGAACTGTGATATAATATACTGTTAAAACCTAGACATCAAACTGGCGGTATGAATAAGAATAACCACATTATAAAAAATATGTATAAATATTTTATAATATGAAAATATGTATATTAATTCATAATAGATAATTACTCAATTTTCAGTAATATCATTTTATTCTTTGAAAATATATTTTCTTTGAAAATGGTTTTTATTTTATTTTGTGTGTGGATATTATAATGGATATTCACTATTTTTAGAAATTTAATCTAGAAAAATTGATTACATATTTGGAATCATAATTTCCAAATTTGGAAATAAGTCAACTTTATTTTGGTTTATTAAGAATAATAACTGTGGTAAATATTTTTCACCTCACTAATGGTAAATCGAGTAATTAAGGTTAAAAATTTTATGATAGAGTTATAAAAATCTATATAAAATCTACCTTATTTATATTTTATGAGTTTAGTTAAAACATACTCATCCAATGTTCAATTATATGGTATCTTGGTACAATTTTTCTTTGATAATTACCTTAATAGTATTTTAAGTAAAGAATAAATCCAAAATGTCACTCTCTTTTTCTCAATAACTCCTGTATTTTGTGATATGGATAAAAGGAGTTTATGTTAGATTTTAAATGGATATTTAAAATATGAATGATTTTTTATCATGGTAATTTATTTTAAATTTTAGTTGATGAAATAATTACCTTAAATAAATACGCAATGTCGACACAGTACTTGTTCAAGTAATAGAAAAATCAAATAAATAATTTTAACAAATATTAAATGTAATTTAATTGTAATTATTTATTGTGTTTCTATTTTTTTAAATAAATATAATATATTATTGTTGTGTTTAAATTTTTTCAATTATAATTTAATTTCTATCTTCTTATCCTTAAAGTCAAATTATGTGAATAGTCTTGAAAATGGATTTATTGGTATCTTACATTAAATAATATTTTATTAAATGATTTAAAATTCAAAAAAAGTATTATTTTTGGTAATTTGAATGGGATATGGTCAATAATATCAAAAATTTTACACTTATGTATCACTTTTCCCTTTTTATCAAATTTTATGACCACTAAAGTGTAATTTTTTTGATATCCTTGTAATCATCAAAAGAGTTAATAGGGGTTCAAACTAAGAGATAAGTGTTAAAACAACAACTAAAATTTTATAAATTTTATTTTATGAGAGGATTTTTACTCATCCTTATCCTAGATTCATAATATAATAATTTGGTTCCACTTTAACGTTATAATTAGTTTATATTAATTTAATACTTTAGGTAATTCTGAGGATGCACCTCCCCTCACTTCTAAAATGGAACCTAATGTTTTCCCTTATTCACAAAGACTAAGCCTTATACCCCAATGAAGACCTACCATAATACAAAAATAACATACCTTCACATGTACTATATGTCCTTTTTTGATTATAATACTATCATATCAAGTCTTAAGGTGTAAGGGAAATGATATTTCTTAATGAAGAGGTGGTTAAAATGCTTATGAAGCAAGTCAAACTTAAGGTAAGGGTTTTATTTTACAGTATAATTTTAATAGAATTATTTATATTGTAATTTACAATGATGAAATTATATAATATATCTCATAAATTTTCTTGTCCTCTTTTTATTTCTAGATATTACATGTTTTCATTTCATTTTCACCCCTTTAAGTACTCAAGATACTAAAAGAATTTTTTTAAGGAATACCCACTTTATTTATCTCTTTGGTCAGGAATCATTTTCTTTCATGTTTGTATTTTCTTTAAATTGTTTTTGATAATGTTTTTACTATTCTCTTATGATTTTTAAAGGCATTTTTACCAATTTTTTTCTTTATATTAAAATGTTTAAAAGGAATCTTCTTCCATTTTCCCAATAAGGCACTTTGGAATTTTTATTGAAAATGTGAGAAGAATATTTTATTTAACATACATGGAATGAATTTAATTTCATAAACTCACCAACAATTAATTATTTAAATCTTCATTTACATATTTCAATGGTTCTTTTCAAGCAAAATGATTTCTTTAATTTTTTGTATTTTTTTAGAATTTAAATAAGTGATTTAAAAATTAAAAGGTAATTTTTCTCAAGAAATGTTTTAGTGACCATTTAAAGGAATTTTTAACTATGATAACATCCATAAATATTACATAAAATTCACTTGGGTAGTGATTAAATGATACCGTCCTTGTTTTTTCTTTGGATGGTTGATGAATATGATGATGAAATATTAATTAAGCCCATTTTCTTTTCCAGATGTTAAGCTATGATTAAATTATAAATATTTTCATGATCGTTTTTCATAAATATAAAAAGATTATAATTATATAATGAGTGGGTCTATTATATCCATCCAATTCATTGGGTATATATTAATGTTTTATGAGCTCAAATTGCACACAGGAGGTTATGAAAAGCCCAAAATAAGAAACATTGGAGGTTATTACAAGCCCAAAAGAGGGTACATGGGAGGTTATCCCAATCCTGAAGTAAGTACATGGGTGGTTATACCAATATTAACAGGTGAAGAATGTATTAGTGGATAGCATTGAAATAATATTTCTATGATTATGATTATGCCACACTTTATTACAAACTTTTATAACTTGATATTATGAAAATGTTATGTTATCATGGATCATGTTATTTGATTTATTTATGATTAATGTCTTATAAATTTCCACAATTTATGTTGGGATTCTTGATTATGATATATGAATTTTTGGGTATGATTTTCAAATGTTAAGATCATGTTATTACACCATTATTCTCATGTTATACTTAAATGATCATTGATATCTCTCTTGTTTTTCCTCCCTAAGATTCTGAGTTCACTATTTATTTTGTTTATTTTCCCCAGTACATGAAGAAAGGTTTTAAGTATAATGAGAATATGAAGGATACTAGTTGTGAATAATTTAATGATAGATATTGTAGATCATATATGTACCAGTTTTTATGTATCCAAGTTTCCAAAAACACTAAACCTTCATAGTTCTAGAATGGATCATAATGATATGTAATGAATATTCATTTAATAAGATGTAATATTTAAGTATCAAATTCTTGTGTCATCTTAAACCCAATACATCAGTCAAACTCATTCATTCCCATGAACAAAATTACTCTTATAAATTTTCCAAACCCAAAGGTCTCTAAGAACTCATATCATCCTTTAAAATCACATCCCCAGTGTATACAATGACATACTAAGGCATCCTAATACTTTAAACTATTTTTTATACATCTCATCGACTCAGTCCATAAGTGGTTTAGAGGTTTTCACATTCTCACTACACAAATTTTCACTTATTCAAGGCTACAAAATCTAAGACAAGTATTCACCATGCACAAACATGATGAATTACCCATGTATCTCATGCATCAAACCACCCTAGGGTCATTCCCTTACTGAAACCAGATAATAATACTCCAAACATACCATACATGAAAACCTTATTAAGGCCTAATCCTTCACACAAACCCAACCCTAATTAGAAGGGAGTCTCTAGATCATGTATGCTACATCACTATCACCCCACCCATAATGAGGGGGTTTAAGGTCCATTAGGCACACCCAACCCACTTTACATGCAATGCATGAAACAATTCACTCATGAGAACCAATACCCTATCCCTTGAATCACATGAGAGGCCACACTCCCTCTCATACAACCGCAACGTAGGGATAACATCACTGCCTACATAGTTCTTAAGCACTATAGTGTTCTTTGGACCTAACAAGAATATGAAACCCTTGGTGGCATGACTATTAGGCAGTTCTAAAATCATGAAATCAACTGTGACAAACCCAATGCATACCAAAGAGGCTCTACCATATTCTATCTCACACTTTGGGACTCACCTGACCAATTTAGAAAATATTTTAACCCTAAAACCTATTACATGTGCATTCAAGTCACATACAAACACATAAAATATAGCGAAATATGAAGGGAACCATCTACCTTGAGATTATAGGATACCACTTATTTGATATCATGACTCAGTTTTTCCTCATTCTCTTAAAATTGAGAAATTGGAAAAATAGTTCCAAAAATGTGGTTTGCGTTGAAATATAGATAAAACAAATGTGGCAGTGATAAATGAACTAGGTCATACCTTATCCTCACTTAGGGCGACCTCCCACTCTGAATGTCTCATTATTTTGAAAAGATATGAGCCTCTGATATCCATTGGAAGAAGAGAGTAGGGGAATGGAAGAGAAGGGGGTGGGGGTTATGGTTTGATTTACTATAAACAAGGGGATATGGGTTCCCATTTTAAAATAAAAAGACCCTCCTAGGCTATTATCTGGTACTTGATTAGGGTCCACTAGGTACTTGGTGGCACCCTAAGTGGCACCTAGATACTACCCACCCTATTGAGTTCCCGATGCTATTTCGTTTTAATTATTGTAGAACACCACCCTCCAAACCACACCAAAATCTCCCAAGCACCACCCGATCATGTGTAAGAACATCCTCTAGGTATGTTTAAATTATCATATTTCCAATATGATTCCAAATTATCAAAACACTCCTAGATCTAGAGCTTAAAATTCAATGTCCCAATAAATTATCTAACACATAACAATGTAGACAGTTAAAATCTCCCCACCATGGCGCTTCTTGTCCCTAAGAATCATTCAAGATGATCCCCTAATACAAATCTATTCATCAGAAGATGAAAACAGTTATCTTTTACTATTCCATACTATATTCAATTGATTCTTCCACTAACTTGATATAGCTACACTATATTTTCTTAAGAACTCCCAGTCCAAAACTCAATATGGACCATATTTCCCAAATGAAACATATGAGAAAAACTCACATTTTCCCACATAAATTTCTATAAAATCACAAATCATTACTCTCCTTCACCGACTTCCCTCAATAACACACCATAATTCTATGATATATATTCCTAAATAAATAATGATGCCTAAAATTGATAAACATCATTAAAATATATGAGATCCACTTGTACAACTCATTATAATATTAGTTTATATTTTTAATTCTTGATGAATTGACACACTGTCCCAAAATTCCCAAGTCCTAGAACCTAAACCCAAGGCCAACTCAAGGTTTATTTTCTAATCAACTTTTATCATTAATATCTACATCATTATCCCTTATGAGTATTGACATACCCAACACTCATTTTACACAAATCATAATCACTCAATTCCCAAACTCATTAGATATTAAATGAATTGAACATGTTAATCATTTTTGAAGAATATAAAATTATTTTATAACTCTATTACTATATATGACTCATCCTACCACACCCTAAATGGATCTACACCCATATATTTTCCGACCAAGCTCTACATCACACAACTTGAAACTGACTTTCACCATTCTAGTGTAGGGGTCACCAACTACATGACTAATAGGATTTTACTCACTATGGGATAATCTAATCAATCATCTCATTAATAACAACCTACTTGGAATTTACAACACACAAGGATTTATCTACATGGGAAATGCTCATAAAAATATAACAAAATCGACTAAAAAAAGTCTAATTTGGGGTTCTATTATGGAAAGGTATCCCAAAAATCCCTCATATGGTCTAGATGACCCTCAGTCATCACTCAAAAACATTAAAACACACTTTTACCCATGTAAAAATCATGCTTGGACCACATAACCAACCCAAACTCATACTAGTATCCCCTAGCCACTAACTTAACTTCCCCAACCACACACAATGAAAAACTATATTTCTCCTAAGAAGAGTCTAACATGATATACTAAAGTACCAACTTTCTCTCATTGAGACATTCTCTGCCACTATGATCCAGGAAATTTTCCATAATGAAGTCCCATCACCCTCTTAAACTAGCCAACGTGATAACTCCAGAACCAATCTACTCAATAACAGAACAATGCAATAAACCAACACAAGCATCCCATAATCATTCAATAATTTTGTAAGATTGTTTCTAAAAACAACAAAATTATTTCCACCATCTAACCCACCATGATCTCACTTCTATGAGATTCAAAGTTTCATAACATGCATGCTCATCGGGTAGTTTCACTGGTCATTACCCATCAAAGTCACTCCCTAATCATGCTGATCATTCCTTTAGTGACATCCTACCAAAAATTTAGTTTCAATTCTAAGATACTCACATGATGTTGAAAAAATGATAACCCATAAATAACCCCAAGGTTCCTCAAAATTTGTATCCAAATTCCCAAAGTTATTTAAAAAAATGCTTATCCAAGTACATCATATCATTTTACTTACCAAAACCACTGGGTCTCACATAGTTTTTACCACTAAGGGAGTAACCACTTGCCTCACCCATCCAAAGGATTGAATTTGGTTTCTAAGTCAAAACCACAAGATAAACCGTTCACCTTACCTATCCTTTTATTTACAACTCACCCCTCAGTAATCATCCCCCATTCTTGCATTCTAACAAAAATGATGCAATTCCTAACAAAATTAAATGCATGAACCCATATTATATGAATTTCCCAAAACATAAATCACCCATTAATGATTTTTGAAACCTAGGATGCATCCTTCCATACACTAATCACCATAAGAAACCCCCTAAATTTCACCCAAGGTAAAGATAAATAACCCACTCACATACCACAAAAGGCTTATGAAGCTCGATTATCCCACTTACCAACCAACCCAAAACCAACAGCTGAAATGTGAAACTATAAAACCTAACCTGCAACTAACTTGACTCTAACACCTAGAGTCATATATCAATAGTCTAGTATGAAACCACATAACAACCAATATCACTCATATATCACTTCTCAAAACAACACTATACTAGTCAGACCACTAGTGGTTTCATGTATAACTCATCATCTCAAACCATACACCTTTTTTCTAAGTCCCCTTTCTGTACTCACATTATAGATACCAAAATTATTATTCCAAGGTATAATCATAAGATACTATGAGCATTTCAAAGGTCTCTCACCCAAAAAACATCACAAAATACACATTCCACATATTAGGTTTGCCTATTTATTTATACTAAGAAACCTTACCTGAGCCTACCCAATAAAGGATGATCATCCTCCATACCTAAAAAACAACAACATCATTAGGTTAATGAAAAAAATACAATACATATCCATGATTTAAATTAATAAACACATCAATAACAAGTTTTTTAGTAAAACATCAAATAATTCATTGTCGTATTTTAATTAATAAAAAACCATTTCTAAAAACTTTCCCACCAATTTTATAAAAAAATTCTTTATTAAAAACAAATTTCCAAAAATTGTTTTACCTTTTAAAAACCATTTCACATATACAAGCAATCATGAAAATATTAAGGTAAACCTACATACTTGATATGATGCATGAACACACATGCTCTTTCCATCTCAATCAATGAATAAAAACACAAATAACAACCCAACATAGAATATCAAATATTAATAAAAATCTTAATAAAAATAGAATAAAGAAAGAATAATAATTTCACATCCTTGATAACTCAATGTTTTCATTGGAAAAGTTTTTCATGATGCACTAGTCTAAGGTTCCATCCATGTTTCGACATATTTCTATATTTGACTACCAAGTACCCAAATTTAATGTAAGATATTGATCTTTATTGAGACATATAATGCTCATTTATAGGTATTATTTTTCCATTTTTTGTTATAATATTTTTGGGTCTCTCTTTAGGGTCATTTTGGGTGAATTTGGAGAATTTTGGAATCCCAAGGGGCTGTGCATGGTTGGTGTATGGTCAGGGAAACCCATTTAGTTTTTCCTAGAAAATCATGTACCCCATTTTGAGCCATAGGAATGGGGTTCATGGTTTGACCAAATCATGTGGAACCCCACCAAACCATGATCCCTTGAATATAGTGGAACAACATGGTTAGCATATGGTTTTGATAAATGTGTGAGCCAACCGTGTGTGGGATTTTCTTGAGATAGTATCACCACATTATTGGTGTAAGGTTTACAAAGCCATGCGACCAAACCATATAGTGTACAGTTGGTAGAACAAAATTCTTGGATATAATTAAAATTAATGTATAAGGTCCTTTTTTCTCTAATAATTTGGATTTATGAACTAATTTTTCTTTCATGGATTGAGTGGAAATCTTCTTTGATTTGGGAGCATGTTTTAGGTAATTCAAATCCCATTAAAGATCTATATTTTTTGTAAAGTATATCCAAGATTAGATCTTGATGACCGAAGTTCCATAATTTTTTCCACCATTATACCTCAAATTAATGGTTAATTTGGGCGAACATTCATTAATACTCCTAAGGTAGGTGGTCTATATGATAAATCCCATAATACAGATATTGATCTTGAATTGTAGTTGTATCATTGTGTTTTCTTGTTGGGAAATTGATTTTAAATTAAAAAATGAATTTAATTCCCATGAAATTGTGAGAACCTTCATAGATCCCACTAGACCCATCAAATATTTTGAGACTAGGCTTGATGTAAACCCTTGGGGTGTGACAATAACCTTGAAATGAAGCCTTATGGAATGTATAAATGGAAAATAATGCGTTTATGGATTTGAACTAAATTCATGTTTCATAGTTTGATAATGGAATTTAAAGGGTTTATTGGCTTAAAATTTATAGGGTTAATGAGTTGTATAATAATTGATAACAAATAGATTAATATGGGAATTGATCATGTTGTTATATATGATAAAATTAAATAACCATGGTTGTGTTTGATAAATAAAATGGTACACCATGTTGTGAATGATTGATAATGAGGATACTAATGATGAACCTTGATATATATATATATATGTAAAAATGTGAAAAAATGAGTTTTAGGTGATTGAATGATGCTCATAGTACCCATGGGGTGTAAGACTGATACTCTAGGCCCCTGATGCATGCATGTAAACTGGTTTTGGACTAATGATCCAAGTAAATAAGATTTTATTGCTAGAATGATATTCTAAGTACCCATGATATTGGAACTCGAAAGATTCTCCAAGTGCCCGATATAATGACACTAGTCTGATACTACATGTATCCATGATAATGGAACCTAGAATGATTCTCTAATTCACTAAAATGAAATAGAATTAAATTTAATAATGAAATACATTGAAAGAATAAATTATAATACCCCATTGGTGTATGGTTCAAACTTTGACATGATCCGAATAAGTTATGGTGTAGTTGAATAAAGAATAATAAATTTTAAGCTCATTTAATTTCCTACTTTTGTATATTATTCTTTATAAAACTACATTCACTGTCATAGACTATATATTGCTTTAGAATCCATTAGTGGTGACATAATAAGTTTTACTCACACCCTACTTGGGCCACCGTTTAGTACCCAAATAAACTTCATCTTTTCAAGGCTAGATAAGGTAAAGTGACCTATATTGGATAGATGATTTGGGATTCGGGATGTAAAATGGATGAGGGAACTAGAAATGATATTGGGAACCACTTGGGAGATTTCATCATGTGTTTATTTTGGGTTTTATTTGATTCTTGACACATCTATGGCATGATATATCTAATGCTTTGGTTTATGGTCATTTCCCTATATTTTGGGATTCTTAATGTGATGCTTGGTCTTTATTGGTTATTGATTATTATCATTTTGGCTATTTTTATATTGATTTACACTAATGTTTTACATTTATAAAGATGGTATAGTCATCCCACCCAACTTATTAGACCCTCGCTGCTAGTTGGGTGCCTCTAGAATATAGGGAGGCACACTAGAGGTCATGTGATGAATTAGCTCATGGTACTGGTGTGTGTCAACCAGTTCAGGATATCGCAAAGTGGTATCATATGAGGTTTTATTTTTTACTATAATTTTATTATTTGGGAAAGGTTTATAGGAAAATAATATTAGTTGGGAATTGGTTATGAGCTCATGCATGAGAGTAGCTAACCCATGTGTGGGTGAAAAGATAAGTACCAAGGGTGAGGATAACTGTTCTTTATTTTTGTTGTTATAATTGAATGTTATTTCACATTGAGTGGTGAAATTTCTATTTCATGTTATCGTTTTATGATATTTTACTCATGGACGATATAGCATCCCGTCTTTTTATAACATAACTTTCATTTCATTACACGGAACTGAGGATCGTTAAGGTTTAGTGTCTTGGAAACAAGGAACATAATACATGAAAAAAAACATAAAAAATTCTTCTTAAACACTTGAAAGGCTTCTCCTTTAGTTCATCCTAGGTTCATTACTGCATCTCATAACCTGGGGACATACATCAAAAGAAAGGGTGAGCAGAAGGCCCAGTAAGGGAAACAAGAGAAACATTTTTCATGTGAACTTGAGATACTTCAATAAGGACATGAAAAGAACTTTAAGGAATGAGAAAGAAATCATGAGATACATCATAATAAAAATAACATTTTTCATAACTTGAATATGTGGCTGAAACATTTAATATTGACAATCGTTTCGTTTCACCAAGGTCCATCCCCAAGGTGTCGTTAAAAATTACCAAGGTTATTCACCAAGGCATCGTTAAAATGGTCATCTCTAGAGATTAAGTCTTTACGCAATGCATTGGAGCGCTATCAGGGCGCACACTTAAATTTGCATTTATTATCATGTGAGCCACATATATCATCATAAATCATTTCATAAACAACCCATATAGCATAAAATAAATGGGTTTCATTTCATAACCATAACGTTTTAAAAACTGTTTTAATGACATAATCTTTATGTCACTTTAAACCCATGGAAAGGGAAAGCGGGTTTCATGTATGTAAATCCCAGAATTTAAAATAGAACCTTTTGATATATATGTGAATACCACTATAGAAATAAGATCTTTGATTATTCACTTAATAACATAAAATAATTTTGAGAAAAAGAGAGAGGCATTTTGAGGCGAAAATTCTGCAGCATAACGGCTACGTTACAGGGTTTTAGAAAACATTGAAAAGAGAGGGGACATGGGTCACCCACTCAAAAATGATACATAAACAGTATAGGGACATAATAATAAGGATATATGAACATGGTAATGAAATTTGAAGGACATACCATTTGAAATGAAAAAACATTGACAGAAGACAAAAATTAGATGTCTCTTATGAAAGTTCGACAGCCTAACGACGTTACTTAAAATTCAACAAAAATGAATTGAAAAGTTCAAATAGGGTCCCTCATCATATGAACATAAGAGTTCAGTATGATAGATATAGAGATCATACCCCAACATAATTAAAAAGGAACTTGAAAGACTTGACATGAAAATAGAACTTAAAAAATGAGAAGGGTGATAGAATTCCTTAAAAATTCGGCAGCCTAACGGCGTCACTTAAAGTTTCATAAAACGAAATGATGAGAGTAAGAGGGGATCTCTCATCATATAAACATGAAAAGGGAAGTAAGAGTAATATGAAAGAACATCCTCTCAGATAAGAACATGGAGCATAAAAGGAATGACATAAAAGAGATTACATGAAAAGAAAGAGAGAGGTCGGATCCCTTACCTTAAAACGTGACTCTTGAAACTCAAAGTTTTGGACCTCGAGGGCTTGGGGGAACCTTGGGAGGACTCCTTAGGAGGTAAGGAGACCAGAACTTCGTTGGGGGAGAGTTGGGAGTGAAAACTAAAGGAGGAAAGGGTGGGTTTTTATAGGGAAAGTGAGGGGACAAGGCATTAATGGCCAAGGGACACCTCATTAGTGGTTTTGGCAAAACCATGGGCTTGACCATGGTATTTTCCCATGGTATTGGCCACTTGGGACACCTCATACCTTATCTTACTATTCATAATTCGACCATATTGAATATATACTTAATACATCATTTAATGATGTCATTAAACACCCGTAACTTAAAAACTATATTTTCACTATTCATCGAAAATTCAACTTTCTCAGAATAATCCCAAAATTTCACCTTAACCAAATATCAATGATCTGATTTCAAAAATGAAATCCATTTTATAAAACTGATTTTCTAAATATTTTTAATTTAATTTTTAAATAAAAACACTATTCATCGAAAATTCATTTTTTTCAGAAAAATCCCCAAAAATTACCTTAACATAATATCGATGCTCTGAGTTCAAAAATAAAGTCCTTTTTATAAAAATAATTTTCTAATTATTTTTAATTAAAAAACACTATTCACCTGAAAAAACTAATACTTGACTAATAATTTATGAAACCGTTATTTACCCATTTTATTGAATCACATTACTTAATCTAGGTGTCTAAATTATATTAAAACTTTCTTTGAGTGAAATTACTAATCCATTTGGTCACATTACTAATCTTAAGCGTAAAATCAGTATTCATAATTTACTATTCATGAAAAATTAAGTTGATCTTATTAGACTCCAAATTCCTTACTGAACACTTTTGTAGAAGACCATTTTTTGAAAATCATTACACATCATTAGTCATTTAGGGTTTACATAAATGTTTTAAAATATCCCTTTTTCAAAAATTCATCAATAAAATATATCCTAAAATTATCCGGACAAAAGAAATTCCACAAACATCACTAAAGGAAGAGATCTCAATTTATTCACCCGAAAGGATTACACAAGGAAGCTAGGGTCTCGTCACATAGCCCCTTATAACACCGACATAAGACCTAAGTGTAAGGTGTTCTATGGTGAGAGAATCTGAGGGAGGCTCATATAACATTTCCCTAGTAGTAATCTCTACTAACTTGAACTTCTCCCGTAGGCGTTTCCGTTCAAGCTTGACACGTTGGAGTTTGGCTTGGGCTTGGTCCAAAGCGAAGCCCACAAATGCTACCTCCTTCCCAAGCTCTGATAAGTGGGCTTCATAAGGGTCGAGTCTACTGGATGAAGCCATCGACTCCTCTTTCTACATTAACCATTAACATCTTATTAAATCATTAAGAGTAAGTTAATATACAACTCAAAAAGATTGGGTCGTTACATTCTTCCCCCCTTAAGAAATTTCATCCCCGAAATTTATACTTGAGGCCTAGTCGAAAAGGCGAGGGTACTTTTGCTTCATTGTTTCCTCAGCCTCCCAAGTCACTTCTTCATATTTATGATTCCTCCACAACACATTCACAAGTTGGGTAGTATTGTTTCGTAGGACCTTGTCTCTACGGTCCAAGATCTCCACTGGCTGCTCCTCATAAGAGAGGTCATGTTCCAGTTGTACCACCTCTGGGTTCAGTACATGTGAAGGGTCGGGTATGTACTTCCTCAAGAGAGATACATGGAAGACATCATGAACTTGATCTAGGTTCGGTGGAAGTGCTAGACGATAGGCCACTGCTCCTATGCGATTAAGGATTTCATAGGGGTCAATGTACCTAGGGCTGAGCTTCCCTTTCTTCCCAAACCGCATGACTCTCTTCCATGGAGAAATTCGAAGGAAGACTTTGTCACCAACACCAAACTCCAAGTCCCTTCGACGATTTTCAGCATAGCTCTTCTGCCGACTCTGAGCAGCCTTTATGTGTTGTTGGATGGCATGAACATGTTCTGTCATCTCTTGCACAAGATCTGGCCCAAGAAGCTTTCTCTCACCAGTCTCATCCCAACAAGTAGGAATTCTACATCGCTTTCCATACAGAGCTTCATAGGGTGCCATCTGAATACTCGAATGGAAGATGTTGTTATAGGAGAACTCAACTAATGGGAGGTGTTTATCCCACCCACCTTTAAATTCCATTGAGCATAATCTCAGCATGTCTTCGAGTGTTTGAATAGTCCTTTCAGATTGGCCATCAGTATGAGGATGATAGGCCATACTAAAATTCAATTCAGTATTCAGAGCATGTTGAAGACTTCTCCAGAATTTTGATGTGAATATTGGGTCACGATCATACACAATGGATAGTGGTACCCCATTCAGCCTTACCACTTCCTTCACGTATATCTTGGCAAGCTGATCCAGAGAGAAATATTCCCGAATAGAGATAAAATGGGCTGTCTTGGTGAGATGTTCCATAATAACCCATATCGCATTGTTTCCTTTGGATGTTTTCGGGAGACCAGTTACAAAGTCCATAGTGATATTATCCCACTTCCATACTAGTATGGGTAGCGGTTTTAATACCCCCTTAGGAAGTTGTCGTTCTGCCTTTACATGCTGACACACCAGGCACCTTGTAGTGTAATCAGCAATCTTCCTCTTCATGTTATCCCACCAATAATGGTCACGAAGGTCTCTATACATCTTAGTGCTTCCCGGATGTATAGAGAAAGTAGAGCTATGAGCTTCATCCATCAGTTCTTTCTTTATCTCTGGAATAGATGGAACACACAGTCTTGTACAAAATTTCAATACACCTTCTTGATCAATATTGAAATCAGGGAACTTCCCATCTTTTACAGCCTCCAACTTCTCCTACAGCAAAGGATCTTCTTTTTGAGCCTTCTTGATCTTCTCTAGTAATGAAGGTTGAGAAATCATTTGGGATAGGGTTGATGATGTCCCTTTCCTTATAATTACCATGTCCAATTTTACTAGATCTTTAATCAAGGGATCTCCTAGGATCCTCATTGTTTCCAGAACAACAGGATCTTCCCGGCTAAACGCATCTGCGACTTTGTTTGCTCTTCCAGGGTGATAATGAATTGAACAATCATAGTCTTTAATAAGCTCCAACCATCTCCTTTGTCTCATGTTCAATTCTTTCTATGTGAAAATATACTTTAGACTTTGGTGGTCAGTGTATATATCACATTTCTCCCCATACTGATAGTGCCTCCATATCTTTAGAGCAAAAACAACTGCCGCCAGCTCTAGATCATGCGTAGGATAATTCTGCTCATGAATCTTCAACTGTTGAGATGCATAAGCAATTACCTTGTCATTTTGCATGAGGACGCACCCAAGCCCTTTCAGAGATGCATCGCTAAAAATAAAAAATCCTTCTCCGATAGAGGGTAGTGTTAACACAGGTGTAGTAACCAATCTCTTCTTCAGCTCTTGGAAACTTTCCTCACATTCCTTTGTCTAGATGAACTTAACCCCTTTTCGAGTCAACTTGGTTAGTGGATTAGAAAGCCGTGAAAAGTTTTTCACAAACCTCCTATAATATCTCGCTAAACCAAGGAAACTACGAATCTCAGTTACTATTGTGGGTTGAGGCCACTGCTCCACAACCATTGTCTTTACAGGGTCAACCGAGATTCCTTCATTGGTTACGATGTGCCCCAAGAAAGCCACTTGTTGTAACCAAAACTCACACTTGCTGAACTTCCCAAAGAGCCTCTCCTTCCGCAGAGTTTTCAATATAACCCTTAAATGATCTTCATGTTCCTCATGACTTTTTGAATATATCAAAATATCATCAATAAAAACTACCACAAAGTTATCAAGGTAGTCCTTAAAGACTCTATTCATCAAATCCATGAAAATAGCAGGAGCATTAGTCAAGCCGAAGGGCATAACAGTAAAGTCATAATTCCAATATCTTGATCGGAAGGAAATCTTTGGAATATCTTCCTTCTTCACCCTCAGTTGATGATAACCAGATCGAAGGTCAATCTTAGAGAAGAATTGAGCCCCACGAAGTTGGTCAAATAAATCATCAATTCTTGGAAGAGGATATATGTTCTTCACTATGATCCCGTTCAGTTCTCTATAATAAATGCATAGATGCATTGATCCATCCTTCTTCTTCACAAAGAGAACTGGTGCTCCCCAAGGAGACACACTCGGTCGGATAAACCCCTTCTCCAACAAGTCTTGGATTTGTTTCTTTAACTCTTCTAGCTCCACATTTTCCATTCTATATGGAGTCTTTGATATCGGTTGAGACCTAGGTACGAGTTCAATGGAGAACTCTACCTCTCTTTCTGGGGGAGGTCCAGGTAACTCCTCAGGAAATACATCCATGTATTCTTGAACAATCGGAACATCTTCTATTTGTATGCTCTCTTTTCCTTCTTCATCATCACCGATTAACTCCATAAAGAAAGCTATAGGAGGTGCTTCTAGATAGGGATCAGTTCGGGATATCTCTCCTCGGAAGATAACTGTAGGTCGTTCATTCAAGACTACTGAGATTTCCTTACTTCTGCATTTGATCTTAGAATTATACTTTGAGAACCAGTCCATCCCTAGTATAATGTCGAATTCCATCATGGGAATGACTACTAGATTTGCGATAATATTGTGCTCACCAAAGTAAACACTAGAGTATCTAAATACTGTTGATTCAAGGATAATCCCACTTGGAGTCTTGACTGACAACTCTACCTCTAGCAGTTTGGGGATTGATTCTATATTCCTTACAAACTTGGAGGAAATAAAGGAATGCGTAGAACCAGAATCAAATAAAGTACTTGCTAGTTTTGAGAGGACAACAAGAGTACCTGCTACCACATCGTTCATAACTTCAACTTCAGTTGTTGTGATAGAGAAAGCACGACCTTGCTCCCTTGGCCTCTACTGAGGTTGATGGTGATTCCCCTCCACCGCCCTCAGATTTGGACATTGGTTAGCAAAGTGCCCAAGCTGTCCACACTTGAAGCATGTGACTTCCGGTAGGGCCAGAACCATCTTTCCTCTGTCGTTAGTGTTGGGAAGCTGAGGCTTCACCTCACTATGACAATTCCGAGCAATATGGACTCCTCTTACACACTTGTAACACTTGCCACTTCCATTCAAGCAGTTCCCCAGATGATTCTTCCCACATTTATTGCATGTGGTAAGTTGCATTTTCTTTCCACCTCTTCCCTGATCAAAAGACTTCCCTAAACTGGGATCCAACGATCTCTTCTTTTCATTTGGTTTGTGAGACCACTGTGTCTCACCAAACTCCAGCTCGACTTTCATAGCACTTCGAACTATTTCTTCATAGCTATCATAGTCCCTGTTGGCTAGATTCTTCCGCAGATGAGGTCGTAGTCCACCAAAGAATCTATCAACCTTCCCATTAGGGTCCATGACAAAGATTGAGGTATAACGGGAAAGCCTTGTGAAGTTTATCTCATAGCTTCCGAAAGATTCATTCTCCTTCTGCTTCAGCTCGAGAAACTCTTTCTCCATTCTCATTCTCATGGAACGAGGGAAATACTTGTTAAAGAAAATTCCCCAAAATTCTTCCCACTCCATAGCTTCCATCTCTCCTCGTGGCTTCGTGTTTTTGATCAGTGTCCACCACTGATCAGCTTCTCCCTCTAGGCGGTAAACAACAAGGGTGACTTTTTCTTGTTCCGAACAATGAAGTATAGAAAAGATCTTTTCAATGGAGCTTATCCATTGTTCTGCAACCAATGGGTCAGTAGATCCACTGAATGTTGGCAGTCGTTGACGCATGAAGGACTCAACAGAGTGTTGTTCCCTTCGTGGTGAGGTCGGCCTCTCAGCTTGATTCATGTTATTACTCATAACTTGAGTCAGTTGGTTCATCATTCGCATGAATGTTTCCATTCCGGCTTCCATCGGAGGGCTGTCAGCACATGGTGCATTGCGTTCACCATCGGCACAGTTCCTCCTATTGTCCGCCATTTTCTAAAAGAATAAAACCTTAGTAAGAAACTTATTTCATTTATGAATCTTTTAACTAAGACTTCATGCTTAGACAATTACACTTTTCTATAATTCCTTCATAATGATTCATAAAAAGCTTGTGATTAACCAAACATATCCCCCGGGAGTGTCGTAACCAAGAGTGCAGCAAGGCCCGTTATCGTGCACCAGTTCCTATTCGAGTTTAGCTCAAAGTGGTGTTTTTGGGTTTTACCCCTATGTACATCTGTGCTAGAGCCGCCTCTACCTGCTCGTATCCAAACAGGGATGTATTTGTTTGATAAACCACTTACTCAATACTTACCAAAATACCAAGAAGTTTTCCTATATTTAAACTTTTCTATAGGGTTATTACTAAAGTTTTTATATCCTAATTTCCACAAATAACTAAACCATCCTTTGATACCAACTATAGCATCCCATCTTTTTATAACATAACTTTCATTTCATTACACGGAACTGAGGATCGTTAAGGTTTAACATCTTGGAAACAAGGAACATAATACATGAAAAAAAACATAAAAAATTCTTCTTAAACACTTGAAAGGCTTCTCCTTTATTTCATCCTAGGTTCATTACTGCATCTCATAACCTGGGGACATACATCAAAAGAAAGGGTGAGCAGAAGGCCCAGTAAGGGAAACAAGAGAAACATTTTTCATGTGAACTTGATATACTTCAATAAGGACATGAAAAGAACTTTAAGGCATGAGAAAGAAATCATGAGATACATCATAATAAAAATAACATTTTTTATAACTTGAAGATGTGGCTGCAACATTTAATATTGACAATCGTTTCGTTTCACCAAGGTCCATCCCCAAGGTTTCGTTAAAAATTACCAAGGTTATTCACCAAGGCGTCGTTAAAATGGTCATCTCTAGAGATTAAATCTTTACCCAATGCATTGGAGCGCTATCAGGGCGCACCCTTAAATTTGCCTTTATTATCATGTGAGCCACATATATCATCATCAATCATTTCATAAACAACCCATATAGCATAAAAGAAATGGGTTTGATTTCATAATCATAACATTTTAAAAACTGCTTTAATGACATGATCTTTATGTCACTTTAAACCCAAGGAAAGGGAAATAGGGTTTCATGTATGTAAATACAAGAATTTAAAATAGAACCTTTTGATATAAATGTGAATACCCCTATAGAAATAATATCTTTGATTATTCACTTAATAACATAAAATAATTTTGAGAAAAAGAGAGAGGCATTTTGAGACAAAAATTCTGCAGCATAACGGCTACGTTACAGGGTTTTAGAAAACATTGAAAAGAGAGGGGACATGGGTCACCCACTCAAAAATGATACATAAAAAGTAGAGGGACATAATAATAAGGATATATGAACATGGTAATGAAATTTGAAGGACATACCATTTGAAATGAAAAAACATTGAAGGAAGACAAAAATTAGATTTCTCTTATGAAAGTTCAGCAGCCTAACGATGTTACTTAAAATTCAACAAAAATGAATTGAAAAGTTCAAATAGGGTCCCTAATCATATGAACATAAGAGTTCAGTATGATAGATATAGAGATCATACCCCAACATAATTAAAAAGGAACTTGAAAGACTTGACATGAAAATAGAACTTGAAAAATGAGAAGGGTGAAAGAATCCCTTAAAAATTCGGCAGCCTAACGACGTCACTTAAACTTTCATAAAACGAAATGATGAGAGTAAGAGGGGATATCTCATCATATAAACATGAAAAGGGAAGTAAGAGGAATATGAATGAACATCCTCTCACATAATAACATGGAGCATAAAAGGAATGACATAAAAGAGATTACATGAAAAGAAAGAGAGAGGTCAGATCCCTTACCTTAAAACAACACTCTTGAAACTCAACGTTTTGGACCTTGAGGGCTTGAGGGCACCTTGGGAAGACTCCTTGAGAGGTAAGGAGACCAGAACTTAGTTGGGGGAGAGTTGGGAGTGAAAAATAAAGGAGGAAAGGGTGGGTATTTATAGGGAAAGTGAGGGGACAAGGCATTAATGGCCAAGGGACACCTCATTAGTGGTTTTGGCAAAACCATGGGCTTGCCCATGGTATTTTCCCATGGTATTGGCCACTTGGGACACCTCATACCTTATCTTACTATTCATAATTCGACCATATTGAATATATACTTAATACATCATTTAATGATGTCATTAAACACCCGTAACTTAAAAACTATATTTTCACTATTCATCGAAAATTCAACTTTCTCAGAATAATCCCAAAATTTCACCTTAACCAAATATCAATGCTCTGATTTCAAAAATGAAATCCATTTTATAAAAATAATTTTCTAAATATTTTTAATTTAATTTTTAAATTAAATACCCTATTCATCAAAAATTCATTTTTTTCAGAAAAATCCCCAAAAATTACCTTAACATAATATCGATGCTCCGAGTTCAAAAATAAAGTCCTTTTTATAAAAATAATTTTCTAATTATTTTTAATAAAATTTTTAATTAAAAAACACTATTCACCTGAAAAAACTAATACTTGAATAATAATTTATGAAACCGTTATTTACCCATTTTATTGAATCACATTACTTAATCTAGGTGTCTAAATTATATTAAAACTTTCTTTGAGTGAAATTACTAATCCATTGGGTCACATTACTAATCCTAAGCGTAAAATCACTATTCATAATTTACTATTCATCAAAAATTAAGTTGATCTTATTAGACTCCAAATTCCTTACTGAACACTTTTGTAGAAGACCATTTTTTGAAAATCATTACACATCATTAGTTATTTAGGGTTTACATAAATGTTTTAAAATATCCCTTTTTCAAAAATTCATCAATAAAATATATCCTAAAATTATCCAGACAAAAGAAATTCCACAAACATCACTAAAGGAAGAGATCTCAATTTATTAACCCGAAAGGATTACACAAGGAAGCTAGGGTCTCTTCACATAGCCCCTTATAACACCGGCATAAGACCTAAGTGTAAGGTGTGCTATGGTGAGAGAATCTGAGGGAGGCTCAGATAACATTGCCCTAGTAGTAATCTCTACTAACTTGAACTTCTCCCATAGTCATTTCCGTTCAAGCTTGACACGCTGGAGTTCGGCTTGGGCTTGGTCCAAAGTGAAGCCCACAGATGCTACCTCTTTCCCAAGCTCTGATAAGTGGGCTTCATAAGGGTCGAGTCTATTGGATGAAGCCATCGACTCCTCTTTCTGCATTAACCATTAACATCTTATTAAATCATTAAGAGTAAGTTAATATACTACTCAAAAAGATTGGGTCGTTATAGACGAGGTATAGAATGAGATTTGAGTATGCATGCATCATTCTAGGAACTTAGGATTTTATGTGACATACATCATTTTAGGCATGCAAGAAAAACCGACTTATGAGGGGGTTTTGGGAAATGGAAATGATTTTCTTTATTTGAGTAATCTAAAAAAAATAGTTCCTAATAATGAAATCATTATTATTAAAATATATTTTATATGGTAATTTTAAATGGTTATAATGGGGTCTCTAATGAGAAACTAATAATTATGAAATTTTTTTTACCCTATTTTAGCCATGGCCTAGGCTAGGGACGGTTGAGGGTAGTGATAATGCCTCTGTTTTGATCATGCGGTAGTATATGAGGGATAATTTATTACCGCCTTATGTGAACCAATCTTGTTTAAATGTGTTAATGATATGTTTAAGATGTGTTATTGGAATTGTAGACACACACCTCCATGGCTATGATTATTGGTGGGACAACATGGTGACATTACAAGAAATGTGCCTCCAATAGCGGGACAAGTGGTCCCGATAGTTCTAGGTGAAGGGGTGGGATATAAGTTATGTTAGAAGTCACTTTATACAGTTCAAGGAAATATTCCCATGGTGTGTTGTGTAGAATATGTTTTATATGACATGGGGGTTCTAGTGGAAACACCCTCCAACATTCACCAAAGAGGGTGGACATGAGGTAGCTGAGTTCTAGATTGAGTCTATCTAGAAAATTATTGACCGTTTAGATAACCCTCTAGATAAAAGATTAATGTTGACTATTTATATGTTATAAGGACTAGAAAAACATTAGTGGGATATTCAGGCTTGGGATGAGCTGTTGGAGGGTATGGAATGGAAGGACTTCCATGAGAAGTTCCAGGAGCATTTTTATCCAACGATGCTAAGACAAGAGAGGGTAGTGAAGTTTATATGGTTGACCTAGGGAAGTATGTCACTGATGGACTATGTGGGTCACTTCACTGACTTACAATGATTTTTCCCAATGTTCGTAGGAGATTAGGAAACTATGGTGATATGTTTTGTGGATGAAATTAAATGTGAGATTAATTCCTAGGTTAACATCTTCTGATTGAAGAAGTTTTTGAGGTGGTGAATCAATCTCTCATTTCCGAGGGGAAGCTGAAGGAGGTTTCCAGTGGAGGAAAACTGGTTTTTTTGGATGAAAAAATTCATTCCTTCTTAGGTAAGGAAGAATCATTATGAGAACATTTACCAAAGTAGTGGAAAATAGAGTATCCATGGAGAATGATCAGTTACCCAGAGCATTAGTCAAGTGTTCCTCCATTAGTGCGGTAAGCTGGGTCACATACTTTGTCAGTGTACTTGAACAAAAATGTATTCTTGAGCTTGTAGAATGATGGGACACTTACATAGGGACTGGATGAAACCACAAATGATGAATTTTGATGAAGGATCTAGGCCAAATTGGAGCACTGGAAGGGGGTATTCTACCCCGTACCAGTCAGGTAGTTGAAGTTTTACTAGCCATAATAGTCAAAGTGGAAGACATGGTACTTCATAGAAAGGGAACCCATATCAGTAGAGTACTAAAACATAATAAACTTAGAATAGAGAGTAGAGCATAGGGATAGGTCAATTACATACAATTCAGTATACACTTGTAGATAGCGAGGTTGGGCTGTCTATAGTTAGAGGTACTGTTCTTGTAGCTTCTATGATTTCTATAAATTTATTTTATATATGAAACTCACATTATTTTATATCTTCTCAACTTGTAAAAGGTATTATTCTAATGGTTGAGTTTGTGTGTGGGGGTATGATGATCGAAACTCTACTGGATTTATGTTCAAAGGAAATATTTTTATGAACGGGGTGTTCCATCAAGGTTGATGAGTATCATTTCATTGGGGATATGTATATACTTTATATTTTAGGTTTTTAGTTGATCTTGGGTATGGATGGGTTGGTATCATACGAATATCTCATAGATTGTTACCATAGGAGGGTAACCTTTACATCTACTAATGGAAACCATTATGTTCATTGGGGAGAATGGGATATTTGGGTAGGCCATGTAGGGATAGTTCATTAGAAACCAGGGGAGATCACCACCTAGGTTATGAGTCTTCTATTGGATGGTGGTGGTGTGAATCATAGTGTCTTTCCACCTATAGTGGATTAGTTTCAAGACCTGTTTCCTAAATACTTCTAAAGTCTTCTACTAGAGAGAGATGTTGAGTTTAATATTGAGTTGGTGTAGGTAGATGAAATAGTTTCCATTCCACTTTAAATAATAGAACTAGTAGAGCTTCAAGATATTAATTTTTAGATAGAATAATTGATGGATAAGGGATTCATCCATTTGAGTATGTCACCTTGGGGTTCTCTAGTCATGTTTTCCAAGAAGTCTTTTGGAACATTGTGTTTGTGTGTTGATTATAGGAAGTTAATTAGGATGAAATTTGAGAACCAATATACTCTTTCGCATATCAAAAAACTATTTGACCATCTGAGGGGTGTTTTTTTGTTCTCGAAGATCAATTTTAGATTAAACTATCATTAGCTGAGAGTGAGATCTTATGATATACCATATAATGATTTGATGAGTAGTTATAGCCTATATGAGTTCACTATAATTCCATTTAGATTAAAAAATCATCTTTCTATGTTTATGGCCTTGATGAACCAAATATTCCACCCATTTTGGACCAGTTTGTGGTATTATTTTTTGAAGAAATATTACTGTACTCCTAGACTCATTAAGATCAAGTCAAAAATATTGACATCATTCTGAGTGGACAGAGAAAGCATAGTCTATACACCAAGTTATATAAGTGTAAATTTTGGAATGACATGATAAATTTATTAGGTTACATAATCTCTAAGAAAGGTGTGTCAGTGGACCTAGAGAAATTCCAGGAAGTGGTTTATTGGGAGAATACCAAGAATGTTTTTGATATCCAATGATTATTGAGTTTGTGAGATATCATCAAAGATTTATCTAATACTTTTCTAACTTGGTAGAATCTATTTTGGGTTTGACCAAGAATGGTGTCAAGTTTGAATGGTCTGCATCATTTTATAATTCTTTCTAGGAGTTGAAGAATTGTTTGAATACGACACTGATTTTGATCCTACCTAAGATGGGTGAGGAATATAGGTTTTTTTGTGATGTATTTTTGATTGGTATTAGGGTAGTGTTGATGTAGAGTGATCAAGTTGTGGTCTATGGATCACAATAATTTAGGCCGCACAAATGGGATTATCCTACAAGTGATCTTGACTTGGTCACAATGGTTTATACCTTAAAGTGTTGGCGAAATTATCTATTAGGGGAAACGTTCATTGTCTATATTGACCAAAAAGCTTGAAGTGCATATTTTTTCAACGATATTTGAATCTTTCGTAGTGTAGTAGGGTTGAGTATATATAGTCATTTTAATTTCAGCTATCCTATGCACTCAGGAAGGGAAAAAGTGTTGTAAATGATTTGAGATGAAAGTCATAGACTCATGCAGTCTAGGAGTCTAGTTATGAGTGGAAGACGATGAATTTATTTCCTAATATGCATATGGAGCTTCCGGAGGGCCAGGGGAAGATGAATCTTATGTCCTTATCCATTGATTCCACACTTTTAAGCTGGGTGAAGGAGAACTATCATGAGGATCTAGAGTGTTTTTCTTTGAGGTAAATCCTAGAAGTGGGGATTTACCTTCTAATTAGACTATAGATGAGGAAAAGATCATCTATATTCATGGTCATGTTATTGTGCCAATGTGTATACGGGATGATATGATTCCTAAGTTCCATGCCTCAAAATATCCCGTTCATCCTAGTTCTAAAATATTGTATCATGAACTTCATAGGAAGTATTAGTGTCTTGGAATAAAGAAAGATATTATAGGTTTCATGATATGATGCTACACCTATCAACATGTGAAGAATAAAAATTAGTGATCATGTGGGTTTCTACAAACATTTCTATATTTGAATGGAAGTGAGATGATGTTACCATGGATTTTGTGGTGGATATTTCTAGGATCCCTCATAAGAATGACATGATTTGGGTGATTGTGGATAGGTTGATGAAAGTGTCCCATTTTTTCTTGTTTAGGAAACTCTCCCAGTTGATCAGTTGAGAGAGATACATGTTTGAGTGATAGTACATTTTCACGGGGTTCTTTGGATTATAGTTTCAGATCATGATTTGTGATATAATTCCAACTTCTGGTAAGGTTTTTAGAAGGATTTGGGTAATCAGGTGTTTATGAAATTAGATTTTAACCCACAAACAAATAGGAAATAAAATTCCACTATTAGAGTGTTGGAGGAAATGCTATGATCATGCATCCTAGACTTTGGGGGATCTTGAGAGAAGAACTTAGCACTAGTTGATTTAAATAATAAAAATAATTATCAGGAAACTATTCATATTTCATCATATGAGGCTCCTCATGGTAGGCTATGCAGATCACCTTTATGTTGGATGGAGGTTGGTGAGTTAGAGTTATTGGGACCAAGTCTCATGAAAGATATATTATAACATGTTCAGTTGATTCAAAAATGCATGGATACAGTGATGAGTATATATAAGTATTATGATCATCAATTCCATTGAACTCTTAATTTTACCATGGGTGATCATGTATTCCTTCGGGTGTCACCGTGATTGGGTTACCATAAGATTTAGAAGAATAGAATGTTATCACCCAAGTTTTTCATACCATTTGAGATTATGGAGAGGATCAAATAGGTGGCATATCAATTATCTCTTTTATAGAGGTACAATGCTATGTAAGATGTTTTTCATGTGTCACATCTTCAACAATATCACCCGAACCATTCTCATGTCATCTAAGTAGATGATGTTGAGTTAGAGGCTGATGTGTACTTTTAAGAGAATTCGATTTGTGTTGTGGATCTCAATAATAATGTTTTGTGGGGAAATATTGCACCATTGGCCTGAGTACTATGGCATAATCGATGTGTATAGGAGGATACATGGGAGATGGAAGTAGATGTGTGGCCCTAGTGGCCCAAACTTTTCACCTTGGAGGATTTGTGATTGTTGGGAGTACAACTCGATGACATTCTATTATAAAGTGTGGATATTGTAGGATACTGACCATTCTTAAGACATATCATTCCATTTTCATGTATTATTTTAACCTTTTTTGGTTATAAATTGGTTGGTTCTCTCTTCAGGGTCATTTTGGGTGAATTTGGAGAATTTTGGAAGCCCATGAAGATGTGAACACTTGGCACACGGTTTGGAAAAAATATGTGGTTTTCCCCATCAAATGGTGTGCCCCATTTTGAGCCATAGGATGGGGGCACATGGTTTGACCAAACCATGCAGCAACCCCCCCAACTATGTTTCTTTGAATACAGGGGAACAACATAGTTGGCATATAGTTTGTATAGTTGTGTGATCCAATCATGTGTGGGGTTTTCTTGAGACAATAACACCACATAGATGGTGCATGATTTTCCATACCATGTAGCCTAACCATATAACATATAGTTGGCAACCTGAAATTCTTGGATTTAATTAGAATTAAAGTATAAGGGCATATATTTTCCCCTAATCACATGGATTTATGAACTCATTTTTATCCCAAGGCATGAGAAGTGATCCCCTTTGATTATGGAGTATATTTTTGGCGATTCAAAGCCTGTTGGAGATCCAAATTCACCAAAAAGGATATCCAAGATTATATCCTGATGATTAGAGTGTTGTTCTTAATTTTCCACCATTCTACCACAAATTAAGGGATAAGTTGGGTGAAATTTTTTCAGAGATCATAAGGTTGGCAGTCTATATGCTAAATCCCACAGTCTAGAAATTTATATTGTGTTTTAGTTGTATCATTTCATTTGCTTGTTGATAAATTGAATTTAAATTAAAAAATGAATTGAATTTCCATAAAATTATGAGACCCATCATGGATACCATTGGACTTGTTAGAGATTATGAGATGATTTATGTAAACCCTTGGGGTGTGCCAATATCCTAGAAATGATGAATTATGTAATGTAATAAGGGAAATAATGGGTTTATGGATTTGAACTAAATCATGGTTTCATGGGTTGATAATGGTATTTAAAGGGATGCTTAACTTAAAATTTAAAGGGTTACTGAGTTGTGTAATAATTAATGATAAATATTTTAATGAGGGGAATTTATAATGTTATTCCTTATGATAAAATTAAATAACTATGGCTATGATTGATAAATTAAATGGTGCACTATGCCGTGAATCATTAATAAGAAGTTCAATGATGATGAACCATGATATATATCTTTGTGAATTATGAACAATTATTTGTGGGTGATGGGCTGATTCTCTAAGTACCCATGGGGGTTCAGACTGATGCTCCAGGCCCCCGATGCATGCATACGAACTGGTGCCGGACTGATGCTCCAAGTACCCAAGATTTTGTTGATAGACTGACTCTTTAAGTACCCATGATATTAGAACTAGATTGATGCTCCATGTTATAAATATAACAATGCTGGACTTAAGCTCTAAGTATCCCTGATAATGGTACCTAGATTGATGCTCCAATTCACCTAAATGAAATGGAATTAAATTGACTTATGAATTATCTTGAAAGAATATATTGTAAAACCCCATTGGTGTATGGTTTAGACTCCGATATGGGCCAAATATGGTATGGTGCGGTTAACTAAAAAATAATAATTTTGAAACCTGTTTACTTTCATACTTTTTGTTTATTGTTATTTATATAATTGCATACACTATTATAGACTGGATGTTTTTTTAGACGCCGTTGGTGGTGACCTACTGAGTGCTTCTCACACCCTACTTATGCTACCATTTGGTACTTGAGAAGAGTACATGTTTTTTGTACATGATAAGGGAGAGAGACCAATGTTTTACAAATGAGTTGGTATTTGGGATAAAGCATAGATAATGGAATCTGACATGATGTTGGGACCCACTTAGGAGATTTGATTATGTCTTTATTTGATGTTTCATTTGACACATGACACATCTATGGATTGACATATCTACTGCTTTGGTTTATTGTCATTTTCCTTTGTTTTGGGATTGTTCATGTAATGTTTGGTCTTTATTGGTTATTTATTATTATCATTTTGGCTCTTTTTACACCAATTTATGATTATTTATCACTTTTATAAATAGGTAATAGTCTTCCTACATGACTTATTATACCATTACTACTAGTTGGAAGCCTCTAACATACAGGGAGGAATGCTTGAGGTCAAGAAACGAACCTTATTGGGGAACCGATATGTGGCCCTTAGGTCAGAACCATATATATAAGTTCAAAAAAAAAATAATCCTTTAATACCAATTTTAAATTCCCAAACTAATATTTCCTACATGATACTCTAGTTAGAGCACCGAAATACCTTATTCATGCCTCCATATATGCCAGATATTTCTGACTAGTCACATGAGTTTATAACCAAATATGGGGAGGCTACACTACAAAGATCATTATAAAGAATAATAGGTAAATAAAAAATTCAAAATAAATATTAGATATAAGTATAAGGATTTATAAAAAATTACTAAACATCAATAGTACATAATATCAAAATTCTATAATAGAATGATACCCATTATTAGAATATAGAAATACATATATAAGAATCACTTGATAAAATAATCTAAAATAAAAAGTAAACTGAACAAAAATACAAGGGATAATCAACCATAAACCCTAGGTCCATCCTCAGAACAGACTCTCAAATATTCATCTAGTTACCCCATCTAGATCTCTTATATAACATGTCACATAAAAGTGAAACATGAGGGTCTATACACACAATAGGTTTCCTATACATGGTTTGAGAAATAAATCTCAATAGGCTACCACAAATGGGGTTACTATGATATACCACAATATGCAATGTGTGTTTGCATAAAAAATAAATAAGTAATATGGTGACCCAAACTTTTTATAAATAAATAATACATCTTATCAGTGGAATATTCATTATATAATATTACTATCCTGGCCAAAACCATAACGGTTTAGTGTCTTTGGAGACTTGGAGACATAAAAAACTAATACATAAAAGATATATGTCATTTCCCACTAAGTTCTTCCCAACTAGAGCCCTTATTAGAAATATCATTCTTAATTTTTTTTTCATATCATGGGTAAGGGGAATATAAGAATGGTAGATCTTAGATTCCTAGTAAGGATAAACCTAAAAGATATCAATAAATGATCAAAAGTGAGCATTAGATAAGAATAAGGGTTTGATAACATGATCAAAACTTATAATAAGCATATCCAATCCATAAAATATCTATAATCATGAATCATGGAATAAGATTTTTTTAGTAAAAATACATAAGACACAATAGTGAAGAATCATCAATAATGAATCATCACTCATGAGAACATATCATAAACATAAGACATAATTTTATGGAAATCAAATAAGAATAGAAAATCACTTCCTTAGTCAAGGTTCACTCCCAAGACTATCATTGTGGAAAAATTACTATAATGGAAATTCATACCAGGTCATTTTCGATATTCTATTAGGATTAACTTCTAACTAGTTAACTCTATAATCTATTAGGAGCTTATTAACTCCACTATCTCTCAGAAGTTTCTAAACTCCACCATCATACCCAATGCATTGAATGACTATAAGAGACCTACTCATAATTATCTTATATCATAATCACCCATACTTGGTTTATAATAGAACCACATATCCTTGGTTTATAACAAAACCACTCATCACATAATCATAATCCATTTATATGTATACAACAAGACAATAATTTTTTTGTTACATCAAAGCTTAAACCGTAGAAAGAAAACACATTTCACAAACATTTCATCATCATAAATATAAACCATCGATAGAAATAATAAATATGGAAACATTGGATTATATCCCCATTAAATTATAAGAAACATCAAATTATGTTTTTATATATGGAAAATACCTTCAAAAGATCACTCTATCATTTCTTGAGGAAATTACCATTTTCATTTTGAAATAAGTTTTATAAAATTAAAAAATTTACAAAATATTAAGAAAATAATTTTATTTTAAAATAACTAAGAAAACATATAAATAAATATTCAAGTAAAAAATCATTTATAATGATAGGGAAATCCATTAATGCAGTTTACATAAAAAAGATTCCTTTAACATTTTCAGTAAAAATTCAAATGTTCTTCATTTGGAAAACAATAATATGATTACATTAATTTTTTTATAGAAATAAAAACATGGTTAAAAATGAGTTTATTAATCCCTATGTAATAGAAAAAAATTCATTAAAATATTATAAATAAAATATAGGCATGGAAGGAAATATTTTTTACCAAAGAGAGAAATAAAGTCTGTTTTCCTTAAAACTTTCTTTTAGTCCTTTGATTAAATATAACTAAAAATGAAAGGGAAAATTATAATCATCAGTAATAAATAAAGGATAAAAAAATAAATAGGATTTATGATATATAGATCATATAATTTCAACATCAAAATTTAAGCATAAACAACCCTGATAAAAACGAGAATATAACATAAAACCCTTACCTCAACTCTATATCCCTTAGTAAGTGATAGAATCTATTGTATAATAAATTTAAATTTATTTTAATTCTATTCCAAAACCATATTAATACTTATAATATAATTTTTTTTACTTATAATATATTATCACCCATTTGTTAACAATCTTTCATTATCATCATCATTTTGGTTGTTAACTGCTTCAATTTTTCATGTATGTTTTGGTTCGATAGTTATGGTCATAGAAATTTTATCACGGGATCTTCATATAAATAATGTGAATAATTATATATATATAATATATTTATTATACAAATATTTATGAAAATTCATATAAACTAGTGATGAAAAATGAATTACATCACTACATGGAGATGGTAGTTTGTGCACACGCATGGGTGACGTTTCCATTTTTTTATGGATGGAGAAAAGAAAGGTAAATAATAATTATCCTTTAAATAATAATTATTATAAAATATATATTATATATAAACATTAAATCTATCATAACAACTAATAATTAATGATTTTGGTGGAAAATAACTTGTATTTCTATATGAAGGTGGCAATCCACACGCATGTATGAACGTTAATTTCATCTCCCATTTGATTGAGAAGAGGTGGTAAATAATTTTTACATCATCATAACAAAATATAATTATATTTATGATACTAAATTTATAATATTTTTATGTATACAACATGTTTATAGGAATTATAATAATAAATAAAATTGGAAGAGCTTAGTTACGATCTATACCTCTTATTTGGGAGACCTCCTTTGGATTACAACTTAAGCCTTGAAGGATTTTTCTTAGAAGAATAAAAAAAGATCTAGGAGTAAGGGAAATATCATTGGAAGGTTTTTTAGTAGGTATTTTATGATATATATTTCTAAAATAGTGTGAATAAGGGATGTGAAGAGGTTCTATTTTATTAGTGAGGGGTGGGACACATATAGAATTTCTTATAAAATTTCAATGATATAAGGTCACTTGCATGGGAAATTAGATCCAAATGTCCAGTTATTAAAATTTATTATAATATAAGTTTAAATATATTTAAAAAAAATAATAAATAGACTTTTTTGGGTGGAAATAAAACCCCTATATCTTTGTTTAATCCATGTTAAACTCGTTTTAACCTTTACAATGACAACAAAATTTTACTTCTTTATTAACAATTATAACAAAAAATTAAGTTAAACTTTTTAAATTATATTAAATATAATGATTAAAAATATGGAATCAATTTTACCAGATTAAATTTCTATAAGTGGAAGAGTTTAATTTTAAATAATCATGCAAACCATAATGAAAAACAGATATTTGAAAAATGCATTCTTAACCAGAAAACATAATTTACTTCCATTAATTTCTTTGTAAAAACAATAAAATAAATAATAAAATATATGGTTGAATATATAATATATAAATTTAAGTAAAACCAATAATTAACAGATATTAATTTAATTTATTAATATAAGAACATATTACGCGCATAAAAACTGTTTTTTGAAAAATGTATTTTTAAGCCAAAACATTAACTCATACCAAATCCAAGTATAATGATTATTAATATGTAATTAATTATATTATTTATAAATAAAATATAATTATATTAATTTAAGATGAAATTAAAAACATAATGATACTTTTAATTGAAAATAATTGATAGTTTTTACAAAAAATGATATTTTACACTATTCATTGAAAAATAAATCTTTTAAGAAAAATAAAAAAAAATCACCATACGATAATATTGAAATGAAGATTTCAAAAATGATATTAATTTATTCAAATAAAATTTATAAAAACTTTATAAATTAATTATAATGCTTGCATGAAAAAATGCAATTGAATCCATTTTTGAAGAAAACATTTTCTTGAAGCATAAAACGATATCACTGAAAGTTAAGTACATATTTGTTTTAAATTAATAAATAAATTTTAACTATTTAAAACCTTTATATATATTTTTCTTAATTAGTTTATTACTATTCATACTTATCAATTTAATGGCTATGTTATAATAGTTTATTATATCACGGTTTATATAGACTCAGGGTTGCGTGTAAGGAAAGCTGTCAAATACCTAAAGTTTATTTAAAAGGAATACATATAAAATCTCAAGGTGTTACATTATAAGCCCCTTAAAATGAATTTTTACCATAAAATTCAACCACTCTAATATAAAAAAATGAGTATATATTTGACCCATAATGTTCTTGGGTGCCCATATAGCTTCTTCAAATTTCTGATTCATCTAAAAAACTTTAACCAACCGAGTAGTCTTTCTATATAGAGCCTTATATCTATGATAAAAGATTTATGTTGGTTTATATTCATAGGAAATATCATGCTCGATTGGTATAACTTACGAGTTAATTACATGTAAAGTATCAGGTATATACTTCATTAGGAAAGATACATGGAACACATTGTAATCTTTGGAGAGGTTTGATAGGAGTTCCAAGTGATAAGAAAATATCCCAATATGATCAAGAATCTAAAAGGGACCAATATACATAGGGATATAATTTACCTTATTTCTGAATATCATAACCTTATTCCATGGGGAAATTCATAGGAATACCTTCTCACCAATATTTAATTCTAGGTCTCACCAATGATTGTCTACCTAACCCTTTTATCGAATCTGATCCACCTTTATGTGTTTCTAAAAGTATCTAACCTTATCTAACATTTTACTATATAGATTAGGTCATAATATCTTTCTTTCTTTAACTTAATCTATAATGAACCAAAATTCTATCATTGAAATTTTTCATACTTTTTATTATTTCATATAGTATAAATCACATAAAATTACATAAAACACAATAAAAAATTTATAAATTTATAATGAATGAAATAAGTTGTATTTATAGAAATTAAAGAAGCTAAACCAATGAAATAGTAACTTAACCCTTAGAATAATAACATAAAAATTAGGCATAGTAATCTGGAAAATAGAATAGTAACTTCACCTATGACAATATAAATAAAATTTATGAATATTATAAAGGAAAATATAATATAATTATATTATAGTATAAGTAAATAAATGATTTAGAAATGATAAAAAAGTATTATTAATTTTGTAAGTCATAAATATTTATTTAAAATTTTATAATTTATATAATGATTTAAAATAAAATTTATTTTCATAAAATGAATTCATAAATTAATATTTATTTATCTTATTATTATAATATAATTTTATGAGACCTTAATTAATTTTTCAAAGTGTTATAAAATTTGTTATAATTTTAAAATCGGTATTTACTAAATAAATAATGATTTTAAATAAAAATTAAATTTCTCACATTTAGAAAATTATTTTTATAAAATATAGTTCAATTTTGAATTCTACATGTCAAAAAATGGTTAGGGAAAATTATATGGATTTTTCTAAAATAGTTGATTTTTGGTGAATAGTGAAATACAGTAATTTATGGTATAAGCTAAATACATGAATTATTGATTCATGGTTTATGTATATCAGATGTAATCTCATAATATCAAAAAATACATCATTATTTTAATTTATTTAGTTATACGGTTCAAACTATTCCTTATCTTGATCCAAAATAATAAACTAATGATTAAAATAAAAAAACACCCCTCTCCTCCACTATAAATATTACACCTTCCAAACTATCCTCCTCACATCTCAAAAACCATTAATATTGTCCAAATTATTCTTAATCCGCTTCCCAAGTTTCTCCCCAAATTCCATAAGCCTTTGGTCTTAATAAAAGACAAAATCAAGTGCCTCAAGAAGGTTCTCAATGAGAAGAATTGAAGTGGTAAAAACCTCTTTCGTTTTCTTTTAATTTTTTTTCTTTTCCCCTCTACTCACCTTCCCATATCCAAGTGACATGATAAATCTATAATATTTTATATTCTATAATTTTATTGTGTTAATTTAATAACCCATTATCATTTCTCTCCCTAACGCACACCTATCATAGGGCGTGACAAAAGCATATTTTTATGTTTTCTTAGTGCAGCATAGTGGCTGACCTGGGTCGTCTCACTTAAGGAGATTTCTCAGTTTGTTCACTTACTTAATATAATTTTCCTAATAACTAATTCCTTTTTTATTATTTTTATGTTTTATTAAATAAATTAAATTAAATTAAATAAATTAAATGAAAAATTAAATTTTAAATAACATGAAATGCTAAACAGAATGGAATTAGATAAGAAAGGAAGTTCTCTCTAGAGATTTTTTTGGGAGCACCTTTGTTGACCGACTTCAAATACCCTTAGTAAACACATTTCATCATATGTGTTCACACCTCAATCTACCCTGGTTATGAATAAAAATTATACTTAGAAATATCCAAGCACACCCTTTATTTAACTCCATAATCCAAGGAAAATGGTTATAGATTAAGAAGTTAAACTTTAGACAACCATAGTGAGGATTACACCCACTATAATTTATCGATAGAATAAAATCAAAGAAGATAAAAAATAGTCTATGTTTCACGAACCAGATTACTCCCTCAGGATATTTCTTAGTTCAGTTACTCATGATCATGAGTATTATAGTTCACTTTGGTAAGATGATAAGAAGAAAATAAAATAAGAAGAATAATAGAAGAAAAATATGGGTGAATAAGATGGACGAAAAATAAGAACAATGCATGAATTTATTAGAAATCTAAATTAAAATTGAAAAGAAAATAAAGAAAATAAATAAATTAATAATAAAAGGGGAAAAATTGTGGCTAACCTGTATCGGTGGTGATCTCCTCCTTAGTGCCTCAGATGGAATAAGATGGAATGTAATGGAATGATTTGAGAGGTGAGAGCTCCCCTCGTTTTATAGGAATTTTTTTCCTCTGAATGTTGTTGCGTTTTGGACCCATTAAATGGATGAATCATGCGTTTCATCCTTTATAAAAGTTGTTTATAATTGTCTCCTCTATTCACCCTAAAAAATTTAGCTTAATTTTCCATTGGATGTAGGTGTTATGAATTTTTAATGACTATTACTTTTTCTAGATGAAGGTTATATGAATCTTCCTTCAAAAATATTTTGTTCAAAGGCCCCCTTGATGATCTTATAACTCTATGAAATTTATTTCAAGAATGAGACAATGAGTTCTCGTTCCATTACAGGTGGAATCACATCAATTGGAGGTGTGTATCCTGATTTATGCATCTGTTATAGAGGTGGGGTCCACACTATCCACTTGGAGAATTTTCCAACTTCAATTATTTTTTCAAGTCTTAAGATGTTCAAATCAGCTCTTGGTCCCAAAATACCCTTATGATAAAAATATTTCAAAAATCCAAATTTTACCAATTTTTAAATTTTTGTTCAAAACCTATCAAAAATCAAAAATTGATACATATAAGCTCAAATTGATAATTTGGGAGGTTTAAAAAAATTGAAATATATATAAAAAATGATGAAAACTTTGGGTCTATCAATTCCTCCACACATAAACCATACTTTTTGTTAAGCATAAAATCTCAACATGAAAATTTGAGGACACCAATATTACCAATATTCAAATTCCAAAGTAATAAAATCAAAAAAATTTCAATTTCAAATCAAACTTTAAAAAATCCACATAAAACATCAATTTATTTTCTCATTTTTCAAAAAAATACTAATTAATTCATGTATTTTACTTTTTTCCTTTTGAAAAATGATGGAACTTCTCATTTCATCCATTCAAGTTCCTCAATTCATTATTATTAAGAATTACAAGTCATGATTTACCTCACATGAATATTTTTTTATCTCTCATGAAACAACTCAGGTGGGGTTATGCTCATATCATGATAACACGATCCTTATCCATAGTCTTGTAAAAGATATTCTTTATACACTTTGTAAAGTTAAAAATCTAATAAAATCATAAAGACTTTAAATTAAGGTTCAAATGAATTTGAGCCTTAAGGTTGGTAGGATTTGATTCTTTAAAAATTAAGACTCTAGGAGGAGGTTTATCTCTTATGTACAATGCATGATATCAAAAAAAATTATAATGAAGTCCCCCCATCAAAGTAGAAACTCCCACTTCCCTCAAACTCAATATAAGGTCATGATCAGATTAAGCACAATGATTGATTTTTGCATCCTCTTGAATATATATATATTACATTTTTTTAGTTTCTTTGAAATTTATGATTAGATCTAAACTCAAATACATAATTTAACTACATATGATCAGAAGATCATCAATCTGGAAAAAAGTGATTTTTGGTTTTCCCAAATCACAACCCATTTTTTCATTATTTTTATTTTTTTATTTTCTGTTTTTTATTCAATAGTGGGAAATAAATAAATATTACAATTAATGTATCAAATGACCTTTATCATTACCCAATATAGCACCCCCACACTTCTTATTTAAAATATATATCATCCCTTCCACAATGATTCCCTTTACGCCCACACTTCAATATTAAAATATTATGAAATTACCAAGAGTAGGGTTGGAATGGATAATAACAGCTTAAAACATGGCTCATCCACATAAAGGTCATTCATGGTCTCTATGGGATAAATACAGATTGAGGTAAAGGTTTCCTTAAAGGATAAGGGCTTTTCAAAATATGCCTCAATCATTTTAAATGAGCTTTTTTACAGTCAATGCCTTGAAAAATTCAAATGCATGTTATGGTTGGTGACATGTCCCAATATCACTCAACAAGTATGCTCATGATAAAATTGGAAGAACATGGTCTAGAAATACTCTTAGGAAAGAGACATATAGTAATGACTAATATTAGAAAATCAATTCACATGAATTTCAAAAATTCAAATCATGAAAAATGGTTGGGAAATTTCATTTACATGAATCAACTAATTCCCTCAAATCATGAGTCCTCATTTCAATATCCATGATTAATTTTAAACATTCAATTTTCCATTTTACTCATTCAATTTCACTGACTTTGAAATTTTAAACATGGAATAAATGGATTCCTAAGAAACTCATGTCTCCTAGATTAATCAAGTAAAGCATGAATTCAAGAATGGGCATTCAATTTCATCATTAAAGCTCAGAACATGTTGTTCGAAAAAAATTAGGGAGTTAAAAATATAGAAAATGAAAATGAACTCCCCTTTCCATGAAGCATAGTCCTTATCTTATATTGTTTGTGGCTTCCTTATACCATTAGGAACCTAAAAAAATAGAGTTATATAATTCAGCACAAGGATCATATCTTTCAAGCTAAAAAATAAATAGGGAGTGGGATGCATGATAAAATAATTCCTATAACTGAGTTTGAAATCTAAATACCTAAGATTGAAAATGAAAGTACTAAAAATCAAGTAAAGGATAAATCTTGGTATGATCCCCTAAGTGGTCCCTGAATTTTTACTACCTCCAGAGGGTGGTACCAATTGTTATCCAAAATCAGAGGGTGGATGAAACTTATTTGATTTGAACCACCACATGTGGCTTTTCCCAACTTATGATGCATCCTTGTTCCTGAGGGAAGATCCATGGATAGAGTACACCATATCCTCCCCATTCATAATGAGGTATAACTTTCATGGTTGGGGTAGGATGAAGTATGGACCATCCTCTTCCTTGGTTGATACTTATGAAAACTTTTTCTCTTTCAATGCTCAATTCATAGGGGATTCAATAAAAGTAACCTCTTGTATGATTTACCTAGGCATAGCTATAAGGATCTCATAATGGGTATCCACCAATTCATGTTCATTGAAATCAGGGAGCACCAAATATTCCTCAACAAGTGCATGTCTAGTTTATTCTTCATCTTCCATGGCGTAACAAAGAATAATTGATTCTGTATAATCAAAATAAGAGGGAGTGAAGTACCATTCATATTAAATAAAATTAGAAGAGATAGAGTCAATGAAAGGTTCAACTCCTTGAGTCAGTTTAGCTTCAATCTCCGCATCATTGGTAAGTACCTCATGGAGTAGACTCTTAGCAGATGGAGGTAGGTATTTATGCTCCCCCATCTTGATTTTAAATTCAACCACTTGGGTGGTTTCTTCCTTCAGTGGTGCAGTTTCTTCTTCTTTTCGAGGATTGGGGAGATCAAGTAGTTTCTCACATTCACTCCAGAATTCATCCAATTCCTACTGATCTCCCACATGCATATCAATAAGCAATTATTCATCCCTTTCCTCATTACGTTCTTCAATTTCAAAGATAAGTGGAGAAATTTGTTCCACCACATTCTCAGGTTCTTTATCTATCTCAGGGTTAGGTTGCTCCATTAATGCATGGACATAATCAAATGCTATATCATCTTTTCTTGAAAGTTGTTCTATGAGTAATTTATCAATTAATAATATTCTGAATTTGAATACATCATGGAAGTATTATTTTTTTGTTTTTTATATAAAATTAAATCTACTTAGGGTGGGAAAATAGGAAAAGTAAATTAATAAATGATAGGATACCTAGAAATAGAACTAGTTTTGAATAGGGAATGAAAAAAGTGTATTTATATGTTTTCCTAGTGCAACACAGTGGATGACTATGGTCGTCTCACTTGAGGAGTTTTCTCATTTTTCTCACTAAATTAATATAATTCACCTAAGAACTAATTCATTTTTTGTTGTTTTTATGTTTTATAAAATAAATTGAATTTAATTAAAAAAATTAAAAAAAATTAAATTCTAAATAACATGAAATTCTAAAAAGAATGGAATTAAAGAAGAAAGGAAGTTCTCTCAAGATAATTTTCAGGGAGCCCCTTCATTGAACAGATTCAAATCTCCTTAGTGAACACACTCCATCAAATGTGTGCACACCTCAATCTACCCCTATTATGAATAAATATTATACATAGAAATCTCCAAGAACACCCTTAATTAAACATATCGATTAAGGGAAAATGGTTCTAGATTAATAATTTAAACTTTAGACAACCATAGTGAGTATTACTCCCACTATAAGTTATCCATATAATAAAATACAAGAAGATAAAAAAATGGTCTATGGTTCATGAAACTGATTACTCCCCTAAAATATTCCTTAGTTCAATTACTCATGATCAGGAGTATTATAGTTCACTATGGTTAGATGAGAAGAAGAAAAGAATAGAAGACGAAGAGTGGAAGAAAAATAAGGGAGAAGAATATGGACACAAAAATAAAAACAATGCATGAATTTATTATAAATCTAAATTATATTTGAAAAATAAAACAAAAATAAAGAAAACCATTAAATTAATAAGAAAAGGGGAAGGTTTTTGACTGACCTCACTTAGTGGAGATCTCCTCCTCGGTGCATCAGATAGAATGTGATAGAATGGAATAGCATTCGTTGAGAGGTTGGATCTCCCCTCCTTTTATAGGTGGAATTTTTTCCTCCAAATGTTGTCACGTTTTGGACCCATTAAATGGATGAATCATATGATTCCTCTTTTATAAAAGTTTTTCATAATTGTCTCCTCTATTAACCCTTAGCATTTTAGCTTAATTTTCTATTATATGTTGGAGTTATGAATTTTTTAATGACTGTTACTTTTTATTGATCAAGGTTCCAGGAATATTCCTTCAAACTATTTTGTTAAAAGGACATCTTGATGATCTTATAAATCTATTAAATTTATTGGATGAACACTCCTATGAGTTATCATTACAATACAGGTGGAATCACCTCAATTAGAGGTGTGAAATTTGATTTATGCATCCGTTATGGAGGTGGGGTCCATGTTGTACTCCCAGAGAATTTTCCAACTTCAATGATTTTTCAGGGCTCAAGATTTTTGAATAAGCTCTTGGTCCCAAAATACCCTTTTGATAGAAATATATAAAAAATCCATATTTAACCAATTTTTAATTTTTTTTCAAAGCATATCATAAATCCAAAATTGAAACATATAAGCTCAAATTGATAAATTGGGATGGTTAAAAAAACTGAAATATAAATAAAAAATAATGAAATTATTGGATCTATCAATTACCCCACACATAAAACATTATTTTCCACAAGAATAAAATATCAACATAGAAATTAGAGGACACCAATGTTACCAATATTCAAATTCCAAAGTAATAATATCAAACAATTTTCAATGTCAAATGAAACTTTAAAAAATCTGTATAAAACATCAATTTGATTTCTCATTATTCAAATAAATAAATAATTAATATATTTTACTTTTTCCCTTTGAAAAATTATGGAACTTCTCCTCTCATTCCCTCAAGTTCCTCAATTCATTATTATTAATAATTCCAAGTCATGATTTACCTCACATGAATCTTTTCTCTAATATCTCATGATATAACTCTGGTGGAGTTATGCACATATCATGATAACATGATCCTTATCTATAGGATTTTAAAATAATTACTTTATACCCATTGTAAAGATAAAAAGCACATAAAATAATGATGAATTTCAATTAAGGTTTAAATGACTCTGAGGCTTAAGGTTGTTAGGATTTGATGCTTTCAAAATTAAGGATATAGGAGGAGGTTTATCTCTTAAGTACAATGCATGATATCAAAAATAAAAGTGTAATGAAATTCTCCCATTTAAAGTAGAAACACCCACTTCCCCTAAACTCAATGTAAGTTTATGATCAAATTAAGCATAATTAATGATCTGTGCACCCTCTTGAATATATATATATTACATTTTTTTATTTTTTTTATTTTTTAAAAGGTTATGATTAGATCAAATCTCACATCCATCACCAAACCACCCACGATCAGAATATCATTGGTCTGGAAATTGATTATTTTTTTGTTTTCCCAAATGAAAACCCTTTTTTTCGTTTTTTTCTTTTCTTTTTCTATTTTTTTATTCAAGAGGGTAAAAGAAATAAAGAGTAAAATGAATGTATCAAATAACCTTTCGCATTACCCAATATAGCACTACCACACTTATCCCTTAAAATTTATATCATCCCTTCCACCATTATTCCCTTTACCCCAACACTTCAACTTTAAAATATCATGAAAATACCAAGAGTAGGGTAGGAATGGATAAAAATGGCCTGAAACATTGAAATCCCTATAAAGGCCATTCATGGTATCTATGGGATAAAAAAGGATTGATTTAAAGGTGGTCTTTAAGGATAAAGGATTTTCAAAAGATGCCTCATAAATTTTAAATGGGTTTTTGTACAGTCATAGCCTTGAAAAACTCAAATCCATGTTCTGGTCGGTGACATGTCCCAAGGTCACTCAATAAATATGATCATGATAAAATAGGAAGTAATTTCTCTAGAAATATTTTAAAAAATTAGACATATGATACTAGACAATAAATCAATTAATAACTACTAATAAAAAATAAATTCACATGAATTTTAGAAATTCAAATCATGAAAAATTGTAGTGAAATTTCATTTACATGAATAAAATAATTCCCTCAAATCATGAGTCCTCATTTCAATATCAATGATTTATTTTAAACATTAAATTTTCCATTTTACTCATTCAATTTCATTGAATTTGAAATTTTAAACATGGGATCAATAGATTCCAAAGAAACTAATGTCTCCTAGATTATTCAAGTAAAGAATGAATTCAAGTATGCGCATTAAATTTCATCATTAAAGCTCAAAACATGTTGTTGTACAAAAATTATAGAGTAAAAAATATAGACAATGAAAATGAACTCTCTTTTCCATGAAATATATTACTTATCTTACATTGTTTGAGGATTCCTTTTTCAATTGCGAACATACAAAATAGAATTACACAATTAAGAACAAGGATCATGTATTTCAAGCTCAAATATATAGAGGGAGTGGGATTCATGCTAGAATAATTTCTAAGACTGGATTTGAAATCTAAATTCCTAAGATAGAAAATTAAAGTACTAGAAATTATGAAAAGAATAAATCTTGGTATGATCCCCCAAGTGGGCCCTTAATTTTTTCTGCTTCTAGAGGGTGGTACCTACTGTTATCCAAAATCATAGGGTGGATGAAGCTTACTTGATTTGAACCACTACATGCAGATTTTCCCAGCTTGTTCTTGATCCTTTTTCATGAGGAAAGATCCATGGATAGAGAATACCATATCCCCCCCTTCACAATGAGTTATAACTTTCATGGTGAGAGTAGGATGAAGTATGGTCCATCCTCTTCCTTGGTTGCTACTTGTGAAACCTTATTCTCTTCCAATGCTAGCTTCATGGAGGGATTCAGTAAAAGTAGCCTATTGTCTTATTTTACCAGGCATAGCTACATGGATCTCCTAACATGGATCCTCCAATGTATGTTCATTGTAATCAAAGAGCCCCATATGTTCCTCAAAAGGTGCATGTACAGTTTATTGTTTTTGTTCCAAGGCATAAAAAATAATGTATGATTCTGTATAATCAAAACCATAGGGGGTGATGTTCAATTCAGATTCAATAAAATCATAAAATATGTAGTCAGAGAAAGGTTTAAATCCCTGAGTTGATTTAGCTTCAATACCTGGCTTAGTGGTAAGTACCTCATAGAGTAGAATCTTAACAGATAAAGGTAGGTAGTTGGGCTCCACCATCATGACTTCAAATTCCACCACTCGGGTGGTTTCTTCCTTCAGTTATGCCTGTTATTCTTCATTACAAGGCTTGGGGAGATCAAGTGGTTCCTCACATTCACTCTATAATTCATTCAATTTATATTGATCTCCTATAAGCAGCTCAGCAGGAAAGTCTTCCGCCCTTGACTTTATAGGTTCTTGAATTTCAATGATAAGTGGGGAAATTTATTCCTCCACTTTCTCAGTTTCTTACTTCAGCTTAGGGATGGGTTGCTCAATTATTGCACAAACATAATCATATTCTATATCATCCATTCTTGTAAGTTATTCTATGATTTCTCTAAGTTCTTGAAATGAGATCTATTATAATCTTCATCTTATTCTTGTTGCTGTTTTTGTGCCTGTAATTAATTAATCCATGCATAATATTCTGAATTTGAATACATCATGGATGTCATTTGTTCAGTTTTTTTATAAAAATAAATGAAATCTACCTAATATGTGAAAATATAAAATGTAAATGAATAAATGATTGGATCCCCGAAAATAGTTCCTGTTCTGATGTACACCTCTTATAAGTTATAGAATAGGCATATTTATATGTTTTCCTAGTGTAGCATAATGACTGACCAGTGTCATCTCACTTGATGAGCTTTCTCAGTTTGCTCATCTACTTAATCTAACTCACCTAAGAACTAATTCCTTTTTTGGTTGTTTTAATGTTTTATTAAAGAAATGGAATTTCATAAAATAAATGAAATTCAAAATTAAATTCTAAATAACATTTAATGCTAAACATAATGAAATTAGAGAATAAAGGATGTTCTCCGGATTGAATTTTCTGGGAGCACCTTCATTAACCAGCTTTAAATCACCTTAGTGAACACACTCTATCGTATGTGTGCACACCTCAATCTACCCCAGCTATGAATAAAAAGTATACTTAAAAATCTCCAATAACACCCTTAATTAAACTCCTCAATCAAGAGAAAATGGTTTTAGATTAAGAAGTTAAACTTTAGATAACCATAGTGAGGATTACACCCAATATAAGTTATCCTTAGAACAGCCTCAAAGAAGATAAAAAACATGACCTTCTAGTTCAATAACCTCATTACTCCCCTGGTAAATTACTAGATTTAGTTACTCATGATCATGAGTATTATAGTTTACTATGGTAATATTAGATAAAGAGAAAAAGAAGAAAAATAATGGAAGAAAAATAAGGGTGAAGAAGATGGAAAAAAAAATAAAAACAATGCATGAATTTATTATAGATCTAAATTACTATTGAAAACTAAAACTAAAATAATGAAAAAAAATAAATTAAAAAAATGGGAAAATTTGAGGTTGACGTCCCTTAGTGGATATCTCCTCCTTAGTGAGAAATATGGAATGGGATGAATGGAATCGAATTATTTGAGATTTTGGAGCTCCACTACTTTTATCGGCATAATTTTGTCCTCTGAATGTTTTCACATTTTGGTCCCATTAAATGGATGAATCACACACTTCCTCCTTCATAAAAGTTTTTCATAATTGTCTCCTCTCTTCGATCTGAACATTTTAGCTTAATTGGCCATTGGATTTAGGAGGTATGAATATTTTAATGACTATTAATTTTTTTGGATGAAGGTTCTAGAAATCTTCCTTCAAAATATTTTGTTCAAAGGCCAAATTTCTTATCTTATAACTCTATGAAATTTATTGTACGAATGCGACTATGATTCCTCATTCCATTACAGGTGGAATCATCTCAATTAGAGGTGTGTATCCTGATTTATGCATCTGTTTTGGAGGTGGGGTCCACACTGTCTGCCCAAAGAATTTTCCAACTTCAATGATTTTTTTGGGGCTCAAGATGTTTGAATCATCTCTTAGTACCAAAATACCCTTATGATAGAAATCTGTAAAAAATCCATATTTAACCAATTTTTACATTTTGTTTCAAAACATATCATAAATCCAAAATTGGTACGTATAAGCTCAAATTGATAAATTTGGAGTCATAAAACAATTGAAATATATATAAAAAATGACGAAAATATTGTCTTTATCACCCCCTCCATTTTATTTCTAAAAATGAAAACATCATCCGTGATGTGTTAATTTATCACATTCAACGACGATGAGTTTTCCATTTCCATTACTACATTAAAGGATGTTCATAAAACCATTTTTATTGTTAAGTTTTTTTTATAATATATGTATTACATCTTATTTAATGATCTAGAACTAGTATATATATATAATATTAATTAACAAAACAAAAATAGTTTACGATGATCGAAAAATGACTAAATAATCCAAATGGTTATCATTAACGTTTTACCTAATGAATCATCCACACATAAGTAAAAAATTATATATAATACCATTTAATATTATGTAAGTTAATTAATAACGTATAATTTAAATTCTATAGAACTATTCTCATTTCATATGATATTCTATATATTTATACAAGTAAACCAATCATGAAAATAAAGAAAACTAACATTCACAAAACTATGAAGTTGTATCTTATAACTCATAAAAAAGGCCATAAATGAACTTAATAAAATTATAATAAAACAAATATATGTTAAAAAAGTTATGAATTAAATTATTAATGAATCTAATTTCATTATACAGGACATTAAGTACAAGTGAATAACACTTTCAGACTTCAAGTAAGGGATTATTTTTGAACCTTAATTTTTCTTTGGCTTATGCTTTCTCTCTATTAACCCCAATGTAAATATTTTTTATTTTTATATACTTATTATAAATTCTATTAATATGTTCCAAACTCTTAAATCCATATTATATCATCCTTATTTGATAGAGAAATACATGTTTTAGAAAGACTCCCTTCTCAATTCTTCCCATTAAGCAAAGCCGATTAAAGGGAACTTCCCAATTTCTTACCCATTTTCAAGTACCATACATAATATTTTTTAATCCCCCATTACTCTTATAAAATAAATCAGTTTTTCATGAAAATATATCTTGGTTAATTTATGGTTTTATATAAAATATTATGCCTTTTGATCTTTAAATTCTCTTTAATATCTTCCTTAAACCGCTCTAAAATGTTTTATTTCTAAAGTTTCTTAAACAATATTTTTACATGTTATCACTCTAGTTTGACATAAATTATCATGATCTATACAAATTTTCTATTATTAATGTCTACATATTATTTAAATCCATTATTTCATAAACACCATTATGATATTTCCTCTCATTATTCCTTTTTACATGATTTTGATACCCAATCCTTTCCATGGAAAACCCTTATGTTTATGTTCGATTCCTTATTTATGATTCTTCATGTGGTATAGATATTCATGAACATGTTATGATGGGTTCAACTAGATAGATATCCAATGCATTGTTAAAGTTTAGTATCATGAGAAGCCATGTGAAATGGTCTTGGTGGTTATCCTTGACTCATGCTCCTCCATGTGCAATGGTCTTGGTTGTTAGCCTTGAATCATGATCCTCCCTGTGAAATAGTCTTGGTAGTTAAAATTGATTCATGCTCCTCCATGTGAAATGGTCTTGGAGGTTATTCTTTGATCACACTTATTTCATGTTGTATGTTTTTTTCCACATTTCTATGATTCTTCGATTACATGATCCCATGTTTTGTATGTTATGATCCCATATGTTTGTTCATGTTCCATACCTTTTATGTTTTCATTTTATGATTTCTAACCCATGTGATATGCTTTACTTATATAATTATTCCTTTACTAGGATTTTTTATCTCATCACTTTGTTCATGTATTCCCCAGGTTATTCTATTAAAATGTGAGAGCTTAATGGAAGTTAAGATCACTTTATGAAGATTAAATAAAAAAAGTTTTTATTTTGGTTTCATACTATTTAATTATGTACATAATATTTCAAAGGAACTATAATTTATGATCCTTTTTTTGTATTTGAAGTCTATTTATTATTAAAATAATGTAATAATATGTCTAAAATGATGGGGTCATTATAGTTGGTATCATAAGATCATGTAGTTATTTTTGGAGATTAGGGATAGAGAACATTAGTAAGAACCCTAAGGATAATTCTGTCAATATGGATTACCTATATTAAAACTTAGGGAATCACAAGCTAGGATATACTTTTTATTTACAATTTTTTCCTTTTATGTTTAAATTTTATTTTTTTACAAGCCAAGTAGCTATGTATTCAATCCCCCCTAATTTTAATTTTTTTATTAGTTAATGACTGAAAATAGGAGAACCCATGCCAACAATCAATGTGATAAGAAATGTGATGATTTCCCTAATGAAATGAAAAATCCAATGGGAACAAGAAGTCAAAACCTTATGATAATAATTACTGAACTGTATAAAGTTATGAATAATAAGTTGAATCATGTGGAACACTCTCTTTATCTTAAAAAAGAGAAAGTTGAGGTCAAATATTTTATGCAGAAAAGGAGTCCCATGTTTAGTGGATCTTCCAATCCCCTCCTCATAGAATAGTGGATCAACTCCATTGAGAATATATTCTCTATCCTCCAATGCTCATAAGAAGAGAAATTCATTTTGGCAGTCAATCATTTTGATTAGAAAGCTAATTAGTGGTGCATATTGGTTAAGAACACAAATTCCAAGGATGAAATTGAATCCATGTATTGGGAGGAATTCAATAAAATATTTTTCAATAAATATTTTCCCTAGGCCCTCCATCTCAATATGGAAAGATATTTCCTTAAAAAAACAAGGAAGACGAGACTATTGGGGCTTATGAATAAAACTCCACAAGAGTTGCACAATATGCCTCCGAATTTTTCAGGAACACCGAAAAAAAGATGGATCTTTTCTTTAGAAGATTAAAGCAGAGTATATGAAATGTTTTAGTGATTCAAGAATTTGATAGCATTGAAGGGATTTTCCATTGTACCCTTAAGTTTGAAATAGATATTAGAGACTCTCAATTGTCTCATGGCCCCAAATAAAAAAAAGCAGAAAATAGAGTTTAATTTGGGAGGATCAACAGATAAATCCCAACATGGAAAAAAACCCAACATCCTACATGTTATAATTGTTAGAAGAAGTATCATGGGAATTGTCTAATAGGTACAATGAAATAATTCAAATGTGTAAGAATGTGGAATCTAGATAATTACTTTCAAAGGGATATGAAGAATTACACTAACGTGGAAGAAGAAATTAAGGTTCATATCAACACTTATCATGTAGTGTAGTGTTTTAACTACAATGAACATGGTAATTGTGGGAACCATTTACTTATGCCAAGGGTTATTTGAGGAAATCAACAAAAAAACCTCCAATGAAGCAAGGAAGGGAATATGCTATCACTAATACTGAGGGGGATCTTGATAATTATGAGATGATAGGTATGTTGGTTATTCATTCAAGAATAGAGAATTTACTATTTTATTCTAGTTTTAAACTTTCTTTCATATATTTAAATTTAGTAGAACTATTCAAACACCACCACAAAATTTGTAGGTTGAGTTATCTTTGAGAACATAAAATAGAGAAATTATTGTATCCAAAGTATATAACTCCTCATCAGTTAATGTTTGTGGACAACACCTCCTAGAGAATCTTGTATTACTTCCTTTGGTGGAGTTTGATTCTATATTGGGCATGGGTTGGATATCATTATACAAAGACAATATCAACTTTCAGGAAAGGTAGATCACTCTTCATATCCTGAGATATCCTCCAATTTTGTATAAGTGTAATGGGGAGGATGAATCTCTATTAGAATCAATATCTAAATTGTGAATATTATTTCCTTTTTAGAATAAATATTAGCTTAAATGATTCAGAAAAAGCAGAGGATCATGCTCGAAGACATTCCCGTTGTGAGGGAATAATTTGATGTGTTCCCCAAATATTTTCCTGGTCTCCCTTCTAACCAAGAATTTGAGTAATAAATTGAACTTATTCTTGGATATCTAACTTTATCAAAGAATCCTTATAGAATTTAAATCATTGAGTTGGAAGAAATAAAGAAGCAGTTACATGAGAATTTGGACAAGGGTTATATATTCTCGAGTGCTTCACAATGGGGTACACCAGTCCTATTCGTCAAGAAGAAGGAGGTATTAATGTGCCAATGCATTGATTATTGTGATCTCAAAAAAATCATGATAAACAATAAGTCCCCCCTTCCATAGATAGATGACTTATTCAATCAACTATATGGGGTCAACTATTTCTCTAAGGTGGAACTTTGGTTGAGATATCACCAATTAAAGGTGAGTAATGAAGATATTCCAAAGACTACATTTAGAATGTGGTATGAAAAAAATGAGTTCATAGTGATTCTTTTTAGACTCATTAATTATCTAGAAATTTTCATGGATCTAATGAATAGAGTCTTTTGATATTACCTCAACAAATTTGTGGTAGTCTTTATTGATGATATTCTGATATACTCAAAGAGTGAGGGGGAAATGAGGAGAATTTGAATACTATGTTAAAGACATTACAAAGAGATAACCTTTTTTCCAAGTATAGTAAATGTGATTTCTGGATGTAGGAAGTATCATTACTGGGGTATGTGATCACCAATAAAGGTATATATATGGGTCCTTCTAAGACAAACGAAATCGTAGAGTGGCCCAAACCAACATCTATAATGGATATTTGTAGTTTCCTTGGTCTAGCTAGGTATTACTGACAATTTGTGAATAACTTATCATGATTTTCAAACCTAATAACCAAGAAGACTTGGAAGGGAGTGAAGTTTTTTTGGACCAGTGAATGTGAAGACCGGTTTAAAGAGTTGAAAAAGAGGCTTATCACGACACAAGTTCTCACACCACCGAAAAGTGGGGAAGTCATTATGGTGTACAACAATACTTAAAAGAATGTATTAGGCTATGTACCAATGAAATATGATAAATTGATAACCTATACCTCATGTTATTTGAAAATTAATGAGAAAAACTATCCCACACATGTTCTGGAGCTGGAAGTATTATCTATATAGATATAAGTGTGATATATATACTGATCATAAGAGAATAAAATATATATTCACATATAATGAGATTAATATTCACCAGTGAAGATGGTTAGAGATAATAAAATATTAAAACTGATCAATGTACTACTATCCTGGTAAAAAAAATAAGGTGGAAGATTCTATAAGTAGAAAAGATCCTACATCTTTATCAATGATGAGAATTGAGAAGGATCCAATATTCTTATAACTACAAATGATAGACAAGAGAATTTTTAAGGAAGGAAAATAATCCATCATTTCTCAAATTATTTATTAACAACCCATTTTGGAGAAAATTAAGGATGCTCAAAGAAAAGATGTTGGAATTTAGAAAAAGGTGGAATCTATTAGAAATGGGAAATCATCATAGTTCAAAATAGATGAGGAAGGAGTCATGAGATTTGGGTCAGGACTATGTGTACCATCCAATCCAGAGATTAAGAAATAACTTTCGAATAACACACATAGCTCAACATTCTTTATTCACCTTGGGAGAAAAAAGAGATATCAAGATCTACATGAGCTCTATTGGTGGGACAATATGAAGAAGGAGATCACTGAATACACATCAAAGTGCTTGGTTTGTCAGAAAGTGAAGTCTGAAAGGAAAAAGTATAAGGGGATAATTAACCAATACACATACCAACATGGAAATGAGAAAACATAACCATAAACTTTGTCACTGGACTTTAAAAAACATCCAAAGGAAACAATGATATATGGGTTGTTAGGGATCATCTTACAATGATAGCTGGCATTATCGTAATTCGAGAGGACTTATCACTAGATTAACTTGAATTGATATGCATTAGAGAAGTGGTAGTGTTGTATGGGGTACCACTATCAATTGTTTTCGATTAAGATCTTAGATTTACCTCTATGTTCTAGAGAAGTATTCAACATGCTATAAACACTGAGCTAAACCACAGTATGACCTACCATCCTAAAACTAATGGTCAATCTGAGTGGACTATTCTAACATTGTAAGAATATTGAGGGAATATTTTATTGACTTCAAAGGAGGATGGGACCAACATTTGCCTCTGGACAAGTTCTATTACAATAACAGTTTCCACTTGAGCATCCAAATAGCTACATATGAATCCCTTTATGTGAAAATATATAGAACACTGGCATGCTAGGATGAAGTTAGTGATCATAAACTGCCAGGACCTGGAATGGTTGAATAAATGGTGAAAAAGGTAAAAAATTCAACAACACATCAAAGAATCTCAATGTTGATAGAAGATCTATGCAGACAATCATTGATGGGGCCTATATTTTTAGGATAGAGATATGGTATTACTCTTCGTATCTCTATGGAAGAGGATCATGAGATTTAGGAAGAAGGGAAAGCTATATCCTAGGTATATCAAACCCTTCGAGATTCTTGATCATTTCGGATTTGTGGCCTATCGACTATTACTTCCACCTACCATGTCTCAAGTACAAAATGTATTCAATGTATCCCTCTTGAGGAAGTATATAACATATCCCTCACATGTACTGAATCTAGAGTTGGCATAGTTGGAAAATGAAACCTCTTATGAGGAGTGGCCAATGAAGATCTTGGGATATAGAGATAAAGTTCTACACAACAAGACTACTCACATGGTCAAAGTACTATGGTGGAATCTTAAGTACGGAGAGGTAACATGGGAACATAAGGAAGTAATGAAGGAGAAGTTCTCTCACCTATTTTCCCCTTAGTATGTAAAAAAAATTTGAGGGTGAAATTTTATAAGGGGGGAAGAATATAACGACCTAGAATTCTATCAATGAAAATTTATCTTCTGAAAATTATGTCATATAATATAAATCATAAAATTTTTTAGATAACACAATAAAAACATTAAAAATTAATAATTAATGAACTAAGTGGTATTTATAGAAATTAAGTAATCTAAACCAATGAAATAACAACTTGACCCTTAGAATAGTAACCCGGCCATTAGGAATAGTAATCTGACCAATAGAATATTAACCTCACCTATGAAAGAATATATAAAATTTAGGCATATAATAAAGGAAAATATGATATAATTATATCATATTATAGGTACATAAATGTTTTATTAATGATACAAAAAAGTGTTTGTATTTTTGTAAGTCAAAAACATTTAATTAAAATTTTATAACTAATATAATGATTTAAAATAAAATTTATTTTCCTAAAATTTATTTATAAATTAATATTTCACTGTTTTATGATTATAATATAATTTTATGAGACCTTAATTAATTTTTCAATGTGTCATAAAATCAGTTATAATTTTAAAATTAGTATTTTTTTGAATAAATGATGATTTTAATTTAAAATTAAATTTCTCATATTTAGAAAATTGTTTTTATTAAATTTAATTAATTTTTGAATTATACACATAAAATATGATTAGGGTGAATTTTTGATATTTTCTAAAATAATTGAATTTTTAGTGAATAGTGAAATATGATAATTTATAGTATAAGCTAAACACATGAATTATTGAGTCATGGTTGATATATGGATGATATAATCCAATAATATCAAACTCTCCGTCATTATTTTAATTTATCTAGTGATAAAACTAAAACTATTCATAGTATTGATCCAAAATAATAAACTAATAAATAAAATAATCAAAAAACACACCTCCCCTCCACTAAAAATTCAATCCCTCACAACCTTTTCTCCTCATACCTAAAAATCCATGAAGCTTGTCCAAATTTTAATTAATAATATTTACAAGTATCTCTCCAAAGTCCAAAATACTTGGTCTCAAAAAAGAGGCCAAAATCAAGTGGCACAAGGAGGTTCTCAAAGATAATAATTCATGGGGTAAAAACCTCATTCTTTTTATTTTAATTTATATTCAATTTATTTTCAAATCCTTACCTACCCTTATCCAAGTGACATTATAAATCCAACATCTTTTATATACTAGAATTTTATTTTGTTAATGGAACAACCCATCATCATTTCTATCCCCTCCCCTTTTGTTCTAAAAATGAAAACATCGTATGTGATGAGTTAATTTATTGCATTCAATGATGATGAGTTTTTAATTTTCATTAAAGCTTTCAAGGGTAGTCATAAAACCATTTATATGGTTAAAAATTATAATATATGTATTAAATCTTATTTAATGATATATAACTAGTATATATACATAATATTAATTAATAAAACAAACTAGTTTGCAATGATTAGAAAATTCCAAAATAATCTAAATAGGTATCATTAACTTTTTATCTAATTAATCATCATCACATTTGTAAAAAATGATATATAAGACCATTTCATATCCAAAAAGTTCATTAATAACATATAATTTCAATTATAGACAAATATTCTCATTTTAAATGATATTCCATACATGTATACAAGTATACTGACCAAGAAGACAAATGAAACAAATGCCCATTGAACGATGAAATTGTATTGTATAACTCATTAAAAATGACATAAATAAACTCAATAAAATTACAATAAATCAAATAAATGTTAAAGGGGATATGAATTAAATTATTAAGGAATCTAATTTTATTATCTAGGAAATTAACTACACGTGCATAACACTTTCGGACATAAGGTAAGGGATTCGTTCTAAACCTCATTTTTTCCTTTATGTTAAAATTTCCTTTTATTTAACCCATTTTAACTTCACTTTAATTTTATATAATTATTCTAAATTCTATTAATATGTTCCAAACTCATGTATCCATATCATATCATATTTTTTTATGGGGAAATACATGTTTTAAAAATTTTCCATTCTCAATTCTTCCTGATAAGCAAGCCTGATTAAAGGGAACCACCCAATTTCTTACCCATTTTCAAGTACCATACTTAATCTTTTTAATCCCCCGTTACAATTATAAAATAAATAATTTTATTATGAAAATATATCTTGGTTAATTTCTTATTTTATATAAAATATTATGCATTTTTGGATTTAAATGATCTTTAATATTTTCCTTAAACTACACTAAAATGTTTTATTTCTAAAGTTTATTAAACACTATTTTTACATGTTTTCACTTATGTTTGACATCACTTATCATGATCCATTCCTATTTTCTATTATGAATGTCTGTGTATGATTTAAATCCATTCTATAATGAACACCATTATGATATTCCATTTTGTTATTCCTTTTGACATGATTATAATACCCAATACTTTACATGGATGACCCTTATGTTTATGTTTGATTCCTTATGTGTGATTCTTCATGTGGAAAAAATATTCATGAACATGTTATGATCGGTGAACCATGATGGTGCAATAATGTATTGGGTAATGTTTAGCCTCATGAGACTTCATGTAAAATGGTCTTGGTGGTTAGCCTTGACTCATAGTCCTCCATGTGTAATGGTATTGGTGGTTAGCCTGGCTCATGCTCTTCTATGTGCAATGGTCTTGGTGGTTAACCTTAAATCATTCTCTTCCATATGCAATGGTCATGGTGTTTATCCTTGGATCATTCTTATGTCATGTTGTGTGTTGTTTCCACATTTCTATGATTCTAGGATTACATGATTCCATGTTCTTTATGTTATGCTTCCATATGTTTATCCATATTCCATGCCTTTTTTCATCTTGTTATGCCTTCTAATACATGTGCTATACTTTATTCATATGATTATTCCCTTACTGGGATTTTTTAGCTCATCCATTTTTCATATATTTCCGAGGTTATTCTATTCATATGTGAGAGCTCAATGGAAGTTAGGATATCTTTATAGATATTAAATAAAATATGTTTTTATTTTGGTTTCTTACAGTTTAATTTTGTACCTAATCTTTCAAATACACTATAATTTATGAACCATGGTTTTTATTTTAAGTCTAGTTATGGTTAAAATAATGTAATAATATGTGTAAGTGGATGGGGTCATTATATCATCTTATGATATCATAGTTTTACACTTCTTTCTACATAGATCTTTATAAGGAGCCCTCTAAATGCTCAATTAAAAGCCATTATTGTAAGAAAACTCTATTAGAGGAAGGTTTTGATCCTAAAAACCCTTAAAATATAGAGAACATGACCTCAACATATCCAAAATTATTTTAATGCTCCTCTCAGACTAACCATCTATCTGAGGATGATAATTTTTACTGAAACACAACTCTATATCTAGTTCTTACTAAAGAATTATCCAAAACTTTGAGGTAAAGATCAGATCCTGATCAGATATATTAGAATGTGGTTGTCCATGAAAACTTACAACATTATTAATATATATCTTGGAAATATGATCAGTATATAAATATTCTATGATAGCAATGAAGTGTTTTGACTTCATAAGGTAATCAACTATAGAAAAAATAATAGTATGGCCTTTAGATGTTTTGGGGGGAGTCCGATGAAAACATTCATGATGATGTTTTCCCATTTCCATTCTAGTATGGGAAATATTTTCAAAATACCCTTATACTTTTTTCTATCATCCTTAACTTTCTGGTATACCTAGAACCAAGATACAAACTCCACAATATCTCTCTTCATTTTTTCCCACTAGAAGTACTCTTTTAAATCTCTATACATCTTCATAATTGTAGGATGGATAGGGAATTATGAGCTATGAGATTCTTACAATAGTTTATTCTTAAATTATGGTATTAATGGGACACATAATTTATTCTTTAATATTATCATTCCATCATAATAAAGGTTGAACCCAGGGACACTTATCACCCTATTTTTCAACTCCACATCCACATTTAGACCCTTTTTAATATTCACAAGGATATATGGATGAAAAACCATTTGATAAGGATAATATTTATCCCCTTTCTCCAAGATTTTAATTTCCATTCTTTCAAAATCCATAAATATTGGATCTTTTTTTATCCTCACCATAGATATTTTTGCATGATCATTTCACCTCAATACATCAACCACCTTATTCTATTTCCAAGGGTGGTAATGTATTGAGTATTTATAATATTTAATAAACTCCAACCATATTCTTTGGTACATATTAAACTCTTTCTAGGTAAATATATACTTTTAGATTTTATGATCAGTATACATGTCACACATTTCTCTATAAATATAATGTCTCCATTTATTTAATGAAAATATTACCACTAATAACTCCAAATCATGAGTAGTGTAATTTGTTCTCAAAAATATTTAACTAAAATATGGAATAAGCTATCACTGTATGATTATTAATGAGAAAAAATCCCATACATTTAGTTAATGCATCACTTTAAACCACAAACCATTCTCCACTATAAGGTAGTGTTAATAAGAGTTTCACTAACAAACCTTCCCTTATTTCCTTGAAATTTTCTTCAAATTCATTCTTCCAGTGAAACGGAACTCCATTTCAAGTTTACTTAATGAATTTATTAGATATACATGAGAAATACTTCACAAATAATTGATAATATCTATAAAATACAAGAAAACTATTGATCTCTGTCATAGGGTTGGTCTTGGTTGATGATCAATAACTTCCATATTTGATGGATACACCTATATACCCTTTCTTGAGATTATATGGCCCCAAAACGAAACTTTTTTTAGCCAAAATTCACACTTGTTAAAGTTTTCATATAGTTTATCCTTCTATAGAATCCTCAGTACAATCCAAAATTGACCTTCATGCTCTTCCTTACTCTTTAAATATATAAGATTATCATCTATAAATACTACCATAAACTAATCAAGGTAATCTCTAAAGAATATATTCTTTAAATCCATGAATATATTAGGGGAATTATTAAGATAAAATAGAATCACTATAAATTCATAGTGTATATACCTTGAACAGAAGGCTATCTTGGGCATGTATTCACTTTTGACACATAATTGATAGTATCCAGATCAAATATCTATCTTGGAAAAATATTGAGCTAAAATTATTTATCAAATAAATCATCAATACAAGGAAGAGGATACTTATTCTTATTCATGATCTTTTTAAGTTATAGATAATCATTTCCAAGTTTCATTGATCCATATTTCTTATTAAAAATATAATAAGTACACCCCAATATGGAACACTTGTCCAAATGAATACCTTACCAATATTCTCTTGGAGTTGATTATTTAATTCATGTAACTCATTCAGGTTCACTCTATATTCAGTCTTTGAAATAGGCATAACACTGATTATGAGTTTTACTGAAAACTCAAATTCAAGATTCATAATAATACTAAGAAACTATTACATAAATATATCAAAAAATATCCTACAATAGGCATATATTCAATTTTGAGTTTCTCCCCAACAATCTGAGATAAATACCACATTTTAATGGGAATAAATACCCATGAAACATATGTAATTTCCATTGGATGTTCATATTTTCCCTCTACTGATAAATAATCATAAGTTGGTTTGGAGTATCAAATATGACTTCCCTTACTTGATAATTGATATGGGATTTATAAAAGGAAATTAAATCCATGCAAAAAATCACATATAATTTAACTAGATGGATAATAATAGGATTTACAGGTAGTAAATTCCCATAAAATTCAATCATGTAGGAATTATAGACTTGCGATGTGACCATCATACCATGAAGTGTTTTTACTGATATTTTAAAATCTAATCATCGAGGATTATAATTAAAATTCCTAGATAATTTCATGTTATAAATGTATTTATATAAATAATATCAAATAAGACACATCAATATTTGATGGCACCTATTACCACCATATATTTTTCATTCTATCTTCAATCCCTTACTAAAATCAAACTGGTAATCATGACCATCAATATTTGTTAATTAGAGTGATTGATCATGAAAAATCATTCATAGGATGTATAAATCATTACATACTTCTTTCAATCTATGACACCTTAAGTTTAACATAGGATATCCTTGGTCAATATCATTTTAAATCCTTCAGAATGGCTCATAAAGAAAATATTAATTAACTTAATAATATTCCCTAGGAGTGTCAAACCATATCCATAGTTAGGTATCTTTCACTATGAAAAAATATTATGGACAAGATATACTTGACCAACAATTTTTTGCATTATTACCCATAGGTGAATCTATGCAAAAACCATGTCCATTTTTAGTATATAGAAAAATATGAATTGTTAGAGAAAAACACTCATTTCTTTACCATAACATAGAATTTTATCCTATATTTATAATCATCCTAAGGCTTATCACTAAAGTTTTATCATCCCATTATCAAAAAACAAATAAACCTTTCTTTAATACCAATAATGGTGACCCAAAATTTCCATACATAAATACGACATCTTATTAGCAGAATATTCATTAAATAACACTATGATCCATTCTATAACTGTAAAGGTTAGTGTCATTGGAAACTTGGATACATAAAAAACTGGTACATAAAATATAAAAATCATTTCTAATTAATTTCTTCACAACTCTCACCATTTTTAATCATATCATACATAAAACCTATCTTCATAACCTAGAGAAGGGAAACATAATAAAGGGTGATCTCAGATGTTCACTAATGAAAAATATAATAGATATCAATAAATGACAATAAGTGAGCATAAGACAAGAATAAGGGTATGAGAATGTGATAAAAAATTAAAATAATCATACCTAATCAGTCAAGGATATTTAATCATGAAGCATGGAAAAAATTTCTGTGAATCAAACAATATGAGACATAAGGGTGTGGAATCATCAATAATTAATCATGAGTATTGAGAACATATCATAAGACTAATACATAAATTTTAATCATTAAAAAAATCATATAAAACAACTTCCTTAGTTAAGGATTAATCCCAAAACTATGATTATGGATAAAGTATCATAATATAAATTCTTACGTAGTCATTTCCAATATTCTATCAAGAGTAACTTTTATCTAGTTAACTTCATCATCTCTTAAGATTTTATTAACTCCATAATATCTATGGAGTTTATCAACTTCACCATCAACACCAAATGAATTGGAGGGATATAAATGACCCACCCATCCTTGGGTTATAACATAACTAGCCATACCTATTTTATAATGGAACTAACCATCCTTGGTTTATAATGGAACCACCCTTCACAAAATCACAATCCGTTCATATGTATGCCTCAAGATCGTGAAAAAATTTATCATTACCTCAAAGCATAACCCATGGAAAGAAAAAATGTTTCATAAATGTTTCATCTTCAAAAATATAAACCATCTAGAGAAAGAATAAAAAAGGTAACATTGGATCATATCCCCAGTATAGTATAAAAAACATCCAAGGATGTTGTTATAAATGAATAATACCTCTAAAAGATCACTAGAACATTTCTTGAGAAAAATAAACTTTTCATTTTAAAATCCCTTATTTAAAATGTAAAAATATTTAAAATAATTTATTTGAAAATAACCAAGGAAACCTACAAAGGAATCATCAAAGAAAATAGTATTCTTAATGGCAAAGAAAGTTGTTCATATGATGTACATAAAAACAAATATTCCTTTCACATTTTCGATACAAAGTCAAAAAAACCACTTTTGGAAAATGAAAGGAATATTAATTTTAATAATTTTTATAGAAATTAAAACATGAGTAAAAATTAATTTAATAAATCCTCGTAATATATTATTTTTTTAATAACTTTTAAAGAAAATATGGACTTAGAATAAATGATTCCCATCAGAAGAGAGAAATAAAGTTGATTTTCCTTAAAAACATTAATTTTGTACTTTGAATAATTAAATAGATAAAAAATGAAAGGAAAAAAAATATAATATTTAGGAATAAACATAGGAGAATAAAATAAATATTATTTCGGCTAGATATAGTGCATAATTTCATCATTAGATTTTAAGAATAAATAATCCTAGTAAAAATGAGATTGTAACATAAAACCCTTACCTTAAGTCTGAATTACTTATTAAGCACACTAAAATCCAAGATAATAAATTTAAATTTATTATAATTATATACTAAAACCATATTAACACCTATAATACCATTAATGTTTTACCTATAATATCTTATAACCCATTCATTAACAAATCATCATCATTTCAGTTGTTTACTACTTCAATTTTACATGTATGTTTTGGTTCATTAGTTATGATCTATGAACTTTGATCATGGTATATTATAATAAATAATGTAAATAATTATATAAATATCATATATACTAATTATATATATATATTTATATGACTATTCAGATAAATTGGTGATTAAAAAATAATTACATCACTACACGAAGATGAAAGTCCATACGTATGCCCAATAGATGTTTCTATTTTTTGATGGATAAAACAATATAAAGGTAAATATTAATTAAAATTTACATAATAATTATTATAACATAAATAAAATATATAAACATTAAACATATCATAATATCCAATGTTTAACAGCGGTGATGGAAAATTAATTGTATCACTATGTGAAGGCGGTAGTCCACACACACACTTGAGTGATACTTTTATCTCCCAATTGATTAAGAATTTGTGAAAAATGGTTGTTACATCATCGTAATAACATATAAATATATTTATAATATTTTATTCATCATTTTTAATGTATAAAACATGTTTATATTATGTAGAAGAATAAATAAATTTGATAGAATTTTGTTAAGTTCTATACCTCTTCTTTGAGAGACCTCCTTTGGTTTGCACCTTAATTATTGAAGGATTTGTCTTAAGAGAATAAAAAATCTTCAGGATTTATGAAATTATTATATTAATTTTTTTGAGTAGGTTTTTATTGATATTTAATTCTCAAATTGTGTGAATAAGGGAGGATAATAAGTTCGATTTTATTAGTAAGGGGAGGAACACACAAGGAATTTCTAATAATATTTCAATGATATAAGGCCACTTTCATGGTAAACTGGATCCAAATTTAAAAGGGATAGAAATTTAGGATAAAATAGAGTTTGAATATATTAAAAAAATATAAATTAGATAGGTTTGGGTAGAAACACTACCGTTATATCTTGGTTTAACCCTTGGTAAACCTGTTTTACCCTTAACCCTGGTAACATAATTTTACTATTTCTACTATTCACTATAACAAAAAATTAAGTTAAACTAATTAAATTATATAAATTTTGATGTTTAAAAATATGGAATCTTTTTTATCATATTAAATTTCTACAACTGGAAGAATTTAATTTTAAATAAGTGCGTAAACTGCAACGAAAACACGTTTTCAAAGAATGCATTTTAAGAATAAAATATAAGTTAATTCTATTAATTTCCTTGTAAAAACCATAAAATAATTGTAAAAATATATTATTAAATATATAATCTATTAATTTCATTATAATAGTTAATAAATAGAGATTAATTTAATTTTTTAATATAAAATCACTTTGTGTACATATACACATTTTTATAAAAATGTGTTTTAATCCCATAAATTAACTTATACCAGAATCAAGTATAATGATGATTAATATTTAATTAATTATATTATTTATAAATAAATTAAAATTATATTAATTTAAAATAAAATTAATAACAAAATGGGACTTTAACTTGAAAATAAATGATAGGTTTTACAAAAAATCGATATTTTGACTATTCCTTGAAAAACAAATCTTTTTAGAAAAATATTAAAGAATAATAATAAGATAATATTGAAATGTTGACTTAAAAATGTTATTATGTTCCTCAAATAAAATTTATAAAATTTTTATATATTAATTACAATGTTTTCATGCAAAAACATGATAAAACCATTTTTAATGAAAACATATTTTTGAAGCATAAAATGACATTAATGAAAATTAAATACTTATTTATCACAAATTAATCAAAACATTTGAACTATTTAATTTTTTTTAATATTATTCCTAATTTTGTTTTTACAATTCATACCTATCAATTTATCATCTAGTTTATAACAATTTACTATTTCATGGTTTATATAGACTTATAGTTATGTGTAAGGAAAGCTATCAATGACCTCGAGTTTATTTCAAAGGAAATACATATAAAATACCATGGTGTTAAAAGTAACACAAAATCATGCATGTAAGGTCATCATGTGCTAACCTATCCACCATTTTTCATGACCTTGTCCATTCTAGCCATTTCTGGTGCAGGAATTCATCTCACAATGTAATCAATATATGGTCCCAATGCTCTAGGATTAGACTAGAAATAATGTTTTAACCACTATCCTCTCACTTAGGGTAATTTCCCATATAATGTCCCAATATCTTGTCTTTTTTCATACCTCTACCCTCTTACCTAGGGTGATGTCTCAAAACATAACTCATGAAACCACACATTGACCACTCCCCTCTCACTTAGGGTGGGTCTCAAACTCAAATAAAGCATCAAGACATTGATCAACGTCCTCACACTTTGGGTGGTTTCCATAATAAAATTCTATAACAACACATCAACCACTACCTTATCACTCAGGGTGGGTGTCATAATAACTTCGTATACCCTATCATATAACATGACTCATTCCTATCCCATCTCACCTAGGGTAGGGTATCACAATCACATCACGAAACAACACCCTCCCCATCTGGGAAACCGGGGTTAACACCCTCCCTCCCTCTTAGGGTTAGGGATTTTAAAATCAACCTGGACTAGTCCCCTCCCACTCAGGTTGGTCTATGCCAATACCTTCTCCCTCAAAGTAATTAATCACATAAAATCTCATCATAAACTATAGGATAAAAAAAGAACACAAATACTACAATGAACATTAAAAAGACCATTCCTACCCCCTAATTATTCACTAAACCATTCTTAGAACACCACTAGAGAAAAACCCACAACACGACCCATCATCAAATGCCCCGAACTATTGTACCATACTAGAAAAAATCAATATAAAACCATGATCATACTACATCCCATTTTTTTCAATCCATTAGGCCTAAATCCATTCAAAACCTAGATATTATCCATACCCATGTACAAAAACCCTCTTAGAAATTACCCAACCCTAAAGGTCATTAGGAACTTATATCATCATTCCCAATAACACCCATAATTCCCACAATGCTATACTAAGGTCTATATGGACCCAAAGTAGCTTCTTAAACTTATCATGAACATATCCCATAAGGAATTTAGGGTTTTCCACACTCTCATTACTGAGGGTTACTTATCAAAGACTACCTGAGACAGAAATTCACCATGCTTGTTAGTTTTCCCATAGAATTATGTTGAATGCATTGGATTTGTTTACAATAAGGTTTGAAGTCATATTGAAAAATGATGAGTTGGACCATGACTTATCATAAGGCATGATGTGTTGAATATTTTCCAACATGGGTAAGGCTACACCCTAAAGGTGTTTTTAGTGAAGATATAAAATAATCTGATAGAAATCTATTCCCATAGACAAAGGTGTGGTGAGAATAAAATTCCAAAGATGGGAAACTATAAAGGAAAATTCCATATTGGTCCATATTAAGGGTTTCTAGAGAACTTATGACAAACAATCAAGTAAAAAATATCCATAGTCAATTCTATTTTGAGTGAAAAACATGCAATGATCTTTCTACACACTATAGTGATGATCATGGTCGAATGAGAGAATAGCTATATAAAAGAGGGAAGTCCAAACATGACTATGGTGGTGGTCATGGTTTGAATAATATACTATGTTGAATACCTATAGTTAAAAGGTGGATGTAATAGGATAGATCTTTCCATACAGTTAGGTGTGGTGGTTCAATAGGATCCCTATATAATATGAGGAACACCATTATGGGTGTGTTGTTGTTTTAAGGAAACCATGGTTGATAGGTGGTTCTATATGAAACAATATCCAGAAGTAGGAGACCATGCCTATATAGTTTGTGTGTTGAGGAAAAAAGTACCAATGATTATACACTACAACATGGTGAAGGGTATTCAAGGATGTGATGTGTGACACTTTAGTGAATTAATTATGATGATTTATGAGCGGTCCTCAAATGATTCCATTATCATTGGATTTTATTTTAGGCCATGATTATAGAATTATTCAAAGGATTCTACAAAATTACATTTGGTTGAATAAATATGGATTTATTACATGCTATAAAAAGGATATATAATGACCATGATAAGTTATGTTGTAATAGTTATGGATTGAATACCTTAATGGAAATCATGGGATGTTATTTTAGGTATTACTGGTTGTTTATAGAACCCATGATAGAAATTCCAGGTGTCCCTTAGCCAGGTGAATGGCCTCTCTATTTGAGGTAGGAGGATTGACACCTATAAATAAGATAATAGACTGTATAAGATATTCTATGAATTTATGAGAGATAGATCACCTTGAGGGAGGACTTGATACACCCTATTTTGAGTAGAAGAGGAAGGGAAGATAGAATCCCAGGAGATACTTTGGTCTTTAGTGATGTAGAGAAGTCTTCAAGAGAAGTTTTCTTGATATAGTTCTTATGAATAAAAAAATCTACAAGAATTGGTAAATCCTAGATTTATTATATTCTAGTGGAAGTTTCGAGACCAATTGGCTAATAATTGAAATCATCCATTGATGTTATTAAATATTTACATGTACCGATCTGTTGATCCATCTGTTCATAGAGGACGACCATCATTTTGATGCGATGTGATCACAATGTGTTTTCTATCCATGTTATATCATATTTTATAGAGATTTTTTATCTTCAAGAGGATTCTAGAATTGGTTTATGAACAGTATAGATTCAATGTTGTAAATATGTTTGTGAAGTAGTGGATGAATCCATATTGGGGGGTTTGATGCCTCAAACCTACACTCCTAAGGCCAGTTCCATAAACATGTACTTTATATACAGTATTCAAGACCAAATGTATATTTTTAGAAACAACTATTCATATTTACCTGGATTAATGAAATATTTCATTAAATACAATCCCAAGACCTTTTAGGTTTGGAAATTTTGAGAATAGTTCAAATCATATACTAGATAACCCATATATTTATCACATAATGTGTATTTTTTATATTATATAAGAATATAATTATTTCATAAGGAGTTTTAAAAATATCCTAAAAAATATTCCACATGTGATATCCTTACAAACATATCATATATACTATTTTAATTCATATCTGAGGGAATGGAAACATAAGAAAGGGGGGATCTAAAATGCCTTGTATGGAAAATATTTAACAAATGTTTTTAAAAAACACAATCCTGACATACATAATAAGGTATAAATAAATAATCTAAATAATATACTAATAAACTAAAACTTAGAGCATTGTATATCCATGATAACAAATGAAAACATGTATAATAATAATATTTATTTTATACTGATAGAATGCATAATACTGGATATCTTGGTCTAATAATTCAGGAATCATCCAAGGAACAATCATTTCCATTATAGACACAACTAAAAGACAATTATTATTATCAAGACCTAAATGAAGACATCTTGTTGAATTGGGTAGACATACACCAAATACCCAAACATGTTTGTCCTATAAGACCAACTCATGCATCAAGGGGGAATATAATATCAGGTCCCACCCATCACCTATTACAGTTTAATGAATTCATCCATGAGAAAAAGAATACAAAATTCGTAATCAACTTCTTGAATAATAATCCGTATTTTTATAACAATATACAAAACACTAATACTTTTCCCCAAGTTAATAAAAGGGATAACATGATCATAACTGATCCATAGAAAGAAGGTGGATGGTTAAATAATACACTTTCAACTTTATAGTATTCATCCATATTAGAATACCAATATGCTGAATGCTAACTATTTTTCCCACATAAATAAAATGAATAACATGACCACAACCTTTCTAGTGGAAGAAGGTGGGTGGTAAAACAATATATAGAAAAATTTTCAATAATAATCCATATTGGAATAACAAAACATGAAATGAAAATAAATTTCCCCATGTCAATAGAATAAATTTTTTCTAGGTGAAGATAATCCAATCTACATTATGTAAAATGTGATGTTTAAATCAAATAGATCATTGAGTGTACTTCTAATTCAATACTGTAATAATATTATCATAAGAAATCCATAGAAAGAAGGTGGATGTTTTCATGAACATAACCTAAGAAGTGAGAAATATTTTTCAAAGGATTAATGTGGTTGGAATGTATACCCCTCGAAAAAAATTGATAGAAAACCACATAATACAATAAAAGGTAAAACTTTTCTCAACTTATATGAAATATTTTAAAGAGAATGATTATAACTCAATTAATGAAAGTTGAGTTACCAAAAATATTTACTACTAGGGAAACAGATAAATAAATAGACACTTGAATAAGAGAACATGATTTGTCTTATAAATATCAGGAAATAGAAAGAAAAAAATTTATATAAAATTCATGAGAAAGTAAATTAATAGAATAATATACAAAAAGAACATGTTTCATAACATATAACATGTCTTAAAGAATCCTAATTAAGTCCAAGAAAACCCAAATGATTTGTGGAACATTTTAATCAAAATACCTTTAAAGAGGGGTATGGTAATTAAAATTCAAACACCATGATTAAAATATAATTGATGATATTATATATCAAATAGGTAGTATATATACCACATAAATTAAATTAGGTTCATAATACCAAACAAGTCTCATATAGAGGAATTTGAAATGAAAAACCCTTACCTATGTCTTGATTCACTCTGAACATGAACCAAATATACTAAATAATTAAATTAATTTCATTAAATACATACAAAATAAATTTATTCATAACTATAAACATTTATAATACTCATTTATAATCATTCAACATAGATATATATATTAGTTAGTTTTTACCAGTTTTCAACACCGGGCGTTAGTAATGTTTGTCACTTTGAACTATTTTTGAAAAAGAGGTGTTGGTACCTATTATTTTTCTAATGTAATTAAATATTATATCATATAAAATATTTTAATATATGTTCCAAGATAGTTTATAAATATATAGTTTCATTATATGGTAGTTTTTCTTATGAATCATGAATATGAAATCAGTGATGATCATGTTTCGGTGACTCTTAACAAACAAAAAGTATTTTCTTAATTAATGATTAAAATGTCTATATAAACTTAAAAAACCCGAAAAATAAAATTATTTACATATTTATAACATATTATACCATTAAATAAGTTCTCATAGTCTTTCATAACATAAATGTATAATATTGTTCATGTAGATGGTTAGATCGAACCTAACATTAAGTTATCATGATTAATGGATGATTATGAGATGGTTTGGATGAAATATAATTATTACATAATCATAATGATCTTATTTAGTTTTTATTAGTTTTATATATCAGAATTAGAAATAATTAAATATATAAAATAATTTATATAAAGTTATAACTTAGAAAGAAGATATCATTTCCCTCTTAGTTCTCTCATTTAGATGATCTAATTGAAAACAAAAATTTTATAATCCTATAATTAATAGTTTATATAATTTATAATACCAGTTACATAATGATTTCATAAAAACCATATTTCCTCATAAACTAGGGTGGTGATGAAAAAGGAAAATCGTTGCTCGTGGTGGTAGTAGTTCGCATGTACACACGAAAGATGATTTCATTTTTCTTAATGGATGAGATATATGAATATAAAATGATCATACAATTAATATGAAAATATAATAGCATATAAATGATACTAATATAATTATATTATTTTTTCTTGAATAATGTTTAATGAATATAATTAAGAAGAAAAAGCTAAGTAGTTGGTAATGCTCACATCGGGCACTTGAATTTCCCTTGGAGTTCTCCTTGGAAATAAAGTACTTATACTAACTAATTATGACCAGAATATTTTGGAAGTAGGAGAGGGTTATAGGAGGATAAAATCAGAATATTTTAAAGGATAAATTCAAAGGATAGGTGAGTCTTGAGGTGGTGTAAGTGTTACCCATTTATAAGTGAAGGGAATGGCACTTTTGGAAGCACTATTAACATTTTTAATAATATGATTTTACTATTCTAAGTTAAATGGATCCAAAATTAAAAAAGCAGTTGTGGAAGTGATTTCGGGTTAAAACTCACCTTAACCACTCATTTGGGATACAACTTTATGTGTTTTAAGGATTTAATTTTTTGTTTTTATCTTTTACAAAATTTACTTTCACTATGGTAATTAATTTTAATAAAAAAAATTAATATTGAAACATTTAAATAATTTTAAAATTACTATTTAAAATTTTGATATAATTATATAAAATTTAATTTCTAAGGTTTTGAAATGTTAATTTTAATATTAACACACATAAAAAGAAAAAACAATTTAAATAAAAATTGTGTTTTTAAGATTAAAATTTATGTGTAAGTTATAGTAATTAAAATTATCAATTAACATGAAATAAATTTGTTAATTATAATAAAAATAAAAGTCATGAGTATTTAATGTAAGTCCAAAACTAAATCTCACCTTGAAAATACTTGATTTAAATTACAGATCAAGAACAATTTTAATTAAACTAACATTTTAATTTAGCTCTAAAAATGTTTTACATAGGATTTATATACTCAATTAATATATTAAAATTCATAATTTTATTACTTAAATAAATATTTTATTAGTTGAATGTTTTTTTAATTTATAGGAAACACCAACATACTAATAAAGTCATAAAAATTATAATTTTCATAAAAACCACATTTTTAACTAAAAATCAATCTTTAGGGGAAAAACAAAATTCCATCTCAAGTTAATATTTTTTTTATAAATTGAAAACTTTTGTTCATATTGTAAAATTAAAACTTTAAAATTTATAAATTCATTTTTTGAATAAAATCATAATATATAGTGGTTTTTTATTTATTAAAAAATGAAAATTTCAATTATTAACTGTTATTATTATTATTTCATATATTTTTAAAAATAAATTGTAACAAATAATTTATTAATATAAAACCTAATTTATCATCATAAATAATATTTTTCTTGAAATATAATTTCATATTTCATAAAAATAAATTTTTAGAAAATTAATTTTCTAAAAAATAAATGATCTTATTAGTAATTTTACGTAAACTAATTGAATTTCATTCATATTAAAAATAGCCTTTATTTTATTTATATATTTATTTCATAAGGATATTAATCATATTCATCCTCATAGATTAAACAACTAGTTTTTAACTGTCAGACATAAATATTTATATTTTATCTAAATATATCACGATTTAATTTAATTTCAGTGTTCCATATAGAGGAAGCTATGAAACACATTTGGCTAATTTAAAGGAATTTATACATTAAAATATCAGGTTTTAATATTCTCTCCTTTAAATGAATTGTGTCCTCATAATTTTTATTATCCATTACTAATAAAATTAGGTGAGGTTATTCTGAACATAATTATCATTTGGTATATAACTTCTAATATGACATATATCTTTCTATCTTAGGCTATATGAAGTTACATATCTTTCTTCAAAAAACTTTATCCATTAATATAACCATTTACCCATTTATGTATATACCCTAATAATATATTCTTCATAACAAACCTTTCTCAAAACCATTTGAATCTCTAAGTTAATGAGCCACAATGAAGTTATATATTGCTTTAAAATTTAACTCTATCTTTAACCCTCAAATGGTATTAAACACAATTTTATAAGGTCACACACTTGTCAATATATATCATACTCTAAAAAATGAGATAAAATTCACCAAAAATATCATTTATTACTTTTTCATTAAATTAATAATCATTTCCATGGCTATCAATACAATCTCACTCACTTCTCACAAAATCAATCAACCCTTTTTTACCTCAATATTAAGAATTTATTAAACCTAAGAGTATTTCATTCCTTAATCATGTGTTCTCCAATAGTTATCCCCAAAATAAAACATTTCCATTAAATCATTTTTTAGGTTATTAAAACATTTTAATATACATTTTCATACCATTAAAGAAAATATACTAAACAGAAATCCATTTAAGTTTCACATAATTCTTTTAAATTTTAGAATATACCAGAATTTCATAGATAAATATCAATCTCTAATGAGGATATCTAAGAGCATAAATACTTAATTTCTATTAAAATATGAATCTCACTACCATAGGTAAGACTATGAAACTCACCTTTTACATCTTAATATGCATATAACAAGATTATCAATCCTTTACGTATGATCCCTCATTTGGTTATAATACATAGTCTTTTCTAGATAAATAACTTTATTAGCTTCATTTCAATGATCTCGTTTAAACCAAATACTAAAACACAAAATTTTTATCAATAACATCAGAGTAAATGATAATATAAATATTAAAAATAAATCCAGTTATATTATCTCACCTTCATTTTATACATTGATACTTATAGTTCAATCTACTTTACTTTATATTAGGTTACCTTGTACTTCTTAAACTAACCCCTTAAATTAATTTGGTTATAAATCCTTCATAGTGGTTCATAAAGAGAACGTGGTTAACCAAAGAATACCCCTAAGAGCATCTAACTAGGTGTGATGTTGGGCCTCTTTGTTGTGAACAAAGTCATGATTATGTGAATACCCAACACACTCTATTTGGTATTATTACCCATAGGTACATATGTTCCAGAACCACATCCACTTTCCAGTATCCAGAAAGGGTTTTATTACTAGAAAAACCACACACTCAAGACTTTAGGAATATTTCTAGATATTATCTTATACATAGAATCATCTCTTGGATTTTCACTATGGTTATCGAACCCTAATCCCCAAATAAAATATGCATTATTACCTTAACATTAAATCATATAATTATCCCAAAGGGTTATCTAAACCTTTAAAAATATGATCAAACTTAAATTATCACACATTAAATTATCCTCACCAAATATCAAAATATAAAAAGTTATCTAAACCCTTCCTTGATATAAAATGTGATTCCCTGGACCCACAATCCTGACCCTATCACTATAAACACTTAATTTAAATAATTTATGTGATACTAACTATATATTCCTAGACATAACTATCCATATTTACATGAATTAATGAAATATTACATTACATACACTATCAAGGCAATTTAGGTTGAGAGATTTATATAACTAAAAAAACATAAACTGCAAAAAACCCATGTCATTCCCAACTAATGATTATTTTTTCAAAATTTTATAAACTGCTTATTCCCTAGGGAGTGATTAACATCACCAATAAATTATTATTCACATGTTATCCTTATAAACATATCACATGTACTACTTTTACTTACAACCTAAGTAATTGAAAAATAAGAAAGGGGTGAGTTCAAGTGATCAGTAATGGAAACACATAACTAAAGCTCTAAAATACAGAAGCATGAAATATATAATATAGAAGAAATAAATAATATTAATAATGATATATTCAATTCAAACTAAGATCATTCTATATCTATGATTATAAATGAAAACACGGATATCAATAATATTGATCTCATATTGATGGAATCCATACTTCCATAAATATTAATATTATCATAAAGGGATCATCCAAGACATAATAATTTTCATAAAAACCATAGTCAAGAAATCCTTCTTATCATCAATACCATAGTCAAGGCATATTTCTAAATTGGGAAGAAAAAACCAAATACAAAAACTTATTTTTCCCATGTGACCTATTGATTCATTGAGGGGTTATATAATGTCAGGCCCCAACCATCACTTTTTTAAATTCAATGCATTAAACATGTGTGAAAATGAATAAAAAATTTATAATAACTTTTCCAATAATCATATGTATTATAATAATAATACAAAAAAATCAATACTTAACCCCATTTCAATAAAAGGGATAACATGCTCATAACCCATCTAAAGGAAGAAGGTGGATGGTTAAACAATACATAATCAACCTTCTAATAAACAACTATATTGTAATAAAAACATAAAAAATTCCAACACTTTTCTCCATATAAATAAAATTGTTAATATGATCCTAATCCATCCCAAGGAAGGTGGATGGTTAAAAAATACGTAGTCAACTTGTCAATAATCATCCTTATTGGAATAACAACATATATAATTCAAATACTTTTGACTATATAAATAGAATAAAATTATTTCTAGGAAAAGATCATAAAATATGAATTATTTAAAATTTTATATTCACACTATATAGTATAATGAGTGAAAAACTATGTCAATACTAGAATATCATGATCATAATCCATTTAGAGAAAGAAGGTGGATCGTTGGAAAAAAACATAACCCAAGAAGTGATAAATATCTGTCAAAATGTTTATGTGGTGGGAATATTTATCCTTAGAAAATGATGATAGAATACCAAATAATAAAATCAAAGGATAGAATTTACCCAAGTTATATGAAATAATTTCAAGATAATTATCACAACTCAATGAACAAAAGTTGTGTAACTAAAATTTTTTACTATTGGGAAAAAATCTAAATCAATAGCCACTTGAATAAGGGAACCTGATTTGGATAGTAAATACCATAAAATAAAAGGAAATAAAGTATATAACATTCATGGGATAATAATTCAATATAAAACCAAATAAAGGGAACATGGTGTATAATATGCAACATGTCTCAAAGAATCAGAATTGAGACTAAGATGTAAGATCCCATGTTTTCCTATGAGGTAAAACTTTTTTTATTTTCAGTTTAAATGATTGTTTACAACCTAATTTGAATAGCCTTTGAGGTCATGGAGGTATTGGGGGTGTACGAGGATTTTTAAGAGCCTGGAGTCTAGATTTTTGAAAAAAATAGACCATATGGTTAGTTGAAATCATGCGGGGTAGGCTGCACGGTTACCACTAACCTTATGAGGCATGGAAATTCAGTTTCATAAGCCACACAATTTGATGAAACCTTACGGATAGAGGCACATGCATGTATTGGTTACCTATAATTTTTAAAAGAGATAAAATGTACAGTTTTTATATGGTTAGTCAAACTGTGCACAATGACTATATGTTTTCCCCGTTAAAACAAAAAAGAGAGCACAATTGGTGCATGGTTTGGTCAACTATGCGACCAAACCATGAAAACCAATTTTTTTGAGGGAAAATAAAATTTTCACCCTTAATTTTTTTTTCAACCTAAACTTAATTATTATTTCTCTCAAATGGGACAAAAACTTGTTTTGTAGAGCTCCACTTGAATCCAATTCCCAAGATTTTCTATTGTTTCTCCATTCAAACTCAGAATCGAGTTCCGTCGGTCTCATTGGATTTATCCAGTGAATACAATATTCCTTTTGTGTTGTAAGTCATTATTCATAGAATAGATATAGTTATTTAGGTGTAATATAATATGACATATTTCTAGTTTCTTCATTATTTCTTCATTTTCCTCCTGATATGAGTCGATTCAGGAGCTGATACTAGTTGATAACTTTACTACGGACTTATGGTAGGTGGTATATACTTTTCATGAGTGTTTTGGTAGTTTATAGAGCTATTTTACATTGTGAATCCAGCCTTAATTTCTAGAGTGACCCCAAAAATGAATTTAATAATTGAATTGAATGTAATGGAACCTATTAGGGATTCCCTTTAGTTCATTTGGGATGTGTTGGAGGTTTTTTCCCCAACCAAGACACCCAAAGGTTGTTCCATGTGAATTTATCTTGCCTTCTCCTAATGTTAAACTACTAAAGGGTTGTATTTTTATGCTTAACTAGTTCTAGTAAGCCCTATTATTAATGAATTGAATTGAATTGATTGACTAGGTGATGTTATTCCACCTTTCCTTATTAAACATGATGTTGAATTGTTTAATTGAATGAATGAAAATTATTATATGATTGGGAAAACTCATTGAATGTAATTGAATGTGATTTTTATATGAGTGGTTGTACTTATTAACCTTTAATTCTTGTGAATTGATGAATGTAATGACATGTGAATTGAAATGGTTGTGTATGACTTGGTTAGTAAACCATGGGTCTTGATTTCATTTATATTCCATATACATTTAACCCACAGGCATTGATATATGGTAAAAGATATCTTTGACCTATATGCTCCTAGGATCTTGATTCAGGAGGATGCTAAGGGAATTTCTACCCCTTAGATCCAGCATTCTAAACTCGTATTAGATGTTCTCTATTTATATGATCCTTGGAATCCACCAGTGTTGTTACTGAGTTACCATCGAGTTTCTCCTATGACTCAATGAGAATGATTTGGTCTTGTATATATTGGATCCAACACTGAAGGGTATGAAACACCTAATTATATGGTATAATTGTGGTAAGTGTGACATGTTTAATAATATGGCCCGAACATGGTTGATATGAGATACAATCTATATGGAAAGGATGTGGTGATAGGATATATATTGTGTATACAACATAAACATGGTATTTACCTTTTTTTACTTTACTGCTACATTATTACAAGATCATAAAACTATTTTGTAGGGATCCTTGTGTGGATGAATATGATCAAATGTTTGTTTACTTTTTCCATGGGCATTGGGATTGTATTAATTTTATATATGTTATATACCTTACACCCTTCTTTATCTTATATTTAATAGCCAAGACTTGTTATAGACACTTTGGGTGGTGACCTACTGGGATTGTATCTCACACCCTGTTTGGGCCGCCATTGGGTACCCGAACATACTTTATAGATGTAGGTATGGATCTAGGAAAGAGTCTACATTATGATGATTGAATTTATGAAATGATTAGGAGTAGGATAATGTGTGATTGAGTTGAAGCTCACGATACTAACTGGGATAGACTTTGGTCTTTTTGGAATTTTGTTACATATATTGGACTAATGTTTGTATACCTATTTTGGATGATTTGTAGACACATGAAATGACATGTATCATCATAATTCTTTATATGATATTACTTATGTATTTTTGTATGGATATTTCATTTAGATGTTTACTTCTTATTCATTTATTATTATGCTTCTGTTATTGGTTTGTATGATTACTACCATTGTGTTACACTCTGATAAGAGGGCATAGTCTTTACAAAAACACACCCTAGGCCTTAACTTCTAGTTTTCAGCCTCTATAATTTTGATAGATGTGCTTGAGGCCATGTGGCCAACCGGCCATAGGGCACCATTCAGTGGCATCTGGATTAGGGATATTACAAACAAAACTTATATGGATTGAGTAACAATTTAATCAAAACACCTTAAAAGATATGGATGAAAATTAATCTTAAAATACCATTATTAAAAGACAATTAATGATTTAATATCTCATATAGTTAGTATATACATAACATAACTGAAATTAGGTGCATAATACCAAACATTTCTCAAATAGAGTAATTTGAGATGAAAACCCCCTACCTCATTTCTAATTTGTTTTTCTCTTGCACCAAATAACCCAAATAATTAAATTAAGTTCATTAAATACATAAAAAAGAACCATATTAATATCTATAATCATTTATAGTCCTAATTTATAATCATTATAATATATATATATATATATATATATTAGTTTTTACCTATTTTTTACATCGGGTCTAAGTAATGTTTACCGCTTTGAACTAGTTTCGTAAAAGAGGTGTTGGTACCTATTATTTTTCAAAATTCCATCACTATTAGATCATATATTCTACAAGAATATATTTTTTGATATAATTTATAAAGATAAAATTTAATTCTATTTTATTTTTGGTTATGATCCATGAAGATTAAATCGACGATGATTATGTTTCAGTTATTTTTAACGAACAAATGTTGTTTTCCTAATTAATGAGTTAAATATTGATATAACCTAACTAGAACTAAAAAATATTATTTACATATTTAAATCATGTTATACCATTAAATAAGTTCTAATTTTCATCCATTATATAAATGTATAGTATTATTCAAGTATGTTGTTAAACCAATAAAATCTTGAACCTGCCATGATTAATGGATGATTATAGGATGGCTTAGCTATAATATAATTATAATAGAAGAATATTGATATTATTAAGTGTTATTAGAGTAATATATTATAATTATAAATAATTAAAAATATTGAATAATTTATTTAAATTCATTACATTGAAAGAATATATCATTTCCATCTTAGTTAGCTTCTTTTAAACAATTGAATTAATGATAATCATTTGTTGATCATATCATTAATAGGACCCCATATTTTTCATACCAGAACCATAATGATATAAATAAAATAATATTTACTCATTAAACCATTCTAGTAACCATCAATTATTTAGGGTTAAGGAAAATGAATTTCTTTGCTCATGGTGGCGGTAGTCTGCATGCACACATGAATGATTATTTTGTTTTTCTTAATGGATGAGATAGGTGAATAGAAAATGATAATAAAAATAATATAGTAAAATTATAGGATATAAATTATACTAATATAATTATATTAGTATGTACAAAATAAATTTTAATGAATATAATTAAGAATAAAATCTATGTAGTGATAATACTCATGTCGAGTTCTTGAATTTCCCTTGGAATTCTTCTTGGAAATAAAGGCATTTTACTAACTAATAGTGACATGAATATTTTTAATTTGGTATAGGGTTATAAGAGGATATAATGGCATGTTTCTAAAATATAATTTTTTAGGATATATGAGTCTTTATATGTTGTAAAGGTTACCCGTTTATAAGATAAGAGAAGGGAACTTTTGGAATCACCCTTAACATTTTCTATATTGCAATGTTACTATTCAATGGTTAATGGATAACAAATGGAAAAAAGAGGAGGGTAAAATTATTTTGGGTATAAAATTACCTCAATCAATTATTTAGGAGATAAATTTTAGTGTTTTAAGGGTTTTTTTACTTTTAACCTTTTATCCAAATTTTCTTTTATTGTGGAAATTAATTTTCAACAAAAGTAAATAATTTTATTGAAAAAAATAAATATTTTCACTTTTACCTAATTTGAAAATTATGATTTAAAATTTGTAAATGATTATATCAAATAAAATTTATATGGTCTTGAACACTTAGTTTTATGATCAGTTCACATAATGGTTAAAAATGTTTTTTAGAAAAAGTATGTTTCAAGTTTAAAATTATGTGTATGCCATAGTTATTAAAATTATAAATTAATATGAAACAAATTTTTTTATTATAAAAAATTTCATGATTATTTAATGGATATACAAAACCAAATATCACTTTGTAAATACTTTTTTTAAATAAAAGACTGAAAATAGTTTTAATTAAACTGACATTTTAATTTAGCTCTAAAAATGTTGGAGAAAAGATTTATAATATCAAAGAATATATTAAAATGAATAGTTTCATTAATTTAAAAAATATTTTATTTCATAAAATGTTTTTAAACTTATATGATATTCATACATAATGATAAAATCATAAATATTATAATTTTCACAAAAATTACATTTTGACTAAAATCATTTTTTTTTGCAAAAAACACAAAATTTAATCTTAAGATAATATTTTTATTACAAGATAAAAAATGATGTAAATATTTTAAAATTCCAATTATATAATTTATAATTTAAAATTTTAAATAAAATCATCACATATAACAAAAATGTTTTTTTTATTAAAAGAGAGTTTTTTTAAATATTGATAATTATTATTCAAAATTCATATAATTTACTAACTAAATTGGTGTTAGAAAATTATTAATACAAACCATGATTTATAATTATAAATCAAATATTTCTTGAAATATAAATTCATATATCATAAAATGAAATTTTTATAAAAATAAATTTCTAAACAATAAATGGTCTTATTAGTCATTTTTGGTAAACTAATTGAATTGAATTTATAATAAATGTAGACTTTATTTTATTTTTATGTATATTTAATAAATATGTAACTAATATTAATTCATGATAATTTAACTAATATTTTTTAATGGTCACACATAAATATTTATATTTTACCAAAATATTTAATGATTTCGTTTAAGTTCAGTATTACATGTGGAGAAATCTATCAAACTCGTTTGGATCTTTTAATGGAATTCATCTATTAAAATTTTGTGGTGTAACTAGTGGACCAACCAAAATCTTACGGAGTAGGAATGGGTATTGGAAATTATAAATATCATGTTTTGTGCATTATATTCCATTTTTTTATATGAGTGAAGGTTGTGAGACTCTATTGAGTGGATTAAGAACCTTCACCAATTCAAGAGGATGAGTTCAAAAGGGAGAAACTAATAAAATAAAAATAGGATTATTGATTCACCCCTCCATTTTCAGTGAACCAATCATGTCATATTCGAACAAGTGGTATCATAAGGAGGTTACCTCTAAATATCCAAGAGATGTTTTTGAGTAACAGAGAATAAAAATTCAATGAACAACCAAGGAGTACCAATATTTGATGGAACACAATAACAAAGTTGTAGGAATATGACGTTTACGTACCTCTTTTCTCTAATCATTGAAAGACATGATATTGTTATAGTTTTTTTTAACCTGTTGCAAATAATTATCATATGAACCAAGATGATAAAATAAATATTGATATGGATGGAAAAACACAAAATGATATTTTTACGTATATTTTAAAGAAGGTATATACCATGGTTATTAGTCATGAGTCTTGCAACTACAAAGAAAATTCGGGATTAATTGAGGAGAAACTGTGAGGGAAATATGAAAGTAAAGGATGCCAAGATACAAATTTAGAGGAGTAGATTTAAGGACACTAAGTTTTCTTAAGATTAAGATGTTCAAAAATATTTTAATCAATTAAATAAAATAGTTATAAATATTCATGGATTCAGTGAAAAACTCCAAGGATCCAATATTTTGAAGAATATCATGAGGAACATTTTAGATTGGTTTGATATCAAGGTATTCTCTTTAGAAGATTTAGAATATGTTTCACTAGATGATATATACAATATTTTTATTTCATATGAAATGATAAAGGCACCAACTTTCAAAAAGAAAGAGAAATTATAAATTAAATTCGATATCCTGAGAAAAGTTAAGACTAAAGAAGTCGGGGAAATAAATAATTTAGAAGATTATGAAGATCTCAATTAGATCGTTTCTCTATTATCAACGAGATTATTTAAGGGTAAATAGAAGGGAAAAGGTAAAAATTTTATGAGTTTTTTAATTGCAATAATATTGATCACATTGATTTTTTTCCAAAAGAACTAGGTTGAGGAATACAAATCAATTGAGAAAGATGAAATCCATCAAAGGAATAAGAAAAAGGAGAAATCCAACACCTAAATGAGAAGTTTTTTTGAAAGTATGAATAATCATCTATAAATTATGATAATGAAGTAACTCTTACTGATCATTTGGAGAAAGGTTCACATTTTTCAAGTAGTGAAGATTATAGAGAAGATATAATCGAACTTGAATGGAAACATAAAGGTAAGTTGGAATTCTGAATTGTGAAGATCTCATAACTCAATAAAGTGAAGAAAAAGGTAGAGAAGGAGAAAAATTAAATAGATACCTAAATGAATAAATTTTATAAATAAGAAAAATATCTTGTTAATAATGAAAATGAATAATAAATAAATAAGTAATCATCCTATGTTGCTGAAATCAAAAACTACAAGTTGAAGATTGCTGAATTAGAAAATAAGATATATGATCTTGAAGAGAAGTTGAATGCTATAAAAGACGAGTTATTTGACACGGAATCTATCTATTTTTTATCTAAAAATAAATTGAATAAGTATAGAGAATATTTTAGGAAATATAATATTATTATAGGACAATCTTCTCTTAAAAGTGAAAATAGAGGATCAGAGGAATAAAGTAGGCCAACATCTATTCATCCTAAAAATATTTTTTTTGTTTATAATGGTGAAACTTCTCAAAGTGAATATAAGAAAAATGAGAGGTAAATCTCCGCATAGGAGAAATAAATGAGTTTACCAAGAAAATAAACCACCCTAGAAAAAGATGTCTTAAGGACGATAACATTGACACCATTTTGTAAAATTCTAGAACCAATAAAGGAAATATCATTTCCAGGGATATTATTGGTGTTGTGGAAGATACAGACACAAATAATACCCATATCAGATCAACATTTCTTTAAATGGTAAGAGAAAATAAAAAATGGGTAGTTTGGGTGAGAATATGAGAATTAAAAATCCAAAAAATAAAGTTATGTTTAAAGAATATGAGAAGCTATTTAAGAATACATCCAAAAGTGATATGTTTAAGAAGTGTGAAATATGTGAGTAAAATGGTAATTTTCTAAATACACTTCAATCATAAGTAATTTATGATTTATTAATTGTTTAGGTGAAAAAATTTTCTTCACATAGTAATTATGTTTAGATTAGAGGGAAATAATGTCTTAGATTTAGAGGAAGCTCTCAGCCTAGGGGTTTCCCTTAAGGCAGAAAGAGGTCCCTCCTTATTCTATCAATCTTTTTTATATGTTATGGTAAAATACAGAGAATTGAAGGAAAATTTTGAGGTTTTCACCTTTATAAAACATATAGGACAATTCTTTCATGGATACCTATCTATGATAAAGAGGATAAGAGTGTATCACTTGAAGGGGAGCTCCTTGGAGAAGAAAGTTTTCAAGTTTGGAATTTCTATAAAACTTATAAAAATTTGGAAATAAGGTATGAGAATCATAATTTCAATCCACTGTTTGACTATTTTCAACATATTTATTAATGGAGAGTGTGGGTTTATATTTGGATGAGAAAATAGTGATCCTTATTTCATGAACTTAAACTATTTTCATGATGTTTTGAGATGTGTGTAGGATAATCATGTGAAATTTGTAGCATAAAATGAGAAACTTGATGTTTTTTTGAGAATGTTATCACATGATGAGTTTAGAAAACCTTATTTATACCTTGTTTCTATTGAAACCATGGCTGTTCTATGCAAGAATTGGATTTTGGTTTGTGTTTGTTGTCAATCCTCAGTGGAAGTTCAGAATGTGTGCCAGCAAAGTGATTATACAGTTCAAGTAGACAACAGTATTGAAGGTGGTGCAGTTTCCCAATGTTTGCCAAATTTTTGGGCCTCAAAATCGGAAAATGAAGACATGTATTTTTGGTAAAATGAGGTGTGAGAAAAGTGGAAGTGGTGTGCGAAAAAAGAAGGGTTGTGCGCGAAATATTTGAGTTTGGCGTGAAAAACAGCGGGATGCGAAAAATAGAGGATCAAGGTTTTTCGCACAAACAATGTTTTGGAATCAGAACGTTGAAAAATGGAAAAGGCATGGGCTGCATGAAAAATCTGATGATGTGTGCGAAAAATTATACCGGTGTGAAAGATTATGCGCTAGATGAGAAGTTTTTCACGCCAAAGGGGGTTTTGCACATGGGGCTCTTAGACGCCTATAAATAAGAGGTGACCCCCCTCATTCTGCATGGTTGAAGACTTAGAGAAGATCCGAGGTCTGATGCAAGAAAAAAGATCACATAAAGGGGCTTGCATGAAATATTCTGGATTGCTCAGAAAATTACAAAATGAGCGAAAAAGGAAGATCTGTGCGTAAAAATTGGGGTTGAACGTAAAAGATTCATTTGCGCGAAAATGGGTGTTGTTGCGTGAAATATTTTTACCCGCGGAAATTAAATTTGGCGCGTAATAGGGAGGTTTTGTGCACAAAGTGTTGGTGTTGCACGCAATTGTCAGTGAAGCTTGTATGCATGTTCTAGTTATCTGGTTTAGTGGTTCTGTGTGTTCTAGTGAATCTATTCCGAACTTTGATGCAAGCAGAGTCTCATGCTAAGCAGAGACAAAGACATCAATGCAAATCTATTTAAGAGACCTTCACTTCTATAAACTGATTGTGACTTCACCAAGGGATGTGAGCCAGGGGGAGTCAACGGGAGTTACCTGAGGGATGCTGTGAGCCTTCCATAAACCTATTGTAAAGGCAGTGAGCCAGGGACAGAGTGACTGCGCCCGAACGTTTGTAATCCACAACTAGTGAAGTTTAGTGGAATTTGGTACAACCGGCAACTAGTCGGCGTATGATCCTTGGATGTAGCCCTTAGTGGTGAACCAAGTAAAAATTTTTGTGTCATCTCTTTGCATGTGAATGTTTCATTACTAATCACATCCATAATACAGGTTTAACTAGTTTCTACCAACGTGGGAACAAGATCCTTGGTTTTAAAAGAAAAGGTTGACACCCTGATTCACCCCTCCCCTCTCAGGGTGTCCCGGGGTCCTACATTTTCTTCCTATAATAGATTATCCCATATAAAAATAGGGTGGAAGAATCAAAGTTCCTTTATTAAGGACCATGTTATACCACCATTCTTCTTAAAATGAAAAAAGGGATGAGAATATGTTTTTGAGAGGAAAAGATAAATTAGATACCATTATTTTTCCTTTGAATTTAATTTTCAATAAGGGGAAGTAAAAATTTGTAAATATTAAGAAGAATAAGATGAGTATTTTAAAAAAAATCCAAATGGGGGCTATTATAAGGTTTAAAAAGGATTGTGTTGGATGTCTAAAATATTTTTTGAAAATACAATTTGAAGTCATCATAGAAAAGGTTGAGGTGGAACATACCTTAGAATAAGGCATGATGTGTTGACGATTTCCAAACATGGGAAAGGAAACACCTTAGAGTTTTACATGGTGAAAATATAGAAGAATAAATAAAAAGGCCACACATATAGCATAAGAAATGGTGAGAACAAATTCCCAAAAAAGGCATCTGGAATGGGACCGTGCCATTGTGGTCTCTATGGTGAAGTTCTAGAGAACCTGTGAAATATGGTTAAGGATAGTATAGTCATAGTGCATTCTGTGTTGAGTGAAAAATGACCAAGGATCTTTCACCATGCCTTTTTTATGATCATGGTGTAATTAAACTTTACCTATGAAAAATATGGAAGGATAAACATGACCATGGTGGCAGCTGTGGTTTGAAGAATATACTACTTTGAAGTTTTGTAGTTCAAAGGAGGATAACAAGAGATGGACCAAACCCTAGAGGTTAGAAATTTGGTTTGATAGTGTCCTTATGTAACACAGGGAATTGAATTATATGAATGGTGGTGTTCGAAGGAAGCTGTGATCAACAGGTAGTTCTATATGAAAAAACAAGTAGAAGCATGAAACCATGCCTATAGTGTTCAAAATTTTGTGGCTAAAACAACCAAAGATTCTTCACCACACTATGGTGATGGGTGTATCTGGTTTTTATGAATACTAATTTATTGAATTTATTATGATTATTCCTGAATGATTCTTAACTAATTCTATAATCATTTCCTTTGGTTTCAAGACATGATTATAGTATTATTTAAAGGATATTTAATCGTTACATCTGGTGGAATAAATGCAGATTTATTCCATGCTACAAAAAGAAAAGATAAGTCCTATGCATAGTCACATTGTATAAGTTATGGGTTGAATACCACAATGAAGACCATGAAATGTTATTTGATGTTTTTGGGTGGTTTATAGTACTGATGAAGGCAATTCAAAGTGTCCATTCACCAGGCACATGATCTCTCTATTTGATGGAGGAGGATCAACTCATGAAAACAAGAGTTGATATAGGTGTGAATTTGTGCATTCATGATAGAAAATTTACCTTTATAGAGAACCTGATAAGCCTTATATCAAGGAGAAGAGAAAGGAAAAATAGACCCTAAGAAGATACTTTAGTCATTTGTGAAGTAAATGAGTATTCAAGATAAGCTTTCATAATATAGAGTTTGTAATGTAGTAAATATGCAAGAATTGAGGAAATCCATATTTCTCAGATTATGGTAGATGTTTTGATACAAACATACTGATAATATACATTAGAAGTTGATATTCTTTTAGACGTACACATATATATTTTTTGATCCATATGTTTGTGGAGGGGGACCATCATCGAAAGATGAAGTGATCACTATGTGTTGTCTATCCTATTGGATCATATTTTATAGAGACATTTTTTCTTCTAGTGGATTCTAGAAGTGGTTTGTAAAAACTATGGACTCATTGTTGTAAATAAGTTTGTGAAGTAGTGTATGAATCCATGTTAGGGGGACTAACCAATATATAAAGGAGTAAGAATGGGTATCGATCCTTAAATTTTTTTTTGCAGTGATTTGTATTCTATGTTTTTATTTGAGTCAAGGTTGAGAGACTCCATTTATTGATTCAAGAAGCCTCACAAATTCAATATGTTGAATGTAAAATGGAGAAAATCATAAAATAAAAATAGGATAACTGATTCACCCCTCCCCCTCTTAGTGATCCAATCAAGTTAGAACCTAACAAAGCCCTAGCATGAGGCATTCCCCACATATGTCATGCATTAACCCACCATAGGGACATGCCCCAACTGAAACCCAATAAGAATATGAAAAACATACTATAAAAAATGATCCCCTTAATTACTAAGTCCCCACACAACCAAAACCCCTTTCAGAATTGAGACTATATCCTAGGGAAGCCACATCACCATCTCCCAACCCTTAACAAGGTGTTTCATGGTCTATAAGGCACACTTGAACCGAATTACATGCGATGCTCAAAATTATTCACTAATTAGAACATATACCCAAGGTCCCTATCACATGAGAGGATAAGATCCCTCTTTTATGGCCTCACATAGTCCTAAAGTCACGAACTACATGACTCTTAAGAAGCACTAGGTTCATTGGACTTGATTAAAATATTTCCAAATAACATCCCGACTCGGATGCCACTGAAAGGGTGTCTCAATCCGATGGGTTACTAGGAGTCAAGAATTCCTCCCCATACTCTGGAGGCTATCGACTAGTAGCAAGGGCCTAGGGTGTGTTATTTGGGAGACTATTCCCTTATATCAGAGTGAGAAAAAGTAGAAAATATCTAAGTATCATACACAAAAGTAAACAAAAAAAGTGCAGAGGCAAAAAATAAACTAAAATAGAACATGATGTAATAATAAATGAAATGATTTAAACCCCCAAATAACTATTTCTGGCAATACAACACTGGTCACCCAATGGGACGACCATACAGATACAATAAGACAAAATCAACTAAAAGTAAAAGATTGGGCTCTACTACTAACTAGGATACAGACCACATACCTGGTATCTAGACACTTTTGAACTACAGTAGGCTGATCAGAAGAACAACATGAGTGGTTCTGCTCGATCATACAATTCCGGGCCTTAGCCCTATCCACCATGCAACTCGTGCTCAAATTGAAAAGAAGATAAAAGGCCTACATGTACATAGACGTGCCCGTACAAGGGTGAGAAATAATCTCAGTAGACTACCCGATATGCATCCTATAAATATGATTATATATGTTTATGTAAATGAAACTACTCAACCTCATTGAGACCCAACTAAAAAGTTAAGAAAAACCAAATGTAAAACCACAGTTGAACCCTGGTCCCGTAATCCTAATCAACTAGGAAAGTGCCACCATGGATTTCCATATCAATATTTGTATACATGTATAGTATGATACCCATAAATATATACATACATATGAATATAAATGAGTATGTGAATCAAACAACGTGAAACCATAGAATTAGTCAATCCTTAGGCTTGTAATCCAAATTTCATGGACATCCTATGAAAGGGCATTGAGTAGGACGTCATTCTACTCAAGTAATGTATCATTAAGTTGATCTCTAGGTCCGTAATCCCAATCGTTATATATAAGTGCTTTAGCCAATGCTATAAAAGTATCTGAGCAATCTACATCACCACCGGGGATACTTTTCCTACACTTAGGTTCACCCGTACTCACCTCCAATCACTAGAACATGGATAATATATACCGATGGTCAATACTATAAAAATCACTACAAGTAACTCCAGCCTATACCAAATAACAATGAGTCAGACCCCAATGAACGGATCCAAGGTATAATGACCAAGGAATTCACATCATCATACATCGTGTAATCACAAGTAACATCCATCACGACCGCACCATATAATCAAGTGTTAGACTACAAAGGGGAAAATCCATGTAACTTGTCCAAGTAATCCTCATTGAGTCCTAGGAGCAACTCTTTGGAAACATGGTAAAGGAATTGGTTGGAGTCCTAGGATAATGTCAATAGAACATATCATATGTGAGTCCTAGCAATCCCGGTCCAAGGGGTAGCAAGGCCCATGACATCTCACTGAATCAAGACCCGTAGAGCATACTCAATAAAAGGTCTCCACTACCACATCAAGATCCAAGGAGAAACATACAAGGTATTTATTGAATCAACCATCTTATGAGTCCATCCAAGGAATTCCTATAACATGGAATCTAAGTATCACTTAAGGCGTATAAATCATCGGTCAAAGAGAGCATAATCATCCTCCATAGACCAAAAGTTGAGGAGAGAATAGTTATCCTCACCAATTATCATCAAGAACCGCATGGACATATTTCATAATCATAGGATGAGGATAGAATAATCATCCCCACCCCATATAACTATCCTATAAGTTTGTCCAAGGTATTCCTACAATAAAAAATCCAAGTATCACTCAAGGAATACAAGTCAACATGTAGGGATAAACATTTGGATATCAGGAAACACCTTTAGACACCCCAACAATATATATCACAATATATATACATCCATGATGAATAGAAAAGTCCCAAGTAGTACTTCTGGGTATGCTAGTAAATATCATAAATAACATGTCTCAGAAGCCGAGTCCCAGGTAAGAATGTCTGGGCATCCCCAAAAGTAATACGGATCCCAAGAAGAATGTCCAGGCATCCCAAAAGAAAGAAATACACCTTGTGTCTAGTTTAACAACCACCGATACAGAACAACCTCTTGTAACCACCACTGAATCAGCAATTACCATTTCATAGCATAAAAAATGAGTGAGGGTAGCCCGAATGCCCAACCCAACACACCATCCATAACCCCATCAGCTTACCAGTTTGGAACAGGTTCTAAGGTGACACCAACTAACATCTCTACCCAAACCTAATTTATAAATCTGGGTCAGTCAAATAGTAGGAACCCACTAGGTCCCTCAACTTAATCACTGAAGAGGCATCCTAATCTAGATCCTATAGTCTAAACACAATTGAAGGCATCCTACTTGGGATCCTTAGTTGTAATAGGTGAAGGAGGAATCCTATAAGGGATCCTTTAATGATAATCAAATGGAGGCATCCTATAAGGTATTCTAGAAATGGAACATAGGTAAGGGATCCTATAAGGGACTCCCTAGATCATCATATAAACAAAAGCATCCATCAGGGGATCCCTAGTAATAAAATATAAAATAGAGGCATCCTACATAGGATCCTTAATAACAACTGTTCTCACAACCTCTCTAGCCAGAAGGGAACATCTCACAAGAGAGACATACTCAATGGAAAACCTTGAAGGCATTGGCCGTAGGAGAAAACTATCAGCTCATCTCAAAACAAAGTCACAAACTAGATTGGTCTAAACACCCAACCTATCATTCACACCATGTCTCTCTCTCTTAGGATACAACTAAATTTTAATACTGGAGGAATAACCTCTTTATATAGATAAAAGCCCCAAAACACCCATTAAGAGTCCTTAGAATGATCTGTAGGTTTCACCATCATGATCTACATGGAAAAATAATCATAATGGACAAATCTCTTGGTCCAATTTAGACTTTGGGGAAAGAAAACATGAAGAACCGTCAAAGGGTTGAAAATGGATAGTACACGACGTGTCACTCTCAATACATGATGTGTAATCTCAACGCGCCACATGGGTGTGTACTCTTGCTGACCTGGGCATGTAAAGCCCCAAGTACACATCATGTGAAATGGGTATATGGCATTTTCCCAACACAAGGTAAATTCCTGCGTCTATCAACCAGCCTGGTCATCTACTTGTCTAGGCCATGTACTTTTACAAGACATGTTACCCACACGAGGTCTATTCGTGTACTCTACAAGACCATATACCCCTAGACGGGCATCCAGGATCAGGTACTCTACTACATAGGTAAGTAACAGTATACAAGATTTATACCCCGGTACATGGCTTGTAGTACTTGAACTTCATCTACCCATAATGGGAAGAATACACGACATATCCCCGTGGACTACACACCATGTTGTCCTATTTTCCTAAATGAAAACCCCAAGATCAAACCAATCCCCTATTTTCATTCCAAAATCAAGAGATCTGGCCTCTTGGGGCCTTATACAAGAATAAGAGGGATTTAAATTTATAAAATAGAAAATATTCATGGATCAATGGAGAAAACATACACATGTCTACATTTGGGATGAAACTGCCGAAGCTTCGCTCAAAACTCTAATCCATGTCTATCGCATGACGATCTACTGTGTTGAAGGCTTCACATTGGTTCATATCTTCCCTTATATATATCTCTCTCTCCCTCCCTCTCTCTTTCTCCCTCTACCTCTTTTCTCTATCAGTCAACCGGCATAGGATTATCCACAAGAGGCATCCAAAAGAAGGAGGGAGGAAAAGAAATAAAAGAAAAGGAAAGAAGAAAAAAGATGAAAAATAAAATAAAAGAAAAAGGGGCCCAAGCTAGCCCCAATTCCCATCTCAAGTTTATGCCTTACCTTGGATAAAATCCTTGTTCTAGACTCAACGATGAAGAATAAATATTAATATGATTCTTCATTCAAAAGATATGACCAAATGAACTTGCACAAACAATTTAATATATAATTTATTAACTATTAAATATTTATTATTCTTCTAAAATTTGAATTGCTGGGATTCCTTCCAAACTTTTTTCCTAGGGTAGAAACCCTACTATAGAACCAATAGAGTGGGAATAAAAATTTTATGAGATCAAATTCTAGTGGAAAAATCATTTTAACCCTTTAAAATCATCTAACATAAAATATTCAAATTTTTTCTTAAATTGATGTCTGAAAAAACATGGCTCATTACAAACTCCCCAATATAAACCTTCTCATCCCAAGAATCATGGTGAAAAGATCAGAAGACATGATCTCAACCAGAGCATCTTCACAACCAAGCTATCTAGAAAATCCAACCACTAGCCTCATAGAATAAACACCTAAATTCTACACAAAAGACATTTAACTGCGACCAATCTGGTACTCTCCACCATAAGAATAAACTTATCATCATCTCAAAAGAAACCAATGGGCTCAAAGGCCCATAGAAAACACCAAAGTTTAGTTAAAAAATATGGTCACCACCCTCAAACGTCCAATGTAAAACTCTCTATCATATGGATTACTTTACACTTCTCCTTGTGCACAACATCAATAGGTTTCTTCCTCCACCAGGGAAGAAAATTTTAAACGGAAAAGGAGCTCAATGTAGGTATGATGCTCTCTCAGAAAAATAACGATGAATCAAGATAGAGCATGATCATCTCTAATAAGAGTACACTAATATTTAACCAGTATGCATGTACAACTCCCTCTGATCTAAGCTCACCATCATGTCAAAACATGACCAGGATTCAACCACGAGTCAACCATCTCATGGTACCTGATTCATTTCATGATGTCACCTCTACCACAATGGAACGTTCCAGAACAATTTTCATGATCCAAGACCAAATTTAGTTCTTAAACATTGGTTCTTATCTTTCTCCTGACCACTCACTGATTTAGATTCAAATGATAAAATGTGAAAGTAGTATGTATCTTTATCACATGAATCATACTCTAGTGATCCGTCTATTATAAATCTATTCTGACCATGCTACATGAAATTTCAGTTTCATTAAGCCATATGTTCCCTTGGAACCCCAATTTAAAATTGATCACCTCACCCATGCCATGATTTATTCTATGAACACCCATCACCCAACGCCATTCTAGTCATGGGTGTCTACCCATGCTCTGACTACAATAGAAATAGTGGAAACATTGGTTGACCAGTCTAAACGGTCCTTCTCATCGAAGACAGTCTCAAAAAAACAAGCACCCAAGGTACATCATCAAAAGATGAAGACATCAACATGCCTATAACTCAACTCTCGAGCATCTATCATGGCTCAATCTCAAAATTAGTGTAAAAGAAAGATCACTTCCAAAGAAGGCATTTGAAATCACTGACTAACCTCTCACACATAATTTTCCCTAGAACAAAACAGACGTCGACGTATAAGGGTATGAGTCATACTAAGGACCTCTAGGTATCCCGCCTAGCACTACAGAATAAGACTCACAATTGAGTCACAAGGTCTAACCACCTAGACTAAAAGATAAAAAACTCTCAAAAGAAGGTAAATATCACAATGACCAATGAGGTTCAACGTTGAAAACATTGACTATATGGGACTGATCCTCATCGAGCATCCTTAGAAAGAACTTCTCCTTGGAGGTCATGATACGAACACAAAAATAGAAACTAAACTGACACTCATCGGACATCCAAACACAGTAATTCCATTTGGAGGTCTAGTTTACAAGAAAATTCCTGGAATCCATTAACATCATACTCAACAATCCGACTAGATAACAATAGACCAAAGAAACAATGCCTTACAAGGGATTCAATAGAAAGGAATCACATGCCATATCAACATACTAGGTCACTATAACTCCCGTGCATAAGGACTAATAAATTATCCTTATAACAAAATGTATCAACATAGATCCACATAACCGACCATCAGAATGAAATAAACATGTAAGATAGCCCTACTGAATAGGCCTTAATCCTGAGTAAAATCACACACTAACAGGCCTATATGATGTGAATCCTATGTTCCAAATATGATGCTTGCGATGACTATTTCCCTTGATTGCAAAGAGTAAAAAACCATGGACTCTTGATAATGGACAAGAAACAAAGATCCCTAGTAAATAATAACATCCACACAACATGTGCATCACTCAAAGTGAAAATAATAAACAAATATAACATTAATGATCAGATCAATAATTCCAACCCCTAGAAACCAGGAATTTTTACCAGAACATGTGTTCTTGATGCACCAGTCTGAAATACATCATAGGTTACAACACATTCCTAATACTCTTCTTTACCATATCCCAAATAGTAAATAATAGGAAAAGAACAATTGTGATACCAATTTGTAACGTCTCGACCCGGATGCAACTGAAATAGTTCCCTGATCCACTAGGTTACTAGGACTCAAGAACACATCCCTGAATGACAAAGGTTGCTAACTAGAAGTGTGGTATGAGGGTGTGATAGTTGGGATACTATTTCCTCATATGAGAGTGAGAAAAATTTATAAAATATCTATGTTTTATACACAATAGTAAAAAAATAGAGTTCAAAAGTAGTAAATAAACTTTAATATAACATGTTATAATAAAAAATGAAATGATATAAATTCCCAAAAAACTATTTCATATAATACAACACTGGTAACCCACTTGGATGAAATTATAGATACAAGAGTAAAAAATAAATTGAATGTAAAAGTATAGGTCTCTACCACTAACTCTAATCCAGACCAAAAACCCAATCTCGAGACATTATCGAACTGCCGCAACCTGATCAGAAGAACCACACTAGAATCTCCAATCAATCATACAATTTAGGGCCTCAGCCCTATCCACCATCCAACTCACGCTTAACCTAAAAAGTAGAAAAAATTTCTACAGGTACACTGAGGTTCATGTGTAAGGGTGAGAAATAATCTCAGTAGGCCACCCAGAAAAGAAACCTATAAATGTACTTCTATAAGTGTATGAAAAAGCAACTACTCATCCTCATTGAGACACAACCAAATAGATAAGTAAAACCAAATGTGAATAAATAGTTGAACCCCAAGTCCATAATCCTGATCAACAGGGAAATTTCTACCATGGATATCCATATATATATATATATGTATACATGTATCTTCCCATAACTATACATATATACATAAATATTAATATTCATGAGTATGTGAATCAAACAACACAAAACCACATCAGCAGTCGATCCTTGGGTCTGCAATCCTGATCTCCTGGACATTCGGTGCATGGGAATTGAGTTGGATGTCATGCCACTCAATCAGTGTATCATTAATTCGATATTTGGGTCCATAATACCAATCAAAATATAACTACTTCGAACAATGCTGGAAAACCCTCTCGGCATGATACGTCACCACATGGGGATACTCGACCAACACCTGGATTCACCCGTACTTGGCTACAATCACTAGAACAAGGATACCGTATACTGATGGTCAATCCAGTAAATATCACTTCAACCAACTCTGGCCTACGCCGAGTAATCATGTGGCAGACCACAAGGGTCGAATCTAAGGTATGACAACCAAGGAATCCACATCAGCCTACTCTGTATAATAATGAGTAACATCTGTCACGACTATGCCGTATCATCATGTGTCAGACCAAAAAGTTCCAACACCATGGAAGTCATCCAAGGCATCCTCATCGATTCCTAGGAGCATCTCTCTAGAAACTTGGTAACAGAATTGGTTGGAGTCCTAGGAGCATGTCAACAGAACATGTCCAACATGATTCTAAGAAAGTAGGATCCAAGGGGAAACAAGGCCCAAGTTATCCCACAGAATCAAAACCAAAGGATCATAGTTAATCCAAAGCATCCAATACCATGTCAGGATGTAAGGAGAAACATAAAAGACATCTATAGAATCAACTAGCCTATGAGTCTGTCCAAGGAATTCCCACAATTGGGAATCCAAGTATCCCACAATTCATATAAATCATCGATTGAGGTGAGAATAATAATCCTCTATTGACCACAATTCGAGGAGAGCATAATCATCCTCATCACTTATCATTAGGGACATCATTCCGATATATTATAATCATAGGTTGAGGAGATAATAATTATCCCCAACATATATAACTAGCCTATGAGTTTGTCCAAGTCATTCCTACAACAAGGAATCCAAGTATCACTCAAGGCATACAAGTCAACACATAACACTCAACAACCTCTGTACATCCCAAAAATATATATCAGAATATATATAAATCCAGGATCACCAAACAAGTCCCAAGTAGTACCTATGGGTATACCAGTAAATATTAAAAATAACATGGATTAGAAGGAGGATACTAGGTAAGCACGTATGGGCATCCCAAAAAGAAATATAGTTTCTAGGAAGAACATCTAGGCATCCCAAAAGAAAAAATATGCCTTTTGTCCGGATCAACAACCACCAACTAGGAAGCACCTCTAGTAACCACTTTTGTATCAATAATAACCATGTCAAAGCATAAACAAAAGAGAGAGGGTGGCCCCAATGCCCAACGCAACACTACAACCAAAGCCCCTTGTTATTACTAGTTTGGCATAAGTTCTAAGGCGACACACACTATCTTCTCTTCCCAAACCCAATGTAAAACTCAGGGTTAGTCAAACAATGGGAACCCACTAGGTCCCTCAAGCCAAACACTGAAGAGGCATCCTACTCAGGATCCTCTAGTCTAAACAGATGTGAAGGCATCCTACTCGGGATCCTTAGCTATAAAAGGTAAAGGAGGAATCCTACATGGGATCCTTAAATGGAATGAAATTGTAGGCATCCTACAAGGGATACTCAAAATGGCACACAGGTGAGGGATCCAACAAGGGACTCCCTAGATTTTCTTGTAAGAAAAGGCATACCTCAGGGGATCCTTGGTAACTAGATATAAGATAGAGGCATCCAATACAGGATCCTCAATAATAATTGTTCTCATGGCCTCTTAGGCCATAAGGGAACATCTCAAAAGAGAGATATCCTCAAAGGAAAACCATGAAGGCTTCAGCTACAAGAGTTAGCTCTTAGCTTGTCTTAGAACAAAGTCTCAAACTAGTTTAGTACGAACACCTAACCTATCATTGAATCCAAGTCTCTCTATTTCAGGAGACATTTAAATTTGAATACTGGTGAAAAAACTCTTAATATAGATTGAATCACCAAAACACCCATTAGGAATCCTAAAAATACTTCATGAGTTTCACCATCGCAATCTATGTGGAAAACTTCATAGAATGGACTACTCTCGGGTCCAATTCCACCTCCAGGCTAATAAAACACAAAAAAAACCCATAGGGTTGAAAAGGGAAAGTACACAACATGTCACCCACCAAACACGGTGTATACTCCCAACGTGCCATGTGGGTGTGTACTCCTGTTATCTTGGGCATGTAAAAGACCCAGTTATACGATGTGTGAAATGAGTACATGACATATACCGAACATGGGGTACATGCCTATGTCTCCTATTTGTCCTGGCTATCTACTTGGCCCAGCTATGTACTTTTATATGGACTTTTACCCACATGGGGTCTGGCCATGTATTCTACACTACCATGTAACCCTACACAGGTACCCAAGACTAGGTACTCGGATACATTATTGAGTATCAGTATAAGACATGTACACCCATTTATATGAGGTTTACTTCCTAAAATTCATCTTCCCCAAATGAAAAGAACACATGATGTGTCCCCATGGACTACACAACATGTTGTCAGGTTTTCCTAAATAAAACCCCCCAGATTGCCCGAATCCCCCGTTTCCATCCCCAAATTAATAGATCCGGCCACTCGGGGCCTCATACAAGCATAATAGGGATTTCAATTTAGAAAATGAAAAATAAATGTGGATATAATGTGAAAAAATTAATATGCCTACCTTTAGGTGGAAACCACTGATGCTTCGCTCAAAACGGTTATCCATGGCTATTGCATAATGATCCATTGCATTGAAGGCTTTACGACGGAAACTCTCTTTACTTCAGTATCTCTCAATTTATCCCTCTCCGTATTTTCTCTCTCGGTTGAGCAATGTATGAGGATCCATAGGAGGCATATTTTATAAGGATTAAGGAAACGAAATAAAATAAAAGGAAAGAAAGAAAAAGAAGAAAAAGAAAGGAAAAGAAAAAGGGGCCCGGTCCGGACTCAACGCCCAGCTCGATTTTATGCCGTGCATGGGATAAACTCCCTATTTCAGACTCAACCAAAAAGAAGGAATATCAATATAAAACTCTATTAAAAATATACAACAGAACAAACCTATGTGAACATTTTAATATTTAATTTATTAAATATTAAATATTAATTATTCCGCCAAAATTCGAACTCCTTGGATTCCTACTAAACTCCTATCCTAGGGTAAACAACCTATTTCAGGACCAAAATAGTGGTCGAAAAATTATCTGAGATCATTTACCAAGGTAAAATACCATTTTACCCCTTTATAAGTATATGACAGTAAAAATTCAAATTTCTTATCAAAACTATAGTCTATAAAAACGCAGGTCCTTACATTTCTCTTAGAGGTATAACTATTAGGCAACTCTAAAATCACAAAATCAAGTGCATCACACCTAGTTCATACTAAGGTGGATTTATCCTAGACCATCTCACAATATAAAACTCATCCAAACACTTTTTTAAATTCACAAGCTTTGAACCCACCACACACACATATATGTCACCTAAAAAAACACTACATATGGTGAAATGTGAAAGGAAACACATACCTTGATCTTATAAGATCATAGTCATCTAATATTGTGGCTTGATTCATCCTCATTTTCCAAAAATCTAGAAATTATAAGAATAGGCCCTAAAACAATATTTTTAATGAAACAAAAGTAAAATACAAGAGAAAATGGGAGATGAAATAATCCTCATTGAGGTATACTTCTTTCTACAGACAGATCCTCACACCATCATGATAAAGGCCTCCATGATCCATTAGAAGAAGATAGGAATAGGGGGAAATGGAATAGAAGATGTTTGGGGGGTTCTAGTTTGAGAAAATACCAAAAATGGAGGTGGGGTTCCCAAATTATTTTTAAAAAACGTTTAGGATTCCGTCAGGTACCTAGTTTTGATCCATTGGGTAATCATTATCACCCCACATGGCACTCAGATAGGATTAATCAGTACCCATTATACTTATAACAGGTACCTAGTGCTATTCTGTTGCAATTACAATAGAACACCATCCCTATAAACTACACTTGAATCCCCCAAGCTCTATTCAAACTTCTGATCACTTATAAAAACATCTTCTATGAATGTACAGACTCTTATATTTCTAATTCGAGCCACAATTATCAATACAACCTTGATTTAAATCTCAATATTCTAATTGTATCTGAATTATTCTACTCTTAATAATGGGCGTCATTAAATCAATAACTTTTAGATTATATATTCACACTATTTTATTAAACCCTTTATTTACACATTTTTAATATATTTCTTTAAATAAATATAACATTAATGTTCCTTTATCAAATTTCTTTTAATATTTTCCAAAATTATTCTTTTTTATTTTAGTCAAACATGGGATTAGAAATAATTTTACATGATTCATATATTTATTACTTTCAATCGACAAATCAAATTTAGTTTTATTAAAATATCATGTCAATAAACATCTATTTTGAATATAAAAACTAGTAGAAACTAATTCTTTATATTTTTTTTATGTTTTAAAATGAAAAAATTGGTCTTATCATCTCCATAACACTTATATTATTTATTTTAGACACTCATTTTTACATGGTGTGTATGTAGTATTATAGTCATTCTGTATTCCATACTTCATTAAATATAACTTATAGTTATATAATATGAATTTATTTTGATTTATTACCCTTAATTTTATAACATATACCCTAATCTCTCTTCAAACATATCTTTTGAAAAAAATATAACTTCTCAAGAGTTTCTAAATTTTGGACCATGAAGATAGAATAATCAATTTTCTATCATCATAAATTAATTTAAAGAATTAATATTATCTCTTGGTGGATATTAGTTTCATAGGTCTATATAAATTAAAATTAACTAATCCCACTGACCTTTTAGATTTAATCACCACTTTCTTATGAATTTCTAGTGTCATTTTACCCTTTTGAAATGTTTTAAAAACACTATTATTGACTCCTTTTTTTATAGGTATATGATTAATATATTCATACCTTTTAATATTTATCACACACATTCATAGAAGATAAACATGTTTTCTAGGTCATAAATGGTTCTACTTCTTATCCCTAAGATAAAAATATCTTTTATAATTTCCAATGTAAGACAAATTGTCATTAGTTCTTTCAACTTCAAAGATAACTCTTCCATATTTAAAAATATTGATAATCAAATCATTCCTTCTAAAAATTAATTCCTTAAAATCATCACACACTTGACTAAAATAAAATATTATTCTTCAACAAATTAATAAATAAGGATTTTTTATTTTAATTTATCAAATTTAATATATATCATGCCAAATTATTTAATTCTAAATGAAAATTAATTTAAAAAAGTAATTAATTCACCAATTTTACATTCAATGGTTTACAAAATATTTGTGTCAAATTTTATATATGATGAAAAACATTATAAAAAATTCAAGTCTTTTTCTTCCCATCAGCCATTAAAGAAAATTTCATAACATTTGAATTTTCAAATATATTCTTCTTTATAGATACCTAACTTCAAAAATATGCTTTAATTGATCAATAAGTACTAATAACACACTTCAACACAAATTATATTCTCATTAAATCTTTCATATATTTCTTAATGACAATTAGATCTATTTTGTGTATTGAAAGAATATTTTACCTTAGTGGATTTATTATTTCTCTAAGTTAGATGAACCCTCCTTTATTTTAAAATTACATGTACTCTATGAAATTACATATTTTACCAAATATCATAGTATTTATGTTTATATGTACCAAAAAACTTCCCTCTATAAGTATTTTTAAATTGCATTGTGCCTATTTTGGGAGCCAGAAGTGTCATGTTGTAATTCATTTTTAGAAATAGATTTTCTAGTTGATCTTTGATTCTCCATTAGTTTAGAGGTGGATAAATAATCTTTATTTTATACCCAATTTTTTTAGAATTATTTTTATAACATCCACTATTAGTTAAAATAGATTGAGTATTTTTTGAATCAAACATCACCACTTTTCCTTTAGATACAAGAGAAACCAAATCTTTATTAAATATTAGAACCTCTTTTCCATTATAATAAAGTATATGATAGTTGATAGATTCTTTTAATTTTTTTATTTATATAATTTTTTTCTCTCTATCCTTAGAGGTATAAAATTTATCCTCTTTGACTTTGTTGAAATCACCATTCAACTTATTTAGGGAACATTTAGTATTAATCAGTTTTCACTAAGTTTCTGAAAACTCATTTATCTTAGTAGTAAACCCATATTCAAAATATTTCTTAATAATATAATTTTTATACATTTTATTTTAAAAATATTATTTTCTCAAAATATACATTCTTTTATATTGAATTTAAGATTCATTTCTTCTGAATTTTCTAGATTCTTTTTTCTGAAATTTGATATATTTCTTGATTTTCATATTTTGATTACGGAATACGATGAGTTTAAATATCAATATATACTCAATGTATCTTTATTCTTCTTTATCATTATATATTTTTTGTCACTTGATGTTTTTTCACTTTAGATTTATCTATGAGTGTTTTTAACTTTCTATTATCTTCATCTTTATCATATTCACTCTCAAAAGATGATCTTTCTTCTTACTCATCCTCTTTGATCAAAATATTATTTTGAAATTTTTAGAAATCTTCATTTTTCCGAATTAATTATTTACCTTTTTAGAATTGAAGATATTTTAAAATTTACTCATTATAGGACTTATTTATGATCATTATTTTCTATTATAGGACTCTTCTTCCTTAGACACTCATTTGGAAAATGTCCACTAACTCCACAACCAAATCACTTTAAAGAAAATTTTTCACTTACAATTGATTTTTTATTTTTTAATGTTTTTAGAAATATAATTTAAAATACTTTCATAATCAGATTATTTTGCTTCATTAATGTTAAAAATAGTGGATGAATCTATTGATTTAGAGACAATCTATGTCTTTAGATTTGAAAAACACAATACACACATGTTTTAATTTTATTTAACTCTATGTTTTTGTTTTAGAATTTTTATTATAAAAAAAATCCCATTATCTTAATTCTAGAGGTTTGTGAAAATCTAGAAGATTGATTTTTCTTACCAAACTACTCTCACTATATTTATCAGCACTATAGTGGTGAATAACTAAATTCATCAGAAGATGTGAAGTACTAGTGAGTTCATCAGATGATAATGAATACACTTTAGATATAGTTTCAATGGATCCTAATGAATGTGGAATTCAACCATTGGATAATTAACCATAAATAGGACAAATAATTTGAGTATGGAAGAAAAATAAAAGAGATAAAATTGTGATCTTACAATCACTTAAAGTATATAATTTTTTTTAGGAGGGAACTTTTTATTACATTTTATTTTTTTATTTATAGTAAGAACTTCATTGAGATGTTTTAATTATAGAATTATTATCATATATAGTTACAATTATTAATATTTCAATCCTTCTAAATCAAGGGATTCCAAGTAAAAATACATATCTTTCATTTTTTGGAAGCATAATTGATTTCAGTTGGGTTGATCAAGTTCTTCTATTGAGGAAGACAAAAGTGAGAAACTATTTTTTAGAAGAATATAAATAAATTTTGAAATGTTAAGATGTGGGCCTTTAGGGTATTGGAAGATGGAATTTCAACTTGTTAAAGTGTATGAAACCTTGAATCTGGTTTATGACCCCTTATTCTTTTGGTTTAAAGAGTGATTTTATAATCTCTTTTAAAGAGTACTTAATTTATAAATTAATACTGCATGTTTTATTTTTATTTCAACTGTTCCAACCTAATTAAATAATTATATTTATTTTCATTTTTACTTTAAATGTTTTAGAAGTTTGTTAAATTTTGGAAAACCGTAATTTAAGATACAATTACTCAATTCATATTTTATAGTTTGTGGATTTATATCTTTTGGGTTTACAAAAACTTAGTGCTTCCATTAGTTTTATAATTTAGTTGGGAAAAAATTATGAGTCAATATTTTGATTAATATTCTCCGCCACTTGTATTTTATTTTCTTTTAAAAACTATGACAACATTTGGTATTAGAGTAGGTAGATATTTGAGACCAAACTTGATTTTAGTTCCTTTTTTTCATTTATTATAATTTCATATCTCAGTTTCCTTACACCTCACAGTGTAGTAAAAAAATTTCTTCTCATGATAACAATTATACATTCCATTTCTTTTGACAGTTTGAATCCTATTAAGCCTTATATATTTTATATGAATGATTATGAATATTTGAGAGATCATATAGAGATGTTTGTTATTAATAATGGTGTATAAATTTTCAATGATTGGCAGTTATAAGATTTAATATAAAGATAACTAATTTTTCAAGAGAATAAAATTTTTAACTTAAATTTAATTTTCATGATCAAAATAATTTTTCATGCCAAATAAAATGGAATATTTATATACAAGTTTTTTCTTTCCGAACTGATTTTTGTATAATGAGAAAATTATAAGTTTCACATTTCTAAACATCAAAAGTTATTGAGACTAATAAATCTATTCTTAGAGTGGATTATCAGTCATTCAATTTTATGATTGGAGAAAGTTTTTCTAAAATGAATCGAATATTAAGGAAAATCGTTAATAGTTTACAATTAATGAGTGAAAATGATTTATTGAACAAATAGTTAGTTGAAAAATTCATTGATATTATGTCATGAACTAACCCTGGTGGACCCTGAACCGGTCACCCGAGATGGTCTGTGACATGGCCCAAAGAGAGTTCCCGATCCCCATGGGCTGGCAACCAGTGCCAGACATCAAAATTTTAATCGTTGGGAATGATTTGGCCCATGAACAAAACCAAATCAATAAGAAAATAGATAAATATAAACAGTCAAGAAACATAATGCTACCAGTAGAAAGAAAATAAAACCAAACGTACCTCCACGTGACCTTTTAGGTCACCTCTCGACCAAAGACTTACTTTGCTCCAATAACGAGAAACTCAGCCAAGAAAACCTGAAAAAGGAAACCTAAAACTGAAATGATAAAGATAGGCATGATCATTAAAGATGATCAGTAGGATTTCTAAGATAAACCATAGTATCCAGCATCTCCTTTCCCAAAATAATCCATTAAAGAAAGTTTGAAATACAATTATAAAAGTAGGGTTTTCACATTTGAAAATAAGCAACACATTTTTCGCATTTAAAAACCCAAAAAATGCTACATACCATTTTCCAAAATCATTTTTCATTTTATAAATAAAATCAAAAACAGAATATACTTATGTTGTTCCATAGTAAAATGAGTAAGAGTGAATGTTGAAAATAAACTAGTGCAAAGAAAGTAAACAAGACTAGTGCACAGAAAGTCAACAAGCAATGAAAATAATCCAGTAACTATGGGTGATCCTAAACATCCCTAGAAGACCCCTGGACGTACTTAGTTTTAGAACCACCTTCTTGAAAATGGTGAATTTCCTAAGTCTATAACAATTGGTCGCCCTAACTGACCAATCCAGTGGAAAAGCCCACCTGGCCTAACAACAAATCCCTGGGGTACCAACCCGTCTAATCGGGGTTGGTCTGCAACCGTCCCTTGATCTCTAAAAGACACCCAGGAACCCATGGTGGTTAAAATAGTACCATGTGAGTAGGAAGGCCTTCGCACACGTAACTCATATCACCGCACTTGCCTTCCCAAAACACATACGCTTCCTCTACGTTCACCCATAAGGGTAACCCTAGACGGGAGCACCCAATATACTTATATATATGCATACATGTCAAACACACAAAATGCCAACTGGGCCATCAAATCATTCGGTTATCAAAACCAATTTATTAAACCCTTGAAGTTATAAATTGATCCTCTAGTTTTTCATAATCAAATTCCTTTATGAAAACATAGCACATGCTCTTCTAAAGAAACCCTAGACACCGATTTTGTATTTAAAAAGCCAAATAGGCCCTTATATTCCAAAATGCACACCAAATTATTTTACCACTACCAAACGAGCCTTTACCATTTTTAAACTCACACCAAAGCACATTTCAAAACCACTCTAAGTACCCCTTCAATCGTTAATGTTGACCCAGACCCTAAACACTCCATGAAAAACCAAACACATGTCAAAACACGTTTCACCCATGATTTGAATTCACAACATCATTAAATAAATAAGTTATTCATTAGGTAAAACCTTTCAAAGGACAAAACAATGGTTTTTATATCAATTTCACCAAATCACAAGAGAACTCCAATTTATAAATCATTGAATAACCAAACCCTTTTAAAAAATACTCTTGCACCTTTCAAAACTTAACCCACACCATGAAAACAACCAAAAGCACTTTTTCAAGACCAACGAACCATGATTTCAAGTAAAATGGTTAAACTCGACCTTTGAAGATTTATAATGAACCAAAAAATAAATTAAAAATATTCATGAACAGTTGAGACAATTCATAAACAATTTAATTAACTGACCGAATAATTTATAAACAATTATACACACAACTCAACCAGTTTACAAACACTTTCATAAACAAGTAACCAATTTCTAATAATTTCCATAAACAGGCCAAACAAAGTATAAATTATCTCACAAAAAAATAAATTATTTTTCAGAGGTGAAAATCAAGTAAAAGAACCAATTAAAACACACATGCATTAAATGGATTTATTTGGAAAGGAAAAATGTGGATTAGCCTACCTCAAGGTTTAGCGCAGACGCGGCGAAACTTCACTAGGAGGGGCAACAATGTCCCACGGATTAACCACACACCTAAGAAAAGTGAGAAACGTATGTAGCAAAACTGTGACGTTAGTGTTTCAACCAAAACTAATAAAAAAACCAATGATGAAATTACGGAAAGATAAATAAATTAATGAATGAACGAATGAATGAAATAATGAATATGTAAATAGATAAATAAATAAATATATCATAGGTGAGGAGTCCGTGCCCGGAGGGGATGTGTAGGGGGTCCGGGCTGCCAAAAACAAGACGCGCAAGGAGTTAAGGTTGCCAGGAACCGATGGGGGGCTTGCAGCAGTGTTAGAGTTGGTTGGAGGCGGCTGGGAATGGTGTTGGTGAGGGCGATGGAGGCGGGGTTAAGCAAGGAGGGCCGCGACGGGGTTGTCCGGAGGAGCATGGGGGCCTACATGGAGGGTGGTGGTGCAGCACAGAGGGGCGATGTCAGAGGGTACCTGCAAGGCAGTAGGGGAGGTGACGGGGCTCCTGCTGGGGCACGAGCGGGAGGCCGAGGTCCTGAGCGAGTTCCACTAGGGTGAGGCTAGGGAGAGGCTAGGTTGGGATTCCATTGGTGAGGTTGGATAGGGTATGCTGAGGGGGGATGGGATGATGGTTCCGAGGCCAGAGTGCAAGCGGGTGGCCGACTGGGAGTTGACGGTGGTGGCTGGCGTGACGAGGAAGGGTAGCAAGGGCTGGGGGATCAGGTGCAGCACGAAGCAGAGCGGAGGTCAAGGGCCTGTGGGTGAGGGCGGGTGCAGGCGGAGGCTGAAGGTAAGGGTGAGGAGGTGGGGAAACCCGAAAGTGAGGCTGAGGCCGCAGGGGAGAGACCGGCGTGTGCAAAGGGTGAAATCATGTGGCGGCGCTGCATGAAAAAAACTGGGGGAAAGTGGGGGTGCGCTGGGTAGAATAGGGTTTCATAGTTTTTTTATTTCATTATAGTAATAATAATAATAATAATAATACCAAAAATAATAACAAAAATAATAAAAATAAAGATAATAATGATAATAAAATTTATAATAACAAAAAATAATCATAATGGAAATAATAGAAATAATAGAAATAAAAATGATAACAATAATGACAACTTAATAATAATAATAATAATAGAAATTATAATAACACCATATAAAAATTTGAAACTTAATAATAATAATTACAATTAAATTAAAATTTATTAATAATTATATTAATAAAAAAATGTTGATAATAAAAATATTATTAACCACTTTTAATAATAACATTTTTACCAACACCATAATTAATTATTATAATTACATTTTATACATTTTACTTACTTAATTTGTGTAAAAAATTATTTATCTCGAGCGATAGACACTTGCACGGCACCTGAGCCGATTGTGTGGCTACCGCTCACCATGCAGTGACCGTGCACGGGTCCGAAACACGCTAAAAAAATATCAAACATAAAAAAATTTAGACCTGCACTCAACCCAAACCTCGTTGAGGTTGACCGAAGCCATGAAATAATAAAAAATAACAATAAATGTAAAAGTAAGAGTGTGAAAATTCTCCCCACCATAGACACTTTTTTCCCTTAGAAAGTCACTCAGTAAAACATTAGATAGAGCAAGAATCCATGACCGACTTAAAATGAATGGAACCACACCACAAGATAACGGGAGAACACGAGAGGGTTCTCCACACCATAAGAATTCAACTAGCATGGAAATTTAACACCTAAACATACCACCCCAAGAGGAGGGGTGGGGGGCGATACAGGAACTCCCAACCAATCCGAACTAAGTTATTTAGCACGAGCGAACAACACCTCCACTTAAACCTATTACACTTGACCCAGAACAAAACCCCAAACACTAGAGAAAATCCTCTGAGCATAACATAACCCAAACAGTGAATCTGAGCATAACCAGAAACATATATTCCTCCATGGACACTTAAATATCTAAACAAACATATCCCAACTAAGATTAACCCACACAAGGTCCAAACAAACTTTAAAGAAAAGCACACGATTCAGAAAACCGTGATCATAAAACAATTTTTTTTGGATTATAATAGATCATATCTGTCAAAACTCCATGATAAAACAATGAAATTATAATAATGTAAAAAATTTAGTAGAAGAAAACAAGAATGAAAAGACTTTAAATGTTCCACTGACAACACAGAACTCCAAACCCGAACCAAAACATCACACCCCTGTCAACTCTTGACTGCACGCGAGCTTCACCCCAAGACCTGTGGGTGGGGCTCTGATGGCTGAAATATCTCTTGCCTCGTAGTCAGGAACTAGGATTCTTTTGTCACAACATCTTCTTCAGGAAACACTTCCTGCAAAACTTTTCTAGATGAACTAGGCACCCATAATGATGACACGTTTTTGGTGGGATGCGACATGACGGTTTCACATGCCCGAACCGACCACACTTGTGGCACACCGCTAAACAGTCCGAAAAATTGGAAACTAGAACCACTGATTATGACTCTTTAGAAATAGGTCCCTATGGAACACCCTTCTTTCCAGATGGGGAACCTTCATAATTAATTGGATATTCGAGATTTCCCAGCACCTGTGCTTCAGAGACCAGTTCCGCTAAGAATGCCTCATCCACCAACTTCTCGAAATGATGGTCTTTAGAAATGAGGACATGATCCTTGATCTTTGGACGAAGACCCCTAATGAAGAGAGAATTCTTCATCAAATCCTATGATGCTACCTCTGGAGAAAAGGAAACAAGCTCTTTGAAACGGTCAATATATGCCTTCACCGTCCGTTGGCCTTGTTGAATACACATGAGCTCTTCCCTTTTCTTCATATTTACCTCTTCAGGTATAAACCATCAGACGAAGACGGATTTAAATACATCCCATGTCATCCCAACTCGCATTGACGGTGGGGAAACCAACTCACATTCGTCTAGAGCCGAACCTTCAAATAGACTCAAAACAACATGCACTCTGACAGCTTTGGGAGATCCCAAAACCCTAAAAACATGCTCGACCCCTTCAAGCCATTCTGTTGCTTCTAAGGGACCCTGATCATCGTAAAGGATAGGCAATGTCCGAGAAGGACCAAAAATTGGGCATGAATTATCTGAAACCTTGTGGACCTTTCTGGGTGGAATTTTCTGAACAACATATAAAACAAAGAACTAGAACCAATATCAAGCCGAAGCAACACCAAAGAAAGCGCCTTCATCCAAAACAACCAGCTCAAAAAAAGAACAACAAAAGAAAACACAACCCAAAATTCCTTTATCAAAACCCCCATTTTCTTTTAGATTTAAAAACTGCCTTCTTTCAAGGACATTTTCCAAATACCAAGCCCACTTTTCAAACTAAATTCAATTTACAAAAATCATTTCCCCTTTTTAAAATCACTTTAGAAAAAAACATGGTCAATCCTTTAATTCCAAGTACACACCCCAGTGAACCCATGAAACATTGCACATGTCATCATCTGCTTCCATATAAATTCACCAAAAAACACTTCCCATGCATTATATCACATGTTCAAATGTTAATAAAGAGTACCCGAGGTTCCCCCCAAACCATATCTCTAAGAGTTCCAAGAAAATGCCAGATTTTTAGACCAAGAGCTTTCAGTTTTAAAAATCCATTTAACAAATTAAAATCCATTTAAAAGATATCATTCTCATTTCAAAACCCCTTTTTCATTTTCAAGAATGCACTTAAACAAAATATAACTGAGATGAATCTTAACTAGCATCAAATAACCAAAGGGAGGGAATAGTAGTCATGCTTAACCCAGTGACATGGTAGTGGGCCATGCCCCAAGCAAGCGTCAATGACTAGGATGAACTTAAACCGTGTATGCTGACTCCAAATGGGTCACCACTCCATGTAAAATCACAATGTAACATTGGCTTTCTTCTTTTGTCATCCCTCAATCCAAAACAAATAAAAATGAGACAAGAACTCAATTCCCAGACTACCCCTGGCGACTCCAGGTTTGGAATCGGCGAGGGTTCATGACGTCCTTCCCATACCTAGCTGCCGAGTCCCATCAATCCTAATCTCCATCTACCGAACACCCCAAATAACAAGGGCCTGCCTCTAATACCATTTTGTCACAAACCAACCAAGCAAGACTCTGAACAGGTCACTCGAGCCGGTCCACGACATGGCCCGAAGGGCGTTCCCGATCCCCACGGGCTGGCAATCATTGCCGGGCATCAAAATTTTAATCATTGGGAATGATTTGGACCATTAAAAAACCAAATTAATTAAAAAACTGATAAATATAAATAGTTGATAATCATAACACTAGTAGTAGAAATAAAATAAAACCGAATGTACCTCCACGTGACCTTTTAGGTCACCTCCCGACCAAAGGCCGACTTTGCTTCAATAAAGAGAAACTCAGCCAGAAAAACTTGAGCAAGGAAACCTGCAAATGAAATGATAAAGATAGGTATGAGCATTAAAGATGCTTAGTAGGGTTTCCAAGATAAACCATATAATCCAATTTCTCATTTCCCAAAACAATTTATTAACTCAAGTTTGAAATATAATTATAAAAGTAGGGTTTTCACATTTGAAAATAAGAAACAGGTTTTTCCCTTTTAAAAACCCAACACATGATACATACCATTTTATAGAATCATTTTTCATTTTATAAATAAAATAAAAAACAGAATATACCAATGTTGTGCTAGAGTAAAAGGAGTTAGAGTGAAAGATGAAAATAAACTAGTGCACGGAAAGTAAACAAGACTAGTGCACAGAAAGTAGACAAGCAATGAAAATAATCCAATAACAATGGGTGATCCTAAAAATCCTTAGACGACCCCTGGACGTACTCGATTTTGGAACCACCTTCCGGCGTAGGGTGAAGCTCCTAGGACTATAACCAAATGGCCACCCTAACAGACCAATCCAGTGGCAAATCCTGACTGGCCTAACAACAAATCCAGGGGTACCAACCTGTTTAATCGGGGTTGGTCAGCAACTGTCACTCGATCTCTAAAATATGCCAAAGAACCCATGGTGGTTATAATAATACCATGTAAGTAGGAAGACCCTTGCACGTGTGACTCATCTCACCGCACTTTCCTTCCTCAAACTCAGATGCTTCCTGTGCATTCACCCATAAGGGTTACCCTAAAAAGAAGCACCCTATATACGTATATATATGCATAAATGTCAAACACACAAAGTTCCAACCGGGCCGTCAAATCATTTGGTTATTAAAACCACTTTATTAAACACTTGAAGATATAAATCGATCCTCTAGGTTTTCATAATCAAATGTTGTTATAAAAACATTGAACAAGATCTTCTAAAACAACCATATACACCGCTTTTGTATTTAAAAAGACAAACGAACCCTTTAGTTCCAAAACACCACTAAATAATTTTTACTGCTACCAAAAGAGCCTTTACCATTTTCAAACTCATGCCAAAACACATTTAAAAACCACTCTAAGTACCCCTTGAAGCTTCAATGTTGAAACACACCCCAAAACCCCCTTGAAAAACCAAACACATGCCAAAAATCTTTTCACCCATGATTTGAATTCCAAGAATAATTAAATAAATCAATTATTCATTTTGTAAAACCTTTCAAAGGACAAAAAAAAGGTTTGCATCTCAATTTCACCAACTCACAAGAGAACACTATTTTATAAATCATTTCATAACCAATCCCTTTAAAAAACTACTTTCACACCTTATAAAAAATAACCCACACCATGCACACAACTAAACAAACTTTTTCAAGACCAACAGACCAAGATTTAAAGAAAAATAGTTAAACTCACCCTTTGAAGATTTATAATGAACCAAAAAATAAATTTAAAATATTCTTGAACAATAAAGACAATTCATAAACAATTTAATTAATAGACCGAATAATTTATAAACAATTATACAGACAACTAAACCAGTTTACAATCACTTTCATAAACAAGTAACCAATTTCTAACAATTTCCATAAACATTCCAAAAAAGTATAAATGATTTCACAAATAAATTAATTATTTTTAGATGTTCAAATCAAGTAAAATAACCAATTAAAACACACAAGCATTAAATGGATTTATTTGGAAAGGAAAAATGTGGATTCACCTACCTCAAGGTTGAGTACGGACGCGACAACACTTCAGTAGGAGGGGAAACAACACCCCATGGATTAACCACACACCTAAGCAATGTGAAAAATGTACGTAGCACAACCACGATGTTAGGGTTTCAAACAAAACTAATAAAAACACCATTGATGAAATAACAGAAAGATAAATAAATAAATGAATGAATGAATAAATAAATTAATTAATGAATCAATAGCTAAATAAATAAATAAATAGATATACCAGGGGTAAGGAGTCCACACCAGGAGGGGCAGTGCAGGGGGTCCGGGATTCCAGAAACAAGGCATGCAAGGGGTTAAGGTCGCTGTAAACAAAGGGGGGCTTGCTACGGTGATGGAGTTGGTTGGAGGCAGCTAGGAACAGTGTTGGTGAGGGCGATGGAGGCGGGGTCAAGCACGAAGGTCCTCGAGGGGGTTGGATGGAGGCGTAGTGGGGCCTGCTGGGAGGGCGGTGGTGCAGCGCGGAGGGGCGATGCCAGAGGGGACCTGTAAGGCATTAGGGAAGGTGATGGGGCAGCTGCTGGGGTGCAAGCGGGAGGTTGAGGGCCTGGATGAGTTCCGCAGGGGTGAGGCTGGGGAGAGGCGAGGATGGGGTTCCATGGGTGAGGTCGGACGGGGTACACTGAGGGGGGTCAGGATGACGATGCGGAGGCCGGAGCGCAAGCGGGTGGCCGGACGGGAGTTAAGGGCGGTGGCTGGAATGATGAGGAAGGGTAGCAAGGGCTGGGGGTCAGGTGCAGTGCGGAGTGGAGTGGAGATTGAGGGCCTACCTGTGAGGGAGGTTGTAGGTAGAGGCCGAAGGCAAGGGCAAGGAGGAGGGGAAACTAGAAGGTGAGGCTGAGGCCGCAGGGGTGAGACCGGTGTGCATTGAGGGGAAAATCAAGAGGTGGTGTTGTGCGAAAAAAATGGGGGGTAAGGGGGGGGGGGTGGTGCGTCAAGTAGAATAGGGTTTCATAGTTTATTTTTCATTTCATTATAGTAAAAATAATAGTTATAACAATACCAAATATTATAACAAAAATAATAACAATAAAGGTAAGAATAATAATAAAAGTTAAAATAACAAAAAATAATCATAATGGAAGAAATAGAAATAATCCCCCTGAATGGCCCAAAGGCCTTCTTTTTATTAGAAATAATAGAAATAATAAAATTAAAAATAATAACAATAATGACACATTAATAATAATAAGAATAATAACAATAATAATAACACCAAATACAAATATGAAACTTAATAATAAAAATTAAAATTAAATTACAATTTATTAATAATTATATTAATAAAAAAAAATTAGATAAAAAAATATTGTTAACCACTTTTAATAATAACACTATTACCTACACCATAATTAATTATTATAATTACATTTTAAATGCTTTAATTACTTCATTTGCGTAAAACATTATTTCTCTCGAGCGATAGAAACCCGCACGACACCTGAGCCGATTGTGCGGCCACTACTCACCATGTGTTGACCGTGCACAGGTCTAAAATGTGCTAAAAAAATATCAGACATGGAAATTTTTAGACCTGCGCTCAACCCACACCTCATCAATGTTGATCGAAGCCATGAAATAATAAAAAAATTAAAATAAACGTAAAAGTCAGAGTGTGATAGATTACTTCAAAGGAATGGAATCAATTAGGTCTATGATTGATGATATGAAGTATATCACCAAGTTAATTATATATGATTTAACTAGGAATTTAATTTACTATGATATTTTCCAAAAAAGATATATAGATAAATAGAATAATAAAAATGAAGATTATTTTTCATCAACATCTTGATATTTAAATTTCAGAGATAATATTACTAAAATAGGCACTATGAAATCTCATGATAGTGATGTTGAACTTATTGAAGGTGAACATGTGAATATGGTAATGATAATGATAAAGAATCAGAATTTCTGTAGTTATTATTTGAAATAAATAAAATAAATAAAAGAGAAATGGGATAAGGAACATTCTTATAGTACTATTTTTTATGAATGTAGAAATCCTAGTCAAATTAGATTAGACTATCATGATCTAATTAAAAGAGAATAAAATACTATAATAAATCCTCTAAGAGGAAAGATAATAAAATTATGAAATCAATATACATGTAGAGTACTAGTAAATGGGATACTAATTTTGATAGTTAATTGATATATAGTGATGAAAACTAAAAGATTATAGGTTTTTTTATGTTAATGTTTCGAGAACCCAAATATGTTTCATAAGAATGTTAACTACTAAATATTTTATGAACTTAAATCCTGATTCAAATGGAATTTATACTTATGAAGATGAAAGTAATGATGGAAGCTCATATTATGACATTATAGAAAATGTTCCTAATATATATGATAATTTTAGTGATTATGTTATAACATGTGAAGATATATATCAAAAAATTGTTAAGAAGTATTCAAATATTAAGGGTGAATTCATGGAGAGAAAGGAAAATTTTACTAAGATTAAAGATAAGAAGAATGGAATAAGGAATGAGAATGCTAAGATAACATTAGAATTTGAAACTTTAAAAAATAAAATAAATAATATGAACTCAGATAAAAAGTAAAGGATATTATTTTTATATATAATAAAAATTCTAAAGTATTTGGAATAAATAAAGGGAAGAATATACTTTTGAGTGCGTTGAATGGTGCTATGAAATAAATTGATAAACTCTCTACTAATAAGAAGAGAAAGAATATAGTAAAACTCTAAGAATATGTGACTTAAAATATTATATTGAATTTTGAGGATGAGAGTTTAATGAATATAATTACAAACTTCAATACTGGAAGAAAATCATTTAACATGAACAATTAGCTAATATGAAAAATAATTTAATCCAAATTTGGAATTAAAACCAATAGAATTTCTAAGTAAGAAAAAAATTATTTTTTCCCTAGTAAAGAACCATTCTATATGATATTTCATAGATAATGACACTAGAGGGAATTTTTTTTCTTTTAATAGAGTTCAACGATTTCAAATAACTCAACATCTTACATCAAAAAATTGATTTCTTATGAGCATGAAAGAGAAAAAAATGTTGATTCAGAAAACCCTTTTTGTGAACACTTGTAGACTAAAAAACGTCTCCCTTAGAAATAATTAATTCTAAAGACATGAAGTCACTACACACCAGTTTCTGAACTCATATTTTTTATTTTTGGTATTTTTTTTAAATTTTACTAGAACATATATATTTTACATTGTATTTTTCCACATTTTTCTATATATTATAAGTTTTTTCTTTATGCATTGCATTAATTCCTTCTATTTAGGGGGATTTTTTTGTTTAAATAAATTTTTTATAAATAAATTTTTAAAATTTTAATTAATTTATTCTGAAGATTTTTTTGAAACCATATTATATTTATGAATATAAAGTCAGTACACCAGAAGATAACTTTAAAAAAATTAAATCATTATTTTCACATACTAATTTATAAAATATATTTTTTCCTTATTGAATAGAATGCCATATTTTATTTAACATCATAATAGGTTTAAATATAAGTATATAAAAAAGTGAAATATTTATTTTTAAAGAGTTTTTACATTATGTACTTTAGTGGGAATATTCTTGGACCGTTTGATCAAGGATTATCAATAGATGCCACACAAGCCTCTGATATCTATATAAAGTTATTAGACTCTAAGTATATTGGATTCATTAATTACTAAATATTTTGTGTTGAATCATTTGGATTTATAATTCATCATTCATTTTCTGATTTACAAAATGAATTGACTAGAGAAATCACTACATGGTAAATTATTTGTGAGAGACTGATTGATCATGATCTATTATCTAAGTATGAATTTATGATAAATGATGTGATAAATTTTCAAGGCTGGGAATCATAATACTTATGATGACTCATGTACTTATATTTTAACTAATAACATTTATAAATTATCAAATTTCCAATAATCATTAAATATTGATTTATTTATATTATTATCTTATTAAGGGGGATATTTTATTTCTATTAATTCAATACATGATTTTTCATTTCATACATGTCTATATATTTTTTCATTTATCTAATTTTATGGCATAAATGGAAAAATATACAAACAAGATTTTACAGAATTTGAATGTTCATCTTTAGCACATGAGCCTCAGCCCAATTGGTGAAGACTCGACAAGTGCATCCAGGAGACCCAAGATCAAATCTAGGTAGAGAAATATTTCTGGGGGAACTATAATAAACATTGTTCAGTACTGTATAATCCATAAATATTCATCCATAGGGGCCTTTGGGCGACCGGTTTGGTCCTCGGTTCCTGCAAGGATTTCGGGACACCAAAGTCCTTTGGGCTAGTTGTCTCTCAAGGCCTTCAGGCCACCTCAAGGCCTCCAGGACACCCAAGGGCTTCGGGCCACATAAATTCGCAGATGTACCAGTTAGACTACAAGGGACAAGACTCCAGATGGGGATCAGAGCAGGCACATTCACTAAAGCAAAGCTAACCGAAATTGGAAGAATGAGAGGGTAAGGAATTTTCATCGGTACCAGCCATGTGCAGATCTGCACATGACAACTAACTAACTATCCTTGTGAAGGGGGAGTGTTGTTTTCATGACATGTGCTGGGGAGGAGTAGTTCCAAGTTGTCTAGTCTGGGTGATTTCCTCTAAGACCAATGGATCATGTAATTGTCTCTATGCCTTCAGGCTTTGTTAGGGTTCCACCTCACCCCTTGAAAGGTGTATTATCAAAAAAAAATAAAAAAAGGACTTCAGGACATTTAGTCGGTCAATGTTCATCTTTATGTATCATCCAAAAGAGGCAAAAATGTTTTTTTACTTTCTAGGATCTCATATTGAATATCTAACCAGGAGAAGTTCTTTAAGTACTACATCTTTCTAAAAAAGGGCGTCTTCTTTAAAATGAATAGATTTTTTTTTCTAGGAAGAGATTTATTTTCAATTTAGAGTTTTTTACCTTTTCTTTTTTATTTCATTTTTAAATTAACAAAGGTGGATAAATTTGAAGAATATATTTAAAAATTATGTTATTAAGGAGGAGAAAACTATTTTTTATAAATAGAGATATTTTTTAAGCATTCTTTATTCGTAAATGGAGAGATTTTAAAAAATTTAATAAACATATTTATTTTTCTTAAGGAGATAAATTTAACAATTATTTTTATCATGAATTACTTTTAAAATCATAAAGGGGAGATAAATTGTTGTTTTATAAATTTGAATCAATTTTATTATCTTTAAAGATTTATTTTATTATAACAAGTTTTTTTATACATTATAATTTTTAATGGGGTATAAATACATTCCATTATATGTTACCAATTTACAAGGGAGAATTTATATTAAAATTTTGTTCAAAATAAATTTTTTCATTCATGTTTGTGATTTTAAAAATGGGTAGATTGTTGACTCAAAGTCTCTATTTATATTTAGTTTTAAAAATAGTCATACACTCTTATTTTAATTTTATTTAAATCTATAATTTTTAAGTAATTTTCTTATATGGAACAGAAATCCTATTATCTTAATTTCATAGTATTGTGAAATTCTTGATGACTGGGTTTTCTAACTAGACTATTCTCTCCAAATTTATGATCACATTAGTGGTGCAAAAATAACTTCATCCTCATATAAGAAACCTTGTTGAGTTTACCAAATGATGATAAACATACTTCTGATGTAGTTATAACCAATCCTAATGAACATTAAATCTGACTATTGAATAATTTAATTTAAATAATACAATATATTAGAGGATTTAAAGAAAAATAAAAGAGATATAGTTGTGAACTTATAATCACTTGAAGCCTACAACTGTTTATTATCATTAGAGCACTTCCAATTGTATTTTATTTTTATATATTTCTTATATGAGTTTGATAGATGATTTTTTATTATAAAAATACAAAAATTTATTATTTTAATCTTTGATTTTACTATCCTTTGAGATCGATGGATTATGAAGATGAAGATAGAGCTTATGGTGTGTAGAAGTAGAGTTGCAGCCAACCAGGGTTTTTAAGACCCACCACCTTGGGGATTGTATTCCCAGTGATTAGCCAATAGAAAAACCCCAATCCCACCTCTAATAGGCCATATTCTAATTACTGGTATAGAGTAGGCATATCACATATAATGTAGGCCTTAGCCGAAGTACGTGTACACACACATACATCTCCATAAACTAGAATAACGCAGAATAAATAATCAATACTATAAATGCATAAATAAAATTTATTCCCACATTAGAGTAAGTGTATAAAAAGATACAAAGGTACAAATAGAATCCAACCAAAAATTTAAGGGAGTTTTTTCTACTAAAAAAGGAATTTTCCTTTAAACTATAACAACATGTTCTGTTTGCAGTTAAACTAGTCCAACTAAACACCTCATATTCTTGGTCTGCCTTGGAACCCATCAAAAGGTATATCTTTTTGTAGAATACATGACATGTGTAATCATATCCCACGAAGGGGTGATCGTAAACATACCAAATAAAACAAAATGAATATATAAAACACAAATCATCTACGAGGGAGTTAACTCTAAATTATAATAATAAGGAAAAATAAGATAAAACCATGATATTATCAAGGGAAGACTCAAAGCCTTAGGTGAGGTCGATCCTCACTTCCTGCCTAAAGATTCTGTATAATGCTTCAAGGAAATTCTAATCAAAGGGAACTCACTCCACTGGTCCCAACAAAAATATTAGAACAAAAAATTAAAATATAAATAGATATGGGATCACACTTAGGGACTATGTGGGACACCTAAAACTAACTAGAATAACACACTATGAAGGGGATCACACCCAGGATTTTTTCATGGGATACCTGACCCAACCTAGGGAATAAGTGATAGAGGACCAAACCCCATGTTATGGAGATGGATACCCGACTCAATCTATCCCCAGTTCATAGAGGGGATTTCTTATCATCTACTTAGGATAATATGACTAATTGTATACTCACAAGAATGAAAATGAGGAAAAATACATGCTAAAATTGTTCAAGAAAAAAAAACTCACTCAAATGGTAGCTAGTCAAGGAGTCATATGGTATGTAAAATAAAATAAATGTCTGTGTGATACTTTCTTAGCCCAAAAGGATAACTTTCAAATTCATGGGTACAAATGATGTGTGCTCTTCTAAAAATAATATTATTTATGTTGAAGTTTATTAAAAACTATATATATTATATGAATAACAACCTACACCACTATATCTTCCACTTTTGACATGTGTCTCACCTAAAATGACCATATATCATGTTAATCTTGTAATATTCATAATTATCACACCTCTAGAAGGAAACACCCACAAAATCTGGATTACAATACCATCACCACTCAGACCACCATTATATTTTTTTTCATCACCATCAAACCCTGGTAATGTCTCCAATATTGACATCGAAACTACATAAATGATCCATTAAAGTGTAGATTGAAATACATCATAAAAAGGGTTCCTAGATATAATCGAATTTTCATCCAATATAATTCTATTGATAAACCTATAACAAAGGTAGGAAGGAATAAACCACACAAGTGAATGTCAAATGAAGCTCGTGTTCATTTGGCCATCTTCAACGAAATCTAAATGAGGTAGATAAAAAAACAACAAAACCAATTAATAAATAACAATTATAAAACTAGAAAATAATGATTCAAATTTTCTAAAAATGGATTCAATGTGAGGAGTTGATCCAAGTTCATACTAGAATCAATTGTAAATACGAAGAAATACAAAATCAATAAGGTCCAACCTCAATTTGGTTCAATTGATAAAGGAGAAAATGTCTGAAAGTGCCGGATGTAGAGAAATCATTGTGCTTACTATCATCTCAAAGAAACCTCAACCCCATCCTTCATTGATCACTAGGAAAAATCCTTCATCACCCATGGTTTAACCTTTCAGCAGGAAAAAGATAATCTATCTCATTATCAATGAATAAGAGAGAAGTTTTTCTCTCCCTGGTTCATCTAGAGCAAATCACTAACCCCTAGAAAATGACTACATCAAAGTAAAAACACTAAAGAGAGGAGCGCCAAAAGTGATTAATAGGGAAAATAATAATTAAGATCATATTTATGACCCCTATTGAAGATGAACACATTTCCCTATAAAATTTATCAATATATTAGAGTAAGGAGTGTAGTTTGACCATTTCAAATATTTCCTGATTTTCACCACACGCTTTACCATGGTATATCCATGACCATTGTGTTCTTGAAAAAATATCCTACAAAATATGGTTCTATGACTTTAACCTAAAATATAATCTATATTCCCTTACTAGAGCCTCCAAAATAGCTATGGTGAGGTCTCCCAGACCATGGATGAAAAGAACATTCACTATGTACCATGGATTGTCCACTTCATGGATATCCATTTCCCCCTTTCCCATTTTACACCAAGGAACACCAGGGCCACCATGACTAGCACCAAGATGTAGTGTTTCCCATTTTGGATAGAAAAACTAAAAAACCCATTTAAGGCTTCCAAAAACCATCTTAGGGACTTGGAAAACATATTGACTCTACACATTACTATGAAAATATCATTTCTAATATTACAAAGTATTCAAAAAAATTAGATTCATTACATTCTACCAAACTCAAAGATTTTTTTCCTAAAAAGAAAAAACATACTCAAATAAGTAACAACACTAGGCTCTCATCTAGTTCCCCTACTTTTAAGAGATCTCCTAGAGATAACCAATATACCAATGAACACATACCCAGGGAATCAATAACCCAAATAGGATCTTATATTGTTGATCCTTGATCACCAATAGGTACTCTGATATGGTATCTCCGTCCCCAATATCCAGCTCAGCCCAGTCAATAACATGTCATAATTCATGAACATATCTCTTTGATTAAAACATGTAAAAAATTTCATATATCTTACCTGACTATGGTGGTATGTATATGTGTTATCCCAACTCTCCATCTCTATATATTATCTATAAAGGGTCAACGAACCATGGAGATAGCTTACCTCCTCGGCCAAATCTCTATAATCCTTACTAAGGTGAGACCTTTTAGAACACATGGTCTCCCTTGTTGAAATCTAAAGCCATTAATTGTTAGTGCACTTATGAATTAGGATAGATCCGGGTAGTCCTAATCTACTTATAGATGATAATAAAAGTCTCTATCATCACTTGAAATAACTCTAGGAATATAAGCGTTGAATCTTGTATATCCATCCAATATTGTAGTGTCATGCGGGGTATTCTATACGTGGCCTTAAATAGTTCCATACCTATGGTGGAGCGGTAGCTGTTTTTATAAAAAACAACATGAAGGGTAGATGATCCTCCCAACTATTTACAAAGTCTAATATGATAGCCCATAATATGTACTCAATGAACTAAATAGTCTACTCAGTCTGGTTATTTGTATGGGGGTGGAACACCATTCAGATCCACAATTGAGTCCCAAAATCATCTGATAACCCTATCCATAACCATGATGTGAAGTTAGTATCACATTATGAAACAATAATTGAGGCTACTTCATAAATTTAGAATACCTTTTATATGTACAATCTTCTCAAGAACTCCACTAAACTCTGCTCTTGGATGGAAATGAAGTATCCCGACTTAGTGAGTCATTCTATGATAAATCATATAACATCATGAAATCTAAATCAATATGGATGTCCCATTAAATAATAAATGGATATATCATCCCACTCCTACTATGTCGCCTTAAGAGGTTGGTCCAAACCTACTAGTACCAAATGTTCGACCTTCATCTTCCAGGAAGTGAGGAATCGAGAGATAAACCCACCAAACTCCCCTTCATCACTGGTCACTAGAACCAAAGTGAAGGTCATGGTAAAACTTACCCACTATAGAATGAACTGATAAGGGGGATGTATGAATATCCCTTAATACCTCATCCCGTAGTATGACTAGTACCATTATCCATCATTGGAAAAGGATTATTTTCTCCCCACCTTTGGAAGATCCATCAAGAGCATATTTTATGAACATACAATCATGTAAGGAATCACAATCGATATCTATGAGTTATGATTACTTGATGTATTAGAGAATTGTTAGTGTGAAGACCATCTATTGGAGGTAATCTATTCCATCCTCATCCATAAAGGTCAACTACAAAGAGGAAATCTGCATTGTTTTCTAACTTGAAAATTGTGAATGAGATTTCCAGCTGAGAGAATCTATAGCCACAATCCATTTACCAAGAGTATATACAATCTCAAAATCATAGTCCAATCGGAGCTCCATCCATAACCTCTACCTCAGGTTAAGGTCTTTCTAAGTAAATGTATAACTGAGACTCTTATTGTTAGACTAAATGATTAATGGCTCTCTCATAAGATAGTGTCTCTAATGTTTTTGGGTGAACCCCACTGTGACTAGTTCTAGATCATGGATCACATAATTCCGCACATATAGTCTTATACATAGGAACCCATAACGAATAATTTCCTATTTCTTCATCTGAACCCATCCAAATCTATCTCTAGAGGCATCAAAAAACACCTCAAACTCAACTCCCACATCTAGTAGTCACAAGAGGGGGGAACTATTAATTTTTTTTTATAACACCTAAAAATATTGCTAAAACTTCTTCAAATATATGAAACACTACCCATTATATTTCAATTTATCTATATATTCCATGACTCAAGATTAATTAGGCACAAATATATGATAATTTCCTTCCAACCTAAGAAAAATCTACACCTTGATCCCTCTCCTGGTTGGTTCCAAAGCTAAAACTAACTCAATCTTATTTAGGTCTACTTACACACCCTATTTTGTAATAACATGTCCAAGAAAGTGGACACTTAAAATCAAGAATTGAAACTTCAAGAGTTTCCCATAAAGATGTTTCTCTTGGAGTATGTTCAAAACATCCTCATATTTCTCCCATGCCCCTCCTCTAACACTAAGTACATGAGGACATTATCTATTAAGACCACCATGAACTGATCCAAAAGGGAAGAATAATTCATGTTAGGAGTCCCATGAACCATTATGGGGATTTTTTCATGACAAAGGGAATCACTAGGTACTCATAATGATCATAGTGGAACAAAAAATGGTGTCTTCGGTATATCCTCCTCTAGAACTCGAAGTTGGTGATAACCTGGCCTAAGGTTAGTCTATGAGAACCACTTTTCCCTTTTCAACTAGTTGAAGAGATCATATATTCTCACTAGTGGATACTTATTCTTGATATACACCAAATTCATGTGATAATAATCCATGTATTACCTCAGGCACCCATTTTCCTTCTTGGTGAACAATAGTGGGGATACCCAAGGGAACACACTGGGTCTAAAAAATCCCATCCTTTTAAGATCCTCCAACAATACCTTCATCTCTCAAAACTTTTTAGGTGAAATCTAATATATTGGTGTAGATATCAGGGTAGTCCTTGGGTGTTGGTCTATGTAAAAGTCAACCTCTTAATGGGGAGGTAAGGTCGACACATCCTTAAGAAATAAGTACACATACTCCACCACCATTATATGAAACTAAAATATAATATTTTCAACTGATCCAATAGATATACTAGACAATTGATGAGAAATAATATATATCCTCCTACGTATGTACCCATCCTACTCAGTATGGGTTTCCTTCACACTAACGAAGGAAAATATCATCCCATTTAATTGGATGCGTAACATATCCCAAATGAAATTATCAATCTATGTATGGAATATAGAGAGACTATACATACTTATAATGGAATCATAGGGTCTCGTCATAAATTTTAAGAGATTACATAAAAATACCTCTCTTCAAAAAGTCAAGTTACACTGTCCGAAAAAGTGTGTGATCACTAAATCTCCCATAGTAACATTATCTAAGTACACAGGTCAAGCTATAGATTCTACTAGAATATATAATCCTTGAACATGTTATGTGTAATTTAAGGAGTGTATTGCATTTATTTCTATCAAAACTATAGCTAAATTATATTATATAAATAGCATACCTAGAATCATAGCTAGAAATTTCAGGATATAAGCCTCTACTACCTACAAATATCCACATCCTTAACCACTAGCTTCTTGAGCCTACTGTAGACTATCTGGGGGTGGTGGAAGTGGAAATGGATCATAACATCATCCACCTACCACAACTCTCCCAACTCCTCTTCCACATACACCTCTCTATAGAGATACTTGCTTAAGATGATGTCTTTTAGTTGATAGTACATTAATCAACTCCTTTTATAAAACATGGAGGGTTAGGAAATCCCACACAATATGGCCACTCCCATCACATGATTAGCATCACCACTCCCTTGACTAGTCAGAACCACCCTAAGAGCCATGAGTGGATGACTCTCCATCATATGGCTACCTCCAAAAATGCCTCACATTCCCAGTTATTTATTTCTGTCATCGACTACCAGCTACTACGGTCTCTGATCAAGGGTGACCACTACCATAACCAACAATAGTGTATAATCCACTAATAATCTCTCCACAACCAAGTCACATTATAGTACCCTATCATAAGACGTAATCCAATGATATACTATTCCAACTCATATATCTTGGTGAAGTCCATGATAAAATGTCAATTTATAAAATTAACCATCATGGAACATATCCAAGGAATAATATGAGGGGTTTATAAACCTATTAATTTACTCTATAACTATCTTATTTTCCTACTAGATCTCTATATGGACCTAGATATGTACCACCCACAACAGCACTGGGTAAAACTCCACTCTGAAGAGGCATAGAAACTCTTTCCAAATAAGGGTCTCCTCATCATGCATCTGCATCACTAAGCATCACCATCACCCAATTGGGCCATGGAGTAGGCTCTCCATTAAGACCACCATATGACAGTCAGGGTCATGATAGGAAAAAAACTTGATTTATTACCTTGAGCGAGCCCCCTAACACTTGAGAGTATGGCTCACCTGAAAACCTAAAAGATCTCTATGTATAAAACTCATAAAGTGATCTAAGACTATGTGAATCATCTACCGATATGATTAGAACAACTATTTTCTCAATGGGTGGAGGTAATATCAATAATCCACCCAAAGAAATCTCCTCAAGCATAGGTCCCTAGAATGAAGCATCATCTTTAAGAAGATCATCATCAAAATCTAACTACAAAATCCTAGGTAGATGTTATCATTAAGGTGTTGTATAGTATTCAAGATTCATGATGGTCAAAAATGAATATATGATGAGTTGAATCATGAAGGAAATAGGAACCAAAACCCATTCCTAGATGATTCATGAACCCAGTTTTCCCCTACAACTAGTGCCTATATGTACTGATTCATTAAGTATGTTGTTAGAGTCCTGATGAATGGATACATGGTCTACTAGACCATCACTAGGGTTTCCTAGTCAGAGAGACTAACTTTAGACACTTTAACACTATTGTCTTAGTTCCCAAACCAATCCTTATAACTAGAAAATCTCAAAACTTTAGTCTTAATACAATCTTTCTCCCATACTACTCTATCAGAACACAACATATTAGAGTTCACTTGGATGGTGGTAAACTTAGAGTGACAACCCCAAGACTACCTCTAATAGGCTAGTGCCTAGTGACTTGTATAGAGTAGACATATCACAAATAAGTTAGGCCTTATCCTAAGTACATTTACACACACACACACACGAATCACCATAAAATTGTATAATTCAGAATAAATAAATGATAATATAAATAAATGAATAACATCTAATACCACATTAGTGTACTATAAATAAGTATGAAAAGATATAAAGGGACAAATACAACTCCACCACAATAATAATGGAGTTTGAACTACTAATAAAATGGAAACTACCTCCAAACTGCAACACTAAGAACCATCTATGGTCAAACTATCCCAACTAATCTCCTTTCTCTCTTGCTCCACCTAGGAATTTATTGAAAGGTATACTATATTCACATGACATGACATGTGTAGAAAAGGCCCATCCATGGAGGAGTATAAAAATACCCAGTATAACAACCTGAAAAGACCAAACACAAAGCATCAAGGAGGGGGTAACCTTTAAGTAAAAAAACAAGATAAAAACTAGATAGTCTCAAGGGAAGACTCTAAGTCTCGGATGAGTTTTTTCCTCCCTAACAGCCCAGGGATTCTTCATAAAGTTCTATAGTAATTCTCATCCGAGGGAACTCACTCCACTATCCTCTCAAACACTATTGGGGATCATAAGATAAAGATACACATATAGGTGATCTTTCCCAGGGCCTATGGGTGATACCAAACCCTAATCAGAATATCCAAATAGAATGGGGATCACATGCCCTAGATTCCAGTCATGAGATACCCATCCTAAATTAGGGAATATGATATAGAGGATCACTACCTGATCTACACATCTGGATACCAGACTCTATCTAGTACAAGCTCACAAAGACAATCACTCATCCTCTTTTAAGGATGGGATGCCTCAATTTACCCTCATGGTAATGAAAATGAGGGAACACACATATTAAAATGGTTTAAGGGAATACACAATCAATCAAACAAAATCTAGTCAAGGAGTCACATGCCATGTAAACCAAATACATTGATGTGTGATAATTTATCAATCTAAAATGACAACCATTATAATGAGGGGTCCACATCATGTGTTCTCTTCCGAACTACACACCATGTAGGTCATAGTTTCTCATAAACTCTAGATATTCCATGAGTAAACAACTACACTACTTTATCTTTTTCTTCCACCACGAGTCTCACCTAAAAAGCATTCAGATCATGTTTAACATGCCGGAGTCATCATCATTGCACCTCCAGAAGGAAACACCAACACCATTTGAGTCAAAAAAATATTTTCACCCACACCACCATCGGATTTTCATCATCACCATCACACCCCAATCATGAGTCCAATATCAACATTGAACCTGTGGAAATGATCCAATGAATTGGGGAGTCAAATGAACTATGAAATAGGTTATTGGAAATAATGAAATCGTCAACTAATATTACTATGATTATGAATTTGAATGAATGTAGTAGAAATACAACTCAAAATATAACATCAAGAAAATTCTATGTTCATTTTACTTTTGTCGATGGAATATAAATGGGATTGAAAAAAAATCAACAAAACTAATTAAGAAACAATGATTATAAAAATATAAAATCAACCATCAAATTGTATGAACATGGATTAAATAGGGGCATTTGATATATGTTCATTCTAGAATCAATATAAAATGGGATTAAATCCAAAATCAAAAAGTCCCTACCATTTTTTAGTTTGATTTACTGAGGAGAAAATTTCTGAAATCATTGTATGTAGAGAACTCATTACACTTAATATTAGTGAAAAGAAACCTCAATACCATCCATATTCTATCACCGTTATTTATCCTTAATTATTTGAGGTTCAAATTCTAATAGGAATAAGTGAAAATCTCTTAATAGAAATGTGGATGAGAGAAATCATTATTTCCTTGGTTTATTTGAAGCCTATCATGGTCCTATATAAAATGAAAAGATAAAATGAATGGCACTAAGGAGAGGGGAATACTAAGTGATTAATAGGGGGAATGAATTAATATTTAATTCAAGGCTCCAATTAAATATACACATGTTTTTTATTGGAAATACCTGATATTCAAGAAGAATACTGATAGTTTTGACTATTTCAAAGCTAGAATGACCATTTCCACACCCTACACCATATCTTGGACATGGACATGGTATTATTGAACACGCATCCCTAAGAAATTATTTATGGTATGACCTCAAATGATAATTCTTTTTTCCTCACCAAAACCTCCAAAATGACCATGGTGAGGTTTCTCATGTTATGGATGACATGATTCATCACTGAGCACCATGACTTGTCCATGGATTGGCCAGATGTTATCCTTTACTATTTCAAATTAAGGAAGACCAAGGATATTAGAACTTGTAACTAGATATGGTGTTTCCAATTATGGATAGAAAAATCTATATAACCATTAAATTTTCCAACAACCATCTTGGGGCCCAATAAACCATGTAAAATATGGAACTTTCTCTTAAAATATCCTTTATAATTTTCGAAAGAATCCAACATAAAAATAGGGTCCTTACAAGGTCGATAAAAGGATTCCATTTAGTAATATTTATCGGAGCATCAGTTTTTAGAATCAAATATATACATTAATACAGGTTAAGTTGAGGGATTTAGGGTATCAAAAGAGATACCTTTCAGTAGGTTAAAGTCGATGATACCTTGAATCAAGTTTACAATCCCCCTTATTATTTTGGTTAAAAGATTGATTTATAATATTCTTCAAGGGGTACTTTATTTGTGAATCAATACTCCACATTTGGTTTCTATTTCCATTATTATAACTATATTAAGTAGTTATATTTATTTCCAATATGAATTTTAATGCTTCAAAAGTTTGTTAAAATTATGACAACCTTAATTTTATCTATGCTTACTCAATTTTACTATGATAGTTTGTGGATTTATAGATTTTGGGTTCATGAAAAATTATTATTTTTCTATTAGTTTTAAATTATAGGTGTCTAAAAATTACGTTTCATGATTTGGGCTACAATTCGTCCCCCTCTTGTAGATTATCTACAATGATAACTTTGGAAAATGGAATCTTATTCTTTCAACTTAAGTTTCAACTTCTTCATCACCTTGAAAGAAATCTCTGTATCCTATTTTTTTAGTATTGTAACCTTTCCCATATCATAATAAATCATTATCTATAACCACTTTATAAAAAAAAGTTATGGTATATTAATGTCTTAAATATATGGAATATTGTTTCTCAATTTTGACCCTTTTTCTATTTATAAGGGGAGCTCAAAATTCTTTTACCATTAATGAAACTTTTACATTTTACTTTAAAATCATAAACATGGTAGTGTAAGTGTGAGGAAATATAATTTTTTTACTAAACAAATTGTGGTGCATGACTCTCTAGAATTAATTTTTAAAAAATCCATTTTTTGTTTTTTATTGAATTAAGTACATCATCTAAAACATTGATGGTTTAAATGCATGTACACCAACACTATATATCATTTTTTGATAAAACATCTATGAAATAATCTTGTTAATTCCAAAAGCACCCATCATTTAATTTTGAGTTTGGAAAAAAGTCTTCATTGTGTGTTTCTATAAAAAAGAATCACCCAAGATGAAAAAAGAATAATGTTCACATGGGGTTATTGCAAATACATTATAAATTGAGGAACTTTTCAAAGATTATGAGAAATAAATCGTTTCTTGGTTAACAAAATATAATTGAAAAATAATTTTACATAAAAATTAATTTATTTTTTAACTTAACCAAAAATTAAGAAGATAATTATGATTTTCATTACATATAAATGGAGTTTTAAAAATATTTTTTGAAATGCTAAAATTTTTTATAGACCATTTCTTCTAATTTTTTAATCATTATGACTATTAAAACAATTTTTTTTATTTCTAATGGATTTTTTTAATAAAATACTATATTGCATTATCCCAATTTATTTATTTCACATTAAAAATGGTGTAATAAAAAAATACACTCAAAACATATTTTATCAAAAAATTGTTGAAATCATAAGTAAAAAATATCAAGAAATAATTCAAAAACGTTTCCTTATAAAGACATATCTTACATGTTCAAGTAAAATAATCATGCAATACAACATTCTACTACCTTAATTTATAAAAAAAAATAACTTCAATTTTTTTTACATAGTACAACATCTATTAAACCAATTAAATATTTCATGTGAGTTAATTTGGGAGTCCACTTTATTTATGCATAAAATAATTTTTAATATGATTTTTTTTAAAGATTTTATCCTTTTAACTTCATGATTTTAGTCATTTATTATCATAGGATAACAATGATTTGTTTTGAATTTATTATTAAAAAATTATCAAAATGATTTATCCACAACCTAAATAAGTTTATTGACATTTTTTGGTTCTTCTTTGTACTTCAAATATTTAATGACATTTAGAAATCATAAATAAAACACATTTAAATATGGAGAATTTGGTATTAGACCTTTTAATTATGTTGAACCCATTTTAAAATGCCAAACTAGAAAATTCATCATCATATTGACTAATCTGATATATTTTAGAGTTCTTTATGTGAAAATTTATTTAACATATTTTTATTTTACCCATACTTTTTAATTGTTTATAAATCATTTTTAATAAGAAACATTTTAATGAAATATTTATTCAAAAGGTCATTGATTTGGTTTCTAGAGTATTTTAGGTTTACTAACACTAAATATTTTTACTAGTTATTTTAATATAAAATTAAACACAAAAATATTTCTAGGGAATGTATCATTTACATCATTAATGAATCTTGGTTAAGTCATTATAACTAATAACACATCCTTCTTGATAAAATTACTAACTTTTTCATATCTGATGTGGATTTTTATCATCAGCTAGAGAGTAAAAGTTTACTACGTTTTTTCATGTAAAATCATTCCCCATCAATGTAGATAACATCAGGAAAGGATTAAAACTATATATAATTAAATGTGATTCTATATTCAAGCATATAAAAATAAAAATTTAAATAATAAATATTATTTTCTTTTATAAAATATGGATTTATTTCATTTGAATGACGTCTTAGTGACCCACTTTTTTTTAGTCCAATAAATATTTATTTTGTAATATTTAAGTAGAATAAATAACATGAAGAGTTTCTTGATTTCTTAAAGGAACTCCATGGAGTTGATTTTTATCTAGTTGATGTAACTTTCAATAATAATTATTTTTCCAATGACACCTATCACCCTCATTTTTAACTTGATTCTAAATCTGATAAATAACTCCAAGATAATCAAATAAAATTAAGATAATGCTTTTTCTATTCCATATTTTATTTTTCCATCTAAAATTAATTGAATAAAAAGAAATTAGATATAACATTTAATTGATCATTGGATAAGAATACATTTTATTACAACATAAAGAAACACTTTTAAGTATATATTATGTAATGAACAATAAAAAATATGATAAATATATAATTCATTTGGAATGATTTATTTTGAAAATAATAACAATGGAAAAAAAATTATTTTGAGATTATGATTTAAATTTGATGAAAGGTTAATCATATTCATATATTATTTGATCATCATCAAACCATGGAGAAACACTCAAATAAAAAACCAATGAAATGGTTTATTTTTATGAAAATAAAATATAGGCTGAAACCACCAACATCATTGGGTTAGGATATTTAAAGTTTCCTTTATTGTAAGTTGTATTTCTTTTCTAGAGGAATTGATGTCAAGTACTTGTAAATGTAATTAAGGAAATGAAATTTAGATTCCCATACACTTATAATTAATGGAATAAGTAGGAAAAGTCATCCCTTGAATAAGTGGCTGGATATATTCATGTGGAAAACCCTCACATTAGACGATTAGTGAGCTTATTTGTATGGACGTGAAATGTGATGAACTTGGAGAAGTACTATCTAAAAAATTTACATGTGGAGAAGCGAGAAAAGAGTAGTTTGATGAATCTATTTGAGAAATATTTTTTATCTAGGTTTAAAATTATGAGAAATGATTCAAAGTATTAGATAAGCTCTCTAAAATTATAGAGAATCCATCCAAGGATTATGGATAATTTTGTTGATAAATTATTATTTAACATCTCATAGATGATGGTTTTATGTAATAAAAAAATCCTTTTTATTAATAAATGAACTTATATTTCATAATTAATACTTATTTATATTTTATAATAAAAGTACATAATAGTAATTTTATATTTTATTACATATCATGAATTAAAATTAACTATAATAGATAGAAATAATACAGGGATATAAATGAAAAAGAATAATGCACAAACTAATTTAACATCCATAGGCTTGAATTCTCCAATGAAGATACCTCCTACTATAAATATAGTAAAAATAATAGAATATTTATGAATATTGTAGAAATTATCTATGGAAGTGTCGAAACATTGTAACAAAAGTAATTAATGATGAGGTCTGAGAATAGTGGATTATATATATAGCATAAAGGGAAATGTTATTGTTACGATTTGATTGTTACCTAACTATTGATCAATATGAACATTAGTCAATATAACCATTGTTCAATATGAACATTGGCCATTATGGGAGTTATTAATAATGATAATTTTAGAATTAGTGTATATAGAATGTAATTAAAAGAGAAAAATGATGTAAAAGGGAAAAATAATAACCACAACTAGTAGGATCATTACTTTAGAATCACATCTATCGGAACTTGTGAGGGAGGTAGTATCACTGAGGTTTTCCCTTGACCATTCCCAAGTAGATCTTCAACAAGTAAGGCTGAAGCATAATTGACTATATACGAATTTTAAGTTAGTGGAGATCACCACTTGATTAATTTTAGCTAATCTACCCCATGAAAGTAACACCATTACACACCATAGTCTTTAGGCATATGATAATGTAATAAGGGGTTATATATCTAGACCTTAGTATTATAAAAGTGTAATTTAATTCATAGAAATTAAATATAGTTTTCTTCAATCGCATTTTCATTATTATATTATTTAAAAAAACACACAAAAATATAATATTAGTATGATAAATAGATTTTTGAATAAAATTAAAACATAATTATATTTTTAGAAAATATATAATTCCAATTAATAATTTAAATAAAATTTATTTTCATGAAATAGACTTACAAAAAAATATTTATTTAAATAAAATGTTATTAAAATTTTATAATGTCCTAGATAATCTTTTAAAGGGTCATAGTGTAGATTATGTCATAAAAATTAAATTTTTCAATAAATATTGTTTTTTATTTTAAAGTAAAAATCGTAAGGACCCAATATTAAACATTACATATCATAGTGTTTTTGAACTAGAATTCGTATTCTGGGAACTTTTCAGTTTATATTTTTAGATAATCCAGATAATATATTACAAAGTAAACCCATACATTACAAGTTGATACTTATTCTCAGTATCCATTTTTTCCAAAATATAAAACTATTTAAAATAAAACACGATTTCTTCTTATGAAAAATAATCACAATTTTCCCCTTGATCTCATACCTATCTATACTCCACCTTAAACCATATGAAAGACATTTTAAAAACATAGGATGAGAAAAAAAGCTTAGTAAGGGATATAAAAATAAAGGAAACTGTTAGTTCTGTAAAAATATAAAAAATCATATAAAGTTCACCTTTATCATTAAATTTCATTTAGAATTTGAAATAAAACATTTTCACATGAAAAAAACACATTTTTCTCAAATAAAATCACGAAAACCTATTGTAGGAAATTAAAACTTCATTAGGGGATTTATAGAATCATATAATTAAAACACTTTCAAAACCCTTTAAAAACCCTTTCAATTGGAATAACCATATGGACGAATTCTAATTAAGCTATTACAAGATTAGTAATTTCTATCTAGGTCACCCCATGTTAATTTGTAATGGTCTTACCCAACACTATCTGGGCTACCCCAAGTTAAGATGTAACGAGCTTCCCCAGTGCTATCTGGGCCACCCCATGTTAAGCTGTAACGGGATTTACCGACGATATCTAGGACACCCCATGTTAATATGTAATGGGATTAAATATATATATTTGGTCCTACCCATGTATAAGCTATATCAGGCTCATCTATTTCCTATAATTTTCAAGAACCATATCATTAAAAAAAACTTTTATCCTAAAATTTTATGAAAAACTCTTTGGATCCTATATAAAAAAACATTCGTATAAAATTAATATTTTCTTAAAAAACCCATTTACAATACCAAAAATACAAAAAAATACTGGAATTGGGTTTTTAATTTAGTAAAATATGTAATCTTTCTATGGAACCTAGATATTAAATAATAGTCACAGAGGAGGAAAATTCATTGTCACTAAGTATGTTACGAATAAAACATTTCTTTTTTCATTTGTCAAAACATTCTATATAAAACAAGTTAAAATATTTCTTTTAAAAACCTTTTAATGAAATTAAAAATATAAATAAAATGACATTTATAATCCTTTTATATCCATATAAATAAATATAAAAAATAATATCAAGAGTACTGATATAGAGAAAAATATTTGATAATTAATTCTTTAATCATTAAAGGTGTCCCATTCAACTTTGAACATTTAAATGATAATATCAATAAAATAATAAAAACTAAAAAATATTAAATAAAATTATAATAAATAAATTAATGATATCACATGTCAAAGGGGATATATATACACCTCATAAAAGAAGGTGGGTGTATATCATCAAAATATGCCTTAGTGAAAAAAGATTGAGATGAAATTCATTACCTTCAATCCAACTCCTCATGTACAGTATTTTTAATACTGAATAATAAACTTTGGTTAATTATTTACATTATTTATAAATTTTTTAGATTTATTATTCCTTTTTATATCACTTATTACTATGTTCTAACAATTACTTAATTATATTTGTTGATGCCAGATGTTTTGATGATATTCGGTACATGAGCCCAAAATGAATTTGGTATGACATCTATATTCAAAAGTGGTCATTAGTCCATAATATTCTAAATAATATTCATGAAATAATAATTAATTATATATATGAATTATACTTTAAAATTCATTTATTAAATATTGATATGAAAAACAAACTATGTTACAATCATGGAGACGGTAAGTCGTACGTACGCATGAGTAACATTTTCATTTTTCAATTATCATTATATAATAAAGGTAAGTATTATCTTATCCTTAAATAATGATAATATAATCATTAATATAATATTAATCACTTAAATATACTTATATATATATATATCATCCATATTATGTGGTGAGGAAGACGAATCACGTTGCTTCGTGAAGGTGATAGTTCATATCTACGCATGAACAACGTAATCATTTTTATGTGAATGAAAAGGTAAGAAAATAAATGATATAATATGGAATAATAAATATAAATATGTCATTAATATCATATTTAAACATTAATTACATAATTATAACCAGTCTTGAGAGATGGTAATGAAAATGAATTATATTGGTTCACGAGGCGGTAGTTCGTTGTATATATGAACGATAATTCTTTTCCCATTTGATAGAAGTGGAGATAGATTTAGATTATGAAATCAACATAATAAAATCTAAGAATATTTATTATACTATATTTATTATTTAATCATGGTTGAATAATATTGTAAGTAATTTTACGAATAAATAAAATAGAAATACTTGATTAAAAATGTCACCTCTTCCTCATACCACCTCCATTTCCTAAACCCTTATGGCCAATAAGGATAGTGTTATGACTACAATAAGAGCTCTTGAATATGGTTAGGGATTCTAGGAAGGAATTTTTTAATATATTTTTCAAACCAAATAGGTTTTTATGTGTGAGTAAATGAAAATAAGTGCTTCCCTTTTATAAGAGACGGGAGGGGCACTCATTGATGTCTTCAAAATATTAAATTAATATTAAATAATTTTATATTACAAATGGATCAAAAATGATTTATTTAAAATATATGATGATTATGGTTTGAAATATATTCTTAAAATTAAATTTTTATAAGTTTTTTATATTTTTAATCCTTATCTTTTAGCTTCAACCCTTATTTAACCTCTTTATCTCTTATCATGATAACATGTGTTTTTACTCTCATAGGGTTAATAAAGTTACTATAAAATGACAAAATAACCATAAATTGATCATTTATGAGATTTTAAACCTTATAAAAATTATTCGGATGAATTTTATTTTTTTATAATTTTTATATAATTTAATAAAATATTATTTATTTTATAATATTAATAATGTCAATTTTGACACTATTCATTTCTTGATTTTTTTAGAAACATCATAACAACAGGATAAATTCTAAAACATTATTCTAAAACTCTAATAAACTGAAAAATTAATCTATAAAATTAATGCATGATAATAATTATTTCAAATTATAATTATTTTGATATTTTTAATATCATTTATTTAATATTTCCATTAATTAAACAATTACTGCATCGTCATTGTGTAATATTTTAAGGTGATTATTTATTTCCTTAAAATTAAAAACAAATTTCCATAATGAATATAAATAATGTTTTTTAAAATAGTCTTTATAGTCTAGTATATTTTCTAAATAACCCTATATTAAAAATGTTATATTTATTAAAACATAAGTATGGAATATTTGAATTTTCTTTAAAATAAAATACTATAAAGGGCTTAATGTCAATGAAGGGGCTCTAAGAGGTCATAAAATAGGACCAAGTATGATTTGTGTCAATAATAACACATAAAAAATTATGATAAGTGTTATAGTAAATATATAATATTTATAATTCTATTTTTACCCTTAATTACATGATTTACCCTTAATCGTGGTAATAAAAAAAAACTAAAATTACTATTCATATTGTTCAAAAATAAAAGGGACCAATTTAATAAATTTTTAAATTATGATTTGAAATATGGAACAAATTTTTAAAAATTATAATCACATAATTGGCTAAAATTAATTTAAAATTAATCATGTTGTTGGAACGAGAAAACAAGTTTTTAATATGAAAACGTTTAAAATATTAAAATGTTTTTAGATCCAAATTCAATGTAAAATTTATTAAAATAGCATTAATTTGATTAAATGATATAAAATTTATATAATTATAATTTGAAACCAATCAAAAATATAATTTAACATTAAAAATTATTTAGATGAAAATACTATTGTCAATTAAAATTTATTATTTTTCACTATTTATCAAAACATGGAACTTATCAAAAAAATAGAAAAAATAAAATTAAAGTAAATACTGATATTATGGATTCAAAAAATAATTTTATTTTATAAAATATAATTTTTAAAAGTGCCAAAAACTAAATTTAAAATAATTTCACCATCAAAAGGCGACTAAACTCTCCTTTTAGAAAAGTACATATTTTAAGCATAAATTTGGTTTTTTTGTTATATCATGTCTAGAAAACACATATGATGAATTTTAAAAATTATATTGAATATTTTATTTATTTAATTAATATAATAAATTAATTTTTACTTATTTATTTATTGGCATAAAAATCACTTGTAGACATTTAAATAGTATTTCAGAAAAAAATTCCTTTTATTTTAAAAATGGTTTTATTTTCATTTATAATTAATTGGTCTAAAAATAATTAATTATATACACATTTGTAAATCATATTTTCATAATTTAGTTAATCATGTTCATACCCTCTATTCTAAGGGCTATGTGATAACTTTTATATTAAATAATAATATTTAGCTGTTTAGGTTCGACGTGGCATATCATATATGCTATCAAACATAGTGTTTCCATTTAAAAACATGGTATGTTACATTCTCACCCCCTTTAAAAAATTGAATCCTTTAAATTTGAACTCGGGCTTGGTATGTAGGGTTTTTCCTTTCAAAGAACCTTTATTAAAAACCCACTTTGGAATATGGTTCCACAAAACATCCACTTTAAAGGAAAGAAAATGGAAGTAAGAAGGCCGTCTAAGATAACACATACTAGGGTTCTATGTTGAAAAAATAGAAAAGGAATATAAAACTAACTATCAAGTTTTTATTAAGAGCAATATAAAACATTTTCATTATAAATTTAACCATCATAAAATGGTAAATCTGTGTTGGGTTAAAAGGTCATTGATTTATAAAAAAGAAAAGTAAAAATATAACATTTATTTGAAGATAATTTTCAAATATTTGAGGAATTATATTTCTATCTAAATTATAACATAAGTAAATATACTTACATGATAAGTATAATTCCATCCTTTAATTAATTTCCAACAAAAAATCATCTTTTTCTCCAAATGATGATTATTCAATATTAAGTTTTCACACCTGAATCACTAGAATCAACTTCAAGTGAATCAAATAATCCTAAAAAATGAAGTATCTATTTATCATGTTGTAAAACATTAACCAAAATTAAAATGGTCAAGATAAGATAATATAATTCCCTTAAAATAATAAGCCTTTATAGGAAAAAACTAATCCAATCTCCAAAATTCAATAATGACACCCAAAGTTCAATATAGATCATTCAACTATCCTTAAAATTCCTAAAAAATAATCTAGATTAATAATGAGACCCATAAATCATAAGGATATTATCACATATTATTCTAAGATATATTTGAACATTTATCTACAAATAACATCAACTACTATTGACGTCTCATACCAAAAAGTAATTTCCCTAATAATCATCAAGATATGCTAACCATTTCTATAAATAACCCGAATCACCATAAAAACATAATAAAATCATATTTTCCACAAAATAAAATACAAAATTTATTGAAAAATAAAAATACTATAATATTCTATTTACCTTAATCATATAAAGTTCAAAAAATAGTAAACATATTCTAAAATAATATTAATCACTTAATCACCAAATAATTTTCTAATAACAAGGCCATCTATTTGATAAAAAATATGTTATCAAAATAAAAATATTATTCGTACATATAATAATTTAACTAAAAATAAAAATTCATAATAATTGGGACTTCGCACAGGTCTGTGAAAGGCGATGCACCCTTATCACCTTTCAGGCGTGGGTTTAATTCTCATATCCTTTCCAGACATGATGAGTTGTCAACCATCCTATGAGTTCTCCTTTTTTAAAAAAGTATATTAATATAATATTTATAAAATTAAACAAAATGTGAGAAAAATACTCAAAAATAAAATTAATATGTTTTAACCCAATGGTTATCTCATACCTTTCATTTTACATCCAAAAAATATAATAACCCATATTTACCTCAAAATAAATTTCTCCCAAAATACTATTAGCCATCTTAAAATTTCATAACATAAAGTATTAAAAGGGGTTTCTAAGTTACTAAACTTTTGATCAAAATTAATATTATAAACCCATGATGATATCCATATCTCTTTATAAAACATCATAATATATAAAGTTGTCTTAACCATCATTTGATACCAACTATAAGGACCCAGCCTTAAACATTACATATCCTTGTGTTTTTGAACTATATTTCATGTTCGAGGATATTTTTATTTTAGAGTTTAAGAGAATTATGAAAAAATATTATAAATTAAACCTATACATTATGAGTGGACACTTATACTGAGTGTCCTTTTTTCATAATAGAAAAATATTTAAATTAAAAATTTGATTTAACCTTATGAAAAATCATTAAAATTACCCCCTTGATCTCACCCTTGTCTCTATTCACCTATAAACCCTATGAAATATATTTTAAAAACATGGTAAGAGGATAAAATCTTGGTAAGGGATATAAAGTGAAAGGAAACCATTAGTTTAGTAAAAAAATGAAAACTCATATAAATTTTACCTTTATCTTCAATGTTTTTTGAGAATATGAAATAAAGCATTTTCAAATGAAAAAAACACACACATTTTTTAATGAAAACAATTAAAACACCTTTCAATAAATTAAAACTACTTTAGGTAAATTATATAATTAGACACATAAACCCCATTCAAAACCCTTTTAATTGCAATAAACATATGGAAGATTTATAATTAAGCTATTACATGATTACCTGGTGCTATCTTGGCCACCCCATGTTAACCTATAATGGGTTTTCCTAGTTCTATCTAGGATAAACCATGTTAATATATAATGGTCTTCTTCGACACTATCTGGGACACCCCATGTTAAGCTATAACGATCTTCCTTGATGCAATATGGTCCACCTCATTTTATGTTGTAATGGGCTTCCCAAACTCTATATGGACTACCCCATGTTAATCTCTAATGGTCTTACCCGATGAAATCTAGGACACCCTGTGTATATGATGTATCAATCACATCCATTTACAATAATTTTAATGTACCATATCATTAATAAAACACTTTCATCATAAAACCCTTTGAAAAACTATTTTAATCCCATATTAAAAACCATTTCATATAAAAATATCATTTTCTAACAAAAAACCATTTTCAATACCAAAAATACCAAAAATAATAGATTAGGGGTTTTCATTTAAGAAAATATGTAATCTTTAAAAAAAATCTATTAATTAAATAATAGTCACAATTGAAGAAAATTTGTTGTTGCTGTGTACGTTAAGAATAGAACATTATTTTATTTAATTATCAAAACATTTTGTATAAAACATGTAAAAAGATTACTTTTGAAAAATTTGACTGAAATTAAAAATAGATATAAAATTATCTTTATAATCATTTTATATCTATATAAATAAATATGTAAAATAATAACAAGAGTATTGAAATGGAGAAAAAGATGTGATAATGAAATATTTAAACATTAATGTTGTCCCATGCCACTTTGAACAATTAAATCATAAGCTACATGAAAGAATAAAATTTATAAAAATATTTAAATAAAATGATAATAAATAACTTAGTGATATCATATTTCAAAGGGTATGTATATATAACTCATAAAATAAGGGGGTTTATAACATTGAAATATGCCTCAATTGAAAGGAGGTTTGAGACAAAATCCCTTACCTTTTGTCAGAATCATCATGTACAATATTTATATTCCAGAATAAAAAAGTTATTTTAATTATTTAATTTCTTGACAACTTTTTTGATGTTTATTATTCCATTTAAATCAATTATTTCCATGTTATAAAAATTACTTAATTATTTAAGTTCACATCCGATGTTTTGATGATATTTAATACCTGAGTCCAAAATGACTTTGGTATGATGACTATAGTCAAAAGTGGTAATTTTTACACCATTTATAGAATAATATTAATTATATAATAATAAATTTTTACATCAATTATACTTTTAAATTCATCCATTAAATATGGATATGAAAAGTGAACTACGTTACAATCATTGAGATGGTAAACTGTACGTACGCATGAGCGACATTTCAATTTTTCAATGATAATTTTGGAAAGAAGTTAAGTATTATTTTATCTTTAAAAAATGATAATAATATAATTAATATCATATTAATTATTTAAATATACATATATATATCATCCATATGAAGTGAGGATGAAAAAAGAATCACATCTCTTCAGGGAGGTGATAGTTCACATGTACGCACAAACAACATTATCATTTTTATATAAATGGAAAGGTAAGAAATTAAATGATATAATATTACTATATAATGATAAATATTTCATTAATATAATATATAAACATAAATTCAATCATTATAACTAGTCTTGAGAGACAATGATGGAAAACGAATTATATCAGTTCATGAGGCGGTAGTTGTACATACAAATGATAGTTCTTTTCCCAATTGTGGAGATGGATTTGGGGGATGATATTAACATAATAAAATATCATTATATTAAGTATAGTGAATTTATTATTTCATCCTTATTGAATAATATTTTAAGGATGTGGATGAATTAATAAAATAGAAATACTCGATTAAAACAATACCACTTCCTCAGACCATCTCCTTTGCTTAACAAATTAAGACCACTAAAGATGGTGTTATGACTAAGATAATAGCTCTATATTGTGGGTAGGGATTCTAGGAAGGTATTTTGGATGATATTGGAAAATATATATGTTTTTATGTGTTAATAAATAATAATAATTAGTTCCATTTTATAAGAGAGGGGAGAGGTACTATTGGAAGTCTTCAAAATATTAAATTAATATTAATTATTTTTTATTCCAAATGGATCAAAAATGATTTATTTCAAATAAAGGATGATTATGGGTCCAAATAAAACCATACAATGAAAATTAGATAAGTTGTGACAATTTTTAATCCTTATCTTTTATTCTTAATGCTTATTTAACCTCTTTAACTCTTACAGTGAAAACATTTTTTTTACTCTTTAAGGGTTAAAAAAGTTACTATAAAATGACAAATATAACATAAATGAATTATTGAATTTTTTTTAAAAATTATCCCCATAATTTTTCCTAATTTTATAATTTTATAATTTTTATATCAATTAATAAAATATTATTTATTTTATAATCTCATTAATGTCAATTTTTATACTATACATTACTTACCTTCTAAAAATATCATAACAAGATAAATTCAAACCAATTATTATAAAACATCACTAAAATGAAATAGAATTCTATAAAATTCTTGGATGATATTTATTTTTTCAAATTGTATTTATTTTAATATCTTTAATATCATTTATTTGATATTTCCTTTAATTAAACAATTACTGCATCATCATTGGGTAATCCATTAAGGAAATTATTTATTTCCTAAAAATTAAAAATAAATTTATATGATTAAGATAAAAATTTTATATTTAAAAAATACTATATATATTCTAAGATATATTCTAAATAACCCTATATTAAAAATGTTATAGTTATTAAAACATTAGTATGACATCTTTGACTTTTCTTCCTAATAAAATACTATAAAGGGATTAGAGTTATCGAAGTGAATCCAAGAGGTAATGAAATAAATCCCAAATAAGAATTATGTTCAAAATAACTCATCCAATAAAATTAGAATAAGTTTTAGGGTAATTTTCAAATATTTCTAATATTATTTTTACCCTTAATTACCTGATTTACCCATAACCGTGGTAATAAAAAAATTAATAAAGTTATTATTCATGATCTTCAAAAATAAAAGGGGCATGTTTAATAAATTGTAAACTTTTTATTCCAAATATTTAATCCATTTTTCAAAATTAAAAACACATAATTGGTTAAAATTACTTTAAAATTGATCCTATTGATGGAATGAAATAACAAGTTTTTAAAGTGAAAACGTTCAAAAGATTGAAATGTTTTTATATTAAATTCAATGTGAAATTTACTATAATGAACTAAATTGGATTAAGTTATAATGAAATTGATATAATTATTCTTAAAAAATACACAAAAATATAATTTAACAGTATAAATTGTTTAGACGAAAACGCTTTTTTCAATTAAAATTAAGTATTCTTCATTATTCATCAAAACATCAAAATTATCAGAAAAATATAAAAAATGAAACTAAAGTAAATTTGGAAAACCCAATTTTAAATAAGAAGTTTATTTTTTCTAATATAATTTACAAAATTTTCAAAAACTATATTTTAAAAAAGTACACAATCAAAAGGCGACAAAACTGAATTTTTAGAAAAACACGTCTTTTATGAGTAATATTGAATTTTTTTCATATACCATGTTTAGAAAACACATAGAATTAATTTTAAACATTATATTTAATATATTTTAACTTTAATTAATATTATCAATCAGTATTTATTTTGTCATTTTTTGGTATAAAACACACTTGTGCACATTTAAATAATTTTCCAGAAAAACATTTCCTTTTATTCTGAAAATGTTTTTTTAAATTTATAATTAATTACTCACAAAAAAATTAATTATATATACATGTGTAAACAATATTTTAATAATTTATTAAATCATGTTCATACAAACCATTCTAACAGCTATGTGACAACTGTAATATTAAATAATAATATTTAGTTTCTCGTTTAAGATCAATGTGGCGTATCATGTATGCTATCGAACAAAGTATTTAATTTAAAAAACTTTGTATTTTACAAAAATCATAATATTTTGAAAATTATTTTGATAAAATAAACATTATATTTTAAATTTGAATGTTGAAATTATGTTATGGTGACATTTTGAGACTTTTCTAAAATACATTATTTTTCATTGAATAATAAAAATACTATTTTGGGTTTTTGATTTGTTTTATGAATTCATAAATATTTAATAATGATGAAATAATTAATATAAGTGAATTAAAAACATAAGATAAGTTATTTTATTAATTTAATGTACTTTAATGAATTAAAATTATTTTCTAAACCTATATATAACTTTTCAAAGTCTAAAATGGAAATTAAGAGTTTGAAAATAATATATTGTGGAAACATTAATTTACTAGGACCAAATTAATTTTAAAAATTGGATTTTTATTCTCTCATGGAAAATAGTCAAAAATAATTTCTTAAATTTTCAAAACCATGTTATAAAATCGTGGATAATCCAGTTGTTTTCCTTTTTTCACTGTAACATCCCAAGGTTTTCTAAAAATAAATTGAAAATGATTGAAATTTTGTTTAAGGTATATATTTATAAGTATCCTTTAAACATAATTTTATTTCTTCTATGTTTTGAATTTCAAGAAACTATCATCTACAATTGTGTTCAGTATGTTATTTCGAGTCTGATGGAACAAACTTGTTTTTTTTGGTGAATAGTAACATGCCCTTATGAATAGTAATATGAATAGTAATATGAATAGTAATATGACTTCATGAATAGTAAATAATATTATTATTTTATTTTCCCATGGAAATAGGATAATGGGATCTTAATTAATTTTCCAATGTCACATAAAACTAATTGCACTTCAATTTTGTTATTTTTCGAATTAACTGTGACCTTATTTTAAAATTAAATTAATAATATTTAGAAAATTATTTTTGAAAAATGGAGTTCATTTTTGAATTCTACACGTCGAAAAATGGTTGGGGTAAATTTTTGGTATTTTTCTGAAACTCTTGAATTTTCGGTGAATAGTGAAATACGGTAAAATACCGTATAATCAATTTATCAGTAAAAATGCACTATTTATGACATCATAAGTGACGCAAGGCCACTTGCTTCGAAATCACATGATATTTTCACTAATTAAGGCCACTTGATTTGAGATTATTCATAGTCTTGATAAAAATATTATAATAATAATTAAAATAATCTAAAATACCTCCCCTCCTCCACTATAAATACCACCCTCACTCCCCTCTTCCTCCCACACCTCTCAAGCCTTGAGCATTGTCTAATTTCTGCCAAATTCCCTCCTCAATCTTCTTCCCCACGTCCTAGAGCTGCTGGTCTCACCAAAAGACCAAAATCAAAGCCCTTAAGAAGGATCTCAAGGAGAAGAGATCAAGAGGTAAACATCCTCTTTCATTTTCATTCTTTCCATCCATTTTATGTTATTATCTTCCTTTACCTTTGTCTTTTGTTGGGATATTTCATTAAATATTTTCCCTTACAGTCCAAATTTTGTATGATTGATGAGATATTCCATTCCTCTCATCAATCTTGTTTTTATGAAATTTTTAGAGGCGCCGTTAGGCTGCCGAATTTTTTGTAAGAAATTTCTCATGTTTTCTTTATTTCATGATTCCTTCCACTTCTTTCTTCACCCCCTCTTATCCAAGAGGCATGAAATCTCCAGAATCATGTATATTCTGGATGTTTTCATGTTTATGAAAAATTACAAATCATTATTCCTCTCCTCTTTCACTTATTTAAAGAATCAAAAAACATTGTCCATTTGTGTCGAATTACCGATATCGTGGACGATGTATTTTCAATTTCCATTAATTATTTCAAATCTGGTCATGAAACCATTTATATGGTTGAACCAGGTTATAATATATGTTTTATGAATCATATAAGGTTCTGTAATTCTTTTGTACTCATGATTCAAACTTATAAGACTAAATAAAATTGTAATTATCAAAGAATCACTTAAATTATCTAAACGAACATAATTAATGTTTTAACTTATAAATCATCATCATATAAGGCACCAAAGTGATGAATGGTATAATTTATGGTACTGGAGTTATGTAACTAATACTCCATTCCAATTCTGGAGTTTCACTTCCAATCAACAAGAACGATTCATCATGAACCGATCGTGAAAATCACAAAAGACCTCACCCAAAATAATGCAAGGAACAAAATACTAACAAATAAGGGGTGAAATGAGGTTATGAAATGACCATATAAGATGTTATAAACATGAACACGTTTCTTTAAAATCCTATTAACACTCCTTTAACCATTATACAGGAGGTTCAAACAATTTTGAAGTAGGACAAGCCCAAGGTAAGGGAATTCTTAACCCGATTTCCATTCTTTGGGTTAACGTTCTAATTTATAATTTATGTGTTATTTAAATTGTTTGTGTGATGGGTTTTTTTTATATATTATGTTTCACTATGAGTATTTACAGAGTATATACATATTCCATCCACTCAATTAAGTCTCACTTCAAGTATATGATGTTTATAAGGGACTTTTCTTCTAAAAATCCTCTTTTAAAATTCTGTTTTATAAGATTCAAAGGCAATGTTTTTATGCTATTGTTTATGTTGTATGATTATGTTTTTGTTATTGGGCATTGTTTATGATGAAGGGTGGGACCTATATTTCCCTCCAATGCATTGGGTATGAGTAAGTTGGAGGTCGGCCGTATGGTTACTCCAAGTGTAACTGTGATGGTTACACAAAGTAAGGTAGCCGTGAGGGTTACAAATTTTAAGGTAGCCAAGATGGTTACAAGATTATGTAAGTAATGCCCCAATATACCTTTATGATTATAATTATTTTTGTATGGATCTTGTGTAAATCTCATGTTACACAAAGTAAGATTTTATGGGTGTAAATCATGTATTTTGAAAATGTTTCATATGTCTTGTGTATTCATGGACTAATGAGATTTTTCCTTCTTTTTCATACCTTACTGAGCTTTTGTGCTCATCCCAAGTTTTTAAATGATTTTTCACAGGTTAATGGATGAATAATACAAGGAAGGAAGACATGTTAAATGTTGAAGAATTGTCAAGGAGTCTTGTTTTATGTTTTAATGTTTTATATTCTGAGGAAAATGGAAACTGATTTTATGGTATCCACTATGTAACAATGTGTAATGTTATGAATATTTTGTCTTAATTCTCTAAAGCTCTAAACTTGAAAAGATCCTCAATGTAAAATGAAGTGTTTTCTTGAATAAATTCAAGATTATGTATGAAATAAGTGCGGGTCCTTACAGTTGGTATCAGAGGATGGTTTAGATGACTTTAGGGGTTAAGGTGATGCTAATAGAAAACCATAAATAATTCTCACCCTATGTTTAATTTGTTATAGCATTTAAAGATTACCATGTTGCTTCATCTAAGAAATGTTTGTTTAGAATGGTTGTCCGCAGAAGGAACATGGATGCTGAAGAGGATAGGCACCGACAGAATGACATCCTTCCTGATCAACAGTCCGGAATGGTAGGGATTGGAACCGAGCAGTTTGTGACAGTAATGGCTCAGCTAACACAGGCAATAAATGGTGGTGGCATCCATGCAAGAGGACAAATAGATGTACCCCAACGGAACATGACAGTGGTGGAACATTTTATGAGACAACATCCTCCTGCATTCAGTGGATCTTCTGACCCAGTGGCAGCAGAAGGATGGATTAAGGCCCTTGAAAAGATATTTGATGTTATGGGATGTTCAGACAATCAAAAGGTAAGTCTTGCCATTTATCGTTTTGAAGGGGAAGTTGATCAGTGGTGGTCAATGGTAAGGAATATCAGGGGTAGAGAGGATTTTGATGCCTTAGTATGGGATGAATTTAAATGTCTTTTTCTTGAAAAATATTTTCCTAAGGTGGTGCGACTTAGAATGGAGAAACAATTCCTTGAACTGAAACAAAAGGAGGAAGATTCAGTGGCTATGTATGAGGCGAACTTCACCCGACTGGCGAGGTATGCTCCGAATCTTAATCTGGATCTCGATAGCAAAATCAACCGCTTTTACTCAGGATTGAAGCCAAGGTATCGAAGGTCGTTGGCCTCCCGTGAATTCAAAAGTTATGAGAAACTTGTCCGATGTGCTGAGAGGGTAGAGATGGAGTTTGCTGACGATCACATGCAATTTGGAAACAAAGAGAAGAAGAGGTCAAATTGGAAAGCAATGGGTAAGAATCAACCAATGAAATCTGATGGTAAGAAAATACAGTTTCCAGTTTGTGAAAAGTGTGGCAAGAAGCACCCTGGGGAATGTCTTATCAAAACTGGGAAGTGTTTTACATGTGGTAAGTTTGGACATATGGCCCGAGATTGCAATGAAAATGATCCAAAGACTAATCCTGATAAGCAAACTATAAAGTGTTTTAAATGTGGTGAGATGGGTCACTATGCAAATGCCTGTCCAAAGAGGGATCCAAATGATGCAAAGAAGCCAGACTACAAGCAGAAAGGTGTAGTGAGATCCTTTGCAACTACGTCAGCAGATGTTGGGCCATCCAATGAAGTTGTATCAGGTACTTTGTTTGTTCACTCAGATTTTGCTAAAGTTTTGTTTGATACGGGGTCTACACATTCCTTCATCTCTGAGAAATTTTCTAGTAAATTGGAAATATCACCTCAACAAATGATACCCGAACTTGTTGTTAAAACACCAGGGGGAAATGTTATAGCAAAGAGGAATTATAAGAATATTTCTATTGTGGTATGTGGAAAGACTTTACCTGCAAACCTTGTTGTTTTACCCTTAGTCGAGTTTGAAGTTATTCTGGGGATGGACTGGCTTTCTGGTTATCATGCTAAGTTTGACTGTAGAGCTAAAGAAGTTGTTTTTCAGAAAGAGTTTCAGTTTGTATACAAGAATGAACCCATACAATTGATAACATATCAAGAAGCTGAGAAACTACTGAATGATGGAAATGAAAGTTATCTAGCTCATATTGTTGAAAACAAGGGAACTATTCAAATCAATGATGTGCCAGTGGTAAATGAATACCTTGATGTTTTTCCTGAGGAGTTACCCAGTGTCATACCTAAACGAGAAGTTGAATTCACAATTGACTTAGTTCCTGATGCTAAGCCAATTTCAAAACCCCCATATCGTATGGCTCCAATAGAACTTCTTGAATTGAAAAATCAGTTGCAGGATTTGCTTGTCAAAGGTTTCATTCGTCCCAGTACTTCACCATGGGGAGCCCCTGTTTTGTTTGTTAAAAAGAAAGATGGTTCCATGAGACTTTGCATTGATTATAGAGCTTTGAATAACATCACTGTTAAAAACAAGTATCCTTTGCCTCATATTGATGACTTATTTGATCAGCTCCAGGGAGCTCAGTACTTTTCCAAGATTGACTTGAGATCCGGATACCATCAGCTGAAGGTGAAGGAGGATGACATCCTGAAAACAGCCTTTCGTACTAGATATGGGCATTATGAATTTGTTGTTATGCCATTTGGGTTAACTAATTCACCTGCTGTATTCATGAATCTTATGAATAGAGTATTTCATGAGTTCTTGGATAAGTTTGTGGTGGTATTTATTGATGACATTCTGGTTTTTTCTAAAAATAAAGAGGAGCATGAAAAACATCTAAGGGTTGTTTTACAAACTTTAAAAGAAAAGAAACTATATGGAAAATTCAGCAAGTGTGATTTTTGGTTACAACAGATTTCTTTTGTTGGGCACATTTTAAATAAGGATGGAATAACAGTTGATCCTGCCAAAACAAAAGTAGTTGATGAATGGCCAAGACCCACAAATGTTACAGAGATTCGTAGTTTTCTGGGCTTAGCATGTTATTACCGACGCTTTGTTGAGAACTTTGCACGGTTATCTAGCCCAATAACTAAGTTAACACGGAAAGGGGTTAATTTTGTTTGGACAGAGGAATGTGATGTTTGTTTTCAGGAACTAAAGAAGAGATTGGTGAATGCTCCAGTTTTGGCCTTACCTTCCCGGAATGGTGAGTTTGTCATCTATAGTGATGCTTCTTTGAAGGGACTTGGTTGTGTTTTGATGCAGAATGGTCAGGTAATTGCCTATGCTTCGAGACAACTTAAACCTCATGAGATGAATTATCCCACACATGATTTGGAATTGGCAGCTGTGGTTTTTGCTTTGAAAATATGGAGGCATCATCTATACGGAACCAAATGCCAAATATATACTGACCATAAAAGTCTTAAGTATATATTCACTCAGAAGGAATTAAACATGAGGCAGAGAAGATGGCTAGAACTGATAAAGGATTATGACTGCACGATTAATTACCATCCTGGAAAAGCAAACAAAGTAGCGGATGCCTTAAGTCGGAAAAATCATGCATCATTAACCATGCTACGTTTGGAACGTGATCCCTTGATTAATGATTTGATAAATTTTGGCTTGGAAGTTGTTGGTGCAGGGAATATATCTGTTTTGTTTCAGGTTTCAGTGCAGTCTTCGTTGTCAGACAGAATTATGAAAGCGCAGAGGGAAGACCGTGAGCTACAGAAAAAGGTAGAATTGGTTAAAATGGGTAAGTTTCCAGAATTTAATCTTGATAAAGATTGTGTTTTAAGGTTTGGAAAAAGGTTGTGTGTGCCTTGTGATTCCCAGCTGAAGAAAGAATTGTTGTGTGAAGCTCATAGTTCTCCATTTTCTGTTCATCCTGGAAGTACTAAGATGTACAGAGACCTTCGAGAGTATTACTGGTGGAATGGGATGAAAAGAGATATTGCTGATTTTACAATGAAATGTTTGACATGTCAGCAGGTTAAAGCAGAGCGACAGTTACCGAAGGGGATGCTTCAGCCTTTGCCGGTGCCAGAATGGAAATGGGAGAATATATCCATGGATTTTGTGGTGGGACTACCAAAGACTTCTCGAGGTAACAATGCGATATGGGTTATTGTTGATCGGCTAACAAAGTCTGCTCATTTTCTTTCTATTCGAGATACAATGACATTAGATCAGCTTTCTCGATTGTACCTCAAAGAGATTGTCAGGTTACATGGAGTTCCTCTTTCCATTGTGTCTGACCGAGATCCCAGGTTCACTTCTAAATTTTGGAAGGGACTTCAGAAGTCTTTGGGCACAGAGTTGAATTTCAGTACAGCTTTTCATCCTCAATCAGATGGGCAGTCAGAGCGAACGATTCAAACTTTGGAGGATATGCTTCGAGCTTGTTCAATGGACTATCAGGGAAGTTGGGATCAACATCTTTCATTAGTTGAGTTTTCTTATAATAACAGTTTCCATTCCAGTATTCAGATGGAACCTTTTGAGGCCTTGTATGGAAAGCGGTGTCGGACTCCTGCGTTTTGGGATGAAGTCGGTGAAAGAAAGTTGATGGGGCCAGAATTAGTAGAAGAAGTGGCTGAGAAAGTGAGGATGATCCAGCAACACATGAGGATAGCTCAAAGCAGGCAGAAAAGTTATGCAGATAACAGAAGGAAAGACTTCTCTTTCAAGGTAGGTGACCATGTTTTCCTTAAAATATCTCCTTGGAAAAGTGTGATGCGTTTCGGTAAGAAAGGGAAACTAAGTCCACGGTTCATCGGTCCTTTTGAAATCTTGGATAAAGTTGGAACAGTTGCGTACCGCGTAGCTTTGCCTCCGAGCTTGTTTCAGGTACACAATGTTTTTCATGTTTCGATGTTGAGAAAGTATGTTCCAGATTCATCACATGTCTTGAGGCCGGAAGAAGTTCAGCTAGCAGAGAACCTTTCTTAATAAGAAAAACCGGTTCAGATTCTTGATCGAAGAGAACAGGTATTGCGGAATAAGGTAATCCACCAGGTAAAGGTTTTGTGGAGAAACCACATGGTTGAAGAAGCAACATGGGAGTCTGAAAATGCTATGAGGGAAAAATACCCTCAGTTGTTTAATAAGTAAATAAAATTGCGAGGACGCAATTTCAAGAAGGTGGGGATAATGTAACATCCCAAGGTTTTCTAAAAATAAATTGAAAATGCTTGAAATTTTGTTTAAGGTATATATTTATAAGTATCCTTTAAACATAATTTTATTTCTTCTATGTTTTGAATTTCAAGAAACTATCATCTACAATTGTGTTCAGTATGTTATTTCGAGTCTGATGGAACAAACTTGTTTTTTTTGGTGAATAGTAACATGCCCTTATGAATAGTAATATGAATAGTAATATGACTTCATGAATAGTAAATAATATTATTATTTTATTTTCCCATGGAAATAGGATAATGGGATCTTAATTAATTTTCCAATGTCACATAAAACTAATTGCACTTCAATTTTGTTATTTTTCGAATTAACTGTGACCTTATTTTAAAATTAAATTAATAATATTTAGAAAATTATTTTTGAAAAATGGAGTTCATTTTTGAATTCTACACGTCGAAAAATGGTTGGGGTAAATTTTTGGTATTTTTCTGAAACTCTTGAATTTTCGGTGAATAGTGAAATACGGTAAAATACCGTATAATCAATTTATCAGTAAAAATGCACTATTTATGACATCATAAGTGATGCAAGGCCACTTGCTTCGAAATCACATGATATTTTCACTAATTAAGGCCACTTGATTTGAGATTATTCATAGTCTTGATAAAAATATTATAATAATAATTAAAATAATCTAAAATACCTCCCCTCCTCCACTATAAATACCACCCTCACTCCCCTCTTCCTCCCACACCTCTCAAGCCTTGAGCATTGTCTAATTTCTGCCAAATTCCCTCCTCAATCTTCTTCCCCACGTCCTAGAGCTGCTGGTCTTACCAAAAGACCAAAATCAAAGCCCTTAAGAAGGATCTCAAGGAGAAGAGATCAAGAGGTAAACATCCTCTTTCATTTTCATTCTTTCCATCCATTTTATGTTATTATCTTCCTTTACCTTTGTCTTTTGTTGGGATATTTCATTAAATATTTTCCCTTACAGTCCAAATTTTGTATGATTGATGAGATATTCCATTCCTCTCATCAATCTTGTTTTTATGAAATTTTTAGAGGCGCCGTTAGGCTGCCGAATTTTTTGTAAGAAATTTCTCATGTTTTCTTTATTTCATGATTCCTTCCACTTCTTTCTTCACCCCCTCTTATCCAAGAGGCATGAAATCTCCAGAATCATGTATATTCTGGATGTTTTCATGTTTATGAAAAATTACAAATCATTATTCCTCTCCTCTTTCACTTATTTAAAGAATCAAAAAACATTGTCCATTTGTGTCGAATTACCGATATCGTGGACGATGTATTTTCAATTTCCATTAATTATTTCAAATCTGGTCATGAAACCATTTATATGGTTGAACCAGGTTATAATATATGTTTTATGAATCATATAAGGTTCTGTAATTCTTTTGTACTCATGATTCAAACTTATAAGACTAAATAAAATTGTAATTATCAAAGAATCACTTAAATTATCTAAACGAACATAATTAATGTTTTAACTTATAAATCATCATCATATAAGGCACCAAAGTGATGAATGGTATAATTTATGGTACTGGAGTTATGTAACTAATACTCCATTCCAATTCTGGAGTTTCACTTCCAATCAACAAGAACGATTCATCATGAACCGATCGTGAAAATCACAAAAGACCTCACCCAAAATAATGCAAGGAACAAAATACTAACAAATAAGGGGTGGAATGAGGTTATGAAATGACCATATAAGATGTTATAAACATGAACACGTTTCTTTAAAATCCTATTAACACTCCTTTAACCATTATACAGGAGGTTCAAACAATTTTGAAGTAGGACAAGCCCAAGGTAAGGGAATTCTTAACCCGATTTCCATTCTTTGGGTTAACGTTCTAATTTATAATTTATGTGTTATTTAAATTGTTTGTGTGATGGGTTTTTTTTTATATATTATGTTTCACTATGTGTATTTACAGAGTATATACATATTCCATCCACTCAATTAAGTCTCACTTCAAGTATATGATGTTTATAAGGGACTTTTCTTCTAAAAATCCTCTTTTAAAATTCTGTTTTATAAGATTCAAAGGCAATGTTTTTATGCTATTGTTTATGTTGTATGATTATGTTTTTGTTATTGGGAATTGTTTATGATGAAGGGTGGGACCTATATTTCCCTCCAATGCATTGGGTATGAGTAAGTTGGAGGTCGGCCGTATGGTTACTCCAAGTGTAACTGTGATGGTTACACAAAGTAAGGTAGCCGTGAGGGTTACAAATTTTAAGGTAGCCAAGATGGTTACAAGATTATGTAAGTAATGCCCCAATATACCTTTATGATTATAATTATGTTTGTATGGATCTTGTGTAAATCTCATGTTACACAAAGTAAGATTTTATGGGTGCAAATCATGTATTTTGAAAATGTTTCATATGTCTTGTGTATTCATGGACTAATGAGATTTTTCTTTCTTTTTCATACCTTACTGAGCTTTTGTGCTCATCCAAAGTTTTTAAATGATTTTTCACAGGTTAATGGATGAATAATACAAGGAAGGAAGACATGTTAAATGTTGAGACATGATACACTTAACACTACATCATTACAAACAAAATATCATGTCTCATCACAAAAGAGGATCGTGAGGTTCGGGATTCTGGGAAACCAGCTGCTTTTGTTTAGCTTCATTAATATCAACCGTACCTGAAAAATTTTAAACAAAACATAGGGTGAGCAAAAATGCCCAGTAAGGGGTTTAAAAATCATTTTTAGGAAAATCCTTTCATACATAAATCCTTTGAAAAGAATACAAATACTTTTCTCAAACATTATCATTTATTATAAACATGAAATCCAACTTTCTTTGAAAACCACTTGCACAAAGAGGCACGTACTTGCAATAAGCCGTAATGTAAACATGGTCAGAGTGCGCAAAATAAACAGAGTAAGCAATACATAAAGTTAAAACAAGGTTACTTTAATTCCAAGGGAATTACTATGGCTAGGTAGGAAAACATGCATATCATGGTTCGTGAGAAGAATGCAGTTCATTTAACAGTTCACCATAAGAAAACAGTTCTTGTCACGTTAAGTACGGTTTCATGATCAAGGGAGCATTTCAAGGCAGACATTTTAGAAAGTGATAAAACATTACATTAAACAAGACAAGGACACGTAAAGTTCTTATGATACCAAACATATGTTTTTCATTTCTTATCACATGTTTCCTTTCTCATAGTCTAGGGAAAATTACCCAGTTAGGGATGTCCTGTTAGTTGAACCATCCCCTGGTTCACCATTAATCTTCATATGTGGAGGGAAAGTATAATGCCGGACCTTGTCAAGACCTTGCGTCAAGACCATAAAAACATAACTTAACACGGGTCAAGGCTAACCGCCAAACCCGTTTCCATAGCAGCACAAGCCGAGGCTAACCGCCAAGACTGTAGCACATAACGTCTCATGAGACTCATCCTTTACCCAATGCATTGGAGCGCTGTATAATTCCGGGCGCACCCGTCCATAACATGTAAGTCCAATACTTCCCTCTCATATTTAGACATGGTCATACGTTCATTAGGTTTCATTCATATATTCATAGTCAAAGTCTCTCATACATATTCACCATTTGAAGCAGATCATGTCATGAGCATAAAGAATTTGAAGCAGATTATGTCATGAGCATAAATAAAGAATCAGAACTGGAAACAACAAGCTTATTAAACAAGAAATAATAACTTAAACACTCAATGTATTGGTTTGTCAAGTAGAATTACATTATTACTAAGGGCCACTTCCAGGCTTAAGGATATCTTTAAAACATCTCCTTTTAGAACCATAATGTGCTAGAAAATTAAAAACAAGGCAAGTGTCATTTCTTGCAACTATTCGGAGTTCTAGAAATGGATAAGAATTAAAACAATCACCAAACAATGTTAACTTTCGTTTGCCAAAAAAATACTGTCAATCAGTCCACAGTTATGTATATATGTAACACACGAAGCCGTGTATTGTGTATATGTGTCTCAGTGGTCTAGTTAATTAAATAATACTCAATTGATTCATTACATTATTCACATATTATTAAGAACATAAATTTTCTAACAAAAGGGGTAGATAGGGTTTTATAAAAGCACATAAGGAAATCAACTTAACACTTGTCAAGGGATTCAGTTTTATTCATACTTTGGATTCCCACAAATCTTGTCTTAATTTGATGTACACAAAAAGAGTTCTGATTTGGAAGAGGTTTCATACAAAAGAAAAACATGTATATGTATATAAGTCTAATTGTAATAAAAACATAACTTAAATTTGATCTTCCTCATTTATATTTCAAAACATAAAACATGTATATTTATATATATGAAAAATATAAAATAACATAAAACGAAAAACAAACATGAACCCAAACCGAGTTTCAAAATATCACCCTTACCAGTATGGAGAGGAGGAGAGGAAGACAACGAAGCCAGCGGAATCAGGTGCATAGCCTCAGGACGTATGTATACATTACACACATAGTGTGTACATGCAAATGGGTTTGTGTTTATATAAACATGTCTATACTTTTTTATATTTCGAAGTAAAAGAAAACACAAAAACACACTTGACCCCTTTCAAGTATTTGACACATTAAAACATGAGTTTAGAACTAATAATCATATTTAGGGAGCCCAAAAACAATGGATTGAAAGTTAAATCCAAATATATATATATATATGTTTACATATATAAGCGTATAAAAAAAAAAGAAACACAAAACTCAACTATCCCTTACCAGCTCGACGAGAAGGAGGAGGAGCAAGGTGCAACTGCAGGATCCCGAAAGTATGCACATGGAATACATATATATACATATATAACCAGTATAAAAGTATATATATAACTCTAAACAACCCGGTACTACACGAACTAAAAAAAACAGAAGACCCTTACCAGAACTCGACGAAGAGGAGGAGGAGAGGAGGAAGGCCGGAGCGTCGCCTGAAGGTCGGAGGGGTCAAGGGGTTCGGTGAAGCAAACCAGATCCAGAAGCCGAGGAGACCGAGGGAGAACCAGTCGTTCGGCCTTCGGGGCAACAGGGGATTAAAAAAAAAACGAAGAAGCTGAGAAACTACTGAGAAACTACTGAAAGATGGAAATGAAAGTTATCTAGCTCATATTGTTGAAAACAAGGGAGCTATTCAAATCAATGATGTGTCAGTGGTAAATGAATACCTTGATGTTTTTCCTGAGGAGTTACCCAGTTTCATACCTAAACGAGAAGTTGAATTCACAATTGACTTAGTTCCTGATGCTAAGCCAATTTCAAAACCCCCATATTGTATGGCTCCAATAGAACTTCTTGAATTGAAAAATCAGTTGCAGGATTTGCTTGTCAAAGGTTTCATTCGTCCCAGTACTTCACCATGGGGAGCCCCTGTTTTGTTTGTTAAAAAGAAAGATGGTTCCATGAGACTTTGCATGGATTATAGAGCTTTGAATAACATCACTGTTAAAAACAAGTATCCTTTGCCTCATATTGATGACTTGTTTGATCAGCTCCAGGGAGCTCAGTACTTTTCCAAGATTGACTTGAGATCCGGATACCATCAGCTGAAGGTGAAGGAGGATGACATCCCGAAAACAGCCTTTCGTACTAGATATGGGCATTATGAATTTGTTGTTATTCCATTTGGGTTAACTAATGCACCTGCTGTATTCATGAATCTTATGAATAGAGTATTTCATGAGTTCTTGGATAAGTTTGTGGTGGTATTTATTGATGACATTCTGGTTTTTTCTAAAAATAAAGAGGAGCATGAAAAACATCTAAGGTTTGTTTTACAAACTTTAAAAGAAAAGAAACTATATGGAAAATTCAGCAAGTGTGATTTTTGGTTGCAACAGATTTCTTTTCTTGGGCACATTGTAAATAAGGATGGAATAACAGTTGATCCTGCCAAAACAAAAGTAGTTGATGAATGGCCAAGACCCACAAATGTTACAGAGATTCGTAGTTTTCTGGGCTTAGCAAGTTATTACCGATGCTTTGTTGAGAACTTTGCACGGTTATCTAGCCCAATAACTAAGTTAACACGGAAAGGGGTTAAATTTGTTTGGACAGAGGAATGTGATGTTTGTTTTCAGGAACTAAAGAAGAGATTGGTGAATGCTCCAGTTTTGGCCTTACCTTCCCGGAATGGTGAGTTTGTCATCTACAGTGATGCTTCTTTGAAGGGACTTGGTTGTGTTTTGATGCAGAATGGTCAGGTAATTGCCTATGCGTCGAGACAACTTAAACCTCATGAGATGAATTATCCCACACATGATTTGGAATTGGCAGCTGTGGTTTTTGCTTTGAAAATATGGAGGCATCATCTATACGGAACCAAATGCCAAATATATACTGACCATAAAAGTCTTAAGTATATATTCACTCAGAAGGAATTAAACATGAGGCAGAGAAGATGGATAGAACTGATAAAGGATTATGACTGCACGATTAATTACCATCCTGGAAAAGCAAACAAAGTAGATGATGCCTTAAGTCGGAAAAATCATGCATCATTAACCATGCTACGTTTGGAACGTGATCCCTTGATTAATGATTTGATAAATTTTGGCTTGGAAGTTGTTGGTGCAGGGAATATATCTGTTTTGTTTCAGGTTTCAGTGCAGTCTTCGTTGTCAGACAGAATTATGAAAGCGCAGAGGGAAGACTGTGAGCTACAGAAAAAGGTAGAATTGGTTAAAATGGGTAAGTTTCCAGAATTTAATCTTGATAAAGATTGTGTTTTAAGGTTTGGAAAAAGGTTGTGTGTGCCTTGTGATTCCCAGCTGAAGAAAGAATTGTTGTGTGAAGCTCATAGTTCTCCATTTTCTGTTCATCCTGGAAGTACTAAGATGTACAGAGACCTTCGAGAGTATTACTGGTGGAATGGGATGAAAAGAGATATTGCTGATTTTACAATGAAATGTTTGACATGTCAGCAGGTTAAAGCAGAGCGACAGTTACCGAAGGGGATGCTTCAGCCTTTGCCGGTGCCAGAATGGCAATGGGAGAATATATCCATGGATTTTGTGGTGGGACTACCAAAGACCTCTCGAGGTAACAATGCGATATGGGTTATTGTTGATCGGCTAACAAAGTCTGCTCATTTTCTTTCTATTCGAGATACAATGACATTAGATCAGCTTTCTCGATTGTACCTCAAAGAGATTGTCAGGTTACATGGAGTTCCTCTTTCCATTGTGTCTGACCGAGATCCCAGGTTCACTTCTAAATTTTGGAAGGGACTTCAGAAGTCTTTGGGCACAGAGTTGAATTTCAGTACAGCTTTTCATCCTCAATCAGATGGGCAGTCAGAGCGAACGATTCAAACTTTGGAGGATATGCTTCGAGCTTGTTCAATGGACTATCAGGGAAGTTGGGATCAGCATCTTTCATTAGTTGAGTTTTCTTATAATAACAGTTTCCATTCCAGTATTCAGATGGCACCTTTTGAGGCCTTGTATGGAAAGCGGTGTCGGACTCCTGCATTTTGGGATGAAGTCGGTGAAAGAAAGTTGATGGGGCCAGAATTAGTAGAAGAAGTGGCTGAGAAAGTGAGGATGATCCAGCAACACATGAGGATAGCTCAAAGCAGGCAGAAAAGTTATGCAGATAACAGAAGGAAAGACTTCTCTTTCAAGGTAGGTGACCATGTTTTCCTTAAAATATCTCCTTGGAAAAGTGTGATGCGTTTCGGTAAGAAAGGGAAACTAAGTCCACGGTTCATCGGTCCTTTTGAAATCTTGGATAAAGTTGGAACAGTTGCGTACCGCGTAGCTTTGCCTCCGAGCTTGTTTCAGGTACACAATGTTTTTCATGTTTCAATGTTGAGAAAGTATGTTCCAGATTCATCACATGTCTTGAGGCCGGAAGAAGTTCAGCTAGCAGAGAACCTTTCTTATGAAGAAAAACCGGTTCAGATTCTTGATCGAAGAGAACAGGTATTGCGGAATAAGGTAATCCACCAGGTAAAGGTTTTGTGGAGAAACCACATGGTTGAAGAAGCAACATGGGAGTCTGAAAATGCTATGAGGGAAAAATACCCTCAGTTGTTTAATAAGTAAATAAAATTGCGAGGACGCAATTTCAAGAAGGTGGGGATAATGTAACATCCCAAGGTTTTCTAAAAATAAATTGAAAATGCTTGAAATTTTGTTTAAGGTATATATTTATAAGTATCCTTTAAACATAATTTTATTTCTTCTATGTTTTGAATTTCAAGAAACTATCATCTACAATTGTGTTCAGTATGTTATTTCGAGTCTGATGGAACAAACTTGTTTTTTTGGTGAATAGTAACATGCCCTTATGAATAGTAATATGAATAGTAATATGAATAGTAATATGACTTCATGAATAGTAAATAATATTATTATTTTATTTTCCCATGGAAATAGGATAATGGGATCTTAATTAATTTTCCAATGTCACATAAAACTAATTGCACTTCAATTTTGTTATTTTTCGAATTAACTGTGACCTTATTTTAAAATTAAATTAATAATATTTAGAAAATTATTTTTGAAAAATGGAGTTCATTTTTGAATTCTACACGTCGAAAAATGGTTGGGGTAAATTTTTGGTATTTTTCTGAAACTCTTGAATTTTCGGTGAATAGTGAAATACGGTAAAATACCGTATAATCAATTTATCAGTAAAAATGCACTATTTATGACATCATAAGTGATGCAAGGCCACTTGCTTCGAAATCACATGATATTTTCACTAATTAAGGCCACTTGATTTGAGATTATTCATAGTCTTGATAAAAATATTATAATAATAATTAAAATAATCTAAAATACCTCCCCTCCTCCACTATAAATACCACCCTCACTCCCCTCTTCCTCCCACACCTCTCAAGCCTTGAGCATTGTCTAATTTCTGCCAAATTCCCTCCTCAATCTTCTTCCCCACGTCCTAGAGCTGCTGGTCTTACCAAAAGACCAACATCAAAGCCCTTAAGAAGGATCTCAAGGAGAAGAGATCAAGAGGTAAACATCCTCTTTCATTTTCATTCTTTCCATCCATTTTATGTTATTATCTTCCTTTACCTTTGTCTTTTGTTGGGATATTTCATTAAATATTTTCCCTTACAGTCCAAATTTTGTATGATTGATGAGATATTCCATTCCTCTCATCAATCTTGTTTTTATGAAATTTTTAGAGGCGCCGTTAGGCTGCCGAATTTTTTGTAAGAAATTTCTCTTGTTTTCTTTATTTCATGATTCCTTCCACTTCTTTCTTCACCCCCTCTTATCCAAGAGGCATGAAATCTCCAGAATCATGTATATTCTGGATGTTTTCATGTTTATGGAAAATTACAAATCATTATTCCTCTCCTCTTTCACTTATTTAAAGAATCAAAAAACATTGTCCATTTGTGTCGAATTACCGATATCGTGGACAATGTATTTTCAATTTCCATTAATTATTTCAAATCTGGTCATGAAACCATTTATATGGTTGAACCAGGTTATAATATATGTTTTATGAATCATATAAGGTTCTGTAATTCTTTTGTACTCATGATTCAAACTTATAAGACTAAATGAAATTGTAATTATCAAAGAATCACTTAAATTATCTAAACGAACATAATTAATGTTTTAACTTATAAATCATCATCATATAAGGCACCAAAGTGATGAATGGTATAATTTATGGTACTGGAGTTATGTAACTAATACTCCATTCCAATTCTGGAGTTTCACTTCCAATCAACAAGAACGATTCATCATGAACCGATCGTGAAAATCACAAAAGACCTCACCCAAAATAATGCAAGGAACAAAATACTAACAAATAAGGGGTGAAATGAGGTTATGAAATGACCATATAAGATGTTATAAACATGAACACGTTTCTTTAAAATCCTATTAACACTCCTTTAACCATTATACAGGAGGTTCAAACAATTTTGAAGTAGGACAAGCCCAAGGTAAGGGAATTCTTAACCCGATTTCCATTCTTTGGGTTAACCTTCTACTTTATAATTTATGTGCTATTTAAATTGTTTGTGTGATGGGTTCTGTTTATATTATGTTTAATTATGTGTATTTACAGAGTATATACATATTCCATCCACTCAATTAAGTATCACTTCAAGTATATGATGTTTATAAGGGACTTTTCTTCTAAAATCCTCTTTTAAAATTCTGTTTTATAAGATTCAAAGGCAATGTTTTTATGCTATTATTTATGTTGAATGATTATGTTTTGGCTATTGGGCATTGTTTATGATGAAGGGTGGGACCTATATTTCCCTCCAATGCATTGGGTATGAGTAAGTTGGAGGTCGGCCGTATGGTTACTCCAAGTGTAACTGTGATGGTTACACAAAGTAAGGTAGCCGTGAGGGTTACAAATTTTAAGGTAGCCAAGATGGTTACAAGATTATGTAAGTAATGCCCCAATATACCTTTATGATTATAATTATGTTTGTATGGATCTTGTGTAAATCTCATGTTACACAAAGTAAGATTTTATGGGTGTAAATCATGTATTTTGAAAATGTTTCATATGTCTTGTGTATTCATGGACTAATGAGATTTTTCCTTCTTTTTCATACCTTACTGAGCTTTTGTGCTCATCCCAAGTTTTTAAATGATTTTTCACAGGTTAATGGATGAATAATACAAGGAAGGAAGACATGTTAAATGTTGAAGAATTGTCAAGGAGTCTTGTTTTATGTTTTAATGTTTTATATTCTGAGGAAAATGGAAACTGATTTTATGGTATCCACTATGTAACAATGTGTAATGTTATGAATATTTTGTCTTAATTCTCTAAATCTCTAAACTTGAAAAGATCCTCAATGTAAAATGAAGTGTTTTCTTGAATAAATTCAAGATTATGTATGAAATAAGTGCGGGTCCTTACACCAACTGTAAGGACCCGCACTTATTTCATACATAATCTTGAATTTATTCAAGAAAACACTTCATTTTACATTGAGGATCTTTTCAAGTTTAGAGCTTTAGAGAATTAAGACAAAATATTCATAACATTACACAGTGTTACATAGTGGATACCATAAAATCAGTTTCCATTTTCCTCAGAATATAAAACATTAAAACATAAAACAAGACTCCTTGACAATTCTTCAACATTTAACATGTCTTCCTTCCTTGTATTATTCATCCATTAACCTGTGAAAAATCATTTAAAAACTTGGGATGAGCACAAAAGCTCAGTAAGGTATGAAAAAGAAGGAAAAATCTCATTAGTCCATGAATACACAAGACATATGAAACATTTTCAAAATACATGATTTTCACCCATAAAATCTTACTTTGTGTAACATGAGATTTACACAAGATCCATACAAACATAATTATAATCATAAAGGTATATTGGGGCATTACTTACATAATCTTGTAACCATCTTGGCTACCTTAAAATTTGTAACCCTCACGGCTACCTTACTTTGTGTAACCATCACAGTTACACTTGGAGTAACCATACGGCCGACCTCCAACTTACTCATACCCAATGCATTGGAGGGAAATATAGGTCCCACCCTTCATCATAAACAATGCCCAATAGCCAAAACATAATCATTCAACATAAATAATAGCATAAAAACATTGCCTTTGAATCTTATAAAACATAATTTTAAAAGAGGATTTTAGAAGAAAAGTCCCTTATAAACATCATATACTTGAAGTGATACTTAATTGAGTGGATGGAATATGTATATACTCTGTAAATACACATAATTAAACATAATATAAACAGAACCCATCACACAAACAATTTAAATAGCACATAAATTATAAAGTAGAAGGTTAACCCAAAGAATGGAAATCGGGTTAAGAATTCCCTTACCTTGGGCTTGTCCTACTTAAAAATTGTTTGAACCTCCTGTATAATGGTTAAAGGAGTGTTAATAGGATTTTAAAGAAACGTGTTCATGTTTATAACATCTTATATGGTCATTTCATAACCTCATTTCACCCCTTATTTGTTAGTATTTTGTTCCTTGCATTATTTTGGGTGAGGTCTTTTGTGATTTTCACGATCGGTTCATGATGAATCGTTCTTGTTGATTGGAAGTGAAACTCCATAATTGGAAGGGAGTATTAGTTACATAACTCCAGTACCATAAATTATACCATTCATCACTTTGGTGCCTTATATTATGATGATTTATAAGTTAAAACATTAATTATGTTCGTTTAGATAATTTAAGTGATTCTTTGATAATTACAATTTCATTTAGTCTTATAAGTTTGAATCATGAGTACAAAAGAATTACAGAACCTTATATGATTCATAAAACATATATTATAACCTGGTTCAACCATATAAATGGTTTCATGACCAGATTTGAAATAATTAATGGAAATTGAAAATACATCGTCCACGATATCGGTAATTCGACACAAATGGACAATGTTTTTTGATTCTTTAAATAAGTGAAAGAGGAGAGGAATAATGATTTGTAATTTTCCATAAACATGAAAACATCCAGAATATACATGATTCTGGAGATTTCATGCCTCTTGGATAAGAGGGGGTGAAGAAAGAAGTGGAAGGAATCATGAAATAAAGAAAACATGAGAAATTTCTTACAAAAAATTCGGCAGCCTAACGGCGCCTCTAAAAATTTCATAAAAACAAGATTGATGAGAGGAATGGAATATCTCATCAATCATACAAAATTTGGACTGTAAGGGAAAATATTTAATGAAATATCCCAACAAAAGACAAAGGTAAAGGAAGATAATAACATAAAATGGATGGAAAGAATGAAAATGAAAGAGGATGTTTACCTCTTGATCTCTTCTCCTTGAGATCCTTCTTAAGGGCTTTGATTTTGGTCTTTTGGTGAGACCAGCAGCTCTAGGACGTGGGGAAGAAGATTGAGGAGGGAATTTGGAAGAAATTAGACAATGCTCAAGGCTTGAGAGGTGTGGGAGGAAGAGGGGAGTGAGGGTGGTATTTATAGTGGAGGAGGGGAGGTATTTTAGATTATTTTAATTATTATTATAATATTTTTATCGAGACTATGAATAATCTCAAATCAAGTGGCCTTAATTAGTGAAAATATCATGTGATTTCGAAGCAAGTGGCCTTGCATCACTTATGATGTCATAAATAGTGCATTTTTACTGATAAATTGATTACGGTATTTTACCGTATTTCACTATTCACCGAAAATTCAAGAGTTTCAGAAAAAGACCAAAAATTTACCCCAACCATTTTTCGACGTGTAGAATTCAAAAATGAACTCCATTTTTCAAAAATAATTTTCTAAATATTATTAATTTAATTTTAAAATAAGGTCACAGTTAATTCTAAAAATAACAAAATTGAAGTGCAATTAGTTTTATGTGACATTGGAAAATTAATTAAGATCCCATTATCCTATTTCCATGGGAAAATAAAATAATAATATTATTTACTATTCATGAAGTCATATTACTATTCATATTACTATTCATATTACTATTCATAAGGGCATGTTACTATTCACCAAAAAAAACAAGTTTGTTCCATCAGACTCGAAATAACATACTGAACACAATTGTAGATGATAGTTTCTTGAAATTCAAAACATAGAAGAAATAAAATTATGTTTAAAGGATACTTATAAATATATACCTTAAACAAAATTTCAAGCATTTTCAATTTATTTTTAGAAAACCTTGGGATGTTACATTATCCCCACCTTCTTGAAATTGCGTCCTCGCAATTTTATTTACTTATTAAACAACTGAGGGTATTTTTCCCTCATAGCATTTTCAGACTCCCATGTTGCTTTTTCAACCATGTGGTTTCTCCACAAAACCTTTACCTGGTGGATTACCTTATTCCGCAAAACCTGTTCTCTTCGATCAAGAATCTGAACCGGTTTTTCTTCATAAGAAAGGTTCTCTGCTAGCTGAACTTCTTCCGGCCTCAAGACATGTGATGAATCTGGAACATACTTTCTCAACATCGAAACATGAAAAACATTGTGTACCTGAAACAAGCTCGGAGGCAAAGCTACGCGGTACGCAACTGTTCCAACTTTATCCAAGATTTCAAAAGGACCGATGAACCGTGGACTTAGTTTCCCTTTCTTACCGAAACGCATCACACTTTTCCAAGGAGATATTTTAAGGAAAACATGGTCACCTACCTTGAAAGAGAAGTCTTTCCTTCTGTTATCTGCATAACTTTTCTGCCTGCTTTGAGCTATCCTCATGTGTTGCTGGATCATCCTCACTTTCTCAGCCACTTCTTCTACTAATTCTGGCCCCATCAACTTTCTTTCACCGACTTCATCCCAAAACGCAGGAGTCCGACACCGCTTTCCATACAAGGCCTCAAAAGGTGCCATCTGAATACTGGAATGGAAACTGTTATTATAAGAAAACTCAACTAATGAAAGATGCTGATCCCAACTTCCCTGATAGTCCATTGAACAAGCTCGAAGCATATCCTCCAAAGTTTGAATCGTTCGCTCTGACTGCCCATCTGGTTGAGGATGAAAAGCTGTACTGAAATTCAACTCTGTGCCCAAAGACTTCTGAAGTCCCTTCCAAAATTTAGAAGTGAACCTGGGATCTCGGTCAGAAACAATGGAAAGAGAAACTCCATGTAACCTGAAAATCTCTTTGAGGTACAATCGAGAAAGCTGATCTAATGTCATTGTATCTCGAATAGAAAGAAAATGAGCAGACTTTGTTAGCCGATCAACAATAACCCATATCGCATTGTTACCTCGAGAAGTCTTTGGTAGTCCCACCACGAAATCCATGGATATATTCTCCCATTTCCATTCTGGCACCGGCAAAGGCTGAAGCATCCCCTTCGGTAACTGTCGCTCTGCTTTAACCTGCTGACATGTCAAACATTTCATTGTAAAATCAGCAATATCTCTTTTCATCCCATTCCACCAGTAATACTCTCGAAGGTCTCTGTACATCTTAGTACTTCCAGGATGAACAGAAAATGGAGAACTATGAGCTTCACACAACAATTCTTTCTTCAGCTGGGAATCACAAGTCACACACAACCTTTTTCCAAACCTTAAAACACAATCTTTATCAAGATTAAATTCTGGAAACTTACCCATTTTAACCAATTCTACCTTTTTCTGTAGCTCACAGTCTTCCCTCTGCGCTTTCATAATTCTGTCTGACAACGAAGACTGCACTGAAACCTGAAACAAAACAGATATATTCCCTGTACCAACAACTTCCAAGCCAAAATTTATCAAATCATTAATCAAGGGATCACGTTCCAAACGTAGCATGGTTAATGATGCATGATTTTTCCGACTTAAGGCATCCGCTACTTTGTTTGCTTTTCCAGGATGGTAATTAATCGTGCAGTCATAATCCTTTATCAGTTCTATCCATCTTCTCTGCCTCATGTTTAATTCCTTATGAGTGAATATATACTTAAGACTTTTATGGTCAGTATATATTTGGCATTTGGTTCCGTATAGATGATGCCTCCATATTTTCAAAGCAAAAACCACAGATGCCAATTCCAAATCATGTGTGGGATAATTCATCTCATGAGGTTTAAGTTGTCTCGACGCATAGGCAATTACCTGACCATTCTGCATCAAAACACAACCAAGTCCCTTCAAAGAAGCATCACTGTAGATGACAAACTCACCATTCCGGGAAGGTAAGGCCAAAACTGGAGCATTCACCAATCTCTTCTTTAGTTCCTGAAAACAAACATCACATTCCTCTGTCCAAACAAATTTAACCCCTTTCCGTGTTAACTTAGTTATTGGGCTAGATAACCGTGCAAAGTTCTTAACAAAGCGTCGGTAATAACATGCTAAGCCCAGAAAACTACGAATCTCTGTAACATTTGTGGGTCTTGGCCATTCATCAACTACTTTTGTTTTGGCAGGATCAACTGTTATTCCATCCTTATTTACAATGTTCCCAAGAAAAGAAATCTGTTGCAACCAAAAATCACACTTGCTGAATTTTCCATGTAGTTTCTTTTCTTTTAAAGTTTGTAAAACAACCCTTAGATGTTTTTCATGCTCCTCTTTATTTTTAGAAAAAACCAGAATGTCATCAATAAATACCACCACAAACTTATCCAAGAACTCATGAAATACTCTATTCATAAGATTCATGAATACAGCAGGTGCATTAGTTAACCCAAATGGCATAACAACAAATTCATAATGCCCATATCTAGTACGAAAGGCTGTTTTCGGGATGTCATCCTCCTTCACCTTCAGCTGATGGTATCCGGATCTCAAGTCAATCTTGGAAAAGTACTGAGCTCCCTGGAGCTGATCAAACAAGTCATCAATATGAGGCAAAGGATACTTGTTTTTAATAGTGATGTTATTCAAAGCTCTATAATCAATGCAAAGTCTCATGGAACCATCTTTCTTTTTAACAAACAAAACAGGGGCTCCCCATGGTGAAGTGCTGGGACAAGCCCAAGGTAAGGGAATTCTTAACCCGATTTCCATTCTTTGGGTTAACGTTCTAATTTATAATTTATGTGTTATTTAAATTGTTTGTGTGATGGGTTTTTTTTATATATTATGTTTCACTATGTGTATTTACAGAGTATATACATATTCCATACACTCAATTAAGTCTCACTTCAAGTATATGATGTTTATAAGGGACTTTTCTTCTAAAAATCCTCTTTTAAAATTCTGTTTTATAAGATTCAAAGGCAATGTTTTTATGTTATTGTTTATGTTGTATGATTATGTTTTTGTTATTGGGCATTGTTTATGATGAAGGGTGGGACCTATATTTCCCTCCAATGCATTGGGTATGAGTAAGTTGGAGGTCGGCCGTATGGTTACTCCAAGTGTAACTGTGATGGTTACACAAAGTAAGGTAGCCGTGAGGGTTACAAATTTTAAGGTAGCCAAGATGGTTACAAGATTATGTAAGTAATGCCCCAATATACCTTTATGATTATAATTATGTTTGTATGGATCTTGTGTAAATCTCATGTTACACAAAGTAAGATTTTATGGGTGTAAATCATGTATCTTGAAAATGTTTCATATGTCTTGTGTATTCATGGACTAATGAGATTTTTCCTTCTTTTTCATACCTTACTGAGCTTTTGTGCTCATCCCAAGTTTTTAAATGATTTTTCACAGGTTAATGGATGAATAATACAAGGAAGGAAGACATGTTAAATGTTGAAGAATTGTCAAGGAGTCTTGTTTTATGTTTTAATGTTTTATATTCTGAGGAAAATGGAAACTGATTTTATGGTATCCACTATGTAACAATGTGTAATGTTATGAATATTTTGTCTTAATTCTCTAAAGCTCTAAACTTGAAAAGATCCTCAATGTAAAATGAAGTGTTTTCTTGAATAAATTCAAGATTATGTATGAAATAAGTGCGGGTCCTTACATTCACAACCTAGCATTCTAAGGACTAACTATGAGTACCCACCTCTCTACCCCATTTCATTCACTCCCATGCCATTGAGCATAGATGTCACGACCCCCTCCCCACTAATTGTACCCATCCTGGTCTAGTAAAGTAATAAGGGAGATAGTGACCCCAAGTTCCACCTCCAATAGGCCCTGGGTTAGAGATTAAAACTAAGGGTATAATAACACACAGACGGGAGGCATTACCATATAAGAGAAACATGAGAAAGAGAGAGATAAGACATATAACAACCAAATCCATGTCAGAGTTAAATATAAAAGGAAAACAAAGTACACATATTTTTAATTTCATGAAAGAACTAATACAACTAAAAGAAAAAATTGTAAGTACCAAAAGAATGTAAAAAAGGCAGCGACCATGATGCCCGAACAACTCCTACAAATCCCCACAAGCTAGTAGTAACTAGCCTGATCTCAACCTTATCTAGGTGACCTAAAAAATAGTTTATATAATGTAGGGCGAGTATAATAGTATACTCAATAGGATCCCCCCATATCCTCTTGTTCAAAAGTAAAGAAATCAAGCTGAAGCACAGTGAACCATAAGTGAAACTAAATCATCACCTAAACATGTATACTTATTCATAGACTCACCATGGATACTCTCACCAAGCATCACATACAAGATTATATGAAATAATAAATCATATCAAGGGTACCCCACTACCACTTTCCCATTGGCTTTCCTCTTTACCCAAACATCGCATGTCCTAATCCATCTCTATCCAAAAAGGTTGGCCTAAAGACACTTGGGAGAGCACTACCACATGTACCTCGTGCAACAAAAAGATTTCCCATAGACACCTAGGTAAAGCACCAAAACATCCAAACAACCAAAAGGGACCAGGTAGTTTATGGGAGGCACCACATCCTGTATAACATGTATCATACGTCTGGTATTATGATTCAATCCATTACAACCCATACAACGAGTAAGGATCCTCAAACAACCACAACCTATACTCGTTATACCTATAATAGCATAAAGGAGACTGTATCCAAAATATATCTATGTGAAATAACCACAAGCCATTATAGCTCTTTACACTTATATATGTGGAAAATTGACAGTCATGCATACTCGCAGAAGTAACTACCACGATAAGAGAGTAGGGCCATTGGGTGAAGTCAGCCATCCATACTCCCACCAGGATGTTGAAAAAACACCCCTAGGGCTCAGAATCCCCAGGGTATCAGTCACCCTAAAAAATAGGGTGGGGTAGAGTATAAAAACAAAAAACATACATGATATAATATAGCTCAAAATCACATTGGAAAAAACCTAGTCCCAGACTCAACTGTAGCTATTGTCTCCCAAACTCCTGACTGCCACTATTATGACTAGGTATCTGTTAAGAACAAAACCATTTAAAGTGCATTATTAAATCATATTATCCCTTTCAACCAGTTTCACTATACACTAATTATTTATTTATCCATTAATTAACCAATTTAATTTTCACATTATATTTATTAGCATCTCAACAAAGTTCTATGTCCTCCAAGCATACCTAAAAAGGGAGTACACGGTCCCTCCCAACAAAACCTCATTATTGCATCCCAGCAAGCTCTAACCCCATGGGTTAAATATCATTTAGTCAAACATCTATTAAAAAAATTATTACATTAAAAAATTCTAGTAATTCTAGAAAATAAAAATTAAGCTACCAAACACAAGGGGATCAACACAGTGAGTAGATGGACTACCAGTCAAGTATTTTCTACCTATAGCTGAAGCATAGACCCATTAATACCTGAGAATCTAAACATGGAAAGCACACGAAAAACCCCGTGAGTCTTCACCTCTTTGGAAGGAGGGTAAGAAAGACCAGCTGCCTCAGGCAATGGGAAAAGTAAAGAAGATAAACAAATAAGAGATTCAGTAAGAAACCACATTCATAGAAGGGGGTAAGCCTAACTTCAACCAATTTCATCACATTCGATATCCTCCCAGACACCCACCTGCATAAACCGATCCATCTAACCACTCTAGGCTTCATATTCTACCACAACCACTGGGACTCCCTTCCCCCACATCTCACAAAAACTATCCAGGCTCACAAAAAATCACAAACAGAGGAAAAAAAAGGAAACTAGGCTCTTGACTATGAACAGGGCATTCTACCTTCACATGAAATGATCTCTCATAGCTCCATGTATAAGTCTCTTTGGCCTTTTCAAGAAAAAGGGTAACTCAGAACCCTACCAGGCATTATGTTTTATCAAAAAATCTATTCTTCAATCCATATTGAATTAACTGATTCATTATTATAAGGTTCCAACTAAGGGAAACTTAAACTACAATCTACCATAGCTACCAAAAATTAATTGAACAATTAATTTGACATGCCTTTAAACAAAAATAACCAACATGCTTCGGGTTTATCAACCAACTGGAATAGACATGCACATATGCATCAATTTGATTAACATAAATTTACAACAACAAAAACTTGATTTATTTCATACCTCTTTATATTTATCCAATTAATTATCAATTAATTCTGGATTTACATTATTTACAAATTTTACCAAGAACAACATGCTAACACACAAATCATAGATATCACACTATTGAGAAAATCAAGTGGAAGACCATTATCATGGTTTAAAGAAACAACATGTGATCCAACTAATTATTTTAATCTGGTTCAAGAATTTAATTCGGTTAATTCCATTTCGATTCAAAGGTCTAAATCATGCTAATTCTATGATTGTACATAAATAATTAGAGAAGCAATGAATCCCCAAAATCAAAAGGTTTTCAATGTTCTTCACTCAATAATGGATCAAAGAAATGGATCACGATCTCCCTCCCCACAACAACTGCATCCAACTGAGGATATCCCAACACAACCAGATCAATAAAAACAAAAATAAACTCTCTTATAACAATGGAGATCAAACTCCATATGGTAAAGATAAATATGAGAATACAGGTCAAAGAAAACCAAAGAACAGAGGTATATCTTACCTAGTATTGAAGACAGATTGAAGAAAGAAGCGGGGAACCAGTATATGATGAAGGAATCCAAAAACTCTGAATAAGGAGGCGTTTGGGTCATATGTGGTCAAGATGGGGTGTTCTCAAGCTGTAGGGTTTGAAAAACCCAAGTGGATGGGTGTATTTAAAATAACTAGTGGTTGGGTAGTACATAATGTGTACCTCTCCATCACGTCTTATACCACCTCAAGGCCAACTAATGCCAAAAAATGAATAACCTCAGTGCCCTTTTTTATTTTTTTGAAACTTGAATGATACACGTCTTGTCCCCTTGGTCACATCATGTACCCCCTGTTTCTATCTTCTCACCACCGAACTCATCCAGAATTCCCATGAGCCTTCTCCAACAACCTTAGTCTTTGAAAACATGCAAATGAGAAATCCATGTATATGTGGGCCCTTACAACAGATTTCCCCTCATTTTCCCTCTTTATATTCTTTATAAAGATTTTCTAGGTTTCCAAGTAACTCTCCTAAAGATTTAAGAAGCTATATCATAAGGTAACAGATTCTATTCCTATCTATTTTTTATATCAAAAGTACTTCCATTGTAGTTAATATTCTAATTTCAATGCACTTATGATCATTAAATTACTGTATAAATGTTTTTCTATCAATGAGATTCTTTCATTCTATCTCATTCATCCCATTCCATAAACCCCTTTGTATACCAGCTATGATGCCGAAATAATCCTTTGAATTTCCATACCTTCCTTCTTTATGGTATGAATACCCAATTTTTTTTCAAGAGTATTCGTATATATTTAATTATAATTCATTTATTAGTTATTTCCATGTATGAAACCCACATTTTCTTCTCATGGTTAAAATGATAAAAAGTGAAAGTATTTAAACCCTTGTTTAATTTATGATTTTATATTAAATCCTATGTTTATTCTCTATGATTTTTTGATGAAATGATTTATTATGATATTTGATCTATTTGGAACACATGAATTAAGACATATGAAGGGTTCACACTTATATATCTCTAATTAATTAAGAAAAAAATTAATCTCTAGAGTTGAAATGTTTTACGATACCTTGGTGAATAACCTTAGTAATATTTTTATTAGACCTAGATATTGAAAAATAGTGATATGATTATGAATATATCATTTATATGTTGTATCCACATTTACATGTTATTTATTACATATATATTATTATTCTATCATATTACAAATCATGTTTTATCCTTGCTAATTACTTTGGATCCATGCCCATTATTTATCCCTCACTAGGATTTATGCTCAACATTTTCTATTGATGTATATCGCTATAAAATAAATTTTATTGAAGTGAATTGTGATGAAATAATAAAAGAGTATTTTAATATTATTAAATTAATATTTTGTTTATGTTTTCCTTATAAACTTTAGGTATACTAGGGTAACCATAAAGATGGGTATACCTAGACTTGTGGGTTTCTTAGAGATGAGTGGAATGGTTAGATGCATTGAATTTGAGATTTATGCATGGGATGTGTTTTCAAATATGTGATTCAAGAAAAGATATTCCTTATATATCATGGATATTGGAACTATATAGTTGTATTTAGAAATAATAATGCATGGGTAAACACTTTTTAGTTTTGGGAATGATGCTTTAATGGTGGGTTCATGTTGTATGCATCAGAATGAATGAGATTTCTATTTTCATGGATAAGATAATGTAATATGATTTCATCAAGATGAGATTGATATGAAGCAGATCATGTTAAATTTCGAAAATGTGTCATCCTATGTTCTATGAGACATGATTCATGGGAGTTTGATTTGGGTTGTGTAATCAGGTGGAATGAGAGCACACACATGTTGGGATTGGGTTAAGGATAGAAGTATATAACAATAAACATGAAGGCATAGTGGTAAATATTTTTATAAGGATGGAAGGTTTCTATCTTTGGTGAGAAGATGCATCATGAGTAAATCATAGTATGATGGAACCAAAGATCTAATATTTTTCCTTAAAGGAGGTTATCAGAATGAGGTGAGAGGGGCTCAGTAGGAGGGACATATGAGGGATGTTTAAAACCTGTTGAATGTAATTTTCAAGGGGTAGTATAATGGAAGCGATATGGTGATGAACAAACCATTTTATATTGTAAGGTGTGACTCTCATTATGGATTTAAATTTAGCAGATGATGAGGTTGATGTTCCTAGTGAGTTAGGAATAGATGAAAATTATTGTTTTGTGTTAGTGATCAGGTGTGAAAAGGGTAGTCATGCTCAGTCACTAAATTTGGTAGTAGATGGATAATTTTTCACGGATATAGTAAATTTCTATTAGTGGGGATACAATGAAGATACTCCCATAGCGGGGAGCATTGTAACAGTTATGCAGTCATAACCCTCATGTGGGTAGAATCATGGGTTTGATGAGATCAGTCATTGGATGGGAATAATGAAAGCATGATGTCAGTTTGAATGTGAATATGATTTTATATAGTTACATGGTAGGTATCAGGTTTTATATTTGGATTTGGTTTTGGATGGAGTTCAAGTGTTTTCATTGGGATAAAAATGGAATTAATATTTTATCTGAGGTTGAGTTTGATATGAAGTGAACTACTACTTGGGGTGAGATCTTGGGGATTGGTTTGATTTATTTAGTATTGAATCGTGTAATTAAACTAAGTGGAAGGTTCATAATTTTGTGTGGGTTATTGGAAAATCTCTAGATTCCTTTTGGAATTTAGGCATCATGATCAGATGATGTGATATCATTTTGGTAGGTTGGACCAATGAGTTTCGACAAAATCCATCCAAAGGTGGACTAACTATTGTTATTGAATAGAGTTGGGTGTGGTAGTGTGGAACCCAAATCATGATTGATGATTGAACACTAGAAATTCATTATGTAGATGAAATTCCTATATTAGGGAGCACCATGAATTAGAATAAACCTTTATGAAAAATACTTATAATGGGGAGCACCATTGTCTTGTGGATAAATCAGTCAATAGAACCTTGGTTTCTTGGGATAGTTGGGTGTGATTGAGCCCCTTCTTGATTTTGGTGTTATTTATGTGTGGGTAGCATGGATTTTAATGAATAGTGAACCTTGATGTTTCTAGTTTCATAGTAGAATATTGTCCTTTGTTTGAGCATAGAACATAATGATTTAGTCAAGAATTGATGTCCATGATAGGTTGTGATCTATGTATTTAGGACCAATGATAATTCTTAGGGATTATAAGTGTTATATCGGGGTGTATATAAAGACCCAAGTCCATACAGGTTGTGAAATTTAAAGTAAATTTCAATTTTTTCCCTAAGGTAGGGGTGTTTGGAGAACTGAGATTTGGATCAAAATTATGATGTTTATAATGTCTCAAAGAGATGGTTTTGGACATGTAATGAGGCATGAGAGTTTTTTTAGGTGCATGAGTGAATATCAAAGTGGGGTTGGTGTGACCCCATTTTTTGATTTTGGATACAAAAAGTTTGTCGCAACATGACTTCCATTTGGTCACACAACAATTACATACAATAATGTACCATGATATATAGTGTGGGGTGCTATGGTGGTTTGAAAAGGGTCGAGCACACTACCCAAGGAAGTCACAACACGACTCATAGGGATCACACCACAATAAACACTAGTAATTCTATTAAGACCTCTTTTTATTAATGATCTCACCATAACCCTAGAGGATAACACTATGACCAGACCTTAACCCTATTTTACCTGGGTAGACCCATAATTTTATGGTAATCCCCCCCTTGTTATTATAATGGATATCTACACAAGGATGACCATTTTGATTGGATCCTTTCCAGTTATTAATCCTTTTTGGTTCTCCTAAGATAGGGTTGGTTTTTTTGTTATTTTTTAGTGGGTAGAGTAATTTTATTTCCTCCATATCTTTCAGTGTGGTATCTATTCAATAAATTTTATTTTAAGATGATTTTAGCTGAGGATTTGGTTATAATTTTCACCAGAGCATGGTGAAAATCGTCCAATATGGTGGGGATTTGTCTTAGAGTGGATAAATGATGTTATGGGAGGATGATCACATGTAATTTATTCTATTTGGTTAATGGTATGTCTTTATATGGATTTATATGGGTTTTATTAAAATAGGAAAAAATTAGTGGTTGACCAGGAATGATGTGAAAAGGATTTTGCTTGAGATAGTGTTTGGAGTACACCACATGCCTTTTAGGTGCGGTTAGTCATAGTTTTAGTTTAACGAGGTGGCTAAGTGAGTTTTTAATAAATTTCATCTATCAAAATTAGATTAGATAATTAATTATAAATTGTTATATTTAATTATTTTGAATTTTGTGGCTTGATATAGGGTAATAATAGTTGATATGAGCTAGGGTCAGGCTTTGAAAAGTTCAAGAAGTGATGGTTGGATATAGAGGGGAGGATAAATCTATGTATGAGGTTGGTTTTCCATGAAAATCCCCATATATTTATGAATTTTGTTTATACAGTCTATGATATGTGATCTCACCATTGAAGAGAGAGCAACTAATAAATTAAAATGAATTGTTTTATTTATCCCCCATAGAATGAATGGAGTGCCTTAGGCCATAATGAACCCTTGAAACTAGTGTGATTCCTTGGAAAACAATCTCCGAGGGATTGGATACAAATAGTGGTTTGAGCTACTAGGGTTGGAATTAGGTACTCTTGGATAACTACAGATAATAGAATCACGTGAAAATGATATCACCAATGGTTAAGGATGTTGGATTAATTTATGAGTGGAATTGGATAGGTCTATGAGCTGAGTTAAGGTATTCATAGACCATGATAGTTTCTTTAGGATAATGGGACTTGTATGGATGGATTAGGATTAGTGTATATGGGTTGGATAATCTTGAGTCTCATGCATGATGGGGATCAACCTCTTAAGGATACTTCAGAGTCTTGATATGTGTGATGAGTGGGAAAACTCTTTTGGGACTAGATGTTGTGTGATAGATAGGGGTCTCCTTGAGGTGATGGTTGAGCACCATCATAAAGGAGAAGTGTGATGGACCTAGTGATTGTTGAGTCTGTTGTTAAAGGACTTATCTTGGGGGTGTCCCAGAGGCTTGGTGCGAGTTAGCTCAAAAGAGTCCCTAGTGATTCGGACTGAGTTGTTACAAAGGATTTTGATAAGGTCTTGGAGTGGCCTTTTAGGAAAGAGTTGTGAAAGGACCTATGAGCTAAGAGGGTAATATATGGGGTGTCAAGATGAGGATATAGCTTAGGGGATCCCAATGGGTACCCTAGTGTCATTTTAAACCTTGAGAGGATTATGGTGGGAGAGAAAGTATCATTAATCTTGAGTGTCACCGTTGAACTAAAGGAACAACAAGGATAGTCTATTATGGTAGAAGCGATTGGAATGATTTTTTCACTTGAGAGGCCAACTTGTGAGACTTGTGTTGGGTTTGAGGTGAGTAAATAACCCATGTGGTTTGATACAATGTTCTGGGAAGTATGTTCCCCAAAATTTATGTGATGTATGTTTATATATTTATATATGATATATTTGAAGTTCCGGGGTGTGAAACCCCTAGGTCATGTCATATGAAGTTCTAGGTGAGATGTGGTTTGGTTGTATGAAATGTGGGTTAATTAACTGTGGGTGGGATATGACCCCTAGGTAATGGAGTCATAGTATATGTTATAGGTATGGTATGTGGCCCCCATGTGTATTCTTAAATGGTTCTAAGGCATTTCATTGATCCCACTGTGTAGTAATTCAATGGTTCCATGGTTAGATGTGGGCGCCCTTGGGTTTTATCTTAATTTTATAGGGTGGGACTCTCCTAGGTGTATTCTATATATGATTCTAGAAGATTTAGAATATGTTTCACTAGATGATATATACAATATTTTTATTTCATATGAAATGATAAAGGCACTAACTTTCAAAAAGAAAGAGAAATTATAAATTAAATTCGACATCCTGAGAAAATTTAAGACTAAAGAAGTCGGGTAAATAAATAATTTAGAATATTATGAAGATCTCAATTAGATCGTTTCTCTATTATCAACGAGATTATTTAAGGGTAAATAGAATGGAAAAGGTAATAATTTTATGAGGTTTTTAATTGCAATAATATTGATCACATTGATTTTTTTCCAAAAGAACTAGGTTGAGGAATACAAATCAATTGAGAAAGATGAAATCCATCTAAGGAATAAGAAAAAGGAGAAATCCAACACCTAAATAAGATTTTTTTTGAAAGTATAAAGAATCATCTATAAATTATGATAATGAAGTAACTCTTATTGATCATTTGGAGAAAGGTTCACATTTTTCAAGTAGTGAAGATTATAGAGAAGATATAATAGAACTTGAATGGAAACATAAAGGTAAGTTGGAATTCTGAATTGTGAAGATCTCATAACTCAAGAAAGTCAAGAAAAAGGTAGAGAAGGAGAAAAAGTAAATAGATACCTAAATTAATAAATTTGATAAATAAGAAAAATATCTTGTTAATAATGAAAATGAATAATAAATAAATAAGTAATCATCCTATGTTGCTGAAATCAAAAACCACAAGTTGAAGATTTCTGAATTAGAAAATAAGATATATGATCTTGAAGAGAAGTTGAATGCTATAAAAGACGAGTTATTTGACACAGAATCTATCTATTTTTTATCTAAAAATAAATTTAATAAATATAGAGAATATTTTATGAAATATAATATTATTATAGGACAATCTTCTCGTAAAAGTGAAAATAGTGGATCAGAGGAATAAAATAAGCCAACATCTATTCATCCTAAAAATATATTTTTTTTATTTCTAATGGTGAAACTTCTCAAAGTGAATCTAAGAAAAATGAAAGGTAAATATCCACATAGGAGAAATAAATGAGTTTACCAAGAAAAGAAACCATCCTAGAAAAATAAGCTTCAATGACGATAACATTAACACCATTTTGTAAAATTCTAGAACCAATAAATGAAATATCAATTCCAGGGATATTATTGGTGTTGTGGAAGATACAGACACAAATAATACCCATATCGGATCAAAATTTCTTTAAATGGTAAGAGGAAATAAAAAATGGGTAGTTTGGGTGAGAATATGAAAATTAAAAATCCAAAAAAGAAAGTTATGTTTAAAGAATATGAGAAGCTATTTAAGAATACATCCAAAAGTGATATGTTTAAGAAGTGTGAAATATGTGAGTAAAATGGTAATTTTCTAAATACACTTCAATCATAAGTAATTTATGATTTATTAATTGTTTAGGTGAATAAATTTTCTTCACACAGTAATTATGTTTAGATTAGAGGGAAATAATGTCTTAGATTTAGAGGAAGCTCTCAGCCTAGGGGTTTCCCTTGAGGCAGAAAGAGGTCCCTTCTTATTCTATCAATCTTTTGTATATGTTATGGTAAAATACAGGGAATTGAAGGAAAAGTTTGAGGTTTTCACCTTTGGAAAACACATAGGACAATTTTTTCATGGAGTACCTATCTATGATAAAGAGGATAAGAGTGTATCACTTGAAGGGGAGCTCCTTGGAGAAGAAAGTTTTCAAGTCTGGAATTTCTATAAAACTTATAAAAATTTGGAAATAAGGTATGAGAATCATAATTTCAATCCACTGTTTGACTATTTTCAACATATTTATCAATGGAGAGTGTGGGTTTATATTTGGATGATAAAATAGTGATCCTTATTTCATGAACTTAAACTATTTTCATGATGTTTTGAGATTTGTGCAGGATAATCATGTGAAATTTGTAGCTTAAAACGAGAAACATGATGTTTTTTTGAGAATGTTATCGCATGATGAGTTTAGAAAACCTTATTTATACCTTGTTTCTGTTGGAACCATGGCTGTTCTATGAAGGAATTGGATTTTGGTTTGTGTTTGTTGTCAATCCTCAGTGGAAGTTCAGAATGTGTGCCAGCAAAGTGATTATATAGTTCAAGTAGGCAACCGTATTGAAGGTGGTGAAGTTTCCCAATGTTTGCCAAATTTTTGGGCCTCAAAATTTGAAAATGAAGACATGTATTGTTGGTAAAATGAGGTGTGAGAAAAGTGGAAGTAGTGTGCGAAAAAAGAAGGGTTGTGCGCGAAATATTTGAGTTTTGTGTGAAAAACAACGGGATGCGCGAAATAGAGGATCAAGGTTTTTCGCGCAAACAATGTTTTGGAATTAGAACGTCGAAAAATGGAAAAGGCATGGGCTGCATGAAAAATCTGATGATGTGTGCGAAAAATTATACCGGCGTGAAAGATTATGCGCTAGATGAGAAGTTTTTCGCACCAATAGGGGTTTTTCACATGGGGATATCAGAAGCCTATAAATAAGAGGTGACCCCCCTCATTCTGCACAGTTGAAGACTTAGAGAAGATCCGAGGTCTGATGCAAGAAAAAAGATCACGTAATGGGGCTTGCACAAAATATTCTGGATTATGCGGAAAATTACAAAATGCGCGAAAAAGGAAGAGTTGTGCGTAAAAATTGGGGTTGCACTTAAAAGATTCAGTTGCGCGAAAATGGGTGTTGTTGCGCGAAATATTTTTACGCGCGGAAATTAAATTTGGCGCGCAATAGGGAGGTTTTGTGCGCAAAGGGTTGGTGTTGAACAAAATTGTCAGTGAATCTTGTATGCATGTTCTAGTTATCTGGTTTAGTGGTTCTGTGTGTTCTAGTGAATCTATTCCAAAATTTGATGCAAGCAGAGTCTCTTGCTAAGCAGAGACAAAGACATCAATGCAAATCTATTTAAGAGACCTTCACGTCTATAAACTGATTGTGACTTCACCAAGGGAAGTGAGCTAGGGGGAGTCAACGGGAGTGACCTGAGGGACGCTGTGAGCCTTCCCTAATCCTTTTGTAAAGGTAGTTAGCCTGGGACAGAGTGACTGTTCCCGAACGTTTGTAATCCACAGATAGTGATGTTTAGTGGAATTTGGTACAACCGGAAACTAGTCGGCGTATGCTCCTTGGATGTAACCCTTAGTGGTGAACCAAATAAAAATTGTTGTGTCATCTCTTTTCATGTTAATGTTTCATTACTGATCACATCCATCATATAGGTTTAGCTAGTTTCTACCAACGTGGGAACAAGATCCTTGGTTTTAAAAGAAAAAGTTGACACCCTGATTCACCCCTCCCCTCTCAGGGTGTCCCGGGGTCCTACAGTTTCTTCCTATAATAAATTATCCCATATATAAATAGGGTGGAAGAATCAAAGTTCCTTTATTAAGGACCATGTTATACCACCATTCTTCTTAAAATGAAAAAATGGAGTAAAATATATTTTTGAGAGGAAAAGATAAATTAGATACCATTATTTTTCCTTTGAATTTAATTTTCAAAGGGGAAGTAAAAATTTGTAATGATTAAGAAGAATAAGATGAGTATTTTTAAAAAAATCCAAATGGGGGCTATTTTAAGGTTTAAAAAAGATTTTGTTGTATGTCTAAAATATTTTTTGAAAATACAATTTGAAGTCATCATAGAAAAGGTTGAGGTGGAACATACCTTAGAATAAGGCATGATGTGTTGATGATTCCCAAACATGGGAAAGGAAACACCTTAGAGGTTTACATGGTGAAAATATAGAAGAATACATAAAAAGTCCACACATATAGCATAAGGAATGGTGAGAACAAATTCCCAAAAAAGGCATCTAGAATGGGACCACACCATTGTGGTCTCTATGGTGAAGTTCTAGAGAACCTGTGAAATATGGTTAAGGATAGTATAGTCATAGTGCATTCTGTCTTAGTGAAAAATGACCAAGGATATTTCACCATGCCTTTTTTATGATCATGGTGTAATTAAAATTTACCTATGAAAAATATGGAAGGATAAACATGACCATAGTGGTAGCTGTGGTTTGAATAATATACTACTTTGAAGTTTTGTAGTTCAAAGGAGGATAACAAGAGATGGACCAAACCCTAGAGGTTAGAAATTTGGTTTGATAGTGTCCTTATGTAACACAGGGAATTGAATTATATGAATGGTGGTGTTCGAAGGAAGCTGTGATCAACAGGTAGTTCTATATGAAAAAACAAGTAGAAGCATGAAACCATGCCTATAGTGTTCAAAATTTTGTGGCTAAAACAACCAAAGATTCTTCACCACACTATGGTGATGGGTGTATCTGGTTTTTATGAATACTAATTTGTTGAATTTATTATGATTATTCCTGAATGATTCTTAACTAATTCTATAATCATTTCCTTTGGTTTCAAGACATGATTATAGTATTATTTAAAGGAGATTTAATCGTTACATCTGGTGGAATAAATGCGGATTTATTCCATGCTACAAAAAGAAAAGAAAAGTCCTATGCATAGTCACATTGTAGAAGTTATGGATTGAATACCAAAATGAAGACCATAAAATGTTATTTGATGTTTGTGGTTGGTTTATAGTACTGATGAAGGCAATTCTAAGTGTCCATTCACCAGGCACATGATCTCTCTATTTGATGCAGGAGGATCAACTCATGAAAACAAGAGGAGTTGATATAGGTGTGAATTTGTGCATTCATGATAGAAAATTTACCTTTATAGAGAACCTGATAAGCCTTATATCAAGGAGAAGAGAAATGAAAAATATACTCTAAGAAGATACTTTATTCATTTGTGAAGTAAAGGAGTATTCAAGATAAGTTTTCATAATATAGAGTTTCTAATGTAGTACATATGCAAGAATTGAGGAAATCCATATTTCTCAGATTATGGTAGATGTTTTGATACCAACATACTGATAATCTACATTAGAAGTTGATATTCTTTAAGACGCACAGATATATATTTGTTGATCCATATGTTTGTGGAGGGGGACCATCATCGAAAGATGAAGTGATCACTAGGTGTTTTCTATCCTATTGGATCATATTTTATAGAGACATTGTTTCTTCTAGTGGATTCTGGAAGTGGTTTGTAAAAACTATGGACTAATTGTTGTAAATAAGTTTGTAAAGTAGTGTATGAATCCATGTTAGGGGGACTAACCAATATATAAAGGAGTAAGAATGGGTATCGATCCTTAAAAAAATTGTGTGCAATGATTTGTATTCTATGTTTTTATTTGAGTCAAGGTTGAGAGACTCCATTTAGTGATTCAAGAAGATTCACTAATTCAAGATGTTGAATGTAAAATGGAGAAAATCATAATATAAAAATAGGAAAACTGATTCACCCCTCCCCCTCTTAGTGATCCAATCAAGTTAGAACCTAACAAAGCACTAGCATGAGGCATTCCCCACATATGTCAGGCATTAACCCACCATAGGGACATGCCCCAACTGACACCCAATAAGAATATGAAAAACATACTATACACAATGATCCCTTTAATTACTAAGTCCCCACACAACCAAAACCCCTTTCAGAATTGAGACTATAGCCTAGGGAAGCCACATCACCATCTCCCAACCCTTAACAAGGTGTTTCATGGTCTATAAGGCACACTTGAACCGCATTACATGCGATGCTCAAAATTATTCACTAATTAGAACATATACCCAAGGTCCCTATCACATGAGAGGCTAAGATCCCTCTTTTATGGCCTCACATAGTCCTAAAGTCACAAACTACATGACTCTTAAGAAGCACTAGGTTCATTGGACATGATTAAAATATTTCCAAATAACATCCCGACTCGGATGCCACTGAAAGGGTGTCTCAATCTGATGGGTTACTAGGAGTCCAGAATGCCTCCCCATACTCTAGAGGCTATCGTCTAGTAGCAAGGGCCTAGGGTGTGTTATTTGGGAGACAATTCCCTTATATCAGAGTGATAAAAAGTAGAAAATATCTAAGTATCATACACAAAAGTAAACAAACAAAGTGCAGAGGCAAAAAATAAACTAAAATAGAACATTATGTAATAATAAATGAAATTATTTAAACCCCCAAATAACTATTTCAGGGAATACAACACTGGTCACCCAATGGGTCGACCATACAGATACAATAAGACAAAATCAACTAAAAGTAAAAGTTAGGGCTCTACTACTAACTAGGATACAGACCACATACCTAGTATCTAGACACTTTTGAACTATAGTAGCCTGATCAGAAGAACAACATGAGTGGTTCTGCTCGATCACACAATTCCGGGCCTTAGCCCTATCCACCATGCAACTCGTGCTCAAATTGAAAAGGAGATAAAAGGCCTACATGTACATAGACGTGCCCGTACAAGGGTGAGAAATAATCTTAGTAGACCACCCGATATGCAGCCTATAAATATGATTATATATGTTTATGTAAATGAAACTACTCAACCTCATTGAGACACAACTAAAAAGGTAAGAAAAACCAAATGTAAAACCACAATTGAACCCTGGTCCCGTAATCCAAATCAACTAGGAAAGTGCCACCATGGATTTCCATATCAATATTTGTATACATGTATAGTATGATACCTATAAATATATACATACATATGAATATAAATGAGTATGTGAATCAAACAACAGGAAACCATATCAGTAGTCGATCCTTAGGCTTGTAATCCAAATTGCATGGACGTCCTATGAAAGGGCATTGAGAAGGACGTCATTCTACTCAAGTAGTGTATCATTAAGTTGATCTCTAGGTCCGTAATACCAATCGATATATATAAATGCTTTATCCAATGCTAGAAAAGTATCTGAGCAATCTACATCACCACTGGGGATACTTTTCCTACACTTAGGTTCACCCGTACTCACCTCCAATCACTAGAACATGGATACTGTATACCGATGGTCAATACTATAAAAATCACTACAAGTAACTCCAACCTATACCAAATAACAATGAGTCAGACCCCAATGACCAGATCCAAGGTATAACGACCAAGGAATTCACATCATCATACATCGTGTAATCACAAGTAACATCCATCACTACCGCACCATATAATCAAGTGTTAGACTACAAAGGGGAAAATCCAAGTAACTTGTCCAAGTAATCCTCATTGAGTCCTAGGAGCAACTCTTTGGAAACATGGTAAAGGAATTGGTTGGAGTCCTAGGATAATTTCAATAGAACATATCATATGTGAGTCCTAGCAATCCCAGTCCAAGGGGTAGCAAGGCCCATGGCATCTCACTGAATCAAGACCCGTAGAGCATACTCAATCAAAGGTGTCCACTACCACATCAAGATCCCAGGAGAAACATACAAGGTATTTATTGAATCAACTATCCTATGAGTCCATCCAAGGAATTCCTATAACATGGAATCCAAGTATCACTTAAGGCGAATAAATCATCTGTCAAAGAGAGCATAATCATCCTCCATAGACCAAAAGTTGAGGAGAGAATAGTTATCCTCACCAATTATCATCAAGAACCGCATGAACATATATCATAATCATAGGATGAGGATAGAATAATCATCCCCACCCCATATAACTATCCTATAAGTTTGTCCAAGGTATTCCTACAATAAAAAATCCAAGTATCACTCAAGGAATACAAGTCAACATGTAGGGATCAACATTTGGAAATCGGGAAACACCTTTAGACACCCCAACAATATATATCACAATATATATACATCCATGATGAACAAAAAAGTCCCAAGTAGTACCTCTGGGTATGCTAGTAAATATAATAAATAACATGTCTCAGAAGCCGGGTCCCAGGTAAGAACATCTGGGCCTCCCCAAAAGTAATACGGATCCCAAGAAGAATGTTCAGGCATCCCAAAAGAAAGAAAGACACCTTGTGTCTGGTTTAACAACCACCAATACAGAACAACCTCTTGTAACCACCACTGAATCAGAAATTACCATTTCATAGTATAAAAAATGAGTGAGGGTAGCCCGAATGCCCAACCCAACACACCATCCATAACTCCATCAACTTACCAGTTTGGAACAGGTTCTAAGGTGACACCAACTACCATCTCTAACCAAACCTGATTTATAAATCTGGGTCAGTCAAATAGCAGGAAACCACTAGGTCCCTCAACTTAAACACTAAATAGGCATCCTAATCTAGATCCTATAGTCTAAACACAATTGAAGGCATCCTACTTGGGATCCTTAGTTGTAAAAGTTGAAGGAGGAATCCTATAAGGGATCCTTTAATGATAATCAAATGGAGGCATCCTATAAGGTATTCCAGAAATGGAACATAGGTAAGGGATCCTATAAGGGACTCCCTAGATCATCATATAAACAAAAGCATCCATCAAGGGATCCCTAGTAATCAAATATAAAATAGAGGCATCCTACATAGGATCCTTAATAACAACTGTTCTCACAACCTCTCTAGCCAGAAGGGAACATCTCACAAGAGAGACATACTCAAAGGAAAACCATGAAGGCATTGGCCGTAGGAGAAAACTATCAGCTCATCTCAAAACAAAGTCACAAACTAGATTGGTCTAAACACCCAACATATCATTCACACCATGTCTCTCTCTCTTAGGATACAACTAAATTTGAATACTGGAGGAATAACCTCTTTATATAGATAAAATACCCAAAAAACCCATTAAGAGTCCTTAGAATGATCTGTAGGTTTCACCATCATGATCTACAAGGAAAACTAATCATAATGGATAACTCTCTAGGTCCAATTTAGACTTTGGGGAAATAAAACATGAAGAACCATCAAAGGGTTTAAAATGGACAGCACACGACGTGTCACTCTCAGTACATGATGTGTAATCTCAATGCGCCACATGGGTGTGTACTCTTGCTAACCTGGGCATGTAAAATCCCCAAGTACACATCATGTGAAATGGGTATATGGCGTTTTACCAACACAAGGTAAATTCCTGCGTCTATCAACCAGCCTAGTCGTCTACTTGTCTAGGCCATGTACTTTTACAAGACATGTTACCCACACGAGGTCTGTTCGTGTACTCTACAAGACCATATACCCCTAGACGGGCATCCAGGATCTGGTACTCTACTACATAGGCAAGTAATAGTATACCGAATTTATACCCCTGTACATGGCTTGTAGTACCTGAACTTCATCTACCCATAATGGGAAGAATACACGACATGTCCCCCTGGACTACACACCATGTTGTCCTGTTTTCCTAAATGAAAACCCCAAGATCAACCCAATACCCTGTTTTCATTCCAAAATCAACAGATCTGGCCTCTTGGGGCCTTATATAAGAATAAGAGGGATTTAAATTTATAAAATAGAAAATATTCATGGATCAATGGAGAAAACATACAGATGTCTACATTTGGGATGAAACTGCCGAAGCTTCGCTCAAAACTCTAATCCATGGCTATCGCATGACTATCTACTATGTTGAAGGCTTCACAATGGTTCATATCTTCCCTTATATATATATCTCTCTCCCTCCCTCTCTCTTTCTCCCTCTACCTCTTTTCTCTATCAGTCAACCGGCATAGGATTATCCACAAGAGGCATCCAAAAGAAGGAGGGAGGAAAAGAAATAAAAGAAAAGGAAAGAAAGAAAAAAGATGAAAAATAAAATAAAATAAAAAGGGGCCCAAGCTAGCCCCAATTCCCATCTCATGTTTATGCCTTACCTTGGATACAATCCTCGTTCTGGACTCAACGATGAAGAATAAATATTAATATGATGCTCCATTCAAAAGATATGACCAAATGAACTTGCACAAACAATTTAATATATAATTTATTAACTATTAAATATTTATTATTTTTCTAAAATCTGAATTGCTGGGATTCCTTCAAAACTTTTGTCCTAGGGTAGAAACCCTACTACAGAACCAATAGAGTGGGAATAAAAATTTTATGAGATCAAATTCAAGTGGAAAAATCATTTTAACCCTTTAAAATAATCTAACATAAAATATTCAAATTTTTTATTAAATTGATGTCTGAAAAAACATGGGTCATTACAAACTCCCCAATATAAAACTTCTCATCCCAAGAAGCATGGTGAAAAGATCCGAAGACATGATCTCAACCAGAGCATATTCACAACCAAGCTATCTAGAAAATCCAACCACTAGCCTCATAGAATAAACACCTGAATTCTATACTAAAGACATTTAACTACGACCAATCTGGTACTCTCCACCATAAGAATAAACTTATCATCATATCAAAAGAAACCAATGGGCTCAAAGGCCCATAGAAAACACCAAAGTTTAGTCAAAAAAGATGGTCACCACCCTCAAACGTCCAATGTAAAACTCTCTATCATATGGATTACTTTACACTTCTCCTCATGCACAACATCAATAGGTTTCTTCCTCCACCAGGGATGAAAATTTTAAACGGAAAAGGAGCTCGATGTAGGTATGATGCTCTCTCAGAAAAATAACGATGAATCAAGATAGAGCATGATCATCTCTAATAAGAGTACACTAATATTTAACCAGTAGGCATGTACAACTCCCTCTGATCTAAGATCACTATCATGTAAAAACATGACCAGGATTCAACCACGAGTCAACCATCTCATGGTACCTGATTCATTTCATGATGTCACCACTACCACAATGGAACGTTCCAGAACAATTTTCAAGATCCAAGACCAAATTTAGTTTTTAAACATTGGTTCTTATCTCTCACTTGACCACTCACCGATTTAGATTCAAATGATACAATGTGAAAGTAGTATGTATGTTTATCACATGAATCATACTCTAGTGATCCGTCTATTACAAATCTATTCTGACCATGCTATAAGAAATTTCAGTTTCATTAAGCCAGAAGTTCCCTTAGAACCCCAATTTAAAATTGATCACCTCACCCATGCCATGATTTATTCTATGAACACCCATCACCCAACGCCATTCCAGTCATGGGTGTCTACCCATGCTATGACTATAATAGAAATAGTGGAAACATTGGTTGACTAGTCTAAACGGTCCTTCTCATCGAAGACAGTCTCAAAAAAACAAGCACCCAAGGTACATCATGAAAAGATGAAGACATCAACATTCCTATAACTCAACTCTCGAGCTTCTATCATGGCTCAATATCAAAATTAGTGTAAAAGAAAGATCAATTCCAAATAAGGCATTTGAAATCACTGACTAACCTCTCACACATAATTTTCCCTAGAACAAAATAGACGTCGACGTATAAGGGTATGAGTCATACTAAGGACCTCTAGGTATCCCGCCTAGCACTACAGAATAAGACTCACAATTGAGTCACAAGGTCTAACCACCTAGACTAAAAGATAAAAAACTCTCAAAAGCAGGTAAATATCACAATGACCAATGAGGTTCAATGTTGAAAACATTGACTATATGGGCCTGATCCTCATCGAGCATCCTTAGAAAGAACTTCTCCTTGGAGGTCATGATACGAACACAAAAATAGAAACTAAACTGACACTCATCGGACATCCAAACACAGTAATGCCATTTGGAGGTCTAGTTTACAGGAAAATTCCTGGTATCCATTAACATCATACTCAACAATCTGACTAGATAACAATAGACCAAAGAAACAATGCCTTACAAGGGATTCAACAGAAAGGAATCACATGCCATATCAACATACTAGGTCACTATATCTCCCGTGCATAAGGACTAAGAAATTATCCTTATAACAAAATGTATCAACATAGATCCACATAACCGACCATCAGATTGAAATAAACATGTAAGATATCTCTACTGAATAGGCCTTAATCCTGAGTAAAATCACACACTAACAGGCCTATATGATGTGAATCCTATGTTCCAAATATGATGCTTGCGATGAATCATTCCCTTGTTGCAAAGAGTAAAAAACCAGTGACTCTTGATAATGGAAAAGAACAAAAGATCCCTAGTAAATAATAAAATCCACACAACATATGCATCACTCAAAGTGAAAATAATAAACAAATATAACATTAATGATCAGATCAATAATTCCAACCCCTAGAAACCATGAATTTTTACCAGAACAAGTGTTCTTGATGCACTAGTCCGAAATCCATCACAGGTTACAACACATTCCTAATACTCTTCTCTACCATATCCCAAATAGTAAATAATAGGAAAATAAAAATTGTGATACCAATTTGTAACGTCTCGACCCGAATGAAACTGAAATAGTTCCCTAATCCACTAGGTTACTAGGACTCAAGAACACATCCTTGAATGACGGAGGTTGCTAACTAGAAGCGTGGTATGAGGGTGTGATAGTTGGGATACTATTTCCTCATATGAGAGTGAGAAAAATTTATAAAATATCTATGTTTTATACACAATAGTAAAAAAATAGGGTTCAAAAGTAGCAAATAAACTGGAATAGAACATGATATAATAAAAAATGAAATGATATAAATTCCCAAAAAACTATTTCATATAATACAACACTAATCACCCACTTGGATGAAATTATAGATACAAGAGTAAAAAATAAATTGAATGTAAAAGTATAGGGCTCTACCACTAACTCTAATCCAGACCACAAACCCAATCTCCAGACATTATCAAACTGCTGAAACCTGATCAGAAGAACCACACTAGAATCTCCAATCAATCATACAATTCAGGGCCTCAGCCCTATCCACCATCCAACTCACGCTTAACCTAAAAAGTAGACAAAATTTCTACAGGTACACTGAGGTTCATGTGTAGGGGTGAGAAATAATCTTATTAGGCCACCCAGAAAAGAAACCTATAAATGTACTTCTATAAGTGTATGAAAAATCAACTACGCATCCTCATTGAGACACAACCAAATAGATAAGTAAAACCAAATGTGAATCAATAGTTGAACCCCAAGTCCATAATCCTGATCAACAGGGAAATTTCCAGCATGGATATCCATATATATATATATATATATGTATACATGTATCTTCCCATAACTATACATATATACATAAATATTAATATTCATGAGTATTTGAATCAAACAACACAAAACCACATCAGCAGTTGATCCTTGGGTCTGCAATCCTGATCTCCTGGACATTTGGTGCATGGGAATTGAGTTGGATGTCATGACACTAAATCAGTGTATCATTAATTCGATCTTTGGGTTCATAATACCAATAAAAATATAACTACTTCGAACAATGCTGGAAAACCCTCTTGGCATGATACGTCACCACATGGGGATACTCGACCTACACCTGGATTCACCCGTACTTGGATACAATCACTAAAACAAGGATACAGTATACTGATGGTCAATCCAATAAATATCACTTCAACCAACTCTGGCCTACGCTGAGTAATCATGTGTCAGAACCCAAGGGTCGAATCTAAGGTATGACGACCAAGGAATCCACATCAGCCTACTCTGTATAATAATGAGTAACATCCGTCACGACTATGCCGTATCATCATGTGTCAGACCAAAAAGTTCCAACACCATGGAACTCATCCAAGGCATCCTCATTGATTCCTAGGAGCATCTCTCTAGAAACTTGGTAACAGAATTGGTTGGAGTCCTAGGAGCATGTCAACAGAACATGTCCAACATGATTCCAAGAAAGCAGGATCCAAGGGGAAACAAGGCCCAAGTTATCCCACAGAATCAAAACCCAAGGATCATAGTTAATCCAAAGCATCCAATACCATGTCAGAATGTAAGGAGAAACATCAAAGGCATATATAGAATCAACTAGCCTATGAGTCTGTCAAAGGAATTCCCACAATTGGGAATCCAAGTATCCCACAATTCATATAAATCATCGATTGAGGTGAGCGTAATAATCCTCTATAGACCACAAGTTGAGGAGAGCATAATCATCCTCATCACTTATCATTAGGGACATCATTACAATATATTATAATAATAGGTTGAGGAGATAATAATTATCCCCAACATATATAACTAGCCTATGAGTTTGTCCAAGTCAATCCTACAACAAGGAATCCAAGTATCACTCAAGGAATACAAGTCAACACATAACACTCAACAACCTCTGTACATCCCAAAAATATATATCAGAATATATATAAATCCAGAATCACCAAACAAGTCCCAGGTAGTACCTATGGGTATACCAGTAAATATTAGAAATAACATGGATTAGAAGGAGGATACTAGGTAAGCACGTATGGGAATCCCAAAAAGAAATATAGTTTCTAGGAAGAACATCTAGGCATCCCAAAAGAAAAAATATGCCTTTTGTCCGGATCAACAGCCACCAACTAGGAAGCACCTCTAGTAACCACTTTTGTATCAACAATAACCATGTCAAAGCATAAACAAAAGAGAGAGGGTGGCCCCAATGCCCAACGCAACAATACAATCAAAGCCCCTTGTTATTACTAGTTTGGCATAAGTTCTAAGGTGACACAAACTATCTTCTCTTCCCAAACCCAATGTAAAACTCAGGTTTAGTCAAACAATGGGAACCCACTGGGTCCCTCAAGCCAAACACTGAAGAGGCATCCTACTCAAGATCCTCTAGTCTAAACAGATGTGAAGGCATCCTACTCGGGATCCTTAGCTATAAAATGTAAAGGATGAATCCTACATGGGATCCTTAAATGGAATGAAATTGGAGGCATCCTACAAGGGATCCTCAAAATGGAACACAAGTGAGGGATCCAACAAGGGACTCCCTAGATTTTCTTGTAAGCAAAGGCATACCTCAAGGGATCCTTGGTAACTAGATATAAGATAGAGGCATCCAATACAGGATCCTCGATAATAATTGTTCTCATGGCCTCTCAGTCCAGAAGGGAACATCTCAAAAGAGAGACATCCTCAAAGGAAAACCATGAAGGCTTCAGCTACAAGAGTTAGCTCTTAGCTTGTCTTAGAACAAAGTCTCAAACTAGGTTAGTCCGAACACCTAACCTATCATTGAGTCCAAGTCTCTCTATTTCAGGAGACATTTAAATTTGAATACTGGTGAAAAACCTATTCATATAGATAGAATCCCCAAAACACCCATTAGGAATCCTCAAAATACTCCATGAGTTTCACCATCGCGATCTATGTGGAAAACTAAATAGAATGGACTACTCTCGTGTCTAATTCCACCTCCAGGCTAATAAAACACAAAAAAACCCCAAAGGGTTGAAAAGGGAAAGTACACAACATGTAACCCACCATACATGGTGTATACTCCCAACATTCCATGTGGGTGTGTACTCCTGTTATCTTGGGCATGTAAAAGACCCAGTTATACGATGTGTGAAATGAGTACATGACATATACCCAACATGGTGTACATGCCTATGTCTCCTATTTGGCCTGGCTATCTACTTGGCCAAGCTATGTACTTTTGTATGGCCTTTTACCCACATGGGGTCTGGCCATGTATTCTACACTACCATGTAACCCTACATAGGTACCCAAGACTAGGTACTCGGATACATGATTGAGTACTAGTATAAGACATGTACCCCCATTTATATGGAGTTTACTTCCTAAAATTCATCTTCCCCAAATGAAAAGAACACACGATGTGTCCCCATGGACTACACAACGTGTTTTTAGGTTTTCCTAAATGAAAACCCCCCAGATTGCCCGAATCCCCCGTTTCCATCCCCAAATCAATAGATCCGGCCACTTGGGGCCTCATACAAGCATAATAGGGATTTCAATTTAGAAAATGAAAAATACAAGTGGATCTAATGTGAAAAAATAAATATTCCTACCTTTAGGTGGAAAGCACTGATGCTTCGCTCAAAACGGTTATCCATGGCTATCGCACAATGATCCATTGCGTCGAAGGCTTTACGATGGAAACTCTCTTTGCTTCGGTATCTCTCAATTTCTCCCTCTCCATCTTTTATCTCTCGTTCAAGCAATGTATGAGGATCCATAGGAGGCATATTTGATAAGGATGAAGGAAAAGAAATAAAAGAAAAGGAAAGAAAGAAAAAGAAGAAAAAGAAAGGAAAAGAAAAAGGGGCCTGGTCTGGACTCCACGCCCAGCTCGAGTTTATGCCATGCATGGGATAAACTCCCCATTTCAGACTCAACCAAAAAGAATGAATATCAATATAAAACTCTATTAAAAATATAAAACAGAACAAACCCATGTGAACATTTTAATATTTAAGTTATTAAATATTAAATATTAATTATTCTGCCAAAATTTGAACTCCTTGGATTGCTACTAAACTCCTATCCTAGGGTAAACAACCTATTTCAGGACCAAAACAGTGGTCAAAAAATTATCTGAGATCATTTACCAAGGTAAAATACCATTTTACCCCTTTATAAGTATATGAAAGTAAAAATCCAAATTTCTTATCAAAACTACAGTCTATAAAAACGCAGGTCCTTACATTTCTCTTAGAGGTATAACTATTAGGCAACTCTAAAATCACAAAATCAAGTTCATCACACCTAGTTCATACTAAGGTGGATTTATCCTAGACCATCTCACAATCTAAAACTCACCCAAACACTTTTTTAAATTCACAAACTTTGAACCCACCACACACACATATATGTCACTTAAAAAAACACTACATATGGTGAAATTTGAAAGGAAACACATACCTTGATCTTATAAGATCATAGTCATCTAATATTGTGGCTTTATTCATCCTCATTTTCCTAAAATCTAGAAATTATAAGAATAGGCCCTAACATAATATTTTTAATGAAATAAAAGTAAAATACAAGAGAAAATGGGAGATGAAATAATCCTCATTGAGGTATACTTCTTTCTACAGACAGATCCTCACACCATCATGATAAAGGCCTCCATAATCCATTAGAAGAAGAGAGGAATAGGGGGAAATGTAAGAGAAGATGTTTGGGGGGTTCTAGTTTGAGAAAATACCAAAAAGGGAGGTGGGGTTCCCAAATGTTTTTTAAAAAACGTTTAGGATTCCGTCAGGTACCTAGTTTTGATCCATTGGGTAATCATTATCACCCCACATGGCACTCAGATAGGATTAATCAGTACCCATTATACTTATACCAGGTAACTAGTGCTATTCTGTTGTAATTACAATAGAACACCATCCCTATAAACTACACTTGAATCCCCAAAGCACTATTCAAACTTCTGATCACTTATAAAAACATCTTCTATGAATGTACAGACTCTTATATTTATAATTGGAGCCGCAATTATCAATACAAACTTGATTTAAAGCTCAATATTCTAATTGTATCTGAATTATTCTACTCTTAATAATGGTGGTCATTAAATCAATAGCTTTTAGATTATATATTCACACTATTTTATTAAACCCTTTATTTACACATTTTTAATATATTTCTTTAAATAAATATAACATTAATGTTCCTTTATCAAACTTCTTTTAATATTTTCCAAAATTATTCTTTTTTATTTTAGTCAAACATGGGATTAGAAATAATTTTACATGATTCATATATTTATTACTTTCAATCGACAAATAAAATTTAGTTTTATTAAAATATCATGTCAATAAACATCTATTTTGAATAAAAAAACTAGTAGAAACTAATTCTTTATATTTTTTTGATGTTTTAAATTGAAAAAATTGGTCTTATCATCTCCATAACACTTATATTATTTATTTTAGACACTCATTTTTACATGGTGTTTATGTAGTATTATAGTAATTCTGTATTCCATACTTCATTAAATATAACTTATAGTTATATAATGTGAATTTATTTTGATTTATTACCCTTAATTTTATAACATATACCCTAATCTCTCTTCGAACATATCTTTTGAAAAAAAATATAACTTCTCAAGAGTTTCTAAATTTTGGATCATGAAGATAGAATAATCAATTTTCTATAATCATAAATTAATTTAAAGAATTAATAGTATCCCTTGGTGGATATTAGTTTCATAGGTCTATATAAATTAAAATTAATTAATCCCACTGACCTTTTAGATTTAATCACCACTTTCTTATGAATTTCTAGTGTCATTTTACCCTTTTGGAATGTTTTAAAAACACCATTATTGACTCCTTTTTTATAGGTATATGATTAATATATTCATACCTTTTAATATTTATCACACACATTCAGAGAAGATAACCATGTTTTCTAGGTCATAAATGGTTCTACTTCTTATCCCTGAGATAAAAATATCTTTTATAATTTCCAATGTAAGACAAAATGTCATTAGTTCTTTCAACTTCAAAGATAACTCTTCCATATTTAAAAATATTTATAATCAAATCATTCCTTCTAAAAATTAATTCCTTAAAATCATCACACACTTGACTAAAATAAAATATTATTCTTCAACACATTAATAAATAAGGATTTTTGATTTTAATTTATCAAATTTAATATATATCATGCCAAATTATTTAATTCTAAATTAAAATTAATTTAAAAAAGTAATTAATTCACCAATTTTACATTCAATGGTTTACAAAATATTTGTGTCAAATTTTATATATGATGAAAAACATTATAAAAAATTCAAGTCTTTTTCTTCCCATCGGCCATTAAAGAAAATTTGATAACATTTGAATTTTCAAATATATTCTTCTTTATAGATACCTAACTTCGAAAATATGCTTTAATTGATCAATAAGTACTAATAACACACTTCAACACAATTTATATTCTCATTAAATCTTTCATATATTTATTAATGACAATTAGATCTATTTTGTGTATTGAATGAATATTTTACCTTAGTGGATTTATTATTTCTCTAAGTTAGATGAACCTTCCTTTATTTTAACATTCCATGTACTCTATGAAATTACATATTTTACCAAATATCATAGTATTTATGTTTATATGTACCACAAAACTTCCCTCTATAAGTATTTTTAAATTGCATTGCGCCTATTTTGGGAGCCAGAAGTGTCATATAGTAATTCATTTTAAGAAATAGATTTTCTAGTTGATCTTTGATTCTCCATTACTTTAGAGGTGGATAAATAATATTTATTTTATACCCAATTTTTTTAGAATTATTTTTATAACATCCAATATTAGTTAAAATAGATTGAGTATTTTTTTGAATCAAACATCACCACTTTTCCTTTAGATACAAGAGAAACCAAATCTTTATTAAATATTAGAACCTTTTTTCCATAATAATAAAGTATATTATAGTTGATAGATTATTTTAATTTTTTTATTTATATAATTTTTCTCTCTCTATCCTTAGAGGTATCAAATTTATCCTCTTTGACTTTTTTGAAATCATCATTCAACTTATTTAGGGAACATTTAATATTAATCAGTTTTCACTATGTTTCTAACAACTCATTTATCTTAGTAGTAATCCCATATTCAAAATATTTCTTAATAATATATTTTTTATACATTTTTATTTTAAAATTATGATTTTCTCAAAATATAAATTCCTTTATATTGAATTTCAGATTCATTTCTTCTGAATTTTCTAGATTCTTTTTTCAGTAATTTGATATATTTCTTGATTTTAATATTTTCATCACGGAATACCATGAGTTTAAATATCAATATATACTCAATGTATCTTTATTCTTCTTTATCATTATATTTTTTTGTCACTTGATGTTTCTCCACTTTAGATTTATCTATGAGTGTTTTTATCTTTCTATTGTCTTCATCTTTATCATATTCACTCTCAAAAGAAGATCTTTCTTCTTACTCATCCTCTTTGATCAAAATATTATTTTGAAATTTTTAGAAATCTTCCTTTTTCAGAATTAATTATTTACCTTTTTAGAATTGAAGATATTTTAAAATTTACTCATTATAGGACTTATTTATGGCCATTATTTTCCATTATAGGACTCTTCTTCCTTATACATTCATTTGGAAAATGTCCACTAACTCCACAACCAAATCACTTTAAAGAAAATTTTTCCCTTACAATTGATTTTTTATTTTTTAATGTTTTTAGAAATATAATGTAAAATAGTTTCATAATAATCTTATTTAGATTCATTAATGTTAAAAATAGTGGATGAATCTATTGATTTAGAGACAATATATGTCTTTAGATTTGAAAAACACAATACAGACATGTTTTAATTTGATTTAACTCTATGTTTTTGTTTTATTATTTTTATTATAAAAAAAATTCCATTATCTTAATTCAAGAGGATTGTGAAAATCTAGAAGATTGAGTTTTCTTACCAAACTACTCTCACTATATTTATCAGCACTATAGTGGTGAATAACTAAATTCATCAGAAGATGTGAAGTATTAGTGAGTTCATCAGATGATAATGAATACACTTTAGATATAGATTCAATGAATCCTAATGAATGTGGAATACAACCATTTGAGAATTAACCATAAATAGGACAAATAAATTGAGTATGGAAGAAAAATAAAAGAGATAAAATTGTTATCTTACAATTACTTAAAGTATATAAATTTTTTTAGGAGGGAACTTTTTATTGTATTTTATTTTTTTATTTATAGTAAGAACTTCATTGAGATGTTTTAATTATAAAATTATTATCATATATAGTTACAATTATTAAGATTTAAATGCTTCTAAATCATGGGATTCCAAGTAAAAATACATATCTTTCATTTTGTGGAAGCATAATTGATTTCAGTTGGGTTGATCAAGGTCTTCTATTGAGGAAGAAAAAAGTGAGAAACTATTTTTTAGAAGAATATAAATACATTTTGAAATGTTAAGATGTGGGCCTTTAGGGTATTGGAAGATGGAATTTCAACTTGTTAAAGTGTATGAAACCTTGAATCTAGTTTATGGCCCCTTATTATTTTGGTTTAAAGAGTGATTTTATAATGTCTTTTAAAGAGTACATAATTTAAAAATTAATACTGCATGTTTTATTTCTATTTCAACTGTTCCAACCAAATTAAATAATTATATTTATTTTCATTGTTCCTTTAAATGTTTTAGAAGTTTGTTAAATTCTGGAAAACCTTAATTTAAGATAAAATTACTCAATTCATATTTTATAGTTTGTGGATTTATATCTTTTGGGTTTACAAAAACTTAGTGCTTCCATTAGTTTTATAATTTAGTTGGGAAAATTTATGAGTCAATATTTTGATTAATATTCTCCCCCACTTGTATTTTATTTTCTTTTAAAAACTATCACACCATTTGGTATCAGAGTAGGTATCTATATTTGAGACCAAACTTGATTTTAGTTCCTTTTTTTCATTTATTATAATTTCATATCTCAGTTTTCTTACACCTCAGTGTCGTAAAAAAATTTCTTCTTATGATAACAGTTATACATTCCATTTCTATCGACAGTTGGAATACTATTAAGCCTTATATATTTTATATGAATGATTATAAATATTTGAGAGATCATATAGAGATGTTTGTTATTAATAATGGTGTAGAAATTTTCAATGATTGGCAGTTATAAGATTTCATATAAAGATATCTAATTTTTCAAGAGGATAAAATTTTTAACTTATATTTAATTTTCATGCTCAAAATAATTTGTCATGCCCAATAAAATGGAATATTTATATACAAGTGTTTTCTTTCCGAACTAATTTTGGTATAAGGAAAAAGTTATAAGTTTCACATTTCTAAACATCAAAAGTTATTGAGACTAATAAAGCTATGCTTAGAGTGGATTATCACTCATTCAATTTTATGATTGGAGAAAGTTTTTCTAAAATGAATCGAATATTAAGGAAAATCGTTAATAGTTTACAATTAATGAGTGAAAATGATTTATTGAACAAATAGTTAGTTGAAAAATTCATTGATATTATGTCATGAACTAACCCTGGTGGACCCTGAACCGGTCACCTGAGATGGTCTGTGACATGGCCCAAAGGGAGTTCCCGATCCCCATGGGCTGGCAACCAGTGCCAGGCATCAAAATTTTAATCGTTGGGAATGATTTGGCCCATGAACAAAACCAAATCAACAAGAAAACAGATAAATATAAACAGTCGATAAACATAACGCTACCAGCTGAAAGAAAATAAAACCAAACGTACCTCCACGTGACCTTTTAGGTCACCTCTCGACCAAAGACATACTTTGCTCCAATAACGAGAAACTCAGCCAAGAAAACCTAAAAAAGGAAACCTAAAACTGAAATGATAAAGATAGGCATGATCATTAAAGGTGATCAGTAGGATTTCTAAGATAAACCATAATATCCAACGTCTCCTTTCCCGAAACAATCCATTAAAGCAAGTTTGAAATACAATTATAAAAGTATGGTTTTCCCATTTGAAAATAAGAAACACATTTTTCACATTTAAAAACCCAACAATGCTATATACCATTTTGCAAAATCATTTTTCATTTTATAAATAAAATTGAAAACAGAATATACTTATGTTGTGCCATAGTAAAATGAGTAAGAGTGAAAGTTGAAAATAAACTAGTGCAAAGAAAGTAAACAAGACTAGTGCATGGAAAGTAAACAAGCAATGAAAATAATCCAGTAACTATGGGTGATCCTAAACATCCCTAGAGGACCCCAGGACGTACGTGGTTTTAGAATCACCTACTTGAAAATGGTGAAGTTCCTAAGTCTATAACAATTGGTCGCCCTAACTGACCAATCCAGTGGCAAAGCCCACCTGGCCTAACGAAAAATCCATGGGGTACCAACCCGTCTAATCGGGGTTGGTTAGAAACCGTCCCTTGATCTCTAAAAGACACCCAGGAACCCATGGTTGTTAAAATAGTACCATGTGAGTAGGAAGGCCTTCGCACGCGTAACTCATCTCACCGCACCTGCCTTCCCGAAACACAGACGCTTCCTCTACGTTCACCCATAAGGGTAACACTAGACAGGAGCACCCAATATACTTATATATATGCATACATGTCAAACACACAAAATGCCAACTAGGCCATCAAATCATTCGGTTATCAAAACCAATTTATTAAACCCTTGAAGTTATAAATTGATCCTCTAGTTTTTCATAATCAAATTCCTTTATGAAAACATAACACAAGCTCTTCTAAAGAAACCCTAGACACCGATTTTGTATTTAAAAAGCCAAATAGGCCCTTAGATTCCAAAACGCACACCAAATCATTTTACCGCTACCAAAGGAGCCTTTACCATTTTTAAACTCACACCAAAGCACATTTCAAAACCACTCTAAGTACCCCTTCAATTGTCAATGTTGACCCACACCCTAAACACCCCATGAAAAACCAAACACATGTCAAAACATGTTTCAACCATGATTTGAATTCACAACATCATTAAATAAATAAGTTATTCATTAGGTAAAACCTTTCAAAGGACAAAACAGTGGTTTTTATATCAATTTCACCAAATCACAAGATAACTCCAATTTATAAATCATTGCATAACCAAACCCTTTTAAAAATACTCTTGCACCTTTTAAAACTTAACCCACACCATGAAAACAACCAAAATCACTTTTTCAAGACCAACGAACCATGATTTCATGTAAAATGGTTAAACTCGACCTTTGAAGATTTATAATGAACCAAAAAATAAATTAAAAATATTCATGAACAGTTGAGACAATTCATAAACAATTTAATTAACTGACCGAATAATTTATAAACAATTATACAGACAACTCAACCAGTTTACAAACACTTGCATAAACAAGTAACCAATTTCTAACAAGTTCCATAAACAGGCCAAACAAAGTATAAATTATCTCACAAAAAAATAAATTATTTTTCAGAGGTGAAAATCAAGTAAAAGAACCAATTAAAACACACATACATTAAATGGATTTATTTGGAAAGGAAAAATGTGGATTAGCCTACCTCAAGGTTTAGCGCGGACGCGACGACACTTCACTAGGAGGGGAAACAATGTCCCACGGATTAACGACACACCTAAGAAAAGTGAAAAACATATGTATCAAAACTGTGACGTTAGTGTTTCAACCAAAACTAATAAAAACACCAATGATGAAATTACAAAAAGATAAATAAATTAATGAATGAATGAATGAATGAAATAATCAATATGTAAATAGATAAATAAATAATTATATCATAGGTAAGGAGTCCATGCCCAGAGGGGATGTATAGGGGGTCCGGGCTGCCAAAAACAAGACGCGCAAGGAGTTAAGGTTTCCAGGAACCAATGGGGGGCTTGCAGCAGTGTTAGAGATGGTCGGAGGCGGCTGGGAACGGTGTTGGTGAGGGCGATGGAGGTGGGGTTAAGCAAGGAGGGCCACGAGGGGGTTGTCTGGAGGAGCATGGGGGCCTACATGGAGGGAGGTGGTGCAACAAAGAGGGGCGATGTCGGAGGGTACCTGCAAGGCAGCAGGGGAAGTGACGGGGCTGCTGCTGGGGTGCGAGCGGGAGGCCGAGGGCCTGAGCGAGTTCCGCTGGGGTGAGGATAGGGAGAGGCTAGGTCAGGATTCCATTGGTGAGGTTGGATAGGGTACGCTGAGGGGGGCTGGGATGATGGTGTCGAGGCCAGAGTGCAAGCGGGTGGCCGACTGGGAGTTGACGGTGGTGGCTGGCGTGACGAGGAAGGGTAGCAAGGGCTGGGGGATCAGGTGCAGCACGGAGCGGAGCGGAGGTCAAGGGCCTGTGTGCGAGGGCGGGTGCAGGCGGAGGCTTAAGGTAAGGGTGAGGAGGTGGGGAAACCCGAAAGTGAGGCTGAGGCCGCAGGGGAGAGACCGGCGTGTGCAAAGGGGGAAATCAGGTGGCGGCGCTGCATGAAAAAACTGGGGGAAAGTGGGGGTGCGTCGGGTAGAATATGGTTTCATAGTTTTTTTATTTCATTATAGTAATAATAATAATAATAATTCCAAAAATAATAACAAAAATAATAAAAATAAAGATAATAATGATAATAAAATTTATAATAACAAAAAATAATCATAATGGAAATAATAGAAATAATTGAAATAAAAATGATAACAATAATGACAACTTAATAATAATAATACTAATAGAAATTATAATAACACCATATAAAAATTTTAAACTTAATAATAATAATTACAATTAAATTAAAATTTATTAATAATTATATTAATAAAAAAATGTTGATAACAAAAATATTATTAACCACTTTTAATAATAACATTTTTACCTACACCATAATTAATTATTATAATTACATTTTATACATTTTACTTACTTAATTTGTGTAAAAAATTATTTATCTCGAGCGATAGACACTTGCACGGCACCTGAGCCGATTGTGTGGCTACCGCTCACCATGCAGTGACCGTGCACGGGTCTGAAACACGCTAAAAAAATATCAAACATAAAAAATTTTAGACCTGCACTCAACCCAAACCTCGTTGAGGTTGACCGAAGCCATGAAATAATAAAAAATAACAATAAATGTAAAAGTAAGAGTGTGAAAATTCTCCCCACCATAGACACTTTCTGCCCTCAGAAAGTCGCTCAGCAAAACATTAGATAGAGCATGAATCCATGCCCGACTTAAAATGAATGGAACCACACCTCAAGAGAACGGGAGAACACGAGAGTGTTCTCCACACCATAAGAATTCAACTAGCATGTAAATTTAACACCTAAACATACCACCCCAAGTGGGGGGGGGGGGGCGATACAGGAACTCCCAACCGATCCGAACTAAGTTATTTAGCACAAGCGAACAACACCTCCACTTAAACCTATTACTCTTGACCCAGAACCAAACCCCAAACACTAGAGAAAATCCTCTAAGCATAACATAACCCAAACAGTGAATCTGAGCATAACCAGAAACATATATTCCTCCATAGACACTTAAATATCTAAACAAACATAGCCCAACTGAGATTAACCCACACAAGGTCCGAACACACTTTAAAGAAAAGCACACGATTTAGAAAACCATGATCATAAAAATATTTTTTTTGGATTATAATAGATTATATCTGTCAAAACTCCATGATAAAACAATGAACATATAATAATGTCAAAACTATAGTATAAGAAGACACGAATGAATAGACTTTAAATGTTCCACTGACAACACAGAACTCCAAACCCAAACCAAAAATTCACACCCCTGTCAACTCCTGACTGCATGCGAGCTTCACCCCAAGACCTGTGGGTAGGGCTCTGATGGCTGAAATATCTCCTGCCTCGTAGTCAGGAACTAGGATTCTTTGGTCACAACATCTTCTTCAAGAAACACTTCCTGCAAAAATTTTCTAGATGAACCAGGCACCCATAATGATGACACGTTTTTGGTGGGATGCGACATGACGGTTTAACATGCCAGAACCGACCACACTAGTGGAACACCGCTAAACAGTCCAAAAAATTGGAAACCAAAACCACTGAATATGACTCTTTAGAAATAGGTCCCTATGGAACACCTTGCTTTCCAGATGGGGAACCTTCATAATTAATTGGATATGCTAGATTTCCCAGCACCTGTGCTTCAGAGACCAGTTCGGCTAAGAATGCCTCATCCACCAACTTCTCAAAACGATGGTCTTTAGAAATGAGTACATGATCCTTGATCTTTGGACGAAGACCCCTAATGAAGAGAGAATTCTTCCTCAAATAATGTGATGCTACCTCCGGAGAAAAGTACACAAGCTCTTTGAAATGGTCAATATATGCCTTCACCATCCGTTGGCCTTGTTTAATACACATGAGCTCTTCCCTTTATTTTCATATTTACCTCTTCAGGTATAAACTATCAGACGAAGACGGATTTAAAGACATCCCTTGTCATCCCAACTCGCATTGACGGTGGGGAAACCAACTCACATTCTTCTAGAGCCTAACCTTCAAACAGACTCAAAACAACATGCAATCTGACAGCTTTGGGAGTTCCCAAAACCCTAAAAACATTCTCGACCCCTTCAAGCCATTCTATTGCTTCTAAGGGACCCTGATCATCGTAAAGGATAGGCAATGTTTGAGAAGGACCAAAAATTGGGCATGAATTATCTGAAACCTTGTGGACCTTTCTGGGTGGAATTTTCTGAACAACATATAAAACAAAGAACCAGAACCAATATCAAGCCGAAGCAACCCTAAAGAAAGAGCCTTCATCCAAAACAACCAGCTCAAAAAAAGAACAAAAAAAGAAAACACAACCCAAAATTATTTTATCAAAACCCCCATTTTATTTTAGATTTCAAAACTGCCTTCTTTCAAGGACATTTTCCAAATACCAAGCCCACTTTTCAAACTAAATTCAATTTCCAAAAACCATTTCCCATTTTTAAAATAACTTTAGAAAAAAACAAGTTCAATCCTTTAATTCCAAGTGCACACCCCAGTGAACCCATGAAACATTGCACATGTCTTCATCTGCTTCCATATATATGCACCAAAAGACACTTCCCATTCATTCTATCACATGTTCAAATGTTCATAAAGAGTACCCGAGTTTTCCCTCAAACCATATCTCTAAGAGTTCCAAGAAAATGCCAGATTTTTAGACCAAGATCTTTCTGTTTTAAAAATCCATTTCACAAATTAAAATCCATTTAAAAGATATCATTCTCATTTGAAAACCCCTTTTTCATTTTCAAGAATGCACTTAAACAAACTAGAACCGAGATGAAACTTAACTAGCATCAAATAACCAAAGGGAGGGACTAGTAGTCATGCTTAACCCAACGACATGGTAGTGGGACATGCCCCAAGTAAGGATCAATGACTAGGAGGAACTTAAACCGTGTATGCTAACTCCAAATGGGTCACCACTCCATGTAAAATCACAAAGTAACTTTGGTTTTCTTCTTTTGTCATCCCTCAATCCAAAACAAATAAAAATGAGACAAGAACTCAATTCCCAGACTACCCCTGGCAACTCCAGGTTTGGAATCGGCGAGGGTTCATGACGTCTTTCCCATACCTAGCTGTCGAGTCCCATCAATCCTAATATCCATCTACCAAACACCCCAAATAACAAGGGCCTACCACTGATACCATTTTGTCACAAACCAACCAAGGAAGACTCTGAACAGGTCACACGAGCCGGTCCGCGACATGGCCCGAAGGGCATTCCCGATCCCCACGGGCTGGCAATCAGTGCCAGGCATCAAAATTTCAATCATTGGGAATGATATGGACCATGAAAAAAACCAAATAAATTAGAAAACAGATAAATATAAATAGTTGATAAACATAACACTAGTAGCAGAAATAAAATAAAACCTAATGTACCTCCACGTGACCTTTTAGGTCACCTGCCGACCAAAGGCCGACTTTGCTCCAATAAAGAGAAACTCAGCCAAGAAAACCTGAGCAAGGAAACCTGAAAATGAAATGATAAAGATAGGTATGAGCATTAAAGATGCTCAGTAGGGTTTCCAAGATAAACCATATAATCCAATGTCCCATTTCCCAAAACAATTTATTAACTCAAGTTTGAAATACAATTATAAAAGTAGGGTTTTCACATTTGAAAATAAGAAACACATTTTTCCCTTTTAAAAACCCAACACATGATACATACCATTTTCTAGAATCATTTTCATTTTATAAATAAAATAAAAAACAGAATATACCAATGTTGTGCTAGAGTAAAAGGAGTTAGAGTGAAAGATGAAAATAAACTAGTGCACGGAAAGTAAACAAGACTAGTTCACATAAAGTAGACAAGTAATGAAAATAATCCAATAACAATGGGTGATCCTAAAAACCCTTAGAAGACCCCTGGACGTACTCGATTTTGGAACCACCTTCAAGTGTAGGGTGAAGCTCCTAGGACTATAACCAACTGGCCGCCCTAACGGACCAATCTAGTGGCAAAGCCCGACTGGCCTAACAACAAATCCAGGGGTACCAACCTGTCTAATCGGGGTTGGTCAACAACTGTCACTCGATCTCTAAAATATGCCCAAGAACCCATGGTGGTTAGAATAATACCGTGTAAGTAGGAATAACCTTTCACGTGTGACTCATCTCACCGCACTTGCCTTCCCCAAACTCAGACGCTTCCTGTGCATTCAGCCATAAGGGTTACCCTAAAAAGAATCACCCTATATACTTATATATATGCATAAATGTCAAACACACAAAGTTCCAAGCGGGCCGTCAAATCATTCGGTTATTAAAACCACTTTATTAAACACTTGAAGTTATAAATAATTCCTCTAGGTTTTCATAATAAAATGTCGTTATGAAAACATTGAACAAGATCTTCTAAAACAACCATATACACCACTTTTTTATTTAAAAAGACAAACAAGCCCTTTGGTTCCAAAACGCACACTAAATAATTTTTACTACTACCAAAAGAGCCTTTACCATTTTCAAACTCATGCCAAACCACATTTAATAACCACTCTAAGTACCCCTTGAATCTTCAATGTTGACACACACCCTAAAACCCCCTTGAAAAACCAAACACATGCCAAAACTCTTTTCACCCATGATTTGAATTCCAAGAATCATTAAATAAATCAATTATTCATTTGCTAAAACCTTTCAAAGGACAAAACAAAGGTTTGTATCTCAATTTAACCAACTCACAAGAGAACACTATTTTATAAATCATTGCATAACCAAACCCTTTAAAAAACTACTTTCACACCTTATAAAAAATAACCAACACCACACACACAACTAAAAGAACTTTTTCAAGACCAACAGACCAAGATTTAAAGAAAAATAGTTAAACTCACCCTTTGAAGATTTATAATGAACCAAACAATAAATTAAAAATATTCTTGAACAGTCAAGACAATTCATAAACAATTTAATTAATAGACCGAATAATTTATAAACAATTATACAGATAACTAAACCAGTTTACAATCACTTTCACAAACAAGTAACCAATTTCTAACAATTTCCATAAACATGCCAAAAACGTATAAGTGGTTTCACAAAAAAATTAATTAAATTTTAGATGTTCAGATCAAGTAAAATAACCAATTAAAACACACAAGCATTAAATGGATTTATTTGGAAAGGAAAAATGTGGATTCACCTACCTCAAGGTTGAGCACGGACGTGACAACACTTCAGTAGGAGGGGAAACAACACCCCGTGGATTAACCACACACATAAGAAATGTAAAAAATGTACGTAGAACAACCACGATGTTAGGGATTCAAACAAAACTAATAAAAACACCACTGATGAAATAACAGAACGATAAATAAATAAATGAATGAATGAATAAATTAATTAATTAATGAATCAATAGATAAATAAATAAATAAATAGATATACCAGGGGTAAGGAGTCCGCACCAGGAGGGGCAGTGCAGGGGTTCCGGGCTTCCAGAAACAAGGCACACAAGGGGTTAAGGTCACTGTAAACAAAGGGGGGCTTTCTACGGTGATGGAGTTGGTCAGAGGCAGCTGGGCACAGTGTTGGTGAGGGCGATGGAGGTGGGGTCAGGCACGGAGTTCCTCAAGGGGGTTGGAAGGAGGCGTAGTGGGGCCTGCTGGGAGGGCGGTGGTGCAGCGCGGAGGGGCGATGCCAGAGGGGACCTGTAAGGCAGAATGGGAGGTGACGGGGAAGCTGCTGGGGTGCAAGTGGGAGGCCGAGGGCCTGGATGAGTTCCACAGGGGTGAGGCTGGGGAGAGGAGAAGATGGGGTTCCATGGGTGAGGTCGGACGGGGTACACTGAGGGGGGTCAGGAAGATGATGCGGAGGCCGGAGCGCAAGCGGGTGGCCGTACGGGAGTTAAGGGCGGTGGCTGGCGTGACGAGGAAGGGTAGCAAGGGTTGGGGGTCGGGTGCAGCGTGGAGTGGAGATCAAGGGCCTACGTGTGAGGGAGGTTGTAGGTAGAGGCCGAAGGTAAGGGCAAGGAGGAGGGGAAACTAGAAGGCGAGGATGAGGCCGCAGGGGTGGGACCGGTGTGCATTGAGGGGAAAATCAAGAGGTGGTGCTGTGCGAAAAAAACCGGGGGAAGGGGGGGGGGGGGTGGTGCGTCAAGTAGAATAGGGTTTCATAGTTTATTTTTCATTTCATTATAGTAGAAATAATAATTATAAAAATACCAAATATTATTACAAAAATAATAACAATAAAGATAAGAATAATAATAAAAGTTAAAATAACAAAAAATAATTATAATGGAAGAAATAGAAATAATCCCCCTGAATGGCCCAAAGGCCTTCTTTTTATTAGAAATAATAGAAATAATAAAATTAAAAATAATAACAATAATGACCCAATAATAATAATAAGAATAATAGCAAAAATAATAACACCAAATAAAAATATGAAACTTAATAATAAAAATTACAATTAAATTACAATTTATTAATAATAATATTAATAAAAAAAAATTAGATAAAAAAATATTATTAACCACTTTTAATAATAACACTATTTCCTACACCATAATTAATTATTATAATTACATTTTAAACGCTTTAATTACTTCATTTGCATAAAACATTATTTCTCTCGAGCGATAGAAACCTGCACGACACCTGAGCCGATTGTGCGGCCACCGCTCACCATGCGTTGACCATGCATAGGTCCAAAATGTGCTAAAACAATATCAGACATGAAAATTTTTAGACCTGCGCTCAACCCACACCTCATCAAGTTTGATCGAAGCCATGAAATAATAAAAAATAAAAATAAACATAAAAGTCGGAGTGTGACAGATTACTTCAAAGGAATGGAATCAAATAGGTCCATGATTGATGATATGAAGTATATCACCAAGTTAATTATATATGATTTAACTAGGAATTTAATTTACTATGAGATTTTCCAAAAAAGATATATAGATAAATAGAATAATAAAAATGAAGATTCTTTTTCATCAACATCTTGATATTTAAATTTCAGAGAGAATATTACTAAAATAGGCTCTATGAAATCTCATTATAGTGATGTTGAACTTATTGAAGGTGAACATGTGAATATAGTAATGATAATGATAAAGAATCATAATTTCTGTAGTTATTATTTGAAATAAATAAAATAAAGAAAAGAGAAATGGGATAAGGAACATTCTTATAATACTATTTTTTATGAATGTAGAAATCCTAGTCAAATTAGATTAGACTATCATGATCTAATTAAAAGAGAGGAAAATACTATAATAAATCCTCTAAGAGGAAAGATAATAAAATTATGAAATAAATATACATGTAGAGTACTAGTAAATGGGATACTAATTTTTATAGTTAATTGATATATAGTGATGAAAACTAAAATATTATAGGTTTTTTATGTTAATGTTTTGAGAAATCAAAGATGTTTCATAAGAATGTTAACTACTAAATATTTTATGAACTTAAATCCTGATTCAAACGGAATTTATTCTTATGAAGATGAAAGTAATGATGGAAGATCATATTATGACATTATAGAAAATGTTCCTAATATATATGATAATTTTAGTGATTATGTTATAACATGTGAAGATATATATCAAAAATTTGTTAAGAAGTATTCAAATATTAAGGGTGAATTCATGGAGAGAAAGGAAATTTTTACTAAGATTAATGATAAGAAGAATGGAATAAGGAATTATAATGCTAAGCTAACATTAGAATTTGAAACTTTAAAAAATAAAATAAATAATATGAACTCAGATAAAAAGGAAAGGATATTATTTTTATATATAATGAAAATTATAAAGTATTTGGAATAAATAAAGGGAAGAATATACTCTTGAGTGCGTTGAATGGTGCTATGAAATAAATTGATAAACTCTCTGCTAATAAGAAGAGAAAGAATATAGTAAAACTCTTAGAATATGTGACTTAAAATATTATATTGAATTTTAAGGATGAGAGTTTAATGAAGATACTTAAAACTTCAATACTGGAATAAAATCATTTAACATGAACAATTAGCTAATATGAAAAATAATTGAATCCAAATTTGGAATTAAAACCTATAGAATTTATAAGTAAGAAAAAAATTATTTTTTCCCTAGTAAAGAACCATTCTATATGATATTTCATAGATGAGGATACTAGAGGGAATTTTTTTCTTTTAATAGAGTCCAACGATTTCAAATAACTCAACATCTTACCTCAAAAAATTGATTTCTTATGAGCATGAAAGATAAAAAAAATGTTGATTCAGAAAACCCTTTTTGTGAACACTTGTAGACTAAAAAAAGTCTCCCTTAGAAAGAATTAATTCTAAAGACAAGAAGTCACTATACACCAGTTTCTGAACTCATATTTTTGATTTTTGGTATTTTTTTAAAATTTTACTAGAACATATATATTTTACATTGTATTTTTACACAGTTTTCTATATATTATAAGTTTTTGCTTTATGCATTGCATTAATTCCTTCTATTTAGGGTGATTTTTTTTGTTTAAATAAATTTTTTATAAATATATTTTTAAAATTTTAATTAATTTATTCTGAAGATTTTTTTGAAACCATATTATATGTATGAATTTAAAGTCAGTACACCGGAAGATAACTTTAAAAAAATTAAATCATTATTTTAACATACTAATTTATAAAATATATTTTCTCCTTATTGAATAGAATTCCATATTTTATTTAACATCATAATAGGTTTAAATATACGTATATAAGAAAGTGAAATATCTATTTTTAAAGAGTTTTTACATTATGTATTTTAGTTGGAATATTCTTGGACCATTTGATCAAGGATTAACAATAGATGCCACACATGCCTCTGATATCTATATAAAGTTATTAGACTCTAAGTATATTGGATTCATTAATTAATAAATATTTTGTGTTGAATCATTTGGATTTATAAGTCATCATTCATTTTCTGATTTACAAAATGAATTGACTAGAGAAATCACTACATGGTAAATTATTTGTGAGAGACTGATTGATCATGATCTATTATCTAAGTATAAATTTATCATAAACGATGTGATATATTTTCAAGGTTGGGAATTATAATATTATGATGACTCATGTACTTATATTTTAACTAATAACATTTATAAATTATCGAATTTCCAATAATCATTAAATATTGATTTATTTATATTATTATCTTATTAAGGGGGATATTTTATTTCTATTAATTCAATACAAGATTTTTCATTGCATACATGTCTATATATTTTTTCATTTATCTAATTTTATGGAATAAATGGAAAAATATACAAACAAGATTTTACAAAATTTGAATGTTCATCTTTAGCACATGAGCCTTAGCCCAATTGGTGAAGACTCGACAAGTGCATCCAGGAGACCCAAGATCAAATCTAGGTAGAGAAATATTTCTGGGGGAACTATAATAAACATTGTTCGGTACTGTATAATCCATACCTATTCATCCATCGGGGCCTTTGGGGGACCGGTTTGGTCCTCGGGTCCTGCAAGGATTTTGGGACACCAAAGTCCTTTGGGCTAGTTGTCTCTCAAGGCCTTCAGGCCACCTCAAGGCATCTAGGACACCCAAGGGCTTCGGGCCACATAAATTTGCAGATGTACCGGTTAGACTACATGGGACAAGACTCCAGATGGGGATCAGAGCAGACACATTCACTAAAGCAAAGCTAACCAAAATTGGAAGAATGAGAGGGTATAGAATTTTCATCGGTACCAGCCATGTGCAGATCTGCACATGACAACTAGCTAACTATCCTTGTGAAGGGGGAGTGTTGTTTTCATGACATGTGCTGGGGAGGAGCAGTTCCAAGTTGTCTGGTCTGGGTGATTTCCTCTAAGACCAATGGATCATATAATTGTATCTATGCCTTCGGGCCTTGTAAGGGTTCCAACTCACCCCTTGAAAGGTGTATTATCAAAAAAAAAATAAAAAATAGCCTTCAGGACATTCATTCGGTCAATGTTCATCTTTATGTATCACCCAAAAGAGGGAAAAAATGTTTTTTTTACTTTCTAGGATCTCATATTGAATAGCTAACCAGGAGAAGTTCTTTAAGTACTACATCTTTCTAAAAAGGGCTTCTTCTTTAAAATGAATAGATTTTTTTTCTAGGAAGAGATTTATTTTCAATTTAGATTTTTTTACCTTTTCTTTTTTATTTCATTTTTAAATTCACAAAGGTGGATAATTTTGAAGAATATATTTAAAAATTCTGTTATTAAGGAGGAGAAAACTATTTTTTATAAAAAGAGATATTTTTTAAACATTCTTTATTCATAAATGGAGAGATATTAAAAAATTTAATAAACATATTTATTTTTCTTAAGGAGAGAAATTTAACAATTATTATTATCATGAATTACTTTTAAAATCATAAAGGGGAGATAAATTGTTGTTTTATAAATTTGAATAAATTTTATTATCTTTAAAGATATATTTTATTTTAACAAGTTTTTTTATACTTTATAATTTTTAATGGGGTAAAAATACATTCCATTATATGTTACCAATTTTACAGGGAGAATTTATATTAAATTTTTGTTAAATTTTTTCATTCATGTTTGTGATTTTAAAAATGGGTAGATTGTTGACTCAAAGTCTCTATTTATATTTAGTTTTAAAAATAATCATACACTCTTATTTTAATTTTATTTAAATCTATAATTTTTAAGTAATTTTCTTATATGGAACATAAATCCTATTATCTTAATTTCATAGTATTGTGAAAGTCTTGATGACCGAGTTTTCTAACTAGACTATTCTCTCCAGATTTATGATCACATTAGTGGTGCAAAAAGAACTTCATCCTCATATAAGAAACCTTGTTGAGTTTACCAAATGATGATAAATATACTTTTGATGTATTTATAACCAATCCTAATGAACATTAAATCTGACTATTGAATAATTTCATTTAAATAATACCATATATTTGAGGATTTAAAGAAAAATAAAATAGATATAGTTGTGAACTTATAATCACTTGAAGCCTACAACTGTTTATTATCATTAGAGCACTTCCAATTGTATTTTATTTTTATATATTTCTTATATGAGTTTGATAGATAATTTTTTATTATAAAAATACTAAAATTTATTATTTTAATCTTTGGTTTTACTATCCTTTGAGATCGATGGATTATGAAGATGAAGATAGAGCTTATGGTGTGTAGAAGTAGAGTTGCAGCCAACCAGGGTTTTTAAGACCCACCACCTTGGGTCTTGTATTCCCAGTGATAAGCCAATAGAAAAACCCCAATCCCACCTATAATAGGCCATATTCTAATGACTGGTATAGAGTAGGTATATCACATATAATGTAGGCCTTAGCCGAAGTACCTGTACACACACATACATCTCCATAAACTAGAATAATGCAGAATAAATAATCAATACTGTAAATGAATAAATAAAATTTATTCCCACACTAGAGTAAGTGTATAAAAAGATACAAAGGTACAAATAGAATCCAACCAAAAATTTAAGGGAGTTTTTTCTACTAAAAAAGAAATTTTCCTTTAAACTATAACAACATAATCTGTTTGCAGTTAAAGTAGTCCAACTAAACACCTCCTATTCTTGGTCTACCTTGGAACCCATCAAAAGGTATATCTTTTTGTAGAATACATGACATGTGTAATCATATCCCACGAAGGGGTGATCATAAACATACCAAATAAAACAAAATGAATATATAAAATACAAATCATCTACGAGGGAGTTAACTCTAAATTATAATAATAAGGAAAAATAAGATAAAACCATGATATTATCAAGGGAAGACTCGAAGCCTTAGGTGAGGTCGGTCCTCACTTCCTGCCTAGAGATTCTGTATAATGCTTCAAGGTAATTCTAATCAAATGGAACTCACTCCACTCGTCCCAACAACAATATTCGAACATAAAATTAAAATATACATAGATATGGTATCACACTTAGGGACTATGGGGGACACCTAAAACTAACTAGAATAACACACTAGGAAGGGGATCACACCCTGGATGTTTGTCATGGGATACCTAACCCAACCTAGGGAATAAGTGATAGGGGACCAAACCCCATGTTATGGAGATGGATACCCGACTCAATCTAGCCCCTGTTCATAGAGGGGATTTATTATCATCTACTTAGGATAATATGACTAATTGTATACTCACAAGAATGAAAATGAGAAAAAATACATGCTAAAGTTGTTCAAGAAAAAAAACTCACTCAAAAGTTAGCTAGTCAAGGAGTCATATGGTATGTAAAATAAAATAAATGTCTGTGTGATACTTTCTTAGCCCAAAAGGATAACTTTCAAATTCATGGGTACAAATGATGTGTGCTCTTCTAAAAATAATATTATTTATGTTGAAGTTTATTAAAAACTATATATATTATATGAATAACAACCTACACCACTATATCTTCCACTTTTAACATGGGTTTCACCTAAAAAGACCATCGACAATGTTAATCTTGTAATATTCATAATTATCACACCTCTAGAAGGAAACACCCACACAATCTGGATCACAATACCATCGCCACTTAGACCACCATTATATTTTTTTTCATCACCATCACACCCTGGTAATGTCTCCAATATTTACATCGAAACTACATAAATGATCCACTAAATTGTAGACTCAAATACATCATAAAAAGGGTTCCTAGATATAGTCGAATTTTAATCAAATATAATTCTATTAATAAACCTATAAAAAAGGTAGTAAGGAATAAACCACAGAAATGAATGTCAAATGAAGCTCGTGTTCATTTGGCCATCTTCAACAGAATCTAAATGAGGTAGATAAAAAAACAACAAAACCAATTAATATATAACAATTATCAAACTAGAAAATAATGATTCAAAATTTCCAAAAATGGATTCAATGTGATGAGTTGATCCAATTTCATACTAGAATCAAGTGTAAATACGAAGAAATCCAAAATCAATAAGGTCTAACCTCAATTTGGTTCAATTGATAGAGGAGAAAATGTCTGAACGTGCCAGATGTGGAGAACTCATTATGCTTACTATCATCTCAAAGAAACCTCAACCCCATCCTTCATTGATCACTAGGAAAAATCCCTCATCACCCATGGTTTAACCTTCCAGTAGGAAAAAGAGAATCTATCACATTATCAATGAATAAGAGAGAAGTTTTTCTCTCCCTGGTTCATCTAGAGAAAATCACTAACCCCTAGAAAATGACTAGATCAAAGTAAAAACACTAAAGAGAGGAGCGACAAAAGTTATTAATAGGGAAAATAATAATTAAGATCATATTTATGACCCCTATTGAAGATGAACACATTTCCCTATTAAATTTCTCAATATATTAGAGGAAGGAGTGTAGTTTGACCATTTCAAATATTTCTTGATTTTCACCACACGCTTTACCATGGTCTATCCATGACCATTGTGTTCTTGAAAAAATATCCTACAAAATATGGTTCTATGACTTTAACCTAAAATATAATCTATTTTCCCTTACCAGAGCCTCCAAAATAGCTATGGTGAGGTCTCCCAGACCATGGATGAAAAGAAAATTCACTATGTACCATGGATTGTCCATGTCATGGATATACATTTCCCCATTTCCCATTTTACACCAAGGAACACCAGGGCCACCATGACTTGCACCAAGCTGTAGTGTTTCCCATTTTGGATAGAAAAACTAAAAAAACCCATTTAAGGCTTCCAAAAACCATCTTAGGGCCTTGGAATACATATTGACTCTGCACATTACTATGAAAATATCCTCTCTAATATTACAAAGTATTCAAAAAAAAATTAGATTCATTACATTCTACCAAACTCAAATATTTTTTTCCTAAAAAGAAAAAACATACTCAAATAAGTAACAACACTAGGCTCTCATCTAGTTCCCCTACTTTTAAGAGCTCTCCTAGAGATAACCAATATACCAATGAACACATACCCAGGGAATCAATCACCCATATAGGATCTTATATTGTTGATCCTTGATCACTAATAGGTACTCTGATATGGTATCTCCGTCCCCAATATCCAGCTCAGCCCAATCAATAACATGTCATAGTTCATGAACATATCTCTTCGATTAAAACATGTGAAAAATTTCATATATCTTACCTAACTATGGGGGTATGTATATGTGTTATCCCAACTCTCAATCTCTATATATTATCTAGAAAGGGTCAACGAACCATGGAGATAGCTTACCACCTCGGCCAAATCTCTATAATCCTTACTAAGGTGAGACCTTTTAGAACACATGGTCTCCCTCGTTGAACTCTAAATCCCTTAATGGTTAGTGCACTTATGAATTAGGATAGATCTGGGTAGTCCTAATCTACTCATAGAGGATCATAAAAGTCTCTATCATCACTTGAAATAACTCTAGCCATCTAAGCGTTGAATCCCGTATATCCATCCAATATTGTAGTGTCATGTAGGGTCTTCTATACGTGGCCTTAAATAGTTCCATACCTATGGTGGAGCGGTAGCTGTTTTTATAAAAAAACAACACCAAGGGTAGATGATCCTCCCAACTATTTACAAAGTCTAATATGCTAGCCCATAATATGTACACAATTACCTAAATAGTCTACTCAGTCTGGTTATTTGTATGGGGGTGGAAAGCCATTCAGATCCACAATTGTGTCCCAAAATCATCTGATAACCCTATCCATAACCATGATGTGAATTTAGTATCACATTATGAAACAATAATTGAGTCTACTTCATATATTTAGACCACCTTTTATATGTACAATCTTCTCATGAACTCCACTAAACTCTGCTCTTGGATGGAAATGAAGTATCCCGACTTAGTGAGTCATTCTATGATAACCCATATAACATCATGAAATCTAAATGAATATGGATGTCCCATTAAATAATAAATGGATATATCATCCCACTCCTACTATGTCACCTTAAGAGGTTGGTCCAAACCTATTAGTACCCAATGTTCGACCTTCATCTGCCGGGAAGTGAGGAATCGAGAGATAAACCCACCAAACTCCCCTTCATCACTGGTCACTAGAACCAAAGTGAAGGTCATGGTAAAACATACCCACTACAGAATGAAACGATAAGGGGGATGTATGAATATCCCTTAATACCTCATCCCGTAGTATGACTAGTACCATTATCCATCCTTGGAAAATGATTATTTTCTCCCCACCTTTGGAAGATCCTTCAAGAGCATATTTTCTGAACATACAATCATGTAAGGAATCACAATCGATATCTATGAGTTATGATTACATGCTGTATTAGAGAATTGGTAGTGTGAATACCATCTATTGGAGGTAATATATTCCATCCTCATCCATAAAGGTCAACTACAAAGAGGAAATCTACATTGTTTTCTATCTTAAAAATTGTGAACGAGATTTCTAGCTGAGAGAATCTATAGCCACAATCCATTTACCATGAGTATATACAATCTCGAAATCATAGTCCAATCGGATCTCCATCCATAACCTCTACTTCAGGTTAAGGTCTTTATGAGTAAATGTATAACTGAGACTCTTATTGTTAGACTAAATGATTAATGGCTCTCTCATAAGATAGTGTCTCCATTGTTTTTGGGTGAACCCCATTGTGACTAGTTATAGATCATGGATCACATAATTCCGCACATATAGTCTTATACATAGGAACCCATAATGAATCATTTCCTATTTATTCATCTGAACCCATCCAAATCTATCTCTAGAGGCATCAAAAAACACCTCAAACTCAACTCCCACATCCATTAGTCACAAGAGGGGGGAACTATTAAATTTTTTTTATAACACCTAAAAATCTTGCTAAAACTTCTTCAAATATATGAAACACTACCCATTATATTTCAATTTATCTATATATTCCATGACTCAAGATTAATTAGGCACAAATATATGATAATTTACTTCCAACCTAAGAAAAATCTACACCTTGATCCCACTCCTGGTTGGTTCCAAAGCTAAAACTAACTCAATCTTGTTTAGGTCTACTTACACACCCTATTCTGTAATAACATGTCCCAGAAAGTGGACATTTAAAATCAATAATTAAAACTTCAAGAGTTTCCCATAAAGATGTTGCTCTTGGAGTATGTTCAAAACAACCTCAGATTTCTTCCATGCCCCTCCTCTAACACTAAGTACATGAGGACATTATCTATTAAGACCACCATGAACTGATCCAAAAGGGAAGAATAATTCATGTTATGAATCCCATGAACCATTATGGGGAATTTTTCATGACAAAGGGAATCAGTAGGTACTCATAATGATCATAGTGGAACAAAAAATGGTGTCTTCAGTATATCCTCCTCTAGAACTCGAAGTTGGTGATAACCTGGCCTAAGGTTAGTCTATGAGAACAACTTTTCCCTTTTCAACTAGTTGAAGAGATCATATATTCTCACTAGTGGATACTTATTCTTGATATACACCAAATTCTTGTGATAATAATCAATGTATTACCTCAGGTACCCATTTTCCTTCTTGGTGAACAATAGTGGGGCTACCCAAAGGAACACACTATGTCTAAAAAATCCCATCCTTTTAAGATCCTCCAACAATACCGTAATCTATCACAACTTTTTAGGTGAAATCTAATATATTGGTGTAGATATCAGGGTATTCCTTGGGTGTTGGTCTTTGTAAAAGTCAACCTCTTAATGGGGAGGTAAGGCCGACACATCCTCAAGAAATAAGTACACATACTCCACCACCATTATATGAAACTAAAATATAATATTTTCAACTGATCCAATGGATATACTAGACAATTGATGAGAAATAATATATATCCTCCTACGTATGTCCCCATCCTACTCAGTATGGGTTTCCTTCACACTAAAGAAGGAAAATATCATCCCATTTAATTGGATGCCTAACATATTCCAAATGAAATTATCAATCTATGTATGGAATATAGAGAGCCTATACATACTTACAATGGCATCATAGGGTCTCATCATAACATTTAAGAGATTCCATAAAAATACCTCTCTTCAAAAAGTCAAGTTACACTGTCCGAAAAAGTGTGTGATCACTAAATATCCCATAGTAAAATTATCTAAGTACACAGGTCAAGCTATAGATTTTACTAGAATCTATAATCCTTGAACAAGTTATGTGTAATTTAAGGAGTGTATTGCATTTATGTCTATAAAAACTATAGCTAAATTATATTATATAAAGAGCATACCTAGAATCATAGCTAGATATTTCGGGATATAAGCCTCTACTACCTACAACTATCCACATCCTTAACCACTAGCATCTTGAGCCTACTGTAGACTATCTGGGGGTGGTGGAAGTGGAAATGGATCATAACATCATCCACCTACCACAACTCTCCCAACTCCTCTTCCACATACACCTCTCTATAGAGATCCCTGATTAAGATGATGTCTTTTAGTTGATAGTACATTAATCAACTCCTTTTATACAACATGGAGGGTTTGGAAATCCCACACAATATGGACACTCCCATCACATGAGTAGCATCACCACTCCCTTGACTAGTCGGAACCACCCTAAGAGCCATGAGTGGATGACCCTCCATCATATGGCTACCTCCAAAAACGCCTCACATTCCTAGTTATTTATTTCTGTCATCGACTACCAGCTACTACGGTCTCTGATCAAGGGTGACCACTAACATAACCAACAATAGTGTATACTCCACTAATAATCTCTCCAAAACCAAGTCACATTATAGTACCCTATCATAAGAAGTAATCCAATGATATACTATTCCAGCTCAGATATCTTGGTGATGTCCATGATAAAATGTCTATTTATAAAATTAACCATCATGGAATATGTCCGAGGAATAATATGAGGGGTTTATAAACCTATTAATTTACTCTATAACTATCTTATTTTCCTACTAGAGCTCTATATGGACTTAGATATGTACCACCCACAACAGCACTGGGTAAAACTCCACTCTGAAGAGGCATAGAAACTCTTTCCAAATAAGGGTCTCCTCATCATGCATCTGCATCACTAAGCATCACCATCACCCAATTGGGACATGGAGTAGGCTCTCCATTAAGACCACCATATGACAGTCAGGGTCATGATAGGAAAAAACTTGATTTATTACCTTGAGCGAGCCCCCTAACACTTGAGAGTATGGATCACCTGAAAACCTAAAAGATATCTATGTATAAAACTCATAAAGTGATCTAAGACTGTGTGAATCATCTACCGATATGATTAGAAAAACTATTTTCTCAATGGGTGGAGGTAATATCAATAATCCACCCAAATAAATCTCTTCAAGCATAGGTCCCTAGAATGAAGCATCATCTCTAAGAAGATCATCATCAAAATCTAACTACAAAATCCTAGGTAGATGTTATCATTAAGGTGTTGTATAGTAGTCAAGATTCATGATGGTCAAAAATGAATATATAATGAGTTGAATCATGAAGGAAATAGGAACCACAACCCATTCCTAGATGATTCATGAACCCATGTTTTCCCTACAAATAGTGCCTATATGTACTGATTCATTAAGTATGTTGTTAGAGTCCTGATGAATGGATACATGGTCTACTACACCATCACTAGGGTTTCCTAGTCAGAGAGAATAACTTTAGACACTTTAACACTATTGTCTTAGTTCCCAAACCAATCTTTATAACTAGAAAATCTCAAAACTTTAGTCTTAATACAATCTTTCTCCCATACTACTCTATCAGAACACAACATATTACAGTTCACTTGGCTGGTGGTAAACTTAGAGTGACAACCCCAAGACTACCTCTAATAGTCTAGTGCCTAGTGACTTGTATAGAGTAGACATATCACAAATAAGGTAGGCCTTATCCTAAGTACATTTACACACACACACACACATGAATCACCATAAAATTGTATAATTCAGAATAAATAAATGATAATATAAATAAATTAAAAACATCTAATACCACATTAGTGTACTATAAAAGAGTATGAAAAGATATAAAGGGACAAATACAAGTCCACCAAAATAATAAAGGAGTTTGAACTACTAATAAAATGGAAACTACCTCCAAACTGCAACACTAAGAACCGTCTATGGTCAAACTATCCCAACTAATCTCCTTTCTCACTTGCTCCACCTAGGAATTTATTGAAAGGTCTACTATCTTCACATGACATGACATGTGTAGAAAAGGCCCATCCATGGAGGAGTATAAAAATACCCAGTATAACAACCTGAAAACACCAAACACAAAGCATCAAGGAGGGGGTCACCTTTAAGTAAAAAAGCAAGATAAAAACTAGTTAGTCTCAAGGGAAGACTCTAAGTCTCGGATGAGTTTTTTCCTCCCTACCGGCCTAGGGATTCTTCATAAAGTTCTATAGTAATTCTCATCTGAGGGAACTCACTCCACTATCCTCTCAAACACTATTGTAGATCATAAGATAAAGATACACATATTGGTGATCTTTCCCAGGGCCTATGGGTGATACCAAACCCTAATCAGAATATCCAAATAGAATGGGGATCACATGCCCTAGATTCTAATCATGAGATACCCGACCTAAATTAGGGAATATGATATAGAGGATCACTACCTGATCTACACATCTGGATACCAGAATCTATCTAGTACCAGACCACAAAGACAATCACTCATCCTCTTTTAAGGATGGGATGCCTCAATGTACCCTCATGGTAATGAAAATGAGGGAACACACATATTAAAATGGTTTAAGGGAATGCACAATCAATCAAACAAAATCCAGTCAAGGAGTCACATGCCATGTAAACCAAATACATTGATGTGTGATAATTTATCAATCTAAAATGACAACCATTATAATGAGGGGTCCAAATCATGTGTTCTATTCCGAACTGCACACCATGTAGGTCATAGTTTCTCATTAACTCTAGATATTCCATGAGTAAACAACTACACCACTTTATCTTTTTCTTCCACCACGAGTCTCACCTAAAAAGCATTTAGATCATGTTTAACATGCCGGAGTCATCATCATTGCACCTCCAGAAGGAAACACCAACAACATTTGAGTCAAAAAAATATTTTCACCTACACCACCATTGGATTTTCATCATCACCATCATACCCCAATCATGAGTCCAATATCAACATCGAACCCGTGGAAACGATCCAATGAATTGGAGAGTCAAATGCACTATGAAATAGGTTATTGGAAATAATTGAATCATCAACTAATATTACTATGATTATGAATTTGAATGAATGTAGTAGAAATACAAATCAAAATATAACATCAAGAAAATTCTATGTTCATTTTACTTTTGTCGATGGAATATAAATTGGATTGAAGAAAATCAACAAAAATAATTAAGAGACAATGATTATAAAACTATAAAATCAACCCTCAAATTGTCTGAACATGGATTAAATAAGGGCATTTGATATATGTTCATTCTAGAATCATTATAAAATGGGATTAAATCCAAAATAAAAAAGTCCCTACCGTCTTTTAGTTTGATTTATTGAGGAGAAAATGTCTGAAATCATTTTATGTAGAGAACTCATTACACTTAATATTAGTGAAAAGAAACCTCAATACCATCCATATTCTATCACTGTTATTTATCCTTAATTATTTGAGTTTCAACTTCTAATAGGAATAAGTAAAAATCTCTTAATAGAAATGTGGACGAGAGAAATCATTCTTTCCTCGGTTTATTTGAAGCCTATCATGGTCCTCTATAAAATGAAAAGATAAAATGAAAGGCACTAAGGAGAGGGGAATACTAAGTGATTAATAGGGGGAATGAATTAATATTTAATTCAAGACTCCAATTAAATATACACATGTTTTTTATTGGAAATACCTGATATTCAAGAAGAATACTGATAGTTTTGACTATTTCAAAGCTATAATGACCATTTCTACACCCTACACCATATCTTGGACATGGACATGGTATTATTGAACATGCATCCCTAAGAAATTATTTATGGTATGGCCTCAAATGATAATTCTTTTTCCTCACCAAAACCTCCAAAATGACCATGGTGAGGTTTCCCATGTTATGGATGACATGATTCATCACTGAACACCACGACTTGTCCATGGATTGGCCAGATGCTATCCTTTACTATTTCAAATTGAGGAAGACCAGGGATATTAGAACTTGTAACTAGATATGGTGTTTCCCATTATGGATAGAAAAATCTATAAAACCATTAAATTTTCCAATAACCATCTTGGGGCCCAATAAACCATGTAAAATATGGACCTTTCTCTTAAAATATCCTTTATAATTTTCGAAGGAATCCAACATAAAAATAAGGTCCTTACAAGGTCGATAAAAGGATTCCATTGAGTAATATTTATCTGAGCTTCAGTTTTTAGAATCAAATATATACATTAATAAAGGTTATGTTGAGGGATTTAGGGTATCAAAAGAGATACCTTTTAGTAGGTTAAAGTCGATGATACCTTAAATCAAGTTTACAATCCCCCTTATTCTTTTGGTTAAAATATTGATTTATAATATTCTTCAAGGGGTATTTGGTTTGTGAATCAATACTCCACATTTGGTTTCTATTTCCATTATTATAACTATATTAAGTAATTATATTTATTTCCAATATGAATTTTAATGCTTCAAAAGTTTGTTAAAATTATGACAACCTTAATTTTAGCTATGCTTACTCAATTTTACTATGATAGTTTGTGGATTTATAGATTTTGGGTTCATGAAAAATTATTATTTTTCTATTAGTTTAAAATTATAGGTGTCTAAAAATTACGTTTCATGATTTGGGCTACAATTCGTCCCCCTCTTGTAGATTATCTACAATGATAACTTGGAAAAATGGAATCTTATTCTTTCAACTTAAGTTTCAACTTCTTCATCACCTTGAAAAAAATCTCTGTATCCTATTTTTTTAGTATTGTAACCTTTCCCATATCATAATAAATCATTATCTATAACCACTTTATAAAAAAAAGTTATGTTATATTAATGCCTTAAATATATTGAATATTTTCTCTCAATTTTGACCCTTTTTCTATTTATAAGGGGAGCTCAAAATTCTTTTACCATTAATGAAACTTTTACATTTTACTTTAAAATCATAAACATGGTAGTGTAAGTGTGTGGAAATATAATTTTTTTATTAAACAAATAGGGGTGCATGACTCTCTAGAATTAATTTTGTAAAAATACATTTTTTGTTTTTTATTGAATTAAGTACATCATCTAAAACATTGATGGTTTAAATGCATGTACACCAACAATATATATCATTTTTTTGATAAAACATCTATGAAATAATCTTGTCAATTTCAAAAGAACCCGTCATTTAATTTTGAGTATGGAAAAAAGTTTTCATTGTGTGTTTCTATAAAAAAGAATCACCCAAGATGAAAAAGAATAATGTTCACATGGGGTTATTGCAAATACATTATAAATTGAGGAACTTTTCAAAGATTATGAGAAATAAATCGGTTCTTGGTTAACAAAATATAATTGAAAAATCATTTTACATAAAATTTAATTTATTTTTTAACTTAAACAAAAATTAAGAGGATAATTATGATTTTCATTACATATAAATGGAGTTTTAAAAATATTTTTTGAAATGATAAAATTTTTTATAGACCATTTCTTCTAAATTTTTAATCATTATGACTATTAAAACAATTTTTTTATTTTTAATGGATTTTTTTAATAAAATACTATATTGCATTATCCCAATTTATTTATTTCACATTAAAAATAGGGTAATAAAAAAATACACTCAAAATATATTTTATCCAAAAATTGTTGAAATCATAAGTAAAAAATATCAAGAAATAATTCCAAAACGTTTCCTTATAAAGACATGTCTTACATGTTCAAGTAAAATAATCATGAAATACAACATTCAACTACCTTAATTTATAAAAAAAACTAACTTCAATTTTTTTTACATAGTACAACATCTATTAAACCAATTAAATATTTCATGTGAGTTAATTTGGGAGTCCAATTTATTTATGTATAAAATATTTTTTAATATGACAATTTTTTTTCCAGATTTTATCCTTTTAACTTCATGATTTTAGTCATTTATTATCATAGGATAACAATGATTTGTTTTGAATTTATTATTAAAAAACTATCAAAATGATTTATCCACAACTTAAATAAGTTTATTGACATTTTTTGGTTCTTATTTGTAGTTCAAATATTTAATGACATTGAGAAATCATAAATAAAACACATTTAAATATAGAGAATTTTGTAGTAGACCTTTTAATTATGTTGAACCCATTTTAAAATGCCTAACTAGAAAATTCATCATCATATTGACTAATCTGATATATTTTAGAGGTCTTTATGTGAAAATTTATTTAACATATTTTTATTTTACCCATATTTTTTAATTTTTTATAAATCATTTTTAATAAGAATCATTTTAATGAAATATTTATTCAAAAGGTCATTGATTTGGTTTCTAGAGTATTTACTGGTTTACTAACACTTAATATTTTTACTAGTTATTTTAATATAAAATTAAACACACAAATATTTCAAGGGAATGTATCATTTACATCATTAATGAATCTTGGTTAAGTCATTATAACTAATAACACATCCTTCTTGATACAATTACTAACTTTTTCATATCTGATGTGGATTGTTATCATCAGCTAGAGAGTAAATGTTAACTGAATTTTTTCATGTAAAATCATTCCCCATCAATGTAGATAACATCAAGAAAGGATTAAAACTATATATAATTAAGTGTGATTCTATATTCAAGCATATAAAAATAAAAATTTAAATAATTACTATTATTTTCTTCTATCAAATATGGATTTATTTCATTTTAATGACATCTTAGTGACCCACTTTTTTTTAGTCCAATAAATATTTATTTTATAATATTTAAGTAGAATAAATAACGTGAAGAGTTGCTTGATTTGTTAAAGTAACTCCATGGAGTTGATTTTTATCTAGTTGATGTAACTTTCAACGATAATTATTTTTCCAATGACACATATCACCCCCATTTTTAACTTGATTCTAAATCTGATAAATAATTCCAAGATAATCAAATAAAATTAAGATAACGCTTTTTCTATTCCATATTTTATTTTTCCATCTAAAATTAATTGAATAAAAAGAAATTAGATATAACCTTTAATTGATCATTGGATAAAAATACATTTTATTACAACATAAAGAAACACTTTTAAGTATATATTATGTAATAAACAATAAAAAATATGATAAATATATAATTCATTTGGAATGATTTATTTTGAAAATAATAATAATGGAAAACAAATTATTTTGAGATTATGATTTAAATTTGATGAAAGGTTAATCATATTCATATATTATTTGATCATCATCAAACCATGGAGAAACACTCAAATAAAAATCCAATGAAATGGTTTATTTTTATGAAAATAAAATATAGGCTGAAACCACCAACATCATTGGGTTAGGATATTTAAAGTTTCCTTTATTGTAAGTTGTATTTATTTTCTAGAGGAATTGATTTCAAGTACTTGTAAATATAATTAAGGAAATGAAATTTAGATTCCCATACACTTATAATTAATGGAAGAAGTAGGAAAAGTCCTCCCTTGAATAAGTGGCTGGATATATTCATGTGGAAAACCCTCACATTAGGCGATTAGTGAGCTTATTTTTATGGATATGAAATGTGATGAACTTTGAGAAGTACTATGTAAAAAATTTACATGTGGAGAAGCGAGAAAATAGTAGTTTGATGAATCTATTTGAGAAATATTTTGTATCTAGGTTTAAAATGATGAGAAAATATTCAAAGTATTAGATAATCTATCTGAAATTATAGAGAATCCATCCAAGGATTATGGATAATTTTTTTGATAAATTATTGTTTAAAATATCATAGATGATGGTTTTATGTAATAAAAAAAAATCCCTTTTTATTAATAAATGAAATTATATTTCATAATTACTACTTATTTATATTTTATAATAAAAGTACATAGTAGTAATTTTATATTTTATTACATATCAGGAATTAAAATTAACTATAATAGATAGAAATAATACTGGGATATAAATGAAAAAGAATAATGCACAAACTCATTTAACATCCATAGGCTTGAATTCTCTAATGAAGATACCTCCTACTATAAATATAGTAAAAATAATAGAATATTTAAGAATATTGTAGAAATTATCAAGGGAAGTGTGGAACCATTGTAATAAAAGTAATTAATGATGAGGTCTGAGAATAGTGGATTATATATATAGCATAAAGGGAAATGTTATTGTTACGATTTGATCGTTACCTAACTATTGATCAATATGAACATTAGTCAATATAACCATTGTTCAATATGAACATTGGCCATTATGAGAGTTATTAATAATGATAATTTTAGAATTAGTGTATATAAAATGTAATTAAAAGAGAAAAATGATTTTAAAGGGAAAAATAATAACCACAACTAGTAGGATCATTACTTTAGAATCATATCTATCAGAACTTGTGAGGGAGGTAGTATCACTAAGGTTTTCCCTTTACCATTCCGAAGTAGATCTTCAACAAGTAAGGCTGAAGCATAATTGACAGTATGAGAATTTTAAGTTAGTGGAGATCACCACTTGATTAATGTTAGCTAATCTACCCCATGAAAGTAACACCGTTACACACCATAGTCTTTAGGCATATGATAATGTAATAAGGGGTTATATATCTAGACCTTAGTTTTGTTAAAGTGTAATTTAATTCATAGAAATTAAATATTGTTTTCTTCAATCACATTTTCATTATTATATTATTTAAAAAACACACAAAAATATAATATTAGTATGATAAATAGATTTTTGAATAAAAATAAAACATAATTATATTTTTAGAAAATATATAATTCCAATTAATAATTTAAATAAAATTTATTTTCATGAAATAGACTTACAAAAAACTATTTATTTAAATAAAATGTTATTAAAATTTTATAATGTCCTAGATAATCATTTAAAGGGTCATAATGTAGATTATGTCATAAAAATTGAATCTTTCAATAAATATTGTTTTTTATTTTAAAGTAAAAATCATAAGGACCCAATATTAAACATTACATATCATAGTGTTTTTGAACTAGAATTCATATTCTGGGAACTTTTCAGTTTATATTTTTAGATAATCCGGATAATATATTACAAAGTAAACCCATACATCACAAGTCGACACTTATTATTAGTATCCATTTTTTCCACAATATAAAACTATTTAAAATAAAACACAATTTCTTCTTATGAAAAATAATCACAATTTTCCCCATGATATCATACTTATCTATACTCCACTTTAAACCATATGAAAGACATTTTAAAAACATAGGATGAGAAAAAAAGCTTAGTAAGGGATATAAAAATAAAGGAAACTGTTAGATCAGTAAAAATATGAAAAATAATATAAAGTTCACCTTTATCATTAAATTTCATTTAGAATTTGAAATAAAACATTTTCACATGAAAAAAACACATTTTTCTCAAAAAAAATCACTAAAACCTATTGTAGGAAATTAAAACTCCATTAGGTGATTTATAGAATCATACAATTAAAACACTTTCAAAACCCTTTAAAAACCCTTTAAATTGGAATAACCATATGGAAGAATTCCAATTAAGCTATTACAAGCTTAGTAATTTCTATCTAGGTCACCCCATGTTAATTGGTAACGGTCTTACCCAACACTATCTGGGCTACCCCAAGTTAAGATGTTACAGGCTTCCCAAGTGCTATCTGGGCCACCCCATGTTAAGCTGTAACGGAATTTCCCGACGATATCTAGGACACCCCATGTTAATATGTAATGGGATTAAATATATATATTTGGTCCTACCCATGTATAAGCTATATCAGGCTCATCTATTTCCTATAATTTTCAAGAGCCATATCATTAAAAAAAACATTTATCCTAAAATTTTATGAAAAACTCTTTGGATCCTATATAAAAAAACATTCGTATAAAATTAATATTTTCTTAAAAACCCATTTACAATACTAAAAATACAAAAAAATACGGGAATTGGGTTTTTAATTTAGTATAATATGTAATCTTTCTATGGAACCTACATATTAAATAATAGCCACAGAGGCGGAAAATTCATTGTCACTGAGTATGTTACGAATAAAACATTTCTTTTTTCATTTGTCAAAACATTCTATATAAAACAAGTTAAAATATTTATTTTAAAAACCTTTTAATGAAATTAAAAATATAAATAAAATGACATTTATAATCCTTTTATATCCATATAAATAAATATAAAAAATAATATCAAGAGTACGGATATGGAGAAAAATATTTGATAATTAATTCTTTAATCATTCAAGGTGTCTCATACAACTTTGAACATTTAAATTATAATACCAATAAAATAATAAAAATTAAAAAATATTAAATAAAATTATAATAAATAAATTAATTATATCACATGTCAAAGGGGCTATATATACACCCCATAAAAGAAGGTGGGTGTATATCATCAAAATATGCCTCAGTGAAAAAAGATTGAGATGAAATTCATTACCTTCAATCCAACTCCTCATGTACAATATTTTTAATACTAAATAATAAACTTTGGTTAATTATTTACATTATTTATAATTTTTTTAGATTTATTATTCCTTTTTATATCACTTATTACTATGTTATAACAATTAAATAATTATTTTTGTTCACGCCAGATGTTTTGATGATATTCGGTACATGAGTCCAAAATGAATTTGGTATGACGTCTATAGTCAAAAGTGGTCATTAGTCCATAATATCCTAAATAATATTCATGAAATAATAATTAATTATATATATGAATTATAGTTTCAAATTCATTTATTAAATATTGATATGAAAAACAAACTATGTTACAATCATGGAGACGGTAAGTCGTACGTACGCATGAGTAACATTTTCATTTTTCAATTATCATTATATAATAAAGGTAAGGATTATCTTATCTTTAAATAATGATAATATAATCATTAATATAATATTAATCACTTAAATATACTTATATATATATATATATCATCCATATTATGTGGTGAGGAAGATGAATCACGTTGCTTCGTGAAGGTGATAGTTCACATCTACGCATGAACAACGTAATCATTTTTATGTGAATGGAAAGGTAAAAAAAATAAATGATATAATATGGACTAATAATTATAAATATGTCATTAATATCATATTTAAACATTAATTCCATAATTATAACCAGTCTTGAGAGATGGTAATGAAAATGAATTATATTGGTTCACGAGGCGGTAGTTCGTTGTATATATGAACGATAATTATTTTCCCATTTGATAGAAGTGGAGATAGATTTAGATTATGAAATCAACATAATAACATCTAAGAATATTTATTATTCTATATTTATTATTTAATCATGGTTGAATAATATTGTAAGTAATTTTACGAATAAATAAAATAGAAATACTTGATTAAAAATGTCACCTCTTCCTCATACCACCTCCATTGCCTAAACCCTTATGACCAATAAGGATAGTGTTATGACTACAATAAGAGCTCTTGAATATGGTTAGGGATTCTAGGAAGGAATTTTGTAATATATTTTTCAAACCAAATAGGTTTTTATGTGTGAATAAATGACAATAAGTGCTTCCCTTTTATAAGAGAGGGGAGGGGCACTCATGGATGTCTTCAAAATATTAAATTAATATTAAATAGTTTTATATTCCAAATGGATCAAAAATGATTATTTAAAATATATGATGATTATGGTTTGAAATATATTCTTAAAATTAAATTTATATAAGTTTTTTATATTTTTAATCCTTATCTTTTAGCTTCAACCCTTATTTAACCTCTTTAACTCTTATCATGATAACATGTGTTTTTACTCTCATAGGGTTTATAAAGTTACTTTAAAATGACAAAATAACCACAAATTGATCATTTATGAGATTTTAAACCTTATAAAAATTAGTCGGATGAATTTTATTTTTTTATAATTTTTTTATAATTTAATAAAATATTATTTATTTTATAATATTAATAATGTCAATTTTGACACTATTCATTACTTGATTTTTTAAAAACATCATAACAACAGGATAAATTCTAAAACATTATTTTAAAACTCTAATAACCTGAAAAATTAATCTATAAAATTAATGTATGATAATAATTATTTCAAATTATAATTATTTTGATATTTTTAATATCATTTATTTAATATTTCCATTAATTAAACAATTACTGCATCGTCATTGTGTAATATTTTAAGGTGATTATTTATTTCCTTAAAATTAAAAACAAATTTCCATAATGAATATAAATAATGTTTTTTAAAATAGTCTTTATAGTCTAGTATATTTTCTAAATAACCCTATATTAAAACATAAGTATGGCATATTTGAATTTTCTTTAAAATAAAATACTATAAAGGGCTTAATGTCAATGAAGGGGCTCCAAGAGGTCATAAAATAAGACCAAGTATGATTTGGGTCAATAATAACACATAAAAAATTATGATAAGTGTTATAGTAGATATATAATATTTATAATTCAATTTTTACCATTAATTACATGATTTGCCCTTATTCGTGGTAATAAAAAAACTAAAATTACTATTCATATCGTTCAAAAATAAAAGGGACCAATTTAATAAATTTTTAAATTATGATTTCAAATATGGAACAAATTTTTAAAAATTATAATCACATAATTGGATAAAATTAATTTAAAATTAATCATGTTGCTGGAACGAGAAAACAAGTTTTTAATATGAAAACGTTTAAAATATTAAAATGTTTTTAGATCCAAATTCAATGTAAAATTTATTAAAATAGCATAAATTTGATTAAATGATATAAAATTTATATAATTATAATTTGAAACCAATCAAAAATATAATTTAACATTATAAATTATTTAGATGAAAATACTATTGTCAATTAAAATTCAGTATTGTTCACTATTTATCAAAACATGGAACTTATCAAAAAAATAGAAAAAATAAAATGAAAGTAAATTCTGATATTATGGCTTCAAAAAATAATTTTATTTTATAAAATATAATTTTTAAAAGTGTCAAAAACTAAATTTAAAATAATTTCACCATCGAAAGGTGACTAAACATTCCTTTTAGAAAAGTACATATTTTAAGCATAAATTTGGTTTTTTTGTTATATCATGTCTAGAAAACACATATGATGAATTTTAAAAATTATATTGAATATTTTATATATTTAATTAATATAATAAATCAATTTTTACTTATTTATATATTGGCATAAAAAACACTTGTAGACATTTAAATAGTATTTTAGAAAAAAATTCCTTTTATTTTAAAAATGGTTTTATTTTCATTTATAATTAATTGGTCTAAAAATAATTAATTATATATACATTTGTAAATCATATTTTCATAATTTAGTTAATCATGTTCATACCCTCTATTCCAAGGGCTATGTGATAACTTCCATATTAAATAATAATATTTAGTTGTTTAGGTTCGACGTGGCATATCATATATGCTATCAAACATAGTGTTTCCATTTAAAAACATGGTATGTTACATTCTCAACCCCTTTAAAAAATTGAATCCTTTAAATTTGAACTCAGGCTTGGTATCTAGGGTTTTTCCTTTCAAAGAAACTTTATTAAAAACCCACTTTGGAACATGGTTCAACAAAACATCCACTTTAAAAGAAAGAAAATGGAAGTAAGAAGGTCGTCTGAGATAACACATACTAGGGTTCTATGTTGAAAAAATAGAAAAGGAATATAAAACTAACTATCAAGTTTTTATTGAGAGCAATATAAAACATGTTCATTATAAATTTAACCATTATAAAATGGTAAATCTGTGATGGGTTAAAAGGTCATTGATTTATAAAAAAGAAAAGTAAAAAGATAAAATTTATTTGAAGATCATTTTCAAATATTTGAGGAATTATATTTCTACCTAAATTATAACATAAGTAAATATACTTACATGATAAGTATAATTTCATCCTTTAATTAATTTCCAACAAAAAATCATCTTTTTCTCCAAATGATGATTATTCAATATTAAATTTCACACCTGAATCACTAGAATCAACTTCAAGTGAATCAAATAATCCAAAAAAAGGAAGTATCTATTTATCATGTTGTAAAAAATTAACCAAAATTAAAATGGTCAAGATAAGATAATATAATTCCCTTAAAATAATAATCCTTTATAGGAAAAAACTAATCCAATCTCCAAAATTCAATAATGACACCCAATGTTCAATATAGATCATTCAACTATCCTTAAAATTCCTAAAAAATAATCTAGACTAATAATGAGACCCATAAATCATAAGGATATTATCACATATTCTTCTAAGATATATTTGAACATTTATCTACAAATAACATCAACTACTATTGACGTCTCATACCAAAAAGTAATTTCCCTAATAATCATCAAGATACACTAACCATTTCCATAAATAACCCGAATCACCATAAATCCATAATAAAATCATATTTTCCGCAAAATAAAATACAAAATTTATTGAAAAATAAAAATACCATAATATTCTATTTACCTTAATCATATAAAGTTCAAAAAATAGTAAACATATTCTAAAATAATATTAATCACTTAATCACCAAATCATTTTCTAATAATAGGGCCATCTATTTGATAAAAAATATATTATCAAAATAAACATATTATTAGTACATATAATAATTTAACTAAAAATAAAAATTCATAATAATTGGGACTTCTCATAGGTCTGTGATAGGCGATGCACCCTTATCACCCTTCAGGTGTGGGTTTAATTCTCATAGCCTTTACAGACATGATGAGTTGTCAACCATCCTATGAGTTCTCCTTTTTAAAAAAAATATATTAATATAATATTTATAAAATTAAACAAAATGTGAGAAAAATACTCAAAAATAAAATTAATATGTTTTAACCCAATGGTTATCTCATACCTTTCATTTTTCATCCAAAAATATAATAACCCATATTTACCTCAAAATAAATTTCTCCCAAAATACTATTAGCCATCTTAAAATTTCATAACATAAAGTATTAAAAGGGGTTTCTAAGTTACTAAACATTTGATAAAACTTAATATTATAAACCCATGATGATATCCATATCTCTTTATAAAAAATCATAATATATAAATATATCTTTACCATCATTTGATACCAATTATAAGGACCCAACCTTAAACATTACATATCCTTGTGTTTTTGAACTATAATTCACGTTCGAGGATATTTTTATTTTAGAGTTTAAGAGAATTATGAAAAACTCTTATAAATTAAACCTATACATTATGAGTGGACACTTATACTGAGTGTCCTTTTTTCATAATAGAAAAATATTTAAAATAAAATTTGATTTAACCTTATGAAAAATCATTACAATTACCCCCTTGATCTTACCCTTGTCTCTATTCACCTATAAACCCTATGAAATATATTTTAAAAACATGGTTAGAGCATAAAAGCTTGGTAAGGGATATAAAATGAAAGGAAACCATTAGTTTAGTAAAAAAAATGAAAAATCATATAATGTTTACCTTTATATTCAATGTTTTTTGAGAATATGAAATAAATCATTTTCAAATGAAAAAAACACACACATTTTTTAATGAAAATAATTAAAACCCCTTTCAATAAATTAAAACCACTTTAAGTAAATTAGAGAATTAGACACATAAAACCCTTTCAAAACCCTTTTAATTGCAATAAACATATGGAAGATTTATAATTAAGCTATTACATGATTACCTGGTGCTATCTTGGCCACCCCATGTTAACCTATAATAGGTTTTCCTAGTTCTATCTGGGATAACCCATGTTAATATATAATGGTCTTCTTCGACACTATCTGGGACACCCCATGTTAAGCTATAACGATCTTCCTTGATGCAATATGGTCCTCCTCATTTTATGTTGTAATGGGCTTCCCAAACTCTATATGGACTACCCCATGTTAATCTCTAATGGTCTTACCCGATGATATCTAGGACACCCCATGTATATGATGTATCAATCACATCCATTTACAATAATTTTAATGTACCATATCATTAATAAAACAGTTTCATCATAAAACCCTTTGAAAAACTATTTTAATCCCATATTAAAAACCATTTCATATAAAAATATCATTTTCTTACAAAAAACCATTTTCAATACCAAAAATACCAAAAATAATAGATTAGGGGTTTTAATTTAAGAAAATATGTAATCTTTAAAAGGAATATATTAATTAAATACTAGTCATAGTTGAAGAAAATTTGTTGTTGCTGTGTACGTTAAGAATAGAACATTCTTTTGTTTAATTATCAAAACATTTTGTATAAAACATGTAAAAAGATTACATTTGAAAAAATTTGACTGAAATTAAAAATAGATATAAAATTATCTTTATAATAATTTTATATCTATATAAATAAATATGTAAAATAATAACAAGAGTATTGAAATGGAGAAAAAGATGTGATAATGAAATATTTAAACATTAATGGGGTCCCATGCCACTTTGAACAATTAAATCATAAGCTACATGAAAGAATAAAATTTATAAAAATCTTTAAATAAAATGATAATAAATAACATAGTGATATCATATTTCAAAGGGTATGTATATATAACTCATAAAAGAAGGGGGTTTATAACATTGAAATATGCCTCAATTGAAAGGAGGTTTGAGACAAAATCCCTTACGTTTTGTCAGAATCATCATGTACAATATTTATATTCCTGAATAAAAAAGTTATTTTAATTATTTAATTTCTTGACAACTTTTTTGATGTTTATTATTCCATTTAAATCAATTATTTCCATGTTATAAAAATTACTTAATTATTTAAGTTCACATCTGATGTTTTGATGATATTCAATACCTGAGTCCAAAATGACTTTGGTATGATGACTATAGTCAAAAGTGGTAATTTTTCCACCATTTATAGAATAATATTAATTATATAACAATAAATTTTTACATCAATTATACTTTTAAATTCATCTATTAAATATGGATATGAAAAGTGAATTACGTTACAATCATTGAGATGGTAAACCGTACGTACGCATGAGAGACATTTCAATTTTTCAATGATAATTTTGGAAAGAAGTTAAGTATTATTTTATCTTTAAAAAATGATAATAATATAATTAATATCATATTAATAATTTAAATATACTTATATATATCATCCATATGAAGTGAGGATGAAAAAAGAATCACATCTATTCAGGGAGGTGATAGTTCACATGTACGCACAAACAACATTATCATTTTTATATAAATGGAAAGGTAAGAAATTAAATGATATAATATTACTATATAATGATAAATATTTCATTAATATAATATATAAACATAAATTAAATCATTATAACTAGTCTTGAGAGACAGTGATGGAAAACGAATTATATCAGTTCGTGAGGCGGTAGTTGTACATACAAATGATAGTTCTTTTCCCAACTGTGGAGATGGATTTGGGGGATGATATTAACATAATAAAATATCATTATATTAAGGGTAGTGAATTTATTATTTCATCCTTATTGAATAATATTTTAAGGATGTGGACGAATAAATAAAATAGAAATACTCGATTAAAACAATACCACTTCCTCAGACCACCTCCTTTGCTTAACAAATTAATACCACTAAAGATGGTGTTATGACTAAGATAATATCTCTATATTGTGGGTAGGGATTCTAGGAAGGTATTTTGGATGATATTGGAAAATATATATGTTTTTATGTGTTAATAAATAATAACAATTAGTTCCATTTTATAAGAGAGGGGAGAGGTACTATTGGAAGTCTTCAAAATATTAAATTAATATTAATTATTTTTTATTCCAAATGGATCAAAAATGATTTATTTCAAATAAAGGATGATTATGGGTCCAAATAAATCCATACAATGAAAATTAGATAAGTTGTGACAATTTTTAATCCTTATCTTTTAGTCTTAAGGCTTATTTAACCTCTTTAACTCTTATAGTGAAAACATTTTTTTACTCTTTAAGGGTTAAAAAAGTTACTATAAAATGACAAAAATAACATAAATGAATTATTGATTTTTTTTTTAAAATTATCCCCATAATTTTTCCTAATTTTATTATTTTATAATTTTTATATCAATTAATAAAATATTATTTATTTTATAATCTCATTAATGACAATTTTTATACAATACATTACTTACCTTCTAAAAATTTCATAACAAGATAAATTCAAACCAATTATTATAAAACATCACTAAAATGAAATAGAATTATATAAAATTCTTGGATGATATTTATTTTTTCAAATTGTATTTATTTTAATATCTTTAATATCATTTATTTGATATTTCCATTAATTAAACAATTACTGCATCATCATTGGGTAATCCATTAAGGAAATTATTTATTTCCTAAAAATTAAAAATAAATTTATATGATTAAGATAAAAATTTTATATTTAAAAAATACTATATATATTCTATGATATATTCTAAATAACCCTATATTAAAAATGTTATAGTTATTAAAACACTAGTATGACATCTTTGACTTTTCTTCCTAATAAAATACTATAAAGGGATTAGAGTTATCAAAGTGAATCCAAGAGGTAATGAAATAAATCCCAAATAAGAATTATGTTCAAAATAACTCATCCAATAAAATTAGGATAAGTGTTAGGGTAATTTTAAAATATTTCTAATATTATTTTTACCCTTAATTACCTGATTTACCCTTAACCGTGGTAATAAAAAAATTAATAAAGTTATTATTCATGATGTCCAAAAATAAAAGGTACATGTTTAATAAATTTTAAAATTTTTATTCCAAATATTTAATCCATTTTTCAAAATTAAAAACACATAATTGGTTAGAATTACTTTAAAATTGATCCTATTGATGAAATGAGATAATAAGTTTTTAAAGTGAAAACGTTCAAAAGATTGAAATGTTTTTATATTAAATTCAATGTGAAATTTATTCTAATGAACTAAATTGGATTAAGTTATAATGAAATTGATATAATTATTCTTAAAAAATACACAAAAATATAATTTAACAGTATAAATTGTTTAGACGAAAACGTTTTTTTCAATTAAAATTCAGTATTCTTCATTATTCATCAAAACATGAAAATTATCAGAAAAATAAAAAAATGAAACTAAAGTAAATTTGGAAAACCCAATTTTAAATAAGAAGTTTATTTTTTCTAATATAATTTACAAAATTTTCAAAAACTATATTTTAAACAAGTACACAATCAAAAGGCGACAAAACTGACTTTTTAGAAAAACACATCTTTTATGAGTAATATTGGATTTTTTTTCATATACCATGTTTAGAAAACACATAAAATTAATTTTAAACATTATATTTAATATATTTTAAATTTAATTAATATTATCAATCAGTATTTATTTTGTCATTTTTTGGTATAAAACACACTTGTGCACATTTAAATAACTTTCTAGAAAAACATTTCCTTTTATTCTGAAAATGGTTTTTTAAATTTATAATTAATTACTCACAAAATAATTAATTATATATACATGTGTAAACAATATTTTAATAATTTAGTAAATCATGTTCATACACTCCATTCTAACAGCTATGGGATAACTGCAATATTAAATAATAATATTTAGTTGCTCGTTTAAGATCAATGTGGCGTATCATGTATGCTATCGAACAAAGTTTTTCATTTAAAAAACTTTTTATTTTACAAAAATTATAATATTTTGAAAATTATTTTGATAAAATAAACATTATATTTTAAATTCGAATGTTGAAATTATGTTATGGTGAAATTTTGAGACTTTTCTAAAATACATTATTTTTCATTGAATAATAAAAATACTATTTTGGGTTTTTGATATGTTTTATGAATTCATAAATATTTAATAATGATGAAATAATTAATATAAGTGAATTAAAAACATAAGATAAGTTATTTTATTAATTTAATGTACTTTAATGAATCAAAATTATTTTCTAAACCTATAAATAACTTTTCAAAGTCTAAAATGGAAATTAAGACTTTGAAAATAATATATTGTGGAAACATTAACTTACTAGGACCGAATTAATTTTAAAAATTGGATTTTTATTCTCTCATGGACAATAGTCAAAAATAATTTCTTAAATTTTCAAAACCATGTGATAAAATCGTGTATAATCCAGTTGTTTTCCTTTTTTCACAACCTAGCGTTCCAAGGACTAACTATAAGTACCCACCTCTCTACCCCATTTAATTCACTCCCATGCCATTGAGCATAGATGTCACGACCCCCTCCCCACAAATTGTACCCATCCTGGTCTAGTAAAGTAGGAAGGGAGATAGTGACCCCAAGTTCCACCTTCAATAGGCCCTGGGTTAGAGACTAAAACTAAGGGTATAATAACACAGAGATGGGAGGCAATACCATCTAAGAGAAAACATGAGAAAGAGGGAGATAAGACATATAACAACCAAATCCAAGTCAGAGTGAAATATAAAAGAAAAACCAAGTACACGTATTTTTAATTTCATGAAATAACTAATACAACTAAAAGAAAAAACTGTAAGTACCAAAAGAATGTAAAAAAGGCAGTGACCATGATGCCCGAACAGCTCCTACAAATCCCCACAAGCTAGTAGTAACTAGACTGATCTCAACCTTATCTAGGTGTCCTAAAAAATAGTTTATATAATGTAGGGTGAGTATAATAGTATACTCAATAGGATCCCCCCATATCCTCTTGTTCAAAAGTAAAGAAATCATGCTGAAGCACAGTGAACCATAAGTGAAACTAACTCGTCACCTAAACCTGTATACATATTCATAGACTCACCGTGGCTACTCTCACCAAGCATCACATACAAGATTATATGAAATAATAAATCATATCAAGGGTACCCCACTACCACTTTCCCATTGGCTTTCCTCTTTACCCCAACATCGCACGTCCTAATCCATCTCTATCCAAAAAGGTTGGCCTAAAGACACTTGGGAGAGCACTACCACATGCACCTCGTGCAACAAAAAGATTTCCCATAGACACCTAGGTGAATCACCACAACATACAAACAACCAAAAGTGACCAGGTAGTTTATGGGAGGCACCACATCCCGTATAACATGTATCATACTTCAGGTATTATGATTCAATCCATTACAACCCATACAACGAGTAAGGATCCTCAAAAAACCATAACCTATACTCGTTATACCTATAATAGCATAAAGGAAACTGTATCCAAAATATATCTATGTGAAATAAACACAATCCATTATAGCTCTTTACACTTATATATGTGGAAAACTGACAGTCATGCATACTCGCAGAAGTAACTACCAAGATAAGAGAGTAGGGACAATGGGTGAAGTCAGCCATCCATACTCCCACCAGGATATTGAAAAAACACCCCTAGGGCTCAGAATCCCTAGGGTATCAGTCACCCTAAAAAATAGGGTGGGGTGGAGTATAAAAACAAAAAACATACATGATATAATATATCTCAAAACCACATTGTAAAAAACCTAGTCCTAGACTCAACTGTAGCTATTGTCTCCCAAACTCATGACTGCCACTATTATGACTAGGTATCTGTTAAGCACACAACCATTTAAAGTGCATTATTAAATCATATTATCCCTTTTAAACAGTTTCACTATACATTAATTATTTATTTATCCATTAATTAACCAATTTAATTTTCACATTATATTCATTAGCATCTCAACAAAGATATATGCCCTCCAAGCATACCTAAAAAGCGAGTACATGGTCCCTCCCAACAAAACCTCATTATTGCATACCAGAAAGCTCTAACCCCATGGGTTAAATATCATTTAGTCAAACATTTATTAAAAAAATAATTACATTAAAAAATTCTAGTAATTCTAGAAAATAAAAACTAAGCTACCAAACACAAGGGGCTCAACACAGGGAGTAGATGGACTACCCGTCAAGTCTTTTCTACCTATAGCTGAAGCATAGACCCATTAATACTTGAGAATCTATACATGGAAAGCATACGACAAACCCCGTGAGCCTTCACCTCTTTGGAAGGAGGGTAAGAAAGACCAGCTACCTCAGGCAATGGGAAAAGTAAAGAAGATAAATAAATAAGAGATTCAGTAAGCAACCACATTCATAGAAGGGGGTAAGCCTAACTTCAACTAATTTCATCACCTTCGATGTCCTCCCCGACACCCACCTGCATAAACCGATGCATCTAGCCACTATAGTCTTCATATTCTACCACAACCACTGGGCCTCCCTTCCCCCACATCTCACAACAACCATCCAGGCTCACAAAAAATCACAAACAGAGGGAAACAAAAAAGGAAACTAGGCTCTTGACTCAAAACAGGGAATTCTACCTTCACATGAAATGAGCTCTCATAGCTCCAGGTATAAGGCTCTTTGGCCTTTTCAAGAAATATGGTAACTTAGAACCCTACCAGGCATTATATTTTATCAAACAATCTATTCTTCAATCCATATTGAATTAACTGATTCATTATTATAAGGTTCTAACTAAGGGAAACATAAACTACAATCTACCATAGCTACCAAAAATTAATTGAACAATTAATTTAACATGACTTTAAACAAAAATAACCAACATGCTTCGGGTTTAACAACCAACTGGAATAGACATGCACATATGCATCAATTTGATTAACATAAAATTACAACAACAAAAACTGGATTTATTTCATACCTCTTTATATTTATCCAATTAATTATCAATTAATTCTGGATTTACATTATTTGAAAATTTTACCAAGAACAACATGATAACACACAAATCATAGATATCACACTATTGAGAAAATCAAGTGGAAGACCATTATCATGGTGTAAAAAAACAACATGTGATCAAACATATTATTTTAATCTGGTTCAAGAATTTAATTCGGTTAATTCCATTTCGATTCAAAGGTCTAACTCATGCTAATTCTATGATTGTACATAAATAATTAGAGAAGCAATGAATCCCTAAAATCAAAAGGTTTTCAATGTTCTTCACTCAATAATGGATCAAAGAAATGGATCACGATCTCCCTCCCCACAACAACTACATCCAACTGAGGATATCCCAACACAACCACATAAATAAAAACAAAAATAAACTCTCTTATAACCATGGATATCAAACTCCATAGCATGGTAAAGATAAATATGAGAATACAGATCAAAGAAAACCAAAGAACAGAGGTAGATCTTACCTAGGATAGAAGACAGATTGAAGAATGAAGCGGGGAACTAGTACATGATGAAGGAATCCACAAACTCTGAATAAGGAGGTGTTTGGGTCATATGTGGTCAAGATGGGGTGTTCTCAAGCTGTAGGGTTTGAAAAACCCAAGTGGATGGGTGTATTTAAAATAACTATTGGTTGGGTAGTACATAATGTGTACCTCCCCATCATGTCTTATACCACCTCAAGGCCGACTAATGCCAAAAAATGAATCACCTCAGTGCCCTTTTTTATTTTTTTGAAACTTGAATGATACACGTCTTGTCCCCTTGGTCACATCATGTACCCCTTGTTTCCATCTTCTCACTACCGAACTCATCCAGAATTCCTATGAGCCTTCTCCAACAACCTTAGTCTTTGAAAACATGCAAAGGGGAAATCCATGTATATGTGGTCCCTTACAACAGAGTTCCCCTCATTTTCTCTCTTTCTATTCTTTATAAATATTTTCTAGGTTTCCAAGTAACTCTCCTAAAGATTTAAGAAGCTATTTCAAAAGGTAAGAGATTCTATTCCTATCTATTTTTTATATCAAAAGTACTTCCATTGTAGTTAATATTCTAATTTCACTGCACTTATGATCATTAAATTACTGTATAAATGTTTTTCTATCAATGAGATTCTTTTATTCTATCTCATTAATCCCATTCCATAAACCCCTTTGTATACCAGCTATGATGCCGAAATAATCCTTTGAATTTCCATACCTTCCTTCTTTATGGTATGAATACCCAATTTTTTTCAAGATTATTCATATATATTTAATTATAATTCATTGATTAGGTATTTCCATGTATGAAACCCACATTTTCTTCTCATGGTTAAAATGAGGAAAAGTGAAAGTATTTAAACACTTGTTTAATTTATGATTTTATATTAAAACCTATGTTTATTCTCCATGATTTTTTGATGAAATGATTTATTATGATATATGATCTATTTTGAACACATGAATTAAGACATACAAAGGGTTCACACTTATATATCTCTAATTAATTAAGAAAAAAATTAATCTCTAGAGTTGAAATGTTTTACGATACCTTGGTGAATAACCTTGGTAATATTTTTATTAGACCTCGATATTGAAAAATAGTGATATGATTATGAATATATCATTTATATGTTGTATCTACATTTACATGTTATTTATTACATATATATTATTATTCTATCATATTACAAATCATGTTTTATCCTTGCTATTACTTTGGATCCATGCCCATTATTTATCCCTCACTAGGATTTATGATCAACCTTTTCTATTGATGTATATCACTATAAAATAAATTGTATTGAAGTTAATTGTGATGAAATAATAAAAGAGTATTTCAATAGTATTAAATTAATATTTTGTTTATGTTTTCCTTATAAACATTAGGTATACTAGGGTAACCATAAAGATGGGTAGACCTAGACTTGTGGGTTGCTTAGAGATGAGTGGAATGGTTAGATGCATTGAATTTGAGATTTATGCATGGGATGTGTTTTCAAATATGTGATTCAAGAAAGGATATTACTTATATATCATGGATATTGGAACTATATAGTTGTATTTAGAAATAATAATGCATGGGTAAACACTTTTTAGTTTTGGGAATGATTCTTTAATGGTGGGTTCATGTTGTATGCATCAGAATGAATGAGATTTCTAGTTTCATGGATAAGATAATGTAATATGATTTCATCAAGATGAGATTGATATGTAGTAGATCATGTTAAATTTCTAAAATGTGTCATCATATGTTCTATGAGACATGATTCATGGGAGTGTGATTTGGGTTGTGTAATCAGGTGGAATGAGAGCACACACTTGTTGGGTTTGGGTCAAGGATAGAATTATATAACAATAAACATGAAGGCATAGTGGTAAATATTTTGATAAGGATGGAAGGTGTCTATCTTTGGTGAGAAGATGCATCATGAGTAAATCATAGTATGATGAAACCAAAGATCTAAGATTGTTCCTTAAAGGAGGTTATCAGAATGAGGTGAGAGGGGCTCAGTAGGAGGGACATATGAGGGATGTTTAAAACCTGTCGAATGTTATTTTTAAGGGGTAGTATAATGGAAGCGATTTGGTGAGGAACAAACCATTTTATATTGTAAGGTGTGACTCTCATTATGGATTTAAATTTAGCAGATGATGAGGTTTATGTTCCTAGTGAGTTAGGAATAGATGAAAATTATTGTTTTGTGTTAGTGATCAGGTGTGAGAAGGGTAGTCATGCTCAGTCACTAAATTTGGTAGTAGGTGGATAATTTTTCACAGATATAGTAAATTTCTATTAGTGGGGATACAATGAAGATACTCCCATAGCGGGGAGCATTGTAACAGTTATGGAATCATAACCCTCATGTGGGTAGAATCCTGGGTTTGATGAGATCAGTCATTAGATGGGAAAAATGAAAGCATGATGTCAGTTTGAATGTGAATATGATTTTATATAGTTACATGGTAGGTATCAGGTTTTATATTTGGATTTGGTGTTTGATGGAGTTCAACTATTTTCATTGGGATAAAGATGGAATTAATATTTTATCTGAGGTTGAGTTTGATATGAAGTGAACCACTACTTGGGGTGAGAGCTTGGGGATTGGTTTGATTTATTTAGTATTGAATCGTGTAATTAAACTAAGTGGAAGGTTCATAATTTTGTGTGGGTTATTGGAAAATCTCTAGATTCCTTTTGGAATTTAGGCATCATGATCAGATTATGTGATATCATGTTGGTAGGTTGGACCAATGAGTTTGGATAAAATCCATCCAAAGTTGGACTAACTATTGTTATTGAATAGAGTTGGGTGTGGTAGTGTGGAACCCACATCATGATTGATGATTGAACACTAGAAATTCATTCTGTAGATGAAATTCTTATATTAGGGAGCACCATGAATTAGAATCAACCTTTATAAAAAATCCTTATAATGGGGAGCACCATTGTCTTGAGGATAAATCAGTCAATAGAACCTTGGTTTCGTGGGATAGTTGGGTGTGATTGAGCCCCTTCTTGATTTTGGTGTTATTTATGTGTGGGTAGCATGGATTTTAATGAATAGTGAACCTTGATGTTTCTAGTTTCCTAGTAGAATATTGTACTTTGTTTGAGCATGGAACACAATGATTTAGTCAGGAATTGATGTCCATGATAGTTTGTGATCTATGTATTTAGGACCAATGATAATTCTTAGGGATCATAAGTGTTATATCGGGGTGTATATAAAGACCCAAGTCCATACAGGTTGTGAAATTTAATGTAAATTTCAATTTTTTTCCCTAAGGTAGGGGTGTTTGGAGAACTGAGATTTGGATCAAAATTATGAAGGTTATAATGTCTCAAAGAGATGGTTTTGGACATGTAATGAGGAATGAGAGTTTTTTTAGGTGCATGAGTGAATATCAAAGTGGGGTTGGTGTGACCCCATTTTTTAATTTTGGATACAAAAAGTTGGTTGCAACATGACTTCGATTTGGTCACACAACAATTGCATACAAAAATGCACCATGATATGTAGTGTGGGGTGCTATGGTGGTTTGAAAAGTGTCGAGCACACTACCCAAGGAAGTCACAACACGACTCATAGGGATCACACCACAATAAACACTAGTAATTCTATTAAGACCTCTTTTTATTAATGATCTCACCATAACCCTAGAGGATAACACTATGACCATACCTTAACCCTATTTTACCTGGGTAGACCCATAGTTTTATGGTAATCACCCTTAGTTCTTATAATGGATATCTACACAAGGATGACCATTTTGATTGGATCCTTGCCAGTTATTAATCCTTTTTGGTTCTCCTAAGATAGGGTTGGTTTTTTGTTATTTTTTAGTGGGTAGAGTAATTTTATTTCCTCCATATCTTTCAGTTAGGTATCTATTCAATAACTTTTATTTTAAGATGATTTTAGCTGAGGATTTGGTTATAATTTTCACCAGAGCATGGTGAAAATCATCCAATATGGTCGGGATTTTTCTTAGAGTGGATAAATGATGTTATGGGAGGATGATCACATGTAATTTATTATATTCGGTTAATGGTATGTCTTTATATGGATTTATATGGGTTTTATTAAAATTGGAAAAAATTAGTGGTTGACGAGGAATGATGTGAAAAGGATTTTGCTTGAGATAGTGTTTGGAGAACACCACGTGCCTTTTAGGTGCGGTTAGTCATAGTTTTAGTTTAGCTAGTTGGCTAAGTGAGTTTTTAATAAATTTCATCTATCAAAATTAGATTAGATAATTAATTATAAATTGTTATATTTAATTATTTTAGATGTTGTGGCTTGATATAGGGTAATAATAGTTGATATGAGCTTGGGTCCGGCTTTGAAAAGTTCAAGAAGTGATGGTTGGATATAGAGGGGAGGATAAATCTATGTATGAGGTTGGTTTTCCATGAAAATCCCCATATATTTATGAATTTTGTTTATACAGTCTATGATATGTGATCTCACCACAGAAGAGAGATCAACTAATAAATTAAAATGAATTGTTTTATTTATCCCCCATAGAATGAATGGAGTGCCTTAGGCCATAATGAACCCTTGAAACTAGTGTGATTCCTTGGAAACCAATTTCTGAGGGATTGGATACAAATAGTGGTTTGAGCTACTAGGTTTGGAATTGGGTACTCTTGGATAAATACAGATAATAGAATCACGTGAAAATGATATCACCAATGGTTAAGGATGTTGGATTAATTTATGAGTGGAATTGGATAGGTCTATGAGCTGAGATAAGGTGTTCATAGACCATGATAGTTTCTTTAGGATAATGGGACTTGTATGGATGGATTAGGATTAGTGTATATGGGTTGGATAATCTTGAGTCTCATGCATGATGGGGATCAACCTCTTAAGGATACTTCAGAGTCTTGATATGTGTGATGAGTAGGAAAAATCTTTTGGGACTAAATGTTGTGTGATAGATAGGGGTCTCCTTGAGGTGATGGTTGAGTACCATCATAAAGGATAAGTGTGATGGACCTAGTGATTATTGAGTCTGTTGGTAAAGGACTTATCTTGGGGGTGTCCCAGAGGCTTGGTGCGAGTTAGATCAAAAGAGTCCCCGGTGAGTTGGACTGAGTTGTTACAAAGGATTTTGATAAGGTCTTGGAGTGGCCTTTTAGGAAAGCGTTGTGAAAGTACCTATGAGCTAAGAGGGTAATATATGGGGTGTCAAGATGAGGATATAGCTTAGGGGACCTCAATGGGTACCCTAGTGTCATTTTAAACCTTGAGAGGATTATGGTGGGAGATAAAGTATCATCAATCTCGAGTGTCACCGTTGAACTAAGGGAACAACAAGGATAGTCTATTATGGTAGAAGCGATTGGAATTTTTTTTCACTTGAGAGGCAAACTTGTGAGACTTGTGTTGGGTTTGAGGTGAGTAAATAACCCATGTGGTATGATACAATGTTCTGGGAAGTATGTTCCCCAAAATTTATGTGATGTATGTTTATATATTTATATATGATATATTTGAAGTTCTGGGGTGTGAAACCCCTAGGTCATGTCATATGAAGTTCTAGGTGAGATGTGGTTTGGTTGTATGAAATGTGGGTTAATTAACTGTGGGTGGGATATGAACCCTAGTAATAGAGTCATAGTATATGTTCTAGGTATGGGATGTGGCCCCCATGTGTATTCTTAAATGGTTCTAAGGCATTTCATGGATCCCACTGTGTAGTAATTCAATGGTTCCAAGGTTAGATGTGGGTGCCCTTAGGTTTTATCTTAATTTTATAGGGTGGGACTCTCCTAGGTGTATTCTATATATGGTTATATAAGAGAAAAACCCATGGTATTTGTTTTTTTGGTAGGGGATGCAACCCCCAAAGTGGTGGATATATGTTAATTCTAGGTTGGGTTTGTGACTTCAGTGGATGAGGTTTCTTTATAACAGTTCTATGGGGTGAGACATGGTTACCTTGGAGATATTATGGTGTGGGTTCCAATACAAAGAGTTGGTCCCCCCTGGGTGACATTTCACTAGGTTCCAGTGAAAGAAATGGCCCCTATGTGGTATGATTTATGCTTAAAGACATTCGATATTGGCTGAAGTATGTATGTTTGATAAATAGTGTCACCTTAGAAACTAAGGATTGATAGTGATTTATTTAATTATGTTTAGTGGTCATGATAGTATCCTAAGATATCACATGTACATATTCTATATTTATGTGGGTTTTATTTACACATTTAGTGGTGACCTATTGAGTTTTACGCACACCCTACTCAGGATGCCCTGATACTTTGGTACCTAGGAAGACCTAATTTATTATAGGTTCAGGTAAAGAAATTTTTTGAAGTTGTATAATCAAGTGAGATTTATCATATGGAGTATTTATATTGGGATAAATTGAGGATCGAGGATGCAAGTATGGCCTTATAAGTATTAATTTATTTTGTTCATTTTTTATATTCATCTTTGTGGGATATCATTTGGGATGTATGACTATATGCTTTTAGATTTCATTTAGTAGACTATGTTTATTTTTTGTTTCTTCTACATACTCTAATTGTTTATTATGGTTTATTTTTTTTGTTATTTTAATGTTATTTATTGATTCTAATATAAGGGCAGAGTATCCTCATGGTAACAGCTTAGACCCTCAGTATTTGTCTGTAGCCTATAGAGTATATGGAGGATCAACTAAGGTATTATAAATCCACCAGACAGGGAACCAGTGAGTGGTCTCGTGGTCTCCAACCAATAGGATGTTACAACTCAAATCATAATAAGAGAAATAAAAAATAGAAATAGAAATAGGAAATAAAAAATTAATATAATCATTCAATCTTTTAATCAATTATTATTTCTATTTTCCCCCATCAATGATGATAAAAACATGGTATTTTTATAAAAATTGTAAATTCCTATAGATGATTTCAATGTTTATAAATTTATAAAACTCAAAAAAACACTAAATATAATAGCATAATATAGTATAAGTTTAATGGTGATCTCAATAGGAACATAAAATCTTAAAATATTTTTTTCAAACTAAATGTCATATCTCCATAACAAAGTCAAAATTATGATTTTAATATCATAAATTAAAAATTTAAATGAATTAATTAAAATAATAAAAGTTAATGAAGGATAATAACTATTAAAGGATGGATTTTCTTTAAAAACGATAAGTCAAACTCAACTGTGAAATCAATTAAATTTAATAATTTCCTAATTTTTTAAAATAGTTGAAATCAATTTTATATATTTATATTAATACATTTAAAATATTTATAGACAATTAAAATGAAATATTTAAATAATTTATGTTTAAATTACCATTTCAAAATCAGAATTTGATTTAGGACTCATAAGTTAATTTCTCATATCGTATTTGGTATCATCCATTGTTATATATGTTTGTTCAACGACTCACTAACAATTAAAATAGAGTAAATTCTTTCATATAAAGATACATATTAAATTAATAATATTAATAATTAAAAAATATTTGTAAATAAAAATAATAAAAATAAAAAACTAAGAATAATTCATTTTTGGATGAAGGTCGTATTCAATTATATATTATAGAAAGTATAGACCTTATGAAGAACCTGACCAAATCAGGAAAAACTAAAATATATACATAGACACATCCTTTTTGACTATATGAAATACAACTAGCAAGGATGTGATCACCTTGACTGAGAACAATCCCCCGAACCATCATCCTTTTTTAATCAAGACTATATTATAGTTTAAATGTAAAATCCTTGGGAATGAATAATTTTTTAAAAAATAAAATAAAACACAAAGCACTTATTGTTTTGAAAAATATGGTTTATACTTCATATTTTTTTTATAAAACAATTGGCATGCATGCCGCAGACATAACCAAATAATTCACCCAAAGGATTGAGACTATCTACCATAATCATTTGTGTGATTTAACACTTCCAATAAGCTACAAATAATACTTCAATAGTTAACCAAAACTCAAATTAATCATTATTAAGGATTACTAAATCTCAAATAAAAACTTGTAAAATAACTCATAAAATGAATTTAACATTATTTAAACTAAAATTCCAACCATAACAAAAAATTTACATTCCAATTTCACCTAGAAAAAATAAACCATTAAAATAAGTCACACCTAAACCATTTTAAATAAAAACAGTAATTACTAGAAGGAAATAAACCCATTATATCATCATTTGAACTATAAAATAGGAATATTTAGCATAACAAGTAATTTCACCAAACCATGTTGAGATCACAACTGAAAATTCCCCACCGTGATAGAGGGGAAAAAGAAGAAGACTATATGAATGAGAAATTGGTAGAGGAGAAAATATTACCTTGATTTTGTATGCAACACCACCCTTGTAATGACTTGGAATATAGAGGTTTGATGAGGGGGTGGAGAAGAAATTAATGACCCATTAGAGGGGCTGTTAAATGTATAGAGTAAATAATTTTATAATGGGTAAAGAAATGATATATAAATATGAACTCAAAAAAGAACTATAGGATGTTTCTAAAAAGAAATTTTAACTTGGACCAACCAGGTACCCGTTACAAGTCCACTAAGTACTCAGTGGACCCTCCCAAACCACCCTCTTATTCCTCACTCACTAGGTACCCATTACCATCCATCAGGTACTCGATGACAACTTTAGTTTTAAAATACATTTAGTATCACCTCTAAACCACATAAAACCCCCCAAGATTCTCACCAAACCTCTATCCTCATTCAAAAAATGTCTAAAAACATTGTAATACTAATGTTTTTATATCATATCACATGTACATTAGGTTTTTATTAAATTAAATACTATTCCATATATTACTGATAATTTTGCTTTTTAGCGTGTTCATTAGGTTTATTCACGAATTTAAGTGTCTCTGATATTAAATTTGCTAAGTCTGCAGTTATAGAAAGTTTTAATGAAAATTTCATGAGTTTAGAAAAACAAGAAATGTCGACCGTTCATCGATGTTAATAACTTATGTTATGTATTCATATATGTTAAATAGAAATATCTACAAACCAGTTATGTGAAAATTGCCTACACTAATGAACCACATATGCATGAAATAGGATACGTAGATCATTTGGATATATAAATCGGTTACATAGAGTAATTGGATACATGAATTGGATACATTGTGAAATCAGTTATATGGTTCTATGTGGCTCTATAATTCATTTCATCTGTGTTAGTAAAAAATCCTACATAAATCAATTTGGTTACATGAAGTAAATTGGGTAAGTAGATAATCGACTATGTGAAGAATGGGTATATGGATCAATTTTTTTATGTGAATTCATGTTTTTTTATTTCATCTATGTGAGGATCATAAATTATCTATGATGATCTATGATATAATATTTTTATTGTCGAAGCACATGAGTGAGATTTTAATGATTTTTTGCATTCACTAAATGATGCATTATCTCTTTATGGTAAACACAATTATAATAAGACCAAAGTACCATAAAAGGAAGTAAATATAAGAAATATTTAATTTATAATAATATTTTTGAGGTATTTATAAGAAAATAATCTTCCTTTTTAAATTAAGAGCTGCATATTTCATGGATCAGTAGAAGTGAAATTAAAAAGATAAGGTCTTTATGATTTTTCGAGTTCATTGACGTCAAATAGGATATATTGGGAATAATAGAAGTTCCTATTATATTATAAGTATAACCTTTATCTCTCAAATCTCTTTTACATTGGTCTTTTTTTACATGAGAAGAAGAATAATCCTCACAATATATAGCTGTTATATATTGATAATCATTGTTGTGTTCATAAGAGTCTCCTCGAGCTGTTATATTTTCTTATCTTCTCTCTAGGATATTTATTCCTTCTATCAGTTTAATTTTATAAATGTGTGTTCAATATACAAATAATATGTTTTCTCTAATTAATTTTAAGGTTCCTAGTAAAATATTCTTTACGGATACTATTCAGAAATAATTTTTGGATCCTGGTTAAAAAATCATGTGCAATTGTTACAAATATCAAATGCTTCCACTTAGTAGTACAGTCCTTGGAAAGAGGAATGGAAGTCCCTGGTAAAATAAATGGTCTAATGAGAATCACCAAACTCATGGAGAAGAGTGTTAGTGGAGTAGATTAAGTGACTTTTATTTCTTGAACCACTATAAATATTTGTGTGTTCTATTTTTTTTATGAATTATTTTTATAGCGTGATTATTTTTTAAAAAATATTTATGAGCTATAATATCTTCAAAGAGGGCTGTTTTAAAAGAGAATTGATTTTTTAAAAAATCCATTCACCCCTAATGTGTAGTAGTATAGTTCTCTTGAGAATAAAATGGTATTAGAAATCATGACATAAGAGTTCTTAGAAATTCAAGGTTGAAGTCTTATGGTCACCTTGAAAATTAATACTATGACTAATAATAGAGAAGGTATGGTGATGGTAATATTTACCTATTTTAATGGTGATAATTATGGTTATTGGAAGGCACATATCATCATTTATTTGAAGAACCTTGGTTTAAAGGTATATCTCAAAGTTGTGAAACCTTAAAAATTCTAAAAACACAACAAAAAACATGGGATGATAATATTAAAGTGAGTTATGATTTAATATCTAAAGTAATGATTGTAATAATATGTGGAATAGAACATAAATATTTCAACCAAGTTTCACAATGGAAAGCATCCAATGAAATGTGGGCTAATATAGGGGTTTCATATGACGGTATATATAATGTGTGATCACTCAGATATAATACTACCAAGATGAATTTTGATACAGTCAAAATGTTGGAAGGTGATAACATCACTAAGTTGAATGGGATACTTAATGATATTGTGAAAAATGTTTCTGCTTTCGTAGAACCTATTTCTAAGATAGATAAATCTATAAAAATGTTAGTAATTCTACCACAAATATGTAGTAGAAGTTTAATTTCTATCAGACAATCTAAAGAGGTCCAGAATTTAAAATTAAAAGATATTATTAGAACTATTATGATGTATGAGGCAGAAATGAAAGCTAAAGTTGGAGAGGATATATTAGTTAATAAGGAAAATGTTGCCTTTAATTTTTTAACTTCAAAAGATGACAAGAAGAGCAATTAACTTCAAATAGTTGAGTCATTTGTGGAAGATACATGAAGTTTTTCAACTTCACATAGTGAGATTTCTCACGATTCTAAAAAATTCAAAAAATTATATAACAAGAGAATAGCTTTTAAGAAACCCTTCAATAATAAGATGAAGTTTGATAAAGACTATATTTAAGAGAGATTCTGTGAATGAAAAATTCTTGGACACATCAAACTAGATTTTCTATAGCTGTAAGATAATAAAAATGAATGAAAAAATTACTTCATGAAAATTTTATATAAGAAGAAATCCAAAAAGGCTATGAAATCCCTATAGAGTGATTACGAATATTCTAGTGATGTTACATATTTTTAAAAAATATAATTTTAAAATTCTAATGTGAAGACCAACATTTTATTTATTACACACTCTAATGAGGTGCTATTATATTATTCTTCTGAGCATGATTCTGAAGTTAAAAATGAAAATTTCTATTATAAGTAATTAAATAGATATTGTACCATGATTGAAACTAAGTATAAGTATTTTAAAAAATAAAAATAAATCATTTAAAATGTAATATGATATTTTTTCTAATGAGAAATATGTCTTAAATTTAAAATATTTATATTTAAATAGTGTGGTTTAAAATTATGCTTCCTCTTTCCTTGAACATGAAAATATGGTTTAAAAAATAAGTTCAAGCCTTCAAATATACTACAAGTGTTTTTAAAAATTTGAAAATTATTTAAATAAAATATGTGGGAAAAATAAGGCTCATAAATATATGTTTGGAATGGGAATCCATGTTTAGAAGACAAATATCTATGAAAATTATTTTGATCCTTTCTATAATAAAAAATACCTATTTAAAATTAATTTTTTTCTTTGTGGATAGTTAGGACATTATTTTAACATTTTTAGTTTAAAAAAACCTCACTTTGTTATACTCAAACAATTATATTTATAAAAAAATTCAAAACATAGCGTGGAATTTTCCAAAGAGAACAGACATAATTAGGTACCCAAATCATTAGTTTCGAACATTACTGGACCTAAGAAAATATGGGTACCAAAAAAATTTATTATATGAGATTTTTTTAGGGAAAAATGTCCAAGAGTATCAATAAAAAATGGTATAAGGAAAACGGATTACCAAGACATACAAGTGGAAATTTCTATAACTTTCACTCCCTATCAAAAATTGATGGAGGTTGTGCCACTTTTGGTGATAATGTAAAATGGAAAATTATGGGAGATGGATCTTTTGAAAATAAAAGACTAGTACTCTTTAAAAAGTTCAATATGTATAAGTATTAAAGAAAAATCTAATATTTATTTCACAACCTTGTTATGAAGGATATATTTTTTAATAATGCATGTTCTATTTTTAGACATAAAATTATTAAATTTAAGGCACTAAGAACATAGAATTTAGATACTATAGATATTAATTATTTGATTAGAAGAAAATTGAACAATTTAAATGATGAAACAAATAAATATTGGAAATTATAAAGAAGATTAGGTAATTTTAATTTATATTCTCAGAAAAAAAATTTCCAAAATGAATTTTGTTTCATGTTTACCTCAACTTAATTTGAATAAAAAGAAACTATGTGATCCATGACAAATGGTCAAGAAAAAAAAGTCATATTTTAAATCCATTAAATAGGTTTCAACATATAGACCCTTATAACTTATTCTTATAGATCTATTTATACCATCAACAATTTCAAGCCTAAGAGGTAAATCTTTTGTTTATTTGTTATTTGATGACTTTTCTAGATTAAATTTTGTTTTCTTTTTAAGTGTTGATAGTGAATCCTATTATGTGTTTATATGTTTTTTAAAATTAGTCCAAAAAGAGAAATAATAAAAAAATATTTCATTAATAAGTGACCATGGAGAAGAATCTAAAAACCCTGAGTTCAATTCATATTGTTCAAAAAATCATTTCAAACATATTTTTATGCCATCATGACACAACATCAAAATGGTGTTTTTAAAGGAAGAATAACTTTTTAAGAAATTTCTAGAATAATGTTGTATGAGTATAACCTTCCAAGATATTTTTTCGCTGAAGAAGTAAATAAAACATGTTATGTTATAAAAAGTGTTATAATAAGAAATATTTATAAGAAAAAACCCTATAAGCTATAGAATAATAGAAATCAAAAAAATAGATACTTTAAAATATTTGGATGCAAGGTTTATATTCTAAATACTGAAGATAATATTAGTAAAATTGATCCAAATGATGAGAAAGGAACCTTCATTGAATATTTTACTACTTCTAAAGAAAATAGAGTTTCTAATAAATGGTCAAAGATTGTTGAAGAATCTTATCATGTGAAATTTGATTAAGGTGATCCATTTGTTCATAGAATAACTCAATCTAATGAGCTAAGAGATTATTTGGAAAACATGAGACCTCAACCTCTCTTTTAGAGAAAAAAATATGATGATTTGGAACTTGATTTTATTGAACCAAATCCTATAAGGATGGATAATAATTAATTATAAAGTTTTCTTACAAGATAGACTATAAATGTTAAGAATCATTCTAAGAATCAGTCATAAGAATCAAAGGTTATGTGATCAAAACTAGTAGTGTAAGAAATCATGTAGAATTTTATACCTTTATATATCAACTAGAACCTAAGAAAATAGAGGAATACTTGGTATATGAGAGTTTGGTTTAGTAATGAAATTGAAATTAAACCATTTCAATAGGAAGGAGGTTAGAAATTTTTTTGACAGACCCTATGAATATCATATGATAGGAAAACAATGGGTTTTGAGGATTAAACAAGATCATCATGGTGTGATCTCTAAGAATAAGGCTAGACTACATTCCAAATGTTAAATTCATGAATAAGGTTTTTATTATGAAGAGACCTTTGTATATGTAGTTAGATTAGAATCCATTACAATTCTCAAAGCCTATGAATCATGTATAAATTTAAAATTTTAACAAATTTATAAAAAATATTATTTTTAAATGTTTTTATTAAAGTATATGTTTATGTTGAACAAACTCCTACTTTTGAAATTCCACATTTCAAATTTAGTGATTAAATTTCCAAATCTCTTTATGACCTTAAACATACACCTAGTGATTGGTATGAATATATAAGTTCTTTACTTTTATAAAAAGGGTTTTTAGTCAGAAAGGAAGATCCTAATCTATTTTACAGAACTTCATTTTTTGATATTTTTTAGTTCATCTATATGTTGATGATGTGATTTTTGGTTCTACCAATAGAAAATTATGTAATTAATTTTAAAAAACAATGAAAAAATAATTTAAAATGAGCATGATGGGAGGGTTAAATTATTATTTGGGTTTTCATATTTATCAAAAAGACTTTGCGAATGTGATAAATTAATGAAAATACATACTTGAATTACATAAGTGGTTTGGAATTGAAAGCGGTAAATTATATATAAATCTTATTAGTTCTAATTAAAATTGGGACTTGAATGAAGTTGATAAAGCAGTTGACAATGAGTGATACATATGAATAATTGGATGTTTATTATATTTTCCTACTAGTAGACTAGACATTTTTATAGTATTTTTTGTCCAAGATTTAAATAAAACCCTAAAAAATATAATTTAAAATATACCAAAATTATTTTAAGATATTTAAAAGGAACAATGTCACTTTCTTTATTTTTTCAAAAACATATAATTTTAATTTAACTTCATATTCAGATGTCGACTTTGGTGGTTGTTTACTATATCAGAAGAGTACCATAAGAAAATGTTATTTTCTAAGTGAATCCCTATTATACTAGTCTAGTAATAAACAACACTATGTTTCATTATCTACCATTGAAGTAGAATATATTACTATTGGTAGTTTTAGTGTATAACTATCAAGCATGAAACACACCTTAATGGATTTTTGATTCATTTATAATGAAGTATCAATCAATTATAATAGCGCAAAAATTTTAAAGAATCCAAAAAATACTTTTAGAATGTATCATATATACTTAAGGAATAATTTCTTGAGAAACCATTAAAAAAAGTTATATTACTCCTGAGTTTATCTCTATTGTGAATTAGTTATTAGACAATTTTACTAAACCTATAATGTGTGATCATTTTGATTTTATCAAAATAGAATTGGGTTTATTCTAATTTTAATCAATTTAATTTATATTTTTTTGAATTTTAATTTATATTTTATTTCTTAATTATATATTTTTAACATGTTATTGAAATTAATTTAGTGTATTTTGTTTTGATATTTTAAAATTTTACATTTTAGAAGATAAAATTTCTTTATTTTATTTTATATTTTATTTTATTAGTTTTTAGTTTCTTTTGCCATAATTAAATGAAAACCAATTGAGTATATAATCCCTTTAGGAATCAGGTCTATGAACTAAAACTCATTATACACTTGACTATTTTTTCATTTGTGTATACTCTTTCCACAAGATTCCAAATAGTAACATCTAGCCTCTTGTTCAACGCTCATCCTTCAACCGACCTATCTTCCATGGGAAAGCTTAATTGTGGAGATGAGGGAAGCTCCTATTATTCTATGAAATCAAAAGGTAAAAGTGTTCCATGCATGGTTATTTATGGAATGGACATTAATATGGCTTGGATGAGGTCTATAGAGACATTTCAGAAGAAAGTGCTTTAGTTTCAAGGTGGGGAATTTGTCCTCAATGAAAAGAAATATAATTTTCCATTTTATTAGATTCAAATGAGTTTCTGTGAAATGATGAGTTCTAGTTTAATGGAATAGTGGATTTTATCTCAAAAAATGTTAATTGTAAGGATGTTATGGTTTCTTTAGTTTAGTTAGGTGAGATCCTTCACTGTCCCCTTGAGGGGAAATATTAATTTATTAAGATTCTGGTTGGAAAGAGTTTGGTAGGACCAACTGAGGTTTTTAAATTTCTATTTAGAACCTCTAATTTTTTAAATAATCTAGTGAAGGATTTACCAGGTTTGTGGAAAGTTCTATGTAATTTTTTTCATATTGAGGTAGCTCATAGAGCATGAGTGATAGAGAAAGTTCTGTTTCAGTACATGTATTTGTTATATATTCTGATTAATAATCTAAACCTCAACCTTTCATGCTATATGATGTTTTTTATACATCATTGGTAAAAAGGAATATATAAGTTAAAATATTACTCCTATGGTAGGCTGGTGTCCCCTATTTTTAAGGAAAAGGAAGCTGACCTTAATGAGGGAGATGCAATAATGTGCCACAAAATTAATACCCTATATGTAGTTTTTTTGAAGTCTATTTAGTAAATTTGGGACCACAATTCAAATTACTTGAAGAATTTTGGTTAGAAAGGTGTGTCTCAGGGTGAGCCAACCAAAAACTCACCACCTAGGGTAGAATGACCTACTAAGATGATGTCTTCTAGGGAGGAAAAGGAGTAAAAAGTGGCTATAGAAGTGACTCAATTGTTGAAGGTTAGTCCTGCTATGAAAGATCCTATTAAAAGTCAAGGATCTGAAGTTGTTGAAGATGTTTATAAAAGATATCATCATGGGGATAAAGTTCTTGAGACAAATATTAGTGTTCCTGAGGATAGGCTAGTTAATACAATATCTATTGTTTATAGTGCTGAATTTAGAGTTAAAGCTCAAATGAAGCATTAGAGAGTGGATTAAATTATTCTTAGATCACTTGATGATAAACCTAGGATCGATGAAGTTGTTATGGAGGCTATTTAACATTATCACACAACACCTATGACATCACTACCTCTAATACATGAAGAGGAACCATTGGTTAGTAAAATATTTGAAAATTTAGAAATGAAATCCTTTAACTCTACTATTTTAACAAAGTCTAAAAATATCATAGGATATTATATTACTTGAAAAAGGAGATAATGTCATATAATGATAAGTTTAGAGAAATGATATTTAACTCTATTTAAAAATATGATTTTGAAAAGTTTTCTGGGTTTATTGCAACCCAAACTTATTAGATGAAAAATATTCATACAGTTCCTCATGTCCAGTAAGATGTTTTTGAAGTAAGTGCCAAGGAGCATGAGGTGATAAAAGATCTAGTAAGAGATCTGAAATATGTCACTCGTAATAAGTTAGAATTTGAAGAACTTATAGTGATGTCAGCATCTCAAAGAGACATGTTCCAAAATCTTCTAATGACGCAATACAATAAATCTCTAGAAGTTATTGATATGATTAAGTCCTTTAGGAAATAAATAAAGGAATGATTTCACCCTTTACAAAGTATAGTGGTAAGTCAGTTTGAATTCATGAATAGGTTTCAAATCACTTATATAGATTTTACCTCAGGACCCTAAGTGACTTTAGATTTTTAAAATGGATTTTTTCAGATTCTATTAGAGTTTAATTATATATCTTAACAAATTAAATCCATATAGTGTGACATGTTTACATCTACACTGATAAAATAGTTGAAGAGATATGTTTTTAGTGAGTTCCATGATACCAGAGAAGCTATTACAAAGAATGGTATTAGAATTGATATATACCTAAATGCAATGGTGGGATATTATGGGTAATCTGATGGAATGATAAAGGATATCATGTATGTTTCTAAAGATACTCAATGAATGGTTTTTAGATATCTTGGATGAGTATCTAGAAATCATCAGAGTTTTTAACCACGTTATATAAGGTTTATGAATAAGTTAAAAGGGTATATTCAAAATATTCTAAAGAGGAATTATGTTCAGAATCTATATAAGGTCTAACTATTCCATTTTGTACTATCAAAAATGAATTGTACGTCAATAGACCTCCAAGGCCTATTCCTTTTTTCCAAACTTCCCCGGTTACAATTTCTCATATCCCATAAGTACCTATTCTTACTACATCTATAGCTAGTTCACCAGTCCCTCAACCTCAACTCAATGCTATTCAGGAAGTGGTTAAAAGTTTAACAAAGAAAGTGAGTAGTACGGATAGAAATATGTAATCTTTAAATGGAATAATTATTGGTTTTCAAGATTTTTTGGGCTGGATTATGAAGAATCTATTTGGGGAACTTCTATCTGATCTATTTTCTACTAACCTTGCTACCTTTCTTAGTGCACCTTCAACATTATCCTATGTTCATCTTGAGTCCTTCAAAGTGATTTTGAGAAATGGTATTTCCTTTTTGATCAAATTAATATACAAATATAAATCCTTATTCATAAATTATTCAAGTTAGACATCATTAGGAGAATCGAAATGTGTGCATATACTTTGTATCATATAAGAGGAATATGAACTCTAAGAAATAATGATCCATATATATTTTTAGGCACTAGATAGAAGGTTTGTTCTATTTTTGATCAATTTCAAATATATTAGAAAAATCAAGCTAAGGTGGATGAATTCATATCTACTGACCATTCTAGAGAAGAAACCTCATCCTCTAAACCTCTAAAGAGAGTTCCTTTTGTTCATGTTTGATCTTACACTTTCAATAATTCTCAGGGTCATCTTGAAACCATTCATGGTCACCCCAAATAGTAATCAAAATTCAAATATTCTATCAACATAAGAAGTGATTATACTACAAAGATAGGGAAGGAAGTGATGTGTTCACAAATGGAAACTCCTACTATCTCTCAAACTGAACCCACATTTAAAATACATCCACTGAAAACTAGCTTCTCAGTTTGATCCTATCCATAAGACTGGGTCTTTTGAATGATGTGTTATATTTATGTTTTGGTGGGTTCTGATTATATGTATGTTTGTATATATTTACGGTTAATGAAATACTTCTATATTCATTTCCTATGTATTTAATAGTTATTGTTTTCATATCACGTTCAATATTCATTTCTAATTATTTATTAGAGATTTTTTTCATTTAATTTTTTTAAACATATTTATATTTTAATAGAATTCAATTCTTTCTAAAATTTCAAATTCAAATTTATCACTATAATTCTATTGGTCATTACTCTATGTGATACATTAATGGTGTTTCCCTTATACTTACCCTTCTTTTTTTAATAAAAAATTTGGGGATAAACTTGCCCAAATTTTAAATTTAGGGAGAGAAATAAATAAAAAACACTACATTTCAAAACACACACACACATATAAATATTATATTTTTCTAAAAAATATTGTTTAACCATTTAAATTTTTTGTTTAATGTTTTATGGGTTTTGTGATCATCAAAGAGGGAGATATTGTTATACTACTAATATTGTACTATCATATCCTATGTACTTTAGGTTTTGATAGTCTAAAACACCCTTTCATATATTATGGATATTTTTTAAGTGTTATCATCATGTTTTATCATGATTGTATGTGTTTTTTGATGTTAAATTTATCAATTCATCAATTATATACACTCTTTCTAAAATATTCCAACGTTTGTAAAAAGTAGAAACGTTGATCATTTAGCTATATCCATCACCTATGTGAAATGACCAAGTTGCTGAATCAACTACCTAGAAATTGCCTATGTTGATGAACTACCGATGTGAGAAAATAGCTATATAGATCATTTGGATACATAAATCAATTATGTGGAGTAATTGGATATGTGAATTATATATGTGGTGAAATCAACTATGTGGTCCCAAAAAACTACATAATTAAATTCAACTACATCAAATTTGGATATATGTGTAAAGATCCTTCATGAATCAATTTGGATACTTGAATTAAATTTGCTACATAGATAATCAGTTACATGAATAGTGTCCATGTAGATCAATTTTTCTAGGTGAACTCAAATGTTTAGAATTCAGATACATAGTGATATGTAATTAGCTACGTCGATCAGAAACCTGGTATTTATTACTGTTTAAGTACTCGAGCGAGCCTTTAATGCTGCTACTCATTCTTTAAATGATTGAATATATCATTACTATAAAAATGATTATAATAATATGAAATTAGTGAGAGTGGAAACAATCAGAAGGATAATTTAATGGGATTTTTTTCGGATGTATTTCTAAGAAAACAACATGTGTTTTCAAATCAAGAGCCAAAGATTTCCTGGATCATTAGCATTGTAATAAAAAATTCATGTTCAACATACCTTCTGGAGTGCTCTGAAGTGAAATAGGGCATATTGAGAATAATTTAAGTTCTTGTTCTATTATATGTAGAACCTTTATATCATGAATCTCTTTTAGACTAATTTGGTTTTACAAGAGAAGGAGAAGCTTCGTAAAGGTTCCTGGTAATGTCATGTACTTGGTCATATCTTGTTTCTCATAGAGATTTCTTCATACATGAATTCATGTTTCTTGAAATTCCTTATTGGAATGTGGTTGAAAACTCATATTATTGTGATAAGTATCATCTACATTCACTCAGTCATGAAGTCCTTGAAAAAATGATTGGTAGTCCATGAAAAAGAAATATTCTAGTGAAAATAAAAAAAAACTCAAAGAAAAGAGTGTTGGTGGAGTGGGCAAGGGTATTTATGTTCCTTGAACCACTATAAATATTTGTTTCAAATATTTATTTTTTGTGATATATTTTCACTATATTATTGTGTTAAAGAAGAACTAGAAGCTATCATATCTTAAATGAAGGTGGTTTTCTAAGTGAATAAATTTCTAAAGAACTCAATTCAACCCCATATAGAGTCTTAGTGTAGTTCTCTAAAGATAATAAATACTTAATCTCAACACACATGAATTCAAGAAAAAAATATCAAAATGAAAATGATCTCTCATTTGAAACCTAAATTCTAAAAATAATCAAGTTTTCATTAATAATTTCCAAAAAAATAAATCCAAATTCTAAATTTAATTCATCCACTAGAACATAGGTCTTTACATGATCCCAAACATAAAAATTTTAATCCCTAAAATATAAGATGACTAAATATCTAAAACATAATGACGTCACTAAATCCACAAGTTAAGGCCAATACTCTAATACATTTCACAAAGAATCTACCACACCCAGTATGAATAACTCCCAATGCCATAAAATTCTAACATCCATAAGGTAAACTATAAGGGATTGGTTCCTCTAATCCCTTTCTATGTTTTTTTTCATGTATTTGGAAGGGATGAGTTGGAGTTTGAGGTATTATGAAGGTGTAGATATATTTTTTTAACTTTATGGGCTCTAAAAAACCAATGGTGGAGACCATGGTGGAGCTGTGTCTATAGAGAATGGTAATGGTGGTTCTTGGTAAACCAGGGGTGTGAAACACCCATTTTTGAGAGAATGGTATGTTGGGGATTTCCCTATGTAACATGGGGATGAAAATAAAACCACTTTGTTTGGAATGGTGGTGTTGTACCGAGGCTTGTTTGATTTGTGTAAGAGGTATGGAAATGGTGAGGAAGGTTTCTACACACCATGGTCTATGTTTTGGTACACTAAAAATAGTGATGGAAATTCCACCATTCCATGGTGGGATTTTGAAGGGAACTATGGTTGATGGAACCATGATTGTGCTGGGTACCAACACTCCATAGAGGTGGTTTGATGAAGCCTAATATTTTTTCTATGATTATTTTATTCCCTTCATCTCACTGGTTTGGAACTATTATTTTCAAAATTTAATGAAGATATATGTAATTTTATAACACAACATCATCTTGTTTACTTATATTACATTAGTTTGGGGTGGGTGAGTATAAAACTGAGTCACATAATAATCTCAAGTTTTTATTATTGACATTTACCCTACCCCTATTCCCCTTTTCCGAGTCATTTTCTTCCTCTAAATTTTGGATAATCGGAGATGGGTTCCTATAGTTTGCAAGTGTATTTGATCAAGATCTGCCCCTTAGACTCATGTAGGATCATCTGGAATACTAGAATGGGTTCCTTCTGAGTTCCATGATTTGAAAAAATATCTCCTCCCATTTTTCTCATTACATTGAATTGAAAAATCTTCTAATTAAGGTAGGGTATTAAGAATATTTTATTTATTTATGTGTATCTCAGGGGGTATCATTATTTAGTTTACTTGTGGGTAAATGGATTGGATTGACCATAAAAAAGATAATAAACGGAAGTTAAGTAAATTGGAAGAATTGAAAAGTGGGGATGTTATTTCATGTAAATGTTCCCATATATATGATGGTTACATCATGTGATTTTTTACATAGTGTGCTTATGATTTTCTATTATTATTGATGTTTCATATTTTTTTTTCATTCGTAGAAAATGGGTTACAATGTAAGGATTGTAATATAAATAGAATAATTGAAAAGAGATGAATTGAGATTATCTTTCCATCTTTAAACTACTTAACATGATTATGTGATTCTTGATCATGTTTATTCGGTGATATAACCACTATTATACACTTTTTAAAGATTTATTTGTCACTAAAATTTACTCATAATAAACATGTTAATTAATAATGGTAATGGAAAATATTTATTACTAAAATAAATGTTTAGGGATTATTTTATGCCTAACACTGATTATTTTAGGTTTTTATGATTTAATGGTTTGAAATTGTTTCCCCTTTAATTTTCTATGCTGAAAATATTTTCTTACAATGTATATATTTTGAGATGTTATAAAGAGCATTCTATGATTTATTATGTATCATGGTATGGTTTGGTTTTTAGTGAGGGGTAGTATATTTTTATTAGAAATGGTAGTGTATTGACACAAGGTACATTGGGATAATTTTCATAGGTTTAGATATGGTATTTCCAATTTTTTCTTACTTATTGTGTGGAATGGATTCATTGACGATGCTAGGATAGTTTACTTAGGTTGGGATCCAATCCTGATGGTAGTTTTTATTATTTATTTTCCACTGTGATTATTTTATTCTTGATCCATTTTTCATGATTCCTTTGAGTATATCACTCCTTGATATGGGTTCATTTGAGTGTCAGAATACCTAATATTAGAAAATGGAAATCATATATAAATGAACTCATGTGAAATGGGTATTGATGATGGTAATGGTATGTTAAATGGAAACCATGTATTGGTTGGGGTGAATGCTTGGAGAGAATATATGTGACATATTGAATTTTATTATTGAATATGAAATCAACTTGTATTTTTGTGGTTATGAAATGATTAAACCAGAATTGATAATTGGATTTTATTAAATGATTGGTCATTAATGTAAATTAAAATATTAGTGATAATGATGAATCTGGAAGAGTTATTTTCCTAGTCCTTAGCCCTGGTAGCTGAGTTTCCATGTGTGATGTTAGTTATAGTTTGATTCTATAGTAAAATAGATCCCCTCGAGATGGTTGTGTGCTATACGATCACAATATTATTTTATATATTATGCTTCACCAGTTGAGTTAATAGGGGACATCGATACACATATTTTATTTGGTTTCTAGGTGTATGTGAAATATCTAGGATTTCATAGATATAAATGGATGATTACTCCCTCTACCCCACTCTCTCATCTAGAGATAACATTGTATGTTGGAATACCTAGGCTATGGGGGATTATGGTTATGGGGTATTTTCTCATACATGATTTAGTGGATCCTGGTTATAAAATAAATACATATGTTTTGTTTAAAAGAAGGTGGAGCTTTTGTCAAAATACCCAAGTAATTTTATTTGAAAAAAGAAAGGAAAGGTTACATGAGTCGAAAAAACGGTATCAAATTACAATCATTAACATACAAAGGAATCTTGTTTTCTGGGAGCTCCTCCAGCCAGGTTATGACCTGATTAATTCCTTTGTTGGTGAGTGCATCCGCAACCATATTTTCTTCCCGGTAAGTATGAGTTGCAATGTAGTTGATGTCATAGAGAGATTGAAGATAATTTATCCAGCGTGTAGTAAGCGGCCAAGAAAGATGAAAATCCCCCTTCCAAATGGCGTGCACACCAGTAGTAGAATCACTTTCAATCTACAAGTTGTTCCACCCATGGTGAAAAGAGAAAGTAATGGAATGAATCCCACTCATCATCTCAGCTTCCAGAGAGGTTGTAGTACCACAACCTCTAAAAAATCACCCAACTATGTGACCAAGATGATTTTTGAAGATAGCGCCACACCCCACGGGTCCTGGATTTCATTTAGAGGCTCCATCCACATTGATTTTAATCTAACCTGGAAGAGGAGGTCTCCAGAAAACCTCAAAAGTGTGTTTCAGTTGCGCGAAAATGGCATCAACTCAAAAAAGTCTAAGGATCATAAAGTCTACCACAGATTTGTTGTAGGTTCTATTCTGAATCGAAGCAGCTTCCTGAATAGCGATGAGAATTCTCATTTTACCTGTATTAATGTTGTGTGAGCAGTTATTGTGAAGAATTGATTTTCTATCATACCAAATCACATGAAACAGCTCTGTAATTGGTAGAAGGGTACCCTTATTGTGGATGTGATTAGTTGCTCTAGGTACAATATAAGATGATTATGTGTCTATTGTATGTTTTGACAGATGTGTTGAATGAATTATAGAAGGGTTAAAATCTATATAACCCAATTTGTTGGGGTTTAGGGACACTAGATCAATTTGAAAGTGGTAGAAGGGTACTCTTATTACTTACATTTTTTATATATTATTACACTTATCCCATACTTGGTGAGTGAGTTTTTATGATGTTGGAAATATAGTTTACCTATTTATGTAATTAGTTGGTTTTTCTATTATTTTAATTTTGAATTTAGTATGCTTATTCCAAATTTAAATGGGATTTTTCGCGAAGTGTCCTAATGAGTATTCTTTTATTATTATCCCAAGAAACATGAATTTTTTAGGTCTAAAGGATTTGGTTAGTGATTTATCTAGGAGTTAATAACTCACAATGGTTGTTCTAATGCTTCTAGAGTTTATGGCTGATTCATAGGACTTGTTCATGGAATTTTTACTCGTTTCCTCTTTATATGAAATAACATGTATTGTTATGTTAATATATTTATTTTATTGAGTTTATTGGTGTATTTTTTATTATTTGGTGGGATATATTGAGGGAACTGCCTCCCATATATATGAATTATACACCCTTGGTGCTCGTCTCTAACCCATGGTCTATTAGAGGTTGTATTCAGTGGTCACACCCATCTTCAAAACTGGCATAGGAGGGGTAAAAGTGGTGGTTGGTCATGAAAATGTAGTATCATAGATTTGGGTTAAGAGATGGGATGGATATTTGGGATGAGGACTGGTGAGGATGTCATCAGTTAGTAGGGAGGCAATATCAATTGGAATCAATACATTATGTGAGGAATATTGTATAGTACATGGGATTTTAGGCCCCCTCTATTATCCAATGTAAGGATATTAATTTTATTGAAACTACTAATAAAATTGATGTTTTTTGTTGGTAAAATACCTAAGTAATTATTTTTCATCACAATTTTTTCAACCTATGTTTAAATTGGGTAAAGATATAAATCAAGATGAATCATAGTTAAATAATCTTAAGCATTAAATATTCTAGGTTTAGAGAGTCTATAATAGTTTTATATTTTGTAGATATAGATCTAGGTTTATTTCCTCACAAGATTCAAGATAATGATGTTAAATAGGATTCACTAATGGATCACCATTGAGTTTAATTCAATAATGAAAAATCTTAGATGATGAAAATTTTAGATAATCAATACTAGATCCCATGTAAGTATGAGTGATCCTTCTCATATTAGGATACCAAGGATTTATTGGAGGAGATACAGATTGATTTTAGTTTGATCTGTGCTTAGAAGTTGCACTAGATTCCATTGGAATTTAGTATGACACAAGTATTTGTTTTGTCAATGGTAGCTTTTATTCCCTGGGATACCATGATGTGTTAGTAGTTTCATGGTATATATTCTTTGATTAGTTTAAGGATGAGTTTTTTTCCGTTATCATAAAGGTGTATTGTCTCTAAGATATTATTATTCTCTATCAGGGGAGTTCTAGTTTATGAGATTTGGTTATTTTATGTAATACTATTATCCATTATTCCTTATACCTTCTTCTAGATGATAAGGCCGTGTTAAGGCATTTTGACGAGGATTTTCATCTGGAGATCTAGTTCTAGGTCACCCCGATCACATTTTTGACATATTTGGTGGTCCTAGAGAAGTAAAATGTTATCAAGAGTATGATGGATAAGATCAAATATTCATGGTATAGGGTAATAAAGACTCTCTATATAATAGAGTTATTCCCATAGGTTATCAATTTCTTGACCAGACAATGTTTTAGTCATTGAGAAGCCAGTTTCAACCATCTTAATCTTGTTTCACTAAATACGATTGTTCTTAAACTAATATTAGTACAATAGAAATGGTTTGAATTTGATATGGAGGTCACGTAAATTTTAAGCTTTATTGTTTTACCTTCCATAGATGCCAATATAGAGATAAAGTCCATCTTTAGGCTCAACCATTATACCAGTATCCTCTTAGGTGATAAAAATATCAATAAAATGGTCTTCCAAGTTATGATTATCATAGAGTATATGGGGTGGAAAGAGAATAACCTCATAATTCCACTAATCCTTAGGGATAGTGAGAATAGTGTGACTTGGTGGTGGTCACCATTAGGTCCAAAGAGTCCATGGATATAAACATGGTTAGTATCATGCCTTGGACTAGTCAGTGTAACGCCATCTAGGAATCATGTGATGTATTATCTATTTTTATTCTACTTGGGTGTATAATCTATTTTATTTTTGAGATATGAACTCATTAGTTTCACCTTACTTAGTCCATAATATAGTAATTGAGGTGGAATTCCATTCAGTGTCCTTGGTGTTGACAATAACAATTGAAGGTTGATCTAGATTGTATGGTGTTTGTATAAATTGTGAGATGATTTGATGGAAACATTTCTCTTTAAAAGATTTTTTATGTGGATACAACCATAAAAAATAATCATCAACATGTATTAGTTATATTAAATGTAAGGTATTATTGATTTCTTTATGTGGTAAGTTTGAAATTAATAGTGATCATGCTGTGTTCATCAGTGAGTGTTATCATCAGATGGTTTAGTGGCGTACCACACTATTATCTTCTATGATGATGGAGTAGATATCGTTTTGAAGGAGGTTTAACTGGTGGTGTCTCCTCAGGTTGTAGGAGAGTACCTTGGCATCTTTCTTAAATTGTTTATAATGTTACTCTCTCAATATAAAATAAAGTTAAAGATAGTGTTGTAGTTGGATGTTACAACGATATCAATGTCTCCATATAGTATGGAACCATATAAGTTGTTGAATATATAGATTCATATTGAGGATATATTATAGAGAGGGTTTATTCAGATTAGTATATCCCCATGGGGTGATCTTTTCTTTTATGCGATGATGATAGATGACAGTTTGTGGTTGTGTATCGATTATCATCACATTAATGAGGTGACAATGAAGAAATTATATACTCTTCCATGGAATGATGATTTATTTGATGATCTAAATGGATCTAGTTGTTTCTATTAAATCAAGTCATGGTTAAGATATCATCATATGTGGGTGAAGGATGAGCATATCTTGAAGACTGTCTTTTGATATCATTATAGACACTATTAGTTCATAATAATTCCATTCAGTATCATGAATGCACCATCCTTGTTCATGAGACTCATAAACATCATCTTTTTTTATTTCCAAGACTGGTTTGTAGTGGTGTTTTCTGATGACATACTTTATTCCATGTCTAGGGAGAAGTTTCTAGAAAATAAATAAGTTGTTTTAGAGGTCCTTTAGCATCATAACTCATTTGAAAATTTTAATAATCTAATTTATGGGCACAATAGGTGTATTTATTAGGACATGCCATGTATCAGTGGGGAGTGGCTATCAAAACTTTTAAGATTAAGTTATTTTTTATGGGTATCCCCTAAAAATGTTATGGAGGTTCAGAGTTTCCTTGGTCTTGAAGGTTATTATAGGAGTTTCATACATTAATTCTATAAAATATTTAATCCTTTTAAATTATTTACTAAGAAGGATCATGATTTTTTTGATTGACTCATTCCAAACTACTTTTGAGTATGTAAAAGAGTAGTTGATCAATACTTCAATTTTTTATTTTTCATAGGAGAATTTTGTATTTAAGGTTTATTGATATGCTTCACATATTAGCTTGGATTGTGTTTTGATATATTAAGAGAAGTTATATATTATGGGCATCCATTGTTATATCCTCATGATCATAACAATGCTACTCATGATCTTGATATTTTTATTATAGTTATTTTTTGTTGTTATGGAAACATTAACTCATTAGTGAATGATTTTTGGTCATAAAAAATCACAAGATATTGAATTATTTCTTCTACTAGAATGATTTGAACTTGAAAAAATAGTGGTGGATATAATTCTTATAGGATTATAACTTTAATATATCATATAAACACAAAAAATGGATTGTTTTTTCTTATGTGTTTAGAAAATATTTTTGTGGTGATGTTGTGAATGACTTTAGGGATTATTAGAGATTAATGGATGACCTTTTAGTGATGCAACTTAATATATGAGAATATTACGGTAGACTTTTTCCCTATCAGATGAGAATATAGTTATATTTTTTACAGAAGGTAGAGGAATCCCAATAGGGGGATTCAAATGTGGAATTTTAATATATAGTGTTGTTTATGTTAATTCCCATGATGTATGGTCTGGGGATGATAATCATAATATATTTTTGTAGGGGAGGATCTTCATTCCTTTGGTAATAAATGAGGTGTTTCTCTGTGAGTTCCATAGTATTCTTTTGGTAGTGAATACTGGTGTGGATAAGATGTATCATTCCATTACATGTCATTTTTATTGGTCATTATGAATAGGATGGTTGTGAAGTTTGTATATCAGTGTTTATTCAAGACCATTTTAAGAATTAGGGGAACTTTTTTTGATTAAGGCGTTTATCATGATATATTTTTTATTGAGGTAGTATTTAGAGGAGATTTTGAGGGTTAATGGGTTTCAGAAGATGATCATATTTGATTGTGATCCTCATTTCCCCTCCTAAATGTGAATAGGTCTCCAGTGTTGTTTTGGATCTTAACTAATCGTCAAAAAAAAATTTCACCCATATATAGATGATTAGACCGAGAAAACTATCCTATATTTGGGGGAAAATTTCATTCATGCATTCAAGATTTTATAATATTATGGGTGATACATATACTATTGATTTGGTTTAATATAATAACACTTATCGTTATACCATTTGCATGGATCCATTTGAAGCACTTAATGGTTGAACATATAGATATCTATTTTATTAGATCAAGGATAAAGAGTCCGTTAATATCTGACCATACTTATGAAAAAATGAAAAAGAAGGTGTGGTTCACTCATGATCAAAAAAATGTTGATCAAGAATATAAAAGTCCTATATTTATCATAAGATGAGACCTCATGAGTTTTATATTAGAGGTCATAAATTTTTAATGAATCTCCTCATCATGGGAAGAAAAGGTTTGGTTATGGGAGTAAGCTTTATCTTTTAATTTTTGGATCTTTTGAGGTGTTTGATAATAGCAATGTGGTTTCATATCTATTGGAACTACCTCTATTGATAAATTGTATACATCATCTTTTCAATTCATTGTATATTAATTGATACCCTCATAAGGATTCCCATGTCATTGACGGAGGTGAGTTGAAATTTGTAGATGATGCTATGTTTGAGGAACGACTTGTTAAAATTCAGTAAAATTAAGATAATGTGTTTCATGGGAATTTTATTACTTTTATTTGTTTACTATGGAGGTATGATGGCTTGAAAAAGAGTACATGAGAATGTGAATCATAGATGCATTCTCAATATCCCAAGTGTTAAGTGATTTAATTTCCTTGGAGTGATATGTATATCCTTTTTGATCTTCATATGATTGAGATGTTGTGTGATTATGGTCTATACATGACAATGAGTTGATTATCCACTTATTATATCATGATCCCTAATAGTTATCTAATAGGGAGGTTGTATATATTTATTCTTCTTCCCTTCTTAATAGATATGGTTTTTATTCTCTAGAATGGAAAACATTTTAGAGGTATGCAATTTAATGTCCTCATTCTTCTGACCCCATTATGTTTTTAGGGATTTGGAGGGACCAGTGGGTGTTTCAAGGTTCTTTAAAGGAAGATACTTTATTTTTGACATTATGGGCTCCAAAACACCAATGCTAAAGGATGTAGTAGATCAATGAAAATGGAGTTTGGTCGTAGTGGTGATTAGTTAACCTGAGGTGTGAATCACATTTTTCAAAGGGTAAGGTATATTGGGGGTTTTCCTATGTAACATGGGGAGGGAGAAACACCCATGTTTGGGGTCATTGGGATTATGTGTTTGTTCTTGGATAATTTTTGTAGGAGGGATTGAAATAGTTATAAAGGTTTCCAATTCCATGGTCCATTCATTTGTGTGATGTAAAAGTTTAGGTGAATTACCTCACACCATGGTTAGATTCTAAATGGATCCATGTTCTAGGGAACCATGAACATGTTAGTAACCAATAAGATATAGAGGTGGTTGGAACCAAACCTATCTATTAGTTATAGTTATTTTATTCCCTTATCATGGTGTCTTAGTAATAGTATTTATAAAATTAAATATGATAACATGTAATTTTAGAGGACCACACCCTATCTCTTGTTTTTATCTCATTAGGATGGGTGATAAAGTATTATAGTGGAACATGTCCTATTGTTGCATCTATATTATTGAAATTCAGCATGATTCGTCTTCCCCTATTTTGAGACCTTGTTTGCCTCTCGAGTATAGATAACTAGAGATAAACCCTTAGAGTTTTTGAGTGTCTTTCATTGAGATCCAACCATTAGCTTCATATGGGATCATCTATAATGATCAGACTAAGTTCATCAAGAGTTCTAGGATATGATAATGCTATGCTTCCCTTATAATCATGTGTAGTGCATCACAACAAATTCTAATTGAGGAAGGAGATTTGGAATATCTCCTTTTTATTTATGTGTAATTGTGGTAGTATAATGTTTTAGTTTCCTAGTGGGTAAATGGATGTGATTAAACTCAATGAATATAATAAATATGAGTTTTGGAAATTATAAAATATGAATGGGGTGCTATGATTGTATTAAAATGTTCATATACTAATGATCGTTACCTCATGCGATTTACTAAATAGTTTGATTAAAATTTTCTATTTTTTTATATTTTTTATAATATTTTTCTTGCTTGGAATCAGGGTAACAATATAAAGATAGTAATATGAAGCGAATAATTAATGAGTAACGTGAATTGAGTGTATATTTATTTCATAGAAATAATAAACATGATTAAGTGTTTCATAAGAATTTTTATTTGATGATATATCCTTTATTAGTTATTGTTTATCCATTTCTTGATCAATGTTATTTTCTCATAATGTACTGGTTGATTCAATAGGGTAAAGGAAAATACTGTTTTCTATATTAAATTTTAAGGGACACTTTTATGTCTACCCTTGGTTTCTATAATATTGCATGATAGAATGGCATGTCATTATTTTCCACTTTAGATTTATAGGTTAAAAATATGTTTCTCTTCTATATGTATATATATATATATTGTGATATTATAGACCCTTTACTGTATTTTTTTGAAACCTTGTATAGTTGGGTGATTTGATGAGGGGTGGTTTGTTCAACAATAAATGTGGAAGTGGATTGATTCTAGAGATAGTGAAATTTGTTTCAAAATTTGAGAGCTTAGATTTATTGTTTTTATTGATTTTTATGTGGATGGTAATTAGTATAATTCTAGTATGGATAAATTGAGTTAGTGTCCTAGAATAATGGTAGATTGGCATATTGATTTGCTTCTATGATTATTATTTTCTTGTTATAGTTTTCTCGATTCCATTATGCATATCGCTCCTTGTGATAAGTTTGGTTGAGTCTTAGGATACCTAGGATTATTTAATGTTAATTATATGTAAATGGGCTCTTGTTAAAAGGGTGTTGATGATTGTAATAGTATGTTAAATATAAACCATGGATTAGTTGTCATGAATGCTCAAAGATCATGGATGTGAAATCTATAAATGTGTTATTGAATATAAAATAACCTTTTATTTTGATGGTTATGGAAAGTTTAAACCATAATTGATAATAAGGTTTTATAAAATAATTTTTAACTAAAGTAAAGTAAATTATTATTAATAATGATAAATTTGGATACTCGTATTCTATATGATTTAGCTATATAGTGTTCAGAAATAACAATTGGGTTATCATATGTGATGTTGTCTAGAGTTTGAGTCTAATGTTGAATAATTTCCTATAGGTTGTTCATGTGTTATACTATCATTATATTTTGTTATTTAGTATGCTCCACCAACCGATTTGGTAGGGGTATTCGATGCCCATTTTGGCCTTTGGTCTTGGGTGTGTTCCCAAAATCAAGGTTTTCATTGATATAGATGGTTGACTATGCCCCCTATCAGACTCTTTCCTTGAGACATAACTTAGTATGTAGGAATACCTAGGATATGGTGGATTATGTTTATGGGGCATTTTATTATATGGTTTATAATGGTTATCAGTTTTGAAATACATGTATTTTTGGGTTATGGAAGCTTAAGAATATATCATCTTCTATTATGACATATTTTTGTAGGAACCAATAATAGTTTATTAAGGTATAGTCTATATTTACACTGGATTGTAATAATACTCTATTTTACTACATAATGAGATGCATGAGGTCTGGTATGAGATGATATGGATATGATGATTTTCATGAGGTGAAGTATGAAATGATGATGTGGATGTGATATGTTTTGAAGAATATGAAGTATGCATAATAAAGGATAAAATGGGACCATGACATAATTTTTTGTGAGTTTAGACTGACTTGATGAGTGGGAAAGTGGTACAAGGGTTCCCTTATTACATAGATATTTCATTACATGTCATTAATTACAGATACCAAGGTTTCTCATAAAAATATATTAAAAAATTTAGATAAATATTTATTACATTACACAAACACATTCCTGGGGAACGTAATAGTTTAATACCTTTGGAAACTCAAAAAATTATCTTATTAATTATTTAAAATCTTCAATTCCTCCTATAAATATAATCCCCTTTATAACTTCTATATAAAAACATTATTCATAACTTGTAGAAAGGAAAAATAAGAAATGGTGAGCTCAAATTCCCAATAAGGGTAAGAAAGGAAGATATGTAAGCAGAACATGAGCATAAGGGTATGAGAAAATTAGAATACAATTTAAAAACCATACCCTATAAATCAAAGATCATAATCTTGTGTCATGGAATAAATATTGGAATCTCATAAGACATTGACCACAAGGAAATAAAATAACATGATCCATGAGATAATGACATTGGAATAATAAATATGATTTTGGTATACTCATAAACATAGAATACATTATGTTAGGGAAATATAACAAGACATTCATAACATGTTATTGTTGGGCTAATCACTCATGTAATGTCTTTGGTATTTGGATGACATCTCGTGTACCCTCTAGGTTTTGTATTGGGATAACCTCCCATGTACCCTCTTGTTTCAGGCATAGGAGAACCTACCATATACCCTCTTATTTCGTGATTGGGATAACCACTTGTGTACCACCTTGTTTCAGGTTTGGGATAACCTCTTGTGTACCCATTTAGATTATATAACATTAATCATTACCTAATTAATTGGAGTGAAATATTGGTCTCACCCATTATAAAATCCAAACAGTTTTGTGTTAGAATATCATAATCATTCATCATATTAAAAACCATGAAAATAAATGGGTTTCATAAAGCATTTCATCAAATAATATCACATGGAAAATAAATTGGTTTTATAATCATTTTATCATTTCATAATAACATAAACCATGGAATAGATTTGGTTTTGATAAATATATTATTATCATTGACATAAACCATTCGTGAAAAAATAAGAATGGTATCATTGGATTATATCTTTAGTAAATCATAAATAAAATCAAAGGATTTCACCATAAATGGAATATAATATTGAACAAAAAATCACTTGGAACAATTCTTTAAGAAAATATAATTTCCACTTCAAAAAAAACTTTTTAAAACATAAAACATTTTCAAAATAAATTTATTTGAAAATAACTTAAGAAACTTATAAATTAATATTTAAAAAAATCATTTAAAAATTTTATTGAGGAAAATATAATTTCAAATTTAAATATAATATTTAAATAATATTTTTCTTAAATCCTTTATTTTTAAAATAACCATGAAAAAATATGAAGGCAGATTCAATAAAATAATGGTTATGATGGTGGGAAATTTCACTCATGTCATACTTAAAGATTCCTTTCAAATTTTTAGAAAAATCCAAATGAGAAATGTTTTTTAAAATGACATTAATGACCATTAAATTTTTTTTGAAAAGATTAAAACATGGTTATATATTTATTTAATAAATTATTTAGTTTAAAATGTTAAAAACGTTTTTGAAAACGTTTTTCGAAAACATTTTTTGGAAGAAAAAGTGTTTTTTCACTCAAAAGAAGATATTTCTTAAAAAAATTCAAATCTTGAGTATATAAATAGTGGAAAATGAGGGGAAAAATTTTATTCTATATAAATAACCAAAGGTGAATAAAAAACTTATTTTTTGAGATATAGATTATAATATTTCACTATTGGAATCGTAATCATAAATAATCCTGATAAAGAGTGAGATTGTAACATAAAACATTTCCCACTTTATTATCCTTGAATCATAATCCCCCTAAAAAAATAAAAAAAAAATAAAAGTTATAATATCATTAAAATAAATATATTAATTATATAACATGTAAAAGGCACAATATATACACCTCATATAAAAATATTTTCACATAACATAACTTATGTCCCAAAGAAGAAAAAATGAGACAAAAATATCTTACCGATTTGTTAACTCTTGAACCATAAAACCCATGAAATAGAGATAAAAAATGGATAAATAAATACCCATAACTTTAATTATAAAAATTATAAAATTAATTAATGGTAATTATATACACCGCATAAAAGAAACACATGGCAAATATTTTTTGTGTCTCACAGAAAAATAACGCGAGATGGAAGTCCATTACATTAAGTCTCAACTTCCTTCACACACATTAAAAACTCATGTATAATAAATATATATTTATATAAAAATAGTAAATAACCATAATATTATATATAATACCATATATGTTTTACTTATTACATTTTATTACACATTTACTAAAAATTAATTTTTAAAATAACATATCACATAATAACAACTTTGTTTTTTAAATCTTTTTTGATTTATTATTTTCCATCCTATTACTTTGAACATGGTTAAATTATCTATATAATAATTATTATAATAAAATATTTAACATATTTATACATAAATTAAACTTGTAATAGAAATAATGAAATGTATTTTTGAGAAATTAAGTATGTTCCGACTATAGAGATGGTAAGTCGTAGGTACAAATGAGTAACATTTCCATTTTTCAATGATCATTATGGAAAGGAAGTAAGTAATATATTATAATTAAAAAATGATAATAATATAATAAATAATATATTATTTATTCAAATATAATTATACATATCATCTATGTGGTGTGGTGATGAAAATATAATCACATTTCTTTGTGATGGAGGTAGTCAACAAAAACATGAATGACGATATCATCTTTCAATGAGTAAGAAAGTAATAAATAAAATGATATATTATAATTTAAGAATTATAAAAATATAATTAATATCATAATTATGTCATGTATATCACATATATTTATTTACTTTATCTTTATTATATTCCATGTAAAATGTCAGTGAAAACGAATCACATCACTTCATGTGGCTGTACTTCACCATACCAAAGAGCGACATTATCATATCCATTACGGAATGAAATGTAAATAAGAATTTATGATATAATTACCCCATAAGTGTAATTATTTTATAAATAATATATATATATATATATATATATAATTTATATCCATCATTATACCCAGCCACGGTAGGTGGTCAAGGAAAAATTAATGACATTGGTTCGTGAGGCGGTAGTCCACTATACACACAAATTATGATTTCACAACCCATTTCATAGTAGTGGAGATAATTGTAGATCATTACCCTAAAATAAAAAAAATCTACTTATATGTAAGATACTTATGTTATTATATCATCATGGTTTAATAATAATTTAAGGAGGTGGGTAAAAAATAAAAAAAATGCTCATTGAAGTATGTTACATCTTAATCGAGAAACCTACTCAGGTTTTTTCAAAAATCCTTCAAAGGTTGGATTTTTTACAAAAATAAGGATCCTATTTTGAGAGTGTAAGGAATTTTTGAATTGAGTTTTTTATGGCAATGATAATACAAAATGGTTTTCATGTGTGAGGAGGAGAGGATAGGGGGTGGCATTTTATAAGTGATGTGAGTGGAACACTTATAATTTTTGAAACAAAACGTTTTACCAACATTTTTTACAATCTATAAGGGTCCAAAATGGATAATTATTGATCTTTATACATTATAGGGTTGATATATGTCCAAAAAATATATTTTATACAATATTTTAAGTCATTTTAACCCTTTTTATTTATTTTTTAACCCATGATAAACCCATTTTACCTTAACCACAGTAATAAATTTTTGTTGTTTTCACAATTAATTTTGGTGAAAATTAAGTTCAACTTATTATATAATATATGTTATTATGATTATAAATATAGAATCAATTTTTTTTAAATTTATTTCGTAGAATAGGAAAATTTTAATTTAAAATTAAACTCACAGACATGACAAGAAAATGGGGTTTTAAAGAGAAAACGATCAAATGTTTACAAAGTTATAATATCCAATTTCAATATATAATTGATTACAGTGACCTAAATTAGATTAATCGATATATAATTAACTATGTTTTCTTTAAAATATATTTAAAATAAATTATAACATTATAAAAAATTAAATGAAATGGAATTTTTAAATTAAAATTCGGTATTTTTCATTATTCATAAGAAAATTAATCTTTTTAGAAAATTCTCAAAAATTCATCGTAAGATAATTTTAACATTGTGATTTCAAAAATGAATTTATTTTATAAAATGAATATTATTTTAGAAAACTCATTCTATAAAAGTGGAAAAAATTAATTTTATTACTATTCAAAAAAAATAAGAACATTTTTTTAGAAAATTGAATTTTTGAAATATATAAAGGCTTTTTTTAAAAAATAAGTAAATTTTTCAGTATATTTTATTTTTATTAAACAATTAAATTATATTTTTAAAAATTAGTTATTACTATTCATATCACTATGTTTAACTGGTTGGTTTTAAAGGTCGTGTTTGAATAATATTAATAATATATCATAGTTTTGTTAAAGTCATTGTTGTACACAACACAAGATAACCCAATGTTACATGTAAAATAAGTTTAAATTGGTGTTTTATTTAAATAAATATATATATATAATTTAATTTATTTAAAAAAATAGTATATAAAAAATTGGGGTGTTACTTTCACCCCCCTAAAATTAATTTAATCCTTGAAATTATTCACTCTGATATAAAAAATGAGGATACTTATGCCTTAACATTTCCAAGATTTCCCATGTAAATTCCTCAAACTAGTGGTTTCATGACAAAATATTAAACAAGTGAGTGGTCCTTTTTCATATAACTTTCTCTGTATAATCTAAAATATCAACTAGTTTATCCTCATGAGAAAGATCTTTCTACAATGATATGACATCTAAGTTTAGTACATATGAAGGGCCATGTAAGTAATTATTAAAGAGAGATACAAGGAACACATAGTGAACCTGATATTTGTTTAGTGGAAGACCAAAATAGTAAGCTACTATCCTGACATAAAAAAGTATTTCAAAGGGACTAATATACCTAGGGCTTAGTATTCCCTTTTTTTCCATAGAGAAATTTGCAGAAAAACCTTCTCACCAACCTTAAATTCTTGATCATGTAGATGATTATCTACAAAATATTTTTGTTAAATTATTGTTATCATTATATTTTACTAAATCGATACAACCTTCTCTATCATGTCATTATCTTTCTTTTGTCCAAATTTATTTCTTTCTACAAATTCATTCCAATACAAGGGAGTTATAGACTTATTTAACTAAAGGGATTGATAAGGAGTCAAAGGAATGCTTGAGTGAAATATATTCACATATAAAAGTTCAACAAGTGGTAGGTGTTGATCCCAATAACCTTTGAAATCCAAATAATAAGATATCATTATATTCCCTAGGGTTTGAATTGTTCACTCAAACTGAACGTCTATCTGAGGATGATATTATGGGTTGAAAAATAAATGCATATGAAGTTATTTATAAAGTTTTAATCATTATTTTGAGGAAAAATATAGAACTTAATAAAATACAACTGAATGTGGTACTCTATAAAACCTTAACAATTCATTAATTTTTATTCTAGCCACCAGATCCAAAGAGAAATCTTCTCTAATAGCAATGAAGTGTGTTGACTTAGTGAGGTGATCAACTATAACCCATAATTATCTCAACATAAAATATTAAAAAAATAATAAAGGTTACTAGTGCCTTTAATAGTATTCCCAAAAATATAAAGTCATTCCTCCTCAATTAACATTTTCACTACATACAAAACCAAATGGTTTCATTACAAAAAATGTATCCTAAAATATCTTTATTCTTGATAGACTCCAATAAAATAAAACCTAAAAAAGAGTGTCAATGAATTTAAACTTTATGATCAACTTTAAAATAAAAAACCCATGAAGGTATCTATCCTGAACCAAGCAAGAGTTCCATCAAACCAAATATCTAACTCAATCCGAGACATGGACTGAAGGGTGTTCTTGATCCCCATGGGATGGAAATTAGTGATAGGAATCAAAGATAATAAATAGGGAATGATTTAGCCTAATAAAAAACTAGTATCAGATAAATAAATATAACAAGTAGAACAATCAAGAATTAATAAATATAAAATAAATATACAAGTTGGTCTAGATACAATAATAGCTGAATGAAACAAAACTCAATAAAAAACTAAAATGGGCCACAAAAACAATATCTCTACGTGACCTCCTGGTCATCACTAACCCCAAGACCAAATTTCTCCATTAGTGGGTGCATGAACCCGGAACCTGAACTTTCAAAACAGCTCAAGTTTACCAACACTAAATGGTACAAATAGGTTGTGATATTTAAAACATCAGTAGGAAACCACAACATAATCCATACATTTCCTTTCCCAAAAAAGTCTATAAATTCTAATTTTAAATACATATATAAAAATATGGCTTTCACATTTTTCATAAACAACACTTATTTTATTACATCAAAACAATACAGACCACCATTTATTTTCAAAACAAGATACGATTTTAGAATCCAAATTCCAAACTAAAAACCCATGAAAAGAAATATCAGGATATGATGAAAATAAATAAGAAATAAAATATAGAATCCAAATGAAATAAAAAGTAAAACATCACATATAGGTAGAGAACATTGGTAGTTACTAAACATCCCTAGAGTGATCCTTGTATATACTCGGGTTAGACTCATCTGATGCCATATGGTGAAACTCCATAGTCTAAAACCGACTGGCCACCCTAAACTGACCAATATTGTGGCACCTCCCACCAATACTTATCATGTCAAGGGGGTATCAATGTTGTGTCCCAAATCTTGACGTACATGGAAATTACATTAATTTTTCGGAATACTTAGTACATAACAAAAACAGACACCCAAGGACCGTAATAGTTTAGTGTCTTTGGAAACATGGAACGTAATCTTCTAATCGTGGTGAAAGATCTTCAACATCTCCCATAAAGATCTTCCCTTTTTTTCTTACCTAAAACCTTTCTTTATATCCTGGGGAAAAGAAAACACAAAATGGGTGAGCTCAAATGCTCAGTAAGGGTAAGCATGGAGAAAATAAAACAAACCATATATATTTGAACATAAAAACATGTACATAATGTTTAAACATCAAAATCTTGTGCAATACCATAAAACAAGGCAGTACGTAAGACATAGATCAAAATAGAACATCAATCATGATAAACTATCTAGTAAATAAAACTTTTAATTGTGAAAAAACATAAAGCACATGATATGATTTCCATAGTAGCCAAGGCATTTCCGCCAAGACAATCTTAGTGGAAAAAGTCCCTTTCCGAAACGAGTTCACTCCTCATTCCAGTCCTGTTTGACTAAACCAGATTAACTTACCGTTCCAGCCATGTCTATCTCATGAGATATAAATCTTTACCCAATGCATTGGAGGCAGATATAGGTCCCACCCATCTCATAATGAAATCATTCTTACTTGTGCCACAAAATAAACATACATCATTCATAATAACCCAATAAATAAAATGGGTTTCATAAAAATAATCCCATCATCACATAATCTATATAAAATAAATGGATATCATTTCATAATAAGAAAAGTGAAACCATGTAAATCATAGAGACATTATACTTGAAACATACACATATGAGATAATGTCATCTTAGATGAAAAATGGTTTTGATAAAACACTTGAAATTAATTCTTGAGGAAAATATCTTTTCTTCTTCAAAATAATTTCCTTTCAAAAAATGTCATTCAATTTTAAAATAAAAGGATTTTTTTGAAAATAGTCATGAAATATTTTGGCAGAATATTTATGAAAGTAAGGCTTTATAAAACCGTAAAAATCCTTTCATGCCGTATAAGTTAAAAATAACATTCTTCTCGTACTTTTGTTGGAAAAGTAAAAAAGTACCTCGTAACGTAACCAAAAGAAAGATTCCTTACATAACATGTAGTAAATGAATAAATGGGTAAAAATTATATTAAAAATTCATAAAAATATGTTTAGAAAACATGGACTTGGATGATAACAATAACCCCAGAAAATACTTACGAATAAACAATCTCAGATAAGAACGAGATTGGAAAGGTTATCCCTTACCTTAGGTCTGATATGCTTCGTACGTATCCGAACCTCCTGTATAATGATTTAAATAATGTCATTGACTTATTACAGAATCATATTAATTGTTATGATATCATATATGGTTCACTTATGACTTTATATTACCCGTTCTTTTGTATGTTCCATGTTAAAGCATTGTTTTGGGTAAAATCATTTTATTTATCGTACATGTTTGGACTTGTTGTTCTTGATATTATTACTTATATCCTGATTTACTTAATTATATAATGTAAAACATGATTTATATGTAATATATATTTAGTATATACATATATATATATTATAGATCGATAAATGGAATGAAATACACCGTTCATAGAGACGGTAGGCCGTACGTACGCATGAACGTTGTTTTCGTTTCCTTATTGAATTGAATTGAATTAAGTAGATGACATACATATATATATATATATATATATACATAAATCCAGTATCATTATTATGTAATATATTTCATGATTACTTATTATATATAATTTATAATCATTAATGAATTGTTAACATGGAGAATGAATCTCATCGCGTCGTGGAGACGGTAGTCCGTACGTACGCACGAGCGATGATATCATTCCCATGATCGTGGAATTGTATTGAAGTGTATGTATAATATTTCAGAATCAATATCACTTTGCAATAATCATATATAGTTATTTATTTACACCATTATACCAATCCAAGTAAGGTGGAGGTCGAAAACAGATTACACCACGGCGTGGAGATGGTATTCCGTACGTACGCACGCGCGGTGATTTCATTTTCCGTAGGAAGTATAACTGGTGAAATACGATTGTTTCATACTTATAATAACATATCATCATATTATTGATACATATGTTATTAATTCATAATGAAACATCTAAATAAGAAGAAGTAGAAGAAGAAATAAAGTTGAAAGAATCGGTAACGGACATTACCTCTTCTTTGAAGCGCCTCTTCTTAACCTCCTCTTAGGGAACTAAAAATGGTGTTTGAAGAAGACCAGGAACTCTAGGATGTTTCTAGGGAAGTGGAGAAGAGAAATTTTCAGGGTTTGGCCGAGCTTGAAGGCTCAAAGTGGTGTGTGGAAGAGAGGGAGGAGATGCCCTTTTATAAGGGAGGAGAGGGGCACCTTTGGAAATCTTAAATATATTATTTTATAATAAATCTAAAGCCACTTAAAACCCACCAAAAATGACTCATATTCAAATATTAGATGATATAGGGTTTTATTCTCATCAAAAAATAAAATTTAGACATGTAGGGAATTTATTTTATACATTATCAACTTGATTCATCCTTATGTAATCTATTATATTTTATTTGTGGTAATAAGATTCTAAATTTTAAATTGTTATAAAGAATTACATATGTGATATGAATTATCCATAATTAGATAATTTATGACATTTTAGACTATATAAATTTCAATTTATAATTTCTAATTTTTTTTGGATTTTTAAACAATTTAATAACATGTTATTTTTATAAAATAACAATAGTGTCAATTTTAACACTATTCATTTATTTGAATTTAAATAAAATCCTAAAAGAGGTTATATTCAAACTAAAATATTTAATAGGTTCCTAACATTTCATAGTATTCTATAAAATTAGTGGATCATATTAAATAGTTCATATAATATTTATTTTACTATTTTTAAATCCATTTATTTGATATTTCTCTTAATAAAATAATTACTACAACATTTTTGTATAATTATTAAATATACTTATTTGTGGTATAAAAATTAAAAATAAAATACTAGGATGAAGATTAATCTTATATCTTTCATAATAATACATTTAGTAGGATTTATCTTCTAAAAGACCCAAAGTTTCAAATGTTATACTTATTAAATTTTGAAGGTGACAACTTTGACATCATATAAAATAAAATAATATAAGTGTCATAATCACTTTTATAAGACCTCAAACGGTCATATATTCGGTCACTGGATGCTTATGGTGTATACATGCACTAAAAATAAGTTTTGGTCAGGTTTTTGAGCCAGTTAATATGTATTTATATTTCTATAAAAACAATATTAATGATTTTTTACTAAATAAATTATTTCTGCATCATTAATGTATAAGTTAATAAGGTAATTAAATAACTCTTAAAAATTAAAAATAAATTAACATGATAAAGAAGAAAAATTTAGATTTCAAATGATTATTTATAACTGAATTTATATTCTATATAACCTTATATTAGAAATACTTTAATTATTAAAGTTTGAGTGAGACATATTTCACTTTCCTTTAAATAAAATAAACTAAAGGTCTTAATGACCTCCAAGTGGGTTATAATGGATTGCATATCGACCCAAATATGACTTAGGACGAAATATAATCATCCAATTGTAATAAGACAAGTGTTATGGTAATTTTATAATATTATATTTACACTTAATTACCCGATTTACCTTTTACTATGGTAAATAAAATTTACCGTAGTTACTATTCATAATGCCCAAAAATAAAAAGTAGTATATTAATATAATTTGGACCCACTGATTCCAAATATGGAATCCATTTTTCCAAATTCAATACACATAAGTTGTAGAAATTAAATTAAAATTAATCCCATTGTCGAAAGAAAATGGGTTTTTGTTTAAAACATTGCAAAAGATTGAATTGATTTAACCTACGAATTCAATGTAAAATCAATGATAATGACATAAATTATATTAAATGGTACAAATATATTATATTTATACTTTAAAACCATTAAATATTATAATTTAACCACATAAATTATTACGATGAAAAAATTTGTTTTTAATTAAAATATAGCGTGTTTTTACTATTTATTAAAATATGAAAGATATAAGAATAATATGAAAAATTTATCCAAAGTAAATTTTTATATCCTTATTCCAAAGAAGAATTTTATTTTGTAAAATTTAACTTATAAACATCTCAAAAACTAGATTTAATGTGGGTTCTCCATCAAAAGGCGGCAAAACTGAATTTTTTGAAAAATACTTATTTTACCGGAAAATTTTATTTTGTTCTTATACCATGTTCTAGAAAATGTGTAAGATGAATAATAATGTTATAAAATTCAAAATTTAGTTAATACTATTCATAAAAGAAAGTTCATAATAATATTATAATAATATATCGTTGTTTAGTAAAACCCGGTATTGCGTACAACACACGCTATCGAGGAAGGTCGTGATTGCGTGTAATGCAAGCCATGTTAGGGTTGCGTGTAGTGCACGACTCATTTGTTGTTGCGTATAACAAAATACAACCATATTTCATTAGTATATTGAATATATATCTATATACTCAATGTTGCGTAGAATAACTACTATCAAACAAACTTGAAATTGTGTGTAACACGATCCAAGATTAGTGTTGCATATACTGCAAGCTAATACGGTGTTGTGTATAACGCAAGATAATATTTGTGTAGCGTACAACATAATATATCAATGAAATTAAAAAGAATAATTCTCATAAAATCTCAGGTTGTTACAATCAACCCATCTAATTAGGATCAATAAGAAACCATCAATCAAACCTCTAAAAGATGCCTAGTAAACCAATGGTAATAATATACTTTATAAGTAGGTGTCCCTCACATGCATGACTCAACTTACTTGTCATCACCGCACTTGCCTACTCAAAACACTAACACCACCCACGTGATAACCCACATGGGAAATCCCCCATATGGGTCCCAAGTGCCAACCAGGTCATTACATCACATGATATTTCAAACCATTTCTCAAAATATGCTAAAATACAAACCAGGAATTTGTATTTCCAAAACCAAAATCATTTAAAAACACTATGAAAATGACAACCAATCCTTTATCATTTCAAACTCATTAACATCCAAGACCGTTTCCATACCATTTATAAAATCCAAGGTAAAAAAACCACACACTTGAAATGTTCCAAATGAGCCATTATACCAAATCATTTATCAAAACATAGAACAAGATGCCAAACATTACATTTTCAAATAACACCTTTAAAGTCACATTTTTAAAGCACTTGAAGAAAAACTTTACCATTTAGATATCAGTGGTAAGAACTGAGAAAAGGTTTGAAAAACTAAAGTCCAAGGAAAACATAATTTTTAAGTGTCATCTTCATTAGAATGCCCATCCATGTGTGTACCCGATGCACCCATGGATGTGACAACATCCAATGAAACCCATTATGTATCCATTAAAACATATGACAAACTTTTTTAGAAACACCACTTACTTTCAAACCAAACCCAATAATTTTACATAATTACAAAATTGAAAACAATCATTTAAAAACTGAGAGAGTCTTTTCAAACATTTCATGATAACCCATCAATCCATAAAGAGGAATATAAATCAAAAATCATGCCCAATATATCATCTCAACCAATCTTCCAAAATTTAAAATTTTCCAAATACTACAAAAAGAGATTAACTTCATTTTAATAAAATAATATACATTTTATCAAACACTTTATATGCATAACCTTAGTGGCATAAACATAGGAATACTTTGAAAACCTATTTCCACCAAACTACTAACACCAAAACTTCACTATAATCAATATCAACACATCATAGGCATACGAAATATATTTAAAAATTATTTAAAATAACATAATCATCAATGGATTGTGCTGGAAATAAAAATAATGGAAACACCTCCCTCAATGATGTGTGAATGAAACTGGACATTAGGATAATGTAGATCTATTCCCAATAAACAATTCACAAACCATATAATAAAATAAAAAAAGATACAAATCACCAATAACCCATGGGGTTTTTCCAGAAGGTAAACCCCTCCAAGAGAGACCAATATCTCTAGAGGGAAAGAAGAAGTGAGAAGAAAATCCACCAAAAACCAAAATAACTCACCATAAGAACCTTCAAGAGGCTTCAAAAATGGAAGGGAGGAAAAGGAGAAGGAGCTTGGAGGACCCCATGGTGAACTTGGGTTGATAATGAGAGAAGAATCCTGATATAGGGTTAAAAACAAGGAGGTGAAAACTTCGAATTTCTAATATTTAAGAATATGGGAAGCACATGTGGGTTGGCCTGCATAGTTTTCCGAAAAAAGAAAAACCACATGTATTCACCACTATCCAAATAGATAGAACCTCACACACGGTTTCTGGATGGTTCCCCAAACTGTGTGTAACCTATGCATCCTACTCAAAGACCCCAAAATAGGCCACACAAGTACCAGGAGAGGGGCACAAGGTTCCCCAAACCGTGTACTGAAATCATGCACAGGTCAAAATGCCACAAAAAAACTAAAAAACATAAAAATTTAAACAAAGAAACCAACCCTAACCTCAACCAAAATATCCAAATGCAAGAAAAGAATAAAATAAAAAGAATTTTAAAGGTTGGGGTGTGGAAATTCTCCCCAGCAAAGACACTTTCTATCCCCATAAAGTCACCAGATTAAAAGGTAAAGAAAAATTGATTCCATGCCCGATCAAAATCAAAAGAAACCATAAACCTTAGAGTGACATTCACCTTTACAAGTCACACCTGACTGATACTATAGGAAACCACAACACAAGGAACAATGGTAGAATATGGGATATGTCTCCCCACGAGAAGAACTAAAATAATATTACTAAGAAAATCAGGAACTCACGACATGTTCCAACCCAAAATTATCCACATTAACTGAGAAGCACCCACACATAGATTGAAAATTAACATCCCAAACCACAAACTCCAAACTCATGGGAAAATCCATGAAAATAACTTTAAGTCACACAAAAAACTCAAAACCCCAATCTATCAATTCCAAAAAAACTCAAGCATCTCTAAAACAAACACAATTGAAAGATAAAACTGAGACTGCCCCACACAAGGGATAAGAACATTAGAAGAAGAAAAAATTATTAAAGATTAAAAATCTGATAAACTCAACTACTCATATTATGATAGAACACGTCCATCAGACATATATAACAAAAAGATAAACTTACAACAACTACAAAAACTATAATAAGGACATAATAATACCAATCCTTTTACAAAGTTAAGGGAATGTTACAATAGGAAAGAAACTACAAAATAAAACTCAAAGTATCTCGACTCCAACACAAAAGACAAAAACTGAGACATGGTTCCCTACACAACCTTGAAAATTCTTGACTATGCATAAGGTTTAGTTTGAGGCTTATGGATGGGGCCTGGAAGAATGAAGCATCAATTGCCTCATAGTCAGGTGATAAAATCCTCTGATAAAGATTTATTATTCATGAAATTATTCTTAGAAAACTTCTCGATAAGAACTATACATCTACAATGATGGAAGGTATTCTTAGGATAATGACATGGTAGTTTCTAATGCCTGAACCATCCACATTGGTGGAACATGAGTGAATGGTCTTATAAATTAGAGACAAAAATCAATAAAGTAGACTCTATAAAGATAGGTTCCTCTAGAATTCACACCACTCTAGAAATAAAACCTTCCTAAGAATCAAGAGGCAATGGATTACCAACTTCCAGGGCTTCGAAAACTAGCACAGCTAAGAACGCATCGTCCAGCTTTTCAAAACAAGTTTCACTAAATAAGAGAAATTTTTATAAGATCTTTGGATGAAGTCCCAAAATTAAAAGTGTAGATTTCATCATATCCTTTTAAATTTCCTCTAGATAGAAGTAATTCCACTCTTTTAACTGGATAACATAAGCTTTCACTGACTTCTAGCACAACCGAACTCTCCACAACTCTACTACCACTCTCAACTTCACCTCCTTAGGTATGAACATTTATATGAATATAGTCTTAAATAATTCCTTAGTAATCCCAACTTTCAATAATGATGAGACCATCATCCTCCATTCATCCAAATTTTAACCCTCAATTAAACCTAGGACAATAAATACTCTCAATGCTTCAGGAGTCCCCAAAGATCTTAAGCCACACTCAACTTTTTCAAGCCATCCCACTACCTCTAATGGACCTGGATTACCATGATAGAATGTAAAGAATCAAGTAGAACAAGAAATTTTTTATGAATCATTAGAATCTTTGGGAACCTTTATGGGTGACATATTATGAATAACACTAGGACCACAAAACATAAATCAACATTAAAACATAAACTAACCAAAAGAACACCTCAAGATAAAGGAAACAGGTTCTCAAGTAAAAAAATATAAGAACAATAAAAAATAATCTTTTAAAATATCACCATTTTCATTTAAATTTCTAAAACTACCTTCATCCAAGGGAACTCTTTAGTTCCAAATCTAATTTTCAAGCAAAACCAAATCTAGAAATCATTTTCTCACTTCAAACCATTTTAGAAAAACCACGCCATCCATAAATTTCAAACACTCACCCATGTAATCCTTTGATCCATCACATCCACTTCCATCCACTTCCATCCACATCCACTTAAATTCTACACACACAAGTTCCCACATGTAATGCTCATACACACCCACACATATTTGAACATTCATAAGAAGTACCAAGGGTCACACATATATTTTAATGATCAAAACCCATGCATTTACCAAATTTTTGATCCAAAACATTTTCTTTTAAAACCCATTTTTTTCCATTTCAAAACCACTTTAATGAAATCATTTCCATTTTCAAAACATTCCTCATTTTAAAATCTCACTTACACCAACCGAAATGAAAACAAAACATGACCCACACCAAAACACCAAAATGGGGGACTAGTGTCTATGCCAAACTTGGAAACATAATAGTGGGACATTCACCAAGTAAACATCAAGACTAAGAGAACCATAAACCATGGGCATAGATTCCACATGGGTCACTAACCCATGTAGGATAACTACATTACACCAACTCACCTTTTTTGTCATTCCTCATCCACTCAAGTCAAAAAACAAAACCAAGGACTCATTTCTTGGACTACCCCAGGAAACTCGAGGATCATAATAAGTTAGGATTCACAATGCTCTTCCTGTACTTACCTACCAATTATTGATAGTCCAAATATCCAACTACCTAACACCCTAAATTACAAGATCCTCCTTTGATGCCATTTTTTCAAGAACCAATTCGGAGTTCCATCCAACCCAACATCCAACCTGGTCTGAGACATGGCCCAAAGGGTGTTCTTGATCTCCATGGGCTAGAAACTAGTGTCGAGAATCAAATATTACATAGAAGGAATCATTTAGGGTAATAAATAAATAAGATCAAATAAATAAAATGAACAATCATAAGAAACAATTATAAATGAATATCAAATAAATATACAAGATAGTCCAGATACAATTATTCCTAAATGAAACAAAACTAAATAAAAACTAAAATGGACCACACCAATAAGATCTCCTTGTGACCTCCTAGTCAATACCAACCCCAATACTAAACTAATATAACAATGATCATGTGAAATAGAAACTTAAACTTGAAAAATATCTCAGGTCTACCGACATCGAATAGTACAAGTAGGGTGTGATCTTTACCAGCTTAGTAAAAAATAACCCCAAAATCTATACATTTAATTTCCCAAAAATAATCCATAAATTCTATTTTAAAATAAATATATAAAAAAGGTTTTTTTTTCTCATTTTTGATAAACAAAAGTGATTTTCTTTTTTCAAAGAGTATAAAACACCCATTATTTTCAAAATAGGTTACCACTTTAGAAACAAAATCCTGAACCAAAAACCTAAGCAAAGAAAACCCATGTTATGCTGAAAATAAATAAGTAATACAATATGGAAACAAAATGAAATATACAGTAAATAAGCAAAAACAGGTAGAGACCACAGGCATTTCCTAAACATCCCTAGAGTGATCCTTGGACATACTTGGGTCAGACTCACCAACCGACATATGCTGTGGCACCATAGTCTATAACCAACTAGCTACCCTATACCTAACGATATAGTAGAATGTCCCATATAACCCTATAATGTCAAGGGGACATGAACCCATTTAATCAGGGTCAATGAGAAATCATCACCCGACCCTCTAAAAGATTCCCAACACACCCACTGTAATATTATACTGTGTAAGCAGGAGGCCATCACATGCATGATTCACCTTACATACCATCAACGCACTTGACTACGACAAACATGGATACCACCCATGTGATAACCCACATAGGTAAATTCTCCATTGGGGTTCCATAATATAATAAACCATTCACAAGTTCCAATTGGGCTATCACATCACATTATCTTTCAAACCATTTCTCAAAACACTCTAAAATTCCAACCATGAATTTGTATTTCCAAAACCACAATCATTTCACAAAAACCATGAAAATTACAACCAGGCCTTTACAATTTCAAACTCAATCCGTTTCTAAGACCATTTCCAAACCATTTATAAAATACAAGGTAAAATACACCATAAACATGAAAAGATCCAAAGGAGCATTTATACAAAATCCTTCATCAAAATGTAGTATAAGATGCCAAACATGACATTATAGAAGAAAGCCTTTAAAGTCACATTTTAAAACACTATAAGAAACACTTTACTATTTGGATATCAAGTAGTCATCTAAGTAATAAGGGTAAGAGCGAAGAACTGAGAAACCTTTTGAAAAACTAAAGTTCATGGAAAAGAATTTTTTAAGTTTCATATTCATTTGATTGTCCATCCATGTGTGCACCCTATTCACCCATTGATGTGCCAACATCAAATGAAACCAAATAAGTATCCATGAAATCAACAAAAAACCATTTTTTAGAATCACCCCAAGCATTCAAACCAAACCCAAGAATTACACATAATTTAAAAAGTGAAAACCAGTATTTAAAAATCAAGACAGCCTTTTCAAACATTTCACCACAACCCATCAAGTCATAAAGAGGCATCTAAATCAAAAATCACGCCCAATCTATCATCTAAAACAAGATACCAAAATATAACAAAGACCAAATATCATAAAAATAGATTAATTTATTTTCAATAAAACAATAGACATTTATCAAACACTTTGGGTGGATATGCTTATAGGCATACACATAGGAATCCTTTGAAAACCCATTTCCACAAAACTTTCAACACAACACCAACACTATAATAAATACCAACACATAATAAGCATGAAATGTGAATTTAAAAAATATTTGAAAATAAAAAATCATCATTGGATTATTTTGTAAAGGAAAATAATTGAAAAACCTACCTTAAGGATGTGAGAATGAAATCGAACTTCAAGAGAAGGGAGATCCAAGCCCGATACACAACCCACACACCCTATCATCATAGAAAACAAGATACACATCAACTCTAACCCATAATGTTAATCCAATAGGGAAACCCCACCATGAGAGACCATGATCTCTAGAGGGAACAGAGAAGGGAGGAGAAAATTCACCAAAAACCCAAGGAACTCACCTTAAGAATGTCCAGGAGGCTTTAAAAAATCAAGGGAGGTAAATGAGAGGGATATTGGAGGACCTCATAGTGTTATTAGGCCAATAAAGGGAGAAGAATCCCGGTTTTTCTTTAAAAACATGATTGCTAAAACATGGAATTTTGAATATTTAAGAATCTGGGAAGCAAACATGGTTTGGGGCACACGGTTTTCCAAACCGTGTGGTTTCCACTGTCCAAATGGATAGAACCTCATGCAAAGTTTCCACATGGTTTCCCAAACCATCTACAACCTTTCCACCCTACTATTGGCCCCCAAAACTGGCCATACAGTAACCTGGGAAATGGAACATGGTTTCCCAAACTGTGCACCCGAACTGTGAATAGGCTAAAATGCCTCCCAAATGCTTAAAAACATGAAAATTTAAACAGGGAACCCAACCCAAACCTCTAAAAAAATATCCAACACCATAAAAATAATAAAATAAAATAATTTCAATGGTTAGGGTGTGAGAGTATCCAAAAATATTAAGTTAATCATACATGGAGACATATATACTTCAAAAAGTTAATTCACACTTTACTTAGTATATAAGATCTTATCTCATACAAAAATGGTTGGATGATAAGGTTCATCCTTGTACCAATATAATAAAAAAATTTATTTAATTATTCTATAATTCACATAGAGGTAGATAATCACATGAAATTTCACAAAAGGATAAACATTGAGAATATCACAGAGCTCATTCATTCAAATTTAGACATAAAATTCCCAACTAAGGAGGGGAGGATAAGTGTTCTCTAAGTATCATTATTCATTAAATCCATCATGATTTAATAATATTTCCCTTTGTAATTTTAATTAATTTTTTTTGTGGTTTATCATCCAAATTATCCCTTATATTGGGTCATTGATTCAAAAAATTACCAAACTTCTTACACTTAAAAATCTAGTGTGCGGGTGGTTCATTCTATAGATATTTATCTCTATCAACATTAATAAATAACTTCTTCTTGTCACTTCTACATTTTATTATCCAATTTCCTTCCCTTAAACAATTAAAAAAATCACTTGTTCCCTTAAGAAAAGTTCCTCCATGTTTCTTCCAACATAATGAGATTAAAAAAAAGTTGATCTTCTTCTCTCAATGGTTCTTATATTTTCTATTGAATTTAATTTTTCTCTTCTTATCAAAACCATGATATTAATAAATAAATACAACATCCATTTTCCACCTTTATAGCACATTGTATAATCTCTTCATAAATATTGAAGTATCATATGGATAGCTCCCTTCAGAGACATGGATTTAAGAAATATTTGAATGACCAAAATTACTTTTTAGTTGGATGATAATACCAAAAACATACGTTGAAGTTCATGTAAGATTTTATTCATTGGTACCAACACACTATTCATCCTTTTGATTTAGCTCAGGGAAGGTCTTCTTAATATTTGTACACATAATACAAGGAAAGTTATTTTTAAAAAATATATTCTTGAAATCATGCAAATCCATTAAGTTAGTTTCATACAATTTCCTCATATTCATGATAATATTTCACCATTTATATGATTCACCTTCCAAATGGTAGATAGCCTAAATTAATTTCTCATGCACTGAACACTAGATGGTAGAAAATATTTTTTCATTGGTGTTGATCCATTTATAAGTAACTAGTGGATCAGAAAACCAACTAAAAGATGGTGGATTTTTCTCAAAAAGGGCTCAAGAGAATATTTTTCCATACTTTTCTCATTTGGAATTCCAATATGATTCATATCTTGAGAAAGTTTTATGAGTATAAAAAATATATTTTTCATTCTAAATCCTATACCATTATGCTTCTCAGGAGGAACATAATTAAATTTTCCATCATATTCAGAATCAACATGATTTCTTTAGGTTCTAGACATCAACTAAATCCAAAATCATAGTATGGGAAACACAAATCGTAATAGGGAACCACATAATCATGAAAAATCACTTATAGGATGTATAAACAATGGAAATATATTTTTAATATATGAAACATTCATTTTATGCTATTTTATTCATAGTCACCATCTATTTAAATCCATTAAGATGGTTTGTAAATCATTTTTGAATTTTCAAAAAATATCACCTGGGAGTTTCAAACTCAGTGTGCATCAAGGCCCATTTTATAGTATTAGGTGATGATCTAGTCTCGCTCAATTCATCATTTTTGAAATTATCACCACTAGTTACCTAGGAGCTAGAGACACATCCACTTATAGTATCCAAAAAGGGATGTAATTACTTGGAAAAAACATTCCCTATCCTTTACCAAAATTCCATGATATTTTCCAACAGTTTGGTCAATCCTTATACTTGTCCATATAAAAATTCCTAGACATATCCTTGGAAATATCCCTGGGGATATCACTAAATTTTTATAATCCTAGTTTATAATGTTTGACTAACCCATTCCTCAAAAAACAGCTATAGTGACCCAAGCTTCAGATGCATGTATATTAAATATTTTTATATTAATATTAATTAGATTACACAAAAACCAACCTAAGGACCACAATAGTTTACTACCTTTTTAAATCTGAAATACAATCTTCTTAATTCATAAAAGATCTACAATGTCTCCCAAAATGATGTGAACCTTTATTACTCCTACTTAAAACCTTTATTTGGAACCTATAGAATGGAAACATAATAAAGGGTGAGATTAAATACTCGGTAATGGTAAAAAGTGGAGATATGCAAGCATAACATGAGCATAAGGGAATGTGAAAATGAGCATAAAATTTGAAAACAATACTATGAAAATCAAATATCATAATGTCTGATAATGACATAAATATTAACAGTTCAAAAAATATAAATCATAAATATATCAAATAACATTATCCATGAGATAATGAAATTGGAATAAGGCATAGAATATTGGAATACATATATGCATAAAAAAATATTTTATCAAGGCTTTCTACCAAGAAAGCATAACAAGATAGGCTTGGGATAATCACCTATGAACCTACTTCTAATTTAGGATAACCACTTGTGTACCCTCTTGTTTTAGTCTAGGGATAACCTCATATGTACCCTCTTGTTTCAGGCATTGGATAAATTCCCGTGTACCCTACTGTTTTAGGATTGGGATAAACTCCTATGTGACTTCTTTTTTTAGGTCTTGGGATAAAATTTCATGTTCCTTTGGAGCTCAAATAATAATAATAATTACACAATTAATTGGGTGGAGATATTGGTCCCAACTATCATATAATACATACATTTATGTGCCACATTCTAATAAAACATTTATCATATCATAACCTCGGAAAAGAAATGGGTTTCGTAAAACATTTCATTATAGAATAACCCATGGAAAAGAAAGGGGTTTCATAATCATCTCATCATTTCATCAGAACATAACCCATGGAATAGATATGTTTTTCATAAATATATTTTCATCAGAAACATAACCCATTCAAATAAATAATGATAATGGTACTTGTGGATCATATCCCATGTATATCATAAGTAACATCAATGGATTCCATGTTAGATTGAAAATTATTTTGAACAAAAAATATCTTGGAACATTTATTTTGGAAAATAACCTTTCAACATTGAAAGACATTTTTAAAAACATAAAAATTTCACAAAATTAATTTTCATTGAAAATTAATTTTGAAACATATAATTGAAACTTTAAAAAATCATCTACAACATCTCTTAAATAAAATATCCTTTCCACATTGAAAATAATTTGTAAAACATAAAATAGCTTGAAGATCATTTCCTTTGAAAATAACAATGAAAAATTATATACACAAATTCCAAGAAAATAATTTTCATGATGGTGTAAAATTATGTTCAATATATACCCAAATATTCCTTTCATATTTTTGCTAAAATCCAAATGGGCATTATTTTTGAAAATGACATGAAGATTCAATTAATTTTTTTAAAAATTCATACATTGTTAAAGATGTTTTTAATATATAATTTTACAAAATCTGATTTTTTTAATTTTATTATAATAAAAGGTTTTTTTTTGAGAAAAGTGGTTTTATCCAAAAATCTTATTTTCTTAGAAAAAATATTTTTTAATCCTTGAGTTCACAAAAAGTGGAAAATTAAGGGAAATTGAGACAACAATCCCTTACTGATTTGTTAATTTTTGAAACATAATAGAAATGAAATATAGATCCTAAAATGGATATTTACATACTAATAAATTTAATTATAATAATCCTAAAATAAATTCATGGTAATTATATACACCATATAAATAAATAGGTGGTGAATATGGATTGTGTCTCACAGAAAATCAATGTGAGATGGAAGTCTCTAACCTTAAGTTTCAAATTACTTCATACACATTTGAACCTACGGTATAATAAATATAATTTTATTATAGATCCATTAAAGAACAATAATTATATATATAATACCATATATGTTTTACTTATGAAATTTCATTACCCATTTACTAATAATTCCTTATTAAAATCATGTTTCGTGTAATAACTTCATTGTTTTTGTATGAGTTTTGATTTGTTATTTTCGATCCTTTTAATTTTATAGTGGTTAAATTCTATACATAATAATAATCATGACTTAATTATAATATTTATACATAAATTATACATTTAATACCAATCATGAAATATGGTTTTGATAAGTGAAAAATGTTATGATCATGGAGATGGTAGGCTATACATACGCATGAGTTACATTCCCATTTTTCAACGATCATTATGGATGTTATGTAAGTAATATATTATATATAAACAATTATAATAATATCATAAATACCATATTATTTTCTAAAATAAAATTATATATATCATCCTTGTTTTTTAATGACAAAAAGTGACTCACATCGCTTTGTAAAGGTAGTAGTCCACATGTACATGAATAATGTTATCATCATTCAGTGAGTCAAAATATAAGAAATAAAATGATATATTATCCTTTTAGAATGATAAATATTTGATTAATATCATAATTATTTCATGTATATAACATATATTTATTAAATTTATCCTTATCATCTTTTGTGTAAAGCATTAGTGAAAAAGAATCACATCAATTTGTGAGGCGGTTATCCGCCGTACACATGAGCGATGTTATTGTATCCACTAGAGAATATAAATAAAAAAAGTTATATATGTTATAATGAATTTAGAGGAATAATTATGTTATAGATATCATATATATATATATATAAACTTTAGATCCATCATTAATCACAGTCATGAGAGGTGGTAATGATGAATTACATCGATTTGTGAGGAGGTAGTCCCCTGAACAAACAAACAATGATTTCATAAATCATTTTATGGAGGTGGGGATGGTTGTAGGTCCTTACATTAAAATTTAAAAATATTCATATATGAAAGATAATGATTTTATTATACCATAATGGTTTAATATTAATTGAAGTATGTGGAGGATCAAATAAAATAAAAACGCTCGTTGGGGAATGTAACCTCTTCTTCAGGCTACCTCCTTAGGTTTGCACCAAAATCATTTATAGGATTGATTTATTCACAAAATAAATCTTATATGATTATAATAGGGAATTTTAAATGTTATTTGGGCAGGTCTTGGCTGAACCAAAAGATTTTTAAGGTGTTAGGAAGAGAGGAGGGGGGGGGGGGTATCCCTTTATATGTGTGGTGAGTGACACACTTGTAATTTTTGAAAAAAAAGGCGTTCCCACATTCTTCACATGGTAAAAGGGTAATAAATGGATATAACTTGTTAATTAGAATTTATATTGTTTAAATATTGATATATAATGTACTTTTATACAAGTTTATATGTCATTTTAACCCTTATATTTTTAGTTTAACTCGAGATATACCCATTTTTAGCATCATCGGAGTAATTAATTTTTAATATTTTCAATATTCATTTTGGTAAAAATTAATTTCATCTTATTAGATAAAATAAATTATTATGAATTTAAATATGGAATTAATTTTTACAAATTAAATTCATATAATGAGAAACATGTAACTTAAAATTAATCCCATGGACACGAGAAGAAAGCGAGTATTCAAAAATAAAATGTTCAAAAATTTACAATGTTTTTATATCAAATTTCAATGTGGAATTAATTCCAATGACATAAAATAGATTAAAAAATATATAATTAATCTGATTTAACATTAAAATCTATTTAAACAATAATTAATATTTATAAATAATTTAAACGAAAAGGTAGTTTTCAATTAATATTCTATATTTTTCACTATTCATAAGAAAATTAATCTTCTAAGAAAATTCTCAAAAATTCATCCTAAGATATTTTTGGCATGTTGATTCCAAAAATGAAGTTTATTTTATCAAATTAATTTTTAAAATGTTTTAAAAATTAATTTTATTAATTTTTACAAAAATAAATAAAAACTTTTTTAGAGAAAATATTATTTTTGAAATATATAACTAATTTTTCAAAAAATTAAGTACTTTTTTATATATATGTTTTATTTATATTAAACTATTATACTTAATATTTTAAAATAATTTATTAATAATAAAATTTATATGATTAATATATAGTTTATAATATTTTGTTTTTGAATAATATTAATAATATATCACAGTTTTATTAAAACTCGGTGTCATGAGTAATGAAAGATGACCTAGTGATGCATGTACAGAATAATTAAATTGGTGTTGTGTGTAATGAAAGATATCCAAGAAATTTAATTTATTCAAAAAATAATAATACATACATACTTGGGGTGTTAAATTAATCTAATTTTATACATGGTGAGCGATCTATAGTGAGGTTAGAAATATAGTTTACCAGGTTCTGTAACAAGTTGGTTTCTCCATTTATTCACTAGTTCTTCAGCATGGTTCTTTCAAAAGTTCCCTAGTGGTTAGGGGGGTCCTATAAATTATATTTAAATTATCACTCCTATATAAAAAAAACATTTTTCAGGTCTGCGTGAGTTAGCTAGTGATCTAGCAGGGAATCCCTAACTTATAATGGTTGTTTAAGAGTTATTCGTGTTTTTGGTCACTACCTAGTAATTATTCATGTTATTTTCATTTTTTTCACCTTTTATGTCATTATAATTATTGGTATGGTTTTCAAATTATGTTATAGAGTTTATTGGTGGTTCCTTTAGTATTTAATGGAATATATTGAGGGTAATGAATCCCAGATGTATGAATTATATACCCTCAATATAAGTCACCAACTTATATCTTATTTTGGGTGATATTTGTGGGGTGACACCCAAATTCAATACTGACCTAGGTGGGGTACCATTTGGGATGGTTCATGACATAAAACATCCAATAACTCCTTAATACCCAACCATAAATGTAATCAAATATTCACTTCATGACTTCATGTACTAATATTAACCATGATATACCAAGAAATCATAAGACCCAAAAGACATATTAACCATAAATATTCAATACGCATTCCAAATATTCACCCAAATTTAGATGCAGAATATCCAAAATGAATATAGACCATCATGTACCTCAAAATATCATCACTAACTAAACTACCAATACTTCTATTATGCTTGCGACTATAATAATTATATATGATTTACCAATGCTTATCCTTCTAGTTGATATATTTTATGAAAACCAATAACTTTTCAAAATAGTTTCACCATGAATACATTCTTATCTTAAAATCATAAAACCAATTCTTTATAAAAATCAATAAACATTATAAATTCATCTTCTTCTACACTTTTTAATAAATAATGTTTCAAAATAACATCATAGAGAATCAAATTCCCCCTTGAAATACCATGATGAAAATCATTTTTTATTCAAAATAATATATTTGACAAGGTTATCCCATTTCAAAATGAATGTTAAGAATACGCTTTTTCTATTCTAATTTAAAAAAGGCACCATTTCTAAATATCCATTAAATTTAAAAACCAATTCCCATTTAAAAAATAGGTTTAAAGAACAAATTTCTTTAATTTAACCTAATAATAAGTCTCATATACCAACCATGTATAATAATTCACATATACCTCAAAAATATTGCAAATAATAATAAATATCATGCTTGATATATAGATCTCTAAACAATAATACACTTTACACAACTTAACAAAGAGTGGATAACATGATTATAAATTTATGACATTAAAATTTTATAATATTTTACTAAACAAGAAACTAATTTCATCTTCAAAAGTAAAACATTAAGTTGAAACAAAAATCATAGTAAAAAAATGAATATTAATATTCTTATGAAGTAAAATTATCTACCAATTCTACAAAATTGTTCTAAATAATTATTAGACCATCAATCTTAACAAGGTATATATTTGAGTAACTTTGATGAATTAGATAAAACCTAATATGGTATTAAAAAAATTATAACTACTTAATTATTTTATTTATTTAATTAATCAATGCCATTGACATGTAATAAAAGTAATTAAATGAAGTTCACATGTCCCAACATGCCTCTAAGCTAGGGGATAAGTTAATAGATAAAAGTAGTGTCTCTAATATGAGCCTTATAACCACGTGAACTTCTTAGGTTTTTTACAAATTCAATTTTAAAGTACTTAGAAAAATGCCTCTACCATAACTATATTTCCTCTATTGAACATCCAAAAACACCTGGTAACTTAGGTTCCCATGTAGACATGCAGTCCAGATCTACACATATGGTTCCCTTTAATCCATACATCCTATCTCTTTTATAAAAATAAAAAATCCTAGACAATCCCCAAACACCACTCTAATATCACTTTCAACAACCCTAACCTCATTACATATTTATCATTCAAATTAGGCTACAACTACTCCATTATTTTTTTCTTGATCCTCATGGGTTTGCGATAAGTATCACAGTTCTTGATATACTAGTGGGAACTGATTTTCCCACTTTGGATTATATTATAATACACAAGAAGATACTTCCAATGAGCTAGCATGAATTATCCATATATTGTATGTTTCCAAGAAAAATAATCATAAAACCTTACTAAAGATGAATAATAATATAAAATAAATGAAGAAAATTCTATATGAATGAAAATGGAAATATAATTCGAAAAAAAATTATTTACATAGTCAATAAAATGAACCCCCACACTGACTCAACATCACTAACTCAAATATGTGATATGCTAATATCTCTCCTTCCAGACTTGACCACCTGCTCCAAAGCTATAAAAAGTCTAAACACATGACCTTATACTAGTATAAAACTTGTTAAAAATACCTCCCATGGCTAGAAAATTTCCTATCATACCTTAAATGTGGGTGTTTAAGTTGCATGCCCATCATTGTATCATTTCAGGGTTTGTGCAAAAATACTCACTAGGGAACCACAATGATGTCTCAACACAAAAATGAATAAATTTTTATGTTCATGAACATTCCCATTCATTTACAAAAAAGGAATAAAATATATTTAAAAAAAATTATGGATCAAAACAAAACATTAATAGAAAAATAAGAGACTAAAAAATTAATTAATGTCTATAACCAACAACTCCCTATACTAGGAGGGTTTACACCCATACATTACATCTTGGGAATTTACATAGAATATGAAATGAATTTTTTTAAATATATAGGGTATAACACCCATAGTATTTATAGGAAAGGGGTTCATGTAGAAAAAAGTTAGGTCAATGGAGTAGTTGACCACATTGAAGGATAAGGGATAGGGTATACAAGATTCTAGGTAATGTGATACCATCCCATTCATTATTCTCAATATAAGTTTAACATTCTTCTAAAATATATAGAATATTTATACACCCATTCTAAGAAACTCATAATCTATTAAAGTAGTATCTATTCTCATGTAACATTTAAGATATAATTATCATTACACATAATGTAATAAAATATAGACATTCTTTCTTATGATATGTTAACTAACATATAAACATAAAAGGATTAAATGTTACACATAACTATGAAACATTACTTGAAAGACTTATGGTTATCAGATTATAAAAACCTAGAAAGTATTACTACAATAAGAAAAAATATGGAATAATATCTTCTTGTGATGTTTTAGTAGAAATTATTATCAAAAAAAATCAATAGTATAGAAAAAACCCAAAGAATCAATAATTCATAGAAAAATGATGAATTGGGAATATTGAGCATAAACAAATGTATAAAAGTAGTATATTAGGTAAGCTTCTAGGTTTGGGGTTGGTTATAACCATTTCATACTTTTAGAATATGATATGGTTATAAAATGTTTCTGAAATATCAATGTAGGGATACTAATTAAAATGTAATTTTTTACATAATAAGGTTTTAACTTTAACAAAAGTTTCAATTCTTAAAATAATATCCATTAAAAAAGAGTTTATTTAAAACAAATGTTTATACATTTTAAACTGAAAATATATTAAAGAGGTAAAATAGTTTTACTCGAAAACATATATATTGATATATTATTTGTTTGAAAAAATATTTTTAAGAAGAAAAGGATTTTCCAAATAAATAATTTATAAAAAAAGCATTTTTTTATAATGTAATGGACTTTGTAAAAATATATGTCTAAAATATTATTCTTATAAATTAAACCAATTAATAAACTAAAAATTATGTTATCAATTAGGATAATATAGAAGATTTATTCCCAAACTATCTCCCACCACTTATCTGACTTAGTTATTATCTTTTTATATATTAATTCACTTAACCAAATAATAAATATGGATTATGACTTATAATTCATTCATTGTATCTTGTGAAAGAATTTTTTCACCATATAAAATATTAAAAATTCTTTTAAAAGTATGTTTCAAGAGTATAAAAAAAATATGAGTTGATAACAAGGATTTGATCCTTATTTTCTAGTTTTCCTCAAGTGACATGATTAATAGGACAAATCTACCACTAAGGGGTACAAGATCAAGCCACATGGATCTGAAACATAGTAACTATGACCATAAAGTATTCTATATGTTATTTATAGTTAAAAAAAGTATAAAATTTCATTTGTATCATTCTAGATATTATTATTCAGTGAAACAAACCTAAATAATTATTAAGAATTATTAACCATACACATTCAATATGAACCTTTAACATCGTTAGGTGAGAACTTACAATGAAAACATTACATGAAACCATAAAGAAGGATTTATAAAAGGGGATAGAGTGAATCAAAACTATAGCATATTTAAGATGAAACAAAATTGGTAATGAATAAATTTCTTATAAAAATACCTTTGAAACCCCAACCATTCATAATTATAAAAAATCTAGTTTATACCTTTTTATTTTATTAAAAAATAATAATTCATGCCATAGAAATAGAATGGTAATTCACTTACACTACAACAAAACTGATGTTTAGCGGCGGTTCTAGGAACCGCCGACAAACCTTTTTTAAAAAAGGTTTCCTGGCAGTTTATAATAAACCGCAACGAAACATTGTTTTTTTAACAGCCCGACCCTTCCTCCCACCACGACCCTCCTCACCAAGATTCCCCCACCCCCCAGCTTCCCCCGCTTCCCCCGACCCCCCGCGACCCCGGCGACCCCGCGACCCCGGCGACCCCGCGACCCCGGTGACCCCGCAACCTCGGCGACCCCAACCCCCACGACCCCGGTGACCCCGCGACCCCAGCGACCATGTATCCCCGGTGACCTATACGAAACCCTACGGTTTGAAATTCTTATATAGCACATTATGCCTTAACAGGGTTTCAAATAACCAATTCTATCTTATGGTAAAACATAGGATATGTCAATCCTCTAATGATACCCTAGTCTCCAACACAAGATGCATTTTTGACATATTTTAATCATCATTGTGATGTTTTATTTCATGGGAATTTCTAATTACATAGTGATATAATATGAAGCATTTTTCAACATCAAAATAGTCTCAAGATGTAATGTCAACATATATAAATAACCCAGTTAAACATCACATTTTTTTGTAAAACTATGTCAACCAACCAATGTAGTCTCAATCCCATTATTGATATTAAAATTTTACCTTGATGTATCCTCATCAGCCACTATAAGAATACATTACCAAGGCAATGCTATCACATCATTCAAGAATCTAAAATATTCCATGATTAATATTCAATGTAGGAGGTGTTTTAATTCATCATGTCCATAAATTAAGAAGTAAACCACATGAAATACATTCCTATACTGAGGGGAACACCAAATATTCCCCATACCTATTGTCTAACAAAATTAAGTAAATAATCAATAAGGAGTCCACATAGAATTAATTTATAGGGAATGGATATTTGATATCATAGACATTTATTACTTTGTTCTGTAGACTTATCTAGTAAGAATGTGGGATAGAGTGTGTAAATATATTGGGATACCCATTGTGTAATATGTTTCCCAGTAGGGGATTAACCTAAAAAATAAGTTAAATATAATTTTTCATTTATGTTTATTATATATATTTTAAAATTTGTTATGATGATCTATTAACTATATAATTATTGAGAAATAACTTATGGAATTGATCTCAGGGGAGGAAAGGGTGTCCCAATATCTGTTCTTCATTTCCATGTTTTAATTTAATTTCATGTTGAGATAGTGGGATGAGAGGAGTCTTATTTGGTGATCCTCAATATTATCTACATTTATTTCCCTCATTTATTAATCTATAAAATCTATTTTACATTCCTTTTATTAGTTTCCATAATGTAATATGGGATTGGTGGAGTTTGGGGATGGACAAATTATGTTGAAGTTAGGTGTTAAAGTAGTGTTAAATCTTTGATTGTTGTTTTCCATTCATTATTCACCATAGGTGATATAGAATAAGGTGTTCCAAGAAGATATTTAAGGAACATGGTATTTTTATTAATACATTTAAAGGGGGATTGATGAAAAAAGGATAATTATTTATTCATTATGTAATGATACACACCATTATGTGTGGTAATTTTTAGTGGAAATGTTAATTTTTGACTCTAGAGAAGTGTTTTTTTGGTGAACTAGGATTCATATTGTAATTATAAGAGTTATCTTATCACAAGGAGATGTTTTTGGATATTTATTAAGGCTTAGTAAGAGCATCATGTTCTTGGGTGGATGCTGGAGTAGGTTTAGGGTGAACTTGTTGCGGAATTTTAGTTATGGTGTTAGTCAAAATGCGAAACTCAAGTAATTTCATGATGGTATCTAGGTAGGGGATAACCCATTTTACCAAGGGAGGTCTTAGAAAAATTCTTAAGTAACTCTATAATCGTGTTTAGGTAGTTTAATGTCCTAGCTACCAAGATGAGGACATGTCATGGCCAATAACTTCATGGAACAATGAGTATGTAGATTTTTGGAAAAAGGGAAGAAACCTATGAAATGGATGCACTACGATGGGGGGTAGTCACGTAATGGACATGAAATTTAAAAATTATTTGGGTGAACATTATTAACATTTTCACACCATAAGGGAAATATTTCATCATAATGTAGATAAGTAGGGGTGTTGAGCCCACTACTTAGGGGATGGTCATGATGTTTCCATCATGGTCACATCATAAATGTGATTAATTCCTTTTTTTCAAAAGGAGTGGAAAAACCATAATTTCAGGGTCATACCCTTGGATTCTTGGTTTAACAAACCAAATGGGGGAGGCCATTTTGGCTCTTCATCCTTATACTCATCCCTCCTATGACTCCCCTTGATCTAGGATGTTCTGGGTAAAATTTTGTGTATAGAGATTCTAGGTGATATACCTCATCTTCTTCATTCCATTTGGTTTAACATTCATTTATATATGATTATGGTATTTTTATTATGTTTATTGAGAAGATTACACATGAGTATGGTGGAATCATCACAATATAATGGTGCTTTTGTTCGATATGGCTAAAGTCACCTTGATATGATGTAAGAAATCCATTACTCATCATTTTAATGAACATAAATTATCCAAATAATTTTTATAGGGTTTTTATTAAATTAAATTCGACATAAAATTGGTGTTAATTTATTCTCCCAAGCCTTTAATATATGGAAATGGCTTTGTTTTTTGTGAATAAATATTATGGAACACTTCACCTTTGTAGTGATTACCGAAAGATGAATCGATTCATAGTAACGAACAAGTTTCTATTGACTTAGATTGGTGATATGTTTGATCAATTGAAAGTGAATAACTGGTTCTCAAATATTTATCACCATTATGGTTTTCACAAGCTATGAATAATAGAGTTTGATATATTGGAGATTTTCTTCCAGAGTAGGTATGGACATTAAAAGTCTATTTCTATGCCTTTGGGTCTAAAAATGATCCCTTAATTTTTATAGTGTTGAAAAAAATTATATTACATGATTATACTTATTCATTTTAGGGGTATTTGAGTATGACATATTTGTTTAATATTAAACCGAGGAGAATCATGTGAGTCATTTGAGTCTAGTTTTGGAAGTTTTTAGAGATCACTCTTTTATCCCCCTATTATTCTATTTCATATACATGATCTCAGGTTTCAAAAATGTATTCATGGTTTGTGCCTAGACACCCATCCCACAAAGCCAAAGCATTTACATCACAATTTATCCCCCTATTATCCTGTTTTAACTCCTCTCCATTTTGTATTTTCCAAATGAGGTTCACACTTACTGGAGGTGGTATTTCATAATTACTTATAAAAATGGTGGTTTAAAACGAAAAGTAATTTTGGTTTTATTAGTGTGTTCCTTGTTTAATTTATACTTTTATTTATTTTATTCTTACTTTCATATAGAATAATTAGGCTTTATTTTGAGTATTTAATTGATATAGTTCATTTAGATGTTTTTGTTGTCCACTGTAATTTTCAAAAAGGATTCTTTAGTTCTTATTTTGACCTAGAATACGTGTTGATTTGTTGATATTAAATCATTTTCAATCTCAGACACCATCATAGGATTCTGGAACCACTATCTTCCTTTATTAAGTGTTTTTCAAGGGTCAGTAGAAGCACATAGGTAGTTGGAACAAATTGAGGTGATCCTCAATTATCTTAGGGATCCTGATACTTTGTGGGTGAGAATTTTTTAGAACTGGATTTATAGTTTCAGTAGAGTATTGTGGGAGTCAATGGTACCTTCTTAACTTCATGAATGTATGAATTGGAATCTCATCAAGATTTATTTTTTTAATGGTTATTTCCTAAGGGAATTAATGTAGAGAAATATACTGAGCTCATGAGAATTTTTATTGGTGACAGATCAGTATGGGAGTATGTTAATAACCTTTCAAGGTTTGGTATATATTCTCCAAAGATAGGGGTCATCAATTATGAGAAAGATCATTTCTTTGGTGATGTTATTCTCCCAGACCTTGGTACATCTCTACTTTCTTTGGTCATAACATCCATTTTGGAGGTTGTCACTAGGGACATGTGAATGGAAGCTAAATATTCTTGGAAATCGACGGTTGTTCATTCCTTTGTTTTATCAGGTATGCAACAAATTAATAGTGGGAATGAAGATAATCCAATGTGCAAGGAGTAGAGGCAGGATGAAATATATATTTTGTCTGTTCGTACTCCATCTATTATCATTTTTAATTTTTTTTATGCATAATTTTTTTGAAATATATATTCTGATCTTAATTTTATTTGATTAAATGACAGGAATGCCAAGGAAGAAGCGGTACATTATTTCATCCAGTTCTGCGATAGATGACGCTCTATCTGGCTCCCTCCCCACAATATCTAAGGCACCAGCTGCCAACACCCCTGCACCATCTCCCCCTGCACCTTTTCTCACACCATCTATGGATTTCCCAGTAGAGTCTGATTCATCGACTCCCCCTTCTGGAGCCCCAGCAGTGGGGCAGCGACGCGCCCCTTCCAGTTCATCCTGGACATACTGAAGTGTCACTGTCATATGTACAAATTTTAATTAAATTAAATTTATTTCATTTGGTTTATACTAATTGTTTTCTCATTGAAGATGACAAAAATGAAACCATGGAGAAAAACATAAAAGTTCAGATGTTTGGAATCTGAATGGAGAGAAGATTTTTGTGCCATTTGATTCTTACGTGGTCCCTACGGATGATTCCGCGAGGTTACCTGGCCAGATGGCAGCGGAGCCCATTTCCCTTCCCATTTCATATGAAGATTGGAGACATATGCCTCCAAGTTGGAAAAATGAAGTGTTTGATTCTCAAATCAAGGTAAATTTATTACATTATTGTTCAATTGAATGTCATGTTACTAATATGTTCCCAATGAATTTCTGCATACAGATGTTCTTCCACTTTACCGTTACTGATGTGATAACACGGAAGTGGACGTTGAAAAATCTAGCTAAGAAGTGGAATGATTTTAAATGGAGATTGTGGTGTGATGTCAATGATGCTTCGTTGATCGCGCTGCAAATGTTTGAGAAGCTAACCAGTGGGGTACCGAAAGAGTAGTGGAAAGTGTTTGTTGATATGCATCGGGATCAGAAGCGGATGGTATTGAAATATATATATTATTATATTATCCTAATTTTACGTTTATAAATGTATATGAAAAGGACATGACATTCAATACATCAGTATTAAATTGCATTTTATTTATTTCAGGTTCTCTCAAGACAGAATGCGTCAAACCGAGCGAAGCAAGTCATCCCGCACACTGCAGGCTCAAAAACATTTTCTAGAAGTCGAACGACATTGGTAATCTTTTAATTAGTTTAAAAATTTATAAGACAATATTATCTTTTTAATATATTGAATTATTGATTTATCTTTGATTAATGCAGCCATAGAGTTTAGTCCATGAAGCATCCAGAACTGAACTATGGTTAGATGTTCACAAGAAATCATATGGATGTTTTTTTAATGAGCCTGCTAAAGAAGTTGGGGTATGTAGTCAATTTGTTATCATAATAACTTATTATAAGTTTTTACTATGTTAATATATATTGATATTTGATTTATAGGTCAAAATTAAAGAACTATGGGATGCCAATCTTGCGCATTCCTACTCTGTCTCCCAGGATGACCCGGTTGCTAAAGTCCTTGGGAAGGAGCATCCTGGGAGAGTGCGCGGGATGGGTTTGGGACCCGTGCCATCTGCTGTTTTTAGCAGGCCACCGGGGAAAGCTGCTGCATTTACTCCTGACTTTAGTCAGCCCATACCCGGAGATGATAAGAAAGAGATTGTTTCTTTATGAAACACAGTTCACCAGCAGGGGGATCAGATATCTGTATTGCAGAAAGAGTTGACTGAAATACGTCAGCAGATGAGCAGATATGCCCTCGGTGGGAGTGCATCGAGTGGTGGTATGCAGGTAAATCACAGAAAATCAAAATCATTTTGTTTTCTAACGTTCAATGGTTTTAAGTTTTAATATAAATATTCAACCGCATTTAATTTTCAATATAATGTTCTTACAGGTGACAACACAAAGTGGAAATGAAGGTGGAGAGGGTAACGATGCATCATCAGACCCTGAGTAGTTGTGTTGTTGATGTGCTGAACAAAAATGGAAACATTTGGTTTGTATATGTAACATTTTTGGCACATAGTTTCCACCACACATTTTCATGTCCTGAAATTTCCTTGATTTCTCATGTTTCTTTTTATGAATTTTATTGATTTTTGATGTTTCTTTTTTATGTCTTCATTTCTGAAGTGTGGTATACATCATTCCATTTAGGTCTGTGTTTGAATTGGTAGTCAAGATTTTGGATGACTATGAGTTAAACCCATTGTTGATGTGTTGAACAAATGGTGTCATTTCATAGTGATCAAGGGGATAGTTTTGTGGACACTTTGGTGAGGCTCATTGTTGATGTGTTGAACAAATTGGGTCATTTATTGTTAAATATGAAATTATAAATAGTAGTGAAAGAGTTCATGTGGAATAGAGTTAGATTTGAAATTCAAGTTGTGTAAAAGCCTTATATAAATTATTCAATGCTATCAATCAAAATATGGTGATAAAAAGTGACATTAGAACATATAAAGTGGTATCCAATTGAGGATATGCAAGAAGATAACTTTATGGATACCACTGGAGTTATTAAATTAAGTTATTGTTTCTTATATTAAGTACTATATCATTAGGTTTAAAGGATTTATTTATAAATAATTTCCAAGTTGTAAATTCACTCACTAAAAATCTTTAATAAAATGAAGCTATATGTGAAAGAGGTTTTGAGATTAAAAGAAAATTTAGATTTTTTTAAGACAAGTGATATCAAGCATGGAGATATTACGAGGAGTAAAGGATGAGGTTAAACTAATGTTAAACAAAGATAAAAGTTTAGTAATAAAATGAAAACTTAGTAGCTCAATACAACCCTCAAGTGGTGAATAGAGTGGAGAGGTTTGGAGGATAATTTACATGTAGTTTTAAGAGATAAAAGGTTCTAAAATAAAATCAACAAGAGGATGAAGTTTTATGTAGAGTTCCTTCATAGAGTGGTACTTTTTTGATATGACATGGTGTTCAAAGGATGAATTTATAGTTCTTCCAGTTGGTTATTTATGGTGTGTCTACCTATATCATATCGCAAGGACCTAGAGGTCAATTTATAATGGTTCTTCCTTGGGTGACGTTATGTTGTAGTTCTTTTTTCATATTGCAACCTTCCTCAATGATATTGATTTAAAGATTTTTAACCATGTATCAGAGGGGTTATACAGTGGATTGGATTTGGTTTTTATGGGAAATAACTTTGTTTTAGGTTGATTAAGGGTCCACTAATGTGTTTTAGGTCACCATATTATTTTTCTCCTTCATTACACAATAGGTATCATATATTTGGTTGAGGTAGAATATTTCTAAACTTATCTTCTATCTTTAGGAATAAATTGTTTGAATAGACTACTAAGAACTTTTCCAAGGGTCATATATTATTATTTTTATATGTGTTTGGTTATGACTACTTTATTACTCATGGTTATGAGGAATGGGAACATGGGGAACAATCTTTCAAGAAGAACAAACTAAATAAAGATAGTAAACTAGTTAAGAGTAAATTAGAAGGGAAAAGTGAGTTGCTTGTAGTTTATGGATTTCATGATATTAATCTGCATTGAATCTTATTGATTGATAATTGATGATATGGATTACTTCTTGTTGATATGATATGTGATTCCTTCATATTGATCCCCACGTTGGGTGTTGTTTCTCAGGTTGTTCTCCATTGGTTTATATTTCTGGTTTTTTTTTGTTTTTCAGGGCAGTGGTGCAGCAGAATTAAAGAATTATTTTTTTATTCTAGGAAGCTTTTAGTGGAGGTTTTAACCTCCACGAAATGTATATTGGCGGCGGTTTAAACCACCACTAAACTGTGAAAACCGCTGCTCAACGTAAAATAAAATTTACGTCTAGCGGCGTTTATAACCGCCGCTAAATAGGAGCATCGTGGCTGCCTCATTCCACAGCGGTTCCCGTGACTTTAGTGGCAGTTTACGGCCACTGGAATTTGAGTTTATTAGAGGCAGTTATAACCGCCGCGAATAATGTGATATCCAGGGCTCGTAAAACTACCGCTAAATTCAGGAAAACCGCCACGAAATGAGGCATCTACGATGCTTTCCTGAAACCGCCGCCAAATGCAAATAACTGCCGCTATTAGATTGGCGACGCCTTATTAGGATGCGGTTTCTGTATACCACCGCCAAACAATATAGCGGTGGTTTAAACCGCCGCTAAACACACAAAAAAAACCGCCGCTAGAAAGAGATTCTGTTGTAGTGTTAAATAGTTGAGAACACCTAACATAATCCTTGGTATGATTTAACATTTCCAACGATTTCTAATGAATACTTCAATAGGTACACCCCAAATTCTATTAATCATTAGAAAATATCCAAAAAATAGAGAATCCAAAATTTTTATCCACCGTAAATAAATATTACTAAATCACAAAGGAAACATATAAAAATAACTCATAAAATGAATTTAACACTATTTTTACCAAAATCATCAACTAAAACCACCAATTTGCATTCAAATTTCAATATAAAATCATGAAACCAAAAAATATTCCACCCATAAATTTATTTTATTTATAACGGTGATAAACAGTAGGTAATCAACCCATCAGGTAATCTTTTGAACAATGGAAGAGCTATCCTTAGGCTAAGATGTTATTTCACCATGCCATTTTGAGATCACAACTCGAAATACCCAACCACGATATATAAAAATAGAGAAGAAGTGTAAAATATAGGAGAAGTAGATGAGGGAAAAATATTACCCTAATTTGGAATACAACACCGTTATTAGATAACCATTGAATCAAGAGGTTGTATGATGAGAATGAAAAGGTACAAAGGGTCCATGATAGGGGACCTCAAATAGATATAATAAATGAGGTTTGAAAGTGTAAATAAAGGAGATAAAAAATAGATTTAAAATGATATAAAAATTATTTATTAAAATTTTAAATTTTTTCCTACTGGGAATCTATTGTAGGGTCACCAGGTACCTAGTTATCTCTAAAAACCCACCTCTGTTCTTCCTTTCCACTGGGTACCTAGTGACACATATAGTTTTAAACTACAAGTGGCACCAGCTGTATTTTTTTTGTGAAAACTATTTCCTAATTATGTTTTGTAACTTCTGGAATGATACTCATCAAATCACATTTATATAACTTTATGGATATAGTTTCAAAGCACCAATGAAGTTTTAATCAAGTTAATAACAACATCCACTTCTAGAGGAAGTGATATAAGAGGTTTTTTTGTTTGAGGCAAGATTTTTCAAAGGAAGTGGTGAAGTCATCATAGAACTATATTCCTACTATTGAAGGGAATAAGGGATTAAAAATCTTATATAAGTTTAATTTATAGAATTATTCTAATTAATAAAATCAATATGAATGATAAAAAAAGTTAGAATTTTGAATATGTTTTCAGGAATCTTGCACTAATACGGTAAAAGTGATAGTAAAAATTAAAAGTCAAAACTATTCATTGGATATTGTAGGTTGGGGTAGTGATCTAGATGAAAATACTGGTGTTAGATTTGATTAAGTGGAGGATGTCCATGGACACTGTAAGGTTGCTTAACCAAGGAAATTACATATTTATTTTATAGGAACCTATATAAATCAAGGTAGTGGGTTAGTTTATCCTAATCTATGAACTGAGTTTCATTATTTCCCATTGTGGGACTTCCCCATGGAAGCATTTGTGGATGGAATGGGTCACAAAAACGTTTCTAGAGTCTTATTACATATTCTAATAGGGTTCCATAATAGGCACTTTTTTATATGTATGTTTTGAGTAGGGTTACATAAGTTAGGTTCCCTTATAACTCAGATTCTCTCCTTAATGTATAAATTTAAATTATTTTTCCCATACAGTAGGATTAAGTTCTGAACCATGTTAATACAACATAGTGTGTACTTTTGTTTTGTGTGAAGTTATTTGTTCTTTCTCATTTAATTGTTTTTCAATATGACTTATCTAGAGGTGGTATATCATTATGGTGATAAGAGTCTCACACATTCCAACTTTTAGTGTCCCTCTTATAAATTTGTGGATTAAAAGATATCTTCATGTTTTGGAGGATGATGCTTATAAATCATGGGATTCGACTTGGATATTGATATCAGATCTTGTTCACAGTGCATGAGTGACTTATTGAGTTTCATATGAACAACTAAATGTGGTTTTGATCAGGATTGGAGACCTATTAAGGCTTTATAAAAACAAACCTTGTAACACCCGAGACTTTTATGAGAAATATTTTGTTATATAAATCATCAAAGGAATATTTCACTACACACAACACTTTCTTGGCTTTCTTTACACGTAATCGCGACCTTCCTCAATAGCTTGCATCGTACGCAATACTGAGTTTCACTAAACAACGATATACTATTAAAATATTATTAAAACTAGCCATTATGAATAGTAATAACCACTTTTTGAAATTTTATAAATTTTATTTTTCAAAATGGACCTCATTTTTGGATTCGGAATATCAAAATTAGCCTAGCATGAAATTTTGGTATTTTTCTTAAAACCTTCAATTTTTGATGAATAGTGAAACCACTAAGTGGTAGTTAAAAAAACTGAATTTTTCATAAAACTTAATTTTACCACTTTTGTGGGTGGAATTTCAAAAATCTGAGAGAAACGGTTGATTTTAGTAAGTAAATTGTGGTTTAATGAGATGAAAATATTTTTTTGGTGAATAGTAACTTTTTACTTTTTTTTACCACGGTTAAAAGTAAATAGGGTAATTAAGGGTAAAAATAATAATATTATTACCCTAACACATGTCCTAATTCTATTGGAAAAGTGTAATTCGACCAAAAACAATCTTAGGAATTAAATATGACCATTTAGGCCCACTTGGATTAGATTAGGACATTTATTATTAATTTATTTAAAGAAGGGTTAAAACAGTTAAAATCAAAGTTTAATAAGTAAATCATTTTTAATATGGAGTTATACATAAGATAAATTCGACTATAAATATTCATTAGAAATATAAAAATATTTCCTACATAATGGTATTTTATTTGTAATTTTTAGACATTAAATAATGTAATTTATTTATGAAACAATGATGATGCAGTAATTGTCTTATTAATGAAATATTGACATAATTGATGTTATAAATACCCGAATAAATGTAATTTGAGACTTTTTATGAATTAAACTAATTTTATAGGTTAATATGACATGTTAGTATTGATTTATGTAACTTGGTTTGAACTAATCATTCTGTTATGATTTTCACAAAAATGAATTACTAAATAGTTTCAAAATTGACATAAAATAGTTTTTAAAACAAATATTATATTACTAATTGTTATTTTATTTCTAAAAATATAAGATTCGGACAAATGACTTAGATAAGGTTATATATATTAATAATAAAAAACTTTGGGTTCGTTTGGCTTGATATGGTAAGTTTATTAACCTTATAGTGTAAGAAAACAAGAAGACACGGTAAAAGGTAAATTATCTAACTTAAAGTTAAATCTTAATGATAAGGATAAAATTGATACCTAAACTTGTATAAATTCTATTGGATGAGATTATTTCGACCCCTACCCACCTTAGCTTAGAAATATATCAATTTGGAGCTATTAAAAACCGAATTTTACTTTATAATAAAATAATATTTTTAGTTATTCCAAAGGTGCCCCTCTCCTCCCTTAAAAAGGGCACCTCCTCCCCCTCTTCCTCACACCACTTTGAGCCTTCAAGCTTGGAAAAACCCTGAAAATTTCTCCTCTCCACTTCCCTAGAAACATCCTAGAGGTTCTGGTCTTCTTAAAAGACCTATTTTAGTGCCCTAAAAGGAGGTCTCAAAGAAGCACTTCAAAGAAGAGGTAATGTCCGTTACCGATTCTTTCATCTTTATTTCTTCTTCCACTTTTTCTTCTTTAGTTGTTTCATTATGAAGTAATAACATCAGTATCAATCACATACTGATATGTTATTATAAGTATGAAACAACCCTATTTCACCATCTATCCATCCTACGGAAAAAGAAATCACCGCGCGTGCGTACGTACGGAATACCGTCTCCACGCCGTGGTGTAATCTATTTTCCACCACCACCTTACTTGGATGGGTATAAGGGTGAAATTAATGAATATATATGATTATTGTAAAGAAATATTTATTCTGAAATAGTATACATACACTCCAATACAATTCCACGATCATAGGAACAATATCATCACTCGTGCGTACGTACGGAATGCCGTCTCCACGATGTGATGTGACTCGTTCTACATGATATTCATTTCATAATGATTATATAAATGAATTGAATGAATGAATATGATATATATTACACTAATACCAATCCGTAAATGAGGTATCTATAACCTAAAGAGAAGAATAAGAATTTATTCAACAAAACACGCATAAGAACAAAAAGTAATAAACACCTGAATAACAAGTAGTAATGAAATATTACTAATAAGAAGCTATGAATATGACCATATATGATATCATAACAATAATTATGATTCTGGAATAATTCATTAAGATTATTTAAATCATTATACAGGAGGTTCGGACACTTAAGAAGCAAATCAGACCTAAGGTAAGGGAAATATCACAATCTCATTTTTATCCGAGATTGTTTATACTTTGGTATTTACTGGGGTGTATTTTATCATCCACATCCATGTTTCCTCAATATGTAATATTATTTTCATCCACCTACAATTTTTCAAATCCAATTTTACCCTTCGGTGAGTTTTTAGTAAAAGATATGAAAGGAATCTTTTGTCGTTTTTCGTACGAGGTACTTTTTGACTTTTCCAACAAAAGTACGAGAAGAATGTTTTTTTAACTTATACGGCATGAATGGATTTTTTAAAACAAAATTTCCATGAATCTTACTTTACAAGTTTTCATGTTTATTTATAATCAACTTCTTTTAGATTAAAATTGTATGGCATGTTATGAAAGGAAAAATGTTTTTGAAGTAGAAATGATTTTTCCCCAAGAATGAAGTTCAAGTGTTTTATCAAAATTATTTTCCATCTAAGATAATAAAGGGTTCTGTTTCTATCCCTATTATTACATGGATTTTATTATGTTGTGATGGAAATATTTTTATGAATTCTTTTATCTTATATGAATTGTTTTATGATGTCACGATGTTTAATGATTCCCATTTTTATCACATGGGTTATGAAATGATGTATGATTTATGATTTTGTGGCACACATAAGAATGGTATCATTATGAGATGGGTGGGACCTATATATCCCTCTAATGCATTGGGTAAAGATTTTATATCTCATGAGATAGACATGGCTGGAACGGTAGGTTATACCGGTTCAGTGAAACCGGAGTGAAACGAGGAGTGAACTCGATTCAAGAATGGACTTTGTCCACTAAGATAGTCTTGGCAATGAGTCTTGACTAATAAGAAATGATTCTCTATGATTATGTGTGTATGCCACAATTTTCATGTTTTATGTTATGATTATTGGGATTCCATTTCACACTATGATTTATCCCATGTTATGAAATTATGCTCTCTTTTGCAGGTTAAGATTTCCAAAAGTTATGTTCTTATGAATATGATGTGATTGATATTTCTTTTTTTTACCCTAACTGAGCATTTGAGCTCACCCTTTTGTATGTTTTCTTTCCCCAGGTCAGGAAGAAGGTTATTAAGTAAGATATGCCAAAAGGGACTATAGATATGATGAAATAAATGGGAGATAGTGTAGACGCTTTATGAACAAGTTGTTTATGTTTCCCAGTTTCTAAAGACACTATACCTATACGGTCCTTTTGTGGTTTTGTTATATGTTTTAATAAGTATGATTCAATTTTGATGTATAAAAAATGTATGTAAATTATGGGTCATTGTAGTTGGTATCAGAGGAAAGGTATATTCAACCTTTGGGAACTAGGATGTGAAAGCCTTAGTAAGAACCCTAAGGATAATTCTAAGCATAGAACACAATCATAGTGTTTTAGAAATGGCCATGAATAACCTAGGATAATACCTTAAGTGTAAAATTTTATTCTTGATTATGTGGTTTTTCTATTATAATTAGTGTTTCTCACACTATTCTTCTTGGTTTTAGTCAATGGATGGAACTCGAAGGAACCGTGTTAATGCGGAATGCGACGGGCAATGCAATGATTGTCCCCCTGAGCAACCAATTGTTATGGGAGCTGGAATGCAAAATCTTGTAGCCATGATCACACAACTTTATCAAGCTATGAATCATGCAGGACTTCCAAACGAGCAAAGGAAGGAGCAACATTCTGTTGAATCCTTCATGAGACAGCGTCCACCTTCATTCATCGGGTCTACTGATCCATTAGTTGGTGAACAATGGATTAGTACTACTGAAAAGATATATTCAGTTCTTCAATGTTCTAAGCATGATAAAGTCATCCTAGCAGTGTATCGTTTGGAAGGAGATGCTGATCAATGGTGGAATCTTATTAAGAATACGAGGCAAAGGGATGAAATTGAGTCCATGGAATGAGACGAGTTCAAGAACTTATTTTTCAATAAGTACTTCCCTCGTATTCTCCAAAAAAAGATGGAGAAAGAGTTTCTTGAACTGAAGCAAAACGATGATGAATCTTTTGATACCTATGAAGCAAATTTTATAAGACTTGAAAGGTACACTTCTGGTATTATTATCCAACCTGAGAGTAAGATCGATCGATTCTTTAGTGGCTTAAAACCAAGTCTTAGAAGGGCGTTAGCCATAAGGGACTTCAATAGCTACAAGGAAATCATTCGATGTGCTCTCAAAGTTGAGATGGAGATTGGAGTAACCCATCTGTCATATGGGTTTGATAAGAAGAGGAAAATGGAATTCAAAGGAAAATCTAAAGAGCACACTGAAAAGAAGATGAGATTTCCCTTATGCTCAAAGTGTGGAAAGAAACATGGAGGGAGTTGTCTTAAAGGGACAAGTAAATGTTTCAAATGTGGAAGGGAAGGTCATCGGGAATTTGAATGCCGCGATGATGGGAAGAAGATGTCTAATGATGCAAACAAAGGAAGGGATACACAGAATGAACCTACTACACTTCAATGTTTCAAGTGCAAGGAGAAGGGGCATTATGCCAATAAATTCCCTAATCCAAGGGTTGATGATGATGGTCGACGTCAACAAACTCTTAAGGCTAAAGACAAAGGAAAGTCACATGAAATTTCTATCAGCGATGTGGTGAAAGGTACACAAACCATCCACTCTAAAGTAGCAACTATTTTATTTGATTCTGGATCCACCAACTCCTTTATTTCTGAAGAATTTTCTAAGGGTATCACCATATGACCTCAACAATTAGATGTTGAGTTAGCTGTGACAACACCTAATGGCACAACAGTCGCATCAAAAGTTTATAATTCTTCTCCGATCGAAGTTTGTGGGAAAGTGCTTCCTGCAAATCTGGTGATCCTTCATATAGTGGAATTTGATGTGATTCTTGGCATGGATTGGCTTTCTTTATATGGATCTCATATCAATTTCCAAAGAAGGGAAGTCACATTTCATATTCCAGATCAATCTATGATCGTCTATCAATGCAAGGATGAACATAACCTTCCAGTGGAAATTCCTTCTACCTTATGGGTCTTGATTCCACTAAATAAAGGTTATTTATCTCAAATGGTTGGTGAGAAACTCACGATTAAGAATATTCCCATTGTACGGGAGTTTGATGATGTCTTTTCATAGGAATTACCAGGTCTTCCACCAAATCGTGAAGTTGAGTTTTCTATAGAACTCGTACCAGGTGATTTGCCTATTTCAAAGACACCTTATAGAATTTCCCCAATTGAGTTGCTGGAATTGAAGAAGAAACTCCATGAGAATCTTGATAAGGGGTTCATACGCCCTAGTGCGTCACCTTGGGGAGCACCTGTTCTGTTTGTTAAGAAGAATCATGGATCAATGAGACTCTTCATTGATTATCGAGAACTTAACAAGACCACTATCAAGAACAAATATCCTCTCCCACGCATTGATGACTTATTTGACCAACTATGAGGAGCTCAATACTTTTCAAAGATTGATCTTCGTTCAGGGTATCATCAATTAAGGGTCAAAAGGGAGGATATACCAAAGACGGCTTTCCGTACAAGGTATAGACACTATGAATTTACAGTGATGCCATTTGGTCTTACTAATGCACCTGCTATCTTCATGGATCTGATGAATAGAGTCTTTAGAGACTATCTTGATCAATTTGTGGTAGTCTTTATAGATGATATTCTTGTCTATTCAAAGAGCAAGGATGAACATGAAGATCACTTGAGAATTATATTGAAGACCCTGAGAAAGGAGAAGCTTTATTCCTGATTTACCAAGTGTGAATTTTGGCTTCAAAAAGTTTCATTTTTGGGTCACATAATCTCAAAAGAGGGGATATCTGTTGATCCAGCAAAAACAGAGGTTATCGAAAGATGGTCAAGACCAACAACAGTAACTGAGATCCGAAGTTTTCTTAGTTTGGCTGGATATTATCGACGTTTTGTGAAAGAATTTTCATGATTATCTAATCCACTCACCAAGTTGACTCGGAAAGGAGTTAAGTTTGTTTGGACGGAAGAATGTGAAGTGAATTTCAAGGAGTTGAAAAGAAGGTTATCCAGTGAACCTGTGCTCACACTACCTTGTAGTGGAGAAAGGTTTGTGATCTATAGTGATGCATCCAAAAAGGGATTGGGGTGTGTTCTTATGCAAAATGATATGGTGATAGATTATGCCTCACGACAGTTGAGCATCCATGAGTAAAATTACCCAACACATGATTTGGAGTTAGCTGCGGTAATCTTTGCATTAAAGATTTGGAGGCACTATCTTTATGGAGAAAGGTGTGACATTTATACTGATCATAAAAGTATAAAGTATATTTTCACACAAAAGGAGCTGAATATGCGTCAAAGAAGATGGTTGGAGCTGATTAAGGATTATGACTGCTCAATCCATTACCACCCTAGGAAAGCAAACAAGGTGGCAGATGCATTAAGTCGATAAGACCATGCCAGTTTATCCATGATGAGGATTACAAAAGATCCAATATTTATGGATTTAGAAAGGATGGATCTTGGAATTATAATGTAAGGGGAAAAATCTTATGTTTCTCAAATGAATGTTCAACCATCTATACAAGTGAAGATTAAAGAGGCATAGAAAGAAGACGTCGAGTTACAAAAGAAGGTGAGAACTGTTCCTGAATTCAACCTTGATTGTGATGGGATAATAATGTTCAGCAATCGGGTTTGTGTTCCTCCCATCCCGTAATTAAAGAAGGAACTGCTGGATGAGGCTCATAGTTCTTCATTCTCTATTCATCATGGAAGCACGGAGATGTATAGATACCTGAAAGAGTACTTATGGTGGGATGGCATGAAAAGAGATGTTGCTGAATATGTCTCTCGATGCTTGGTTTGTCAGCAAGTTAAAGCTGAGAGACAAAAGTCTAAGGGGATGTTACAACCATTACCCATACTTGAATGGAAATGGGAAAACATCATTATGGACTTTGTCACAGGACTTCCTAAAACATCCAAAGGCAATAATGCAATCTGGGTCATAGTTGATCGTCTTACAAAGTCTGCACACTTCATTGCTATTAGAGAGGATTTCTCGCTGGATCAGCTTGCCAGGATATATGTAAAGGAAGTGGTAAGATTGCATGGAGTACCACTTTCTATTATATCTGATCGGGATCTGAGGTTTACCTCAAAGTTCTGGCGAAGTCTTCAGCATACTCTTGATACAGAGTTGAGTTTCAGCACTGCTTATCATCCTCAGACATACGGTCAGTTTGAGAGAACAATTCAAACTCTAGAAGATATGTTGAGAGCTTGCTCTATGGATTTCAAAGGTGGTTGGGATCAACACCTACATTTGGTGGAATTTTCTTATAATAATAGCTTTCACTCCAGTATTCAGATGGCTCTTTATGAAGCTCTCTATGGAAAGAAATGCAGGACTCCAACTTGCTGGGATGAAGTTGGGGAAAGAAAGCTATTAGGACCTGATCTTGTTGATGAGATGGAAAAAAAGGTCCGATCTATTCAACAACACATAAGAGCAGCTCAGAGTCGACAGAAAAGTTATGCCAATAACCGAAGAAAAGACCTAGAGTTTGAAGTGGGTGATAAAGTGTTCTTACGAATATCTCCCTGGAAGAGGGTCGTGAGATTTGGAAAGAAAGGGAAGTTGAGCCCTAGATATATCGGTCCTTTCGAAATATTGGATCGTGTTGGGAAGCTAGCTTACCGATCGGCGCTTCCACCGAATCTCTCCCAAGTTCACGATGTGTTCCATGTATCTCTCCTGAGAAAGTACATACCTGATCTTTCACATGTACTCAGCTCAGGAGTTGTACTGCTAGAGCAGGATCTTTCTTATGAAGAACAACCGATAGAGATTCTGGATCGTAGCTAAAAAGTCTTACGAAACAAGACCACTCTCTTGGTGAAAGGTTTATGGAGGAACCACTAATTAGAAGAAACTACATGGGAGCTTGAGGATATGATGAGGGAGAGGTAACCTCATCTGTTTGTTACAATGTGACGAATTTCGAGGGAGAAATTCATTTTAAGGGGGGTAGAATGTAACACCCGAGACTTTTATGAGAAATATTTTGTTATATAAATCATCAAAGGAATCTTTCACTACACACAACACTTGCTTGGCTTGCTTTACATGCAATCACGATCTTCCTCGATAGCTTGCATCGTACGCAATACTGAGTTTCACTGAACAACGATATGCTATTAAAATATTATTAAAACTAGCCGTTATGAATAGTAATAACCACTTTTTGAAATTTTATAAATTTTATTTTTCAAAATGGACTTCATTTTTGGATTCGGAATATCGAAATTAGCCTCGGGTGAAATTTTGGTATTTTTCTGAAAACCTTAAATTTTTGATGAATAGTGAAACCACTAAGTTGTAGTTAAAAAAACTGAATTTTTCATAAAACTTAATTTTACCGCTTCTGTGGGTGAAATTTCAAAAATCTTATAGACATGGTTGATTTCATTAAGTAAAATGTGGTTCAATGAGATGAAAATAATTTTTTGGTGAATAGTAACTTTTTACTTTTTTTTTACCACATTTAAAAGTAAATAGGGTAATTAAGGGTAAAAATGATATTATTATTACCCTAACACATGTCCTAATTCTATTGGACAAGTGTAATTCAACCAAAAACAATCTTAGGAATAAAATATGACCATTTAGGCCCACTTGGATTAGATTAGGACATTTATTATTAATTTATTTAAAGAAGGGTTAAAACAGTTAAAATCAATGTTTAATAAGTAAATCATTTTTAATATGGGGTTATACATAAGATAAATTCGACTATAAATATTAATTAGAAAGATAAAAATATTTCCTACATAATGGTATTTTATTTTTAATTTTTAGACAGTAAATAATTTAATTTATTTATGACACAATGATGATGCAATAATTATCTTATTAATGAAATATTGACATAATTGATGTTATAAATACCCAAATAAATGTAATTTGAGACTTTTTATGAATTACACTAATTTTATAGGTTAATATGACATGTTAGTATTGATTTAAGTAACTTGGTTCGAACTAATCATTCTGTTATTATTTTCACAAAAATCAATTACTAAATAGTGTCACAATTGACATAAAATAGTTTTTAAAACAAATATTATATTACTAATTGTTATTTTATTTCAAAAAATCTAAGGTTCGGCCAAATGACTTAGATAAGGTTATATATATTAATAATAAACAACTTGGGGTTCGTTTGGCTGGATATGGTAAGTTTATTAACCTTATAGTGTAAGAAAACAAGAAGACACGGTAAAAGTTAAATTATCTAACTTAAAGTTAAATCTAAATGATAAGGTTAAAATTGATACGTAAAATTGTATAAATTCTATTGTATGAGAGGATTTAGACCCCTACCCACCTTATCTTCGAAATATATCAATTTGGATCTATTAAAAACCGAATTTGACTTTTTAATATAATAATATTTTTAGTTATTCCAAAGGTGCCCCTCTCCTCCCTTATAAAAGGGCACCTCCTCCCCCTCTTCCTAACACCACTTTGAGCCTTCAAGATCGGTAAAACCCTGCCAATTTATCCTCTACACTTCCCTAGAAACATCCTAGAGGTTTTGGTCTTCTTCAAAGACCTATTTTAGTGCCCTAAAAGGAGGTCTCAAAGAAGCACTTCAAAGAAGAGGTAATGTCCGTTACCGATTCTTTCATCTTTATTTCTTCTTCCAATTCTTCTTCTTTAGTTGTTTCATTATGAAGTAATAACATAAGTATCACTAACATACTGATATGTTATTATAAGTATGAAACAACCGTATTTCACCATCTATCCATCCTACGGAAAAAGAAATCACCGCGCGTGCGTACGTACGGAATACCGTCTCCACGCCGTGGTGTAATCTATTTTGCACCACCACCTTACTTGGATGGGTATAAGGGTGAAATTAATGAATATATATTATTATTGTAAAGTTATATTGAATCTGAAATAGTATAAATACACTCCAATACAATTCCACGATCATAGGTACGATATCATCACTCGTGCGTACATACGGAATGCCGTCTCCACGATGTGATGCGACTCGTTCTACATGATCTTCATTTCATAATGATTATATAAATGAATTTAATGAATGAATATGATATATATTACACTAATACCATTCTGTAAATGAGGTATCTATAACCTAAAGAGAAGAATAAGAATTTATTCGATAAAACACGCATAAGAACAAAAAGTAATAAACACCCGAATAACAAGTAGTAATGAAATATTACTAATAAGAAGCTAAGAATATGACCATATATGATATCATAACAATAATTATTATTCTGGAATAATTCAATAACATTATTTAAATCATTATACAGGAGTTTCAGACACTTACGAAGCAAATCGGACCTAAGGTAAGGGAAATATCACAATCTCATTTTTATCCGAGAATGTTTATACTTTGGTATTTACTGGGGTGTATTTTATCATCCACATCCATGTTTCCTCAATATCTAATATTATTTCCATCCACCTACAATTTTTCAAATCCAATTTTACCCTTCGGTGAGTTTTTAGTAATAGAAATGGAAGGAATCTTTTGTCGTTTTTCGTACGAGGTACTTTTTGACTTTTCCGACAAAAGTACGAGAAGAATGTTTTTTTAACTTATACGACATGAATGGATTTTTAAAACAAAATTTCCAAGAATCTTACTTTACAAGTTTTCAAGTTTATTTTTAATCAACTTCTTTTAGTTTAAAATTGTATGACATGTTAAGAAAAGAAAAATGTTTTTGAAGTAGAAATGATTTTTTCTTCAAGAATGAAGTTCAAGTGTTTTATCAAAATTATTTTCCATCAAAGATAATAAAGGGTTCTGTTTCTATCCATATTATTACATGGATTTGATTATGTTGTGGTGGAAATATTTTTATGAATTCTTTTATCTTATATGAATTGTTTTATGATGTCACGATGTTTAAAGATTCCCATTTTTATCACATGGGTTATGCAATGATGTAGGATTTATGATTTTGTGGCACACATAAGAATGGTATCATTATGAGATGGTTGAGACCTATATCTCCCTCAAATGCATTGGGTAAAGATTCTATATCTCAGGAGATAGACATGGCTGGAACGGTAGGTTATATCGGTTCAGTGAACCAGGAATGAAACGAGGAGTGAACTCGGTTCAGAAATGGACTTTGTCCACTAAGATAGTCTTGGCAATGAGTCCTGACTAATAATAAATGATTCTCTATGATTATGTGTGTATGCCACAAAGTTTCATGTTTTATGTTATGCTTATTAGGATTCCATTTCACTACTATGATTTATCCCATGTTATGAAATTATGCTCTCTTGTGCAGGTTAAGATTTCCAAAAGTTATGTTCTTATGAATATGATGTGATTGATATTTCTTTTGTTTACCCTTACCGATCATTTGAGCTCACCCTTTTGTAAGTTTTCTTTCCCCAGGTCAGGAAGAAAGTTATTAAGTAATATATGCCAAAAGGGACTATAGATATGATGAAATAAATGGGAGACAGTGTAGACACTTTATGAACCAGTAGTTTATGTTTCCCAGTTTCTAAAGACACTATACCTATACGGTCCTTTCGTGGTTTTGTTATATGTTGTAATAAGTATGCTTCAATTTTGAAGTATTAACAATGTATGTAAAGTATGGGTCGTTATAAACCTAGTTCATATATGCATTTTAGATTCAGTGGGTGTTCATTATTTTTGGAGAATGGAATTGTAAGAGGGTCAGGTTTGAATTGATGAAATTTAATCTAAATTTAGGTTATTGGGATGAAAAAATAATTAACTAAAATGAATTTCGGATTATCCAGAAGGTTTTTGCTTGAAAGGTGGCCTGCATGAACTTGAAGGAGAAATGGATGGGGGAGTTGATTTCAACACTAGAAAATTATTTAAGGAGGCTGAGTTGATGTTATTTGACTGGATGAATTTCCACATACAAGAAATATGGAAGAAAGATGGGAAGATAATTTATAGGTCTAAAATTTTGATTATGGAAGGTGTGTTTCTAGAGGATCCATAGATCCTATAAGTAAATGGGGTTGAAAATTTTTACGACTATGTATCTCCATCCCATTTTGTGTTCTATTGCTCCAGGATTTTTGAGGAAAGACACATACCACAGTTTATAGAAGGGGTTTTCATTGTCTAACTGGTGTGTGGGTTTCTATATTGAGTTTTTAGATAGAATATGGAAATTAACATAGGGGTTACATGGTTTTGTGAAATTATTATACAAAATGATTCATCCTACTAAGATTTTGTAAGGATTATTCATCATAGAATACTATTCAAGAATATTGGAGTTATGGAATGGGAGTCATAGTCACTTCAGTGAGAATTGGATGAAAATATTGACAAGAAGGAGCGAAATATCTTAGTCACATGGAGCACAGAACATTTGAATATTTCCTTATTGGGAAGGGAAATTCTTAATTCAATCTCAAAGATAAGGAACATAAGAATAAGAATTTTTCCATTTAATTCTCATTGAATGTCAATGTACTCTATACCATTATCTAGAAATAAAACTTGTAAGGTGTGGGTGTTATTATTCCCATTCACAAATTCTATAGTATTTTTAGAATGTTTATCGGATTGTGAATCATGGTGGAAAGGGGAACATTATTAAAATAATATATTTTTTTTATTTAAGTTAGAGTGTTTAAAATAAGATGGTTTTTGAGGTTATGTTAGATGGGATGCCATATAGTTTAGAAGCTCATACATGGAACACTTTGAGATTGGTGTTATAGAGTATATTTTCAAACATTGATTGAGTAGTCTAGAATCCTATGAAGGATCTATAGATATATCACAACTTGAAATTCCTCCTTATAATGTGTTAGGTGGAGTGTCCCAAAAATGATGATACAATATGTTTTGGGTATAAATTTACATACTGATTATCTTGTGGATAAAGTTCATTTAATTTTTTATTAAGGAGAGAATGTTTCTAGGGTGACTCTGATTTGGAAGGATAGTAAAATTATCCCACCTAGAAGTTTCGAAAAGGTCCTCATACCACTATATAAATACCAGGAATTTTTGTGACAATCCAATGTCCCTGATGTTATTCTTTGTTATGTTATGGTATTGAATACTTTGGTTCAATATTGGGAAAAATAACTTACCAAAGGTCTTAAAAATCTAGAATTTCATCTATAATGAATGTGTTTTGTGAATATACCAATTATAGGCTGAGATGTAGTGGTAACAAATGAGTAGTGCATTCCTTGGTTTGGTTTCACTAGGAAATAATTACCAAATATATTTTGTATCATTTTAGTAAGGTTTTATCAGTTTGAGGATACCAGACTTTTGAAAATAAGTTTTTAGAAGGTGGTGATTTTTTTAGTATCGCTAATGACAAATATTAGGAAATGATCAAGGATTTTGGATGCTCAGGATGGATTTTTGTAATGTATAATCTAAAAATAGTTGGAACATTAACATAGTCTAAGGTGTGAATTATTTATGGTTTTTAATAAAGTTAGATAGTTTGTAGGAGATTGATTTGGATAAAATTTCTTGGATAAATAACAGTGTTACATGGAAAAATGGAATTGATGATTAAATTTTAGAAAAAACTGGGGTAACTTTCTTCACCTTAGTGGGCTTGGATGTTTTATGGAACAATAGAGAACTATGCTTAGATTATGGTTAAATAGAGTACAAAATATGTTGTTTGGGTAGTTTTCTGAGACATTTTTTGAAATTCTTGAGAGTAATCTTCATATAGGAAATTTATTGGATTAATCCATGAAAATAGTTCTCAAGTGAGTGATTTTTGGGGGTTCGGTGTGAATTTGATTTTGGTTAAGTGTTGGATATTCTAGAATGAGACTTTTGGAAAGAATCTTTCAGAACCTAAGGAATACAATTCACCATAGCCAATAAATTTTAGATCTTGGTAGAAACAATATATAATTTCAGAGGAAGTGTTTTGGGAGGATATTTCATATTGGGTAAGAGTTTCTAGATGAAGTGGTGTAGTTGGAATGAAAACTAATTCTAGGTGATGAAGGATTTAGATGATTAAATGTGCCCAATGTATGATTAATCCATAAGATAAGAATAATTATTAGGATGAGTCTTGATGATAGAATATGTATAGATGTTAGAGGACATGTTCTAGAATCTTGAAATGATTTGAGAAATATAAGAGGATAAATATAGATATGGAACTATTTACAGGATATCAAAATTTTTGGAACTATCCATAGTCAAGTGTTGTATGACATTGAATATTTGTTGGTGGTTTGATATACTGAATTAGATAGCTATTATGAAGGAACCTCTATAAATAGTTGGTGTGTGTCACTTTTTCATGATGTATGAACTTAGTGGTATGAGAACCTATTGGTGGACCCTGCAATAAAAGTTCTTATGGCTATAAGGGGTCACATAATCATTTCTAGAGTTTTCTTCTATATTTTGGTAGGGTTCTAGAATAGGTCCCTTATAATTTGGTAGGTCTAGGTAGTGTTCCCAAATTTAGGTTCCCTTATATCTTTGGTTATCTTTTAAAAATATAATGTTTCAATGTGTTTCACTATAGAGTAGGATTAAGTTCCAAACCATGTTATTCCTATGTGTTGTGTGATTCCATTTTTTGTTGAGTGTTTTGCTTTTTATTATTTGATGGGTTTTCAAAATATCATGTCCTTAGGGGGTAGATCAATATGTTTATGTGGGTGTGATGTCTTGCAAGTTCTATACCAATTTCTATGGTGTTGCGGAAGAGGACCAAAAGGTAAATCATATTTTATAGGTTGGTTATTTCAAATCACAGGCTCCCAACACAATAATTGAACCTCCAAACCACACTCGAATCCCAAACATCCTAAAAAACCTTATTTCTTGACGAATAATACCTAATGATTTATCCTCAATTGATGAAATTGAAGATTGAACCCCAAAATAAAAATTTATCTATCATCCAAAACAAAAATTTCAAAATATATTGTGTTTTCATCACTACGTTCCAAAACTAAACCCAAATTCCACATTTAATATATCTACTAGGACATAAGTGTTTACATATATAAATTTATTTATATATTCACATATAATTATATATAATTAAATGTTTTTGTATATTCATGTGTGCATATATATTTATATATATGATGTATGTGTGTAAATATTTATAGATATTTATGTGTGTGTGTGTAAATTTATGTATATATATAGTTATATATAGTTATAATTATGCATATATATACATATATATATTTACATATTTTTATATGTATTTATATTTATATATATATTATTTATGTGTACATATAACTAATTATCTCTGTATATATATATATATATGTTTCTATATAATTATATCTATTTATGTGTATTTATGTGTGTATGTATGTGTATTTAAAAAATTGTGTACACACACACACACACATATATTTATAGATACTTATATATATGTTTATATATATATATATATTTAAATATAATTACATGATTATGTCAGTATGTATGTGTGAGTGTATAGGTAATAATATGTAGTTATAAATATACATATTTATATATGATTATATATATATATATATTTATATTCATGTGTGTGTGTTTATGTGAATGTTTGTGTATGTTTGTATGAATGTATATATGTATTTTTATTTACATGTATTTAATTATATATATATATATATTCATATTAACTATTATATCAATATAATTAAAATATAATGAACTTAGGTATATAATAAAGGCACTGGAATATGAGGAAGGGCTTATAGGTTAAAATTCAAACATCCTCCTGTATATGGTATAATTCCTGTAGGATATGGGGAAGTATGGATTCTTGACCCATTAAAAATAATAAATATCTTTTAAGAGAATAAATATTATTATTTAAGAAAAATTAAAAAAATGGTGTTTCTTAAAACCATAGTGAAATAATTCTCAACACAATTATTGTCACCAAATTTGAAAGAAAAATCTTAACCTAAAAAATCTAGCACTAAATCGTGTATTTTGAATTTTGATTCCATTTTCAACCTTCAATCAATGGATCTATGAAGATAAATTACTTCAAATGGATAACCATGACATAAAAACCACTATTTGAAGTATAATAAATCTTCCATTCTCTATGTAAATTGATGAATAACCTCACAACAACATTATAGAAGTGCTTCAGTCAAACTCCATCACCATCAATTGTGAACCATGACATTGAATATCTGAAACCATTTCATGGTGTTCCATTCTTTTATTTGTTTGATATAATTTAATGGATTCTTCTTCACCGATATCGCTTCTTCATTTTTGGAAAGATTAAGAATGATTTCCTTTGAAAGTCACTTACCTTATTCCCTATTGGTCAATATTTATAATGTTGCAGTCCCCTTCGCATACTAAATGATCTTCCAACAGAATAATTGATACAAAAATAATTAAACCAATTACACAAATATGCACACACAAGTGTGCACACCCAGACACGCACATATAAATGAAGCTAAATAAATAATAATAGTTATAGTTAAATGTTTTAAAATTAAATATATGTAATAAATAAAATCTCACCTTAACATTATATAATATTTTTAATATTCTTTTGGCACAAATTAATAATTTTATTCCATATGTTCATTAAAAGTTTATGACCTGTGAAAAATAGGGAGAAGAATAACCTCGAAAGTACCCAAAGACACCTTAAGTAAAAAAAATCTTCTTTCCTTGGGATGATTCTACAATATTTATAGAAATTCCTCAAAAGTGTAGATTTTGACTCAAATTACCCAAATACACAAATAAGTATTACAAGCAGAAAAAAAAGGGCTCATAAGCCTAAAAATATCGACCACACCGACCCAAGAAAACCGACTTAATAACCTATATTAATTAAAATGGTATTATAAGTAGATCCATAAATTATATGTATATATAATTTGAATATAAATATTAGAAGAATAATACATTAAATTCTTAAAATTAAATAATTATAGTAATTTTTAAAATTAAAAAAAATAATATTTATTAATTAATTTATATAAATATTTTTTTAATCCTACATTAAAATAAAACAATTATTAAATACTATTCTGATGTTAATTATATATATATATATGGGTGTCTGTATAAAGTCATGATTATGGAAATATAAATATATAAATATTATTTTCTAAAAAATTAAATAATAATAATAAAAGTATAAGGTTATATAATATTGACCCTAATAATATATATAAATAAACATATTGATATAATTGTTAATATTATTAGAATATATAAATATAAATGTTAAAAAATATATGAATACTAATAAAACTAGTTAAACTAATAAATTAGTTATATAATCTTAATACTTATAATTTTTATATATATTCATAATTATTATATAGAATAAATATATTTCAAATAACCAAAATATGTATTAAAATAAATAATTATGTAGGAAAAAATATTAAATATCAAATATTAATACAATTTAATTCATTTTGGTTTGATCTATGCCATTCTTACCTATTCGATGATGTTTTTTATGATAATTTCATTTATACACATTTACTAATTCATATTTTACCTTTTTAATTTTTACAAAAGTTTTCAAATAATCATCTATAAATAATTTAAATATATTTATTAAGAAAAACACATCTTATAATAATAAGTATGTAAATATGATAAATTTAGTTATTAAAAAAATATTAATATATTAAAAATAAGTATTTCATGGTGAGAGATTTTTTGATTATTATAACACATAATTTATTATTTTATAATACTTTATTATTATATATGTATATCTAATATATTATTTATTATGGTTAATGGATACTTATAGAGAATGTATAATGATTACTATTAATTGGTACATACTTGTTGTGTAATAATCATATTTCGAATGAAAATATACCCAAAAATGAGATATCCAATGGTCATAACCTCTTACCATTTTACATATTAAATCAAGTATATATCCCTAAACCACTCCCTTTATCCACTTATCCCTGTATTGAATCTACATATTTCTTTTACAAAATACACATCTCATTGGTAACAAATATATTTATTTATATAATGATCATTATAGGTATTATTTTTATTGGATACTATTAGAAAAGTGATTTTCTACTTGTATTCTAGATATTTTTATCTATTTTTTATATTATTAATTCTAGTAGTTATTTTAAAAATATACCTTTTATTTTTAACACATTTTAAGAAATATAAATATCATGGTGTTTTTCATTTTTTTATATAATTTAAAGTGATGGGGCACTCTAAAATATCTTATTGAAAATCATAATTCTAATTAAGGAAACGTTTATAAAAATATTAGGCCATTATATGGATAAAGGAAAATATTAAAATTTTCTCACATAATTCATCAATAAAATACTAAAATATCTCCATTATCCACCTTATACCCTTTCAAAATGAGATTGAAGAATAAGGTGTCTTCTATGGGTCATAAATCAAAGTGAAACTCAAATGTGTCTCCTAAAATTTATTTCATAAAGACAGAGATGCACCAATATCTGATGAACCTCTTCTCAAAGATATTTACCTATAAAAGTATATTATCTCATAAGGGTTCTAACCAGAGATACAAAGAAAATCTCCTCACATGGGTCCCACCTAAAGGAAACAACAAATGTGTCTCCCATGATTCTCCACTCAACAATAATATGAAATTGTTATTTCCTATGGGTCCATTACTAAAGATATCATACCCATTAACACCCATGAATTAATATCCAGAGCAAGAATCATAAGTAAAATTTTAAGGGATTATTCCAAGAGAATAAATAAAATCTAACTATTCATGAAACCATTCTCGAAGATAAAAAATATGATCAATATTTCTTGAGAAAAATCTTAAATTATTAGTGAAAAAATCTAATGATCATAAAGACCACCACATGTCATCCCATACCCAGACACTCTCATTTGGAACATTGACCTAAAAAGGTATTACTAAAAAGATACTATATTCATTATAAGTCCTCTACTAGACCCAAGGTATCCAAAATTATATATCCCATATCATAATTTTATAATAACATAGCAAAATAATCCTAAAATTAAACATTGGTGATAAGATATGAATAATTACTCATTATGTAACACCTCATCCCTGAATGACTGTGTTGCTAAGGAAAAATGCAACATGAAATAAAGTTCACTCCACAATGGTTTTAAGGAATAATTAACCATTAATTAATGTAGTGGAAGAAAATAGAAATAATTGAACCCAACATAACAATGCCTTTGAAACTAAAATCGTATGAAACTAGAAATAAATAATGTATACCATACCCTTTAGAATGCTACTGCTATTTCCTTCTTTTTGTTCATGATAAAGATCTATATGGAACAACCATGAGGACATCCCCTCCACGGTGTGTCCATGGGTTTTACCTAATCACCAAAATAATTTGGTATTGAACTTCCTGTATTTAAAAAAATTCTAATATCTCATAAGAAAATAAAGAAAGAAGAAGGGAGCTTCAGGCGGTGAGAGTTTTGGCTGGAGGATGTTTGAAAATTACACACACATAGTGTCATGTCCTCATCCACTGGTACTATTAATTAGCTAAAAATTATCAAAATAAGTGACCCATATGTCCCACCCCCAGTATTCCCCTAGCTAGTGACTAGAACCTAGGGTATAAATAACTCAAATGGGAGGAATTTCTCTCAATATAATAAAAAATCAAGAGACAATATAGAAAAACACCCAACTTGTACATATTATAAATGAAAAGAAAAAATACCATTCTAGTGATATCCCATATACATGAATATTAAAAAAGATTCAAATGTCTCCAAAGATAAAATTATTCCAAAGGAAAATCCTGAGGAGATTACTACAACAACTCTATACATCAGGATTTTACTATCCAAAGCAACCACTAATGTCCACCTGGAAACCTAAAAAATAGTTTATATAAATAATGTGTGATAGTAACTTATATAAATAGTAGGCTCATACCTAGTATCTCTTGTGAAAATGTAAAAGGATAACACTAATTCAGTATTCAACAAACAAAAACACTAACCCACACTTACACATGTCAAATGGTCTCCCAACCTCACCAAAACACCCTCTCAAAATAAATCATCGATTTATAATTAGATAACAATCAGAAGAATATAATCATAGGGGACAAAAAACAACTTCCCCACCAATTTTACACTCTCACCCAATGTGAAAAAATCCTTTTCTATCATCCCTTCCATATCCACAAAAGACGACAACAACCATATCATATCTTATGGCACCAAAAAACATATCACATCTCACGACACCAACTGTACCCCTCATCTCACCTAATCAGGGATGTTGGGTATCAGGAATGAATAAAACAATGACCTCATTCCCTCCCCTACCATAGGTTACCCACACCATATATCTCATTTTCCATCACCAGTATCACCAGAAGCTGCTTCTGAAGAGAGAGAAAGAGAGAGGGTTCATAAGCCATCCATATCCTCCCCATCCTGGATGTTAACAAAAATGTTCCCCAAGAGTTTTTGGGTGTCTTTCAGGTTACCAAACTCAGGTGGGGTTTGTAATAAAAAATAACAAAATTCTTATATATAATACTTTTACAAAATCCTACAACCATGTTTCTACACAAGCACCACCACCACATCCACCACTAAAACTCTACTGAACATTGTGCCACCAAGCGATGGTTATAATAAATAATAACCAAACCACAAACATAACATAAGGTCCATAACATGGTTTACATTTTTAATTTTTAATTTAATGATTACCAACCATGATTTATTCATTTAGTTATTATTTTAAATTTTCTATAATGAATTCTTTATCCATAACCACATTTATGTATGTCAGTATTATCATTCAATTACTACCAAATAAATTTCAAGAAACAAACATGTGAAGCCACTGCATCACAACCAAATCCACAAATCCACAAACAACCAAGGCTACTAAGCTTCATAACTAGGGTAACCAAGTTGCAAACAACCATGGTCACCGAGCTACACAACCAAGGCCACCAATATACACACAACAAATCAAGACTAAAACATTAATATTCAACTTAGTCTTTTAATTTAATGAATTTATATATTTAACCATTTTAAGGGTATACATAAATTAGTAAAACACTATAAATAATAATCCTATAACATGAATATAGCTTGAAACAACATCAGAAACATAGAGAACACTGGTAACCATATGTGCATTATACTATTCCCTTTCAATTTCATTAGTCACATTTTTTATCTTCATTAATACAATTCATATCACTAAAACAATAGAAATAAAAATAATTATAATACCAAAAAATCATATAAAATGAAGATAAATTGAATCCCCTACCTAAAAATAAGATTTATGATTATTTAAGTAAGGGAAAAGTAAAAGTGGATCGACTATGGGGACATAAACACACATGGAATCCTCGAATCAATCTGAAACAAATAAATGTATCTTATAAATCATAGAAAAAAACCCAAATATACAATTTTTTTTCACTATGATACTTCTAAATAATTAAGGAATAAATCAGGGAAAATATAATATATACACACACTAAATTAAAAATATTGAATATATGGATTCCAAAGGTGAACACCAAATATCAAAGGGTATTAGGGATACCAAAATATCATAGGGATCACATGAAGTTTGAGAGGAATGATGGGAGAATGAAGAAAATTAGAGGTAGGATGGTATTAATATATAGCCTATAAATCACCCCATTACCGATGTTAATCGATGGTTATTACCATAAACATTATACAGTTCACCCCCACCAAAAACCAAGGCACTTGATCCAACAATATAGGAAGAATATTACACAATGAGTATATAATTTTACACTGTTGATCATTTGAAGTCAGAACCTCTAACAAACACCCCATAAAAATTCATGATATAAATAATTTTTTTAGAATAAAAATTGAGTAGAAATTATAGAATCAATTCATGAATCCATCCTATGAAACATTATTCACATTGTAAACTAGTGATTCTTAGTGTGAATCACTACCCAAAACTATAGATTTGTCTCTAACTCCTCTTATCCATTAATTAAATCCATATTAATGTTCCCAACACCCAAAAATAAAAAATAAGTGGTCCAATGGTTTTAGATCAATACATTTGATAAATACCAAATGATTCTCAACCTCAAGAATCAAAACCTACTAGAAAAATGAAAGCACCAACTACAAGAAATCACCAAACACTACCTAGGATTTACCCCTCAAACAAGAATGAAAATATATCTCAAAACATAATTATAATTATTTATAAAACAATCAAAAAATTATAACATCAAAATAGCCAAAACATCATTTTACAAACAACTCCAGGTATTTGTTTCACATATGTGACTCCAACTTCCAAGTACTCACCTATCAAACACTATACCTCTATAAAACATGAACTCAGGCGATAAAATGCACTTAAAACATATTCTCCTGATGACCCTATATCTTTATTAGTCATTCCGGAAAAATTATTTCATCCTCGTTGTCCAACTTTCCCCAGTTGATGATGTGGGAATAATCATGAATATAAATACGGGTTTGGGACACATGGAAGAAATTTTGAACCCTTTATAGCTATAGAGGTAAAAATAATTGATAATCCACCTCTCCAATGTGCTCCAACACCTCAAAGGGTTCAAAAAATAAGGGTGATAGATTTATTTCCCAACCAAAACTATGCTGACAACACTGAGGGGAAATCCATAGAAATAAATGACCTCTAACCTCAAAATTCAAATGCCTATACCACTAATTGACATAAACCTTCTCGTAGTCCTACACTTCCTTCATCCTATCATTTACCACCTAGGTCTTATCCAGTTTTCTTTTCATCATGTGGTGACCAAGAACTACTTCCTCTTAAATCTCCATCAAGTTCAATGAGAATCGATAGAACCGACCATTTAATGCATCGAATGGGGCCATACAGATGGATGAGTGGAAGTTGTTATTAGATGAAAAAACAACATAAGGTAGGTTTTGTACCTATACTTCACTGAAATCCAATACATATGCCTATAATATAAGCTATGATGTTTGGATAGTCCATACATTCTTACCATCTATCTAGGGGTGGAGAGAAGTGTTATGGTGTAATTGGGAGGAAAAGGAATACTATAATTCCCTATAGACTCATGAAGTAAACCAGGGGTCTTAGTAAGAAATGATGGTCATTATATATCTATAAATCCTCAACACATCATATATACATAATATCACCACAACCTTTATGGTACTCGACTCCCAGATCCCTAGAAATTGAATTGAATTTATTATTCAATCTAGGATCATATTTATAACATCATATATACTCGAATATTAGGGTATAATGTTGATTAAATCCATTGATATGTCCTCCCACATCCACTCAGGGACAATAAAGGTTGTAATAAACCACTAGGAATAATATGATCTACCTTTACCAGCCGGTATACAAAGAATCATTCCATGAACACTACCATTGATTTTTTTATTCCTAGACACTAAAATTACCTCCTCGATCCATGATACATCGTAGATTTATCAAGGTTCACTGATAGATAAAAACTATGAAACACACTGAGTAATCCTTCATAAATTTATAATAGGATGAACATCCTTAAATGGAACATAACCCAATTCCAACCATCCTCTGAACATCCTATAAGGGTATCACCATGAACAATATGGGTCACACATCACCCCCACCAATGAGTATACGTGCTGATACTCCTCCACCATACAAAACAAAATAGGCTCTATCATCTATTGAAATAGGTATCATCTTCCATAAACATCCTTTGATTCAAGATATAAATCCATAAAATCCTTCATTTCCCTCCAGGCATCCTTATATTCTCAAAAATATCTCCATGAACTTCTACTCAGCACATTTTCAATGGTGTTTCCCTTTTTTTGAGTATAAGATATCTCAAAATCACAGTCTTAGAGAAATTTAATCCGATATCACTATCAAAGATTCAAGTCATTATAATAAATGATATACTTTACACTTTTGTGGTATGTAGAGACTAAAAATCATTGCATGATATGGTAATGTCACAAAAGATTCATGGTAAACACTACTGCTACCGTATCCAGACCATAGGTAGCATAGTTATTCTCATGGGGGTGTAAATTCCAGGGACAACTGCAGATTACTGCCCATTATTGAGTTAGGATGCTTCCCAAAATGATGAGGGAATCATTATTGAATACCTTTAACATCTCTCCCACCCTAAGAAAATAAATATTTGGGTCTCCAATAATAAGTTACTTCTAGTATTAGAATGTTTCATAGAACTAATCAGTCCAAAAAAGAATGATCCATCTTAGATAGGGTGGTCAATGGGGTGGCAATATGAAATAAATCAGATAGAAACGTTTGATAATAACCCACAGAAAAATACATCTATAGACATATACCATGTTCTTATATTCCTCCAAACAAACTACAACCTCAACTTTTCCCAGATTATTCACTTCTATATACTAGGATACTACATGTCTGAGGAAATGTACCTATCACATCCAGAACTTACACTTGGAAAATTTCCCATGTAGATGGTCGTGTCAAAGATTATACAAAATAATCCTTAGGTTCTCAACAAGATCCTCCTCCAATATTATGTATATGAATATTTTTTTCAAGGAAAACTACTATAAAATGGTTCTAAAACTCATGAAATATGGATTTCATAAGCCCCATCAATATAGATGGTGTCTTCAAGACACCAAACGACATGAATATAAATTTAATGTGACCATACGAAAACTGTAATGAAGTATTTAGGATGTCTACCACCTCCACCATTGGATGATGATTTACCAACCATAGATCGATATATAAAAACTACCTATCTCCCCAAAACTAGTCAAAGAGATCATTATTTCTCAGAAGAGGGTGATATTCCTTATTTCCACTTCATTCAACCATCAATAGTATTTTCACAACCTTAGACTATCCTCATCATTCTTGGTGAACAAAACTAGATCTCCCCATTGTGGTACATGATTCTTTAAAAATCCTTTCAACATCATGTCATCAATTTGGATCCTCAACACCCGTAACCCTAAGGGTTCATCTGATAAGGAGTGATCAAAATTTGTGTAGCTGACAAATATAAATCTATTCGAAATGAAATGTCATTCCAAGGGAATATAATAAAAAATTTCTTAGGGAAAACATATTGAAACCATTCAACAACTATTGGGTCCCCATTTCTTAATATCCCACTAGATCTATCAATTAATTCAACATCAAAGAATGAAGGGGATGTACTCGCCAACCACCCATCTAGAACCCTATCTCTCCAATAAACCCAACAAGTTTTCCGTCCACACCATAAAACTCAACTCACATATGGAAATAGTTAACCACCATGAAAACTTAATATGACCAACACATGATGATAATTACATTATATGGTTATATCTGTAACATACGGAAGTCCCCCAAAAATTGATGTTTTCCCATCATCTGTCTATATCCTTGACACACATCATCCAATCTATCCTGGACTTCGACTAGTGTGAATAAAAACAAGGGTTCATAAAGCCCCTCCACAATTATTCATAAAACAAAAACCAATGTTGATGAAATAAAGGATTTTGAATCCCCAGAATAAAAAAAAGTTGAATCTAGGTTATAAAATAAACTGATTGTACCTCAAACATCCTCTAGCCCCTCTAGAACTAGTGCCTTTATCACATGCATCTGGAATCGACTAACTACTCTACCTCATTATGGATGACCTCAATTTCTACACTATATTATAGGTTCATAATGATGAGGAATATATAGGATATACCATATTCCATCTCAAAAATCTATTGAGTAAGTATAACACTATTAAATAGTATATTGAACATAAGTTAGGAGGTCCTACTACTGATACTACCTCGGGTGGAACTACCATTAGGATGGAAGGGGGCATGACCACCCATAACATAGTAAAACTATAGCGATAAAGGAAGATGATTTTGATTATGACCATGAACAAAAAAAACATGAGTGATCTTAATAGATGTAGAAGAACATCCAATACTTGAAAAATATGATTCTGATTGTAGAGGCAGTCTAATAACCATTTAAAATATCGACTAACCAAACGGTTGTAACCCTCCATATAGAACCCTACTCCTCTGAGATTCCTACTGATGGCCAACTAGGGGTGATCCATCATACTCATGAACCATCTAACTCACCTCCACCTTCTCCTACACCTCTAAATATATAAGAAACATAAATGTGGAAACCACAACCTAGAGAGTGGGGTGAAACATCTTCTCCATGTGCTATGATCAGGACTCCTCATCTAGAAATACTTCTGGTGAGAATCATAGATGGCCCATAAACTTAATCCCTAGCCCCCAAATGTCCATACTCCCTCATTGAAGGGAGATAATATATTACCTCTTTACTGACTCTACCATCATCGATAAGATCATTTTGCAGAATTCCTCCTAGAAGATGGCCCATGATATGTAAATATCCTCTCACTCCCCAAGATAAAATATCCACCACTAAAATGTTGATACCCATAGTTGGAAAACATCCAGCGGAACCCAATACTTAGATTGGGCTCCAATAAAGGGGAGAATGATCCCCAATTCTTCCATCTAGAACTTTGTCTAATGATTAGAGACACTTCCCTCATAATTTTCCAAGATCTGATATTGAAAGGCACAAAAAATAAACTACAACTACTCATTCTATAGATTATGATCAACCCTCTGATAGTCAATAGGGTCCTCCAGTTTAAATTCCCTAACTCAGACCACTCACAGGCAATGAGAAACTAGAATATATAAAAATAATGGGGGACAACATATTCCTGATAGAAATGGGTTTATATAGATTCATTTATTGATTCCCAAAACCACCCCATTATTAAATTAATCTCAAGAAAATATGATTTATACGCCAATACTAGGTCCCAGACTTGTTAAAAAAGTAAATTTTCATATTAAATTTTGAGATATTAAGGTTGTTGCATCAAATAATAGGGGCCCAAAAGATACTATGTCCTAGTTAGTCTCCCTTTATATCATCACACACTATGTTTAATTAACTGTGTTTCCTTACCAACCCATGAAATACTCACCAGTGACAAATGCTAAACTCTACCCTATTTCTTAACAAACACATATGATACCACTATGACACAACCCCCATCCATTGGTACCCCTCCTAGACCAATAGTGAAGAGGAGTCACCCCCAAGTCCCTCCTCCAGTATGCCCAGGGTTGGCGACTAGTGATGAGGGTATAAAACCCTGAAATGAGAGGAATTACATTTAATATAATACAAGATCAAGTCATAAGATGAAAAACCAACCAATAAATAAATTATATAAAATAAAATAAACCAAAATACCATATAAGTGGTATGAAATATACATTAATATAGAAAATATAAAGACACTTCCATAGATAAAATAACATCAAAATAAAAAACCTATGGTAATGACTACAACAACTCAAAATTAGTAGCTAATACTACCTAGATCAACCACCAAAGTCCTCTAAGAAATAAGAAAAACATTTCACATACATTTTGGGAGAGAATAACATGTTTACTAAGTTGGATCATACCAATGGTCTCTCATGAAAATATGATAATAGCATACTAATTCACCGATGAACAAACAACAGAACTAACCGGAACCAACACAACTCAACTAGTCCTAGAGCCTAAACAAAACTCTCTCACAAAATAACACATTGAAGTATAATAAGATAATATTTGGAATAAAATAATCATATTAACCCTATAATCACTTAGCCCCTTATTTTTATCTCTCACAAAACGTGAAGACATCCTTTTATCCCAACCCTTCCATATCCATCAATGATGACACTGACCGTATCATATCTTACAACACCAACAACATATCATATTTCAAAAAACTAAATATATAATAGATATCATGGAACTAGGTCAGTAGTGTGTCATGAATGCATATGAAATCAAACTTGTTCCATCCCCCTACCACACTTGGCCACCACCCTGTATCTAATTGTCTAACAATGGTATCAGTAAAATCTACTGTTGAAGGGAAAGTGGGGGAGAAGGGGTAGTCAATCATCCATATAATCCCCATCCAATATGTTTGGAAAAAAATACCAAGGTGTTGGTTATGTTACCTTACTCAGTTGGGGTGTGTAATAAACTGTATGAAAATATATGAATAAAATAGTCTTACTCAATCTCATACTTATAATCCCATATAAGAAACACTGCCATAACCACTATCATAACTCTTCTGAACATCATGCCACAAAGTTCTACCTCTAGTGTAGAATAACCAAAAAATATGCATCACATAAGGGAAATAACTTCAGTTCCATTTTCTATTTTTTATTTTAGTGACCAAACACCAAAATTTATTAATTTACTTATTAGTTTAAATTCTTAAAAAGAAATTCTTTTTCCATATCTCCATTTATGTATCTAAATTTTAATATTGTTTTTCCACAAAAACACTACCAAATAACCCTCATGTAAATCCAACACATCAAAACCAAGTCCACTAACACACAAAAAACCATGTCCACCAAGCTGCACAACTAAGGCCATCAAGCTTCAAACAACTAATGCCACCAAGATACACGACTAAAGCCACCTAGCCACACACACCAAATAAAGTATAAAATAAGATTATTCAGATTAGTGTTTTCATTTACAATATTTAATTATTAAACTATTTAAAGTGTATTCTCAAATAAATTCAATACTAAAATGAATAACTAAATAATATGAATATAATAAGAAATAATATTAGAAACATAATGAAAGATTATAATCACATAAATGTCACATTGTTCCATTTCAATTTCATTAATAAAATTTTATATCATTATTAATAATATTCATGCCACTCACCCAATAGAAAGAAAAATCATGTTAATCTAACAAATTAAAAAAAGGGAGCAAATTTGAATCCCCTACCAAAAAAATCATTCCGAATCATTATACAAGTCCAAAGAATAAGAGGATGTATTATGGGCCCACAACCACACAAATAATCATCAAATAAATCGAAAACATAGTAATGTATCATCAAAATATAATCCCAAATAACCCCCACATCTAAAAAAATTTCCATTTTAAAACCTATAAATAAAATAAAGAAGAAAATAGAGATAAAGAGAAAAACGAAATAACTAAAATCATCGATATAAAAACATCGGAAGCCAAGGATGAATGATAAATATAAAAGGATATCAAGTAAACAAAAATCTATTATGTATTTCCTAAAGTTATATTAGAATTTGGAAAATTACATGAAATTATAGGGGGGATGGTATTTATAAAAGCCGGTAAATTTACCAACTCATGAGATGAATGGTATGTTCTTGGTAGGAAATATGTAGTTAACAACTACAAAAGCAAGGTGCTCAATCTAATGAACCTGGAGTAATTTCACATAATGAATATATCCTTTCACACCATGAAACCATTGAATACATAACTACTAAAAAATACACCATGAAAATTAATAACATGAATAAAATTTGACACCATGAATCAAAACCAAGTAGAAATTCCATAATCAATCTAGGAATCCACACTACAAAATATTAATCATTATGTGGACCACATGCAATTGTATATTTAATTGTAGTTACTATTATCCCATCCATAAACTGATATCAAGGCTCCAAACACCCAAAAATCACCATTTATCACTCTGAAAGGGTCTGTACCATCACACAATGATCCATGGTTTGGTTTTCTTAATATATTCCATGGGGGTGCTTGCTGATCCATGAATTTACATGAACATTTCACAATCACATGAGTAATGACTTTGATTACATCTCTTTTCTCCCTCAACTAATAACCCACGTCAATTTTATCTTATGGAATGACTGGTCAGAGATAAATAATGTATTAGAGAGTCTCTATTTTCAATGAATCATAGTACTTCCAAATGAATCGTACATTACAATTTATATCAGTATGATTCATCCCAGTCATAAAATAAATCCTTCCAAGGTAGTCAGTATGATATCCCTATATCATAATATATGATATGACCACATGATTAATACAAAACTCATTCCATATGTATGTTACACTATATTATTTGGATTTTTATTACTCTTTAAATATTTATATTCAATTTACCAGATGAGGAAATATCAATGGTGACATCATCTTAATAGTATGAATATTGAGGAGATATTCTTGCTTGTTATTGAATTTATAAAATGTTGGATCAAAAAGTAAGTTTCATTGTCCAGAATATGTTGATTCTCTCAATATACTAGTTTTATTAAATAAGATAATGGTTTATATATGAGATTACTAGTAACTGTTGCAAAGATATGGAGTTCCATAGATGTATGAGGTCAGTTAAATTTGAATAATGGATGTGCTCCTATATATGTGTGGTGAGACCAGTTGTTGATGCAATACAATACATGTAGAAAAATTACTTGCTAAGATTGGTCCATTTCATTGACATGTCACTATTCATAATCATTTACTATCAATGAAATATATTTACAATGTTCTCCTATTGATGTAGGGTGAAGGTTCAAAACACATAAATCTAAAAGTGTCAAGTACATTCCCACATTTTCTTAACAAGTTTGTATGATTGTGTGTTTTCTTATTTAAATACACAATAGGTAGTGATTTAGGGTGTGTATAGCATTCTAACTATAAGCAATGTTGAGAATTTTTTTCTGGTCCACTATCAGTGACATCTGGAGGTTAAACATCTGGTGGATTCAATTTCTTATCTTCGGTGGTTGAACATCCCATTAATGCATTGTTTATAACCGTTCTTGTTTTCTCTTAACAATAAGTATCAGAGTTTAGTTCATGAAAAAATTAGGTATATTTGTTTCATTTATTCCTTGATGTTATTATAATCCTTAGTAGTTATTGTATCAGTTTAATGGTATCGGAGTATAGAAATATCGTGGTTGACAAGTTTGATGGAAACGGCTATAGTTTCTGGAGGATAGAGAGAGAAGATTATATCTTCCAAAAAAGCCTAAATTTTTCGTTATCTCTAGTAAATATAGATAATGTAGAAAAATATGAATGGTAGTTATTGAATTATAAGTAACTCATATTGATTCAAATTTCATTGGAAAGGATTGATGCTTTCACTATCCATGTAATGAAAAAAACAATAGAATTAATGGTATCCATGTCAGACATGTATAGAAAACTGATAGCTTTAAAAAAAATTTATTATGGGAAGTTTTTTCAACATTCTATTATAAAAAAGAAGTCAAAATGAGGTAAATTTTAATGATTTCAACATTATTGGGAGTGACCTTGAGTTAGTTAATGTTACTCTCTCGTATGATGTTTGGGAATTGATTTTATTACTATCACTACTAAAAAGTTGGGAGGTTAAGGTCATTGATATCAGAAATTATGTCAGGAAATATATTTTGGAGTTTTATTTTATTATGAACTTAATATTGAATTAAAATCTCAAGTGGCGTGATGTCCTGGAACCTATCAATAAACACTTTAATGATAGAAGATAGAGGGTGGTCACCCAATGAGAAGTTGATTTTTGAGAAATAAAAGATTTCCATAGATGGGATGAGGTAAATTTATTGAACCCATATCTTCTTGATGGCACTGTGGTAAGAGAGCGAATCTCAAAGAAAATTTTAATGACTATAGGGTGAGTTTTGGAAGAACAAATTTCAGAAATTCAAATTAATTAAATTCTATGTAAGATAGTATTGTCTTGTTATTAAGGGTTAATGTTCTATAGGAACCATGGGTTTTTTATTCTATATTGTCATTATAGTCTACATAAAATCATGGTTTCATGGAGAATTATGTATCAAGAATATTCATTAAGGTATAATTTTAGGATGATGAAGATCTTAGAGTTTTTTTGGAAAGGGTGATGTAAATATCTAGATGTTTAATGAAAACATCATTATGTTTAAGGTAGTGAGACACATCCAAGGTTTACAAAAAAAACATATTTCTATGGACAGATATATGAAGATAATATGAAACCAGATTCACAAATAGTAAATGGAATGTTACCCAAAGATCAATAAATGTGGAAAGGGGAGTTAATGATGATATTTGTATCTAACAAAATGATAAAATGGAAGTGTGATGGTCAGAACCATAACTTTTGGAAGTCCAAAGTTATGGAATAATCGAGATGATCATCTTATTAATAAAAATATGAAGGTTTAATAAAAAATGGGTTTTCTAATGCTCACTCGTACCAATGTTTTAAATTAAGAGTGTTGTATACTTAGAAAATAGAGTAATGTTTTGTAACTTCCCAGGTCTTTGGAGTAGGTCAAATTTCTCACCATTTTTCGAATTTATGGTGTTTGGTAGGTAGAAAAACTCTTTTATTGATCTTTTAAACATAATTATGAGAGTTACTTTGACCCAAGAACTTTTTTTGGGAATTTTTTAGAGGACTGGAAAATAAATTAGTGTTGTGGTTGGGTTTTGGGTGCATCAAAGGGCAAAAACACAAGTCTTCAAGGTGTGAAGACTAAGGCGATAGTTTGAATAAACCGTACGGCCTCCCAGGTGTAACCATGCTAACCTAAATGTTTACTAGACTTAGTTTTTCAAATTGTGCTGGTTGGGGCTCATTGTCATGTGGAACCTCTGTAGTTTTTTATAGAGGTGATTTGTATAGTTCCCAAATGGTTTGGAAAACCATGTTGGAGAAAAATGCAAGGTAATCCCTTTGGATAGTGGGCATCACGAGGTTAGCCAAACCATCAAATCCAAATATGAAGCTCACTTAAAGAGGATAAATGACCAAAATTCCCTTTCCACCTTTAATAGTTTTTCTCCCCCTTTCTTCCTCATTCACCCACACACACAGGGGGTTCCCCTCCATTTTTATCCTATTAGGTGTTGAGTGAAATCCTATATATGAACTCCATTCATCTCATTGTTGGTCTCATTAGAACTGCATCAGTAAGGTCTCAAGTCCTCTATCTTAACTTCTCCTTTACTATCTTTATACAATCGCTAAATCCATGAGATTTTTTTACCCTCATTTTATGGCATTCATCTAAAATGACAATTTATTCGAAATAAACTTGAGTTAGAGGTTATGATCAGGCATGCGAGTGTCTACCAACATGATATTGGTGGCGATTCTCCCTATATGTAATTTTAAGTTGTTTTGGGGGTGTTTTCTTGAGAATGAATTTGGGTTGACTTAGATAGACACAAATTAATTAACGTATTTCCCATGAAATAAATGTGAGACCATGAGGGACGTGTTTAAACAATCCATATCCATTGCTTCCATCATCGAGTAGGGTATGGGGCATGAGAGAACTTTTCCATTTAGGTCAAGGAAGATTTTTTATTAAATTTAATTACTTAAATTTTATACATTACCTTCTATGGTAACAAGGGAACATGAAGGGATTGTTCCAAGGATTGAGGTGGTGATGACCGTGTGGCTTGAGGAGACATAGATTGTTATGATGAGCTTGGACCAAGGGTTATGAGGTGATGATTTATCACCGGGTTGGGAGACTTGGTCATCGGTTAGAGGATGCTAGGCTATTAGGATGTATGTTTGACCTGAGTGATTTTTGATGATGTTGAAAATCAAGTTGAGATACATAGTTTTAGGGGAATAATGTTATATGATGATGTGGATTAGGTACTTTTATGGTGATTTCCACCAATGGTAAATGGACAAAGCATCGTTGGAGTCATGTTCACCCATATATGACTCATATGATGATGTGTTTTTGAACAATAATGTGGGTAGAGGCCTCTGTTAGTTGATAATTAGGATGGTATAGACATTCAGTGAGGTTATAGTTTTTTATATATAATTCCACGTAGATGGTGAGGAGCCATTGGTTGATGGTGTTGAGACCATCAGTTGGGGGTTGCGGCTCATTGTATACTAAGGTCATTGGGTAAAAACATATTTGGGAGGAAGGACATCACCATTCCTCAAGATTTTGGATATTGAGTTGACAATGTTTATTATCTACAGGAAGGATAATTTTATGCCTTGGATATTGGGCTTTAAGACAAAAGGGACTTATTGGAGGTGCGGTCCATGGGACAAGGTACTAATTTCATGGACGTTCAATTTTTATGTCGGTTTCTTGATTGTGGAATGAGGTACTGGATGACATGATTGGTGGTGGAACCCAAGGGTTCACCTAGGTTGGCTTTCATTAGAGGATTTCTTTGGTTATATGGTTATGATATTCTCACTATAGTTATACTGCTCATGGCCTAAGATGGTGATTGATTCCTTATGTCTGTTGATCATAAGAGAAGAATGTTATTTTATGTGATATGATGTGATGATTTATTTATTTTAGTATACACCAACGTAATAATAGAGTAATTATAAACACATGTTTGTGGTGGCATACTAAGATTCTATCTCACACCCTACACATGCTCTTTGGGACACATTTAGAATTTATGGATTTGTGATATGGTAAGGGTTTAGAACCAGGAGATGGATTTGAGTGTTTATATTAGACCTTTTTACTAGATGGATGGAAAGGGGCCTTGAGGTACTTCCATCATCTAGATTTACTATTCTAAATATTTTGTTTAACAACATGCTTATATATGTATGTATTGAGGTCGGCCATAGGCAACCCACCATATTTTATTGAATTGTATGAATTTTTTTTGGAGGAATGTCTAGTTAAAAATGGTATCTTGGGATGTTTAGTTATATAAGTGGTTTATTTTTCATGTTTCTATTTATTATTATTGTTTATGCTATCTATTTGTGCATCCGCCATGAGGGAGTTATTGGTCCATTGTCTTATGGTTTTATTTCCCACTACTTTATATATTTATATACCATTATTATCATCATCACCAAAGGGTGGCCTTTTTCATATGGGGATGTGTGCTTAAGGCCTAGTGGCCCTCTGGCCTGTAACACTGTTTGGGTGGTTAAATAGATCAGGAAACAAAAAATGGTATTAGAGGAGTTTCTTTTACCTTTTTTAGGTTTAATTTTTGGGTTATGGTAGATTAGCGACTATGATATAGTCAGAAGTAGGTTTAACCACGTGTTCGGGTTCCTGAAGCCCCATGCTAGAGGGATATACCACATTTCCAGGGGTGGGAATTGTTGTTCTACTTGGTTCTTTTATAGTTGATATGATTTGAATGTTGAGTGGTACAATTGGGTGTGATTATTATTTGTTATGATTTGTGTCCATTAGAATGGTATGGAAAGGGAGGATTTTGGGCCCTTATTCTAGTATGTAAAGGGAGGTTTTGTTTATTCATTCTTGATAGGCACATATAGTGTTTATGTGTTTTTCTATTTGTGTTTATTATATTTATTAATTTATTTTTATTTTCATTAAAAAATAGTTTACACTAAGAGGGGTAGGGTTGTCTAAAGTGTCAATAAATAATGGTAAGTGGTGTTTTCCTTCCCATCCTCGCTTTAGTGGAATTAAACTCAACCAGCCTAGTCATGGGGTTCTAATAAAATATGTAAGTGATGTGTGATAAATTTATATATGTTCTTGGCTATGATAGGGTAATGAATGGATTGATTTGTGATGTTTGACTCCGATGTGGGTAGGCAAGGTTCCATAAGGATGGGATTATATATGATACCTCGATCTGATATGGGTAGGTAAGGATCGAGGAGGCTGGATGTGAAGAGACATGTTTTCAATGAGGGAGAGTAAGGGTAGTGAGATTTCACTTCCAGCTACTGCATTCAATAACTATGTTATATATATATATATATATATGTTATTATGGATGTATTACCATTATATTTTTATTCACCAAGATGCCACCTAGACTAGATTCGAGGGATCATCAAGAGGGCGATGATTTAGTTCCACTTGAGGGAGAAAAATTTGAGACCCCTGAGGGTCAGGATAAGGCCCTAAAGGGTTAGGCAGAGAATGATCTCTAAGTACAGTATTAGGTACCGTCTCTAGTATAGGCAGTTTAGCTTCAAGATTTGATATATTTTGGGATGTGGCTTGACAATCAGCTTAAATATATCCTGGTATGTGTCATATATGGCATTGAATGGGGATCTCAGGGGGAAGAACCATCCATGGTGTACCTGACTTGAGATTTACATTCATAACACCCACCACAATTTTAGGGTGAGGGTGAATGGACCATAGGTGGCTGAGAACTGGATAAAGTCAAAAAAGATGATCTTCAAGAAGCTTGAGACACACCCAGGCTTGAGGGTGAAACTAGTTATGTAGATTCTCAGGGGACCGACTAAGCAGTTAAGGGATGCGAACTTTTTGGAAGGCATACATGAGGGACCGGTTGAGAAATATTTTGAAGTCAGGTTCTTCAATCAGTTCTTTCCAGAGATGCTGAGGGATGAAATTTCTTGGGAGTTATTGAGACTACCATAGGGAGACATGTCCATCATGGACTATGCCGATACATTTATAGAGTTGTTTTTTCACACTCGGTATGGTAGGTGACAAAAACATGAGGGAGATGCGTCTTGAGGATGGGTTACTATAATGTCTCTGACTCAGGTGCCACTGAACTAGTTCCCCAAGATGGGTTGTCACATGACCTCAAGTGTGCCTTCCCCAAATACCAAGGTTTCTGACTAGCAATGAGGTTCTAAGAGTCATATCAGGAGACTATTTCATCTTTATCAGAGTAAAAAAAGCATAAAACATATAACATAGCATAAAAACATAAAAAAACCAGTGAATATGCATAAATAACCATTACCCAAATTGGGTAAAAATCAAAACCAATAGTTAATATGTCATTTCATGCTATAGTACAAAGTGAATAAAACTCAAAATAAAGAAAAGCTATAGAATCCCAAAAAAGGTCTTGAATCCAAGTTAAGAACCTCATCCATGCAATTCCAAAATCTGACTCAACTTCTAAGCACCATACCTTTTCCCCTTACCTGACATGAAACCATGAAATCTGCTTGAGTACCCGACGCCGCCCGAGCTGGGTGTGAGTACAACTTAGTAGGCCACCACCAAATTGGTCTATAAAATATCTAGTTTAAACTAATAATTCAATAGAGTTCTAAATAATTCCATGTGAATAAAAGACATTACAAGTAACCATTAGTAATAATGTTTTACATATGTTATTCCAACATAAAATACAGATTTGGTACATATATAATCTGAATGATTAATTAAAATTTTTCATGTTTCTAATGGATTAGACATGTTAAACATTTTCAAGGCATATGGAAATAATTCTAGTCTTATCTAACTATGTAAACACATTGAAACATCCACATTATCCACACCTCGAAGCCTTAGTCCAGGTGGAATGCAACTGTTAGTGGAATAAAAATCCATCCTCTTCTCTAACCTATGCATTGAGGGGTCAAGTTTAGAGCCCCCATACAAATTGGCCTGTGGGTGTAGAACCTAATCTATATACCCCACTCTACCATGTCATGAGTAAATTATTATTTATTCATTCACCACACATAACCACATTACAACCATGAGTAGCCAATACCATTATCAATATCACAACAATAACAACTATAATGGGAATAAAGTTTATGCCACATCCCATTAACACATTTATTATTTAAATATCATAACCATTTATCCCATTTCCCATTTCCCATGACTAAATCACTAAGAATATTCAATTAAAAGACACGATTCATTGAAACACTCCCACAAATCCCATTTAACCCATTTACATGCTAAACTAAACAATCCCTTAGCCATTATACTCATCTATAATCATCCACCCATAATACCTTCTTAATCATTACACTAACAAATTTACACATTCGTTAATGGGACTACTTAATTATAAGTCAATTTCACACATTACATTTCTTTTAACCACCTTCGAAAGGGTCAGAACACCCCATGGGTGGCCCTAAATCAATCAAGGTATACTCCATGAATCCCATGGGGATGATGAGGCATTCAATTAGCTATTTAGAAAACCATTAAATAAAATATTGAAAACCTCACCAAGAATAGAATAAGGGGGAAACAAAGAACAAAACACCCCATGCAAAAAATTTATGTAAAAAGAAAGTTGTAGACCACCTACCTTAAACCAAATGATGAACATGCTATTAATTGAATCCATATATCCCTATTCAATCACCAATTAAAGTATCAACACAGGCCTCACCGAAAAAGAAGGTTTTTAGTGCTTTATATTGAAATGAGAGAAATATGAAAAACCTAATCGAGAGAAGGAAGCAAGGAAGATATTACACTTAATCGTAGCTTTGATCGGCAACAGATGACACTCTAAATAACATATTATAGAAGAAGAATCACCCTTGAAGGGGTTGGGTTTTCTAAGATCACATTTAGGGTTTCAGGAGGAGGAGAGGAGAAAAATACTGAGTTAGACATAAAAACCCTGAGGTGGCGATATTTTACTTTTTCTAACTTTACTAAGATACACGGTTTACCTGCATGGTTTTCCAAACCATGCACTAACCATACACAAGCCACTATTAAAGGGGAGTTGGGTCACACCGTTACTTGGTAAGGTCACAGGGTTTGAAAAACCATGTGCCAACCAAGCGATACACCACTGTTTAAGGTTTCACTATTTTCCTGGGGTGGCTAAATAGTTTAATTAACCATACTCCAACCTTTCTCCTTGTATAGTTTGGCATAGTTTTCCTTTCATTCGTGTCCTGAACCCCCATAACACCACTAGGTCCCCTCATACTGCCATGAAATATATAATTATCAAAAAAATAAAATATTGAAACTAAAACATAAAAAAAATACATACCTCTATGAAGTATGGGATCTTAAAACCTACCCACATTATGACGTCTCATCCTTGAGCTGATATTCTCAAGCATTATTGAGTTTTCGAAGAAAAGAGACTGAGCCAGTGGGCCCTCATATCTGATTCTCACTCCCAAGTTTCTTACTGACCTTTTCAAAGTGTATATAAAATTAAAAACAAGGGAATGTTCATGCCTTGGAAGACATTATCACTATGGTCAATAATACAAACCAGATGATCCTCAAAGGATAAATCTGCCTCCAGCTCTAGATCTTCAACATCAATTACATGAGATAGAGTAGGGTGATATTACCAGAGTTGTGAAACATAAAAAACAATATGCATCCCACTATATCGGTTCATGAGATCCAATCCGTAATACATGTGTCAAATTAATTCCATAATTTCAAATGGTCCCACATATCAAGGTTCAAACTCACCCTGCTTCATAATTTGACAATAAACAAACAATGGAATAACCCAAAGAAGCACACTATCACCCACCACAAACTCAAGAGTTCTACGATGCCAGTATGCATGTGAGTTCCACCTACTCTGTGCCATCATCATATGATTTTAAATCAACAAAACCTTTTCTGACATTTCCAACATGAGACTCTAGCCTAACATTTTAGACACCCCGACTTCTAACAAAAAAATGGAGACCTACACAATCTCTCGTAGAGTGCCTTAAAAGTAACTATATGAATTGAAGCTTGAAAACTATTGGTGTATGCAAACTCAACAATAGACAAGTTATTTTCCTAAGAACCACTAAAATCTTAAAAAAAGTATCTCAATATATATTCTAGTACCTAAATTTTATGATCTGACTTCCAATATATCTGCAGGTTATAGGATGTACTGAAAAACACCCGAGTACCATGTTCCCCCTGTAACCCCTATTAGAAGAATGATGTGAAATGTGTATCACGATCCACAACTATGGTTTTTGTTACACCATGAAGCTTTACTATCTCTCAAGCATATAAATCACCCAAGTGATCACTTGTGTAGGTCTACTGAATCTGTAAGAAATGGGAAACCTTAGTCAATCAGTGCACGACTATCCAGACCACATCATTATTTTGAGGAGTTCTTTGGAGAACCACTATAAATTCAATTGTAAAATACTTCCACTTCCACTCAGAAATGGGAAATGATTATAACAAACCACATAGGCACTGATTCTGGCCCTTCACTTTTTGATAGCTAAAGTATTGTGCTAAAAAACCCAAAACCCTTTCTTAATTCTCAACTACCAATAATGTCAACGAAGATAGTGATATATAATATTCAATCAAAGAAGTAATTCCCACTTTGAGGCATAGAACTCGTGCATAAACTCTTCACGAACACCTTCTAACACCGTAACAAGGCCCAAATATAATAACTTCCTTCATCAACAAAAACACTGCTAGAAGTTGACTCCCCAACTTTAAAAGATTCATTCTTATCCAAACAATCTAAATCTTCAAACTGAATCTCCTTGAACCAGCTCAAAATCATAGAGTCAACTACTATAGATGCAATGGTGATTTTTTCCATTCTTATCCTATACCTTCAGGTGCATGTCAACAAACAAGGCCATCACGCTCTACTTTGAATTCGATTTTTAAACCACCTGATTTTGAGTCTTTTGGCTTAGAGAATCAAAAAACTATTCCCATCCATAGTGTATAAACCAACTCAAAATCGAAGGATTCCAGATACTCAACCCACCATAACTACCAAAGATTCAAATCCCACTAAGGGGAGATGTACTTAATAAATTTTTGATTAGTAAACATTGTGAATTTCTCTATCAATAAGTAATGCCTCCAACACTTTAAGGCATAAACCAGGAAAGATAGATCAAGTTCATGAGTAGGATAGTTTCATTCATCCTCAAATGTATTGACCAATAAGCTATAACCTGATCATAATACATCAACACTACCCGAAGTCCAATCTCAGATGCATCACAGAACAAGGTGTACCACTTACCTGGTTCGGGTAAGATCAGAATCAGTGCGGTAGTGAACTGCTTATTCAACTCTTGTAAATCATTATTGCATGCCTCTAACCACTCAAAAATAAACCCTATATTAGTTAAGCCTAAGAGTGGTGCTGCCAAATGATAGAAATATCTTATGAAACTTCGGTAATAAAAAGACAATACTAGATAACTCATAATATTAGAAATGTTATTGGGATGTTCCCAAGACACCAAAACCTTCACTTTCTTTGGATCCACCAATACACTAGACATGGAAATAATGATACCTAAAAAATGAACATTATCAATCTGGAATTGATATTTTGATTTCTTAGCATATTCTTATGCTCTCTTAGTGTAATCGGGATGATGTCAAAAATATTGGCATGATCATTGAGAGTTCATGAGTACAAAAAGATTTCATCAATAAAGAAAAAACAGATCTAGATATGGGTGAAATATTTGGTTCATAAAATCCATGAACACTTCTAGTGCATTGGTCTATTCAAATGGAATCACCAAAAATTCATACAACATGTAACTTATCTAGAAATATATCAGTGGTACATTAGAAGGTTTAACCTTCAACTGAGGATATCCTGATCTCAACTCAATTTTGGAGAACACTAAGAATCCCTTAGTTGGTCAAACATGTCATCAATTATGGGAAGGGAGTATCTATTTTTAACTATGATATGATTAAACATACTACAATCAACACATAGACTCAACAATATGTCTTACTTCTTAGAAAAAATTATTGGAGATCCACAAGATGACGTACTAGGGTGGATCAATCCTTTATGTTCTAATGAATCTATCTTAAATTTATGTTCTTGGAGTTCTGCTGGAACCATTTGATATGGAAGAATGGAAACATTCTTCGCCCCCAACAGTAACTCAATTATAAACTCAACATCACTCTCTGATGGTAGAATTGAGAATTCCTTAGGAAACACAACATGGAATACATCCACAACAGGTTGGAAAATAGGTTGTTCACTTCATTATTTTTCTAGAACAAGGCAAGACACATGGGATATATATTCTCCCAACTAGTGACAAATTGGCCTTGCGTGGCCTACTCGGACGTCCCACTCACCACGAAGGACATAAGTGCGTCCATTAAGTGACATGAACATTAACTAATGTGGGTAACAATTGATATGGACTAGATACAACACCAGACAATCCATAACCAAAATCTGGTAAAAAACTGACATCTCTAGAACAAACAGTCCCACAAAAAATGATATCCACCAACCTCCAAAGCACAACCCTTACACCTCCTAATATCCACAAATAGTACCCATAATGGAGTATCATGTGACATAACTCTAAACGCACTTTCCATAGTTAATCCCAACACAACTACAAACTAAAAAAATAAAATAATTTTAACACATATATCAAATGAGGCACTATAAAGTGTGTAAGCTACAAGAATCATACCTCGAATGGTAGACAGTCCTGCCTCACCAACTTTAGTTGTAGACTGAAATGCATGTAGATGAACTACCTCTCTACCCTGGGATCCAGCATGATCACCCTTCATTGCACTGCCTTGCTGGTATGGATGACCTCACCTAAGAGTTCCACATCCACCACCATTACCAGTACAATCTATAGATCTCCAACTGTCTGCTAGATACATGGAAACTAACCCCTACCTACACTCAAATCCTTCCTCGGACCGCCATCATTTATTGACTACAATTGGTTGCTACAAAACCATTGTACATGGTCCAGCCTACAACATAATTGGCACTCAACTGGTGGCCATGAACAATGGCCACACATTTTCCTCATCCTTCCACAGTAATAACAGAACACCTAGTCACAACTCTAAGAGGTTGGCCCCTTCTTCTAACTTCTCTATATACTTTCACCCAGATGAAGATTCCAAAAATGGCGCTTCCTGCTCTCAAAAGCTACCCCACTTGTTCACCTAGATGGCACCACAAGCTATCTACCTAAAGCTACCTCTATGTTTCCATATGAGATAGGGTCCTAATCCACTACCTTAGAAAACCTTTTCATAGAGAATATTTTCACCTAGGAATAGATCTCATGTCTTATCTTTCCCTGGAAATGTTTCACTACAACTTCCTTATCTCCTACCAACATCGAAATGAAGCATAAAAAATTGGTGAAATGACTATCATAATTATATTTTTGACATATCCCATTGGATAAAACTCATAAAATCAATACCCTTATCCTACCTCAAGGTTTATGGATAAAAATTTTCATGAAACTTCTCATGGAAGTATTTCCACATCATTCTTTTGGCCTGCTCCTTTTGAACCATGATGTCCCACCAATGCATTGCCTGACCTCACAATATATAAGCCGATAACTTGACTCGATTCTTGAGATGAGTCTCCAGATGATCAAGAATAGTCTAGATAGACTCTATCCAGAACTCTAATACCTCTAGCCTACCCTCTTTAGTAATGGTCTGAGGGTACTGTAGATGAAACTCCACCGTCTTCTCGAACATACTGGGTGCAACCCACCCAAGGTACCATTACATCATCTGTATGAAACATGAAAAGTTATCATAGAACATATCCTCTCTAATTTCATGAATCACCACATTCTCTTTCCACACTATAGGAGGAGTGTTCTCAGTAATATCCTCCTATCACCTGACCGGTACACGTCTTCGTGGTGGCATTTCTTTACAATACCAAACACTGCATTTAGATCAAAAACCATAAAACATGCAAAATATATATTGCAATTCTCATAAATATCCATAAAAAACCATTTTTCATACACTACCCGTGACCATCCCTACCATGGCCATGTTAATATAAGGTAACTAACCCACAAGATCAAAATATTCACCTTCTATACTATTTCAAAATCATTTACAATTCAAAACTTACTCAAATTTTTTTAATTCAATTAACTCCCCTTATCTAACACAATTAGTTAATTATTTTTTAACATTTCACTTCCCCTTTTACCCATTTCATTATCTTTTTATACAAAACTTTCATTACTTTATATAAAATTTAATGTGTCCTACCCCTTATGTCACACAAATCCATCCCATGTGTGCCTACCATGATGCATGTATCCAATATACCTAGGTGCCTATAATTATGCATGAATGCACAACCCCATTCCATTATGGTAATGAGAAAAACATAAATAAAAAATCACATCACACAAATGTTTCATCACCCAATGGTGAAATATCATCAATTAAACATTCATAACAAGAACAACAAATCCCACACAGGGTAACCTAGGGTTTCCCTCATACTTGGGTTAGCTACTCCCAAGAACGAGATAATTTCCAAGGCCCAACACCTTCCTATCCTCTTGTATACCATCCCAAAATAGTAATTCATAGAAAATAGATCATCTGATACAACTGTATAATATCCCCAACTCAGGTTCCACTGAACCGGTGCCCCGATCCAGGTCGTCACATGATCTCAAGCCCACCTCCACAGATGCCAGAGGTTTCCAACTATAACTGAGGGTATGAGAGTCAAATGGGGATACTATACCCTTTAAATCAGAGTAAAATACAATAGAAAACATATAAAATTGTGGAAACAATAAAAAACTAGTGAACATGCATAAATATCCATTACCCAAACTAGGTACAAACCAAAACCAATAGTAAATATGTCATTTCATGCTATAGTACCAAGTGAAAAAAACCAAAAAATAAAGATAAAGAACATAATCCCAAAAATGGTCCGGACTCCAAGCTCAGAACCTCATCCACAAAATTCCAAAATATGACTCAACTTCTGAGCACCATACCTTTTCACATTACCCAACCTATAACCATGAAATATGCTTGGGTACCTGACAACAACCCAAGAAGGGTGTGAGTACAACTCTGTAGGCCACCACTAATGGTGTCTACAATATATCTAGTCTAAACAGATAGTGCAGAAAGGTGATAAATAATGACAAGTAAATAAAAGAAAATACAAGTAACCATTATAAATAATCTTTTACCTAATCTATTCCAACATCAAATCCAGATTCGATACTTATGGCATCTAAATGATTAATTCATATTTTTCATGTGTCTAATGGATTAGGAATGTTCAACATTATCACTTAATATGGGAATAAATCAAGTCTTATATTAATAGGGAAACATATCACAAAAACCACATTATCCTCACCACGAAGCCTCAGTCTAGGTGGAATGAAATTGTTAGGGGAATAGAACTCTAATAATATTCAAGTGTAAGACATGATTCATTGACACACTCCAATAAATCCCATTTAACCCATTTACATATTAAACCAAAATATCCCTTATCCATATCCAAAAATAGACACATAAACCCCTAATACCTTCTTAATCATTACATTAACCAATTTACACATTTTTCAAGGGCTCTATTTAATTAAAAGTCAATTTCACAAATTACATTTTTGTTAACCACATTTGGAAGGGTCGAAACATCCCATGGGTGGCCCTAAATATGCAAATTTATCCTCCATGCATCCCATGAGGATCAGGATGTGGTCAATTATCTCTTTATACACCCATTAAATCAAATATTTCAAATCTCACTAGGAATACATCAAGGTGGAAACAAGAACAAAACCACACATGCACAAATCTAAATAAAAACCCAAGGGATATAACTTTTAAACCACCTACCTAAAATCCATTGACGAACACACTCTTAATAAAATCCCTATATCCTAACTCATCCACCCTTTAATGTTTCAAAATAGATCTCACTATAAAATAAGGGTTTTGGAGCTTTATATGGATTGGAGAGAAAGATACAAACCCTAATAGAGAAAAGGAAGAAAAGATGAGATTAAACTTACCCAGAGCTTTGATCTGCAACTAACAACACAAAAAATGAATTAGGATCAAAGAATAATCACCCTTGGGAAGGTTGGGTCATCCAAGCTCGTATATAGGGTTATATGAGGAGGAGAAGATAAAAATACAGAGTTAGACTTAAAAATCCTGAGGTTGAAATTTTGTAATTTTTTGAACTTTACTGGGCCACACGGTTTACCCGTACGGTTTTCCAAACTGTGCGAAATCTATGCACAAGACACTGTCCAAGGGGAGTTGGGTCACAAGGTTACCTGGGTAGGTCACATGGTTTTAAAAACCATGCTTCATCCATACAATATTCCATTTTGTAAGGTTTTACAATTTTTTGTGGGAGGCCACACGATTTACTTAACCATGATCCAACCATGACCCTTGCACATCTTGCCTGATTTTCCTTCCTTTCATATCCTGAACCCCCAGAACACCCCTGAGTCCCCTCATACCTCTAGGAAACATCTCATTAACCCCTAATAAGAGATTTAAATTAAAAATTAAATAAATACATACCTCCATAAAGTATGATATTTTACAGCTATGGTACGCCATCAGGATGGAGGTAAACATATTCATGTTGGAATAATTCTTAGAGGCTATTAACCAGGTGTTGATAGTTGAGGGAAACCAAATAAACTAGTTTTATTCAAGTTAATTGGTGATTTAAGGTGATTGTATTGGGGATGCTTTAGATAACAGGAAGTAAGGCTTAGAGGAGTATCAATAGGGTGTTAAATCCAAAGACTTATGTAGACCACCTTAGAGTGGGTCATCGATGATGTTCTTTCTATGTGAGCAGCCAAGTCATGTGCAAACCCAGTGTGATCAAGCACTGAAGGAGTGCTGATCATGTGGACTGGTCAAGCATATCAAGAGGTTCAATTTGAATACTTCTCTCATAGTTGAAAACTAGGGACTGCGGAGGACTTAGGCATCTAAGGTCAGACCAAGAGAGGTATTATGAGATTATAGTTGAGATTCATCTACATGTAGAGGTCATGCAAGAGACAGTGGGACCCAATAGTTGGTTTAGTGGCCGGTTGCTAGTGCAACACCACATGGAGGCCAGGCTTTGGGAAATTAGGCTTCAGGCCAAGTGAATGTTGTTGAGATTCCAAGGTCAAATTAGGCTAGTGAGTAAATGACAGTTAGTGGTACTTCATTAGCATGATTGAGATTTATTTGTTTTGGAATGGGTCCTTTTGTAGGCTTGTCTATTTTGGGTTCATGAGGTGAATAAGATGTACTTTTGGAAAAAATAGACACTGGTTAGTAGGTTGACATCAGTTCAGAAATACTATATATATATATATGAGGTGTGCGAAACTAGGATCTTCTACAGGCATTAATAAAATGTGAGATTACTTGAGTTGTATAGGAATCTAGGGATCAATGCAATGAGGGATCTATGTGAGGTTTAAGGAAATATGAATTATTAGGGGCATCCAATGGGATTCTAGGCCTTATAGGTTCCATGTGAGACCTGGTAATGAGGAAATAATCATATGAGACGTGGTATTTGATGAGGGTCATATGTGACACAAGCATTATGTAAGTACCCGATGAGGTGGATGAGTGATAATTTATCATTGGAAGACTATGAGTCTAGGGATGGTTAGAGGACCATTGATTTTATTTTTGTTTTGGGTAGGGAAGAGACCGGGGTAGGTAAATACTAAGGTAGAGAGGACCTTGAAGAATTTGACATGTTCCTTTGGGACTAGGGTTCCATAAAATGGATGTGTATGTTTGGTAATATCTTTGGGTTTTGTGTGATAGCTCATGTATGAGCTATGTTAAAGTTGAGAGACTATAACATCCCAGGTTTTTGGACCAGATAGAATACCATTCCTGTTTTTATTTTTCAGAGTTTAGTGGGTAAAACAACTCTTATATTGATCTATAGAAATTAATTCTATGATTACATTGACCCAAGACAATGTTTTTTGGATGGGTTTGAATTATTGGAAAATTACGTGGTGTTTTGGTTGGGGTTGGGGCGTGTCAGAGGCCAAAAACCCAATTTTTCAAGCTGTGTAGATAGAGGCACACAGTTTGGACAAACTATGTGGCCTCTCAGGTGTAACCATGTGACTCTGTAGGTATACTAGACATTATTTTTCAATCAATACTGTAGGGGGTACACGACCATGTGGCATATCTACAATTTTTAGTAAAGGTGATACACATGGTTTCCATATAGTTTGGAAAACATTGTGGGACAACCATGTGAGGCAGTCCCTATGGATTGTGGGTGTCAGTTGGTTGGTGCACGGTTGGCCAAACCATATGAGAAAACCATGCACCACACTTAAAGATTTTAAATTACCAAAATTACTACATGCTTTTTATAGTTTCTCTCCCCATTTATTCCTCATTCACTGGCACACATATGGGGTTCCTTCTCCAGTTCTCTCCCACTAGGTTTTGATCAAAATACTCCATTCGAAATCTATTCTTATCATAATAAGTATCATTGGAACTAAATTGGTATGTTATCAAGTCATGTACCTTCTCATTTCCTTTTCTTTTTATATACAGAGTTCTAAATCTGTATAATTCATTTAACCATATTTTTAGACCATTTGTTTAAAACACCAATTTCTTCCAAACCGGATAGATTTAGAGGATATGATCGGCCATTATATAGTATACCAACATGAGGTTAGTGGTTTTTTTCATTCTACGTGATTTTGTGGGGTTTTATGGGTTTTCTTTTAAGTAATCCATTTAGTAGTCTAAAAGAGAACCTAATTAATTTACTCCATACTCTTAAAATGTGATACCATATGGGATTCCTTTAAGCATGACCTATCCATTGATTCCATCACTATCATGGGTATGGTTATTAAGAACACTTGGGTGGTTATGATGGGTGTGTTTGTTTATTAAATTGAATTGCTGGGATTTTATACATTGCTTGTTATGGTTCCAAGGGAAGGTGACCTGATCAACTAGAGGAATGAGGTGGTGATGAACAATTAGCTTGAGGTGACATGGTTTGTCGAGATAGGTTTGACCTAAGTCTTATGGGTTGATGATTTCTCATCAGGTTGGGTGACTGGGTCATCTATTTGAGGCGACGGGGCGATCAGGATGCGGGTATAACCCAAGTGATTTATAATGGTGTTGACCATCAGTTTGAGAAACACAGTAATAGGGGAACAAGGTGATGGGGTGATGTGTCTTAGGTACTATTTTGGTGATTTATTCTCACCATGATTTCATTATGCACCATTGGAGTCATGTGCAAAAAGATATGACTCAGATGATGAGGTTTTGTTGACCACTCATGTGGGTAGAGGTCTCTGTCTATTTTGGATTAGGATGGTATAGAAAAAAAGTGAGGTTGCATGATTTTTCTATAGAAATCCATGTGGATAGTAGGGAAACATATGTTCATTGTGTTAAGGCTATTGGTTGGGGGTGAGGCTTACCGTGTACTAAATCTGTTGAGTTAGGACTTATTTGGTAGTACGAACATGTCATTCCTCAAGACATCATCTATTGAGCTAATGGTGGTTATCATTTTTTGGATGGATACTAATATGCCTAAAAAATCAGGATTTGATCCCAAAGGAACTCATTATAGCTGAGGTCCTTGGGACAAGGTACTCATTTCATGTAACCCCCTAAAATTATAAACTACAACTTTTTATTCAATGGTTTTTATGAGACACTAAACCAAGTGTTAAAAGGGAATATATTAACATGATAAATTACAATATTAAATAAATATAGTGTATTCTATATCTTGAAAATGAATGCAACACTAAGTTAGCTGGAATCTCATGCAAGAGAGACCTTCCATGATAGATTTCATTACATACAATAGTAACCTTCCTCGATAGCTTGTGTTACATGCAAGACCACGTTTCACCAAATAACAATGTATTATTAAAATATCAATTTTTAATATAATATGATATAACATAGCCATAATGTTAGTGGTTATTAATAGTAATAAATGACTTATGAAAATTTTTGGTTTATGTAGATAAAAATTTAATTCATTGGTTTCTAATTACTAAGAAACGAAAATAAGAACCAATTCGATATAAAAAGAAATATTATTATTTTTATGCTTCCAAAAGAGTTTTTTATTAATAAACATAAATAATTAAAATTACTGAATTATTTTAATGAAATTTATGTGTTATATATTCAATAAATTTTTTTATAGGCATAAGATAAGAACAAACCCAATTTCACACATTAAAACCTATATTTTTATAAGGGCAATTTTACGGCCTATTAATAGAGAACCAATTTTGAATATGAATTTGGATACTTTAATTGATTTAATATGTCAAAATAATATTAATGTTTTAAATAAAAACATAAAAATTAGGTTAGGGTTAATTTTGGATATTTTTTGGAAACATATCTTTTTAATGAATATTTAAAAATATTTATTTTTTGTTCAAAACATATTTTTCATATAATTTATTTATAAGGATAAATTATAACATTAATTGGTTTTAAAGTATAATTAGATCATATTTTTATAAATTAATACAATTTATGTCATTTTAATCAATTTTACTTTGAAATAGATTATAAAAATAAGGCAAACTCTTGGATGTTTTTACTTTTAAAACTTGTTTTGTCTTCCAGCCTCTAGGATTAAATTTATATCAATTTCAGCAACATCTAAAATTAGAATTTGGAAAAATGGATTATATATTTTCAATTATTATCATTTATAATTTATAATAATTTAAACTTTTTTATGACAAAAAATATTAGTGAAAGTGATTAAAATTAATTACAATGATTAAGGTTAAATTAAGATTAATAAGGGACTAAACCTTATACTTAAGGATAAAAAAGATATATAAAATTGCAAAATAGATATTGGATGGCTATATATCTACATTATACTATCTTGGATATAATTGGGCCCATCATTTGATCAAACTTAAACATGAAAAATGGGGTAGGAATTATTTTTCCAAAATATTACAAGAGTGCCACTCATACTCCACTATAAAAGGATAATACTTATCCCTATTCCACACACCTATAAAACTACTTAATATAATCCAATATATTAAAAAATAGCTTCCCAAAATCACTCCCAATGACCTTGAAGCCTCATTTTGGACATAAATCCTTCCAATTAATCCTTTTTTTTATAAACCAAACGGAGTTACCTTATTTTTTTGGGAATGTTTTCCAACGGTCTCTTTTCTTTCATTTACTCCTACACACCATTAATTTTTTTTAAATAGTTATTTTATGATTAGGCCAGTATCCTAAATATATTTTGATGTTTTTTATTAAGGGTTATACCTACAATAAAACACACTTCCATCTAATGGGCAGTGAACATACTGTTTCTGTGTACAGTGAATTACCATCTCACAAAACGATGATTGATCATTATTCATATTCCCACCTTTCATGGCATAAATTATGATGGAAAAACTATTTATATATTATATATAGGAAAATATTTATGTTTTTTATACTTATTTAATACTTTTATAATTCATACCTTCTATACTTTTCATTTTTCATTAATATGATCACATGGTTTGAGGAAGTGTAGACTACCTCCCCCTCGAAGCGATGTGATTCATTCACACTATACACAAAAAATATTAAGGATAATTTTAATAAAAACCTGTGAAATATATTATTTAAATAATGTTTCATAATAATAATATTAATTTATATAGATATTATTAACTTTTAATTATTTTAAAATACGATAATGAAACAAAGGTACCATTCAAGCATACGTACAGACAACCATCTCAATGAATGGTGCATTTAATTTATTATCTAAAACAATTTTAAATTATTATATATAAATATATAATGGATATATATAATATTAAATCCATTTTCTAAATTCTTGATATGATGAAACCATGGTAAATTTAATAATAACAACAAATAAAAAATTAAAACATACTCGACAAACTAGCCAATTAACACCTAAAATAATTAAAATAATGAAAGGTTATTAACAAATGAGTGATAAGATATTGTAATAGGATCATATATGATATCATAAGTATTAATATGGTTATTTTACAAGTTATTAACATGTTTAAAACTATTATATACGAGGTTAAAGGACATAAACTTAAATAGAAACACAAGGTAAGGGATTTTCATATAAATTTTTACATCTATGAGATAAATGTCATATTCAACACTTACTTATTTTGTGTGGTGTAAATAATTCCTATTTTTATATATTATATCATGGTTTTCCTTTTTTTCATGATATTATACAATTCAGTTTATGTTACTATTTTGTGGATCCCATGATTCAAAATCTACTCAAGTAGTAAGGGATTCTTGTCTCATTTTCTTTCCACGAGGCATAATTAATTTTTGTACACCTAATTTATTTTATATGGTGTATATAATTAAAAGTTTTACATTTAATATCATGAAAAATTATATCTTTATTTTTATATTTTTTAAAACATGAATTATTTATTTTAAGGGAATTTGAGTTAAAAGTTACCATGTGGATAAAAAATGTAAAATTGGATTTCTTTTCCTTGAGTTATGTTACTTCCTCATTGTCTTTAATATTATAATATTATGTGTGTAATAAATTTTTACTACCTATTGTTTTATTTACACTTAAATTATGTGGATTTATAGTTTATACACATAATCTACACATTTATTGATTCTTACTTCGATGATATGTTCTTTTTAAGGGTTCATTTCATAATCTCAATTTTATTCAAGATTATTTGTACTTAAATTTCTATCCGAGGAAATTATTGGATAATTGTTTAATAAAGACATTAATTTTAATATCATGTAGTTATTCATGAAATTTATCAAGTATTAGTACCATTTTTTTGACTCTTTGGTTCTCAAATGTTTTAGAATATATTTTATGATAACCCGACTTCATTTATCTATTTAGTTAGAGAAACTATTTTGTTCTAAAAATTATGTCTTCTGAAAAGAATTAAAAAAAGTTTTTAACCTTTAAAAAATGTTTTTAAAGACATTTTTTCACTTCTTTTGTCATTCATGAATTTTTTCAAGGGAATATCCTAGCCTCTTCTGAAAATGCAATTTTAAAATCATTTTTACCTTGCAAAAGGAATGTTTCTTTTTACCTCGTACGACATGTATGAATTTATTTTCCCTTAATTTAATTGAATATTAATTTGAAAGTTTAAAAGGTTTATTTTTAAATAAAATTATTTTACAATTTATTTTCAATGAAAAATATTTTTGAATGGGTTTTCAAAGAAAAGGATATTATCGTAAAGAAATTTTTTTAAGTTATTATTTTTTTCATCAAATAAAAACAACCCTTTACTTTTACTCCAATTGAGATATATTATATTGATACTATCCATATATCTTCTTTGGAAGGTTTTGGACTTATTTAGCCATGTAAAGTATTTATATTCAATTAATTTACTTCCTTTTATTACCCTTGAAATGTTCAATTTCATATGATCATTAAGCATTTAATTTTCACAAATTATCCATATCATTTATCATTGATATCACTATTTCCCAAACCGTATACCATTTCACATATGTTGTTTAATTTATGAGTTATTTGATTAACTGGATAATTATTGATAAATCCATATTTCTCATTCAATACGGTTATTTGATAAGGCATAATTTTTTTTGATTTTTTAATACAAGTAATGCTTTAGATTGGAAATAACGGGTGGGGCCCGGACTTTATATTTCCCCTCGATGCATCGATGGGTTCTCATGAGAAAAATAAGTTGAGAAAATTGATTGGGTTTCTACTCTTAATTATAAAACTTCTTGTGGAAGGTATTGATGGTATAAGTTTTCAGGTACCTGATATATGAAATCCAATAATTTAGAATTCCCCTATTTAAAATCAGTTATTATTATCCATGTGATTTTTCATGTACATATCTATGGATTAATTTCATTATTAGATTATTTATTAATATAATGTGTTTTCATTAATTATCTTTCCATATTATTTATCATTTTAGTTTATTGATCATAAGGCATGTGTTCTTAGTTATTTACCTTCCCATATTAATTTATTCACATTGATTCATTATTTATTCTGCTATGTTTTACATAACCTTTCTGAGAATCTGAGCTCAACCTTATTTTGTCCCTCTCCATAGGAATCAAATAAGTTTACTATGAAATATTTTCATGTATATGATGGTTGGAATAAATTTATTAACCAATAATGGAAAAGGAGAAAAAAAATTATGTTGTAGTTAGTGTATTGTTTAATAATAAAAGACTCATGTATGTATCTAGTTTACCAAGACTTATAAACTCTTAGGTCCTTTGGGTATTTATTCCTTGTAATAATTATAATGTAATTGATAACAGTAACTAGCTCTGAGCTTCAAGGGTCAGGTCCCTATAGTTAGAATCAAAGGAATTTTAGTAGCAACCTTTGGAAATATATTTAAAAAACACAGGCCAGAGAACATAACCCTAAGGTATAATTTTAGGATAATTATAGAATAACATAATATAATTTTTTTAAGGTAGATATTATGAGGGTATTCCTTGAAATATATCCCTATCTGGATACTACATGTGGAAATGGTTCTGGAGCAGATGTACCTTGAAGTAGCAGCTCTGACAAGGTGTTCCAAGACTTCCTTGGTGTTACTCGATACACGAAAACCGGCATTACTACACACCTGGATATAAACTCCTTGGTTAGATGCTTAGCATAATCTGAATTTTCTTTAAAAAACATAATTAATAATTTTGATGCATAATGAAAAAAAATTCTCAAGGTTAAACCTAAGATGTTTTAGATATAAAAATAAGGTGTCATGATTTAGATATATTATAAATGATTATATAATTTTCTCACTATTACTATTGTTTCTCACACTATTCCTTCTCATTTCATTAAATGGCTGGAACCCTTAGGATTCAACTTAAAATATAATAAGAAAGATAATGTGGTGAAAATGAGAAACCAAATGAGTTTTTAAAAGGAGTGAATGATACTATGTTTATGAAAAATCAGTTTTCCAAAAAAAAGATTATCAATATATAAATTTTCCTACTCCTAAACACACTAAATAAGAGAATAATGGAGTTGTCTATGAGATCGAGTAGTGGAGATGTAAATAAAAGAAGGCTCGATTTCATGCAATCCACTGACCTACACAATATACAGGTTAATTTTTCTATATTTTTAGTTAAACAATTTGATGAATAAATGTTAATGATGAACCATTAATATCAATTTTTAGGATTAGGGAATAATTTATTAACCATATTGGTTTTAGAAGATATTTAGAGGCAAATAGTTATACTTTCCACTCTTTTATGGGATTACGATACACTAAACGTTTCTTTTAGTGCTTTAGGCATAAAAAATTCATTATTGGTAATTAATTTCTTAGATTAAAGGAATGAGTTAGAATTTGATCAATGCACAACCAAATTTAGGATTGTTCAAATAAATTAAAACCTATCAAGTAATAATATTTCCTTATATTTTTTATCAGTAAAATAATTACCCAACATTAAAAAAAGGACGATGAAATAAAATTTTTTCTTAATGCCTTAATTTATGTTGAATTGATTGCCTCTTAGATCATTAAAGATTTATGGATTTGAGTCCCTCACTATTCTATTGATCATTTAATTATTAGGGATTAATTGCCTCATTCAATCTCAATATGTATTTACACTTTTCCTCTAAGTATTTATTTTCACATTCCACTAATTTTCTCCTACTAAGAGACCTAGTTACATTGCAATCCATGTGAAATTTTTTACTTCCCATTCTATATTTTATGGAGTATGTTTTACAAACCCTTATCATGATTTGTGATTTCAATATAGTAAATATCATAAAATATATTACCATGATCAAGTATAAATTGTGAGAAAACAATTTATTTAAGGAGGGGATAATGTAACATCCCAAAATTCTAATGTACAACTTTGTATTCAATAGTGTTTATGACATGGAAAACCAAGTATAAAAATACAATAAATTAACCTGATACATTAAATTATTAAATAAATACAATATATTCTATAGCTTATAATTCATGAAAAACGAAGTTATCTTTCATCAAAATCCAGGGAAATATTCTTTTATAGCTTGTGTTACATGCAAGGGAGGCATTTCACGTTAGATTGCATTACACACAAGACCGAGTTTCACCAAATAACAATGTATTATTAAAATATTATTATTTAATATATTATGATATAACCTAGCCAATATGTTAGAGGTTAGAATTAGTATTAACTATCTTTTGAAATTTTTTAGGTTATATGAATATAAAATGAATTCATTGGTTACCAGTTAATGAGAAATGAAAATAAGAACCAATTGGATATTAAAAGAAATATTATTATTTTTATGCTTCCAAAGGAGTTTTGTCTAAATAAATACAATTAATTATAATTAGTTAATGATTATAATTAAATATATATGTTATATATTCAATAATTTTTTTTATATTCATCCCTTAGGTTTAATAGGCATAAGATTAGAACAAACCCAACTTCACACATCAAAACCTATATTTCTATAAAGGAAATTTTACCCCCTTTTAAATGTAAATTTTGACGCATTAATTGATTTTATATTTTACAATAAACTTCATATTTTAAATATAAACATAAAAATTCGGTTAGGGTGATTTTGTGAAATTTTTCGGAAACATATAATTTTTTACTAAATAGTTAATAATACTGATTTTTAGTTCAAAAACTAATACTTCATATAATTTATTTATATGGAATAATAATAATTTTAATTATTTTTAAAGTTTAATTAGATAATATTTTTATCATTAAAGAAAATTTATGGAATTTTAAGTAATTTCAATTTGAAAGTGTTTATAAAATCATAGAAAACGTTCAAGAGTTTTTACTTTAATAACAAGCACTATCATCCTGCCTGTATGATTAAAGTTAAATAAATTTATATTAATTTTCAAATTTGAATTTAGAAAAATGGATTCCATATTTTGAAAAGGAATAATTTATAATTTATAATAGTACAATATTTTTTTTGAAACAAAAAGAATAGTGAAAGTGATTATAATTAATTACAACTATTAAGGTTAAATTAAGATTAATAAGGGACTAAACCTTAACCTTATGTCCCAAAAAAGACCTATAAACTTGTTCAAGTTATATTGAGTGGACATATATCGAACCTATCCTTTATTGGATCTAATTATTTCCATCATTGGATCCACTTTCAATATGAATAAATGGTAGGAATTTCCTTTTTTAAAATATTACAGGAGTGAACTCTACCTCTACTAAAGAATGTCACCACTTCTCCCCATTCCTGACGACTCTAAAACCACTTAGGTTTATAAAATATCTGCTCAGATAGCTTCCAAAAATCCCTAAACTTTACCTTGAATACTACCTTCTTTCATAAACACTTCCAAGTAATCCCTTTGGTATAAACCAAAAGGAGTTACCCAATTTTTATGGTAACGTTTTCCAAAAATTTGTTTTCTTTCATTTACTCCTCCACCCCTTCAATTATTTTTAAATCAGGATTATAGGATTAAAATAGTATCCTAAATTTACTATTATTTTTTCTTATTAAGTTTTTGACCTATAATAACACACACTTCCACCTAATGTGCAATGAACATACTGTTTATGTGTACGGCGGACTACCGCTTCACAAAATGATGATTGCCCATTTTTTCTATTACTACCTCTAATTTTGGAAATTATGATGGAAAAAATATTTATATATTATATTTTTGATATTTATTACATATTTATACTTATTTAATCCTTTTATAATACATAGCTTTAATTCTTTCCATTTTGTGTTAATATGATAACATCGTTTGTGGAATTGTGGACTATCACCCCTCAAAGTGATGTGATTCGTTCACACTATACATGGAATGTAATAAAGATAATTGTAATAAAAATATATGAAATATATTTCATAAATTTCTTATGGAAATATAATATACATGTATATAAATATCATTTACTTTTCATTATTTTAAAATAGATTAATGAAATAATGGTAGCGTTCATGTATATGTACAAACTACCATCTCCAGGAACAATGCATTTCGTTTCTTATATCCAAAAAATATAGATTATTATAGATACATATATAACATGTATATATGATATTAACATCATGTTTTATATTCTTGATATATTTAAATCATGATATATTTGATAATAACAACAAATAAAAAGTTAAAATATACTCAACAAACTAAGAAATTAACACATGAAATAGTTAAACTAATGAAAGGTTAATAAAAAAGGGTAATAAGATAATATAAGAGTATAATATATGATAAAATAAGTATCAATATGGTTTTTTAAAATTTATTAACATGTTTAAAACTATTATACAAGAGGTTAAAGGATGTCCACCCGAAAGGAAACACAATGTAAGTGATTTTCATCTCACCTTTTTACATCTATGAGATACATGTTTTTTTCACCACTTAATTATTTTTTTGGGGTAACTAATACCCATTTTGATATATTATATAATTATTTATATTTTTTTCATGATATTAAAGAATTCAGTTGATGTTACACATTCACATATCCCATGATTCATAATTTTCTCAAGTAGTAAGGGGTTCTAGTCTCATTTTCCTTCCATGAGGCATACTTAATTGTTGTACAATTAATTTATTTTATAGGGTGTATATACTTCACATTTTGATATTTAATATCATGAAAAAATATATCTTCATGGTATTTTTAGTTTCAAAATTAATTATTTCTTTTAAGGGAATTTGAGTTAAAAGTTACAAAGTAAAATAGAATTGCACAACTCAATTTATTTTCATTGAGTTATGTTACTTATAATTGTCGTTAATATTAAAAGATTATACATGTAAATTTTTTTTACTATATTTTGTTATATTTACACTTCCCTTATGTGTATTTACAGTTTATACACATAATCTACTCATTTACTGATTCTCACATTGACGTTATATTCCTTTTAACGTTTTATTTAACAATCTTAATTTTATTCGAGTTTGTTTGTAATTAAATTTCCATTCAAGAAAATTATTTAAAAATTGTTTAATATACCTTTTAATTTTAATCTCCTTGGGTTATTCATGAACTTTATAATGTATTAGTACCATTCTATCCACTCTTTGGTACTCATATATTTTAGAAAATGTTTTTCAAAAACCCGAAATCATTTCGCTATTTAGTCAGAGAACCTATTTTATTATAAAAATAATTTCTTCTATAAATGTTTTAAAAAATGATTTAAAACTTCTCAAAATTATTTTTTAGATAAATTTAACCCATTTTTTCATTTATGACTGTTTTCAAAGGAATCTTCTTATGACATTCCAAACAAGGTATTATTCTAACCATTTTCACCTTGCAAAAGGAACGTTTATTTTTACCCCATATGACATGTAAAAATTTATCTATCATCATTTATTTGAAGCTTACTTTGAAAGTTTAAAAGGTTTATTTTTAAATAATTTTTTTAAAAGGTTTATTTAATAAAAAATAATTTCAAAATGTTTTTCAAAGAAAATTTTACTTCCTTCAAGAATATATTTTTTAAATTATTATTTTATTCCATAAATGATAAAAACCCTCTATTTTTACTCCACTTAGAATATTTTGTATTGAAACTGCCACAACCTGACCCTACCCAGGCTCGAGCCGGAAGTACCCTAAGCCCGCCTCCATAGGCCAGGGGCTGGCGACCAGTGCCGAAGGAACAACAACTTGGGAAGGCCTTTGCCTAAGTACCTGTACACACCCACACACAGCACACTCAATACAAAAGTGCAGAGTAAAAATAATGAAAAAGCGGAGTAAAAAGAACAAATGTTATATATAAACCACAGAGTGCATCGACCTCTACAAGTAAAATATAAAAACTGAAAATAAAATGGAAAAAACACACGCCCAACCCAAAAGTGCCACAACCCAGCAACAGGTAAACAAAAGAAACAGCTGACGGGTCTCCCACTTGGAACCTGGCTACGACCACCGCACACGGTCCAAGCTCCCAAGCTCCTACGCTCCACTGAAGTCATGCTCCACCTTTCCGTCGTCTGCAAGGGCACACCAGGTGCGGGCAAAGCCCAAGCGGGGGTGAGTATAAAAATACTCAGTAGGATACCCCGAAGGCTCGAGGGAGAAACAAAGGTGGTACCGAAGGGTGAGCAGTAGAGCGAACAGGGAGAAGTAAAAGAGTAAAACAGAGAGTGCAGTAAAGAGTCCAGCTCCACCCAACAAGAGGAAGGAAGTATACTTGTCCAGGCACAAGGAGCTAGAAATGGTGAGAAGATGAACTTACCATCGAGTCTTCGCTACCTATATCAGGAGAGTAGACTCATCCAACAACAAGAAGCTAGACACGGAAAGCACGTGGCATACCCCGCGCGTCTTGGCCTCTCCTGGAAGGAGAGTAGCCAAAACCCAAGGAGTGGATTCTCATACGAGGCATATACATATATATTCTATACCAATAATCCCGAACAAGCTCGTAAGGTGATCTCCGTCCCGTAGCTCAGCCCAAGAAAAAGTAGCCAACAATCCCAGAAGATAACACCATCGATGCCCAGCATCCCGCACGTCTGCCCCGAATCACAAGTCAAGGGGCTCAAAACACCACACCTTGACACTATCTGCTTTGGGCGGCACTGACTCTCCCACACAGTTTTAGGTCATGTCACAAGGACGCGTCTCGGTAGGGGAAAGCGCCCCTCGTACTTGAGAGTTCCGGGTTAAGTCAAACCCTGCCTCGTCATTGCCCTGCAGTCGAGAGGTCTCCTCAAAGTCAAAGCCGTCACAGCACTGACCCGTATAACCAAGGGTACCGCTCCTGTAATCATGGAGGAAAGCCTCAGACTATCCTATTAGAAAGGACTGAGCCTGGAATGCCAACCGGTGTCCCCACTGCCTAGCCATACTGGAGGGTAATTCATAACCAGATATCGGGTGACCCACTGCCCAGCCCCGCTGGAGGGTAAACCATAACACATCATCAGGCGACCCACTTCCCAGCCCCGCTAGAGGGTAAACCATAACACATCATCAGGCGACCCACTGCCCAGCCCCGCTGGAGGGTAAACCATAACACATCATCAGGCGTCCCACTACCCAGCCCCGCCGGAGGGAAGACCTGGAATAAGTCGACAGGAGACCCACTACCCAACCTTGCTGGAGGGTAGACCTGGAACTGAACGAATGGTGACCCACTTCCCAGCCCTGCTAGAGGGTAGGCCCTAAGAGGTCTTCGGGTGACCCACTGCCCAGTCTCTGCTAGAGGGTAGACCCTAAGTGCGTCGGGCGACCCACTGCCCAGTCTCTGCTGGAGGGTAGACCCTAAGTGCATCGGGCGACCCACTACCCACTCTCTACTAGAGGGTAGACCCTAAGTGCGTCGGGTGACCCACTGCCCAGTCTCTACTGGAGGGTAAACCCTAGAAGCCGATGAGTAACCCACTGCCCAGCCCCGCTGGAGGGTAAAACTCGGAACTGCCCTGGCCATCCCCACTGGAGGGTACAACACTGGCCAAACGAACACGGAGTGGGTATCGCACAACCACCCAACTCCAGCACAACTCACCCAAAGGGGTTCAGTGCCTATTCCATCACGGGGTTCCACTAGCACCGCTACTGGCCAATCCATCGAAAAAAAACCATGGGGAGACCAATCAACCCTGCTGGTTAACAAACGAGCACCAATCTAGGGAAAAAACACCACCCTACTGGTCAAACAAACACACAGAGGGACCCTCTACGTCGCGAGAGGACAAAGTATGCAAAGAAGAACACATCACGCACATGGGGCCCACACGTCGTGTGGCCCCACGACAACACCAACTGGGTGCACAAACATCCTCAGGTACAAGAAACGACACGTACCTCCAAGCGCTCTCGTATGCTCCCAGAGTATACCTCCTCTCTAGCCCAAAGGCTATCATGCACACGGCACCCAGCGTCAACGCGAAGGAATGACGTAAAAACTCCACCTCAAAGGACTAGGAATGGCCAACCACAACTTGTGAACCATTTGTATCACTCTCCCAAGAGTGCGTGATCACACGCCAAGGGTCCGCTACAAACAAGGTAGGACGAACCGCCACCGGAGCACGTCTCATGCTCCATATTCAATAAGATCGCGCAAGAGGCTCTGCACAACCAAACAAATCACACCGTTGTAATCCTCGCGAAAAAACACATGAGATCAACTACATACTCGCCTCCGATGGATATATGACGGAAAAGTCACCAACACTGCCTCACGCCCCAACGACGTCCCGTGATCCCAAGCCTCGACCTCGAAAACAGTCGGGTGCGTTGCACCATTGCGACCCCCACGGGAAAACACGTCAAAAGCACTACTCACTTGAGTGCAATGGATATCCAGAGAAAAAGATGCATTCCGGCGCACCGCACACGAGTGGTGCCATGGGGTACCCGCATCCCGGTCCCGAAAATCAATGAACGGATCGCACCGTTGCGATCCTCTCGAAAAAGCACACAAGATGGACTATTCACTTGTCCAAAACGGTCGCCCGGTGATAAAGATGGAAAATCACCATCGACGCCGAAACGGCCCTCGTGGGCCCTGCAGCATCGTGCCGAATTAGAGCGGGCGGATTGCGCCATTTCAATCCCCTCTGAAAAACATCCAGAATCGACTGCTCGCATGCCCCAAACGGACGCCCGGTGAGAAAGGCGTGAAACGCTGCACGCAACTCGAAAGACGGGCCCTGGGGCCCATGCCTCAAATCCAGTCTCAATGCCGGAAACCACCCTGGAAACCTCCGCCTCTGTGCCAGGGTCACAACGCTACTGATGGTGCTCAAAACGGACGTCGGACGCGTCCGTGCCGTCCGAAACAAGAATCTCGGGAAAAATGCTCGTCCACTTAAAGACACGTCGTGACTCCGTGGCCCCTCATTTAGGGAATTCAAAATTCCCAAAATCATCTCAAAAACATTCCCCTCGATGCAAGGTCCACACTGCCACTGACGACGCGCAAAATGGACGTCCGTAATGAAAGTTACGGTCATCAGAAATTCCGAAGGGGGAAACCACCTTGGGCCGGACCGGCCCGGTCCGGCCGGTCCGACCACAGCCGGCCCGCGGCCCGGCCGCGGGTCTGGTTCATTCCACCGCGGCCAGCTGGCTGCGGCCTGTCGTCACCGACCGGCCTTGATGGCCGGTCTCCTTCTCCCGCAGCGACCAGCGTTACGCGGGTCGCGGTCACCGCACGCGGGGTCGCGCACCCCGCGGCCCCTCTCCCTCTTCGCGCTACGTCGGCGCCGCCCGAGACCCACCTCGCCACCATCCGCAGCCGCCTCCGTCACGCTACACCGCTGCCGAGATGCACCCACCGCCTGGAGATCGCCGGATCACCATGCCGCCACCGCTGGAAACCCGCCGGACCACCGTGCCGGCTAGAAAACCTCAAAAAAACCCACGGATCTTCGTCGGGCCGTTGCGGAGGCTTCGGAGGTCGGATTTTGAATCCGAAATAAGCGTTGGAAAGCTCGGATAATGTACTAAGCGATCATGGGCGTCGATTGATGATCGGATAACAGTTAGACGCTACAAGTGGGGCTCAATGATTGTGGGAAAATAAAAACAAAAATGATAAACCCCTACCTCTTGGGCGATGCCCGGAGCTTCACGGGGAGTCCACCGCCGCTCTGCTGCCTTGCCAGAATTGCCTCACTGGAGGTGCCTCGCCGGAGCTAGAGGAGAGGGAAGGGTTTCATGATGGGGTTCAAGGGAGAAGGGGGAGGGGGAGGGTTTAAATAAATAAATTAATGATTTAATTAATTTAAAACCCCCGAAAAGACCCGCATCTGAAACTCCCGACGGGGTCGAGGTTAAGCCTCCCCTAGGGCAAACACCACCTCTCGAGGACAATGGAGGTCTCAGAATTTTAATCTGAGACCCCGTTCAAAAGTTATAAAGCTGAACGTGTGAGGATTCCAAATTACGAAAACGCCCCTGGGGCCATTTTTCACAGACAGCCCACGCCCGCAAATCTTACACCCCTCTTAGGGTAAACGACACATTCCGAACTCAACGGTGCCCTCAGTTTTCCAATTTGAGACACTGTTTAAAAGATAATAGAGTTTCAACATTAAACGAATAAATAAATAAATAAATTTATCCGTTTAACCTTCCGAAAGCGAGCGAGGGGTCCAAACATCCCGCGCCGACAAGTTTTATATCTTTCCTAGGGTAAACACCCCATTACGGACCCATCCGTACACTCAGATCCCTGATCCAATGCACCATTTATGAGTTATACAATTTATTTTGTGTTTACAGTTTGAACGCACTGAAAATTTAATTCCGGCCACTCCGGGGCTCAGAATCACACACCGTCTGAAGGCATTGCTCTATAATATCATCAAGAATATTCCAAAGTCTTTCCCAGCAAAAACCGAGTTCTTACAGAAACCATCCATATTCTTTCTCTGGATGGGTTTTTATTGATTTGGAAAATGAAATTTTTTATATTCACTTATGGGACTTCCTTGTTAATCCCCCTGAGATATTAAATTTCATATGATCATTGAGAAATAAAGTTCACCTAATTATTCATATAATTTATCATATATATTACTATTTATTAAACTATATACCATTTTACATATTGTTTTTACATTGAAAATTATTTGATTGACTATAGAATTATTGATAAATTCATATTTCTCCTTCAATATGGGTTTTTAATAAGGAATATTATTTAGTTTGATTATTCAATATGAAGAATGATTTTGATTGGAAATGATGGGTGGGGACCGATCTTTAAATACCCCTTGATGTGTCGACATTTTTTTAGGAGACAAATATGTTGTGAATTTTTTCTACCCATGATTTAAACTATCTTATTGAAGGTCTTTAAGGTATAGGATTTCAGGTTCCTCAGACACGACATACAATAATTAAGCATTTCCAAAATTTATATTTAGTTATTATAATCCATGAGATTTTATGTCAATATATCTATAGAATAATTTCATTATCATTTTACTAACTAATGTCATGTGTTTTCATTTATTATATTGCCCCATTATTTATCCTTTCATTTTATTTATTTCCTAGAATGTGTGTTCAGTTATTTACTTTACCATATGAATTTATTCTCATCGATTCATTATCAATTATACTATGCTCCACATAATCTTACCAAGAATTTGATCTTAGAATGATATTTTTCCCTGTCCATAGGAATCCAAGAAGTGTAACAAGAAAGATTTTCAAGGACATAATAGATGGAATAATTTTTCTAACCTATAAAGTAATAAAAGAAGGGAAAAAATATTTTGTAATTAATGTATTATTTTTTAATAAAAGTCTCATGTATGTATCTAGTATACCAAGAATAATAAATTATTTAGTCCTTCAAGGCTCGATTCCATGTAATCATTCTAATTTAATTGATAGTATACACCGAATCTAGGCTTTTGGGGTCGGGTTGCTACATTTCATGGGTGTACCATTTTGGACACCAGTTGCTTGATTATGGAATGAGGTATTGGGTGAAATGGTTAGAGAAGGATCCTAATGGTTCATATGGGTTAGTTTTTTTATATATTATTCCTTTGAATATATTATAAGGATTTTCCAACTACAATTATACTGGTGATGGACGAAGCATGTGATTGAATCCTTATGGCAATTGAGTATAAGGGAAGAAAGTTATTTTATGTGATATGATGTGCTACTTTATATATTTTAGTATACACCTGCGCAATCATAGATATAATATTGGAACATGTTGGTGGTGGACTAACGAGATTTTTTCTCACACCCTAGATGGTACTTTTGGGTCACGTGTAGTCTTTATGGATTTTTTATTACGTAAGGGTCCACGATCAATAGTTGGATCTTAGTGATTGTGTCAGAACTTTTTAATTTATGGATGGAAATGGGCCTCGAGGTTCTTGTATCATTTGGTTTTACTCGTATGAGTCTTTATTATGTGATATAAAACTTATATATGTATGTAATAAGGTTATTCATAGGAGTCCCACCTTTATCTTTTCCTTGTATGACCTATTTTGGAGGCATGTTTAGTTACAAATGGTATCTTGTGATGTTCAATTATGTAGGTGGATTATTTAGAGGTTTCATTTTATTAGTATTGATTCTTTTATTTTTTTTCCTTTTCCATGGGTGTGATATTGGTCAATGTGTTATGGTATTTATTTTCCAATTCTTTATATCTTTGTGGACCATTATCATCATCATCATCATCATCATCATAATCATCATAAAAGGGTATTGTCTCCCCACTATCACATCTTTACACCCTCACTGCTAGTTTAACACCTATTGTGTATGAGGATGTGTGCTTAATGTCTAGTGGCCCTCTATCTTGTAACACTGTTTGGGTATCTAAATATTTCAGGGCACTATAAGTTTCATTTAGTTTGAATGGAAGGAAACCTCTCTTGAGGAGGATTGAAATTGTTCATTACGATGTTTGGGGGCCTTCCACAGTTCAATATCCTAAAGGTTTCTTTTACATTATCACATTTATTTATGATTCAATAAGAAAAGTGTGGAAATATTTCCTAAATAAAAATTCAAAAGTGTGTAGTATTTTCAATTGACATAAATACATTGTCCAAATGGAGATAAAAAAATTCTAAAATATCATAGATCAGATGATTCTAGTTAATACATTGGAAGGGAATTCAAATAATAATTCTAGAATAATGTAACCATGTAAGAAGAAATAGTATGATGAATACTGAAAAAATGGTGTGGGTGAAAATATAAATAGAACATTGACAGATAAGGCTCATATAATGAGGCTTCCCTCTAAAATGCCCAATGAAATTTGGGTGGAAGCACTAAATTGTATTGTTCACTTAGTTAATGGAATTCCATCAACACAAGTGGGTTAAGATATTTCTAAGAATAATTAGTCCGATTAACCAAGGAAAATTCATAATTTGAATGTTTTCAAAAGTCTTTCATATATTCACATTATTCTATGTAAAGAGATAATATAATGGATAAGCCTCAAATTTGTTTCTTTATTATCCATGGAGATGAGAGATTTGATCATCAAATCTTTGATGATAATTATTGGATGATCATTAGATCTTGAAATAATCTTTTTAATTAGAGGGTATAATTCAAAGATCAAAACATAATAGAGGATGCAATTGAGTTTAAAGAATCAGTAGGTGATAATTAAGATGATCTATATTGGATCATATGAAATGCACCAGTTCTAGTGAGTTTAGATAATTTCACATGTTATATTTAAATTAATCTTATGTAATATGGATGTTAATTATAAATGGATAAAATTTAATCAGTTAGAGCATAAGAAGATAATACTCAAAAAGATATAACACTAGAAGATTCAATATTGAAAAGGAAAGACTTATAGGTTTCATCATGGAGGTTTTCTAGATTCAAAATTGGTACAAAGATATGGACATGACTTGTAATACTTACATATAATTAATATAAGAGAACCCAATATCCCAAAGGAAATGGAATCACCTAGAAAATCTGAAAAGATAAAGTTAGACATGGATGAGGAAATGGATTCATTTTATTACAATGAATAATTGGGAGAGAATTATTTTACCCTAAGGAATAAAAGTCCATAAGAACAAATTGGTTTTCCTATTAGAGTAATATGTTTATGAAAATAGAAGATATAAATCTAGGCAGGTAGGGAAAAGGTTTGAATAGAATTAGGGTGTGTATTTCATGAAAATTTCCTCTAGTTAGTAAAAAATGCTACTATATAGATAGTGTAAATCGTGGTTTCTAACTATTTATTTTTTTTATAACAAATGTATGTGAATACATATTTTCTATATGTGGATTTTGATGAAAAAATTTACCTAAAGTAGTTATCTGGTTTCGAGGATGATTGAAACATAGATTTGGTGTGTAAGCTAAAAAATATTTTCTATGGACGGAAATAGAAACCCTGAAAATAGAATCTGAAATTCTATACATTCATGGTTGAAAATGGTTTTATGAAAATAAACATAGACCATTGTTTCAAGTGAAATGTGTTTCCGGATGATTTATTTATCATCATAATTCTATATATTGATGTATTATTTAGATTGTACTAAAAATATAAAGGATCCATGAATTAAAATGTGATTTGTATGAAACTTTTCAAATGATGGATATTGACATTGAAAAGAATATTATTAGAATGAGTATTTAATAATACATGAGTATTTTATGTTTAGTGTTGTCTCAAAAGAAGTACATCTAGAAGGTTATCAAGTGGTTTTTAATGACTAGTTATAACTCTATTTCTAATTTAATGGAAGAACACATTAAATTATCAAAGGGATAAGAAATAGGAACAAAAATTTCGTGGAGTACATAGAAAATGATTTATTTTCATTATCATTCAAATGTTTTATATATGTTTTAGTATTAAATCTCACAAAAATTTTATTTTTAGTGGTATTATTTAGCCGGTATATGGTAAATCTATGGAAAGAACACTTGGAAGATGTGAAATAGATCATCTAAAATCTATAAGATTTGGAAGATATTGAATTATGTTTTCAATTATCCAAACCACTATAGGGGTATGCGTATTTGGATTTTTGATGTGATTAAAATAATTGAAAATTATAATAAGCTTTTTATTTACATTTAGTGGAACAACCATTGAACAAATTTTTAAGTTGCAGTTAGTATTTTCACTCTATACTATAAAGATTGAACACACATATGTAAAATAAGTTGTAATAGAGATTTTTTGGTTGAGATGATCATTAGTGGAACTTAAGAGGGATTAGGATGGTGGTTTACTTTACAATGATATCCAGAGTGTGATTTACTTGGAGAATAATTTGAAATTCTATTCAATCCTAAAACACATCGACTTGAAACAAAAATATATCCAAAAGTTTCTTGAGGATGGAGAGTTAGAGTTATGGAATACTTCTAAAAGGATAAATCTAGAAAATATGCATACTAAGGTTCTGGTATAATAAATTTTGAGGTAAAACTATGCCTTTTTGGGATTGTGGAAACTAGAAGGTGGAGGATAACACTACATGTATATAGAAAGAAGATGAGAGTTTTTATTTGTATAAGTGTTAGAGGTTTACCAAGAATCCTTAAAGTAGTCTTCAAGTGGGAGTTTTTAGGATTTTTATGCCTTTTCAATACACTATATCAATTTTTCTAGTAGTAGGTAAAATATTTAAGGACTTCAATATAATGGTAGGATGATCAGGATGAAATTCTCAAGGGTTCATCAGTTTGGTGGAATTTAGATCATTTAGTGAGGTTATGTTCTAATTTTTTTTATTTCCTTTGTCAGGTGGTTATTTTTGTTTAGAAAAATATTTCTATTGGATATCAAAAATTACAATTGAAACAGTAAGAGACCCACAAATATAATAGGTCAACGAAACTATAAGAATGACAGGAATCCTCTTATATACATGGAATTGTAACATTTAATCATATAGTAATATATATGTAATGTGATTATGTGAAAAGAGTGATCCACATGGACGACATTTCATGAGTTGTAATCATTTTAATATTATAGAAATATATTTTTATTATTATCCCATGGACATAGGATGAAATTCAAAACAACATAAATCAATATGAATCCATTACATTGTCACATTTTCTTTTGTAGTTAGTATTTTTTTGAGTGTGTTCAGCAGAAGTCTTATTCTGTGGTGATTTAGGGTGCATATAACTTCTTATGTTCCACTGCTCTAATTTTGGGAGGTTTTATATGTACGTTGTGTTTGATATTTAGTGGTTTAATATATGATGGATTCAATTTCATGCTTCTAGTCGGAGAACATCCATTGAACTCATAGTTTTCACAAGCAATTCATCTCTTACAAAATCCATGACATAATATAATTAACTATATGATATAACATTCCTTTATGATATACTCCCTTAAATCTCCCACTTCCCCTAAAGCCTGAAATACTTTAATTCCATTTCACCATATATCATATCATATATATTAATTTTTTAAATCATACCCAAAACACTTTTTCGGAAATCTTCTAAAACACTTTTGGATAGCTATCATTAACATCACCTTGTATTACATCATATATAATACCTTTACGAAAAACCCATAAAAACACTTTTAGATAAAACTATAAAACACATTTTAATCATCTATTGGAATCAAAATTAATCCACATTTGGTTAACCAAAAAGTGAAAAAACACAAAACTTTTTATCATTAACCAAAAATATAAATCATTAAATCCATAAATACAGGAATAGAATATCCTATAGAAAAAAAATCAATGATAATAAAGTTATAAATGGATCCAGTGTGATCTCTATTAAATATAAGTTTCGTTTTACACATCTCCACTTACAACATCAAATGTAAGAATGAATTTTAATAAATTAAAATTATCTAATACATCAAGTAACCATGGTACATAGTGTACATTAATCCCATAGAGCCTCCTTAAATTTTCTTTACACTCTAAGTATAGACTGACCTGGTTGATGAATAAATCACATATCAATAATCTAATAAATGATTATATCATACCCCCTTTACTAAGTCAATAAACAAATAATATATGCTTTATATATATGACTATATATATCTTCAATCTATCCCAATTGTGGGATTTGATTTCATAATCATTATATGAAAGGAAAATTTCTATCTTTTTTGGCCTCCAATTGAAGAAATGATTAAAACTATAACCAACCACGCCCAGATTAGATAAACCTCGAGGCTTATGTATAAGAGTTATCAAAGTATGAAGGTTATAATGATAGGTATCTCCCAAACTTCTAGTGTAGAGAACCCATGTATAAATAATGAATCCCTTGAATATAATAGGTAGAGTGTATGGCACTCCATGTGATACAATTTGTGGGTTATCTACCATACAAAACACTTTTTCCCTCAGGAGGATATTTTATATGTCTCTATAAGAATAATACTCATTATAAACTTAATATTTCATCACTACCTATAATACTACATAATGATCATTTTTTAGGGATAACTCAAATTCATACTTTGAGGGGATTATTACCATTACAATTCATGAAATGTATATCAATATATACATGTTTTCAGCCAATGTGAATGAATGAAAAAATTTATATTTCCTTATGTATTACATGATACATTTTTATAATCTAAAACTATATAATAATATTTTAACAAATCCTTATATAATATGTATTCAAACATATCATATACTATAGAATTCTAGACCAGCCATATACATATTACACTGTTTGGGGTTTTTTAAACTCATTACATCTCTACGTAGTTCTTACCATATCCCAATGTGACAATATGATAAAATTGTCCCATTAAACGTTTTACTGAGTCACATCTATAAAGTAATACAATTTTAATAATGTTTATATTTTTGAATAGTATTATTAATATTGAACTCCTTGAACATATTAAAACCCTCAAACTCCATAACATCTAATGTTATGATGTTAATAACATCTATTGGCTATGTAGAAATATTTCTATGTTCATCATCATCATCCTTGGAACCTTTTCCATCAATCATTTCCTTCAAAAATTTTAGTAAATAATAATATTTTTACACTCTATATTTAGAAATATACCCTAAACTCATTTAGGTTATAGTGAAATTAATTTTGTTTTGGTAACTAAATATATATCCGTGTATTTTTAATTATCATTATATCCTTATCGATTTAAGATATCAAGTGAAATTGACTTTGAACATTAACTAGAATAATATTTTATTTGTCAGAATTAAACTTATCAAGTCCAAAAATACGTCTACTATCATTTTAGAAACTATACCATTTTTAGTATATCTTGATAATATAAACACTGAAAACTTATTTGTGTTTGGAAATAAAACTTATTTTATTTTAAAGTGAGTATACTTAAAAAATATACTATTATTTCCATATCATTATTCGTATCCCATGTGTTTGTAATAGTTACTAAAAATAAGACTCTATAAATATTCCATAGTTAGTAGTTGAATCATATTCTCTCATATTCTTGGATAATAATTTATCTTAGATAAAAATAGTTTTATTATTATTTTATTTTAATGAATGTTATAGAATTTGAATTATTCATAAATATTTTGATCAAAATAATCATTTCATTATATTTGTAGACAAACAATTTCTTATAAAAACACTTATTATCACATAAAAATTAAAAAACATGATAATGAAACCATATTTTTCCCAATTTAATCCAGTTTTAAGTTATAAATAACATCTACCAACTTAAGACATCAAACCATTGCTCCACCAGTTGAATGAAAACTTTAATATTTTATCTTCAACTCCTACATCACTTATAAACTCCTTTATGTTTAAAACATTTGTAAATAATATAGTTGGTATTATATACCCTTTATAATAGAAGAATTTAATTCTATAACATCAATATCTAAGGTGGAATCTCCAAGTGGTTTACTTTAACCCTTCAATTAATCCATGATGTTTTTTTTCTAATGGATGGGTTTTCTATAATGAAAGAAGTCTCCCTATTTTATTTTAATTGATTTTGAGGGTGATATGGACTCCCAATTTCTTATTTTCATCTTTCAATGGACAAAATTTTTACCCTTACCCCATTTCATCATCATGATGTCACCTGATCCTAGATATAACATGTCTTTCTCAGCTATCATAAACATATTATGGAGATCAATTAAACTCTTATTGGACTCATTCATGTTATAATTGGAAATAAATTGTTGGAAATTTTTTGATAATGATTGCAGAATTAATTCAATAAATCAATCCTAATAGGTGAACCTAGATATAGGTTCCTGATCCATTTAGCAACCTGAACAGTGCTACGGGTCAGTGGGCCACTAGGCCTTATGTGCAGCTCCCCATATGTCAAAGGTTAATGACTAGAACTGAGGGTGTAAATAGGTGATAGTGGGGATTTTATATGCTTGGGTGATGATAATATCAATGGTCTGTAGATAATTATAGTAAAGTGGAAGTAAAAACAAAAAAATAAATAGACCAATAACCCACCCCTGGTGGAGGCAAAAATAGATATCATAAGCAATAATAATAAACAACAAGCTCAAAATAAACCATTTTCAGAGTTAAACATCACAGGATAGCATATGTAACTAAACTTGCCTACAACATAGGTCATAGAAGACAATAAATAATGGAGGGTAGCCTGTGGTTGACAATAGTATATAAAAATATATGCATGTTGTTTCTAAAAAAGACTCAAAATAGTAACTCCAACTGATCAAGGAAACTAAATGTACCTTAACATCCATCAATGAAAAAGTTCTAAAGAAATAAAAAGGATCCAGATCTTGAGCTAGAATCATTACCAGATCACAAAGAAAATAAATTTAAATGTACCACAAAGGGATCATGTAGGGTGAGAGAAACAATCTCAGTAGGCCGGTAATGCCCCAACTTTAGTTACCCAGAGGTAGTGCATTATTAAAATACATTGGCATGACCACAAGGGATCAAATCCTGAAAGACTGACCAGTTTAGTAGCTATGGAAGTACAAGATACAAACATAAGTTTTATATTATATTATGAAAAAAATATTGTGTATCTTTCTAACACATTCATATCCCTTATACTATCCCTATAACTCAGTCATAATATACTTCTTCGAATCCTGGGAAAAATAAAACATATAAAGGGGTGAGCTCAGGTGCTCAGTAAAGATAACAATATAGCATAAACTTTCATAAATAAGCATAAAAATTGATGTCAATGTATAAGACTAAAACACAAGCCTTTTAAAAATAAAATTCAGAATAATATTGAAAATATAATTCAAATAATTCCATTTACATATTCACATGGATATTCAACTAGTCGTATAATCACATGTAATATCAATATCCAATTTCATAATGATGGAATGCATAATGTCGGACATCATAACCACATAGTCAAGGCCTCGTACCACGACTAAAAATAAGAATTTGTCAAGGACTTGAGCCAAGACACCAGTTTGTCTCATGAGACCTACCGATGTATCGAGGAGCTATAGAGGGCTCCACTCGTCACTTACTAAGTCTAATGCATTCCTCATATGAAATGGTTAAAAGATAACATAAACATTCATATTAAAACTATCATAATAATTGTTAATACTTTAAATATAAACCATAAATGATATAAAAATAATCCTTCAATAGTCAAACATATCACAAAACCTTCAATACAGTATGGAAGATTGTATCATAATAAATCAACTTCAAACAAGTGTAAAATCCATCAAAGGATGTTGACATAGATGAAATCAAAAATATATGAGAGAAATATATATTTATTTTAAAATAATTTAAAAGTTACATAATTATAAAATAAAATATTTATTTTTAAAATATTTGTATAAGATTGTAAGGTAAGCTTCGATGATGTTATAACAGTGGAAAATATCTGCACGCACCGTATACGTTAAAAACGCTCTATCCTTAATTTTGTCAAAAAGGACATAAATGACCTTGTTTGGAAAATGATGGATAGATTACATTATAATTTTTTTTTCTAAAAAGTCAAATAAGGGTATAAATGACTTTAACCCATCATCTAGGAAATAGTAAAAAATGTTTTTAAATACATTTTTAAGAAACACGGTTGTGGATGATAAAGAGGTCCCGGTAGATACTCACGTATAAACAACATCAGATAAAGAAGAGATAATAGAATTAACCATTAAATTGTACTTTTCCTTGGTTGAGGGTATGTTAACCACATTTATAATAGTTAAATAATTTTTATTAAATTATAAAATAACTATATACATAAATAATATATTATATATGATCTTCTAATATTGTTTTGTTAATAATATTCTAGTAGTATCTTTGTTTCAGGTGTTAACTGATTCGTTTTACTTTATATGTTTTTTACATAAGTAATTTTTGATATGGATAGAATGTATTTTATTCATATCCAGATTGATATTAAGTTCTTAAACATTATTTGTATTCATAAAATGAAAATTATTCTTGAATGGTTACAATGGGGAAAGAATCTCGTCATGTTCGGGGAGACGGTAATCCGTACGTACACACGAGCGACAATAACATTATATTGATGGTGAAATCACATACAATTGGATGTTATATCATATATAAATAATAATTAACAAATAATATTTATTATTTAAATCAATTATACTCATTGTTATACCCATCCAAATAATGAAGTGTTGAATAACAAACTACACCAAGACGTGGAGAAGGTAAGTCGTACGTACACACGTATGGTGATTTTGTCATTCATAGGATGGATAGAAAAACAAATATGGTTATACCATATTTATAATAACATAAAAGTAAGTATAAGTTACTGGAGTTATTATTTTGGTATGGAAACAACAAAGTAAGAGGAAGTGGAAGATGAAAAGAACTTTGGAAGTGGTAATAAATTATTCCCTCTTCGTCGGGTGATTCCTTTTGATTTGATCAAAAGGGCTCCTTAGGTTGGATTATGATAAAATTAAGGTTTCTAGGATGAAATGGGGATATTTGGGAGAATATTGGATCGGGGTTTGGCTGAGTAAAATGGCTTTGTAGGTGTGATTTTGAGAGAAGGGGAAGTACCTGTTTATAATAGAGGTGACATTCACTTTAGGAAAATCTTAAAATATTAATTTATTATGCAATCATATTCGATTTCTAATGGCTCCAAAATGATTTAATTCGAGTATATGGTGGGGATAGGTCAAAAAAATCTAAACCAATGGGTTATATATAGGTTTAGGTCATCATATTGACCATATCTTTTAGATTTAAATCTTAGTTAAATAGTTTAACTTTTACCATGTATTCTTGTATTATTATAATAAATGGTTAATAAAATTACTATTAAAACCCTAGAGAACCCCAAGTGGTTAATTATTGATATATATATACTTATATAAGCCCTTTCGCTGAACCTTATATTTTTAGGAATATTATATCAATTAATAATATAGTATTTGTTTTAAAAACTCATTTATGTCAATTTGGACACCATGTAGTATTTGGTTTCTATGAAAGTCATAAAAAAATTATCATTTAGAAAAAAATTATTTAATCAACCCTAACATGTCATACAAACCTATAAAATTCATGCAATACATAAAAAGCTTCAAATTAAAATTATTTTAATATTTATAATATCAATAATTTTAATCTTTCAATAATAAATTAATTACTACATCATCATTGTGTCATAAATAAATTTAATTATTTAATGTCTAAAAATTATAAAAATAATACAAATAAGTTTGAAATATTTTTATATTTCTAATTAATATTTATAGTCGAATATATATTATGGATTACCCTATATAGAAAATGTTTTAGTTATTAAAATTTCAATTTAACACTTTTAACTCTTCTTTAAATAAAATAATAATAAATGTCCTAATCTAATCCAACTAGACCAAAAGGATCATATATTATTCCTAAGGTTTATTTTGGTAGAAATAAACTTAACCAATAGAATTAGGACATGGTTTAGGGTAACTATAATATCATTTTTACCTTTAATTACCCTATTTACATTTAACCGTGTTTAATATAATTCAGAAGTTACTATTCACCAAAAATTATTTTCATCCTATTGAACAAAATTTTACATACAAATTTGAACCATTTCTATAGGATTTTTGAAATTTAATTCACAGAAGTCGTAAAATTATTTTTTATGCAAATTTTCAAATGCGCCAAGAAGGTGGGTAAAAGAAGTTAAAAATTTCAATAAAATTTTATAAATCTAATATTATTATAAAATGAATCCAATGAATTACATTGAACATATATAGGTATTTTTTATCTATTTTAACCTAAAATAAATTTAAAAAAAAACTAATTATTTAAATAAAAAGTCGGTTTTAAACAATAACGTAGTGTTTTTCACTATTCATCAAAAAATGAATGTTTTCAGAAAAATACCAAAAATTCACCCTAAGATAATTTTGATATTCAAAATCCAAAAATGAATCCCATTTTGCAAAATAAAATTTATAAAATCTTAAAAGGTTGGTATTACTATTCATGACGACGAGTTTAATTGGTCTTGGTGTGCTAGAACTCGAAGTTGCGTACAACGCAAGCTATAGCTTTATTCAAAGGGAAACATACCGTGGAAGCTTGGGGTGTTACATTCTTCCCTCCTCCAAATAATTTCATCCTCAAAATTTCTAGAATACTACTATATAAGAATATTCGAGTGGTTCTTCATCCTAAGTTCCTCAGGTTCCCATGTTTCCTCTTCCATCTTATGGTTTCTCCATGGAACTTTTACCAGAAAAGACGTCCAGTTTCTCAGCACTTGTTCTCTGGTGTCAAGAATATTGAAAAGCTCTTCACAATAAGACAGATCGGGTTCCAATTCTACTTCTTCATAGGTGAGTACATGCATTGGGTCAGGCATGTATTTTATCAACAGTGATACTTGGAACATATCATGAAATTTGGAGAGACTTTGAGTCATTTCTAAACGGTAATCTACAACTCCAATTCGTTCTAGAATTTCAAAAGGTCCGATGTACCTAGGACTTAAAGAAACCTTCTTACTGAAACATATAACACCCTTACATATAGATACCTTAAAGAAAACTTGATCTCTAACTTGAAATTCTAAATCCCTCCTCCATTTATCGGTATAGCTATTTTTCCTACTTTGAGCTGATTTGATGTGGGTTTGGACAATCTTCACCTTTTCCATTGTTTCCTCAACAAGTTCTAGGCCTACGAGTTTTATTTCACCAATATCATCACAACAAGTTGGTGTGTGACATCTCTTTTCATATAACGCTTCATATGGTTCCATCTAAATACTTGAATGAAAGCTGTTATTGTAGGAAAATTCTACCAGAGGTAAATATTGATCCCACAAACCTTGAAAGTTATGTGAGCAAGATCTCAACATGTCTTCTAAGGTTTGAATAGTCTGTTATGATTTTCCATCAGTTTGAGGGTGGTAGGCAATGCTTAAATGAAGTTCAGTATCCAAGGCTTTCTGAAGATTCAAGAATCTTGATGTAAAATGGGGATCACAATCAGAAACAATCTATATGGGTACACTATGAAGACATACAAATTCATTAAAATATAGTATTTCTAAACATTCAAGTGGTAAATCTTCTCTTATAGTTTGAAAATGTTCTGACTTGGTACGACGATCAATAATGACCCATATTGTGTCATTCATTCTAGGATTCTTTGGTAGCCCCATGAAAAAATCCATCGTAATATCATCCTATTTCCACTCAGGTATGGGAATAGGTTTCATGACACCTCCAAGATGTTGTCTTCCAGCCTTAACCTGTTGAAAAACCATACATCTTCACACGTAATCAGAAATCTTCCCCTTCATGTTGTCCCACAAAAAATGTTTCTTCAAATCTCTATACATCTTTGTGCTACCAGGGTGTATAAAGAAATTAGATCTATGAGCATCATCCAATAATTCTATTTTTAGAGCAGGTATATCAGGAACACAAAGTCTATTCCAAAATTTCAAAATTCCATCTTCATATATGAAGTCAATCAATCTCCCATCATTCACAGCTTTGATTTTTTTGAAACTCCCTATCATAAATCTGAGAACTTTTTATATTTTCTAGTAAATATGGTTTGGAAACCATTTGAAAAATTATTGATGTTTCAACTTCAAGTATTATTACTATATCCATCCTTACTGGATCCATGAACATATGATCCCTTTAAACTCTCATCTTATTCAAAACTCCATGATCCTTTCTGCTCAAAGCATCTGCCACCTAATTTTCCTTCCCTAGGTGGTAGTGTATAATGAAATCATAATCTTTGAGTAGTTCAAGCCATCGTCTTTGCCTCATGTTGAGTTCTGTCTGTGAGAAAATAAACTTCAAAATCTTATGATCGGTATATATCTCACATTTTTTCCATCGAGATAGTGTCTCCATATATTCAAGGAAAATATTATAGATGCTAACTCATGAAAATGAGTGGGATTGTTTTTTTCATGAATTTTTAGCTATCATGATTCATAAGTAATAAATCTATCATTCTGAATAAGGAAACAACAAAGTCCTTTCTTTGAAGCATCACTATAAATAACCAACCCATCATTCCTCGATGGTAGAGTCAAGATAGGATCATTTACTAATATTCTATTTAGTTATTCAAACCATTCTTCACACTCTTTGGTCCAAATAAATTTAACCCATTAATGTGTGAGCTTGGTTAATGGGTTAGACAATTGGGAAAAATTCTAGACGAAACGCCGATAATAACTTTCCAAACCAATAAAACTATACACCTACTGGTCAATGATGGAAATTCTTATATTAATCTTGTCTTAGAAGGATAAATAGAGATTCCATACATAGAGAAAATATGGCCAAGAAAAGAAATATCATGAATCCAAAATTTACACATGTTAAACTTCCCATATAATTCATTTCTTCTAAGAGTATTTAGAATAGTTTGCAAGTGATTTTCATGATCTTCTTAGCTTTTTGAGTATACCAAGATATCATCAATAAATACCACAATAAATTCATCAAGATATTCCTTGAAAACTCTATTAATTAAATCAATGAAGATAGAGGGTGCATTAGTCAGTCCAAAAGGCATTAACATAAACTCGTAATGCCCATAACTGGTACAAAATGCTGTCTTCGGAATGTATTCCTTCTTCACACACAACTAATGATATCCATATCGAAGGTCAATATTTGAAAAATATTGAGCTCTATGAAGTTGATTGAATAAATCATCAATGCAAGGTAGGAGATACTTTTTCATTATTGTTATATCATTGATCTCCCTGTAGTCAAAACACAACCTCATAGATCCATATTTCTTCTTAAGAAAAAGAACATGGGATCCCCATGGAGAAACACTTGGGAGAATAAATCCCTTATTAGATAATTTATCTAGTTGTTTCTATAGTTCCACTAATTCCACGGTGTCCATTATATAAGGGGTCTTCAATATGGTCCTTGAAACAAGAATTAAATCAATGGAAAACTCATTTTCTCATTCTGGAGGATGTCCAGGTAAATCCTCTAGAAACACATCAACATATTATTAAAAGATAGGTACACCCACTATTTAAAAATTCATTTCCTCACCCATAGTTATTTCATTTTCTTCCTTCCTAATAATTTAATTTAGTAGAGCTACTGAGGGTGGATCTAGATAAGAATCTAATGGTGACATTTCTGCTCTAAAGATAAGGTACTCTTTATCGTCATCAAAAATTGTAACCTCCTTATTTGTACAATAGATTTTTAATTCATGGTCTGAAATCCAATCCATACTGAAGATTATATCAAATTCTATCAAGGGTATGATGATGAGATCGGCAGATAAAGAACATTTATATGTCCTAATGGGAACTAATTCACAAAACGATGTTGCAATGATACTTCACTTATGAGTTTTTACTGACAACTCCCTTGTTAAATAAAATTGGAAATATCTAATTTTCATAGAAAACAAGGAAGATATTAAACTATGTGATGATCCATAATCCAATAAATTATTTTCTATATTTTAGGAAACCATTAAATTATCTGCCACCATGTCATTCGAAGCTTTAACCTCAGCAGTAGTGATCGCCTAAGCTTGGCCTTTATCTATTGGAATTTTCTAAGGTAAGTTTCCCTTACACTTAGGACATTCATTTTCATAATGTCCCATTTCTCTAAAATTGTAGCGTTCAACATTGATATCCTCTTTATTTTCCTTGTAATCACGAGCATGGTGGTCTTTTTCACCACACATGTAACAGCCTCCCATTCTCTTTAGGCAAGTACCAGAGTATTTCATTCCACATTTACTGCAAGATGGAAATTAAAATTTCCCCTTCTTCCCCTTATTTCCATTTCTAGAGTGTTGAAAAGATCTTTTCTTCTATTTATTTTCTTTAAAGTCACAAGACTTAGAGAATTCCTTTTCTGTCTTGATTGCACATGAGAAAATATCTTCATATGATGAGAAGAATTGTGCGACTAATGCTCAATGGGGAAATGGTTTTAACCTATCTAAGAATCGATATATCTTACTACTTGGTTTGCATATATAATATGTTGCATGTCTTGCTAACCTTGTAAAGTTAGCCTCATACTTTGGGACATTCTCATCCTCATTTTTCCTCAGACTCAGAAATTGTTTTTCCATATCTGCTCGATGGTCACAAGGAAAGTATTTTTCTAAGAAAAGTTCATTAAACTCCCAAAATTAGATATTTGATACTTCTTCAACCTCCTTTATGTTTTTAATTAATGACCACCATTTATATGAATATCCCATGAGGTGATAAACTGCCATGATAACTTTTTACCTTCCACTACTCCCAAATCATGAAATATTTTCTCTAAGAAACCTATCCATTACTCAGCAACAAATGGATTTGCATCTCCTTGGAATGTTGGTGGTTGTTTCCTTATAAAGCAGTCTAACATTGATCCTCCGCTTTGTGGATCAGGGTGCTCCATATGGGTAAGGTTATTATTCATAACCTGAGTTATTTTTCCCATTATGGTAATAATTTGTTCAGCACCAGTTCCATGACCAGCACCAATATAATTAACTTGATTAGCATGGAAATCCCAACATGGATTACATGCGTTGATAAAGTTTCCATTCCCTCAACTAGGTTCCATTTCTAAAAAATCTAATACACTATATTAGTTTTCTAATCATAATACATAATTCCAAATTTATAAAATACCTAACAAAAATTGAACAGTTTAGGCATATAATTAATAATCATAAAAAAATATCTTTTAGCAAGTATTTGATCATGAATCCTTCATCATGTTTTGTAAATAAAATATTAATTATCCTAAGCATATCCCCCAGGAGTGTCGTAACTAAGAGTGCGGCAAGGCCCGTTGTCGTGTACCAGGATACCCCGGGTCAAGTATGAAACTCCTTGTTGGAGTTTTCACTCCTAGGTACATCTATCCTAGAGCTGCCTGTACCTTCTAGTATCCAGAAAGGGACATATTTCTTGAAAAACATAGAAAATCAATACATTACCAAAATTCTAGTAAATTTTTCTATACTAATCCTCAAAGTCTATCTTAAGGTAATGTTCTCTAATTAGAGTTTTTCTAAATCTAGCTTCCAAGTATTTTACTGATCTTCTTATAATACCAACTGTAATGCCCCAACCCTAGTTAACTAGAGTCAGTGAATTATTAAATAACATTTTCATGATAACAAGTGATGAAATATTGAATGACCGATCAGTTTAGTAGCCTTGGAAGTACTAGATACAAACATAAATTTTACATTTCATTATGAAATAAAAAAAAACATTGTGTCTCTTTTAAACACATTCATCTCCCTTATATTATCTCTAAAGGTCAGTCATAATATACTTCTTCACATCCAGGGAAAAATAAATCATAGAAATGGGTGAGCTCAGGTGCTCAGTACGGATAACAATATAGCATAAACTTTCATAAATAAGCATAAACAATAAAGGAAATGTATAAGACTAAAACACAAGACTTTTAAACATAAAATTCTCCATTATATGGCAGAGATAAATCAAATATTTCAATTTACTTATTCACATGGATATTCTACTTGTTGAATAATTACATGTAATATCAATAGCCAATTCCATAATGATGGAATTGATAATGTTAGAAATCACAACCACATAGTCAAGGCATCATGCCAATACTATCAATAAGATTTTGTCAAGGCCTTGTACCAAGACACTAGTTTTTCTCATTAGACCTACTGAGGCATTTAAGAGTTATAGTGGGCTCCACCCGTCACTTATTAAGTCTAATGTATTCCTCATATGAAAAGGATGAAACATAACATAAACATTCGTATTAAAAATAGCATACGGAATTTTAATACTTTAACAATAAATCATGAATGGTATAAAAATAATACATCCAAATTCGAAAATATCACAAAATATTAAATTCAATATGGAAGATTGTATCATAATAAATCAACTTCAAACAAGTTTAAAATTTATCAAAGGATGCTGACAAAGATGAAATCAAAACTATTTGAGAGAAATATCTCTTTATTTTGAAATCATTTATAAGTTAAATAATTATAAAACAAAACATTTATATTTAAAATATTCATATAATACTGTAATGGATGCTTCATAGATGTTATAAGGGTGGAAAATAGCCACACCTGCTGTATATGTTAAAAAAACATTCTTTCCTTAATTTTGTCGAAAAGGTCATAAAGGACCTTATTTGGAAAACGACGGAAAGATTAATTTAAAAACATTTTATAAAAATTCAAAAAAGGGTATAAATTACTATAACCCATAGTCTAGGAAATAATAAAAAATGTTTTTAAATACATTTTTAAGAAACATGGATGTGGATGATAAAAAGGTCCTGGTAGATATTCACATATAAACAACCTCAAATAATGAAGAGATTGTTGAATTAACCATTTACTTGTACTTTTCCTTAGTTTAGGATACATTAAACTCTTTTATAATATTTAAATCATTGTTATTAAATTATACAAGAACCATATACATAAATACTATATTATATATGATCTTCAAATATTACTTCGTTAATAATATTTCAGTAGTATCATTGTTTTGGGTATTAACTGATTCATTTTTCATTATATGTTTTGTTACGTAAGTCATGTTTGATATGGATAGGATGTATTTGATTCATATCCATAATTATATTAAGTTCATAATCATGGTTTTTATTCATATAATGGATGTTATTCTTGAATGGTTATGATGGGGAATGAATCTCATCGTGTTTGTGGAGATGGTAATCCGTACGTACGCACGAGCGACAATACCATTCTATTGATGGTGAAATCATCTGTAATTTGATAGTATATTGTATATAAAGAATCATTAACTTGTTATATTTATTATTTACATCAATTATTCTCATTATTATACCCATCCAGATAATAAAGTGTTGAATAACAAATTACACCACGACGTGGAGACGGTAAGTCTTACGTACTCACATATAGTGATTTTTTCATTCATTGGATGGATAGAATAATGAATATAGTTGTACCATATTTATAATAACATCACAGTTAGTATAAGGTACTAGATTTATTATTTTGTTATGGAAACAACAAAGAAAGAGGAAGTAGAAGAAGAAAAGAACTTTGGAAGAGGGGATGAAAGTTTTACCTCTTCTTCAGGTGCCTCCATATGATTTGATCAAAAGGGATCCTTAGGCTGGATTCTAATCAAAGTAAGGATTCTTTGATGAAGTGAGGGTAGTTGGGAAAATATTGGATCAGGGGTTTGCTGAGTCAAATGGCTTTGGAGGTGTGATTTTGAGAGAAGGATAAGTACCCTTTTATAAGAGAGGTTAAAGTCACTTTAGGAAAAGATTAAAATATTAATTTATTATACAATCAAATTCAGTTTCTAATGGCTAAAAAATAATTTAATTTAACGATAAAGTAGGGATAGGTCGAAAAAATCTCAACCAATATGTTATAGATAGGTTTAGGTCACCATATTAAACTTATATTTTAGATTTAACTCTTAGTTAAATAGTTTAACTTTTACCATGTATTCTTGTATTATTATAATAAATGGTTAATAAACTAACTATAAAAATTAAAGAGACCCCCAAGTGGGTCATTATTGATATATATAACATTATATAAGCCCTTTTTCTGAAACATAGATTTTTAAGAACATTATATCAATTAATAATATAGTATTTAAAAAAACACTCAATTATATCAATTTTGACACTATTTAGTATTTGGTTTTTGTGAAAGCCATAAAAACTTTATCATTTCAAAAAAAAATTATTTAATAAACCCTAACATGTCATGTTAACCTAGAAAATTATTTTAATACATAAAAAATCTCAATTTAAAATTATTTTAATATTTATAATATCAATTATTTTAATATTTCAATAATAAAGTAACTACTGAATCATCATTGTGTCATAAATAAATTTAATTATTTAATGTATAAAAATTTTAAATAAAATACAAATATATAGGAAATCATTTTTTATTTCTAATTAATATTTATAGTTGAATTTATATTATGTATATCCCTATATTAAAAATGTTTTAGTTATTAAAATTTGAATTTAACACATTTAACTCTTCTTTAAATAAAACAATAATAAATGTTCTAATCTAATTCAAGTGGACCCAAAGGATAATATTTTAAACCTAAGTTTTATTTTGGTCGAAATAAACTTATCTAATAAAATTAGGATATGTGTTAGGGTAATTATAATATAATTTTTACCTTTAATTACCCTATTTAATTTTAACTGTGGTAAAATAAAATTCAAAAGTTACTATTCACCAAAAATTATTTTCATCATATTGAACCATATTTTACTTACTTATGTCAACCGTGTCTCTCAGATTTTTGAAATTCAATTCATATTATCGGTAAATTTACGTTTTATGCAAATTCACAAATGTGCATAGAAGGTGGGTAAAAGACGTTAGAATTTTCAATAAAATTTTATACATCTAATCTTATTATAAAACGACTCTAACGAATTACATGGAACATATATATATATATATATATTATATATCTATTTTGACCTAAAATAAATATAAATGGAAATGTACAATACATGTTATTTCATTTTTTAAATGGAATCATACCGTGGAAGCTTGAGGTGTTACAAGGCCACCACTAATGTGTGCCTATCTTACATCTATGATTATACGGGTCTATACAAAAAAGAAATAAATTATCACATCATATAAAATAAAATAACATTTTTCTCTTGTTCCCAATATCCAAAAGTAAGTAATAACCTGATTTTTCCATTTATGGAATAACTGTAGTTGGAGGATCCTTAATATATTCCCCAAGACATCCTCTATTGAAATCAAACCCAGGTGAAACCTCAAGTTCCACCTCAAACAATTTCACCTAGAACCTCATTCCATAATAAAGTAACCACCTTCCAAAATGGAATTCATATGAAATGAGTACCTAGTCCCCTTGAACCCCACACAGGATAGTACCCATCGGCTTGAACCTTGACATTATAGGAACAACAATATCTGTCCTCCAAATAATAAACATCTTTGACTCATCAAATGATTCCTAAGGAACAATGATGTTCATCCTCCCAAATGAGTCATGGATCACCAACCACACTATACGACAAGACTTATCCCCCAACTGATGGTCTCAACACCATCAACTAATAGATCCTCACCATTCGTGTGGATTTATATGGATGTCACTTAAAAACTCATCGATGGTCGATACCATTCTAAGATACATCTATAAGAGGAATCTACCCACATGACTGATCAACACCATATCATCATCTGAGTCCTATCTATGTTCACATGACTGCATTGGGGCATCGACTAAGAAAGGTGAGAAAAAATGACTAATAAAGTACCTAATCCAAAACAACGTAGCACCTCATGACCCTACGACTGTGTTGCTAAATCTAATGGAGAACACCATCCATATCAAATTAGTCATACCTATAACATGTTGACCTAATTGCATGAACTTGATGACTATGTCACCCAATAGTTGATCATCATCACCCTAGTATCTGGGCCAAGCCCAACCGGATGATCACATCGCCTTAAACCAAGTGCTCATCACCACCTCAATCCTTATACTAAAACTGTTTAGTTCCCTAGAAACTCATAAGAATTATAAATAATTAAAACAAATGAATTTAATAAAATACACAAACCCAGCCTAACAGCCCAATTGGTCTCACACCCCGTACCCAAATTTTTCATGGAGACAAAGGCTAGGGCATGCATAGTGGAATCCCACGTGGTTTCATATTTAATTTAATGTTATGGTATTAAATAATTTGTGTCTCTCTTAGACTACAAAACATCATGCTGAAGAAATCACCCCCAAAACTACCATAAAATCATTGGAAAAAATACACCACATACCTCCAAACGGTAGATGCTCTCACATATGATACAAGCCTCTAATTTGAGCCAATTTGGACGAAAACATCATTTTAGTAAAACAACCTCAAAATAGGGTAAAATGTCTCAAATGAATTTGTAACTCCATATGGTGAGATCAAAGAAGAAGGGAAACAAGATGGTTAAACCACTCAATGATTTTGATCCAATTCACCCAATGGCTTAAAGAACAAAGCTCAAATAAAGTGTTTGACACAACACCTAGTGATAGGAAAGTAATAAAATATTCTTGTTATGCATGTGGGTGGAGAATAAAATAGAAGGAATAAAGTATAATAGAGTGCAATAGAATTTTGCTAAATTCACCTCTTTAATGAGGTGCACAGTTGGCTAACAACATGTGTCACGAACCGAATCTGGTCACCACCAAAACCGGCACCAAACCCAGCTCGTGACATGACCCGAGGGGCTTTCCCTATCCCCATGGGCTGGAACAAGTGCCTGGGTATCATTAATTTAGGTTTGGGAACGATATACCCGAGTATGAAAGCATAAAACATTAAAAACAATCCATAATATAAATCTGAAATTTTTGAGTCAAACAAGACTTAAGTAAAAACCAGAACTGAGTAAATTGTCTTACAGATAATACAAGTCGTCCAAATAAAAATAATTATAGCATCAAGATAGCCCCAAGGACTCCACATGACTAGGGGTCATCATCCCCAAGCTAACTCCACAACTCCTCACCAAGGATGGGAACTAACACCATGAACCGCCATCACCCTTAGACTTTCCATTACCTGAATCAAACATAACCAAGTATACTTACACCCAAGGGGTGTAAGTAGGGTGTGAGACTAAGCCCAGTAGGATACCACCCAATGATTTCAAAGAGTAAGAAATACAATGTGAAAAGGTAAGCAGTTTTCAAACGCAAGGAAAAGTAGTGTTAAAATTTCAAGAAATGAAACCTCTAATTGAAAATATTTTTCAATCCAAAATTTTCAGAATATTAAAACATTAAAATAGAAATGTTATATACTGTAATTTACTACCAAAAACACCCTAATACGTGGGTAGATACTACAAATCTAATGAGCAACAACATTGGGAACACCCCTAGGCACTAGGTTGTCTTGGGCCCTATGTACCTCATACCTCAGTGTAAAGTAACCATAGAAAAATCCTTTCTTGTGCATGATCCACTGGTAGGTAACATACCCATATCCAATTAGTACCATATAATCATCCACATAGTTTAGTTATAGTTGTCGTTATCCAAATGCTAAGTGAAACAGGGACAAAACACATCCCGTCCACTAGCCGTACTAGTACAAATCTGCACCACCTAGGAACCCGGGCTTCCCCTTTTTTGCTCAATCAATTCCAGCATGAAACATAAATAAATTTTCATATAAAACACCATTAATGGTCAAACACAACCAATATAGTAGCTATCAAATTTTATACCACTTAAAACATGCAACAAAACACTTAGATTTTTCATAAAACAATTCCTCAAAATCTCGTAGTGTTTCGGACACAAAACTCCTTATAGACCTCACTTGCATACTATGTGCACATATTTTAGTTTCCAAAACATAAAGGTAATCCCACTAAATTTCAGTGAAAACAAAAAATCATTTTTAGGGCAACCCCATATGGTTCCAGAAACGACATCATTGCAAAGTCTCTATTTTTACACAACACAACTCTTAAAATTTCATGTGGTTCACAAATACCGTTAAAACTAGATTTTTCAGCAACAAAAACAAGGGACAATCATTAAAAACAGTATTTTATATTCCTGTTATAGTTCAATAAAATCAACTAGTTAATTATAGGGTAGCCCCAATTAAACTAATAAAACATTTCTATGAAAAACCCCCAATTTCACATGAAATTGGCATTTAGGATTCATTTTAAATACAAACACCACTAAAACTATATTTTTCAGAAATAATAAAATTTAATAAGAATAAAAATACCATAAAAAAAGTATCCAATTCACAAATATTTCATAAACAATGGAATCACCTACCAAAACCAAGGAAACCCTTGAATCCTTTGTGCGAAAACTCAAACACACCACCGCCGCACCTCAAGGGAGGTAAACCAGACCTAAAACCAGAATTTCAGACCATGAAACACAATATAAAACCCTAATTTTTAAACCCTACTTCCTGGACATTAGGAACCTCAATGATAATGGAAGAAACCCAAAGTAAATTGGATGTAACCCTAAACAAATTGAAAGAAGAAAGGATGAGAACAACTTACTTTAAATATCTTGTAGAAATCACCCCCAAAAATACCAGTAGATGATTTAAAAAATACTCAAAACTTCAAGGGAGGTTCTAACAAGGATATGTAGATCATTTAGAAATTTTAATGGGGAAAAAGAGTAAGAATATAAGGATTTATGAAGGAAACAAATTACCTTTATAAATCTGCCAGAAATTTGAGTTCTTCAGAAGTTTCAACCTAAACCGCGATGCAAATGAGCTGAAAAGAGTGTCGGAGGATATTGGACGCGCGTCTGGGTTCAAGGGTCGTGTTTGGGGCATAGAATCACCAACAAATCCATAAAAATGAATAAGTTATTAATTAAACAAATTTTATTTTTAAAACTGGAATTAGGCTTTCGGGCAGGCCCAATCCCTTAATTAAAAACCCATATACACCTTGGTTATAAATTTCCCAAGGCTCCAAATTTTACTTTTGGTGTTAATATATCAGGGTAGGACATTTAGGAGTTGGAATGAGTTAAAAATATGAAAAATTGAATAAGTTATAAAAGAAAGAAAATTTATTTTTAAATCTGGAATTGGGCTCACGGTTTGACCCAATTCATGAAAACTCACCTATTTTCCATAAAAACTTTGGAAACCCCCAAAACAAATCATGAATGGAACATAAATGAAATTTAACTTTAAAATAAGTCATGTATGTGAAAATTCTCCCCACCATGAAAACTTTCCACCCCAGAAAGTCACATCAAGTACCAAGCAACAACCAAACCCAACTAAGAAACCAAGAGGTACTCCTTTGTCAGGTTTCACCCCCAAAGGCCAAAACACCTCCAGTGATCAATGAAGGAAGTAATACTCTCACAAAACTGACTTACACCACTTTCCTGAAATAATCAAGCACATTCAGTCTTTATCCCAAATGAAAACTCCTCAATCACAATCTGAACAACACTTAATCAATTTACCCAAATAAACAACAACATCGAACAAGGTTACACTTGCCCTACTATAACTAAACCATTGGTCACTCTCAAATATCAATGTTTACCAAAGTAAGATGTAGGTAGTTAGATATCTCCAAATGATAATACCTACTTCCCATACAAAACGAAGGAAAAATATGAGTTACTCGTATGAAGAGACACAAATGGGCTCCCCACCGTAAGAGACAACTTAATTTTTTTTCCTGAGACAGAATCAAGACACTAATAGGGGGAGGCCCAAACAAGCTCCATAATACAAGGGGTATACATAAATTAGAAATTTACAAAATAATATACATGATAACCACGTTGGGTCTTCCCACCACAAGAACCAGCCATCTTAACCGACCGGCGTGGCCTGACACGAAAAGACCCCAAAATTAAGGAGTTGGGACGGTCACACGATTAGTCTGCACAGTTTGGAAAACAGTGAGATACTATGTGGATCCTTGTATCTGCATGGTTATTTTTTCTTTCATGATTAGAACTAACCATGTGAAAACCGTTTGCTCAACTTGTCTATCCAAATTTCCAACCATTCTCCAAAGACTCAATGGAAACCAAAGGGGGAGGGAATAACATTGTGTGATGACATGGGTACAAGACCCTCCACCTGTTTCCACCGAATGGGAACAATAGAAGAAATATGATGACACCATAGGTTTAAAATGTTCCTATATTTCATACTGAGGATAGGACTTTGTACATGTGTTTAAACGACACTAGTGTTTCCCCTGACTGCCCGATAGCTTCTCTTCGGGACCAATGGCTGGAGCTCAAAATATTGAAGCATCTTTGGCCACACAGTTAAGCTGTTGAAACCTCTATGTGGAACTTCTTCTTTTGGTTCCACAAACTAATACACGGCATACCCCAATGGGGTTATCAAGACATAACACACTCCATAACCCACTTTACCAAAACCACACATTTCATTGAAACAGGGGATCAGATGATGCACACACATCGCACCTTGTTTCTTTGGGTGAGAAACAACATAAGGGAAAGACACATATAAACACCTTCCTCTAAGATAGAGGATTTGATGTTTTTTCCCAAGGGAGACATAATCCCAACATAACATAGAACCTTAGATGATTGTGTGACCTTCACCTTTATTGTCAAAAGAGCACACAACATCACAATGCGTCACCGAACATAACCCTTGCGATTGATAGAAACAATACATGGAACGTGACCATATTCAAAGTCCCTAAACAAAAGATAGGTCCAAAAACTGGACACAATATCCTATCATGACCGAAATCTCAAAATTGGTGGTTTAATAATAACTCTTTCTTCAAAGAAACTATAAAGAACCCAGATTCCCTCTTAGAAACCATCAAGACACTCATCCGTACTAACAATGAAAGAACACTCCCACCTTTGATGAATCAGGAAACTTAAGAAACTAAAGTCTCTTTCAACCTTCCACAAGCACTATCCCACTACAAGAGGATCCACTAATCAGCGAAATGAATGGGTGTAGACTCAATAAAAAAATGTTCGATAAAATATTCTTTATATTGATCAACTGGAGGATTTTACAATGGCGAAACAAAACGGGTTGCACTTCAGTTGTGCATTAACCCTTAATGGGGGCGTACCTTATCCAATGAGAGAACCCAAGGACCCAACCAAGCTGGTCCATTGGTCAAAACATGCCACAGAATAGATCCAAACACATGAAGGGAACCACCGTAAAGGCATCCCAATTTTTTTTTCAAAAGAGACCACTAACCATCCCTACAACCCAGCTTACTGACCAAAAAACAAACCCAAAACACAGTTCAAACTGAAGGGGTTATTGAACTGAAAACATCCCACAACATCAACATTTTCAAAAACCTATAATACAAACCATACCAAACTATTCATCAAGACATCATGTTTTTCTTTAAAAAAAATTCTCTGAAAACAAACGGTTTACAAGTAATCATATCCACCAATGGTACCCCATGGGCCTCACACATGCATGTTTTTGTGCCACACCGGGCACCCTCCTCATATCCATCCCAGCACTCATCCAGTCATTCCATCAACCATCCATCATCCCATATAACCCCATGCATGTGGTCACTCATGGAAGTACCAAACGGTAAAACAAAACTTCCTTCAAATTTTCAAAAACAAAATGGTCAACCAACCCAACCTTTTTCTCAAAACTGATAACAATGAGATCAAAATCCCAATTCACATCTTACAAAACATTTCATAAGGACACAAACATTTAGAAATGAAGTCACATTCAAGTTATTCACATAAATTTCAAAACATATCATCCCATCAAAACACACTCTAATTGTTTAGAAAACTCTATTGGAAATGCTTTTCAAAACCAAATTCAATATAGTTCCTACTTTCAAAGAGGTGTAAGCACACCATTTTACATTTCAAAACAATTATGAACTTAAGCTTCTTAAAACCAAGTCACCTTGAAACCATTGTGCTAAGATTTCAAAACTAATGTACAAAACAATGCAAGAGGAAACTAGTTTCCGTGGGTGACTTGGACATATGGTTGGTAGCCATATTCCAATCACTTCGCCGTTATAGAGAGTATTCTAAGGAAATATCCCTGGCTCCACATGGCTTGCCAGGCCCTGCGAGCTCACTGAGATTATTCGCCCAACTCTCTTTTCGTTTCCCATATTCATCATTAAACCAAGAAAACCAAAGGACTTAGATAAATACATACTTCCCATGGTGACTTGAATCCCGTCATGAGGTGTGCTGGCCAGGCACACTACCGATGACTGAAATTTCAAGTCCCAAAAATCCTAGCTCCAGACTATGCTGACTCTTCCCCAAATAACATGACCCAAGGAGCGAACCTGCTCTGATACCATTTTGTCACGAACCAAATCCGGTCACCACCAAAACCAGCACCAAACCCAGCCCGTGACATGACCCAAGGGGAATTACTTATCCCCATGGGCTGGAACAAGTGCCCGAGTATCATTAATTTAGGTTTGGGAAAGATTTACCCGAGTATGAAAGCATAAAACATTAAAAACAATCCATAATATAAATCTGAAATTTTTGAGTCAAACAAGACATAAGTAAAAAACCAGAACTGAGTACATTGGTTTAAAGATAATAAAAGTGGTCCAAATAAAAATAATTATATCATCAAGATATCCCCATGGACTCCACATGACTAGGGGTCATCGCCCCCAATCTATCTTCACAACTCCGCACCAAGGATGGGAACTAACACCACGAACCGCCATCACCCTTAGCCATTACGTTACCTGAATCAAACATAACCAAGTCTACTTACACCCAAGGGGTGTAAGTAGGGTTTGATCCTAATCCCAGTAGGATAATTCACAATGATTCCAAAGAGTAAGAAATACAATGTGAAAAAACAAGCAGTTTTCAAACGCAAGGAAAAGTAGTGTTAAAATTTCAAGAAATGAAACCTCTAATTGATAATAGTTTTCAATCCAAAACATTCAGAATATTAACACATTAAAATAGAAATGTTAGATACTGTAATTTACTTCCAAACACACCCTAAGACATGGGTCGATACTACAAATCCAATGAGCAACAACATTGGGAACACCCCTAGGCACTAGGTTGTCTTGGGCCCTATGTACCTCGTACCTCGGTGTAAAGTAACCATAGAAAAATTATTTCTCATGCACGATCCACTAGTAGGGAAAATACCCATAACCTAGTGGTACCCAATAATCATCCACATAGTTTAGTTAGAGTTGTCATTATCCAAATGTTAAGTGAAACAGGGACAAAACCCATCTGGTCCACTAGCCGTACTAGTACAAATCCACCCCACCAAGGTACCCAGGCTTCCCCTTTGGTGCTCAATCAATTCCAGCATGAAACATAAATAAATTTTCATATAAAACACCATTACTGTTCAAACAAACCAATAATGTAGCTATCACAATTTAAACCACTTAAAACACGCTACAAAACACTTAGATTTTTCATAAAACAATTCTTCAAAATCTCGTAGTGTTTCGGACACAAAACTCCTTATAGAACTCACTTGCATACAATGTGCACATATTTTAGTTTCCAAAACATAATGGGAATCCTACTACATTTCAGTGAAAACACAAAATCATTTTTAGGGCAACCCCATATGGTTCAAGAAACGACATCATTGCAAAGTCTCCATTTTTACACAACACAACTCTTAGAATTTCATGTGGTTCACAAACACCATTAAAACAAGATTTTTCAGCAACAAAAACAAGGGACAATCATTAAAAACAGTATTTTTTATTCCTATTATAGTTCAATAAAATTAACTAGTTACTTATAGGGTATCCCCAATTAAACTAATAAAACATTTCTATGAAAAACCCACAATTTCACATGAAATTGGCATTTAGGATTCATTTTAAATACAAACACCACTGAAACTATATTTTTTAGAAATAATAAAATTTAATAAGCATGAAAATACCATAAAAATAGTAGCCAATTCCCAAATATTTCATACAAAATGGAATCACCTACCAAAACCAAGGAAACCCTTGAATCCTTTGTGCGAAAACTCAAACGCACCACCGCCGCACATCAAGGAAGGTAAAACAGACCTAAAACCAGAATTTCAGACCATGAAACACAAGATAAAACCCTAATTTTTAAACCCTACTTCCTGGACATTAGGAACCTCAATGATAATGGAAGAATCCCTAAGTAAATTGGATGTAACCCTAAACAAATTGAAAGAAGAAAGGAGGAGAACAACTTACTTAAAATATCTTGTAGAAATCGCCCCCAAAAATACCAGTAGCTGTTTTAAAAATACTCAAACCTTCAAGGGAGGTTAGAAAAAGGATATTTAGATCATTTATGAATTTAAATGGGGGAAAAAGAATAATAATCTAAGGAGTTATGAAGGAAACCAATTACCTTTATAAATCTGCCCGAAATTTGAGTTCTTCAGAAGTTTCGACCTAAGCCGCGATGAAAATGAGCTGAAAAGAGTTTCGGAGGACATTGGATGCTCGGCTAGGTTCAAGGGGCGTGTATGGGGCTTAGAATCACTAAAAAACCCTTAATACTGAATAAGTTATTAATTATTCAAATTTTATTTTTAAAACTGGAATTGGGCTTTCGGGAAGGCCCAATCCCGTAAATAAAAACCCATATACACCTTGGTTATGGATTTCCAAAGGCTCCAAATTTTAATTTTGGTGTTAATATATCTGGGCAGGACATTCAGGAGTTGGAATGAGTGAAAAAGATTAAAAATTGAATAAGTTATAAAAGAAAGAAAATTTATTTTTAAATCTGGAATTGGGATCACGGTTTGGCCCAATTCATGAAAACTCAGCTATTTTCCATAAAAACTTTGGAAACGCCCAAAAGAAATCATGAATGGAACATAAGTGGAATTTAACTTTAAAATAAGTCATGTATGTGACACTATGTGGCTAGAAATGTAGCAATCATGTGACACCATCTGTCCAAAGGGGTCACCTCACACAGTTTCCCGGCACAGTTTACCAAACTCTGTGATAATTGTGTGAATCACCTCTACTAAAAACTGAAGAGGTGCTACATGATCAGGCACCCCTAACTACACAGTTTGGAAAACTATGCATAGATCACATTGAGGGCTGAATGGTTTCTCCATGGATGCCACATGGTTTGTAAAAAATACACAACTTAGTCTATGTACCTCAAAAGATGAGTATTTTCCCTTTAAAACACTTGAGACTTACCCAAAATCATGTGGCACATCTCTAGCATCTAAAACCATCAAAAAACAAGATCATGGGTCAAAGAAACTCTTGGAATTAAGTTTCAATGATCAAGAAAATAGTTGGTCTATCTACCAAACTATGAAAATTTAAAACAAGTATAGAAATTGACCCACTCCAAAAATGTAGGATGTTAAAATCCACCAACCTTAACATTGATCATCTACAATGTATTAAAAAAATTAGATATGGTACCAAATATACCCATCCAATTAATAACACCTCGGTCTACCATGGTCATCCCATTACTGGTAAAATCTATTTAGGAATTCCTCACCTTAGGAGTTACCTACACCCATCACTTCTTGACCCAATAAAAAAAATAAAACTATTGTTCCAACTAACATCCCTAGACTCAAGGTCACCCATGATGAATTTTTAATCCGGAACCACATCAGTCACTCACATAATTCATGTGTCACATATAATACCCCAAAAATATGACATATCATTAGATTCCAACCTCTTGACCATGTCAGACATGGAATCTATGAGGTCCCACATCCCATAGGATTCCCCTAAGATGTCCTGGTGCATGAAACCTCACATAAATCCCCCATCACACAGATGCCCATAATCCCTTGCACCTAAAATAACCCCACATAACATCAATTACCATATAAGTTCTTGGTTCCATGCACATCATATATATATATGTAACACATCTGAGAAGATGCCAACCTACTAACCAGTGTCTGGTTAGTCCTAAAGTATATCTCATGCACATAATGGGCCCAAAATAGACATTCCTAAAACACGGCCATGAAAAAAAAAATAAAAGAACCCCATTCATACCCATGATGTACCTATGACCTTCATCAACTAACCAACATGCTTTTACCCTAGCAGCTGAATAGAATGCACCAAGACTGAATCCGAAATTAATCATGCCTAACCTCCCTACAGTGTTGTATCAGACACCAACCTCTGACCCCACTATTGGGTCCCACTATCTCTGCATAACCTCTATGTGTATCTGAATCTTAGCTAATAGCTCTTGGTACTACTCTCATTCCAACTTTAGACAACTGAGTCTCCCCACGTCTCTATATTCCAGCAATTTGAGATGTCTTCTTGTAAAACCTCTCAAGATGCCTGAACTGTATGCATGCTCGAATCTTCTTTATTTCCCAATCACACTATGTATGCACATGAACTGACATCCCTCATTTGAAAAACGCCATCGATTACCCACTCTTAGGTGGTCTCCTCAAGTATCTGGTCTGCACACCCTATTGAGACTCCTCTAAGGTTCAATTCCTACTATCTAATGAATCTCCACTATAATCACCTAACGCTATCGCTTAGCTCGAACAAGACCGGTCCATCAAGTTTCCCTCAACTATCAGTACCAGATTGACCACCTATGAGAATGAGGTAAAACTAAATATGTTTACCCACACCTAAATTGAATTCCTTAAACCATCATTGAAATGCATCTCCCTTGAGGTGTCCTCACCCAGCATACCTAGAGAGAAAGAAGACAATTCGATGAAAGTATATGCAAAGTTTATAACAGAAATGTCTCTCTATTTTAGGCTCAATAACTCTTAAAATCTCTCAACATTAAGTGTCTCTAGAATGATGTTCTCAAAGAACCTGACCTCAAAATAATTCTATGCCAGTTCAACATGTCTAACATCCTAAACCTACATTTTATTATAGTATTTAGACATTAGTTTGAGCATGTATGTTTCTATCTCAACCCACTAGCTTGGAGGTGTCTCAAGATGCTCTATGATCACTTACATTGACTCTATCTAGTTATCATCTGCTTGTGGTGCACACTCACCCTAAAATTGTGATGTGTTCAATGACAGGAACTCTAAAGTCATGTACTCCATGGATGGCTCAACTTCCATGAGGTCCCCTATCTATGCCTCGGATGGCACGAGCCAAGATTTCCCTAAGATATTCATCTAAAAATGACCCAAATGGTTTCAAATTTGGTGGATGAACTACCTATACTGGAGCCTATACATATGCATGTACCAATATTTCATGATCTTCCTGGCACTTTGGGGCCTCATCCCGACCCTCAAGGGCCTCAAACTGTGTATCCTCTAGGGGAACCAAATCATTTCCCTCTTAACGCTCCACTAGATGCCATCTACGTGGCATACCTTTGAATATCAATACATGGTCCAACAACCATATCATATTTAATAGAGATATGGAAAGAAATAATAGGCATCACAATATCACTACCCTTACCCTTCCCCATCACAACTAGGTCTCATGACATCTAACATATTGTACCCATAACTTCCAATATCATATCCAAATATCACATATAATTAAGGCCTCATGTCCCCTCTCCTGCCCATATCAGTGTCAAGTGTCACAAGTCAATCCCTGCCTTCTCCTATTAGAGCCTGGCCAATATACATATATCACATAGAACTATATCATGAAAGAAGCATACACAATCAAACCTACTATATGTCAATCAAGAAATCATAACAACCAACCCTTTCATAACAAGCTAAGGGTATATAATCCTCCCTTTACATACCAGACCAAGGGTCACATTTCATAACAAATTTCAATTACAGCCATGTGCACTACTCAAGGTGGAAATCAAGTCAACTATAAAATGAGAAAAGTAGAACATCAATTCCCACCCATGGAAACATACTATACCCTCTATTTATGGGGATACAAGAACCCAAAAATGAGATATAACCCTAGTTATGACAACATCTTAATCTCCATTCTACCATAAACCAAATCATTAGACCCAAAATAGGTAAAAGAAACTCATATAATAACATTTTTAGCATACCAACCTATTTATCCACCCAAATAGTGATACGGGTCGGAGGGCTAATGGGCCTTAAGCATGGCTCCCTATATCGAAAATCCAATGACAAGTACTGAGGGGGAAAATAAGTGATAGTTTGGAGACTATACCCTCTAGCGATGATAATATTAATGGTTTATAGATAATTATATCACAATATATGGAAAGACCATATAAAAATAGATGAGTGACCTACCCATGGTGGAAGCAAAAATATATAGAAAAGTTAATAATAATAAACATAAAACCAAAAATAAACCATTTTCACAATTAAAAATCATGAGATACAATTTTTAACTAAATATGCCTCCAAAATAGGTCATACAAGATAAAAAATAAAGGAGGGTCACCCATGGCCGACCATAGTGTTTATATATAAGAATGTTGTTACTAAATGAAAACACTCAAAAGAGTAACTCTATATGATGTAGGAACCTCCAGGTACCTTTCCATCCATAAATGAAAAAGGTTTAAAAAAATCACTAAGATCCAGCTCATGATTCTAAACCATTACTTGAATGAAAATCCATAAAGTATACACACATCATGAAGGGAATGTAAAGGCTGTGAGAAATAATATCATTAGGACACCACCAATGTGTTCCTATCTTACATCTATTATTAGGTTGGTGTATACCAAAAAGAAATAAAGAAACACATCATATCATATAAAATAACTATATTACCTTGTTCTCAACAACTACAAGGAAGAAATCACTTAATTATTCCACTGATGGTATAACTGTAGTGGTAGGATCCTTATCATATAGCCCAAGGATTCCTCTGTTAAAAACCAACCCAAGTGAACCCTCTGGATTCACCTTCAACTATATCACCCTACACCTCATGGAATAATGAATTAACCTACATCCAATAGACCATATCCATGAAATGAGTACTTAGTCCCATGGAACTTTACTCAGGTGAGTCCCCATTGGCTCAAAAATCGATTTACATGGAACAAAAATATACATCCTTTAAATAATAAAAAAATGGATCAAAAACTGATTTCCATCCTCCAAAATAAGTCCTAGACCAATCGAATCAGGATACAGAAAACCTTAGCCCTCCATTGATGGTCTCAAAATCATCAATCGATGGATCCTCACTATCCATGTGGATTTATATGACCAAAAACTCCAACCACATTGATGTTCAATACCATCCTAAGCTATAACTAATTAATCCCTCTGTGAGTGGTCAACACCACATCATCATTTGTGCCCTATATATGTGAACACTACTCCAATGTCATTTAAACCAATCACAATGAGATATAATCACGAAAAAAGTACATAAGAAACACTAACCTGACACCTCATACCCCTGAGACAATGTTTTTCAATCTGATATATAACACCAACCATATCACACAATCAATTCTCATAACTTGATGAGATCATCACTTGAACCCGATGACTATGTCTCCCAACCTATGATCATCAACTCCCAAGTATCCAGGCCAAGCCCAACCTAACAATCACATCACATCAACCCATGTGGTCATCACCATCTCAATCCTTAGGACGATTCCATCTAGTTCTTCTAGAACTCATAAGAAATTTGAATAATTAAATCAAAACAATTAAATAAAATAAACACACTCAGCCTAACCACTCAAGTGGTCTAATTCCCTATACCCGACTCAGTCATGGAAGCCAAGGCTAAGGAATGCTTAGTGGCATCCCACATGGTCTCATATTTAATTTGAAGGCAATGTGTTTATTAATTAGGGTCTCAACCATAATACCCAACAACAAACTCAAGAATTCACCCCTAAAACAACCATACAATCATAGAGAAAGATAAGTACCACCTACATCACATTGGTAGATGCTTGCACATCCAATAAAAGCCTCTAAATCAATCTAATTTGGAATAAATCCACACTTCAAGTGATGGACCTGAAAATAGGGTAAAACATTTTGCATAGGTTTAGTGATTTATATTACAAGAGTAATGGAAAAGATAATAAAGATGGTTAAATCACCCATTGATGCAGTTACGACGCACCCAATGGCTTGAAGAATAAAGCTTGGATGGGGATATCATCTGGATACCTAGGGGAGAGGAAAATTATAAAAGGTACCAAATGTAAGTGTAGGTGGATATGAAAAGAGGGGGAATATTGGATAAAAGAGGGTAAGGTAATTTTGGTAAATTATTTTATTTAATGAGGCTCTTGGTTGGATCACATAGTTTTTCTAACCATGCACCAACTGTGTGACACCCTCTGTCCAAAGTGGTCACCTTGCATTATTGTCTCATAAAGTTTACCACATCGTGTGGTAATCATGATAACCACCTATACTAAAAACTATGAAGGTTCTATATATCCATGATTTCATGATTTAGAAAACCATGCACAATGCACTAGTATGGCTTCAAAAGTTCTCCTAGGAGGTTGGAAGGTTTTTAAGAACTATGAGCCTCAGTCTATGAACCATGAAAAGTTGGATGTTAAGCCTCTAATGCACCCATATCTTAACCATAACCACAAGGAACTTCCTGATCCTCTAAACCCATCCATAAAAGGTCATGGGTTGAAGTAACTATCTTAATTAAGTTCCAATGACCAATAAATAAGTTTTCGAATCCACTAAACACTGAAAATTCAAAATGGGTGAAAAATTAAACCTACTTTAAAAACTCGGTATGTTATAATAGACATCCTAAGTTATTGATTTACTATATCATATTAATCACATGAGTGATGACTAGGGTTCTTTCTTTTATTTTACACCAAATATATCATTCAACACCTCATACATATCATGCCTAGTTTTTCGCTCATAGAGCCTTTTTGGGTTGTCTCTTATCTTATGATCATTTTTGGTCGAATGTTTCTTTTTTAAACATGGATTACATAGTCACAAGAATGGGAGTAGATACTACTATTTAATTCATTAAATTCTTCCCATAGACATTTAAAATCATTTTTTGAAAATATTTACTGGTTGATTTCTTTGAAGCAGATTCCTATAATAAATTTAATTAAACTTCTTTTTATGAACTATTATTATTTTATGATAAAAGCTAAGTAAATTAATTCCATTACATTTTCCCCTATCCAATATAGATATCAACTTCAATATTGGTGATGATGATTCCATTATTTATAAAAAATATTTTATCAAATAAGTATCATGTTCAAAATTCATTTAATAAGGACATTAATTAAATGAGATCCCAATAAATTGATGACCATATTAAATTCAACATTACCATTTATAAGAAAAGACAAAAACTTCACCATGACTTACAATAGGTATCACAAAAATAATCCATTACTATATATAACAGATAATTATTTTCAATCATGTCATATATGAATCATGGATAACTATATGGATAACGTTTAACCCAAATCCATCATATGGATTCAATTAACTCTATTACTTTGGTATCATAATAGTTAGGGTTTCCCACCTAAGGGTAAACCAAATATGATTTAAAGAACAAGGAACTTAATAATTAGCTTCACCTTATTACTTTATTTATTTTAAAAAGATAATTCATGGGAGCCTAATAGTTAGGGTTACTCAAAATGAATGATCCTGGTCTCAACAAGTGCTTCTTTGTAATGAATTGAACCCTTAGTATTTTAAAGGGGATTTGATCTCACTAACTTATCTTATTTTATTCTCTTTATGTACTCATAATTATAATGATTTATTTTTGTAATACATGTTCCATCCACAAAATTAGTACGTTCAAATCATTTTAATATGTAATTCTTTACATAACCCATAGTTTGTGTTATGCCCTCAAAAAATATAAGACAAGAATATTTACACATATCCAAATTCATCACATTCATAAAGTAAATAAAATTTTAAATTAAAGTATTATAATTATATAAAATTGACGGTCTTATCACGAGTAATCCTAGGGTCATAGATAGTCAACCCAAACATTTCATAGAGCAAGGAGAAAGCCTCTAAGATAATAGAAAGTCTTACCCAAAGTTCCTCTACCCAAATATACATTACTCAATATTGAAACCAATTCATCACAAGTATAACACCAAAAATATGTATAAACTATATTCAATTACAAAATTCAAGCTAATAATTCTAATTACAAACTAAGGTTAAGGTAGATGCAAACAAAATATTATGTTATTATACCTTGCATGACATGATAATTTAAAAGAAGTAATTTATAACAAAACATTAATAATGTGAAATATTCAAATTTAATAAATAATTTATAAATATGAATATTAAAAATGAATAAATAAATAAACATTTTATTTATTTTCCATACATGATACATTCATTTATAAGAAATTCATAAATAAATAATTATAAACATTTTATAATTCATTATGGAAATTACATAATAAAATAAATATAAAAATTTATATTTATACCCCATATAAATTCATTCACATTATTCATTATATAACATTGTACTTTAAAAATATGATATTTCATGAATTATAAAAATTTTATATTTTAATTTCTATTATGTAAACATTTTACACAATCTAAATATCACATATTGTTTTTATTGAAACCTTTGATCAAATCAATTCTATTTTTTTAATATTGTTTAAATAACTTATTCAATTAAAAAACATTTAATTTCAACTATTTAAATTAAATATTTTGAATAATTTATAATTTTAAAAATAAACACTTCATTTTTCCCATTTTTATTTTTTTATTTATTAACTCTTTATTAATTAATATTATAATTTCCATAAAAATGTTTTATATTAAAATTATAAGTTATTACATATAATTTGAAAATTGTATTTTCATATTAATACATAATATTATAGAATATTTACTATGTAATGTTTCATACAAATTTAATTTTTTAATTATAAAAACTTTATAAATAAATAATTTATAAAAACTATCATAAATAAATAAATATCCCAAAATACATTTTACTATAATTTATAATAAATTAATTGATAATATAACTCAATTATTAATAAAATTTAAAGAGAAACATTTTTTCCTCAAAAATAATTTTTAATAATATAGGGTTAATCATTGGATGTGATTGATAGGATACAGTGCATAATATTTTTATATGCTACTGGTCACACTTTATAATGAATAATCAAATCATTGAATACAATTTGTAGTATACATAAGGGATTTTTATTTTTTCGATAACGGAAAACACCCTTATTTATGGGATAAACCATACCTAAGAGTAAGAACTATATAAAGGGGAAAACTCACATATTATTCATAACACCCTTACGTATCGATGAAAAGAACCAATAATATCAATCTACTTTGACAATTAATAGAGATATCATAAAAGAGGTTCGATGGTGTGTATTTTAAAACATGTGGGAAACCACCTTCATCAAATGTGGTATCATAATTTCATGTGAAAACAATAAAACCAAATTAGAGGATTTTTATAGAGTTTCTAATTATGATATCAAATATCATAACCCATAACTCAATAATGAGAAATCATATTCTCTATCATATTTAATGATTATGATTTCAAATACCTTTATTTATCATTAAGATTTTATGAATAAAAAATAAATGTATAACTTTAGTACTAATGAATGGTTTTGAGGAATGATTAGCCATTAATCAATTATGTGAAAGAGAATAGAAACTGGTGAAACTAATATTAATATTACCTCGAGACATAAATCACATAAAATAATAAATGAATAATGAGTACCTTACATAGTAGAGTGCCACTTCCATTGCCTTATTTGTATTTTTTATGAATATAACCAAGGAAAATTTATAAATATTTTCCCTCTAAGTTGTATCCATGGGTTTCATCGAATCACCAAAACACTTTTGGAAGTAACTTCCAAAAATCATGGAATGATAGTATAATTGAAGCAAAGAAAGGGGAAAGAAGTGAGCTTCATGTGGGAATTGTTTTGTCCATATTCTATTCAAGAAATTCCCAGAGATATACTTGTGGAATAGCCACATTTGTATAGGATATGAAGGTTCTCTTAATGAAATGAATTTACTCATACATTTCATAAAAGTATAAGTAATTACTATGATTAAATATCATTAACCCTTGAAAAATGACTCTCCATTGATTTCATCTTATGGAACAACTTGTCAATGATATCCAATGCATATGAGATTAACTACCATTGATGAATAATAATAGCACCAAATGAATAATACATTTCTATTCATGGGACAATGATTCATCCAAGTCATAAAATAATATTTTATAAGGAATATTATACACCATCCTTATATCATAAAATAGTATACACCCAAAGGTTTAAATATAAAATTTTTAACACATATATTCCATAATCTATGATATAATATAGAATACTATATGATATAACAAATATTTATTGAATATTCTCCCCACTCGTGATTCACTAGAGGTTGGTCACTTGTACCGGGGGTTTAAGGATACCACGCATGGAGAGATTTACCTTATAATGGTCCATCACATCAAAATGCCAAAATAAACATATCAAGATCATTAAGAAACAAAAAATATATAAATACCAAGTCAATAATCTATAACATAATCCCATAAATTCCCACACACATCATACAACAAAACAAGAATAAAAAAACCCAAGTTCCAGAGTAAGTGTAAACTAGTTGAAAAGATAAGAAGATCCAAGTATGGACAACCTCTTCCACATGACTCTAAAAGAACAGAAACTCAACTCTCCAATATCACTAAACATCACCACCTAAAAAAGCGGGCCATTTCCTTTAACTAAAATGTCATTCATATAATATATATACACATTTGGTGTGTGCATATAAGTTGTGATAATATAATTCATCAACAGAAACCATATATAAACTCTATCATATGATGGATTAATTATGATCATAAATATATAAACACATTAATTCTTATAATGATTAAAAAAATTTATATTTGTAATGTAAATAAAATATAAATTATAATCCATGTCACCTAAATAACTCACACTTACTTCATCCAATACTGGTAACCTGTATAACATGGTATCCATACTCAAGGATCATCAAAATATCATATTCCAAACTCATGGAATCATATCATTTCATATTCTAAACTCATATCATTATATAATCCCTAGTATTAATTCAAGTCTAACCAAACACATAGATATTAAATAAATATCTTTTGTATCATCTTAACTAAAGGTTCCCTATAAGTGTATAACATCATGAAATATTAAAAATCAAAAATGTGTTATATAAATTCAGTTATAATAATTTATTATTTTCTAAAAAAAGGCATCAAAATCAACCCTAATTTATTATTACTGAATTACCCAAATGCATTTCACATTCACAAAAAACATCAAATATTACAGACTCACTTTAGAACCAAAAAAATAAATTCCAACAAGAAATTTACTCATAAATAATCCCCTTTTTTAAAATTAATCCATCAATATCAATAAATATTTCCCCTTTCCCATGCAACTATTAATCACTTTAAAAGTATCTTTGAGCTTCCATTTAACCCGTTACATCACATAATTTTCATATACATGTTTACCTAAAAAATAAATGTTATACTAATTCATTTTATGTATTTATCCCAATAAACAAAAAAAATTCCCACATTTACCTTTTTTTATAATATATATTCTCAAGAAAACAAGAATTCTATCATGCAATAAATACTTAACACACCAAAAATATCACCTAAATATAATTTTAATCACACAATTACTCATTATTAATTATTGAATTAAAAAAAACAACAAATAAAAATTTTAACTAGTAACCACCTTCATTAATTCCACACTTTAGTCATAAATTACCTTAATTATAGTACTTAATTACATTTTTAAAGCTCAAAATCACTCAAAAAAGTTTGAAAAAAGAAAATTCTTAAACATAAAATTGATTTTTTAAAACTCAAATAACTCTCAAGAAATTAATAAATCTCAATATAGTACATGAATAATATATCATAAAAATTTAAGAATATAAAGAATATAAGTGGTCACCTACTGCACACTCGATGCATAATCCACACAAGGAATATAGATCTATATCCTACAAGAACAATAGGAAAACACTAAATCATATAACAAAAAATAGAGAGTATTTATAACATGGCATAGATCAAACCTTTTTTCCATTTCTCAAAATGATAGGGTTATAAAATATCTTGATGATATGGATCCAATACCCCCCATGTATCATAGAGAAAAATTTAAAAGAGGGAGAAATCAATTTTATAATTTCAGAGGAGGTGATAGATTAGGCACATAAAATTCTATAAACAATCATTCAAATGGAAATAAGAAAGAATAATTCCTAAGTTAATGGTATCATTATAGGATAGAAAAAATACAAATATGAATCTATTGAAAAAAAAGCCTAAATAACACAACATACCCTATAAAATCTCACCAGATGCACAGTTACTTTCCCGTGACCCAATTCAACTCACCGGCCACCCATTAGTTGGTCTAGTCAACTTACACCCCTACCACCCTCATAAAAAAATGGTACGGTACAATAGGGTACCCAATGGACTTTATTGTGATATTCTTGTAAATTATACCTTCAATATTTCCTTAATAAATTTCCCTTAATCGAAAAACCCAAAAAAGATAAAAAAAATTAAAATATATCCAAAATATTAAAATTAAATCAAGTATATACTTCACTTATTGAGATCATAAAAAACTCTCCACCATAGTTATTCTCATCCTTGAGAAGTGTTACCAAGTTTCAATAATGAATAAATTTTTCCCTTCAGACCTCACTTCCAATTATCATTCCTATGTATTCTCTTATACACATCTATACTACCAAAAAATAAAAATAAAATTGGAATAAATTTTTCCCAAAAACTGAATCACACTATGATGAATGATACACACCGGATTCTCCATAAAATATTCATGTAGCATCTTGCTCCACATCATCACATTGAAGAACAATAGATTAATCCAGTATGTATTTTATCTACGGAGATTTTTAGAAAACATATTGTTTAGTTATATAATTTTTTGGAAATACTAAGAGATTAGACACCTCCCATATCTTCTCTAAAATTTTTAATAGCCTAAAAAATACAATATCTAGCTTCCCTTTCTTCCCAATCCACTAATATATCATCTGGAGTGAGACACTATGAAAAACATGATCCTCAACATTAAACTAAAGAGTATGAAACCTGTAATCTATATAAGTTTTTTTTCTAATGTAATACATAATTAACCTCTTTTTGATCATATATATATGATCAAAAGTCACTTACACCAAGGTAAATCCAAATAAAACACCTCACCGACTTCTATACAAAGCTTATAAAAGAACCACCTAAATAGATTCAAGGAAAATATTTTTATAAATGAAATCTATCAAATAAAAATGATATTCTCATGAATATAAAAATTCTAGAATCCATGCATAAAATATATCATTAAGAATATGAATAGAATACTAAAATTGGGGATTCCTTTTTGGATGATAAGCTATAATCAACTTCACTAGAGAACCCAAAGACTAATATGAGCCTTACCAAAATTGTAATGTGAATATCATATCAAGATTAGACATGATGTTGGTGGGTAACCCATGAATTCCTATAATATATCTGACATAAAGCATTCTAATATCCTCAACCAACTGAGTCTCTCTAATTGGAAGAAAAACAAATGTTAGTTGACAAGTGATTACCCAAACGATATATTTACATTTTTTTTATCACAAAAATTATATTAAAAAATTCATGGTAGCATTATCCCATTTCAATTCTAAAATGGGAAATGATTAAGGCTTATCTGTAGGCCTTTAATGTTTCTCTTTTACCCACTAACAAATGGAACATATCAAAATAAAACAAAAAACATATAATTTTATAACTGGCCACCATAAATGTCACTAAACTCTTTGAAACATGTTAGTCTAACCAGGGTGAACTTTTCATTGAGACATATGAAAATAACTCATCATATATTCATATAGAGATAACATAACATAAATATACCCATGGATAAAATGAAGATAATCTAGAACAAACATCCTTCCAGTCATCTTCTCCTAATAATATAATATTTCTTTACAAACATGGTATTCAAAATCTATGCCTTTATGTTACATCACCCACTCCATCATGGATGTTGTGAAGGTAAAATGTACTAAGAAAACACTTCCCTCCTCTTCATAATAATCTATATGAAACTAAAATAAGAGAGATATATGTTGTCACTCCTAATTTAGTTAATTTATAGTTGGAACTATCCTCTCTATGAATCTATAAAGAAATTATTTTCCATGGTGTATATATAATCTCAAAATAAAATAATTGAATATATTCAACCCATATATGATGTATAAAATTCTAATCCATATGAGATAATATATAAATCAATACATTACGGATAATGAAAATCAAAAAACACTCACTAAATAGATTATATTTCTTACTTTTAAAAGAATTCACAAATTCCACCGACTCACAATCCTGAGCATGGTGGTTCTTCTTGTGAGACATAATTTTTTGAGAACCATATGATATTACTCACATATCCAACATCAATAAACATGACAACCCCATACTAGATGAATCAAATTAAAATCCATAACATTCCCTTGGACTAGAAATGTTAATAATATGTGATGATGTAAACCAATTCTTAAAAACATGAAATGAAACCTCATATTTGTAATCCAATAGTTACTGTAATCCCTTAATTTCTTGTTCTGTAATTGGGTCAACTTAGAAATATAATTCTAAGATAAACCAGTGATAATATCCTATAATAACAAAGAAAAATGTAATCTCAAAAAAACTATTGGGATTTTACAAGACATCACTCCAACCAATTTATCATGATCCCGTGATATCCCCAATTAAGAAATGCAATTCCAAAAAAAAATTACAACTCAGATAAAAAATTGATAGTTTGACATCCTAGTATAAAAGTGATAAGCTCATAATATTTCCAAGACTATATAAAAATTATCTCTATGATCTTGATAATACCGTGAGTATATCAATATATAATTGATAAATAAAAGTAAAAATGATTCAAAACAATAATGGAAAACATGGTTTATCAAGGTCATAAACATGGATATTTCACTTTTCGTCCCTAATGGAATTATTAATATTTCATAATGCCTATAACACATCTCAAAGGTCATATTAATCACACATATAGATCAAACCCAAAATTTATGATAACTCAATCAATGGAAAATATTTGACAACTAATGTGATTGTCTTAAATGATTAACCAAATCATATATTCATGGTTATTGATATCAATTCTTAATGGTAAACTAGTTCAACCTACTATAATCATCACACAACTTCAATCTCCCATTTTATTTCATTGAAAAAATCAATTGAGAAACCCAGAGAGACAAATTATACATGATGAATCCTGTAGATTCAAGAGCTTCTAGTGGAGTCATTAGCTCCCTAAGCTCAGCTGGAACCTTAAAATAAAAATTTGTAAAGATATAATGAGTATCTGGAACTAATTCAATTATAATATTTTCCTCCCTCTTAGATGGAAACCTAAAAAAATCTTCCAGAAACACATATCGATAATGATCAACCACAAGAATAGAACTAACATTGAAAACACCCTCAAATAAGTTGAGGAGAATCCATATCACATGATATATAATACTTTTAAAAAACATAAATCATAACTAGACCTCCTAAAATGATAAACCCATTGTCCAAGAAAAACATAATTGTAACCATAGGATGGGGATAATTCCACATGTCTCTAATAAAAATTGATATGTATCCAAAAATGTGATAGAGAATACATCACAGAAACCAAATAAAATTCTTAAATATATATGTTAAATAAATCCTATTGATCAACATAACCAAATATATGAATTGAATAAGAGAGGCATCTTACAATTGGTTATTCTATTCTTCTTAATATGGTATTAAAAATTTGGACTTTAGGGACAAAACCAACAACTAAACCAAGGTCAAGAATAAATAAAATAAGGTGGCATTAATGAATGAGAAGCACCAAATTCAAACAAAAAACTGACCAAGGTGGAGGTAACCAACATCATACCTATAAACATGGAAGAACCCTATCCAATAACCTCTTGTGGCTACATGATTGTAAAAATTTACATAGATCTTGCACCTTGTCCCTGCCATTATGTCTCCAAACTAATCTATATAACATTTACTTGGAAGTAATATCAATGAGAAACTTCAATTTTTACATGAACATATCCAATATATTACATAGAACTTTAACTCTTCTATAGAACATTGTTCCATGCATGTGATGCTTGCATAGAATTAAAATCATGATAACCACTATTTTAAGATCCCATTTACAAATAAAATTAATTATATCCTATATTTACACAAGAGTGACACTAAACAGTCTAACTAGGATAGATATATTGGGAATAACCCATTGGACCACAAAAATAATACTATAGCATCACACAAACATTGGAAGAAGGAGAAGAAAAGGCCTTTTTACAAATCATCTGATCACTTTCCATCCTTGTGAGAATCATCTTCCTTCCTCGTATTTCCACTACTAGATCCACATGTTTTCATTGATTACCTCATATATTCCTCAATATCATTCTCTTCTATGTGATTTTATTTAAGACCTCCACGAAGGTTGGTAAAAAAAGTGATATACCATTGATTGAATATCCATCATCATCCCATACACAAACCAATAGGCCTTATATTATTTATTTCTTCTCATGTCAGAGTAAAATAGATGATGTACAAAAAATGGTTTTAGAACCATGAATTGTAATATTCCCCTAGTTAATATCTATCAATTATTTTCCTTTATCTATAAACAATATCTAAATGTATAATTGATCAAAGAAAAGTGCCTAAAGAGCCTCCCATGACAACACACTTGGTCTTCCTTACCCCAGTAAAGATATCCCATGAACATCATGCTAGTCCCTCAAACAATAAAATTAAAAGCTTCACCTAATTACCCCCAGGCGTATCAATCATCATAAATATAGTCAATTCCATCTAGAAACGTCATAGCTCCATGAGTCCCAAAATATTCACTAAAAATAAGTGAAAGTTTGGCTCAGAAATCTTGAATCACACTGGAAACCACAATTTATTTATAATGTGGTTTCACCCTTATACTCTGGATCTCCTCTAGGAAACATTCAAGGATATTCTTCTTCACTGGTGTATAAGTATCACCATCCAAGGAAACATGTTGATCCTCCCCTTATACATGCCCCTCATCATAAATCTCTTGTTCAACCTTCTCTCTCTAATTCTTTTCAAATCACTTCTCATGTTCCATGATTATTAAGGAATTAACAACCCAATTAATAACCAACTACCAAGAATATTAAATAAAGAACACCATACACAACATACTATGTATAATCAAAAAACAATTAGTAAAAAACTATCACATTACATCACTGATTTATTAAAAAAGATGATAAATAATTCAATTCTTGTGTTTTATGTGATGAAATAATACATTATTTCCCTAATACCCACAATAAACTAAGTATTAAGCGTTTCCTAAAATATATTTTTTAAACTTAAAAAATATATTTTCATAATTACTATATCAATTGCAATTATATCATGGTTATGTTTCGCAGTAACACACACACACACAAAGATTTAGTTTTGAGTTTTAACTTCTAATATCTATCCTACCAAATCAAAACTATGAAGACCTTATAAAATAAATCACTATGATACCATTTTATAATATCCCACCCTGAAATTCTGTTTCCATTAAGGTGAACTCAATTAATCCTCAAGAATGATCCCAAATCACCATAGGCTAAAAACTTTCATCAATGATTCAAGGATACCCTTTAGTGATAAATTTTCTCTCAAATCACAAATCACATCAAAATAACATAATAAAAATATCACGATAAAAAAGTAGTGGTAGTATATAAAGAAAAACATTATCCCATAAATTCCAACACATATCATACAATCAAAAAAGTCTAAAATGGGAAACACAAGTGACAAAGTAAGTGTAAATAAACTAAAAAGATAACAAGAACCAACTTTGGACATCCCCTTCAACATGAATCTAAATGTGCATGAACATAGATACAAAATGTCTCTAAACATTATCACACTACTAAAGACTCCCCTTTCCTTTACTAAAACTATCATTCGTATAATATGTATTCCCAGAAATAAGTGTACATAAATGGTGTGACTTGGTTTTCAAGTGATATTTAATTTATAATGGGTTATATGTGGTCACACACACATATATAAAAAATTAAATTCTTTAAATTATTTAACAATATCATTTTTATCATGTAAATAAAATATTAAGTGAAAACAAAGTCACCTAAATAACTCAAACTTGCTTCTGAAAATAATGGTAGCCCATAAGACATGGTGGCCAAACTCGAGTCTCATCTTCATCTCTTTTTCCAAACTCATGACATCACATCATTTTATATGAAAAATATATGGAATTACATAATCCCTAAACATAACTCAAGGATATTCCAAACACATGGATTTAACATTAACATCTCATGTATTAGATGATCCTAAGGCACCTTGTAAGTTTCCAACATTTTTAAAATTTCTAAATCATAAAAGATTTAGGGAAAAAATCATTATTATTTTATTTTCATAGAAAACATCAAAATCAAAACTATGTTATTCCTTCTGAATAACCTAAACACCTGACACATTCATATAAAAATATTAAATGTCACTAACCCACTTTCTAACCCAAACATATTAATTCCATCAAGACATTAATACACCAAGAATCCATATTTAGTTACAAAAATCGATAAATTAATCAATAAACATCAAGAAATATTTTACATCAACCCATATCACTTTTAGTCACTTTAAAATTATTTTCCAGCATTCATTTACTCAATTAAATCACACATTATTCATATATAATTTCACCAAAACACAAAACTAGTTCTACCAATTAATTCAATATATTTAGGCCACTAAATACAAGAATTTCACCCACTATTACCTCTATTTAAAATGGATATTCCAAATCCCAAATTTATACCACCATGAAATAACATTAGAACAATCCGTAATGAATTCATGTAAACAAATATAGATTATTAGAGTTGTGAATCAAAATTATGACACTAAAAAATTTCTTAAAATTCAATTTCAACAAAAATAATTACTTATAATTAATTATTCTAATAAATAATAAACAGAATATAAATTTCAAGTATATGTAAACTTCATTAATTAACTACATTAGTAATTAATTCTATTAATTATAGAACTTAATTACATTTTTTAATATCAAACACCACTCAATAAATTATGGAAAATTATTCTTCAAAAATAGAAGTAATTTTAACATTCCAAAAAACCCTTATAAAATTATCAAATCATATAACAGTCTAAAAATATTATATAATCACAAGTTTATTACCCAAATAAAAACAATTCATCTCCATTACACTTATTATATAATAAACATAAGGAATGGAGATATATATCATTTTAGAATATAAAGAAAACATAAAATCTGAAAATTGGAAGAAAGAGAGTGGAGATTATAAATTTATAGGGTCCAAAAATCTTTAACTTCTTATAAAAAATAGGGTTTTAAAAGTTCTTACTAGGATAGATCCAACACCACCAAAAGATCAAAAATCTAAGTTGAAATAAAGAGGGAATCACTCAATGATTATGGGAGATGAATTAGGGCTATTAGGGTCTTCAAAGACCTTAAAAATCATCCAAATGACCCTAAAAAGAATAATTACCATGTTGATAGAAATATTCTATAAAAATTAAAAGATAGTTATTCCCTTATTATAAACAATTTGTCTATAGCACACTAGGTACCCAACCGACCATTACTAACCACCCAGTGATGTACTAGCCCCTAGTTGAAGCGATTGGACACTCGATGGACACTCTAAAGGACCTGCATCATTGAAAATATCATTGAGTAGCCAATGCCCTTCCATCAAGAATCTTCTATCCTCTTATAGGATATTCATGAAAATTAAACATCCAATAATCCCTTTATTCCCATCCTTCACCCAAAACATTGAAAATAATTAAAAATGAAACTAAAAAAATAAAATTACTAAAATTATTTCAAAGACATAACTCAATTATCGAGGTCATTAAAAAATTCCCATTACAGGGATTATCATCTTAGTGATGCATCACCATGTATAAATAATGAAAAACACCAACTATTAGTACCTACCACTTCTCACTCAGAGGATTCCTCTTATACATGTCCATATTAAAACAAAACACATACAAGTGGCATAAAATTCCCTATTACTATTTCTCATTGTGATCAATGACACACTAAAAATTCTTATGGATAAATATCCACACCATCACACTAAACCACATGAGAATGAACAGTTTCATATTTATTTAGCTGATATTCATGAAAAACATAAAGCATAGAATTATACTTAAGTGGAAAATCTAGACATTAAGAAAGCTTCATGAACATATCTAGAAATTTAAATTGTGTGAAAACCCATTAATCAACCTTTACATGCTTCCCAATACTCCAATGTCCTATCCTAAATGATACATTAATAAAAAATTCATCCCCAACATCAATATCATTAGGAAATTTCCTATGATTGATATAATACCTACAACTACACCGAGTGATGGGAAACCTGTTTCTAATAATATAAATACAACTAGATGTCTCTAGCATAGAGAATCACCCAAAGAATGACACCTTATTTACTTCCATCCAATACAAATTGAAAAAATAATACCTTCCATAAAAATCTTCAAAAATATCCATCTTAATAGATTGATGGTAGTTGTTTTAATAAAAAAACTTTATCAAAATCACATTATAACACTATGAATACGGTACCCTGAAGCTGGTGGTCATTTTATGAAAATGGTATAAAATATACAGATTATAATACACATGATTTAGCAGTCTAGTTGTATTAGTAAAGTATATTCATAAATAAAAATAAGCTTATATTGAAAACTTAAGACACATCATCTTAAAACATGAATATTTTTTTATTTATCCATGATAATAAAAATATTAAATGTTGTAATATTTGGTGTTTCTTAGGGAAATAGAAAATTAAATGAAGGGGTTATTAATGACACTAAGTAAGGGGTATCCTATAATGTAATATATCATAACATAATAATTACATAGAAAATATTGTAGGAATACATAATCGAATAATTTTATAAAAAATGAAAAATTTAGCATAATAATAAATAAACATATAGATAACATTAACTAGTTTAATAGTGATGAAATTCATAATTCTAGGCATCATAACAATATCATCAGGGCCTCATACCAATACAACATACATAAATTTGTATGGAATACACCAAAAAGCCAATCTAGTTTGTCTCTTGAGAGGTATTGATGCATTTAAGGTATATATGATTCGGTGTCCTACATGTCACATAATAAGTCCAATTCATTTATCATATATAGGGAATGAGAAAATTTTATATCATAATATTTCCTAAGGAACATCATATATAATCATGGATATGTAATCAATAATATTTCATATATAAATAATGGATATACAGAATATAAATATTTCCACATTTAATAGAAAAATATTTTTATCTAGGTGAATATCCATCAATCAACTTAGAAACAACAGTTTATTCACAATTCAATGTAAAATTACCTTATCCAAATAATTATAATGAATTAGTTGTGTATAATACTTTAATGTTAAAAAGATATTAATAGGAAATAGTCATTGAATATAATAGTTTATAATTGAATGAGACTTAAGTAATGATATACAAATGGCCTATAAAAATTAGGAGTATGTACCACATATATTTGATACAGATTATAAATATAGAATTTATCTATAGAAATCTTTTTAGTTTGGCTTGAATTCAGGATGAATGTGAACTTGTGTAAAAATTGAGTTTAATACAATTTGGATCTAATAATTTCCCCAGAAGATTCATCACCATTATTCTTAGACAAATCCATCCTCTTAGAAATAATTCATCCATACTAATGAAATACATAACATACAAAGATATCTATATAATTGTGTTTATGACTATAGGAATGTTTAAAAATTATAACAACTTATGAAGGTGGTATAAGGAGAGTGAATAGTGATATCTAATGTATAATAAAATTTAAAATTTATAACAATGAAGTATAATAACATTTCACATTCAAATGGAAAGGAATAATAAAGGGTTATAGAAATAAATAATGAAAAGAGATTATAAATCCTTATCTTGAAAAAATATTCTTAAATATTTAGAAAGAACACCGTAGAAAATAAAGAACATATTAGAGGGACTCTTGAGAGGAAACATTAGAGTATAATCAAGCTCACTAATTATATTGTAAATAGGTGAAGGATGATGGGTGGATATATTTACCAAATCAGGAGGAATTGTTTATTAATTTTGGATTTTAGGACCTGAAAATCAAGGTTATGGAAAATGAAAACCATTGGATTACTCACAGTTTTAGATCATAATTTTTGAAATTTAATAGATGGTTTACTATAATTTTTATTTTTGATAATTTAAAAATATTATTCAATATTACTTTGTCCAAGGAAATATCTTTTTTGCACAAATATTTTAAAACATTAATTTCTATTTTATATTTTGGATAGTCCATTATGATTATTGAAATTAATATTAATTAATTAAAATACATTATATTAATAAAATAACTAATGTTTTGAATTTTATTTTGTTATATTAATAATTATCATATCATTAAAAAATAATTAGTTCATAATAGTTGTAATATATTCAAATTGTATTTTATTATTTCTTGAAAAAATTGATTGTCTCAAAAAATTAAAAAAAATTCAATGTTTCCAAATTTCAATATACTGATTATAAATTTAAATTTTTATTTATTAAATTAATTTCACATATAAGATAATTTAATTATTAAATAAAATTATTAGTATATTTCAAAATAATGTGATTGGCATTGAAAATTTTAAAACTCTTTTTTAATGAATTTTATTTTTTAGTTTAAAACACACATGAATAATTACATAAATATTTATTGATCAATATAAATTATTAAAAATCATTTATTATAATAATAAAAAATAATTTCACTGGTTATGTAAAAAAATTTATTTATAATGGCTATAATACTATTACAATGATCATATATGGGGGTCGCCAATTGAATGAGAACCATTCCCTTCAAACAAACAAAATGCCCTTTATAAATACACTTTATTTTAACTTTTATAATCATTATCTTATTTTCTATACCATTTATATTCTATTTTTTATTATTTTATTCATAATATCAATGTATATTATATATATTTTATTCCTTTTAGAGTTTAATCTTCCAGAGTTCATGGAAATGGCGGTGCCTTGTATTGTTATATATTCTATAGCTATACTAATATCCATAATAATGAATACATGTTTCTAGTGTGTATTTTTCTATGTTATATAATAAAAATAATTTGGTTTTTTGATGGAAAATGTAATAAATTTTTATTTATTATAGTCATTTATTGGGTCTTACATTCTCCCCCATTAAAATAATTTCTTCTTCAAAATTCCAAGTATACATTAAACCATGACCAAATGTGGGGTTTTCTTCTTCATTGTTTCCTTAATATTCCATTAAATTCCTTAAAATTTTGATTCCTCAAAATTACATTCACTAACTTGTTTGTTAGATTCTAAAATACATGCTCTCTATTCTTAAGAATCTAGATACTTTCTCTATTATAAGATATGTTAGACTCAAACTCAATTTACTTAATGGTGAGTGATTGTGTTAGGTCTGTAATAAACTTCATCCACAGTTTGACATGAAAGGAATTATTCACTTAAGAGAGGCTAGGTGGAAAATATGAATGATAATACATAGCTCTAATTATCTAAAAAACTCAAACAGGCCAATATACCTTGAACTTAGATTTCATTTCTTAGAAACCTTATAACTCACTAATATGGTGATACATTCAATAATACATGACCCTATAATTTTAATTCTATGTCCTTCCTTTGGATATTAGCATAGATATTCTAATTGTTCTAATATATCTTGATATGATTATGGGTAGATCGTGTATTCTTTGTTTTATCCTAAATTTATTATAGGCCAAATAGCCTCCTTTACCTAATTTTATGCAATAAGGTTGGAGTAAAACAGCTTTTTCTCATAGAAAGAGTCACGTGGTTCCTTTTTTATACTCAAATGAAAGCTATTGTTGTATCAAAATTCCAATAGAGGTAAATATTGGCCCCATATTCCTTATAAGTCAAGTGATTATGACCCAAGAGTGTCCTCTAATGTTTAAATGTTCATTTTAGATTATACATCAGTTTATGGAAGTAGGTGATGCTCAGATATATCTCATTGTTTGAATCCTTATGAAGACTCTTCCAAACTTTTTATGTGAAATGACGACCAAAGTAAGATATAATTGATAAAGGAAGACCATAAAATCTTACAAATTCACTAATATAGATTTGTGTAATCTGTTTATGGGGTTGATGGACCCTCATTTATTGGAAATATATAAACTTTTTAAGGCGATCCATAATGAACCATATAACATCATCCCTATTTTATTTTTAGGCAGCCCAGTTATAGATTCCGTTATGATATTTTCCCACATCCATATTAGTATTTTGAGAGGTTTCATGGAACACTTTATATAATTTTTTAGCCTTTACATGTAGTAATGCAAAGCATATTAACACATAATTAACAATTTCCCACTTCATGTATTCCTACCAGAAGTATTGTCATTGTTAACTATATATGTTGACACATATAAGGTATATATATAACTTTGAGCTATAGTATTTATATTTAATTATATATTCAATTAAAGTATAAATGGTACATAATGTCTCTTTACAAACATCAATTTACCATCTTCACAGATAAGGAATTTGATTCTCTCATATTCCATGGATTTAATATTCTATTGTATTCCATTTCCATTGATTCAAGACTTATTTATTTTATCTAGTAAAGATGCTTGGGAAATAATGTTGAAAAGGAATTATGTTTCCCCTTATAATGTAATTTATATATCCAACTTTAATAAATCCATGAACATTGGATATTGTTTTATCCTCATCATGGATATGACTACATGAATCTTACCACTCAATGTGTCTACCACCAAATATTACATACCTTCTGGTATTATATTTCACAATAATTATCCTTGAGTATTTCCAACCATATGCTTTGTCTCATGTTCAGATATTTATTTTCAATATATACTTCAAACTATTATGATCTGTACTTATGTTATATCTATCACTATAGATATAATTTCTTCATATCCTCAAGGAAAATATTATACCTTCCATATCAAGATCCTGAGTTGGGTAATTTTGTTCATGGGTATTCAATTACCTTGATGCATATGTAAAAAATATATCATTCTATATACAAAAACACCCTAGTTCTTTTTTTGATACATCATTGCATATAATAAACCATTCCTTTACTAATGGAAAGGTTAATATCAGTGGATTCATTAATCTTTTCATTTATGCAAAACTGTCTTCACATTCCTCGGGCCATGTGAATTTGGCCCATTTACATTGTCAAATTTGTTAATATCTTAGCTAATTAGGAAAAAATTTCAACAAAAAGATAATATTAACTAACTAATCTATAGGAACCACATATATTAGTTATTTTCATTATCTTTGGATGCTATTTAACATAATTTTTTAAAGGGTTTTCCAATATTCCATCCTTCAATATAATATGGTGAAATAAGGAAACCTTTTGAATTGAAAATTCATAATTCATGGATTCCCCATATAAATTATTCTTTATTAGAGTCTCAAGAATAAACTTTAAATGATATTCATTCTCTTTATAACACTAATATTATATCAATATATCACTAATAAAAACCCTAAAAAACAATCCAGATAATCTTTGAATACTCTATTCATTAGATACATAGAAATAGAGGGTGGATTTGTTATCCCAAAAATCATTAAAGTGAAATAAAAATTTCTATACCTCATACAGGAAGTTATCTTTGGTATATAATCCTTATTTAATTCTAATTGATGATAACCAGAATGAAGATCAATCATTGATAATTCTTAATCCCCTTAAATTTGATCAAATTTATTACCAATGTGAGGTAATTGACACATGTTCCTAATTTTAATGGTTTTTATATCTCAATAATCAATGAAAAAAATAATAGAGTAATCCCTTTTATTAAAAACTAGAATAAGTTCTCATCAAGATGAAAAAATAGGGTGTATGAATCCCTAATCACACAAATATTGTAGTTTCTTTTTTAATTCCAAAAATTTCATTAGATCCATTCTACATGGAGGCTTAGTTATGGGTTTTTCATCAGTGATAATGCCAATGAAGTATTCAACATAATGATCAGGTGTATATCTTGATAATTCCTTATGAAATGAATCAAAATAATCATGGACAATAGATGCATCCTCTATTATTTGGATATCCTTACCAATAATTTTTTCATCTTATCCAATAATTTCATTAATATTATCCATTATAGGTGGTTTCAAACAAGAATCATGAAATGAAGCCACTTCTATAAAAATAATGATTTATTTTACATTCATATATAATGTAATCTACTTCTTGTGAAGATAAATTCTTTCATTATAAATTGAGAGACAATCCATCCAAAGTGTTATATCAATGTCAAAAATTGGTATAACAACCAAGTCTTCTACTAAAGATCCTATGTGCATTTTAATAGAGACAATCCAATATAGTTTCATTTATATATCATTTTTACTAGTTGTTTTTACTAAAAACCCTTTATTTAATAAATTAGGGGATGATTTACAATTCTTCTAAAAATTATAAGATATAGAATAGTTTATAGATCAAAAATAAAATAATTTATTAACAAACTTTGACCTTATTATTAATGTACCGACTATAATCCCATCTAGGACCTCAAATTCTTTTATTGTGATTAAATAATCCTAGCCTTTCTCCATGGGATTTTTAGGAATATAATCCCTTTATTTCATGTAAATTCATTTGAATAGTTTCCCATATTCATATAATAGAGGTATTGGATGTTAGTAGTTTCAATATTTCTAGTTCAATCATGATATTGATGATCTTAATCTATACAATTAAAAAAAATTGACAAGCCCTTGAAGCATGGATGATAGTGTTTCTTTGCACAATTATTACATTTTAAAAATTATAAACTTCCCCTCTTCTCATTTTCTATTTTCTCATCTACATGGAGTTAGTCAATCATTTTTATGTTTCTTTCCTTTGAAATATAATATTTTGAAAACTCCTTCTCCATCTTTAGGGAACATATCACTATCTACTCATATGGGGAAAATGTTTGTGAGTCTAATAACCTTATAAGACATGGATTTAATGTAACAAGGAAGTCATCAATCATTATTTTAGGATTTCATACATAATCTAACTCATATATCACTAACCTTATAAATTTAACTTCATTGTCACGCCCATGTGTCCAATTTTATTTATAGATCACATATTTTTTGGATCTATTTTTAACTCTTTCCTTTCTGAGTGGGTTCCCTTTGAGATCATGAGTTTTTAAAAAAACTAAGTAGTTTCACTGTTAGTGCATGGTTTAGAGTAATTGTTCAGAAATCATGAAACATATTCTATAGATTTTAAAAAAGTAATTCTTCATAGTTGGTTCATGGTTTTTTAAATGGTGTGGGACAACTATTCAAGTACCCATGTGAGGAAGAGATGACCCACATGGTTGGAACATGGGTAAGAAAACTATGTAGCTACACTATGTGATCTTTATATAATCTAAAAAATAGAAATAAAAAAGTTTATCATGATCTAATTAAAGTATCTAACCCAAATTTCCTTCCCCCAAACAACCCTCATATATCCCCTATGTGTGAATCACATCCTCCCTTCCCTCTTGGATTTATTTTTTATGGGTTTTCATGTATATTATTTATAGAATAACTTAGGTAAGTGACCCTCTTCCTTCATTATTGTTATTTCATCTATTTTTATAGGTATTTATCTCTTCCCTAAGTTTAATGTGACATAGGGTTCAAGTTAGATGATTATTGTGGCATGCATTTTTGTGATTATGGTTCTCTTAACTCTATAGAATCTGTTTTGACATTTTAAGTGAATTTAAATCATAGGAATGTGGTTTCAATAGATTAATAATGGTTTTGATTTGTTAAAGGTATGTGGTTTCACTCCACACCATTGTTTTATGAAACCAATATTACTTTGATGTGTTATAAATTTTGTTTTAATCAATTATTATTATGCTATGATAGTTTTTGTGGGTGATTTTATATCTCATGGTTGTTTTAAATGCTTTTACCCTATTTTGAGTAAAAATATGGTTTAGAAAAAATGTTTTTTGAATATTAGATGGAAATTTCTTTTGAACTATTGATGAAAAGCCTCTTTAAATGGAATGTGATATGTTTGAAATAGAATTGGAACATTGTAACTTGGGAATATAGAGGGGATACACGTTTTATGTATCTATTTTGGAAATAAACACACTAATTAAACTCATTAAACATTTATAAAGGTTTTTTTACTCTAGATGGGAATCACCAAATTTATTGGCCAATGCATACACTCCTTAGTAGTTGGTTGAATGTGGTGTCATGGGATGGTCGACACAATGATTCTAGGACAACAAATAACCTCCTTAACATATTTTCCACACACTTAGATTGTCTATTAGAACACATAATGATATGAGGACCTAGGGTTTCCACTAATCATTGATGACCTAGGGCTCTCCCATGTCCATGTTTGAGGAATGATTATTTTTAAGGCATTTCATTCCATTAAATAATTTTTCAAGCATGTTACTTTTTTTATTTCTGGTGAAAGATAAATTTTTACATACATATGGTTTATTTTAAAATAGAATTATTATTTTATCTAAAAAGCTTCACCCATGAAATACAAGGTTCAATCATACAAAGATAGTGTTTTTTGTTCTGTACATACATCAAATGGGAGCATGTGGACCTTGACCTGACAGATCTAGGTAAATGAAAGGCTCCTCATAGAGGAAGAATGTAATATTACTAGTGGTGCTTGGGATGATGATGGTGACATTATGGGAACTTGATCCTCATTTCATAGGGAGATGGGTTACTATTTTTTTCATTTTTTGGTTGGGTTTTTATGTGTATTTTATCACATATTGAACATCCATTCAATTCTTTTTGATCCTTTTATACATGTGACATTATTTTTGGAGACCTTTGGGGTGCGTATTATTTTATAGATATTTTTTCTCTTATAATTATTTTGTGTTATTATCATATTTAGTGAAGTTGATAAATTTTTGGTTAATTATGTTACTTTTGGGTTATGACTTGCTAAGCAATGCCAAGGTCATTCTATGTTCATGGATCATACCATATGGATGACGTTATTTAGAGAAACCATTCCCAAGGTGTGTTTATTGATGCCCAAAAACTATTTTTTAGCCTATAAGGATTAGAAATTCCCTTCAGGGATTTCAAAAAAACAACTTAGGTAACTGGGTTATGGGTTCCTTAGGTTGGTTTTAGATAAAATGGTATCATAGACACTAGTTTTCGATCTATATTATTTGTGAAGTTGATATATATAAGTGACATGATTTTAAAGGATCAAGTTAGAGGTGTGAATCAATGTTTGATAATCACTCTTAGTATCCTCCCTTGAGCTTATAGGTGATGTGGGAAATATATCTTGATTTTATATTTAGTTACCTTTATTGGGTGAGGTTCACAAGATGTGAACCACCCACAAGTTTCTAGTATCATTTAAGGTTGTGGTTTGTTATATTTCTTTTATTTAATATTTTCATTGAAATTTGATAAATTATCATATTATGGATTGATAATTTATTACTAGCTTTGATTGTTTTATTTATTTTTTTGGTATAATGTAGCATCATTCCTCATTGAAAGAGTCCTTTGAACCCCCTATAGAATGTTGTAGATAACTTCTTATGAGAAAAATCACAATTAATTCTAAACTTGTTGAAGGAATGGTATATGAAATTCATGTTATAGGCAAAGGGAAAAGATTTGGAACAACTCTAATTAAGGAAACTAATTTAGGTTCTGATAAGGATCATGCTTAGTAACTCTTCAAGTATAAGCCTCTCTCGTTCTAAAGGAGCAATGACCCATATGAAGCAGAGTACTAGTTTAAAAAGAATGGGAGGATTTTTAAGTTCCTTGAGACCCCAAATTCAATCTAGGTGAAGTGTTTTGAATTTATTCTTTATGTCTATAGTTGGAAAAGGTCAAAGTTTATCACTTAAAAAGGTAACATGTGTACCTAGAATTGAATTTTTTTGGGATGTGTTCACCCAATAGTTTTATCTAGACACAATGGCACTGGAAGAGTCTTCGTAAATATTTTAAATCATTCAAGGTGATAGAGTAGTTTAGAGTATGAAAATAGATTCATTAATAATTATCATTTCAATCGTGATAATTTATCAAATAATTAATGAAAGGATTGATGGTTTGAAATGCACCATTAGTTAGAAATACAATATTAAGACATTAAATGAAGATCTCAACATATGTTGAGGATTTGGATCATGTGATAAAGGAAGATATTAGCTAGGAATGGATTTTAGGGATGAATGGTTATCCTTTTCTATATGGTGGGATAATTAGTAGATCTTATAAGATGAAGATAAATCATCATTGTCAATGAAGGGAAGGTTTCTATTGTTCTGGTAACCTATTTCCTTTTTTTTCATCAGTGTGTTCTAGTAGGGGATCTCATATTTGTTATATGTGTGGTAGATCTAGGAATACAAGGACATTATTCCAAGATTACATTAATACTTGACATCAATATAGGATTTTAATCCATTTATAGAGGCTTATAAAGATATTTAGTCTCCTCAGAGCGGTGCAGGATCCTCATAAACCCATGGATCTTCTGTTATGTTTGAAGCCTCTAAGGATGTAGGGACCTATTATTAGGGGTGGAGGTAGGAATGTAACATCTTAGGGTTATATTTAGCTAAAGGAAAAACCATAGTCTTGTATATGACCTTATACTCAGATCGAAACTAGGATGTTTTGCATTGTGGAGAAATGTCCCTTGGAGTTCAAGATAGGGACAATGACCATGATAGGTATCATATTTATTTCATTATCTATGGTGATTGATTTAATTGATACCGGGGATTATCACTCAATTATATCCACTCATGTGGTGAAATTATTGAAACCTATATTGGAGATTGTTCCATACATTGTGAAGATCTCGAGAGTCCTAAAAAAGAGTAATTATTCTAGTTTTAATCTTGTGTTGTATTTATCTCAGTAGTGGATTTTGAATGAGATTTCCTTATCCATGAGATGGATTCTAATGATCTCATTATCGAAATAGGCTAGATGTTATCCTTTAGTTCACATTTTTATTTTTATTAGTGTAAAATGATCTTCTTTACTCTCAATGGGACTCCCCATGTGTTTTAGGGGGACTAGGATCTGCAATGAATTTGGGGAGCATGACCTCTTCCTCAAGTAGGTAGTATGGTGTGTTAGATGATTTCTCTCTTAGATAAGGATTATGGAAGGAATTTTAGGGATGAACTTCCTTCAGTAATTAGGTAGTTTCCATAGGTATTATTAGATGAATCTTTAGGCTTACCCCATGAGTAGAAAGTTGAGTTTTTTATTGGTTTAGTACATCAAACATAGATGATATGTTTACCCTCTTATCTTATAAAACCTACATAGATGAAATATTTAAATATTTATCTGGATGACATGGATGTTAAGGGATTCATCTTCCCAATCATGTCACCTTTAGATACTTTAGTTCAATTTTATAAGAATGTGGATGTGACTCTTCACTTATTTTTTGATTATCAAAAGCTAAATTGGGAAACTGTTAAGAATAAATACCCATTTACCCAAATTTATTAAATATTTGACTAGTTAATGGGGAAGAAGTGATTTTATAAGATCAATATTTTATAAAGGTACTACTAAGCCATTGTAAAGGAATCTGATGTTCCCAATATTGCATTCAAAATCTGGTATGGTCATATCGAGTACTTGGTGATTACATTCAAGTTGACCAACGATCTAATGCTTTTTATAGTGCTAATGAACCAAATATTCAAATATCAACTTAAATCACTATTTTTATTGTTTTTGGATGTCATCCTAGTATACTATAAGACTTAGGATAACCATGATCATTATTTCAGGATTGTTTTGGGATCCCTATGGGACCAATGAATCTATCCTAAACCATTAAAATTCTATTTTTACATTTGGGAAGTTATGTTTTGTGGGTATATGGTGTCCAAATTATTCATTTAAGTGGATCCTACCAATGTAAAATCCATTTTTTTTAGGTTGGAGATGTAGAATATCTTTTAAATTGAATTTTTTTTGCAAATATTGAGTTATTATTAGTGATTTATCAATGGTTTCTCCGAATATTTATCACCTTTAAATGAAATCACCTAGAAATGGGTGAAATTTATATGGAATTCGGAATTATAAGAATCATTATAGTATATTATGTAGTGCATATCCATGGAAATTATTTTGATCATTCTTGATTAAGGTCTTATATATGTGTTTTTTTGTGATGCTTTTATAAAACGGGTTTGGTCTGTATTTTGATGTAAATCAATAAATTGGTAGCTTATAGATATCAAAAGATTATAATTCATGATAGGAGGTTTCATACCCCTGACATAGATCTGGACCCTATCATGAAAATTCTCAACTAGATTCAATATTTCCGTTTTGGTGAGAATTTATGTTATTTTATGATCACAAGATCCTAGGTAACATTTTCTATTAAAGGGATTTAAACTTTTAGAAGGGGTTTAGGGTTGAATATCTCTATATATTACTCTTAAACATTCCTTACAATCCTAGTAAATAGAATTATATCATGGATGATTATAGTTAAAAGATTCTATATTAAGCTTTGAAAGAATCTAACAAGGAGTAGAATCTTATGGATATTATGGTTGATTTAATCCTATAAGAGAAAGTGAATAAATATTTTATTTTTATTAGAAATGTTATATTAACTTATCCACTCAATCATCTAATTTCCCATGAGAAGGTATTATATAATTAGTGTCAACATCTTTGTGGAGGTTTATGTGGTGGGGAGACCACTGATGAAGAGTCTCTATCTCCAATTGGTTTTCTTTGTTTAAGGATCATGTTCATGGCCCCTTCATCCACGAGGAAGGTGATTATTGATAAAAAAAACTACTCTTAGTGGTCTATCAATCCTGAGAACACTAAGGAGTATTATGATATGATTTAATGGTACTGGTGGCTCAGTATGAGGATAGATATAGAAGACTTGGTGTCTCCGTGTTATACCTTTTAACATGTAAAGGGCAAACACCAATGACCCATTATATTGCTTCATCCACTTTCCACTCATAATAGGAAGTGGGATGAGGTTTCCATGTACATAATTATTATACTACCACATACTTTTTATTGTGGAATTATATTTGGTTCATGATCAAGAAATTAACTAAATCCCCCCTTCTTAAATCCTGCTAAGGAGAAAATGATGTTGGAGGAGCTTAATAGGTTATATGTACAGGATGTTGTGAGGATTCATGGTGATACATACACTATAATATCTAATGGGTACCCCTATTTTATGTACCAATTCTAAAAATGTTTCTAATAGGAGATGTGATCTCAAGAGAATCTGAGCACAACTTACCATCCCCATGTTGAAGGGAAAACAGAATGGGTAATCAAATTATGGAAGATATGATTTGGGAATGCATCATAGATTTTGGTAGTTCTTGGGATTCCATTATAAAAATGATCATGTTTTCATATAATAATAGTTACCAGTATTCTATCTAGATGACCTCATTAAAATATCCTTATATTCAACCATACTATTCTCTTCTATGCTATATAAAGGTAGGCGAGACTTGTTTGGGGGATCCTAGAATATTCCAAGAGATGTGTTGGAAGATTCTAGATATTTTATAATATTTGGTGATGAAATAGAGTCTTCAATAGTCCTATTATAACTGCCTCAATCTTGACCAGGAGTTCTTAGTGGGTGTCCTTATGTTTCTAATGACATCACCCCTTTTGGTTGACCATAGGTTAGGGAATTTAGGAAAACTCACACCAGGTTATGTGGGTCATTTTGAGATCACAAGATGGGTCAAGAAAATTTCTTATAGGTCGTATTTTCCACCTCATCTAATGAAAATCCAAAACATGTTACATGATTATCAATTTAAGAAATAACAAATAGATCCACCTGATTTTTTTGGGAAGATCTTGAATTAGAACCAAAAGAATTGATTATCATGAAACATTTCCAATTTTTTTACTCCAAGGATAGGGTTGTCCTTAGAAAATCTATTTGGCTAGTTCATATGATATTGAAATTCATACCTAATTCTCCTGAGATGTTGTATAAGGAATCTCACATGATGTATTCATGGAATCGTTTGGTTAGGGATCAAACATTAGTTTTAATTTCATATGGTGAAAACTGATATGATGGGGAGAATTTTAACACCCACGACATCACTTTAAAGTATGTAATACCTATTTATTAGATTTACTTATCATTAAATAATTTTTGGGTTGATTACCTATGAAATCTTGATTGTTAAAAAAATTTGATGTTTCATGGTTAGTGAATGGTTAGGGATAACCATGTGGTAACCATGAAACTTGGTCTATAACATTAGAAGAGGAATTTTGTATATTTGCAACATGGTGTTCCAAAACATTGCAGACCAATCATACAAGTACCCAAGTGAGGAAGGGCTAACATGATTTTTTTTTCAAACTATGTTTCTAAATCATACAATATTTCTAGAAACTTAATAATTATAAATTACCAAGTTTCCATTAATAGAATTAAATAATTTAGCCATTATTTCATTCCACCTCATAGCCCTCATCTTCCCCAATGAAAAATCCACATCATCTTATACCTATTATATCAATTTCTTATTGGGTTTTTGTTATATTATTTAAGGAATCACTAAGGTATGTGATCCTCTTTATTCCACCTAGTTCAGTCTTCTCTTTTTCTATAAGTCTCTCTCTTCTCTAAGTTCGAGGTGACCTAGGTTTTATGTTGTCTAATTTTTATAGTTTGAGTATTGGTGTTTATAGTTTTTTCTTGCCTCTCTTGGATACCTATTGATAATAAGTGTTGATTTACATCATAAAAAGTAGTTTCTAATTATTTATAATGGTTTTTATTGGTTAAATGTAGGTGTATTCATGTTACACCCTTTTATGAAACACATTTTATTCTAAAGTTTTATAATTGATAAATTAAATAATTAATGTTTTGTTATGATATCTTTTGGGTCTTATTATTTATATCATGGATTTTAAAAAATGATTTCCTCAGTTTGAGAAATAAAATTATTTGTAAGTTATGTTTTGGATATATTAAAGGTAATTAAATTATTTTATATTCATGGGAAGAATCTTGAGATGAAATGTGATAAGTTTAGAATGGAATTGGGGAATATGAAGCCATATATCAAAGGGGGAGGACTAGTGTTATGTATCCCTATTAAAAAACATCACACTAACTAAAATCATTAGACTTGGATGAAATCCATTGTTCCATGGGTAGGAGTTACCATGCCGCTAGGCCATGACATGCACTCCCCAGAAGTTAGTTGGATGTGGTGTCATGGGATGGGAGACACTATACTTCTAGATATGAAATGAACTCCCTAGATGATTGCACACAATCACACACACACACACACACAAACACACTAGGAATTCACATTAGAACACAATTAGATATGAGGACATATGGTTCCCACAAATATTAGATGACAATGGGCTCTCACACGGTGCATGTTTATGGAATTTTTATTTTTATGGTGTTGGATTCTATTAAATAATTTTCATAACATTATTACTTGTTTTTCCTTATAAAAAATAAATGTTTACCTTAATATGGTTTATCTTAAATTGTAACTCTTGTCATTAAAAAACAAGGGTCACTCAAGAACTATTGTGTGGGATCTTTATGGACTAGTTTTGATAACACCTCACACATACTCAATGGGTTAATGTCGACATTTTCTTGATATATCCTGGTAATGAAAAGGTGACATATTAAGGTACTAGGTACTCATACTAGTGGTTCTTAGGATGATTAAGGAGAAATGATGTAAACTTGACTCAATGTCTCATAGATATGGGTAACTATTTTTTCAATTTTTGGTTAGTTTGTTGATGTGTATCATATCACAAACTCAATATCAATCCCATCTATTTTAAACCTTGAGTACATGTGATTATCTATTTGGATAAATTGGGGTTAATGATTATGTTATGGTTCTTATTTTTTTTTATTTTGTGTTATTATCTCATTTTTTTATGTTTATAAATTTTTCATCAACTATGTTACTCATTGAGTGTGATTTTACTAGCTATGGAATGTATATTTCGAGTTCATGGGTTAGAACCACTTGGTGATGGTAATGGGAGAAACCATTCCCAATGTGTGTTTTATAATGTTTGGGCACTAGTTACCTGCCTATGAGGATTCAAAACTCCATTTGGGACTTTCCACATACTAAATTGGCTGCCCAAGATTGGAGTAGCCTAGTTAAGTTTAGGACATTCATACACATAAATTGTTTCCACCTCCATTTTTTTAATTTTCGAGTTGTTTTTCCATTTTAGATATTTTATCTATAAGAAAATACTTATCATAGAAAATAGATTTAATGAAATTCCACTCTATAACTTTAATTTATACATCTTTCTTAGTGTTTTAATCAAATACCATTGTTGATATCGATCCAACCTTAAATGATATACAACCTTGATAACGTAATCCAATTCACTAGATTTGAAAGTAAGAAATATCTTTCCTTCATACTTTATCAATTACTCCATCAATAATAGATTAGTGTTCCGTTGAAGGCTGGATGTTATTTCCATATACAATTATACAAAACCATTATACCATGTTGAGGTGTAGATGTTTATACCATAAGAAGGTTTATTTATTATAACACATGTTAATTACCCTTATAAATTTATAATCCCCTTAGAACCAACACTAACTTAATTAATTTTATTGGGAGGGATATATATACACTAATTAATGGTGTTGAGAGGATTTCCATTCCTTCTATTATGCATCATTTTCAAACAATGTTATATACTTAATTAGTTTATGAATAATACTATGAATTATAAATCATAGTATAAATTTCATATGAATTTTTTAAAAATTAATTTCAGGTAATATAAAAATATTTTTAGAATATCATAAGGGGTTTTCATAGGATATTTTTCTATTACTGTGTTCTTCCAAATCACTTACCTAAGGTTTCTACTAAACTTTTGATGAAACAAACTATAACACCCAAAATCAAGCACCTTAAATATGGTGGTAATTTTATTAAAATGGTACAAAATACATAGACCAGAATACAAATGATACAAGAATTTGGAAATATTAGGAAACTAGATATATAAATGAAAATTAAATTACATTGAAAACTTATGATATGTCATTTGAATGTATAAAAATATATTAATTTATACCTATTTAAAAAATATTAATATTCACTATTTCTTAGGGATACGGAAAAAAAATAAAGGGTTCATATCTGATGTTCATTAATAGGTAACATACAAAAAAAATCTATCATATTATAAGCTTTACAGATATATTATTGATGAATAAATAATTGAATAATGTTATAAAAAATAAATTGTAATCATAATATATCCATGGATAACAAAACAATAATTTAGCACATGGATAAAAATAAATCATTTCATAGTGATTGAATGCATAATGTTGGACCTCATAACCATATCGTCAAGGGATTATGACAATACATCATATATAAATGGGTAAGGAATGCACCAAATACCTATTCCAGTTTATCTCAAGTAACCTACTGATGCACTGAGGGGATATATAATTCTAGTCTCCACCTATCATATAACAAGTACAATGTATCCATTATATATGGAAAATTATTAAACAATACATATACTAATGTTCCCTAAGGAAACCCATAAATAATTTTGATAAGTAATCAGTACTTTTATTTATAGAAATAATAAATAAAAAATATCAATATTTACCACATTAATAAAATAACATGGATATATATGTGAATATTCAACAAATAAACATTGAAACTATTGGATATTCACAATGAAATGGAAATTTACTTTATCAAATGATTGATAATGAATAAGTATTGTGGGTAATTTCACGGTACATGAATATAAATAGGAAATAGTCATTGAATATAAGAGTTTATAACGGTAGGATACCAAATAAATGATAGAAAATCCATTTTAAAAATTAAGATTCCATATCACATATATTTGGTAATAATTAGGGATATAAAATCTTCTTAATGATTGACTTTTAAGTTGAAATATATAAATGGAAAAGGTGAACTTGTTCCAAAAAAGGTTTAATCCACCAGAGAACAACTTAAGGATCCACTCACTACATCACCAACATATTTGATTTTAAAAAGTACCAACTCTTAGAAATAGTACATCTATAATACCAAAAATACATGGAATACATAGGTATTTGGATAATGGAGTGTATGACTATGATAATGTTTAGGAATTATAATTTCTTATGAAGGTGGTATAACGAGAGGGAATAATTATCACTCATTTAGAATACAATAATAATTTTTTCATAATTAAGAATAATAAAATTTCAAATTGAAATGAAAATGAATTATAATATATCACATAAATAAAGAAATATAAGAGATTATGAACCATTACCATGAAAATGGATTTTAAAAGCGTGATAAGGAACACATTGTAGGGATTCATGAGAGGGAAAATGATACGAGAACCAATCTCACAGATTGTTTTAGAAAAGTTGAGTGAGAGGATGGGTGGGTATTTAAATCATATTAGGGGAATTTTTTATAGTTTCTTAAGTTTTAGGCCTTTAAAATCTATGTTATGTAAAATTAAAAATGAATGGGTTACCCTTTGTTTTATCTCATGGTTTATAACCTTTAATTCCTTTTATTTTTTATTTTTATGTTTGGGAATAAATATTTATTATTTTATATTACTTTAGTCATGAAAATATCATTGTACTACAAAATATTGTTTTTAAATCATTATTTTCTATTTATAATTTAGAAGGTCCTTTATAGGCTTTGGAAATTGATTTTAATTCATTAAAATTGATGATAACAAATTAACTTGTTCTTGAATCTATGAATTTTAATTAAGAAAATATTATTATTTCAAACTTAGGTCATAATATTTTAAGTATATTCATATCATATTAGAATATTTCCTGAAAAATTAGAATGTCATAGGAAATTATGACAAATTCAACATTGGGTAATTTCAACGTACTGATTCTAAATTAAAATTATTTTTTAAACCAACTTCTCTATATATAAAAATTTTAATTATTAAATAAAAATCGTGGTTTGTTTTAAAATAAATAATTTGGAACCAAAAATTAAAAAAAAAATTTACACCTTATTTTTTTTCTAAAACACATGTGCATAATTATATTACTATTTATTGATCAATATAAAAAATTAATAATAAATAACTACATTATTAAATTTTTTTCAGTTGTTTTATTCTAAAATTGTATATATGTTAGTTAAATTACTATTACACCAGTCATATTGGTTGGGTACTATTTCAATAGTCACCTTTCCCTTCCAACAATCATATTACCCCTTATAATAATACTTGATTATAAATTCTAAAATCATTCATTTATTTCCTATTTCATGTATATTACTTGAAATATTATTTTCCTAATAGTAGAAATGTATATTATATATTTTTGATTATTTTTAGTGTATGATCCTCTATAGTTAAAGATTATAGTGGTTCCTTATATTACTATGTGTTTTATAGTACTACTTTCGGTTGTTATATTGAATGTAATTTTATAGTGTGTTTTATAATATGACGATTTATTAAAATGGATTATGTATTGTGATAGATATAATAATAGTTTTTTAGTTATCATAGTCATGTATTTATTCTTACACATCTGATCCTCCCACATACCACCAAAAACAAGAATACATAGACTGATCATATCCTCAAGAATCTGAATAGTATGCTCAAACCTTTCATATATGTATGGATGATAAGATATACTCAACTTAACATGAGAACCCAAAATTTTACACAATATTTGATATAATTAGTATGTTAATGTTATATCAATATGAAAATAATAATGTTGAGTATCCTTTGATGTCTTATAATCTCTTTGACCTAAATCTTAACAAGCTCCTTAACTATTTGAGTCTATTTGATTGATAGAAAATTGGAAACCTTTTTAATTCAATCAATGATGACCTAAATTTTTTTCACATTCAATGAACTCAATAATTTATCATGAAATCAATGATGAAATCATCATATTTCAATTCTACTGTAGTAATTTATCAAATCATACTTATTGGCCTTTGATATTCAGTTTTCACCAACTGACAATGTAATAACCATGACTCGAGTAACCCAAAGATGGTAGATGTTATAATATATTGGTACAATATAAAATATATATCATCCCATGATACTTAATTTTTTAGTATTCCAAGGATACTAGATATATAAATGATCCCGGCATTACATTTAAAAACATAAATAAAACCTAAAATTCTAGAATGAATTTTATTATTTATCCTTATATATCACTAAAACCATTCAATGTTCCATTCTAGATACCATGGGGATATAAAAAATAAAAGTCTGAGAATAGATTCTTAATATGGAAAAACATACAAAAAAAGATATAATAGAGTAACTGAGGAATGAAAAATATGTAAGAGATAAAGAATTATAAAATCTTCCATATAACTAATATCATGAAAGTGGAATATATACATGGTTAAAATAATAACATAAATAATCACATGGGTAAAAATAAATCATTTCTTATTATAAAAATGAATAATGGAAAACATTGTAATCATATTGTAAAGGCCTCTTTACAAGACATTATGCATAAATAGGTCAGGCATAAAACAAATACCTAAGCTAGTTTGTCGCATAAGATATACCAATTTATCAAGAGGATATATAATTTAATCACCCACCCATCACTAAAAAAGTCTAACAAATTCATCAAATGATGTAATGAGTAAGATATATATTACATAATCAACATACCTTAGTAATAGACATTCCTATTTAAAAACTAGTATATGAAATTTCAATATTTTCCTCAATAAATAAAAAGAAAAACATGACCAAAATCTTTATTATTAAAGAAGGTGTATGGATGAATAGATCATATCATAATTAACCGTAAGAAACTTTAATGGATATTGACATAGATAAAATCATCATTATAAATATATTAGAAAGTTTCTTTGAAAATAAGAAGAAATATCCTATATTGGTGAATTTTACTAAAAAATCATAGAATAATGGTGATATTATTGTCCTTTATAAAAACATGGAAACTTTTAAATGAATCTCAATAACTAATAAATCCAATAAGGTGAAAAATGTGATTGATCCATAAACATAGAAAATACTTTATTTTTACACTTTTGTAATGAAAGTTGAATGTGGTTTGTATGAAAAATATTAAAAATATTTATTTCAAAAATTTTTAATGAAATGAAAAGATATAAATAAATTACCTTAAACAATATTAAAAAAATAGAAGATCATTTTTCAAACAATATAACTAATATATACATTAAAGAAAAATATTCCCAACCAAAAAGTAAAAATAAGACCAGATTTTCTTATAAACACGCTCTGAGTTTTTTTCTGAAACAAAGGGGAAATAAATGAAAATAATAAATTTAAAACAAATTAATAACTATAGGATAATAATATATTTTATTTTTAAGAGATAAATAATATATAATTCCCAGAATTGGAAATTTAAACTTAACCAAACCCAGATAAAAATGAGATTGTTAAAATAAACTCTTAATTTTCATATCCACATGGCCAAACACACTCTAATATCCTGCACAATAAATTTTGACCTATTATATATATATATTGTCTATATTATGATTTATATAAATTTATTCAATTAATTTATAATTTCTTCTTTCTTATTTACTAATAATTTGTTGTTAAAACCAACATTTTTATGTTAAATGATAAGTTTTCCCTACATGTTTCCATTTAAAAGCTCTAGTACATAAACTGCAGATATGGTTTAATCAATTCTTTAATGTTAATTATTGTTTATTTTAATTTCTTTGTATTATTATAGGGTCTTATGTTTATTAAATTGAACTTATGTTAATGATTTTCATTGAAAGCAATAAAGATCACATTTTTGTAGAAATTTCAATTACATTAAAGAATTGATTTTGTTAGTGAATAAAAAATATTCATAAAAATATTTAATAATCATTATAAATTAATAATTACATCACTATTACATAATATTCTAATTACATAACATTACATAAGCATTCATGAAATATATATTATAACAATGTTTATATAGGTGGTAAAACTGACCAAAACAAGAATGTGTTATAATGGTTGAAGGAGTAGAAAAAATGTTAATTTATATTTAATATATTGATTTTATAGAATTTTATTATCTTTAAAAAATTAATATGATAATTGAATCTAATTTTAGAACCATTCATTTATATTTTTAATGAAAAATGAAATATATTTTCCATGGTGGTGGTAGTCCGCACGTACACACGGGTTGCATTTTCATTTTTTAACGGATGAGAGGGAAAGAAAGAAGATAATTATTTATCTTTCAAGAATAATAAAAATTTAATATATGTAATATTTAATTATTAAGTCTATATTTATAACAATATTTGTAAGGCGGTGATAAAAAAAATATTTTTTCCAAGGAGGCAGTAGTTGTCACATATACATGGACAACATTTTCATTTTTCAATTGTTGTAAAGAAGGTAGATAATTGTTGTTACATAATAATTGTTACATTATAGTAATATAATGATACATATTTAATTATCTTATTATGCTTATAAATTATTTTTATAAGGTTTAATATGAAATAAATATAAAAGAACATGGTTTAAAAAAATACATTCTCGTTGTATAACCTCCTTCAGTAAACACTTTAAGGATTATTAGATGGTATTTAGGGAATAGCATAACCTCTAATAAATAAATATGGGTATTGTTTAAGTATTTTTTTTTCTGAAATGGTTAACATAATTTTACAAGTATGTGGTTTTCCCAAGGAAATTAAAGGGGTATTTATGCTTGAGGAGAGGTGTGTTTTAGGTTTAAAACATTGATTATTCTATAATTTAAGCATATGAATTTTGAGTGGGGATTATTACCATGAATATAATGGTTTATCATTAAAAAAATTAAGTTTCATTTATATAATATCCATTCCAAAACTTAATGGTATCATTGAACTACCTAATTAAATGTAACGAATAAAAAATAGTATTTTATTTGAAAAAAATATAACTTAGGCATCAAAATTTCATACATAGGTTTTTCTATACAACATAATGTTTTAAAATTAAATATTTTAATCCTTGAATTTAGAGGATAAAATTATTTTATAAAATTTTAGTTCATTCTTACTTCATAATTAATCTAGAAAATATACAGTATTCATAAAATCATTTTCTCTACAATTCACACAAAAAATAAATTGTTTAGAAAAACCAAAAAAATAACTAGAATATAACTTTGATATGGTGAATTGAAAAAATAATTTCGTTTTATCAAATTAAAAATATAAAATTTATAAATTTAACAATTAAATAAAACCATTTAATACGTGCAATTTTTTTTATTAAGATTAAAAACTATTTCTTTTGTTATCATTAATTAAATTTACATTTTTTATTATCTGATATTTTTTATGTTATTGATAATTTATTATTTATAGTGTTAAAACATGTTAATTTTTTGAAATTATTTTTCTAATTAAGTATAATTTATATTTTACATACATAAACGGGGAAACAGTTTTATGAAACAAGTTATATAAACCATGACTTCAATTTTATGCCAATGAACATTTTACTTTTAAATATAACCATGAATTAATTATATTATTATTTTAGAATAATAGGATATTTATTGGCGAATAGTTTATGCATGTATTGTTTACTTTCTATAGTAGAATGTTGGGTTTTATATTCCCCCCTTAAATAAATTCATTCTTGAAATTGAGATATATATCTAATCTTAAACAGTTATGGAAAATACTTCATCATAGATTCATCAGGATCCCATTTTGACTCCAAGAGTTTGTGATATCTCCGAATAACATTCACAAGTAGTGTTTTTTGATTCTAAAACACTTACTCTCTAGTGTCAGGAATATGAAAAATCTATTCATTATAGGACATGTCTAGTTCAAACTCTATTTAATCGTAGGTGAGTACGTTCATTGGATAAAACATGTATTTCTTCAAAAATGAAACATGGTAGACATCATGCACTTTAGATTTCTAGGCAGAATGGCTAAGATTTAAAGCATAACTCTAATTATCTCTAAAACTTTAAAGGGTCCAATGTACTTAGGGATCAATTTTCCCTTTTTACTGAATCTTTTAACTCTATTCCATTGAAACCCACTTGAAATTACAAGTCCTTACATTTATTATCAACATATATCTTTTACCATATTTGATAATCATTGATATGATTCTAAATAGATCTTATTTTTAATGTTGTATCTTTAAAAAGTTACATCTTTATTATTTTTCTTTCTCTAACGTCATCCTAATAGGTTGGAGTTTGAAATATCCCAATATAAATTTTTTTATATGGTGCCATATAGATTATTGAATAGAGGCTATTATTGTATGATAATTCTACTAGATGTAGAAACTGATTCAACATACCTTGAAAGTCAGTAAATTTTGATTTAATCATGTCTTATAATGTATGAATATTCATTTTATACTTTCCATTAGTTTATGGATGATAGACATTGCTCAAATGTATCTTAGTGTTGAGATTATCTCAAATATTTGTCTATAGTTTTATTATAAACTTATGTTCATGGTAAGATACAATTTATATAGTAACACTATAAAGTCTCAAAATTTTATTAATATAAATCCAGACAAGGAACTCATGGGTTAGATATTCCCTTACTACTAATAAATTTATAGACTTGGTTAATTGATAAAAAAAGACCCATATAAAATCATTCTTACAAGGAGTCTTCAAAATTCCATTGAAAAGATCCATCATAACATTTTCCCACCTCTATATTAATATATGAAGAGGTTTAATGAATCCCTTAGGATGATTTCTTGTATCATTTTCTTGTGACAGGCCAATAATCTAGACACATAGTTTACAATTTCCCACTTCATACCATCCAACTAGATATTTTATCTTAAAAACTTGTATATCTTTTTATTACTAGTGTGTATATACAAATTTTAGCTTTGTCGTTCATCTATTAGCTCCCACATCATCTTTTTCAGGGATGAAACACATAATATCCTCCCAAACATCAATATTACATATTTATAGATAAATTCTATTAATTTCCCATTATTCACAACCTTAATCTTCCTTTGTAAATCTTTAACATTATACTTGGAAGTATATATTTTCCCAGTAAATATGCTTTACCAATTTCTTGAAAAAGTAAATATATTTCCCTTTGCATAAAAAACACCATATTAAAATATTTTTAAATCCTGTAAAATATAATCCTTGTTAATAATTATCATAGTTAAAAATCTATCGTCCCTCCAACATAATGCATTGACCACCTTATTTTCCTTCTCAGGGTTGTTGTGTATCATGAAATCATATTCCTTTGGTAGTTCAATACATATTCATTTCCTCATGTTGAGATATTTCTTAGATAAAATTTACCTAAAATTTTTATGGTTTTTATATATGTCTCATCTTTCACTATAGAGATAATTCTTTAACAACATCAAAGAAAAATATTAAATCATCTAACTCAAAATCATTAGTAATATATTTTTACTCATTGATATTTAATAGACACAGTGAATATAAAATTTCCTTATAATTTTCTATATGTACATGACCTAATCCTTTCTTCAATGCATTACTATATATTAAACATCCTTCCATTCATGGAAGTGAATTAAATAATGGTCCATTGACCAATATGCACTTTTTCTCCACCAAACAATCTTCACATTCACTTAACCATGTGAATTTAAACTATTTAAGTGTTAACATGGTTAATAGGTTGTCTAATAAAGATTGTTTTTGGAGAACACACTATGAGTACTTTAATAAATGAAGGAAACTAAATTTCTTGTTTATATTCAATGATGTGGTCCATTATTTAACTATTTATTAATTTAAGGGTCAACATATATTCTATCCATATAAAAGATATGGACAAAAAAATAATATTCCTGGAGCTAAAATTTACATTTAATAAAATTCACATATAATTAATTTTCTATAAGAGTCTCAATAATTATTCATAACTGATACTCATGATCTTTATAACTTTTGATTATATAGAGATATCGTCAATTAATGTGACAAAAATGTTTTCAATATAATCCTTGAATAATCTATTCATTATATCCATAAAAATAGAGGGTTTATTATTCATTCTGAAAGGAATTACCATAAACTCACAATTTTCATACCTCATATAGAATTCCAAATTTGGTATATCATTCTTCTTCACCCTTAATTTATGAAAACCAAATAAAATACCAACCTTTGGAAGCTATTAAACTCCCTAAATTTGACCAAAAAAGTCATTAATGTGTTGAAGAAATACTTAATTTTTATAGTAATGACATTAATTTTCCCATAATCAACTCACAACCTCATAGAACCATCCTTATTTTTCACAAAAATGACAGGCGCTCCCCAATGTGAAACACAATGGTGTATAATTCCCTTATCACACAAGTCATTAAATCACTTATTCAACTCTACCAATTCCAATTTTACCATTATATAATAAAGATTAAATACAAATTTTTTATTAGGAAGGAGTTGAATTAGAAGATCAAATTCATGATAAGGTGGAATTATCCATAATTATTATGGAAATACAACATTTTATTCCATTAAAATTGGTACCTCCACTATTATTAGTATATATTTCCCACCAATGGATATTTTTTTATCTTCCTATTCTCCCAAAATTTCATTAAGATGAGCTATTGGAGGTGGATCTAGAATGGATTCAGATAATGAAGTATATCCCTTAAAAATAATGTATTCTCACCCCATATATAAATAGTCATCTAATTATATTGGAATTAAATTCTAGAATTATATTTTAAAAGCTAATCTATATAGATAATTATATAAAATTTATACATAGTTATGAAAATAAAGTCTAAAATTTGGAAACATTTGTTCATATGAATAGAAACTGCTCAATACATCCTTGTTGCAATAAGATTCCCACTATGTGTCTTGATTGAAAACCTATTTTATAGAGCATTTTTGGGTGATTAATTATTTTTAGTAAACATTAATGTTATAAAAGTTTTCATAGATATAGAATCAAATAAATCATTAGATAAATTTGAGTTTATGATCATAGTACCTACTATAATGTCATTTGGGACTTCATCCTTAGTTGTATTGATCACATAATCTTGAAATCCTTACCTTTTCCACTTTTAGATATATTACCTTGATTCTTGGGGAATTCATCCAAGTAGTTACCAATATACATAAAATAGAACAACTAGAATTTAATTACTTCTTTGTCTCCCTTACATCCATGATCCAAATGGAATTTCTATCCAAACATGAATAAAATTGAAATTCCCTACAAGAATTATCTTGGTTGTTTATTTACACAATTATTACATATTAGAAATTCCACCCTTCCCATATCAACCCTAATTACATTCCTCTTTACATAGCTCCCATATTTCCTCTACCTTTCATGGTTTCATTAAAAAACATTGGTCTTGGGAAATTATTTCATTATTTTTATGTTACTTGATACTATATCCTTACATGTTAACATTTTTTAAGAGACTAATTCCTTTTTAATTCTAGTATTTATCCCATTTAAAAAGAAATCAATCTTAATTATTTGATTACATACATAATTCAAAGCATGAGTCTCTAACATTGTAAAGTTAATATCATATTCAAGAACATTTCATCCTTCCTTTTTCCCTATAATTAGGAATTTACTTTGTATATTAGCTCATTTATCATGAGTAAAGTTATTTTATAAGAACTTTTTCTTAAGATTATTCCATTACATACACTCTATCTACTTAGACTCCCTGTTACTCGGGATTAATGAACACCAATGGTCGACTTATACCTTAATATGATAAACCACCGTGATAAATTCACTCATTTTATTACTTCCCAATTCAAGAAATATCTTATCCAAAGACATAAACCATTATTCAGCAACTAATGGATTAGTGGTCACATTTAATAATTGTTTTCTGAGTTGCATAAAGTAGTCCAACATTATTCCACCATATTGTGGATCTACAGATTTCTCCATATGGGAAAGGTTACTTGTAATGATCTATGTTAACTACCCCCAATATAGTTATATTTTAATAAGCTTTAACACTAACATCATGGAATTTATTAACTTTATCATGAGGTAAATCCATACATAGGTTACCATTTATGATATAGTTTTGGTTATTATGCTATGAACCATTTATAAAGAATGTAATAAATTGAATTATGAATTAAAAGTATAACTACTGAATCATAGAATTAGATTACCATATAAGTAAAATATTCTAGAATAGTTTCTTGAATATCTAAAGGATTATAATATTTTTATTTCCATGTTATATCATGTTCTTATATATCTAGTTCCCAAGTTATCTTATATAATTTATTTGATACCAACCATAACAACCCAATCTCTAGTGACCCAAATCGTGTGGTTATTATAATACAACGGTATATTATACAAGATATTTCAAACCTATGGATCAAATATTTTTTTAGTATTTAGAGACTAGATACATAAATGATACTGATACTATATTTGAAAGAATGAAAAAAACATAAAATTTTAGTGAGAAATTTATTATTCATTCAATTATATCGAAGAAATAATTCACAGTTCAGTAATGGTTTTACTATGGGTTAGAAACTAAATAAAAGGGATATCATATATTCTTATTAAGGAAAAGAATACAACACAAGCTATCATAGAATAACTAAGGCATGGAATATTTGAAAATACTAAATAATAATTAAATATTCTATATAACTAAAATTATAAAAGAAGAATATGTCAATAGATGATATCAAAATATAAATAATCCCATGGATAACAACCAAATTTTATATAGTTGTAGTATACATAATTTTGGGATCATAATCTTACCTTTCGAGCCTTGTTCCAAGACATCATAGACAAATAGATAAGGAATACACCAAATAACAAAGATATTTTATCTCATGAGACATAGAGATTTATCAAGGGGATTTATAATATAAGGCCCCTAATTCCAATGAATTAATCACATTAATTAATGAATAATCAATTCAACAATAAAATAACATACCTTAGTAAAAATCATTCATATTGGAATACCATTATATGAAATGTCAATATTTCCCCCTCTGAATAAATGGAATAAATGAGCATAATACATCTATAGAAATAAGGTCTATGGTATCATTAAATAAAATTCTTATTGAATAATAATTAACTTTGAAGGATGTTCAAATATATGGAAGACACTTTTATAATGTAATTGAAAAGATTATTTAGAAATAATAAGAAATATCCATTTATTTTGGGGGTTTTTAGAAAATAAATCACAGAATAATTGGAATATGGTCTTTTTAAAAAAAACTATAGAAACATATTAAGGAATAATAATAATAAAACATCTTGAAGTTGGAAAAATTTTGTAGATCCGTAAATGTTAAAAAAACTACTCCTTTTACACATTTATAATGAAAGTAAAATGTGACCCATACAAAAAACATTAAAAAAATTTCTTTTAGAATATTTTAAAATATTCAATGATAGTTTAAAATTACCTAAAACATTCGATTTATCAAAGATAATTACATTATTGAAATAATATGAAGAATATAGACCAAGAAGGACAATATTTTTGACAAAAAAGGATAACTAAGGTAAAATATTATTATAAGTATTCTCTTAATTGTTTTAAAAAAAGGAAAATAATTGAGAATAATACATGTAAACCCAAATAATAATTATAGTAGGGGAAAATATAATAGGTTTATAAAATAATGATTATTTAATTCCCTCAATTGGAAATTTAGACATAAATAACCCAAAATAAAAATTGGATTGTAAAATAAACCCTTAGCTTAGACTTTCTCTTAGATGAAAACACATTAATCTCATGTATAATAAATTTATAATTATTCTATAAAAATATAATAACCATATTATGAATTATATTACTTTATAACAAACATTTTTAATACCCTTTTCTAATTTATTAACAATTCATTGTTAAAATTAATAATTATATGGTAAATGTTATGTTTTCTGTGGTTGTTTTGTTTAATCAGTTTCGGTACATACACAGTGGTTTTATTTTAATCATATTAATAATTTTTATGTATGCGTATCTTATATTTTTATATTTTTCTAGAGTCTCATGGTAATTCCACATAACTTATGGCGATGATTTTCTTAGAAAGAAATAAAAAATATAGTTTTTAGAGATTTTTATTCCATAAAAGAATTGATTTTATTAGGGAATAAAAGTATGTATATAACCAAAAAATAATAATTAAATTTTTTTAAAAATTACTACCAGTAAATATCATTTATTAATCATTCATTACACAATCGTTATAATAATGTTCATATAGGTGGTAAAACCCACCAAAATATAAACACGTTATAATGGTTGAATAAGTAAGAACATGTTATTTTATATTAATAATATAATTTTTTTATATGTTTTATCATTTAATAAACATCATATAAAAAATATATTTTTATAACCATCTATTTAATGAGTTAATGAAAAATTAAATACATTTTTCATGGAGGTGGTGGTCTGCACACACACACATGTTACATTTTCATTTTTAAATAAATTAGAAGGAAATAAATAAGATAATGATTGATTTTTAGATAAAATTAATAATTTCATATATATTATATTTATTTATTAAATACATATTTATAACAATCCAGGTGATATGGTGTTTAAAAATAAAATACATTTTCCTGATAGGTGGTAGTCTGCATGTACAAATGAACAATTTTTACTATTATTTAGTGGATTAAAATATGGTAGATAATGGGTTTACAAAAAAACTAATAAAAATTTAGTTCATAAAGATAATTATTTATTTATTAAATTTTTTTTAGAATTCTTGTCTATGTTTTAAGATGAATTAAAAATTAAATAACTTTTTTAGAACAAATACCTCATCCTTGGATAACCTCCTTTAGTAAACACCATAAGGAATCGTAGATTGGTGTTTTGGGAAGACTAAATACTCTAGGATGTCAATAATTATTTTGGGTATGTATTTGAGTAGGTATTTTTTGACATAATGTGAATAAAAAGTGAGTTTACAAGGGAAATTATTAGGGACTATTTATACTTTAAGAGATGTGTGTTTTAGGGTTAAATATTTTCTATTGTAATATTGAGGAATAGGAATTTTGAGTGGGGATTATTAAAAAATATTATTTATAATTAAAAATATTAACGATATTTGACATTATAACCATTCTAAAACTGAATGGAATCATTTAACCACCAAATAAAATTTAAATAATTAAATATAGTTTTTTTATTTGAAGAAAAATAACTTAGGCTTCAAAATTTCAAACATTAGTTTATAAATTCCAGTAAATATTTTTAAATATGTATTTTGACTATAAATTTCTATTTATTTGAAAATATGGTTTGAAAAAAGGTAATTCATGCTTATTTCAAAATTATTTCCTAAAAGTTATTGTATTCGTTTAAAAACATTTTTCATTAATCACATAAAAGAAAACATATTTAAAAAAATCTCAAAAATTTATCCTAATTTATTTTGGATGAACCAAAAAATAATTTTAATTTTATAACATTAAATTCTAAAATTTATAAATTTATCATTTAAATAAATATATTAATACAATTTTTTTTAGAATAAATATAATTTCTTTTTTATGTGTGATTACATTTATAATTGTTATTATATTTTATTTTATACATGATTGATAATATATTATTTATAGTTATAAAAAAATAAATTTTATGTAACTATTCTTCATATTAACTAGAATTTATTAATTATATACATAATCAAGAATACAATTTTAGTTTAACAAATTATATACATGATGATTACAATACTATAACAATGAACATTTAAATTTTAAATTTCAAGATGAACTATTTCTATTTGAACGATAAAAATAAAATATGTGCGTTGAAAAATGGTTTATATATGTATTTCATAAATTATATAGCAGAATATTGGATATTAAAAACATGTGAAAATTCTCAGAACCAAACTAGCCTTTTCCTATTTTATACTCAGCCAATAGAAATGTCACTAAACTCGACGGTACATCTTGTCCAAAACAGGATGAAATTACCAATGAATTATTTGTAAATACATCATCACATCTTCCTATAGATCTATCATAGAATAAATATACACATGCAAAAATAAAAGAGTATATGAATCAATCCTCTATCTAATTATAATCTCCCTATCATATAACATTCCTTTATAAAATTAGAAATCAAAATCCAGGCCTGAGAATTCCTTTACCTACTATATCAAATAAAATGTGATGGTAAAAGGTTATAAAACAACATTAACCTCATATTTAGACACATAAATATTTCACCAAAATAAGGGATACACAATATGTTAATCTTATTTTTATTCAAGAACAATGTACACTTATAAATTCTTACGCAAATAATATAATTCCACTTTCTTAGAGTACACATCATTTCATAATTGAATGTTTTAAGATATTAAAATCTTCAACATTTTCATAGGTTTAAATGAATCTGAGAAAAAATATAATTTATGATCTTATGGTCAATGAAAACCACAGTCCACCCACTAAATAGACAACGACAACAATTTTTAAGAGTATAAACAACCACAATAAAGTCAAGTTCATGAGTGTGGTAGTTATTCTCATGGGGCCTAAGCTATCAATAACCATATACCACTACCCACCAACCATACATCAACACACACCCTAAATCCACACTATAGAAATAAAAATACACCTCATAACACATATATATCTTAAGAATGTGAAGAATAATTTTTTATATCAACATCTTATTCAACTCTTGAATACAACTTCATGTTTTTGTTACCATGGATACTTAACTCCCTTGCTATTTATTATCACCATTAGAATATATAGGATATATAAATATTATAAAAATATAAAATCATACTCTTAAGGACCTATGAAACTATGAATATCAAATTCATTATAGAAATATCCCAGGACATAATAATAACAACTTCTTATGACCCTTAATATCTCAAATTCAAAAGTGAAATGAATAATAAACTTTATCTCATAGATCAAGATTTGACACATTGAAATTATACTATACTAGTGAGAGACTCATAATATATCCAAGACTGTATCTATATTCTCTCCATGCTCCTCACAGTATCATGGATATATTAATATATAATTGATAAACATAACTAAAAAGGAATATAAAAAAAGGTGTAAAACACAGTTCATTAAGGAAATAAACATAGAAAGATAATTTATTAACTTGAATGGTATCACCAAGAATTTAGAATATCCATAAAAAACTTTAGAGGTCATATTAGGTATATCATTATCTCACACACTCAACCAATGATAACCTAGTCAATGTCTGATCTTTGAAAACTAATGGGATCCTCTTAAATGATTAAAAAATAATTGATATGAGATATGAGATACTTATTTTTGATGGTGAATTATTTTACACTATGATAATAAACACACAACTTCAAATTCCCATAAAATTTATTAGAAAAAATAATTAGATCACCCTATGAATCCATACTCTGTGGGATGAATCCTTTAAATTCCATATCTTCCAACTATGTCCTTAACTCCTCGAGCTCAGTTAAAGCCATATGATAATGAGGTATAGAGATAATATTAGTATCTATTACCAAGTAAATCATAAATTTAAACTCATCATCTAGTGGCAACACTAAAAAATATTTAGGATGCACATTTGGATACTAATCAACCACAATAGAGAAAACAGGGTTGAAAACTCCCCTAGTCAACCTGAGAAACATACCTAATACCTGATTTATGTGACAATGGATCTTTTCAAATAAAGATATCTATTATTTTTATCCTCAAAATAATTAAATCTCATTAATGAACATAATCATAGATATCAATGGACAAAATATGAGATTATTATAATTGACTCTCATTTTCTCCCAAATGGGATATTCATAGATATAACTCTTGGTAAAAAACTAATAACCCAACATAGGTTATAAATTAAATAAGAATACATAAAAGAACAAGAATCACTGGGGAAAAACTAGAAAAACCTCTAATATATACTGATCATATAACCATGGAATAGTATTCACTAGTTCCTACTTAATAGTGAAACATTGCAAAGATCCTACACCTTGACCCAGGTCTTGGGTCGCATAACTCCTCTTCATTATATATCCCAGCTAATATTATCCCCAATAAATTATTCCTCCTCTATGACGAGACCACCCAAGAGATATATGAATCATGCTTTAATGTGGTGCAATAGCTAATTCACATGATGCTCGTATAGAAGCTGAATCACGACATCTAATATTTTGGGATCCCTTCTAGAATAAATTCAAAAATACACCCTTTATTTTCATAATAATGAAAATCTTTAGGATCATTGGGATAAATAGATTTAGTATAGATATAACTTCGTAGTTAAAATAACTCTACAATATATTATCTAGAGTTCCATATGTCCTCAAGCACCCCTCATCTCATGTAAGTGACTACCGACTAGTTGTTATGGCCAAAATAATATGTTGAATATACTATTCCATTTCTATAAAAATCAATAAATAAAATTAAATAACATAAAATAATACCGAATAAATAATCATAAAACCCATAAATTAACAACAAATCATGCTATACAAAATGAATATGAAATCAATACAATCATATATCCCTACTGAGAACCTGTTGGGTTAATCACACATATAAGATAAATGAAAGAATAAAACATATAATGTGGATATACTACAACAATTATCATCACAGAAATCCCATCTCCAATCCTTATCAAGTTTCTATTACATGATCTATTGTGCAATGTATTCTTATACTTACATGACATACTTATGTTTGTACATGCAGTAGGTTTCCCATGAATGGTTTTAGAAATAAATCTCTATAGGTCCCGAGAACATTCCTCTAATACATTTCATATTATACATTTTTATACACAAGTAATGTAAATAAAAAATATATATACAAGTATGCAAGTTAGGCCATCTTGTGCTGAAAAATCCACCAAGACACCTGACCATATGTATATTAGACCATTTTAAAGAGTAATTCACCTCTTGGAACAATCTTGACCAATACTCAATGACTTAGGGTTGGGTGCCACACCCAGTCCTGGGAAGTGCCCTCTGTCTTAGGGTAGAATCCATGAAAAAACATATGCATATTATACCAAGTATTTACCTCTACTCTATTACTCAAGGAAGGTTCCTACAACCATATCCTAGAAAAACTTCATCTCACTTGGGTCAGTCCATTTGGACACCATTTCATTCATGTTGAGGATAATTACCAAGTCCCATTCTACATCATGTAGACCACTTCTCTCTCTTAAGGTTGGTCTCACTAGCATAACCTGGAGATAAACCATCTCTCTCAGTGTGGTCCCTAACAATACCCTCTCACTCATGAAAGGTACAATAATCAAGTGATGTGATATGGGGAGGGAATAAAAATATCCAACATCTAAAATAAGGAAAAATATTCCATTACCAGGGGATTACCATGCTGTCACATTTCTCAATATCATAGGAATATATTTGAGGTGGGAATAATAATATCCAACCTCTCACACATTCCATCCCATGCCATGACTAGGTTGGTCCCCCAACTGATCTTGTGTATCAGGCGTCATAAGAAGAAATTTGAGGAGTGAACCAAAATGGAAAACCTCTCATACAAGAAGAACTTAAGCATTACTAGGTAGGTCCTATGGATAGTCATAATTTTACTAGGTAATCCCATGAATAAGAATGCTAATCCAACACATCAGCACCACCTCTAAATCCAGTCCTTGTTTAGTAGATCATATGTCCTGTGCATCTCACCAAACTCAAAACCTGGGTATTAGTCACCAGAAACATAGCCCCATGTATTGAATCATGTCTCTTCGCAAGGTTGTCTTCTCAAGTCAAACCTACTCATACATGGTGTAACATCCTGACCTAAGAGCCACTAAATGGTACCTCGAGGCAATGGGTCAAATGGCCTCAAGTGCATCTCCTCATATTCTAGAGGCTTCCAACAGGTAGTTAGGATCAAATATAGTATTTTGCGGAGAATATACCCTATGTTATCATAGCACTTAAATTGTAATAATTAATAATCAAAAATATAAGAAGCAAAATATAGCTAACATTATAGTATAAAAAAGTGTAATAATCAACAATAGAATATTAACATTAGAGAAATAGTAAAAATAATCAAGATGTAGGTTGAGTGATACACAAAATAATGTCATGTCATGTTGAAGTACAAAATAAAGTTGAAAGGGATATAGGGTACATGTATATAACATATAAAAAGATACTAGGTGCTAGATGACCCAGATCATAACTCAATATTTCATTCATAATCTAATGAGATATAAACCCCAATAATGGTACTATCCCTAAATCTCATAATAATGAAAGATGTAATTCTTGTTACTTGAGATAGTTGGGCGAGTCTTCAATCCCAACACCAAAATAAAGGAAATGTGGAATGTCGTGTCCATTTTCCAAGTAAAATTAAATGGTGTGAGTCTCTATAACCATTACCAAATGCATGGGATCATGAAAAACAATGACCAAAAAATCCCTTAACCATTTTCTAATGACAAATATTCATGGTCTAATCATAATAATCATAATAAATTTACCTTTAATAATTTATACTGATTTATCCTCATCTAAAAATGGGTATCACTAGTCATAGAATATATTAATTAATTTGTAACACATTACATGTCCTTTCCACCTATTTTCATTTAATTAATATAACCATATAGGTTATAAATCAAGGAGAATCCATTTCAATGTCAAGACAAACCACTTAGATGGTGTTATGGTTAGTAAAAATTTATATAAAAGAGGGAATTCAATTTAGAACACCCAAAGGGGTTGAAACCAATGAGGTATAAATACTCTAAATAATTTAACCAGGTCATAAGGGTTTATCATTACATGATTCATTTAATTAGATACAGGAGTGAAATTTTAAGGTAACACGCCAAAAGGATCGACATGAGGATCATTAAAATGTTCTATAAGAACATATAAATTTTTATGGGAAATTACTAGAGAACTAATAGTAACCCCATGGATGACTCCTCATCTGATATCAACTTTAGGTTTGAATTAGAATCATGGAATTTTTTGGAATAGGAAAATGACCAAAAAACAGGGCATATGAGATCACAAAAAAATAGCACAATATATTGTAATAGAAACAATGAAAAGAATGAAGTGGGTTATAGATTTTACTATTAGTTTTCCAATGAATCTGATGTTGAATGAAATAGAGCTTGGACAAAGGAGTTATCGTTGAACCTAGCTTAGGCCATAGAAGAGATTCACTTGAGAGGAATAGATTTTCATGTCTGTGGGATAAGAAAATAAAATATGGAGGATGGTTTTAAAACCATAAAGGGAAAATAGTGATTTACCATTTATTAAAGGGTTGCATGGTTTGGCTACACAGTTTTCCAATCTGTGTGCCAACCATGTGGCAAATACTTCCCATAGTACCCCCTCACATGTGCTAGGGGAACAATTTGACTAACCATGCACATCCCTTGTAAAATTCCTTTATCACTTTTCTATGGAAAACCAAACATACATAGATCTCAAAACACATGCTGAAGTCTAATTTTGTGTCCCCCTATAGACATTTTCATCACCCCATATAGTTTTAAAAAAGTATGTGGTATTAGGAGCATGTTTTGGAATAATTGTGCTCCTAGCTTGTTTCCTTCATAACATGGTTCTCTAGGACCCAAAAATGACCCAGATTCTCCCAAGAGCTTGCTTAGGCCATAAGAAAAACATACAAGGATAAGAAATAATTTCAGAATAAAAAATTTTATTTACCTTTATAAAAATCTAGGTGGTTATAATCTATTATCTTTAAGTAAACTCATACCTGACCTGGTCATATGATTTTTGTAAGGGATCATCTAAGAAAATATATAGCCACTAAGCATGTATGTTAGATTCCAACTACCAGTTCTCATCTTGTACTCAGTCTTGAAATCATAGAACTCACACTAAATGAACATACCTTCCTCATAGAGTCTTCAAGATCTGATCCATGATAAACACTGGGTACTATAAAAATTAAGAATACTCATATAACTCTACTTCCTCAGGCTGTAAAACATGTAATGGGTAAAAATAATACTGATGAAGAAGATACCTAATAACTTCTTTCATTGATTATATTTCTAATGAAGTGTTATTTCTTAAGACATTAGTTTGATCCTCTGTAAGATCTCAAAATGTTCGATGAACCTAAGAGATTACTTACCATGCCTTTAGATCCATTTATGGACCATACTAGGAGAAACACACAAGAAAACATGATCCCCAACCTTGAGATCAAGATGTCTCCGATGTCTATTAGAATATGACTGATTCCTATATTGAGGTGTCATTATGTTCTTCTGAATTAGTTGTACCTATTATAATATATCTTGAAAGAGAGGTGGCCCTAACAGTGCTACCTCCCATGCATCTAGCTAGTTTATTAGTGAACAGAAGGTACTATAATATAAGGCCCTGCAAGGATCCATATGGATGGTCACCTGAAAAATATTATTGTAAGCGAACTCAACGAGGGGTATGTTTTTCTCCCAAGAACCCCTAATGTCAAGGACACATGATTGAAGCATATCCTATAACACCATAATTTTGGACTCTAAATTTCCATTATTCTAATAGTGATAGGCCATGTTCATAAGAACCTATGTAACTAAGGCCTTATACAATAATTTCTAGAACCATGATGTGAAAAAACATGACTATCAAATAAGACGGAATGCAAAGCTCTTTGAAGGCATACAACCTCCCAAATGTATATCCTCCCCAACTCATATAATGACAAGGTCTCTTTAACTGGTAAGAAGTGGGTGACCTATGCCAACCTAGAAACAACTACCCAAACTTTATAATTTCCTTGAGGTGATCTGGGAAAATCGTTCAAAAAATCCATAGTGACATTATCCCATTTCCACTTAGGAATAGACAATGGTTTTTAATGTCTTTCTAGTCACTTGTGCTACACCTCCACCTACTTATAGGTGGAACACAGAGTGAAATAGATTACTATCTATATTTTCATACCTAACCACCAATACTGGTGACATATGTCATGATACATGTTTATGATTCCAGGATGTATTGTCCATGATGAGGCATGAGATTATTGCATAAGTTACTCCTAAATATCTATTGGGATCCATTAATTACCATCTATGAATAAGGTCTCATCCTCATCCATGGTCCAACTAGGAAATGAATCCTCTACTGATATACTTTCTCTCGGATTTAGGCCCTCAAAATGAGAAAGATGCATCCTCTTTACTCGTTCCATAAGGGTATAGTTTACTTATAAAGCTATGAGTACTGTTTGACCATATTACACCTAAACATCAACATGCATATATGAAAAAATGATATAATATTTCACTCACCACTTTCCTCATGAATATCCTATTTCTAATTCATTTGGCTTAGAGCATCAACTACTTCATTGCAATTCCTAGGTGTATAGGATAGTTCAAAATCAAATGACTATATGTATTCAACCCATTTTAACTACATGAGATTTAGATCACATTGTGTAAAGATATACTTGAGGATTTTTGGTCCATAAACATAAAAAAGTTCTCTCTAGGAAAATAATGCCTCCAACAACATAAAGGATGTACCATAACTTACAACTCAAGGTTGTGAATTGGGTAATTATTCTCATGATGCCTCAACTAATGGGACCCATATGATACAAATCACTCATCCTTTATAAAAAACGCTCCAATGCCAATATATGATGCATCATAATAAAATGTATAGCTTATTATTGGCTCTGGTAGAATCATGATCAGTGCTAAAATCAATATTCTTTTTAGTTCCTAAAAGGCTCCTTCATAAGCTTCTAAACATACAAAGTTCACTCCATTTTTATTAAATCCTGTAATGGGAACTGTTTTGAAAGAAAAATCATGGATGTTGCATCTTTAATACCCATATATCACTAAGAAACCGTTAATATAAAATATATTCTTTTGATTCTCCTAGAAAATTATATCTCTCACATTGTCTGGATCTATTAATACTCTCAACGCTGAGAGGGTATGACATAGGAAGTGGAATTTTTCAATCCAAATGTGCCATTTTATGTGGTTTGTGTAAGTCATGTTCTCTCTTAGTGTATTCAACATACTTTCAAGATGTTTTGCATGGTCATTTCAAGTGAGAGAATACCCTAATATGTCACAAACAATTAATACCCTGAATTAATCCTCATACAGGTGGAAAATATAATTCTTCAAGGCCATGAAAATAGATAGAGTGTTTATGAGATGAAATGAAATTACCAGGTACTCATAAAAACCATACCTACTTTAGAATGTTGTATGTGGATTTTATGAAGGGCTAACATGAACTTGATGTTATCCCTACCTAAAATCAATATTTGAAAACACCCTTACTCTTAGAAGATAATGAAAGTGGTCATATATTCAAGTAAATGGATACGATTCTTAATTATATGTTGGTTTAGTCGTCAGTAATACATGAAAATATTTAGAGTACCATCTTCCTTCTTGGAAAATTGTACTAGTGAACCCCATGGTGAGTTACTAAGTTAGATAACACCTTTAGCTTCCAGGACATGCAACTACTTCTTGAGTTCCATAAGCTCTATATGTGACATTCTATAAGGATGAATGGACACTAGTGTCACATCAAGAACTAACTCAATGGAGAATTCTACCTCTATCACAAAAGGTAAACCAAAATAGTCATTGGGGAAAATACCAAAAACAATATACTATAGTAAGGAAATTGGTAAGCCACATTCCATATTCATGGAAGAAAAGACTGGTGATCTAAGCAATCACTCTACCCAACCCTTGATATTCAAGACTTGATCAAGATGCAAGGGAATCCCATTCTCCCTTATGAATATGTATACCCCCTATCATGATATAAATGTCACCTTATAGTGATAAACATTGATATGATCTTGATAGGGAACTAACTATTCCATCCCGAGAATTACATCAAACATTGACATTTTGTGGGAAAAAAATATTCCACATGAATATATTACCACCTATCTTAGTACAATATTTTCCACTACCACTACCCTCATAAAAAACCTCAAATCATCACTTCATCCTATTAGAAGAACTACTATCTAGTTTGTCAGTTGAACCACTATGGATCGCACTATCAAATTTCCTAAAATTATTCTTAGTAATGAGGGACTAGTTGACTATCTCATAAATACTAGTAAACTGGAAAATGCTAACCTGTGATCCGATGGATTATACTATCCCATCCCCAAATTATCTTGTAGTCATGATCTCATCACCCACTAGAGTCAGTGTGAACCAATAAAACTCAGTAAAATGGGAAAAATTTTCCATTGCATACATATCTCAAGGTGATAAGTTCATGAACACTATAACTTGGTCAGCCATAAATTTCCACGGAAAGAAGTAATTATAGAAGACTGACTGGAAGTGAATTTAGGTTATATCTCGAGGTTCTTATTCCTGGGCAATGACATCCCACCATATCTTGGAAAAACCACATATCCAATTGGCTACAAGATTGAAAATCCACTCCGAGGACATTTATAGATGCTTAAATATAGTAATAATGGACTCAATACGTATCTCAGCAGCCGAGTTACACCATCATATAAAAACCTAGGTGGATTTTGTTGCCAGAAATCACACATCAACTCTTCTATAGTAGATTCAGGTTGAGGAAATCCTTGCATATATTTCATCAAATGAAGGAAACCCTCTCAGAATTGGGAATCAATTCCATGTTAAGAATAGTAGGTGGTGCCTCCAGTGGCAGTACTGGAGGTAATATTGGTGGCATAAGGCCCACATACTCTAGATGATGGTCTTTACCGTCCTACTAGAGTAATATTTTAGGCCATCATGGAGTTATGATTCTACAATTCTAAATGAACTCCTCTGAAAATAAATCAAAAATAATGAATGGAGATACATGATTAGAACATGAACAATCCTTCCTATTTATAAAATAGGACCTCTATTATTACTCCTAAATCTTGGTTTACATGACAAGGGGACAACATAATAGGCCACAGTAATCATAAGACACAATTCAAACTATGCTCTACTAAGGCCATGTTTGGGTCTAGGTCACATATCATATTACTGGTGACCTGATATATGGAGTTTCAATTGTATGTTTTAGAGGAAAAAACCGTTAATTTTCAATTGGAATACCTATATAATGGTAACCATTTTATTTTAATAGTTTGTATTCATTTATGTTCATACACTTATCTATATACATATCACAGTCCAATTAAATGTTTCACCATTACCATATATAAAATCCACACTCATAAAAATTAAAATGGGAGCCTCATTTAATGGTGAATTGGCCTTTAAATATGCTATCAAGGTGTAACAAGTCATAATAAATGACTTGATAAAATGAATTAAAATTCTGAATTAATAGAAGTACATTATTTATAAATTACCATTGGAATTCATGAAATAAAATAAAAAAATGCATCAGCCCATGAAACTGGTCCTTCACGACTCAAACATTTTAGATTTGGTTAATTAAGGTCTCATTATCAATATATATTGGAAAAAACCATTTATATTGATGCATACACATTATTTAATTTTATTACTCTATCCATGCATGGAAATTTATCACATTTCCAATATATTTCATGGCACAAACTCTATGCAACAAGAAAATTAACAATGTAAATAAAAATGTCATAAAAAATGCCTGAAATATAAGTCCTAAAATGCCTATGATGATACATGATGTATTTTATCCATTCCATGTTGTACTAAGGGTAATGTAATCTACAATAATAACAATAACAATAACTATAATATCACCACAAAACATGTGCATCACCCAATGGTGATATTAGTACAATTTTAATGGTGTAATCTAATAACAACAATATCCGATTGTAACTCCCCAAGGATTTATGAATAAATTCATAAAACACAAAGTATCCACAAAACACCACTTTGTTATAAATAATCCGGTAAACATAATTTTTCCACCTTTGTGATTTGAATTTTGAAAAACTAACATACATGGTTGAGTTCAGTAAGACATTTAGAGTCTAATAAGATAAACATAATTTTTGGTGAATAGTAACATACCCTTATGAATAGTAATATGACCCTTATGAATCGTAAATCATATTAATATTCTATTGTTTTATGGTTATAAGATAATGATATCTTGTTTAATTTTTCATAGTGACATAAAATTAATTATTGTTTTAAAATTTTTATTTTTCAAATAAATTAGGAATTTATTTAAAAATTAAATTCATATTACTTATAAAATTATTTTACAAAAAGGGAGTTAATTTTTTAGTTCTACACATCATAAAATGGTGAGGTTTAATTTTTGGGTTTTTTCTAAAATATATGGATTTTTGTCGAATAGTAAAATACAGTAATTTACCATATGTATACATTATCAGTTAAATTCACCATTCCTAGAATCATGGGTGATGTAAGCACATATGGTTTGAACTCACATGCACTTATTACTATTATGGGTCACATGAATAAAAACAATTTGTTTTCTTGAGGGAAATAATAAAATAATGAATAAGATATTCAAAAATCACCCCTCTCCTCCACTACAAAACCCCTTCACTCCGTATTTGATTCACTATTATAAAGCCTTGTGACTGGTCTAAATTATTCTCAAATATCCTCCCAATTTCCTCCCCCAATTCCAAAATCCCTTGTTCTCATAAAAAGACCAAAAACAATCTCCTAAAGAGGCTCTCAAGGAAGATAACTACAAGAGGTAAATTCCTCTTTTCATTTCTTTTATTTCAAGTTTCTTTCTTTTCTAATTTTTTCCTCACATCCTTTCATCCAAATGTTGTGATGACTATAGTAAATTACACATACTGGAATGTTTTAATGATAAAGGAATAATTCTTCATGATCTCTGCTTTCCCCTTTTTTATACTAGAAATGTAAACACCATCCAAGATGTGTTAATTTATCACATTCAAGGACGATAGGTTTTTAATTTCTATTACCATCTTCAACTCTCATCATTAAACCATTTTTATGTTGGAAACAGACAATAATATATATATTATAATTTATTTATGGTTCTATAATCCATTTTTACACATGATATTAATTTATAAATCAAAATGAGTTCGTTGTGATCAGGAACAACTAATTAACCCAAACAATTGTCATTAAATTTTAATATAATGATTCATTTTAACTCCAAATTACCAAAAATAATTATAACCATGTAATATTATAGTTATTCACTAATAATATACAACTTCTATTCTATACAATCATTATCATTCTACATATTTATCCATACATGAATACAAGTAAACTGATCATGAAAACCATGGAAGGAAAACTCCCAAACAATTTAATTGAACCTATTAACCCATAAAAAGGACATTAATGAACCTAAATAAGGTTATAATAAATCAATTAAATGTAGAGGATGTCATGGAATCGTTAATTTATGAACCTAAATTTTATTATTTGGGTCATTAAGATCAAGTGAGGAGCACCATTAGACTCAAGGTAAGGGTTTTCTACCCTAACCTCCATTTTCATTCGGGTTACTCTTATTGTCTACTTACCTCAACTAAATACTTATTGATTCATATTTACTCCTCATATATTCTTTTATAATTTTATATATATGTGAACCAACTAGAATCCTACTTTCATTTATGGGGAGTTATATGTTTTAAAAAGATATTTCAAAAATTCTTCCCGAAATACCAGCCAAATTCAATCGAATTTCTAAAATTCTTACCTACGTTCAAGGGAACTCTATAATCTGTTTTTATAAACCATTATATTTCTAAAAAACTCATTTTGTTATGAAAAAAACTATATTACTTCATTTCTTGATTTATACAATGATGTTTCCAAAAGAACACTTTTTTTTTCAAAGTAAAAGAGTATTTATCTCAAGAATTACTCGATGATTTTATAAGAGCGTCTTCACCTATTTCAAAACAATTGTTGATTATTTTGTATTATTGGGATTATTATTTTATGATATCATCTACCACATTTAATTTAATGGTTTATGATTATTTTGACTATGGTTGTTCTATCTTAAAAAAATTCACCAATTTACTCCAAATCATTAGTGTTTATGCTTAATGTTCAGAGAGAGTTATTGAATTTTCATATATTCATTTAAAAATGAATTTATATGTTGTTTATGTTTATAAATGATAATATTAGTAATTAAGTTTACTTATTATGTGATAAGCGGGGCTCGTTATAACCCCTTGATGCATCGGTAGGTCTCATGAGACAAACTATGATCTTAGCACAAAGCCTTGATAAAATGATTATTTATGGTATTGGAAAGAGGCTTTCACGGTCTGGTTATGATGTCCTGAATTATGGAGTCCATCATTATGAAACTATTAATTAAAAGTTAATGAGGTTATTATACTAGTATAATACCCATGATTATGCATTTTTATGGAATTTTTTATTCGGCTCTTATTCCAGCTAAAATGTGTTCAAGTTCATTTTTAAAGGCATGTGTTTTTATTTATTTTCCATGCCTAATGATTATGTTTATGATATATTTTGATGTATTTCTTGACCTGAATAATAATTTTATCTCACACCTATCTTATGTTTCATTTTCCCAAGACATGAAGAGGTATATTATGAATGACATGCTAAAATAACCAATGAGTTATGGATATTGTCAAAGGAGTTTTTAAATTGTTTTTCATTTCAATTTGTATTGTTTAACATAGGTATTCATCCCGTTTCCAAAGCTACTAAACTAATCTGTACATCGGGATGCATATTCCTAGTTTGTATTCCAATGTAATAAAATAAGGCACATGCCATGGGAAATTGGTGTTGGGTCCTAATAGTTTGTATCAAAGGAATTTTAGTATAAAACATAAAAACTGGATTTAGAAAATGTAGATTAGGGAACAAAACCCTAAGATAGTCTTTGAGGATAATCATAAAAGAACATCCAATAATTTATGGAAAGGAATATATTATGTGGATATTTCTTGAAAATATATCTCTGTCTAGATACTACAAGTGGAGGTGGTTATGGCACAAATATATCTAGGAGTGAAAACTCTGATAAGGAGTTTCAGGCTTGACCTGAGGTATCATAGTACACGAAAACTGGCCTTACTATGCACCTAGTTTAACACTCTTAGGGTATATGCTTAGGATAATTCACATTTTCATTATAAGTAATTATGAGGGATTTAAATATTAATTTTTCATCAAAGAAACCATGTTTACGATTATGGGATTAGATATGTATAAAATTTCAACATATGCTAAGTATTTTTCTACTTTGAGATTATATATTATGATTCATAAGCTAATATGTTGTATGCCATTATTTAGAAATGGATAATATTGGAAGGAATGGAAACCATATGAATGTCTATGTCCTATGTAGGGATTTCCCTCTAATGAAAGAAAATGATGTTTGTTCTAGTGTTGTGACTGATGGTGAGAAACTTATAACTATACTAAGATAGCTAACTCAATTTATGAATAATAACTTTACCTGTATGGAGAATTAGAATGCACAACATATGGGAGCTATGTTAATTGATTTATGAGACAACAACCTTTGTCGTTTAATGGGAATAAAATCCCATTCGTAGCGGAGTAGTGGATAGGTTCATTAGATGAGGTATTTCTTTCTTGGGGATGTACCAAAAGAGATAAGGTTATCATGGCAGTTTATCGACTATTTGGAGATACAGATCAGTGGTGGTCTTTAATCCCAAATCCAAAGGAGGGAAAAATAGAAGAAATGGAATGGAGGGATTTTAAGGAAATATTCATTGGAAAATACTTCTCTCATGAACAACGAGAAGATATGTAAAGTTAGTTTCTAAATTTGAGGGAAAAAAGGATAATAATGCTACAAAATATGAAGATAAGTTCACAAGGTTAACAAGACATTCCACAAACTACATACGTAATCCATGGAGTAAGATTGATCGATTCATTGATGGTTTAAAACCATTCCTATAAAGGGATATAGTCTCTCATAGTTTCTCATCATATGAAGATATAGTCTCAAGTTCAATGAATATAGAAAAGGAAGTCTTTATGTATTATGATTTTAAGGGAAATCAAGAGAAAAAGAGGGTAGTTGAAAGCTATGGAAAAGGAAATAATAAAATGGGGAAGAAGGGAAGTGTTGACCTTCCACCCTATGATAATTGTGGGAAGAGACACACTGGTACTTTCTTGAAGGGTATGGGTGTTTGTTACAAGTGTGGAGAAAAAGTCCACGTATCTCAAGATTTTAAGGGGAAGAAAGAAGCAACCAATGATCAATTCTAAAATTGTGGGGAGAGAGTAAATTATGAAAATGATTATCCTTGGCATCAAAGAAATATTCCTCAAAGAAGGAAAAGGGAGAAAGTCCAAGCTTATGTAGTCACAACTACAATGGTTGAAGTTCCGAACGATGTGGTGGCAAGTACTTTAATCATTTCTTTAAACTTAGTCAATGCTTTATTTGAATCTCGATCATCACATTCTTTCATATCTTCTCATTTTTACAAGAAAATTAGATATTTATAATTTGATTTAATATGGGATTTGTTAATCAAAACTCCTAAGGTAGGTATCATTGTGACAATGTTATGTCAGGAGTTCCCCATTATGTCATATAAACATGCTTTATCTACTGATTTTAATATCATACCCATGATTGAATTTGACATAATCATTTGTATGGATTGGATTTCAAACCATGATGTGAAAATTTATTACATGAAGAATGAGGTTACAATTTTTTAAGGATGATGTGCAATCCCTTATCTTTAGAAAATAAACATCACCATCTAATTCTCATCTAGATCCACCCCCAGTAGCTCTACTGAATATAATAATTAGGGAGGACAAAAATGCAATAACTATGGGTTAGGAAAGGAATGTTCAAATAGAGGATGCACCTATTGTGAAATAATATGTCGATGTGTTTCCAAAGGATTTACTTGGACATCCTCCTGGGTGGGAAATTGAGTTTTCCATTGAATTAATTCTTAATTGAAGGCCCATATCCAAGACCCCTTATAGAATGGCCACTTTGGAATTTGTAGAATTGAAGAAACAACTCGAGGAACTGAGTGATAAAGGATTTACGGTAATGCCTTTTGGACTGACTAATGCACCCTCTGTCTTTATGGGTATAATGAATAGGGTTTTAAAGGAATATATTAATGACTTTGTAGTGGTATTTATTAATGATATCTTGGTATAATTAAAAATCTACAAAGATCATGAAAATCAATTGCACACTATTCTGAAGACTCCTAGAAGAAATGAATTATATGGGAAGTTTAGAAAGTCTGAATTTTGGCTTCAATAAGTTTCATTTATTTGACACATTATCTATAAATATGGAATATCTTTTGATCCTATAAAGGAAATGTTTTTTCAAGAATGTAATAATCCAAAGAGCATAATTGAGGTACATTGTTTTATTGCTTTAGTAGGTTATTATCGGCGTTTCATTCAGAACTTCAACCATTTATCCAACCCAATGACCAAGCTTACACGTAAAAGGGTTAAGATCATATGGAAAAAAGAATGTGAGGACTATTTCAATGAATTAAAGAGGATATTGGTGAATTATTTGATCCTAACTCTATCATTGGGGAATGATGGGTCTGTGATCTATAATGATGCATCAAAGAAAGGACTTAGTTGTGTCCTTATGTAAAATGATAGAGTTATTTCTTATGCATCAAGGTAGTTAAAAATTAAGGAACAAAACTATCCTACTGATGAAATTGAGTTAGATGATGTGATATTTTTTCTAAAAATATGGAGACACTATCTCTACGGTGAAAGATGTGAGATATATACGACACACAAGAGTCTGAACTATATCTTCTCACAAAAATAACATAACATAAGGAAAAGGTGGTGGATCTAACTACTAAAGGATTATGATTTTTCCATACACTACCACCCAGGAAAGGAAAATAAGGTATCTACTGCATTGAGTAGGAAGGACCAGGGAGTTTAAAAAAACGAGGATTGAAAGGGATCCTATATTCATGGATCTAATATGGATGGATGTGGGAATTATCAAAGATGGTGAAACATCGTAACTTTTTTAATTAGTTTACCAACCATATTTATTAGAAAGGATAAATTATCTCAACCTAATGATGAGAACCTTCAAAATAAAATTAATGCTATGAAATATGGGATGTTAGCTGACTTCATATGTGAATATAGAATTTAGAAATTTGGGAAGAGGCTATATGTTCCCTCTAGAACCGAGATGAAAAGGGTGTTATTGGATGATGCTTGTAGCTCGAATTTATCTATATACCTTGGTAGCACTAATATATATATATATCTGAAGGAACATATCTGGTGGGATAACATGAAGTGGGAAATTACTGATTATGTATCAGGATGTTTAGTTTGTCAACAAGTGATGGTAAAATGATTACATCCTAGAGGATTTATGTAACCTATACCTATTCCTATAGGGAAATGGGATGACATGACCATGGATTTTGTCACTGGATTACCCAAAACTCTAAGAAAGAATGATGCAATATGGGTAATTGTGGATCAACTTACAAAATCTGCACATTTCCTCACTATAAGGGAGGATTTACCACTGGAGCACCTTGTACGACAATATATCAATGAAGATGATAGAATTCACAGAGAACCTAGCTCAATTCTTTCTGACCATGATCCACTATTTACAACTAAATTTTGGAAAAGTCGTTATAAATCCTTGGATACTAAGCTTAGATTGAGTCATGCTTGTCACCCTCAAACTAATAGGCAATCAGAAAGGATGATCCAAAAATTTAAATACATGTTCAGATCATAATCACTTGATTTTCAAGGTATATGTGATTAGTATTTACATTTTTTGGAGTTCTCCTTCAATAATAGTTTCCATTCAAGCATTCAAACATCACCATATGAGGTATTTTATGAAAAGATATTTCATACACCAACATGTTGGGATGAAGTTAGTGAAAGAAATATTGTGGGTCCAAAGAATGTGGAGGAAACAATAGTGATGTTAAACACTATTCAAGGCCATATCAAAGGAAATTAATGTAGAAAAAAAGCTATGTTGATAATAGAAGGATTTGGCATTTCAAGTGGGAATTCATGTTTTCTTAAAAGTATCTCCATGGAAGGGTTTTATAAGAATGTGGAAGAAAGGGAAACTAATCTCTATATACATAGACTATTTTGAAATTCTATAGAGAATTAGAGCTATTTCATATCATTTGGATCTGCCGCCTAGCCTGTCTAAAGTACACAATGTTTTACATGCTTCATTTCTGAGAAAGTACATTCTAGACCTAACAAAGGTCCCCACTTATGATGGTTTAGAATTGGAACCTGACTTATCTTTATGTGAAGAGACTATTCAGATTTTAGACACTAAAGAATTGTTGTTAATGAATCAGATGACCTGACTAGTAAAGATACTTTGAAAAAATCATAAAATCAAAGAGGCAACAGGGGAGCATGAGGAGCTTTTGATGAAGAAGTACCCAAATATTTCGTTGAGGTAACATTTTCGTAATTTTGAGGAAATTTTTTTTTGAGGGAAGAATGTAACACTCCAAGGATTTATGAATAAATGAATGAAATAATGATTCTCCATAAAACACATCTTTTTTATAACCTAGCGAGTAAATATAATTTTTCCACCTTAGTGATTTGAATTTTGAAAAACAGACATACACAGTTGCATTCAGTAAGATAATTAGATTCTAATAAGATAAAAATAATTTATAGTGAATAATAACATACAATTATGAATAGTAATAGGAATAGTAAATCATATTGTTATCTGATTGTCTTATGGTTATAAGTTAATGAGATATTGATTAATTTTTCAAGGTGATATAAAATGAATTATAGTTTTAAAATAGTTATTTTTCGAATAAGATATGATTTTATTTAAAAATTTAATTAATAATAATTATAAAATTATTTTAAAAAAAGGATTTTATTCTTGAATTCTACACATCAAAAAATGGTTAGGGTAAAATTTTGGGTTATTTCTAAAATACTCAATTTTTTATGAATAGTAAAATACAGTAATTTACCGTATATATAAATTATCAGTTAAATTCAGTATTTCTAGCATCATGGATGACGTAATCACACTTGGTTATAAATCACATGTTCTTATTACTATTATGGGTCACATGAATCAACATTATTTGTTGTCTTGAGGGAAATATTAAATTAATGAATAAGATATTCCAAAATAACCTCTCTCCTCCACTATAAAACCCCCCAAACTCCCTCTTCTCTTCACTCATATAAAGCCTTGATACTTTTATAAATTCTACTAAAATATCATCCCAAGTTCCTCCCCCACTTCTAGTTGCCCTTGGTCTCATAAAAATACCAAAACCTCTCTCCTAAAGAGTCTCTCAAGGAAGATAACTTGAAGAGGTAAATTCATCTTTTAAATTAATTTATTTCAAGTTCCATTATTTTATTTTTCCTTCCTCACCTCCTTCAATCCAAATGATGTGATGACTCCAATACCTTAAGTGTACTATAATTTTGTTATTATAAAGAAATAATTCTCCATCATCTCTCTTTTCTCCTTCTTTTATACTAGAAATGAAAAAATCATCTGAGATGTGTTAATTTATCGCATTCAAGGTCAACAGGTTTTCAATTACTTTTACCATATTAAATTCTTGTCATGAAATCATTTTGATGGTTGAAACAGAATATAATATATGTATTATAAATTATTTAACGTTATGGAATCATATTTTACACTTTATATTAAATTATAAATTGAAATGAGTTCGTTGTGATTAAGAAAATCTAATTAACCGAAACAATTATCATTAAAGTTTTATATAATGATTCATCTTCACTCACAATAACCAAATGAATTTTATAACCATGTAATATTCTTATTGTTTTCTAATAACATAAAACTTCTTATTCTGTACAACCATTCTCATTCTACATGTTTATCCGTACAGGAATATAAGTAAACCGATCATGAAAACCAACGAAGAAAACACTCCCAAACATTGAAATTTATTCTATTAACCCATGAGAATTCCATGAAGAAACTTAAATAAGGTTATAATAAATCAATTACATGTATATGATGTTCTAAAATCATTAATTTATGAACCGAAATTTGATTATTCAGGTCATTAAGATCAAGTGAGGAACACCTTCGGACTAATGGTAAGGGTTTTCTACCCGAAACTCCATTTTCATTCGGGCTACTCTTATTTTCTATTTACCACAATTAAATTATTATTTATTCATATTCAATCCTAATATATTCTGTGATAATCTTATATATATGAGAACCAACCATAATCCTACTTTCATTTATGGGTATTTATATGTTTTAAAAGTATCTTTAAAAAAATCTTCCCGAAATAAAAGCTAGATTGAAGGGAATTTCTCAAATTCTTACTTATTTTAAAGGGAAATCTGTTATCTATTTTTAGAAACAATTATCTTTATAAAAACACTCATTTTATTATGAAATAATTATCTTACTTCACTTATTGTTTTATAAAATTAATTTTCCAAAAGAACTATTCTTTTCGAAGTAAAATAGTATTTATCTCAAGAATTATTCTATGATTTTATAAGTGTATCTTCACCCGTTTCAAAAAAATTGTTGATTAGTTTGTATTATTGGGATTAATTTTTTATTATATCATCTACCATATTTAATTTAATGGTTTATTATTAGTTTTAATGTAAATGTTCTATCTTACAACTATTCACCAATTTACTCTGAATGGTTAGTCTTTATGTTTAATGTTTGGGGAACGTTACTGAATTTTCATATGTTAGTTGAAATATGAAAATATATGTTGTTTATGTCTATCCCCATTCATATGAGAGATACATTGGACTTAGTGAGTGATGGGTGGGGCACTCCATGGCCCCTCGATGCATCGGTTGGTCTCATGAGACTGACTAAGGTCTTAGCACAAGGCCTTAACAAAATGATTATTTATGGTCTTGGAATGAGGCCTTTCTGGAATGGTTTTTATATCTAGCATTATGCATTCCCTCATTATGAAACTATTAATTTATTTTTCATGAGGTCATTCATCTAGTAAAATACCCATGATTATGACTTATTTTGGAATTTTTTATTCAGCTCTTATTCCTTCAATTATGTGTTTATGTTCATTTTTAAAGGCATGTGTAATTTAGTTATTTGGAATACCTAATGTTTATGTTTATGATATCTTCTTATGTTTTGGTTAACCTTATTGATAATTTGAGCTTAACCGTTTCTTATGCTTCAATTTCCCACGACATGAAGTGGTATATTATGAATTACATGAAAAAATAACCTAAGAGTTATGGATGTTGTCAAGAGAGTTTCTAAATTGTTTTTATATTTCAAGTTTTAAGGTTAAACTTATGTATGTATCTTGTTTCCAAAGCTACTAAGCTACACGGTCCTTTGAAATCCATATTGCTGGTTTAAATGCCAATGCAATAAAATAAGGCCTAGGCTCCGGGCAACTAGGGTTGAGTCCTAACACCCATACTAGAAAATTTGGGATTCCCTAATATGTGGGTTAGATACTCCTAGGCACAAGAACATTAACATATCCCAATACATCCATGTATTCTATCCAATAACCAAAAAACAATATAGAAGGAAAAACTATATGATACCACTTTGCGACATCCCAAACTAGGAATCCACTAAACGATGCACCAAGCCGGTGGGTCACATGGCATGAAGACCGCCTCCCCATATTCCATAGGCTTCCCAATAAAAGAAGGGACCCATGGTGGTATGATGGGAAGACTATACCCTTAAATATGAAATAAGAACAATGGTAAATATAAATAAATAGAAATATCTGAAGCATAATATAATTGAAACCCCCTAAGAAAAAAGTGAAATAATCAACAATGGAAGTTTACCATCCAAGGAAGAGTAATAATAATCAAGCTATAGGCTAATACATATACTAAATATTTTCATGTCATGCTAATTTAGAAAATGGGAATACATGGGATACAGATTATAAAAATATACAAAATGTTGTACAAAATAAATAAAAGGAAAAAATATATCATCCCTTACATTGTGAGAAAATTCTCAGCCCTCTTCTCCCATGATCCCATGATATAAGAAAAATAGATCATCCATCCATGACTAGGTGCTTCCCCTTATCCCTACCTATATCTATAGGCCTATCTGGGTATCAATCATTATCCTAAAAAGTGCACGAGATAAACTTAGTAGGCCAAGAAGAAAAGTGTCTAGAATAATCTAGTCGGTGTGTCTAGGATAATAGTGTGTATCTTTAAGAAATTATAAAAATGCTAATAACAGAATACTAATCAGATTGGGTTCCTTTAGGACACCTGGACAATTCTACTGACTTCGGAATAGGCTGAAATAAGTCCGATCTCAGTTACCATGTACATCTATTTACCAAAAATATATACAAAACACGTACATTTATATATACACTATATATATAGGGCTTATATAGGAATATAAATAGATTATAACAGATTGATAGACCCCGGGGTGTTACTTGGGAATCCATGGGCACATGGAATGATATTCCCATAATCCAAGTAAAATTAAATGGTGTGAGTCACTATGCCCATCACCCAACATAAGGGAGTATGAAACATCATGCTCAACAAATCCTTTTACCATTGTCCAATGACCAATATACATGGTTTAATCATAATAATCATTATTCATTTCCAATTAATAATTTATAATCATTTACCCCCATCTGACCATGGGTATCATAAGTTATAGAATCAATTTAGAACATGTTATATGGACATTCCACTCACTTTAATTGAATTAATTTAACCATTTAATTTAGAAAAAGGAAAATCCATTTAAAAGTACAATCCAAATCACATAGATGGTGTCTTACATGAATTTTTTTAATAAAATAGGGTATTTAATTTATCACGCACAAAGGGGTGGCATCCAAAATGTTATACATACATTAAATTATTTTACAAGTTTGTAATGGAATATCATAACGTGGTTCATTTAATTATAATGAGGAATGACATTTTTAGGCAATGTGTGAAACGTTATGGCTTGAAAAACGTCATAAAATGATATAATAACATCTAAACATTTAGTAAAAATTAATAAAACACATACTTTAAGCTCATGGATGACTCATCATCTGATATAAGCTTCAAGTTTCAATTAAAATAGATGGAATCACCAGAATAGAAAAATTCACTGAAAATAGGGCATATGAACTCACACAAAAATAACACAATATATGGAGAGATAAACTAAGAAAATAATAAATATGATTAGATATCTTACCGTAATCTTTCCAACACATCCAACAGTGAAAGAAATAGAGTTTAGATAAGGGATTTATAGAGGAACCTTGCTTATTCCATATGAGTGCTTCACGAGAGAAGAAGAGGGATGCACATCTAGTGGAGAAGAAAAGAAAATAGGGAAGAGGGTTTTAAAACATTTATGGTAAAACGGATAATTTAACAATCCTTAAATGGTCCCTTGGTTGGCTAAATTGTGCACCTACTATGTAGCAGCTACTACCCAAGGAACCCCCACACACGGGCTAGGCACACTGTTTGACTAACTATTTGTCACCTGTGTGAAAGGACTCTGTCACTTTTCTGACACAAACCAAAAATCCATTCATCTTGGGTCACACAGTTAAGTCTAACTATCTATCCCTCTCTAGCTATTTGCATCACCCGACAGGGTTTTACCAAACTACGCAGGCTCAAGTGCTTGGTTTGGTCAAACAGTGCACCTAGTCTGTTTCCTTCATAACATGGTGCTCTGGGATCTTAATAATCCCCAAACTCTCACGATAACTTCTTTAAGATTTACAGAACACATAAAAGGATAAAATATTAATTAATACAAAAAACATATAATCTACACATTCATAAAAATTAAAGTCGTTACACATGGTATGACACACCAAAACTACTAACATTCCCTTCTCTCTTATGAAGTTAACAACCACGTTCCTTTCAACACACTGAAATATATACTCACTAATACTGAAATGTATCTATATCCCGAAGATAACTCCATATCTCACAAACCTTACTTGACCTTTGTATGAGGAGGTTAGTCCAAATCCACTTTCAATTCCTGCTTAAACATCCCTATTCCCTATCCATGACCATGCCAAACAAGCCCCACCCAAGGACCCTTGTAAACTCATTTTCATGACATAAGATCATATATACCATGAGCCATTTCATAGTCCCACCTCACTTGACCTTTAATATGGAACTCAATCACATCATATAGAGGAAATACTCCATAGTGAACCATATCTAGACCTAAAGAAGTTAGCCTTCTTATAGAAAGTAATAATTCTTTAATCTGTCCTCAAGAGTGTATTCCCACTCATGCAAGAGATACATGTACATCTCACTAACCACCCACATGTCTAAACTCTACATTATTATTTATCTTTCCCTAGGAATCCAACCGTGTCTATTTCCATCTCATCTCAATCACAAATACTTATCCCAAATACCTCAAAAAAATTATATCCTTTCCCACCTTGGGGACATAGTCACGAGGTGATTCTCTTCCTCTCAACATGCATTAAACCACTTACTATAACTCTAAGAGGCTTAATTTCACATTATCTATTTACTAAGGGCACCCTTAGTCCCTCATAATTCTACCCAGACACATATTTTCAATAATTTATTCACAATAATTTCAAAGCTCATATATAGATGAGTATTATAGGGACCACCTAGCTCAAACACAAAGTTACTATGTTTTTATAATCCCTTCTACACATCATCCAATCTCATACCAAGCCATATCCACCAACACAAGGACCTGACTCCATTAATAATAATTCTAATTAATTATAAAACCTACATAACTAATTTACATATTAATCCAATTTAAATTCCACAATTAATTTATAGTGTAGTGGGTTTCTTAAAGGAAACAATAAGAAACCTTGTGTATTCATCCTCCCTGGATCCCAATTATACAAGCTCAAAAAAATCCCCAACATTTTGGTTTCATTCCAATATTATTTGGTGTAATCAACATTACACCCTATCCTGAATTGAAATAAATCTACACTAAAGAAAGAGGGGGAAAATATAGGGAAAAGAAGAGAATAAAAACTTAAACCATGAGGAAACCCAAATTCAATCATCATAGATCAATTAGGTTTATGAAGAGAAAAATATGGGAAGAGGATATTGGACTCCCCACTTAAATTCCTTATAAATTAAGAACCCTGAATGAGATACTAAATTTTATTGGCCAAAATACCATTTTAACCTTGGTTTACAAAATAAATTTGAAGATACCCCGTATTTGTGTAACCCTTGAGTCATGACATGACATAATTCCCCCAATGAGAACACAAATTCTCATTTCCTAGGAATTCATAGTGTATACAACTTTCTCAATGGGTGTCACTATACTTCTATGAAAAACTAAAAATCTAAGGTCCAAGAGTTCATGGAATGAATTCCTTCCTATGATAGGGTGTCTAGCCCACCACCCCAAAAATTTCAAATTCTTAAACCCTTATGCATTAGGTAATACTCAGTTATCAACCCTCACATATCATTTTATAACCCTTACATATTAATAATGAAACCATTATAAATATAGGAATTTATTAATTCTATGGACCTCACATACTAGAGTAACCCTTATGCGTCATCCATATACCCTTTTTTATTTTCCAGAGAACCCTTACATATGGAATTTAACAAATTTTGACAACCCTTATGTATCATCTAAGTAACCCTTATGCATCATGTAAAAACCATTATTATTCGATTACATTACCATTTTCTAGGCATTAAATTATAGAGTAATCGTTATATACCATCCATATCAACCTCTATATATTGATAACATTACCAATTTCCGAACTCATACGCAGTATATATTGACCTAAAAATATTCCTTATATATCCCAAGGTATCCTATATGTATCATACAATAACCCTTATATATTAGGGGAATATACCTTATATATCATATGGTTACTCAAAACATAGATTTATCAAGGTATTTGAATCCATTATGCATTACCTTTTCCATATAAAACCTTGACATATTTCCTTTATCGCAGGAAGACCTTACATATTCCCTTTTTCAGAGACCAACCTTTATGTATTGTAGGGAAACCCTTACCCATGATGAATTACCCAATTTTCCAACTCGTATGTATTGAAAACCTCAAACATCACTCAGACCATTATCCTACACTTTAAATAACACACAAAAAATACACCACACCATGACATCCATTGGTTATAATGTAACCTACTACCAGTTGTTGAAATTAATCGGAAGTCCATCCCATACCTAATCCAAAACTAACCTGAGTTCCCAAGTCATGTACATTTATTTAGTTCACATAAAAAAACATTAAAGATATGTTATAACCCAAAAAATTTTAATATGAGTCCCATTTATCAAAACATCTCCCCCTTTGAGACCCAAAATTCATATTCCCCTTGAAAACCATGACCCATAAATTCATGTGTCCTTAAAAACACCCCAACAATAAGGATTATAATCCACAATAATCACTCCTAAATGTTACCCTAATTTTAATCCATTAATTAGAATCAAATAATTCTTATCATTACTAATTTTAGTTTCCCAATATAATACTTATATATCAAGGATGTTATGCTTAGAAATCCTAAATCACATTATAAACCACTTCCACATCCTGAGGTGGTTGTGTGTTTGTATTTTGGGCCCCCTTCAAAAAAATTGTGACATTCTTCTTCTCCTCTTGCATATCTGGATCACCCACCAAGGAAGCATGCTCAAATTATCCTTACATATATCCTATATTAGAATACTCCAACTAAAACTCATCTTCCCTAGTCTTGTAAACTCACTTCTTAGGTTTTATGATTATAAAACAATTAATACACAAATTAGTAACCAAAAATGATTTTCAAACAATTATCACACCACACACCACTTCCAATGAGTAATCATAAATAATTTAGTCAAAAAACCATCACATTACATCTGTAATTAATCACAACACATGAACATCCCTTTAAGTCATGTTTATATGTTCTGAAGTGATACAATATTCCTACACTAATCACTATCAATCAAGTAATAATCATACCTCAAAAATCTCATTTATAAGATACACAAATAAATTATCATAATTCCAATGTGACTTGAATTTATACCATTGCTATATTGGACATACACACACAAACACAACATCATCACTAAATACCAACTCCAAATCAATAACATTACAAATCCAAAATATCATTTTGTAATTAACCATAAAACATGACCATGTCATAATGGTGAAATTTCAAATGGCCTCATTAGTACTCCGCAATCACTAGAGGTCAGCGACTAGTGTCAAGGGTTTACAAATACCACTTGTGAAGTGATTTAAACTCTAATGATCCATCAGAAAAAAATAACATCTCAATATTAGTAATTAGTGGAAATATATAAATACCAACTCAATAAGCTACAATATTAGCCCATAAATCCCTTCATATTTCATTCATTAAAAAAGAAATCAAAAGGGACACCCAAGTGAAAATGTAAGTGTAAAAATTTTAAAAGACAAGAATAATCAAGAAAGGAAATACCCTTATATAAGTCTCTAAATTTATTTGAACTTCACTTCATGATATCTCTAGATATATTCATCTTTCTATAGATACCCATTTTATTTAACTAAAACACCATGAATATAATCTTCAAACACATGTGGTGTGTATATACAATGTGTAGGAATATAAATAAAAAGTAAAAATAAGTACAAACCCTATTATCCAAAGGGTTCTTGGAATTCACATATATATATATATATAAATAATTGAATTATTTAAATGATTTTAAAATAATATTTTCAATAAGAAATAAATTATTAGGTGAAACTATGTCTCCCATATAACTCATACCTACTTCGAATAATTTCAATAACCTATAAAATATGGTATCCTAATATAATAATTATAATTATATAACATTAAAAACTCATGGAATTAAACAATTTGATATTATAAACACATGGTGTTATAAAATCTACAGGCCCAATTCAAGGATCATAAAATCTACAAAACCTAGTAATTTTCTAGGTTTTCAAAATTCAGTATATGTTTTAATTTTTTTTCATGATGAGAGGTTAGTTTTTAAATTATAGATCTAATTATAATTACCAGAGATTGAACACCTTGAGAATATTTATTTGGATGTGGATCAATGATAAAGTTGCATTTCATGCGATCAATTGATTTATGGAATGAATTTGGGTGAATCCACAACTTCATTTCATGGTTGGTGCACCACTATGGGAAGGAACACACAACAGTAAACCCAATGGTGGTGGAAGAAACAACCATGTTTAGAGAATGAATCCCTAAGCTATGTGTGGTTCCTAAGAGAGGAACCTATATAAAAGAGGAAGGAGAAAAAATAATATTTATGATTGTGGGGTGTAGACAATGATGACGATGGAGGTTATATAACATTGAGGCACATCAGGCTTGATGGTTCATAAGTTTCATGGAGGGAATGAAGCCATATTGGTTGTGTAACCAAAAATATCCCACCACACTATGGTCCCTTGAATCAGGGTGTTTTCGTGGTAATTTTTTCATGGGGGTTTCCTTAGTTGGAAACATGTAGGGTGAAACTCTCTGGTTGCGAGTTTTGACGTGTTTTTATCTTAAGGGTTTACCCTATGGAACATGACCATGGATTCAATGTTACAATGGAGCTCATAGTTTCTTGTTAAATGGATTTTTTTATTGGAAACATGGGGGTTTTATCACAGAATTTAAAACATTCGGGATACCAAGAATTTTGGTGAGCATGGAATCCTAGAAGCTTTAGAACCTCACTGGGGACTTACGGGAGGTGGAAAATATATGTCTTGGAGAAATTTCCAAGTTGATCACTACATAGACCATCCAAGTGTTCGAAATGGAGGCCTCCAAACCATGGAGGTGGGTGTTTGGGTAATCTAGAATCCTAAGGGATTTAGTGGTTCTCCTATATAAAATGAAGAAGGGGGTGAGGGACTTCATTTTAATTCTTGGAATGTAAGGGGACATTGTGGCTTCTTGGAGGTTCACTGATATGTCATTCATGTCGTGGTTTAGTTCATAGTGTACTATCTATCTGGGTATGCCCTATTAATTGAACCCTTTCATCCTTTTTACTATTTTTTTGTTTTTGACCCCCTTTATCCCCTCGAGCCCAAGTGCCTGAACTCGAGAGATATTTAGGATCCCCTCCCATTCCCTCCTTCAATTTTTGTATGGTTTTAGGTGTATTTTTAATTTGAATCCTTTGATTATTCAAGGTGAGATCTCCTCCTACTCCCATTATAGTTTCCCCTTATTTTCATTCAGATTTTCTACTGACCAGCTATGGTTTGGTGATGATTTCAATTGAATCACGGTGGAAATCATACAAAATTATGTGATTTTTTCTTGGAGTTGCTTTAGGATGTTTTGATAGAATGATCTCATGCCATTGAATGTTGTTTCAATAGAGGTATATCTTTAAATGTGTTTAATTACTATTTTTGATTAAATTGGATATAACTAACTATTGAATCACTATTAGATGTTTGGGATTATGCCTAAAATAGTTCAAAAAGTATGCCATTGACCATCTGTGGCTGGTTGGAAGTTATTCTGTGTGACAAGGCCACTTTGATAATTATTGGGTTTCATTCATAATTGAATTGAGTTGTACATAAATTACACATTTTTATAATTAAATTTCATTATTAAATATAGTGTTTTATTTTTAATTAATTTTAAATCTATGAAATTTTTTAGGTCATCTTGTAGATATATGATGTCCTATTGTACTAGGATGAGCATGGGTGAGAGTTATCAAGATTATTAAAATGTAGTAAATCCATTAATGAGGTTGAAGGTCCCAAATCCTACATTTATGGTCGATGAATGATTCAAGTGGTACTTGATATGTGAAGTATCACAATGTTGGGTGATTTTCCATTTTAAATTAATTATATTGTTTAATTAAAATTAATTATAATGAAGTTAATGAACAAAGTTCCAAGGGCCACGATAGAATATCATGCCTTAGATCGATATTAAAGTCCCCGATGGATGAAATCATAATTATAATATTTTTTGCTGAGATACTTTAATCTAATGGGGGATGTGAACTGAATAAAGTTAATGAGATGTTATGGGCCTTAACATAGGCTCCCTTGATGCCTCCTTATAAGGGTGAGCATTGGAATAAGAGTTATTATCCTAGAATAGGCCAAGTGAAAACCTTGAAATCCATTAAGGTTGTTGTGATATAAAATATGAGTGTGGGGATTGTGATCTAGCCACTTTGAAATATGGTAATCTAGGAGGGAACTCCTGGGTAGATTAAAGATAGGTTCAGTGAGAAAACGAACCTAGTGAACCCTTGGAAAGTGAGATGGAAATGTCTTTATCATGTTAAACCAATTATAGAAAGGATTGACATATGACGAACATGAGTCCCTGATTTAATTTATATTATAGAAATGGATTCAATTCCATATGAGTGATAGGTGATGGCCCATGAGGTAAGATTGAGGTTGAGGAGCCCATGTGAGGTGCCCATACTGATGTGACCTATAAGACCCTAGTGGGTGATCTGATGATATAATGAACCCTGAGAGGGTTCATGTTAGAATAGGTAGAAATTAATTTGGATCTCACATTAGAACATGTATCATTTTTGTGATCTTGATATGGATTTTGGAGTGATGACAGGTAATGTTATTGAGAGGATAACCCTTTTTATTTGATATGGGTTAGAGGGATGGCTAATCCACGCCATTATTATTGTATGATATGATATGGGAGGGACACACTAACCTTGATACATTAAGTTGAATGTGTATGTGGTTATGTATGATTATACCATTTCATATAAATGGAATTCTTATGGATCCCCCCCAAGGATTCATCTTTTGAGCTAGCTATTATTAGATTCCTAGGAAGTTATCCTAGAATCTTATTTTGTGAACGTTATTGTGTAAATTCCATGATATATCCCCTTGCATAGATTATTTTTGGGGGAATATATAATTCCGAAAATCTTGGTATTTGGACTTTAGGTTTATATATATTTCCTAGGGTTATCCACCTTGTAATCACCTATTTTCTTGACACTAATAATTGATTTCATAGGGTTATCCCCCAAGGAATTGGTTACTTTCCTAATACCTAAATAATTACCAGGATTACCTCTTATGGATTCATATATTTGTAAATAATATTATTTGTATTCCTTTATATACTTTCAAGGCTCTAGTTCATTTTAATTGAATCTATATGGTATTTAGGCCTATTCTTATTTGGAATGGTTATGTGACTTCCTAATTGACACTATAATATTTTCTAAAACATGTATTGTAAATCCTGAGTGTCATGTTATAACTAAAGGGTTAAAAATGGTTATATTTTATACATTTCCACACCATATATATTTTATTTATTTATTTATATAATCATATCATATGTGAACACACAATATTTTTTTCTTATGTTTGGGACCACATTAGTGGTGCCCTATTGACTTTTACCCACTCCCTAATCAGATGACCATGGCCCTTAGGTTCTAAACTAGTCTTCACTAATTTTAAGATCATCTTATATAGAGGTATGTTATAGAGTGAGTGACTGAGATAGCTCAGATGAATTTGGATTTTAGTTTCGAGTTATGCATCTACAATGGTAGTGGTACATTGTTTAATTTATTTAATTTATTTTAGTGATTATATGTGATCAGAATAGTGGGTGATCAATTGTTGTATACTAGAATGACCATTATTATATATTAATTATTACTTCCTCATAAAATTGTTTATGACATTTTATGTTTTATTTAATTTCATATACTCTTTTTATTTGAGATAGATTATGTTTGGTTATTTTTCATTGTCTCTTAATTTGGTATGAGGGTATAGTCTCCCCATAAGAACACCCTAGATCCTTTAATATAGTCAGTAGTCTTTGTCATATAGGGAGGAACACCTGAGGTCATGTGGAAATCATTATTCTGGGTACTAATTGAGTATCCTGATTGAGGGATATTACAGAGTGGTGTAAAAGATTTTGTTTTATCTTACTATTTAGGGAGTTGGCTGATAGAGAATAATAATGTGTCAGAGCATGTTATGAACCTCATGAATGTGTATCATGAAAAAAACTTTCCTCTGGAAATTCCATGTTTCTAGGTATATGTGATTGCTATGATTGGTTTTCCATTTTTTAGGTTTTATGATTTCATAGAGAGTGGAACACCTGAGTTTTGAATTTATGATTAATTATGGTTTTGGATACTGGATCACTAGAAAGAGAATATTGTTCATGCATAATATTTGGTACATAATTTTCTCATGACATACACATACATTATTGTGTATGATATTACTGATGATGAGAATTAAATGTTTTAATTTTTTAGTAATTACTTATATGACATTTTCTTATATAACTTCTTGATGGAGTTCCACTCAACTGAATCTAATATATCTCTTCTAATGATAGTACAAATGTATTATATAGGGGGATTCTCCTAGATGTTATTTTTTCAGTCCCTTAGTGTAAGGGACGTATTGTAGCCCATAGTGGGAATATACAATTATTGCATGCCTTAGTGATAAAGCCCTTTTGAGTGATTATGGAACTTGTTTTGAAAATAAAATAGGTTCAGTTATTTAAAGTGAAAAAATCATATATTATGATTCCCCATATATATTCATGACCGGATTATACTTAACCAAACCACATAACAATTGTCTTACTTGACATAAATCGTATGGGTTGATGTTGTTATATACCACTGGAACAAATTTTTGTTCTCAAGGGGTAGTCTCGTTTGAAGATTCATTGTGAGAAGCAGAGCCTTTGTGGGCTGATGAATTGGAATTTTATTCTTTATATGTTTATATATATATAAATGTGAGAATGCTTGAGTGGGTGTTTTTACCATGTATGTTGCCTTATGATATCTAAAAATGGGAACAAAGTGGTGTTTCATATGAACTATATGAGACCTAGATTATGAAATAGGTGGTAGATCCTAGTTCCCATAGGATACAAATCAATATATTGGTGATCCAAGTGCTATTTTTGAGATCAATTGTGTTATATGAGGGTAAAATGAGATAGGGGTTTACTTGAAATTGTTAATGGATAAAAGATACAAGAATGGGTAGATGCATTAGGTTGAGATCATTTCATGAGAGGTTATACCAATTATGTGGTATAATCATGGAGTTGAATTAAGATGTTTTTAATGTAAGTCACATAGAGTGATTTTTGTTTCAATGTTCAGTTTGAAAGGGAAGAATTAATGGGATTCCTAAACTAGTGAGTTTAGGCGTGGTTCTGATGAGATGGTGAATTATGATCATAGAGTGTTAAATCATAGATAAATATATAGTGGTTAGATTATTCTAGTTTATTAATTTAATCTATGTTTTTGGCTGATCATGATATTGACATTGGCATGGGTGGAATGCCTCTATTTTGAAGTGGATTTCCAAGGGGGTGGTTCTGACCTAATGAGGCTAATAGATGAGGGGCATAGTCATTGATTTAGTTTTATGATCCTATGAATGATGACTTGAGACTCATAAAATTGTAATTTGGGATATGTGACAAAGTGTTATGGGTGTACAAACCCATTAGGTTTATATGAGATTGTGATAGAGCACATTGGTTACACATGGTGCTATTAGAGATATAAATCATGGATCACCAGTTCATAGGTTAATAATCAATGGTTTTGATGAAATGATTGTATTAAACCTTGCACAATAGATTTTTTTAAATTAAAATGGTAGATATCCATCTATGTTGAGAGATGGCATTGGAGATGGATATGGGTGTCATGGTAGGGTCAACCCAAGTGTGATCTATGAAAATTATTTTTAGGGAGGTATGATAAAGGAATCTATTGAGGTTGAATTTTAGGAGTTTTATAAGGAAAGCATCATAGTGGGGAGTACACTATTGGTTTTAATGGGTATCACCCAAAAAATTGTTAGTATTTCATGGATTTTGAGGGTGAAAATCTTGGTTAGTTGAGAGTGGGTATCATTTAATGTCTCAGGTTAACACTCAAGAATGATAAGGATGGTCATTTACATTTAAGGTGTGGGATAAAGGAAAAACAATGGGATATTTGAGATACGATCCCATTTTGGTTGTATTGTAGGTGTGATGACACCGGTCGTGGGACAATAGAAGTGGAATTTTGATATTGGTTTATAGATGAATTAGATTTTATCTGGTTCCTCGGTTAATACTAGATTATGTATTAAGATGAGGTATTGGAAGTATTATATGATTTGGAATTGGGGATAATATGGTATGAATGTGATAGAAGCATGAGTCATATTGATTTTGTGCCAATGCTCTAGGTGAGAGAATAAGCACTAGTTTGGTTGGTTGAAGATCAAACTCAGGAAATTAAACCAGAATTTGGGATTGGAATTTGATGTGAGTGATTGGATGGTATCATAATTCCTTTGAGGATTTATGAATCATGATTAGGTGATGGAATAACATTTCAGTGGAAGAGTCTAATAATTCTTAGAAATTATATTGACTCATATTTTTCATACATAGATATTTAAGGTACAAGGTGTGCTGTGGATCTCCTGAAACATTGTATTTTAAAAATTTTCACCGATGATCTACATGACAATGTTAGTGGTGATGAAATTATGCCTGGTAAAATCCCAATGATCATCTCCTGAAGAAGAATAAGCACAAAAAATAACCAAAATTACCTAGGAATATCCAAAATCACGCAAGACATCTACCCTTCAATGGTGATCACTGCTCAATGGATCTGAACACTAATCCCTCTAGATCATCCACTCATGATTTGTAAGACTATGTGGACATCGATAAATGGAATCTGGGTGCTAGCCAAATGTTCTGAAGATTCCATCAATGTCCTGATAATCATCGATACTATGTTTCATCAAACTGTGAAGAAGTTTCACGATAAAGCACCTAGAACCAGAGCATGTCTCTCTAGGAACCATGAGAGAGAGAATAAAGAGAAGCTCTCACCTTTGAGAAATGAATAGTGAATGGAGAGATATTCTTTTCTCTTATTTATAAGGAAGAGATAAATATCTAGTATAAACACCTGATACTCGAATATTTATTTCTCACTAAAGAAATGAAATAACATGACTACTAAACTGAATCATTAATATCATTTATATTTTTATCATAATCTTGTAATATTATAAATATATTACATGATAAAACTAGAGCCATTAACCCAACTCATCGTTCCCACAAATTTTAAATGAACCTTGAATATTTTAAACTAATATTCATTTAAATAATATATTTCATAATGAATAAATTCAATACAAATTATTTTTAAACTGAATAATATGAATTTATTTATTACTCTGGTGAATGTATATCCTTGGAAAAATCCCAAATCCTAGTGGCAGGACACACCATGTCCAAAACTGTGATTCACCAGAATAGGGAAGACTTTTGAATATGCTATTTTGTTTGACCCTCTAGGTCTTTAACTCTATAGAAGTGAATAATATTCACAGACCAAGAGTGGGATCTTGAAACCCATTATGGTCCCTAAATAGATATGTATAGTCACAACAGTGGAAACCAACCTAAGAACACACATTGTGTAATAACATCTCTCTGTATTTAATATCTCATAATGAAGGATGCACACCTATGCCATGACCATTTTCTTGGTTTATTATTTCTGATCTAATTGTATGGATTTATCCTCAACGGACTTATCCATGTTCTTATTAAGGTACATCCACCTTGAAAAATATGGCCCAAGATTTATTACTTCCTTTTCCTGGAAGTGAAAAATCATTTCTTGACCTTTCAACTAGTTTCACACCACCAATGACACACCCAACAGAAGATTCCTCTCCACGATTTCATTGTCATGGTTTTTCCCTTACATCAATGTATGCTATCAAATGGAACACATTGTCTATGATCTCATATTAGGATACCACTACACATGTTTGTATATAGAAAAATCCAATGACACCATAAACATGTGGTGTTTCTATTGGTGGGTTTTTCCTCATGATCACACAACTAGATATCACCAAGTGAGAACTTCATGAGAAAAAATCTCAATGATAATCATCCACTAGCACCTGATAGTCAAACAACTACCATGTACAATTAGAAATATGTATCTAGACCATATGTACTTTTTTTAAGATTAATGTCATAAAATATCGAGGTTCTCATAATATCATTGGATCTGCTTTAACCTTTTGATATAACAATTAATATATGCACGTTACCATTTAATAGTGGATAAAAAAAATATATACACTATAATGGTAAGAATAAATCATGTATATATAATTGTATACATGATATGGAAGTCAAAATTACTATATAGTTCGGTCTAGGTCACCCACTATTACAACACTCTCACTTTCACTAGAGCCAACTTGATATCCATACTTGTTAGCTCTCACACAATCACAATTATGTTTCTTCTAAGTAACAACATTAGTTGATGGGTCTTTCACATTTCCTCCATGTGGATAGTCTACGAAATGAAACCTCACCTCCTTGAGTAAAACATCTCAAGAGATGTTATCCCTGAGTATACCCCTTTTTCTACTGTCATAACATGACATCCTAGCTAGAAATAATATCATAATTTACATTATTATATTTCTTTAATTACTAGGTGAAATTCCATGAACTAGAACAAATCATTATGTATAATAGATTCTTATCTTCCTCTGAAGTTGCAACGTACTCTGTATTTGAAGGTATGGATACCACTGGATTATATGAGCTTGTATCTCTCATCATCTTCGCCAAAATGTGATATAATATTGTATTGATCTAAAGTATGAATAATTTTCATCCCCTCAAAACACGTATCCTTTCTCCACCACATTCTAGTTATATATCCTTTGTATTTTTCAAAGTAAAAATGGATAGTTATTATTCTTCCCTTACAGTTCTCCAAAATATATCTATTATTTTACTACTACAAATTATATCATGGAAATATCAATTTTTGTACATATCATGGAATAAATGATTAATATATCACCAAAACATATGTATTTCAACTCACCACATTTATCTCATCCCATGTCTCAGAAATTTCAACCATCAGAGATACATGCCATGTGACAATGGTAAAAATTCCTCTCTTGAATTATTTGAACTTGTATTTTTCAATACAATTTCACTATAATAATGATTGACTAGGTCAAAAAAACCATTATCTCTACCTTAGTAGATCCTATTACTTAGACCCTTGTTTTCTATTTTAATTCAATCACTGGGGAAAATATTCTCACATCCTAGTCTTAACAAAATTGAACACCAATATATGTTTTTCATATGTTTCCAAAACTATTCTAGATGGAAAAAATTGGTGCTCCCACTAAACTCTGGGAAACACATGAAAATGATTCATTACAAATTAATATTCTACAATCCTATTTTTTATAGTAATCCTAAAATATATTTTAGTAACACGCATCCATTATTATTATTCCATGACGTGACCATCCTTTTTTGGTTGCGTCGTATAGACACCTTCAATGAATGGTGGTCATGACGTCCAACACTCAATATTGATCATGGAAATTAGCTATGACAAGTAAAATTTTAATAGATTCATGAAGAATGACTCGGTATAACCAATCGAGCCTTTTTGGTACTATTCTTGTACCATCCATGTATAATCTCATTTGAATACCCACCATAGTATTCAAAATCATAATCCCCTTTGTACTTTGATACATGGAATCCACTATTGAATTTTAATCAATCGTGTCAGTCTTAGATAATTTCCATATATTGCCTACTTGTATGAAATATTATTCACAATGAATATTTTATCAATGACTATGGTGAATATAAAACAATCATTATGTTTTAAACCTACCTACGCAGAATGTGTCTCTCGAACATTCCTATTCCACATTTCTTGTGGATGTTGTTCCTATGAAAACTACATGGGTATCTTTAGCACCGACTAAACCAAAGTCAATCTTGCTCCCACGATCTCAAGTAGATATGTTCAACATTTTATATAATTATAGTGTATCACTTGACTACCACTCTTCTATATTAGGTATTTTTGTAATATCATACAACCATTAGGATAATTATTTTAGATGCACATTATGTTTTACTCGATCCAAGTGAGTTTATATCCTAAAAAACTATTTGAATCAAAAAACGTGTCTTATGAAATAATGGATGTACATCATATTATGACTCATATGATACCCATTTTTCATATTAGTTGGAATTTTGTTATGGGATATGTTCTTTATTTGTGAATAATTCCATGAAATATAATGGAAGTTTCTGCAAGTTGTATCATTGATACTTCTTATATCATAACTTTGATGTATAAAATTTGTGTTTAGGAATTTCTCCATGATATAATTTTTTTAAATGCTTACGTGTTAGACATCATCATCAATACTCCACATTAACATCAACGTCATGTTGTAGATAAGATACTACGCATTTAGGAATTACACCACAGTACATTATATTGATCGATGAATGCTTGTTAAAGATATTATTCGGCGTACTTTCCCTAAGAAACATATATCTTCTGACCATGCATATATCATACTTAATTTTACCATTCCTTAATAATTTAGAGGAATTATTATAAAGTATATTTACCACTATCATATCCATGGAATAGTTTACAGTATCTTTTTGAACTACTTCTAAAAGTTCTGTGGCTTATCTTTGTGTCTAAAGGTTTATTTGTCAAAACGAAATACTTTGATAATACCAAAGGTGTTTAGCTTTACTGAGACTAAATACCAAACTGGATATAAAATTGACACCCACTTTTAGTTTTACTTGATAATGAATTATCTTTCCACAAATGGATATAAATATCTTACATTTTATATTAATATGGCATTGCCTATGATTCATGTATAACTGAACCATTGGTTGAGTATTAAACACCAAAAACAAAATTTATTCATGGAAATGGAGTCTCATTGTGTCCAAGGACATACAGGATATATGTTTTTGTTATGATCAATAATAGTTTTAGAAGAATAATTAACATGGAAATAAAAAAGTTGTTTACTTCTGACCGCTGACTTAGGAATCACCCTTTCTCAGCCTCCAGTAGAATACACATAACTTTTAGTATTGTTTCTTTATTTTGTTACCATATCTGAATACACATATGTGACTAAAATTTTGTATTTAATACCCAAGTAGATGGATTGAAACATTACTTTTATGTGATGAATATCCCCGAGGAAGAAGTGATAACTTTCTTGTTTAATTTTTTTTTGTGATTAAGCTTCTGTAGAACTTATATCATGTTGTGAAAAGAAAATAACCTCCTCTTAATATCCAACCACATTGCATTGAAGGAAATTATGAATGTTCTTCTGGCGTTACATTCTATTGGCCTTTTCACCTGGCCTTTCAAATTCATCTCTATAAAAATAAAAGATGAATTTCTATATTAAATTCTTTTTTACTTGGAGAAACATACCTAAAATGTAATGAAATGTTTGCTCAATACTATTCATTTTTGTAACCTAAAATGAAACTTGAGTAAATAGGTGAAAATGATATAATAAAGGATTCCATTGAAAGATCATAATCCATATTTCAATTTATACATTCCGATGTCAACATCACCTTATTTATATCTTACTTCACTTTCTTCTCGCAGACTTATTGGAGATGAGACTATATGTTATATCACACATTTCCACATGTAGTGGCCACTACTAGCATCAGACATTGGTGATATAATTATGAAATAACTTTCAAATACTATATACATGAGTCTCCTATAATCATTTTAACACCATCACTTTCTGAGGTGGATTAACAGGTATAGGGACACTAGAAATTTGAGTTTCCTATAACATAGTACTCTGCGAAAGTCCCTACAGTAATCTTGGAAACTCATGTCTGTGTGGACATTTATGTTTTCCATTATTTATCACAGCATTTCATATCGTATAACATCCCATTTTCTATTAAAATAAAATTCAAATTGATTAGTACTTTCATCTTGATTACCCATTTTGGAAATTTTGATAAATTAATCAAATAATTCAATTTCTCCAACTATTTTTTTCAAATTATAGGAACCTTGTGTGATAGAATCAGAATACTATGATTGTTTATTATTCTAGTGTGATGGATCTCTCAACCTCCCCTCATATTCTACATGATTTTTTACACCACTACATGGAGGGTTCATTGTAGGTTTTTGACCGGACAACCGCATTAACTCAAGGTTCCATAATCTGTTGAGTGAAGTCATAGCTTCTAAAATCATAACATGATTTAGTCAATACTTGAATCTAAAATGATAGAATGTATTATTTGGATAAACCTTACTACTAAATTATTTTGTTCTACCCACCAATCTCATAAGAACTCTCATGTAGTAAGAGGCACCCTCAGCATTGGCATGACGAGCACCCCAAACACCTGGTTTTGGTCAAAATATAATGATTGAAGGAGTTTATGACTTAATATTTCTTTGAGTATTTTTTTATTTTTATGTGAAGAATGAAATCATTTTCTAACATGTACTATGTTACTGTACTCATAAATGACTATGAAATAAATTGGTAAATCCATCGCATTACATGTTTATTTTATCAATAATTAATGTTTATTATTTTATGTGGTCATACTTTAACTAAAAATTCACAAAATAAGGAACCATTCAAAAAATAAAATGATGATTTTATCATGTGCTGATACTAATGGTTGATCCATTGAATGAATAATCGATCAACCTCGATCCTAGAGGTATCACATTGACTCGTGTCTCTTGCGAATCGAATTACTATGTCATCCCATCCAATGTATCCATTCCATTTACAGTGCATCACAATAACTTGGCATGAAGTTCATCAATCCTCATCTCGTCATAATAAAATAGCACTCACTTGTAGGTGAGGGGAACTGGGGAGTATAAAACATCACTCTGTAACAGACATGGATGCCTATATACATATAATTATACTGAAACGACATGTTTACTGCATTTAAATTAGAACAATTATTACAAACTATGCAATAATTAAATAAATAAATTAAAAAAATGTACCAAACATGTGTTGGTCGGTCCACAGATCATGACTAGTCAAATACACGTTAACTTGTGGATTTAAATTAAAAGAAGAAATTAAAATCAAACTTACATTAAATTATTATTTAGGGTGTTTAGTTGAATTAAAATATCACTCTTATTTTAATTAAATATTTATCTTTGTTCGACACCACTAATTAATTTAATTTTATAACCAATAAATAAATAAATAAATTTGATTTTAACACCAAATTAAATTAATTTAAGCCGCAATAAAAAAAATTAAAACAAAAAATAAAATTTGATTAATTTAATTTATAACAAAAACTAAATTAATTAATTTAACTAATTTTCAATGTAATAAAATTAATTGAGCCCTAAAAACATTGGGAGGCTGACCGGGTGTGGGAGACAATAATAGTGTATCTCATGCCTTAGATGGGTCACGAGCTTTGGCTACACTACAGAAAGGAGGAATGAGGCATAGGCCATTCAAGGTCAGATGAGGTGCATAGATGATGAAATCCATGGTACAATAACAATGGAGCTTTCAAGGGTGGTAGAGTGGAACTGTGTTTGAAGGGTGGTTGGAGGAAGAGGGATTTGACACCCGTGCTTCCCGAGAGAGCTCTAGTAGGGTGTACTGGCTATGGCATTGGCTCAGGATCTACTAGAAAGGTGCAACACATTTGGTTGGAGGCGGATCTGGTAGCACTAAGTGAGGCATAGTGGATGGGGTGAGTGACCCCTGACTAAGGAGGCGCATGGAAAGGGTGCATAGGTCGGAGAAGGGGACAAGGTGGGGGATCCCTTTTGGAAGATTTTTTTATTTGACTTTGAAAAAAAGATATTTTTCTTTCTCCAAATGCATGGAAATGTGTTTTTACAGATTTTTTGCTGAAAATGTGACCCATCAGTCCCTTTATCTTATTTTATTCTTGTTAAATATTATTATATTAATTTAACAATTGTTGTCCTGTAAACACAACCCACCAGCCAGAAATTACTCAGACCATTGAATTCTAGGAGGAAGATTGATGGAATTTCAAGGTAATCAGAAAAACAAGTTTCAATAGTATTTAATTTTATTCTGAATATAAAACTTTGGATTTCCATATTCCATATGGTGTTATATTCAAATTTTATATGTGGACTTGGAACTGTTATGACACCCTCTATTAAATGTAATGAAAATTTAATTTTTTATTGGATCAAAATCTTCACGCATTCCATTGAAACCAATTGAAGGTGTCGGGCTCACATAGAAAGTCCCAAAACATGAGAATTTAATATTTTTCATTTATTATTAACATGAAAACAACAACTTCAATGAAATGATACCTGGTAAAAGCCCAAGGATAATCACTTCAAGAATATCGGGCACAAAAAAACCAAAAGTACCTAGTTATATCTCAAGTCACACAAGATGTCTAATTATCATTGGTGGTCACTACTCAAAATATATGAATCTGAATCCATCTATATCATCCACATGAACTTTAAAAGCTTGAAGGAATATCGATCAGCAGAATTTGGGTGCTAGCATGGAGTTTTGATGGATTCTTCGATGTCTTGATGATCACCGCTTCTCTGTTCCATCGATCACCGAAGAACTGCCGTGATCGAGTTCCTGGAACCAAGGTGTCTCTCTCTAGTAACCAGGAGAGAGAGTGAAGAGAAAGAAGCTCTAACCTTTGAGCAATGAATTGTATCTAGAGAGAGCTTCCTTTCTCTTATTTATAAGTAGGAGATAAATATCTGATATAAATATCCAAAACACAAATATTTATCTCTCACTAAATAAATGATTTATTTGGACTAACAAACTGAATCATAAATATAATTTATAATATTATCACTTTATTAAAATATAATAAATTTATTATGGGATAAAACCAGATCCATTAACCTGACTCATTGTTCCCACGAATATAAATGACCCTTGAATATTTTAAAATAATACTCATTCAAATAATATATTTCATAATAAATAAATCCAATAACCTTTATTTGTAACATTAATAATATGAAATTATTTATTCATTTGGTGATTATACATCCTTTGAAAACATAGTACCCCAATGGTGGGACCCACCAAGTTCAAATAAACTATTGTGTGTGACCCTATAGTCGCTTATCTCGATTGCATTGAATAATATGCACTGACCAAAAGTGAGATCTAGAAAACCATCATAACCCCTAAAGAGATAAGGATAGTCACAACAGTGACAACCAACCTATGAACACACACTGTGTAATATATTCTCTTTGACTTTAATATCTCATAAAGTAGGTTGCACACCTGTGTCATCAACCTTTTCTTACTTTGTTATTTATTAATGTAATAGTGCAACTTCACCCTCAACATCCATGGTCATGGCCTTATAAAGGTACTACCATTGTGATCAATGAGGCCTGAGATATATTACTTTTATAACCTAGAAGTGACAAACACTTTCTTGACCATTCATCCAACGCCATACAACCAATGGTGCACCAAACATAAGCCACATCACAACAATTTCAATATCATGGAATTTTCCTTACATAAAAGCATGTGATCAAATGAAACACATAAGAAATGATCTCAAGTCTGGAGACCATTACACATGTCTGTAGATAGGAACATCTAATGATAATCTAAACATGTGGTGTTCTTATTGTCAGGTCTGTCCTCTTGATCTCACTACTAGAGATCACAAGGTGAGGACTTTATGAGAAAAAGTCTCAATGCTTATGACCCTCCCAAAATCTAATAGTCAAATATCTATTATTCTGAGATAGTAATATGTATCTAGACTATATGACCATTTTATAAGATTAATTCCATTGTATCTCAAAGTTCTCATTATAGCCTGAGATATGCTATAACCGTTCGATATGAAAGTTAATATATGGAAATTTCCATTTAATAGCGGATGCATAAATCTCTACACTATAATGACAAGAATTAATCATGTATATATAACTGTATACATGATATCATAATCAAATGTACTACACTATTTAGTCTCGGAAAACCCACTATTACAGAAGATATCACATCTTAATAGACAAATATTCATGGGATAACATTAAAATCCATGATAGAATCATATAGGTCTAGCACCATTGAAAACATGGACACATAAAAAACTGGTTCATAAAAGATCTCCATTGCACCAACAATGTTTTTCAGAAGTAGAACCCTTCGTAGAAATATCATACATAGTACATTTCATTATAACACGGGGAAAGGAAACATAAGAAATAGTGATTTCAGATTCATAGTAAATTTAAATAAGGGATATATCAATGATCACATGAGCATGAAATGAACATAAGGTTATGAGAAGATGATAAAAAGATTATGAAATCATACACTATATATCATAAATTATAAACATCAATCATTATAAAAATATTGGCAGTTCATAAGACACTAATCATAAAGGAATCAAAGAGTATGATACATGAGAGCATAACAGTGGCATAAGACAAAAGTTTGGGTAATAAAAATAATCATATAAAACAACTTCCTTATTTTTCAAGGATCATTGTAAATACTATCAAAGGGTAATGGTTTTACTCCCCAAACCATCATAGAAGTCAAAGTTCACTCTCAATACTATAATATTGGATAATGTCCCTAACTAAACTGATTTCACTCCAAATTATAGTCTTGTTTATCTCATGAGATATCAATATTTACCCAATACATTTAAGGGAGATATTGGTCCCACCCATCATTAGTTATAATGTAACTACAATCATTTGATATAACATAACCACCATTATTGGTAATAACATAACCACTGTCACCTAATAAAAACCATACATAATTGTTCCACATGATCATAAAACATTCATCACATTAGAACCCATGAAATGAAATGGGTTTCATATATATTTCATCATAGCATAACCTATGGAAAAGGAACGGGTTTCATAAACAACTAATCATCATAAAAATAAAAAATCCATAGAAAGAATAAAGATAGTATCCTTGGATCATATCATCAACAAGTCATAAGTAAAATCAAGGTTTTTTTTGTCTTTCATGAATATAAATACCATTAAAATATCATTAAGAAATTCCTGTTAAAAATATATTTTCCATTATAAAATCCCTTTTTTAAAATCTAAAAAATTATAGAAAATTATAGATTTTTTTCTTTCACAATATTCATGGATGCCTATAAATGAAGCTTCAAATCATTATATGGTCATGATAGTCTTAAATTACGTTTGATCTATATAAGTTAAAATAAAACATTCCATTTAAACATTTATAAAAAAATACCTCATTCGAAAAATTAAAAAAGAATACCTCTGAACCATTTTTTAAAAATCAAAACATGGATAAATAGTAATCTAAATAGTCCTAGTATAGTACTAATTACATTCATTAAAACATTTTTTTTAAACATGGATATGGAAGAAACAAGTTTTTTTCAACCGAAGAGAGAAATAAAGTCATTTTTCATTAAAAAAGGTTTTTAGACTCTTGAGTATTTAATGTGAATAACATTTATGAAAAAATGTATTTTCAATAAATAAATATATTATAATAAATTTAGAAGTTTTTTGATAGGTAGATCATAATATTTCATCATTAGAAACTTAATTATAAACAATATTGATAAATAATGAGATTGTAATATAAAACTGTTACCACTTTGGTATAATTTTAATCAAAAGTTCCATGAATTAAATATCATTTGAGGGATATTTAAATCATCATAATTTTCATAATAATAATCATAAAATACACTCATTGGAATTATATGCACTGCAGAAATGTAAAAAGTGGTGTATAGGGTATGTGTCCTATAAAATAAAAGTGAGATGAAAATCCCTTACCGTAGGTCCAACTTCCATTGTACACATTAGAAAATAATGTATAATAAATAATGATTTATTATAAATAAATTACATAATCACAATAATATATATTTTTTACCACATATTGTTTACTTATAAAATTTTATCATCGGTTTGTTAGCAATTTTTTATTAAAATAGTTGTTCTAGGTGATATCTGTTTTGTTTTTCAGGTATGTTTTGGTTTAATTTTTTTGTCATTGTATTTTTATAATGGTTACTTATTATCTATAATGTTAATAATTATATCATAAATATTAATTTTAAACATTTTTATATTCATTCATAAAATATAGAGATAGAAAAATTAATTATACCATTAATGGGGACCATAGGCTGTACGTATGCATGAATGTTGTTTTCATTTTTTTAGAAGGATGGAATAAAATAAATGTAAATAATAAGTCACATTTATATAATCATTATTATATCATATATAAAATATATATTAATTAAGTATATCCTTATTACCATCCAAGTAAAACATAAATTTAAAACAAATTCCATTTCTTCAGGGAGGTTGTAGTCCACATATAGGTACAATCAATGTTATCACATTCCAATGGTTTAAAAAGAAAGAAGTTAGATATTATATTATTTCATAATATTCATAAATAAATATTAAACCAATCAAAATACCCATCCATTAAATATGGTGATAAGAAATGAATTTTATCACTATGTGGATACAGTAATCCGTAAAAACAAACAAGCGATATTTTCACTTCCAATTTTATGAAGAGAGGGTGAATAAATGTGGTTTCATAATCGTAAAACATTTAATCAAATTTATTATATTAACATTTTTATTTTATAATAAATATAATCAATTTATAGGATGTAAAATAATAATTAAAAAAATGAGACCATTTTTTAAGATTACCTATTATTTGAAATAACTCCATTAGATATCTTCTTAAGGGCTATAGGGTTGGTTTATAGGGAATACTAGAAACAATATAATGATTATATGGGAGTTTATAGGATAATTTTCTAGAGTTTTTTTGATCTATATGGCATAATGTGGTGTTAATATGAGAAAGTAGGGGCACCCTTTCTTAATTGAGGGGTGGGGCACTCATGGAATTTATTAAAATATTAAATTAAATTAAAATAATTTTAATGTTAAAATGTCTTAAAATTGATAATTTTGGTATCTAAAATGATTAAGAGTTTATATACTTTAATTAAATAGAATATAAATATGTTTGGATCAAATATTTAACATTATATTTTTGTTTTAACCCTTCGTTAACCCATTTTTCAAATACTGTAATATTAAAGTTTTCTACCATTTAAGGGATAATAATGGTAATATAAAATAAAAAATAACCCATAAGTTGACCATTATTTATGTTTACAACCATATACCATTCATTTTTCTAAATATATGTTTTTATTAATTTTATATAATTTAATAATGTATTATTTATTATAAAAGACCCTTACTATCATTTTTAATAACATTCATTTAATTTGAATTTAAATGCATCAATAAAAAGGTATATTTCAAATATAATTATTTCAAACCTATCTAATATTAAATATAACTCTAATTTATTCATGGTACATATTAAGTCATCAAAATTATATCACTTTTAATATTTTTAATACCATTTATTTTATATTTTTATTAATTGAATAAATACTTTATTAGAATTAAGAAAACATTATATTTTAATATATAATTTATAAAAAGTATAAATAAACTTATTTAATGAAAAAATTTATTTACTCTCAAAATAAACAATTACATTCATTCATAAGTTTCTTTTGTCCCTATGGGGACATGTAAGAGATATTTAAAACTAAGAGAGTGACAATTTGTAACATTATATTCTTTAAATATTATATAGGCAATTTTCATGGAAAATATCCATTTAAAAACTCAATTTCAAGATTAAGTTTATAAGGTTTGAATTAAATTCATCCAATATTAATTATGTTGAAAAACTATTGTCATATCACTTAGTTTTAACCATGATTAACCAGATTTTTCATTTATAGATGTGATAAATTTTACCATGGTTGATATTCATATTAACCAAAAATAAAATGGGCCTAGTTACTAAATTTGAGCTTCATAATTCCAAATATATTTTTTTTCATTTTATTCAATTCAATTCCTATAATTAGAATAAAATAATTTTAATATAGATGCACAAAATGCGAAAAAATCGCTTTTAGGAAAACATTATTTCTAGGCATAAAACCGGGACTATTCTTTTCTCATGACTAAAAAATATTATATGAATGTTAAATAATTATATTTTAAATATAATATATAAATTTTATTTAAATAATTCACCAATATAGATAAATTTATCTTGTTATCAAACAACACATTGAACACAGAGAAATATTTTTTTAGGAAAATTCCTTTTTACGTATAAAAATGTGTTTATAGTAAACTGAAACCTAAAGTTTATTCTAATGTACATAATTAGATTTTTATAAAATACAAGATAATTTAATTTACTTTGAATCAATTTAAAATAAAAAATGGACCTTTTTACATCCCTGAAACAAAAATATTATTTTCAATAAAAATCTGTATTTTACACGATTCATTGGAAAATCAATCTTAAAAAAACCCAAAATCTCACCCTACTATAATTTAGTATGATGATTTTAAAATTTTATTTAATTTTATAAATTAAAATATCTATAATTGGGAAAAAATAAAAACAATTTTCCTCACAAAAACTAATAAAAAATATGTTGAATGAAATATATTTTTGAGCAAAATTCAAATTAACTAAAAATTAAATGCTTATTTACTAAGCATTAATTAATAAAATTATATTAAGTATGATATTTTTATATGTATCATAAATTAAATAATCCTATTAAAATCATTAAATTTAATGAATACATTATAATAGTGATGTAATAATATTTTAATAATATACCACGAACCATTTAAACTCAATGTTGTGTGTAACATTAGCTATCAAAGAAATTAAATTTATTGAAAAAAAAGTATTTCTTAAAATATCAAGGTGTTACCTTCTATCCCCCTTATAATTAATTTATCCTTAAAAATTCATCACTATGATAAAAATTGAGGATAGCTTTGTTTCATGACATCCATGGGTTCCCCTATATCTTCTTTGGATATTTAATTTCACCAAAGAACATTCACCAGGTGACTTGTCTTATTCCGTAGCACATTATATCTATAATCTGGAATTTCTAATAGTTTTTCCTCATATAAATATCATGTTCTAGTGGTATGAAATCTAAGTTTAGTAAATTTTATGGATATTTTATATACTTCCTTACGAGAGATACATAGAATACATCATGAACTTGAGAGAGGTTAGGTGGAAGCGCTGATCGATAAGCTACCATACCTACTCAATTAAGAATATAGAAGGAGGAAATATACCTATGGATTAGATTTCTATTATTTCTGAATATCATAACCTTCTTTCAAGGATAAATTCCTTGAACAACCTTCCCACCAACTTCAAATTCTAGGTCACACTGATAATTATCAGTATAAAATTTCATTGGACAATGAGATGTCTTGTTGTGTTGCTGAATGTATATGAAATTATATATCATATTCTTAGTTAGTTCAAATATAAATATTTTTTATCCAATCTCCCAATTTGGTTGTGATTCTAACAATTTCCAATTCATCTCTTACTCCATGAAGTGAATATTCAAGAATAAATGTTCTTCATGTGTAAAGTGGTAAAAGTGACTTTTAATGAATCATATGATCTATAAGTCATTACTTATGCCTCAAAATTTTTACCAAAACCAATATGGATATAACAAGTTATCCAATAACATCCAAGGTTCAACTTAACGCCAATTTTCCTTAAAAATCTTAGTGACCAAAATTAATTCCTAAATATTTGAATGATTTGATCCCACGTCCTTCCATGATAAAATTAACGATTATATTTATATACTTTTAATCACTCATAAATTACAATAAAGAAGTTTATAAACCCAAATAATTTTCAAAGATATAGTCAAAATAAAATCATATATGCCTCCAAAAGATAACACACCCTTTTTTCCTCAAATAAGAACCTTTATTTACAAAAATCATTTCTATTGGAAGTATGGGTTCTTCCTTGCACCAATAAATGATCATAAGTTTATTCATATTATCAAATGTGATTTATCTATTTCATAATCTTTGTATATGGAGAAATTAAATGTTTAAAGCCACATAAAACTTCACTGAAAGATGAAAGATAAGATTTTCATAGTGTGTATCCATAAAAACATCAACATGAAATACATAACCCTAGAGTATTGGATAAATGTTCCATGATTGTCGTGATTCACTTAAAATATTTTGATTGTTTAATATTTTCATTTATCCTTGGTATTTAATGGTTTTGTGGGTTATTGTCCTCATTATACCTTTGATTAGGGTACTAATCCCCATAGTGCCCAAGATCCCTTCATTTATAAAACTAGTGTGTGTGTAAAGAATTCTAAGGAAATTATTATATAAAGACCCTACCCTTTTACAAAAAACATTACAAGATTTTATGTATAATTATACATCATAGTACTAGTCAAGGATTATGCAGTCTAGTGTCTTTGAAAACCAGGTACAAAAAACAAAAAACATGGGACTAAAAAAACACTTCATTATTTAATCTTCAAACAGAGGCCGTAACTTCCATTGTTCTCATACATCTACATAATATAACCTAGGGATAACATGAACAAAGGGATGAGATAAAAAGACCATCAAGGGAATAAATATAAGAATAAAACCTTAGCACATGGGTTTGAAGGCATAAGACGATGACGTAAGAAGGCATGTAACATATGGAATCATAACATATAAACATGGAACTATATAAACATGTATTCATAGTAATGTAGCAGAAACATAAAACATGACTTTATCACAATTCAATTCTAACCTCCAAGACCATTGGACATGGTAGCATAAGCCAAGGATAACCTCCATAAATGTAGCACATGGTAGCACAAGCCATGGCTAACCGCCAATACTGTCGCATATAACGTCCCATGAGACTCAACTTTACCCAATGGATTAGAGAGATATCTGGGAAAATCCATCTTAAATTTTCATGAATGTGTTTTCCACATCAAGATTCATACATAATCAATCATACAAAAACATATGGGTACCCATGGAATGAAATGGGCATCATAATCATGTCATAAATCATAATGAATGGGTGCATCATACAAGTATCCATGAAAGAAATTAATTAAAACATACATGGAAATTCATAAGGTAAAATAAGAATATATCAAGGTAAGTGATGTCAAATATAATTGAAAACATGAAAGAAGAGTATTTAAGAAATTTTAGCATTAAAATATTTTTTTGTGCGGTTATAAGGAAAATACTATAGATCCTTCAAAATAGAAAAGTGAAAAATATTTTATATAAAATCAGAAGTGAATGAAGAATATTTTCAAAATAAAAATACTGATTTTATAAAGACAATGTTGTTTTAAAATAGAAGATAGAGTGCACTTGAAATTGGGTAAGAATTCGGAAAGTTCCCTCAAAACAGGTTTGCTTATCAGGAAGTATTGAGGAGGGAATAACTTAAAAAATGTATATCCCTAAATGATAATGATGAAATGGTATTGATAAATGAATTAAAGTACATGTACACAGAATTTATAAGATACACACAAAAATATAATATAACTTTATTTTGCTAATATGAAAGATAAAGCAACCTCAAGGAATAAAGGTGGGTTCGAGTAGAATCCCTTACGGATTAACGACATGGTATCAAGGGTACTTAAGATGGATTAATGAGAGAGAAAAAGGATTATCATAACTTATAAATAATGAGTAAAGTATTTGGGCGGTGATAAATTAGACCCCATCATTAGGTATTATACATAAAAGAGCGTAATATAGAGGACACTCATGAATAAGAGTGAAATAGAGAGGATCACTTACCTTAAGTCAAATGGTGTTCTCCATTTGGTTTTAATGACCTGAATAATTAAGTTAGCTTCAATAATTAATAATTGAATATACTATTAGATATGTAAAATATTTACTCTAACATTTTTATGTTCATTCTGGGCCTTTTTGATTGGTTATGAGGTTCAATTTCATTGTTCGGGCCTGTTCGATTCCTTGGTTTTAATGATTAGTTCAATTATTCATTTTCAGACACACAAGTATGATGAGAGTGGTTGTACAGAATTGTAGTTATTTTTTATTATTTAAAATACATAATATTAATTGATTTTAAAATTAATTTTGTTACTTGGAGTGAAGTTGAATCATTATATAAAACTTTAGTGACAACCTTTTAGGTTAATTGGAAATTTTTTACCACAATGAACATGTTTGGTTTTATAAATCAAAACCATGTGTAAAAACAGATTTCAGAACCATAGATGAGACATAATACATATTTTATAGTCTTTTTAAACCATAAAAATGGATTCCTGACCAGAATTGAAGATGGTAACAGTAGATGAAAACCCACCATCCTTGAATGTGGTAAATTAACACATCTCAGACAGTGTCTTTACTACTAGTATAAAAGAATAGTAAAAGAGAGATGTTAATAACATATTCTTTTATCATATCAAAATTAAAGTACATTTAATGTAATAGAGTTTTTACGAAAATTTTATGGGGAGAGGAAATGATAGAAAATAAAACAAATGAGCTTGAAAAGAAAGTAAAAGAATTGAAAAGAGGAATTTACCTCTTGAATTAAAATTTCTTTAGAGCCTCTTAATGGGATAGGATTTGGTATTTTGAAGAGACTAAGGGATTTTGGACATGGGGGAGTAGATTGGGAGATATTTGGGTAGAATTTAGGTAGAGAAAAAGTCTTTAGAGGAGTGAAGAGAAGAGGGGATTGTGGTTGTTTTTTTATAGTGGAGGGGAGGAGGGTTTTCTTAATATTTTAATCATTAGTTTATTAATTTACCACATGACAATGAATAGTGATGACTCAATGAACTAAATTCTAATAAGTGAATGTGAATTCTAGATTTGGTTTCTTACACCACAAATTATGGCATGGATAGTGGATTTAGATTACAATGTATTTATATGGTAAATTATTGTATTTTACTATTCAAAAAAATTCATGTATTTTAGAAAAATCCCAAAAATTCACTGTAACCATTTTTTTATGTGTATAATCAAAAAATTAAAGAAAAGTTTCAAAAATAATTTTCTAAATATGATTAATTTAATTTTTAATTATGATCATAATTTTCTTGGAAAACTCATCTTTTAAAACTATAACTGATTTTATAATGTTTTCAAAAATTACATAAGGTATTATAAAATTATCTTAAAACCAAAAGACATAAAATTATTCATTTTTGAACACATTTTAGAAATACATATTTTCTTTTTAATTAATTAATTAATTGTACTTAATTATTTTTGACTTATGAAAACACCAATACATTTACTATGGTCATATTATCAATTATAAGATACCTAAAATTTATTTATAAATTAATTGGTGAGGTTAATATTATTATGGATGATTTATTATTCATAATGGCTATATTAATATTAATAAAGGTTTTTTACTATTCATAATGTTATGTTACTATTCACAAAAAAAATTAAGTTTGTTCTATCGGATTCCAAACAGATTATTGATCATAACCGTGTGTGTCAGATTTTAGAAATTGAAATCACAGAAGTGTCAAAATTATGTTTAAAGGTCACATAGTAGTTAGTAGTTCATTTTGTTGTGATTTCATGTGATTATAATAAAATAATTTCCCTTGATAAAATGATGGGTCGTTACATAATTCCCCCTTATGAAATTTCACCCTTGAAATTTCGTTTTACATCCTAAGCCATAAACTGGTGCAGGTACTTTTCCATCATTCCCTCCTCCTACTCCCATGTTTACTCTTCGTACTTATGGTTCCAACATAGTCCTTTTACAAGGTGATTAGTCTTGTTATGTAGAACATTATCTCTATGATCCATGATCTTCACTTTCTGCTCCTCGTAAGAAAGATAACCCTCGAAATGTACCACCTATGAATTGATTACATGTGATAGATCTGATATGCACTTTCTTAAGACGGATACACGGAATACATCATGTACTTAGGACATGGTTGGTGAAAGTGCTAGTCTATAGGCAACAACGCCGATATGATCAAGAATCTCGAAGGGGATGATGTACCTGGGACATAGATTTTCTTTCTCCCCAAACCTCATAACCTTCTTCCATAGTGATATGTAGAGAAATTCCATGTCTCCAACTTTGAACTCAAGGTCTCGTCGACGGTTGTCTGTATAACTATTTTGTTAACATTGGGCTGTGTTGATGTACTACTGAATGATTTTCACCTTCTCAACCATTTCTTTGACCATTTTAGGTCATAAAAGCTTACACTCACTGACTTCATCCCAACATACCAGTGTTCTGCACCATTCCTATAGAGGGATTTACATGGTTCCATTTAGATGCTGAAGTGGAAACTATTGTTATAGGAGAATTCAACAACTCGAAGATGTTGGTCACATCCTCCTTTGAAGTCCATATAACATGCTCTCAAAAAATCATCTAGTGTTTGAATAGTTCTCTCAAATTGGCCATTAGTTTGAGGATGATAGGCCGTACTGAAGTTCAGTTCAGTGCTTAGAGCATGTTGGAGACTTTTCTAGAACATCAAAGTGAATCTCAGATAATGATTGGATATCTATCAGATACAATAGATAGTGGTACTCCAAGAAGAATTACCACCTCTTTGATATATATCTTCAAAAGTTGATCCAATGAGAAGTCCTCTCGAATTGAGATAAAGTGAGTTGTCTTTGTAATACGATCCACAATAACCCATATAGAATTGTTTTCTCTGGATGTCCTTGTAAGTCCAGTGAAAAAGACAATGGTGATGTTCTCCCACATCCACGTTGGTATGGGTAGTGGTTGCATCATACCCTTAGACATCTTCTGTTTATACTTCACTTGTTGACATACCATGCACCTTGATACATACTTAGAAATCTTCTTCATAATATTGTCCCCCAAAAGTTCTCTCAGAGATCTCGATACATCTTTGTGCTCCCTAGGTGGATAGAGAAGGTTGAGCTATGTTCGTCATTAAGAAGCACCTTCTTTATCTCTGGGACAGATGGTACACAAAATTAGGACCCAAATCTTACAACTCCTTCCTCATCAATCATGAACTCTAAGGATTTTTCATTTTTAACATCTTCCAGCCTTTTCCTAATTTCCACATATTTTCTTTGAAAATCCTTTATTTTATCCATGGGGGATGGTTGAGCGATCATTTGAGAAAGGGTTGATGATGTCCCCCTTAATGATACCCATATCCATTCTCAACAAATCTAATAAGATTGGATCCTTTTCAATTCCCATAATTTATAAATATGTATGATTATTTATACTCAGAGCATCCAACACCTTATTTTCCTAACTAGGATGGTAGTGCTTGAGTAGTCATAATACTTGATGATCTCTATCCATATTTGATGGTGCATATTATGATCTTTCTATGTGAATATATATTTGAGACTCTTTTTATTAGTATATATCTCACAATTCTCCCCATAGAGATAATGCCGCCATATTTTTAACGCAAGGATCTCAACTTCCAACTCCAAATCATGCATAGGATATGTTTGCTTAGGGAGTTTCAGCTACCTTGAGGTGTAAGCTATCAATTTATCATTTTTCATCATCACACAACCTAATCCCTTATTTAAATCATCACTATACAACACAAAGAGTTCTACACTTTTTTGGAGTGTGACTACTAGTGCCGTGATTAGTCTCTTTTTCAACTCCTTAAAATAGTCTTCACATTCCCAAGTCCATAAAATATTTACTCCCTTCCATGTCAGCTTGGACATTGTGTTTGAAAATCATGAAAAGTTCTTAAAAAATTGTCGATAATACCCAGCTAGATTTAGAAATTTGTGGATTTCCATTATAGATGTTGGCGTGGGCCACTCTACAATTTATTTTGTCTTATAATTGTCCACAGATATCCATTTTATAGTGATAACATGCCCCAAGAATGATACTTCCTCCATCTAGAACTTACATTCACTATACTTTGTATACAACTTCTCCCTTCACAAAGTATTCAATATAGTATTCAAATGCTCCTCATGTCCCTCCTTGCTCTTGGAGTATATTAGAATATCATTAATAAAGACTACCAAAAACTAGTTGAGGTACTCTCTAATGACTCTACTCATTAAATTCATGAAAATGTTCAGAGCATTAGTGACCCCGAAGGTCATCAATATGAACTCATAGTGTCCATACCTCATTCTAAAGACATTCATATGAATATCTTCCTTACTCACCTTTAATTGGTGATATCCCGATTGAAGGTCTACCTTAGAGAAATAATTGGCCGCACATAGACGATCAAAGAAGACATCTATATGAGGAAGGGGACAATTGTTCTTTATTGTGATTTTATTGAGCTCACAATAATCAATGCAGAGGCACATTGGACCACCCTTCTTTTTAACAAAGAGGACTGACACTCCCCATAGTGAAGGAATTGAGCGTATAAAAAACTCATCTAGATTCTCCTGTAATTGTGTCTTTAACTCTTTTAAGGCTACAATGGCCATTCTATAATGTTTCTTTGATATATATAAAGGTCCAGGAATAAGTTTAATTGAGAACTCAACCTCTCATTCAGGAGGAAGAGCAGACAACTCTTCAGGGAATACATCATAATAGTACCTCATGATGGGTATGTCTTCAAGCATGATTATCTCCTTTGTCATAATCATTTGAGCTAGATATGATTGCTCATAAGGAAAAAATATACACACTTGAGACAATTATTCAAATATAGATTCAACTTCCTCCTTACACTTGTAAATAATTGGAGGATTAATCGGGATGTGAAGGGTGATCTCCCTTTCTCGATAGTTGATGCTGGATTTGTATAAAGATAATCAGTCCATGCCCAAGATAACATCAAACTCCATTAAAGGATGTATGAAAATATTTGATGGGATGTGTAGTCCAAAAAAATTTCCTAAGGAGGAGTTATAAACCATGGACACAATAATTTTCCCATTCACTATTCTCCGAGATAACTTTTCCTCCAAATTTTGAGGTGGTGTTTGAATAACTCTACTAAACATGCAAGATACGAAAGAATTTTTAGAACCATAATCAAGTAGTACGTTCTCTATTCATGAATGAATATCTAGTGTACCTATCACTATATCATTGTCTAGATACACCCCACCAGTAGTGATAGCATAAGCCCTTCCTTGTTTCCTTGGAATTTGTTGTTGATTGCCTCCAACAACCCCCAGTTTAGGGTAATTGTTTGCATAATGCCCATGCTTCTTAAAGCTGTAACATTGTACTGAATGATGATTTTTTATCTGAACCTTCCAATATTTTTCAACATTAGCAGTATTCTTCATATCATGTCAGTAGTTTTTATCCAGATTTCCCAACTCTTCACATTTGAATCAATTCCTGGTTCCCTTCAGATAGTTCCTAGGACGATTCTTCCCAATGTTTTTACATGTGGGATGATCAAGCTTCATTCCATGAGGAAATTTATTTTCAAAACCACCCAAATTAGATTTCATTTTCCAGTTATTGTCACCGAGCCTACGATACCACTGAGAGTCTCCGATATTTATTTCAACATTGTGGGCACAACAGAAAATCCCCTAATAACTATCAAAGTCTTGAATCACCAATGATTTCTGTAGACTCGACTTCAGTCTAATAAAGAAGAAATCCACCTTGCTTTCATTGTTCAAGACAATGCCAGAGGCGTACCTGACAAGACTTGTAAAGTTTTATTCATATTCCATGATTGACTCATCTTCCTTCGGACTGAGTCTAAGGAAATTTCTTTCCATCTTGAGACGGAAGGTTCAGGGAAAATATTTATTGAAAAACATTCTCTTGATTTCCTCCCAATATATAGAATCAATTTCCTCTTGAGGATTTGTATTCTTAATTAGTTTCCACTACTGATCATCTTCCCCATCAAAATTATAGACTTCCTGCAAAACTTTCTCTTCTTCTGAGAACTAGATGTCATAGAATATCTTTTCAATGAAGTTAATCCACTGTTCCATGAGGAGGGGATCAAGATCTAATAAACTTGGGTAGACTTTTCTTCATGAAGGATTCAATGACAAATTTCTCTTTCCTTGGAGGAGCAGGGTGTTCCACATGATTAAGTTATTATTAATATCTTGATCCAACTGAGAAAGTACTATCATGAAGTTGTGATCCCCTGTTCCCATCATATCAAGCATATCATTAGGGAAATCATTAGATTCCCTATCACATTGATTGATGGCATGTGTTCTTCTATTTCCCACCATTTACTAAAAAATAATTTACAATTAGAGGGCTTAAATACATAGTTATTGAGAATAAAAAGGAAACTTTGAACATAAGAGGATAAACTTGTAATGGAGAAGTATATCTTAACCTATGAGTATATATGTTTCAATCTAGGTTATCCGTGATCTGTTTCTTAACAAATATTATTATGGAATATTTTCCCTAACTAATGGTTTTTTCTAAGCTCATTAATTTACCAAAGCATATCCCTTGGGAGTGTCAAACCAAGATTTCCGCAAAGCCTATTGTTGTGCACCAGTACCCATTTGAGTCTAGCTCAAAGCAATGTTTTCAGGTTTTACCCCTAGATACATCTATTCTAGAGCCACCTCTACCTATTTGTATGTAGAAAAAGACATATTTTCTTGATAAACCACATACTCTATACTTTCCAAAATTTAGGAGTGTTTTTTTATACTTAGTATCATCTTTAAGGTTCTAACTAAAGTTCTATATTCCATATCTCCAAAATAAATAGACCATCCTATGATATCAACTATAAGGACCCTATCCTTTTACCCATAACATTACATGATATTAAGCACAATTACACAACATAGTACAAGTAAGGGATCATGAACTCTACTGTCTTTGATGACCAGGTACATAAAACTAAAAACAAGGGACTAAAAAACACTTCTTTATTTAATCTTCAAACATAGCCCCTAAATTCCATTTTTCTCATAAATATTAAGAGGATAACTTAGGGATAACATGAACAAGGGGATTATCTAAAAATCCAATCATGGTAATAAACATAAGAATAAATATTTAGCACATGGGTTAGAAGACATAACATGATGACATAAAAAAGGCTTGTATCATATGGAATCATAATATATAAACATGGAATTATATAAACATGGAGTCATAGTAATTTTACAGCAACATAAAAAATGACTTTAGAATGATTTAAGGCAAACCACCAAGACTATTTCCCATGGTAGCACAAAAAAGACTAACTGCCTAAATCGTTGAACATGGTAGCATAATCCAAGGCTAACCGCCAAGTTTGTCGCACATAACATCTCATGAGACTCAACTTTACCCAATACATTGGAGTGCTATATGGTCTCATACATATTAACTTTTCATGAATATTTTTTCAACATTAATAATCATAAAAAATCAATCCCACATAAACATAAGGGTACCCATGGAAAGAAATGGGTATCATAATCATGTCATAAAGCATAATGAATGGGTGTATCATACAAGTGTCCATGAAAGAAAGGAATTAAATTTTACATGAACATTAAAAAGGTAAAATAATCATATATCATGGTAAGTGATTTAAAATATAATTGAAAACAATAAATAAGAGTATTTAATAAATGTTAGCATTAAAACATTTTTGTGCGGTTTTACGGAAAATAATTTAGATCCTTTAAAATAGAAAAGGGAAAAGTATTTTATATAAATCCAGAAGGGTACCAAGAATGTTTTGATAATAAAAAAACTGATTTTATAAAGGAAATTTTGTCCCTAAAACATAAGTTAGTGTGCTCTTGAAATTGGGTAAGAATTTAGGAAGTTCCCTCGAAACATGTTTGCTTATCAGGAAGTATTGAGGAAGGAATCACATAAAACATGTATATCCTCGAAAGAGAATGGTGAAAGGTTTTTGATAAATTAATTTTAGTACATATACAAAACATTTAGATGATTCAAATAAAAAATATAATATAACTTCATTTTGGTAATAAGAAAGATGAAGCAACCCGATAGAATAAAAAAGGTTCAGGTAGAATCCTTAATGGATTATTTACTTTTTTATCGGGTGTACTTAAGAGGGATTAGTGAGTGATAAATGGGATTCCCATAACTTATAAATCATGAAGGAATCATGTGTTAGGTGTGAAATAATAACTCATAATAAGTTATTATACATAAAAGGGCATAATAGAGAGGATTATTTTCTTTTACATTAATTAATTAATTGTAATTAATTATTTATGACTTATAAAAATACCAATACTTTTAATATGGTCATATAATCACTTATAAGATGCCTAAATTTTATTTATACATTAATGGGTCTGGTTACTATTATTTCGGATGATTTATTATTCATACGGGTCATATTAATATTCATAAGGGTAGGTTACTGTTCATAAGGGAAGGTTACTATTCACGAAAAATTAATTTTTTCTATTGGACTCCAAAAAACATACTAATAGCAACCGTGTATGTTAAATTTTTGAGATTTAAATAAAAAAAGTGTCAAAATTATGTTTAAAGGTCACATATTAAATAGTAGTTCATTGTGTTGTTATGTAATGTGATTATAATAAAGGATGTTACATTGATAAAACATTAGGTCATTACATTGTATTAATTCATATAATTAAATAAGTTCTTCCCATAATTTCATCATTTGATTTCTCAATGAACTTTTTTATAAACTTAAAAAAATTTCCAGTTCTCTTATGAAAATGTCCTCTATGTTTCTTTCAACACATTAAGACTAATGGAAGCCACATCTTCATTTCTCCATGTCTTTAATAATTTCCATTGAGTCTCATATTATTATCAAAACCAAGAGATTGATGGGTAACTCCAATATTCATCTCCACCTTGATGGATAATATAATGTTTTATTAAAATATACTAAATTCATTTATGAATAACAAATTTTGGACACTTGGTTTGTATCCACTAAAGAATCAATCAACCGTACATTCAGGTTGGATGATAATACCATAAGCATACCACCAAATTGTTTTAAAATTTTCCTCATAGGTACCAAAAGATTCTTAATAATTTTTCTTTAGTTAATGGAATCCACTCTCCATTTTCATCTGAATTATATGATGAAAGTACATATTGTAAAAATAGTCTCTAAACTCATCACACGCCATGGATTAAATTTTTTTATTCCTTAATATTATTGATAAGAGTCCACCTTTGATCCACTATTCCATGTAAATGATAGAAAAACAAAAATATATTCTTTTTGTTATGAACACTAGAGAAATGAAAATAATTTTTCAATGGTCCTTATCCATTAATTAGTTACTAGTTGATCAATGGATAAGCTAAATGATGGTGGATGTTGTCTCATAAAAGACACAATCAAATATTATTCCTTCAGTTTCTCATTTGAAAGTTTAGTAAAATTCCTATCATGAGAAAGTTGTGTGATCATAGTAATAAAAGTTTTCATCCCATATACCAAAAGATTTGGTTCCTTAAGAGGTAAATCATTGTATTTTCCATTGTAATCATCATTAACATGATTCCTTTAGTTTCCATCTATTCACTAAAACCAAAAGGCATAGTGAAATTATAAATAATCATAGTGTAGAACCACAAAATCATGAAAAATAAATTATAGAATGCCCAAATTAGGACACATTATTCTATGAAGCCTCAGGTTTAACCTAGGTCATTCATGATCATTAAAAATACTTTAGTATTTTATCATATACATAGACTTATCCCTAAGATTATCACTAATGTTATCTCATCCTAGTTTTCAAAAGTCAAATAAATCTTTCTATGATACGAACTATAGAGACCTATAATTTTCAAACATAGATATCACATCTCAATACATTTATATTTATTAAATAACATTATGATCCATGATATAATCATATAGGTATAGTAACTTTGGAATCATGTACACTTAAAAAACTAGTTAATAAAATTTCTACATCATATCCCAATAAGTTCTTCATAACTATCACCCTTCCTAGAAATAACATACTTAGTAAACTTCTTCTTTACATAGGAATAGGAATCCCAAGAATGGGTGAGTTAATATGATTAGTAAGTGTAAAAAATAGAGATATCAATGATCAGTTGTTCACAACATGAATATAAGGGTATGAGAATATGAGCATAAAATTTAAAAATCATACCCTTAATATCATAGAACATAAACATGATTCATGGAATAAATATTGACTGTTCAAAAGACATGAATCATAAAGGAATCAAGTAACATGATACATTGGAGAATAACATTGTAATAATACATAATCTTATTGCGTACACATATTCATTGAAAATCATTTCCCTATTTTTCAAGGATTATTTGAAAGACTATCATATTAGAATGAGTATGCTCCCCAAACCATCGTAGAAGTGAAGGTTCACTCCCAATACAATCATAGTAGACAAATTCACATACTGAACGTGGTTGAATCCAAATTCCAGTATTGTTTATCTCATAATATATCAATCATTAAATAATTCATTGGATGGAGATATAGTTCCCACCCACCCTTAGTTATAACGTAACCATAATACTTAGTTATAATGTTACCACTCTACATGGTTATAAAACAACCACAATCACATAAATAATACCATATGTTTGTGTGCCACATGATCATTGAATATTCATCATATCAAAATCCATGAAAAGATATTGGTTTCATAAATATTTCATCATATAATAACATATGGAAAAGGAACAGGTTTCACAATAATCATATAATTATAAACAAAAACCCATTTCATCATATAATAACCCATGGAAAAGGAATAAGTTTCACAATAATCTTACCATTATAAAAAAACCATCCCTAGAAAGAACAAAAATGGTATCCTTTGATCTTATAATTGATAAATCATAATTAAGATCAAGGGTTATTTTCTTTGATGAATATAAATACCTATAAAATATCATTAAAAAATTGTTGATTAAAATAATATTTCTATTTTTAAATAACTTCTTTATAATATAATAATTTACAAAATATTACCGAAAAAATTTATTTTAAAATATAAATGGAAAATTGTAAATGAATATTAAAACAATTAATTATTCATGAAGGTTGAGAATTATGTTCATTCTGTATTAGATAAAAGAAAATATTCTTTTTACACTTATGTAATCAAATAAAAAAACATAATCCGAAAATGAAAACAAGATTCATTCTGAACTATTTTTCAAAAAGTAAAAAATGGTTAAGATTAAATATAAAAATTTTATTATTATAGTAATAACATTATTTAAATAATTTTTAAAAAACACAGATATGGAAGAAATGGTTTTTTGATCGAAGGGAGAGATAAAGTTTATTTTCCTTATAAAATATTTTCAATATCTTAAGTACTTATGGTGAATAAAATGAATGTATTTTTTTTTAAAATTACCATATTAGAATAAAATTAATAAGTTTATTTAGAGTTATATAATAATATTTTATCACTATAAACTTAATCATAAACAATCCAGATAAACAATGAGATTGTAACATAAAACACTTACAAATTTGGAAACTTTTGAATCATAATTAAAATGAAATAAATATACATAGATTTATATTTAATTCTAAATAATTTTTCTATTAATTATAATAAAATAAATTTCAAGATAATATATACACCATGTAAATAAAAAAAGTGGTGTATAAGTCTTGTGTCCCATAGAAATAAAAGCGAGATGAAAATCGCTTACCTTAGGCCTGACTTCCTTTTTATGAATTTGAATCTCCAATATAATAAATATTTATTTATTATAAATATATTATATAATAATAATCACATATATTAGACCATATATTGTTTACCAACAACTTTTTACCACCTGTTGGTTAACAATTATTTTTTAAAATCCCCGTTCTGTATGATATCTGCTTCATTTTTCATGTATGTTATGGCTCAATTGCTTTTGGCCTTATATTGTGAAAATGGATACATACTATATTATTTTAAAAATTTTATAAGTATCATATATATTAATTATATAAATATTTATATTCATTCACAAATTATATAGGTAGAAAAAATAAATTTCAACATTTATGGAGATAGTTGGTCGTACATATGCATTAATGTTGTTTCATTTTTTCTATGGATGGAACCAAAAGAAGGTAAATATTAAATAACATTTAAATAATAATTATTATACCATATATATCATATATATTCATCAATTCCTACCTTATTACTATCTATATAACACAGAAATGAAAAATGAATTTCATCACTTCGTGGAGGTGGTAGTCCACATGTACGCATGAGTGGCATTTTCATTTTCAAAAAGACTGGAATGTATGAAAGTAGATAATATACTATAATTAAAGAAATATAAATATTTCATAATTATCATATATAAATATTATACCCATCATAATACACATCAATAAAAGACGATGATGAAAAATGAACTGTATCACTATATGGAGATAATAAATATCACATATGCACAAATGATATTTTCACTTCTCATTCGATGGAAAAAGGGTGAGTAAATGTTGATTCATAAATAAAAAAACCATTATATTTAGTATAACGATGTTATTATTTTATGAATAATACAATATATTTATAGGAGGTCAAAGATTAATTAAAATTAATGTGAACGATTAAGGAGATTACCTCTTCTGGGAAATAACTCACTTAGAATTCCTCTTACAGATCTAGGGTAGTTATTTTAAAAAAAACCTATATAATGTTTCTATTGTAGTGGATAATATAACTATTATAAGGTTTTTTGACCTATAATATTCAATGAGGTCTGAATTAGAGAAAGGAGGGGCACCCTTTTATAATTGAGGTGAGGGGAACTCTTGAATGTTCTTGAAATGTTAAATTAACATGTGTTAGTTTTTTTAAAAAATGGATATAAATTGATAAGATTAAAAAATAATATTTTTTTATTTGAAATAATCATATTTAATAAAATTTTCACAAGTTTGGATCACATTTTTATCCTCATGTTTTAACCCTTTGTTGGCCCTTTTACAATATGCGGCAATATTACAGTTTTCTACAATTTAAGGGTTTATAATGTTGATATTAAATGAAAAACTTCCAATAAATGGTCTATGGTTTATTTTTAAAATCACATCCAATTAATTTTTCAAAATATATTATTTATCTGAATTTTATATCATTTGATAAATTATTGTTTATCATAAAATATTATAAATGTCATTTTTAACACAATTATATTAATATGAATTTAAATACATCAAGAAAAAGTGGGATATAGAATATAATGATTTCAACCATCCCTAATATGTCATATATATTTATAAAATTTATTTAAAATTTTAAATCATACAAAATATATAACTTTTATAACTTTTAAAATGATTTATTTAATTTTTCTTGTTAATTGAATAATTATTAGATTATCCTTGGACAAGAATTTAAGGTAATGATGTAATTTATAAAAATAAAAAACAAATTTATATTATGAAAGTAATTTTAATAAACTCAAAATATTAATTTATATTCATTCATAAATTTCTTTCGTCCCAAAGTGCATATATAAGAGATATTTAAAACTAAGAGTGTAAAATTTTGTAACTTTTATTGCTTTCAATATTATACATGACATTTTCATGGAAATGATTCCATTTATAAACTCCATTTCAATCCTAAGGAGATAAGAGTAAAATTTCCATAATCAAATAATAATTTTGAGGAAAAATTACGACCTTATCACTTAGTTTTAACCTAGATTAACCCAATTCACCCATTATAGAGGTGAAAAATTTATCATAGTTTCTATTCATATTGACAAAAAATAATTGGTAACTATTTACAAAATTTTAAAGTAATAATTAAAAATATATAACTTATTTTATCAAAATTATATATCAACATGTGGTATAAATTAATTTAAAATAATTGTGCAAAATGCGATGATAACCAATTTTTTAAAAAAATACATTTCAAAGTTTAAGACCACATTTAATCTTATCTCATGCCTAGAGAAATATTAGATTAATGTTAAAAAATTCGATTGATTATAATATATATATATATATATATATATAATTAAAATTATTCACCCATTTTGAACAATTTAACATATTAATATTATAACATATTTGTTACACAAAAACATATATGGTCAGGAAAATCCATTTTTACATATAAATATATTTTTATTCTAAATTCAAATATAAAATTGATTCCAATCAATATAGTTGTATTTTTAAAAAGTATAATAGAACTAATTTTTCATTTAATTCATTTTAAATAAAATGGACCTTTCATATTCCTGAAACAGAAATTCAATTTTAAATAAAAAATAATATATTTCAATATTCACCGGAAGAACAATATTTTCAGAAAATGTCCAAAAATTCACCCAATGATTATTTTTATATGACAATTTCAAAATTTTAGTTGTTTTTTAGAAAATATTTTTTTAAATTTTTTGAAAATTAAATAAAATAATTTTCAAAAAAAAGAAATAAAAAGTTATTTCGGAGGGAAATATGTATTTTAAGCATAATAAAATCATGATAAAAATTAAAATATTATTTACTAAGAATTATTCAATACATATATATTTAGTAGGATATTTTTCTATTTTTGACAATGTAGTTAATCATATTCTTACCCACCAATTCAAATCACTTTTCATAACGGTAAGATAATATTATTTTAATAATATATCATGGTTCATTTAATCTCTGTTTTATGTGAAACACTTGATATCAATGAAATTAAATGTACAAAAAATACATTTCATAAAATCTAAAGGTGTTAGAAAAAAAAGACCGGATAAAGGAGGGCTGTAAAGTTTTTTTTTATGTTATTTGGTGTGATGATATAGTAACAACATGAATGTGTTTTTGTGACATGTCAAATTGATTATGTGATCCAAAGGTATCATTTTAGAAGAAAATTGGAAGGTGGTTTTGAGACCCTAGATTTTGAGAAACCACTTAGAGAATAGGTTTTGACTAATAAAAATTATTTTCTCACTTTGAAGAAAAATAAAATGTTTTAGCCCCGTCTTCTTAATATACCCTCCAAAACATTGGATCTATTTGGGAAAATAAAGCTCGAGATATCGATTGAACACATCACACCACTTTCGACTTTGTTAAAATTCAGTGTCGTAGATATATTATTTTGGATGGGCCACTAGATGGACGAATTGGGCTTAGGTTCCTTAAAAAATTTATATCCCACTGCATTTCTGACCAGAAAAAAATATCAGCCAATTTGGATTTACAGGTTAGTAGTATTGTGCTGTTGGGTCCACTTCTGTTCTTGTATCATGCACAATTTGGCCATTTTTCTTTGAACTTCGTCATGTACCCTCCAGATCACCTCCATCTGTAATGAAATTATAAAAACAAGTTACATTTATCTTTTTAAAAGTGATAAAAACAAATTAATTTAAACAAATATGAAGTGAAATTTGTTATTATTTTTATAATTTTTAATACAAAACTAGTTTAACATATTGGTGGAAGGGTGAAAATGAAATAGGGAATCATATTTTGATCACAGCTAAACTTTTAAACATCTAGGAAAAGTCACATTCCCAAAAATTATTCATGATGGTATCAAAAAATTCACGAATATTTAACATTCAATGAAAATTTAATTCCTGATAGAAATATGATCAAAGAAAAAATCACACCGAGGAGTTATTCTCAGTGATAATGGAAAAATCGGTCTCAAAAATTATATTAGAATGAAATTCCAAGAGTTTCATGATACCAATCAAAGAAAATAACTCAAAAATTAATCTTGTCATCAATTCTCCATGTTTGTTTGACAATAATTTTTTTCAATTATTTCCACTTTTTATTGAGAAAATATATGTTATTTTAAAGTTTGCCTACTTACCTGATCCTTTCCACTGAACCAACCCTACATCATTTGAAATTGAATTTCAAGACCCACTCTCTTAAGTATTCCAAGAAATCAAGCCATCATCTCCTGACCTAGATATCCCCATATGTTAAACATTTCATCACTCCCCTTAATGTTTATCTTTTTTTGATAGCGTACAATAATCTGATAATAGGTCACACTCATAGGTTATTCCGGTATAGTAATGAAATAGATTGGATAAAGAACAAATGTATGGAAACTTAATTTCGTAAAGTAGAGAAAAATTAACCTAACTTATATTTAACTTCTATGAAGTAATAATTTTCACACTTCATGGTTGGGTTCAATGATGTGAGGAGAAATTAAGTGACATAATTTTTCCATAAACTACTCACAAAAAGGTTAACATTGTTCTCAAATGATTCAAAATGATAAAACCTTCTATATCATCAGCAAACAATGAAATTTCAAGAGAAAGTCACACAAAAATGTTGAATTCATGCTAACTTACACATTTAATCATAATTATTTTTGAATGTTTAAACAACATTAAATAGGGAAAATCCTCATTCATTTTCAAAAAAATTTATGATTATGCTGACATCATTTTCCATGATAATTTGCGCATAAAAAATTAGCATTCTATCACAAATTTGATCGGAAAAATTAGGGTGGAAAAGTAACAATACTATTATGCAAGCTAAAAAGAGAATAAAGATGAAAGATGATAAAAATTACTAACATAGGAATATACCCATCACACACACCTAGATCATTCATTGTCCTCACTATAATAAAAAGAGAATATGGGAAGGAAGGATAAAACATGATGAGTGCTATTGGTATGATGCTTCTGGAACATGGAGTTCCTCCATCTAGGACTCCAGAAGGGCTTCATGAAGGTTCTTAAGCCTCTACCCATAAGCAATAGAGGTTTGATTCATTTCATCATTATTTACCTAAACAACACAAAATGGATAAAGATTAGTAATAGTGTATGGGTCAAAACTATAGGAAAAAGCTTACTTGGATACAACATCATCCTTTCACTAAAAAGTAGTACCTTCTACCCAATGTGGAACTGATGAGGAAGGATGAGGTGATCATTTAGATCCTTGGTTATCTCCTAATAAAGTTGGGAGTTCTCATATGACTCACTTCTGATTTCCACCATCTCATGAATCTATAACTTCATTTGAGAACCTAAACCAAAAAGTATATAATTTCATTATTTAATAGACATGTAGGCTTAGTGCTATATCTTAATAGGGAGGTGACAACGTTTTCCAAAACAAAGATAATAAGGTGTCATTCTAATGGGAGTATTGAAAGTAGTACGGTAGGCCCATAATAATTCTTCGAGTCTAAAACTCCAATATTTTCTATCGGGCTAAACCATTTTTTCAAGAATTTGTTTTACCTCTCTATTTGACACCTCATATTGAACATTTGTTAGTGGGTGATAAAATGTATACAATTGATGTATGACTCCATACCTACACAAAAGTGATTGCATTGTGCGGTTATAGAAATGAGAACCCTGGTCACTAATTATGAACCTAGGTAATCCAAATCTATGAAAAATGAGGGTTATAAAAAATTCCACAACTGTCTTGGAATCATCTTTCCTTATAGCTCATGTCTCTACCCATTTTGACACATAATCTATTTCCAAAAGAATGTACAAGTTCCCAAATGAATTGGGGATTGGTCCTATAAATACAATGCCCCAAATATAAAAAATATTATTAAAGAGAAATGGTTTTTTGGAATTTCATTTATTTAAGATACATTTTTTATTATCTGAAAGTGAAGAAAAGATTTATAGAAATCATGGGAATACAAAAATAATGTTTGCCAAAAGAGACTACAATCAAGGACCTCACGAGCAGTCCGTTGGGGACCAAAGTAGACACTAGAAGCAAGAGTGTGGTAGAACCTATGTATATACTAAAATGCCCTATCAATAACAAAATTCTTGAGGACTTGATCACTACATGTGCTCCAAAGTTAGAGGTTATCCCAAATTTACCAATGCGACTCATGTTTTAGACGGTCGTCCTAGTTTTTTTTTGAAATCATCAGGAATTCATGGTGCTACGAAAAAATTTGAAATTTCATCATACCAAGGAAGAACATCATGCACTTAGTATAGTTCTAAATAGGAATCATGTCATTTATGAGAATATAGGGGGATGAGTCAATGTATGAGGATTGGATGATCTTACTAATATGATCAACCACCACATTATCTGATTATTTTTATCCCTAATTTCTAGATTAAACTCTGGAAGATGGAGCATCCAATGAATGAGACATGGTTTAGATTTTGGTTTCTTGAGGAGATACCAGAGGGCTGCATGGTATGAGAAAACAATGACTTAGGACCCTAAAAGTTATAACATGAATTTATCGAAGGAAAACATAATGGAAATAAATTCTTTTTTAGTAGTGATTTAGTTTTCCTGGGTAGAGTGTAGTGTATGTGAGGTATATGCAATGACATGTGGAGTTCAATCAATCCTTAATGATAAAATTTCTCCCACTACATAGTTAGATTCATCACACATGAGCTCAAATAGTAAATCCCACTGAGGTGGTTGGATTACCAGGGGTGATTTGAGACTCCTTTTCAGTTTATAGAAATTATCCTCATATTATTTATCAAAAACAAATTCTTCTTCTTTTCGGAGCAATCGAGATAGGGGGAGTGTAATCTTACTAATGTAATGAATGAAATGATGGTAAAATATAGCATGACCTCGGAATGACCGAACATCCTGCATATTTTTAATGGAATGATAGGGACGAAATGAAATCAACTTTTGATTTATCTACCTGGATACTATCTCTAGAGTTTACATGTCCTAATACTATACCTTGTCTCACCATGAAATGGAATTTCTCATCATTTAATACGAGATTATTCTCATTACACCAACGTAGGAATGAAGCAAAAATACTTAAACATTCATCAAAAGAGGAGCCATAAATAGTGAAATAATTCATGAAAACTTCCATGTAATTCTCCTAGTAATACAAAAAAGTACTAACCATGCATCTCTGGAAAGTACCCGGAGAATTGTACATACCAAAGAAGATCCTTCTCTATGAAAATTTTCCAAATGGGTAAGAGAAGATCAATTTTTTTGGATCCTCAAGGGAAATATGGATTTAAAAATATCCAGAATATCAATCAAGGAAATATTTGTGGGAATTCCCTACTACCAACTCTAGCATCTAGCCAATGAATGGAAATTTGAAATTATCCTTCCTACTATGCATGTTTAGTCAATGATAGTTTATGCAAACATGCCAACTACTCTACACATGAGTTGGAATCAATTAATTGTTTTTATTTTCAATTACTATAAGACCAGTTTTTTAGGAAATACATGGAATGAAATTACCCAATGGTTTTTGGAGTTGGGGTAAATGATTCAGGAATCCAATAATTTTGTTACATCCTTTTTAACAATGTCTAAGTGGTTTTGGTTTAGTTGATATTGTGCCTACCTCACTGGTTTAGCCTCATAAATCAAAAATATATGATGTGTACAAATTAATGGTCTAATTCTAGTAATTTCATCTAGTGTCCATCAAAATGTTTGTTTATAATCCCTCAAAAGTTCTTGAAGTTACAATTCATACTCAAGATAGAGTGAACTAGAAATTATGACAGGCATCTTGTTTCCATTCTCAAGATAGGAACACTTTAAACCTTGAGGATGTTTTTAAGTTCCCATTCTAGTTTATTTTTTATTCATAGGAGTGATTGTAAAAGTTAGAGGTCACTGATCTAATCTAAATACTCAGTGGAAACATCCTAAGATGACAAATGAGATCTTATAAGCTTTTAATTATAATCAATGGTCATGGGATTATCATTGTTCAATAAATCATCAATTAACAATAAAAAATTAAAATTTTCTATACTGATAAAGAATTATTTTCATGATTCATTTACAAGAATTTCAATCAATGATACAAAATATAAAAGGTTATTAGGGGAGATAACATTAGTTTATATGGAGGAAGGGAGTATATTAATTAAATTAAAAACAAGAGAGGAATGTTCTTCTGAGGGGTTTTTCATAGAATCAAGGATGTTAAAGTGGAAAATGTCACCACCAAACTCCATATATAATGTACCATTATGGAAATTAATTATTGTTCTTGTGGTTTACAATAAAGGTATCCCAAATATAATTGGGGCATGTATATTCATCTCATCATCTTCCATTTTTTTCACATAAAAATCAGAATGAAAAATTAAATTTATCACCCTCACAATAACATCCTCTATCATAATAGAAGAGTGTATTATACTCCTATTTTCTAGATTTACAATAATTTTAGTTGGATTTAGTTATATGACCTGAAATGAAGAGTAAATGGAGTGAGAAATTAAATTTAAAAAATAATTCATATCAAGCATAACAATGGAAAAGGAATTCTCCCCTATAGTGAACACAATCGAGAATGATATAGGATCATTATATTTGGTTGGAAGTGATGGATCTATCAATTTTGAGACATTCCTCCCAAATATCACCTTCTCATCACCTATAATTCTATTTTAGTGTGTATATATCTTTTTTAAAAACATGAGGTATCTTGGAATTTTCTTCACAACATCAATCAATGGAATGTTGACCTTCAATTTTTTGGTTTTTTCCAAGATTTGTTTATCGAGTTTTATTTAATTTTTTTTCTTGGATGGGAATAAATTTGTGTAAATGGAAGAGGAATGATTGGTATATGGGGCTCATTAATAGAAAAAATATTTCCATTGGAAGGGCTTCAATCAAGACCAGGGTTTTCAACATTTGGACTGATTTCAAAATATGGGATGGTGTTTTCCTTAGGAGGGGATAACTCTAAAGGGAGGGTATTTTTTCTTTTAAGTTGATTTACACTCCTAACGGTGATGGAAAGAACATTTCCACTATCCCTAGGGGAGACTAGTGGTTGAGAGGGTAGTTTACCCAACCCATGACTTTAGAATTCCCCCATCTAGTTGGCTAGTTGGCCTAATTGGGGTTTTAGGTCTTGTATTGTAGCTTTGGTGGTTTATTGGAATTGGGGATTGTTAGTATACATTTGTTTTATCATATATTATAGGATTGGATAAGGTTTTGGAGGGAGTTGTTGGAAATGCCTTTGGGGAGGATGATGATTTTTGGGTGGTGGTGGATAGCTACTCTACCATGGTTGGTTCCATTTTTGTTGAGGTTGGTTTGAATACCAATTTCCTATAGGCTTGGTTTTCATTCCATATAGTTTTGGATGGATAATAAAGTTCTTTCCTAAATTGTTGGTCAAAGGGTTATCCTAGGAATATTTCCTCACTACTCTCTAATGTTATCTTAGTCTAAGGAATTGGTCAGAATAGTGGGTGTCAGAAGAACATATTCCATAGTGGATTGGAGGAGGAGATTAGGATTTCCCCTAGGAAAGAGAAAGTTGTTGGAGAAGGGTACTTACATCTTCAAGCTTTGTGTCCACCTTCTTCACGAATTCATTTGATTACACATCATGGACATATTGAATGGGTATACTGGAACTCAAACCAAAATTTTGAGTGTTCTATGCCATGTTCTCAATCAGGGTTCTTGTAGCAATTAGGGTAGTATAAACTAGCACACCACCTATAGAAGAATCAATTATATTTCGATCAATAAGGATTAAATCTTCCTAAAATACTGAATTAATAGTTGATCACGTATTTGGTGGTGTGAGCATCTTCAAAAAATCATTTTAAATATTTCCACGTATTCATGAAGAATTTCCCCTTAATATTGTCTTATACCAAATATTTCATTCCTTATTATTACAGTTCAAGAGGCTAGGAGATATTTTTCAAGAAAAAGTCATTCCATGTTCAACTACACTTTGATTGGTGAATTAACATAGTAAATCCAATATTTTGTAGTGTCTTCAAATGAAAAAGGTAATTCCATTAGCTTTACTTATTCATCATCTACACTTTTAGTTTTTAATATAGAACACACAATATAAATTTATTTTATTTTCTTTTGAGGATCTTCTCCTGCGAGTCCATGGAATCTTGGTAATAAGTTAATTAAATTAGATTTTAGATCAAAATTGGGTGGATTGCCTTGTATTTGAATATAAGTGGGTTGGCTATCAACATCAAGGAAGGTTAGTTATTTTATTATTCTATTTTTTCAGCCATGTTATGAATTTTTATTTCAGTTCTGGCGTTGGTTCTAGAAGAAGGAGTATTAAGAAGAGTTTCAAGATGTGATGTGTCCTCCTTCAAAGGGTTGTCTTTTCTGTCATGGTGTCGATGATATAGGATCCTCTCCATTTTGGGTTCAAAAGGTGGAAAATCTCCCTAAGAATAATGTGTCATGAAAAAAACCTACAGAATAGAAAGATTTTAGAAATCAATTAAAAAATGAAGTAAGGAAAAAATCAAATAAATAGTTACAAAATTGACAGTATTTTTATAAAAAGCACACACTAAAAAAAGTGATCCACAAAAATGGCACCAAAATTTGAACACTTTGTTATGACATTTAAAATTTATTATCTATTTAGAGATTATTTATACTATATAAGAGAACCTAGGTCATCTCTCATGGAGCGTTGATAGGTTTAGAGTGTTTATTTTTAATAAAAAGTAATAAAATAGGGGGTTGGTTTTGAAAACTGTGCTATGAAAATAACTATTTTAATGAGTTTAATAACTGATAAATAAAAGTGGTGTTTAAATAATTATGAGAGATGGTGTTCATTTCAAGTTCACTAGATAAATTTTATAGTTCATTACTTTGAAAATTTCACATGATTTAATTTAATTATTTGGTTGAGGGTTTTCAAGATCATTATTCCCCTTTTGTCTCTTAAAACGATGCACAAAGAAGAAACCCTTGCAAGAACAATCATGATGTTAGGGTTTGGACCTCATGAATTGATAAAAGGGATATTGAAGATGTCTTATATCTCATGATTGTGTGTGAGAAAAAAGTATTCTTGTGTTGTATAATCAGAATAGCCCTAGATCCTCACATGAAATCTCAACCAAATCGACGTTGAGATAAAAAGTGTTTCACTTAATTATAATAAAATATATGTATCTAGAGGAGAATTACATCATGTTTAAACATAGATTAAAAAATTTTCAAACAAATTACACAAAACCAATAGAAGAAAAAGTGCCAGTTCTCTCTCCCTAGTGTGTGTTTCTCCCTTGAAATGTCGTCCACCATTTAGCACTCCATCAAGAGGAGGAAAAGGATCGGGTGGAACTTCTCCATTATCCTTTATCCTGATATGAAGATAGGGCACTCCATTACTTCTTGGATAAGGAATGGAATCTTTTGGATCTCCAAAATACCAGATAATTTTCTCCTGTCCAAACTCTTTAATGGGTAGCCCAAGGTATCATTTCATTAGGAAATTAAAAGGTGGTTTTGAGACCCCAGATTTCTAGAAACCACTTGAACCATGATTTTCAACATTCATATAGTCTAATCCATCTTTTATAAAAATAAAAAATTTGTATCCCCACCTCCTTAATATATTAAAAGAAAATTTCAAACTATTTGGAAAACTACTTATTGAGATATCGACCGAACACATGACACCACTTTTGATTTCATGTAGATTTAGTGACTTAGATAGAATAGTCCAGATGGGAAACCAGGTGGGCGAATTGGAATTGTGGACCAAATTAGTCCAGATGGGACACCATGTGGTCTTTCATAAAATTTGTAGCACACAAAATTTATTACCATTCAACTAAATACTACACCATTTGGATGCATAGTTTAGTATAATTTTGCAGTTGAGTCCACTAGTGTTCTTGGATCCTGCTCATTTTGACCCATTTTTCTTTGAACTTCATCCTAGGACCTCAAAATCACCTCCACCTATAATAAAATTATAAAAGAGAAATATTTTACTTTTTAACAGTGATAAAAAATAATTGAATCAAACATGAAGTTATTTTTTTATTATTTTTATAATTTTGAACACAAAAAAAGTTTATCATAGTGGTGTAAGGGTGAAAATGAAATAGTGAATCTTGGTGTGATGACCCCACACCGAGAAGGCAATTAAAAACTATGAAATGTGTTTTGGTCAGTGATTGTGATGAAAGGAAGAACATGGATTATAATTACCCATTATGGGTAGATATTTATGGTGGGGATCAGCATAACCTGGGTGATGAGATAATTTTTTGAGAGTTTTTCAACATAGGAGATAAGATCATGGGTTAGTGTCATATCAGTGTCATGGAAATGGAGAAGAATGGTGGCTTTATTTTTATGAAATAGTGATCCTCATGTTTGTTGTTAGGAAAAAAAATATCATTCAATATTCTATTATATGACATGATTAGTTTATTTTTTATTTTAAAAAGGATAGGTTGGGATTAGTGTTTAATGACCACTAAGAGTTCTTGGGGATGAGATGTACTATAGTGGGGGTGTGTAAAACCCTATATGGGTTGTGAAAATTTTATATAAGTTTTGTTATTTTGTTTTTGGTTATAGGTTTATTTTATGAACCGAGGTTTATATTAGAATTACAAGAGTTTTTAAATCTTGAGGAGAGGTTTTTTGATGTGGATTAAGTCCTAGGAGGAATATTCAGTGCTCTAGTAGAGAATGAGGTGAAACTAAGTAATCCTGCAAATGAATTTTTCTATAGGTACACCACAAAAAGGAAGAACATGAAATTACAGACCCTATGGTGGAGGGATATCATGTAAAAAAATTTATCCCTAAACTTATTTTCATACTTAGGAGAGTCACCTTTTATAAATGATAAATTCCATGGCTCTGGTGAATGGAAAACTATGAAGAGTAAGGCTTAATGATGTGTAGGGTGGTTGTGTTTGTTTTGATGGCTCCCATGAGTTTTAGAGGGCTCGGTTCATGGGAATGGCCACCAAACAATGTACCCCCAATGTTTTTAGTTTTGGTGGATGTTTTCCCTTTCGGGGTTTCCCATATGGGATCTGGGAGGGAAAAACACATAGGATGGGTTTTTTGATGAACAATGAAATTGAGGGGTTACCCTTATGGGACAAAAATAGGGAGACAACTCCATAGAGGAGGTCATGGTTCCTAAGTTGATGGAAAATATTCATTGTTACTTGGGATTTGTGTCATGAAATCCAAAATTACTAAGTTGTTAGTTTATATTTGGAGTTTTGATGCCATAGTGCTTTGATGGGTATATGATAGAGGTAAAATTCTAGGAGTCTAGAGAAATTCCTGGGTTAGTCACCATGGTGGGAATCTGAGTGGTTGAAATGGGGACCTCTACCCTATGATGGTGGGAAAATTTTTAGCTCAAATCTATGGACCTGAGTGGTGCTACTATCTAAAATAGGGAAGGGGGTAAGGTACTTCACTATAGTTCTTTGTGTGTTGTGGGATATCAGGGGATTCATGGAGGTGGACCACAACCTAGTGCACGATCATGCATTGTATGTACTAGGATTTTACACCCTCTACCCTTTGGATTATTTAGGGGGTTTGGACCCATTTATTCCCCTGAACTCATGCAGTTTTTCTTGATAGATACCCCAGAGTTCCCACCTTTTCCTTTTTCAATTTTCCCTTGGTTCATGTTGGATTTTTGGTGTGATTTATTTTTTGATTCATGGGGAGATATCCAATTACTTCCATTATATATTCCCATTTCCCTAGTCTAATTTCATACAAAATGAAAAGGGTTTATAGATGATTTATACTGGAAGATTATGTAAATCCTCTAAAATGATATAAATTTTCTTAGCATAGATTGATGATGTCTTGGGATGATGTTAATATGTTGTTGTAAGTTACTTTATTGATGGAATGTTGATGTCTGAGTTTAAATTATATTTTTGATTAAATTGGTTAGAATTTAGTATTTTTTAGTGTCCTATGTTAGGGAATTTTACTAGAATGATGTTGGGAGTAAACCATGAACCTTAAATGAGTGGTTGGTTGCTGCTTCAGTGTGAAGATATCTATTTGTGAATTATTGGGTGATTATTCATAATTGAATTCATTTATAAGTTAATTAAAAAAATGTATAAATGAATTGAATATTTCATTATAATGTTTTATAATAAAGTTATTTAAATTATCTGACATGATTTAGGGACTCATGTTGAAGGATGATGGATTATAGGACTGGGATGACATTAGGGGAGAGTTTTCAATCTAGTTTAAAATGGAATAACTCTAAAAACAAGTAATATTGTCCTTAAGCATACCCTTATTGATATGCAGAATTTATGTGGCAAGTTATACATGCGGTATCACCACCTTAGGTGATTCAAAAGTTTAAATTAATTAAATATTTTAAATAAAATGAATTCTAATTATGGAAATGAACAATGTTCCAAATTCCAAGATGGACCCTCATGTACTGGTTAGATGTCTCATCCACATATGTCCAAGAGCATAATTATAATCGTATTCCTTTATATACAAGAACCTGAAAAGTTATGTGAACTAAATGAAATGGATAAGAAATCATTTCCATTTTCATATGTGTCCTTTATGACACCTTACAGAGGCAATCATTAGATAAAGAGTTGTTGGAACAAGTTTGATTAATGAGAACCTTGATATTCGTTATAATCATTGGGATAGTAGACATGAACCTGAGGCGAGGGATCCCACCCTTTTGAGAGTTGATTACTTGGGATGGTATTCCCTAGGTAGATTGATGATTGTTTAAGTTAGTGTTCTGACCTAGTGTGAATTATAACATGGGATGGGTAGTTTTCCATTTCATTAATACAATGAAAGTGAGTCTTTCTAAATAAAGAATATGAGGCTGTAATGTGATTATGATTATGAATAGGTAATTGATTCCCTATGAGTGGTTGGTGATGAACTGAGAGGTAACATTGAGATTGAAGATCCCAAGGGTGGCGTACATACTTGATGTAACCTAGATAACCCATGTGGGTGCCCCCGGGATATAACAACCCCTAATAGGGTGTGTGTGGGAATGGGTAGTGATTATTGCGGGTGTCACCTTAGAACCTAAATAATTTTCATGAGTCTGATATGGATTAAGTGTCGATTAATGGTCATGTTCTCAATAGGTCAACCCATATTAGGTTATATGTGTTGGTTGGATGGAAAACCCACATTATGTTTACTGTATGAAGTAATATGGGAGGGAAAATCATTTTATGAGATATTATGTCGAATACCTTGGTGGTTAACATGGATTCATCCATTTGATTAAATGGAATCCCTCATGTTGTTCACATTGGATTCGACCACAAAGACTAATACTATTGGATTCTTTGGATATCCTATAACGATTTGGATGCTGAGCCTTTTCCTATGTGAATGGCTTGGTAAATCCCCATGGAATTGGCTTTTAGGTCTATATGAAATGCCCTAGATTCTAGGATTCAGCCTTCATGTATATATGGATTTCTTTGGGTTATCCCCCTAGGAATCAACTATATTATTTATACTACTAATTTATTTTATATGTTCATCTTCCTAGAAATCAGCTCAATACCTGATACATGAATGTCTAGGATTACCTCATATGGAGTCATCAATTTTTTCTTGATACTATTGGGATTCCTCTGGATACTTATAAGAAAGCAGTACTAGAATATATCACTCTATTCCCATTTCTAATTGTATCTATTTTCATGACTATGTGAGGTTCTTAGAGTTAGTCTAGCACTATATGAAGTAGGTATAGTTGACCACATGTGTGATGTTAAAATCAAAGAATAAAAAAGGGTTCTCTTCTTTACACTCAATCACTATAGTTATTTTAATTATTTATTTAGCTAATCATATCACATGTGAATGAACTGTGTTTTTGGGTTATGTTTATAACCCTGTTGGTGGTTCCCTATCGAGTTGTACTCATACCCTACTCAGGTGACCATTACACTTGGGTTCTTAAGAAATAATCATTAATCATGGGTCAAGGTTAAGAAGAGGCCAGATATATAATGATATATTGGGATTGATTATATAGATATTAATATTGGGATTTAGTTATATCTTAATGTAGTTATAGAATAATTGTTCATTTTAATCTATTTAATTTATTTATAATATTTGATTTTCTAAGTGGGTGATCAATTATTTTATACATGCTTGACTGTTAATCTGTATGACTGATTTCTTCAGTGTGAAAATTGTAATACCTTGTTATGTTTAATTTTCTTTCATGCACTTTGTTTGTTTTTGATGGATGTTATTTGGTTTTTTTCCATTGTTTCTTACTATGAAATGATGATATAGTCCCCCATGGTAACACTAAAGACCCTCACTGCTAGGTGGTAGCCTCTATAATACTAGATGGCACAGCTGATGTTATGTGAAGACAATTTTTGTTCCTTAGGAAAGACAGACCACTGGGGGGGGGGGGGGGTTAGTTAAATCATTTTTCTTATTATATGAAATAATTTAACTCACTTAATCCTCTTGAACTTTTTAATTTTCTTGATCCTCCCAATGATGTATTAAAAACTCACCTCATATATAGAAATAATAGTTGGTATAATGATATAATATATTTACAAGGTTTGTTATAAAGATATACACCTTGATCTAATTGGAAATTCTCCAAAGTTACAGATTTTTCAATATATACAGGTGGTCACATCTTGGGAAATTCCCATTCCCATCAGCACTGAGTCCCACAATTCTCCCACTCTATATTTACACTAGAGATCTCATGTTATCACCTATACAAGTGATCAACATAGAGCCACACAATTTCTTATCATGCTACAAAGTCCCAATGGAATCTCTTAATTATTTTCATAGTATGATCTAATACTAGTAATTGCCCTTTATTCTTAAGAGTGATATTTCTAAATGAGCCTACTAATTATTATTTTTCATATACATCCTGAAGAACTTCAGTAGCAGTACTGGTCTTGAGTCTCCTTCTAGATCATGGGTGATCTAAATTACAACATGTATCTTCAAATTTATAGGTTTATATCATTCAAGGGACTCATTAATTAAAATAAAATTATTCTACATCATACAATATGTATAAAACTCTCTAATAATTATGAAATTATGAAAAATAGTTCTCCCAATTAAATTTACATATCTTCTGTCGATACCTGAACCATAGATTTATATTCAAAAAATCATTATGAATATTATTATAAAAATATAAAAGAATATATCTTTATATTTGAATTATGGAATCCCCATGATAATTGGGAGTAGTATCGTCTCATTCAAATTGGTCCACATATTTCCCAATTTATTCTTAATTAAAAATCATTTTAAATTCCCATTTAAATCATCATTTAAATATTATAAATACCCAGGGTTCATTCAATATTTTAATAGATATTTAAATATCCAAAATATCTACAATTCCTTAAATATTAATTCGTAAAAAAATTTAATATTTCAATTTTTATGCAATTGTATATGTCACAATAGGATTAATGGTGCACTTGAACTATGTATAAATTGACTATGTCAAAAACAACGACCTAGAAATTGACTTCATAATTTAATTATCCAATATGATTCTATGAAAAATGAGTAAAAATATTATTCTCCTAGGCTATTTGGATATGTGGAGTTGAACTTGGATACATCATATATTTTTATACATGGGAATTTTGTCTATAGAACTCTTCTGGGTACATGACTAGAATTGATTAAGGGGATCAGGAAAAATATTTAATTGAATAAAATCAATGAAGAAACTATTTATCCTACTTACATGACTTCTTAATTATCTAATAACTTCTCAAAGATATTATAGACCATGCTCTTTCATCCATCAACACATGTCATTGATTCTTTTCCAGATTAACTTACCAATTATCACAACTATGTTTTCCACATTTTCTAGAACATATCCACTCAAGTTCATTAAACAATATACCTATGTGTATTTTATATATATAACATGTAATTATCTAAATCATATTATGGATTTATACAAATGAAATCCATTTCCTTTTCATGAATCCAAATCAATCCTCCAAGAATCATCATCAAATCCACTAAACACATATTGAACCAGTAACCAAAAAATGAAATACATACATGGGAACAATAATCTACCCCATTTAATTTTTTAGGATTATAAATACTCAATAATAAAACATGTGCTTGGATGGATTCTATATTTCTACCCATTTTTGAAAATTAAAAACAATGGTTAATATATGGGTCTTACTATATCTTATTAGGCCTTTGATGGCACTCAAATTATCTTCCCCCTTTTTCTAAGAGAAGGATGGTACTACATGGTTCTATTAGTAATGATCATTTAGTATCTCTTATCCATTTATGTATAGGAAAAATCTATATATAAAATAACATTGAAACAACCCAAATTGTACGCGTTGTATATAAAAAACCATGATTCTGATATCAAGATCATAATTTAAATTTATAAAATAGTGGATGTATAAAATAAATTATTTTAAGTTAAATATATAACCTATACACATATAAACAAAACATAAAAAAATTTAGGTATAATTCATGTGAATCCCCATTTTTCTCATGTTTTGATAACCAAAAATCCCCCTAAAAAATTTGGTTTAATACAATCATATATAAGAGTTGTAAGTGCGAATATCATACCTAAACCTTCAAGTTTAAAATCTGTATAAAATTAAATGATTCACTAGAATTTAGTATAATGGTATATTTTTATCAAAGTTACTTCCCTTTAAGGGATACACTCTCCTCGCATTTTATAAACGTTAATAGAATCTATAAATGAAAATATCTTCATGGTTCCCATTAGTGACTGCCTCAATATTTCTTCATTAATTCCCTACATATTAGTTCTAAACACATAAAATAATAGGTAGTAAAGAGGGACATCTTAGTATCTCATTACAACATTTAGGCTGGGGGATTCCTCTCAACCTGGTCCAATCATTCCTTTCCATATCAGTCTTCATATTGTTTAAAATATCATTTGTTATTGTATTCATTTGATCACATGATGTTTGAAGTGCATTTACATTATTCCTAAATAATTATAGTTTTCTAGAAATCCTTTTAAAACAATTTTTGGATGTATTTCATGGATTTTTTCACCATTCACAGTGGTCTGTAATAATCTTAAAGTTTCCATTGATTGGATTATTTCCATATTTATTTGACCTATTTGATGTTTTTGAGTCAATAACTTTATTTATTTTTACTTCTAAAGGTGTACACATGTTACTTTTAATTCTTCATATTTTAATTTTTCTGTTCTCTCATCTATTTAGCTTCTCTCTCTTATGGTTGTGGTATTTTACCACTTCCATGAATTGACATATTATGCCATCACTCTAGTGCATTGTGTCTGAATATCCAGTATCACCAAAAATAACTAATATATCTTATTCTATTATTTTTTGATGTACTATTTTTTGATTTAACAGGTTATGAACCTTCCCATTTTGGAGTGAAACCACCACTCCCTTTGACACTTCATTGAGAATATCTCTTCCCAAATATTTCATCATATACCCTTAATGTGGTTGGTTTATCAGTAATTTTTCCACATCCACACAATTATATAATTTAATTTAGTACCTATAATAGGCATTGAAACAAAATGAGTAAAAAAGCGATATTCTATGTTATGGGATACGTTAATTTTTAAGGTGTTTGTATTTTGTTATAGGATGATCTCAAGCTATTTTTTCCATAAATATGAGTATTCTTAGAGTCATGAATCTCAATGAAAATATATGTGGAAATATATTTTTATTCTAGAAACACTGGAAATTATTTTTTATGGTTATTATTGATTCTTCAATCTCATATAAAACTCAAAAAAATTTATATTGAGGTAGTCCTTTTCATCCTCAATAGATCTCAAAATATCTTCCCAATTCACATTTATCTTATATTTGTTCCTCATCCATCTCTCTTGGTTCTTATAAAGAATTTTTAATATCATTTTCTCTTTTGGTTTTGATTTCAAATTGAGATGTTTTGACATATATATAACCGTTTTTAGTTTTTAAAGATAATAGATATATTTTTCAAAAAAATATTAGAAAAATAGTTCTCATAGGCATACCACTAAAATACCATTGAAGTACCTAGGTTTGGATATATAACTTAGAGGGGGATGTATTGAATTATTGATGATATTTTTTATAATTTTTTCTTTTAAATTCAATATTTTTTATTAGTTATGTTATTTCTCAATAAATCTTTAATATCACATATCACTTTTATAAAAACATTTAGAGAACATAACAGTACATAGAAATTATTACAAGATTCTCCCCCAATTTTTGTGACTACATCCTTACTGTGTTGTGGATGATATGAGACACATATTATCCACTATTAATTAAAAGTAATTACAAATAAGGAAAATATCCCTAAATTTATTGTAGAAAATTATATTAATTTATGATAACTAAAAATTATAGTTTTCTATCTCCCAATGAGTTATTTATACTAGAATCCCCCCGATTGAGATTTCTCCCAAAAATCACAGGTTTTTTATATAGGTATCCTACCAGTTCATTAAATATCTCCCAAACTAACACTTGAACATGTATTAAACTTCTTATACCTACTAATTTCATGTTCAAATTGGTCTTTTTCCACTTCATATCTTCTCAGTAAAATTTTCTTTTGATTATTTCCATCTTTGATCATCTTTAATTATGAGAACTCATCAGCTTCTAATATATAACTTAATATTACAATAAATAGAATATCTAGTATCTGTTTACAAAAATATAAAATAAGACATAGTTATCTACTTTCAAAATTTTATTTTCACACAAATTTACTTTGGATTATATTTATTTTCAACTACCCAACTCATTACTCATGCTTTTATTTTTTATCTTACAAGCATGTCATTTTTTACTGCTAACTTTTCACAACTCAAACAAGTGTATCCCAGTTTATTCTAATTACATGAAATTTATTATTCTTTATACTTTATCACTTTGAAAATTACTAAAATATTTCATCAAAAAAACATCACTCCTTCACATGTGATTCATGTGAGTCTAGATGACACAAGCTAATACTTTCCTACTTCTTAAATTCACATAAACAATAATTGAATATTTACAAGATCTCACAATCTCATTTTATTTAATTCATGAATGTATATAACTTAAACATTCTTCACATAGAATTTCTTTAACTTCGTTCATGAAAATATATCATATGAAGCTTATAATTCTTCATATTACTCACTTACATTATGATACTCATAGTTCTTCATATATAAATAGATGAAAAAATGTTTTCCATGAAGGTCTTAATCTAATGGAATAAAATTACTCCTTCACATAACATAGTAATAGTGTCTTACTAAACTATTGTATCATGGAATTAATTTTCATGTGGTTCTGAAAGAATTGTATATCACTGAATAATCATTATACAGATAACTTATATGAACCTAGAAGACACTTAGAACTCTGTTTTGGTTTTTCAAACTCTCTCTATACTCCCATTTTATGATCAATAATATACAAAAATGTTGTGGGTCTGGGAATTTATGGAGCACTTATAACGAATTGCTCAGACACCTAAACTTCCATGTGCACCATTTTACTCTTCCTTAAAACACTCCCATACATCATCTTGATACACTATCTCAACCTATTTTTTTAAACTTTTGTATATACACACCTCTATTTTGTAGTGAAATTTTAATAGTGGGTTCTCATGCATGGGAAAACAGTTTCATGCATGAATTGATTGTGTTTGGATCTCAAATTCGATAAAAATGAAAATCAAAGACTTGGATCAATCATCTTAAAATGTGACATAAATAAATCTTGATACATGCATAACCCTCAGGTGGCTGAGGTTGAAGATGATCGAGTTTGTAATTGGATAGATGATATACAAAATACTGGACAATCTAATTTCTTTATATATCTTTTTAAATGGTGATACAATGTGTGAAAATTCTATATTTCTTGTCATTTATTTTTTCAATATTTCATTCTTATTAATAAAACCCATTTTAGCATCCCCTCATGTTGGCAATGTGGTCTGAACCTGAACAAACATTCATAAACCACAGAGAGTGAGCACAACTGATCTCCCCGATCCACCACCATGCACATTCTTTTTTCATTATGCATGCCTACTAGGCCTACCCGAGCATGCTCCCTATATAGATATGCTCCCCTACTATGACACCCCAAACCTAGTTCAGTCACATGTAACAAAACCCAGTTTTCCACAACGCATCAAGAATACTTCCCTATATGCCATATTGTATTGACTAGTAGTGAGGGTATATGGTGGAATAGTGGGGAGATTATAACATCTTATTAAAGTGGAGGAAAATGGTAAATAATAATAATCATAATGTAGAATAATGAATAATAAGGGAAAAAAGTGGGAGAAAAATCCTCCAAATAAATATAAATAGACATAAATAATATCTGATGTCATTTATTAAAGAATGATGTCACGATTTTTTACAAAAATTTGGAGTAAGTGTAATAGAAATTAGAAAAACACAATAAATATTGTATATAAATATAAAAAATAGAAAAAGATAAAATCAAATAGCATCAAAATAACATTCTCAATCCTCTACTCTCATACTATATATTAGGACAAAAATGAAGATCCCATAGTGGTGACATTCCCTTTGTCCCAACCTTCATACATGAAGTCTATCTAGGTACCAAACAATGACCTGAATATGTTCTGAATAAAACTCAGATTGTCACCACCAAATATGTCTATTACTATGTGGATTATGAATATAAAATGAATATTTTATAGGTATGATGATAAAAAAGTTATAAAATACACTAAACCCAGCTGGCTTAGCTTCCCAAGGGTACCTTATTGTCTCTAACTACTTCAGCCTAAGATAGAATGTCTCAGAGTATTTATTATTTATAATATAAATTTGGGACCCAACACATATAACCAAGCTATCCATTCATAATTATTATCATAAAAGGGATTAACAGGTCCCATGATATTTATGACTTAACCAGTGGGGGTATTATAATACATTGAAGTATATAAGATAATGAATAACTCCAAGTGTGTTCTTTGACTTGGTTGACAAATAATTTAATTAGTTACTAGCTTAAGAATTTCTAAGGAATTCTAAAAAGTGAATCTTGAAATCTCTCAAGGAATTGATCAATTTTATTCTTCATGGGAGCCCATCAAATACATTCCATATTAGAACCTCGGTATCACCAATGGAATAATATAATCTCATATATGCTATGAGAACATCCATATAATTACACATAAGGAATATTGGTATTGAAAATTACATGACATGATCACATCCACCCTATAATCATTTCCGTGGAATTATTCATATGGAATCAAGGTATTTCCTATAACATATCAAAATTTCATTATAATTTACTCTATTCAATATGTTCAATGATCCCATCTAAGGAATTTTGAAATGAAACCTAAGTATCACCCACAATATAATACAAGTGGTACAAAGAATATGTTTTTGTGTATACTATTCATCAATTCATTTAATTATAATTGACCATTTCATTTATAAGAAATAGTAAAAACCCACTTCAAGTGGGTTGGTCAAATAAAGAAGTTAATATTGACACGTAATTTAATAAACTCACCCAATAGGTTTCCATTCTTTATAACAAATGGTAATGCTCAAGGAATATAAAACAAACACACCAATGGGTAGTTTGAATCGATATAGAAAATATTTAATAATAAAATTATGTTAATACTGACCAACCAACTCTATATATTAAAATATTATTTAATTAATTTCATTTTTAGGTTGCAACACATGAATGTTATAGCTTGCGGTAAAATTATGCAAGATATAAACATATATAATTTTAGTGAAACGTATTATACCACACACCTTATTCTAGTAGTAGACCTCTCATAGAGTATTAGCCTTAAATTTGGTTCGGAATGGAAAAACACAAAGAAAAAAGAAAAACCCCTTGAAAATAGGGAATGTTATCTTTAAAGGAAATAACACTAAATGCAGGGAGATAAAATAAGAAAAAATTTAAAATTTATGGTAGTCTTACATACGGCGATCTAACGTGACAAACAACATTTGATTCTCATTTAGGACGAAGGAGATCTCACCCAGTCTAGTAGGATAAATGTAGAATATTTACACACATTTCCACTACTATACAATTGAGGGAGGAGCTGGATATGTTTTGTGTTTAAGATAAAATGGGGGAAAATAGTAATTTCACACTTTTAATAAGGGGCGCATGGTTTGGATGCATGACTATCCAAAGAATGGGCTAATTATGCATTAAAAAACACATATAAATAATCCCCTTTCATGGTACATATTTATGGTTTGAAAAAAAAATGATCCATCTTTGTCCCAAGCCCCAAATCATGCACGGATAGGTGCACAAATAGACAAACCACGAATAGTCTATGTGTGCTCACTATGAAAGGACTCCATCCCCTCACACATCTAAGTATATAATTAAATAATAGTGTGAAAACCAAGATCAACATACCTATAATTTACTGTAGTTTTCCCAAGACTATTTTCTTCAATTTCACTATTAAAATAACTATATACCCTCTTACCAGGACACAAATCTGAGACACACAATTAGTACCCACGATGTGTTTCACTCTAGTTCTCCAAAAAATCGGAGCTATGTGATTTGAACAATCCATAGACACTCCAAAACTGTTCCTTAGTCCATTAGGATCAATTAAAAGGATTATATAAGAGGCTTAAAATTATTTAAACTAGTATGTACCTCCAAAAAATATAAGAAATTAAAACCTCACCTCCTCAACAAAACTCATCCTCGGGTTTTCTTAAGGGTGGTTGATCGCAATATGAGAATAGATCTGGAAACTGATCATGTACATCAACCTCTATTTCCCAGGTCTCATAATATTATAATTTTTACTTCTATAACATCCAAACTAAAGGATCTAGCCTTCCTGGAATAGAATTAGTGCTATGATCAACAATATGATACGGTACTCCTCAGATGTAGCATCAACTTCCAACTAAACACCCTACAGATCAAGTGAATGATATGGTTTAGAATTATAATGATGATATGGTGAAACATATAATACATCATGCATGGACCATCGCCTCTAATGTAACTCTAATCAACTGGATACTATCCAAACTCTCTCCAAAATCTCAGAGGATCAATTAAACATAGGTGCTAGGTTTCCCTAACTCCTAATTTTTCTATTCTCATTCATAGGTGAAAAACATAATAATACCCAATCCCCAACCACAAATAGTGGATTTTGTTAGTAGAAATTGTAATATGACTTATTCCTAGATTGAGATATAGACATACACTTCCTGATAAGTTGTATTTACTCTGATGTCTCTTAAATGAGATAAAGTCCTAGTAACACTACCTCGAATGCCTCTAACCAACACAAAGGTGAATGAGATGACCTTCTATAATGGCCCCCCATAAAAATCCATCTGTATAGTCAATTAGAAGGTATTATTTTAAGGGAAATTAGAAATAGGTTAATTTTTTCATCTGAGAACCTGCAATTTCAAGGATTCTTGCCCTACAAATTTCCCCAGAAACCTCTATAGTATGATCAGACTGAATATCAATTTGAGGGTGGTATAATGTACTGATAAGTACTTGTGAACCTAAATACCTCAGTAACCCATGATATAATAGAGATGTAAATGAGGAAACCCTATCCAACATGATGGTTTTAGAGACCCTGTGAAGTCATATAATCTATCAAACATATAGAATTCCAAGTTAATCCACTAAAAACATCTCTCTGATCAGAAATGAGTGGGAAACCTTCATTAATATATCCAAAATCACCCACCCCACATCACTTCCATATGGGTATTTTAGCAGCTCCATCATGAAATCCATAGTTAATTATTCACATTTCTACTATGGAATGGGTAAAAACTATAAAAACCCCATATTCCACTTGTGTTCCTCCTTTACCTGTTGAAATGTGGAACTCAAAGTAACAAAACATACTATCTTCTTTTTCATACCAGGACACAAGTACTAGTGGAATAAGTCATTTTACATCTTTGTAATTATTGGATTCACTACCCATTTATAAGCATGATATTATTTCATTAGTTTCTCTCGTTTATTTATTAGAACCCAAAAAGTTCCATATATGTTCAAGATCTCATATTTGTTAATCACCTATCTAGGTGTAAGGTCCTCACCTGGAACACTTTACCTTAGGAATAATACTTAGGGATTAGAAAGATACCTCAGCTTCACTAAATCTATAAGCGATGAGATAACAACCAATGTTGTAAGAAGTTTCTTCCAAGATGGTCATGAATCCAAATATGAATCTCAAAAAAGAGAGTTATCAACTACCACACACTATTAGATTCCTGAATAGTTTGTTTCCGAGACTTCAAGATCAAAGAATCATCGACTATATTTATATTCCTAGGTTTATAAGTAAGATAAAAATTGATGTTCTAACGGTATTCAACCCATATTAACTATATGAGGTTCAATTCACACCAAGTTAAGTAGTATTTGATAAATTTATGGTTCATGTATACAATGAAACACTCTCCCAATAGATAATGCCTCCAACAATGCAAGGCTTGGAATACTACAGCTAGCTTGAGATTATGAGTTGGTTAATTGTGCTCATGTGGCCTTAACTGGTGAGACACATACACTATGAATTGATCTCCATACAATAAAATATCTCCCAACCTAATTTTTGAGGCATCAAAACAAACTGTATGGACCCTACTAGGATTAGGTAGAATCAAAATCAGAACAGAGGTAAGCCTTCATTTTAACTTCTAAAAGGATATTTGCCAAGCCCCAAACCATGTGAATTTATTACTTCTCTTGGTCAATCTTATAAGAGGTCCAACAATGCATGAAAAATCCAAGATAAAATTATTATAATAATCATCTAACACCAAGAAAATATGAATATCAAAGATTTTATTGTGTTTCTCCTATTAAAGTATCATTCACACCTTATATAGATCTATAAATTCCCACAATTCCAATATGATGTGACCTAGGACGTGAACTTTATCAGTCTAGAAGTTTCATTTTGTCAGCTTGACATATAAATTATTCTCTCTCACTATATTCAATGTGATTTCAAGGAATTATTCAATGTGATGTTATCATATTTGTCTTGATCATGTTAAGTATGATAACACAACACTACATTAACCCTGAAAAGTACCACAAATGAGTCCAAAAATGGGTAGAGCACTTGATTCATCAATTCCATGAAACCATTGGGCGGGTTCGTGAGACAAAATGACATAACCCAAATAATCATACAAGAGATTTATACTATTTAGTCTTGTATGTGGTGTATCAAAGGGTCTAACTATTAGCTGTTGATATATCGAAGTCAAAATATTTTTTCATAAAACCCGAGCTCCTCAGAGATGGTATGTGATATCAACTATATGAGGGAGTGAATATTGGTTCTTAATTGTAATCTAGTTCAAATTCCTATAATCCATGAAATGTTTAAGGGTACCTTAATTCTTTCTTGGAAAAAATGAGTGGTGAAAACCAAGAGGAAATAACGATTACTATAAACCCTTTACCATTCAAGTATTCTAATTGTGTTTTGAGTTCCTATAGCTTAGTAGGTTGTATCCTATAAAGAGTAATAAATATCAATGCTATTATTGGAGAAATCTCTATTCTGAACTCTACCTCTCTCTTTGGAGGTTACCCTAAAAATTCGTCAGTAAAGACATCCCACAAATGATTCAATAAACAAGGGATATCTATATAGAATTCTCCATGGTCATTTATAAAATTACTAGTAATTAGGGATGAAACTCAACCCATCCCATGATGCTATGGTCTATCATGGATTTCCTAGACATCCCATTCACCTTTGTGAATACAAATACTAGAATCTTATAATATAAAAAAATTATATAAAGATAATATTAAATATGTACATTACAATGAACAAAGTATTCTATCCCATGAATGATGTCAACGCCTATCATATTGAGGAATGAAGAGGTTGTAGAAGAAATGATAATAACAATGGGGAACTCCTTGAATTGTAATACACTCTCTCATCATACTCATAATAGGGTATCAAGAGTCATTACTTCAAAATAGTACTAAATTTTAAGACCATGAATCTCCAAAATATCCATTTATATTAAATAATGTATAGAACCAATATCAAATATAGTAGATAATATTGTTGATGCTACTAAAATCAATCCCTGAATTGTAGATGGTCCATCATACTTATCCCTAGGTGTAGGATGTACCATATATATGTTTACTGATATAAAGCCCTGAGATACAACCAAACTACCTTATGAAGGTCCACTCCCATAGAAATACATATCAGTGGTTTGGATTCCTTGAAATCAACCACCACCTCAGTCTAAATAACTTATTGTACTCTTGGTCCCAGCTTGACATGAAGTTTCATATCCCACTCTAGAACTAGGAGCTAGTGAAGAACCCCCTCTCACTGGATTCTGTAGAGAAGTTCCTATAAATCCATTTAATATGACCCATGTTTCCACAATATCAATAATCCACTAGGTTCTTGATTCACTCAGGATAAATTTGTCTTGACCTACCACAATTATGGTATACAACATAGATAAAGGGGAACACACTATAAATACAACTACCCCTATGAGAAATTTGAATGAAATTATTTCTACCAATAGATAGACTACCATGATATTTATGAACTAGACCACCCTAACCCACATAACTCATTTCCCTTAGGTTACAATCAGAGATGAGGGCATGGTTCACTATTTTAGAAATGGTAGTCAACTGAAAAAAATTCACCCAATATCAACTGGTCTACCTAAGACTATCTTCAAATCACCTCATTATAGTCAATTACTTATCAGTAAGAGTAGGAAATAGAATTTTAAGACCTATTAAATGATTTTAGTAATCCATTAAATATATTACCTTGATCTGGAAAAATATATTCGCAATCATGTTCGGCTCTCAATATCTCTAAGAAGAAGTGATTAAAGAAACTAGTTTGGAAATCCCTCCAAACCGTACCCCAATGATAATATATCTAGGTAATGAAGTGAAAAAAACTCTTGGAAGATACAAAAATAATATAATCTATAAGATTTAACCTCCTTTATGGAGGTGTCTCCAGATAATAAAAAATAGACATAATTTCTTCGAGCCATGATTCAATTGCTCTGTGGACACCATTCCCCAAAAAAGTAGGTGGATGTTGTTACTGAAGGAACTCTCCAAATATCTTTTTTTTCTAAAAATACACGTTTTGGGTTATTGGGAACCCGACACAACATAACACAAATAAAAACATACCAATATTAAAAAAAATCTTCTGCAGAAAAAAACACCATGACCAGATTCTCCTTCCAAAATGTCATCAACCATCACTATCCTTGTCATCACATCCAATTCATCGAACATTATAACAACATAATAAAAAATCATAATAAAATTTTCAAAAATAGAAATTTAAAAAATCACCATCATTCCTATCTTAGTCCCCACATCACCTTACGCCGCACACCATAAGGCATCGTACACAACCTCACTAGATGACAATATAGAATCACTCATTGGAATCCCTCACTACTGCCCCTAACACCACCATCATCACCTCCATCAATACACATGCTAGAGATCAAAAAATTCCATCATATCACATCCAAATGCATAACACATCGACCCAACACCATGGAAATCCCTAAATATACTACACTATTAATAGGAAACCCTCTCAAAACTAAATGTCTATGCCTAGATCAGGTATAAAATAATGTGCCACAAGTGGCACTACATGAGGTAATAATGGTGGTGCAGGTCCCACCACCAGCAGAGCATGTTTTTCACTGGCTTCTTATCACTAGACTTGATGTTATAATGGAGGCATATATCTACAATGATGAACACATTCCTAAAAATCAGTTTTGATAAAATAATAAATCTTAGCTAAAATAAGATGATAGGTACAAATACTTCCTATATAGGAGTCGATAGCCATATTCATGCTCTTTATTCTAGGTATTGGTAAATTATAAGATTCTATTGGTACGCTAGATATACTCCCTACCAACCACTAATAATTCAGGTCTAGGTCATGTATAAAGGATATGTATCTCAAAATAGAGGTTACATTATATAGAGTGTCAGTTCCATGTTATAGAGGAAAAAAACCATTATGTTGCAATTGGAATCCCCATTTAATGACAAAAACTTCATTTATAGGTCACAATTTAATTGATTTTATATTTATACTATGTCCAAGATTAATGAATCAACATTCACAAGTTATAAATTCTTATTATTTATAAGTTACAATTGACCTTAAATAGCAACTATATTTTTTGCAACCAAACTTAAGATTTAAGAGGCCATATATGATGATTTTATTATATGGATCACCATTCATAATGTATAGATACATAAACATAATAAATTAATATTGGAATCCATTTAATCACAATCAACTTATGTTTTATTCCACGTAACTAATATTTTATTTCATAAACATATCATAATTGGCCACATAGGTTGATGCAAACATATTAAGTGACCAATTATTTTTTCCTTATAATAAAATGTAGTTAATTTTTCAAATATAGTAATCTAGGAACATATGACATATAGACATAAATTCATGCAATAAAAAAATTCATGACATGTGCATTACATATAAATCCTTAGGTACCTATAATGATGCATGAGACTATACTTCCTTATCATAATGAACCAAGGGTAAATATCCCATAATCATAAAAAAGTTAGAAATCTGGTGTGTCAACCAATGGAGAAATAATATAACTATAATAAGAGAATTATAGAAAAGTATGTCCCATCCCAAGGAACATTTCTTTTCCGCATACCTGGGTTAACTACACACGGGAACATACTCATTATCAAATTTCAATTCATTTTAGTCTACTTTCTACCAAGAAAAATTAGATTGTCCTTGGAAATAAATCTATAATACCACTTTGAAACATCCCAAAAATAGTGTACTCATATGAAACTAAAATAGGTTTTCCACATGGACTCATGTATTCCTCTATATACACCAAAGGCTGCCAACTAACAATAAGGGTCTACAATGGTATAGTGGGGAGACAATAACCTCTTATTAGAGTGGATGAAAACAATTAATAAAAATAAAAATGAAGAATAATAATGAATATTAATGAAATAAATAAATAAATAAATCATCCATATCAACATAAACATAGATAAACAATATTTAATGTCATATAAAAATAATGGTGTCATGATGCTATATATTAATGGGGAGTATGGGGAACATGGACTAGTTATACATAGTACATACTATAAATAAATATTTAAAAATATAAAATGATTAATTTAAAAAGAATCATTAGAACTAGCTCTATACTCTACTACGATACTCTATTATAGGATATGAAATCAAGAATACATAACATTTCTCTTCCCTTTTCCCCAACATGTATCCATGATTACTATATAAGTACAAATCAACAACCCAAACACATTGTGATTAAAATTCAGTATCCCACCACCATTGGTTTCTAATAAAATCCAAAATACGAATATAAAATGAATAGTGTGTTGGTATAATGATAAATAAAATATTTAAAAGAAAATATACATATTTATATTGGGTTCCTAGGGGATACCCATCCGACTCTAGTACGTTATCCTAAGCTAGAAAGTATATATGTACTTATTATTTATAATTTATGTTTAGTACCATAGGCACATTCCCAAGGTGTCCAAACAAAATGATGATCATATAGGGGTTCAATATGTCTCATGACATTTATGACATAGAATTTGGGGATAAATAAATACATTTAATTATTTAAGACAATGACTAAAATTGAGTGTATTATTTGACTTGGAAGATGCGTCATTTAATTAGATAGAAGCTTGAGACCATCAAAGGAATTCCATAAAGGGAATCCACGTATTTCATAAGGAAGTATACAATTTAATTTTCCTGGTGAGAATATCTGCGAATTCCATATTGGTACCCTAGTATTTCCCTTGGCATAATAAAATCTCATCTGCCTAGTGATCCAATCCATGGAATTCCATTAATGGAATCCTGGTATCTCCTATGAAATAACATAATCTCATCTTCCCTTCAATCCCATCTATAGAATTATACATAAGGAATCCATGTATCTCCAATAGAATATCATAATATCATTATAATTCATTCCATTAAATATGTATGTTTAACTAGTCTAGGGAATTATTATACAAAACCTAGATATCAGCCACAACATAATACAAGTGGTAAAAATTTAATCTTATTATCCAATACATTCATAAATTAATTTTATTATAATTGAAAATTTTGTTAATATAGAATAATACAGGCCCAATTCAGGTGGTTTGGTCCAATGATAAAGCTAGTGTGGTCAAGAAAATTAATAAAATCACCCAAGGGTTGTTAGAGGCATATAAAAAATGGTAACAGTCAAGGAATATAATCCACACACTCTAAGTGTTGGTTTTAATCTAGGTATACAATCTCCAAAAATAAAATTCTGTGAATAAATACTAACCAATTCATAATAATAAAAATTTATTTAGTTAATTTAACATTTAGGAAGAAAAGCACAAAATGTTCTACACGCATCATAAAACCACTGGATAAAAATTTATAAAATTTTAGGGAAAAGTAATAAACAAATAAATCATATTGGTAGTAGACTCCTAGTCTAGTATGAGCCTTCAATTCTAGGTGGAGCATTAGAAATAAAATAAAATAGAAAAACAACCTGAAAATAGGGTACATGATATCACATGAAAATAATATCGAAGATATTGATAGAAACTAAGAAACAAAGAAAGAGAAATGATATTATTATAGAGGGTGATCCTATGTGATTGATGTTGTTCAATTCTAAGTCTGGATAAAGGAGATTTAACTATGATTAAAAGGATCAATGGAAGAGAAAATAGTTTTTTGTCACTACTATTGAAAGTAGGAAGGATAAATTTTATTTTTTAGAGAAAAATGGTGAAAATAATCATTTTAACCATTTAATAAGGGGTATAACTTTGGCTGCATGGTTGGCCAAATCATTCACCAATTTTTCATCTAACACTACATTGTAACAATCGCCTCAAATGGTCCATGTGAATGATTTGTAAAATCATTCACCCACTATGCACTCACCCCTATCCCAAGCCCCGCACCCCATATGGTTAGTCGCACTATTAAAAATTCTATGTAAAACCCATGCATGCTCACTGTTCAAGGACTGAACCCCTACACGGTGAGGCACATGGTTAAAAAAACCATGAAAAAACATTCTCACCATACCTATAATTTCTTGACGGGTTTTCATATTCATGCTTCCTGAATTTTATGGTTAAACTAACTGTATACCTATATTACCAAGCCATATAGTTGAGCCATATAGTTAGAACTAATCATGTTCCAACCATTCTCCTCACACTGGTTCTCCAAAAAATAAGAGCTTTGGGCTCTAAAAAATATATGTATGATCACATACCATTCCTTAGTCCCTTAGGCACTATTTCAAGGATGAAATAAAGGGATTAGAAATATTTGAAAGAGTCCCTACCTCCATGAAAATATGATATCTTACCTTTATATCATGAAATATATCTAAGATGGATCACCCACATGGTTGATGCCTCCTCCCACATGCACTGGACTGACAAAATAAAGAATTATGAAAGGTGTTATCGAAAATAAATAATTCCATTCCAAATGAGAATTCCAAATCACACCTCACAAAAATTATTCATATCCTTTTTTACTTCTCTAATAATTAATTAAAACTTCTTAAATCAACATCTAAGAATCATAAAAATATTATCTATATCTGATTGTCACATTTCTTTTATTCTAATGATGATTAATAAAAAAACAGCATCAAAAATATTATTCAAATTCTATAAATAATTTTCATTATCCTAATGCAATTAAAACTTTTATTAGGCATCACAAACAAATCTAAAATCTTCATAATTAGAATAAATTGACATTTCATATTCACAAAATATTGATAATAAATTCAAAATCAGCACAACCTTAGCATTAATAAAATAATTGGTTTCTTTATTATACCCCTCTATATTTTTAATAAATACCCATTTAATTTCAAATGTAAATGTTATCTCTTAATTATTATTGATAATAAAACCAAATATATAATTTTGGGAAGGAATTATTATCACTATCATCTTCTTCTCAAATAGAACTTATATCTCAATTCTCTTGAGAGACTGATGGAACCACTTCTGTCAAAGTAATAATTCAAACTTAACCATATTTATTTCTTGAAATTTTCAATTCAAGTAATTCAAGATGTATACTCATGTTTATTTTTCCACATAACATGGTACTAGCTCAATAATATTATGGTATTATGTGTATTATATCCAAGTCCTTCTCATGAATCTAGATAAATACTCAAGGAATCATCATTTACTCCACTAAACACATATTGAACCACTAAAAAAATGATATACACACATGAGTAAAAAAACTATCAGTCTAGGAACCAGTTGAGTGGATAGGATATGGGATGTTGACTATAACATAAATATCTCATTTATATACCTAACCCAGTGATCTTTACAATTGTCAACATTACATAAATTTCATAATAAAAAAAGAGTTTGATAAAACTAGATGTATAAATATTTTATTTTATATACAAGACATAAAAATACACACTTATATTTTCATCCTAAATAAACCAAATAATTTAATCATTAAAAAAATTAAATATCACTAACAAACTTTTCAGTACAAAAAATTAATTCAAACAATAAATTTAAACATCAAGAATTCCCATTTAGTCACTAAAAAAATTAATTAATCAATAAACGTCAACAATTTTTTCCCAATCTCCATGTTAATTTTACCTATATTAAAATAATTTTATTGCTTGTATTTTACCCATTACATCACTGCTATTACATTTAAAAGTTTATCAAAACTCACAAATAATTATAAAAATTTATTTTTTGAATTCAAAAAACCTAAAATAGGAATTTAACCCTCCTTAACCTTTTTTTACAAAATCTATTCCAAATTATAGAAGTTTAATATTAAGAAATAACATAATAACAACATAAAAGGAATTCATATAAACTCAATATCAATTTTATAGCCATAAATCACACATGACACAACAAAAAACACTTGAACATTATTTTCATCACATTATTCCTAATCATTAATTATTGCACTAATAAATACAGCAATTCCACATTTCAATAAGACAACACATCATTAATTCACTATTTTATTCTTAATTTACTCTAATTATGGGACTTTATTACATATTTTATGCTCAAAATTCCACTCCAAAAATTTAGAAACTTATTCTAAAAACAAATAACAATTTTTCAAATCTATAAAACTCTCATTAATTTTTTAAATCATAAAATTGTTAATGAATGATGTATACCTATGATTCCCCAAGAATGTGACCATCTCAATGTAATATGAATTGAAAAAAATATATTATTACAAAATATATTTCTATGATGATTTAGGTTATTGTTTTATAGAATTAATGTAACACCCTGATATTTTATGAGAATTATATTTTTTTATGTATTATGTTATACGCAAAGGAATCTTTCACTGCACACAACAATAGCTTGGCTTGAGTTACAGACAATCGGGACCTTCCTCGATAGCGTGTGTTGTATGCAATACCGGGATTCACTAAACAACGATATATTATTATATAATAAACTAGACGTTATGAATAGTATTAACTGAATTTTAAATTTTATAACATTATAATATATCTTACGCCTTTTCTAGAATGGGGTATGAAAACAAAATGAGTTTTTCAAAATAAAAGAAGTATTTTAAAAAAAATGCAGTTTTACCACCTTTTGATGGAGCACCCATTTTAAATATAGTTTTTTACATGTTTATAAGTTCAATTTGAAACAATAAAATTCTTCTTTGGAATAAGGATAAAAAAATTTACTTTGGATAATTTTTTCATATTATTCTGGTAACTTTGATATTTTGATGAATAGTAAAAACACGCTATATTTTAATTAAAAACAACATTTTTCATCGCAATAATTTATATGGTTAAATTATAATATTTAATGGTTTTAATGTATAAATAGAATATATTTTTACCATTTAATATAATGTATGTAATTAGCATTAATTTTACATTGAATTCAGAAGTAAAAACATTTCAATCTTTGGAAATGTTTTAGCTTTTAAAAACTGTTTTCTTAACAATGGGATTAATTTTAAATTAATTACTGAAACATATATGTTTTGAATTTTCAAAAATGGATTCCATATTTGGAATCAGTGGGTCCAAATTATTTTAATAGGTTACTTTTATTTTTTTTGATATTATGAATAGTCACTACGATAATTTTTATTTACTGTGCTTAAAGGTAAATAGGGTAATTCAATTTTAAAAGAATATTATAATAATTCATAATTACCTTTAAACTTGTCCTAACATTAATGGATGAGTAGTGCCCAACCATGGGCATCCTTGGGTCGATTTTGGGACCCCATTGAGCCACTTGGTAGTGATAATGACAATTTGGATTAATTAATTTAATGTAAAGACAAAATTGACATTAACCAAAATATTTTAGTAATTAATTTTTATAAGGGGTTATATAAATTATATTATCGACTATAAATATTCATTGGAAAGATAAAAATATTTCCTACATAATTATTTTTTTATAATTTTTAGACATAAAATAAATAAAATTATTGATGACACAATAATGATGAAGTATTTACATCATTAATAAATGATTTAAATAAATAAGATTATAATGATTAAAATATTTTCCAAAACTTGTCCAATTCTGATTTTATTATTTTATTTCGACCAATAGTCATCTTATCTTCATCTTTAACGATTTTTGGACCTTTTTAAACCGAATATATGTTTATAATAAAATAATATTTCCACACTTTCCAAAGGATACCCTCTCCTCCCTTATAAAAGGGAACCTCCTCCCTCTCCTCCTCACACCACATTGAGCCTTCAAGATCTTCCAACCCCTAAAAATTTATCTTCTTCACTTCCCTAGAAACATCCTAGAGGTCCTGGTTTACTTTAAAGACCAATCATTGGTCCCTAAGAGGAGGTTTCAAAGAGGCGTGTCGAAGAAGAGGTAATATCCGTTACCAATTCTTTCAAATTTATTTCATCTTATACTTCATCTTCTTTAGTTGTTTCATTATGAAGTAATAACATAAGTATCACTCATATACTGATATGTTATTATAAATATGAAACAAACCTATTTCACTTTCTATCCATCCTACGGAAAATGAAATCACCGCGCGCGTGTACGTATGGAATACCGTCACCACACTGTGGTGTAATCTGTTTTCCACCACCACCTTACATGGATGGGTATAATGGTATAAAGAATAACTATATATGATTATTGTAAATTGATATTTATTATGGGATAGTATACATACACTTCAATACAATTACACGATCATGGGAACGATATCATCGCTCGTGCGTACGTACGCCCTACCGTCTCCACGATGTGATGCGACTCGTTCTACGTGATCTTCATTGCATAATGATTATATAAATGAATTGAATGAATAAATATGACATATATTACACTAATACCATTCTGGAAATGAGGTATCTATAACCTAAAAATAATAATAAGAATTTATTCGACAGAACACACATAAGAACATAAAACAATAAACACCCGAATAACAAGTAGCAATGAAATATTTCTAATAAGAAGCTATGAATATGGACACATATGATATAAAAACAATGAGTATGATTCTGGAATAAGTCAATGACATTATTTAAATCATTATACAGGATGTTCGGACACATACAAAGCATATCAGACCTAAGGTAAAGGAAAATCTCGCAATCTTATTTTTATCCGATAATGTTTATACTTCAAAATTTACTGGGGAATATTTATCATCCACATCCATGTATCCTCAATATGTAATATTATTTATATCCTCCTAAAATTTTTTAAATCCAATTTTACCCGTCAGTATGTTTTTATTAAAAGATATGAAAGGAATCTTCTTTCGTTTTTCATACGAGGTACATTTTGACTTTTCTGGCCAATGTACGAGAAGAATGTTTTTTAAATTATACGACATGAATGGATTTTTAGAGAATTATTTCCATGAAGCATAATTTACAAGATTTAAAGTTTATTTTTAATCAAATTCTTCTAGTTTATAATTATATGACATTTTAAGAATGGAAAATGTTTTTGAAGTAGAATGGATATTTTTCTCAGGAATGGAGTTCAAGCATTTTATCAAAAATATTTTCCATATAAGATAATATAGTGTTCTATTTCTATCTGTATTTTTACATTGATTTGATTATTTTATGATGGATTTATTTTTATTTAGTCATTTAATCTTCTATGGATTATGTTATGATGGAGCAATGTTTAAGAATCCCATTTTTATTACATGGGTTATGCTATGATGTATGATTTATGATTTTGTGGCACACATAAGAATTGTTTCATTATGAGATGGGTGAGACCTATATATCCCTCCAATGCATTGGGTAAAGATTTATATCTCATGAGATGGACATGGCTGGAATGACAAGTTAAACTGGTTTAGTGATATAGGACTGGAACGAGGAGTGAACTCGGTTCAGTAATGGAATTTGTACTCTATGATGGTCTTGGAAATGAGCCTTGACTAATATGAAATGATTTTCTATGATTATGTGTGTATGAAACAATGTTTCATGTTTTATGTTATGACTATTTGGGATTACTTTTCATTACTATGATTTATCCCAGGACATGATATTATGACTTATTTTGCAGGTTAATATTTTAAAAACGTTATGTTCTTATGAATATGATATGACTGATATTTCTTTTGTTTAACCTTACTGAGCATTTGAGATCACCCTTTTGTATGTTTTCTTTTCCCCAGGTCAAGAAGAAGGATATTAAGTAGGATATGCCAAAGAGGGACTCTAGATATGCTGAAACAAATTGGAGACAATGTAGTTGATTTTATGAACCAGTTGTTTTTGTTTCCCAGTTTCTAAAGACACTATATCTATACGGTCCTTTCATGGTTTTGTTATATGTTGTAATAAGTATGCTTCAACTCTGAATTAATAACAATGTATGTAAAGTAGGGGTCGCTATAGTTGGTATCAGAGGAAAGGTATATTCATCCTTTGGAAACTAGGATGTGAAAGCCTTAGTAAGAACCCTAAGGATATGTCTAAGCATAGAACACAATATTAGTGTTTTAGAAATGGCCATGAGTCGCCTATGATAATACCTTAAGTGTGAAATATTATTCTGGATTATGTGGTTTTCCTATTATGATTAGTGTTGCTCACACTATGCTTCTTGGTTTTAGTTAATGGCTGGAACTCGAAGGAACCGTGTTAATACAGAATGCGATGGGAAATGAATTGATTGTCCCCCTGAGCAACCAAATGATATGGGAATTGGAATGAAAAATCTTGTAGCCATGCTCACACAACTTTCTTAAGCAATGAACCATGCAGGACTTCCAAACGAGCATAGGAAGGAGAAACATTTTGTTGAATCCTTCATGAGGTAGCTTCCACCTTTATTCAGCGGGTCTTCTGATCCATTAGTAGCTGAACAATTGATTAGTACCACTGAAAAGATATTTTCAGTTCTACAATGTTCTGAACATGAAAAAGTCATCTTATCAGTGTATCGTTTGGAAGGTGATACTGATCAATGGTGGAATCATATCAAGAATACGAGGCTAAGAGATGAAATTGAGTCCATGGAATTAGACAAGTTCAAGAACATATTTTTCAATAAGTAATTCCATCGTATTCTTCGAACAAATATGGAGAAGGATTTTCTTGAACTGAAGAAAAAGGATGATGAATCTTTTGGTACCTACAAAGAAAAGTTTACAAGACTTGCAAGGTATGCTTCTGGAATTATTATCCAACCTGAGAGTAAAATCGATCGATTCTTTAGTGGCTTAAAACCAAGTCTTCGAAGGGCGTTATCCATAAGGGACTTCAATAGCTACGAGGAAATTGTTCGATGTTCTCTCAAGGTTGAGATAGAGATTGGAGTAAACCATCAGTCATATGGGTTTGATAAGAAGAGGAAAATGGAATTCAAAGGAAAATCTAAAGACAACACTGAAAAGAAGATGAGTTTTCCTTTATGCTCTAATTGTGGAAAGAAACATGGAGGGAATTGTCTTAAAGGGACAATAAAATGTTTTAAGTGTGGAAAAGAAGGTCATCGGGTAGTTGAATGTCGAAATAATGGGAGGAAGATGTCTAATGATGTGAACAATGAAAGGGATACACAGAATGCACCTCCTACACTTTAATGTTTCAAGTGTAAGGAGATGGTGTATTATGCCAATAAATTCCCAAACCCATGGGGGTTTTATGATGATCGACATCAAAAAGCTCTTAAGGCCAAAGGAAATGGAATGTCACATTAAATTACTATAGGTGATGTGGAGTACGATAACGAAGTGGTAAAAGGTACACTTACCATCCAATCAAAAGTAGCAATTGTTTTATTTGATTCTGGATCCACCCACTCTTTTATTTCTGAAGAATTTTCAAAGGGTATCACCGTATTACCTCAACAATTAGATGTTGAGTCAGCTGTGACAACTCTTAATGGCACGCCGGTCACATCCAAAGTTTATAATTCTTCTCCGATTGAAGTTTGTGGGAAAGTTCTTCCTGAAAATCTTGTGATCCTTCCTATAGTGGAATTTGATGTGATTCTTGGCATGTATTGGATTTCCTTATACGGAGCTCATATCAATTTCCAAGAAGGGAAATCACATTTAATATTCCAGATCAATCTATGACGATCTATCAATTCGAGGATGAATATAACCTTCCAGAGGAAATTTTTTTCATCTTATGGGTCTTGATTCCATTAAATGAAGGTTAGTTTCTCAAATGGTTGGAGAGAAACTCACAATTAAGAATACACCCATTTTATGAGAGTTTGATGATGTCTTTCTGGAGAAATTTCCAGGTCTTTCACCAAATCGTGAAGTTGAGTTTTCAATAGAACTCATACCGGGTGTTATGCCCATTTCAAAGACACCTTGTAGAATGGACACAATTGAGTTGCAGGAATTGAAGAAGCAACTCCAAGAGAATCTTGATAAAGGATTCATACGCCCTAGTGCGTCACCTTGGGGAGTACTTTTTCTATTTGTTAAGAAGAAAGATGGATCAATGAGACTCTGTATTGATTATCGAGAACATAACATGATCACTATCATGAACAAATATCCTCTCCCACGAATTGATGACTTATTTGACCAACTATGCGGAGCTCAATACATTTCCATGATTGATCTTCGTTCAGGGTATCATCAATTAAGGGTCAAAAATGAGGATATACCAAAGACGTCTTTCTGTACAAGGTATGGACACTATGAATTTATAGTGATTCCATTCGGTCTAACTAATCCCCCTGCTATCTTCATGGATCTAATGAATAGAATATTTAGAGACTATCTTGATCAGTTTTTTGTTGTCTTTATAGACGATATTATTTTCTATTCAAAGAGCAAGGTAGAACATGATGATCACTTGAGAATCATATTGAAGACCCTGAGAAAGGAGAAGCTTTATGCCAAATTTACCAAGTGTGAATTTTGGATTCAAGAAGTTTCATTTTTGGGTTACATTATCTCAAAAGAGGGGATATTTGTGGATCCAGCAAAAATAGAGGTAATCAAAAGATGGTCGAGACCAACAACAATAACTAAGATCCGAAGTTTTATTTGTTTGGATGGATATTATCGACGTTTTGTGAAACGTTTTTCACGATTATCTAATCAAATCACCCAGTTGACTCGAAAAGGAGTTAAGTTTGTGTGGATGGAGGAGTGTCAAGAAAATTTCAATGAGTTGAAAAAAAGGTTTTCCAGTGCACCTTTGCTCACACATCCTTGTAGTGGAGAAAGGTTTGTGATCTACAGTGACACATCCAAGAAGGGATTGTGGTGTGTTCTCATGCAAAACGATATGGTGATAGCTTATGCCTCACGACAGTTGAAAATCCATGAGCAAAATTACCCAAATCATGATTTGGAGTTAGCTTCAGTAATCGTAGAATTAAAGATTTGGAGGCACTATATTTATGGTGAAAGGTGTGATACTTATACTGATCATAAAAGTTTAAAGTATATTTTCACACAAAAGGATCTGAATATGTGCCAAAGAAGATGGTTGGAGCTGATTAAGGATTATGACTACTCAATTTATTATCACCCCAGGAAAGTAAAGAAGGTGGCAGATGCATTAAGTCGACCAGACCATGCTAGCTTATCCATGATGAGGATCACAAAAGATCTAATATTTATGGATTTACAAAGGATGGTTCTTGGAATTATAATGGAAGGGGAAAATATTATCATTCTCAAATGAATGTTCAACCATCTATACATGTGATGATTAAAGAGGAACAAAAAGATGATGTAGAGTTACAAAAGAAGGTGTGAAATGTGCCTGAATTCAACCTTGATTTTGATGGGATAATAAGGTTCAGGAATCAGGTTTGTGTTCCTCCCATCCCAGAATTAAAGAAGGAGCTATTGGATTAGGCTCATAGTTCATCATTCTCTATTAATCCTAGAATCACAAAGATGTATAGGGACCTAAAAGAGTAATTCTGGTGGGATGGCATGAAAAGAGATGTTGCTGAATATGTCTCTCGATGCTTGGTTTGTCCAAAAGTTAAAGTTGAGAGACAGAAGTATAAAGGGATGTTACAACCATTACCCATAATAGAATGGAAATGGGAAAAAATCACTATGGAATTTGTCATTGGACTTCCTAAAACATACAGAAGCAATAATGCTATCTAGGTTATAGTTGATCGTCTTACGAAGTCGACACACTTCATTGCTATTAGGGAAGATTTCTCTCTATATCATCTTGCCAGGATATATGTAAAGGTATTGGTAAGATTGCATGGAGTACCACTTTCCATTATATCTGATCGGGATCTGAGGTTTACCTCAAAGTTCTGGCGAAGTTTTCAGCATAATCTAGATATAGAGTTGAGTTTCATCACTAATTATCATCCTCAAACAGATGGTCAGTTTGAGAGGACAATTCAAACTCTAGAAGACATGTTAAGAGCATGCTCTATGGATTTCAAAGGTGGTTGGGATCAACACATACCTTTGGTGGAATTTTCCTATAATAATAGCTTTCACTCCAGTATTCAGATGGCTCCTTATGAAGCTCTCTATGGAAAGAAATGTAGAACTCCAACTTGTTGGGACAACGTTGGGGAAAGAAAGCTATCAGGACCTGATCTTGTTGATGAGATGGAAGAAAAAGTCCGATCTATTCAATAACACACAAGAGAAGATCAGAGTCGACAAAAAGGTTATACTGACAATGGAAGAAAAGACCTAGAGTTTGAAGTGGGTGATAAAGTGTTCTTAAGAATATCTCCCTGGAAGAGAGTAATGAGATTTGGGAAGACGGGAAAAGTGAGACCTAGGTATATCGGTCCTTTCAAAATACTGGATCGTGTTGGGAAGGTATCTTACTGATTGGCACCTCCACCGAATCTCTCTCAAGTTCATGATATGTTCCATGTATCTCTCCTGAGAAAGTATATACCTGATCCTTCACATGTACTAAGCTTAGAAGTTATACCGCTAGAGCAAGATCTTTCTTATGAAGAACAACTTATAGAGATTCTTGATCTTAGCGAAAAAGTTCTATGGAACAAGACCACTCTCTTAGTGAATGTTTTATGGAGGAACCACCAATTAGAAGAAGCTACATGGGTACTTGAGGATATGATGAGAGAGTGGTATCCTCATCTATTTGTTACGAAGTGACGAATTTCGAGGGTGAAATTCGTTTTAAGGGGGGTAGAATGTAACACCCTGATATTTTTTGAGAAGTATATTTTTTTATATATTATGTTATACACAAAGGAATATTTCATTGCACATAACAATATCTTGGCTTGTGTTACATGCAATCACGACCTTCCTCGATTGCGTGTGTAGTACACAATATCGAGTTTCACTAAACAACAGTATATTATTATATCAAAAACTAGATTTTATGAATAGTATTAACTGAATTTTGAATTTTATAACATTATAATTCATCTTACACATTTTCTAAAATGAGGAATGAAAACAAAATCTGTTTTCCGGATAAAATAAGTATTTTTCAAAAAATGCAGTTCTACCACCTTTTGATGGCGCACTGATTTTAAATGTAGTTTTTGACATGTTTATACGTTAAATTTGAGAAAATTAAATTCTTCTTTGTGATCATAATATAAAAATTTACTTTGGATAAATTTTTCATAATATTCTGGTAACTTTCATATTTTGATGAATAGTAAAAACAAGCTATATTTTAATTAAAAACAACTTTTTTCATCGCAATACTTTATATGGTTAAATTATAATATTGAATGGTTTTAGAGTTTAAATAGAACATATTTTTACCATTTAATATAATGTATGTCATTAGTATTAATTTTACATTGAATTCATAGGAAAAAACATTTCAATCTTTGGCAATGTTTTAACTTTTACAACCCGTTTGCTTAACAACAAGATTAATTTTAAACTAATTACTGAAACTTTTATGTTTTGAATTTTGAAAAATGGATTCCATATTTGGAATTAGTGGGTCCAAATTATGTTAACAGTTTACTTTTATTTTTTTTGATATTATGAATAGTAACTACGGTAATTTTTATTTACTACGGTTAAAGGTAAATTGGGTAATTCATGGTTACTAGAATATTATAATAATTCAAAATTACCTTGACACTTTTCCTAACCGTATTAGATGAGTAGTGGCCGACCATGGGCATCTTTGGTTCGATTTGGGGACCCCATTGAGCCATATGGTAGTGATAATGACAATTTGGGTTAATTAATTTAATGTAAAGACAAAGATGACATTAGTAATTAATTTTTATAAGGGGTTATATAAATTATATTTTAGACTATAAATATTAATTGGAAAGATAAAAATATTTCCTACATAATTATTTTTTTTTATAATTTTTAGACACCAAATAAATTAAATTATTTATGACACAATAATGATGAAGTATTTACCTAATTAATAAATGATTTTAATAAATATGATTATAATGATTAAAATATTTTCCAAAACATGTCCAATTCTGATTGGATGAATTTATTTCGACCATGAGTCATATTATATTCATCTTTAATGATTTTTGGACCTTTTGAAACTGAATATAAGTTTATAATAAAATAATATTTCCACACTTTCCAAAGGTGCCCCTCTCCTCCCTTATAAAAGGGAACCTCCTCCCTCTCCTCCTCACACCACTTTGAGACTTCACGCTCGGCCAAACCCTACCAATTTATCATATTCACTTCCCTAGAAACATCCTAGAGGTCATGCTCTACTTAAAAGACCAATATTAGTGCCCTAAGAGGAGGTTTCAAAGAGGCGTGTCGAAGAAGAGGTAATATCTGTTACCAATTCTTTCAAATTTATTTCTTCTTCTACTTCTTCTTATTTAGTTGTTTCATTATGAAGTAATAACATGTGCATCACTTATATACTGATATTTTATTATAAATACGAAACAACCCTATTTCACCTTCTATCCATCCTATGGAAAATGAAATCACCGCAGGTGCGTACGTACGGAATACCGTCTCCATGCCGTGGTGTAATCTGTTTTCCACCACCACCGTACTTTTATGGGTATAATGGGGTAAGGAATATATATATATGATTATTGTAAAGTGAAATTTATTCTTAAATAGTATACATACACTTCAATACAATTCCATGATCATGGGAACGATATCATCGCTTGTTCATACGTACGGCCTACTGTCTCCACGATGTGATGCGACTCGTTCTACGTGATCTTCATTGCATAATGATTATATAAATGAATTGAGTGAATTAATAAGATATATATAACACTAATAACATTCTGGAAATGAGTTATCTATAACCTAAAAATAAGAATAATAATTTATTTGAAAAAACACACATAATAACAAAAAGCAATAAACACCCGAATAACAAGTAGCGATGAAATATTACTAATAAGAACCTAAGCATATGGCCATATATGATATCATAACATTGAGTATAATTCTGGAATAAGTCAATGACATTATTTAAATCATTATACAGGAGCTTTGGACACGTACAAAGCATATCGTACCTAAGGTAAGGGAAAATCTCGTAATCTCATTTTTATCCGAGATTGTTTATACTTCAGAATTTACTGTGGAATATTTATCATCCGAATCCATGTTTCCTCAATATGTAATATTATTTTTATCCTCATAAAATTGTTTAAATCCCATTTTACCCTTCGATATGTTTTTAGTAAAAGATATGAAAGTACTCTTTTGTTGTTTTTTATACGAGGTACTTTTTGACTTTTCTAGCCAATGTACGAGAAGAATGTTTTTTTAAATTATATGACATGAATGGATTTGTATAAAATTATTTCCATGAAGCTTCCTTTACAAGTTTTAAATTCTATTTTTAATAAACTTCTTTTAGTTTAAAATTATATGACATTTTAATAAAGGAAAATGTTTTTGAAGTAGAAAGGATATTTTCCTCAAGAATGGAGTTCAAGCGTTTTATCAAAATTATTTTCCATCTAAGATAATATAGGGTTCTATTTTTATGCCTATTTTTACATTTATTTGATTATGTTATGATGGAATTATTTTTATTAAGTACTTTTATCTTATATGGATTATGTTATGATGGCACGATTTTAAGAATCCCATTTTTATTACATGGGTTATGATATGGTGTCTGATTTATGATTTTGTGGAACACATAAGAATGGTTTCATTATGAGATGGGTGGGACCTATATCTCCCTCCAATACATTGTTTAATGATTTCTTTCTCATGAGATAGACATGGTTGGAACGACAAGTTAAACCGGTTCAGTGATACAAGACTGGAACGAGGAGTGAACTCGGTTCAGTAATGGACTTTGTCCTCAATGATGGTCTTGGCAATGAGCCTTGACTAATACAAAATGATTTTGTATGATTATCTATGTATGACATAAAGTTTCATGTTTTAAGTTATGATTATTTGGGATTACTTTTCATTACTATGATTTATCCCATTACATGATATTATGACCTCTTTTGAAGGTTAAAATTTTAAAAATGTAATGTTCTTATGAATATGATATGACTGATATTTCTTTTTTTTACCCTTACTGAGAATTTTAGCACACCCTTTTGTATGTTTTCTTTTCCCCCGGTCAAGAAGAATGATATTAAGTAGGATATTCCAAAAAGGGACTCTAGATATGATGAAATAAACAGGAGACAATGTAGTTGATTTTATGAACCAGTTGTTTTTGTTTCCCAATTTCTAAAGACTCAATACCTATACCGTCCTTTCATGGTTTTTTATATGTTGTAATAAGTATGCTTCAACTTTGATGTAATAACAATTTATGTAAAGTATGGTTCGTTATAATTATAATAACAAATTAACTAAAAAAACCATGTCTTTTTCAACTAATTGTAATTTTCACACTATATAAGCAACTGCTAAATCCATAAAAAGTATTCAACATATCCAAAAAGTTATACACTCATAAAAATATTTTAGGCACATAATACATATTACTTTTGTTTATAACATAGAAAAATTGAAAAAATAAAGGGGTGATCCAATATGCTCAATAAGGGTAAACCTAAGAAATGAAAATCAAAGATCACAAGTGAGCATATAATGTTCTTATGGGTATAATCAATACACATAATAAATTTATACACAACAAATCATAGATCATAAATCCTAGAATAAGTCAAGAAATAATATAAATGTGTTTAATATCTTATAAAATAGTTAAAGATATAGAATGTTACATAGCATAAAAAATAAAAGAAACATAGAAAGGTGGAATAGTCATAATAATAGGAACCCTATGATAAAAATTATTATTACCATTCCCATATAAACAAACTCAATACTTCCACACATTAAAATGAGAGAGAACTCGTTATTCCCCCTCCATTGTAAACAAACACATTATGTCCATGAATTACTATCTTATGAGATATAAATCTTAGTCAATAAATTAGAGGGTTGTATATGAACCCACCCATATTCATCCATATATATTTCTCACTTAAAATCAAACATCATCAGATGAAAAGGAACCCATGGAATGAAAATGGGTTTCCTATCCCTTTTTAATGTAATCATATAAGTGAAAAATTTGTAATTCATTCAATAAACATAGAAAACCCATGAAATATAAATGGGTATATAATGAAACTAAATACATTTATAGGTAGATAACATTCAATGATGTATATAGTGTTTACACCATCTATATAAATGGTACATAGTTTATCCAATAATTTTACCAATAAATTGATGAATGATATTTAAATGAAAAACTTATATTAAGGAAAAAGAAAACAATGTATTCACAAATGAAGGAATTCCTAGAAATGTAATGCTTATTCATGATGGATAGTTTTAAAAGAGAACGATATTTATGGATTAGTCCTCAGGTCAAAAATAAAATTTCGTAATAAATTCAACTAAATGTTGTTGATATTATAATTTTAATAATATCCTTTACCAACAATAAGATACATCAAAAGAAAAAAAATAGCTAAAATTTTTTCTTAGGAGTTTAAAAAAAACTTCGGAAAGAAAAAATTGTAGATAACTTGGAGAATAATAATTTATTTTTCATAACATGAAAATGTAGATAGGAAGTTTCATATAAAAAAAATACAATAATGATGGGTTCACAAAGAAAACATTAAAAGATTTTATTTTCACAATGTGATGAAAAAAACCATATGGAGATTGTAAATTTTTTTTCTAAAACTTAAAAAAGTAGGTAATAGTATTATAAAATGTTGTTAATCATTTATTTATTCCTTGATAATGATATTTTTAAAGGCATCCCATGAATACTAACACGGAAGATGAAGATTCCTGAATAAAAAGAAGAGGTTGGGTTAGTTTCCATACAATAGGTAAATAATGATCAAAGAGGGGAAATGAAATTTTGAGAAGAAAAAAAATTCATTATAGGAGAAAATTATATAGGCTTAGGAAATAAATATCATATAAATTCCATTGATTTATTATCTTTTAAAAAAAATCCCAATTTAAAATCTAGATTGAATAAGAAACACTTACGGTAATAGTAACTTAAAAATCAAAATATCATTAGAGGGTTACCATGAAATTGAAATTGAAATATCTTGAAATGAAAGATATTAATTATATATAAAGTAAATAGTGAAATAAATACACCATATAAAGGAAATAATGGTGTGCAATATCAAACATGTCTCATAGAATTAAAAATAGAGACAGATAACCCTTACCTTGAATTACCGCTTACTTGATTTGACTTTAACCTCCTATAAAATAAACATAACTATATTAGAAATAGTTTTAATGAAATTATTCATATATATATTTCATTTTTTATACTTCACTTATAAACATTTATGAAAATTATATTATTTAATTATGGATTATATTTACCATCTGTTGTTCTGAATTTTAATTATCCTACGCATGTTTTATTATGTTGATACTAAAACCCATTTATTGATATTAATAATATCATTATTATAAACTTTAAGGTATTATAATTTATATATTAATTTGTTTTATAAATTTCTTAGCTCATTCTAAGAGAGTCTTAGTTTTGTTATGTGAAAATGAAATCAGTGAAAATCTCATTTTTTTAATTCAAAAAAACAAAGTTTGATGTATTAATAATGGCTTAAATATTAATATGACAACTCCAAAAAAACAATATCAATTAATTTAAATATAATAATATATGTTTTTATGTTTCAATAGTCATCCATGATATGTTTTTATAGCATCATTCATGTGGGCGGTTAAACTAACCCAAACGAGAGCATGCAATAATTCGATGTGTGAGTAAGGTTAATAAATTATTTATTCTGAAATAATATAATTATAAAATAATAATAATGATATTTTATATGTTTAAAATTTTTAATAACATTTTTATTGCCTTTTATAAAGAATTAAAATCTATATGAATACTGAAATCATTATTTCCTGGAGGCGGTAGTCGGCACGTACACACGATTGACATTCATTTGTTTTTATAAGTGGATGGGGAGGAATAAATAATGATTGTTACATTAATAGAATAAAATTTTAGCATACTAATAATGATGAATTAATTTTATTATAATTAGTTTTTGGGGTGATAAAATAAGAAATAATTTCATAAAAAATAAAGAGATGTGATACACTTACACAGAAGAAGTAAATATTCCATTAGAAGCCTCATTGAATTTTAGGGGGTTTGTGAATACTAAAGACATTAGGGATCACTAAAGTGGGACAATTTTAAGGAGTAAATAAAATGTTAATGTTTAAGAAATAAATTATAAATAATATTTATGACATTAAGGAGAGTGTAAGAGTGAAACTTTTACAAGTCACGAAAATGATCTTTTGTGAATAAATATTATTTATCAATAATTGAATTACCACATTAAAGGGTCAATGAATCCAAATGTGTAATATAATAGAGTTTAAAACTAATTGGTTTTGTAATATTCTTTACTAATCATTTGGAAACAATTTTGAGTGATTTATGGATTTTCTCTGTAGTTTTTAATTTTTATCACATCAAACCTTTTACCATGGTAATTAATTCTCAACATTGGTAATTAATTTTAATGAAATAAATTGAAATTAAAATTATTTAATAATTTATATATGATAACTAAAAATATTAAAATCATTCTATAAAATCAAATTTATAAGCATTGGAAAAATAAACATTAGTATTAGGGTACATAACGTGTAAAACTTATTTTTAGAAAATGTGTATTTTAAGAATATATTTTTTATATAGGATAAAATAAGAAATATGTTTCATTTTCATGACATAAATTGGATTACTATAAATAAAATTAATTTTACTAGGCTTTAAAACATCACCATTAAAATATTATTTAAAACAAAATTCCCAAAAATAATTTATATATTAGGGTGAAATTTAACTTAAGTATTAAAATGTTGAAAAAAGTGTTTGAGGATTTAAATTTTTTTATATAAAAAATTTTACTCATAAAACACATATTTTATCAATTAATATGTTTTATAAGGTTTTAGGTAGTAGTTAGATAATATAACAACCCTGATCTTTATTACACACTAATGCATGATTTATTACATAATATTTCACTTAAGATAACAATAAGGATTTAGAGGTTTAGTTTCTTGGGTAATTAGGAACATTACATAAAAACATGGAACATAAAATACATTATCTTTATTGAAAACTTCTTTTACATGACCAAAACATTCCTTCGTACTTAGCATTGCATGAGATAACATAAGGATATACATAAGGAAAGGGTGAGATATAAAGCCCAATAATGGAGTAAAAATGGAATAAAATGAAGAATATAGTCCATTCATAGAAATAGGCATATCAATGGAGCATAAGAAATACATGAACATAAAGACATGATATAGAATGATTATCATAACATGGAAATTTGGAAACAACATTTAACATGATTTTAGCATGAGCCAAGGCTCATTACACATGGAGCATAATTAAAACCTCATTTAACTGGAATTATCGTGAGTAAACCCTCATTGCACTTGACGTATCATGATACTAGTGTTTACCCACTGCATTGGAGCACTATCAAGGCACACCCTTCTTAATCATTTCATTTCATGCATAAGTGTGCCACATGGATCATATAACATGGAATCATTAAACATAATAATTTATTCCATGATAAAGGAATGTGAAATTCATACATTAAACTCTATAACAAATAAGTAAATGTGCATAAAAGTGAATACCATTTACAGAGAAATGGGCATGGTATTCACTGCACAATGACTTTGGCTTGGAAAATCGTGGTGAAATTTCGGCAGCATAACAGTGTGACATAAGAATTCATATAAATGGTTGATGAGAGAGAAAGGGGCATCTCATCATATGTACATGAACTAGAAATTAATGGGGTCATATAGATACATTTTCCAACATAGGTAATGGAATTTAGATTCATAATAAAAAATATTTGCCTAAATGTAAATGAGGAGAGAGAAATCCCTTACAGAATTTCGGTATGCTAACAGGTGTACATGAGAGGAATTAATAAGAGAGAAAGGGGTCTATAATCATTCAAAACTAATATGGGAAGTATGTGGGAGGTTAGAAATAATACACCAACATTTGTAATTGAAAATAAAATGGTATAAAAATATAAATAACTTTGGACAAAAATGAGAAAGGAAGAAAAACCTTACTTGGAAGTGTGATCCATGGGCTGGGGAGAGGCTTATTGGAATATTGGGGGCGCCTTAGAAGGATTATAGAGAGAGGAGGGAAATTAAGGACGTGCTAAAAGGGGTTTTAGTGAAGATAAGTGTGAGATTGGGTGGGTTTATATAGGAAAAGAGAGGGAATTGTTTATTATTTAGGTTTTGGACACTACACATTAATCTAATCAAAACCACAAACCATCCCATGATTTTTATCCATGTTATTTTCCAATATGGAGTGGAATAATTATTTTGTAATTCTATAGACATAAATTAATAAAATATTAGTGTTCCTTATGTGGAGGTGAGTCACACTCTCAAGGAATTCATTATAAAATGTTAAAATGTTTTTTAAGTCTTGGAGGGTCAAGTAAGGCTTTTTAAAATAAGTCAATCAAATATAAAATCACATTTTTTTAAAGTTAAAACATATATTAGAAGAAAATTCCATTTATAGTGTTTTATTAAATAACTATTGGGTAATTAGGATGCCATAAAACACATTATTTATTTAAACAATATATAATTTTTATGCTAAAATTTTAGTGTCTCAGAAAATTATGAAAAATTCATCGTCCGATAATTTTGTAATACATATCCCAAAAATAATATTAATTTTATCTAAATATTTTTCTAAATATGTGAATTTTTATTTTTAAAATAAAAACTAACATTTATAAAAAATTCATGGGTTTTGACAAAAACAGATTACATACCTTAATAAAAATTACAATTGTATTCATGAAAATTATACTATCATTTAAACATAATAAAAATTATTTTTGACATAACTTTTTAAAAAATAGTAATTAATAGTAAAAATCAATTAATTCATCAAAATAAATTTCTTAATTGAATATTAACAAAAAAAATAATATTTGTGCTTTAAAAAATATTTACAAAGTATTAATAATAAAATGAATGTATATTATTTATTCTATAGAAAAATAATGCACATAATCATAGTATATGGGAAATGTTACATAACCCCTTATAACACGCACATAAGACCTATAATTAAGGTGTGCAATGGTGAAAGACTCTTGGGGAGGCTTAGATAACAACGCTCGGTTTGTAATCTCTTTTAACTTCCACTTCTACCATAGGCGCTTCCATTCAAGATTAATGTATTGAAGCTCGTCTTGGAAATGGTCAAGAGTGATGCCTAGTGAAGATACCTCCTTTATGAGCTCCGAAAAAAGGAAACGTATGGAGAAATTCTACTGGATGAGGCCATCACTTCATTTGTCTAAGTAAATGGAATTTGTTAAAGCCTTATATTTATAATAATCATGTGGTCACTGTTCAAAAACTATATTAGCAATTGTAACAATTATTAATGGTATTTTAAAATACAAAAACATACAACCAAGGAAGTTCATATGTTATATAACAATTTTACATAATAAGAAATTTAATTAGATTAAGAGGAATTTTCATTAGTAAAAATTTGGGTCGTTATAATGTTCCCCTCATAATAAATTTCACCCTTGAATTTTTCTTTTCCCACACTAAAACATATGTGGGTAACTCTGCCTCATCACATCCTATAAATCCCATGATACTTCTTAAAACTTGTAGTTTATCCACAATACTTTCATGAGGGGAATTTCTTTATTTCGTAGAACCTTTTCCTTACGATTTGATATCTTTAACGACTTCTCTTCACATGAGAGGTCATTATACAATGGCACCAACTCTTAATTGAGTACATGAAATGTGGTAGGTATTTACTTCCAAAAGAGTGATACATAAAATACATCATGTACTTGAGATAGGTTCGGTGGGAGTGCTAGTCGATAGGCTAATGCTCTAATAAGATCAATGATCTTAAAAGGGTCAATGTACGTTGGAATAAGCTTTACCTTCATCCCAAATATCATAACTGTAAGAACCCAGTTTTTTCTGAGAAAGACTTTGGAATATTCTTGATGATATTCCAGAGAAGCGCCTTTAGACGACATGTGATTCCGAGCCCCAGAATGGTCAGAATTAAATTTTCAGTGCGTTCACACTGGAAACGCCAAGTAAATAGGATAACTCCTAAACAGTGATCTGGATTAGGGATCCGAGTGTACGTATGGGTTTGGAATAGGGTGTTTACTGTAGGAATGACATAAAACTAGTCGCCACGGGAAGTTTGGACCGCTCGCTCACTCTCGGAACATAAAACAGATAAATTAAATAATTAATTTAATCGTTTAATGGTGAAACTCGAGTATCTCTTAAACGGAGGCTCGGATTGGAAAACTGAGGGCACCGTTGAGTTCAGATCATGATTTTTACTCTATGAGGGGTATATGTATCGCGGGCGCGGGCCGTCTGTGAAAAATGACCCCAGGGGCATTTTCGTAATTTGGCGGCCTCGGGCGCTAAATTCAATAACTTTCAATCGGAATCTCGGAATCCAATTCCGAGAGCACCTTTGTTCTCGGGGGGGGGGGGTGTTTACCGTAGGGGAGGTTTAATTTTGACCTCGCCAATGGTTTCAGATGCGAGGAAAATTATGGGTTTAAATTAATTAAAATTCTTTTTTTATTCATTTAAACCCTTCTCAATCCCCTTCCTCCCTTATTCTCCCATGGAAAGGCCTCCCTCAACCTATCCTCCTCTCCACCACCAATCTGGTGAGGCATATCTGGTGAGGTGCGACAACTCCGGCGGTCCGTCCGTGAAGCGTCGGGTGAAGCCCAACAAGGTAGGATTGTGCGTTTCGTTTTTAATTTACCGCTCCTACTTTGACCTCACTTTTCATTATCGATTCCCTATCAAAACATTGATAAAGACCCATATTTGCGTAGTAATCATCCATAGATCCACAACGCAATTCTCGGATTTAAAATCTGAGTCCCGACGTGTTCGCAAACTTCTGGCGAAGTGCGCGGGTTTTTGGTTTTTTCCGGTGGATCCAGGGTGGTCCGGCGATTCATGGCGGCGGCGACGAGCTATGGCATGGTGGCGCAGGCGGTGGCTCTGGCTCCAGGTGGTGGCACGGCCTGCAGGCGTCGGGGTGACTCTTCGAACGGACGACGGTAGGCATCGGCGTGATCGGGGGAGCGTTGGGGCGCCGCGGAGGAGGCCGGCTGAGGCCGCCGGTCGGGTCTGGCGGAGGAGGAATGATCCGCGCCGCTTGGGTCTTCCTGGGGTCAACGTGGACCGGCTTCGGCCGGTCTATTTCAGAGGAGTCGAGGAACCGCATGAGGCGGGTCTTGCGTTGCGATGGAGACCGCCCATTTGGCCGGTCGGTTGAGGAGGGCCGGACCCGCTCGGGTCCGGCGGTTTGAGGCGGGCCGCGGGCCGGCAGCTCGAACCGGGCCGGCCGGGGTGGACCGGCCCGGTTAGGCCCACTTGCATTTGGGAGGCCGTAACTCTTAAAAGGCGCGTCCGATTGACGCTCCATCAGTAGATGTTGGACCACGTGGACGAGGTGGTCCGTATAAGGTGGTTCTAGGGGATTTTCAGCGATGCGCTCGAAGGCAGGTGACCCGAGAGTTTTAATTTAATAATATTAAATTATTATTAAAGCTGCAACGGATGTGGCTCGCGATCCAGACGTCTGTTTGACGTACTGTCAGAGGCGATGTGGCCCTGTGGCTGAGAAGGTCCTTCCAATGGGGTTCAGAACCTTTGCGGGTTGGTTTCGTTGCCATGCGGCACAAAACACAACGTGAATAATTAATTAATTAACTAGTTGTTGTGTCAGACCTAACTCCTAGTTGGGATGTCTGAGTGACACGCCGTCAGTGGCAGTGTGATCCCAATCCTCGTGCGGACTTTTTGAAGATCTTTCTGAAGCATTCAGGTTGGAAATGAGGTGCGGGCCCCACGGGGTCTACATCGCACGTTTTATGGAGAACACCACTTTTTCACCCAAAATCCATTTGGGGTGTTTGAGTATTGAATTCTGGGTGTTTTTCTGATGGAATTGCAATGGCGCAATCTGCCCGCTTTAATTCGGCATGATGGTGCGGGGCCCACGAGGGCCGTCTGGGCATCGACGGTGATTTTCCATCTTTATCACCGGGCGACCGTTTTAGACAAATGAATAGTCCATCTTGTGTGCTTTTTCAAGAGGGTCGCAACGGTGTGATCCGTTCGTTGAGTCGCAGGACCGAGTTGCAGGTCCCATGAAGCACCGCTCGTGTGCGGTGTGCCGGAAAGCAGCTTTTTCTCCGGATATCTGTTGCACACATGTGGGTAGTGATTTTGACGTGTTTTCCCGAGGGGATTGCATTGGTGCGATGCACCCGACTATTTTCGGGGCGGAGGCTTGGGATCACGGGACGCCGTTCGGGCGTGAGGTGGTGTTGGTGACCTTTTCCGTCGGATATCCATTTGAGGCGAGTGAGTAGTCTATCTCGCGTGTTTTTCCACAAGGACTAAAACGGTGTGATCCGTTTGGTTGTTTGAATCCTCGTACGCGATCTTATTAATTGTGGAGCATGAAAGGTGCCTCGGGGGCGGTTCTTATACTGTGTTTGTAGCGGACCCTTGGCGAGTGATCACGTGCACTCCCATGTGAGTGATGTATATTCTTGAAGTGATGTGGATGGCTCTGCCCCGGTCGTTGAGGCAGCATGTTGGAGATGTTACATCACACCTTCGCGTTGACATTGGGTGTCGTGTGCACGATAGGCCTTGGGCTGAAAATGAGGTATACTCTCGGAGTATACAGGAGCGCTTGGAGGTACGTGTGGTTTGTACCTGAGACAGTTTGTGCGCTTGGTTGGGGTTTGACTTGGGGCCACACGTCGTGTGGGCCCCATGTGTGTGTTGTGTTCTTTATTGCATAACTTTGACCTCTCGCAACGTAGAGGGTCCCTCTATGGTCGTTTGTTTGAACAGCAGGGTGGAGCTTTTTCCCCTAGCTCGGTGCTTGTTGGATTGACCAGAAGGGTTGAGTGGTCTCCCCCTGGTTTCATTCTCAATGGATCAGCCAGTAGTGGTTCTAGTGACACCCAGTGATGGAGCAGGCACTGAACCTATTTAGGGTGAGATGTTCTGGAGTCGGGTGGTTGCGCGATACCCACTCCATGTTCAGTTGGCTGGTGTTGTACCCTTCAGTGGAGATGGCCAGAGCAGTTCTGAGTTTTACCCTCCCATGGGGCTGGGCAGTGGGTTTCTCATCGGCTTCTAGGGTCTACCCTCCAGCAGAGACTGGGCAGTGGGTCACCTGTCGCCCTTAGGGTCTACCCTCTAGCAGAGACTATGCAGTGGGTCACCCGACGCACTTAGGGTCTACCCTCTAGTAGAGACTTGGCAGTGGGTCACCCGACGACCTCTTAGGGTCTACTCTCCAGCAGGGATGGGCAGTGGGTCGCTCGTTATCTAGTTCCAGGTCTACCCTCCATCACGGCTCGGCAATGGGTCACCTGTCGACTTATTCCAGGTCTACCCTCCAGTACGGCTGGGCAGTGGGTCGCCTGTCAACCGATTCCAGGTCTACCCTTCAGCGGGGCTGGGCAGTGGGTCTCCTGATAATGTATTAAGGTCTACCCTCCAGTGGGGTTGGGCAGTTGGTCGCCAGATGAGGTATTATGGTTTACCCTTCAGTAGGGCTGTGTAGTGGGTCACCCGATATCCTATTATGAATTACCCACCAGTAGGGCTGGGCAGTGGGACACCTGTTGGCATTCTAGACCCAGTCCTTTCGACTAGGAATGTCTGTGGATTTCCTCCGTGATTACCGGAGTAGGACCCTTGGTTTTATGGGTCGGTGATGGAACAACCTTGACTTTGAGGAGACCTCTCGACTAAAGGGCAGTGAAGAGGTGTGGTTTGACTTTCCCTAGAAATCTAAAGTACAAGGGGCACATTCCCCACTAAGACGCATTCTTGTGATACGATCTAAAACCGTGCTGGTGAGTCAGTGCTCCCCAAAGTAGATAGTTTCTAGTTGCGGTGATTGAGCCCCTTGACTTGCGGTTCGGGGAAGACGTTCGGGATGCTGGGCATCGATTGTGTTTACTTCTAGGACTGTTGGCTACTCTTTTCTGGGGCTGAGCTATGGGATGGAGATCCCCATACGGTCTTGTTCAGGCTTCTTAACAGAGCATATGGATTTGTATATACCATGTTCTGGTACCCACTTCTTTGGTTTGGTTTCTCTCCTTCCAAGAGAGGCAAAGACGCGCGGGGTATGCCACGTACTTTCCGCGTCTATCATCTCGTGGTTGGATGATTCTACTCTCCCGCTATAGGCAGCGAAAGCTCGACGAGAAGTGCATCTTCACACCATTCCTTGCTCCTTGTGTTAAGACGAGTCTTCTACCTTTCACTTGTTTGGTTGAGCTATTACTCTTTAATGCATCCTTGATTGTACTCCTTTACTTTTCCTGTTCTCTCTACTGCTCACCCTTCGGTACCTACTTTGTTGCTCCCTCGTGCCTTCGAGGTATCCTACTGAGTATTTTTATACTCACCCCTGCTAGGAATTTGCCCACACTTGGTGTGCCCTTGTAACGACGGACAGTTTGGTCATGACTTCAGTGGAGCACATGAGTTCGGGAGATTGGACTGCATGCGGTGGTCGTAGTCGGGTTCCAGGTGGGGGACCCTTCAAGCTGTTTTTTTTGTTTACCTGTTGCCGGGTTGTGGCACTTCTCTGGTTGGGCGAGTGTTTCCCCCTTTTTTCCTTTTCATCAAATTAATTGTACTTGTAGAGGTCGATTCACTTTATGGTTTATATAAATAATTTTCCCTTTTTCTTTACTTGTCTTTTCTTTTACTCTGCACTTTTGCATTGAGTGTGCTCTGTGTGTGCGTGTATAGGTACTTAGGCAAAGGCCTCCCCAAGTTCTTGTGCCTTCGGTGCTAGTCGCCAGCCCCTGGCCTATGGAGGCGGGCTTGGGGTAGTTGCGGCTCGAGCCCAGGTAGGGTCGGGTCGTGACAAAGGGGTATCAGAGGTTGTTCGTTCCTTGGGACACTGTTCGAACGTCCCTAAAAGAGGAATTGGTTGGGATTTTGGGAAACAGTGTTAACATGTCTCGAGAGCGGCTCTCAGGTCAGGGAGTCCAATTATGGTGCGGCGGCCGATGTATCCATTCACCAAGACCCTAATAACCCACTTGTCGACTCGGCATGCTGAGACACTTGTTTCAGGGAAAATATTTTTGTGCATCACCTAGGATTGAGTCTTTGACTGTCCTTCTTGAGTCATCTCCCCATCGTTTTTGATGGTATATACATTATGCTCATCTGACCGCAACACTCCTTGATAATATTCAGGATCCCTCCGCGAAGACAGCCAGCCAGGATACCTGCTTTGGTTCGTGATGACGACCCTGTGAGCTACGAGCCCACAGTCCAGAACCCATCATGTGAGACCCTTTTCTCTGGGTGGGCCAGTAGCATCACCCCCACCTGTTGAGCAGCAGACAGCTTCAGTAGAGAAGATGGGGCTTGAGCATAGGTACAGTGCACTCCGTGAGTTCCAGCGGCAGAGACCGCTGAGGTTTAGTGGTGAGGCAGACACACAGGCAGCAGAGGGTTGGCTAGAGACAATGGTTATCCTCTTCAGGCTTGTGCAGACGCTGACAGATCAGAGAGTGGCTTTGGCCTCCAGCCTTTTCTGTGGATCGGCTTGGCTTTGGTGGAGTCTAGTTACTCAGCTTCATGATGAGTCGTCGCTTTCGTGGGGTGACTTTTAGTTGTTTTTCTGTGAGGAGTTTTTCTCCTCCTTCTTGCGCTCCGTTCGGATTCAGGAGCTCCTGCAGATTTATCAGGGAGGGATGACGGTGGCCGAGTACGCGACTATTTTTTTTGCAGACCATGCGCGCTTTTACCCGGACTTGGTCCATGGAGACAACATCCGAGCGTGGAATTTTGAGCAGGGTCTCCGCCGAGAGATTCTTGCTGTCATTGTACCCGGGGGAATTTCAACATATTCCAGGGTTCTAGAGTAGGCACTGGTGATAGAGGGATTCTTATCACGTTCTAGTGTTGGTGGTGGCAGCAGGCACGTTGGAGCCGAGACGTCTGCTGCAACTCATAGGCATCAGAAAGCAGGACCACGACGCAGGTGGATTTATGACAACTGGACTCAGGGGCGTGGTTGTACACCACAGTGGCACCGGAGCACACACCAGTGTAGCCCAGAGAGAGTCGGTGCTATTCTTGTGACGGGCAAGGTCACTTGGCACGAGACTGCCCGACCCGAGCTGCTGAGAGATTCGGGCAGGCAGCAGGCGTACCACCATGACAGAGGCAGTGCCGTGGTCGGAGTAGTACCCAGAGAGGTGGTGCTAGAAGAGGAGTGGGAGGAGCTGGAGGTGGGGGATGACATTACGAGGTCCTCCAATCACCACTAGGTGGTCCACGTCAGGCCTCAGGAGCTGACAATTGGGACTGCAGATAGCCGCGAGCTTTGGATGTCAACGATCCTGTAGAGCATGAGGTGATAAGAGGTATGCTCTAAATCTCTTCTACCTTCTTGCAGTAGAATTGTTAAACTCTGTGTGTGAACTGCTTTCCTCCTTGCTTCTTTTCTGATGTGTTACCAGGGTGACGCAGGGCGTCAGGTGTAACCCTGTATTGGTAAGGTAAAAGGCTTGGGACCCTTTTCTTTAGTCGATGGCGTCGACTCCTTCGCCTTTAGAGCATGTAAGAGAGCGTCGACTGTGGAACCTTGAGTGACCAGATATCCTTGGGTGTTTCAACATATGGATATTCTGAAGGAGGGAATCACCGGGCCTTGTTTCAGGTGCGGTCGGTGATTCCAGTCGCGACATGCAACGTAGGGGTTCGATCGGGGAGGTGAGTTACCCTCGAGGGCCTTCAGGTCGTTTGAGACCGTGCATAGGGATGACGAGGTTCCCTACTGCCTTGCTATAACCCCAAAGTCTAGAGTGGGTGCACGACATCGGCAAGGGCTGACCTCACGTGAACGGATCAATCCATTGGTCTGTGTGCGGCGACACAGAGCTCTGCGTGGGTTCTTCTAGGTATGGGAAAGCCAGGTGTGGGCTTTGTACCATGTGTTACTCCCTAGTTTTGCTTTTCAGGGATGAAAATATTGAAGGAGTGAATGATGTAAGAACCCGGTTTTTTCTGATAAAGACATTGTAATATTCTTGATGATATTCCAGAGCAGCGCCTTCAGACGGCGTGCAATTCTGAGCACTGGAGTAACGAGAATTAAATTTTCAGTACGTTCACACTGGAAACGCCAAATAAATGGGATAACTCTGAAACGGTGACCCGGATCAGGGATCCGAGTGTACGGATGGGTCTAGAATGGTGTGTTTACCCTTGGAACGACATAAAAATAGTCGGCACGGGACGTTTGGGCCCCTCGCTCGCTCTCAGAACGTTAAACGAATAAATTAAATAATTAATTTAATCGTTTAATGGTGAAACTCGAGTATCTCTTAAACGGTGTCTCAGATTGGAAAACTGAGGGCACCGTTGAGTTCATAGTGTTCTTTTTACCCTAGGAGGGGTATATGTTTCACGGGCACGGGCCGTCTGTGAAAAATGGACCCAGGGGCATTTTCGTAATTTGGCGGCCTCGGGCGCTAAATTCAATAACATTCAAACGGAAGCTCAGAATCCAATTCTGAGACCACCGTTGTGCTTGGGGGGTGGTGTTTACCCTAGGGGAGGTTTAATTTTTACCTCTCCAAAGGTTTCAGATGCGAAGAAAATTATGCGTTTAAATTAATTAGAATTCTTTTTTTTATTCATTTAAACCCTTCTCAAACCCCTTCCTCCCTTATTATCCCCTGGAGAGGCCTCCCTAAACATCTCCTCCTCTCCTCCACCTCTTTGGCGAGGCAACTCTGTCAAGGCGCGGACACTCCGGCGGCCCATCTGTGAAGCATCGGGCGAAGCCCAACAAGGTAGGATTGTGCGTTTCATTTTTAATTTACTGCACCTACTTCGAGCTCAATTTTTATTATCGACTCCCTATCAAAACTTTTATCAAGGCCCATATTTTCTTATTACTCATCCCAAGCTCCCCAACATAATTCTCGGATTTAAAATCCGAGTCTCGATGTGTTTGAAAACGTCCGGTGAAGTACGCGGGTTTTTGATTTTTTTCTGGTGGATCCAGGGTGGTCCGACGATTCATGGTGGCGGCGGCAAGCTCCGACACGGTGGCACAGGCGGCGGCTCCGGCTCCAAGCGGTGGCACGGCTTGTAGGCAGCGGCGCGGTGCTTCGAACGGATGGCGTCGGGTGTCGGCGTGATCGGGGGAGCACCGGGGCACCGCGGAGGAGGCCGGCTGAGGCCGCTGGTCGCGTCCGACGGAGGAGGAAAGACCCGCGCCGCGTGGGTCTTCCTGGGGTCAACGAGGACCGGCTTCGGACGGTCTGTTTCAGAGGAGGAAAAGACCCACATGAGGCGGGTCCTTCAATGCGATGGAGACCAACCATTTGGCTGGACAGTTGAAGAGGGACGGACCCGCTCGGGTCCAGCGGTAGGAGGCGGGCCACGATGGACTGGGCCGGACCCGCGGCTGGGCCGCGGGCCGGCGGTTCGGACCGGGCCGGCTGGGGTGGATGAGCCCAGTTATCCCCCCTTGCATTCGGGGGGCCGTAACTCTTCAACGGCGCGTTCGATGGAGGCGCCGTCAGCGGATGTGGGACCGTGTGGATGAGGTGTTCCATATAATGTGGGTCTAGGGGTTTTTCGGCGATGCGCCCGAAGGCAGGTGACTCGAGAGTTTTAATTTAATAATAATAAATTATTATTAAAGTTGCGACGAACGTGGCTCATGAGCCAGACGTCTGTTTGACGCGCTGTCGGAGGCGCTGTGGCCCTGAGGCTGAGACGGTCCTTCTAATGGGGTTTGGATCATTTGAGGGTTGGTTTCGTTGCCCTTCGGCACGAAACACAATGTGAATAATTAACTAAATATTTAATTAATTAACAAGTTGTTGTGTTGGACCTAACTTCTTCTTGGGATGTCTGATTGACGCGCCGTTAGCAGCAGTGTGATCCTAGTCCTTGTGCAGACATTTTGAGGATATTTCTGAAGCATTCGGGTTGGAGACGAGGAGCGGGCCCCATGGGGCCTACTTCACACGTTTTACGGTGAACATCACTTTTTCACCCGACATCCATTTGGGGTGTTTCAGTATTCGATTCTGGGTGTTTTTCCGAGGGGATTGCAATGACGCAATCCACCCACTTTAATTCGGCACGATGGTGCGGGGCCCACGAGGGCCGTCTGGGCGTCGACGGTGATTTTTCATCTTTATCACCGGGTGACCTTTTTGGACAAGTGAATAGTCCAACTTGTGTGCTTTTTCGAGAGGGTCGCAACGGTGCAATCCGTTCATTGAGTCTCTGGACCGGGTTGCAGGTCCCACGAAGCACTGCTCGTGTGCGGTGCGCTGGAAAGCACCTTTTTCTCCGGATATCTGTTGCACTAATGTGGGTAGTGCTTTTGACGTGTTTTCCCGAGGGGATCACATTGGTGCGATGCGCCCGACTGTTTTCGGGGCCGAGGCTCGGGGTCATGGGATGTCGTTCGGGCGTGAGGCGGTGTTGGTGACCTTTCCGTCAGATATCCATTTGAGGAGAGTGAGTAGTCTATCTCACGTGTTTTTCTGTGAGGATTACAACAGTGTGATCCATTTTGTTGTATGAAGCCTCATACACGATCTTATTAAATATGGACCATGAAAGGTGCCTCGGGGGCGGTTCTTCTACCGTGTTTGTAGCGGACCCTTGGCGAGTGATCGCGTGTACTCCCTTGTGAGTGATGTAAATGCATGAAGTGATGTGGATGGCTGTGCCCCAGTCGTTGAGGTGGAAAGTTGGAGATGTTACGTCACAACTTCACGTTGACGTTGGGTGCCATGTGCACGATAGGCCTTGGGATGAAAATGAGGTATACTTTCAGAGTATACGGGAGCACATGGAGGTACATGTGGGTTGTACCTGAGACTGTTTGTGCGCTTGGTTGGTGTTTGACTTGTGGCCACACTTCTTGTGGGCCCCATGTCCGTGATGTGTTCTGTATTGCATACCTTTGACCCCTCGTGATGTAGAGGGTCCCTCTTTGCTCGTTTGTTTGACCAGCAGGGTGGAGCTTTTTCTCCTGGCTCGGTGCTCGTTGGTTTGACCAGCAGGGTTGAGTGGTCTCCCCCTGGTTTCGTTCTCGATAGATTGACTGGTAGCGGTGCTAGTGACACCCAGTGATGGAGTAGGCACTGAACCTCTTTAGGGTGAGTTGTTCTGGAGTCGGGTGGTTGCGCGATACCCAATCTGTGTTCGGTTGACCGGTGTTGTACCCTCCAGTATAGATGGCCAGAGCAGTTCTGAGTTTTACCCTCCAGCGGGGCTAGGAAGTGGGTTACTCATCGGCTTCTTGGGTCTACCCTCCAACAGAGACTTGGAAGTGGGTCACCTAACGCCCTTAGGGTCTAACCTCTAGTAAAGACTAGGAAGTGGGTCACCTGACGCACTTAGGTTCTACCCGCCAGCACAGACTGGGCATTGGGTCACCCGACGACCTCTTAGGGTCTACCCTCCAGCAAGGCTGGGCAGTGGGTCACCTGTCGTGTAGTTCTAGGTCTACCCTCCAGCAGGGATGGGCAGTGGGTCGCCTGTCGACTTATTCCAGGTCTACCCTCCAGCACGGCTGGGCAGTGGGTCGCCTGTCAACCTATTCCAGGTCTACCCTCCAGTGGGACTGGGCAGTAGGTCGCCTAATGATATATTAAGGTCTAACCTCTAGCGGGGATGGGCAGTGGGTCGCCGGATGATGTATTATGGTTTACCCTCCAGCAGGACTGGGCAGTGGGACACCTGTTGGCATTCCAGACTCAGTCCTTTATACTAGGCTAGTATGTGGCTTTCCTCCGTGATTGCCAGAGTAAGACCCTTGTTTGTATGGGTCGGTGATGGAACATCTTTGACGTTGAGGAGACCTCTCGACTGTAGGGAAGTGACGAGGTGTGGTTTGACTTTCCCTTGAACACTCAAGTACAAGGGGAACATTCCCCACTGAGACGTGTTCTTGTGACGCGATCTAAAACCGTGCGGGCGAGTCAGTGCCGACCAAAGCGGATAGTGTCAAGGTGCGGTGATTGAGCCCCCTGGCTTGTGGTTTGGGGCAGACGTGCGTGATGCTGGGCATCGATTGAGTTTACTTCTGGGACTGTTGGCTACTCTTTTCTTGGGCTGAGCTACGGGATGGAGATCCCCTAACGGTCTTGTTCAGTCTTCTTGATAGAGAATATGGATTTGTATATACCATGTTCCAGTACCCACTTCTTGGGTTTGGTTTCTCTCCTTCCAGGAGAGGCAAAGATGCACGGGGTATGGCACATGCTTTCTGCGTCTAGCTTCTCGTGGTTGGATGAGTCTACTCTCCCGCTATAGGCAGAAAAAGCTCGACAAGAAGTGCATCTTCTCACCGTTCCTAGCTTCATGTGTTAGGACGAGTCTTATACCTTTATCTTGTTAGGGTGAGCTGTTACTCTTTACTGCACCCTCGGTTGTACTCCTTTAGTTATCAGGTTCTCTCTACTACTCACCCTTCGGTACCTCCTTTGTTTCTCCCTCAAGCCTACAGGGTATCCTACTAAGTATTTTTATACTCACCCCTGCTTGGGATTTTCCCACACTTGGTGTTCCCTTGCAGAAGACGGACATGTTGGTCGTCACTTCGGTGGATCACAAGAGTTCCGAAGCTTGGACCGCGTGTGATGGTCGTAGTTGGGTTCCAGGTGGGGGACCCTTCAGGCTGTTTGTTTTTTTTACCTGTTTCCGAGTTATGGAACTTTTCTGGTTGGGTACGTGTTTTTCCCTTTTTCATTTTCAGCACTTTACTTGTACTTGTAGAGGTCGATGCACTTTGTGGTTTATATATTGCAGTTTCCCTTTTTCTTTACTTGTCTTTTCTTTTACTCTGCACTTTTGTATTGAGTGTGCTACGTGTGTGCGTGTACAGGTACTTAGGCAAATGCCTCCCTGTGTTGTTGTGCCTTCGGTGCTAGTCGCCAGCCCCTGGTCTATGGAGGCGGGCTTGGGGTAGTTGTGGCTCGAGCCCGGGTAGGGTCGGGTCATGACAATAACTCTCTTCCAATGTGATATGTGGAGGAATACCATGTCTCTAACATCAAACTCTAGGTCTCGTCGATGATTATCATTATAAATCTTTTTTCGACTCTGACTAGATTTAATGTGCTACTGGAGGGTTTTAACCTTATCTGCCATTTCTTTGTCCATTTCAATACATAGGAGTTTTTTCTCCCCAACTTCATCCCAACATGCCGATGTTCTGTACCTCATCCCATAATGGGATTCATAAAGATCCATTTGGATTCTTGAGTGGAAAATGTTCTTGTAAGAGAACTTAACTAGAGGAATATGTTGATCCCATACTCTTTTGAAGTCCATTGAGCATGTTATAAATATTTCCTCAAGTGTTCGGATAGTCTGCTTAGATTGACCATCAGTTTGAGGATGATAATCCATATTAAAGTTTAGCTCAATATTCAGAGCATGTTGAAGACTCTTCTAGAACATAGAGTTGAATCTTTTATCTCCATCGGATACAATAGATAGTCGTACTCCATGCATCATTACCACTTCTCTAATATGTATCTGTTTTAGTTGATCGAATGAGAAATCCTCCTGAATTGCAATGAAGTGTCCATTCTTTGTTAGATGATCCACAATAACCCAGATAGCATTATTTCCTTTATTTGTCTTTGGAAGTCCGATGACAAAGTCCATGGTGATGTTCTCCCATTTCCAGGCTGGTATGGGTAATGGTTTCATCACCCCCTTTGACTTTTTCCTCTCTATCTTCACTTTCTAATATACCAAGCACTTTGATGTATAATCAGTGATATCCTTCTTCATGATATCCCACCAATAATGCTCTCATAAATCTCAATACATCTTTGTGTTTCCTAGGTTAATGGAGAAATTTTGACTGTGTGCATCATCCAAAAGTTCATTCTTTAACTCCAAATTTTATGGAACACATAGTCTTGTCCCAAATCTCACAATTACTTCTTTATTAACATTGAACTTTGAGTATTTCCCATTTATGATAGTTTCCACATTCTTCTAAATTCCCACATCATCCCTTTGATGACCCTTTAAACTTTCCAAAAGATACGAATGTGCAATTATTTATCAAAGGATTTATGGAGTTCCTTTATTTATGATTCACATGTCCATCTTCATCAAATCTAAAAAGATTGGATCCTTTTCAATTCTCACCAATGTTAGAATCACTGTGTAATTTCTACTTAGAGCATCCCCCACCTTGTTCGCTTTCCCTGGGTGGTAATGGGTTGAACAGTCATAGTCATTGATCAGCTCTAACCATCTTTGTTGGTTCATGTTCAACTCTTTCTATGTAAATATATACTTGAGGATTTTATGATCCATATATATTTCAAAATTATCCCCAAAGAGGTAATGTTGCAAAATTTTTAAAGAGAATATTACTATAGCCAAATCCAAATCATGTGTTGGATATTTTTCTCCTGAACTTTTAATTGCCTTAAATCATAGACAATGAATTTGTCATTTTTCATCAACACATAGCCCCGACCCTTCTTCAAAGCATCACTACATACCACAAAAGTATCTCCACTTGTGGGTAGTGTGAGCACGAGTGTAGTGATAAGCCTCCTATTCAAGTCCTTGAATCTATCTTCTCATTCATCACTCCAAGAAAAGTTTACTCCCTTCTAAGTTACCATGGTAAGAGGGTTGAAAAATCATGAGAAATTTATCACAAATCAGCGATAATATCCTGCTAACCCCAGGAAGCTACGGATATCCATTACTGATGTTGGCCTCGAACATCCATAAATTGTTGATATCTTGGAGGGATCCATAGATATCCCATCTCTTGGGATGATATGACCCAAGAATGAGAACTCCTTCAACCATAACTCACACTTTCTGTACTTTACAAATAGCTTCTCTTTTCCGAAGGTCTCAATTATAGTCATTAGATGCTCCATATGTTCCTCCTTGGTTTTGTATTATATTAGAATATTGTCTACAAAGACTACCAAAAATTTAGCGAGGTAATCCCTATAGACTCTATTAAACAAGTCCATGATGATTGATGGAGCATTACTGAGTCCAAAAGGCATTACTATGAATTCATAGTGCCTGTAGCTTGTACGAAAAGCAATATTGGGGATATCCTCCTTCTTCATCCTTACTTGATAATATACCGACTGCAGATCCACCTTTAAGAAGTATTGTGCTCCACATAGCTGATCGAACAATTCATCAATTCAGGGCAGAGGATACTTGTTCTTTATTATTATTTTTTTGAGATCTTGATAATCAATGCAAAGGCCCATTGACCCATCCTTCTTCTTGATGAAGAGGGCTGGTTAACCCCATGGTGAAGCACATGGGCATATAAACCCATTATCCATATTCTCTTTTAGTTGTTTCTATAGCTCCTCAAGCTCCACAACATCCATTCTATTTGAATTCTTGGATATTAGAAATTCCATAGGTATAAGATCAATCAATAATTCAACATCTCTTCTAGGAGGAAGACCAGACAATTCCTCGAGAAACACTTCAAAAAATTCCTTCACAATAGGCTTGTATTCAAGGATGGTTTCTTCCTTAGGCTCAATCATATAATCAAGATACACATGTTCATAGGGTAGTAACATCCACTCTTGAGATGATGGTTCTAAAAAAGATTCATCCTCCTCTTTGCACTTGTATAGAATCTGGGGTCAATTCGCCATATGGAGTGTGATTTGCCTCTCATGACAATTTATATTGGCTCTATATAAGGAAAGCTAATCCATGCCAAGAGTTGCATAAAATTACACTAGAGGGAGTATGAAGTGGTTTTCTGGGAAATTCATTACAGAAATTATGATAGGGGGAGTTATATTCATGGGATTCAATGATTTTCACATTTTATGTTCCCCTAGATATCTTTACTTTTATGATTTGTGGTGGTGTTGGTATTGTTATACTAAACATTCTAGATATAAAAGAATGCATAGAACCAGAATCAAAAAGTATGTTTTTTATTCTTGAATGAATTACTAGCATACCTTTCACCACTTTGTTGCTGGGGTTCTCTTTGGTAGTAGTGATGGAAAAAGCTAGCCATTGTTGCCTTGGTGGTTATTTGTTGCCTCCAAAAACCCTTGGCTTAAGGCACTGGTTTGAAAAGTGCCTTGGTTATTTGTATTTAATGCAACAAATAGTGCATTGAGGTTCAAACAGAGCATTCCTCTCTTCTGTCACAGCCGCATGTTTTTCTTCTCAGTAGTTAATGTCTAGGTTCCCTTCCCTTCTACACTTAAAGTATTTCTTCATCCCCTTTAAGAAATTTCCAGGGTACTTCTTTTTTCACCTTTGGAAAGTGGGGTGTTGGATTTTCATAGCTCCATTGGATTTATCTATCAGACTGCCAATATTAAATTCCACATTATGCTTCTTATCCCCATGATACCCCTGAGATTCATCGATCTCTAATTCGACCTTTAGGAAACATCAAAAAATTTCTTTATATCTCTTGAAGTCATGGATCCCTAGGTATTTTCATAGGCTATGTTTTATCCCAACAAAGAAGTGGTCAACCTTGCATTCGAGGGTAACGAAAAATCTGAAGGCATATCATGCAAGCCTTGTGAAGTTTTCCCTGTACTATCCGATGGATTCTTAATCATTTTTCTTGAAGGCAAGGAAGTCCCTTTCCATTTTAAGTCGGAGGGTGTGAGGAAAATATTTATCGATTTTTTTTTCAGAAATCCTTCCTTTCCAATGACTCGATATCCACCTTTGGATTCATATTTTTGATCAATTTCCAGCATTTATCAGCTTCACCCTCTATACGATAAGCATCCAAAAGTACCTTCTCTTGTTCAGAACATTGAAGGATTGAGAAGATCTCCTCAATGTATTTGATCCATTGTTTGATGATTGAGGGATCAGATGATCCATTAAAAGTAGGAGGACTTTGTATCATGAATCTCTTGATTGCACCTTGATATTTGTTAGGGCGTTTTAATGTTCCTATTTACCCATGTTTCTATTCTAACTTCAGTTAACTGAGAGAGTATTGTAAAAAAGTTTGCAATTCCCTCTCCCATTGGATTGGGAATCTTAGTAGAATAGTCATCACATTGATCTTCGCATTGATTGTTAGCATGAGTTCTCATATTACTGGCCATTGGCTTGATTAAAATAAATGTTAGTGGTAACACATAAATGGGAATCCAATTAAAAAAAGGGATAACTTGTAAATAACATTTATTTCTTTAACTTATCTATGTTATGCATGATCTAATTCCCAATATATATTCTTAGGGGAATTTTTTTAATTCTATTAATAACGGTTCATAATAAGAATATTAATTTAACAAAGAATATCCCTTGGGAGTGTCTAAACCAAGTGTAAAACAAGGCCCATTGTCGTGCACTAGTTCCCATTCAGGTTTATCTCAAAGAGGTGTTTTTGGGTTTTACCCCTAGATACATCTGTGCCAGAGCCGCCTCTACCTGCTCGTATCTAGATAGAGATGTATTTTGTTGATAAACCATTTTCTGAATACTCACCAAAATTTAGGTATTTTTTTATTATACTTAGTTTTATCCCTATGGCTTTCACTAGGGTTTTCTAATGCTAATCAAAAAAATAACTAAACCTATCCTCCAATACAAACTATAATAACCCCACTACTTATCACACACTTAATCACGATTTGTTACATAAAATTTCACTTAATAAAAATATGAGGATCGACAGGTCTAGTGTCTTGGGAAATTATGAACATTAAATTAAAATAGAAAACATAAAATACATCATCTTTATTGAAAACTTCTTTTACACAACCATAACATTCCTGTGTACTTATCATTGCATGGGATAATCTGAGGACATGCCTAAGAAAAGGGTGAGCTATAAAGCCTAGTAAGGGAACAAAAAAGTCCTAACATGAAGAATATAGTACATTCTAGGAAATAGGCATATCAATGGAGCACAAGAGAAACATGAACATAAAGGCCTAATATAGCATTATTATCATAACATTGAAATGTGGCAACAACATTTAACATGATATTAGAATGAGCCAAGGATCATTGAACATGGAGATGGAGTAAAACATCATTTAACTTGAATTATAAAGAGTAAACTCTCATTGTACTTGAAGTATCATGATACATTTCTTTACCCAATGCATTGGAGGACGATCATATCGCACCCTTCTTAATCATTTCATTTCATGCATAAGTGTGGCATATGGATCATATAAAAAGGATTCATTAAAAATCATAATTAATTCAACGATAATGGAATGAGGAATTAATACATGAAACTCTACAATAAATAAGTTAATGTTCACAAAGGTGAATAACATTGATAGATAAATGGGCATGGAATTCACCACACAATGACTTTGGATTGGAAAATTGCGGTGCAATTTCGGTAGCATAACGACATGACATAAAAATTCATAAAAATGGTTGATGAGGGAGAAAGTGGTGTATCATCATATTTAAATAAAATGGATAGTAAGGGGGTTATATACATACATTTCCCAACATATTTAATGGTATTTAGATACATAATACCAAAGAATTTCTTGAAAGTAAATGTGGAGGGAAAAATCCCTTACGAAATTTTGGCCTGGTAATGGGTGTACATGGGAGGCATTAATGAGAGGGAATGTGGTATATAATCATTAAAAAATATGTAGCGAAGTATGGGGGAGGTAATAAATCATACCTTAATATTTTTAAATGAAATGAAACGGGTATAAGACCATAAAGAAATTTTGACAAAAATGATAAAGGAAGAAATCCATTACTTGGAAGTGTGATACAAAGTCTTAGGAGAGGTTTGAGAGAGGATTCATGGGAACTTGGTCCTCCTAGGGAGGATTCTATATAGAGGAGGTAAGAGTAAGGACGTTTTCCAAGGGTTTTGAGTGAATAGAAGTGGTATCTTGGGTGTTTTTATATAAGAAAAGAGTGGTAATTCTTTAATATTTAGGTTTTGGACTCTACACATTAAACTAATCAAAACCACAAACCATCTCATGGTTTTTACCCATAGTTTTTGTAAAGGTGGAGTGTAAAACATTATTCTATAATTCCAATGTCCAAATGTATTAAAATATTAGGTTTCCTTATGTAGAGGTGAGTCACACGTTCAATGAATTCGTTTTAAAATGTTAAAATGTTTTATAAGTCTTGGAGGGTCCACTAAGGCGTTGTAAAATAAATCAAACAAATCTAAAATCCCATATTTTTTAAACGGTAAAATATATATTTTCTAAAAAACACTTTTATAATATTTTATTACATCACTATTGCCTCATTATGATGTCATAAAACTAATTATATTTTTAAACAGTATTTAATTTTTACCAAAAAATCCAACTCTCTCAGAAAATTATGGAAAAATTAATTGTTGGATAACTTCAACACCCTAATTAAAGAGAAAATTCATTTTATCTAAATAATTATCTAAATATGTGAATTTTTACTTTTAAAATAAAAACTAACATTTATAAAAAATTCATGGGTTTTGACAAAAACATCTTTCAAACCATAATAAAAATTACAACTGCATTCATAAAAATTATACAATAAATTATATTTAATAACAAGCAATTTAGTAATAATATTTTATTAAAATATTATTTAATTAAAAAATCCACTAATTAGTCAAAATAAATTTCTTAATTTAATATTAACTAAAAAATTCTATTTGTGTTTTAAATACTTTTTACAAAATAAAAATAATAAAATGAATGTATATTCTTTATTCTATACAAAAACAACGCACATAATCATAGTTATAGGGTCTTGTTACACAACCCCTTATAAAACCCACATAAGACCTAAGGGTAAGGTGTGAGATAGTGATAAAATCTTTGGGAGGCTCAGACAACATCAATTAGGTGGTAATCTTTATTAACTTCCACTTATCCCATAGGCGGTTCTGTTCAAGCGTAACATGTTGAATCTCGGCTTGGGCTTGGTCGAGAGAAAATCCCAGTGATGATACCTCCATCCTGAGATCCAAGAAATGGGCTTCATATGGATAAATTCAATTGGATGAGGCCATCACTTCCTTTTTCTGAGTAAATTGGATTTGGTTAAAGCCCTATATTTATACTAATCATGTTGTCACTGTTCAATGGCTATATTAGCAATGATTACAATTATTAATGGTATTTTAACATCCAAAAACATAAAACCAAGGAATTAAATATGTTATATAACCATTTTACATAATATGACATTTAATTAGATCAAAATGAATTTTAATTAATAAAATTTTGGTTCATTACAGATAATTATAATGTCAAAAAATTATTGTTTTGGTAAAAAATGTATTTTTCATAATCCACCTTAAAATAAAATGTTTCAGAAAAATCTCAAAAATTAATCTCATCATAATATTGACATGATGAATCAATAAATGATTTTTATTTCAACTAATTAAATTTTAAGATAAATAAATTTATATTTTAAATGAAAATGAAAATATAAATAATTTTTTTTTAGAAAAATGACCTTTTTAAACACGAAGCATGTTTAATATTAGTACATATAAATTTCATAATAATAGAATATGGATGTAATAGTTTATAAATATAAATGTTTCTAATTATAACTAACTATTAAATATAATCATCTAAATTTATTTTGGTAAAATACAATGCCTTTTATTAATGGTTCTTATAATATCATCCTTCTTAAAACATTAATCAGTGAAATATATTAATATTTAATTATTTTAACTGATTATTTGGTTTTTATTTACTAATGAATATATTATTTATTTCATATGAAATAGTTATGTTTTTTCGTTGGGTGTTGTTTTAGTTCATTGTTGCATTTGACATATGCTATAAAAATAGTATTAATTTAGAGGATCCAAAATCTCAGGTCATAATATTCTACCCCCTTAAATAAATTATATATTTACAATTTTAATTTTATCTCACCATAGAGAGTAGGAGAGAGTATTCATAATATTTTTTTATCATTCATGATATAAAATCTAATATAAAATCTACATTACCTTTTTAAAATATATCAAATTACTTATCTTTCCCCAAAAAAATTAATCTTTCATACAGTAATACACTCAAGTATGTAAATACCCTAGTCATACATTCTTCAAAATATTCATTTCCCAAAACCACCAAAATCTCCAAGACATTAAACCACAAAAAAACTATATATTCTTATAAAAATTAATTGTATCTTTTTCCCTTAAATTTTATTAATATCTAGGTTATAAAATAATACACTATCCAATATATACCATAATCCAAAAAATGTGAAGAATTTCACAAAAAACTACCATGAATTAATTATCAGTCCTAAGGTTACCAATAATGTATGAATTAATTTTAACAAATTAATAAACCCCTAAATTTTTGAATATCAAGCATACATTAATACTAATATTTTTCCATACATAAATAATTTTTATTTAATAGTTATTCCTGAAAGTAAAAATCCTTATATATTTTTTCATAATCCTCAAAAAATTAGAACATACCAGAATATCATTAGTTAATATCACTAATTTACAAAGTTTGTGAATAATATCAAGATCTAATATTAGTTTAGATATTAACCTCACTACCATCGATAAGACTATGAAATCAACCTTTTCCATTAGAATATTAATATACTAAGACAAAAAACCATTTAATTATGATCCATTTTTTGGTTGTAATTATTAGTAGTTTATAGATACATACCTTTATTAGCTTAATTTTCATGATTATCTTTAAAATTAACAAAATAGTTTATGCTAATATTCAAAATATTAATATGAAAACATCTATCCAAATATGTATTCCCCTATGAAACCTTCATTTTCAACATATAAGAATTTCTATTCAACCCATGGATCTCTTTTTTCAGTCCTTGGTTATCCATGGTCATTTTTATATTAGGTTATATAAAACAATTAGATAACATAATCACCGAATTATTACAAATTTTTCATTAAGGATAATGATAAATAACCATCGAATATTTATTTGGAGTTTCAAATAAGGTGTGCAGTTAGGCCTCTTTGTTGTGAACAACGTTCCAATGGATTTAATACTCAATCTTCCCATTTCAGGGTCATTACCCCTAGGGATATCTATTTTGGAGTCTAAATCCACTAATAGTATCCATACAAGGATTTAATTCATTGTAAAACCATATTCATAAATCATTTATCACATTTTTTGTATGTCATCATACTGTCAAAATTATCCCTTAGACTTATCCCTTGGTTTTTTTTCTGATGTTTTATTATCTCAATCCCTAAAATATTCAACATAAGCTCAACTAAAAAAAGGATTATCTATAACATTGAACTTATGATAAACCTTAACTTATCAACCCTCGGTGAAATTTATATTCTCAACTGATGGAATCATTATCTCTAAAGTTATCTAAATCCTTATTTCATACCAACTATTACACCCCATGAATGTGATTGTATCATAATTACATGACATAAAAAATGTATTACAATACATTCCCATGATCATTTAGGTTGATGTTTATAGAGAATTAGGTTATAAACATAACTAAAAAACACATATATTTTTAAACTAATTGGCATTTTCCCACTATAAAAACGACTAATAAATCCAAAAAAATGTCTTCAACCAGTCCCAAAACATCTTCCCTGAAGATACTATTCTAGAGAGATAATATTTTTTATGATTCTTCATAACTCATTAAAATTTAAGTGCAAGAAAAGGGTTATATGAAATTCTTAGTAAGGTTAAAAATAAGAACTTATAATTAAAGGTCATAAGTGAGAATAGGATGATCATATGAGTATAATAAAAATTCATAAAACAGTTATACCCAACAATGCATCGATCATAAATTATGGAATAAGACATGTTGTAAAATAAATGTGAAAAATATCTTATAAATTAGGCATAAAAATAGAATATAACATAAATAAAAATTGAAAGTAACATAGAAAGTTGAAAATATATTTTGCATAGAAACCATGAGAAAAAACTCATTATTCCAAAAACTTTTTTGAATAAACTATTTATATCAATACATTAAAATTTAAACAAACTCATTATTTCCATGCATTACTTTCTCTGGAGATATCACACTTCTCTAATGCATTAGAGGGTTATATAAGACCATGTCTGGCAATATCAGTAGATATAGATTCTATATAAAATGATTCATCATCATATAAAAAAACTCATGAAAATAAAATGGGTTTAATATCCTTTTAAAATTGGAACACATAAGGGAAAGACTAATAATTCTATTAATAAAGACGATAAACCCAATAAATATAAATGACTATCCAATGATAATAAAAAAAATTAGGTTGATATTATTCAATGATGTATATGATATTTACACTATAAGATAATGAGTATAATGTTTAGTTAAAAATTTACTAAATTATTTGATGAATGCAATCTTATTGAAAACCATTAAATCTAATAAATGGAAAATAGGGTATTCGAAAAGGATGGAATTGGAATGAAAATATTATTTCTATTAATAGTGGATGGTTAGGTAAGACAAATGAAGTGGTGCATTACTCATCTGATAGAAAAGAACATTTCATAAGTCATTCAGATAAATAAGGTAGATGGTATCATTTTAATAATATACCTAATAAATCATATGATATGTCAATGTATAATTAATTAGATGGAAAACAATTTTTAGGATTTCTAGAAAATTAACTTTGGAAATATTAAATATTCTTAATATTTTGAAAGCATTTGAAATGAAATATTTTATTAAACTATGTGAATAAAAACTTCATTTTGAAAACATGCATATTTAGATAGTATGTTTCATATAAAAATAAAAAATGTTATAAATATGTGTTCCCACATAAACCATTAAAATATTCACATGTCGATGAGAATCAAATTGTTGAAAATATTTTCTTGGAATTATTAACAAACAATGGGTGGTGTATTAATAATGGGTTTAATAGTAATATTAACATTCTATAACCAAATTCAAAAAATTATAAATTTATTAATAACTAATAACACTATTATTTATTTATCCATATTCATCCAAAATAATGTTTTATTATGTCATTCATGTAGACAATTAAATAGACTCAAACAGGAACATGAAATACTTCAATGAGTGAATATAGTTAGGAAATTGATTAATTTGATATAATATCAATATATTTCTTATTTTTTTGAATAATATTTTAATATTTTATTTATAATTAAGGAAAATGAATATGGAAAATGATAATTGTTATTTCAAGGAGGTGGTTGTCTTTACGTATGCATGATCAACATTTTTTTCTAATTGGTTAAGGAGGAATACATAATAGTTGTTTAATTAATAAAATAACATTTTATAATTGTAATAATATTTAATTAAATATATTATAATGTATTTTTGGGGTGGTAAAATTGGAATGTATGGAGGAAAAACTAAATAGAAGAGAGAAAGTTACGTAAAATAAATTAATGTTCTCTTAGAAACATCATTGATTTTGAATGGGTTTGGGAAATTTCAATGACTCAATGTAATAATAATGTAGGATATGGTAAAACGGGAATAGAAATATCATATTTTTAGTAACAAATTAAAAGGAATATGTGTGGCCTGAAATGGGGTACATGTGACACATTTATAAGTGAAGAAAATGGAACTTTTGTAAATACCCATTATTTTTCAATAAATGAATATGACTATTGAAGTGTAATTGATCTAATAGTGTAAAACATAGTTTAAATGTTTTTATACTATTAAAATATAAAAAATTATTTTTTTGAAAATATTGATTGATTTATTAATTTTATCCTTAGAAATTAAATTTTACAACAAGTAACCTTTTACCGTGGTAATTAATTCATAACCATAGTAATTAATTATAATAATCGATTTTGAAATTAAAATAATTTTCTAATTTCGATATGATAATTTTAAATATGAACATAATTTTAATAAATATATTTTATTTTGTTTTTAAACATTAATATTTTCATTACCACACATAACTTGTAAAAACTGTTTTTAGAAAATTATTATTTTACGCTAAAATTATATGTGTATGATAAAATTAGTAATGTTTTTTCTTATAATGAAGTAAGTTAGTTTATTATAAATCAAATAATTCTTATGTGGATTCCAAATATTTCCAAAACTAAATATCACTATTAAAATGATTAATTAATATAAAAGATATGCAAACAAATTTTAGACTAGAATAAAATATTAATTATGTTAAAAAATTTTGAACATAAGTCTTATAGGATTAAATTATTATTTTAAAATAAATAATTTCAATCTTTAAATATATATTTAATCAAATAAATTGTTTTTAAAATATTTAGGCCCTACTTATATAATTATAATGAAATCAAAGTTACAGTTTTCGTATTCACCTAAAAATGAAATGTTTTAGTAAAATACAAAAAATTAATCATAAGATAATATTAACATGGTGAATCTATAAATTATGTTTATTTAAACCAAGTCAACTTATAAAATTAATAAAATTATCTTCTAAATGAAAACATATAAAAAATATGATTTTGTAGATAAATGACCCTTTAAAACTCCTAGTGGCATTAATCATATTTCATATAAATTTAAAAAAACAATGTAGAAACATTAGTCCATAAATATAAAGAATTCATACTATGACAAACTTTTAATTATGCTCAATTTAATTTATTATGTTAAAATAGTATTTTATTTAAAATGAATATTCAAAATTCATCCTTTTTAAAATTTTAATAAAATCAATATTATAATATGTAATTAATTAAGTATATTATCATAATTTTATTTACTAATGATTATACTATTCATTTTATTTTTATATTTCATGGTTATTTAGTCATATTTTGTGTTAGTCCGATGTAGCATATTACATAAACTGTTTAAGATAATATTAATTTAAAAGATCCAAAATATCATTTCATTATAATAATCACATGTTATGCTCCCAAAGAAAAAATAAGCCTCCTACCTTATTCTCATTGAATAATCCACACAAAGAGTGATGCTATAAATCCTCGAAGATCACCAGGAAAACCCCACATCCTCATAATATATGTAAGAGGGTGTATATTAGATCATGAATGTGACAAACACTAATCTTCTAAACTAAAAAAAGTAGGTTTATAAAAGCCCTTATTGAGATATATTTTACACCACGAACATATTTAAAATGTTGTTTTGAAACAATGAATAAATCACAACCATTATATTAGAGAATAAGGATAGAAATTGGAGCCTTAAAAATTTGTAAATAGTCATATAAATTACTCAAAGGAAGTAATATACAAGATTTAATGGATACATTATATGATAATAGAAAGATAGAAGTTTTAATTTCATGAAAAATAGAGCTAGAGCACATTGACTACCCGAAAAACCCCCACTGGCCACTTAGTCTAAGCCACTGGAAACATAAATGCATGTATAATGAACTACACCCCTTCTAAACACAATGAGTGCCCTATACCTGACCACCCGCTACTTGGTTGACGTTTTTGGGATTTTCTACTAAATTCCACCATCAAGGCTTACTCCCAACCTCCCTATTCCCTTGAAACATCAAAAAGCTTAAAAATATTTATAAATAAAAAATATTAAAATTAAATTTAGGAATCACCAAAAATATTAATGTTGTTCCAAATATATCATAAGAGTCTCATAAAAAAATTTCATCCAAAAAATTAAGAGTCACGCAAGTTTGATAAATTGATATACTATAACATTATACCTAAAACATGCACGTGATCATCTCAAAATAATGTTAAATCAAATTAATTTTTTTTGTCTATTTTTTCCAAGTCAAGAAATATTTCAAGTATAAAAACATTCCATTATCTAAGGATTTACCCAATAATGTTATCTCAACCCAATCTACCCATTCTCTTAGTTAATTATATTTAAATATTTATTAACTAACATCATCAATAATTGAAAATATATATCAAAAATTAATTATAGATTAATATGACGTATACATTTATATAAACACTAATTGGGTGTCATTAACGTATAAAAAAAATCCCCATTTTCCTCACTCCTATAGTTTCCCCATATGTTTATCAATATTTTTTCGATCCTATAAATGTGATATTATTAATAAGTAAGTTTTAATAAAATATATTTTTAAATGCACACATCAAAACCATGATTTTCCAATTTATCAAATAAATCATTTAACCATTACATAAACATAAAAAAATCAAAAATCATTAAACTATCCACATAGATTGAAAACATTTATAAAGTACAAGTGATGGATACAACTATATTCCTTAGGAAATTTCTAAAACCATTCAAATTCAATTGGGTGGTGAACAATAATCATTATTAAGAGTCCATGTCATCATATGTATCTGTTTTTATAAATTATCCTAAATATATATGTGGAAAAAATAGGGTACGAATAATAATATTCCACTCCCAATCCATGATGAAGAAATAAAAAACATGTTATATAAAATTTTTTACTCCCTTGGTTGGAATAAACAAACATTATTTGAAGATAATAGAGAGATAGCATAAAAAATAAGAGTCACTGAAAAAATAATGTATTTCTATCATAAACAATGTTCTAATCTACAGTATGATGAAAAATAACTTCCCCTCTAGGAGTAGGAAATAAAGTATTATTTTAAAAAATGTTAGCGGCACAAACGTTTTGGCACATAATGGATTCATTTGAAAATAATTCTATAGAACATTTTGGTATGGGAAAAAAATTGAGATAAACTTTGATAGAACATAAGTATCCATGATAGAGATAAAATGAAAATAATACAATAAGATCCATATATCATTTATACCAAAATATTAGAGAAAATTTATTATATAGTAGTATAATTCATAAATTAAGTATTGAGATAATTAGTTGTGGTGTAATTTATTTGAAATATAAATTGTAAAATTTATATGTATTAAATAATTTCTGTAAGGGAAACAAAAACCTAACATTATTAAAACATAAAACATATGGAAGATAATATAACATAGTTCATATTCCATGACATGTGTTATGATATTTGATATCTATGAAATAAAATTTTAAGAACATATGTTGTGGAGAATCGATTAGTTGAATTGTAGATGATAATGGAGATGAGGTCAAGAAAACCAAATATAATAGTTATTCAACACATAACATTAGATAAAAAATTTATTTTACATATATCATATTTTATGAAAATAATATGAGTTAATGTTTTTTAGGATACCCCAAAATAAGTTATATAATAACTTTTTTGGAAAAACAAAATTTATATAGACTTTGATATAATATTAGTTGAATATTGCTTTAAGTAGAGTTGAATTAAATAAATATTCATGTGAATTTTTTTATGTGAAATATAAAAAATATTCTGAAATGTTGAGAATAAAAGATTCTATATATAATACACTTCGAGCATAAAATAATATTTTATATAGGGATGAATAGTTGGGAGGAAAGGGAACGAAACCTGAGAATACCATTACAAAACATGATTTGATGCACATAACATATTTCACATAACATTATTTCCAAAACCAAAACATATTCCTTGATAAGATTAACCCTAAAAATAATGGGTTTTAATTTCCTTTAAGATGTAGAGAATATCTATTAGATTATAAGGAATGAATAAAGTTATTTAAAATCCATGATAATCATTAATACAATATATTTAATTTGGGGAAATCAAATATATCCATTATATTTTGATGTGAAGAATGAAACATGAATGGAGATCAACATGGATGGAGAATAAGTTCCACAAAAATAATTAGAGGTATAATAATTTATATTTTACATTTCTATGATGTTTTAGATTGATATTGATCAGCTTAATTAAATAATTAAGGTATACATAGGATCAAAAATTTTAGTGAATAATTTTTTCTAAAAATTTATTAAAGTAATATATATGGGAAAAAGGAATTGTAGCATATAATATTTTTAGAATGATATAATATATTTGACACATTTTATCATAAAAATAAATATAGTTGATATATTTAAAAATACACAATGTATGAGTTTTATTGAATAAACAATGACATTATATGAGTCAAGACAATTTATTATAAAAAAATGGAAGATTTATAAGCAGAACAAACATTAATATAATTATAAATAATTTTCCTACCAAATTCATTGATTTTTATATAATATCCCACACTTATAATACCTAAATATTACATCTAAATATAACAATATTCGATACATAACATAATGATCCAGGCCAGAATCCTATAGGTCTAGTATATTTGGAAACATGAAAACATAAAAAAACATGTTCTCAACAGTTCTACATTATCTCACACACAAATCATCATAACTATCACCCCTCTTATACACATCACACATAAAACCATTCTTCATAACCTAGTAATGGAAACATAAGAAATAGGGGACTCTGATACTTAGTGAAGGTAAACAAGGGAGATATCAATTATCATATAACCATAAAATGAGAAAAAAAATGTATTAGGACATAATATTTACATTTAGAAACCATACCCCACATTTTGTAGATCGTAATCACGAGTCATGGAATATATCTCGGTTTTTATAAGACATTAATCATAATGTAATCAAAGACGTTGATCCATGAGAGAAAAATATAGGCATAAGACATGGAATTTGGAAATAAACATATGCAGGGTAAATCATTTAATTATTATTCATGTAACCTTTTCAGGACTATCATTTAGGAATGGATACACTCCCCAAACCATAATAGTATTATACGTTCACTCACAAGATTATCATAGTGGATAAATTACCCAATAGAATTAGTTTCACTACCTATTCCAATCTTGTTTATCTCATAAGATATCAATTTTTACCAAATCCATTGAGGATTGATATAGGTATCACTCATCACATAATTAAAATATTAATTATGTGTTTGAAAAAATAATAAAACATTCATCATATCAGAACCCAATAAAATAAATGGGGTTTGTAAACATTTCATCACAACACATAGAAAAGAAATGGATTTCATAAACCATTAATAATTTCTACATAACATAACCCGTTGAAAAGTAATGGGTATCATAAAAACCATGTCATCAAAAACCATCCATATGAATAGTAAAAATGTTATCTTTGTATCATATTCGCTATAATGAATATGAAACATTAACGGTTTTGTTGTTGATAAATCAAAAGATCATTAAAATATTCTTGGGGAAAATAACCTTTCTTTTTTGAAAATAGTTTTCTAAAATATAAAAAATTTCAAAATATTATGTGAAACATTTTATTTTAAAATAAAAATGGTAACTTGTAAAGTAAGATTCAATATATTTAGTGTCCAGGATTGTGGGAAGTTATTTTAATGCTTTATAAGTCAAAACAAACATTCCTTTCATACTTTAGTCGTAAAGGACAAAAAGTACCTCATTTGTAAAAGAATAAGAAGATTCCATCAAATAAATAGTGTAAAAATTCAAACATGGGTATAAATTTCTTTATAAAATCATAGGAGTATATCTAAAAAGGATATTCTTTAAAATATTTATAGAAAACATGGATGTGGATGAAAATGATTTTTCTACTGAAGGGAGAAATAAAGTTGAATTTTCTACAATATTTATTTTTTGTTTATTGAGTAGTGATGCAGATTAAAATTAACTGAAAACATTTATTTTGTAAAAATATCAATATTAGAGGAAAATTGATGTGTATAATGAGATTTTTATTATAATATTTCATCATTCATACCTAATCATAATCAATTCCCAAAAAACACCAATATTGTAACATAAAACCCCTTACCTTGAGTTTTCTATGTTTCAAAAGCACTCTAGAGTCCTGAATACTAAATATAAATTTATTATAAGTTTATAAAATAGTAATTTTTAAACATATAATATCATATATAATCCATTTATAACATTTCGATACACCCTTTTATTAATAATTATTTTTTAAAATCATTATTTCCAGGTGTTAATGTTTTGTTTACCATGAGTATTTCAGTTCAGTAGTTCCAAACCTTGTATATTAATCTCGGTTCCATTATCTTAAAAATTTTAATCATGATTTAAATATCATATATATTCATTATATACATATTTAGTGTCATCTATAAAAGTTATATATAGTAAAATGAATTACACAATTCATGGAGATGATAGGTTTCACATTCCCATGAAATATGTTTTCATTCTTCGACAGATAAAATGAAATAAAGGAAAATAATAATTCAACTCATAGAATAATTATATTTTTAAATATTCCATATCAATTAATTAATTCTATAATTATTACCAATCAAATAAAATCGAAATGAAAAATGAATCACATCGCTTCGTGGAGGTGGTTGTCCACACGTACTCACGAGTTACATTATCATTTTCCAATGTAATGAATGTTAAGTAGGAATATGTGATATTAAAAATATATAAGAATTATTACTTAATAAATATGATATATAGACAATAAGTTCATCAAAATTACCATACATAATTGATGGAGAGGAAAAACGAATTCTATCTCTATATGGAAGGGGAAACAATTTTTTCAATATTAAAGGGTTGTAATATTTTAATAATAAGGTAATTTTTTCCATAAATGGAAACTCTATGAAGTTTTAGACCATATAATTTCCACATTTTCATATTTCAACTTTTTTATAATTTTAAAATAATTTATTAAACTATTATTTTGATAAAACATCATTATTTTCAATTTTGATATTGTTCATTTAATTTGACATCAATGATATAAAAAAAAAATTGTAATTGGAATATTATATTTTAAAAAACCAAATATTTCATATTCACAAATAAAATTCATGGAACACAATAACTTACTCAAACTATATAACAATTAATATTTCCAAAATCATTTATTTTATTTTTCTAATAATAGAATAAATATTATTTTGGAATTATTTAAGCATTTAAGGTATTTGTATAGCACCTAAAATTATAAATAAATTTACACCATGAATATAATTTCATTATACATATAATTACTATTAATATTCATTCATAACTAGGTTTTTCCCTATGTGAGCACTTAATGGATATTTAAAACTAAGTAACTGATATTTTGTAACATTGTTTCATTTAAAAAATACAAAAATAAATTTCATGGATAAGTACCCATTAAGAAAATAAATTCCTAGAATACAATGATAAGGTTATAATTAAATTAATATAATAATAAATAGGATGAAACATTATGGCCTTGTCACTTATTTTTAACATAGATTACCCTGATTTACCGTTCATCAAGGTGATGAATTTTACCACTATTACTATTAATATTGAAAAAAAAACAAAAGGGGAATATTTACCAAATTTGAACATCATGATTATAAATATTTAATTTATTTTATCTAACTAAATATATTTAAATTCCATAAAATAATTTTTAATTAAGTGAGCTACGAAAACCACTTTATAGAATAATACAAATTTAAGCCTAGGACTGGACTTATTATTCTCCCATGCATAATTAATAAATTTAGATGAATATTTAAAAATTATTGAGAATGTAAAATATGTACATTTTATCAATATTGTTCAAAAATTGTGATCAATATAATTTATTAGGATAAAAATGCATCGCACATATAAAAATAGTTTTGAAGAAAACAAACTCCTTTATTTTCAAATGATTTTTATTATCATTTATAATTAATTGATAAATTATGGATTCATTTTATACATGTAGAAAACATAAACCTTTATAATTAATTATTCTTATACATACCCTTAAATCCAACTATTAGGTGATAATAATATTTAAAGACCATATGATTGTTTCTCTAAACTCATTGTAGTGTATAATGGAAGTTATCAATGGAATTACAATTATATAAAAAATATTTGTTAAAATACTAGGGTGTTACATTATTGATAATAAAACAAGATACTATAAACAAATATTTTTACAGAGTATATATGATACTATAAAAAATGGATAGTTTTGATTAATTAAACTCCTAAATATTGGATAAACTAATATAATAGAAATAAATAGGTGCAATGATTATGAACAATATTTTGAAGATATACACTATAAAACACTGTTCAAATTACCCCTCAATAAAAAATATGAAATGAAATTGATAACTTGAATAACTAAATGACATATTTTTTATTAGTTACTCCATAAATTACTGAGATTAAATAAAAGGTGGTTAAGAGCATTTTATTTAAATTATGTGGCAGTTTCTCTTTCTGAGAGGAATTAAATTTCGAAAGAGAAAGTTGCATGTAAGACCGTCTTTGGAAAATATAATATAAAAATAATAAAATTTAATTACTATAATCGGTAATTTTTATTTATATAGGACTTGGTAAGGGTAATTTAGGGAGAAAATATATAATTAAATGATAATTATTTTATTTTTCTTATTAGGGTATTTTTTAGGGATATAAAAATAAAAAAATCATCCCTAGTGGATGGGAGTGAGAAAGATGAAGTTATGATGTTCATTATATATTCAAATAATGATTGAGAATAAACCTCATGGAAATCCTGAAACAATGTTCGGGAATATTTTGATTCAATGAATAACTTTATCCTTATTATTGAAAATCATAACTAAAACATGTAGAAATTTCATTTACCTTTTAGTTTATTGTTTTTATTTTTTGTTATATAGTTTTTTGTCAACCTATCAAGATTCATTGAAATAAACAAATATATTAACCTATTTGAACATAAATGTGTGTTTTAGTGGTTTAAAACAGATAAAATGATTAGATGATATAGTTTAAAGGAACATAAATAAGATGATGATGAATTAGGATCGATGCTATGGAAATTAAACACCGAGATATCATAATCAAACCAATAGAGTTTATTATAATCATATCTATAAGTTAAACCTAAGTATTTTAGGATCTAAAGTAAATTATAATAGAGATTCTCTAGAATAGAGGATTTTGATCATATTTAAGTGCACAATTTCTTATTTCCTAGTGCACATATGGTTGAATTTTTATTTTGGAGTGTATTTATAAAGAGATTAGTTTAGTGACTATTTTATTATAAAGATATTATAATTTTCAAATTTATTCAATCTTTGTATGATCCATTTATATTAGTGATATTCTAGGTTAGAAATTGGTTTGTCTGATCTGGTTGATTGAGGGATTCTAAGGATAGGAAGACAGAGCCCTTCGGGTAGGCTTACAGTTGATGAATCTCTCGGTTCTTGTGATTTAATGTTTTTCATCAGTGCGATCAATGTATTTTGAGGATATGAAGACTTATATTTAGTAGACAAGACACTGAAAATTACTGATTACATTATGGTTGAGGATTTTTCATGATTCGAATGAGGGTACCGTGGTTTAGGTGACGAGCCACATGCCTCATTGGTCTAAAAGAAATGGGTTCCAATTTTAGATGTTTCTTTTCATAAATAATATCCTTTTAGGTATTGTTATAGTAATCAATTATCTTTTTTATTTTTGGTTTCATTTAATTCATTAGAAAATTGTTTTTTGATAGATATATTTTTCTCTCTATTTTCTTTTTAATTATATAGGGTTTATTATTTGAGAGAATTAATTTACAATATATTTCGAATTTTTTTACTCTAATAAATTCTGTATTAATTGTAGTATTATATCATTTTACAAATATAACACATGAGTGGGATGGAAATTTCTAATAATGTTTTGGACTATAAATATGCCATCTTTCTAGTTCTATATTCACACCTTTTCGGACCAATACTTGGAATTAGAGTATAATTTATTTATTTTGACAGATATACATCTTATCAATACCTTATTTTTATTGGATTTAAATATTTTATTAATATACTATATCAGACATTAATTTTTATATATTGTGCATTTATTTCATTAAAAATTATAACATTATTAAAAAAAATGTAGAATAAGAAATGTTTTTTTGAAATGGAATGATTTCTTATCAGAACATTAGATAATTTAAATACTAGAAGACCAATGATATTTGATGGTGTAGACTATGAATATTATCATTTTATAATGAATAATTTAATTATACACATAGGATTGGGTAATTTTCTATAATGATTCAAAATTGTAAACATATGTTGAGAGAATGGTTTAGTATTACTCATGAAGAAAAACTAGATTATAAAGTGAAATATAAATTCCAAATTACATTTCATTTATTAATGACATGGAATATCTACATTCAAATTTCATCATAAAATATAGTTAATTATGTATATTAGAAGGTAGATATTACCCAATATTAATATCCCATGTTCTCATTAATCATAGAGATATATTTAGAGATGAATAAATATCCTTTGATATCTTTCATGGATAATTAATGGCATAAGTTCATCAATAATTTATAACTATTATCAATAGATTTATTTATTTGGGAGATAAGTAAGTGGTTGATGAATAATTTTTGGAAAAAGTGATAGATAATTTTCTTATAGAATGTTAATCCAAAATAATAACTATAGATGATACTAGGATTTAGTCAAAGATCAGTCTTGATGATCTTATTTATACCTGAATATAATATGATAATTGATTAAAAAAGATGTTGAGAATAAGAAAATAAATAATGGTAATGATTTTTACTCTACCTATGATGTCTTAACATTTAGGCCTTGGATTTATTTATGTATTACTATGATAATGAAATATAAACATCAGTCAAATAATTTTAGAATGGAACAAATTATTGATAACTATATCAACTTAAGATGATAATAAACAATATTATTAGAAATGATAACTTAAGGTATTATCATTATATAAAAAAAAATTCAAATAATGTCTCATTGAAAACTATTAGTAACGAATGAGATAAAACTAGAAATAGCGCACAAAATTGTCTAAGGTTGAATAGAAATGACAATGATAGAAAATAATTGATGAAAAAGTAAATAAATTCTTTTCATGTGAAAAATGATATGTGGAGTGATAGGGAGTATCTTTCATTTGATAGAAAATTGATTCAAAGTATGATGTATGACATATTGTAGTTACTATTCATATATTCCTAAAAATGATATTTGATTAAAGGGATCAGTAACTCCTCTTATACTCAATCAATTATATTGGAATTTAAATGTTTCATTTTCATTTAGTGATAAAGAAAATTATACTTCATTGTAAGATGAAAATGATATTCCATCAATGGAACAAATGATCAGATATATGTATTATCTCGAATATAAGAATAAAAAGTTAACTAAATATCTAAATCATATTAATGAAAATATTAATAATATTTAAGATTGAAATTATAAACTTTTGTTTAAGTATCTAAATTTTCTTCTGAGTTGAATAATATAGAGGCTAAAATTTCTAAAGTGATTAAAGATAAAAGTAAACTCATGAATGAGTTTAATGAATATAAAATAGAAATTTATAAGATAACTAATGAATTTAAAACTAAATAAATTTCCATAATTTTAGAAAATCATAAGGAAGAGAATTTAAATCCAAAAACAAATATTGAAAGATTAAAAAGATTATTGAAAATTTTATAAAAGAAGAAGATCATTTGAAAAGTTGAATCGATAATTGAAACCCAAATGGAAACCATCTGGTCTTTCATAAAAAACCAATGGAACATTTTCTTATTAAAATAATTAAATTTCACCATGTTATGATCCTTTTTATTATAAATTTTAGAGAGGAAAAATTATAATAAATATTGTTCTTTGAACAAGTTACAATCTTCAAGATATCATAAATATTATGTTTCAAAAGTGATTCTAAATGTTTAGTGAAAATATTTTGACTTATGCATGTTGTTAAATATTTGTTTTCTAACAATAATATACCCAAGAATGTTTTGATTTTAAATTATTTTTCTGAAATGTTTTAGGAATAAAGGTTGAGTACCAATAGAATTAATATATGGTATATATGAAATGATTATTCTTGACGTATGACTTATGACAAGTCTATTTTACAGTACTTATGGAATGTGAAGGGAGGAGAAGTCAAAATTCGTTACAATGAAAAAATTTACATATATGGTATGTGTTACAATGGTTTCATCCATAATACTTTAATTTCAAATGTAATTTATGTTCTAGTACTTATACACAAGCTAATTACAATTAAAAACTTTTACATAAAGGTTACTCAGTGAACATTGGGAATCATAAATACACAATTAAATGATTAGATGAAGTGAACTCTTTATCTGTTGAATGAATTTATAATTTTTACATAGTTTACTTGGAATATATTTATAATAATAATATACCTTTTGTTAGTATATTTCATTATTCCTCATGGATCTATTATATAAGATTATGACACTAAAATTTCTAGACCTAAATAAGATATCTATGATAAGACTAATTAAAGATCTACCAAATCACCAATTTAATTCCTCTAAGATCTATGATTCATAAATAATTTGTAATAATTATATGTTATGATTTCTGTATTTTAGTAAATTAGCCACACTAATTTCTTTATAGTTAGTCCGACTGGATTTTTTGGAGCTACAAAAGTTGTGAGTGTCACAAGAAAATAAGTTATGTATGTTCTAGTAGATGATCCTGCCAGATATATATGGAATAATTTTCTAACACTTAAATAAGAATCATTATCTATTTTCAAAAGAATAGAGTAATTCAATTAAGTAATAAAACTCTAAGAAATTTCGTCAATAATTATTTGTGAATATTAAATGGATAAATATTTTTTTGGTGGAATCCATAATTACAATATTTTAAAATAAAAAGATTGTTTTACTTCATTTGAAATTTAATGAAACCCATTATGAATTTTGAACAGAAAGAAAAACTAAACTTATTTAATTTATTTTTTTGGAGGAAAAGAGACATTTTAAATACTAAAGATAATATTTTTAAATTTGATCCAAAACAAAATGAAGAAATATTTCTTGGTTATTACACTACTAGTATGTCATATCTAGTTTTAAATTAATTGATACAAATCGGTGAGAAAATTTTAAATGAAATGTTTGAAGAAACTAATCCCTATTTAAAAATAATAACTGAGGAAGTTACACATTTTTATTACAATTTCAAAAACACTCTAGTTTTTTACTGAAATTTGAGTCATATTAATAAAACATTAGACTAATTAATTTAACACATATGAAAATTATTTTAATGAAAATTAATTTTTCATGATAGGAATAACAATGTTCTTTTTATATCTTGAAACATGATAGTATTGAGGAATCAACCCACAAATAATATAATTTGTGTTGTAATCCAACTTAAAACAACATACAATTCCTTTTAAAAAATTAATTTGAGCATCTTTCATTATTATCTCAACTTGAACGTAAAATGAGATATGAAGCCTCGTGTGAAGAGAGATGGATAATCACTACATAAAAAGAACTTAATCATGCCGAATATAATAATATTTTCACCTTGGTTGAGCATTTTATGTAACTATAGGTAATAAGGGTAAAATGGGTTTCTTGAAAAAAAAATATGATGAAAATTTTAATATTTTCTAGTATGAGGGAAAAATATTTTTAAGGCCAATATTCTGAATGAGTGAATTTATTAATTTGAAACATTATATTATGTTTCTAGGATCAAATACATCAAGATACTTCTATCCTTTATATAACATATTAATTTTATTTTCTATAAAATGGATATAATGGAACCTTCCTTAAAATATATATTCAATAATATTTTTATAAATTACAATACCCTATTTTTGAAAATGTAAATTCATCAGGACATGTTTTTAAACATACCAAAGCCCTTTATTAACTTAAATGAGAACCAAGAGGATGGTATTAATGACTCTCTAGTTTTCTAATTCAAAACAACTTTGTTAAATAAAATTATCATCTAAATCTTTATACCAATAAAATTATCAAGGAATACATCATTGATAAAATCAATATTGATGTCATTATTTTTAGTTCAACTATGAAAAGTCTCGTAGATAGTTTATTATAACATATTTAGAGCAAGTTTCAGATGATCAAGATGGGTGAAAATACTTTCCTTCTTGGTTTAAAATAATTCTATGACCAGAAGGAACAACTATATCTCAACACAAGTGTGTAATAAGAATATAAATGATATGGTTTTGACAATACCTCTAATATAAGTATGCTAATATGTACTATAAGATCCCATTTCTTTTTTGGGGATGAATCCTTTTAATTGGTTGTGGTAGACCATGTGAATTTAATTCATGGATTGAATTAATTCAAATAAATGAAAAATTACACACCCAAGAAATGTTTTTCACCACATGTCAATATGTTACGAAACTATGTCACAATCCCTATAATACTAGATTTTGTGATCTTTTGACATGTCACGAAACTAGATTACAGAACATGTAATATTTAATTATTATTTTTCAAATGGTTTGATAGGATTTAAATTGAAAAAAATAAAAATACATTATGATTTTTACACAATGTGAAATGGGAATTTACATCATGTAATTTTTAAGACCAACTTATTAAAAACTTTTCTACAGCACCACATAACCCTATGAGTTCCATTTCATTTCCACAGACACTCCACGCACCACCATTTGGGACTGAAAATTCTCCGCACACCTCAACCATGGACCAAATCTCCTCCTCACATTAAAATATTTGACCAAAGACCCTCCACCCACCTCCCTCCTTGTCGCAGGTCTTCTAACATAGATTTACAGGAGTTTTCTTCAATCCCGAAGTGTTCTCATATTAGATTTTGGATATCCATAAATCAATTTTAAGGTATTCCTTACAGTTATTAATATACTTCTAGATCCGTTTCTAATGGATTTTCTTTCCCTTACTGAGAGGAATCTAGAAACCTATTACTATCATCAATGTAGGGTTCTTATTTGTCACTGATACCTCCACTTTCAAGGAGTCAGATATGAATTCTATTCTTTGAAATGTTCTTGATTGATTATACTCAATTTCGGGATATTCTATAGATAGAATTATTCATCACCAATTTCAAGGTAGGAGGTCTAAATTCCAATCCCACGGTCTTGATTTTGTTTATGTGTATGAAATTGTAGAAGTTTTGTGGTATGATTAGCAATTGAGTTTTTCTATATTCGATTAATTAATTTAGGGATTTTGAAATTGGGAATTAAATTGGTTTGTTTAAATAAATATTTAATGAATTAATTATGATTATTTGATGATGGTATATTTTGTTAAATAAATTATTGAAATAATTGATGTTTCTGATGTGATTAATTAATTTGGAATTAACTAATGGGATGGTTGAGATTATGAAATTGAATAAAATAATTAATTATTGATATAATTATTGGATGATTTATGTTGGAAATTATCTTAATTAGTTTATTTAATTAGTTGATGGATGTATTGTTCTGAAATTGAAATTGATTGAAATGTATTAATTACTTGTTGGACGAATTAATCAATATTTTGAATAAGAATTATTATGAAAGGTTATTGATGGTTAATAATTAATACTATGATATATATGATATATGTACATGATTGAGAATGGGGTGTGGGACACATATGGATGCTCTAAATACCTATAGGGGGGATAGAAAAGGAGTTCCAGACCCAATGGCATGCATATAGATATTCTTGTATATGACATGGACAGATGCTCCAAATACCCATGGTGTGTGAGGTAGGGATTGATGCTCAAAATAATCACAAAGTTTCTAGACATGATGATATACACCCATTTATTGACATTTTAATATGGTTCCAATTGGATGATTATAAATTTAATATTGTGAAATAATGATAAAGTGCTGAATATGGGAAACAATTCAGACTCCTGCACAGGTCAAAGTAGGTATTGTGGTTTGGGTGACCTCACTAACCCATGATTTATGTGTTTAAATAATGTATAATTTAAAAAATGTAAACTATTTACCTTATTTCCTTATTTTATCATTTATACAACTGAATATAGTACAATTGACTGGATTTTTAGTCAATGTTGGTGGTGGAAAAATGAGTTGTACTCACACCCTACTGTGGATACTTGATCGGTACCAACATAGATTAAATGGATGCAGAATACATTAAGGAAAAGGGGTCATGTTAGATGGCTAAGTCGGGATAGAGCATGGTTGAGGGAGACATACTTGGTTCAGAACACACTTGGGAGTCATTGGTGTCTTTATTTTTCTGTCTTCCCTTTTTGACACTTAAGACATACGTTAACACAACATGTTTTTCTTATTCAGTTAGATATTGTATTTTATGGCTTTTATTTACTTAAGATATAGGTATTTTTATGGTTATATATGCTCCACTATTGTCTATTTACTTATATTGGTGTATTATTATGATAATAGAGGATACCGTCTCCTCATGAATGATATACTAGACTCTTGCTTCTAGCTGAAAGCCTCTGACATATTTGAAGGTGTGCCTGAAGTCATATGGTATCTTGGCATGGGTAACCAGAGTGTGGCTCTATTTTTCTTTTTTCTTCTTTTATATTACTATTTTGGAGAGGAAGACAAGAGACTAAGAAGAGCCAGGGATTGGTAATAATCACATGTATGGGAGTTTTTGACCCATGTATTGGGGAAAACCCAAGTAATCCACACGAGATTGTTGTTATCACTATTTTCTAGTATAGTTGACTATTATTTCACCTTGGGTGACACACTTGTTTTGTGATGTGTTAATTATTGTTGATATTTTATGATAATTGACTTGTGGACCAGAATGGCGCAAGATTTGAGTTTTCATTCATCATTTTAAGAAAATAAGGCTATTTTGTGAAATACATCATTTTAGGAACACTTGAGAAAATGGTTTATGCATAAGTTGTTGAACATATAATGTATTTTCTTCCTGGTTAATTTCAAATTGGGAAAGGTGACTAATATTAAAAACAATTTAGTAAAATGAATGAAATGTGAATGAATTAGTTTATAAATGAGAAACTTGATTAATGATAATGTGTTTACCCTTATTAACCAGGAACTAGTTGTAAGATAGTTAAGGGTAGTGATAATGCCTCGATTTTGGCCATATAAAGAGACTTGGTGAAAAGACTTGGTGTTGCTTGTTGTGTTTAAATCATACATAAACATGTTAACTTTTTGAACATTATCTTAAGCTGTGTGTTTATATTTGTAGAGATATGCCTCCACGACGAGGTTTGTTAAGGGGAATACCAAAGGGCATGTCAGTGGATGATCCTCCAGTAGTGGAACCGGAGGCACCAATAGTTCCTTCCGAGGAGGTCAGAGATAAGTTCTGAGAGAACATTTCTCACTTCATGCAATTGATTTAATGAGACACATGGTGGGTTGTGAAGAGAATGTATGACCTTACAAGGGAGATTCAGTTGCAACAACCTATAAATTTTACTAGAGATGGTAGAACTGAGGGGTTTGAGTTCTGTATTGACTCTATACAGACTATAATTGACCACATAGAGACTCCTAATGAGAGGAGGGTTAAGCTAGTTACTTACATGTTTCATGGTCAAGCGAAGCGTTGGTGGGACATTCAGAGAAGTGATGGATAGCTGCAGACTATGGAGTGTAAGTTATTTAAGGTGAAGTTCTTTGAGAATCATTATCAAGAGACACTCAAGTAGGAGAGAGAAGCTGGGTTCATGAGTATGAATAAAGAGAATATGTATGTGATTGACTATCCTAGGCACTTCACACATATGCAGTGCTTTGCTTCGGGAATGGTAGGATATCAGGATACTACGGAAAAGCAGTTTCAAGATTGAATCAAATGTTAACTTTAGTGCCAATGAAATATTTTCAGGTTTAATATGTTTATAGAGGCTGTGAATTAATATGTTATCTATAAGGGGAACCATAATGAGGATTCACGTGGAATACAAATTATTCCTGTTGGATAGTCAGTTGGTACAACTTTCAGGGGAAGTAAGAAATGTTATGATAATGTTATCTAAAGTCATGGGAAGAATGGTATCCAGATAGAGGGGTTATGTTATGCAAGACCTTACCAGAGTGATTTTTCAATAGTGTAGTAGGATGAGACACTATCATAATTACTGCACCCGAACCCTATAGAGTGAAGATATTATGTAAAAAATGAGACTTTTGTCGATGTTTTGTGGGAACCAGAGATAGACAGTCAGTGATGGAGGAGCTAGGAAAAATATTGGTATAAGAAGAATGTGTTTTGCACCATATCAGTCTAGAAGTTGGAGTTATTCTATAAGAGTAGGTAATGGAAGTGGACGTATTGCTTCTGGGATAGAGAACCCATATCAGTAGGGTGATGCATGTTAGGGGAGTCAAATTTTATCACATGGAAGAATGGAAGAATAGTTTCATGCGGTACATACCACACTTGTGGATAAAGGTTCTGGACCATTGATAGTGAGGGGTACCATTTTTATTTATTCTACATTTTCTAGTACCTTATTTGATAGTGGGTCCTATCATAAATTTATATATGTAAAAATTTATTAATGGTTTGAGCCTAGATGTAGAGTTTGTGAGTGGTTTTGTGATGACAGATACACCGTTGAGAGTATGATCTAGAAACATCAATATGTGCGAGGGATTCTCTATTGAGATCAGGGAGTACCATTTTATGAGGGGTCTCTATAATCTTGATATGACAGGCTTCAACTTAATTATGGTTATGGACTTGCTAGTTTCATACTAATACCACATAGAATATTACCATAGGATAGGTACATTTACATCTCCTAAGGGTGACTATTACATTCTTCATGGAGAGTTAGATATCAAGCTGGGCCGTGAAGGGACAATTACTCAGCAAATGGGAGATCTCAAAACCCAAATTTCTAGTCTATTGTTGGAAGATGGGGTGTTAGGAAAAATATACTTCCACCCGTAGTGGAGCTATTTTAGGATGTCTTTCCAAATGACTTCTCACGGGAGACACATGAGAGAGATGTGGAATTCACTTTTGAGATCATATGGAGGGCTGAGCCAGTATCTATTCCACCATACAGAATGGAACCAACTGAGCTTCAAGATCTCAAGAGTCAGTTGGATGATTTAGAGTATAAGGTATTTATCCATCCAAGAATGTCATCTTGGGGATCACATATATTATTACAAAATAAGGATGATGTGAGTTTACATTAGTGTGTCGATTACCAGAAGTTGAATAAAATGGTTTTAATGAACCGATATCATCTTCCACATATTGATGAACTATTTGGAATTTTAAAAGGATATTGCAGGTTCTAAATGATCAACTTGAGATTAGGTTATCATCAGTTGAGAGTTCATACTTCAACTATACCGAGCACTGCTTTTAGAAGTAGGTATGTCCTATATGAGTTAGTCATAATGCCTTATGGTCTAATGAATACACCAGATGTATTTATGAAATTTATTAATATGATCTTCCATCTATACTAGTATCAGTTTTGGTTGTATTTTTGAATGAAATATTAGTGTATCCAATAATTATAATTATCATGTACAACATCTTGAAATCATCCCAAGGGCACTGAGATAGAATTAGTTATACACCCAGCAATCTAAGCATTAGTTTTGGATTGATTGGGTACACCTCTTTGGGAACATCATCTCAGAGGAAGGTGTGGAAGTGGACCCATAGAAGGATCATGCTATGGTTTATTGGGAACAACCTTATATTATTTTTGACATCCGAATCTTTCTGGGATTAGCTGTATATTACAAGAGATTTACCAAATAATTTTCCCATTTGGTAGTGCTTCTTTTAGGCTTGACCAAAAAGGGAGTAATGTTTTAATGGTTGAAGGATTGTGAGGAATAATTCCTAGAATTAAATAAGTTTTTGAGGTCGACACCAATTTTTACCCTACCCGAGTCAAGTGAGGATTACCCGGTGTATTTTGATGCTTCTAGGAATAGACTTAGAGCTGTGTTGATGTAAGGAGATTGAGTCATGGAATATGGGTCTTGACAGTTGATACCACATGAACGAAACTACCCCACACACAACCTTGAGCTAGCGGAGGTGGTGTATACCCTGAAGTGTTTTGGAAATACTATCTTTTGTGTGAAATGTTAATACTTTATAATGACCATAATAGATTGAGGTATATATTTTTATAGAGAGACTTGAATATTCAGCATTGGATATTAGTAGAGTATTTACAGTCATTAGATATTGTGCTCACATATATGCCCGGGAAAGGAAAAAGTGTGGCTAATGCCTTGAGGTGGAAAACTCAGACTTAGGAAATATAGTAGTCTAGTACTAAGTGGATGATGATAATGTTGCCAGCTAAGATGCATGTTTTTGTTCTGGAGAGTCATGAGTAGATGAAACACATATTAGTTTCAATGGGGTAGACACTTTTTAGGCAGATTAGAGACTCACTGTATGATGATTTGGAGGGATTATACATTAGGGTGTGATTTCAATGTGGGGAGAAACCTTAATATTTTTTTATAGATAAGGACCAGACCATATAAATGAGGAATCAAGTTTTTGTGCCTACAAGCATGGAAGGGGATCTCTTATTGGAATTTCTTACCAAAAAGTTGGTAGAGCATCCAGGGTTGACCAGAATGTACCATGTCCTATGATGAAAATTTTGGTGTCGAGGAATGAAAGATGAGATAACAGGTTTCGTATCATGATTCTACACCTTTCAGCAGGTGAAGGTAGATCATCAATGACCTATAGGATTTCTAAAACCATTGTGCATTCTAGAACAGAAGTGGTATGATGTGACCTTGGATTTTGTGGTAGGTATTTCAAATAATATTAGAAAATATGATTCTATCTGGGTTTCTGTAGGTCAATTGAAAAAAGTAGCAAATTTTTTTTCAATACAAGAATCCTTCAATGTAGAGAAGTTGAGAGAACTATATGTTCGGAAGATATTCTATCTGCATGGGGTGCCATGGTATATAGTTTCAAGGTGAAATTTTATTTTTAATTGATGCTTCCATCAAGGATTTCAGAAAGTGATTGGTACACATGTATTATTGAGTACGTCTTTCCACCCACATATAGATGGAATGTAAGAATGAAGATATAGGTGGTTGATGATATGTTGTGGGTGTATGTCCTTGACTTTAGTGGGTCTTTGGAGAACCTATTAGCATTATTGGAGTTTTCCTATAACAATAGCTATTAGAAAAATATAAAGATGAAACCAAATGAGGATCTTTATGGTAGGGAATGTAGATTACCACTATGATGGATGGAGGAAGGTGAGTTAGTGTTTTTGGGACCAAGTATCATGATGGAGACATCAGATAAGGTTTAGTTGATTTAGAAATGTATGGGTACAACTCAGACTAGGCAGAAACCTTATGCTGATAGGGGAAGATGATCCCTAGAGTGTATAGAGGGTGGTCGTGTATTCCTTCAGGTGTTTCCTAAGTCGGGTCACCATTGTATATGGAGACATAGTAAGTTGGTGCCCAGGTTTGTTGGACCATTTGAGATTGTGAATAGAATCAGGATAGTGGCATACCAATCGGCTTTTCCATATTAATTCATTACTATGAATGATGTTTTCCATCTATCAGAAATTTAGTAGAATCACCCAACCATTCCCATGTGATCTATGTCAATGATTTCCATCATGAGTTAGATGCATGCTTTGAGGATCATTTGATACCTGTGTTGGATCACAATTAGAATGTGGTAAGGGGATAAAATGTGCTAATAGTTAATGTTTTATGGATACACGGAAGAGTTTAGATGGATACTTCGAAAAGGAAGGCAGATATGTGGGCTAAGTGGCCTGATCTTTTTGACTCATAATCATAGATATTCGTCATAGTACATCTCGAGAATGAGCTATTATAATGTGGGGAGATTTTAATACCCCATATCTTTTTCTAGTACAACATCTTTTAATTGGCTGTGATAAACCATTTGAATTTAATTCATGGATTGAATTAATTCAAAATCTAGAAAAACTAAACACCCTATAAATGTTTTCTACCTTGTTTTGACATGACACAAAACTATATTACATACCCTATAACTAGTTTTCATGATGTCTTGTCAGGTCACAGAACTAGATTACTCCAATTGTAATATTTAATTATTGTTTTTTAAATGGTTTAATGGAATTTAATTCAGAAAAAGTGGAAATATGTTATTATTTTTACATGAAGTGAAATGGGAATTCACATTAAGTAATTTTGATGCCCAACTAATTCAATACTCCTCTCTAGAAATGTGTAACCATCCAAACGCCTTTTATTTTTCATATACGCTCCACAAACCACTATTTTAGGAATGAAACTTCTCTACACACCTATTCCTTGGACCAAAACTCCTCAATACATTGCAATATTCGACCGAAGACCCTCAACACACCTCCCTTCCTACTGTTGGTATTAAGCATTTGATTTTTTGGATTCCGCTTTGATCTGGATGTGATATCTCATCAGATAATGGATATCTTGACCTATATTTTTAAGGCATGACTTCCTGTTGTTAATTTACTTCTAGATCTATTGCTAATGGATTATCTAGTTCATGTTGATGGCAATCCAGAAGCTAATTCCCATCACAAGTTTAGGGGTTTTATTTTTCACTTCTTCCTCCACATTCATGGAGTCAGATCTAAATCATATACTTTAATGTGTTCTTAATTGATTATGCTCAATTTGGGGATATTCATTAGTGGGAATTATTCATCACCAATTTCAAGGTGGGTGGTCTAAATTCTAATCCCATAGTCTCAATTCCATTTATGCCTATGCAATAGTAGTAATTTTGTGTTATGATTAACAATTGAGTTTTTCTTTATTCAATTAATTAATTGAGGGAATTAATTAATTTAGGGATTGTGTATTTGGGAATCGAATTAGTTGGATTAAATAATTAATTAATGAAATAATAATAAGGATTTTATGATGGTATATTTGGTTAAATAAATGGTGGAAGTAGTTTATGGTTGTGACATGATGAATTAATTTTTTAATTAATTAATTGGTCGATTGTGATTATGAAAATGATGTAAATAATTAATTTTTGAATTAATTATTTGGTGATTTATGTTTAGAATTAAAATTATTAATTTAATTAATTAGTTAATGAAAAAATTGTTGTGTTTTTTAAATTTATTGAAATGTATTAATTAATGGCTGAATTATGTAATCAATATTTAGAATGAGAATAGGTATGGAAGGTTAGTGAAGGTTCACCTGGAATACTGTGATATATGTGATATATGTTATTGATTTAGAATGGGGTGTATGGAATGGACTGCTGCTCCAAATACCCACATGGGTTCTAGACATGGCATTCTATACCCACTGACATGCATGAAGTTATTATTACAGGAGATAGAGACTGAAGATCTAAATACCCATGGGGTATGAGACATGAAGTGATGATACATATACTCACAAAGGTGATAAACATGATGATATAAACCCAATTATAATCTTTTGAATATGGTTATAATTGGATTTTTATAAATTGAATATTGTGAAATAATGATAAAGTGTTGAATATCGAAAATGGTTCATACTCCCGCATGGGACAAAGAAATTATTGTGGTCTGGGTGTCATTGAGAACCTAAGAGTTATGTAGTTAAATAAAGGATCATTTAATAAATGGAAACTATTTATTTATTGCCTTATTTTTTAAATTATAAAACTTCATACACTACTATTGATTGGATTTTTTTAGACACCATTGGTGGTGTCCTACTGAGTTGTACTCACACACTACTCGGGATTCCTGATCAGTACTTGAAGAAATATAATAAATGTAGGAAAAGTTAATGAAAGAGGGCTATGATAGATGGATAAGTCAGGATAGATAATGTTTGAGGGAGTAAGATGTGGTTTGGAACCCACTTTGTTGTCATTGATGTCTTTATTTTTTAGTCATTATTTTTTAACACTTGATACATACATTAGCATGGCATGTTTTTCTGCTTTAGTTGGATTTTTTACTTTCATACTTTGATTATACTATGATAATGGTATTTTTTTGATTATATATGCTTCCACCATTGTCTATTTATTTATTATGTGGTATTAATTTGATAAAAGATGTTATATTCTCCCCATGAATGACTTACCAGACACTAGCTCCTAAATATATGACTATGATGTAAGTGGTGACTACATTCTTTAACAATTTTATATGAGTTTCATGTATTGTATTGTATATGGGTCATCTTGGATGGAAAATAATGGAACCCAAGTGTTTCATGCTGGTTTATAGATTATTAGAGACTAGTTATTAGTGATAGGTCATCTAAACCTTATATATTAAATATAGGGTCACCAATAGCCTTGTCACTTTGAGAAAGTGGTGGGATTCCTAGAGAATGGAACATTGGTTGGGTGCCCTTATCTATGACTTGACTTATAGAGCATTGGTATGTATCCCTGAGTATTCTTTATTAATAAAAATCTTATGTAAGGTTTATTCTGGTGACAACATAGCCTCATTAAGAATGTTTGGGTTAGATAGATCCTAAAACAGATTGACCTATTTGAGATGGTTGGTTTCTGTGTTGGGGGGTTAATCATGGAATTATTGTACTATGAATATAAAAACATCAATGTTTGTTTTTTGATTAAGTAAATGGGTTGGATTTACTGGGATAGGGATGCTACACTACAAATCCTAAAAATCATTAATATGAAGGAATAATATTGAATCATTCATCTGTGATTATGATGAATGAGGAGGCCCAATCATAAATACAAATTAAAGAGATTTATTATAATGAATTTTTATAATGCGAGATGAATAAATATATCACCCAATATTCAGAATCTAGGGAAATATAAATTATAGGAAAAAATTAGAGTCTTTATGTTTGAGGAGAAATTATGATACCATAATGTTTTATTTTTGTAATCATTAAATTAAGTTATGAAGTCCTAAAAAATAGTTGAAGTCAAAATTTAACACTTCTATAAAAAAGATAAAATAAACTATAATATCACTAAAGGACTATATTATAAGATCTATAAAACATTTTAGAACTCAAATAATTCTAAAACTAATATAAAAAATTTACGTAATTAAAAAAATGGGTGCTTAAAATATTCAAGGACTCATTCCATGAAAAGGAAAGGGAATAATTATATAATTGGTATGAATATTATTCCAAAATAAATATAAATAATAGAATGTTTTTATGATAAAGAGTGACAACAAAGAGATATGAAATCCAAAAAAAAGAATCCAAACTTGAAGTGAAATGAGAAAATTGAGAAGAAAAATACCTCACAAAATAAAAAGGACCATTAATTTAGGGGAGACCCAAACATGAGAAAAATATACATAAAAATTACTTAGTGAAGAAGGAATATACTATTATTTTAGATTATCTGATAGGGTAATATACTATAAAATCTTGATATAACACATGTACTATAAATAAATTAAACATAAAAGGATATTATTGGTATCTTGGTACATTTGGACGTAATGAAATGGAATATTGGTATTATAATAAAACAAATTCAATGAATGAAATTCAATTCTCTAGTTGGATAAAATTTTATGAGATCTAGAAAGAGTATAATATAAAAAAGAATCCAGTTCATGTAATGGAAAGGAGTTGGAAAGGAAATTTCCATTATAATCACAGTTCCTTTTTGAGATATTATTAGAGAGATTATTTGAATTTAGGTAGTGATCATTAATATCATGGGGAAAAATTTAATTTACCATCCACATGAAAATAAATTGTTGAATGTCTATTCCTAAACCATACAACCTTTAAAACAATAAATTATGCATCTAATCCCATTCTCAATATTTTTATTTCATTTTATTATTTTATAAATATGAGTAAATACACATAAATAAAATAATAAGATTATTATATAAATGAAAAGTTTAACATTGACAATATTAGTTGATGTTTGAACTAGGAGTTGAATCATAGTGATTCCAATTCATTTCTTGTATTTCTATTGGTTTAAAATGATTATAATGATTTATAAGGATTATAAGTCTTCAAGAAATCTAAAGCGGGATATTGAAGATACTAGGCTATAATGATTGTAGTTTTTATCAAAGAATAATAATTTTATAAGTGTCATAAATAACACGAGGAGAAAAAGATTCTACCCACAATCCATGAGGATTGAATAACACACATGTTATTTAATAACATGACTCTATTTCTTATAAAAAACACATGTTTATTAAAGAGAATAAATAAATACTATAATCCAAAAGAATAATTTCACAACGAGGGATGTAGTTCTCTAAAAAGCAAACTCTACCCTATTGTGTGTTAGCAGGGGACTAATTTTGAGAAAATAATATATGTAAGATAAACTTGATTAATATCAGTGATAAAATATATGAAAAAATAAATGGATTCCATGATAAGAATTATAAAAAATTTTGTTATATAAAGAACATTTAAAAGGAATATGCACATAACATAAGTTTGCATGAGTAAAAGATAAGTTATATGACATGTTTATGGTCCATAGATAATTGTTATATGATAGAAGAAATAATATTAAATATTCTTATATACTTAACATGAATAGAGTAGACAATATATATTTTGAATTGTAAAGAATGAAATTTAGAATTAACATAGAACATTTTTAGTGTTATATAATTTTATTAAATAAAAAATAAATAGATCATAATGAAAGAACAAAACAATTTTAGATTATGATATTTTAATTTTCTTTGATCTCTTTACTCTTTTATAATATTAATTTTATTAATTTATAACTATTTCTTCTATGATTTATACTTTTAGGTTTTTTTAGAATTATATTGATCCAAATTTATTTTCTATTTTTTAATATTTAGAATTTTTTAAATTTTACGTTATTTTTTTTATTATCTTGATTATGATTATTTTTATACGTATTTTAAGATTATAATATTTAAATAATAAATATTCTTTATATATATAATTTTATATCTAAAATATGTTTTCACCATAAAATTATACATTCTAATAATCAAAATCTAGTTTCACTTGAAAATTCTACTAAGTACATTACTCTTTTGTAGTGTACAATTACCCTTCATGATTTTATAAATAATATTATAATGTTTACAATTATATTTTTTTCATAAAATACTTGATAATTCATAATTATAAGTATGATCTTATGAAAATATAAAATAACACTCCCAAATTATATAAAATATTGTTACAAACTTATTGAAGTAATCTTACGAGCTTATAATAATACTCTTATAAACTTATAGAATAAATCTTACAAATATATAGAATTTATACTATGAAATTATATAATACCTATTATGATATTAAATTATTTACTCTATGGATGTATTCTATTTTTATGTGTTTTAAATTTTAGTGATGTAATTTTTAGAAGATGTGATTAGATGTTTTTAGACGATATTTATTTTCACCATGGATTATATATATATATATATATATATTCTTCATGATATTTATTGTTTTATTTGTCAAAATTTTAAATGAATTCTCAGTCTATGAGGTATGTAAACTATTTTGAAGTGATAATAAATATATCATTGTTTTTGAAAACATGGATGATAAAGTATTCAAAATAAAATATGGAAACATCATTGGACTAACCATTGGAGAATTATTTTATAAAAAAAGATAGATGGAACCTGATGAATAAAGATATAGAGTAAATATTTGGGATAATATTTTATTGTGGTGATTAATAATTGTATGTTTATGCAATCACCATGGTTATCTAAATAGTTCCAAGAACTTTTTTAGAAGTGATAAACCAATAATGACTGTCTACATTCATTATTTCAATTTTAGTTTTTATTAATTATCGATTTATATTATATAATTTTATGATTAATCATGCTTGGTTTAATATTGTACCTTAAAAATCATGTATATCTTAGTTATACATGTAATTTAAAAGTTAAATGTTTATGTTTACACCTCCAACTATAACATGAATTTTTATATATAGTTGTGACTTACAATTTTATGTAAGGGTTTCTAATTGGTTTGGGACTTCTAGTAAAAGTCTTGTTGTTGGTTATACCTTTAGTAGGGAAGGTATGTTGTAATTGAGTTGTGACTCTCATAAAAATGTCAAGATTAGTGCATACCGTTTATCTTATGGATAAGGGAGTAGCTAATAATATATATATTATCACTATGAGTTGAAATACTATAAATATTACAGAGTTCATTTGTTTTCATTTTCACTACACCTAAACATAAACATGATTTCTTATCTAAATTCTGATATTTAAATTTTATTTAGAATTTTAAATAGGTATATTAACCCCCCTCTTTCCCTTCATAGCTTCAAAACATAGGAATCAAATTTATACTAGTATGGGTCCTCATAAAAATTATCCATATCAACATTATTCTATATTGTTATTTTATATTTCAACTATTAAATTTTTTCCTTCATCCCATAACATAAGAATTTTGTTTGAGTTGTTAGGTTTTAACTCAAATTAGGGATGTATTCCTTAAATACCACTATACATAAATGAAAATGATTTGGGACACTGAAAATATCAAAAGATATCTTACCAAAAACACCCGATTATTGATTACTAGACTATAGTAGTAAAACCATACCAACTATCTATGTCTGATGTAGAATATTTAACTATTAAGGTTATGAATATTTTATATTGGTTCATTAGTATAATTATTTAGTCATGTTTTTATATGAAAACCTATAATATATATATATATATATATATATATATATATAATTATAAAGGCCACTCACTATGGAATAATAAAGTAGAAGGAAAAAAACTAGGGTTGTTTTAAGGAAAATATCAAGATTTCCAAATGAGCGAAGAAGAATATGTTAATCAGATGATTTATAGATTCACAATTATTTTAAATTTTATGAGTGATTATAGAGGTTCATTGAACAAAAAAATAATGGTTAAATGAGTTTGGAGATACCTACCAAGGAAAAGGAATGTGATTAGTTTTTCTAAAGATGTAATAATTTTTTTAAAGAGTACACACTAGATGAAAACATCTATTCACTCTTATAGTATAAACTAGAATCACAGATAAATAAATATAAGAAGATAATATAAAATTAAGGTATTTAATTAAAATATTATATAAATTTTTTATTTAACTCTTCTTATTTTGATAAATAGGGAAGTGAAATTAATGATGTAACACATCTTTTAATAGGTTCCCATAAGAAAAGGAAAAGAAATAAGGGACTAGAAATTACCTACAGAAACAATTATTGTAATGATGATTTAAAAGGTTCAAGAATGGTAAATTAAGTTCATATAACTATATTTTATAATTAAATTTCTATAAATAAATAAATAAATACCATATTAAGCTAGAACATGCTAAACTATAATATGAGAGAAAGGATAAAAAGTATAAGTAATATGCGAAAAAAGATACTTATATGCTCTATGGAGTTATTTCAAGGACTAAAATTTCAATAATGAGAAATCAAGAAAAATAGAATACGTAAACCTATGTTTAATGGATACTAAAAATAATGTTAATATGATTTTTTAGTTCTCACTATATTCTAATTCGAAAAGATCTTGTGTTTCTATATAAAATAAACATAAAGGAAAAACAAAAAGTGTTATATTGAGAATATATGAGTTGATTAAAGAATTAAAAGGATAACATATAAATCTTATTGAATAACATAATAATAATATTTATGAAAATTGAAAACATAAACAAATTTAATCAAGTTATAACGAAAAAGCTAATGATGATATAGATATTAATAAAAATAGAAAATGAAAAATCAAGAATTGAATTTCATTTTGGAAGAATAAATTATCTACTTTTGTAAAAGGTAATTAAATGTATGTTAAAATACTTTATATGAATCAATTAAATAAAAAACAAAACTATAATTGTATATGATAGAGAATTACCCAAAATGTATGCAATATTGTCTGTTAAAATTTATGAGGTATTTAAACTATTACATTTTTTAAGCATAGAATAAATAGTAATTATGAAAGGGAATGATATTTAAGATTTAAAAAGTATTTAGGATAAGGTAAAATATTTATATATATAAATACTTCTTAAAATATTACCCCATAAACCAATTTTAGGATTTTTTTTCTCTAAAAAAATCCTCTACTATTTCCATTGGACCTAAAGTAGAAGGGGTACCAAAAGTATTATTCAGGAAATATTATTTAAAAGAATAAATATAGACCTTTGATGCCTGAATAATGGTTTCAATAGACACATTTATAGAGATATATATAATGTATTACCTTACAATTAATGTAACAGAGGCACAATACCATTTGGAGGAAAATATAATAAAAAGTTAAAGATTTTGGTGATGCTGATATTTCAAACTTAATTATTAAATCTAATGTATTATATGTTGAAATATTGAAAAATAATCTAATTTGAATTTCTCAATAATGTGATGATGAAATGATAGTAAAATTTAATAATTATAAAATCATTTATTTTGGAAACAATTTGTTACTATTTTATGATAATATATAGTATAATATCTATTCCATTGATTTTGGGAGACAAAAAATAAAAATATAAAATCTCTTAATGTTGTTTAGATAGATGATATCATATCATGTATGAGACTTGGACTTGAAAATTTTAGATTACTATAACAAAATAAAATCATAGTCATGTACTATAATTTTCTAAACTCAATGTAAAACAATTTTAGTTTTGTGATTCTAGAATTATAAGATAGTTGTGAAATGAATGTTTGAGATATATTAAAGAAATGTAAATCGTAAGTTCTCTTGAAACTATTCATTTATATTTATTTTTATCTTTTAGAACTACTAAAATATCTTTTAAAAAACTTTATTTTTTCATCTATAATTATTTTAACATATTTACTAGGATATATATTCATTATAATAAAAGAATGGATTTACAAATTCTGTATATTTTATGTAAATTATTACAAAATGAGAAGTTAATTTAATTATCTCTGTTATATGTGATAGTGTTAGTGAATTATTAATTATATAATTTTAAATTTTTGTGAAAAAATGGCTATTTTGATAAATTTTCAACCCCTATCAACTCAATAGAATGGAGTTATACAAAGGAATAAATAAACAAAATTCAAGAAATGATTTGATCTATGTTGAATAAATTTGTTCTACATATGTATTTCTAAGATAAATATATAAATACAACTTGTAATGTATCTAATCATATTCTTATCAAACCTATACATAGAAAAACTGAAAATGATGTATGGAAAGGAAAGAAACCTAAAATTGGATATTTATGAATTTTCTATTGTAATTTGTTTATTATTAATAGTAAATATTCACCTGTTAAATTTGATAATAAATATAATAATGGAATATTTTTAACATATTAAAATATTTTTAAATATTATATATTTTATAAATTAACAACTTTATTTATTGAAGAATCAATTCATATTATGTTTCATAAGAATGAATTAAAGAAAATGTATTCTAATTTAAAATTGACAATATATTACTTTAAAGGGATTAATTAAGGAAAATATTTTACTAAAGATTAATTTTTTAAAAAATTAATAAGATAAATCCAATGAAATAAATCATAAACCTTTTAAAGGCCAACTTATTGAATTATTTATTTCAAATTTTTACTCTAGAGTGATGACCAGAAACTCCAAAAGTAACTTTTTAGGCTCACATAGCATTAACATTAAATTTTATCCCTAATTATTATTGATAATAATTTTTAGATTATAATTAAATTTTAGATATAGAAGAAGAAAATAATCAATTATTAATAAAAAATGCTTGGACTTTAGTTAAACAACCTAAAAATTCACAAAAAATTGAACTAAGTGAATTTTTCTAAATAAATTAGATGAATATAGATTCATTATAATGAATACCAAAAGATTGGTTGTATTAGGAATATTTACAAAAGATGTAAATGATTGAGATATTAATTTTCACATATTTATAGATTAGAATATATAAGTATTTTGTTTTATAATTTATCTTTCCATGTTTTTAAACTTTATCAAATTATTGTTAAAATTGAATTATAAAATACAATAATTTATCATGTATTTAATGTTAAACAAAAACCTTATTTCGAACATGAAAAATATCCTATTCATATTTTAAAATTATAAAAATATTTATATTGACATAATCAAGCCCATTATTCTTGGTTTGAAATATTATCTATATATTAAAATGGATTTATGAAAGGAAAAGAAGATCCAATTTTTTTATTGAAATATATCCTAAATATATTTTGATTATAATAATTTTTGAAAATGATATTAAGGTTGGATATTAGAGTGATTTATTTTTTCAAAAAGTTTCTAATTTAATGGAAAGTGAATTTGATATGAGATATATGGGGGTATTGGAATCCTTTTTAAGACATTATATTATTCGAAGAACTAATGGGATCCTATTAAATTAGTTTAAGAATACTAAAGAATTGTTTAAAAGTTTTCAACATGATTGCATTAAAATATTAAGAAACTACTTAAGTATATATACTAACTATTAATTTTATATAATTAGAAAATAATTGAATATGGAAAATTAGAGAGGTATAATAATAAGTATAATTTATCTAACTACAAGTAGACCAAATTTAATTTTTTGTGTCATCATGTGTTTTAGAATTCATTATGACTCTAAAAAAAGTTACTTAATGATAAAAGATATATTATATGTTAAATTAATTATTGATAATAGTCTTTTATTATATAAGGAAAACCACTTTTGATTTAACTAACTATTATAATTCTGATTTTAGAGGAAGTAGAATTGATTGAAATGTAAATATAGTATGTATCACCTCTTCAGAAATAGTTTGATTTCTTTTAATTATAAGAAATAGTTATTAGTTGAATTATCTAGAGTTGGAGATGAATACATTGTTTCCATGAGGTGTTTTTCTCAATCATTATAGAATAAAAAACATTATATGGTTTTTATCCTTTTTATAGAAATATGATTTTTTTATAATTCATCTGCTATTTCTATTTCTAAGAACTCATTTCAACATCCTAGGACAAAGAATATAAATGTAATATTAAATTTTACTCAAGATTACATAAAAAAGGAATATCAACTTGGAATATATTTATATGGATGATTGATTAATTGATATATTTACTAAAATTATTGTATAACTAGGTTTTAAAATATTATATTTGAATTTGGAATGATAGAATATAAATATATAAAAAATGAATATTAAGTATTTAAATGTTTTTTTACTATTCATAACCATTTTCATGAATCCACTATAAATGTTTTTTATATTATTATTAAAAGATTTGAAAATCTTGTTAATTAACTACTATAACTATTTTAGAAAGGAAATCTATAATTCAATATATGTTACAACTGATTTAAGTTTTTATACAGTTCTAGCTATTTTTAGCATGTTTTAATCTAGGGGGAACTATATTAATATTTTCATATTATTCATTTTACTAATTTTTAATCATGATTGTGTGCTTATTTTTTATTCATTTATTGAAATAGTATGAGATATAATTTTAATAATTTAAATTGAAAACATTTATGTTTTCATTTCAATTATTTTAATATTTTATATATTCACAAAAGGGGGAGAATTTTCCTTTCATATATTTATTTTGCAATTACCAAAAGGTGGATATTATTTGAGTTTGATATTATTGTATTTATTTTTTCTATTTACTCTCTTATTATTATTTTAATAATTATGAAACTACATATTATATGTTCTAAAATTGTATAATTTTTATTGCAAAATAATGTTGACTTTGATTGAATTTCATGTTTTACTCTTTAATATTTGATTAATTTATAATTTAATTTTTTATTATATTGAATTTAATTATTCTATCAGTATTTAAAGCTTTTATTTTTTATGAATAACTTATTTGTACGAATATTTTGATATTTTAACAATCTATTTTAAACATAATGAATTTTCCATGTATTAATTATTTTTTATAATTGAGTCATTATTATATAGAGAATTTTTCAATATATATCGGAAGAAGAAGAAGATTAGATGCGTAAGAATAAGTTTCATATGCTAGAAAAGGCAATGATTCAATTATAGAATAACTAAATAGATAGATTTACGTTAACAACCCATTATATCTAATGACTGTGGAGCTGATATTTAATGAAATGAAAGACTAGTGTTTCTAGATTAAAATACACCATTTAAAACAATTTATAATAGGTTTGGAAGATTATGGGTAAATGGTATACTTTAATAGTTAATATTAATTATGAAATTCTAGATAGATATTTTAAGAGACAATACAAAGGTTCATAAAATTTTAAGGAAAATTAATTCATTATAAAAAGAGTTTGAATGATATGATTAATTGATTGGAAGAGTATGATAAGTCCTTGAAATTATTTGAGAATATTTGGAATTAATTTTTTAATTTTAGATTCCTTAAATGATCCCTATTTGTTAGGTGAGTATGAGACATTTTATAATATAGGATTCTAATAAGTTAACAATTTCATAGACTACAAATGAGTCCTTGAAATTTTCATATGGATCATTTGATACCACTAGGATTGTGTACGATCATTTTTTCACATTTCATATGAGTCATTTTAATCCATAATAAGTGTTATTATATCTTTTTTAAGAAAATATGAAATGTACAAAGCGTGTAAGAGTCATTGGAATTAATGTATGTGTAAAAATTAATTAATATATGACTCATCTGGATGAGTTTATGTGTAATGAAGGATATTTTCATGAGTCATTTAGAGTCCCTCACATAGAGAACAATTTTTATAATTCCATAGTGAATATATTCTGAATAAAATAAAATTTTATAGGATAATTATTGTTTTTGTACTGATCTTTATGGAATTAAGAATTATGATTATTCCAGTGGATGATGATTCAAGATGAGAATATTTATACACTACACTAAAATGTTCTTTATCACAATTAATTAAGTCATGAATATGTGGATGATTAATTCAAATTAGTTTAAAGATAATAATTTTTATGTGCTTTTTAGAGCGTAAAATATCTCACGGATTTAGGAAATTTTAATGAAAGATGATTTAGATTTTAAATAAAGTCTTTTTTGAAATTAAAATGACAATATAATCTCTGAAATATCTTTTACACTTGAATGAGAATATCTCCTCGATTATTTGATTGAATATAGATTCCATATTTCAAATATGAAAATAATAATTCAAAATTTTATATAATACTATTTGAATATAATATATTTCTAATAATAAAGATGTTTTCTTCAATTCATGAGAAATAAAAAATGACTTGGTATGTTATTAAAGAAACAAGAGTTTGATAATGAAGCTAAGAGTTCTTATAAAAGGTAATAATACATTTTATTCTCTAAAATTTGGTGTATTATATTTCATAACGATAATTTAATTTCTATATAAGGAGATTATGACTAACAAACTTGGTCTTTTTTATTTATTTCTGATGTTATTGAAGAAGTAAAAATACAAAAATCAAATGATTAGGGAGGATTATAGAAGAATGTCTTTTTCATGTTGTGTTAAATAAAACTTGAGAAAAACAATATCCTTCTTATTATAGTATGAACACTTTTTTAGTATGAAAATGATGTTTTAGTTATCCAATGGGACTCTAGAATAAGAGCATAGTGTTAATCAATGTTATTTTAATTGGGAAGACCCATTTTTTAAGTAATTGGGTTTATAGTATATAAATATTGATTGTGGAATCTAACAAATCAAGGAAACAAGTATCCTTTCATGAATTAACATTGTTAAAATAATTGTGTGGTGTGAGATCAATTATTAATATTTCATATGAGGATAAGAAGAGTTCATATTGGGTAGATCAATATTTTAACCAACCGTAGAGGTTTAAATAAAATTTAGAATTTCAAAAATGAGACCAGAGATGCACCCCACTTAGTGATCTAACCTAACATCATCCCTATAAGTGGAGTCATAGTGAATATTTAGTTCCCCTAGAAGACTTAAATAGTAGTGTGTATGGAGAATTTAAATCCAGGAAACATCAGTGGTGTCCCTAATTTTGATGGAAATAATTACCACAACAAAGGGAATATGATGCTGTAAAACCTTTAATTCCTCGTACTGGAAGTATTATATACAACAATAGTGTAATTTCCAAAAAAATTTTATAGATCTCCTATGATGTTATGACAAGAAAAATACTTATTTTGATTAAATATACCATAATTCCATTATAGTATCTCTATCAGAAAAGAAATAAATAAAAGTCACAGGGCTTTAAAATACCAATGAAATTCTGAATACATTTTCAAAAAATTATGAAGGAAATATGAATGTGAAGAAGGATAAATTACATAATTGGAGGAGTGTAACATCTCGGTCTGGCTCACCTCTAAGACTATGGTCGGGCTGGTGGGTCTCATGCCCTCAAGAACATCTCCCTGAATGCTAGAGGCTAGTAACTAGTATTGATGAATTAGTGTTTGTCCACGGGGGACTATGACCTCATAAATTAAAGTATTGATAGTTATTAACAATATATAATAGATAGAGGAATCATAAAAAGAATAAATAAATGTAGAAATAATAATAAATAATGGGAAAAATAGCTGAAGATAGATTTGACATAACTGAACAACGGTGTACAACACTAGTTTATAGAACTAATGAATGCATGACATGGTAATGATACATTATAGAATATAGTAAATAAAATATCATGCATTAAAATACAATAATAAGAAAAATATTGCAAAGACCCACTGGCGAACTCCATGAGCATCTTGAGCTCTAGATCGGTCCTTTTCACCTTACTCCCAGGTACTATCAATACAGAAAATACCTTTATCCTACAAATATAATGTCTACTAATGTACCAAGGGTACCCGAGTAGGGCGTGAGATATAAATCATAGAATGACGGTAGACACGATGCCTAAACCAATCCATTAAATGAAATATAAAATATTAAGTGTGTCATATAAAATAAATAATGAGTGATATCATGTAATAATAACAACATGGTCTAGGTTCTTAAATGGATATCCGTCCCATACCATGTTCTTCATCCAAAGTCAAAAAATCGGAAATTTATGATAGATAATGGATGAATAAATAAACAAGGGACAATAGTAACATGGAAAACCAAGAAATGCAAATCCCTAAGATTATTCGTTCAATTGGGATCAAAATCTCATGTTATCATATAATGAATCTAGTAATGCAATGAAAAAATTTCAAGTGAAATCAAAATACATAATAATAAATAAGGATGAAACTACAAAATTTACTTCAAAAACTATCAATTTTAGAAGTGGAGTCCAAGTCCATTCATAAAGTATCACTATGGTACATCCATTCAAAATATCCTATGCCAACAAGACCGTCTAAGTTGATTCTTTACAAAGTCCTAGTATCACTCGTGGTATAGTAATTATGAGTCTGTCTCGGGTATCACAAACAAGGGACCAAGTATAAAATGATGGTTGGTATAACCATCTTTCTAATGGGTCTATCCCCAATTACCCTCAAGGAACTATTATCACCAAATAGTATAATAGAATGCCATGAGGAGCCCTTGTATGGAGAGCCTAAAACATCGCTTCCCCCACGCATCGTGTTCTAACCTATCGAGTATGGTGTGTCCAAATTTGGCTTCTTAATATGGGACACCTGTTTTATCCCCAACTCAATGTCATTTAGAAAAATAAAATAATAAAATATCATAGATCAAGTAAGTTACGAGGCTTAAGATACATGGTATAAGCCTTAAAAATTTTCATGTCAAAAAATGAAACTCAATTTCACAAGCTAGAAATGTTAACAAGACATTTCATATTTTTCAAGCCGCCTACAAGGGAATATAATATAAAGAAACCTTCATAATCAAGTAATTGTAAAAAATGAATATGGTACCAATGTTACTCTTAAAAATATTTCATCAATTACATTTCATCATCTCAGGTTATCAATATTGACCATGTGTCACAATCCATCCACACCATTTAATAAGGATCACGCAAGGACTACAAAACAAGGCATAATAAGTCCATTTATAGGCCAGGTACTCATGTAACATCAAATGAGTAATTTTTCATGTAAGGCATATTGCATTCCAATAAACCTCATGCATGTCTTAAGTTGGAGGAAAACACATGGGATAAAGGATTATTTTCAACATTTAGGCATTATCAAGAGGGACCAAATTCATAACTCATTTCTCACTAATCAATTTAATGCATTACTAAGGTTCCTTGCACAACCCATGTTAATTTTCTACAATTTATATAATTTAAACTTATTCCATTTAAGATGGATAACCCAAAGGGGTGGCCGAGAGGAAAAGAAAACACCCTGAACAGATTTCTCCGTAAACAATGGTTACAATAGACACAATAGGAAAAACCAAAAAAAATTAATAATAGTCCAGAAACTATGTATGGATAAATTATTTATTCCAGATTTTCCATTAGGTATGGTTCATCCTACTCAATGAAATCTCAACCAATTCCTCTAAACATGGAAAATGTGGTTTAGGGGTTTAAGTGTCAAGGTCACTCTATCCAATGGATGGTACTGCCTCATTTAAGTCATCCCATACAAACCCCTTTTATCTTAACCAAATCCTTTTATTCATTATGCCACAATATCTTCTCAAATTACTGTATGAGAAAACCCAAGCCTAATAAATCTAGACATCCATGGGGTGTATTTGGTCAAATAAATCACAGAAGGGACATGTGACAATTCGTATAAAAAGTCAGTTAATTCAGTTATTAAAATATGACAAGGTCCTAAACATTTCTTTTATCATCCACAACTTCAAAACATAAGCTGCACAAAAGGTGAAAACCATAAAACACCAAAGTATACCTTTTAAATTATTAGTTTTAAGTTAGTGCACCTCCGTTAGAGGGGTTTTAGTATAAAATCCTGACATTTCTATTCAATCAATAATTTATCAATTTTAGCACATTATTCAAGAATCACAGTAAATTTCATTTAATCTATGAACTATATTTTATTAATTTAAATCCACGAAATGTACAAAAATACATTTAATTAGAAAACTATTTAAATTTAAAGGGCAAGGGAAAGGGACACTATCTCAAAGAAGAACCAATTTAAGATTTAACACCTGATAGATGTATTTGTGACCACTCGGAACTGCTCCACTCATAAGCACAAACCTTCATATATATATATATAAATATCCATTAACCTAGTACATGTATTCCCCAACCCATGAGGGAATACGTGCATGGATGATATATATATATATAAATACATACATACATACGTACATACATACATACATACCAAGACACAAGCATGTGTGGACCTCCAATGCTGGTCAAAACTTCCTAAAGTAATTTATATGCATTATAAATTTTTAATGGACCCAAAATTAATCTGGAATGGAATAGAACACCTTAAATAAATTACTAGGAACCTGAAAATAATTAAATAACCTAAAATAGTTGGTGCAAAACATATTTTGGGTTTTGAAACATACCCCAAATTGATGACGGTGGAACGAATCTACTCAAACCACCTCACTATCGGTAGCAGTTTCTGGAACACAAACCAAAATCACCATGGAGGCCATTTACATACCCTAAAACTAGAAGAAAACTAATACTAGGGTTATCCATAAACCTATGGTTTCAGTTGAGTGGAAATCCATGTGACGAGAGACCTCAAAATTGCTGGGAATGAGAGGAGATGGAGGAGAAACCCTTACTATGATGATTCAAAGGAGAATCGAAACAAAAAACAGTGGAATTGAAAAATTGGAGAGGTGCTGCAAAAGGGGGCATCAAACCATGGGGTTTGGCGAGGAGACATGTCGTGTTGTAGAGAGATCACGGTCAAGGAGGGGTGCATATTTCATGAGGGGGTTCAACCAGAGAGGGTTCATCCATGGAGATCTATCATGCATGGAAGAGGAGACCGAAGGAGTGGGATGAATCACACCCCATATGGTAGGAGGGTGGCGAGTCTCCTAGTCACTTAAAAAAAAGTAATCTAAAATTATTAATAATAATGAAAAAATGATAATAATAACAATAATGATGACAATAATAATAATAATGATAATAATAACAATAATGATGATAATAATAATAATAATGATAATAACAATAATAATATTATTATTATCAATAAAATATTTATTTATTATTTTATTTAATTTATTTCCATTCTAATTTTTTAATTTAATTCATTTAACTTCTTTAAGAAAAACACATTGTAGTTTTATGACATCCAAAAATGCCTTCTGAAATTTGGTTTAAAAAATGGCCCATCCAGTAAATGAGAAAAATTTAAATTTCCCAAGAATTTCCATCTGGTTCATAATGCAGGACATTACAACCTTCCCACCATAGAACATATCATCCCTAAGAAGCCTTTGGGAGTAATGAAAACATCAACCAACCTATAAGGGCCATGAATTCTCACATAAACGTCCACATTGCATCTCCAAATTCTAAATTCAAATTCAAGAATTTTTTAGGAATGTGGCGTTTAAGACATTAACATCTGAGCCAATGCTCGTTCTCCAACCGATACACTAAGATGGATCTTACCCAATTCCATTTTGCTAGAGACATTATTACATCATCATCATGCCCAAAAACTAGCCAAAGGTACTTGCAACCATAGGATTTAACATTAAGCAGACAATTAAAAACATCAGTTTGAATCCAGTCTGAATTGTTTTACAAGAATTCCTAAAATATTTTCAACGATTCTCCTATTTTTTTTGAAATAGTAAAATGGTCGATCTCCCATCAAACTTAGTTAGACAGGTCGAGCAAGATTTTCAAGAAAGTCCTAGTCCAACAAATATTGAACTCATCTTCACTCGACGACATGATTTAAAACAGTTCTTCACCAACCATTACATCAGGAAAAGAGAAGACATGTCGGTCTACTATGTCTGAACATTCAATAAGCGGCTTGGCTTAGACGACTAATGTTTTACAAGTAGAACTGTGATGCATCCTCCCGAGGCATATGTTGCATTCAACACAGAAACTTCCACTAATATATGTACCCAACTTCCAATGATATTCATGACTAAACCACGAATAAAACCACACATCCAGTGTGAAACACTAAAAGATGACAACCCAACAAGATGAAAAACTTTTAAATGTCAAGCATGGATTAAGACCAACACTGTCTTGGTATACCTAGACGATGTCAAGATAGGGGACATGATCATCGCTAAAATGGATACACATAGAGTATTTAAATGTTTTCCAGTCAAAATCACCCAAACTCGGATGAATAGTCGAACCATAACTGGCCAGCTCATATTGAATGAAGCTCAGATTCACCTACCGACACACTATCATTAACGAATCACTATGACTTTTCCATCTGATAAATTAGCTGATCGTTCAAGCTTAACCACTAAAGTCTCCCCATGACCAATGATGTTTCTTAATGGTTTTATACACTTCCAATAACACCATGATCACATTTCCAAGAAAGCATTGATGTGATTTAATGATCAAAAGCCTCAAGGGAATTCAAACAACCCCGACCATTTTCAAATGGTCCTCTTAAGTTTTGTTACTTCTACCCAGAAGGACATATGTTTAATATAAACAACATGGAAATACCGACATTATGAGTTTCCTAATAATTAAAAGAAAAGATAGAGTAGATTTTCACAGGCTCACTAGTTCAGAGCCACCGTAAACACAAACATTTAAACATTTTTCATGTAGAAAAAAACAAAACCTACTAGTGTTTCAAACCACCCGAGTCTCTAGAAGTCATCCTGAGAATTATGATGAACTTTATTTCATTAGTCCCATGTCACTCTAATCTAGAGATGACCCAAGATCTCACTTAATAGCACAAATCTCAACAAGAATAATGAACTCAGCCGGAATGGTACGTCATTAACCACTCGACAGGTACCACATATACCAATGCATACTACCCAGTTATTTTATGAGAAATGAAACATCTTGAATAAAATCTATAGGACCTCTAACATATGGATTCATGCATCATATGGTCTTTAAAAAATAATTTACCTGGACAATGACTTACCAGGTCTTCCAATAGTAAAGAAAGAAACGAGTCATGCAACATACAAAGCAGTCGACCATGCCTGGGGTATGTCTAACCAGCTGAAACCGAGCATCACTCGATTCTCACACTCATATCAAAGGCCAATAAAAACATGACCACCCATCCAAACAATGGTTTCATTTTAAGAAAGGTCATCTTACTGGAGACAACAACATTAAAACATCAAAAAATGTAGAAAACTCATGGCATTAGAAAGGCTTTTATATTCTAAGGGTGCTATCTAACATGGTATAACCCATTAGGAATAAAAATAATTTAAAATAACACTGGTCCATGATAAAATATGTCACTAGGCTCAAAATCCAATCATCTATGCCATTTCTAAAAGAATGAGCACCGATGGAAAATTCTCACTCTTCCATTCCAAGGCACCTCAAAGAAGATTTATCTACCATTACATGAGGGTATTAAATACAGGACACCACAACGGGTTCCATTTCCAAGACCATTACTTTTAAAACCATTTCATAATACAACATGCATATGTCCAACATTCCTTTCATATGGGCAGACATCAACCAATCCATAAAGTGACCGTACACGTTACAGGTGGCATTTGGATTCCATTTAATTACAACCAATCCAATTAGCCCATGCATTCAATTACATCAAAACAAAACTAGAATTTCATCACTTGTACCTAACATAGGGGAAGCCTGCTATAGGAATAGAAGCATGGAATGTTAACACCTATGTAGGGTATACAAACAGTCTTTCTAATAAACAGAATAAATGGCATGGAATTCAATGCAATCAATCATATTAGTAGGAAACCTATATGTGAAACTACATGGCATGGCATTTTCAGGAAATGTGAATTCATATTTACCTATTATGATGCATGTAGTGATTCATCCTTACCTTAATAGGCCAAGGTAAAAATACTAAAAACTCTATAAATCCATAATCTGTAGAATGTAAACCAGTTACTTTTGGTTAAATCATATCAACTGTAATATCAAAAATCATTAATCATAATTCTTAACCTTAGCCTCATGGTCATTTCTAGTACATTGGATGATTATCCCCAAGAATGTCTTTTAACCAAGTGGTGAAACATTCCAATTCTCCCATCTTCCAACCAAAAATAGTAATATGATGCAAAATTTTACCCTATGATACCACTTTGTAATTTCTCAACCCACCAAACCACTAAAATGGTGTCCAGTCTACTGGGTCACAGAACCTCAAGCACATCTTCCCAAATGCCAGAGGCTGTAGACTAGCAGTGAGGGACCAGGGCATGTCCACGGGGAGACTATGCCCTCATAGATCAGAGTATGTACATTAAAAAATAATATATAATAGATTGTGGAATCCTAACAAGAATAAAAGACAATAACGAAAATAGTAATAAATAATTGACAAAACAACAAAAGATAGATTTGATGCAACTGAAAAAAATTGGAAAATGCCAGTTTATACAACAGATGAATGCATGACATAATAATGATACATGAAAAAAATCTGCAAACAATACAACATTATTTACAGTATATTACAATAATAAATAATGAAACACCCCATGGGCGATCTCCATGAGCATCCCATGATCAAGATCTGTCCTTTTCTCTTAACTCCTTGGAATTAGCAATAAAATAAACAACCAAGATCCTGCATATATAAGGTTTAATCTGGTACCTGAGGGTACCTGAGTAGGGTGTGGGATATAAATCTCAAAAGTCCATTACAGATGGTGTCTAGCCCAATATTGACATTGCAAAATAAATTAAGAGCTGTGTCAAAAAAATAAATGCAGAGTGATAATAATTAATTATAAAAATTTGGTTTAGGTTCATAAATGGATACCCGTCCCATACCACATGCTTTGGCCTAATCCAAAAATTTGAAAGGTATAGTTGAGAATGGAATTATATATAAACAAGGTCCAATAATAACATGAAAAACATGGATGGAAGATCCCTAATCTTTTTCTTTAACTTGGGTTCTAAATATTATGATATCACATAAGTTTTCTAGTAAAGTAAGGGAAATATCTCAAGTGAAATCACAATACATAATAAGACTTAAAAAATTACATATCAACACATCAAACTTAATTTTAGAAGCTAGAAACGTTAAAAATACAATTCATATGGTTCAAGCCAGTGTTAAGGGCATAAGAAATAAAGAAACAAGCATAATCAAGGAATTATAAACGAGAAATGTGGCGCCAATGTGCCTCTTACCAATATGTCATCAATGAAATTTCACCATATCAAGCTATAAAGCTTGACCAAGTGTCAAAATCCATCCAAACCATTTAATAAGGCTCAAGAAAGGACCAATAAACATTTCATAAGGAGTTTATTAATAGGAAAGGTACTTATGTAACTTGAAACAAGTAATTTTACATGTAAGGAATATTTCCTTCAAATAAATCTCATGTGTTCCATAAGTTGGAGGCATCATAGATTGGATAAAAAAGTATGTTCAAGATTTAGACATTATCAATAGGGACCAAATTCACAATTCATTTCTCATTGATCAATTTATGGCAATACTAAGGTTCCACACACACCTCATGGAATTTTTCCACATTTATAGATTTACTAAAGAAGGATTTTTTCAACCACATGTCACCACTGCAGTAACTCCTGCCATTTTCCCATCTCTATCTCCAAATTCCCCCTCACCTCCCACACTCTCAACTTTGTGACATTCCTCCTCACTTTAAACTATTTTAAACCCTCTACACATCTTTCAACCTATTCATCAAGTGATTACACGAAAATTGGCTAATATTTTCTACAGTCTTCAGTGCATCTCGCTAATCCATCTCCAACACATCCTACATCCACAACGTCACAACGTCACTACTCTATATTCACCTCTACCAAACTCATCCCCATCTCGAGTTTACTATTATGAATCATCTATTTGTAAACATCGATTGTTTTATCTTCCTTATCAGCCAACGATTTCACCAACTTCACCCTCCCAAATCCACCATCACTATTTCATCTCGACACTTAGTCTTCACATATTCTGAAATATACATTCTAGGGTTTCTTAAAATACTCCATTTAGTCTCCCAAATCAATGTTTAGAAGTAATTCGTGATTAGCTACCAACACTCTATCACCTTAGACTATCATCAATTCATTCGTGTACATCTGCAAGCGGGAGATTTTCTCTATTTGACTAATACCATCATAAGGTTCTTGTATTAGATGGATGGGGTCGAGATATTCATGTCTACACCAAACAATTCACCTCAACAATCAACCATTTCACAAAACATCAATCCATTCCTTGGAGATAGCTTCGGCCAGCGAATTGGGTCACCTGCATTTTAGGTAACCGTCTATTTATGTTGTTGTAACCTAGACGCATTTCAAAAAAAAAATCATCTCCAAGTTAATTTTGACTCTAACAATTGATATATTTTATCTTATGTGCTGCTATCCCCACATCCTGCAACCATTACATGACTTCCTTCCCCCTCAAGAATCTACACTGGTTGTCTCTTTCAGGTATAACTTCTTCAACCCTACAAACCTACCTCCACTTTATATATTTGAGGTGGTATTCTACACTTGTGAAAGCTTCAGTTTGCTTCACCATTACCTCTACCAATTCACTCATGAATACTGAACTGGTATATCAATATGCATTATTCTTGCTTCAATAATTTTTTTTTTCTATTTTAGGAAATTCCAAAAAAAATTCCTAAATTTTGTACTACATATCATCTATTTTGATTCAGTAGAAACATATAAACATATATTTATCATTTAGATTGCATATATACAAACATTGGCATCTTTCTCTTTCACCACATAATATATTAAACCACTGGTAAATGTAATTTCTTTTTGACAATACACAAACATCTCTTTTATTATCTTTCATTCAATATCTAATGGTAAATGAAACTACAAAAAAAGTTTCCTTACATGGTTAGTGAGTAATCATTTTCCTTCCCAATGTATATTTTATTCAATGTGTCCACACATATACATAGTATGGTTTCCTTTAAAACCATGATAATTCGATAAAAAGAAAACTAATACGAAGATTCAATCCCCGTCAATATCTAGAGATGCAATTTTGTAGGGAAGACTGCATATGAAAGAATGGAAAATAGGTTGTGAGTACTAAATTATGTTTACTTGAAATTATTATACCATTTTTGAATCTTCTACTAATTTTTTTTAATATCTCACTACAACAAACATTTCCACCAGTACATGCAATTCTATTATGTACTATACTCACCAGTGTTCTAAAACAATTGATGCACTAAAAAAATTGCATCAATGAGAGAGGAGGATGCATACCATTATCACCATTATCTACGAGCGATCTGTTAAATTTCAATTTTTCGGTACATTCAATTAAATTTCTTAATATTCATCAAACTAAAACTGATTAATTAAATTAATATACTATTCAAATGACAGTGCCCCATGAATTTGAAACTTCGTCAACAATATCTGTTATAACAACCTCTCTACAGCATGTATGTTATCCTATTATCCTTTAAAACATATCATTTTTGTGCATCATCGATTCTTTGTAGGTTATCGAAGTGTAATGATACATTCATATTACATTTTCCTATTCAAATACTCCTAGTACACATGTTTAATATTCTCAGCCATTATTTATTGACCGTTCAATATTAGTAGGGATTACATTAGATTCAACACTGTAAATAACTGTAATTGGTATCATACAACCCTATCAGTGACTACATACACATTCTAAGGATTATTTGTCTTTAGAATATACATTTTCTATACTCTCATCACAATACTAGGAACATGTTAAATTATAATAGAATTTGTGATTCATTTTTTCCCTGATGTAAACTTACAATCAGTTTTTTCATTGTATGGTTTTCATTGTGTTTCTTATATTAATTTCAAGAGGTGGTTTCACATTGAAGAACATGTTTCTTTTTGGTAAAGTGTTAGTTATGATGAAGTTAGTACCCCATTGTTTTGGTACTGTAACAACTTTCTTCATTTTACTACTGCTTTTATGTGTAAATGCATACTATATTTTTTGATTTGTTTAATGTATGATGATGACTTACTGGTTTTTTTCCCATTCTATGGTTTTTAACTTGTGAATTCTATTGATTTCTCGTTCTTTTCAGATTTTTCCTAAATATTTTTTTATTTTTGTTTTAAGGTTATCTACTATATTCTAATGTCCATTTGAAAGTATGTTTTCATTTCCTTATATATTCTACAATATGTTTTCTATGTTTTCAAATTGCTCCTTTTTTGAATCTCCCATGGTATGTATAGGGAATAATCACTACAACATTGCTGCTGCTATAGTTGATATCATTGAATTCATTTGCTACTTCAACCTGTTTTCCTGATATGATTTTATAAAATTTAATTAATTATAACCTGTTGAAGATATATATATTATTTTTCATGTATATGTAGTTCATTCAATATAAAAAACATGTTCCAAAAGAACTTTTAATGGATATAGTCACATATACATATATGTTACTTGGATAATACAATTCGGATTTTATAATCAAATTTATTTATACAGGTGTCCTTTCATTTTAATATTTTTTGTGTTTATTGTGTTCTCTTTGGACTGATGCAAGATCAAGTTATGGTTTGGGGCATGGTTCTTTATTTTGAGAATTAATGGTTAATAAATTTTCTCCTTTTGAATCTCCCGCGGTAAGTATAAGGAATAATCAGTACTGCATTGCTACTACTATAGTTGACATTATTGAAACCATTTGCTACTTCAACCACTTTTCTAGAATCAAATTTATCTATACATGGTGTGTCTAGTTCCTTATATTTATTTTGACATTGTTATATTACTATTTTATTATAGACAACATCCACTTTTAATGCACTATTTACCTCCTACATTGAAAAATTAATTATATAAAAATGCCTTATGCTTACTTTTGTTTAGGGTAGAGATGTTTGATATAGAGTGGCTGAAGAATTGGATTCCATATAGTTCTAGGACATATATAGCTTCTGGTTCTAGGTAAACAATATGTTGTTAAATCCTCACATGTGTTCTTTCATTTTTCCATATGTTGCGTTTATTGTGTTCACTTAAGACTTATGCAGGTTCATGTTCTGGTTCATGGCATGGATCCTTCTTTTAAGAACAATGGTTAATCAATTTTTTTCCTTTTTAATATCTCATGGTATATATACAGAATAATTAGTACTGAATTTCTACTACTATAGTTTACATAATTGAAATCATTTTCTACTTTAATCATTTTTCTTGTTTTCAATTTATAAAATTTAATTAATTATAACCTGTTGAATATATGTATATATATATATTATGATTCATTTATATTAAGTTCATTCAATATAAAAAACATGTTCCAAACAAAATTTTAATGGATACAGTGACATATACATATATGTTCTTGGATAATACAATTTGGAAACCGGAATAAAATTTATCAATACATGGTTTTTTTAGTTCTTTATATTTATTTTAACATTTTTATATTATTATTTTCTTTCAGATAACCAATATGTTTATTTTATTATACCTTTTTAGCATATATAGTACCCAATTTATGTCTTCTATTGTTTGTTTCCATCATTATTGATTTCCCATTTTGTGATTTGGTATTTTTTTGGGTTAATTTTTTTTAAGTTGATTTGTCATGTATGATTATTGTAAAACAGAATACCCATTTGATTATGTCATTTTTTTCCAGTTTACTAGATTAAAAAAATTTAGATTAGGCATGTTTCCCTCCAGTAAAAAGTAATTCACATTTTATAAAATCTTATGATCACTTCCAGTTAAACAGAATAACCTGTTTCTGAATAGTGATGTTTGTTTCCAGATTTTCCATATTCTAATTATACAAATTTTGTTCCAAAAATTATTTTATCTAATTTTATGATATCTCATATTTTTTTGTGGATATAAAAGAAGATTATAATGCAAAGGAAACTTTCAGGTTTGGGGTTGCAATTCGACATCCTGTCATAGATATGTATCTAATGATTAATATGTCAGTTGTTATTCGCAATGGAATTGTTATGACTGTACCTACTATTATGTTCTTCTGTTGCATGTCACAGTTGTTTTATTGTGTTACCTCATGGGGTGTTTAAATTTCAGTGTGTTTTTTTTTGTTGGAACATATGTCTACAATAATTTCGTCCCATGCCAGGAGCCTACTGCATCATCAATTCATGAAGGAGATATCACATTGGCAAAGCCTGATGTGGTGGTGAATTCCAAGTTCAATGTTGGATTGTTTCATGGTATCATTTTGATGAAATCCATCCATTTCTCTCTCCATTCATGATTTTCATAATTTAATTGTATGTACAATTAATTTTAAACAAGCTTTGTCTCTGTAGATAGAGATGTTGGCTAATTTTTTTGGCCATGAGCTTCTAGAATATTACCTCTTATTCCACCAAAAAAACTCCAAAGATATTTAAGTCCTGGTTAAAAAATAACTCTATTTTCATGAACTATTTTTACTTTTATCTTGAATATTTTTATATCCATATTTCATGCATGGTAATACTATACTTAAACTCAGAAACAAGAAATCAGTGAACCATTCCACCGGTTCATCGTTGACACTGTTTGGATCATCTCGATATGTCAAGATGATCGAGAGAACCTCTATACTTTTTTTGGTCAAAAAATGGTACTATTTCTTTTCTGCCTCCAAATTTGTTAAGGTACTATTACTTATAGGGTGCACAAGAGGATATAGTGGCTACTTGAATCTTCACTCTAATGACTATTCCACGTGCAGGGGATTACTGACCAACTCAAAATGATTCAAAATAATCCACTGGTTCAGATTCCAGCATCGGTCTTCACTCCAATGACTATTCCATGTGCAAGGGATCACTGGCCAAATTGATACCCTGGACGACATCCATATGATGGTGAGGGTGTACTCCCTCATGTAATTGAACATGCTAGATTTTTTTCCAATCCTTTGTCAAGTCTATACTTTCTCTCGTAGGAACTTATTATATGCATGTTTGTCTCCGATTCTAATTAGTATCAAGTATTGCTGATCAACATACTCATCTTTAGTTCCATGAGAGTTGGCTTGCAATAAATATTATTTTTTCATTATTTTTATTACTGTTTTCATTATTTTTTTCCAGTTATATGTATTCTCATTTACTATAACATAATATGATTTTCAATCTAATCAATTATTCCATGCTTTGCTGTTTATATCACTGTGGACTCAATTACAAAATTATTTATCATAATTATCAGAATTACAAAAGCCAATTTAAATGTTCTTTTCATTCATTTAATTAAAATCTCCATGATGAAAATAATTTCTTATTTCTTATAGATTCTTATTCATCTTTTGAAATGTCTTTGTTCAAAAATTAATCTACTTTCATAATGAAGTTTCCATATTTTGTCCAATAGTATTATAATAATAAGAATCATTATTCTGTCATTAAAAATATTGAATATTTATGTTCATTATTAACAATGAAATGTAGTATTGTCTTCTTAAAAAAATCATTGAACCATATCACTGTGAGAACACATAATCTTATAATTTTTTTACATCACCGTGAGAATGCATAGGCGAGTAATATTTTTTTATAAACAAAAAATAGGCCATTTAGGATGTCTCACTAGAAGGGGTGTAAAAGTGACAAGGTGAAAACCCTGAATGGGTTTCACCATAAGCGAAGGTTACAAAGAACACAATAGAACAAACCAAAAAATTTAATACTAGTCAAGGAAATTAGAACGGTTAAATCATTTATTCAAGACATGCCATTTGGTATGAGTCATCCTACTCAAGTTCATCTCACCCAATTTTCCTAAACATGGAAAATGGGTTTTAAGGGCTCAAGTGTTAAGTTTACTACATCCAGTGGATGAAACTATATCTTTTTTTCATTCCATAAAAACACCTTTTATCTTAACCAAAAAATTTTATTCATCAAGTCATAGTATCTTTTCAAATTCCTGTGTGAAAAATCTAAGCCTAAAAAGTCAAAACACCCATGGGGTGTCTTGGGTAAAATAAATTACATGATGGAAAAGCACCACTTCATCTAAAAAAGGAAATTCATTTAGTTATTAAAAAGGACCGGGTCCTGAACTACTATTTTATCATCCATAGATTCAACGAATAAGAAAAAAATTAGCAAACTAAGAAAACACCAAAAGTATAATTTTTAAATTTTTAGTTTGAAGGAATTTCACCTCTGTTGTATGGGTTTTATTATACATTAATTGAATTTATATTCATGAATCCATTTATCTAATTTATAACTTTATTCATGAATCACACTAAATTCAAATTTAATCTATAAACTCTAATGCATTAATTTAATATTTGAAAAGTACAATAATCCATTTAATTGACACTGAATTTAAATTTAAATGGATAGGGAAATGGTACCCACCAAAAAGAAAAACCAATTTAACATTTGAAACTTGAGAGATTTATTAGTAACCACTCAAAACTTATCCACACACACAATTATAACTTCATGTATATATATATATATATATTAGATACATACCTAGATACATGCAAGAACAGACCTACAAAGATGATCAAAACATATTAATGAAATTTCTAGGAATTATAAATCATCAAAATAACCAAAATTAATGTGTTAAGGGCTAACACAACTCAAATAAATTACTATGAAACTTAAAACAATATAATTCCATGAAATAGGTGTGTGAAACAAATTGCGGGTATAAAAACATACCCCAAATTGTCAAGGGGAGATTAAATCAACCCAAACTACCTCACCTTCAGTGGCAGTTTTTGGATCATAGACTAACATCACCCTAGGGGCCCTTTTCATAAACTAAAACCATAAGAAAACCGAAATGGGGGTTAACACATGACCTAGGATTTTGGACAAGTGTAAATATGGGTGAAAGGAGACCTCAAAATCACCAGAAAAGGGGAGGAGAGGGAGGATAAACACTTAACAGGAATATTCAATGGAGAATCATGATGGAAAATGGTGGAATCGATGAGTTAGAGAGGTGCCATAGAAGGGGGAGTCATGTCATGGGGTTCTGTGAGGAAGCCTGTCGCACTACAGGGTGGCCCCAACTAAGGATGGGTGCATTCTTCTTGAGGGGGTTCAGCCACTAAGGGTTTATCCATGGAGATCTATTATGTAAGGAAGAGGAGACCTAGGGAGGGGGCTGCATCACGAGCCATATGGGTGGTGGGGGGAGATACCACTTTTCACTTAAAAAATTAACTAATCTCATGTTAATAATAATAATAAATGACAAAAATAATAATAATAACAATAATAATATTATTGTTATCATTAAAATATTTGATTATTATCTCCTTTATTTTTCATTTAATTTCATGTAATTCATTTCCATTCAAAATTTTTAATCGAACTAATTTAAATTCATTAAGAAAAACATATTGTAGTGTCTCAACTTTTGAAAATGCATTCAGAAAGGCACATTAAAAAATAGTTTGTCCTATAAACATGAAAAATTTAAATTTCCATAGAATGTTTGGACGATTAAAAATGTGGGACATTACAAGGAGTATGTTTGAGGATACAATGATGGATAATGATGATAACATTTATTACTATTTCACTAGAGTCAATGAAAATATCTATAATATTTGGAGATTAGAAAAAAAAACTATATAATTTTATTACTGTCAAAAGATTGATGATAAAATTTCCATATAATATTGATCTAAATATTTAATATTTGGAAAATGAATATGTTATTTATTTTTAAAATAAAATAAAATTATAAATTTTTATGAGAATATGAAAATATATTTTTTAGGTAAAATAATAATAGATGAGATGACCTTTGAGGATACGATTAAATATAAACTCATTGAAGATGAATAGAATCAATTGATTTTGGTAATGAGGATGATTATGAAGACTTTAATAAAATTATTTATTTTTTATAATCTATGATTAAATAAGAAAAGAGGAAATGATATGTAAAAAAAACCCAAGGAACTATAATTGAAATGGGATTTAAAACATTTCCATAATTTTTTGAAAGTAGAAGGCTTCTGAATATAAATCAAATTAAAAGGATGAGGAACCTTATAAAACAATTTTGTGTAAAATCAAGAATAATAACTCAATAAGAAAGTGGATAAATTTTATGAGGAATAAAAAGAAAACTAAATCATCATCATGAATCTAATCAAAATATGTTTAATTATATGGATGACGTCTTGAATGGTTTTGATACTTCTAGGTATAATGATGATTAATGGGAATAAATATATTTAGATTATATGATAGAAAATGAGTTATAAACCCAACTTGAGAAGATCACATACCTCAATATAGAGTCAAGAATGTAGTTCAAATAAAAAAATAACATGGATTAATAATTAGTGAAATATATTAAGAAACAAATGATATACATTAATTTAATCAATAAGTATAAATTGGATGTGGTTGACCCAGAAGAGATGGGGAAAGTTCATGAAGAAACTCTGGTTAGGAATGAAGAAGAAATATCAGGGACACAATCGAAATGTCTTAAATCCTATAATTAGTTGAAAAAGACGAGATACGACTTGAACAATTCAATTGAGGTCAAACTGAGAAATCTCAAGATAGTGAAAAAGGGTTCATAAAGATAGGTGAAATAGTCTCCTAATCATCTTATTGATATTATTTATAATTGAGTAGGTAAAAAAAATCAATTTTGAGCATATTTGGAATGATAATACAATTGAGAGACATTATTTTGAATTAAAGGATTATATAAATATTATTAAAGGATCACTTCCCCTAGTAAGAGTCATGCTTTAGTTGATGAATGACCATGACAATAGTTTTTAGACATACTTACTATCAATATAAAAGAAAAGTGTTTTAATAATTATTATAGTGTTATGGGGTATTACAATATAGGGGCTACTCATTATAGTTTATTATGTCTTTTCCAGGGAATATTTAGGATCAAAGGGGGGGATATACTGAGTAGATGTGGGTAAATTATCAAAGAAAATACCAAGTGACTATAAATTTATAAAATATTCCAACCCAAAATAGATTTTTTTTAGAAGAAATTTTTTGTTTATGTGAATAAGACGGTTATATAGCAAACGAATTCATGAATAGGCTACTAGGATAGGTTACCTATAGAATGAAAGAGAAGTAATTTTATAAGGTAAAATGATAGATGTTATGTTTTTTAGAGTGTAAAAATACTCCATGTGAAAAAATCAAATAAGTCAATCTATTTAATAACGAGTGATCATTTATTTGGAAATCCTAACTAGAAATGTCTAAACATATTTAAAAAAGAACATATTAATTCTAGTCTATAGTGAAGAAAGTGGTATCATATGATGAGAATCAATTTGTTGAATGTTTTTCTAAAGGCGATGACTTAAAGGCTCAAGGTAAACTTTTTGGAAGGTTTACTCAAGTTGGAAAAACATGGATAATTTTATAACTATATTTCAATCTCTAGATGAATTAATGAAAAATATAATGCAAGAACCATGTAATTAATATTTCATGGTTGATTTTGAATAGAATAAGACTCCACATAAGAAAATAGTTTAATGAAATAATATGACACTAAATCATATGAAGACTCATAAAGGAAAATAAAGACAGAATAATTCACCCCCTGATGAGTTTATAAATACTTAAGGATATTGGTTGAGAGATAAATCTTATTTATTCTATTTCAAATAAGGAACTAACAAATATTTCCCCATTCCCTAATTTTTTTATTCATGATAATATTCTAGGAATTAAAGGAGATAAATCAAAGGGAGAGTTGGAAGAGTCCGGTATTGGTCATACAATAAGAATAATTGTTTATCATGGAGTGTTATAACACCAATTATAGTGGAAATATGTTTTTACCTTGAGGGGTAGCTTGTATGAGGAATAAATGTCTAGAGTTGTAATTCTGGGATAATCTAGAATTTATAGATATCTCTATGTAATTGAATAATGAGGTATGAAAAAACACTTTATATCCTTTTTTTATTATATCAAACAAGTTTATAAATGGGTAGTGATGGTTGATAAATAATAAAAGTTATAGAGGGAGTAGATTTTGTCTTTGACTTGAAATATATATATTTTGTTTGTTGAGATGAGTGTAGGATAAAAAAATTTCTTGAAATATCTATTTCAATAACCCTAAAAAATGAGAAAATTTAAAATGGTATTATAAATTTTTAAGTTTATAGAATGCTTTGATCACCATATTTACTCAATCTAGCTTTTTTTCAATGGGCTAGCCCATGTAAACATAGAGTAGTTTAACTAAAAACCCTTGTCCAAGATTTGTTTGGTGACAAAATTCTCTAAAAAATGGACTAGGATATAATTATGAACTGAAGGGGGAGAAGAAGTTATTGTGAGAAAAAATAAAGAAAATTAAAAATGGGATTAAAAGACTCCCCTTACGTTTTTATTTATATTTATAATTAGTAAGGGGAGAAAAGGTAGACACAGATGTTGACTTAATTATTTTATGGTATTGATATCAATGTCAAATGGGGATATTATATTCCTCATGTAAAAATTGTATTTGTTTTCAATAAGTTAGTTTGTCATTATGTAGATAAGTTTTTAGTATGTGTTGGAAGGAGAAGAAGTTGAGCTGAAGAAGAAGCTATTATATAAGATAATCAAAAGTAATGTTTCTATTATAGAATATTTGGATGGAAATATTCTTAGTATAATACCTTTATATATAATTATTATGGGTTGATCTTTATTGAACCCAAAAAATATTTTCTTTGGATGAAAATAAATAATATAAAATATTTTATAAATTTTTTAGAAGTTAAAAAAAGGGAATATTTTAAGAGTTAATATTGATAATTAAAATATCAATATACATTTGAGGGCACCAGAAAAATGATCTTAAAGATTAAAGGATACTATATTATATGACAAAGGTCTTTGAATAACACTATGAATTGATTTCAAGAGTTTGAGAAGTCCCTGAAATGATTTGTAAAGAGTTGGAATTAATTCTCGACTTTTGAGAGACTTGAAAGATTCCTATTAATTTGGTTCATTTGATTCATTTTATCACATGGGATAACTAGAAATTTACAATGTCCACCACTATATAAGATTAATTAAAATCTGAATATGAATCATTTGAGACCACCTAGATTATGTATAATACATTTTCTCACTTAACATATTAGCCATTTTAGGTTATGGTAAATTTATTTCAGAATCTAGAATGATAATACAAAAATTTTAGACCTACATTCGAGTCATTGGGATCAATGTATTTGTATGTAGTCATTTGAGTTAGAGTGATCTAGAATAGTTTAAGTGTCGTGAAAAATCTTCATATGGATCATTTTGAGGGCATTAAATTGAGTCCAATTTTGATAATTGTATATTTTATATATTCATTGGAAATGGAAATTGAATCTAATGATGTGAAACATCTCCAAATTCTTAGTTTAGAACATTGTAATATGTTCATAAATTTATTCATAGTGTGGTGAAGTTTCAGTGCTGGATTTCGGGGCCCATAGAGCCATGAAGTTGATAAATTAAAAGTATTAAATATAATATTTCACACACAAAAATTTTATCAAGAATAATGGAATATCACCTAAATTATGTTTCTGATTGGAAATATTTGACTCCAATTAAATCTAGAATATTAGTCTTACCTTAGGCATAACATAACTTTTGTGCACATTGAGTAGTTAGATTAAGAGTTTCTGTGGGAAGATAAATAAATAAATAGATATATATATATATTAATTAATAAATGGATATACCTAATCCTCCTATATTGAATCCCTATTATGGTAAATTCCTTAGTTTAGCCACATATCCCTAGAGAGAATGAGACAGTGCAAATCTTGGGTGGATTGAGTGTTTGAAGATGATAATGAGATCAAGGATCGAGTAAGGCGAGGATTATCATTAATTAAGGATATATTGAAACTCGCCAATGACAATGATGTAGATATATTAAACATTAATTATGGATCCAAACTGAAGGTATGCCATTTTATAGTTTGGTATAAATCCCATTTTAGCCTGAGATGAACATGAAGTAATCCTTTATAAATTAATTAATGTTTTTTTTCACATTGATTTTTCAAAAGATTGATTTATCTTCCTAGATCAATGGATTTGGGATTATTTCATTTTGATTCTTGGTAATTTAATAAATAATTCTTCTTTGAATTCCATTGATGATGTAAAAACAAACACCACCATCGATCAGATATCATTTTTATGTTCCCTTATCCCTCAATTCGTCATCATTTGTTAGTGAAATTTATTGTTGATGATGATTCGATGATACCTAAATGGATAGATCATTGTGAGTTCTTCTTTTGGTATGACATTTTCGGTCTTGGGTATCGTTTTGGGATTTGAATACGTAATAGAGGCATGTTAGTGATGACTAGAATCAAAAAATGGTTTAGGTGATATTGAATATGTGAGCCAGATTGAGTGAATCTATTCTATGGTGTGATTATGTGTGTTACCAATCAATAGGAGTCCAAAATCTAACCATCAATGATGATGGTGACTTTGCAGTGTTTTTAAAGAAATTTACACATGGGTTGTGTATTTTGGTGCATCATGATGATTAATGTTTTAGGATTTCTAGTGAAGAAAAAATGGAATCTGACTTTCAGCAGATGGTGATGTGTGGCAAGAATAGATCCTAGTGTTGTGGTCTGATTCTTGGTGGTCATGAAGTGAAATGTTTTGTATGAAATAAGATGCATGAATAGGTGGTGGTTTCTATATAATAATGATAAAATGATGTGTACTATTAAGAACAAATACTATGTAGTATTCTCTATGTGGTGGCTATGTTTTCGTGTTTATTTATATATTGCACATTGTATGGGTATACCATATGCTAGGTGAAACCTATTTAACCATCTCAACTTGTATAGGGAGTAAAAATCCATCAATACATGTGGATCAACACACCATGTGTGGTAGGGAACATTCCATAAACATAGAGCAGTACATAGGTATATGAAAATGACACATATGAAGTGATAGACTTCCCCCAACATATTGTGTGCTGTTGAGTACACCTCATTTACTTAGGAAAGTACTAGATCATGGAAAACATACACAATAAAAACCTAATTACTTGAGCACCATCAGAGTATACATGCTTGGGTAGATGACACACACTGGGTTCCATCCTACGTCTACAAACTGTGAACCCTAGGGGACATGGAATGTATTTGGAGAAAGGCATGCCATGTGAGATGATGAGAGATGGTTAGTTCCAAACCTAGAGAGACACTCTCTGTACCCCATGTGTCATGATATGTGATTCTATAAGGGAATGTTAGAGCCATTTTATTTCTTACAACAACTATTGTATAAGTTTGTTTGACAAACCTATGATCATTTCAGTGTGGGTACATTCACTTGGTCTATCCCTATAAGGGTATAATGAGTCATCACATCATGAGTATATGATGTGTGATCCCCTCTATGGGATTACTTAGATAAATATTCTAGAATCCATCTGAATATACACAGGTATGATCCTCAAACATTTATTCAGTAGGTTGGGTCATGAATCCAATTACAGATTATCAAGGTATGTGATTCCCATCATAGTGGGTTAACTCTGCGTATGCTTAAGAATCCCCCAAAGGCTTTAAGTGAGATCTACCATCTTTAAATTAACATATATTGTCTTATAGTAAGTTATTTTGATCAAGTGAGTATTTTGGATGATCCCTCTCAATTTCCTTTGGGATTCTTCATTTAATGTCTTGGTGAGTATATTCTCTTGGAAGGATGTTATCTTTTAGAATATAGTAGAATCCTCGGATGGAAGTGAAGATGTGACCCCAACATGAGGCATGGTGTCTAACTTTGATAATATCTGGGTTGTTGTTATGGTTATTGTCTCATATTTTGTTTGATGTGACTTCATAGTGATGAGATGAATCTATCTTTGATTCTTTGTATTTGGTGATTCGAGAGTGTCCTAATTTACATATATATACTAAACCCTACATGGTATCTTCCAACACAAGTTGTATCTTATGTAAACAAAATTAATTTTATTGAGTCCTAGGAGTTCCAGGAGTATTCATATCATAGTTATTCTAGGCAGTCCTAATAATAATCCATGAGTTTATTTTGGGAAGCATCCCCCAAGTTTCCAACAGAATGGGTTCTTCATCAGTTTTGGGGGGATTTTTTGTATCATTCCACTTTTACTATACTACATTTTGTACTCTTATGTGGTATAAGTTTAATAAATTCCTTTATAATATGAGTTATTTTTACTTCTGTATTATACTGATGTATGTAGATCTAGGCTTATGAACATGTCTTTTAGCTAAAGGCCTCCCATGTGTGTGATATTTCTAATTAGTGCTATTTGATAGACCTTGGCTTATTGGAGGTGGGTTTGGGGTGCTATTCTCATCTTACTACTATCCATATGGCCCCCAATGTGTTAGGTTTGGATAGAGTGGTGTTATAAGAGGTCATATTTGGAGCATATTTTGGTGATTTTCAAGCTATGCGGTTTGGTTTGGAAATTAGGGAAATAATGTTAATGTTTCCTATGTTGGGATCTCATGATAGGGAACACAACATTTTTATGGAGGTTGACATATCTATTCACCAGGACTCTGATAACCTACTATTGGACATGACATATGTAAGAACTGTTTGAAAGGTACACATTGATAAATGCATCATATTGGGTGGTTTTTGGTTTCCATGGCCTTCTTTAGTGAGCTACCCATAAATTATCTTTTGATGATGGTGTGTCTTAAATATCACTAGATTACATAATGAAAATAGATTACTTGGATTATTTATTCAAATCATGATTTTGATCCTACTGGAAACAAGGCATCCATTTATGCAGTTTTGTAGGAGGTGGTTCTTCTGAGTCGATAGTTTGTGATGTATCCACCTGTTGAGAATCATTTTGAAACACATCCGGTGGTTCATGTGGATGCTCCATTTTTGGTTGAGTAGAAGTTGGTTCTAGTGGTACCAATAGATAACAAACTTGTGCTTAGTTAACTTCATGATTTTTTTCTGATAGAGATCTCCCATCATTATTGGTGATCCAAACCCCTTCTCAAAAGGTGTATAATTGATTAATCCTATGGTGTGAGTGTCCTAATTTGTTAAGACCCCTCTTGACGGTGGTATTGGAAGTGATAATTGTCTATGGAGATGTATGTCATCAGTAGAGCCCAGTATTGTTGATCTTTGAGAGGATTTGGGAACATAAGGAAGTTGGATCCCTCCCCAACCAAGATTTGTTCTTGTGACATGATTTAAAAAGATATAGGTGAGTCAGTGCCAAAAAAAAGTGGATAGTTTCATGGTTTTAAATGTGATTTCATTTGAATTGTATTTGTGAGGTTGTTTTTATTTTCAATGGTGTTGAAGTGAGACAGGTATATGGAGAAAATAAAGGCAAGGGAAATTATAGCTTCAGGTTTTATAAGCTTGTCAATTAGAGGATTTGAGTTTCTATCAAGGTAAGCCATGGGTATTATCATCTCTAGTTCTAGTTTATTTACATAGTCGAAAGAAAAAACTCTTAGAACATGACTCTTGTTTGAGGCATAGAGATGCTAGTAGATCCCTGTAACACCCTGAATCCAAGATGTACTTTTGTTAAAATTATTATTCTTTCTTAATAAAAGGTTTTAAAACATGGAATTTAAATAATAATAAAAAATATGGAGTAATTTTTTTAATAAACCATTGATAACCTTACATCATTTCAAGGCTAAAGACCAAAAATAATTTAAATAACTCATCTCAAGCCCAGGAAACACCACCTTAAGACGTCTCATCAGCAGAATTAGACCAATTGTGTAGAATTCATATATTGTATCTCCCATAATATGAAATAATACAGAAATAAGAATAATAGGAATGATATTAATAAGATAAATGTAAAACACCTTTTTGTATAAATTTTGTTGTGTCCTTGATTACCCGTAAACATTGAAATTTATACAACATTATTGAGTGACCATTTTAAAATTGTAGCTGATGGAATTTTTTCGTGACTGTTGATTTTTTATAACCATTAGGTATACTAGATAATAATTTAGTTAGAAAAATTTAATTAATTTTTTTGGAGGTTTAAAATAAAAATTTAATAAAAAAATATAATAGTATATAAATATTTTAATATAATTGAATTTTTAAATTATGAAATTAATCTACATAAATTAAAAAATTAATGATTTATACTTTGGTTATGTTTGAAAAATTTTGTTAATTTTTTTCTAAGTGAACACCGTAACTAAGAGCGACCTGTATGGTCAAGCCCTTAAGGTCCAGTAGAGTCAATGATCGGTGCAATCACAAATCGAGCAGTCCTATGGTTAGGCACATGTATAGGGACCCTGAGAACTAAATCGTATATAGGATGGGATAAGGCCCAGGAGGGATACCTTGTTTAAGGACCCCATAATATGTTACTTGTTGTTATCGGAGGTAGGAAAACCATGTCTAGCCTTATATGGTTTCCCCTAAAAATATTGGTTTCGATTTGGGATGTTCATTTTTTCAAGAAAATGGATTTGGACCATCTAATCATGTCATGCTCAGTCTGAGTAATGTATTATTTTCCCCAATTAGTCCCCCTTAACTCACACTGGATTTCATTCCAGGCCTTCGATCGATCTAGGATTATCTGACCTGTCCACTACTCTTCCCGATATTTTTCTTTATAGAACCCTGTCACGCTGCACCAGTAGGTCTACACTGCTGGTCCCTTTTCTTCTCCTCCATTAATGTCTATTTTAATAATTCGAATCTCGGTGTTGTCTTCCATAAAAAATTACATTAATGGTGTCACCTTTGAAACTGATTCCTTGATGAATCCCCCTCTATTCTCAACATCCACTACAAGGAACAATTATATTTATATATATATATATAAAAATTGATTCATTTATGTTTAATCATAATTAGAATCATTGTTTGATCCTTCCTCGAGTAAATTTTGAATCCACTATTTTTATAATTAATTATTTGGAATTATTTATTTAAACCCTTTCCATGCACCCCACCCTCAACCTCCAAAGTCCCACATTTTTTCCCAAATTTCAGAAGCCTCAGTCCCTCGATTGGTCCAAAACAGGCAAGGGATTGTTTTAATTTCATTAATTTGTGTCTAAATTACAATATAGATATATACGTATTTATTTCTAATCATTAATTTCAGAATTTATAGGATAAATTTTATATTTTAAATTTTATTTCTAACCCATGATTTATAAGGATTGTTTTTATTTTACAACTTATAGAAGTATAGTTTATTTTTTCTTAATTATTCTGAAATTTATAGATGGTGTTAAATTTTATTATGTATGTGATAGATTTAAATATTAATTATTCTTTTTTTCAATACTATAAGGAATCTAGATACTTCCTCAAGGTTTTTATATCTTTATTTTCAAATGTTTATTTACTCTTTCCAAAAATTCGATCTAGTGTTACCTTTCAAAAATTGTCAAGGTACATGTATGTATATATGTATATTCACATATATATGACAATGTATTATTTTATTACCTTGAAAATATTGGTTTCAATTAAAAAATCCAATCATCATATGTGAATTTATTTTCTTATCTGCATCGAAAAACAATAATAAAACCCTGTCATGTTATTTTATGCCATAAATTTTTTTGAGGGACACTTAATTTTATTTCTTTGTTATAGATATTATTTCATATGTATATAATATATTATCTTATGCGAAAATATTTAATAAAAATATGTTTTAAAAAATAAAATCATTCTATGATATGAGGATCACTTTTTTGAAAAATGCTAAATGGTATAATTTTATGAGTGAATTCTATCATTTCATGTGAAAACCTGTTCCCGCACATTGATACATGTAATTAATGAATTATATATGGAAATCATATAACTTATAAGTGTAATTCCATACATTATTATATCACATGTTCATTTATTTTGTTATCCATTTTATATATGATTTTCAAATAAGGAAACTTATTTCGACCATGGGATTCTCCTAAAAATTATTTTAGAAAATCTTAAGAATTTTATGACATTTTATAAGAAATGTTATTTTATTTTAAAGAAAATAATTTAATATATGTATCTTTTAAACGTTTTGGCTTATGAATGAGAAATACAGGTCCATCAAAAGTGTTTAAAAAAATCGTCACTGGTATAATTAATATATGTTATGGGGAGTTAACCAATAAATCCTAAGGGGTCTTTGTTCTATATGAGTTATTACTAACAGCCTAAAATTTTATAATGATATGAAAATTATCATAAATGACCCATAAAAAATTATTATTTTCAATTGATAAATCCCAATGATGATTTCAAATAAAATGAAACTAATGTTTTCTAAATTTTATAGATTTTAATTTTTTATAAATATACTCTTAAGTATATATACATTTTTATATGACTATGAAATTTTTTAAAATAATTTATTAATGTTTTAAAAACCCCTTATAGGGAATATTAACTTCTCACCCTATGTTAAAAATTCATTTTTTCACAGGATTCGTAGAATTACATTGGGATGTGAGTTCTATAAGGATACAACACACTGGATAATTTTTTGTTTAATTAATTTAATTTTGTACTATTATGTTGAAATGTAATATTTTTATCTAATTATCCAGAAGCAAGACCAAAAAAGTTTTTAGAAATGTAAATTCTATGTGTATCTTTATTTAACTTTTAAAAATAAAAAATACATAGCATTTTTAAGCACTGAACACGAAAGCACGGGTTCAGGTCTTTATAATCCTTTTATATTGTAACTTGTTTTTTGAGGCTACAGTAGAGATGATTAGTGGTCAAAAACATATATCAATAATTTTACATGACTCTAGGAGGTGATAGGTCCTTGAACACATTCTTTCTATAGTGGCAGTAAGGCCCTAAAATGTTTTTCTCAATATGAACTAGTTTCCTTCCTTTCACTCTCAATATACTATTGACATTGAGGGATGTAATGTATCCTAGTTAGTGGGATGAAATTTTAATTATTTGGTGAGGTAGGACCCCTAGTATAATAGGATGATCTCATGTGTGGGAGGATACAATTAATACATTATCATTTGGTATGTATGAACCATTTGAGTAGTAGATTCTATGATCTGTTGATTTCTTGAAGTGGTGGAGGAATATAGGGGTTTATTTCATATGGATGTTCCATGATTACATTCCAATTTAATGTATTTCATCTATAAATACCTACACCCCAAGAAGACTCTATATCTGTGTTATCATGTTGAATGTCCCCATAGAGCTGTGAGAGCTAATGCTTCATTGAAAGGATGTATAGAGAAGTGTGTCATGGGAAGAGAATCTCTGCACACAAGTTTTCCCATGTAAGACCCCACCCCCTCCTCAGTGGGTGGAATTTATTAGTAAAGATCTTATTATGATGTGAGGTTCACTAGTTCTGTCCTTTCATAGATTCAATAGGAGAGTGGCCTGAAATCCCATCCAGGGTGGTGTTGGGAATGAGACACACCGTCCTCCAGATTTTTGGGGTGAATCCCATATCTTCGATAAGAAAAAACCACATAAACCAAAACATTTGTTTTATTTTTGGTGTTTTACATGATTCCCATGATTGGGTTATGATATTCTCCCACCACCATTCTATGCACCTCCTTGTGTATGTAATAACTTGGGCTTTATTTTCTTGTCATGGTTGGAGCATCTTAGAACAATGGTTTTCCGGTGCAGCACCCAACCCCCTCCTCCATGGGTGAGGTTCATCCATAAATATCTTAAAATGATGTGAGGTTCAATAGTTCTATCAGATAAAGGAATTATCTGGAGAATGGCCTTGACTCCCAACCAGGGTGGTTTTGGTATAGACACACACCATCCTCCACGTTATCATGGAAACTCCAATCTATTCGATAAGGAAAAACCCACTGAACCTTAACCATGATTTTCATTTCACTGTGGGACATGACCCCCATTATTGGGTCATGAAAAAAGGATTTGTTAGACTCATTGACTTTTCATAGGTAGGCCAATATATTTCTATAAACATGTGGATGAATTCTTGAATTTAGAAGTGAATTAATACTACCAAAACCTAGTGACTATTATGAAATATTATCCTCCAATGATAATCCCTGAATTTGTGGACCAGTGTTTATGGGTCAAGTGGTTCTTAGTGTTTCACTTTAAGAGATGTTATCACTTGTATTGGGTTTGAGAGGAGGGTGTACCAAATGTGGATTTCTAAAGCTACTATGATTTCTCTGAGTTCTCAAGGATACCATTTGGTATGTTAGATTCTCCAAAACATTTTATAAAACTTATGATCTAGATCTTTCAACCCTTCTTAGATCAGTTTAGGTAATTTTTCATTGATGAAATCCTTATGTATTTGGTATCAAATTTGGAGACTACAAGACCCTTGAGGATGGTTTTGGACATGATCTAGGAGTACTAACCTTATGGAAATCTATTGAAGTGTTAGTTTTAGATGAAGAGGTCAACTTCTTAGGTTATTTAATCTAATATGTATAGTTTATTGTAAACTGGTCAATGGATATGTTTTTTCTAGCTTGGGAGCCACACAAAGGCTTCACCATGGTAACCGATTCTCACAACAAGGTTTTTTGTTTCTTGTAATTGATCAAGTAAATAGATAAGATTACCACTTTGTAGTTGACCCTTAAGGTTTCAAATAGTGCAATGTACCACCCATTGATGGTTTTCACCATTGAAATTATTTAGTATTCCATGAAAGAAAATACATAGGTATATTTATTGTGAAGTTGTTTTGTGACTAGATATCCATTAGATTTGTTCTCGAATATTTTTTTTAAGGTGGGGAGCACATCATCATTGTTTGAGATTGGATAATGACACTAGTCAGGAAATTTGAGAATATTATAAGTTTGTTTCATTATTTCCAATAGAAATAAATCATGGGGAGGTAAGGTTGTACTAGGGTCCTTTGGTATTGGTTTTTGTATCCATTGATGTTGTAGAATGCTCTTCATTTTATCATTCGACTCCTCACACATTAATAGGTGATGGCCTACATGCTGGGATGGAAGTGGAATTGGGTTGGTATATTTATTGTTATCATGATGGGGATTCCAAAATATATGAGTGGTTATGTCTCTATCTAAGAGATTTTATAATGAATAAAAAAATCAACCCACTTTATAACTAACCAATAGTAGAGTTTAATAGAGTGATTTGGAAGCCTATTCATGCAATAGGTAGTCCACCTACATTGATTTTCCTCAATGATTGTTTCAGGACATGATTAATGCTTAATTACATGATTATATAGAGGATATAGGAGGCCTTTGGGACTCAATTATGGTTAATCTATGAGTTTTTACCCTAAAAATCTGGCTAGGTAAAGTAGACCACTCATGTTATTGACAAGAATCTTCATGTATGAATTTTTATTTTTTCCACGGATAAGAGGATTATTTACCATATATGAATTTTCCATATAATTATGGTTACCACTCCACCATTGGTGCAGAAACATCTTAGGCCATGTATGGGGGACCCTATAGGTCACCACTATATTGATCAGAGCTAAAAGACCAACACTTATCGCATCAGTGTTGGTGTGAGTGGTATTAGTGATGGTGTAATTCTTCTCTGTGTGGATTTGGAATTCCCAGAGATATCAATAGTCTTATATGTACTAATGATAGAAACCGTTGTAGTTTGATGAGGGAGACCAATTTCTTCTGATCGTCTCACCTCACTGAGGGTTACAATGGTTTTTCTACGGAAGAAAACCATTTATGAGGTTTATTTCCCATTTTATAGTTTTATATTTGTGTTAGAAAGGGTTCATAACACATAGACCATCCAATGTTGTTAGAGGGGGTTCATGAAATTTTCCACATTTCCTAGATATGGAGATATGTGCACAAACCATTTAACATTGTTTAGCTAGGTGATATGAACATTGAGGGTAGAGTTACCTTCTTGAGGTTTCTAGAGGAATTTGAAAATTATTAGGAGAATAAAATTTGTGGGAAAGTGTTTTCCTTGGGTGAATATTTGTTGGATGTATGAGAACTTCCCAGAGAGTTCATGGGAGTGGGAGATCATTTGTGAGATAAGAACCCCCATTATAATTATGTTTTCACTTTTCAGGAAAGAATACCTTGAAGGTGCGGAAAATGTAATAACTATGAAATTTATGTTTTCCAATTTAAAAAACTTTGATGTTTTTTTAGCGTAATGATCTAAACATTCATCAAATTATTGGGCTTAGGGAGCATCAGATTTGAAATATTCAATACAATAAGTTTAATATATCACAGACATCTATTTTTTAAGTAATAATAGAATATCTCTTAAATGATTTTCTAGATGAAAAATTTATGATCACCATTAAATATAGAATATGATTCTTACCCCAACAGTGATATAAATTTGATACATGTCAGGTAGTGGGTTTATGAGTGGACATGGGTGGATAAATAAACAGGTAAATATATTTATTAATTATCACATGTCCTATACCTAATAATCTACTATTAAAATCATGTTATGAAGATTTACATAGGGTTAGACATATAAATCTATGGTCAATGAATGGTTGGAGTGATAAAATAGGGAGTGTCTAGGCATATTATCATGGGATTAGGGATCAAGTACTACAGGGATCATCATCAACAAAAGAGATCTTGGATATTCCAAACTCTAATGTTGAAAAATAATGCTGCATTAGTAATCGATCAAAACCTAAGGTTGGGTGATTTATTTTTTAGTTTCAATCCCATTGTTAGTAGGAGGTGAATTAAAATTAGTAGTCTCTAAAATAATTCATGAATAATTCATCCTAGGATTGTTCAAATATTTATTTCTCTACCTAAATCTAGTAATTTTATTTTTATTTCATGTTTATTCTTGTTGATTTGATATACCACCATTATATGTATTCTATCAACAATGACCCAATGAAAAATACTATCGACCGATGGTCACATTGTGTTATATGTCTTTATCCCTCAACTAATGAACATTCATCAATGAAATTTTTGTCAGATGATGATTTGATGATATCTGGGAGGACCGATCATTGTACGTTCATCCATTAAAACAAAATATCAGGGTCACAGGTTTAGTTTTGGGGTTTAGAGATGTGAAAGAGGTTTTATATTGATGAGGATAATTAAATGATGGTTTGGGGGATGATATATCTTTGAGTTAGAATGAATGGTTATTTCTTGAGGTGTGAGAATGTGTGCTTTTGATCTATGGGATGTCATAATATGACCACCATTGAAAATTGTGACAATATGTTAGTACGAACAACAAGGTCCTCGTGGTTTGGGTTGTGTGACACATTGTGAGGGTGATGATGATGTGTTTTATAGTGAAGAATTGTTAGAATACGACTTCCATCCAACCATGAAGGTTTCTCAACCTAGATTTGAATGTTCTATCATGATTCCCCGTATCCAAAAAGGTAGCGGTAGAATGTGGGTGACGACGTGTGAATAGGAGGGAGTTTCTATAAAATATTGATATACCTAACATGTACTATGAAGAACACATTCCATACAATACTCTATATAATGGATAGGGTTTCTTATTGATTTAAATAAAATACATTGTGTAGGCCTCCCAGATTCTATGTGACACCTTACTAGCTATCTTGACGTATATAGGGAGTACTCACCCTGGAGGCCATGTGGCCCCACTTAATATGTGTGGCGAGGCACACACCATGTACTTTAGAGGGTACATGGACTTGGGTAGATGGCACACATCATGTTTCTACCTAACCCCACACACATTATGGGATATGGAGTAAAACTTCTATACATTGGAATTTACATGAACATAACAATTATACATGTGTAAAACCTAAGTACATAGGAATGGATAGAGTAAAAAATCATGGACATATGAGACATGTTTGGGTTCATCCAACCTCTACACGACATGTACCATATTAGACATGCTATGTATTTGGAGAATGATATGACATGTGAGATGGTGAGACATGAGTAGTTCCAAACTCAGTGAGACCCCCCATATACCCCCTAGGACATGTTGAGTATTTCTTTATGGGATATGTTGGTCAATTTTTCATCTCAAATCAATAGTGATATGATCTGGTGTGAGTTTCCTTGGCTCGTTTTACTATGGATGCATTCCCTTGGTCCATACCTTTGTGTGTACAGTTAGGAATCATATCCAAAGCATAGGACAAGTTATCCAATCTATTTGATTATTTGTAGATAGATTAAAGTATCCTTATGAATGGTCCTAGTTGTGATCACATATCATTTCTTCTCTTGGTTAGTTCAGGAATATCGTTACCTATTATTAGGGAATGTTATCTCCATCCTTATAGGCATGGTATGGGTAGGGTTTGGAATCTACCCATAGGACCTATGTGTGATCCACTATATTTGTATCTACTTTTGTTGTCTTATGGTATGTTGTCTTAATATTTTGGGAATCTCAGATAATATCTCTCCATTTACATACTACTTATTCACAACAAGAAATGATTAGTATGCTCTCTTGGGAGGATGTTATCTTTGTGCCTCTAGTAAAATCCATGGATAATAGAGAGGGTTTAACCTGACATTGATATTTGGTTTCTACATTTGAGAATGTTTTTTGTTTTATTATGGTTATTTTATCATATTATTATTTAGAATCCATTATGGTGATGAGGTGAATCTCTCTTTTTTTTTTGTGTTTTTTGATATTCGGGTGTCCCACTAGGTAAGTATATGTTCACCCTTATAAGGGATGTTCCCAAAAATGTCATCTTTTATGTAGAAAATATGCATGTTAATGGATTTCCAGGATTAATAAGAGCTTATGGAGCTTAATTGTGCTAGAATAACCTTAGATTTATATAAGAGTTTCTTTTGAGAAACATCAACCAATTTTTCAGCAGGCTGGGCTCTTTATCATTTTTTGGGATTTTATATGGTCCTTTTCACTTTTTCAATTCCACATGTTTTACATTGATTTGGGATAGGCATTATTCATGAATTTATAGTTTCATTTTGATACCATTCAATGCTATATGAGTGTATAGAGTTTTGATCATGTGTAAATGTAGTTTAGGATACGTCTTCCCATGTGTGTTTTATGAAAACTCAGAACTAGTTCCCATCCCCTTGCCTATTAGTGGTGGTTTTGGGGTGTCATTCATAGATTTTCACCAACCAGTTGGGCTCTAGTGGGTCATTTCGTGACATAAGGCTTCCTAGTGTACTAATACTAAAATAATTAAACATTGAAATTATTTAATTAGATTAATATTCAATTTGAGAAGATTTAAACACCATGATCCCTAGAGTGATGTAACATTTCATTGTTTCATGAATTCATGGATGAGTATTTTAAAGCAGTTTAAAGATGCAACTTTTGTGAAGATTTTAAAATGGGAAAATATACCAAGTATACATTGAATTTTAATAATTATTGATAGGGATTTAAAGGTTTTTTTGTGATATTAAAATTAGTACTCAAAGTGGAAAATATCTTTAAGATTTGAAAGATAATATTTCATTCTTACCATGATTAAAATAAAGTTACAATATTTTGAATATGAATATATTATTCAATATATTCACATTAAATTCTATAAATATAAGAAATGATGGAGAATAATGTAGTGTATATTTTTAATGAGAAAAAACTTGGGACCTGATATACTAATTTATTAATGTTATAAGTGTGATAGAGACTGAATCCAAGAGTTATTAAATAAGATAATTAGACCTTCTATATTTAATTATTCAGTGTATTAGAGAAAATTAAGATCATTGAAAATATAGAGAAAGTGAGAATGACCTAAATACTTGATCCTGATCACTAATTGTTGTTTTTCTTGAAGAAATAAACCCAAATGTGTTAGATAACCGCTTAGGCTTGCGTTGTATGACCAATTTCTAGTGGGTATAAACAAACCAAATTTATAAGGAGTTAATTCTTGTTTTAGTATGATCACTATTGTAGTGAAAATTTTAGTTTTTAGTGGGATTCTAGAACATTAGTATAGTGGGAATATTTTTTAATACAATTAGGGAGACATATGGAATAATCAATTGGGTTTATAGTAGATAATCAATGTTTGGGGAATCTAACCAATCAAAAAAGTATAAAAATTTTAAAATTCCTTCTGTGCAATGTATTACTTTTTTACTATTACATAAAACGTTAGGGAGAGTTCATATTTAATTGATCAAAATATTAACCTATCACAAAGGTTTAATTAACAAGAAGAATATAAATTAGAGATAATTGATTCACCCCCTTTCATAGTGATATTACATAACATGGGATATACACTTATGATGTCTACATTTTACTTATCTTTGGCGAGTTTTATATGAAAATTTCAATAAGTAAATTACTATTAAAAATATACCATTTATCTTCAAAATATTATATGTAATAATTAGAATATTTAGATTTTATTTGTTCATAATTTTTTTTACTATTGTAAAGTATAAGTATACTCTTTTGAACTTATAAAATAACTATTTTTAAGTATAAAAATCGCCCTTTTGAAATATGAAATTACTCTTAGAAATATATATATTCAATTTTTTAAACTTATAGAATTAATCATATATATTTATACAATTACTCTCATAGGATTATTGAATTAAACTTTTGACCTTTAGTTGTTTACTCTTATTATGTTTTTTATTATGAAGAGTTTGTTATTTTAGTGAAGTTATTATTGAGAGATATAGATGGATATTTTCAATAGATATTTTTTCACATGAGGGAGTATTATATATATATATATATATCTTCCATATTGATTTCATTTTATTTCATATAGTTTTAAATAAATACTGGTACTATGATTTAAAGAAACAATCTTAAAGAACTTATGGACATAACATTGTTTTGGAAAAGACAACTAATAAAAATGTGAACTAAAATAAGAAAACATCATTGATATAATAATTAAAATATACATTTATAAATAAATATCAAAGGAACTAGATGAAAAATAAAATTCATAGATAACCTACTTGAACTAAATGTTTTCTACTATGATTACTACTATCTACTCACTATAATAAACATTAAAAGATACAACATTCATAATTAAATTTTCAAGTGATAAATATTTTTTGGCTATCTATATTCATAATTATTTTTTAGTTTTCATTGATCATTGAGTTGTTTAAAATGTTTTTATTCTTATTTATATTTTTTAGTCTTTTTAAATATAAAAAGCATGGTTTTATTAATTATACATCTATTATAAAAGTTTGTTATTTATGGTTGTGCTTCTAAATCTAAATGGAAGACTTATATAAAGTAATGATTTCTAATTCGGTTTGGACTCCGAGTAAAATTCATTTTTTTGTTTATACATCTAGAAGAAAAGTAGGTTTTAATTGAGTTGTGAATCTCATACAAAATTCAATATTATTTGATACTATATCTCTTAATATGTATAGAGAAGTAAAGGGTAGATGTATAATCCATTTTATTTGAACTACTAAATGAATTATAGTGTAGATTTTTTATTTTTTTCCCACCTAAAACTGATATTGAATTTATTTTTATGGCTAACTTTGATATATAAAATTGGTTTAAAATTATAAACTAGTCTATTCACCCCACTCATGACCTTTTCAATATTAAAACCTAGGAAAATAAATATATGGGTGATAAAAAAAATAATACAGAAGAAAAATATATTCTATTATATTATGAAAATATAATGATAAAGAAATAAATCATATATAATGTAATATACATGTGATAGAGACTTCGTGACAATAGATATAAGTTGAAGAAAAACACACAAAATAGTTATTATGAACTAACATTAAACGACAAATATATTTTCAAAGAATAATTTTTCGTGCATAAATTAATAATCTCATGGAGAATTATAGGATATAAATAACATTTTTCACAATAATATTGCTGAATCAATATATTTTTTATTTATTATGAAAATATATAAGATCAATACTAGTTGATGTGAAAAAAAGTTAATAGAAACATATAAAAATAAAATAGGTATCAATAAAAAAATAATATTTAATTAAAAGGTACAAAAAATATTTACCATTCACAAAATATTATCACATATTTAAAAACAATTATAGAGGGAAGACTATTCAAGAATAAAATGTATTAACATTAGTATAATACCATTGAACATAACATATGGAATAATAAAAAATTACAACCAAAAAACATATTCCACCAATAGAATCACTCAAAATAAAGGTTATTTCTAAATACCCATGACATGAAAAAAATACCTCTTGAATGATAAATAATAGACAATTATATTTAAAAACTAATAGAATTATATAATTAAATTAATTTCAATAGGTGAAATCAAATAAACTAATTATATTTTGATGTGTCTACGAGATAGTGGGATGAACGGAGAAGATGGTGAATTAGTGAAACCAAAACCTAATCCTTCAATATACATTAAACTTCCACCCATATTATTATTTAGAATATTAAATTAATAAAATATACAGCAATAATGAGAGACAATTATAGAGATAAAATGTCGTACATAAGAATAGGTTTTTACAAGGTTTACTAACTCTTTTTGTCAAGTGGTTAGTCCTTTATGTTCAATAGACAGTATCCAACATCACATAATATTATCTAATTATCAACAAAGAACAATAGATATAGGAGGATGATAATTATTAAATCCTCAAAATTATTTAATATAAAATACAGTAAAAGATGGACCGACGATCATTACAAGAGATAATGTACAATCCTCTCTCATTCCCATTAAACATCTTTATTCCATAAATGGTTCATACGTATTATTATTATCTCAATCAGCCCCCTTTCACTAACAAGGTAAACCCTAATAATGTATGGGTAGATATTTCTTAGTCTATATCCTCAATTTTTTATAGTCCTTATCAAACAATGGTGTGGTTGACATAACTAAAATGGGGTTTTATCAAGTCGATAGTAGATCCAAAAACCATGGTGATGGTTTTGTGATCCCTTAGAAGTTAATATTTATTTATATATTTCCATTCATATATTTGATTTGGAACAATTACATGGTTCTCCATGTACCATGATATATTATTCTTCTCTCGATCTACGGTAACCAATCCTTGATTATTTTACCTCAATTTCATGTTATAGTCATCCAAATGATGATGGGGTTTTATTATTCATATAGAGTAATAAGTTAAAAAAATTACCATGCTTCATCATGAAAATAATTCTCTTTACCATGAGCATATTATCCTTTTACCATGATTAATAATCTAATATGTGGTTTCAGGAGATGGAGAATAATGGCTTCAGAAAACATCTCCCACAAACTCAATCAACCCAAATTTACCAACTATGATTATTTTTCCTTAAATTAAGGTGTTGTGATAAAAAATGACATGTTATTATTATTATGGAATCTTGTTAATATATATATTTTTTATAAGTATAATGGACAACCCCATGGATGTTTTTATCACCTAATTTAATAGAGATTTTTTTCTCATAGATAAACCATGGGTTTTTTTTCTTCACACCATGAAATTATTTGATTTTTAAATGAATTTATTAAATCCAATTTCATATATTCAACTGAAATAATTTTAAAATAAAACCATTATATTATTGAAAAAATAAACATAAAAAAAATAAATCCCGTAAATTAATAACTTTATAAACTAAGATATAGTATGAAACAAATGTTGGTGTAATCTAAGCACCACATTACATATTATAATCCATATTTTAATACACAAAAAATAATGAATTATTACATAATAATATGAATAATATAATCCAATAACACTAGGAGTCATAGTGTATTTGTTAAATTAGGTTTCAAATATAACATCTTGAATAGGGATATAACAATAATATTTAAAACTACTTTATCATTTTCTTAAAAACCAATTTCTCTTTTAAAACTGCTTGGGATAACATGGGGAAGTATATAACATAGATGATCTATAAAGCCCAAATAGGGAATAACAATTGAATATCATAAGGTAAAGAAGTAAATATGTGTCATGAAGAATAAATTTATGACATATAATGGTATAAAGTATAATCATGACCATAAAAGCATGGTATAAGATGAAATCATCAAAGAGACATGGGAATGTGGAAACAACATAAAACATAATATCATAATAATAAGTCAAGGATAAATTACAGGAAATACTAACATATTATTGTTAGGATAACCTCTCATGCACCATTCGTGACATCCCATGAGATATAAATATTAACTAATCCATCAGAGGACTATATAATTTCAGGATCAGGCCTCTCATTCATATCATCTAAAGGCATAAATGTGACACATTTATTAAACAACAAATGGTTGTAATACATCAATTTTAATCCTAATATTAATGATTTTGGGTTATATTTATGGAATTCTCCGATCAATGAAGGATAGGTACACCTAGGAGAATACTATTTATTGAAAAAGGGGATATGTATTCAATACACAAATGTTAGGCTTGGAAAATGGAAGGATAATTTTGATAACATAACAAGTGTAAATATATATTCTTGTAATCATTTTATATGAGTGAATGGTGGACTCTAATCACTTGGAAATTATAAGGATATAAATAAGAATTTTTAAAAATTTATTACAATACATAAAATTGGAAATCAAAAGGCATAATATAAAAAAGTGGCTTGAATAAATAGGAGAAGGATAAAATATCTTAACTTGAATGGGAACTTCTAGAATATTAGGGGCAGCTTTTTAAGGGCTTGGGAACACTTTGAGGTGCATATATAAAGGTAAATGTTAGTAAATTAATTAACATAGTGTTTTTTTGAAGAGGAATGGGAGGTTGGGTGGGGTTTATAGAAAAAGCGAGTGTAATTATTTATTTATTTCTGAACATAGGTTTTGTAATCTATATAAAAATAATAATTAAGAACATAATCAATAAAATTGATTATACCATTATTTCTAAAAAATATTAGTTTTTTAGTATTTTATAACTTTGTGAATCTAAATAGTTAAAATAATTCCCTTGGTGATGTGGAAGTGAGTCCTGTTTATAATGATTTGATTTTAAAATATTAAAATATAAAATAGGTTTGGGAGGATTCATTAAGGATTTAAAAATTTAATAAAATAACAAAAAACTATTTATTTTAATGGTAATAAATTAATTCCATAATGAATAATCATTATAATATTTATTTCATTATTTTTTGGATTTTATTATGTAATAATAAATGTCTTATATTAATAATGTATTCAATTTTTACCTAAAATTTGACTATATCATAAAAATATGAAAATTTCACCATTTTATATTTTACACATGAAAATTTAAAAAAGTATAATTATTTTGTCAAAATAATTATCTAAATATTTTATTTTAATATTTTATTTAAAAACCAACATTTGTTAAAAAATACTATTTTTATGATGTTAAATGTTTTCATACATTTATAAAAATTACATTTGACATCATAAAATTATTTTATCCCTTATATATTAGTAAATATTTTGTAATAATAATATTTTATTAATATAATTATTTAGAACCCATTTATTTTATCAAAGAGTGTTTCTTGATTGAAACTTTATTTTCCACAAAATACAATTTTTAGGTTCATCATGTCAAAAACATATTTTATCAAACTGATTACAAAATTATTTATAACAAAATAATTAAAAAGGATAAATATAATCATTATTTTATGAATCAAATATCTAAAAATTCATACTATTAGGGTTTAGATAAATGACCAATTATTACACTTGCGCATTTCCTAGGGGTAAGATGTGCGATGGTGACACTTTCTTAGGGTTGTTTGACAAACATGGTTATGGTTCTTATCTCAATAAGCATGAACTTATACAATAAATGATTTCACTTATCCTTTATTGGTTGAATCTTAGATTTTTATTGGTAAAAGAAAAATCCCAATGATTCTGTCTCCCCCCGAAGATCTGATAATTGGGCTTCATAGCGTACGATTCTACTGGTAGAGGATGTCACTTCTTTCATTAATCTTAATTGGATTTTATCAAAACCCTTAATATAAATTAATCACAATAGTCACTATACAATGAATATATTAGCAGTGGTTATGAATTATGAAGGTATTTCAAATTTTATTGGATATAACTCATAATGGTAAAATATAACCAAAGTATTTCATGTATTTTTTATAAATATATTATTTAATAATGAATTTATTCATTTTTAAAAGAAATTAATTTATAATTTTTTATGGAAATACATTATTACATCCTTTAGAAAATTGTCCCTTGAAATTTCATTTCATTCCCTAGAACATATGAGGGAACTTCTGTTTCATTTCCTATTCTAGTTCCCAATTTCATCCTAAGGCTTTTGGTTCCTCCATAGTACATTTACCAAGTGAGTAGTCTTATTTAATATAACATTTTTTCTATGACCTAATATCTCCACCTGATTCTCCTCATATGAAATACTATTCTTCAATAGTACCACCTCTAGATTCATTTCATGTGAGGGGTTAGGTATATACATCCTCAATAGGGACACATGGAACATATCATGTACTTCAGATAGGTTGAGTTACTATAATAGTCAATAGTACATAGATCTAATAAAATCAATGATCTAAAAGGGGTCAATGTATGTGGGACTAAGATTTACCTTCTTCCCTAACCGTAGGACATTCCCCATTTGTGATATATAAAGGAAGACCATATCTTTGACCTCATACTCTACATCATGTCAATCATTACCTACATAGATTTCCAAAAAAAATCTATTGATTTTATGTGATGCTGAATGGTTTGAAACATCTATTCCATATATTGGACATGACCAGTTACCATCATCTACATATCTCTAACTTCATACCATAATGTTGTAGTTCAACACCTATTTCCTATATATCCTCATAATGTTACATTTGAATTCTAGAATTGAAAATATTACAATATGTGAACTCCACTATGGGATGTGTTGATCCCAACATCCTTGTAAATACATTGAACATGACCTCAGAATATGCTCTAGTGTTTTTATGATTCTCTAAGACTGACCATCCATCCAAGAGTGATATGATGTACTAAAAATTAGCCCTGTAGCCAATGCTTTATGAAGGATTCTACAAACCTCATTGTAAAAAGCTGATATCAATTACATATAATGGAGAGTTGTACTCCATGAAGTCTTACCATACTTATTTTGTATATTATAGCCATTTTCATGAGAGAGACCATTCTTTATTTAAGCATAATGTGAGTAATTTTTATAGTAACCGATAACTACCAATAGGGAATTATTTCCTTTAGATGTGCTAGGGATTCTGAAAAACAAAATATGGTTATGTATTCCCAATTTTATACTAGTATGGGAAATGGATTAATAATACACCTATACTTCTAAAATTCATCTTTGAATTAAAATAATATCAGGTATCAAGATAAAAATTCAGAAATTTTAATATTCTTGTTATCCCAAAAAATTCTTAGCTTCAAATAACTATACATCTTAGTTATTACTAGTTTAATAGAGAAGGATGAGCTATGTGTGTCATCCAAGATTTCATTCCATAACTGTGTTTTTTATAGGGAATGTATTTAGGTTCTAAAACTTATAAAACATTCCTTAGAAATGTTTAACTTTGGAATATTTAAAACCTTTTTCTATCACTCATCCTTATTTTTTTGGGACTCCATGATCCTTATATGAATGGATGGTTATGATTTATTTGAGAATGGTAGTATAAAGATGCTTTTATTATTCCCATGCTTATCCATTTAATTTCCAAGAATATTAGATCCCATAAAATCTTCATCACAAATAGGGTTACAAGATCCTTTCTACTCAGTGCATCAACCACTTTTTTTTACTTTCAAGGATGGTAAGAAATTTTACAATAATAATCCATGATCATCTATAACCATATTAATTTGAGAATATTTATCTACTTTTGTGTGAATATATGTTTATTATTTATTGATCTGTATATATATCACACTTCTACCATATAGATAATTTCACCAAATAATCAATGTGAATATCACTACGGCCAATTACAGTTCATGGTTTCAGTAATGTTTCTCTTGGATCATTAACTAACGGGAGGCATATGCTATCAATTTTTCATCGTTCACGAGTACACAAACCAATACCTTTTTGGACACAGTGTTGTAGATCACCAATCCTAAACCACTAGTGGTTAATGTATGTATATGTACATTAATTATTGTATTTTTAACTATTTTATACTCTCCTTACATTCATCAGTCTAGAAAAAATTGATTACCGAGTTAGCTTGGTTAGTGGTCATGATAATAATGAGAATATTATAGGAAATTGATGATAGTAAACTACTAATCTACGTAAAATAAATATTTACATCCCATATGCTGTTATAAATTATCATTCAATTACCTATATTTTTTTATGGTTTTATAGATATACCTTTACTTTTGATAAAATTCTCTAGGAAACTATGTATTTATATCATAGATAGTCCTCTTTACTTTTTCGAGCAGATTAGAATATCGTGTATAAAGACTTAATTTTCATTAGAGGTAATCCCTAAATAATATATTCTTCAAAACCATGATGATAGATAAAAAATTAGTGATTAAAAATGGAATCACTATAGACTCAATGTTCATTACCATATACAATAATTAGTCTTGGGGATTGTTTCGCACGGATTTCGGGGATGACCTCATGGACGGGAGATTCAAACGTTCCGATCGGTTTCTAATGGGTTTGTTCGTAGAACCGGAAACATCCAATGATTCCACATCCGTTTGGACCTACTTTCCAAAGGCAGGTGCTCATTAGTTTGTGGACTAATGAGGCTTAGGAATTTGCATTGGTCGAGAGGATGGGAGGTCGGACTCATCACACCTTTTTGAGGGGAATTATTGTCTACTCCGGGACTCTCCTTATAGATTTAAGTTATGTTCGTGAATCCTTATTACATTACCAAGTATAAAATGTGCTTTCCTTTAGTTTTAACAATCAATGACTAAACATTCAAGAAATTCAGAGAATCTTTTATATGTATTCGAGGTTCTTCATCAATAGAGAATCATCTATATCTGTTTAGAGATTCTTGGTCAATGGTATCCTTCAAAACATTTATATAAAAGTCTCTTGGTCATTATGATGACCAGGCTGGTTTTAAAGCCACTCAGTGGGGCACTTGAAGTTTATCATCATTCAGAAGGACAGGGATTATTTCAAAGTTGGGATCGAACCCATAAATGGGCTACCTACGTATCCTTTGTTTTGGAAAAGGAATCAGAACCCACGTAGTTTGAGAAATGGAGTATGATGTTTATGATTGATGTCTCAAAGATGAAATGTCATAATTACTTTTACACTCTAATCTCACGTGAGTCATGCTCGGTGTGAGAAACAAGAGGTATTGGTAAAAATTAGACAATTGTGCCAGGAAAGATGCAATCATAAGAATTTGTTTGGGGATTATGTATGGATGACTGCCCAGATAGATGAAGGTTTAGGATTTACTTTTAGGGAGAAAATCCATGAACAGGGTCCATAAAGTTATATGTGCTTCATGGAGATTTGAATACTCTAATCTTGGGGATTATTCCTAAGGAGGATGCCCAAGTTAGGAGGGGATTTATGATAGGGTTTTACTCCTGAAAAGGAAACCCAAATAAAAGGTAAATTATGACTGGTTAAGAGAATTTTAAGGGGGCTTGAGGTTTACTCCTAAAAAGGAAAACCCAAGATTATGACTGGGACTTACTCCTAAAAAAGGAGGCCCAAGTTATGGGACTTGGGGCTTACTCCTGAAAAGGAGGCCCAAGATTATGACTGAGTCTTATTCCTGAAAAGGAGACCCAGGTTAGGGATTAAGGTTTGGGGCTTACTTCTGAGGAGGATGCCCAAGATTAGAGGACTTGATTGGGGCTTACTCCTGAGGAGGATGCCCAAATTAAAGGATTTATAACTGGGGATTATTCTTGAAAAGGAAACCCAGGTTATGGATTAAGGTTTGGGGCTTACTCCTGAGGAGGATGCCCAAGATTATGACTGAGTCTTATTCCAGAAAAGGAGACCCAGGTTAAGGATTCTCTCATCCTAAAGGATGAGGTTGAATGAATGAACTCTCCATATTTAGTGACATAAAGATATTTAAATCACTAGGTTTTGAGAGATATTCCACATAATTCCTTTCAGATAAGGAAGTCAAATCATGAAATCATGCCATAAATGACTTTGAAGAGTGTCTTGAAGACTGAATCTGGAAAAGGAAAGGTGTGATGGCTTAAGAGGGGTAAAATGGGCAAGATGGGCACCCAAAAATATAGGGGTGCGCAAGTCTTGAAAGGCGCGCAAGTCTTCCGTGGGCGCGCAAGTATTGGTCGCGCAGGTATACCTGCGCGACCCATGGTGTACTTGCGCGATTTTCAACCAGTATTGAAATACTTGAGTGATTCTTTTTTAAACCCTTTAGAATCCTCTTGAGGTTCTTCCAAAAAAGGGACGCGCAAGTTATATTGAAGGAAATAAGTCGGCGCGCAAGTATTGATGAGTTTCAACACTTAGGCCTTCTTTCTTCTCTTTAAATCTTCCGTTCTAGGTATGAAATTACCTTAGAAGTGTTCCGGAAGCTTTGAGAAGAGACTTGGGCGTTGGGAGCTTCAATCCGAGTTTTTGGAAAAATATCCTCATGAATGGGGGGCCCACATGGTCTATTTATAGGCAAAAGAAGACCCCGGGCGGTTACCACTTAGGTCGCGCAAGTCATCTGCGCGACCAAGGTCGTCGCGCAAGTAGACTTGCAGGACCACTAGGCAGTGCGCAAGTACTTGCACGACCACTAGGCAGCGCGCAAGTGTACTTGCGCGACCCTGAGGGAACTTGCGCGACCTATGAGAAATGTTCTCCTTGTTCATCCCTTTGTCGATTTTTGATGTTTCTTCAAAGGATGAATCACTTTGAGCTCAGATATTCCCCTTTTCCGATCTTTAGATTCTGTGACGAAAGGAGCGTCAACAAAAGTCCCCCCCTCAGAGTTGGATCTGGAAAGAAATGAGGATTTGACTCTGAGGAAATTGAATCCATTCAAAGGAAAAAGGGGGCGCGCAAGTCTTCAGGGAACAGAAGGCAGCGCGCAAGTGTGCTGGAACTTGACTTTTATTCAGAGTTCCTTTGTCTTTTGTGGGCAGTTTAAAGTCATGCATACCGGACATAAAGGGGTTAATGTTTAAGGTCGAAATAGCTTTGACTGAAATGGATTAGAATTGACTCAATTCCTTGATAACTCATCTAAAAACATACTACCATACTCAAGTATGAGGGAAAATATGTAAACTATGGCTTAAAAATATTTGAATCTGAGGAATGATATGAAAAAGAGCTAAAAGGCATTAGAAGAAGTCGTTTCTAAGAATGAAGTTACTATTATTTAACAAAACCCATTAGGGGGTTAAAATATGCAGGGCCACCTATGGGCATTGGCTGCATGGTCAAATAAATAGCATCTTTTGGCTGAAAAGTCTGTTATGTGGACTGTTTATGCAAGGCCACCTATGGGCACGTGCTGCATAGTCAGGCAAAAGAACTCCCAGAAATTTACATTCTTAATGCTAAAAGCCAGTGAAAGTTTATGGAGATTCAAATTTTCTAAAGTATAGAGTTTGTTGTATGGAAAGAGGTACTTGAATATGGAGAAGATATTTCCAAACAAGAATATCAAAGAACTGGATGAATATCACTCCTACGAAGGTCTGACCCAAACGTAGGGAAGAAGAATAAACTGTAGACTTGAATACTTTCAGATCATGAAAAAGGATATGGGACAAATATGTTAAGGATGGCTATTTTTTGCAGATCCCTACATACTGTCGTTTAAGACAAATAAGGACAAAAGAGGCATTCTTCCCAAGAATGAAGTTACTATTATTTAACAAAACCCGTTAGGGGGTTGAAATATGCAGGGCCACCTAAGGGCATTGGCTGCATGGTCAAATAAATAGCATCTTTTAGCTGACAAGTCTGTTATGTGGACTGTTTATGCAAGGCCACCTATGGGCACGTGCTGCATAGTCAGGCAAAAAAAAAAGAATTCTCAGAAGTTTGACATTTTTGTGACTAAAAGTCATGAAAAAGGGTTATGAAGATCTGAAAATATTTAAGTATAGGATTATAACACATAAAGATGGGTATTTTCCAATGTATATAGAGATACATAGGTCAACGAAAAACCATAATCATGTTGTGACTGGGTCCTGAATTGAAACTTGGACTTCACTACGTATCTCATAAGAATGAGAATCAAGCCATACGTAGTTCTTGAAATGCAGTCTAACGTCATGCAGGACGAAAGTATGAGTGATCTTAGTTTAGGGTCATAGAATTCGGACCATAATAATGAATACACAGTGTGTGTTTGTATGAGGACTTTTCACCCAAGGGACTGAAAGTGAAATTTGGGGTTAGGCCCAAAAGACTTGGGACTGGATTCAAGGGACACTCGAATGTTCCTACGTATCCCATAAGGATGGGAATCAAGCCCACGTAGTTCTATAACTACCCTTTGTACAAATTTGGTTCGTACATGTGAAGGGTGAAAGGGGACTTTAGTGCAATGATGGTTTAACCTAAGATAAAAAGTTCAGGCATTACCATGTATGCACGTAGTCTTTTGAAAATGGAAACCATGATTGAAAAAAAATCAATGTCAATAATGGTTCCTTCTCAAATGAGGAAATCAAAGAATATTGTAGTTTATTGTCGTACCGGACAAAAGTGTTGTATAGTTTAACGTCATATAACAAGGACGAAAGTGAATCAATGTAAATATATTGATTCCAGGGGCAGTTTCATGAATCAACATCATATGAGATGGTGGTTAACCGATGTGAAGAGATTGTTTTTGGGCTTGAACCTTGGGAGGCTGCCTACATACCCAGCCTTGAGGGCAAGGATCAAAGTCTGTGTAGTTCAATTAAAGAATGAATTAATGATCAAGTTGTTCTTGGGGACAACGACCTAATAAAAAATGTTGTTGGGACTTACACATGGTTAGTGGCCCAAAGGGAGTGTTATGGTTGATGTTCGCTCTAAGCTCACGTGATTCATACTCGGTGTGAGAAACAAGAAGTAATAACAACCTTAACGATGCACAGTTTAATGTCATGTAGAACCTAAAAAAGGGACTATGCAGTTTAAAGTCTTGCAGTTAGGACTATTGGTGCTGCACAATTTAGTGTCATGTAGCAGGGACAAAATAACAGTTTAATGTCATGTAGGACATATCAAGGACTTTCTGTACAGTTTAGCGTCATGTAGTTAGGACGATGGGGATAAAAATAGTTTAACGTCATATTGGACGAAAGGGGGACAGTGCAGTTTAATGTCATGTAGTAAGGAAAAAAGAGTGTATCATTTTAACGTCATGTTGGACGAAAGTGCGAATAGTTTAAGGTCATATGCATGGATCGTGAATGGTGCAGTTTAATGTCATACTGGACTTTTGAGATTATATAGTTTAACGTCTTTTCGGACGTGAGGGACTTTTATACAGTTTAGCGTCATGTAGTTAGGACGTCAAAGTTTAACGTCTTGCTGGACATAAGGGATTTGCAAATAGTTTATGGTCATATACATGGACCAGGGATGATGCAGTTTAAGGTCATGCTGGATGGTTTAGGGAACTTTTTCACAGTTTAATGTCGTGTGGGACGAATTTGCAGTTTAAAGTCATACTGGACCATTGCTGTATAGTTTAACGTCATATAGCAAGGACGAACTGGTGCTGTACAGTTTAAAGTCATGTAGCTAGGACTAAGGTGAACCAATATGAGGATTTCAGTTCTGGGGATTTTTTTACAGTTTAACGTCATGCTGGACGATGAAAGTGCCACACAGTTTAATGTCATGTAGATAGGACATAACATAGTTTAATGTCATCTCAGACACAATATAGTTTAATGTCATCTCGTACAAAATATAATAACCAATGTAACAGTTTAACTTCATGTTGGACGATAAGGGAACTGACACAGTTTAACGTCATGCTGGGCGATGAAAGTGCCACATAGTTTAATGTCATGTTGCTAGGACACAATATAGTTTAATGTCATCTCGGAAAAAAATATAGTTTAATGTCATATCGGACAAAATAAGGAACTTCTATACAGTTTAATGTCATGTAGGACATAATACAGTTTAGTTTCATGTAGGACATAATTGCTGTTTAAGGTCATGTAGGACATAATTGCAGTTTAAGGTCATACTAGACCTTAGTTGTATGAACCAATTGTAAGTCTTGGTTCTGGGGACCATATTTTGTGTTTATACAAAATATTTCTTCAGAAATATGGCATTGGTTGGAGTCGTGATGTGTTCTCCATCCATTGAGATTAGAGAATACGCTCCATTGGAGTAGACGTTATGTATTGAATAAGGTCCTTCCCATTTTGGTTCAAGCTTGGGAGGCTTCATTCCTGGTATCATTGGTGCTCTGAGAACCAATACCAATTCTCCCTGAATCTCTAGAACCTCCTCGGATTCCCTTTTTTGATACAGGGAATTCAGGCTCATCAAGACTGGAATATGAATCTGTTAATTGAATCATATTAATAGAACCAAAGATTAACTCTTCGTCTGATAAAGACACTGCCTGGTTAGCCTGTTTAGGCTGTTCCGTTTGGTGGGACGATGCCCGTGGTTTTGACGTAGATGGCATGAAATCTGCCAGAGTCAAAGACAATTTAGGCTTTGATACATACTCATCTTCTCCTGATTCCTATTTCTTCTTTGAATTGCGCTGCCCTTTTGAGGATTTGTCTTTTGATGGAGGCTTTACTGCAGCTTTTGTAGGAGACACAATTGGCTTCTTCAATTGTGTTCTCAAAATGGAATGGGTCCGATTGATTGTCTTTCTGACCATCCAATCATCATATTTTTTCGCAGTTTTGCTTTTGACTTCCTGCCACTCGCCTCCTTCCTCTGGATCTGTAGCGGTAATACACGCTACATGAGCTGAAGAACCCTTCAATTTGACTTGTCCCAAGTCGACCATCTTTTCCAGGAGGTCTTTAAAGAAAAAACACTCCTGGATGGGATGCCCCAACATTTGATGAAAGGGACAATAATTGGGGCGGTCTTCATCTCCTTCCTTGTTTGGCCTCTTGGGCACTGGTAATTGAACCAAATTATTTTCCAGAGCTGAAATGAAGTAACCAGGAACTTGCTCACTTCGGAAAGAGTATGTTTTACTCTTCATATCCTCAAATTGTTTTCGTCGTTGATCTTTTTGATCATTTGGACGAAACATCCTTTGTTGTTGGCATTCAGGAGGTGGAGCCCTTCGAGAAGATGAAGGTTTTGAAGTAGAAATAGGTACAGGTGCTTGTTTAAGCATAACTATAGCAGTTTCCGCTTTACCCATTCTCCTTCCTAGAGCTGATGGAATTATACGAGATTTAACCTTAGCCTGTATAAGGGAATATTCCATCTGTTGAGCGATTGAAGTAAGGTCTCGAAACCCTCCTGTGTATTTCACAGGGATCAATGGCGTGCGTAATTTGTCATGCAAATTTGCCACACAGATTGACAACAATTCCTCCTGAGGGAGTGCTAAACTCAAGGAATATGTTAATACCTTCCAACAAGCAATGAAATCAGAGACTCTTTCATTCTCCCTTTGCTTGCAGTTTGTAAGATCGAAAACTGTCGTTTTTGGGAAAGTTGAGCTAAACTGAAGAAGGAATTTTTGACGAAGATCCTCCCATCCGATGACTGACCGGGATTGCAAGCTTGTATACCAGACAAAAGCTGGTCCTTGCAAGGTTCGCACGAAGCATCTGAGTTTCACTGCTTCTTGTTGCTCGGGAGTTCCCATAATAGGATCACAACAAGACACGTAATGCGTCAAATGTTGTTCAGGGTCGCCTGATCCATTGAAAGTAGGGAAAATAGGGTTTCCAAAACTAGATGGAGGAGAAATTGAATCTACCCATTCAGGGTAAACTTTCTTTTCAGGTTGAACTTGCGCCCGTTTCCCTTCCATAGTTTCTAACCGAGCTGTTAATGACTCAATAGTAGTTATTAACTTTTGAGAAACATCAGGTTGAACTTGGTTTTGGGTAGGTGCAATGAATGGAGCTTGGACAGACGTGGTAGTTGGTGCTGCAACTGATGGTAGTGCTGCCAACCGTTGTTGCGTTTGACCTGTAGGATTAGACCTCTGAGGGTGTACTGATAAAGGAGGATATTCCTGATCCATCTCAGTAGTTACAACAAATTCTTTCGGCTGTCGGACTTCAGCATTCTTAAGAAGAAGACTACTCTGAAGTAGTTCTGCATTCAACCTTCTCAATTCTTTCATTTCTTCTTCCTGTTGTGCAAACCTTTGCTCTAATGAGAGCGATTGACCTCCTTCAGAGGAAGGGTGAGAAGTAACCTGATTCTTTCCTTTCCCCTTATTGGATCCTTTTCGGAGAGGGGGAAGTGGGTTATTTGAAGGAATGCCCAGATTTTGGGTAATCCTTTGATTACGTGTGCGCACACCTTCTTCATTTAGGTCTGTGTGCACAACTTCTTGAGCAGGAACCTCTTCATCTGATCCCTCTGATTGAGCCTCATCTGGTGAATCAGCAGCAACGACATTGATGACATTAATGGATGCATATTGCATGGAATCCTTTCTATCAGCATTTTTGTGATATTGTCTTCTTCCTTGTCCATGATGAGACATGACATTTCGTTGACTTGATCCCTATGGAACTTCTTGGAGAACCATCACTTGGAGAGAATCTCGTGATAGCTTGGATCTTCGTTCCTCTTGAGGCTTATTCCCTAATCGAGAGAATATTGACTTTCTCTGAGGGAGGGATTGAGGATTTGAAAAAGTCCCCAGTCCAGTGGACTGGGGATGTTCCTGCTGCTTCTGCTCAACTCCTCGAATCCCATTTGTTGATTCTGATGGTTGGTTTAGAGAAGTCCCCAGTCTGGCAAGCTGGGGTGTCTCTTGACATGCTATGTCTGAGATCTTCTTAAAATCTCTCTTGATCTTGCGAATCTTAGTTCGGAAATTAGCTGGATGCATTAACCTGTATCCACTTTTATCACCTGGTTCAACAGACCGTTGTATGATTTCCGAAACTTCTGTCATTTGATGATGTGTTTGCTCCAGACGAGAGGCTTGTGCAATATTCTCTCCTGCTTGATGTAGGAGCAATTCAACAACTTGTTCTCTATATACTTGATTTTGAGAGGAACTAGTTGAAGCCTGTTCTTGAGCAAGCTTTTGATTATGAACAAAGCCCATTGACTGTGGTCGGCCATGGGCAATAACATTGCATGATACCATTTTCGGCGGGCTTTGCTGACTAGAAGGCACTGTGAAATGTAGTGCTCCGTGAACACCCCATCCTCTGATATGAACATTAGATGGAGAATTGGCAATTAACTGACGCAATTTTCTTAGTGTGCCAAGGCATGAACGTTGAAGGGTTCTCTGTTGCTTTTCAGCCTTCGGATACCGAGAGACTGATAGAGATGAAAAATCAATATGACGTTGTAGCCCTTCTATTATCTTAAGATGATTTTCATATTCATCATAAGATAATACCTTCTTCTTCAATTGAAAAAGAGTCTTCCATATGTTGAGACGAATATCATGGATTCCATCATCCGTCAACATCTTTGGAATGTCGTACTGGGAGTCAACCAAAGGCCAAAACATGACTGGTACTTCACCTTTTGCCAGTTTTTTCCTCATGTTCAGCATTTCCTCTTTATCATTAAATGAAGATTATTCTACCTGTTTGGACCAAAGTTGGTGTTTCCTTGTTGCTTCATCGGATTCAACAAGATTGGTAGAGAGATCACTATTCATGCTAGAAGATGAATGACCCAGGGATGGTTCGGAGAACAACCTGAACCCCATGCTATCTTCTGATGGAGAAAGAGTTTCACCTGACGATAGTAAAGCATCAGACATGACTGGTTTTACGTTTGCAAGTGCCTCGAGATAGGAGGGCTTTCTCGTCACTACATTGCCTTCTGAAGAATTTTCGAGACAACGTGAATCACTACTGCGGAGAGGACTTTCGCAGCGAAGTTCATCACCATGAGGAGGACCATCATGATGGGTTACAACAAAAGATGAAATCTCTTTCTCCTTGGTCTTCTGACCACACAGAGGGTTCCTGTGGCTCTCATCTGAAGAAGAAACTTCAAGATTGACCGAATTTTCATGAAGCAAGTCTTCATGAGGAAGTGTCTGTTGAAGACCTTCAGAATTAATGTTCCCGTTATTGGGAAATGAGGGAGTAGAATCTTGAATTCCGACAGATAAATGTCTGAGGGCTTTAAGAACTCCAGCATCGAGCAAGGCCTTGTTGCAGATTGGCCTTTGATCTCCTGACTGTGTTGGGTGGATCTTTTTCTTAGATGCCTTCTTACTCACTTTAGAAACCACATGATGACGAAAGTGATTGCTCTGAGCAGGTGTATGTGCCTGATCAGGAAAGATGGTCAGGTTAGGATGACGATCTCCACTCAAATCAGGTGTATGTGCCTGACTTGGTTGTCCGTATGATATGGGGGAGTATGCCCCATAACCCTCTTGGACTGGAACAAATGTGTGTGTCTGTTCCGGAGTGAATCGTTGATGTGTCACTCCACTACTAGGGAAAGATTTATGTGTCTGTCCCTATGATGATGCGGAAGCTGTTATGATATCCTGGCAAGCATCCAGAATATGAGCATGAATTTGCTTCTGCTCTTTCACCATTGACAAAATATGTTTGGTGACTTCAGCCGCCAGAACGGGGATGTACATCCATTCCGGGCTTGGAGTAGGTGTATGTGCCTGCTCCTGTCCTCCTTTTCCTGTCAGTGAATCCTGACAGTACTCAAGTGTGGAGGCAGAGAGTTGAGTCCGCCTCCTGTTTGTCGTCGGGACTTTCCGACTGACTTCTTCGTGCACTACCAAGCGAGACTGTTGGTAGGCTTGATTAGTATTAGGAGGTGTATGTGCCTGCTGATTACACTTCGCCAAACGCGGTTGACGAGATCCATCATATGTAGTCAGACGAGCCTGCTGACTAACTGGTGATGTATAAGAAGGTGTATGTTCCTGCCTATGGTACTCCGCCGAAATTGCCTGGCGGGATAGGCTTGATGCTGCCAGACGAGTCTGCTGGACAGCGGAATTAAAACGAACAGGTGTGTATGCCTGCTCGTTGTTTGCCACCAAGTTAGGTTGGTGGACTTCTCCGGAGATGGAAGGGATGACAACCTGCCTATTGTTAACCGGATTCCGTCTCTGACGGTTCATCTTGCCTGCTCGGGTTCGAGGAACCTGAGCTGAATGCCTGGAGTCGGTACCCTCATCATGTTGAGGGCACACTACCGCACGAGTCTGGCGGCGATTGTTGAGTGGATCCCTTGAGAAGGACTCCTGTCTTTTTGAATTAAGGCCCTGCGGGACCTGCTCATTCACTTCCTCAGAGTAAGGGAGTGAATGGAAATTGCGTTCCGGGGATAACGACCCGAAACGGTTGGAGACGGTAGTCAGCACCGCCTGCTTCTTGATTGCTGGCCGCCGTTGTCCGGATGACCAGGTAGAGTTGTTAACTTGGGGGGCTTGACGAGTGGCCTCCAAAGTTGGGATAGTACCGTTGCGAAGATACTCCTTAACCAGTGCATTAGAAACCCAGCGTTGAAGATACTGAGTTGGTGATGTCATCCTCAGAGCGGACGACGTTCCAGAAGGAGTAGTAGCAATGGTTTTCACAGCAGCAGACCTCACAGTAGAGGTGTTCACAGCAGCAGTATTCACAGGGGTGAATTTAAGGAAAGCCATTTTGCAGAAGATCTTGAGAAAAGAGTGCCTGTTCCATGTAACAGACATAATCAAGATGAATCCGGCCACTACATCTTTTGGATGATTATATGTCAATGATTGCTTTGTTGGCCCAAGGGGACTAACAAATAAGAAGAACATCACTTTAACTTGGTTAAGGATTCACGTCAGGTTCACCATTTTTGTTTCGCACGGATTTCGGGGATGACCTCCTGGACGGGAGATTCAAACGTTCCGATCGGTTTCTAACGGGTTTTTTCGTAGAACCGGAAACATCCAATGATTCCACATCCGTTTGGACCTACTTTCCAAAGGCATGTGCTCATTAGTTTGTGGACTGATGAGGCTTAGTAATTTGCATTGGTCGAGAGGATGGGAGGTCGGAATCATCACACCTTTTTGAGGGGAATTATTGTCTACTCCGGGACTCTCTTTATAGATTTAAGTTATGTTCGTGAATCCTTATTACATTACCAAGTATAAAATGTGCTTTCCTTTAGTTTTAACAATCAATGACTAAACATGCAAGAAATTCAGAGAATCTTTTATATGTATTCGAGGTTCTTCATCAATAGAGAATCATCTATATCTGTTTAGAGATTCTTGGTCAATGGTATCCATCAAAAAATTTATATAAAAGTCTCTTAGTCATTATGATGACCAGACTGGTTTTAAAGACACTCAGTGGGGCACTTGAAGTTTATCGTCATTCAGAAGGACATGGATTAATTCAAAGTTGGGATCGAACCCATAAATGGGCAACCTACGTATCCTTTGTTTTGGAAAAGGAATCAGAACCCACGTAGTTCGAGAAATGAAGTATGATGTTTATGATTGATGTCTCAAAGATGAAATGTCATAATTACTTTTACACTCTAAGCTCACGTGAGTCATGCTCGGTGTGAGAAACAAGAGGTATTGGTAAAAATTAGACAATTGTGCCATGAAAGATGCAATCGTAAGAATTTGTTTGGGGCTTATGTATGGATGACTGCCCAGATAGATGAAGGTTTAGGATTTACTTTTAGGGATAAAATCCATGAACAAGGTCCATAAAGTTATATGTGCTTCATGGAGATTTGAATACTCTAATCTTGGGGCTTATTCCTAAGGAGGATGCCCAAGTTAGGAGGGGATTTATGATTGGGTTTTACTCCTGAAAAGGAAACCCAAATCAAAGGTAAATTATGACTGGTTAAGAGAATTTTAAGGGGGCTTGAGGTTTACTCCTAAAAAGGAAAACCCAAGATTATGACTGGGACTTACTCCTAATAAAGGAGGCCCAAGTTATGGAACTTGGGGCATACTCCTGAAAAGGAATCCCAAGATTATGACTGAGTCTTATTCCTGAAAAGGAGACCCAAGTTAGGGATTAAGGTTTGGGGCTTACTTCTGAGGAGGATGCCCAAGATTAGAGGACTTGATTGGGGCTTACTCCTGAGGAGGATGCCCAAATTAAAGGATTTATAACTGGGGATTATTCCTGAAAAGGAAACCCAGGTTATGGATTAAGGTTTGGGGCTTACTCCTGAGGAGGATGCCCAAGATTATGACTGAGTCTTATTCCTGAAAAGGAGACCCAGGTTAAGGATTCTCTCATCTTAAAGGATGAGGTTGAATGAATGAACTCTCCATATTTAGTGACATAAGGATATTTAAATCACTAGGTTTTGAGAGATATTCCACAGAATTCCTTTCAGATAAGGAAGTCAAATCAAGAAATCATGCCATAAATGACTTTGAAGAGTGTCTTGAAGACTGAATCTTGAAAAGGAAAGGTGTGATGGCTTAAGAGGGGTAAAATGGGAAAGATGGGCACCCAAAAATATAGGGGCGCGCAAGTCTTGAAAGGCGCGCAAGTCTTCCATGGGCGCGCAAGTATTGGTCGCGCAGGTATACCTGCGCGACACATGGTGTACTTGCGCGATTTTCAACCAGTATTGAAATACTTGAGCGATTCTTTTTTAAACCCTTTAGAATCCTCTTGAGGTTCTTCCAAAAAAGGGATGCGCAAGTTATATTGAAGGAAATAAGTCGGCGCACAAGTATTGATGAGTTTCAACACTTAGGCCTTCCTTCTTCTCTTTAAATCTTCCGTTCTAGGTAAGAAATTACCTTAGAAGTGTTCCAGAAGCTTTGAGAAGAGACTTGGGCGTTGGGAGCTTCAATCCGAGTTTCTGGAAAAAGATCCTCACGAATGGGGGGCCCAAAAGGTCTATTTATAGGAAAAAGAAGATCCCGGGCGGTTATCGGGCGGTTACCACTTAGGTCGCGCAAGTCATCCGCGCGACCAAGGGCGTCACGCAAGTAGACTTGCACGACCACTAGGCAGCGCGCAAGTACTTGCACGACCACTAGGCAGCGCGCAAGTGTACTTGCGCGACCATGAGGGAACTTGCGCGACCTATGGGAAATGTTCTCCTTGTTCATCCCTTTGTCGATTTTTGATGTTTCTTCAAAGGATGAATCACTTTGAGCTCAGATGTTCCCCTTTTCCGATCTTTAGATTCTGTGACGAAAGGAGCGTCAACAGGGATATCATTCTACTTCACCATTAAACGATATTAACATGACTAAAGATTGACCTTGGGGAAGTATTTGGATCCATGTATCCAAAGTCATCAATTCCTGGAAGATGATAATTTTTCATTATCATTATCTTGTTGAGATCACAATAATCAATGTAGAGGTGTATTGACCCATACATATTCTTTATGAAAAGGACTATCGTACCCCACTGTGAAGAACTTGGGTGTAGAAAACTTTTATCCAGATTATCCAATAGTTTCTTATTTATATCAAAATGTTTAATAGTTTCCATTCTATATGGATTCTTGGATATTAGAAAATATACGTTTATAAGTTCAATTGAGAAAAGAACCTTTCAACTAGGAGGAAGACTAGGGATTTTTTCATGATTAAAATCAATGAATCAACTTACAATGGGCATGTCATTAAGGATGATCTTTTCTATTGTATAGAAATTTTAGATAGATAAGCTTATTTATAAGGGAAAATATGAATAATTGATATAATGATACCAAAGGAGAGTCATCTTCCTCGTTAAAATTTTATAGAATGAGAGCCAGTTTGTGATAGAGAGGGTGATTTCCTTCACATGGGAATTTATGTAGGATCTATACAATGTAATCCAATCCAAACCCAGAATAACATAAAATTATATTAAAGGTAGTATCACAATTATTTTAAAGAAATTAAACCCACATATTTTTATAGGGGATGATTTTTACGCATGGGATGAAATAAATGACCCTTTTTCCATAGTCACTCATAACCTGAATTCATTGATATTAGGTGGGTTTTTAATAGTTCTAGTAAACCTATTAGAAATAAAATAATGTGTTGAACCTTAATAAAATGGTACATTCTCTATCCTTGATTGAATAACTAGAATCATAGTCACAACATTATTATTTAAATATACCTCAACAGATCTATTGAAATAATATTTTAATTTTTGGTCCATGGATATTATTTCAATTAGATATCATAGACAACCTTTGACAGAGTGAATTGATTAAAATAGTGTCCCAATTCCATGTAGTTGAATCATTGGCCAATAGAATAAGGGTTGACTAAATAATACCTTTCTTCCCCCCGCATAGGTGGGTATCTCTTATCGAGAATAATTAGCATGGTTCCCTTCCACCCTACACCTAAAAACATTCATTCCCCCATTTATAAAATTTATTTGATACTTTTTCCCACACTTTTAGAAAGTGGGATGATGAAATTTATAACCCCTGAGAGATTTATCAATCACAATATTAGAATTTAAATCAATTTTTCACTTCCTACCTTCAGACCCATGAGACCCTTGTGAATCTTCAATCAGAATTTTTACTCTGAGGGAACATCATACGATTTATTCATAGATTCCAATGTATCAAATTCTACATCTTTTGGTAGACTTTTATTTATCCCACCAAATAAATGGTCAAATTTAATTTTGAAATAGATTAAAAATCCAAAAGAGTATTTCAATAGACTTGTGATGTTGATTAATATTACCCAATATATTCCCTATCCTTTTTATTGAATCTATTTAAATCTATCTCCATTTTATGTTAGAGAGTGAGAGGAAAATAATTATTGATTATTTTTCATGAATTATTTCTACTTCATATCATTAATATCTTCCTTATGTACATTTTATCAAAATCCAACACTGATCAGATTATTATTTTATATGATAAAAAATTAGTAGGATATTTTATTTTCTAGAGCATCAAAGGATGGAAAATATATTTTCCATAGAGTTGATCCACTGTTCCGTGAATAAGGGTTTAGAATATCCACTGAATTTTTGATGCATTTTTTCATAAATGATACTTTCTCTTTCATAAGAGGATGTGGATTTCACCTTGATTCATGTTTCTATTCAGAACATGGGTTAATTGAGAAAGTATAATCATAAAGTTCCAAATTCAAACTCCCGGGTTTAGCATCTCATTTGTGTAGTCATCGCTTCCCCCATCACATTTGGTTGTTGAATTTATTTCTCATACTTCCTATAATAAAATAAAATTATATGAAAATTCGGGATAAAAAAATTTAAACTATTAAACACATAAATGGGAATCCATTAGTATTAATTGGATAACTCTTAAATGAGATGTTTTCTTTAACCATTGAATTTCTAGGATTCAATTTAGGTTACCATGATCTATTTCATAAAATTAAATGTTATATACATTCGTATTACCTATATAATGGTTAATAAAGTGTTAATGAATTTACCAAATCATATCCCATGGGAGTGTAAAATCAGGTGTGTTTATGACGTTTTTTTCATGCACCCTTTTTGGGGATACTAACCATAGGTGAAATTGTGCCAAAGACAAATCCAATTGTAGTATCTAGATAGGTATTTGGTATATTGGAAACCACATAATTCATATTTCAACAAAATTTATGTATTATTTACTATGTTCAATCATATCCCTATGGAGTTTCTATGGATTAATAATTCTAAAACCCAAAATTACTAAAATTTCATCAAAACTATGACCACACATATTTTAATACTCATTAATTCATGATTTATTACATAAAGATACAAATAATAAAATCCTATAAGATTTAGTGGTGGTGTATCATTGGGAAATTAGGCAAAAAATATAAGAAATTGAATATGGATACCACGAAACTATTTTAAACTCCTTCAAAATACCATTAAGAACTAGTTCTCTTCTAAATTTTCATGGGATAACCTGGAGATGTACATAAGGAATGGGTGAGCTATAAAGCCTTGGAAGATAATAATAAAAGAATAGAATAAAGTAAAGTACATTTCTATCAAGAGGAATAACTTGATGAAATTTAATGGTAAGAATCATAATCCTGATCATTGAAGCATGGTATAATAGGATACAGTTATGGCGACATGGGAATGTGACATAAACATAAAACATGACAACATAAACATAAGTTAAGAATAACCAATAAGATAAAAAACATAGTGTACTTAGGATATCCTCCCATGAATTATACATTGAATATAATGTGATAAAAAATTACCTAATGCATTGGAGGGGTATATAATATTTGTCCCACTCATCACATTCATACCATGTATAACCATTTGTACACCACATAGATTATAATAGATAAGGATGTCATTGATAAATATTTATAAAATGACTAAGGAGTGTGATTCAAATACATGTAAGTCCCAAATTGAAGAACTATATGTACATCTAGGTGAATACCATTGATTGGAAATGGGCATAGGTTTTCACGACAAAAATATTGGGCATGGAAAATCACTAGATAATTTTAGCAGCATAATAGGTCTATATATATATTTATGGAAGGGTTAAATGAGAGTGAAATGGGGAATATCATAACATGGAAATTTTATGGAAAATATTTTGGATTCTTAAAAAAATATTCCAACATGAGGAATTTGAAATTAAAATCCATTATATAAAAAAGATTCTTGAATAAAGAGGAGAAAAGGAGGATCCATTACCTTGATATGGCACTTCTAATATGTTGGGAGAAGCTTCTTTAAGAACTAGGGGTATCCTCAAGAGGGATATTGTTTGTTAAGGTTGAGTAAATTTGTGCTCAAATGGTTTTGAGGGAAGAGGAATGTGAGGTATGCGTGAGTTTTCAGAGCAAAGGTGATGAGAATTCTTTATTAATTTCTAAAGCTTAGTTTCAAACTCTATTTGATAAAATGATCAAAAACACAAAATATCACATAGTTTTTACACATAGTTTCTATAGAAAAGTAGTGGTTTTTTATATATTATATGTCCAAGAACTAAAAAAATTAAAATAAAACCCTGGACGTTGTGGATGAGAGTCATGTTTATAAATATTTTTTTTAAAAACATTATATATAATAAATTTTTAGATGAATAATTAAGGGATAATAAAATTAATGAAATAACATCAAAAAATTTATTTTAAATGGGAAAAAAATATTGGTTGTGGATACTATTTATGTTATTTATCACACCTCATATGGTAATTTTTTATGTTATAATACATATCATATATCAATATCATATTAAATTTTTACCCAAAAAATTAATAATATCTGAACATTATGAAACATTCAACATTGGATAATTTTGAAATTATAATTTTTGAAATAATATTTATTTATTCAAAATAATTATCTAAATATGATAATTTTAACTTGTAAATAAAACCCACATTTATTGAAAAATACCAGTTTTTATGATAATAACAGTTTACAGACACTTAAAAAAATTCATTTTAATTCCAAAAAATATATTCTAAAATATTTTTAAATAAATATTTTTTAATAAGAATATTTATTTTAAAAAACCTTTTTTTTCACAAATTATTTATTTCATTAGAAATAGCTTCATGATTGAAATTATATATTTCCCAAAAATAAAATTTGAGATTCATCATATAACAAACTAATTTTATAAAGCTCATCATTTTATCTTTAAAAAATAATATTAAAAAAGGATAAATATTAGCATTATTTTATTAAAAGTAAAAAAAATAAAATTCACACTATTAGGGTTTAGATAGAGAACCCCTTGTTACACTAGTGTATGCCCTATGTGTAAGGTGTGTGATGGTGACCCTTTCATGGGTAGGTTTGAAAAACATGGTATAGGTCGTGATCATATTTATCCTGAAATTATCTCATAAACGCTTTCATTCATGATTTATCTACTGAATCTAAGGTTGGTTTATGGGAAAAGCCTAGTGATTCCATAATCCTTGAATTATATGATAAATGGGATTCATAGTGTTCAATCACATTGGTAGATTCCATCTCTTCTTTCATCTATCTCAATTGAATATTTTTCATAGCCATTAATATATACTAATCATAATGGTCATTGTGTAATGGATATATTGTCAATATTTATATTTATTAATGGTTTTTAAAATTCTATAGGATATAACTTATAATGGTCTTAAATAATCAATCTAGTGCATGCATTTTGTAAAAGTATATTACATAATAAGTTTTTTATTTATTTAAAAGGTAATTTCGTTTATAAATGTTCAACTCATCACAATTTTGGATAGAGAAACATTTGTGAGATAACTAAAAATATTTAATTAGATAATATTTCTATGTTGACAATTTTTATATATGGATCCACACTCTATCATGTCTTCAAATCACATTATAAGGGACCTTTAATACCACCATTGTATTTTTTTGGCAACATATACTTTTCCAAGTGCTATAATGCTTCCTCTATCAAAGGAGTTTTCATGATATATCCTACTTACAACTTTATTGGATCATAATCCATGTTAAGATAACTAATTTATAGATTATCCTTGATGAAGTGATTTCTATATCAACAAATTTTAGCCCTAATTGTTAAAATATATTATTTGAAAAGTTTATTTTACTTTGGCTGTCACACCTAATAATAGATAAATATGTGAGTTCCACATTCATTTGTTCAAGATAGGATTTCCTTAAAATAATTTGTGAATCATGTTGTCATGTATCAAATACTCACATTATATTAATCTAAGTTTAATTAAAATTTTCTTCATGTAGTTATAATAAATAGATATTCTTATAATAAAAAATTATCCTCTATAAGTAAACATTAGGTTTCCAAGATTACCTACCCAATTCATATATAAAAATAAATAATGTTAAAAAAATTTATCATTTTTATAACTCAATACATACTAAATATATCATTTAATTTACTTCCATAATATGTGATTCCATTATATTTCTTCATAATTAACCACAATGTGTAACCGAAAATAGAATGTCTATTCATGAAATTGTTAAACGAAGAAAACTAGTAATCAATCTCCTAAAATTATTTTGATATAATCTTTTTACAAAATTATCCTTGGATAATTTTTCCCTATAGATATAATATTATATACCTCTCCTAATTCTTCCATTGAAAACTACTTCAGTAAATCATGAACATATTATTCTTGTAAAAGAATGATATAATCTAAATTATTCCTCATTTGAAAACATGATAGAAATTTCATCTCACCAATCATTTACAATTTTAATTGTATTAATTTGGGAAACACAATCCATCACAATATTTTATTTTGTTTCTATAAATAATTATTTCATCAAAATAAACTATCATAATGTGTGAATTAGTGTTTTATTATTTGACTTATAGATGATGGTCCACTTTGTATCCCTTAGACATTAAACTCTTCAAGGTGATGTATAATTTTGAATACCATTATTCAGTAATATGGAATATTGTTGAGAACATTATTCAATTAACAAAAACAAAATTCAACATATTTAAGAATAATGTTTTTTATTTCAATATAAACATATATATAAATTTATACATTAAAGAATTAAATATTTACATCCATTTAGAGAAATTTTTAATTACTTTTAGAATAAATTATTTTCAATATTTTTTTATTATTTATCATCTTCCAGATTTTTAAAAAATAAACTTTGAAATAAAAAACCACAATATGAGAGTTTCTTTGGAAAATAGTATGATATTTGTTCTAGACAACCATATCTTACTCATTGAGATTATTTTGAAAACACCATTTTGTCCAAATTATATTCTTCACATTGGGATATGAAATTAACTATCTTATCTAATTTTTTAAAACATCAATTAATTTATCCTCTTTTATATAATATATAATAATTATGTTTTAAATCAACTTCAATTTTTTTTCTTTCACATGTGATAGAAAGCTAATGTGATTTGAACTACATAAGTTTCATCAAATTTAAACACCTTCCTTGAAATTTACAATGATATTTTTAGTTTTCATATGTTTTTAAATTCATAAAAAACATAGATCTTTTTTATTAAAATTATTACTCATAAATATAAATGTTCGACTCAAATTTTAAATCATAGAAACTTATTTTACAAATTTAATAGTTCCCTTCTTATAAAGTCCTCCTATTTGAATTTCATTAATCTCATCCCCAATTGAAAAACATATTCAGAAGTACCATGAACCTATATGATAGTACCATAAAATATATCATTGATCATCTTCAAATTCAGATTATAAAACTCATAACTTCTTCCTATAGATGAATTACTAAAAAATACATTTTTCTACACATCCATAAATTTTTTCTATATTTATTCTTTATATCTAGATAAAAAATAGACTTTTTAAATCTCTAAATATTTTTATATATTTTTTCTTCCCGAACCCCATCAAAAATTGAGTTTTGAATTAATTGGGTAAAAATAATGATTTATAATGTATACATATACTTCATTTGATTTTATCCAAAAAATATTTTGAAGTTCCATAATCTAATATGATTATTCTTCCCATGAAAACGAATCTCTGATTCTTCCATTCCACAAATTCATTTTATTAAAATAGTTAATAGATGTCTCAATATAAAAATTTATGTATTTCGATCCATTTTTAGACAATAATATTCTGATTCGATATCCTATTTTTGTAAAAAAATCATCCATTGATTTTAAGATCCTTAAGTGTCTTTGGTTTACCCTTCATGAAATAAACATAATTCAAATGAGTAAAATGGAAAGGAAATTAATAACATTATAACTACCCGAACTTTTGAATAATATTTTTTCCCTGATTTTATGTGCTATTTTACATTATAATCAAAAAAACTATTCCTTTTAATTAATGGAATGAATATAATTAAAATGAGACCGTTGGGTTTCGACTATTATATGACCATTGGTCAATACAAACATTGGTCAATATGACTGTTGTTCATTATGACTGTTAGTTAATACCAGAAAATCTTAGTCACAGACAAAGTCTCTGACCATTTATTAAAATAACGAAAAAGTACAGCAGGCAAGAAAAACAAACAAGAGCATATAGTTACATGTTTGAAACCATACACATCACCATATCCGTCGCCATCACCATGATCAAACGCCTCATCTGCAGTAGCCGATTCCCATTCTGAACATTCATACTGCTTCAGGATCTTCGCATACTTTCTCCTGAGATTTTATTTCTCCAAATACACAAACTCCTCAGAGGAATTCATCCCTTTACTTTTACTAATAGAGGATCTGGTAAACATCGACTTTTTCATTGAAGAATAATCCTTTGGCTACCTTCTTCTTGGTGGGGTGGACACAACACCCTCATTACCTGCTACAACCTTCCTTCCATACTGCACAACATCACTAAAAGAATCTCGGACTCGACCATCATTGTCCTTTTCACTGTCAAATATGTCACCCCATTTCTCACGGACAACCACATTATGATAGCTGCCTTTCACGCCCTGCTTCTGCCCAACATGACTATTACTGTCAATCATAGCCAAACACTATGGTTGCACCACAGGCTCATGATCTTCAATCACCCCATTCTGCAAAAAACCTTCTCCAGAAATATAATCTTGCGGATGCGACCTAACCGGCAACATACCTCCTTCAATCCTTGGAAAATCCTCTTCGAAGATTCCCCCATGATACAATACCTTATCGCAAATCTTGCTGCCATTCTGAACACACACCAATTCCAGAACCATCACCCTACTGTCCTGCACAGCAGGTGTGACATTCATCCGGCTAGGAGACAAATCAAGAGCAATCTGGCCCTGACCCTATTCCAGTTCTTCATTCATCAGACCAGAGAAACAATTACTGACTTCAATACACCCCACCTACTGCACATGCTATGGCTTTAGACCAAGAGATGCCTCCACCCATCCACCATCTTCCTCCACAGAAGCCCCTTCCTAAAAGTCCAAAGTAGATCCTTCCACAGCCTCCTTCCCCCTCACTGGTACCAATTCTTGGCCTCCAATCACTTCAACCGAATGGACAACCTACTTCACTGCATGAGACACCCCAAGATCATTCTGAAGTCTTCCAAATACCTCATTAACGCTATGATTATTCTTTATAAATACAAATGATCATGTTTAATTAATACTGAAAGAAGAGTCAATGGCCTCATCTAGTAGACTCAGGTCATACGAATCCCAAATGTCGGATCTTGGGAAAGAGGTATCCTCACTAGGATTTACTCTATAATAAGCCCAAACTGAACTCCAACACACTATTCTTGAACAAAATCTCTTAAGGGAGAAGTTCAAGCTCAAAAAAATCACTACTCAAGCAGTGTTGTCTGAGCCACCCCAAGATTATATCACCATAGCACAGCTTACACTTAGGTCCTATGCAGATGTTATTAGGGGCTATCTAATGAGTCTTTAGTTACTTTTTGTAATACTTTTTTATAAATAAAATTGTTATTTCTTATTATGGTAAAATTTGTGAATTTAAAATATTGATTTATTAATAGGATGAATATATAGAAGTTACATATAATTGGTGAATTTTTGAAAATGGGTATTTTAAAATATTTTTTTATACTATAAATAATTAATAATGTGAAATGATTTTCAAAAAATGTTATTCTATATTTGTGATCAGTATGAATTCTTGAGTCTAATAAGATAAAATTAATTTTTCATCAATAGTAAATTTCAAAAAGTAATATTTCCCTTATGAATAGTAATGTGACCAATTAAATAGTAACCTATTAAGAAAGTATAAATATAATTTAGGCATCTTGATTAGGTAATGTGTTGTAATAGCATAAGTAAATAACTATTTCAGAAATTATTAGTCAAGTATTAGTAATTTTTAAGGTAAAAAGTGTTTTTACTTAAAAATTAAATATCTCATAAATAGAAAATTATTCTCATAAAATGGAGTTATTTTTGGAATTCAGAACATTAATATTAGGTTAGGGTGAATTTATGAGTTTTTATAAAATGTGTTGTTTTTCAGTGAATAGTAAAATAATTGTTTTATGTTTCGGTGTGTTTATTGACATAATTAATGATGTAATAATGATGTAATATTTCTGTTAAACTTGTGTACATTAAGATATTTTATAAGGTTTCATAAGTGGCCAATACCATGGTAAAATACCATTGGCAAGCCCATGGTTTTGAAAATACCACTATTTAGGTGTCCCTTGAAAATTAATAAAATATTCCCTTATCTTTTCTATAAATACCATCCCATTCCTTAATTACTTTGATTAAAAATTCCTCATAAAAGAATATCAGGTCATTTTACCTGTCAAAGTGTCCTCCCAAGGTTCCCTCATGCCCCGTAAGCACCCAACCTTTTAGTTTTTGAAGTTACTCTTCAAGGTAAGGGAAGCCTTCACCCTCCTCTTTTAGTCATGACTTCCTTTATGTTATATCTTATAGTTTCCATTTTATTATGTGGGGGTATGTTATTATATATCCTTATTTATATAAATTTTATGTCCAAATGATGTGAGACCCTTTCCACTCTCATCAACTTATTTTCATAATTTTTAAGTGATGCTGTTAGGCTGCTGAATTTTCGTAAAAGAAATCACAACTTCTATTTTCTTTAAAGTTTCATTTTCATGTGGAATGTCATTAAAATAGACATACCATGTTCTTATCTACTTGTTATAATGTTATTATACTGTATCATGACTCTCTTATGAAAGGGTGACCTCTTTCCCCTCTACTTTTAATGTTTTCTAAAACCATGTTGCATAGCCATTATGCTCCAAAATTTTCGTCTCAAAATATCCCTCTTTTTTCTCGAGAAATTATATTATTCAATTTATGTGAATAAATAATCCAACATAATTTCCATGATTATTAATCAAGGAATAATTTGATATATTTGATTCTAGAATTTACGTACATATAACCCTCACTCCCTTTCCATGGGTTATAAATTACATAATGATCTTATTTTAATGCACTTTTTAATCATCACGATTTTGACATGAAACCCATTTATTTTTTTCTATTTGGGTTATTTATAAAATTTTTGATTATGATTTATATGGATCACATGAAAATAAATACAAATTAATGGTCCTCCCTGATAGTGCTCCAATTCATTGGGGAATGAAATTAATCTCTTGAGATGACAAGTTTTACAATACCACGGTGAATAAATTGTTAATTTTTATGACACCTTGGGTTAGACCTTAGTGATATGTTCATGAATGTATAAATTAAATGTTTTAGACAAGTTTAAATGTTATTATTATTATTTTATGACTCTTTATCTCCATGTTCTTAATGATATCTCTTAATTTTACATGTAAAATGTTTCACTTGTTTTTCTTACAAGGCCTTATTCTCACCCTTTCATTTTATGTATGTATCTAAGTAATGAGATGAAATAATTGTACATAGGATGAAAATTTCAATAATATTTTCAAGAGGATTAAAATAATGTTTTATGATTCATGTTTTATGTTCCCAATTTACAAGAAACTATACTTTTAAATATCATATGTTTGTAAAATGTAATGAAAAGCGATGTAATAAAAAGCTGGGATACCATTGTTGGTATCAAAGGATAGTTTAGTTATTTGTGGAAATTAGCCTATGAAAACATAAGAAATAAACATATAGGAATGTTTAAATATAGTAAAACTTCTCGGTATTTTGGTTAAATATCAACTAAGTGGTTTCCAAACAAATAAATTCGTGTCTCGATACGAACATGTGGAAGTGGCTGACACACAGATGTACCTAGGAGTGAGAATTCTGACAAGGAGTTTTGGGCTTGACCTAGGGTATCCTGGTACACAACAATGAGACTTGCTACAATCATAGTTTGACACTCATGAGGGATAATTTGGGTTAATCACAAGCTTTTTATGAATCATTACCAAGGATTTATAGAGAAATTTAATTGTTGTTAAAGAATACTATTTTTAAGCATGAAGTTTTAAGACATAAAATACTTTTATAGTTAAAAGATTCGTAAATGAAGTAATATTCTAACTAAGGTTTTATTCTTTAGAAAATGGCAGAAAAAAGAGGAACTGTGAAAATGGTGACCGAAAATTACTATGCACCAATGACCCTCCGATAGAATCCGGAATGAAAACATTCATGAGAATGATGAACCAATTGACACAAATTATGGGAAAAACATTAATCTAGCTGAGATAATGATCTCAACATGAAGGGAACAAATTTTGGTTGAGTAATTTATACATTAATTACCAGAAACCTTTAGTGGATCGACCAACCCATTGATTTTTGAATAGTGGATCAGCTCTATTGAGAACAGCTTTTTTGTGCTCTGCTCTTTGGAATAAGAGAAGGTCACCATGGATGTTTACCGCTATGAGGGAGATGCTGATCAGTGGTGGGAACTGATTAAAAGCAAGACTCCAAGAGTGGAGATTGAAGCTATGGAGTGAGTAGAGTTCATAGGGATGTTTTTCAATATGTATTTACCTCATTCTATGGGAAAAAAATAGAGAAGGAGTTCCTCGAGCTGAATTAGATGGAGAATTAATTTTTTGGAAGCTACAAGATGAAATTCATAAGACTATGCTGTTATACATCATGATTTTTCATGGATCCCAATGGGAAGGTTGATAGATTCTTTGGTGGACTAAGACCTCATATGTGGAAGAATATAGCTAACAAACACTATGATAGCTATGAATAGAACATAAAGATGGAAATGAAAGTCAAACTGGAGTTTTGTGAGAATATGTGGTCTCATAAATCCAACAATAAGAAGGGATCAATGTAGGCTAGATTAGGGAGGAGCATCAATTAGGTAAGAGGAGCCAAGCAAGTGAAACGTACCTGGTGTAATAAATGTGGGAAGAAGCATTCATGGAAGAGCCTTTTCAGAAGCAATAAGTTCTAAAAGTGTGGAAGAGATGGCCATACCGCGTGGAATTGTCATAGTGAGGTGAATCCTCAACTTCCTAACACTAACGTGACGAGGAATATGGTACATTCCCTACATAATGTCCAATGATATAAGTGAGAACAACTTGGGAACTTTTCTAATAATTTTCCAAATCTGAGGGTAGGGGAGGGGAAACACCATCATCTTCTGTAAAGGCCAGGGGAACACTATTGTTCTTTTTCTATCACCACGGCTGAATTTGATGTGCCAAATGATGTGGTGGAAGGTACTCTTACTGTTCTCTCAAAGCTAGAACAAAATGTGTTTGATTTTGGTTATACGCATTCCATTATTTCTTCCACGTTTTCAACGAATTTAGAATCAACAACTAATTTTCTAAAAATAGAGATATCCATCAAGAATCATGTTGGGATTATCCAAAAATCATTAGTGTTTAGAAACTCTTGTATTTTCTTTAGTGAGAAAAATATTATCAAAAATCTTGTAGTCATTCCTACGCTTGAATTTGACATTATACTAATGATATACTGGCTCTCAATGTATAATTCTAATATTAAATCAAAAAGAAATAAAATATTAGTAGTCTTGATCAGAAAACCTATAGTTATCTTCCAAGTAGAGATATCTCAACCAGATCTTTGTTTAGAAGAACCTCCTATATCCTTCTTTATGGAGTTGATCGGTGAAGAAGAAAAAGGAAATGAGTGTAACATCCCATGTAAATAAAAAAATAAAAAAAATTCATATTATTAATATTTTTGAATTAATAATTTATTTTACTATAAATGGGGTTCTATGTTCGATGTCATATCTGATACGCAAAAACGGGTTTCTTTGAAATCTTACGTCGCACACAATATTGGGTCATTCTGAAAAATAATAAAATAATAATATTTTAAATGGAAGTTAACACCTAGCTATTGTATTGGTAGGAATGAATAGAACTATCTAAAATATGATTATATATACTTGTTAAATGTTTTTACATTTATCCAATAAAAGTTAGAGGCTTGAAATGTGAATGAATCTAATTTTAAGAAAAATCAACTTTAAAAGGTTAATTTACTGCCTTTTGATGGCGAACTATCATTAAATATAGTTTTTTCACTTTTCTATGTTCTATTTGACACAATAAAAATATTATATAGAATCGGGATATCAATATTTACTTTGGGTAAAATTTTTGGTATTTTTCTGATAAAAATAATTTTTTAATGAATAGTGAAAAATACTATATTTTAATTCAAAACACTCTTTCAATTCAATTTATCTATATGGATAGAATATATTTTTAATTGGTTTTAAAGTTAAATGAGATTATATTTTTACCATGTAATCCAATTTTGGTCATTGGAAGTAATTTCACATCGAAATTGGACATAAACAAGTGTTAATCTTTTGTTAGTTAATTTTTTTTAAAAACACGTTTTGTATTTTGAGAATGAGAATTAATATTAACATAATTAATAAAACGTATATGTTTTGAATTTGGTAAAATATATATTATTTTTTAATTCATAATATCAAATATACCTTAGGATTAATTTTTGGTATTTTTCTGAACAAGATTAATTTTTGATGAATAGTGAAACCACTAAGTTGTAGTTAAAAACTAACATTTTCATTTAAATAAAATTTTACCACTTATGTGAATTGAACTTTGAAAATCCACCATACATGGTTATTATTATTAAGTAAAATTTGGTTTAATATGATGAAAATAATTTGTGGTGAATAGTAACTTTTGACTATTATTTACCGTGGTTAAGCGTAAATAAAGTAATTCAATGTAAAAAGAATATCATAATGACAAACAATTAACGCAAAAATTGTCCTAAGCTTAATGGATGGGTCATGTCTGACTATGGGAATCCATGGGTCTACTTTGGGACCCCCATGGATCCACTTATGAGTGATAATGACACTTTATTCCAATTAACATAAATTAAAGGCACAAATGACATACACAAATATCTTTTAGTAAAATAATTTTTACATAAGGTTGTATAAGTTATCTTTTATATTATAAATATTATTTGGAAAGATAAAAATATTTCAAAAATCATCGATTTTTTACAATTTTTACACATCAAATAAATAAAATTATTTATGACATAATAATGATGCAGTGTTTACCTCATTAATAAATGATTTAAATAAATAATATTATAAAGAATTAAAAAATATCCAAAAGCTTTCCAATTAATATTGTATTATTTTATTTCGGCCACGAGTCTTCTTATATTCAACTTCAATTAGTTTTGGACTTTTAAAACCTGTAAATCATTATATAATAAAATAATATTTTCACACTTTCGTAAAGAACCCCTCCTCCCCCATATCAAAATCTCTCACCTATAACACATTCCTCATACCTATCAAGTCCCTTGGATCATCCAAACTATACTCAAATAAGCTTTCAAGGTACCTATATTCCTCCCAGAAGCCTTACTTTAGGCATAAGGGAATTCAAGATACCCTTTTGGTTCAAACCAAAAGAAACATACACGAATTAAAGGTAACAGTTTCTTTTAATTTATTTTGCTTTTATTTTACTTCTCCAACCCCTAAAATCTTTTTATTAATTTATTTAATAACAACACCAGTATCTTAAATATACTAGGTTGTTGTTATTATATGTATTCGAACTACACTTACACACACGTCTATCTAATTGGTAAAGAACATACTGTTTCTGTGGACGACACACTAACACCTCACGAAACAGTGATTGTTCAATATTCTCCTACCACCTTTTATGGTGGCCATTATGATGGAAATTTATTTATACATGATATATAATATGTTTATGTTTTATTTAGGGTTATGAATTTTTCTTTTATAGCATACCTCTATGGTTTCAATTAAGGGTAAACGTGATAATTTCATTTTAGGAAGTGTGCACTACCGCACCCTCAAAGTGATATGACTCATTAATGCCATATGTGGGAAATATAAAGGATTTAGTTAATGATATTATAATGTAATTACAATATACCTATGTATCATTATTTTTTAATTCTATTAAAATATGAAACAAAAATGAAAGTAGCATTCATCCGTACGTACCACTTACCGTCTCCATGAACATTGCATTTCATTTATTACCACAAAATGTTATGTACTGTTATAAATACATATATATACTGGGTATATGAGATATATATTATATCTAAATCATTAATACAATTCTATAGATAATGGACTTTTGACTAGATGGATAACTTGAAAATATAAGAAGTTCATTTTTGGCTCAAGCACCAAATATCGACAAAATGACCATTATTAACATAAATGATTTAATAAAGTTTATAACATGGTAATAATTGATATAAATGGAATAATAAACTTGAAAAAGGTTCTTAATCAAGTATAAATTAACTTTACTTCATTATTTATGAGATTAAAGAACCAATGGGTCAAGTCAGACACGCGGTAAGGGACTTCGTCTCAATCTTCTTTCATTGAGGTGTATATTGTTTTATACAAAGTATCCTTTTATAAGGTGTATAAACCCCTTTGAATTTTATTTCTATTCAAAAGGAATCATTTCTCTAATGAACATTTTACTAATAAAAAAGCATTGTTTCTTTTAACGTACGTAGTGACAATGACCTTTCAGCTGCCATGAGTATTATTTGATCAATAGATTCCTTAACAAGTCATAATATTTTTAAAAGGAAAATATATACCATATAATTTATTACATATTTTGGTATTGGTAAACGGTGTTGATAATGGATTTGTTATGTCTATTTATTTAAATGATATATTGTGATTGAAATGTGGAAATGTTATATTTCCTTTATATTTGTTTTATGTGTTATGAATATGTAATGGTTCTTGGGAATTGTTATGTATACGGGTGGTTCCATGATAAAACTAGGGAAAGGGAGCCAGATATAGCTCTCAATGCATTGGGTAACGGGATGGAGGTAAACATGATTGTTTCTCCTAAGAGATTTAGGGAATATGCTATGATGGATATTCCAAATATAACTCCCTCTGTAGCTGAGGAAGCTATAACATAAGTATGTTATAGATGCCAAAAGTTACCTTTATTATTTGTGTGTACTAAGTAAATATTCTGATTTGATGTGGTATATTAAGGAGATTATGTTATGTAAGTATTGATGAAATAATGTTTTCATTATTTATTATATAACCCTTACTGAGTTTTTTATGCGCATCCCAAGTTTTGAAATGTTTTTCAAAGGACTTAAAGATGAATAGGGTCAAGGATGGGATCGAGGAAAAGTCATACTATCTAAAACATGGGACAAGACATGACACTTTTTTTAAAGAGTTTTTATTTTATGAAAAAATGGAAACTGAGTAGAAGTGTCTACCTTGTAATTTTTGAGATGTAATATAATAGTTATGGCCTAATTCTCTAAAACTCTAAACCTGAAAAATATAATCAAAGTAATTTATTCATTTAATTCAATATTATGTAATTTTTAAGGTCATGTCCTTATAGTTAGTATCAGAGGTCTGTTTAAATAACATTAGGATTTAGGGTATTTTTAAATTAATATCCATAAATTAATATATGTTAATATTGAAATGATAGCATTTACAGATTACCATGTTTCTTAGCCTAAGATATATCTTTGTTCAGAATGGTTTTCCATATAGGAAACATGGCACCTATGTTGGGATGATATCAGGAGGATGACAACCTTCCAAACCAGCAACCTGAGATGGTCGGAATTAGAAATGAACAGTTTTTTTGTAGTGATGGAACAATTGACTCATGATATAAATGGTGGTGGTATCCTTGCACAAGATCAGCCAAAACAACCACAAAGAAACATCTCAGTAGTGGAGAATTTCATGTGGCAACGTCCCCCATCATTCAGAGGATCATCTGACCCTGTGCTAGCTGAAGGGTGGATTAAAGCACTAGAAAATATTTTTGATATCATGGGGTGTTCAGAACATCAAATGGTTAGTCTCGCTATTTACCGTTTTGAAGGTGAAGATGATCAGCAGTGGTAGATGGTGAAAAATATCTGGGATAGTGAGGATATTTATTTTCTTGATTAGGATGAATTCAAAGGTATGTTTATTGAGAAATATTTTCCTAATGAGGTTCTTCTTAGGATGGAAAAAAAATTCATGGAATTGAGGCAGGAGGATGACTTAGTGGTTGCTTACGAATCAAAATTCACTCGACTGGCAAGGTATGCTCCAAATTTCATATGAGATCTCGATAGTAAAATAAACCGTTTTTACTTAGGATTAAATCCAACGTATCGAAGGGATTTAGCTTCTCGTGAGCTCAATGGTTATGAAAAACTTGTTTGATATGTGGAGAAGGTGTAAATGTAGTTTTCCGATGATCATGTGTTCTTTGAAAAACAATAGAATAAGAGGTCGAGGGGGCAGACGAAAGGGAAGAACTCTTCAAAACTGTTTTATGGTAAGAAACTTATGTTTACAATTTGTGAAAATTATGCTAAAAAGTATTCTGCGTAATGTCTTTGGAATTCTTGATAAGTTCTACTAATGTGGTAAAATGAGACATAAACCCTGTAATTGCACTAAAAAAGATCAGTGTAATGGTAAGACACAATTTTAATTACAGTCAACAAAATTTATTAAGTGCAATGAAATGGGTCATTATACAAATGAGTGTCCAACGAAGAACTCAATCGAGAGAAAGTAGCCAGACTATAATAAGAAAGGGGTGGTGAAATATTTTTCAACTACTTCAGCAGATTTTGGGCCATCAAATGAAGTAGTATCAGGTACAATATTTGTTTGTTCAGATTATGCCAATATTTTGATTGATTTGGGGTCTACACATTCGTTCATTTCTAAGAAGTTTTCTAGTAAATTGGGAATTTCATTTCAAGATATGAATCCTGAACTTATGGTAAAAACACCTAGAAGAAATGTTTAGACAAAAATAAATTATAAGGACCTTCTTGTCCTTGTGTGTGGAAGGATTGTATCTAAAAACCTTATTGTTTTTCCTCTAGTAGAGATTGATGTTATTTTAGGTATGAATTTTCTTTCTATTTATCATCCTAAGAGTGATTGCAGAGATAAAGAGTTTTCTTATCAGAAATATTTTCAGTTTGTGTACAAGAATGAACCCTTACTTCTGATCACATATCAGGAAGATGAGAAACCAGTAAAAGAAGGAAATAAATGTTACCTTTCACATATTGTTGTAAATAAAGGATCTATTTAGATTAATGATGTGCCAGTGGCAAATGAGTACCTTGATGTTTTTTCTAATGAGTTGCCTGATATTATACCTGATCGAGAAGTTGAATTTACTATTGACTTAGTTCTTGATGCTAATCCAATTTCAAATACTCTATATCGAATGGATCAAATTGATCTTTTAGAGTTAAATAAGCAATCGAGGAGTTATTATATAATGGTTTCATTCAACATAGAACATCACCATGGGGTGCTCTTATATTGTTTGTTAAAAAGAAAGATGGTTCAATGAGACTTTTCATGGATTATAGAGCATTGAATAACATCACGGTTGAGAACAAGTATCGTTTGTCTCATATTGATGATTTGTTTGATCAGATCCAAGGAGATCAGTATTTTTCAAAGGTTTATTTGATATTGGGTACCATCAGTTGAATATAAAGGAAGTAGAAAATTCAAAGACCATGTTTCATACTAGATATGGCCATTATGAATTTGTAGTTATGCCTTTTGGGTTAACCAATGCACCTAATGTATTCATGGATCTTATGAATAGAATTTTCCATTAGTTCTTGGATAATTTTGTGGTTGTGTTCATTGATGATATTATATATTATAATAAAAGTAAATAGGACCATGAAATTCATTTAAGGGTTGTCTTGAAAACCAAAAATGAAATGAAATTGTATGGAAAATTCAGCAAGTGTGAGTTTTGGTTACAAAAGTTTTCTTTCCTTGGTAACATTGTTTCACAAAATGGCATAACTGTTGATCCAACTAAAACAAAAGTTGTTGAAGAATGGCCAAGACCCACAAATATAACAGAGATTCATAGTTTTCGTGGTTTGGTAGGTCATTACTGGAGGTTTGTTGAAAATTTTGCATGGTTATCAGTCAAATGACTAAGTTAACTCGAAAAGGTGTTTTGTTTGTTAGGAAAAAAGAATGTGAAGATTGTTTTCAGGAATTGGAAAGAAGATTGCTGAATGCCCCAATTCCGGCACTACCTTCTAGAAATGGTGAGTTTTTTATTTACAGTGATGCTTCGTTGAATGGACATGGTTGTGTCCTTATAAAAAGTAATCATGTAATTTCTTATGATTCATGTCAGTTGAAACCTCATGTGTTAAATTACCCTACACATGATTTGGAATTAGCTACTGTTGTTTTTACTTTAACAAATTGGAGGAATCATTTATATGGAGTAATATGTGAAATATATACTAACCACAAATGTTTTAAGTATATATTCACTTAGAAAACATGAGACAGAGGAGATGGTTGGAATTAGTAAAGGATTATGATTACATGATCCATTACCAGCTGGGAAAAGAAAATAAAGTGGCGATGATTTGAGTTAAAAAATTAATAGTTCATTAACCAAGCAATGTTTGGAACGAGATCCTTTTGTTTTTGATTTGATGAACATTGGCACAGATGTTGTTGGTGCAGGAAATTTATCTATATTGTTTCAGGTGTTAGTGAGATCATCTATGTCAGATAGAATTATGCAAGCACAGAAGGAAGAGAGTGAGTTGTAGAAAATTGTAGAGTTGGCTTAGAAGGGTATGTTTCTTGATTTTAACATTGATAATGATTGTATTTTGAGATTTGAGAAGAGATTATGCATGCCCTGTGATTAACATTTGAAGAATGAGTTGTTATGTGAACCTTATAATTTTCTATTTTCAGTTCATCCTGGAAGTACTAAGATGTACAGAGATCTTCGAGAGTATTACTGGTGGGAGGGAATGAAAAGAGATATTGCTGATTTTACAGTGAAGTGTTTGAATTGTCAGCCAGTTAAATCAGGGTGATAGTTAATGAAATGGATGCTTCAGTCTTTAACGGTGCCAAAGTGGAATTGGGAAAATATATCCATGGACATCGTTGTGGGATTACCGAATACATCTTGAGGTAATAATGCAATGTGGGTTATTGTTGATCGATTGACTAAATATGATCATTTATTTTCTAATTGAGATACTTTTTCTCTAGATCAACTTTCTCAGTTGAATGTTAAATAGATAGTCAGGTTGCATGGTGTTACACTCTCCATTGTATCTGATCGTGATCCTAGATTTACTTCTAACTTTTGGAAAGGCCTTCAGAAGTCATTGGGTACTAAATTAAATTTTAGTACAAATTTTCATCTGCAATCAGAAGAGCGGTTAGAATGAACTATTCAGACCTTGGACGATATGCTATGTGCTTGTTAACTGAATTAACAGGGAAGTTAGGTCCAAAATATTTCTTTGGTTGAATTTTCTAATAATAACAGTTTTCATTCTTGTATACAGATGGCTCCATTTGGGGCATTATAAGAGAAGCGTTGTCAAACTCTAGCTTTTTGGGATAAAGTAGGTGAAAGTAAGTTGATGGGACTAGAATTGGTAGAATAAATGGTAGGAAAATTTTAGTTCATTCAGAATCATGTGAGAATATCTCAGAGTAGGAAGAAACGTTATGTGGATAACCAGAGGAAGGATATTCCTTTTTAGGTAGGTGATCATGTCTTTCTCAAAGTTTCTCTATGGAAGAGTGTAATGCGTTTTGGTAAGAAGGGAATGTTTTGTCCAAGGTTCATTATACCTTATGAAATCCTGGAGAAATTTTGATCAGTTGCATATAGAGTGGCTTTACCTCCATGTTTATCATAGGTACACAATGTTATTCATGTATTAATGTTGAAAAAGTATATTAGCTAGATCCATCTCATGTTTGGAGAGCAGTGGTAGTTCAGTTGGAAGAGAATCTATCTTATAAAGAACAACTAGTCCAGATTATTGACCGAAGAGAGAAAGTGTTGTGGATTAAGTTAATTACCCTGGTAATGGTTATGTGGAAAAACAATATGGTTGAAGAGGCAACGTGGGAATCTGAAAATGCTATAAGGGATAAATACCCCCACTTATTTGATATGTGAATAAAAATTACGAGGACGTAATTTCCAAAAGAGGGGAAGGATGTAACATCCCAGGTAAATAAAGAAATAATAACATTTCATAATTATTAATATTTTTGAATTAAATTTGAATTTGACTTTAAAGGGGTTTTTATGGTTGATCGCATTCCCGATACGCAACAACATGTTTTTTTTGAAATCTTACATTGCACACAACATTGGGTCACACTGAAAAATAATAATACAATATTATTTTAAATGGTGGTTAAAACCTAGCCATCGTTTTGGCAGGAAACAACAAAACTAACTACAATATGATTATACATATTTTTTAAATGTTTTTACATTTATCTTATAAAAGTTAGAGGCTAAAAATGAGAATGAATCGAATTTTAAGCATAATTTACTTTAAAAGGTTGATTTACCCGCTTTTGATTGAGAACCCACATTAAATATTATTTTGGTCACTTTTATATGTTCTATTTGAAAAAATAAAATTATTCTTTAGAATAGGGACATCAAAATTTCATTTGGGTAAATTTTTGGTATCTTTTTAATAAAATTAATTTTTTAATGAATTGTGAAAAATACAGTATTTTAATTCAAAACTGTTTTTTAATCTTATTTATATGGTTATATTGTCTTTTTAATTGGTTTTAAAGTGTAATTGGATTATATTTACACCATTTAATCTAAATTTGGTAATTGTATGTAATTTCACTTTAAAATTGGACATAAACAAGTGTCAATCTTTAAATATTTAATATTTAATAAAAACACGATTTTTGTTTTGACAAAGGGAATTAATTTTAAATTAATTAATCCAACTTCTATGTTTTGAATTTGGTATAATAGACATCATTTTTCAATTTGGAATATTAAATATATCTTAGGCTGAATTTTTGGTATTTTTCTGAAAAACCTCAATTTTTCATGAATAGTGAAACCACTAAGTAGTAATTAAAAAACTAACTTTTTCATTTAATTAAAATTTTCCACTTCTGGGAACTGAATTATGAAAATACAACATACATGGTTGTTATTAGTTAGTAAAATGTGGTTCTATAAGATGAAAATAATTTTTGGTGAAATGTAACTTTTGACTTTTATTTATCGCGGTTAAAGATAAATAGGGTAATTCCCGGTGAAAAGAATATCATAATAATACAATATTATCTTAAAAATTGTCCTATCCTTATTGGACAAGTTATGACCGACCATGGGAATCCTTGGGTCTATTTTGGGACCCCATGGAGCCACTTAAGAGCGACAATGACACTTTATTTTAATTAACTTAAAGTAAAGGAAAAAATGACATAAACAAATATCTTTTTTAAATTAAGTTTTACATAGGTTTATATAAGTTATCTTTTCGACTATAAATATTATTTTTAAAGATAAAAATATTTTAGACATCATGGTATTTTTTATTATTATTTTTAGACATTAAATAAATAAATTTGTCTTTGACACAATAATGATGCAGTGTTTGCCTCATTAATAAATGATTTAAATAAATAATATTATAATGATTAAAGAAATATCTAAAAACTATCCAATTATTATTGGATGATTTTATTTCAACCATGAGACATTTTATCTTCAACTTTAATTATTTTTGGACCGTTATAAATAGAAAATCATTATATAATAAAATAATATTTTCACACTTTTCTAGAGTTCCCCTCCTCTCCCTTATAAAAAGCCATCACCAATAACCCATTCCTAGCACCTATCAAGCCCCTTGGATCATCCAAACTCGGACCAAATAAGCTCTCAAGATACCTCTCTTCCACTTAGAATCCTTACCTTAGTAAGAAGGCACTTCAAGAAACCATTTGGGTTCAAACCAAAGGGAAGTTACCCGAATTAAACGTACCAATTTCTCTTAAATTATTTTATTTTATTTTACTTCTCCAACCCCTAAAATATTTTTGTTCATTTATTTTATAACAACAATAGTGTACTAAATATATTGATTTTTTTATAATAATTATTCAAACTACACTTACACAAACCTCCATCTAATGGGTAAAGAACATAATGTTTTTGGGGACGACAAACTAACGCCTCACGAAACGATGATTGTTAAATATTCTCCTACCACCTCTTATGGTTTCCATTATTATGGAATTGTATTTATATATGATATATATTATGTTTATGTTATCTTTATGATTCTATATTTTTCATTTATAGAACACCTTTATGGTTTCCATTATGGGTAAACACATTAATTTCATTCTTGGAAGTGCGGACTACCGCCCCCTTAAAGTGTTATGGCTCATTAATGCTGTATGTGGGATGTATGAAGGATTGAGTAAATGATATTATATATTATATTATACTATAATTATAATATAACTATGTATCATTATGTTTTAATTCCATTAAAATACTAAATAGAAATGAAAGTAGCGTTCATGCGTACGTACGACTTACCGTCTTCATGAACGGTGCATTTCATTTGTTACCTCCAAATGTTATGTACTGTTATAAATACATATATATAATGAATATATAAAATAAATATTATATCTAAATCTTTAATACCATTTTGGATATAATGGAATTTTGACCACATGGATAACTTGTAAATATAAGAAGTTCATTTTTGACTCAAGTACCAAATATCGAAAAAATGACCATTATTAACATAATTGATTACATAATGTTTTTAACATGGTAATAATTGATATAAAAGGAAAAATAAACTTGAAAAAGGTTTTTATGAATGTAGACATTAACCTTAGTTTATTATTCAAGATATTAATGATCGAACGGGTTATGTCGGACACGAGGTAAGGGGCTTCGTCTCAATATCCATTCATTGAGGAATATATTGTTTTATACACAAATTTTTTTATATGGTGTATAAACCCCTTTGAATAATACTTTTATTCAAAAGGAATATTTTCTGTACTATGAATTTTACTAAACAATAAAAAATAATGTTTCTTTTAACATACGCAGTGACAACGACCTTTCCGCCACCGTGAGTATTATTTGATCTATGTCTTCCTTAACAAGTCCTAATGTTTTCAAAAGGAAAATAATTACCATATACTATGTTACGTATTTTGGTATTGAAAATGGTTTTGATAATGGATTTTTTATGTCAATATATTTAAATGATATATTGTGATTGAAATGTGGAAATGTTATCTTTCCTTTATATTAGTTTTACGTGTTATGAATATGTTATGGTTCATCGGAATTGTAACGTATACGAGTTGTTTTGTGATAAAACTAGGGCAGGTGAGCCTGATATAGCTCTTCAATACATTGGGTTAGGTGATAGAGGTGAACATGAATGTTTCTCCTAAGAGATTTAAAGAAAATATTGTGATGGGTATTCCAAATGTAACTCCCTACGTAGCTGTGAAAGATACAACATAAGTATGTTATGAATTCCACAAGTTACTTTTAAGATTTCTGTTTACTATGTAAATATTATGATTTCATGAGGCATGCTAAAGATCATATTTTATGTAAGTATTGATGAAATAATGTTTTTTTTCTTTTTTTATAACCCATACATATCTTTTTAGGCTCATCCCATGTTTTGAAATGTTTTTTCACAGGACCTAAGGATGAATATGGTCAAGGATGAGATCAGGGAAAAGTTATGCTGTCTAAAACATGGGACTAGTCATGAATCTTTTTTTAAGAGTTTTTATTTTATGAAAAATAGGAAACTGATAAGAAGTGTCTACCTTCTAATTTTTAAGATGTAATGTAATAGTAATGGACTAATTCTCTAAAACTCTAAACCTAAAAAGATACTCAATGTAAATTATTCATTTAATTAAAGATTATGTAATGTTTAAGGCTGTGTCCTTTTAATGAGAGTATAAGGATAGAAAATGTCCTCATCGTCTAGGGATACATTGATGTATATCATGAGATGTTACCTAGACCTCCCCCCAAAAGAGAGGTAGTGTTTTCCATTGAACACACACCTAGATCTCATACGATATAAAAGACCCGGTATTGGATGTCAAATGTAAATCTTGAGGAAATAATGAAAAAAATCCATGATCTTTTGGAGAAGGAGTTTATTTGACCGAGTGTGTCTCCTTGGGGATAAACTGTTCTCTTTGTGAAGAAGAAGGATGGATCAATGCAGAAATGCATTGATTATAGAGAAGTGAATGAGATGAAAGTGAAGAACAAATATCATCTTCCAAGAATTGATGACTGATTTGACCACCTTTGTGGGGATCAATTATTCTCTAAGATTGACCTTCCATATGGTTATCACCAATTGAGGGTGAAGAAATAAGATATTCCAAAAACTGCCTTCCGATCAAGATATGGGCATTATGAGCTTGTTGTTATGCCATTTAGACTGACTAATGCACCAACTATTTTTATGGATATGATGAATAGAGTCTTTAAGGAGTACCTTCATGACTTTGTGGTAGTTTTTATTTATGAAATTCTGATATATTCCAAAAGTCGGGAGGAGCATGAGCATCATATAAGGGTTATTTTGAAAACTCTATAGAAAGAGATGCTTTTTTAAAAGTTCAGAAAATGTAAATTATAGTTACAACAAGTTTCTTTCTTGGGGAACATTGTAACCAATGAAGGAATCACAGTTGACCCTATAAAGAAAAAGGTTGTAGAGGAGTGGCCTCAGCCTACAACAATAACTGAGATTAAAAGTTTCATTGGATTAGTGGAATATTATAGGAGGTTTTTGAAAAAAAAATTCATGACTTTCAAATCCATTAACCAATTTAACTTGAAAAGGGATCGTGTTCATCTGGAAAATGGAGTGTGAGAAAAGTTTCCAAGAGCTGATGAAGAGATTGGTTTCTGCACCCATACCATGTCTTCCGTCAGGTGGAGAAGGATTCCTTATTTTTAGTGATGCATACTTGAAAGGGCCTAGGTGAATCTTCATGAAAAATGACAAGGTCATTGCTTATGCATCTCAAAAATTGAATACTCATGAGCAGTACTATCCTACACATGATCTGGAGCTAGCTATTTTATTTCTCTGAAGATGTGGAGGAACTATCTTTATGAGGAGAAATGTGATATGTAAACAGACCATCAATGTTTGAAGTATATTTTCACACAAAAGGAACTGAAAATGAGACAGAGAAGGTGGTTGGAACTTCTCAAAGTATTTGATTGTTCAATTCATTATCAACCCGGAAGAGCAAACAAAGATGATGATGCATTAAGTAGGAAAGAACCAATTGTTCTGTCCTTGATGAGGATTAAAATAGGTCCTTTTATTGATGACCTAGTATAGTGGAAAATAAGAATTATATGTGAAGGGATATCATCAACCCTATTACAAATGATTTATCAACCGTCATTACTAGAGAAGATCAAGATATCTCAGAAAGAAGATCCTTTGATACAAAAGAAGTTTGAGGATATGAAGGGTGGGAAATTTCTTGAGTTCATTATTGATCAAGAAGGTGTACACAAATTTTGTACAAGGCTATGTGTTCCATCTGTTCCAGAAATAGAGAAGGAGCTGATGGATGAAGCTCATCACTCGACATTATTAATACATCCTGGGATTACAAAAAATTATAAAGATATTCATGATTATTATTGGTGGGATAATATGAGAATGGAGATTGCTAAAAACACTTTAAGGTGCCTAGTTTTTCAGCATGTGAAGACAAAGTGACAACTTCCTAAAGTGTTATTGTAACCACTACCCACACCAGTATGGAAGTGGGACAATATTATTTAGGACTTTATCACTGGTCTCCAAAGAACTTCCAATGTAAATAATGTGATATGGGTTATTATGGAACATCTCACCAAGGCTTCCCATTTTATCTATATTTTGGAATATTTATCTCCGGATAAACTTTCTAGGATTTACGTGAAGGAAGTGGTAAGGCTACATGGAGTTCCAATTTCTATCATGTCTGATCATGATCCAAAGTTCACATAAAAATTCTAGATAATTCTTCAACATTATATGAGAACCAAATTTAATTTCAGTACGACCTATCACCCCAAAACAGATTGTCAATATGAAAGGAATATTCATACACTTTATGATATACTGAGAACATGCTCAATGGAATTTAAATGTGAATGGGATCAACGTCTCTGATTAGTTGAGTTCTCTTACAACAACATATTCTACTCAAGCATTCAAATGTCACCATATGAAGCTCTATATGGGAATCTATGTAGAACTCCTACTTGTTGGGATGAAGCTAGTGGGAGAAATCTTCTGGGGATTGATATTATGAAAGAGATGATAGAAAAGGTCCATGCCATCCAGCAACACATTAAGGTTGCTGAAATTCGAAAAAGGATCTATTCCAACAACCATCGAAGGGACTTGGAGTTTAGTGTTGGTGAAAAATTATTTCTTAAAATTTCACCCTAGAAGAGAGTCAGTAGGTTTGAGAAGAAAGGGAAGCTCCAGCCTAGCTATATTGGCCCCTATGAAATCATTGACTGCATAGGAACAATAGCCCATAGGCTTGCACTTCCTCCAAATCTAGCACAAGTTCTTAATATACATCATGTATCTCTCTTGAGGAAGTACATACAAAACACTTAATTTGTACTAAATCCAAAGGTGGTACAACTGAAACATGACATTTCTTATGAGGAGTAGCTCTTGGAGATATTGGATCATAGGGACAAGATTCTACACCACAAGACCGGCCACCTTGTTATGGTGTTGTGGAGGAACCTCAAATGTGATGAAGCCATGTGGGAACCAGAGGATTCTATGACGTAGAAGTACCAACACCTTTTCTCTTCAGAGGGTATGAGTTGAATTTTTAGGGTTGAAATTTTTTAAGGGGGGAAGAATGTAATGACCCGAACATCTAAATAATATTTGTATCCTGATTTTGTGTGTTATTTTATGTTATAAACAAAAAATAAATATTCTTTAATTAATGAATTGAGTCTAATTAAAATCATACCATTGGGTTTTGACTGTTATATAACCGTTGGATAATATGACAATTGGAAGCTGTACTCTTAAAGTAATGATTATTTTTTATAAATACATAAGATCCTGGTTAATTAATACAGATAGAAGAGTCTATGGAATCATCCAGTAGACTCGGGCCATATGAAGACCATCTGTCGGAGCTTGGGAAGGAGCTAGAACCACTTGGCTTTATTCTGGACAAAGCCCAAGCCGAACTCCAACACATTAAGCTTGAACGGAATAACTTAAGGGAGAAGATCAAGCTGATAGAAATCACCACTCAGGCAAGGCTTTCTATGCCACCCCAAGATTCTTTCACCATATTACACCTTACACTTAGGTCATATACAGGTGTTATAAGAGGATATGTAATGAGGCCTTTGTTACATTGTGTATTCCTTTTTTATAAATAAAATTTTTATTTCTTATTATGGTAAAATTTGTGAATTTAAAATGTTAAAATACACAAAGGATAAATTTCTAGAAGTTCTATATTATTGGAGAATTTTGAAAAAATGGTATTTTAATTTTTTATATACATTAAATAATTAATAATATGAAATTATTTATAAAAAATGGCCTTCTACAGTTGTGATCAGTAAGAAATTAAGATTATAATAAGATTAACTTAATTTTTTTTGTGAATAGTAAATTATAAATATTAATAATACCCATATTAATAGTAATGTGACCAATGGAATAGTAACCTCTTATGAATGTATAAATATAATTTAGGCATATTGATTTGGTAATGTGATAAAATTGCATAAGTAAATAACTGTTTTAGAAATTATTAGTTTAGTAATTTTATTTTTTTAGTAAATAGTGTTTTTACTTCTAAATTACATATCTCATAATTTGAAAATTATTTTTTAAAATGGAGTTCATTTTTTAATTCAGAGAATTGATATTAGGTTATGGTGAATTTATGAGTTCTTTATAAAATGTTTTTTGGTGAATTGTAAAATTACAGTTTTATGTTTTGGTGTGTTCAATGATATCATTAATGATGTAATAATGATGTAATATGTCTAGTTTACTTGTGTACAATAAGATATTTTATGAGGTATCCTATGTGGCCAATACTATGGGCAAGCCCATGGTTTTTCAAATAACACTAATGAGGTATCCCTTGGAAATTAATAAAATATGCCCACATTTTTACTATAAATACCAACCCATTCCTTCATTACATTCATTAAAAATACCACCTCAATGAAGATATGGTCTTTTTACAACCCAAGAAGTCCTCCCAAAGTTCCCTCAAGCCCCGAAGGTCCCAACCTTCGAGTTTTTGAAATTACTATTAATGGTAAGGGGACCTTTCACCCTCCTCTTTTAATCATGACATCCTTCATATTATGTTTTCTAGTTTCCATTTTATTATCTATAACACCTCAGGATTTCATAGTACAATATATCTTCAAAGTAATTCAATAACGTGCCCTACACGAAACACCGAGTTCAAGCGTATCATGACTTACCAAACCACCTGTTCAAAAGTGGTTATGAATAGTATTAACTGAATTTTATACATTATATAATCCTTATAATTTTAGATTCCATATTATTAGTTTCTTAGAAATAATATAAGAACAAATTCATTTTTTCCAGATAAAATAGGTATTTTTAAAAAAAATGAACATTTACCGCAATTTAATGGTGAACCCTTTTTAAATCCAATATTTGAAATTTTATATATTCAATTTGACAATATAAAATTCTTCTTTAAAATTGGGACAAAATAATATAGTTTCAATAAATTTTTGGTGTTTTTCAGATAACTTTCATATTTGGGTGAATAGTGAAAAATACTTTATTTTAACTGAAAACAACTTTTTTAATAAAAATAACTTATATTGTTAAATTATAAATTTTAATGGTTTGGAATTATAAATAGATCATATTTTTACCATTTAATCATATTCTTGTCACTTTATGTAGTTTCACTTTGATATTAGACATAAACAAGTGTCAATCTTTTGATAGTTATTGTTTCTAAAAAAATACGCCGTTTAGTTTTGACAATGAAAATTAATTTGAAATTAATAAATTAAACCTCTATGTTTTTAATATGGTAAAATAGACTTCATTTTAGAATTTATATTATCAAAATTATCTTCAGGTGAATTTTTGTTATATTTCTGAAAACATTAAATTTTGTATGAATAATGAAAAACACTATGTTATTGTTTAAAAGAGACATTTTATTTAAATAATTATTTATTTTATTTAAATTTATTTTATGTAAAATTAGATACATAATACTGATTTATGTTCAATGTAATTCATTTAAGTCATTTTGTAATAATATTTGATATATAAAATTTTATTGAACTTTTCACCGTCTTTTACCCACGTCCAAAGAGAAATTTCAATTTTTCATAAAACATAATTTTACTACTTCTATGAGTTGAATTTAAAAAATATGAGAGACAAGGATAACATCTATAAGTAAAATTTTGTTCAATAAAATGAAACTAATTTTAGGTGAATAGTAACTTTTGACTTTTATTTACTGCTGTTAAAGGTAAATAGGGTAATTCAAGGTAAAAAGAATATTGTAATAATTCAAAATTATATAAACACATGTCCCAACCTTATTGGATGACTAATGGACTACCATGGGCATCCTTTGGTCTATTTTGGGACCCCACGGAGGCACTTATGAATGAAAATGACACTTTATATTAATTAATTTAAAGTAAAGGCAAAATTGACAAAAACAAAAATCTTTTAGTAATTAATTTTTATATGGTGTTATAAGATTCATATTTTTGAATATTAATATTCATTGGAAAGATAGAAACATTTCTGACATTATGGTAGTTTATTTAAAATTTTTATACATCGAATAAATTAAATTTTTTATGACACAATAATGATACAGTATTTACCTCATTAATAAATGATTTAAATAAATTAGATTATAAATATTAAAATAATATTAAAAAAATTCCCAATTCTTATTGGATGATTTTATTTCAACCTTAAGTCATCTTATATTCGACTCTAATCATTTTTGGTCAAATATAAAACCAATATCATTATATAATAAAATAAAATTTCCACACTTTCTTAAAGAGGCCCTTCTCCCCCCTTATAAAAGAAGACCACTTATAACCAATTCCACACACCTCTCAAGCCTTTAGGCTCGTCCAAAACCGGAAATATTAATCTCCATACATCCCTCTCCTTATTCAAGTGGACTTACCTTAGGAAAAAGGCACCTTAAGAAGTCCTTTTAGTTCAAACCAAAGGAAGATACCCAAATTAAAGGTAATAGTTTCTCTTAACTTCTTTTCTTTTATTTTACTTCTCCAAACCCTAAAATCTTTTTATTCCTTTATTTTATAACAACAACAATATCCTCAATATACTCAGATGTTTTTATGAGATGTATTCAAACTACACTTACACACACCTCCATCTAATGGGAGAAGAACATAATATTTCTGTGGATGGAAAACTAACGGCTCACGAAATGATGATTGTTCAATTACCTCATACTACCTCCCATGGTGGCCATTATGATGGAACTATATTTATATATAATATATATATATATTATGTATATGTTTTCTTCATGCTTCTATATTTTGTTTATAGCATACCTTAATGGTTTCCATTATGGGTAAACATGATAATTTCATTTGAGGAAGTGCGGACTATCGCCCCCTCAAAGTGATATGACTCAATAATACTATATATGGGATGTATAAAGGATGGAGTTAATAATATTATATATGATACTATACTTGAATTATAATATAACTTTGTATAATTATTTTTTAATTCTATTAATATAAGAAATAGAAATGAAATTAGTGTTCATGCGTACGTACGACTTATCATCTCCATGAACGGTGCATTTCATTTCTTACCCCAAAATGACATGTACTATTATAAATACATGTATATACTGGATATATATGATATATATGATATCTAAATCATAAATAGCATTCTAGATATACTGAAATTTTGACCATGTGAAGAACTTGTAACTATAAAGTGTTCATTTTTGACTCAAGTGCCAAATATCGACGAAACAAACGTTATTAACTTAAATGATTACATAATATTTATAACATGGTAATAAGTGATATTAAAGGAATAATAAACATGAAAAATGTTCTTTAGCAAGTAGAAATTAATTTTAGTTTATTATTCAGGATATTAAAGAATTAACGAGTCATGTCGGACACGAGGTAAGGGGTTTCTTAACTTACTTTTAATTGTGCGAGATTTACATTGTTCACCAAATATTTATTGCATGTGGTGTATTTTGTACTGCCATTTGATATATATGATCATGATTCTCTTTATATTCATGATATTCTATATTTCATTTTGTGGTTATTGACTATTATTCATACGACTCAATTGATTACAATGAGGCAAGGCTTAATTCCACAATCTCTTTATTATCCCAGGTTGTTTTTACGGAAGTATCTACTGGGACATATTTATATCTAGGTACAAGTTTCATAAAAGAGTTTTCAAAGGTCTTATTTTCTTGGTACTTCTTTACTAAAACATTATTTTAAATGTTTTAAATATTTATTCTTCTAAATATTTCTCATTAATGTCCACATTTTCAAAATGGGTTTTAAGGATTTATTTATATGGACATGAATGTTTTTAAAATGATAATTCCTTGGAAAAGATTAAATGTGGTATGGGACACTTTGACTAAAAAATGTCTTTAAACTTCTTCCTTTTTAAATTGTGCTACTTTTAAATTTTTTCATGAAAAATTGATATTTCACTCATAGAGTTTTACAAATCAATTTCATCTATGTCAACATACTTTGATGGTTTTTAAACTTGTTTGAAGTTGATTTATTATGACACAAAACTTCCATATTGTATTAAAGGCTTTGTGATATGTTTGACTGTGGATGTGCTATTTTTATACCATTCATGGTTTATGGTTAAATTATTGACATTTTTTATGCTTGTTTTAATACGAATGTTTATGTTATATTTCAACATTTTCTTATGATGAATGTATTGGAATAGCATGTTTCGGGTTGGGGACTAGAAAAAGTAATCCCTCTGGGTTGGGCTCTAGTTACAATAGGCCCTCCGGGATGGAGTCCGGTTACAGAGGCTCTCCAGGATGGAGTCCGATTACAGAGGCTCTCGGAGATGGAGTCTGGTTACTGAGGCTCTCCAGGACGGAGTCTGGTTATAGAGGATCTCTAGGATAGAGTTTGGTTACATAGGCTCTCCGGGATGGAGTCCGGTTAGAGAGGCTCTCCGGGTTTGGGTCTGGTTATAGTTATCCCATAGGAACTAGCACGAGGCCTTGACATAGAAATTAAAGTCTGGTATTATACATTCCCTCATTATGAAAATTACATTAATGGTTCATGTGGTTATTCGACTAGTAGAATACCCATGATTATGTTTTATTATGGAATTATTTACTCATCTCATATTTTTGCCATAAAAGTATTCATGTTTATTATAGGTAAAGGCATGTGGTTTCAATTATTCACCGTGCTTAATATTTATGTTAATTTCTACTATATTTCTTACCCTTACTCAGCGTTTGATCTCACCCCTTTCTATGTTTTATTTTTCATAGGATTCCATGAAGTGTATTGTGAATTATATGAAGGGTTATGCTAAGGGAATAATGGCGTTCAAAAAGGATTATTTATGTTGTGTTGTATGTTATAAAGTGCAATGTAATATTAATGTATGTAATACATTTTCCAATACTGCTAAACTGACCAGTCCTTCAGGACTTGATTCCTTATAATCATGCCAATGTATTAAAATAATGCACTGAATTTGGGTAACTAGGGTCGGGGCGTTACAGTTGGTATCAGAGAAAGTTTAACAATAACTTTGGAAACTAGATTTAGATACACTCTAATTAGAGAATATTACCCTAAGATAGACATTGAGGATTAGTATAGAAGAACTTCTTATAATTTTGGTACTATAGAGATTTTGTGAGTTTTCCAAGAAATACATCCATGTTTGGATACAAGCAGGCAGAGGAGGCTCTGGCACAGATGTACCTAGCGGGAAAACCTGAAAACACGGCCTTGAGCTAGATTTGAACGGGAAATAGTTCATGACAATGGGCCTTCATCCACTCTTGGTTACGACACTCCCAGGTGATATTCTTAGGATAATTCTCATTTTCTTTACAAATAATTATAAAGGATGTACGAGTATATGAATCCTCAAAGAAAATATTTTTATGATTATTGAATATATCCATAAACTATTTAATTTACGTTAGGTATTTTACAAGTTTGGAATTATCCCTTGCAATTCATAAACTGACCTAATGTATGCCACAATATAGAAATGGTGCCCAGTAGAAGGAATGTGAACTCTAGCAATATGTATGATCCAAAGAGTAAGAAGGATCATATATTACACGGTATTAAGCCAAAATTTAGAAGGGAAATAGTCTCCCATGTATTCTCAACATATGAAGAAATAATATCATGTGTTAATAAGATAAGTAACGAATTTTCTGAGTCCTATGGCATTTAAGGGAAGCAAGAGAACAAAACGATGGAAGAGAGAAAGATCGATAAAGGGAAGAGGGAAAATAAGAATTTTATCATATGTGATAACTATGGAATGAATCACCTTGGTAAATTGTCAAAGGGAATGAGAGTTTTTTATAAGTGTGGAGAATACGGACATCGAGTACATGATTTCAAGGTTAAGAAATAAGTTTCAAATGTACAATGCTTTATCTACAATGTGTTGCGACACTACGCGAAGCAGTGTCCCAGTCATCAGTGCATACCTTAAATGATGCTATTGGATAATAATAAAGTTATGATACTTCCTTAGATGAAGAATAATGACTAGTGTTCTTATATTTTTATTATAGTATTATTTCATTTGAGTGTTGTATCAACAATATACTAGTTATATGAATTATAGAGATAAATAAGTATTGTACTCCAACACTATTCTATTGAAGATTTGAGATTATATAGTTCTATGAAAAGTGACTTAATAGTAACCTACACTTTTCGGAAAATACATGGTTGAAGGAAATGTAATCCTTAATATGGTCCGAATAATGAGGTAGTGATTTTGGAATAAGAGATGGTTGATTTGGATAAATTATATTTGATATTCTTGACTTCCTTTTAACTGATTAATAGTCTTTTTTATTTCATCATTGTTGGAATATTCAATATTTTGGGATATAAGGAATATATACAGTATTATATAAAAGATAAGGGAGCATGAATGTATTCAAAATGGTTTTATGGTAATTGAAGGTGTTACCAAGTTTTAAAATTTTACATGACGAAGGTGTTCGCATGTTATCACGTGGAAAAAAAAGATCATCATTGTGTTTACCTTATAAATTTTGGACTGTGAGTTTGGATAGATGTAATTTTTTATAAGTATAGTTTTGAGATTTATTTTTCGATTTCCATAAAAAGGACAACCTGGAGTTTGGGTGGCAACCCGTCACGTCCAAAAAGGCCGCGAGACTTAAACCCACAACCGAAGGGCAACAAGGGTGTATCACCCACCACTGGCCCATGTGATTTCTTGGATTGATTAATGTTGTTTTTTAAAAGGTCTGGTAGATGAATTATAAATTAATTTTTTTGAACCCTATATGAATAGGATAAATAAAATATTTTTTAAGTGCTATTATCATTTAGAGTGAAAGATGAGTTTTTCGAAGAAATTAGTTAAAGGATGGAACTCTACTTGTCAAGTATATATTTTTTCTTCTCTTAGTCTATGAAGACATTAATTCATAAACATTAGGTAAGCTATCATAAAACTCAATATGTGTTATCCTAATACCTTATGTTTTGTTGAACCGACTATATATTAAATCATTGTAGATTGATGGATTTGAGGCCCTCAATTCTAAAATTATTTGTGACTGATGACCTCAATCTCCCCATATAAATATTTATATTTTCCCCCAATTTTGTGTCTCTAATTTCCACCAATTTTCTCCTAATAGAGATCATAATTTGGTGGTGACTTTTTCATTCTTCCTTTCCTCTTATTAAGACTAAATATTATTAACCCAATTTCTGAGGTCAGTTCTCCCACATAGGTATTTTCTATTTTAAAACTTTTATTTTCGAAGAACAATTTCATATTGCAAGGATGCAATTTATTGAAGGACGGAAGAATTCAACACCCCATGATTTCATAGTATGTTATATCTTCAAAGTAATTCAATAACATGCACTACATGGAACACCGAGTTCATGCGCACCATGACATACCAAACTAGTCATTAAAAAGCGGTTATGAATAGTATTAACTGAATTATGAACTTTATATTATCCTTATAATTTTAGAATCCATATTATTTGTTTCTTATACATAATGAAATAACAAATTCATTTTTTTCAGATAAAAGATGTATTTAAAAAAATGAACTTTTACCACCATTTAATAGTAAACCCTTATTAAATTAAATATTTGAAACTTTTATATATTAAATTTTTAAAAATAAACTTTTTTTTAGAATTGGTAAAGAATAATGTTGTTTCAATAAATTTTTGGTGTTTTTCTGATAACTTTCATATTTGGGTGAATAGTGAAAAATACAATATTTTAACTGAAAAAACATTTTTAATCAAAATAATTTATATTGTTAAATTATAAATTTTAATGATTTTTAAGTATAGATAGATTATATTTTTACCATTTAATCCAATTTTGGTTATTATAAGTAATTTCAACTTGAAATTGGGCCTAATCAAGTGTCAATCTTTTGATAGTTATTGTTTCTAAAAAAACAAGTCTTTTGGTTTTGACAAAGAGAATTAATTTTAAATTAATATATGAAACTTATATGTTTTTAATTAGATAAAATAGAATTCATTTTTGAATTCGTAATATCAAAATTAGCTTATGGTGAATTTTTGGAATTTTTCAGAAAACTTTCAATTTTTGACGAATAGTGAAAAACACTGAGTTACTATTTAAAACCGACTTCTTATTTAAATAATTATTTATTTTATATAAATTTATTTTAGGTAAAAATAGATAAATAATACCAATATATGATCAATGTAATTCATTAGAGTCGTCTTGTAATAATATTAGATATATAAAATTTTATTGACCTTTTCACCGTCTTTTACCCACATCCTAGGAGAATTTGCAAATTCACATAAAACATAATTTTTCTGATTTTTTGAGTTGATTTCCAAAAATCCGAGAGAAAAATTTAACCTCTTTATGTAAAAATTGGTTCAATAAGATGAAAATAATTTTTGGTGAATGGTAACTTTTGACTTTTATTTACCACAGTTAAAGTTAAATAGGGTAATTAAAGGTAAAAAGAATATTTTAATAATTCAAAATTACATTAACACATGTCCTAAACTTATTTGATGAGTAATGGACGACCATGGGTATCCTTGGGTAGATTTTGAGACCCCTTGGAGTCACTTAAGAATGATAAAGACACTTTAGATTAATTAATTTAATGTAAAGGCAAAATTGACATAAAGAAAACATTTTAAGTAAATATTTCTATATGGTGTTATATAAGTAATATTTTTGACTATAAATAATCATCAGAAAGATATAAAGATTTAATAAATCATGGTTTTTGTTTTATGATTTTTAGACATCGAATAAAATAAATTATTTATGACATAATAATGATGCAGTATTTACCTCATTAATAAATGATTTAAATAAATTAGATTATAAATATTAAGATAATATCCAAAACATGTACAATTATTATTGGCTGAGTTTATTGGGACCATGAGAAATCTTATCTTCTACCCTAATGATTTTTGGAACCTTAAAAACCAAATATCATTATATAATAATATAATATTTTCAAACTTTCTTAAAGAGCCCGTCCTCCCCTTTATAAAAGGAGACAACTTTTAACCAATTCCACACACCTCTAAAACCTTTAGGCTCGTCCAAACTCTACATAATTAATCTCAATACATTCATCTCATTCTCCTAGAAGCCTTACCATAGGAATAATTGACTTCAACAAGTTATTTTGTTACAAAACAAAGGAAGTTACCCAAATTAAAGGTCACAGTTTTTCTTAAATTCTTTTCTTTTATTTTACATCTCCAACCCCTAAACTCATTTTATTCCTTTGTTTTATAACAACAACATTATCCTCAATATTATATGATGTTTTTATGAAAAGGATTCTAACTAAACTTACACGCACCTCCATCTAATGGGTAAAGAACATAATGTTTCTCTGGATGGAAAACTAACACCTCACGAAATGATGATTGTTCAATTACATTCTACCACATCTCATGGTGGCCATTATGATGGAACTGTATTTATATATGATATATATATATATATATATTATGTTTATGTTTTCTTCAGTCTTATTTATTTTTCTTTTATATCACACCATAATCGTTTACATTTTGGGAAAACATGATAATTTCATTTGAGGAAGTGTGGACTACCACCCCCTCAAAGTGATACGACTCATTAATATCATATGTGGGACTTATATAGCATAGAGTTAATTATATTATATATGATATTATATATTATATTATACTGGAATTATAATATACCTATGTATAATTATTATTTTTATTGTATTAATATAATAAATAGAAATGAACGTTGCGTTCATGCGTACGTACGACTTACCATCCCCATGAATGGTACATTTCATTTCATACCGCAAAATGATATGTACTGTTATAAATACATGTATATACTGGATATATATTATATATATGATATATAGAAAATGAATATAATTCTGGATATAATGAACGTTTGACCATGTGAACCACTTGGAACTATAATGTGTTCATTTTTGACTAAAATGCCCAATATCGAAAAAATGAAAATTATTAACATAAATGATTACATTATTTATATGTAATGGTAATAAGTGATATAAAATGAATAATAAACTTGAAATAGGTTCCTATGAAAGTATAAATTAACATTAGGTTATTATTCAAGAAATTAAAGAACGAACGGGTCATGTCGGATACGAAGTAAGGGGTTTCTTATCTCATTTTTAATTCTGTGAGATTTTTATGGTTCACCTATTTATTACATGGTGTATTTTGTACTACGATTTGGTATATTTGATCATGATTAACTTTATATTCATGATATTATGTGATTCATTTTGTGGTTATTGGCTATTATTCATACGACTTGATTTATTACAATGAGGTAAGGGCTAATTTCAAAATCTCTTTATTATACAAGGTTGTTTGTATGGATGTATCTACTGGGACATATTTATTATCAATTCACATGATTCACAAAATAGTTTTCAAAGGGATTTTTTATGGTACTTCTTTACTAAAACATCATTTTAAATGTTTTAAAATTTTATTCTTCTAAATCATTCTCATTAATTTCCATGTTTTCTAGATGGGTTTTCAGGATTTATTTATATGGACATGAATATTTTTAAAATGATATTTCATTTGAAAAGTTTCAAAGTGGTATGGGAAACTTTGATTCAAAAATGCCTTCTATTTTATTCCTTTTTAAATTTTGCAACTTTTAAATGTTTTCATGAAATTGAGATATTTTTCACCAAGAGTTTAACAAATAAATTTCATCTATGTCAACATCCTTTTATGGATTTTGATCTTCCTTGATGTTGATTTGTTATGATACAAAACTTCCATATTTTATTTAAGGTTTTTTGATATGTTTGACTATGGATGTGTTATTTTTATACCATTCATGGATTAGGGTTACATTATTGACATTTAATATGATAGTTTTATTATGAATGTTTATGTTATATTTTAACCTTTTCTTATGAAGATTGTATTGCACTAGTAGGTTCTGGGTTGGGGACCGGTAAAAGTAAGCCCTCTGGGTTGGGGTCCGATTACAGAGGATCTCCGAGATGGAGTCTGGTTATAGAGGCTCTCCGGGATGGAGTCTGGTTATATGGGCTCTCTTGGTTGGAGTTCGGTTACAGAGGCTCTCCAGGATGGAGTCCGGTTACAAAGGATTTACAGGTTTGGTTCTGGTTACAGTTAGCCCATAGGTCCTGGACCAAGGCCTTGACATAGAAATTAAAGTATGGTATTATACATTCCCTAAGTATGAAAATAATATTGATGGTTTATGTGGTCATTCAACTAGTAGAATAACCTTGATTATGTTTTATTATGGCATTATTTACTCAGATCATATTTCTTCCATAAAAATGTTCATTTTTATTATTGGTAAAGGCATTTGGTTTCAATTATTCACAATGTTTAATATTTTTGTTTTTTTGCTGTAATGCTTACCCTTACTGAGCGTTTGAGGTCACCCCTTTCTATGTTTTATTTTTCCTAGGATTCCAAGAAGTGTATTGTGATTGATATGCAGGGTTAAGCTAAGGTAATAATGGCATTCATAAAGGATTATTTATTTTATGTTGTATGTTACAAAGTGTAATGTAACATTCATGAATGTAATCTATTTTCCAAGACTGATAAACCAACCGGTCCTTTAGGACTTGATTCCTTGTTATCATGCCAATGTATTAAAATAATGCGCCAACTCTGGGTAACTGGGGTTAGGGTGTTACATTATGTGGCGCTATGTTGTTTTATATCCTTATTTCTAGTTATTTTATGTCTAAACTATGTGAGAAAATCTCCACTCTCATCAACTGATTTTCTAATTTTTTAAGTGAAGCCGTTAGGCTATAGAATTTTTTTTTAAAAGAAATCACATCTATTCTTTTCTATCGAGTTTCATTTTAATGTGATATGTCATTAAAATAGACATAACGTGTTATTATATCCATGTTATTCTGTCCTTAAACAGTATTATGACTCTATTATGAATGGGATTCCTATTTCCCATCTTCTTTTAATGTTTTCTAAAACAATGTTTCATAACCGTTATGCTGCAGAATTTTCGTCTCAAAATATCTCTTTTTTTCTCAAGAAATTATCTTATTTTATTTATGTGAGTTCTTAAACCAATTTAATTAATTTGGTTATTAATCAGGACAAAATATTGATATATTTTATTTTATAATTTACATACATATAACCCTAACTCCCTTTCTATGGGTTATAAATGACATATTGACCATATTTTTAATCACTTTTTAAAGGTCACGATTTTGACATGAAACCCATTTATTTTATTCTATTAGGGTTATTTATGAAATGTTTTCATTGTGATTTATTTGGATCACATAAAAATAAAGACATATTAAGGTTCTATCCTGATTTTGGTCCAATTCATTTGGTAAAGAAAATTAATCTCTAGAGATGAAATGTTTTACGATACCTTGGTGAATAACTATGGTAATTTTTATGACACCTTTAGGTTAGACCTCAGTGATATGTTCCTGAATGTCTAAATTAAATGTTTTACACACATTTTCAAGTTATGTTTCAAGTTATTATTGTTATGTTATGACTATTTATCACCATGATCTTATTAATATTTCTTAAGTTTACATGTAAACTGTTTCACTTATTTTCCTTATTGGGCCTTCTGCTCACACTTTCCTTTGATGTATGTCTCTAGGTTTTGAGATGTTGTAATTTTACATTGGATGAAATTTTCAAGAATATTTTCAAGTGGATTAAAATAATGTTTTATGTTTCATGTATTTTATTCCTGATTTCCAAGATAATAGACATTAAAGATCCTCTGTTTGTAAAATTTAAATAAAAGTTATGTAATAAATATGTGGGATTACATAAACAGAATTATCTCAATTGGTTGATTTTTAACTCATTATGTGACATACAAATGAATGTATAAATTCATGTGTCATATTTTTTTTTAATATTTTCGCATTGATTATTCTTCATAAAATTATCATTAAGGATACAAATCATATTATTCTAGCCCAATTTACCAGGTTTTCCATTCCGTAGCTCACTATCATCCTTCAAACATTAGAAGCACGAGCTATTTCTATAATTGATTTAAATTAAATTAATTAATATTCATTTCCCTATACTGATTTTTTCTATCCAAAATTCTCATAAGAAAGAAAAATATTTCAAAAAATTTACCATATTCTCACTATTTCATAGTTGTGAAACTCTCAAAAAACTATGTATCAACCCATCAAAAAACATACAATAATTTTATTTTTTTATTCCCACTAATTTGGATAATTTTAGTAAATTTTATATTCAAAAAATCATTATTCAAAAAATTTACAAAACCTCTATCATATTTTTAAATTCCATTTATTAAATATATATCATCGATCATGTGTGATGTTCTATCACTATTTAATATCTAGGGATCTTCATTATTTTAGGATTTTTAAACATCCTAAAAAAACTATATTCCCATGATCACTACATTTATTTTTAAAAATTTATTTATAATTTTTATATAGGTTCTATAATATATTTTTTAAATAATCAGTTGTGGTTTTACCTTATGGTTATGCTAACCATATGTTTCCTTACCACTACCAATGCAATTTTATACATTCACTTGTTTATTTGAGTATTTTTGTAGTTTTAATTAATTTTTTTATTGTTTCCACCTTAATTCATCCAACCTCAAAAAATAAGATAAATACATGTTATTTTAAAAAAATGTTCTTTTTGGAAATACACTCAACATTACTAACATATTTCTTTAAATTGAAATCTTATTATAGTTTAAAAATTATATTAATTAATATTTGTTTGCTTTTTTTTATAGATTTTTTAGGATGTTTACTACCCATTTTTAATGAAATAATGTGTGTATCATCTTTTAAAAGCGATTCTTAAGTTTTTCTCTTATTTCAATATCTTCTTGTCTTTTCTACACCTACATATGTGTCTAAAGTGACTATTAAATGAATCTTTGTAAAATTATCATTTTTATTAGAATAATTTATATCTTTATGATATAAATTATAATTTAGCCACTAATTTTAAGGATTTTTGAATCCAATTTGAAATTACTTCAAGGAACTATAAACTTCATGCAACTTGTCTTCATGTAAGTTTCATTATTCTTATTTTACTAATAATAAAGGAATTATATCCTTAAGTATATTTTCTATTATAGTAAGTATAATATTGAGTTCACCAATCCTCTTTAAAAATTGCCTTTACCTTTAAAAATACATCTCATCATTTTATGATTCAATAGTTTTGTTTAATGTTTTTTCTCTATCTCAAGCATTTTATTCTATTTGGTACATACCATGAGATTTATTTATAGTTGGATCTACTCTTCCATCAATTATTATTTATAAAATTCTTCATCATTATAATATAACTATATGATTCAGTATAGTATAAGAATTTTTTATAAAATCTTGATACCATTTATCCTCAATGTTTAACATATATTCATCACTACCTTCATTAATAGATTAAAATTAATTTTAGAATAGGAAATTCTCTTGTTATACTTCCCTTTTCCTGAGGTAAATTTTATCCATTGTAATTACTAGATAGTTTTTTATCATAAATGATGATATTTTAGTTTTATCATCCCCTTCTCAAAAAATATTTTCTTAAATAATTTTTTTCAAAAACGAAAAATTATATAATTCAATCATTTAAAATGACATCTACCATTATAATTTTCACTACAAATTTGAATTTACATATAGAAAATTTATATAAACTCATTTAAATTAATGATATTATAATTAAATTCAAATTCTTCTTCATGATACCTCTGAGATTAATTGATCTTTAAGACATTATAGGATTTAAAGGTACTATTCTTCTACATCATCCCATTGCTTTCAAGGTATAACATCTTCTTACCTCATAAGCTTCCCTGATATTATTGAGTTTTTAAATTGTTAAACAATCTATGTTTTGAAAATCAATTGAAAAAATGATAGTCTAATTTTTCTATGGTAAAATCATTTTCAACTTCTTAATTTTGGATGAATATTTTAGTAAATATCTGTAACATCAAATAAAGTTAAAAATGTTTTTTTCACCCTTATAATGTATCCACCAAAAATTTTATGAACATACATTCTTATATATTTTAATTGTGACTAAACACTTTTAAGTTGTAACTATCACACCATATTGACTCTATTGTAAATATTATGTAATTTTTTCTCAATGAAATCCACTATTTTAAACCGTAACTGATATCAATTTATTCTTAGAGACAGATAAGTGTTAAAAAATTAAGAACTCTTATCAGTTTATACATTTTTTAGGATCCAAAAAATTAAACCATACTCAAATTTAAGATATATTCCCAAAATTATTGAATGATTCCCAAGAGTGAACCTCAACTATAGTACATATTGATGTTCATAGGAAGAAATTGAGAATCATTGTGGGAGGAGTTGGTAGTGAGATGGTGGAGATGAATTAATGTGACTGAAAACTTGTCTAAAAAACACATGATATGCCTATGTTTGTTAGTATTTCAGAACACTAATTGACTAATTAATTAATGATTTTTGAGTTATAATGATATAGATAGAATTAAATTTTAGAACAAGGGGTTTAATAATTTTTGGTGGCTTTTTTATTGAGTTCATAGTAATTAGTGACCAGTGGTTATTATTCTATGTGACACAATAATGTCTTATTATTAAAAAATAACAAAGTATAGATCAATATTGTAATCCTCGACTACGTAAATCTATATAAGATTAAATAGAAGAATTATTGATCAATTATGTATATAAAAATAAATTTATGATCTTATCCCATCCTCTTAATGTATTTATATTCCACAAATGACGTTTCCATATTGTTCTTCCCTCGAAAATGAATAATGAAATCCCTAAAAAGCCCCCCGAAAAAGCATGTCTGATTTTATCTTAGTCCCATAATTCAGTTCCATGTGCATCTAAATTTTTTATAGAACATATAAAAGTAGTAATTCATGAAAATATACCTTTTTTCATTTTATTTTTACAATATTATATTTGAAAACCATGATGATAATATTAATATAGTTTAAAAAATAAAGGTTATTTTAGTAATTTCATTCATACATTTGATTGAAACCATAATATTGAATCCAATGATGTTGCGACCCTGATCCCAATATCCTACATCCAATGAATTATTTATTATAAAATAAAAATGTACAAGGGATCATATCCTAATGGAATTAGTAGTTTTGTAGACTTGCTAAACTGAATATATTCATGATCCCCATAAAACATTTTAAAATATAAATTACAACAAAATTAATTTTTTCAGGAAAATTTTATTCCATCTAGAATATCCTTGCATATAGATAATAGTAAAATTAATAGACTCCAATGGAAAGGAAGTGAAATAAGTTTGAGACCAAATGATCAGAAAGTGTTATATATAGGGAAATCTATCCTTAATTAATATAGAAAGTTAAATAATTGAGCACACATGACATTTAAATAACTGGAAAATAAATAATATATATATAAAGGTAAATAACTTAGAACATATTCCATTTAAGTAATACGATAATTAATAATCAATATAGAAAGGTAAATAACTAAGCACACATTTCAATTAAATAACTGGATAATACATAATCAATATGGAATGGTAAATAACAGAAAACACATTCTATTAAATAAATAAACAGAGAATAAAATGAATCCAGAGATAATATCATTGTGACTATATTATAGATAATAATAATAGAAATATTAATGAAGTAAATTCTTAAATAATTGGACACCAGGATATCAGGAATCAATATTCCTCGATCCTCAATACTATTCACCAGAAGGATTAGAAAAATAGATAAAAACCAATTTAATATATCTAAACTTGATTGTATCATGAGACCTACTGATGAATTGATGGGATATATTATATTGGACTCTACCAATCACTATAGGTACAAACAATTTCACATATATTAAATAATTTATTAAATTCACACATCAATTTTCTATAATATCGAATAACCATATTGAGTAAAAGATACGAATTTATCAACATTTCCTCCAGTTTATCAAAAAACATTCAATGTAAAATAACATATGTAGAAATTAGGTATGGTTTAATAAATAACCATATTCTTTTTATGTAATAAAAATATTTAGGGTAAATTTAATGTCTAATCATAACAAGAAAGTGAATTTTTCAAGGGGAACCTAATAAATACAAGATGGAAAAAGGAAGTGAATCTAATTACTATGCTTGTTAAAAATAATCATAAACCATCTCGGGAATAATAAGTATGGTATAAACATATAACAATTGGATTAAGAATAATGGAATGTTTTAATTGATGAATAAAAACACAATAAAATATATTTAAAAATGTTCTTGGGGGAAAATATAATTTTCATTTTAAAAACATTTTTAAAAACACTTTTCGTTGAAAAGAATACTTAAAAACATTTTATTTCAAAATAAATTTTTTAAATTTAAAAAGAAGCTTAAATGAAATGATTATCCTAATATAGGGTAATTTTTTACATGTTGGTGAGAAAATGAACATTTTTTTGAACTATAAGAAGGTTAGGAAAGTTCCTTATTCATGAAATTATAAAAGGATTCCATTAACATGTTCGGTAAAAAACAAATGAAGATTGGTTTCAAAATGACATAATATTCCTTTGACAAAAATAGAATATTAAAAATGGCTGAAATTACATTGATAATTTATTTTTTAAATATAAAACATTTTTGAAAATATTTTTAGAAATAATTGTGTTGGAAGAAAACATATTTCCAATAGAAGATTTAAATGAAGTTTGAATTTTTTTTAAAAAATTTGTACAACATTTTATGTAAAAAATTGTAGAGAAATAGAAATATTACTTGAAAATAAAGTGAATAATAATAGTATAAAGAAAATTAAATGTGCTTATTTGGAAATGGTCAAATAATTTTCTCCAACTAAAGTTCATGATTAAAGAATCTCGATAAGAATGAGATTATGATATCAACACTTATAATGATCATAATGTTGAAGTGATAATTAATAAATGTATAGATTATGTGTATAAAATTTAAATCTACATAAAACTAGTGCAAATACAAAATATTATATTAAAAATTAATTATTAATATAATTAAATTATATAGAAGACAAACAAGTAGTAATATAACCGAATGAAAAGAAATTGAGTTATGAAATTATTTACCACAAGGTATATTTTAATTCAAATTACATTTGATTAAATAATTCAAATAAAAACATGATTTACCATGAATAATTAATTATATATGATATTAAATGTAAAAGGTTCATTATACACACCATATAAAAGAAATTGCGTGCAAAATATTTTAATATGTCTCAATGAAATAAAAATTGAGAAGAAATCCATTACCTAAAACTTCATTTTGGTTGAACAGGATATAAAATTTTATATAGTGGTTTCTAGAAATATATTAATGTTAATGATATCATATATAATACTTTTATAAAATCCCATCACCCAATCTTTTATAATAATTTATTATTTTCGTTGTTTCAGGTGTAAATTTTCTTATTTTACCATGTCTGTTTCATCATGAATGATCTAAATTTTGTTTATATTATGTACTTATATCATATACAAAATATTTATAATGAAATAATTATAATATTTTGACTTGATTTTTAATTTATAATCAATTTTGAATTATAATTATGAAAAATGGAGTATGTTATAATCATAGATTTGGTAGGCCGTACATATGCATGAGTAACATTTCCATTTTCAATTTTAATTATAGAAATATATTTGGTAATATATTAATTTTACATAATGATAATGATATAATAAATACCATAATATTTTTTTAAATGTACACACAAACACACATATATATCATAAATGTTGTATGGTGATGAAAATAGAGTCACATCACTTTGTGATGGTGGTTATATACACGTACATGAATGATGTTAACATCTTTATGTGAGTGAAATTGAATGAAAGAAAATGATATTTATTATTTTTTCCATAATGATAAATATTTCATTAATATCATAAATATTTCATTTATATCATATATAACCATTATATTTATTCCTTATCAACTTCAATATAAAATGTTAGTGAAAGACAGAACACATCACTTTACAAGGAGTTAGTCCACCGTACACTTGAGAGACATTATGGAATATCCTACAGAATAGTAGGAGCATATATATATATATATATGATATGGTGACTAAATAATTAGAATAATTTTATAAATATCATATAAAAAATTTATATTAATCATCGGACCCATCCTTCAGTGGTGGTAGTGGAAAAATAAATGATACCAATTTGCGATGTGGTAGTCCGCCATACACACAAAATGTTGATTTTTTAAACCAATTGATGGAAGTGTGTGTGGTTTTAGGTCATATCATTAATACAAAACATCTAAATATATTTAATATACAAATTTTATTATATTATCATGTTTTTAAAATAATTTAATAATGTTGTGAAGGAAAAAAATAAAGGTGCTCATTGAAGAACATTACATCTTATAATAGAATCCTACTTAGGTTTGAAATAAACACTTAAAAGAACAGATATTTAAAAACATTATGATTCTAGGATGAGGGTAGAGAATTTGAGAAGTGATTTAGTAAAGGATTTACCGAATTAAAGTGTTTTGAATGTTTGAAGAATGGGGTAGAGTGTGTTCCCTTTTATAGATGAGGAGGAAAGACATTCTGGTAAATAATCAAAATTATTTACTATTAAGAGGCCTCCATTACGTCATGAAAATTAAAGATTGATATTTAATGGGTTTTAAGGATGAAATTTTCAATACAGACCTCTACATAATGATAAAATACATTTTTAAACATTTTTTTCTTAAATAATATGTTTTCATATTTTTACCATTTCAATTATTCAATGGAGTAACTACTTTTCTAACCATGGAAATTTATCCATTAATACTAAATTAAAGTTAGAATTATTATATAATTTGTAAAAAATAATTATAAATATGATACATAATTTATAAAACATAAATCCTATTTATTTTTGAAATTAAATTTAACATAAGAACTTGTAATTTGAAAAAACCCCACTTTTAACCTTAACTGCTTCAACAGATTCTTTACTATATTAGGGTTAATATAGTTATTATAAAAGAAGAAGTGGTATAACAATATAATAACTTTAATATCAATCTTAATTTTAAAAAAAATTAGAATAATATAGGGTTTTTACTAATTTTAAATAATTTAATAAAATAACATTTATCATAAAATAACACTAATTTCAATTATGACATCATTGAAATAAATTGTTTTAAAAAAATATCTAGGTAATGATTGAATTGTAATATATTGTGATAAAAAAAATTTAACATTATATATTCATCTAAAATATAATGGAACATAATAATCCATTCAATTTACCTTAATTCAATTAATTTTAGTATCATTTATTGTATATTATTTTATTAAATAAATAATAACTGTGTGGACCTTTCTTAATCATTTTGTGTAACTAAATCATCTATAAGAATTAAAGAAAAATTATTATGATAAAAAATAATTTATATTTCAAAATAATATGTATAACAAAAACTATTTTGGTTTTTCCCAATCTGAAATAATTATAGATATTAAAAGGAAGGAAGGTATTTTTTTTATCTTGTATCTTTACTTACCTTATTATATGGGTCATATTCAAGGGAAAAGCGAAAATAATTTCCCTGTTTTAGAGAATTTTATTGGAATGTTATAGATAACTAATTTAATAAAATCCAAATAATATTTTAGGTCATTTTTACTCTTATCATTATAGTGTAACCCCATAGTAAATCCATTTTTTCTTGAATGTGATAATTGATTTTTTAATTCTCTAAATTTTTATTTTGATCAATAAATATGGTGAAATAATTAGAAAATATAATTTATTTTGACTCAAATTTGGAATCAAATTTTAAAATTCTTTTCACATAAATGGGAAAATTCATTTTCAAATTAATCTGACAAAGGTTATGATAAAATGCGTGTTTAAATAGAAAATGTTCAAAAGTTTAGAGCCTTTCTAGCAATAAATTTAATAGGAATATTATTTTAATGAAATAAATGTAATTAAATTATATAATATTGACCTAATTTTTATTTAAAATTAATTAATAATATTATTTTTTGTTATAACATATTTGACCACAAATGCAGTTTTCAATTAGCATTCAGAATTTTTCAATGTTCATCAAAAAATGAAAATTTTTAGAAAAATCCCAAGAATTAAACCTAAGATAAATTAGATATTATGATTAAAAAATTGATTTAATTTTTTTCCTATAAATGTTATTATATTAGTAAAAAAATTATGTTATATGTGCCATTCACTACAAATCCGTGTTTTAAAAAAATACAGTTTTTTTAGAAAACATTACTTTTTTTCTTAAATGATACTTATTTCATTACTAATAAGTAAATGATTAATAAACATGTATAAAAAATATTTTTTCATGTGTTAGTTAGGAATATCCATTCCCACCATTCTAATGTCTAGGAAATAAGTATAATATTAAATAATGTTATTAATAGTATATTATTGATTGATAAAACTCGGCATTCTGTGTAGCACAAGTTTTCAATGAAACACATAATTGTGTGTATAAAAAAAATAGAATAATTGTTTCTTTTAATAAAAGTTATTTAAGATAATTAATAAATTTACCATTATACTTAGGTCTTATTTTTTCTTCTAAAACAGGTGTTTCATGTCATACATGTTGTGTAATAAAATTTTATTCTTTTTGAATTTTGAGGTGTTACATTATCCCACATTAAAAAAATTGAATCCTCGAAATTTAAACTTGATCTAGGAAACAAATTGTTTTATATTTTAAATTTATCTATTTCAATACCCATATCTTAAAAATAGTTAATAAAATATCATTTTTATAAGGGAATAATGAGAGTACAAAGATCATATATAAAACCACATAACCGGGATTCCTTGTAGGATAACATTAGTGGAATTTAAATATATGGATATGGATGAAAAGTGAAAATATTTATAGAAATTGATTTAGGTTATTGATAACATGAAATTCAATTATCAATGGAATTTTAAGAGCCTCAAATCCATAAATATGATATTAATATAATGTCCATCTGGTTCATCAGATATGAATGTAATAGGTTATCTGTTTTTATTTCAAGAACATTTAATAATCTTAAGGGATTATTTTACTATCAAGAATATAATAAATTATAATTAATTGATAATTTTATATTTCATAAACACAAATTTATCCTTTTGTTTTTCATTTACCACTTCCTCTATGAAATGAAAATCTAAAAATGATTTTTTTATACCCGAAACACTAAAATTAACTTTTGACGAAAAATAATATCCATCAAAGTGTGACATGTCTTTCCGTATTTCTATAAATAATTTCTAAGGCCAATATTGTTAATACATTTATATTTAAATGTTAAAATCAATACCATTTGTTTATCATTAACATTTTTTTTCTAATTTTTTAACTAAAAACAATGAAAAATTTACCAATACATCATGTAGGACTGTGGTATGCATTAAACCCTTATCGTCCTTTGGTTATGGCTTCAAGCACCACCACCTTTCTGAACATATTGGGTTTTCACCCATATATGTTTTCCTTTTTTCTAAAACCATATTAAAAAAATTTTATTACATTTTTAATTATATTATTGACATCCATAATATCAAATTAATAATTAAATAAAATTTGTCTTATGGTTTTCAATACAACTTATTTTTTTTAAAAAAATTCTAATAATATTATTAAAATGTCATTAATGATCATATTAACCATAAAGGATATATGTAACATTAATCTTATTTCTATTAAATGTAATGAAATTATTCCTCCAATAAAAATTTCACTAGAAATACACTAATCAAATGGGTTATATTTCATCTAATTTATCCAAAAAATATGTATAATATTGGTATACACTAATCATAAGAAACCAAAAAATTGGTGTTAATGAATCATAACATATAATCAATCAAAAACTCATTAAATAATGATTTCATTCATAACTATTATGTTAATGAATACATATATGATTCTATCAAAATCGAGGGGTGCTTCATGATTCTTATAAAGAAATACAAATTGAAAAAAAATTTCTCAAATTTAATTTTTTGAATCAAAATACATATGCACTACTTCTGTTTTATTTCCACATAGGTTGTCGATTGGTTTAGGGTTTATCCAATTCCATTAATTTTCGTAATCTATTCAAATAATTAATAATGGTTTAAAAATAAAATGTGAATTATCATAATCATATCCATCTGTAGTGTCAAACCAGGTAACACTCAAGTCAAGCCCAACATTTCATTTTGTGATTTGTTACACCTAGGTACATCTCTTCTAAAGACATGTCCACTTGTATTATATAGACATTGACTTATTTTTACAAAAAACTACATTATAAAAACTTTATTATATTCATATATTCTTATCCTTAAGTCTATGAGAGTGTTATATTCCATAATCTATGTTTTCTTAAATCAAGTCTCCAACGTTTTTACAAGACTTCCCTTCATACCAACTATAGAAACACCAATCAAAGAAGGTCAAATCTGGTTTCTAATTTATTACATTAGAATATGGTATAAGAAATAACATCCCAAAGGGATGAATATTATAGTATTCTTGGTAATTCAGATACATGCAAGATTCCCATAAAACATTTTAAAATAAAAAATAAAACTTAATTTTTTTTCTAAAGATAAAATTATTCTGTATAAAATATATATGCATATCAATGCTCATAAACATTATGTATTCTACTAAAATGGACAAAAAATAATTGTGAGATCAAATACTCAGTAAGTGTTAGGTACAGTGGATTCTATCATGGATATAAAATAATGAACAACATACAAAGGGAAATAACTGAGAACACAATCTATTTCAATATCTGGATAAGGAATAATCAACATTTAAAGGTAAATAAATAAGCGCAAAATCAATTTAAATAACTTGATAAGGAATAATAAATATGGAAAGGTAAATAACTGAGCACATATGATAATTTAATATCTTGATAAGGTATAATCAATATAGAAATTTAAATAACTAAAAAAACATTCCAATTAATCGATAAACATAGAATAAAATGTATCCAGAGATAATACCATTGTGAAAATATCCTATAAAATAATAACATAAATCTTAATTCATGAAATTATTAATTATTGGATACAATGATCATATGCACCATGATATCTCTACCATCAATACCTTTCATAATGGTCTAAAACAATAGGTAAAAATCCATTTAATGATATCTTAACTTGATTGTCTCATGAGAACTATTAATTCATCGAGGGGATAAATTACACTAGGACCAACCATTGATACATGTCAAAAGTAAGAATTATATATCAAATAGTTTATTTTTTTCAGAAATTAATATACCTTAACATAATATATCCATATTGAGTAAAAGATACAAATTTATCAATATTTAACCAATTAATAAAATAGATTTAAAAATAAAACATCATAGGTAGAAATGAGATATGGATAAGAATCTAGATTATCTATAATATATAATATGGATATTTTGGGGAAATTTAATTTTTAATTATCACATGAATGTTAATATTTCAAGGGAATGTTAACGACTTCAAGATGAAACAATGGAGTGAATTTCTATACTGTCCTTGGTAAAAATAAAAATAAATCATCCAGGTGAAGAATATGAATTGTATCAACATATACCTATTGGATTAAGAATAAATATTTGTTCCTATTAATTAATATAAATAGACTAAAATATATTTAAAAACATTCTCCATGAAAAAAATCTTTTTCATATGAATAATATTCTTAAAATCCTTTTTGTTAAAAATCAATTTTTAAAAAATGTTCTTTAAAAATAACTTCATAATCTTTTAAATTATGATTAAATTAAATTATGGTAAAGATTGTGGGTAATTACAAACATTATATAAAAAAGGAAAGCTCCTTTTTAATGGTAAAAGGTTAGGAAGTTCTTTATTAAGAAAATAATAATAAGATCCCTTTCTAATTTGGGGTAAAAACCAAATGGGATTTGTTTTAAAAAAGACATAATATTCCTTTGAAATTTTTTAATGTGTAAAAATGGACTAAACTTCATTTTATAAATCATTTCTAAAATTTTAATGCGATATTTTAAATCCTGGTTTTGGAAGAAAACATATGTCTGGCCGGTGGAAAAAATGAAGACATATTTTCTTGAAAACATTTATAAAATCGTTTTAGTACCAATGAGTATAGAAATGAACATAAAACATGATATTATAATTAATAACTATAGGATAATAAAATTAAACATCATTATTAGTAAATGGTCAAATATTTCTCTTCAACTAAGAATCAATAGTAATCAATCCCAATTAGAATGAGATTATGAAACAAACCCTTATAAGGATCATAACATTGATGTGATAATTAATCAGTTAATAACATGATTTATGAATTATTCATTATCTAATATGTCAAATGGGATGTATATACAATATATAAAGTAAATTAGGTTCATAATATTACAATATTCCTTATGGAACTGAAACTGAGGCAAAATCCATTACCTCTTGATTCTTTTTGGATAAATGTTTTTTCAACTCTTTTATAGCATTTTAAATATGTTATTGACTTATTAATGAACAATATTAATATTATTTATATATTATATTATCCATTTATAACACCTCATCACTGGTGCATTAATAATATTTTCTTATTTTCATCATTTCAGTTGTTAATTATCTTATTTTTTCATCTGTGATTTGTCACAAATGATCTAATTCCGGTATATATTATGTAGTTATATCATATCTATTATAATAATCATGACATGATTATCATATTTTTATATAAATTTTAATTTTAAATTCAATCATGAATGATGTTTATTAAAAATGGATTATGTTACAATCATGGAGATAATATTTCATAATTTAGCTAGAGTAACGTTTCCATTTATCAACTAACATTATGTAAAGTATGTAAGTAATATATTAACTTTAATTAATAATAATGATATAATAAACACCATATCATTTAATTAAATATTCATACATACATAAATATATGTATATATTATCCTTGTGATGTGGTGATTAAAAGAGAGTTACATCACTTTGTAATGGCGGTAGTCCACACGTACACAAACAATGTTATCATCATTTTTTGAGTGAAAAGAAAAGAAAAGAAATTATATTTTTATTTTTTAAGAATTATAAATATGTATTGAATATAATTTTTTAGTAATATATTTCACATACAATAATTACCACTATTCTTTATCATCATCCATGTAAAGTGTTACTGAAAGATGAATCACAGTGCATTGTGAGGCGGTAGTCCACCGTACACCTGAGCGATGTTATCGTATTTCATATGGAATGGTAAGTGAAATTATATATAATATATTGTGAGATAATTGTCATAAATACTTTTTTAAATATCATATTTATAATTTATATTGATCATTATACACAACCTTGAGAGGTGGTAATGGGCAAATGAACAACATCAGTTCGTGATGTAATGGTCATCCATACACCTGGACATTGATTTAATAACCCATTAGATGGAAGTGTTTATTGTTAGAGATTTAAACCTTAACATAATAATTATAAGTATTTGGTTGATACTATGTTAATGATATCATCATGTTTTTAAAATAATTTATGGAGGTGGAGAATGAAATAAACGGAAGGCGTTTGTTGAAGAACAATATCTATCTTTTGGGTATCCTCAGCAGGTTTGTAGTAAATCATTCAAATGTTGTAGTTTTTAAAAAAAATAAAGAATTTAATATTATGTTATGGAATTTTTCATTTTATTTTTTCATTTATTTTCCAAACCATATTAGTTTGAATGTATGATGAATGAGGGAGAGTGAGTGCCCTTTTATAGTTTAGGAATAATGATATTCTTGAAAATAATCAAAAAATATTCATTATTGGGAGGTCTCCCTAACCTTATCCTGATCCAAGATTAATAATAAATGGGTTTTAAGGAAGACATGGTCAATAAAACCTCCACCACACCATAAAACAAATGTTTTAAATTTTTTTTCATAACCTCTATGATTCTTTATTTTTACTATTTTGGTTTTTCACTTGGTTAAAGAGATTTCTAACCATGGTAATGTATACATTAATACTAAAATAAAGTGTTAAATTTTAGATACTTTGTACTAAGAGATTATACATATGATATCAAATTTAATAAACACAAATCATATATGTGATAGAAATTTACTTTAACACAAGAATATGTAATGTGTAAAAAAACATTAACTATAACTATGCTTACAAAGTTTTTACTATTTAGGGGTTAATATAGTCATTTATAAAAATCTATTAATGGAATATAGTTAATATTTTTTTATTATTTAAAAATAATGTCGAATAATATAGTATTTTTATTAATTTTAAATTTTTTAACAAAATAAAATTTATAATAAAATAACATTGATGTTAATTTTTCCTTTATTCATTTAAATTGAATTTATAAAATACCACGACAATGATAAAATAATAATACATTATGTGGAAACATTTTTAGGATGATATATTCATCTAAAAAAAATAATGGTACCTTATAATTCATTCAATTTAATTCACTTATATTATTTTTAGTATGAGTTTTTTTTTGTTTTTTATTAATTCAATAATTATTGTGTTGGATTATCTTGAGCATTTTAAGTGACTAATTATATTCTAAAAATTAATCATTCATTATCATGACAATAATAAATCCATTATTTTTTTAAATTAATATGTATAACAGAAGAAATTTTGTTTGTGTACCTATCCCAAAGTATTATAGATATTAAAAGGCAGAAATCTATTTTTGTATATTTCTTTACATAACATATTATATAGGTCAAATTCAAAGGAATATATAAATAAATTTCTATATTTTAAATAAATTGTTGACCGATGTTTAAATAACTCATTAAAATGTGTAGATAATATTTAAGATTATTTGCACTTATATAATTATAGTTTAACCCCACAGTAAATCCATTTTTACCTTAACCATGATAATTAATTTTTAATGTTTCACTATTCATTTTTGTAAATAATTAATATTATTTTGTTAGATAATATAAATTATTACAATTAAAAATATTTAATCTATTTTTCCAAATTCAATTCACATAAATAAAAAATTTGACCAAAAAAGAAATCCTATAAATGTGATGAGAAAGTGGGTCTTTAAGTTGAAAATGTTCAAAAGTTTACAAAATTTATATATCTAAATTTAAAATGAAATTTATTACAGAGAACTAAATTGGAGTAAATGATAAAAAATTTATCTAATATTAATTTAACTAAAATTTAAAAAATAACATAACATTATAATTTTTTTAAATGAAAAATCAGATTTCAATTAGAATTCAGTATTATTCATTATTCATCAAAAAATGAAACTATTCATAAAAATCCCAAAAATTAAACCTTAGATAATTTCAATATTATGATTTTAAAACTGAACATTAATTTTCATTTATATTTTAAAAAATTGGTAAAAATTAGTTTTAAATTACATGTGAACAACGCTACCAATCCGTCATTTAGAAAAAATAATATTTTTTTAGAAAACATATATTTTTATTTTAAGTGATAATTATTTTATTAATAATAAATATAAATAAATAAACATGTGTAAAATATATATTTTCATAAGATATTTATTCCTATTCATTCCCTTCATTCTAACGTCAATACAATAACATTCATATTAAATAATCATATTATTTTTATGTTGTTCTTCAATAGAAGGCATTGAAGAGACATATTATTGCATGTAACAAAAGATAAATCAATTTTCCATGGAATGAGTTCTATTAAAGATATTAAATAAATATATCATTAATTATTGTGTGTTATATTTTCTTCTATGGTTGGTATTGTGTTTCATACATTCCATTGAATATAATATTATTCTTTTTGAATTTTTTGGTGTTATGATTGGACCTCAATGCTTTATTATACTTTACATCCATTCCATAACCTAACCATCCAATCCAATACATGGTATTTTTGTGAATTTTGACGAGTAAGTTGAATAACTTCCCATTCTATATAATTAATTATGTTGACTATACCGTGGAATTTTAACTGTTATAAATCTCATTCTAATAGTGTTTTTATAATCACAAAAACTCAATTTTGTATCTACTATTTTCATTTTATTGATTTTTATACTCCTCAAGTTGACACCAAGAATTTCCTTTGGTTGTCCTAGTGATGTTTTTAATTTCAATTAGTTAGAATCTTAAAGACATTTTGAATTAATTTTTATGGTTTTGAAGGTTCAGAACTACCATTTATCAACTATTAAGATCATTAAATCATGTTAGAATATCCATACAAGGCCTTGGATGGTATATTTTGAAGATACTCTTCAAGATGGGAATGTATAGCCTGCATCAGTTAGCCTATAGAGGGAACTAGCCAGCCAGTGCCATGATGGAAGTAGCACATGATGTGAAGAAGACCTACTATCCAGCTAGTAGAGTTCCACTATCCTATTAGTGATGAAAGAAGAAGTACCCCCCAGCCTTAGTACCGTCCAATTAGTGGAGGATCACTAGCTTATCAGTGGGATAATTACAAAAGTAGATTACTCCAGGTAGTTAATGGGATACTTGGTGGAGGGAATGAGGTCTCCAGTGGAATCGGGGATGCATATTTGTGAATGAATTTATTATTGATAAAAAATAAATATATATTTTATTCCATATCATCAATGACCCATTGTGAATTCCATAAAACTCACATCCATTTGGAGGCTATTAAAGGAGGAACTTGGAATCTTTACAAAGAAATCAATTTATAAAAATGCCTCTCCTATTTAGGATTCAAATTTGGAACTCCAACAATAAAACTCAAGAAGATTCACTCTATATTCATCTATCCATTATCATTTATCAATCTCTCAAATCCATGCACTATTTCTTTTATAATCTCTTTTCTAAATTGTAATCATCCTTTCAAGATATTTTTGTTAAGAGTTGTAATGGTTTTTCTAAAAGAAACCTCACTATTGTCATCATCTTCTTTAATGGGGTTTGAATATTTTAAATGTTAGGGACATGTTACTTAGATACTGGTAAATATTAATAAAGTTCAAATAGTCCCAAATTGTATGGTATGGGTATCTTTATTACAGGCAAGATCAAGGGATTAATAATATTAATGTCTCATGTTGATGATTTGAGATATAGCGGCTCTCAAAAAGATATTGCAAAAATTCATATGGAATTTTATTTTCTCCCAACTTTTTATCACATTTCATCATTCATCTTGGATATGTATAATTTCAGAAATTCAATATGATGTTTCTTATTGGTCTTATTGATTAATCTAATTATATATTATCTTTCTGATAAGTATCAAATTTATCAATTGATTTCATTCTATTTTAAATATCATTTAAATTTGTGTATATATTTTTCATTTTCATGAATTTTTTAAATGGGAATTTATCCCCCCAAATTTCCATCTATTCCAATAAAAAATTGCTATAGAAGGATTCACTATTTTAATTAAAAATCGCATGTATTTTCAAATATTTGGTTTTATCATTTCTTCTGAATATTTGTTTTCATTAACCAATTTCAATATTCGATCATTTTATGATGGAAGATAAATATTATTTGATTTATTATAATTTAACACCCCAAGATTCCATGATATGTTTCCCTTTGAATAATGAAATAGCTTTCATTGTAGGAAACTTCGAGATTCTCACACAACACAACCAATCGAACTAACCTTAATTAATAGTAATACCCACTTTTTGAAATTTTATAAATTTTATTGTTCAAAATGGACATGTTTTTTGAATTTGGATTATCAAAATTAGCTTAGGGTGAATTTTTGGTATTTTTCTGAAAACTTTAAATTTTTGATGAATAGTGAAAAATAACGATTTATTGGTTAAAACCGACTTTTTATTTAAATAATTAATTATTTTAGTTAAAATTATTTTCAGTCAAAATAGATACATAATACCTCTATAAGTTCAATATAATTCGCTGGAGTCATTTTATAAGGAGTTTAGATATATTAAAATTTTATTGAAATTTTTACTGTCTTTTACCCACCTCCTAGGAGCATTTTCAAATTTTCATAAATCTTAATTTTACCGCTTCTGTAAATTTAATTTCAAAAATTTTAGAGACACGATTGATATAAGTATGTAAAATGTGGTTCAATAGGATGAAAATTATTTTTGGTGAATTGTAACATTTAACTTTTATTTACCACAGTTAAAAGTAAATAGGGTAATTAAAGGTAAAAATGATATGATTATTACCATAAAAAATGTCCTAATTCTATTAGAAAAGTGTAATTCGGCCAAAAAACCCATAGTAATAATATATGATCCTTCTGGTCCACTAGGATTTGATTAGGAAATTTATTATTATTTTATTTAAAAAAGAGTTAAAAGTGTTAAACTCAAGTTTTCATAACTAAAACATTTTTAATATAGGGTTATACATCAGATAAATTAGACTATAAATATTCATTAGAAATATAAAAAAATTCCTATATAATGATATTTTATTTATAATTTTTAGACATTAAATAATAAAATTTATTTATGACACAATGATGATGTAGTAATTACCATATTAATGAATGATAAACATAATTTATATTATAAATATCCAAATAAATCAAATTTGTCACTTTTAATGAATTATACCAATTTTATAGGTTACTATTTCATGTTAGGGTTGATTAAATGATTTTTTTTGAAGTAATCATGTTGTTATGACTTTAACTAATACACAATACTAAATAGTGTCAAAATTGACGTAAATATGTTTTTAAAAAAAATTATATTAATAAATGATATAACATTCCTAAAAATCTATGGTTTGGGAATAGGGCTTAGATAAGGTTATATATGTTAATAATTAACCACTTCGGGTTCTCTTGGATTTTTATAGTAAGTCTATTAACTATATAATATAAAAATACAAAGAGACATGGTAATGTCAAACTATTTAACTAAGAGTTAAATCTAAAAGATAAGGTTAATATGATAACCTACACTTGTATAAAAACTGTTGGATGAGAGGATTTCTACCCATAACCACCTAAGGCTCTAAATAAATTAATTTTGGTCCATTATAATCTGAATATTATTGTATAAAAATTAATATTTTAATCTTTTCTTAAAGTGACCCTCACCCCACTTATAAAAGGGTACTTCCCATTCTCTTAATTTCACACCTCCAACGCCATTTGTCTTAGCCAAAACCAACCCAAATATACTCCCAACTTCCCTCAAATAATAATTTAGTCCTTACATTGATCATAAATTCAACCTATGGATCCCTTTTGCTCAACTCAAAAGGAAACACATGAAGAAGAGGTAATAATTTCACCACCATCTTTCAAGTTCATTTTTTCTTTCACTTCTTCTTTCATTGTTGTTTCCATACAAAAATAACAACTCTAGTAACTCTTACATATTGTGATGTTATTATAAATATTTTACAACCATATTCTTTATTCTATCCATCCAATAAATGAAAAAGTCACCATACGTGGGTATGTACGACTTACAGTCTCCACGTTGTGGTGTAGTTTGTTATTCAAACACATCATTATTTGGATTTGTATAATAATGAGAATAACTGATGTAAATATTAAATATCACATGTTAATGATTATTTATATATGATATACCATAAAATTACATATGATTTCACCATCAATATAATGATATTGTCGCTCTTGCGTACGTACGGATTACCATCTCCACGACGCAAGGAGATTCATTCCCACGTTCACCATTCAACGACATTTATAAAAATATATATTATTAATAAGTATGTAATATATGACATAATAATTATATTGGAGATATATATATGTATTCATGTATTTACTTACATATATCTTATTCATTCACTTCTGTTAAATACGATCGGAAAAAAGAAACAACATTTTTGCTTATGTACGACCTACCGTCTCCATAAACAGTGATTTACATTTCATATATCTATCTATTATAAATATTTATATTATAAATATATATGGTATTTAAATCATGTTTTATATTCTGAAAGTATTTAAATCATTATTTAAATGATACGGTCAAGAATAACAAGTTAAAACACGTATGATAAAGAAAGTGATTTTTACCCAAAATGTTAATTTAACATGGAAATCAATATTAAATGGGTAGTATAAAGTCATAATGAATCATGTATGACATAATAAATATGAATATGGTTCTGGTATAATTTAATAACATTCTATTGTCATTATAGTGGAGGTTAAATGTACCCTCGACCAAAGGAAAGTGCAAGGGAAGTGTAAATTCCTCAATCTCATTATTATCCGAGATTGTTTATGAGTAAGTATTTACTGGAACATATTTATAATCAATGACCATATTTCATAAAAATGTTTTTGAGAAGAATATTTTATGGTTTTATGGGTGGGTCTATTTAACTAGATCATCATTTTAAATGTTTTAAATTTTTATCTTTCTAAACCATTTTAATTAATGTCCATGTTTTCAAAATGATTTTAAGGATATATTTACATGGACATGAATTCTTTTAAATGATAATACTTTTCAAAAGTATCATAGTGGTATGGGATAATTTGATTCAAAAATATCTTTTAAATTACTTCCTTTATAAATGTGTAACATTTTAATGATTTCACCGAAAGGGATATTTCTCACAAAAAGTTTTACTGATCATTTTATACTATGTGAACATCCTTTACTTGATATTATTCTTGATTGAGGTTGATTTATTATAATAATATCTTCTATATTGTATTTAATGAGTTATGATATATTTGACTGTGGATGTGTTATTTTTATTCCATTCATTGTTTAGAGTTAAAGTATTGACATTTCGTATGTAAGTTTTAATATGAATGTTTATGTTATGTTTCACCCTTTTCATATGAAGAATGTATTGGACTTAGTAAGTGACGGGTGGAGCCTGCTATAGCTTCTCGGTGCATCGGTAGGTCTCATGAGACAATTAGACGTGGAATTGGCCGATGACTTTCCAAATTTGAAATATAGTTTTGTCCGAGGCCTTAATCATTTTTAGACATCTTGGCCAAGGCCTTGACAAAATGTTTCAGAATTTCCCCTATTTTAAATTTCTCATTATGAAAATATTATTGATGGTTCTTGTGGATATTCGACTAGTAGAATACCAATGACTATGTTTTTTTGGAATTATTTACTCAACTCATATTCCGACCATAAAGTGTTTATGTTTATTATTTGTAAAGGCATGTGTTTTCAGTTGTTCACCATGACTAATGTTTATGTTATCTTCCTTTGTAATTCATACCCTTACTGAGCGTTTGAGCTAAGCCCTTTCTTTGTTTTATTTTTCCTAGGATGAGAAGAAGTATATTATGACTTTCATAGAGGTATATTATAAGGGATATGAATGTGTTCAATGGAGACAACGTTGTTGTTGTTTTTAATTATTTAATGTAATTTAAAACATTTGAATGTATATTGTACTTCCAAGGATACTAAACTGATCGGTCTTTCAGGAAATTATTTCTTGTATCCTGCCAATGTTATGTAATAATGCAACGACTCTGGGTAACTAGGGTTGGGGCGTTATAGTTGGTATTAGATGAAGTTTTGTACAATCATTGGAAACTAGATTTAGATAAACTCTAATTAGATCATATTAACCTAAGATAGACTTTGAGTATTAGAATAAATAAACAACATAGAATTTTGGTGATGTAAATATTTTTTGTATTTTATGAGAAATGAATCCTTGTAGAGATACGAGCAGGTTGAGGCGGCTCTGGAACAGATGTAACTTGGAGTGAAAACTCTAACAAGGAGTTTTGGGCTTGACCTAAGGTATCCTGGTACACAACAATGGGCCTTACTGCACTCCTGGTTACAACACTCCCTGGGGATATTCTTAGGATAATTCACATTTTCATTACAAGCCATTATTAAGGATTTATAAGTAAATATTTCCTAAATGAAAACATTTTATGATTATAGATTATATGCATAATCTTTTTAATTTACGTTATGTGTTTTACAAGTTTGGAATTATAAATTGAGATTCATAAACTAACATAGTGTATTCCATTGTTTAGAAATGGTCCCTAGTAGAAGGAATGAGAATTTCAGTAATACGCATGATTGAAAAATTAAGAAGGATCACATCTTTCATGGTATAATGCCAACATTTAAAAATAAAATATTATCCCACACATACACATCATATGATGAAATAATATCATGTGTTAATAAGAAAATTAATGAAATCTCTGAGTCCTATGACTTTGAAGGGATGAAAGTGAAGAAAATGATGGAGGAGGGAAATATAGATAAAGAGAAGTGGGGAAAGAAGGATTTTCCCATACGTGATAACTGTGGAAAGAATCACCTTGGTAAATGCTTGAAGGGAAAGGGAGTTTGTTATAATTGTGGAGAAAAAGGACACCAAGTATATGATTGCAAGGGTAAGAAAAAGGTTTGAAATGTACAACGCTTCATCTATATGGATATGAGACATTATGAAAATTAATTTCCTAAGCTTCATTAAAACTTACCTTAGAAAAGGCCAAGGGATCGATGACAAGCCTATGCAATCACTACTACAGAGGTCGAAGCTCCGAAAGATGTGGTGTCAGGTAATTTAATGTTTTCCTCAAGTTTAGACAATGCTTTATTTGATTCTAGATCATCGCATTGTTTCATATCTTCCATGTTTTCTACAAAAATTAGATATTTCCAATTTGATTTAACAATGGACTTGTGAGTCAGAACTCTAAAGGGAAGAATCATTACAACAATGTTTTGTTAATTAGTCCCCATTAAGGCATATAAAAAATATTTATCTACTGATCTAATTGTCATAACCATGATTCAATTTGACAGAATCCTCACTATGGATTAGATTTCAGACCATGATGTGAAAATTTATTGTAAGAAGAAGAAGGCTACAATTCTCACTGATGATACAGAGTACCTTATGTTTAGAGAAGAAACATCACCATTTGATTTTTATCTAGATCCACCACCAGTAGCTCTAACAAATTCAATTATTAGGGAGGAATAGAATAAAATATATGTGGGTGAGTAAAGGAATGTTCAAATAGAGGATGTACTTATTGTGCAAGGTTATGTTGTTGTGTTTTGAAAGAATTTACCTGGACATCCTCTCGAATGATAAATTGAATTTTCCATTGACTTAATTCAAGGTTCAAGGCCCATATCGAAGACCCTTATAGAATGACCACTGTGGAATTAGTGTAACTAAAGAAACAACTAGAGGAATTAAGTAATAAAATATTTATTCTCCTTAGTTTTTCTCCATGGGGAGCCCCTATTCTTTTGGTTAATAAGAAAGATGGATCTACGAGGTTGTGCATTGACTACATAGAGATCAATGCTATAACAATAAAGAACATGTATCCCCTACCTCTGATTGATGATTCATTTGACCAACTTCATTGAGATAAATATTTTTCAATGATTGATCTATAATATGGATAGCATCAGTTGTGTGTGAAGAAGGAAGAAATTCTGAAAACAGCATTTCGAACAAGGTATGGGAATTACGAGTTTACAATAATGCCTTTTGGGCTGACTAATGTACCCTTTTTTTCATGGATCTAATGAACTGAGTTTTCAAGGAATATATTGATGTTTTTATAGTGGTATTTATTGATGTTATCATGGTATACTCTAATGCTATGAATATCATAATATTCACACTGGCATTATCCTAAAAACTCTTAGAAGAAATGTATTATATGGGAAGTTTAAAAAGTGTGAATTCTTGCTTCAAGAGATTTCTTTTCTTAGCCATATTTTCTATAATGATGGAATCTATGTTGATCCTTCTATGACAAAGGAAATCCAATAATGGACGACACCGAAAAGTAGAACTGAGGTATGCAGTTTTTTTAGTTTTGTAGGATATTATCGATGTTTCTTCCGGAATTTTGCATGATTGGAAAAACCATTAACCAATATCACACATAAAGGGGTTAAATTTGTTTGGAAAAAATAATGTGATGAATGTTTTAAAGAAATGAGGAGAAGATTTGTCAATGCTCTTATCTTGACTCTACCATCAGGGAACGATGGGTTTGTTAATTATAGTGATACTTCAAAGGAAGGACTTGGTTGTGTCCTTATATAGAATGAAAGAGTTATTACCTATCCATCACAAAAACTAAAAACTCATGAGCAAAACTATCCCACTCATGATATTATGTTTGCAGCTGTAATATTTTCTATGAACATATGAAGACACTATCTCTATGGTGAAAATTGTGTGATTTATATAAATCACAATAGTTTGAAGTATATTTTCTCACAAAATGAACTCAACATGAGGCAAAGCAGATGGATTGAACTACTCAAGGATTATTATTGCACAATACACTACCACCCAGGGGAGGAAAATAGGGTGGATGATTCTTTGATCAGATAGGATCATGGTGTTTTGAACAAGATGAGAGTTGAAAGGGATCATATTGTCATGGATCTAGTAAAGATGGATATGAGAGTAACCATGGAAGGTGAAACATCAACACTTTTTCAAATGGTTTGCAAAGCATATTTACTGTAAAGGATTAAAAGTTCTCAGACTGATGATGAGGATTTTCAAAAGAATATTAAAGCTATGAATAATGGGAGTTTGAGATACTTTATATATGAAGATAGAATTTTGAAATTTGGGAAGAGTCATTGTGTTCCTAACATACCTGATCTAAAAAGGGAATTGTTGGATGATTCTCATAGCTCCAATTTCTCTATACACCCTCGGAGCACCAATATGTATAGAGATTTGAAGGAACATTTTTGGTGGGACAACATGAAGAGGGTGATTTCTAACTTTGTGTCAAGATGTACGGTTTGTCACCAAGTGAAAACTAGAAGTCAATAGCCAGGAGGAGTCATATAACCTCTTCTGATACCTGAGTGGAAATGGGGTAATATTACGATGAACTTTTTCATGGGGCTACCAAAGACTCCTTAGAGGAATGATGCAATATGGGTAATTGTTGATCGTCTTACTAAGTCTGTACATTTTCTTGCAATAAGAGTAGATTTACCACTTGAACTTCTAGCATGACTATATATTAAAGATGTTGTAAGACTTCATGGAGTACCCCTATCGATTGTTTCTGATCGCAAATAACTGTTTTAAATCAAGATTGTGGAAAAGTCATCAGAAATCCTTATATATTGAACTTCATTTGAGCACTGCCCATCACCCTCAAATAGATTTATAATCAGAACAGACTGTTCAAACCATAGAAGACATGTTGAGATCTTGATCACATGACTTTCAAGGTATGTGGTACCAATATTTACCTCTAGTAGAATTTTTCTATAACAATAGCTTCCATTCAAGTATTCATATGGCACCATATAAAGCATTATATGGAATGAGATGTTGCACACCAACTTTTTTGGATGATGTTGGTGAAATAAAACTTATAGGACAAAAACTTCTGGAGGAAACGATGGAAAAGATGAAGGTTATCCAAACCCACATCAAAGCAGCTCAAAGTAGGTAGAAGAGCTATGTCGATAACCGAAATAAGGATTTGGAATTTCAGGTAAGAGATCATGTTTTCTTGAAGGTATCTCCATGGAAGGGAGTTACACGATTTGGTATGAAGGGTAAATTAAGTCCCATGTACATGAGACCTTTTGAAATTCAAGAACGAATTGGGGTTGTAACTTACCTTTTGGAAATGCCTCCATGTCTCTCCAAAGTTCATGATGTGTTCCTCGTATCAGTATTGAGAAAATATATCCTGACCCAACACATGTACTTATCTATGATAAAATTAAATTGGAACCTGATTTATCATATTGTGAAGAGCCTGCTAGGATTCTTGATACCAGAGAACAAGTGTTGAGAGACCAGATAACTCATCTGGTAGAAGTTCTCTGGAGAAACCATATGATCGAAGAGGAAACTTGGGAAACATAGGAATATAAGATGAAGAACCACTAAAATAGTTTTTGTGGTTGTATTATAGAAATTTTAAGGATGGGATTAATTAAAGTATGGAGGAATGTAACACCCCAAGATTCAATGGTATGTTTCCCTTTAAATAATGCAATAGCATGCATTGTAGGCAACTTCGAGATTTTAACACACCACGACCAATCGAACTAGCCATTATTAATAGTAATACCCCATTTTTTGAAATTTTATAATTTTTATCTTTCAAAATGGACTTCATTTTTGAATTTGGAATATTAAAATTAGCTTAGGGTGAATTTTTGGTATTTTTCTGAAAAATTTCAATTTTTGATGAATAGTGAAAAATAAATCTTTATTCGTTAAAACCGAATTTTTATTTAATAATTATTTATTTTATTTAAAAATATTTTAGGTCATAATAGATACATAATACCAATATATGTTCAATTTAATTCATTGGTTTCATTTTATAATAAGTTTAGATATATAAAAATTTTATTGAACCTTTTACCGTCTTTTACCCACCTCCTAGGAGCATTTGAAAATTTGCATTAAATATATTTTTTTCCAGTTATGTGAATTGAATTTCAAAAATCCAAGAGACACTGTATATATCAGTAAGTAAAATGTGGTTTAATAAGATGAAAATGATTTTTCGAGAATAGTAACTTCTAACTTTTATTTACCATAGTTAAAAGTAAATAGGGTAATTAAATGTAAAAATGATATTATTATTATCCTAACAGAAGTCCTAATTTTATTAGATAAGTTTTATTCGACCAAAAACATCCTTAGGAATAAAATATTATCCTCTTTCCCACTTGGATTAGATTATGACATTTACTATTATTTAATTTAAAGTTGAGTTAAAAGTGTTAAACTCAAGTTTTCATAACAAAAGCATTTTTAATACAGGGTTATACATAAGATAAATTTGACTATAAATATTCATTAGAAATATAAAAATATTTACTAAATAATTATAGTTTATTTAAAAAATTTAGAGATTAAATAATTAAATTTATTTATAACACAATGATGATGCAATAATTACCTTATTAATGAAAGATTAAAATAATTGTTATTATAAATTTTCAAATAAATCTAATTTGAGACTTTTAATGAATTAAAATAATTTTATAGGTTACTATGACATGTTAGGGTTGATTAAATAATTTTTTTCGAAGTAACCATGCTGTTATGACTTAAAAAAACATAATATAAGTAGTTTCAAAATTTACATAAATGGGTTTTTAAAACAAATATTATATTATAAAATGATATAATATTAGTAAAACCCTAAGGTTTGTCCAAAGGAATTATATAAGGTTATATATATTAATAAATAACCACTTGGGGTTCACTTTTCTTGTTATAGTATGTTTTCTAACCAAAAAATATAAAAATACAAAGAGATATGGTAAATATCAAACTGTTTAACTAAGAGTTAAATCTAAAAGATAAGGTTAATATGATAACCAAAACTTGTCTAAAACCTATTGGATTAAAGTATTTATACCCATAACCACCTAAGTATCTAAATAAATTCATTTGAATCCATTATAAACCGAATATTATTTTATAACAAATTAATATTTTTATCTTTTCCTAAAGTGACCCTGATCCCTCTTATAAAAGGGTACTTCCCCTTATATTAATTTCACACCTATAAAGCCATATGTCTTGGCCAAAACCTACCCAAATATCCTCCAAACATCCCTCACAAGAACCAAGAGTCATTAATATCCAACCTAAGTATCCCTTTTTATCAACTGGAAAGAAAACACCCGAAGAAGAGTAAATAATTTCACCACCCTCTTTCAAGTTTTTTTCTTCTTCCACTTCCTCTTTCTTTGTTATTTCCATACCAAAATAATAAATCAAGTACCTACAACATACTTTGATGTTATTATAAATATGGTACAACAATATTATTTATTCTATCCATCCTATAAATGAAAAATTCGGCATACGTGCATACGTACGACTTACCGTCTCCACGTCGTGGTGTAGTTTGTTATTCAAACACTTCATTATTTGGATGTGTATAATAATGAATATAAGTGATGTAAATAATAAATATAACATGTTAATTATTATTTATATATGATATAACATCCAATTACATAGTATTTCACCATCAATATAATGATATTGTCGCTCGTGCGTACGTACAGGTTACCGTCTCCACAATGTGATGAGATTCATTCCCACGTTCACCATTGAATGATGATTAAAAAAATATAAATTATTAATATGTATGTAATATATGACATAATAATTATATATATATATATATATATTTATGTATGTATGTAATTACATATATCTTATTCACTTCCATTAAATACAATATGAAAACTCGAACTGCGTTTACGCGTACGTACGGTCTACCGTCTCCCTAAATTGTGCATTCCATTTCATATATATATATATATTATAAATATATATATTCTAAATATATATGATATATAACTCAATGTTTATATTTTGGAATTATTTAAATCATGATCTAAATGATACGATCAAGAATAAAAAGTTAAAACCCGTACGATAAAAAAATATATTATTACCCAAAATGTTAATTTAACATGGAAATCATTTTCAAAATGGTAATATAATGTCATAAATGAATCATGTAAGATATAATAAAGATGAATATTGTTCTGGTAAAAATTTTATAACATAATATGGTTATTATATATATGGTTTAATATACCCTAGACCAAAGGAAAGTGAAAGGTAAGAGTTAATTCCTCAATCTCATTATTATCCGAGATTGTTTAAGAGTAAGTATTTACTGGACATATTTATCATCAATGTCCATATTTTATAAAAATGTTTTCAAAAAGAATATTTTATGGTTTTATGGGAGGGTCTATTTAACTAGACCATCATTTAAAATGTTTTAATGATTTATCTTTCTAAATCATTTTAATTAATGTCCATGTTTTTAAAATGATTTTACAGATTTATTTATATGGACATGATTGATTTTAAATGATAATTATTTTCAAAAGTTTCAAAGTGTTATGTGACACTTTGATTCAAAAATCTCTTTTAAATTACTTCTTTATAAATGTGTTACATTTAAATGACTTCACAAAAAAAGATATTTCTCTCAAAAAGTCTTACTGATCATTTTCAACTATCTCATCATCATTTACTGGATATTATTCTTGATTGATGTTTATTTATTATAATACAATGTTCCATATTGTATCAAATGAGTTATGATATATTTGATTGTGGATGTGTTATTTTTATAAAATTCATGGTTTAGGGTTAAAGTATTGACATTTAGTATGCTATTTTTAATATGAATGTTTATGTTATATTTCAACCTTTTCATACGAGGATTGTACTGGACTTAGTAAGTTATGGGTGTAGCCCGCTATAGCACCTCGGTGCATCTATAGGTCTCGTGAGACAATTAGACGTGGAATTGGCTGAGGCCTTTCCCAATTTTATTATATGGTTTTGGCTGGGGCCTGAATCATTTATAGACATCTTGGCCAAGGCCTTGAAAAAATGTATCAGAATGTCCCACATTATACATTCCCTCATTATGAAAATATTATTAATGGTTCATGTGGTTATTCGACTAGTAGAATACCCATGACTATGTTTTATTATGGCATTATTACTTAGCACATATTCCTACTATAAAGTGTTCATGTTTATTATATGTAGAGGCATGTGTTTTCAATTATTCACCATGCCTAATGTTTATGTTATCTTCCACTATATTTCTTACCCTTACTGAGCGTTTGAGCTCACCACTTTCTATGTTTTATTTTTCCCGCATTGCAAAGAAGTATATTATGAATTTCTTGTAGGGATAGTCTATTGGATATGAATATGGTCAATGGAGACAATATTGTTGTTGTTTTTCATTTTTTAATGTAATGTAAAACTTAAGAATGTATCTAGGACTTCCAATTCTACTAAACTGATCGGTTTTTCGGGACATGATTCCTTGTATAATGAAAATGTTTTGTAATAAGGAAACGACTCTGGGTAACTAGCATCGGGGCGCTTTATCGAATTTTTATAGATCTAATGACAATTATTGTAAAATTTATATTTCATCCATTCATGTTTGTATTCGTTACCCAATTTGGAAAATGGTTATCCATGAATATATTTAAACTAAAGAACGCGGAGATAACTGGACTCTATATAATGTTAAAAATTCCAAAATAAATTTAAATTTTTAGAATTTTATATATTGTGGTCTTGATTGAAATGAGATTAATCTTGTTTATACATGTAAAAAAACTTATGATATATATAAATTATTAGAAGTCACACATGAGGGCTGGAATAAAGATTAATACACAACTTTTTTTATGTTTAACAAAGATATTTAAATTCCTTTATAAATCCCAATGAATCTATTACTATCATGTTTAAATATTTTACTATCATTTGAAATGGTATAAAGTCTCTTAGGATGCTTTATCTATATAATCACTATTTTGGGTATATCCATGTAATTATCCTCCAAAATTAACAACCATTCAAAAAGTGAAGTATGTGAATAAAATATAGGTTGAAGAACTCATCAAGTCTTTAATGATTTACTACATTAATGATAAATGATATTATAAGAATGAGGAAAAAATGTTAAAAATGTAAATAAAATAATAAACTTCAAATATTCTAATGTTGATTCATCCTAAGAAAAAGTTTGAAACTTTTCTCAGCTCTCCAAAAACATGAATAATATAATTAAGAAGAATATTTTTTAATCGAACTAAGAAGGTCATATAAAATGAGGAACATGAATTAAAATTATTTGAATTTAAATAAATTGGCCACACCATGAGGGAATTCCCAATATAGAAAAATAATATTAAAGATAAGAAACAAGGAATTAAGTCTTTCAATGTTACAACATCGAGTGAAATTGAAGTTTCCATATACTCAAAATCTTCATCCTCTTCAAGTGACAAAATTTACAACTTCCTTATGGTACATGTTGATGAAAACATAAAGGTTATTTCCCCTCTTAATATATATTCATCTTCATACTCTTATATTATTTTTACTTCTACTATTCTTCCTCTCACTCCCCTAGTCACATAAATTATAGAATCCTAAAAAAAGTCTCACGATCAACATGAAAATGGTTTTAATTAACTTGATTTATTATATAAATTTATTTATAATTAATATATGAAATTTATTTAAGGGAAAAAAACATAAAAGGTATAAGGATATTCTATTTATATAAAAATAAGAATTGTCCCAGAATATTGAAAACTAATTAGATGTTAATAATTTTTAATATATTATCATCAACCTAAAAAATTATCTTTTCCATATTCATTCAAGGTGAGAATATTTAAAATAATATTTTGGAATCTCAAATACATGGGAAAAAATGGGTTGTTCTTGGTTTCTATAATCATGTAAGCACTCCAAAAAATCCATTAAAAACTAATTTTATTATAGGTTACTTGTAAGATAAGATTTTGAATTATTATAAAATAATTGGTTAATTAATTTTATAATTTGATTGAAATAATTCAAAGTATGGGAGACCAGAATTAATCCATATTTCATATAATATTTTCTTAATAAAATATTATACCAAAAAATCAGTATTCCTAAATCATTATTGGCTAACTTAAAAAGGCCAAAGTTTATATGGGCACCAACCTATTTGTCGTTTTATTTTACATGAAATGTGACTTTTGAAATACAAAAAAGAAGCAACATGGTACCTAGAAAGTGGTTTCTCAGGACAGATATGTGGTAACCTATCTAATTTTAATCAAATCAATTTACTAAAATCCATTCATGTATTCTTTATTGATATATCTAAGGGTAAGATAATCAGTGAAGGTGCTATTAGTTTTTTCTAACTCACATATTTTTAAATGAAATTATTTTCAAGGGATTGTAATATAATTTACTAATTATCAATGAATTATGTGATTTCAATTTTAAAATTTCATTCATTTTTTTTAAAATTTAACTTAAACTAAAAAATTACTTATCATGTCTTATTTTCAAAATGATTATACAATGAATTTTAAATCTATTTATAAAAAAAAAGAAATGTTTTAGTGCACAGGTTTGTGAGTTTTGGATTTTCCTTAGTTACTGTAGCACATAATCATAAATTAAAGTTAAATATTAACAAATTGTTTGAGATCAACCTAAAAAATATATCATTTATGTCATGGTTTGTGAAGAATTATAGTATGGTAAACAGCACAGATCCACTTTTAAATGTAAAATAGGAATTTCATAATCAAAATCACTTAAATTAATTTGTATTTAATTATTCATAAATTATCAATTTGAAAGCATGTGCGATAAATCCTATACTATTATATATGTTCATGATTTTATAATATTCAACTGGGATTACTTTAAATATCATAAAAGTAATGCTTTTAAATCCTTCATCATGTTCTCCCAAAAAAAAAATTAAAACTAAATTTCTTTTTATATTTTTTTCAAAATCTAAGTGATGAAGGTATAGAATTTGAAAATAAATAATTTTATAATTTATATTCTTCTGAATTATATAATCTTTCATTTTTACTCATTGACCCACAAAAAATAGGGTAGTGGAGAAGAGAAGTCATACTATCCACGAAATCACTAACATTATTTTAAATTAATTTAATTTACCAAAATACTATTGGTTTGAGGTCATGAATAATGCTTGATTTATCATAAATCACATTATCATAATACCTTCTCCCAAAATGACCCATTAAGAACTTTGGGAAAATAAAAAAACCAAAGTGGGGATTTCTAATGCTTTTGGTTGAAAATATTTTATTCTCAATACTAAATTCAATATTTGAAAATTTGATTCAAAATATGATGAAGGTATCTTTCTAAGGTACATGAACTCATGAAATTAATATAGATTAATTACAAAAAATACTAATTTATTTGATGAATCTCTCATTGTTTCATTTGATGAAAATTTTACAAAATCTATTTCATAAAATATATTTGAAAATGATGTTTTAAATGAACCTTTTAATTCTATATTAGTTGAATAATAATTATAATATACTATAAATTATTTTACTAAATCATTTAAAAATTCTAAATACCATCCCCTTGAATATTTAATTAAATATTTTAAAGTGGTAAATAGTATAAAAACATTGGTCCTAAAGTTTTTTTAACAGTTACCCTTTGTCTCCCACTTAGAATCCAAAAACCTAAATAATTTACTTGATGATTAAAATTGGGCCCCTTCTATATAAAAGGAACTAAATAAATTCATTATAAATGAAGTATAGACTCTCATGGGAAGTTGTAATGATAATCTCATTAGTTATTATAAATGATGTTTTAAGAAGAAATTATACAATCTTAGTAATATGACTATATATAAAGCCAGTATATTAGATAAATGTTATAACATAGAAGAAGGAATCAAATATGGAGAAACCTTTGTGATCACTACATGGTCATAATATTTTAGAATCATGTTTTCATTCACCTCTATAGTTAATTTCAAACACTTTATAATGGATTTCAAAAGCTCATTTCTAAATGGTTTTACTGTTGAAAATATTTTTTTTTGAAAAATCACCTATTTTGAAAAGCCTATTTTATTAAAAGGTAACTAACTCTATGGTATATTAATAACCCCCTCAGGCATGGTATAAACACATTTTTAATTTCATTTTATAAAATGGTATTTAAGTGGGAAAATCCAATTAAACTCTCTAAAACACATATCAACTCATTTAATACATATTCGTATTGACATTGATGATGTGATTTTTGGATCTATCAATGAAACTATTTTCATTGACCTTTTTGATTTACTAAAGAATGAATTTGTAATGAGTATAATGGGTGAACTCAAATTCATTATCATATTTCATAATTCCCAACGAACTATGGGAATTTTTCTAAACTATAGAAACTAAACCAATTAACACTTAAAATTATATGGAATTGATCAAGCTATGTAAATTAGTAATCCCATAAGTTCAACATGTAGTTTGATATTGGATAAAGCTATAAATCTTGTATATAATATGATTAATGGAAGTATTATAAGTTTTCTATTTTATCATATTGAAAAATAGCACAATATATTGTTTATTTAGTGTATTTATTCTCATTATAAATCTATTCAAATAAAATATAATCTTAAATATATAAAAAGCATTTTTATATTTAAATGTAACTAAATTTTTTGTTTATTTTATCCAAAAGGAACTTACTATGAATTAACTTGTTTTTATAAAATTGATTTTTGTGGATACGAGCTAAATATGAAATGTAGAAGTGGGACAGCCCACCTACTTATAATATTCCACATCCCATGGAGTAGTAAACAAAGAAAATATATGTATCATCCTATAATCGATGTAGAATACATATCAATAAAGATTTGTTGACCCAAAATAATATAGAAGAAATAAATTATATTATAATTAAGGAATATATATTATCATATACCAATTAATTTTAATAATAGTAGCACTATTAATATCTCCCAAAATCATATCCAAAATTATCTCAAAAAGAACATTGATCTTATGCAGCATTTTATAAGAGGTTTATTACAAAAGGTTGATATCTTATTGGTATTTATTATGAGGGAATATCAACGTGTTGATATATTTAATAAACCCTAGCACATGATACATTTTAATTCATTAATGGTGAATTAGTATTGTTTCAATTGGAAAACCATAAATTTTACCTATAAGATTCTTAAGTTAATATATGTTTAACTCTTTTTAAAATCATGAATTTCTTATAGTATCTATTTCTTTCCTATTGGAAATGATCCCATTATCTATTTTTTTCTATCAATTTTTGGGGATCCTTATCTATAATTCATGAATTTTACATAAGGGAGATATTAGGTTTTCCAAAATCACTTTCAGAAATTTTTCACTTGTCATAAAAAAAATTAAATATCTATTATCCTAAAATAAGTAATTTTGATGATATTATTTTTGGTTTCTAATATATTTTCTTAAAACTCATAAATTTATTTATTTTTATACACTTTTTTAATGTTTTATCTCATTTAATGTAGGATTTGTGATGAGTAATATTTTTATACAGTTTTATCTCTTACAATATTCTTCTGTTTTCTTAGTCCAGATAGAAATTTATGGTTGATTACTAATTATGTTTCACATAAAAGTAAATTTTTCAAATGATGAAATCAGTAAAGAGTGGTAAAACCATTCCATGAGGACAATTGGTATCATGGAAAAGGAATGTACCAATTTTATTTTATTATTTTTCCCTTTTTTTCCTCTCTGGTCTATTTAATTTTCATTTTTCTCTTCTTTTTCTCATTGTTATTTCTTTTTTTTTTCTTCTTTTTCTCATTTTCCTATTTTTATATTATTGTTTCATTTTTTATAACTTTTACTTTTTCCAATATTTTTTCTTTTCTATATCCTATTTTTTTCATATTTTTTCTTCATAGTCTCTACTTCTATATTTTAAACCCTCATATTAAAAAAGGTATTAAAAATTTTAGAGGTGGACACAAAATAACTTTTTTATTAACTTTCCTTTGTTATTTAATCTCCTTAAAATTATTTTAAAATTACTATTTTTGGTTTTTCAAATTCTATATTGAGTTTTTCATCAAAACTCTTTTGACATTCTCCCTCCTCTCCTAGTTTTTACTTTTGATAATCAAAATGGGAGAGAATTTTTTAAAAATATTATTTCAATCAAAATGGTGATGTTTATTGAAAATTTATAATATTATTTTCTATTAATTTGGGAAATGTTTCGAACATTATGTTAGTGATTAGTTTTTTTACCAAGGGGATGTTGTATTAGTACAAAAACTCTTTATTTTAATAATAAATAATAATATTTCTTTTATTACAAATGATATTTATATTTTATATTAGTAGAATGTTTTTTTTGATCCAAATAAAAAAATTGGAAAAATCATGATGTTACAGTATCAATATACCATTGAAACAAGTTAAACTGAATGTGAAGGTCAAGTGGCCATGAATAAGTGTCTTCATGTTGAAATCCAAGTGACCATATGAACAATCTTGTAACCATGCACCAGATGGGAAAAGTTTTTCTATCCTAAAATGACTACCTGATTTGTTCAAGTGACTCTTGAAGGATTCAACCTACCTAAATAATAAAGGAATTTTCTATAAGAATAAAATAAGTTACCACATGAAGAAATAAAGTTAGCCCATAAAAAATCCAACTGATTGTTCCATGTAACCATTCCATGTCACCATAAAAGGTATCCATAAAAAGTTACCATAAGCTAGAGTTACCATGCTTATGTGAATACTAAGGTACTAGGTCTAACTTAAGCTTAATAGATTATTAAATTCTCTAAAATCTATATTTTGTAGAATTTTCTAAAATGATAGTGAATTTAAGATTTTAATGTCATAAAAATTAGTATAAATATTAATTAATAAACATAATCCAAGATATAATTAGAGAAGGTGTTCTATTTAATTTCACTCATGATAAAATAAGTGAATATGTGTTCATGAGTGATATAGATTCATAGATATTCTAAGAACAAAATATGACATACTATATATTTTAGTTCTTATAAGAAAAATTATTATATGACCTCTTAGATAAACACTACATATAAAAATTTTCTAATTATAGATTTTAAGAAAATAGATCAAATGAAGCTGATCAGATTGAGTTGATTTAGAATTTCACTATTCTTATATATTTGTACCTCAATTTATATTTCTTTTTTAGTAAAATTTTCATCAATATATAAATTCATTACCACAAGAAACTACACTATATTTAAGATATATAGATAATGTTTCCTTCATTATATTGTACCTTTTATCCCATATATAATTATGGAAGAGGTTGTGTATTGCACAGACTACCTATATGAAGTTGTTGTAAATAAAAAAATGATATAGGTTGTAGACCAATTTATTTTATAATAAAATTCATTGAATTAGATGATAACCATATGGAGAGGAATAGGTCCAAGATTGAAATTAAAGGCCTTTTCCACTGAGTGTTTCCTGATTTTTTAACACATTTTTAATAATTTTTTTCATTTTTCAAAAATAAACAATATAGAAAAAAATACATTGATATTTAGATTTAATTATTTATTTATATAATTTTTTAAATTAATTAGATTTATTCAAAAATTTCATGTAATATTGAAATTGTTTTTAATAATATGAGATCAAGAATTTGAGATTTTTTTTGAAAGCTAATAATTATATATTTCCAATATTTTATTTAACTAGGATGATTTATAAATCAGGATATTTAGTTTAAATTTATGTTAGAAAAATATTTTAATTGGAAACTCAATTCACCACACACTCGATATGTCTACTCCAACCAAAAATTAGTGTAATAGTTAATGTATTTATTTCAATATAAACATTCACTTTGATAATCATTTTACATCAAAAGATAAATTTTTTTATTTATTATAATTTTATATATTTATGGATAACAACAGACTTGAGCGGACCACTACAAATTGAACTACATACTTTAGTGGTCAAAACTATTCTTAGTAGAAGTTTAAGATTAAAATATATAAAGGGTATAATATTTAATATTTAGACTACAATATAGGAAAAATATGGAAAAAATAAATATCATAGAGATAGTTATAGTTACGACACTAATTCCTCTTATGAATATAATTCCAAAGATATAAATTCCTTATATTGGAAATTAGTAGAATATGGATTCAATTGAATTTTTAAATGTTATACTACTTATGAAATTTAAGATACAGATGATGTATCTCATGTTGGAAAATAAAATGTCAATTAAATAAACTTGAATACCTATACTATTAAGTATGATAAAATCAAATTGTAACAAAATGAATCAATTTCAAACAATTATATCAAGTTCAAAGAAATTTTCAATATTGTGTATTCACTCGTAAAGAATAATAAAGAAAAAGATAATATTATGAGACTCATATAGTGCATACCAGTACGAAGGAGAGGATCCTCTCTCACTATTCAAGAATCATGAGATATAATAAAACTACTAATAAGTTATCTAATTTTAAAACTCATGATGTTTGGGGAATATCTGAAAATGAAAAAAAAGATGATGAAATTAAAAAAAAATAGTTTCATATAGTAATTATGATTCAAAGATTAAAGAAAAATCATAGAAGATGTTAATGTGAGGTTGAGTCACCACATAAAAGTGATGAGGGAATGACTCATTAGGCTTATATATTTAAGAAGGTATATAAGAATAATAAATTATTCAATAAATCAAATAAAATAAGAATGTATGATTAAAGAGTTAACCAAAAAAAAATAAAATCAATCATGAGAAGTGACCTATTATGTATACGAGAGGAAATAGAATATCAAATCTGGATGTCCAAGATTAAAGTATAATAAAAAGTATAGGGATATAAGAAAAAATAAAAAATAATTACATTAATTTAACATGGAGTTACTTAAAGGATAATTTCAATGTGTTTTATTTAAGTAGAGTAGACCAAAATCGAATGGAAAACAAGTATTTTATTGAGAGAACATCTAAGGTAACTAAATATACTACATTTAATGATAGAAAATTATATTTAGATATGAAAAATTAATAAACAGTGAAATATCATGTTATTTTATAATAAATTATGAACAATATAAATGATAAATAAAAAAATCTATGAAGGGAATATGTTTTATGTGACAGTGATAAAAATGCTCTATCTTCTAAAAAAGAGAATAATAATCATTTATTAAAAGAGAAAAATAATCATAAAAAGATAAATTAGAAACATAAAAAGGATATTTAAAGGTTTATAAATGGAAGAAAAACCATGAGAAATATTATTGGTAAGAAACCCACACCCATGTAAAAAATTTGTATTTCATACTATTCTGTTCAAAGGAGAATATAGAAGAATTAGCTTATTCATTGTTCAGGTTCTTAAATTTCTATAAATAGATAATATTATTGTGGGACTAAAAAGGATTTTATTTCTAAACTTCCCAGTACTACTTATGTTAAACCTATTAAATTTATTTTTATTCCACAATATCTTATTGAAAACTTATCTAGACCCATGAAATTATGTTTACCAAAATCATTTCTATTTTAAATTTTTTGTAGGAAGCTTTCTTGAAAGTATTATAACATATTGAAATTATATAGAGAGTAGATGATTATGAAACATGAATTGAGACTACTCATGCTTTAAGATCCTTATATCAGTGGTTTAATGACATGTCAATTTTGATGACAACACTAATGAAAAAATAATATAACTTAGAGAAATCAATAACTCTAATTATGTTTTAATTTATATAGTATTATTTGTTGATGGTTTAATGTATAATCATTATAGAATCTCATAATTATGTGATGATGGATAGCATATTATGTTTGGAAATAATTATTTCAAAATATTTAATCCCAGTCATGCTTTAGTATTTACAGATTTATGTAATAACAATGTGTATACACATGATTTAGATTTATTATTTTCTCAAGACATTTCATTCTAAAGTGCCTTTTACACAGAATATTTTCAATGGAATAGGATACTGGGACACTACAACCTTCACCATCATATAAAGAAAACTCTAAATTGTTTATTTATATATCATTCTAAGATATAATTCTAAAAATATAAATTATTTAACGCTTTTCATAAATGGAAACAACATAATATTTACATTAAAACAAAGAAAGAGTTTCAAATTTTCAGCCCATATAGTTTGTTCTCATGGACTTGTTTGTAACTTGTAGAGTTTCTAAATTAAAGGGGAGGAATTATGCATATATTTGTATAAATGTATATTGTAGATATGATTGTTTATTTTTTAAGATCACATCAGTGAATCTTGTTCTTATTATAAAAAACAAAAAAAAATTAGATGAAAATATTTGTGGAAGTATTATTCATACCTTGAGGTGTGATAATGAATGTGAGATTGAAAAGAAAGACATTGAAGCATTATACTCACAACATGGCTATAAATAACAACTTCCTTACGTAAAAGGCTCCCCAAAATAATGGTTTTTTATAAAGAATAAATTTGTCTCTTTATGAGATTCCACAGACCATGCTCAATGAGTATAACCCATCTCTTTACTTTTTGGTCTAATTTATAAATATATCCTACTACATTATCAATAGGTTTTTTATTAGTCCAATTTTAAATAATATTCCATATTATTTGTTTAATAGATGAAAAGAATCATAAATTATTTAGAGTTTTTGGTAGCACTTTCTTTATTCGTAATAAAATATATATTTTTGAAAAACTTTTCTCCAAAGGTGTTGAAGAAATATTCTGTGGTTATTAAAACTCCAACAAATCATATTGGGTGTTCAATAAAGGATTAAAATAATGGAATAATATATACTTGTAGTATATTATTAAAGTTATCCACAAGAGCCCAAAAATTATTTAGAAAACATTATAGATTATCATTATAACTTGAATATCAACACCTCATTCAAGCCTAGTGATTTTCCTACAAAGAATTCGATATAAAATTTACCTAATAATGAGGAGTTTTCTAAACCAGAACCTAAAAAAGAAAAAGAAATACCATTTACCTCTATCACTATATCCATTAGAAAAAACATATACCATCCTTTATTTTTTTAGGATATATAGATTGATGTACTATGACTCGGAACTTCTTTTGAAACATTTTTTACAATGAAAACAAATTATCATAGATTTAACATAAAAGGATAACTTAAGTTATAAATGTTAAGTTTTGGGAAATGGATATACAATGAAAGCTGAATTATCTTGGACAAAATAGTGTTTGTGAACTTGTGGAGATACCTAAATACATCATAACCATTGAAATTAAATGGGTGTTTAGAAACAAGGAATATGAGTCTAGAACAATATTAAGAAATAAAGACATATGGGTTTAATAAGGATACATTCAAGAAGAAGGCATTTATTATCAAGAAACCTTTATACTAGTATAAATATTTGAAGCTATTAGAATGATTATTTCTTATATTGAACATTTGAATTTCAAAAATATCAAATAGATTTCAAGGGTACTTTTATTTTTAGTTATACCATTGATGATTTTTTTGTTCAATAAAACCATTATTTCAAAATCATCATTTTCTAAATAATGTTATCAAATGTACCAATGTTTTTATGGTTAAAAAAAATATCATGGGATGTCTATGTGAGTCAGAAATATTTTCATATTTCTAATGGTATATCAAAGGGTATATATGATCCAACCTTATTCGTAAAAATACATTCAAAATATATTTTGGTAGCTTTAATCAATATAGATGATATTATTTTACCATCATCCAAAAACTACTTGTGTGTAGAATTTTCAAAAATGAAACAACATGAATTAAAAATGAGTTTAATGGGTGAGTAAAAATTCTTCATTGGTTTTATGATTTTCCAAAATAAGGATGGATTCGTTTTAAATCAAAAAAAAATACAGAAAGGATTTTTTAAACCATTATAGAATGGATAACTCAAAAGGAAGTGATAATCGAATTAGCCCCACCTATGTCGATAAAATTGGGAAACTAATTGATCAAACCATATAAAAACGTGTGATAAAAAAGTTTACATTACTTAATATATTTCCAGCATGATAGTATATTTAGTGTGTGAATATTATTATGTTTTCAAGGAAATCCAAGGGAATCTCATTTGAATACTATCAAATTAATTTTTAAATACCTCATGAATACAACAATATTTTTGTTGTTTTAATTTAAATTTAAAGTCATTAAAATAGGTAATTATTCAAATGTTTATTATGGTGGATTTATGGTAGATTAGAAAAAAACAATGGAACATGTCAGTTTTTTGGAAGCATTCCAGTTTCATGGTGTAGTAAGAAACAAAACCCTATTTAGTTATCCACTGCTAAAGTCGAGTACATAGCTAAAAATTATTATTGTACAAAACCTTTGTACGTAAAACACACATTACTGAAATATGGATCGTAGTTTAGTCATTTCCCTATAAAATATGAAAATCAAAGTGTTATTTATATTTCTTAAAATCTCATGTCTCACTCTAGGACAAAACATAATCATATAAAAAATCATCTTTTGAGAGACCACATTCAAAGATGAGATATGAAACTAATGTTCATTAGTACTAAAAAATTATCTTAATCATATATTTACAAACATCGTGAATATTGAGAGAATAAATTACGTAATAGATGAGTTAGGAATGACGAATTATTGATAAATATTTTTTTGGGGTCTCCCGACCCGAGTGCCACAAAAAGGTTCCCAAATCGGTGGTCCAAATGGACTCAACCACACCTCCCTGTATGATAGGGGATACCAATTAGTAGCGATGATATAGGTTGTGTCTGTGGGGAGACTATTCCATTTGGTAAGAGTAGCATAGTAGAATAATCAATTTATAAATAGAGGAATACAATCATTATTGGAAAAATTTGTGGAAGAATGTATAAACCTTCAAGAACAAAATAATAATCAAAAGCAGTAATATAAATCATATTCAGAATATGATGATTTCATGTCTCTAAAAAAGGGAATAAATATATACATGGATGCATGTAATAAATATGTTACATGATATATAAATGAAAAAATGCCAAACTATATCCCAACATCACGTGTTATATCCCAATCAACTACTACCAATATCCCATACTATGTCATGAAAGAAGTTTAAGATCAATATTAGGATTCTTCCCCTTATCTAAATCATCAAGAATATAATTCATTTGTGTACCATCGGTGGCCCTGAAAAGGTGTGAGAAAAACTCAGTGAGCCACCAATAAAGGAAAGGATAAATATCCAGTGAGTGCATATAATATGGTATTGTGTAGGTAATAATTGTAAATAGTAAATAAGCTATAAGCGGTAGACTTGAGATCGATAAGGACACCTAGATGAAATTACTTACTTTGGCCTCTTCCAGATTATATGAACATTTAACCATATTTATAAACATATGTGGACTATATACATAGTGATGTCGGCAACCATATATGTGGCCACTGCCACTAGCCTAGACCTAAGGGGTAACTTGAACATACATACGCTATAACACGAGTATCAAAAGTATTAATAAGTGTTATGACCAATATCACCATAGAAAAAGTATCAATCCACAATATGATAATCATATGTCGACCAATCCTAGTATCAAAGAAATAAAGAAGCCATTCCAAGTATTATATCATGAATAGATGTCTTTCCCATGTATAACAATAATGGTTATCATGTGTGTGTAACAAATAAAAAGGGTCAAAATTCATGTATTATAGTTGCAGGGTCTCCGTGGACATGTATCATATTTATAAAGGGTCTTCATGCCCATATCACATTTATAAAGGGTCACCAGGACCATATCACATTTTAAGGGTATCTATGCCTTTATATCACATTTATTGAAGGGATTCCATGCCCATGTCCAATAATTAAAAAATTGGGATTCATTTCCTGCAATATATAATATGAATGATTCCATGTACATTATATAATTTAAGGGTCACCAAACCAAATTATATCAATTATAAATATTCGAGGCTTAAATAAGATCCCAATGGTAACTCACACCTCATTTACATTCAATAATTTCAAGGGTGTAACCATTATTCAACTTAATTAGGTGACATGGTCATTCCACTCTCCTCCATTCATTTTATATTTAAATTTATAAGTGTGGTATCCATTCTACACCACAAAAATTATACATTTCATTTAATATATAAAAATTTTAAGTTACTCAGAAGCCATTTAGAAGATGCTTTGGTCTTATAGACATTGATAGCTTCAATGAAAAACAGATTAGCACACCTCAAAGGGTGGTGAAAATTTATGGAGTCATGAGAAGCTCATAAGGATCTTAATTAATGTAACCATTTATAGGAGGGTTCAATTTAGGGGAAACATATGATGAAAACAAATGGCTGCACAATAGAACAAATTATAAAACACCTCAAATTTGAGAGATAAAGACTATTCCACATAAATTATTCCAATATAGGAGCACTCAACCAGTATAAACCATTGGATTGGTCCAAATAAAATGAAAAGGAAAAAATAGATGAATTTCCTAAAAATAGGGAATACAATCCTACACCTAAAAAACTCCATTGAGAGATATAGAAGTGAATAAAGGAGTAAGCTGAATGAAGATCTTATATGTTAAAAACCAACGAGATGAATACTGATAAAATCAGAGTTTGTATGGAGAAGAAATCGATGTACCTAGCATACTTATATGGGGGAATATTATATTATGAAAGAGGTTTTCATTATATCCACTGGAGGAGAAAATAAGTGGAGGGATTAGTTTAAAATGGATTTATGGGAAAATGGTATATTCAGAGAAAAGTCAGGGGGTCTCATGGTTTGGTAGCATATTTTAAGAAAAAATGTGTAAACAAAGTGAACCTCACTATCATAACAACGACCTCACTTGGTCATGGCATAGAATTAGACAAACAATTCACCGACCATGAGTCAAGATTCCACCAAAATTTTTAGAGCCCATGCATGGGAATGTGGCCCTGGCTGCATGGTTTCCTCAAACAGTGAATCCTCCTTCTAGACTCTATCTAACCCCAAATGGTTTCATCTAACCATCCAGCCACAGTCACAACATTTCTACTAAACATACAACCCATCCATTTTCCTCCATGTATTGGGCTTCGGGCTATGAGAAAGCCCCAAACTCCCCTAAAACTCTTGTGAACTCATTATACATCCATAAAAGGTAGAACATAAAGACTTATATCAAAATTTAAATGATCTATAACTCGTTGAATAAAAGGTTCATATAGTCTCTCCCCCTTAGAGAAATTCATCCCACGAATTACCCTTCTAATGGGGGTAAAACACTGTCTATGAAAAACTCAGTCCACTGGGAACAAATTTTGGCCTCCCACTCCTAGATCTCTACCTATACGCATTCATGCTACAATAACACCTATACTAAAGGGATAGATCAGACTCATAGAAAATCTGTGCAACTATTCATTGTGGAAACTCTTCAAAAAGATCATCAATATATTTTATAACATCTATTGGATAAAAGGTATGAGATGGGTCAAAATGATAATGGAGAAGTTGTAAAATGTGTAAGACATCGTGAATGGAACAAAAACACTGAGTTAATATAAATCGATAGGCTACCACCCCAACTCTCTCTGTGATATATAATTTCCTAACTTAATCACTTAAGAACATCCATTTCATCAGTATCAATTTATTCCCATGTTTGGGTGATACCCATAAGAAAACATGATCCAAAAACATGAACTCCAAAGTTCATATATAGTGATCGACATACGTTTTTTGTCTATAATGAGAGGTATAAATCCCATTTTTGATCAACTTAACTTGATCTAAAACCTTCTAAATGATATTTGGACTGAGTATTGTTTTATCTCCTACCATTAACCACCGCATGTGTGAACAAAATGGTCTACCATATAATGAATCATAAGGAACCATATGAATAGTATTATTACAATTATAAATATAATTGAGCTCAATGAGAGGGATATTATTTTCCCAAAAATTATAGAAATTAAGGATACATGTTTGATGCATTTCCCCCAACAGCTATATCATCCACTCTGACTAACCATTAATCTGAGTGTGAAAAGTGTTTCTCATAAGAACCATTGTACCCATAGATCTATATAACCCTTTTAAAATAATCAATATAAAATGAGAATCCCTATATGGAATAATTTTAGAAGGTTCCCCATGTAATCAGATGATCTCATAGATGTACAGTATTCCAATCTCATCAACTGAGAATGTATCCCTAATAAGATGGAAGTGGGTTACTTGAGTCAGATGATCGATGACTACCCAAATTGTATCACTACTTCTTGGTGACCTTAGTAATCTAATGAAAAATTAATCACAACATCCACTAATTTTCATTATTGGAGTGGTAATGGAGGTAATATGATGGTAGGTCACTAGTTCTCAACCTTCACCCATTGACAGGTGGAACTCCAAGTGATAAAACCTGCTATATGAAATCTCATCCTTGGACACCAATTCTATCAGTGTATATCAACAGATGACTTGGAGATATCTAGGATGGCATCCCACTATGAATCATTTGACTCACACATCGGCTCCTCTCTCATATCTATAAGAACCTAGATATTCTCACATGTATGAAAGTTTTTGGTATCATCAATTTTCCAATCTAGTAGAGGGTCCTCACTAAAAATACTTTCCCATAGGACCAAGATAATAGGATATGAAAAATGAATCATCTTCTCTAATTTATAAGTAAATATTTCACTGGTAGCATTGCATGTACAAACTATATATGATAATCCATAACCCTTATATGTATCTCAAAAAATATTTCCCTAAGCTACCACTCACAACTGCCCTATTTAACCACCTATGTATGAGTCCTCCTGCTTAGAGCATTGACAAAAAAATTTCCATTACTAGTCTTATAGGCTAGATAAAATTTAAAGGACTCTAGATATTAAACCCATATTCATTTCCTATGATTAATGTACCACTGTGTGAGATATACAAGAAGACGTTTTTGGTAATCAAACACCAAAAAATGCTCTCCTAGTAGGTACTGCCTCTAGGAATGCAAATAATAGACAACATCATCCACATCTAGATCATGTGTCAGGTAATTAATCCCATTATTCATTAACTATCATGAATCATAAATAATTACTTGATATTATGGTTTCAAAACATCTCTAAATCTGATACCTTATGAAATATAATACACTGTATATCTCATGCCTAGCTATGGTAGAATCAAGAATAACACTGAAGTCAGTCACCCTTTCAGCTCCTTAGAGGCTATGTCACAGTCTTCTAACCATATAAACTTCACAACTTTCTTAGTAAATACTATATGTGGTGATTATAAGAATGAAAATTCCTATATGAAATTCATTTAGTAACTAGAAATCCCCAAGAAACACTGTATGTTAAAGGTGTTATTGGGATGATCTAAGGTGACAATATCTATCACTTTACATGGTTCTACTAAAACTCTTACCTCTATTATAATATGACCCATGAAAATTACCTTATAATATTGAATGATAAATTTAAAAAACCATTCATAAAACAATTAAAATCTCAGTGTATTGAAATTGATCTCAATATGGGTGTCATGGTTACTTGAAGTATTTGAATACACCAAGATAATATATATATATATATATATATATATATAAAACAATGAAAAGGAATGCTAATAGGAATTGAAAATATGTTCATCAAATCCATATTGGTATCTGGAACATTCATATGACTGAATGGAATAAAAAGATACTCATATAAGGTGTAATTTCTATGAAAAGTCATTCCTGGAAAAATTTCAAGCATGACTTGAACCTAATGATAGCCATATCTCAGGTCCATCATTGAGAATACCCTCACTCCTATGATTTGATTGATGTGATAATTTATATGAGGTATGGGATAACAGTTCATCATTATAATTTCATTCAATTTCCAGTAATCCATTAAAATCCTAAGGTTTCCATCTACCTTCTTATAAAAAAGTAATGGTGAACCCTAAGGAGAGGTATATGGTTATATAAAACTGATGGCCAAAAAACCCTATAGCTACCTATTGTGAACTTACAAATCAATATTAGGCATCTGCTATGGAGGAATGGATAATGGTGATGCTTCGTGAAGTAGATTGATAGTAAAATCGACCTCTATCTTAGGTTGTACTCCTAAAAAGTCATCTGGGAAAACATCCCTAAATTGATCAAATATAGGAGGAAATTCGATCTATTGCAATCACCAATCATTCATGTAAAGCCTAGAAATTGGGGTGGTCACTCCACCTTTCCCATGATGCTATGTTCCTGTTCTAACTATCTATGCATCCCACTCACCATTATGAATATATGTACCTCCATTGGTTGATGTAAACAAAACACTCTAATGATAATAATCCACATGGTAATGAAAAGTAAATGACCAATCCATACCAAGAATGACATCAAATCCAATCATCTTAAGGGAAAATATTTCCTATAAGAAACAATGGCTACCAACATCCAGAGGATAGTCCCAACAATGGAATGCACTTTCAGATCGTAATCCCAAAGGGGTGTCAAGTGTGATAATGCTATAAGAGTACTCAACATGAATATCGAGGATCTCCCAAACAACCACATAGATAAAATAGTGTGATTCCCCATTATCATATAACGAAGTAACTATAGTAGAGGCTAATATAATAGATCCTCGAATGGTATACCGTTCAAAACCCTACTCTTTCGGTGTTTTCTATAGTGAAAAAATATGGCCGGATCTGTAGCCTTGTGTTACAACCTAGATAACTAGATAAGGTCATCTATGCTATCACTGTATATTAAATTCTTGGATTCTATGACCATAAAATCTTCCAATACCTACATTTATGGTACTAATTTGGATATATTCTTGTCAAGGTGCTATTGATCTTTCTCTTAATGGTGGATCTAGAATAGACCATCTCTCACTCAGCATAGATGGGACTATACTGTAAAAGATTGTAAGATTGATTAGTTTTCCATAGCCTCGACACATGATGGGGTCTCTTGAGAATTGGGGATTATTATTCCTAGGATTCCCATATGGGGAAAACCCACATATCTATCTGAGGGTGTCCCTTGGTCACCGATTTTCACACACAAAATCTCAAATCATTGCTTCAAATTGCTATTCGAACCACTAACCTATATGGGATCAGAACCACACTGGCTCACAATATCTTCTTACCTTAGGTTATTATTGGAGTTAAAGGCTTGTTTCACTATAACATATATGATAGTCAGCCAGAAATGTTTTACCTAGGAATTAATATGATTCCTAAGGAACTCCTTAAATAATCTCACTTTCGATGGCTCAAGAGTAGTATATATGGATGAAAAAACCAAATCTTTATAAAATAAGATATATAGTCCATAAATTTGTTTAAAATTTTTTAGGATCATTAATTATGAGGAATGATCATCCATTAGGGTCTCACGGAAGAAATAGTCATATAAGTGTGATTGGAAATCCTTTTAAGTCCCTTCTAGATACATACCATCCTGGTATAGAATATCCCACAAGTGTTTAGTGGAATCCATAAAAAATATATGTCCAGAGATTAAATCTCATATTTTGTGGTATCTAAGGATTATTTAAAAAGATAATAATTTATCCAACTATAACTCTAAAACCTGGGGGCCACCAACCCCCGAAAAAGATGATCGATGCTACTGCTAAAACGCCCGTGTAAGCTCTCCTAAAGAAAGGGAAGGTCACAGAGCTTCATGTATGATATGCATAAGTCTTAAAAACTCACCTCAAAACTAGAAATCATTTCTCACAACCATGATAAATGGAGGTTCCATAGGTGGAACTATTGGAGGTATCACTAATGGCTCATGGCCCACCACCTTCAGAGCATGGTCCTCACCACCCTCTTGGAGAATGAATGACAAATGTTGTGGAGGAATAACTCTAAAAATTAAAAGAACATTCTTATTATGTGGTTAAATAATGAATAAGATATTTTAAATCCTTCCTATGTGATATTCATACCTCTATTACCTCTAAAATAGCAATGTTTGGATGATAGGATCATTATATATAATACAAGAGGCACAACCTACTTCCCACTACCAAGGTATGGTCTAGGTCAAGCTCTATGATTTTCTATCCAGGTCTCAGTTTAAATAATATCAATCTAATTCTATATAAGAAAAAAACATTGAAATAGAAATAGGCATCCCTATTTAAAAATGATCATTTCATTTTAAATTTCATTTTTATTTAAGTTGATTCACATTATAACAATTTTCTTTACAATTTGAAATGTATGGATCACCAATTTTAATTTAAAAATGTAGATACATCTTATAAACTGATATGAATCATCCTTTTAAGAACATACACTCATTTTTCATGTACCTTTATGAAATGTAATACAATAAACATTTATATCATTGAAGGAACAAACAGTACGGTCATGCATCTAAGTAATGCATCCTACATGGTATTCCATAATACATGGAATGGTAATTTTAACATGTTCTTAAAATGATGATTGATATGGTGTGCCCTCATTTAATTAGGCCATTATAAAAAAAAATCCTAAATTATAGAAATAATAACATCACAATAATTCGAATCACCCAATGGTGGAATCAAATCAACTCTAATTGGAAGAATACATAACAACATGACCCATCCTATGTAATTTTGACTTTCTCTATACACTAGATAGCTACTCCCCAGAACAAATCATTACCTAATCTTGATACATTCCTAATATCTTTTATAAATCACAATATATAATACCAATGAATATAAAGTGGTCTTATACCACTTTGTGACATCCCCACCTGGGTTCTACTAAAAATTTCCCCAAGCAAGTGTGCCACATAGCCTCCAGCAAGCCTCCTCATATGCTAGAGGCTTCTGACTAGTATTGAAGGCCTATAGTGTATCCTTTAGAAGACTATTCCCTTTAGTTAGAATAGCATAGAGTTGTAATAAATAGAAAAATAGATGAATCTTATCAACAATGGAAAAGATAGAGGAAGAACGTATAAACAATTAGTTACAAAATAATAATGAAAAGTAGTAATATGAATCATATAAAAAATATGAGGATGAAATGTGTATAAAAAAGGTAAACATGTATAAATAGAAGAAGAAATCCAATACAGTACATTATATATAAAATGAAAATGGCCAAAACCTAACAAAGCATCCTGATCTATAGCCTGGTCATCTACTACCAATCTCCCAGCTTATGTCTTCAAAGAAGTTATGAATCCATAAGTGGACACTTCCCCTTATGTAAACCTACAAGAATATAATATTAATATATACCATAAACATCTAAGATAGGGTGAGGGATAAAAATAGTATGCCACCGCCATTGGAGGAGACTATAAATATCCATTCAGTGCATGTAATATGGTAGTGTGTATGTAATAATAGTATGTAGTAAATAATCAATAAAGGATCAACTCTGGTAGCAGAAGGAAACCGTGATAATAGTACCTACTTCGGCCTCAAATGGTTTGACTAAACATGTATTCATATGTATACACTCAAATAGATTGTATATGTAGTGATGTCTGGGACCATATATGTTTCTACTTTCACTATCATGGACCCAATGCATAACTCTGACATCTATATGTTATAGCATGTATATCACTGGTATCAAGGGATTCCAAGCACAATATCATAATAGTAATAGTCTAGAGGCCTAGTATCATAATCATAGTGATTTTATTCCCAATTTCACAGTAATATGGATTCCATGACCAGTATCATATCAAGAAGGGTTATCATGCCCATGTATATTAGTAAGGGTCATCAAACCCATGTAATGTACAAAAACATTATCCATTACCTGATCATAATTTTAGGGTTTCCATTCCCATGTATAACCTTTTTTAAGGGTATCCATGTCTGTATCACATTTATGATAGGTCTCTATGCCCCTATGTCACATAGTTATAAGGGACTCCACTCCCATATCCGATAAAATAAAAAATGCGGGACTCTATGCTCACAACATTTAACACGAGGGTCATCATGCATATTCTATAATAGAAGGGTCACCATGCCCAATTATCTCAATTATAAATAGACGTGGTTTTATTAATATCCAATAGTCAATTAACAACTAGTTAACATTAAATAATAATAGTGGAATAACAATTGTTCAACTTAATTAGGATACATGTTCATTCCACTAACCTCCATTCATTTTAAAATAAAACTAATGATTGTGTTATCTGTGCTACATCACAAAAATTACAAATTTCCTTCAATAGATTGCAATTTTAATTTATTCCAAAACCATTTAGATGATTGGTTTTCCATTTAGATATTTATATCTAAAATGGAAAATTGACCCGTACACCTCAATGGGTGACTACAATTGATGGGGACCTAATATGGTCAAAATTTTCTCAATTTAGGAAACCATTTAAAGGAGGATTCAATTTAGGGGTGACATATATTGAAAATGGCATTCTGCAGAATGAAACATATTATAAAAAACCCCAACATTGAGGGATAGTGACTATACCACCTACATTATTCTTGTAGAAGAGAACCCATCATGTATTTTCCTTTGGATTGGTCTAGATTGGATAAAAACAAATAAAATATGAACACCCTGAAAATAGAGCATATAATACTATGCCTAAATAACTCAATCAAGAGAAATAATAACAAATATGGGTGCAATATGAATGAACATCCTACCAGTGTGCATCCAATGAAAAAAATAGTTATCAAATCAAAGATCATATGGTGAATTAATCAATGAAAATATCTTAATTCCATAAATGGAGATTCCAATATGAAAGATGAGCTCCTTTTTCCACTAGGGGAGAAAATGAGGGGAGTGGTGAGCTTAAAATATATCTAAGGGATAAATTGTAAATTCACCCCATAATCAAAAGTTTCCTGATTTTCGCTACATGGTTGGTCAAACCTGCACCAACCATGTGCACCTCACTTCCACAAAATTGTTCTCCCATGGTCATGGGGCATGGTTTGAAAAACCGTGCACTGAACATGCGTCATAAATCTGGAAAATATTGTAGAGCTCATGCACATAAGTACACACCTAGAAACATGGTTTCCTCAAACCATGTGGTATCCTTCTGGCCTTTTCAATCCCCACATGGTTTCCTCAAGAATACTGACTTGAACGTCACTATTTCTACTAACCATGTAGCCCATCAATTTTCCTCCAAACATAAGCCTCTCGGATCTGAACAAGCCCCACACACCCCTAAAATAGTCATGAAATCAATTGTCATCCATAAAAGGTCCAAGATAAATAATTAGAACAAAATTTATAGGATATGTACATCCTTGAAAAATTGGGTTCGTACAAGATTTAACTTTTTCATTTGCCCAAAATAATATTATAATTCTTAATATATATTATGTTTAAGATCATTCTTCATTAAGTATTTTTTTCTATTACTATTACTAATATGGTTATTAACAAATCATTAAGCTCATTTCACACTATAAATTATGTGACGATGAATTTTTGGTTAAAATGGTTAGTTAAGTGAACGTGAACATTTTTCCAAAAGTTTACTCTACATATTCTATGTTTATGGCTAGTATATCTACCATGAGTTTATGGATAGTATAACTGCCACCACTTATATTAGTTTCCATGAGTTTATGGTCACAATCACTACCATAACTTCCTCGGTTTAAAATTTTATTTAATCTGTTTAGTAGAATTTTACTTCATTTATCATTATTTTGTACCATAAATTATTGAATAAAATTCAAATTATAAATTTAAATGTCACATGTATATTCCATAAAATTCATTTTTCATTTTTCAAATCCATATATACTATCACTCTCTCCCTCTCAAACGTTTTTTAAACCATTAACTTGAAACTCTAGAAATTAAAATGATAATGTAGATTTCCATAGAGGAAAAAGAGATAATGAAGCCACATATATGTTGATATCATATTATTTAAATAGATCTAAAAATGAAAATGTTATCCCAATTTCTATAGTCAATCTACATATTATTCATTTAATAGATCAACCTTTCTATATAGAAATCGATGTAGTTGAAGAGTGGATTCAGTCCATCAAATATCTAGCCTAGAAATTAATTTATATTAAAGGTTGTATTGAATGTTTAAAGATAATGGTAATACCTATAATTCTCGAATGGTTACGGATTTTTATGCCCATATGAATCTTTATTATGGTGATTCAAAGGACACCACTAAAAGAATTGGGAATAGAGAAAATATGGCCTCTTCTCAATTATCTAGGAAGAATTATTATGTGTTTATGATATAGGATATTATGAATATTATTAAAGATAATGACCTATGAATCATTCTCATTTAATGTTTTTGAGTACTCTTGAGGAATTAATAGGGAACAAGACTCTTAAGTGACCAACAATCATGGAATTGAGTGATTAATGTAAACTTTTGGTAATGTTTATTCAATATTTGAATTTTATAAGAATGTGTTAGCATCTTAAGGAATAAATATATATAATTTTTTTATTTATTGAGTAATGGGATTTAGATAAGGTTATCTAGATATATCATGAGGCATATGCTTGAACTATACAAGTCCTCCTAAAATTTTAAGTACCCTTCTTACCCAATGTTTATGTGAACCCTCTTTTATTTTAAAGAGTTATTTCATGAGGGGGTGGAAAATGTCATTTCTTATGATGGTTTATTCCTAAACGAAAAGATCTTGAGGCACCTAAATTTGAATTATTATCCTTGGACAAAGAGATGTGTATCATATAATAAAATTATTTATGATTTTTTTGTCATGTTAAGAATTTTATCATAAAAAGAGAACAAGTATACTATGGTATTGAGCCTGATATAATTATGAAATATCTTACTGATGAGAATGAGATTGATTTTGATGTTCAAGAAGAAATAAATAGATAAATAACATAAGTGAAGAGGCTAGGGTAGCCTTTATAGATTTCATGGATTCTTCAAATGATGTGCCTTTTGGTTCTCTTGACTCTCCCAGTCCTTTACCTTTTAGAGAATAAGAGTTAGAAGAAGAAGATATTAAGTATATTTAAGTATCCATGAGTGATTTTATTAGATAACCATTATAGGAGGACAACGACTCAGGTGAGTTTCAATAAAGAATTTATGAAATTTATTATGTTTCGATCCATATCATTGGATATAATAATATGCCAAGTGTAATGTATGAACCTCCACTAGAGGATGATTCTAATGTTTATGACCATTAGATAAGTTCGCATGAGCTTGATATTCATACCATTTCTATTTTTATAGTGTATTTTAATGACCTTAGTTGATAAAATTTATTCTTGAGAATGACTTAAACTATATCCTCCTAGGAAATCAGTTGACCAAGAGCATTATAAAATGTCTCTTCCAACTCATAAACAATATGTTTAGGAACTAGTGGATAGTATTATGATTTCCAAAATTGAATCTCTCAATATAAATGTTCTTGAAATTGAAGAAGAATTTGATTATGAAGTATAAGTTCAATTATTGAGACCTAAAATAATGTTGTTTGAAGGTGATTCATATAATAGGTATACTACATCTTACCCATATTCCCATATACCTTCATCTACCCCATATATACCCTATGTGACTAAAGATGATTTGGATGAGTTTAAATCATAATTTATGGGTGGTTTTAAGGATTTATTTATTTGTTTTTGTAGAATTGTGTAACTAATTAGAGAAGAGGGAATATTAAGAATCTTCACTGGTCATTTCTCACTTTTAAACTAAGATTCATCTAAAACATAGACCATGTGAAGAATTAAATTGAGGAATTAGGAGATCATGTTGTCTCACTACAAGAAATTATTCAGGATATGATTTTTAATATTGATAATAGATTTCTAAATTTTGTTTTTCATGCTTCTAGATCAACTACTCCTTTTGTATGTTCTTCAATTCCATCTCATTCTCCTATCCAATGTGTTTTTAGTGAATATAACATTAAATATCTTATTCATTATGAGTAAAAAGTAGTATGGAATGTGTTTTATAAAACAATATATATAGTGGTTGATGGATTTCAAAACCATGTTGAAAATACATTAAAAATGGTTATAAAAAATATAAATAAATATGGAAGATATTGAGACACAATATGAATGAAAATTAAATTTTATCATAGTAGGATCTTCAATATATTTAATATGACATCTGTGTTATATCCTTGTCCAGTGATTATAGAGTGACTCCTTTGAGTCAGGCCTTCATGTAACACTTAGAAAAGCTAAAGGTTCATCCTCATATTCAGGATTCCATTATTGAGAACAAAGAATATTTTTTTAGATATAAAAAATGATTGAACAACCGTGAATGATTCAACTAATTTTTTGAACCATAACTTTACAAAAAAATATTTCCATTATGGATAGTCGTGCCTTACCCATTTCATTAGACCCTTCTTATACCACCTCTCTTACCAACCCTTTTGAATGTTATCCTATACAATAAGTTAAACTTCTTCTCCCTAAATCTAGTTGTGTGGTTATTCAATAACATGATTCCACCTATTTTTAAAAATGTTAACCTCCTACCCCAACCTCTATAGAAAATTGAAAAGAACCTATACTCCAATATGAAATTATAGATTTATCTGATTCTGAATCTTATTGGAGTACCTGACATGGTTTCTTTTTTTTATTATTTAATATTAATCGAATGATATGTTAATATTTATATATTTCCATTCTATTTGAAAATTATTTATTTCAATTTTCCCACTTGATGAGTGTTTTATAATTAAAAATTATGGATAAAGAATGATGATTAAAATTTTCACATTCTGGTTCTTTACATTTGATCTACCATGATTTGTGGGGGAGATGATCAGATTTGTAGAGAAACTATTTATTTTAATAATCATAAATAATTTTTTCATATATTACAAAAAATATTTATGTTTTATTATAGAATAATTTTTTCAGGTAAAAAATATAATATAGCTATGTCTTGAAGTAACCATGTCAGCAAACTGTATGAAGATGTTTAATAGAAAATTATGTTTGTGTGATCATGTATATTTGACCATTAATTAAAATCCATGTGACTAATTGAGAAAAATTAACCATATGTTAAATGGTATAATTTTCTTTCAATAATGAACTAATATCACGAAGAGATCAAGTGACCATATGAAGGATTCAACCTACCACAAGAAGATAAGTGGTGACCATAAGAAAAAAAATGAATTGATAACCAGAAGAAATGAAGTGACTGCATGAATAATCCACTTGATTTTGAATGGACATCATCAAAAGTGACCATGGAAAGTAACCTTATGAAGTTACCATAAGCTTAATTGATTAGGATTAAGTGAATACTAGGTAAATGTTAAGTGAACATGTCTATCTCAATCAGCTGGAATTATTTAAATCTAAAATGGATATATTTTGGAGAATTCACTAAAGCGTCAGTGAATTAATGATTTCTAGAACAGAAAAATAAGTACGAGGATTAATTTCTGAATACCATATAATGAATTATTATAAAAGGACCTCTATTTATGTTTAATAGATACTCATGGACAAGAATAATAATACATGAACATTAGAGACATAGTTACATGGAGATTTTGAGAACATCATCTGAAATGCTATATCTCTGAATGCTATCACACAGATCTATTTTCGGAACACTCCATGCAATAATCAGTTGGAGTTTTTTCAATAAACTATTTGAAGAAAAATAATGAATTGAATCTAATTAGATTGAGATACTTAAAAATTTTTCTCTTTGTATCTTTTTCTTTCTCTGTTATAGAATAAATTTTTATTTATGTTTTCATTACATTGGATATTCATTATAATATTCTTCAACACTATATTGAATATTATTAGATCATAATTTTATTATTATATTATACTTTTTATCCCATGTGTTACTCTAGAAGAAGATGTTTATAGAATGGTCTGTCCATATTTAATTTTTATATGTAAAACTGAGATATAGGTTATAGGATGACTTATCGTTTAATAAATTTCTTAGAAGAATAGTATTTCTAGGTGGAGAATGAATCCTCTTGTTTTATTCTATTAGGTGTTTTCTCTAGATTTTACTCAGTTTAAAAAAAAATTGTTTTATTATTCATTAACTATATAGTAAATTATTATGTGGATAGTTATATTTAATTATTGTTTTATATACTTTGTTTAAATTAATTACATTTATTTCAAAAAATAAATTAATTTTGAAATGTTTTTAACTATGTTGTGATCATGATTTTGGGAAATATTTCAAAATAATTTAATTATATATTTGTTTATTTTTTGTAACTGTACTAATTAATAATTAAGTTGTATTAGTTTTAAATGTTTTCAGAAATAAATTTTAGTTGCAAACTCAATTCATGACCCTCTTGGCTTGACCACTCCTACTAGTGGGGGTTATTGTAAATATATATTTCACTTATAAAATAGAATTCATGATATATTAATTACAGGATCTCATTGAATATCTTGTAAAAATATTTAATTCATTTACTATCACTTTAACTCTTAATATTAAATGAATTTATATTATTATCTTATGCATTTTAGATCATAAAAATGGAATATATTGTAGTAACACTCTCTCTCAAAATGTTTCCTTAATAATATACACTCTCTTGTGTATCTATTTTATCTATTTGTGTGATTATAGAGTGACAAATGTGACCCTTAGTCTTGTATTTAATATTTTGATTGAAGGTATTAAATTAAATTCATTGATATCTTAAATATGATTTTAGGTCATGTTGAAGGATTATACTTATCAATTATCAAATTTTTTTATCATGGGATCATGTTATAAGATCTATAGAAGGCCTTATAATGGATCTTGGGAAGCTCCTATTGAATATGGACATGTGTAGGGTACACTGTCTAGCTGGTTCCCTGATGTATGAAAATATTAATGTGTAGAAGATCCACCGACCATCTACTGTAGTGCCATCGACCAGTCAGTAGTGAAGGAAGAAGATCCCCTTGTTACATGAGTGCAAATAACTAGATAGTAAAGGAGAAATTACTAGTCATTGGGGGATTTCATATAATACATTCATCTAGCTATCCCATTGGATACCTAGTGGAGGCTAATAGGTATCTAGTGGCGTCGAGGAAATAGATTCATGAATGTGTTTGTTAGGGTAAAAAAGTTCTATAAATTTAGTATTCTTTTACTTTAATGAACCTCACTAAATTATAAGAAATTCAAATCCTTTTCATGCTTATAAAATGAGGACCTAATAATACTTGAAGAGAAACTGGTTACCAATAATGCCTCTTCGATCTATGATTCTTGTTTGGGAATCCAATGAAAAATAGTAGTAGTTTCAATCCATCCTCAAAGATTCATCATCATTTATCAATCATTTAAAGATCTCAGTTTGTCTCTAAAATAACTTATCATAAATTTTAATAATCATTTTAAGATATTTGTTTGTGTAAATTTAATAGGATTTCTAAAATAGACCTCACTCCTCTCATTACCTTCTTCAATGTGTTCTCACTACCGCAAAAGTGATGTATGTGTTCCTTGGTTAATGACAAAGCTCAAGTGGGTGATGAAAAACCACATATTTTGAGTGATGAGTTTCTCAATCACTACCAAGTAAAGATATTAATAATATTGACCTCAAAATTTGAGGTTTTGATACATAAGGTCTCAAACCAATCCATTTCCAAACTCCTTATGAAATTGGGTTCACTTCCAATTTATTTTATTACATTGAATCAATCATCATCGATACACTTAATTTCAGAAATTATATATGATCATATTTTTTATAATTACATTCTTAATCAACATTGTTATTAATTTTATAATATTAAATAATTTTATCAAACAATCAATTAGTATATGTGTTACTTTATCTATTCAATATCATTTAGATTTATGTTTATCTTTTAGGGTTCAATTAAATTTTTAAATATTAATTCACCGTTATTACCATCTATTCAGACCAACATTAAAATAATTACATGTACCTGAATAAACAAGATCAGGGATATTTAATAATGTGAAAAATGACGTTAGTTTTCATGACCCCTCGATTCACTGATTACCCTCTTGGGCTAGCAATGAATAAAGGGAGATAATGACCCCCCGATTCTCACATCCAGTTGGACCTAGGGTGGTGACCTGTACCAAGGGAATACAAGTCTCAAAAAATGGGAGGTATTTCCTATTTTTTGAAAAAATTCAAGAGATAAGATGTTTCACCCCCAATAAATTATATATATATATATATATATATAAAATAAATCCAAATCTATCCCACATGCATGTATAAAATAAAACTGTTACAAATGAATCAAAAACTACAATGTAAGAACCTGAAGGAAAACTAAATAATCCACTCAACAACTATCCAAAATCCTAAGATAGTGACACCCAAAACGGTCCATATAATCCTCCTAGAAAGAATAAAATAGTTTTATATAAGTTGGTTGAGTATATAGATATACTTAGTTTGTAAACCAAAGTCTATTGTGAAAAATTGAAAGAAATCATAGTAATGCCCGTGTGAGAAAACAGTATAACCAAACAACACATAACATGGTATGATAACAATCATAGTTCATACCAAGGCACACTAACTAAATAAAAAAAGTCATGTAAAGTAATATAGTAATCACATTGATGATTTGGGAACCCCAAACCAGTTCCCTCTTGTTTATCCTCTCTTACCCAACAGAAAACATCTTGTAACTCCCACTTCTTCTGAATATTCCACATCACAACCCGCCCGCACACACCTAGGCATTAACACAACACCTTGTCCCATCACTGAGGCCACAAGTCGTCATCACATATTTGTAGCAGACACTTGGTCTCTATACCACATCACATCTTTCCTACCGATACCTTGTCCACTTACCATGTCACATCCCAAAAACAATTAGGAATTCAGAACACATCTCATCATGAAGACAGTTGGGAAAACAAAACTCACCCGCATGAAACTATGCCCAATAAACCACAACCTTCCTTCAGAATATTGGGCTGCCACCACTAGGAAGAAGGAGAAAGAAAGATCTATTGTCCAACCATCCGTCCTCACATCTAGATGTTTGGTAAATACACCCTCCCCAATGATGATGGGGGTGTTCGACACGTAGTTATCAACTAGGGTGGGGTGAATATAGAAAAAAAACTAAATAAATGTATATATAGATTTAGCACCAAGCAAACCTTCACAACCTATGGGTTCTAAAAAAAACCAACTCACAATACTAAGAACATCACTTCCACCCCTAATGTAATCACAACACAACAAGTGACAACATCATTCCAATTCCAAACCAATTTTGTTAAACCATTACCAATATTTAATGAAGAATCATTTATTCATTCCATTAATCAAGCCAACCCTTTCCAATTCTGAACTTTATTCACCAATTTTTTATTCATCCAATCCATTACTATATGGGAAACTACCAAGCACAACACATAACAAGCAACACAACAACACCTCACCAAATAACCTGATTGTACCCTACTACATAACACCTGTCATCCATTCCACAATAAATCAATCTCTCAACTTGGGATTTTATTACATGGTCAAGTTGATGAATCACCTACCAGTTCAGTTGTCGCACCACCCAAACCAACCCAAAACACACTCCTATGCTTCAAAAACATACCACACCACAAACCATAACAATCCCACACACATCACTCAACCTTAAAAAATAAGGAATGACATATTCAGATTTAACAAGTAATTCCTCACTCAATTTCAAAATGTTAATTCTATGGTTATCATAGAAATAGTTTGATCCTAGGGCATCTGTTTATTGTCCAAGTCAATGTGGTTAACTGATTCAATAATAATTGTTTGACATAAAACAAAACATTATATTTTCCAAAATCATTAATAAGTGTGTAAACAAGAACCACCAATGAACATGATTTTTTGTGGGGCATTTATCCAATACAGATCATAATATCATCAAAAGAAACAATGACATGGTAAAACATGCATTAATTTCCCAACCCCCCATTTGTAAATTAAAAACCAATTTATTTAAATTTATTAATCATGGATCAAATATTTTCACAAAAGATAAAACCATATACACATCCTGTATGATGAAAAACTTAGATTGAAAAATGAAAATCCACATGGAAGAAACATTCATCGATATTTCTTGATTGTAGCAACACATGGGAATGTATGCAGTAGGAAACTCTAAGGAAAACATAAAAAAATTGCTGCAACATAATGCAACAAATACTATCAGAAGAATGTTTCTTGGAAACTCATACCAATAGATAAATAGAAGGAAATAATAAGGAGAAATGTGTTTCAGTCCTTGGAAGATATAAAATAGGTCCACGTTTTAAATACATCTTTAATTTTCTATTAAAATTGGATCCAATCACGATTATGTGATTTGACTAATTAGAAGACCTTGGAATCTAAGGAATTTAATGATATGACTCATATTAGTTGAAACAAATCCAAAATAACTTAAATAGGTAATTGAAATCATTTTACATAAAAAAAATTTATCAAAAGAGAAAAAATGGAAAACGAGAAAAAATGAAAACTGTTAGAATGAATCACTATTAGGCAAGTCACCGTTCTGAGTCACCGGTGGGAGTCACCACTATGAGTCACCATTGCGAGTCACCAATGCCAGTCACCACAATTCACCAGTGTGATTCACCTTTGTGAGTCATCGGTGTGAGTCACTATTACAAGTCACTAGTGTGAGTCGCCCGTGTGATTCACCATTGGGTTGAGCTACCATTTGGTGAGTCACCATTATGACTCATTGTCGCGAGTCACCGTCACGAGTCACGATCACAAGTCACCATCATGAATCCCCATCGTGATTCACCATTCATGACTCACTATCCTGAATCATTATTCCTGACCAACCATCCAAAATCACAATTGGAGAACATGAAAACTGGTTATTTTTTGAATGTGTTTAAATAAGTCACATTGTCCTCCCAAAACACTTAAAATACCGAATTTTCACAAAGTAATTGATTTCAGAGGTCCAAGAGATTAAATTAGATACCTACCGAACTATTATTACACCCGATAATTAAAAACCAACCCGAAAGAAAAGAGCTGAGTGGTTTGAACAACCACCCCTTGAGATACCTCTCATAACTATTGTCACTCTTTGATCACTACCACCAGCTAAACACACCAACATAAATGATAAAAAAACACTACACAAGTACAACAAACACATAGTATTGAACACATGAATGGGGGAATCCTATCCTAAATGTCATGATGTTATCCACTATGGGCGGTACTAGATCACCTGCAAAGGTTTAATCTTATCACAATTATTGCATCTCAATTAGAAGTCAAGTGTTCCCCCTTTCACATGTCAGGTCTTTATCAAAAATTGAACCAAAGACATCTCAGCTAAAGGGTAAACACATTTCATTAAAATAAGGATCCTACATTACATTTAAAAATATAGAAAAAAGTTAAAACACAAAACCACTCTGGGTATTGGGAACACATATGATTTTCTTGCTCCCAAGTACTCTTATCCAGGAATGCATGCCTCCACACCATGTGAACCAATGGAATGGTCCATCAACACAACACTATATTTCGATGGTCCAAGATCTCTATTAGTTTTTCCACATTTGTGGAATCATCCACTATATCCAACTATCCCTAGTCAAGAACATGAGAGTCATCTTGAAGATATTGATGAAGTTGGAAGACCTTAAAGATATCATGGATCCTGTCCATCTTTGTCAGCAACACCAAATTGTATGACACTTCTCCTTCATTTCCCAACACCTCAAAGGGTCGAATTATCCTAGGAGAAATCATTATCCATTTTACAAACCTCCGCTACCCATGTCAAGGGAAACCTTCTTGGACTTGTGGTTCCCAACCTCGAACTACAAGGGCCTCATAATATGATCAACATAAGAATTTTCTGGTCCTGAGCTGCTTTTATCCTCTCATGAAAAAGTTGAACCTTCTCTTTCATTCTCTGCACCAGGTTTGGAGAAAGAACAATTGTCTCCCCAACATCCATCCAGCACAATAGAGAAATCACAGTCTCCCATACAACACCTCAAATGGATCCATTCCAATTTTAGTGTGATAACTATTATTAAAAGTGTACACTACCAAGGGTAGATGTTGTACCCAAGATCCACTAAATTTTAAGATGCATGTCCACAACATATCCTTAAACGTTTGGATAGTTCACTCTATATTTCCAAATGTCTTAGGGTGGAATACAGTACCGTGGCATAATTGGGTGCCAAAATAATATTGTAATCCCCTCCAGAATTGTGAGATAAACCGCACATCCCAGTCTATGACAATGGACCTTGGAACTCCATGCAACCTAACCACTTCATCTACATACCTCTTGGATAAGGCATCCACAATGATTGGCTCCATGATCTCTAAGAAGTGAGATGATATTTTCATCCAATCCACTATTACCTAGATAGAATCATAGCCTCCCTAAGCCCAGTGCAACCCTATGATGAAATACAAAGATATATCATCCCAAATCCAATCCTGAATATTCAAGGGTTGCATCAAACAATTGGGAACATGGTGCTTGGACTTTACCTATGGGTCGACTATACATATTTCCACAAACTCTGTTACATCACATTTCACCTAGGGTCACCAAAACTGTATCATTAAACAATGGTACATTATATAAATTCTTACGTGTACTTTTAATGGTCAGTTATAAAAATAAAAAAGAACTCCCTTTCTCATTTCTATCGAAACAAACAACATCCCCCAAAAAACATCCAATTTCAACCATCCTATGACCATTCTTCCCGGGAATCACCATGGTCAACTTTGTCACACATCATCTCTATATATAATTCCCTCCACTGAGAATCATACACTAGATTCATCAGATAATACATGGCTATCAGCAGGAAAAAACAACCTCTCCCAACCTACATTCATGCATTTAAGTGCAAGTCTACCAACTCCTCCATCACTTCCTTGTAATCTACATATTTGTGACCAATGTCCTCTACTAATTTATACTAAAAGCATCAACCACCACATTTTAATTTACCAAGGATTATGATATATCAATATCATAGTCTGGAAGAAAAACCAGCCACCTTCACTACTGAAAGTTCATATTTCATTGGGAAAGGATATAAATTAATCTATTGCGATCTATGAAGACCGCAAAGCACTCCCCAATGAGGTAATGCCATAATAACATAATCACACACAAGACCAATGCCATCTCCATATCATGGGGGCATAGTTATGCTCATGGGGACATAACTATGTAGACCCATATGATATTATTTCTCATTACTACATAAAGATTCATCCTAATACTAGTTCGGAAGCATCACAAAACACCCCAAATCACCACCCATTCCTCTAGAAATCAGAGCACTAGATCACTAACCAGCTTCCCATTTTGGTAACTCAACACTGTCTTGAACTAATCACTCCACAAAAAAGCTTGGTCTCTCTATTAATAGATGTTAACCAATATGAAACTTGAGAGAAATTGGGTACAAACCTCCTATAATAGCATGTGAGACAAAGAATAAATTTAAATACTTACACATTATTGGGTTCCTCTGAAGAAACATCCAATTATAACTTTGATTGAAAAACTACCACAACTTGTTGAGACACAAAATTTCCAAGGAAACATACCTCCAATGTCCAAAAATTTCACTTGGACAATGTTCCATAGAGCTGGTGTCATCGAAAGAACCTTCAGGATGGTTCTGAGATACTCAACATGCTCCTACTCTAACTTTGAATAGAACAAGACATCATTGATGAATTCAATGATGAAGTGATCAAGGAACTCATGGAAGATGGAGTTAATTATTCCAATGAAATGGATGGTGTCTTTGTCACACCGAAAATAATGACTAAGAACTCAATGTCCCCATACCTGAATCTGAATGAAATCTTTGGAACATCTCCTTTCTTCACCCTTAACTTGTGACATCCAAAACATAAATAAATATTATAAAACCAACATTCCCTCTTAGATGTTGAAATATCATCTATCCACGGAAGTGTTAATAGTTCTTGACTATCCTTAGATTCAACCTCCAGTAGTCTATACACAACCTTAGACCACCATCCACCTTCTTTGCGAACAAAACTAGATCACCCCACGGAAACAAAATGGAATAGATAATTTACTTCTTCATCAGATCATAAATCTGCATCCTCAACTCCCATAAATCAGAAGGTTCCATTCATTAATGAGCAATCGAAATTAGAGAAGCACCAAGCTAAAGGTCTATCCCAAACTCGAGATAACTTCAAGGTGGTAATGCCAATAACGTCAATGGGGGAAACATCCAATAACTCTTCAATGATCCCAGGGACTTTCACTATCTCAGTATCCACTGATTCCACTGATAGATCATCTAAAAAATAATGAAGAGGCTCCACATACTAACTAACCACTTGAAAATGCCAATGAAAACAAAACACTAACCATCCAAATATCAAAACAAAAATCCCTTCTAGAAGTATTATTTAACTAAGTTCGTGGAATACCTCTAGTCGATTCAAATAATTACATAATATGGTCTCATCTATAGCAAGAAGAAATCCCAATGGGACTGATGCAGTCCCATAATCAGTCTACATCCTCATCACACATCAAACAAGTTGGTATTACCTTGGAATGGCGTACTCAAAGCCATGGGAACCAAAATACTCTCTAAAACTATCCCAAACTCAGGGATAGAGTGCATGTAACAAAGGAATGTGAAGTTACCGAATAAAAAAAGTACAAGAAGGTGTACTAAAAAAACTGTTGGTACCTCTACCATTCTCTGGTCCAACAAAAACGGCTGCCTCTACTGTGTGAAATTTACCATTCCCAACTCCTCTACCCCTGTAATGAAAACTGCCTCCACGAAAACACCTTGGTCATGTTACCTAAGGGATATCCTATGGTCGTCCCCTAACTTATAAATATCTCCTCATTGGAGCATGTGTCTGCTGTTCCTACTGCTGAAACAACCTAACTGGAAACTGCTACTGAGGCTGACACTAAACATTCCCACCTCCACCATAACGATATCAATCTTCTGCTGAACACTGATTACGAAGATGGTCATGGACACCACAGAAGAAACACATCATCCCCAACCCAATGGAAAAATCATGAGGACCAAATTGTTCAAAAGGAAGTTACTAAGGTTGAATCCCTACCGATCGAAACCTTGAAGGTCTTGGTTCCTAAGACCAACCACTAGTAACCATACAATTCTATGAACCCTGTTGTCTCCCCTATCATGGTAAAACTCCTCATCAGTGGATCCACATGATCAAATATTCCTTTCTACAGACCTCTATATGTGTTAGAAATGTAATGTGAGTATCCATGTACTAGATAAAAGTATGAAGAACCTCCTCTAGACGCCTCTCATAAGAATACTCATCTACAATGAGATCTGGGAAAAAATGGAGGAGATCCTTAAGCTTGGTACCCATATCTCATACTGATATACTCCCCTATTGGTGGTAGAGTAACTCCGACATCTTCTCAACCTTCATATTCATAGAAAGGAATATTACTCATAAATCCCACTCAAAATTGACCCACAGAATGCTATCCTTTTTCCTCTCCCTCAGGTACAATGTCCTCCACAAATGCGTAAATCCTTGCATCTGACTATCCACCAAATGAACCCAGTACTCTAGTAGGGCTGAATAAAACTAAAATTGATCTCAAATCCTGGAGGTAGATCTTCAAATCCATGTCCAAAATGATACCCTCTTACTTTCCCAAGTCCAGACACAGGAAAGAATATAACATTATCTTCCACCGGTTTTCCTCCACTGGATCAACCCTACGCCGATCAACCAAATCATCCTGCTGAGTCTCAACCACCCAAGCCACACGCGGACGACGACCGAGTGCCCTAGCTAAAAGCTAAACAAAAAATTACTAAGACTAAATAGTATGGAATTTTATTTAAGATTCATTTTAATTAATTCTGTTCATCCAATACCTTTTATCCTTCCCAAAACAACCCAACTCAGACAAGAACACATGTAATTGGGATGCATTTACCATTCCTGGGTCTCTACACTGAAAACCAGGTATCCTCACATTTTCATTCGGTTGGCATAGAGTCCTTTCATTGGATCACAGGGGGGTAAAATCCCATGTCCTAGCCAGACTAACCAAACCTGTGTTATGTACCAAGATCACTAGACATTGTTTCCATACCAAGACATGAAATTATCACTATTCCTAACGCTAAACTCTATCCTATATATCAACCTTACCTAACATTGATACTATTCTATCATGACCCACAACCTTTAAGGATTCCCCTCCTAGCCTAGAAATTATGAAATGGATATAATGACCCCCCGATTCATTCCCCCAGTAGGCCCCGGGGTGGTGACTATCTCCCAGGGAATACAAGTCTAAAAAAAGGGTGGAATTTCCATTAAAAAACAAGATAGAGAGATATTATGTTTCATCCCAAAACAACTTAATGATATATATAAAATAAATCAAAATCTATACCCATGTATGTTTAAAATATAATTTTTACAAATTCAATAGAAACTACAAATTAAGTGCCCAAAGTAAAACTAAATTAGTGAATCAGTAACTGTCACAAATCCTGGGCTTGTAATTCCCAACACGGTCCACATAATCCTCCTAGAAACTAAACAATATTTTATATATGTAGGGTGAGTGTACAAATATACTAAATAGGAAAACCAAATTCTCCCATCCACATTTGAAATAAATCTTACTAATTCCCTAGTGAGAAAATAACATAATCAAACATCACCTAATATGGTATAAAAACCACACCAATGATCACCAGTTTATCCTCACCAAATAATGAAAGTGTAATAATGTAATATAGTAAACACATAGATCATTTGGGTACCCCACACCACTTCCCACCATTTTAGCCACTCTTTTGTAACATCAAATGTCCTACGCTCCCACCTCTTCAGAACTCACCCCATCACAACCCACCCACACACACCTGGGCCTAACAACCACAACTCGTCCCATCACCAAGGCCATGAGACACATAAAATCTCTCCCATAGACACATGGATACCATTCCAATTCACATCTTTCCTATATACACAGGGGCCATATACCACAGCACATCCAGAAAAGACCTAGGAATGATGAACACATGTCATCTTGAAGACACTTTGGAAAAAAATTACCTACACACACCTAGGACCCATAAACCACAACCTACCTAAATAATCTGGGGATACTGCCACCTAGAAGAAGGTTATAGGAAGAGTGGGTGGCCATCCTTCCATCCTTGCACTTGGATGTTTGGGAATGACACCCTCCCCTTTAATGATTTGGGTGTTCAGAATGTAGTTCTCAACCAGGGTGGGTTGAGTATAGAAACCAAAAAGAAATCACATGTATATATAGATATAATAGCAAACACTCCTACCCAACTTATGGGTTTTAAAACAACAAAATAGATCACAATACTTCCAACTTCACTTATATCACTAAAGCAATAACCACACAAAAATCCACAACTTCTTTACAATTACTATCCAATTATGTTAATCATTACCTTTATTTATTCACAACTCATTTATTCATTCCTTTAAAAAAACTAAACATATCAAGTTTCAATCCTTTTTAACCAATTTTTTATTCATTAATTCCATTACTATTTGGATAACATCCAAGCACAACACATAACAAAAAAAACAGGAACACATCACCACACAACTCGATCATAACCCCACAGTGCAAAACTTCTCATCCACTCTACAATCAATAAATATTTCAACATGATATACCATTACTTAGTGAGGTAGATGATTCATCTACATGTTGAACATCCACACCACCCAACCCAAGCCACAACAAACCTCTGTACATCACAAACGTACCATATCTCAAACCAAAACAATCCCACACAAATAACACCACCACACGATCCAAGGATAGGAATATTAAGATTTAAAAATGCATTCCTATCTCAATTTACATTTTTTAATTGATGTGTCATCACCGAAACAATTTGATCATAGGGAATCCATTTATTATCTGAATGTATGTGGTTAACCGATTTCATAACAATTGTTCAAAAGAAAACCAAACATTATACATTCCAAAATTGTTACCCGGGGCACAAACAAGGACCACCAATTACCATGATTTTCATAGGGGAATGTATCCCGTATATGTCATAATATTTTTAAAATAAACAACAAGATTTTAAAACATACTTTAGATTACAAATCCCAAGTTTGTTAATTTAAAACTGCTTCAATTATCATTATAAATCATTGATCAAATATTTTCACAATATAAAAATATATATAACAATACCTCATGATTCAAAACTAATAAATAAAAATTAAAACGATTTTGGATAAAAAGTGATCAGAACTTCCTGGTTGTACCAAGACAGGGGCATGTATGTAGTAGGAAACTCCATGGAAAACATGAACCTACTGATGCTGCACAATGGAAAGACCCCTATGGGGAGAAATGTTCTAGGCAATTCATTAAAAGAGAGAAAAATATGATAATAACATGGAGAATGGAATTTTAGTCCCAGGTAGATCTAAAATATGGTTTGTGGTTTAGGTACACCTTTAATTTCCCATTATTGTTAGATCTAGTCAATATTACAATCTTTGACTAATTAAAAGCCCCTAGAATCCTTGGAATCTGATGATATGACTCATATCCCTTGACATGTCTCCCAAAAAACTTAAATATTTTATTAAACTCATTTTAGGTCAATTAAAGTCTTAAAAATAGAAAAACTAGAAAACTAGAAAAAAAAGAAAACTACGGGAATGACTTAGTGTTAGGTGAGTCACTATTACAGGTCACCGGTGCGATTCTCCAGTGGAGTCACCATTGTGAGTGACCAGTGCAAGTCACTAATACATGTCACCATTGAGAGTTATCCATGAGAGTCACCATTGCAATTCACCATTGTGAGTCACCAGTGTGAGTCACCATTGTGAGTCACCAATGCAAGTCACCTGTGTGAGTCACCTATGCGAGTCACAGTTGGGATGCGATACTATACAATTAGTCATCATTGTGAGTCACTATCGTGAGTGATTCACCATATTGAGTCACCATTCCTCACTCACCATTCATGACTCACCATTCTAAATCACCATCATGACTCACTATTCTATACCCTCCATCCTAACTCACCATTGGAGAACATAAAAAACTAGGAATTTTTTAAAAATAGTCATATAATTTACCTCAACGTCCTATAACACTACAAAATCAGATTTTCCAAATGTAATGGACTAGAGAGTTTTGAGCCATTAAATCAGAAAACTTATCTCAAAATCTTCATATAGACACATTGAAAAGATATATTAAAATGATATTGGGAGAAAAAAATGATGACATGTTTTTTCTCCTCATGGACACTAGTTAATGTTTTTCTTATTTTATAAGAACCTTACCCAAAATGATATCCTTTGATCTCACCTAATTAATTATAATGATCCTAACATTGGTCAATACTTTTTCCAATAAATTTAGTGATGAAATTATATTGTAATTTAATTTGTATCTCTAATTGAGTGGTTTTTTCTTTTTATGATTTTATCCTCGAATATGTTGTCTTGAGATGAAATTATTGGTATTTTGGGGCTTCTTCTGAGGATCAATGGATAGTGTAAGGGGTTTAATTGGAAAAAAAGAATAACCATTCCAAATATTAATACTATAGGTATCATTGGGCACCTAATGGATTTGGGTAGTTAAGGTTATGGTTTTAGGACACTATTGGGTACCAAGTGGTCTCCCAACTAGTAACTATTAAGAATAAGATGTATATTCATTCCAATTATGAAATTTTGGACTTTTTGCTAATATCTTCTTACTCCCTTCTCCCTACAATCTAAACCACATTTCATTATTCTCATTGAGATCATAATAAAATGATTCTTCCCCCCCCCCTTCTCCCCTCTTCATACTGACTTGATTAAAGGTGGATCCATATGTCTTTTTCCTAGAAAATAAAAGGAACAAAAATAACTATCCCTTAATATATTGTTCCTTTAAAATTTCTTATTCTCCTTCACTATAAGTGGATTATCTAATAAAGTTTTTTAAAAAACAGGTTGAATCCATTCCAATTATAGGGTTCATTATTTCTTAGGTCAAGGGGGTTTAAATCCAATTTCATAGTGGATTCGTTACCATATTTTAATATGTCTTGTTTACCAATTGATTTATTTATCTTTTCCTTGATTTTGTATAATGATGTAGTTCAACCTAGTTTTAAATAATTTTGGTCTTCCTTCTGATTAACGGATAATAATATTATTTTGAAATCCTACCTAAGTCTCTTCTAGGTATCATTTAGTGTTTTAATATGATAGTTTTGGTTATATGCGACATTGATTATAAACTATTATATATTTTTTTGGTAAATTTTTATGGTTCCATTGGAGTATGAAGAAGATCTTGTTAAGGATAAATTAAGGAAAGGTGCTTCCAAAACATATGAAAACCCTCAAAATATTCTTTGGGTTAATGTTACAGGATTATTATTAAATGAATATATAATATTTTTATAATTTTAGAAGGATAAGAATCCTTATCCTCACATAATACCTTTATCTTTAAATCAAATATCCATTCTATGAAAACATTATATAATATTTGGTTACATGGGTTAAATTTATTAATTTATCATCAAAGGGTTTTTTAAATTCCTTGTGGTATATTTATTAAATTACTTTTGCATCCAATTTTATTTAGACCTAAAATGGATGGTAGCTATCATGTTGAAAAATTTAGTAAATTATAAGATAATAAACAATTAGGTGTAACATTTATCCCAAATTGAACTAAAAATGTGGTCATGTTGGAATTTAATTATAATTCCTTCTATGGTGTGTAAAATTTAATATTCACTTCTCACATTGTGAAAATATTTAATGTGTGTTTATCATTGTGAAATTTTTTTATACCGTAGGTTATTAAACAAATTTTGTGGAATCATTAGAATTTAGAAAACAACTTTAATGTTTTCCCCATTGGACCCTTGTAAACGCTAATGATTATGGGGATGAATTCATTAATTGATTATATTGAGAGATATGGGTGATAAAATGAGTTTTGGTTACAATTATCCCTTCTTGTTACTTTAACATCCATTATTAAGGGAAACAATTCTTCTTACTTTAAGTTTAATGAGTTACAAATCATAATAAAAAATTACCATTGGTTAAGATTTTCATCTATTTTAAGGTAACAACTAAGATTAATTCATTTAGAAATGAGTATTTTGTTATGTATACTTATTAGATTTTATTAAAAGGGTTTTAAAAAAGAACTGAATACTTTTTCTTAAAAACAATCGTTTTTTAAAAAGTCTTAGAAAATTTAATTATTTAAAAAAACCCATATATTGAAACCTGGTTTCATAGAACCTTTTCTTTTCTTAAAATTATGATTATAAAACTTATTTTAATTGATTAAATAGAAACTTCAGATTAATTCAAAAACCCCAATATATGTTTTCCTTAAAGTAGATTTCATGTATATAGATCTACATTGAAATGATTTCTATTGTTGAATGAGTATCCTAAATTGAACTCATACATAACCTTTACCTCTCTATATATGACCCATTGGGTAGGTTTTTTCAAATACTATCAGTACACTTGTTTGATTATTGTAAACTACTAAGGGACCACAGTTATTGCAATTTTATAAGTAGACACTTCCCTGAATAGTTAATATAAAACCTTGATTTACCCCTTACATTGGTTGATGGGAGAAAGTATTACATCCCACAAATAAATCCAGGCACAACCATCATGTTGTATTATTTTTATCCTCATTTTTTATCATAGTGTATCTCATGATGCTTGCAGTTTGTTTAAGAGGGGATAATGGTGTGCCACCAGAATCTATAGATTGGGGACTTGAACCAGAATCCAATACGGCTAAAGATGGTCCACTATCCAGATAGATTGATACACTATAGGGCCCTTGGGTTCCCATAGGCATGTCGGTGGGAGAGGGAGAATTAAATCATTATGATTTCATCTGTTAGCCAGCCATAGGCCCACTGACCAGTCTATGGAGAGCCAATGGCAATCCAATGACACCAATCTAGATCATTTTAGTAAGAGTAAAGTTATATTTTTTGAATGAAACCCAATATTTATTTTTTATTCCACCATATATCTAAACTCAATCTATATGAATTTAGGTTATCTAGTTGGATGTCTTTGTCACTCCCACCATGAATCCAAGGTGGATCAAAATTCTGATTGAATATATGATCATTTGTTGGTATGAATAGCACCAATTGGGTCTTAGATCTCCTTCATATTTATATCCCTCTAGTTTATCACCTTATATAGACCATTAAAATGATGAGAATTTTTTGGATTTAGGTTTCTAATAAATCCCCTTTTATATTTTCATAGAATTAGGGGATCATATCTTTTTCTAAAATCCTCTTATTTTTCTAGGAATTGTTGTGGTAAGTGTTTACATTTTTATTTTTTGTTCAAGATATTGGTAATCTTGATATACATATTTTTAATTCAATTTTTGGGTGGTACATCAATTCATAGTGTCCTCAGTTCATATTGTTTTTTTGGTTTACACCTAGGGCTTAATGTTCAAATAATTTCATGATATGAGGTTTCTTGACTTGGATTCGTTTTTTGAACCTTCCTTGTTTGGACCTTGAAATTAGTTGAAATGTTTTTCCAAAGGAATGAATTTTTTTTTGATAAAATTTAGTGTCTTTTGTTATGGTTTTGAAAAAATATTTCCCCCTTTACAATATGAAAAACTGTTTTGAGACATGTTATATATAGTTTCAAAGACCAAGTTCCCATTAAATTATGTTAATAGGGAAAACCAAGTTATGATCATATAAGTGGCATAGATCTATCCTCATTGATGAACTCTAAACACATATGCCTATTTTTATAGAGTAATGTTTTTAAAGGGAGCCTTATTTGTGGTAAGGATCCACTCTAGAGAGGGAACACATCCCTCTTTGGACTATTATACTCAGGTAAAATGTAGACAAGGCGTCTTATTGATAATTATAATTGAATGAGAATCATCACTAACCTAGAACAAAGGTTACCACAATGGATATTTTTCCTTATTGTAAATATTATAAATATATGCTTCGAATGCTAAATAAATGATTTGAAAAACAATCTAATTGGTATATTTTTGAAATTGTTAAAAGTTGTGGGTTTATATGATTTATACAAAACTATTTTAAATTGTTTCTCACAAATTATCTTTATTTACCCGAGGATTTATTGTTTGTTTTATAATTTTTTATTAAAAACTTTTTGGGATTCTATTTGGGCTTGTTTTTATCAAACCCTATATTCATCAATAGGTGTATGTTGAATTTATTTTGTTTCATGTAGATAAGGGATAGAAACTACAAGGTTGGAGTGGGTTTATTATATAGTAGGGTGTGATATTCTAGAGGTGATATCATGTCATGTGGAGTTGGGTTTTTTAATTGTTTTAGGTTTTGGTTTTTGATCCAGTATTTTTATTTCTTTTGTAACCTTGATACTGTGGACTTTCATTGGAATAATGAATTTCTATTTATTCATGTCATCCTATTTTAAAATACTTTTTTGGAAAAATACTTCAAAAAGGAATTTTTTCAACATCCAGGTGCTTGTCTATGGCCCATGGGGATTGGGAACACCCTTCAAGTGTCACAACCCGACCCTACCCAGGATCGAGCCGTGACTACCCCAAGACCGACTCCATAGGCCAGGGGATGGAAACCAGTGCTGAATGCACTACTACTCGGGGAGGCCTTTTCCTAAGTATCTATACACACACACACACGTAGCACACTCAATGAAAAAGTGCAGAGTAAAAAAGAAAATAAAAGTACCAACTGCTATAAATAAACCATAGATGTGCATCGACCTCTAAACAGTACAAGGAAAAATATGAAGGTAAACTGAAAAGGAAAAAGGGAAAAACATGCGCCCAACCAGATAAGTGCCACAACCCGGCAACAGGTAATCAAAAGAAAACACCTGGGAGAGTTCCACACCTGGAACCCGACTACAACAACTGCACGCGGTCTAAGCTCCATAACTCCTAAGCTCTACTGAAGTCACGACCAACCTATCCGTCCTCTTCAAGGGCACACCAAGTGCAGGCAAATCCCAAGCATGGGTGTGTATAAAAATACCCAATAGGATACCCCGAAGGCTTGAGGGGGCAAAAAAGGAGGTACCGAAGGGTGAGGAGTAGATCAAACAGGGGAAAGTAAAGGATTACAACAAGGAGTGCAGTAAAGAGTATAGTAAAGAGTCCAGCTAAACCCAACAAGAGGAAAGAAGGTAGACTCGTCTATGCACAAGGAGATGGAAATGGTGAGAAGATGAACTTCCCGTCAAATATTCTCTACCTATAGCAGGAGAGTAGACACATTCTACCACGAGAAGTTATACGAAGAAAGCACGTGGCATACCCCACCCGTCTTTGCCTCTCCTGGAAGGAGAGTAACCAAAACCAAGAAGTGGGTACTAGAAAAAGGTATATACATATCCATATGCTCAAAAAAGATTCCCAAACAAGATAATAAGGGGATCTCTATCCCATATCTCAGCCCAAGAAAGTGAGTAGCTAACAGTACCAGAACTAAACACCATCGATGCCCAGCATTCCACACGTCTGCCCCGAACTGCAAGTCAAAGGGCTCAAATCACCACACTCTGACACTATCCTCTTTTGGCGGCACTGACTCGCAAGCATGATTTTAGGTCGCATCACAAGGACTTGTCTCAGTGGGGTAAGCACCCCTCATACTTGAGAGTTCTAGGGGAATGTCAAGCCAGACCTCGTCACTACCCCGCAGTCGAGAGGTCTCCTCAAAGTCGAAAGCAGACCCCCTGACCAACCCCGATGGAGGGTAATCCCTAGAATTCGACGGGTTCCCACTAGAGGGAGACCCAGTAAGAGTTGATGGGTTCCACACTGCCCAGTCCCTCAAAAGGGTAAACCACTAGAGGGAGACCCTACTAAAGTCATCGATGAGTCCCAATGCCCAGTCCCGTAAATGGGTACTCCACTGGAGGGAGGCTCGGAATCGTCATCGGGGACCATTTCCCAGCCTAGCTAAAGCTAAACCCGACATTGGGGACCACTGCCCAGCCCCACTGGAGGTAAGCCTGGCATCGGGGACCACAACCCAGCCCCGCTGGTGGTAAACCTGGCACTACTCTGGCCATCCCTACTGGATGGTACTGCTCGATGAACACCACTGTACTGGCCATCCCTACTGGATGGTAACCCAATAGCCATTCCAGCTGGATGGTACCCCACTGGCGAGCCCAGCTTGAAACAATCTCATCCCTGCTGGAAACAACCTCAGCCCTGCTGGAAAAAACCTCAACCCTACAAGAAACAACCCCATCCCTGCTGGAAACAACCACCTCGATAGAGGATCGGTGCCCGCCTAACATTTTGGCCACACCGAATCCACAAGAACACTACCAGGGAACACAGAGCAATGAGAGAAACACCCCAGGCCTCTCAAGGCGATCACACTCCAATACGCTGAGTCATTTTTGATGTGGACCGAGTCAAATCATCCCTGAAATTGGAAAAACACCAACGTTGTACGAGCACACGTAGTCATAAATGGTGCCACAGTCTGGTGAAAGGGGCACGGTTCTGAAAACCCTCACATATGAAGAAATAGAGGAACCAAACCATCTCGGCCGGCAAAAAAACTCGAGAAGAGGACCAGAGGAAAACTCAACCCTACTGGCCAAACAAACGAGCAAAGAGCCAGGGGGAAACTCAACCCCTCTGGTCAAAAATCGAGAATAGAGGGACCCTTTAAGTCTTGAGAGGTCAAAGGTACGCAAAGAAGAACATGGCACGCACATGGGGCCCACACGACGCGTGGCCCCATCCCAAACCCAACCAAGCGCACAAACATTCTCAGGTACGAACGAGCACATGTACCTCCGAGAAACCTCGTATACTCCAAGAGTATACCACATTCCTAGCCCAAAGACTAACGTGCACACGACACCCAAAGTCAATGCGAAGGGCTTAAACGTAACAACTCCGCCTCAAAGGCCCAGGCACGGCCAACCACATCCTATGAATCATTTACATCACTCTCCTAAGAGTTCATGATGACACACCAAGGGTCTGCTACAAACATGGTAGGAAAAACCACCACCAGAGCACCTTTCATGCTTCCACATTTTATGAGATCTCGAAAAAAGCTCTGATCGCCTGAACAAATTACATCGTTTAAATCCTCATGAAAAACCACGCGAGATAGACTACCTACTTGGCTCAAATGGATATCCGATGAAAAAGTCACCAATACCGCCTTACGCCCGAACAACGTCCTATGGTCCCAAGCCTCGACCCCGAAAACAGTCAGGCGCATCACACCATTGCGATCTCCTCAGAAAGACATGTCAAATTGACTGCTCACTTGAGTGCAACGGATATCCGGAGAAAAAGATGCATTCTGGTGCACCGCACACGAGCGATGCTATGTGGGAATCGCATCCTAGTCCCAAAACACAACGAACGGATCACGCCGTTGCGATCCTCTCAAAAAAGTACACAAGATGGACTAGTCATTTGTCCAAAACGGACACCCAGTGATAATGTAGAAAATCACCGCCAACTCCCAAAACGGCCCTCGCGGGGCCCACACCATTGTGCGGAATTGAAGTGGGTGGATTGCGCCATTGAAATTCCCTCAGAAAAACAACAAAAAACGACTGCTCGCACACCCCGAATGGACGACCGAAGAGGAACTCACTAAACGTTGTTCACAGCTCAAAAAAAAACGGGTTGTGGGGCCCACACCTCAACTCAAGCTTCATCGCTTGAAACCATAGTGGAAAACCTTTTCCTCGGCACCAGGGTCCTAATGCCACTGACGGCACTCAAAACAGACGTCGGATGCGTTCGCGCCGTCCAAAACAAGATCCCATGGGAAACCGTCAAACTGCTTAACATCATGTCGCACCCCGAGCCCCTTATCTTTGGAATTAAAAATTCCCGAGACCATCTCAAAATCTCCATCTCAATTTAAGAGATGTGTCGCCGCAAATGGTGCCCAAATCGGGTGCCCTGTGAATGATTTATGATAAATAAATCATTTGAATAATAATAATAATAATAATAATATTATTATTATTATTATAAACCCTTTTTTAATTTTTTTCAAAAATGGTCCACCGACCGGCGCTGTCTGGTCTACTGTTTTCCACAAGGAGACTCGCCGCTGGAGGCTCTCTGTCTCCCACGGGGTCGCATCGCGCAACCCCGCCATCGCACGCCCGCCGGTCGGCCGGCTGGCTGGCCTCTCCCGTGACGCCGCCTGGGGAGCACCCGCCGGAGGAGACGCTCGCCACTGTCCCGGAGCCGCGAAAGCCCGCACCTCCGCCTGAGCCCAGGCCGCGCCACAGTCTCGGAGCCAAACTCCCCGCCGCTGTGCCATCCGCCTGAAGCCACTATCACTGGCCCGGCCTCCGCTGTCGCTCCACCGCACCAACTCGCTGGACCGCCGCGCTGGATGGCTGAAACCCCCAGAACCAGCCAAAAAACATCAAAAACCCGCTGATTTCGGTGGACGACCGCGACCGCGTTGGGACTCGAATTTTAAATCTTAAATAAGCATCGGAAAGAGCATAAAATCTACTACACATTCATGTGCTTCGTTCGAAAATCCAACAACAATTTGATGCAATGATTTGGATCCAAAGAGGGGTTCGGGATTTAAAACTCAAACAAACACTGCCTACCTCGATGGGATTTGCTCGAAGCTTTGCAAGGGTTTTCCAGAGCTGTCGTACCTCGCCGAAGAGTTGCTGGAGAGGAGAGGGGTTCCTCCTTTTTTGGGAGCTCCTTGCGCCAGGAAAACAACAAAGAGGGGGGGGGGGTGTTTAAATACAAAACAATTAAACTCACGCCCGTTGGCCCCATACCCAAACTCTGAGCAGGGCTGAGGTTAAATCTCTCCTAGGGTAAAGACCACCTCTCAAGAATAACGGCGGTCTCAAAATTTTAATCAGAGGCCCCGTTAAAAAGTTATTAAACTCAACGCTTGAGCCCACCAAAATACGAAAACGCCCCTGGGGCCATTTTTCACAGAAGGACCACACCCGCGAAACGTACACCCCTCCTAGGGTAAACGACATGTTCTAAAATCAACAGTGCCCTCATTTTTCCAATTCGATCCACCATTTAATAGATATTGTGTTTAACCATTAAACAGATAAATTATTTATTTACTTTATCTTTTTCACGTCTCGAAAGCACGCAAGGGGTCCAAACGTCCCGCGCCGACATATTTTATGTCGTTCCTAGGGTAAACACCCCATTCCGGACCCATCCGTGCACTCATATCTCTGATCCGATGCACCATTTAGGAGATATCCCATTTATTTGGAGCATCCAGTGTAAACAAACTAAAAATTTAATTTCGGCCACACAGGGGCTCGGAATCGCACGCCGTCTGAAAGAGCTGCTCTGGAATAACATCAAGAATATACTAAAGTCTTTTATTACAAAAAACCGGGTTCTTATATCATTCCCTCCTTCAATATTTTCATCCTCGAAAAGAAAAACCAAGGAACAACTTAGGGTACTAAGCCCCCACCAGGCTCTCCCGCACCCAGAAGAACTCTTGCACAGTTCTGCATCATCGCACACAGGCCAAAGGATTTGATCTTTTCATGCGAGGTCTTCCCTCGCCTATGATGTTCATATAATCATGCACACTTCTTCTCGGGTGAGTCATGTGGGAGACGTCATGCACCCAACCCATCCTTTGGGGTTAGGCCAAGGTGGTAGGGAACCTCGCCATCCTTTTACACGGTCTCAAATGGCCCGAAAGCTCTCATGGATAGCTCACCTCCCCGACCGAACCCCTACGTCGCACGCCATGACTGGAATTACTGCCCGCACCTGGGACAAGGCCCGGTGATTCCCTCCTTCAGAATATCTATATGGTGAAACACCCAAGGATATCTGGTCACGGAAGGTTACATAGTCGATGTCTCACAAACAGGACCCTCTTACACTCTCGAAAGCGAAGGAGTCAACACCATCGACTAAAGAAATGGTCCTACGCCTTTTTACCTTACCAACACAAGAACACGCTGACGCCCTGCGTCACCCTGGTAACAACCCAAGCAAGGATCAGGGAGAAAAGCATCTCACACAGATTATAACAATTCTACTGCAAGAAGTAGAAGAGTTGTAGAGAATAACTCTTATCACCTCATGCTTTGCAGGATCGTAGACGTCCAAAGATGGTGGCTATCTGTGGTCCCAACTGTCAGCTCCCGGAACCTAACGTGGACCGCCTAGTGGTGATGGGAAGACCTCGTAAGGTCATACTCTACTTACAAATCCTCCCTCTCCTCTGCTAGCACCACCTCTCTGGGTACTACTCCTATCATGGTGCTGCCTCCGTCGTGGTGGTGCACCTGCTGCCTGCCCAAAGCTCTCTGCATGCCTAGACGGGCAGTACCGTGCGAAGTGACCTCACCCATCGCAAGAAAAACACTGACTCTCTCTGGGCTTCATTGGTTCCCTATAGTGCCACTATGGTGTACGACCATGCCCCTGAGTCCCGTTGTCAGAAAGCCACCTGCATCGAGGTTCTGCTTGCCGAAGCCCGCTAGCTGTGGCAGATGTCTTGGCTCCAACATGCCTGCTGCCACCACCAACTCAAGAACGTGACAGGAAGCTCTTTGTCACCAGCACCAGCTCTAGCACCCCGACATATGTGGAAATTCACAAGGGTACTATGATATCAAGAATCTCTCGGTGGAGACCCTGCTCAAACTTCCACGCTCTGATGTTGCTGTCACAGACCATGTCCGGGTAAAAGCGTGCATGATCTGTGAAACTATCCACGTACTCGGCCACCGTCATCCCTCCCTACTGAAACTGTAGGAGCTCCTGAATCCAAACAGAGTGCAAGAAGGAGGGGAAAAACTCATCACGAAACAACAACGGAATGTTGCCCCACGAAAGCGAAAACTCGTCAAAAAACTGAGTCACCAGACTCCACTAACGAAAAGCTGCTCCATAGAAAAGGTTGGCGGCAAAATCCGCACTCTGATCTGATGGTGTCTGCACAAGCCTGAAAAGGCTAACCACTGTCTCTAGCCAAACCTCTGTTTGCATGAGGGTCTGGCTCACCACTAAACCTCAGCAGTATCTGCCGCTGGAACTCACGGAGCGCACTCAACCTGCACTCAAACTCAGCATGCTCTGCTGAAGCTGTCTGCTGCTCAACAGTTGGGGGTGCTACTTCCAGCCCACCCGGAGAAAGGGGATCACATGATGGGTCCTGGACTGTGGCCTCGTAGCTCATAGGGTCATCATCATGAACCAAAGCTGGTATCCTGGCTGGATGTCTTCGCAGAGACATCCTGAATATTATCAAGGAGTGCCACTGTCAGTTGAGAATATATGTATATATCAATAACAAGAATGATAAGATGACTCAAGAAGTACAGTCAAAGACTCAATCCTATGTGTTGCACAAACCAATTTTCCCTGCAACGAGTGTCACAACATGTCGAGTGTACAAGAAGGTTATCAGGGTCCTGGTGAATGGATACATCAGCCGCCACACCATCACTGGACTCCCTGGACTGAGATCCGCTCTCGAGACACGTTAACACGATTTCCCTAAATCCCAACCAATTTCTTCTTATTATAGGTACGTCCAAACAGCGTCCCAAGGAACGAACCACCTCTGATACCACTTTTTCACGACCCAACCCTACCCGGGCTCAAGCCGCAACTACCCCACGCCCGCCTCTATAGGCCAGGGGCTAGCGACCAGCGCAGAAGGCAAAACTACTCGGGGAGGCCTTTTCCTAAGAACCTACACACACACACACACACACACATCACACTCAATGAAAAAGTGAAGATTAAAAAGAAATGAAAAGTACCAACTACTATAAATAAACCACAAATGTGAATCGACCTCTAAATACTACAAAGTAAAAGATGAAGGTAAACAGAAAAGGAAAAAAGGGAAAAACACGCACCCAACCAGAAAAGTGCCACAACCTAGCAACAGGTAAACAAACGCAAAGACCTGGGAGAGTTCAACACCTAGAACCCGACTACGACCACCACACGCAGTCCAAGATCCCGAACTCCTAAGCTCTACTGAAGTCACGACCAACCTATCCGTCGTCTACAAGGGCACCCCAAGTGCGGGAAAAGCCCAAGAAGGGGTGAGTATAAAAATACTCAGTAGGATACCCCGAAGGCTCTAGGGAGCACCAAAAGATGTAGCGAAGGGTGAGTAGTATATCGAACATGGGAAAGTAAAGGAGTACAATAAGGAGTGTAGTAAAGAGTACAATAAAGAGTCCATCTCAAACCAACAAGAAGAAAGAATGTAGACTCGTCCAGGCACAAGAAGCTGGAAATGGTGAGAAGATGAACTTCCCATTGAGTCTTCGCTACCTATAGCAAGAGAGTATACTCGTCCAACAATGAGAAGCTAGCACGTAAAGCATGTGGCATACCCCCCGCATCTTCACCTCTCCTGGAAGGAGAGTAACCAAATCCATGAAGTAGGTAATAGAACAAGGTATATACATATCGGTATGCTCAAACAAGAAGCCCAAACAAGATCGTAAGGGGATATCCATCCCTTAGCTCAGCCCAAGAAAGTGAGTAGCCAACAGTCCCAGAAGTAAACACCATCAATGCTCAACATTCCGAACGTCTGCCCTGAACAAAAAGTCAAAGGGCTCAAATCACCGCACCTTAACACTATCCACATTGGAAGTCACTGTCTCACCCGCATAGTTTTAGGTTTCGTCACAAGGACGCTTCTTGGTGGGGTACGAGCCCTTCGTACTTGAGAGTTCTGGGGGAACGTCAAGCCACATCTCGTCACTACCCCGTAATCGAGAGGTCTCCCCAAAGTTGATAGGCGACCCCCTGCCCCAGCCCCACTGGTGGGTAATCCCTGGAAGTCGATGTGTTCCCATAGGAGGGAGACCCGACAAGATTCGATGGGTGCCACACTGCCCATTAACACAAAAGGGTAATCCACTGGAGGGAAGCCTGGCTATAGTCATCGATGAGTCCCAATGCCCAGTCCCATAAAAGAGTACTCCACTAGAGGGAGGCTTGGAATCATCATCGGGGACCACTTCCCAGCCCAGTTAAAGGTAAACCAGGCATAGAGGACCACTACCCAGCCCCACTGGAGGTAAGCCCAGCATCGGGGACCACTGCACAACCCCGCTGGAGGTAAACCCGGCACTGCTATAGCCATCCCTAGTGGATGGTACTGCTCGGTGAACCCCACTGTACAAGCCATCCCTTCTGGATGGTAACCCACTGGCCATCCTTGCTAGATGGTACCCCACTGGCGAGCCCTGCTCGATATAACCTCAGACCTACTGGAAACTACATCAACCCTACTAGAAACAACCTCAATCCTACTGGAAACAACCTCAGCCCTGCTGTAAAGTATCTATGCCCTGCTGGAAACAACCTCCTGGGTAGACGATCGGTGCCCGCGTAAAGTGATGGTCACACTGAATCCACATGAACTCTACCAGGAAACACAAAGCAACGGCAGAAACTCCCTGGGCCTCTCAATGAGATCACGCTCCAATTTGCTGAGTCACTGTCGATGCGGACAGAGTCAATTCATCCCAGAATCTTGGAAAACACCCACGTTGTATGAGAACATGTAGTCGTAAATGGTGCCACAGTCCGGTGAAAGGGGCACAGTATTAAAACCCCTCATAGCTGAAAAAAATAGAGGAACCAAACCATCTCTTCCCACAAAACCATCGAGAAGAGGACCATGGGAAAACTCAACCCTACTGGTGAAACAAACGAACATAGATCTAGGGGAAAAATCAACCCCGCTGGTCAACAACCAAGAACAGAGGGACCCTATACGTCACGAGAGGTCAAAGGTACGCAAAGAAGAACACGACACGCACATGGGGCCCACACGATGTGTGGCCCCAGCTCAACCCCAACCAAGAGCACTAACGTTTTCAGGTATGACCTACCACATGTACCTCCGAGAAACCTCGTATACTCCCAGAGTATACCACATTCCCAGTCCAAAGGCTAACATGCACATGACACCCAACGTCAACGCATAGGGCTTAAATGTGACAACTCCACCTCAAAGGCCCAGGCACGGCCAACCACATCCTTTGAATCATTTACATCACTCTCCCAAGAGTGTGAGATCAAACGCCAAGGGTAAGCTACAAACATGGTAGGACGAAGCACCAATAGAGAACCTTTCATGCTTCCACATTTGATGAGATCTAAAAAGAGGCTCCGCTCGCCTGAATAGATTACACCATTGTAATCGTTATGGAAAAACACGCGAGATAGACTGCCTACTCGCCTCAAACGGATATCCGACAGAATATCCACCAACACCGCCTTATGCCCCAACGGTGTCCCGTGGTCCCGAGCCTTGGCCCCGAAAACAGTCAGGTGCATCGCACCATTGCGATCTCCTCGGAAAGACACGTCAAATTGACTGCTCACTTGAGTGCAATAGATATTCGGAGAAAAAGATGCATTCCGGCACACCACACATGAGCAGTGCTATGTGGTACCAACATCCCAGCCCCGAATCAAAAAGAAAGGATCATGCCATTGCTATCCTCTCAAAAAATTACACAAGATGGACTATTCACTTGTCCAAAACTGACACCCGGTGATAAAGTCAGAAATCACCACCATCTCCCAAAACGGCCCTCACGGGGCCCGCACCATCATGTAGAATTAAAGTGGTCGGATTGCGCCATTGCAATGCCCTAAGAAAAACATCAAAAAATGACTGATCGCACGCCCTGAATGCACGACCGAAGAGGAAGTCGCTAAACACTCCTCGTAGCTAAAAAAACAGGCCATGGGGCTCACACCTCAACTCTGGCTTCATTGCACGAAACCACACTGGAAAAAATCCACCTCGGCACCAGGGTCCCAACGCCACTGATGGCCCTCAAAACAGATGTCGGACGTGTCTGCGCCATCCAAAACAAGATCCCCTGAGAAAATGTCAAAACCAATTAACATCGTGTCGCGCCCCGAGCCTCTTGTCTCGGGAATTAAAAATTCCCGATACCATCTCAAAATATCTATCTCAATTTTAGAGACGTGTCGCCGCAGACGGTGCCGAAATCGGGCGCCCTGCGAATGATTTGTGATAAATAAATCATTGCAATAACAACAACAACAACAACGATAATAATAATAATATTATAAACCTTTTTTTTAAATGGGTCCACCGACTGATGCCGACCGGTCGACTGGTTTCCTGGCGGAGACCCGCCGCTGGCCGGTCTCTACCTCCAACAGGGTCGCGTCTCGCGACCCCGGAATCGCACGCCTGCCGGTCGGCCGGCCGGTCGGCCTCTCCCATGACGCCGCCTGGGGAGCGCCTGCCCGAGGAGACACCCCCACCGTCCTGAAGCCGCGGAAGCCTGCACCTCTGCCTGAGCTCCCACCGCGCCACTATCCCAGAGCTGAAAGGCCCGCCGCCGGGCCATCTGCCTAAATTTTCCACCGCAAACCCGGCCTCCGCTACCTCTCCACCACGCCAACTCGCTGGACCGCCACACTAGATGGCTGGAACCCCCAAAACCGACCAGAAAACATCAAAAACCCGATGATTTTGGCAGATAACCACGAGTGCGTCGGGACTCGAATTTTAAATCAGATACTAGTGTCGGAAGGAGGATAAAATCTACTACAAATTGATGTGCTTCGTTCGAATATCAAACAACAATTGGATGCAATTATTGGGATCCAAAGAGTGGTTTAGGATTTAAAACTCAAACGAACACCGCCTACCTCAATGGGATTTACTCGACGCTTCACATGGGTTCGCCGGAGCTATCGTGCCTCACCGGAGAGTTGGAGGAGAGGAGAGGGGTTCCTCCTTCATTGGGAGACCCTTTCATTAGGGAAACAACAAAGAGGGGGAGGGGGGAGTATTTAAATTCAAAACACTTAAACTCCCACTCGTTAGCCCCGTACCTGAACCCTCAGCAGGTTCGAGGTTAAACCACCCCTAGGGTAAACACCACCTCCCGAGTATAACGGTGATCTCTAAATTTTAATCAGAGGCCCCGTTCAAAAGTTATTAAACTCAACGCCTGTGGCTTCCCAATTACGAAACGCCCATGGGACCATTTTTCATAGAACGCCCATGGTCGCGAAACTTACACCCCTCCTTGGGTAAACGGTACGTTCCAAACTCAACAGTGCCCTCAATTTTCCAATCTAAGCCACTGTTTTAGAGATACCGAGTTTAACCATTAAACGGATAAATTAATTATTTAATTTATCCGTTTCACATTCTGAAAGCGAGCGAGGGGTCCAAACATCCCGCGCTGACATTTTTATGTTGTTCCTAGGGTAAACACCCCATTCCGGACCCATCCGTGCACTCAGATCTCTAATCCTGAGAACCGTTTAGGAGTTATCCGATTTATTTTGCGTGTTGAGTGTGAACACAATGAAAATTTAATTCCGGCCACACCGGGGCTCGGAATCGCACGCCGTCTGAAGGCGATGCTCTGGAATAACATCAAGAATATTCCAAAGTCTTTTATTGCAAAGAACTGGGTTCTTACATCAATCCATATCAGGACTATCTTTGGTTTTGATTAATTTGGTCACCTAGCTTGGTTCATGAAAAAATGTTATCATCATGGTGTTTGTTTGTTTTAATTCAATGTATGAATTTTGGGATGTCTTGGTATATAGGATATAGAAATATAATGACTTAAGGGAAAAATTATGATTCAGTTTCTAACTTGATCTCATTAAGAATATCCTTATGCTGACATTAGTAGTGGGGAAATGTACCTTTTTGGGACTTGTGTATTCTTATTATTGTAATTTATTCTATATGTGTATCTATAATTTCAATTGAATTATATTAATGTGGGTGGGAATTTCTCATAAATATTGTGTTCTTGTCTCTCTTTTTGATGATGTGCAGTACCATGCCCCCCAAAAGACATCCTACAAAATGTCAAGATGTTGTGGCCAACAAAACATGATAGGGAAACCCTCTATTTTATCAAAATAACATAGAATTAGGTGTCCACATGGTCTTATATATGTACCATGGTGTGAAACCTTCCCCTATTAAGGATTGAGAAGAGTAACCTCGAAGGGAAAACGATAGAAATCAAGGCCAATGGTTTATTTTTCGGAAAGCACCATCTTTCAAATGGGAAAATTCTATAGAGGTAGAGGATTATATATGAATGATTGAATGAATATTTGAATTTATGGAGACCCATGATTCAATCATGGTGATTTGTGTTGTCTTCAATATAGAAGTCCCATGTAGAAGGTGGTGGGACATGGTTGTTTTTGGAAATAATATTGAGGGAAATGAGTGTAAGGACATTGAAGAAACATTTATTGAGTAATTATACTCAGAGTCTTTGAACTGAGTAAAATCAATGGATTTATTGTAATGAAAAATAATTTTACCAATGCAATTTCTTCACTTAATTGTGTAATATTTAGTAATGTAGAATAATTTTCATGAACCAAATGATAAAAAACATACATTTTAATATAATAATCTGAAAATTATATTTATGGAATAAAAATGAACATAATAATTGAAATCATTAAAATGTGAAAAATTATAAAATAAGATAACTAAAATATTATAATTTGGATCACCTCTATCCACCAGAATAACATCACTCATGAAAAATACTATAGAAACAAAGAAGAATTCTAGTAATCCAATATGAATTTGGAAAATGAAAATATATAAACGTGAGATAAATATAATTGAATGAATAATGAATGAAATATAAGGTATTTATTAGAAGTAGGGAACCCATATGAATGTTACAAATCTGACCATTAGAATACTAATCTAGCCATTAGAATAGTATCTTTCCATAGGAATTGAAAATCTGACTACTAGAAATAATATACTAACCATTGGAATAATATCCACATATTTGTAATTGTAAAATAATATTTAGTTACATTATACTATGGAAAAATGATTTATTTATACAATGGTATGGATAAATAGTTGATTTTAAAATGATAAATTTATGATTTCAATTTTTACAGAACATAAGTGTTTCAATTTCAATTTTATAATCAATATGATGATTTAAATGAAAAATAATTTTCATAAAATGGATTTATAAATTAATACTATTCTATATTATAATGTAATTATAATTTTATGAGACCATAAATAATTTTTCAAAGGGTAATAAAATGGACCGTAACATTAAAATTGACATTTTTCATTTAAATGAAGATTTTATTTAAAAATTATTTTTATAATATTTAAAAAACATTTTCAGAATTTTTTTTGAATATATACATAAAAAATATTAGGGATAATTTTGGGAATTTCTCTAAAATAATTGAAATTTTATTAATAGTAAATTATGGTTATATATGGTACGTTGCATTATAAGCTAAATAAATGAATTTTTGGATCATTGATCATGTAAGAACCCACTAGTTATAAATAATATAAACATTTAATAAATATTTTTAAAATAATCAATACTATTGATAGTCTTAAGACAAAATAATAAACTAATGAATCTAATAATCAAAATAACCCTCTCCCCTATAAATACCACCCCTCACCACCCCTTCCCTTCAATATTCTAAGATATTTAAATTAATTTTTTTTACAAATTCATTTCGTAAAAATCTATCCCATTTCCTAGTGCTCCTTTTATCTCCTAAATACAACTTTCATGCTCCTTGAGGAGTATTTCGAGGTGGTGAAATTTATAAGGTATTATTCTCAATTTACCACTTTTAAACTCATCTCTTCTCCTACCGTCTTCTCACCTCCCATAGACAATATTGAATAATAATGATAGTATCATATACGTACTGTAATGATAAATTTATAATTAATATCTATAATCATCCCCATTATCATCACCCATTGTTTTTAAAAAAACAAAACCATTTTCCATATTATGTCGGTTCACTAACTTTGTGGCTGACGAGTTTTGGTTTTACAATACCACCTTCTTGGATGGTCAAAATTCACTTATAATGGCTTAACATAATGTAATTATATATATTGTACATTTTTTCACATTATTTAATGAATATTTTTCTATAATATTATATAAAAAGAAAATAGTTTGTGATGGTCAGTAAAATAATCATAATGATCTAGCAGTATTACACCAATGTTTTTACTGAGAGAATCATTGATATACGAGAAAAATTTGTGTATTTTGGTCCATTTAAATTTATTTAATTACATTAATACATTTTCATTTCACTTCTATAGTTTTAGTCCCATTTTACAAGAACACAAGTAATTATTAACAATTGATCCGACCATGGAACCATAAAACAAACTCTTAATGAACAAAAAAGTAAACTTTATATTTTATTTAAATAATTATAAATGAAAAGAATCAAATTATAAAAAATTATATATAGATGAATAAGGTATTTGATTAATTAATTAATGAATCTAATCTTATTATCTATGTTTTTTTGTATGTGAATAAAAAATCTGGACATAAGGGAAGAGATCTCTCTGAACCACCCTTTTTCATTGTGTGCTGAAATTTCTCTCTATAACTCACTTTCTATCTCTCCGTGACTTTATAAAATGATTAAAAATTATATATATATTTCTCTTACCAATATTCTGGGATTATTATCTATTCTTTTTATGGGGTGATACATGCCTTAAGATCATTTTCCAAATACCTTATATCTATGCATTTTGATTGATTTCCTTTTATGTCACATGTAAACATTTACATAATATGATCAATGAAAACATATAGGGATCCAATTAATTGGTTTTTTTTCATGAGGATTTATGTATGGGATTTGGGAGTAAATCTAATCAATGATGTGACTTTATCCACTATGTTATGTTGTCTTGGTTGTTAGTCTTGACTTAGAATTTTTCTTGTTTTATGTTTTTGCCACATTATCAGGTTTACATGATCTTATGATATCATGTGCTATATGTTACACTTACATTTGATTATTAAGGATATTTATCTTTTTTAATTTCATGTAATGTTGATTGACTCACATATTATGGCTAATTACCATGTTTATTACATTATAGATATTTATAGCTCACCCTATTCATGTTTATATTCGAGTGGTTGTCCTATACTATTTAAGGAGATCAGAGGGATTTTGGGGCCTAGTATAGAGATTAAAATAATGAATTTTTATTTTAGTTTCATGTTCTTTTTCGATGTACATATTATTCCAATAAAATATTCCTATCGATCCCTTGGGTATATTTAATGGATAATTATGTTATTAATAAAGTAATAATATGTGTCAATGGATCAGGTGTCTGTATTTGGTTTAATAGGATGATCTAGTTATTTTTGGTATTATGACTAAAATTATTTATTTTGAACACTATGGATAAATTTGCGTATTTAAAAATGTCCTGTGATTTTTGTGAAGTATAGAGAGAGTGGAATCCAAAAAATTACATCCCTGTTGGGATACTACAAGTGGATGTGGATATGGTATAGTTTGCATAATGGAAATAACCTTGAAAAGTGTGAAATAATCATTGAAATGATCGTCACTTAGTGTATGAAAATGAGGAATTACTAAAATGGATTTTTTTAGTGTTTCTTCCCCGATGTTATCAATGAAGTGATTTTTCTATGGGTTTTGGTTTTGTACATTCCTGGTTATGGAGGCTTCCATTGGAGTTGTTCATGATGGTTCTTTGCCTACTTGATGGTTAGTGATGGTGATGAAGATGATTATGAGGTGATGTAGATGGTGATGATGTGTGGAAATGTCAAGTGTCACCTCATTTCATGGATTCTTAGGTAGCTCATAATATTTTTGGTGATATCGTTGATGTGAACATCAAAAGAATTTCACCATGAATTATTATTGGTTTTTGAATTTTTAATTTCCCCACTAAATCATGTATCATGCTAAATTATGTGTGTTTTGATGATGTGTAGGTTCCCACTCTTCCCCTGAAAGTTTTTTTATGAAAATGAAAAAAATGATATGGGGAAATATATTATTTGGATGAAAACACAAAAGATAAATTTCCATGAATAACCTATATTAAATCTCATAGGTTTATGTGATGGATATACTTTTCATTTATAAGTTATTCGTTATATTATTATACATTTAATTTTTATATATTTATAAAAGTATTTTTATCATATTTCCCCTTTATTTTAGTTAATGGAGTGAATTAGGAGGAACCATGCCATAAACAAATGTGGTAGAAAATGTAATGATTTACCTAATGATATGCTTAAACATGTGGCAGTAGGATATGATAACTTCATAGTAGTAATTTCTTATATAAACTATTCTATGAAGTAAAGCATGAATTATTTGTAAAAACCTCTTTCTCTTAATAAAATGATTTTTTTATTGGAGTCCTCTATGAGATAAAAGCCACCTACATTTAGTGTATCTTCTAATCTTCTCATTATAGAGGAATGAATCAAATATATTGAGAAGATGTTCTCTATTCTTAAATGCTTATAATAAGATAAATTCATAATTATTTTCTATAATTTTGATAGGGAAGATGACTATTGGTGTAGAATGATCATGAATATGAAGTTCAAATAGAAAATTTATTACATAGAATGGGAAGGATTCATTAAATTTATTTCCGCAAACTCTCTGACCTAAATTGGAGATGGAGTTCCGCATATAGTGGAAAAATTAAGATAATTTTTTCAGGATATAAGAGGAAAACCATAAAAGGATTTTACACTACACCTCTTGATTCATAATCAACCCTGAAACCAAGTTGAAATACTTATTTATTGGTTTAATAATGATTCTATAGAAATCTACAGTGATTTGAGTCTTCAAGGTAGATAAAGATATTGTTTTTTGTTCACTCATGGTCATGATGGAGATTGGACACTCTCAGTGGTCTTACAGTCTTGGAGATAAAAAGCATAAAATTGAATTTAATTCATGAGGATCTATTGATAAACCTCATGGTGGAAGGAAAACCCAACATCCATGGTGTCAAAAGTATGAGGAGAAGCATCATAGAAATTTTGTGAATGGAAATGAGGGACACTTTATGTGTGAAAATAACTGTCATAAGGCTAATAAATACTGAATGGATGTGGATAATCGCACTAATACAATAGAGGAAAAGAAGGTTCAGATCAAAACATAGCCAATGGTATAGTGTTTCAATTTCATGGAACATATACACTATGAAATTCAATTCCCTAAGCCAAGGGTTTTTAGGGACACTCAATCACAAAATCCATAAAGGCCTAGAGAAAAACGAATGGAAGATCCTATTACTACTTATGTGGTAGATATAAATCATGTTGTAGTGACAAGTACACTAATTAATCATCCAACAATAGAGAAATGACATTTTGATTTTCATTCTACACATTCTTTCAAATATTTTATGTTTAGGGGAATTCTTCAAACACCACCTAAAAACATGGGTGTCGAGATATCTTTGAGAATAAAAATTGGTTAAAATATTTCATCCCAAGTATATAATTTCTAAAATTTCATTTTTTTGGACAAAACCATGATTAAATTTTTTCCTTCTTGACTTCATGGTGTTTGATACTATATTAGGCATGGATTGCATATCCTTATAGAATTACAATATCAACTATTAATATAGGGAGATCACTCTTGAAATTCTATGTCATCCTCAAATCATGTACAAGTGTAAGGAGGAGGATGAATCTCTTTTAGAATCTTCAAAAAAATGTTAATATTGTAACCTTATGAAAAATCATAACTCGCCCAAATGATTTATTCAAAGGAGATAATCATTCTTAAAGGAATTCCCATTTTTATGGATTACACTAATGTATTTCCAAAAGAGATTCATAGTATTCCTCTAGACTAAGAGATTGAGTTCTAAATAAATCTTATAAATGGATATATGCCCATATGCAAGACTCTCTATAGAACTCTGACCATTTAGTTAGAAGAACTAAAGATGAAATTTCAATGGAATCTATACAGGGGGTTTATAAACTCATGTTATTCACCATGGGACAATCCTACCCAATTTTTCAAGAAGAATGATGGGTCAATGTACCTATACATTCATTATCACGAGGTTATCAAAATCATGATAAAAATAAAGTTTCACCTTCTATGTATAGATGAATTATTTTATCAACTATTGGGATCCCAATGTTTTTTCATGGTGAAACTTCAGTCGGGATATGACTAATTAAAGGTGATAATGGAAAATATTCCAAATTCTACAACTCAACAAATTCAATTGGGATATCCCATTAATACATTTATGGATTTTAGACTAACTAATTCTCTATAAGTATTTATATACTTAATTAATAGATTCTTTAGGGATTACCTCAACAAAAAATTGGTAGTTTTTATAGATGATATTCTAATATACTAAAAGAGTATGGAGGATTATGAGGATTATTTGAATAATATTCTATGGCATTGTGAATAGCGAAGCTATAAACAATGTATAGTAAATGTGAGTTTTTTATTGAGGAAGTATCATTCTTAGGACATGTTATTGCTTGAACATGAATATCTATTGACCCTTATAAGATAACGGTAATTGAGGAATGTCCTAGACGAATGTATGCATGGGATATCTATAGTTTCCTTGAACTAGTAGGTAATTACTATTGATGTTTGAGAAACTTATCAAGACTGTAAAACATTATATCCAAGTTGACATGGATGGGAGAAATGTTTTTTTAACCCGAAGAATCTGAATAGATCATCAAGGAATTGAAAAGTGGGATTATCTCTGCACTAGTAATCACTCGTACCATAAGCGAGGAGATTTTTTTGGTATAAAATAATGGATCAAATAATGAATTGGTCTGTATACTAATACATAATTAAAATTTGATATCACACAACACATGTAAGTTGAAATTTCATTATTATAACTCCCCAATGCATAATATGGTGTTAGATATAGTTATCTTCATCTTGAAAATTGGGATAAAACATCTCAATGGGAAGAATTGAGAAATATATAAGGATAATAAGATCCCAAAATATATATTGACATAAAAGTTTCTTCATATTCACTAATGAAGATGGTTGTATCTAGAAAAAGACTTGTTTTTATCAATCCACTATCATCCTGAGAATGAAAATAACATACTACATTTCCAATATAAAAAGGATCATGCATCCTTATCATTGGTGAGAATTGAGTAGGATCAAATCATATTAGTATTAAAAAGGATATGCATGAGAATCACAAATTAAGGAATATCGTTATTCCTTTCTCTTATGATTTCTCAACCATAATATATGGAGAAGTTAATGGATACTCAATAAAATGATATGGAAATAAAGAAGATGAAGGAATATATTGGAAAATGGTAATACTTGGAGTTAAAAACTAGTGAGGAATGAGTTGTAAGATTTGGTTCTTGAATATTTGTACAATCAAATCTGGAGATAATGTTGGAGTTGTTGAAGCCAATGGGGTGTTATCTGAGTGGTACCTACTAGTTGTACCCCTCGATCTCCATAGGAAATGGCGCAGGCATGTGCCCCACCAGACTTGAACACTGTGTATATTATTCATAGGGAAATTAAAATCCATTGCATGGATGGGGAGTGCGGAGTGCACCTGGGCATAATCATGTCCCCCTGATGGGAGTTGGTGTTAGCAACCCACTTTTATCCCAGGGGTGTTAGATAAGTGGTACCCACTTGTTGTACCCCTCACTCTCTTTGGGAACTAGCGTAGGGTCGAGTCCCGCTAGACTCAGACACTGTGAATGTTATGCACATGGAGATTCAAAGCCATTTCTTTGATGGGGAGTGTGTATTGCACCTGGGCTTGGTTTCCCCCGATGTAAGTCAGCATTAGAAACCCATATTTTTTCATATCAAGGCCCTAGAACCACCTAAAATTGTGCTTAATGATCAGACAAACTCTAAAAGACGCAGACTCTAGATAGTGATCAGAGAAGGCACATTCACTAGAGGATAAGCTAAGAGGATTTTTCAGAAAGAGGGGGTATGACATTACCTTTTGGACCAGCCTATGCTAGTATGAGAATCCTAGCCGAACTGCCATGCGAATGTGGATAGCTGATATCATGATGAAGAAGCTGGGAGGAGGAGTTCCAAGTATAGTCTGTATAATATTATAAGGCATACAGGTAATGTAATATCTAAGACTACGTGACTTATAAGGGTTCCCCCTCATCCCTTGAAAGGGGGGTTATCAAAAATCAATAAAAAAATAAGTCCTTCGGTCCATTCGAGTAGGAGTTGTTGAATAAGAACATATCTCAACCTTTGTCATCCAATAAAGTGTATAATGATGTATTAGGATTAATGAGACCACTATTGGGGGGACAATATGAATAAGAATATCATAGAATATACATAAAAATTCCTAGTATGTTAGAAGGTGAAATTTTAATGAAAAAGTCCATGAAGATATTGTAACCATTACCCACACCAACATGGAAATGGAAAAACATCACCACATATTTTTTTTCACAATTATTCTAAATATATCCAAAATAAACCATGCAAAAAGGGTTTTGATGGATCTTATTACAATTATTGTTCAATTAATTACAATTCGAGGGGAATTCTCACGTGAACAAAATATAATGATATACATTAGAGAAGTGGAGAGGCTATATAGAACACCACTAATGATTGTATTGGACCATGAATTTGATACTCACCTCCACTATCTAGAAGAGTATCCAATATGCTCTAAAATATATGTTAAAATTTAGTATTTCTTATAATTCAAAAAATAATGGACAATATTAGTGTACAATTTAGACATTGGAAGATATGTTCATATAATCTTAGATAGAAATAAAAGAAGTAAGTGATTTAAATATTCTTCTAGTTGATTTATTATTCAATATCATTAAATTAAAAATAAAAAGGGATCAATATGAAACCATTTAGGATAAGATATGTATAACATCTACACGTGGGGATGAGTTTGGTGAAAACAAGATGATAGGTCCTGAAATAGTCAACGAAATGGTAGAAAAGGTCAATAACAATCTACCACACATTAGTTCTTCATAAAGTCAACAAAAAGATAAATTGGAAATTGTCGATGATACCTAGAATTTGAAGTCAGAGATGAAGTTTCCCTCCACATATCCACAGGAGAAAAAAACCCTCAATATTTTCAAAACATGACTACATGGCGTGTATAAACTCTACACGGCGTGTACCGAACTCCACTCCCCTGCCAGTGTCTCCTTGAATGGCTAACCCACACGGTCATCTTAAACTGATACTACACGGCATGTACCGCATGGACACGGTGTGTAGTATAAAAGGTTTCAATGAACCGTGTTGTTAGTTACATAGCCTACTACACGGCTGAGACTACATGTCGTGTACGGAACAAAAACATCATGTATTTGAAGATCTTCCCGACCCGTGTTGTTGGCGACACGACCAAGTACACGGCATGTTCTGAACAAACACGACATGTATTGGAGGAGAGAACATTGTCCCATGTTGTTCTTGACACAGCCGGGTACAGAGGACAAGGATACATGGCATGTTCATACAAAACACGATATGTATTAGAAAAGTTACCCTGGCCCGTGTTGTTAGTTACACAGCCGTGTACATGCTCACTACTACACAGAGTGTACCTACCATACACGGCGTGTTCCTGGAGATTTTTCACAACCCATGTTTCTACTCACATAGTCAGTGACATGGTTTAAAACTACATGACATGTATATATAAAGTACACGCCGTGTATTCTTGGTTTTTCCCGGCAGTAGCTCTAAAACTGCACTGTAGCCCAGAAAACACAGAAAAACGAGCATGAAGGAGCCAAATTCCGATTCGTGAGGGCCCATACTCCCCATGAATGAATGCTTGGAATCCATTTAAGCAAGTACGATACAAAAAATACTCTAACAAACAGCAGGGATTCTAACAATGCATCTATCACAACATCATGCATAATCTACACAAAGTCTATCACAACAACATGAAATCACTAAGGCACCCTAGATGGCTTGGAAAGAATGCATGGGATGTGATTTCTAAAAAGTGCCTATATGATGCATGAGATGGAATACCCTCATCTCATCGGGTTGCGACAGAAATAGAACCACAATAGTAACAATAGTAACAATATAAAACACATGAATCAGTCTAGGTGAAGTAAGATCAACTGTAACATAGAAAAACCAGAAAACTGTAATAAGCGAGGTAGATTGGATTTTCCATGTACACGAGTTAGCTACTCCCAGACTCAACTTAATACCAAGTACCAAATCCATCCTGCCCTTGGATAAAGGCTCCAAATTGTAAATCAAGATAAAATAACTCCTCTGATACCACTTTGTAACATCCTGGTTCTGGATATCACCTAGAGGTTCCCCGTACCTGGTTGGTCACATGGCCTCAAGAAAATTTCCCCAAACGCCAGAGGCTTACGACTAGAAGTGAGGGCCTTGGGTGTGATAGTGGGGAAACCATGCCCTCATTGGCTGAGTACACAGTGGAAGAGAGAACAAATAACAACAATAGTGGGAACAATATACATACATTCAAAAGTAAACGATAACTGCAGAAGACTATCAAATAAACAGCTGGAGTAGAAGCATATGTAAATGATGCATGATATATATATGTATAGGAAAAATAGACAAACAAATCACAATGATGAACACAATACAAATCCAATGTACAAAAGAAAAACAGATGAGCAACTCCTCAGCATCGCAAGCCTTGGCATGGTCCCATGCTCTCCAGATCCAATGCAATCAATAACCTGAAGTAGAAGGGTGCTTTCCCTTATCTATACCTGTAACCACATAATCTCTTTGGGCCAAAAACATGACCCAAATAGGGTGTGAGACAGTGTCACAATAGGAAACCACCCAATGATCTATGCCTAACATTCAGTGAATACTTGGTAGTAAAGAAATACAGTAAGCAGTAAACAGGATACAACACAACATTAAAAAACAATAGTTTATAGCATATAATATACAAACGAGAAACAACCAATCAAGTAAGTAGAACAAAAAGGTAACCTTTGGGTAGTTCTCACAGCCTAACCCCTAAGGTTCAACCTACAAGTACTAGCAACCCTCTAGGAGGCACACACATTCTCACCCCTCTGGTTCAGCAAAAAAAATAATTGACTCTTGGAGGAAGCACTCTCCGTCAATTCCCCTTTTAGTCTCGTAACGTACTAAATGTTCTCTGGGGAAGCACTCAATGTAAATTCCCCATGTGGCCCACATCTAGGAACAATAGTATCTCTGAGGAAGAACTCAATGTCAATTCCCCATGTGGTCTCGCATAGTAATTAAAGACACTCTGGAGAAGCCCTTATGTCCATTATCCTTATGGTCCACTACACTAGGTTCTCACAGCCCTATGTATAACAACATGCATAACGCACATATCGGCCCATGTAAACCTCAAGTACTACTTGGATATCATTCTAAGGCACAAAAACATAACAACAAAATAGTTCCACTATCCTACAACTATGTATGACAATTGGAAAACGCAAAACAAGCAAAACAAGCTTGGAAAAACATCAAGAGTATAGTAAAAATACACTATTCACAAGAAATTTCCTTTACTCTAGAAATCATGAAAAGCAGGAATCAACAAGGGAAAAATAGGAAACACGTAATACCCCGTTCATGGGTATTGGTGGAATTTGCAAAAAATACTAACAGAATTCCTACAGAAAGGCACAAACCACCTACCTCAAATCTAGGAGAACGTTATATGTGAACCATGATGTTTTATTATCCATAGAACAACTAGGATCTGAGAAAATGCCAAAAACACTCAATCAACGTTATCTTGAGAAAGATGAGAAATTGGAAATCAATGCACTTGGAGAAGGAAGAACTTACCGTTGTGGTTCCAACTCAATCGACATCGGCTGAAACGAAGATCAGACAGAGGCTCTGGAATCCAGAAAAGAATCACGGCCATACAGGTCGCTCTCAGATGAAGAACTTGAAGATGGAGTTTTTTTCTGTCCATCAGGGGCGACCCCAGTTCGTTTAATGAAAAAAAAAGAAAATACAATGCGTGTACTTCTGGGGTACACGACATGTACTCTGTTTTTTAGTACTCCGCTTTAAGCTGCCGCGACAGCGCCTCTACACACCGTGTGTGTGGCCTGGACACGGCCAGCACACGGATTTGAGCGGCAAGGTATTGCACGACGTGTACTTCAAAAAATTCCAGAGAACAAATTTTTTCTCAAAAACACCTAAAAATGAAGACATACCTGAAACGAAGATCCGAGTTTTTTTCAAATCCCTCTTGAGGAAGTACAAACATGATCCATAAAATGTACTAAATTCAGAGGTGATACATTTGTATAATGAAATCTCTTTTAAAAAGGATCCAATGAAGATCATATATCATAGAGATAAAGTTTTAATCAAAAATACAACTCACCTAGTCGATGTTCTATTTCAAAAACATAAGCAAGAGGAGGTGTCATCGGAATTGGAAGAATCCATGAATCAGAAGCACCATAACATATTTTAACCATATATTTGTTAAAAAATATCACCGATGAAATTTATTAATGGGGTAATAATTTACTAACCTAGAATTTAACCAATGAAATTTCTTTCTAATGATTATGTCAAATTTAGTTATATAAAATAATAAACACACACAACATGCTAAAACCAACAACATTTTTTAATAAAAAAATGAACATTAAATTTATAGAATAGAAATGGTGAAATTTATTGAAATAATTAAATGTGACAAAATAAAAAACAACATAACTAAAGTATGAATTTTTTTTCAACACGGTCCAGTAGAATGTCGACACCCATGAACAACACTATGGAAGTGAAGTACAATGTTCGTAATCCAGTATGCATTTTAAAATGAAAATGTATACCCTTGGGATAAATAAAACTGAATGAATGAATTAAATGTGAGGTTTTTATAAGAAGTCAGTAACCGATATGACTGTTACAAATCTGAAAGTTAGAATAGTAACCTGATAGTTGGAATAGTAACCCGACTGTTAGAATATTAATATAACCATTAAGAATAGTAACCAGACCATTAGAATAGTATTTTGGAAGTCAGAAATAATATTTAGTTATACTATAAAATAATAATATGATATATTTATATCATTATATAGGTAAATTAATATTTTAATAAATGATTAATTAAGTGTTTTCATTTTTAGAAAACCTAATCATTTAAATTTTAATTTTATAATAAATTTAATTTTTTAAAAGAAAATTTATTTTGATAAAATGGATTTATAAATCAATATTATTTTTTAATATAATTTAATGATAATTTTATGAGGCAATATGTAATTTTTAAAAGGGATAGAAAAGTGCTCGTTATATTAAAAATGGGGTTTTTAAATTAAATAAGAATTTTATATATAAATAAAATTCCTCATAAATAGAATATTATGTTAATAAAATAGTGTTAATTTTTGTAATCTACCCATTTAAAATGCTTAGGGTGAGTTTTGGGTATTTTTCTATAATAGTTGAATTTTGGTTTAATAGTAAAATATGTCAATATATAGTAAATTAAATTATAAGATAAATATATTAATTTTTGAGTAATGGATAATGTATAGACCCATTAGCTTGAAATAAAATGCATAATTTACTATATGTAGTCACAATAATCAAGAAAACTTAAATTTGTGATCTGAAAAATAAACTAATGAATATATTATTGAAAAACACATATTTCCCCCCTTATGAATACCACGCTTCACCACCTCTTCTCATCAGTCCTTCTACGACCTAATCCTTTCCAAATTTCTAGAAAATTACATTCCCAAAACTCTCTCTCACATAAAAATTCAATTGGTCTCACCAAAATATCAATCCAGGGTCCCTTAATTAGTATTTCAAGGATGTGATATTTAAGAGGTAATATTCTCAATTTTCATCTTCAAAATTCAGCACTTCTTCTAAACTCTTCTCACCTCCCTTATCCAAAATGGATTAATAAATAAAAGAATATATATATATATATATTCTATTATATATTGATAAATGAATATCTATAATTGACCCATTTCTCATTTACTGTTATATTATAAAAAAATCATTTTTCATATTATATTTGGTTACAACTTTCAAGGATGACCAACATTAATTTTCCACTACCCCCTTCATAGATAGTTTAATTTCACTTATTATGGTTTAAAATGAACTAATTATGTATGTAATTAATTTTTTCACATTCTATAATGAACATTTTCCCAAATATTAAATTGAATGAAACTAGTTTGTGATGGTTGATAAAATGATTAAATAAAAAACAGTATAATTCAATGTTTTCAATAAAATAATCATGACTATGTCCAAAAAAAATGTTTTTTGGGAACATTTAAATTTTTTTAAGTACATGAATTCCATTTCATTTCACTTGTGGAGTTTCAGTATAATTTCAATAGAACACCAATAGTTATCCATAAGTGATTCAACCATAGAACCATGAAACAAACACTTTTGGAACAAAAAACGTTGACATTATACGACATTAAAATGATAATAAATGAGAATAATAAAATTTATATAAATAAAATTTATATTGAAAATATTCTTAATTATGAAATTAATCAATATAATTTGATTATCCATGAATTTAATTACAAGTGAATAATAGATCCAATCATAAGCTAAGAGATCACTTTGAACCACCTTTTTTCTATTTTTTATGAACATTAGCGATCTAATTCACTTTCTCTATCTCCTATATTTTATGAAATGCTTAAAAAATAATTATATATTTCTTATACATATATACATAGATTATTCTCTATTATTTTTATGGGTAATATATGCTATCAGTTCCTTTTAGAAATAGCTCATTTGTATTCTGTATGATTGATTTTATTTTATAGAACACATAAGCATGTAAATGTTATTATGGGTGGTCCGAGATTTCTCTTCAATGAATTTAGTAATGTATTTTGTCTCATGATACATTATTTATGGTATTAGGGAGTAAAACTAATCCATAATGAGACTCTGTGCACAAAATGATTTTGTATTGGTGGTTAGCCTTGACTTTTGATTGTGCCATATTTTATGTCCCATCCACTTCCCCATGTTTATATGATATTATGATACTATGTTATTTATGACATGATTAAACATGATTATTAAAGGTCCATATATTTTATGATAAAATGTTACAATGTTTGAGTCACATGCTATGAAACATTACATTGTTTATACCTTTATAAGGCTTTATAGCTCACCCCTTTTTTGTATGTATTTCCCAAGTTAATTAATGAAATTTAAGAAGATCAAGTGAAATTACAAGATCATTATACATATTAAAAAAAATATTTTTTATTTTAGTTTACTATAGTTGTTTTATGCTACTAGTATTTCAATTAAACTAGGACTTTAGATCCTTTGGTTGTATTTATTTGACATTTAGGTTAATTTTTTAATAATTTCTATAAAAGGGTTGGTTCGCAATAGTTCTAAAAGATTTAGAAATTTAAACAGATAGTGATGAAGAGCTCTTATATATTCATAAAACAATCTCTGTTCACACCTAATGTTATTTCTATCATGAAAATGATGGTTTAATGGTTTTTAATGGTTCTTCAACCCAATATACAGTCTCATGTCTTCATGCATAATATTTCTACTTATGTTGTGGGGGTGGATAGGGTATTGATGATTGATATTGACCTAATAGGTAATTTAGTGTTGATCAAAGATCCTACAACCTCTGAGGGTAAATGTAGTGGGTATTTTAACGGAATGACTATGTAGAGTGAGTTTTGCAGAGAAACAACAATGATGATTCTCAAAATAATTTTCTTGCACCATCATCAATGAAAAGTGGCTTTAATTATTACCAATTTGGAAAAAAGGGACACAAAACATTTTAGCTATATTTATCTAATGAACTGAAACTCTTATGGATTCATTGTTCATTTTCATTTGTTATATCTAAATATTCATTTACTTCACTTTTGAATTTTATTTTCCAAACCATGATGATCTTTAGAGAGACGGATTGTTCATGGATAATAGGGGTCTATACAAAAGCCTCTAGAATGATGTAGTTACATGTAGTAGAGGATTCACTAATAGAAGTTGATATAGGTATTAAAACAGTAATAAGTGAATAAACCTGAGATAAAAAAGACTTAAATTGTTTTATAATACCATGATTTAAATAATACATATCACATATAGCCACATAACCCAAAGGATAAATGGATCAACATATTGATGATTACCTCTATAAACAACTTATTTTACTAAACATTTAAACCTTTTTCCATAATAAAGAACCTATAGACCATTTCCTAGACATATCTCATGATATAATCATCTTCATAACATAATGATTTTAAACATAAAAATGGTGATATCAAACACTTATTAACATAAAACATATCATAACATGAAGGGAAAACACGAGGGAGACATAAATATACTAATATATGACCGTAATACTAGAGTTGAAGGTCATAAATCATGTTAGATTAACAAAATATTATAAATATATCATTAAGAAAGATTAAAAATATTAATAGTCTCAAAACATATCCATATAGTCATACAATATGAGAGCATGATATAGAAGTGTCCACACATATAAAGTTTCTTTATAATGTAAAAAACATGGCATTTTAGAGAAATTAAATGAATCTTTAAAAATTATCATTACATAATGAAAACTTGGAAAATTGTCATAACATGATAATCAACATAATGTTTTCAAGAAACTATAAGAATATGAAATCTTATTTGAGAAAACCCATTATTCTCATGCCTATGTAAAAAAAAACTCATCATTTCACGCCTGAAAATGAGGCCAAACCCATCATACCCATCTGGTGTTAACAAACTCGTTATTTCCTTTCCGAACTGTATCATGAGATATAATTATAAAAAATTCATTATTAGGTGACATTAGTCCCCAGATGTCATCATCCATATGTATGTGTGCTGGTTAAAATCAAGCTTCATCATATATTAAATAACCCATGGATAAAATAATTGGTTTCCTTAAATATATCACAAAAATAAAAACATAATAAATAGTATGATATCAAACTATCATTTCCCAAAATTATCTATAATGTAATAAAATATATAGTATGATAAAAATAGTCATTCATGGTTGATAAACCTTCTAGTAAAAAATTAATAGAAAATTAATAATCTTTCACAAAACATTTATAAATATTTTTGTTAAATATGAATTGTAAATTACATATAAAAATCATTTTAAAAGGGAAATATTTTTTTGAAAACCATATAATAAAAATTCCAAATAAAATATCATATAAATGCATAATGGTTTCATGAAAGAGAATAAAAAATAGTTAAAACATTTACTTTTAAAAAGAATCATTAACAACAATACATAAAAAAGACTTGATGTTTTTAAAAAGGTGAAGTTGAAATACATTGAATAATTTTACGGAAAAAATATTATTAAAATAAGGATACTTGAATGAGATTTATGTTTTATCAAAATAACATCTATAGGGGATGATAAAATGTTTTATTTCTAGAATATAGGTAAACCATTTTAAAATTTTCATCTAACCTTGTAAAATCCCACATCTATAAAATGATAAATAAAACATTACATTAAGATTAAATAAGGGAAACAAACAAAAATTAGTGATAAAAACATTTTTTTCTACTAGGTAATGGGGGAAATTGGTGGTATTTAAAAATATATACATGGAATAAAAAAATCATTAAATGTCATGGGAATTATTCATTAAAAAAATTAATTTTACTGAAATATTAAAATCATTAATATAAAATAATTTATGGGTAAAAATTATTTCCCTAAAAATTTCGGAGGAATGAATCCTGACACCGTCAAGGTATATAATAAATCAATTTTGAAATGTAATAGACAAAGATGAGGGATTATGAGAAATAAAATAGAATTGAGTCATAAGAACTCATTAAAACCTTTGTAACTTTTGAATCATTACCCATGAGAGGTATAACATAAAATATGAAATTGAATATCATAAAATATAAGAGTATCATGATACAAAATGACAATATTTTTGTATTAACTATTATAAGTGGATTCCCTAGACCCTACCTGTTTATGTAAATTCATTTCCATTAAATGCATATAGTTTGATTTATACATGTGTTTACCATATCATAATAATGTTCATACTTCTACATCCATTATATTAAGGGTCATTTCCATAGTTTAAATATAGTATGGAAAGGTTATAATAGATCCTAGGATATAGCGAGGCACTATATATACCATGAAAGTAATCTTGAACATATGTCCTATAGTCTAGATACATTATACTTATTGAACATCGACAACTTTTGACAATTAGGTTCTAGGGTCTCATATGTAGTAAGACTTCTTGTCATTAATTTGAAACATAAATATCTCGAGTATATGAGATCTTGAGGACTAAAGGTTTCAGGTGTTATTGGTAGTTCTTATATTTGAACACATGTAATTTTCTGTTAAAATGAGATTATTATCATTGTATACTACTTCATCAAGTTATTTGATGCAAGATAAAAATTATAGAATTAATGTCATTATGAGGAATTTTATGTTGGATTCACCATTACATATATTCCATTGATTTAATGATCAAGATATTTTTTTTATTCCATAAGGAAATTATATCTTATTTTTAAATGATCTGTATGAGAGTAACTTTTCTGAATCTAGGGACATGGTAGAAGAAGTCATGTAAATCGTGTTTGGTCAATGATTAATAAAGAAATTATAGATAATGACACAATATATGCATTGAAATTTATGATATTTCATGGGAAAATAATTTAATTTCCTAAACCTCCCTAATCCATCACTTCGTAAAAATATTTTGTTTGGTTGTTCTGGGAGAAAATAGTATCTTATTTCAAGGGTTTACCGAAAAATTATGTTTTTTCCAATGGTTATTTTGGATTAGTAGGTCATGCTGGTACGTCATGTCGGTAGGTTTCATCGGTCGGTCGCATTGGTGAGTTGTAGCTGTGACTTCCATCGATGGCTCAATGTCAGTAGCTCACATCGATGGCTCAACATCAGTGGCTCAATGTAAGTGTCTCAGCATTAGTAACTCAATTTTATTGCCTCACCCCTTAGTGACTCATTCAGATAGTTTACCAAAAAATTTAGTTCTCTTGAGGTTTTTCTAGTTTTAACCATTTAATGTTTTATTTGGTATAAATCGAGTTTAAACCCTTTTTTGAGCATTTATAAATGTTTTTTAATGGAAATTAATTATATCGTTAATACACTAATGCTCTAGGGACATTGAAATAATCAATCCACATGTTCTTGACCACGATCTGAATTTAATGGCCCTCAAAACTTTTTTCCTTTCATTGATATGATATCTATATTTTTATAAAGAAGAGGCCCTCTTTTTCTTGAACCCTTGCATTTTATTTTGGTTCACCTAAAACCATTCTTCCCAAAGGAGCCACATATGTGTTGTATAAATTGGTCGAGTTTTCCATTAGAGTATATCTTGCTGCTCTCACAGCACTGTTTTTAGAATTAATAGGAGTTTCTAATCATTTGTTCTTCGAGGTAGTAATTCCTTTATCTCTATTTTAATTTTTCATCACGTGGGGTGGTTGTACTGATTCTTTTAATGGGTAAGGTTGAAACATATTTAATAGAGATAAATGAGGGTCGGGGATGAAGATAATAATGAAGATAATCAGACCTATTACTTAGTAATAAATGAGGGGCTAGGTGATACTGATGGTGATATTTGGTTTTATCTATTATCTTTGATCCCTATTGTAAATCATACAGTTTGTATCCTTCTAAAAATCATGGACATTGGTAGTAATTTGTTTTTCACAAGTGATTCTTTATACTTATTGTTGATCCTCTATTGAATGGATGCAAAAAAATAAAATTATAGTTAATACCATATTCCCAGTTAAATATATGGAAGCGACATTAATGAACGTGTTTTGTGATCACCCCTAAATTATCAAAGTGGAATTAAATAATGATGGTTTCTAAATTTGAATACAACAAGCTATTTAGTGTTATTGTGCACTATGTATGATTCTATTCAACCTTGTGTTTTGTGATAGTCGTGTGGTGATGAGGTTGGGAGTGTGGCTATGTGTATGGGGCGGTACGGGCAGTGTAATTGAATCTCAGGTTGAGAGATTGGTAGATTAGGGAATAGATGGAATTTTTTTATAGTGGGACAACATTTAGTCTATGTAATGGTTGGTGGGGTATGGTTTTTTAATGCAGCATGTCTACCGATTGTTCTGTTTGGGGGAGATGGATGTTTACGGATGTGGTGAGTGTGGTGTGGATATGCGTTGGGGATGCCAAATATGGTTGTGATGAGGTGTGTTTCTCAGTTTAAGTGTATTTTGGGGGTTTTCTTATTTACATAAAGGACATGGAATATTACTTTTATGAATGATAAGGGAAGTTGTTGTATTGGGTGCTATGTAGGGAGGATGTGTAATGAAGGGTGTTATATAGTAGTTTTCATCCTCTATTTGGCTTGGTTGTGAGTATGGTTATGTTTTTTGGTTTTTTTTTTCACGGTAAATGATGGAATTATTGGTAAACTATAATCAATGTCTTGATAATTGGGTGTTATGAGGCTTTCTATTATTAAATTTGGAAGTGACTGTTGTCACTTTGATATGTGCATTTACAGGTACCTGCAAATGCGACAATGTTATGGGGTGGTTGTTTTCTTGATAACCCTTAGGTTGGGTTGAGTGTTTGGTTCCTATTTTACATACTTTTAATTAATTGTGATTCTATATGATTCCCACCCTAGTTGACCAATATGTGTCGAACACCCCCATTGTTATGTGCAGGATTTCTTTACCAAATATCCAAGTGGGAGGATGGATGGATAGCCATCCGTTCTTACCTGCTCCCTCTTCTAGGTGGTGATAGCCCAAAAATCTATGAGCAAGATGTGGTATGTAGCCCAGGTGCGTGCGGGCATGTTTTTATTCCCATGCATATTTGGGATTAGATTTCTTGTGGTTCCCAGGTGTCTTTGGGATGATATGTGCGGTGGTTCCCAAGAGTCTTTGGGATGTTGTGTGGTGTTAAACTAGTTGTGTATAGGAAGGATGAGATGTAGTTTTAGGGCCTATGTGTGTGTGGGTGGGATGTGATGTTGTATGTGGACCATGTGTGTGGGGGAATATTGTGATGTGGTTCTTTGAGAACAGGTGAGAGTGCCCAGACATTTTATGATAGGGTGTGAGAGTGGGTAATCCATGGGAAAGTGTAGTGAGGTTTTCTATCAAAGATGTACTTACTATATTAGTCTACTTGACTTGCGTTATTTAGTTAGTGTGCCTTTAGTGAGGTCAGGGAGGCTAGTATACCTAGTTGGGGGATTTTAGTTTCTATTATTTCTCATGGGGTTCATTAATAAGCTTCTCCACTTGTGCATGAGAGACTTTGGATTACCCTACTAAGTATACTTGTATGCTCACTCTACATATATAAAATATATTTCTAGTTCTCTAAGGACTATGGGGACTATTCTGGGAATTACTTTCTTGGATATAGGGAAAATTTTTGTGTTGATGCTTAGCTTTGTTCTTTTGGTATTTACATTGGAGATTTTCATTGTAATCCTAGTTGTTTTTATTCAAACATGTGTGTGGGATGGATTTTGGATTCTTTTAAATATAAGTCATAGATTTGTTTTGAGGTTGATACATCTTATCTAATGATATTTGTTACTATAAAAAGGTTAATTACTCCCATTTTGTGAGATTTTTATTCCCTTGGTGCTGGTCACCACCCCATGGCCTATTGGAGGTGGCACTCGAGGGTCATTATCTCTCTTTATCAATTATCATTTTAGGAGGGGCATCTTTGGAGGGAGGGGGTTATGAAAAAATGGTATCAAAGGCTAATGGTTGGGATATTGGATGATGTTTGGAGTTATGAATAGTGAGGATTTCATTGGTTAGTAGGGAAACATGGTTAAGTGATCTTGGTGCATGCCATATTCCAGGGAAGACCATCTTGGACATGGGATTTTAGGGCCCCCTATTTTCCGATGAAATGACTTTGAGCATACCAAATGAACATGTGAGGCTACACTGTTTTTAGGGTAGAGACCGTAGGAGAGGTACATGAATCATGATGACTTGTGTTTTTTTGAATATGGTATTTTGGGGAATATAAAATAAATAATGAGTTAAAAAAATCATGAAAAAAATTACATACTAATCTGGATTAGGAGTTCCTTTTTTACTTTTCATCTTGGGAACCTGGTCAACATCCACAAGTGGCCTAGAAAGTAGAGGCATAGTAGGCCAATTCGGCTAATCAGAAGAGGTTTGATCTAGAGGAGGAGTAAAAAGAATGTATAACAAAGTTATATGCTTTCCAATGATAGACTCTGTGAAAGTACAATGAAATTGTTTCAGACATGGAAACTGGGAGTTAGATCAAGGTGTTTTTGGTCACCTTCATCTGGATCCAGGCTCTAATTGAGTATTGGTTTCCATTGGATATTAGTTAGATGAGTGAAGCTTTGAAAATTTGTTAGATGTTTTACATGGGGGAGGGATAGGAGGATGATGTTCTAGTTTTGTGATTTTGAGAAGGATTTTTAGGCTGAATTCCTTTCTTCAACCATGAAGGATGGGAAGCTACAAGTGCTACTCTCCCTCTATCAGGGGAGTATGTAGGTATGGGAGTTGGGGATCAAGTTCATGAAAATCCTTCAGTTCACAGTAGATATATTCATGGATGTGGAGTCTTGGGTGAGAAACTTATAGGAGGCACTCCTTCCTTCTCTCTTGTACGCAGTTACTCCCTTCAGCTTGCTGACGTGCCTAGAGGTCCATAAGAAGGTGATGTTAATTTAGAAAATGAACTCACAAGGAGGTATACTATTAGAGGGGGCCTAGTAGGGTTATTATTAGGGAAATAATAATAGTGGAAGGTCTCAGGCACCAGCAATATTGAGGGTTTGGTCATTAGGGAGTTGACCTCCACAGATTCAATTTCAACCATATGGTCTTCATGCCTATCCTGGAGGCTTGGAAAAGGTGTTTCTTATCTATGAAGTTCATTGGACCCTTCATAATAAGTTCCTGATGGTCGTCTGATCCCAGTATGGTGGATGTGGGCAGGTTTAGTGCCTTCCTCAGCTGTAGTTTCTCACTAAGCCATTTCAGCAGTAGGGAAAATAGGCTCTTGGTCCACTGAGGGGAGACAAAGCAAGTAGAGGCCAACCGTAGGGTATTCCTGAGGGACCTCAACATGGACGTGGTCAAAGATGAGGTTTTTTGTAGTGGGAATAACAATTTGGGCATGATCAGTTGAATTTTTTAGAGACAACAGTTCTAGCAGGGCCAAGGATCGTTCGAGGTACAATCAACTTTTTTAGTACAGTTGTTTGCACCGGGTTTGATTTAGGAGCTTCACACTCCTTTGTTTCACCCGATCTAACCCATAACCTAGGACTAGACATACATAGACTTTCTATTCCCCTGGTGTTGAGTACACTGGTTTGAGGTCAAACCAACTTTTTGGATGTTTTTTGGGGGTATAGACTGATGTTGGGACCATATCATCCTAATGGAGACCTCTTTCTGCTACAAATGCTTTCATATGATATAATCCTTGGAATCAAATGGTGGTATTATGTTCATGATGTTATCTACTTCTATCAAAGAAGATTATTGTTTTCAGACATGGATGGAAAATATGTGGATTTCATTGGTGAGCAGAGTTGTTTGATGGGGAGTAGCCTTGTGGAGAATCTTCTTTCCATATTGGCCAATTTGAAAGTGGAATCATTAGATGATGAGATAGAGAAGGTTCCCATCATTGTTGGGGAATTCATTTATGTCTTCTCTGAGGAGGTTTTGAGTCTACCCCATTGATGTGATATTGAGTTAGGGATATACTAACATCTTGAAGATTCTCCAACTTCGATGGATACTTATCAGATGGAACCTTCTGAGTTGCAGAAGCTACGGATTCAGATTGATGATTTGCTGAAGAAGGGATTTATCATACCCACTATATCACAATGGGGTTCACCGTTCTTGTTCACAAAGATGGTTGATAGTGGTCTGAGGATGTGCACAGACTACTAGAGGATGAATCAGGTAACAGTCAATAACCATTACCATCTCCTGAGAATAGATGATATTTTCGACAAGCTTATTGAAACATGTAGGTTTTCTTATATTTATCTATGGTTTGGTTTTCACCAGTTGAGGATTAATGATGGTGAAATCCAGAAGACTGCTTTCAGGGTATAAGTATGGGATCTTTGAGTTCACAGTTATGTCATTCTGTGTTACGAATGCACCATCTGTGTTCTTGCGGCTCATGAACTCTATATTTCATGAGATACCCAACTAGTTCATCATTTTATTGATATATGATATCAAAATCCACTCTAATCCTAGGAGTAGCATATCAAACATCTGAGGACTGTCGTGGAGGTTCTCCGACAACACACGATCTACAGAAAGATTTCCAAGTAAATGTTTTGGATTTGGGATGTCCACATCCTTATACACATGGTGTCTCATCAAGGTGTAGTAGTGGACCCATCAATGATAATGGTTGTGTTCTTGGGAAGCACCCAATAATGTAGAAAAGGTTCACAATTTTCTTATTCTGGTAGGCTAATAACATATATTTGTACTTGATTTCCCTCAAGTACCAGATCCATTACTGGATCTAGCTAGAAAGGAATAATGCATTGTGTGGAGTGAGAATTGTTAGGAAACTTTCAACTACCAAATGGGTAGTTTTTCTTGATACAAAGATCTGGATTCCATAGGAAGGGGTGATGCTTGAGGTGTTGTGCGATGCTTCCCATCTAGGCTTGGGGTGTGTGATGATGAAGCAATGAAGAGTTATCTTATATGGATCTAGCCAGTTAATTCCCCATGAACGTAACTATGACACACATGTTATGTGGATAGAATTGATCATGTTCGCGCTAAAGTTTTGGAGACATTACCTCCTCGGGGAGTTCTTTTTGGTATTCACAGATCACAAGAGATTGAGTTATATTATTTCCAAGTAAGATCTAAACATATGACAATGAAGGTGGATGTAATTTTTGATGGATTATGAAATTGATATCTCCTAAAAATAATTAATGGGGAACTTCATAAATGATTATTTGCGAAGGAATTCCCAGAGGGAGGTTGTTTCGGAATCTACAGATGCTTGTGAGGTGATGGTGGAGTTGGCCGCCTTGCACATAGATGCAAGGATGGATGGTGGAAGAGGTTATATATTTCATATGATAGTATAGTCATATCTTAGGTAGTAGGTGGGGGAGTCTCAGTGAGGAGACTTAGATTAAAAGGTGATGTGTGATTGCATTGACTAGGGTGATGCTCCACAGAGATAGTTGGAGGATGGTCAGAATTTGATCCTGGTATGTGAGAAGCTATTAGTTTTGGTAGAAATGTTTGAGGGATATCTCCTTGAGATTCACAAATAACCTTTAGTGGTACCCCCCGGAGTTTCTAATTTTTCAAATGGAATGAGGAAGAAGCTTTGTTAGCCTAGGATAAAGTGGGCATTGGCAGCGTTTACGGAAAGATGCCCAGTGTTCCAATAGGTGAAGGCTGATCAAAATGTTCCAGACGGTTTGTAGTATCCTATAGTTGTCCCCGAGTGGAAGTGGGATGAAGTCTTCATGGATTTTGTAGTAGGAAAACCCAATAGTTAGGGAGGATGTGATGATCTATGGGTAGTAGTGGATATGATGGCTAAATCGTCACACTACTTGGAAATCAAATAATCAGGTGCAGTGGATTCCTTTTCGGAGAGGTATATGGATGAGGTGTGGTGACTGCATGGGGATCCGAGATCCATCATCTCATATTAGGATGCACTTTTTACCTTGTGCGTCTGTAAGGGATTGTAGCATCTCAATTATTTCTTAGAAGATCCTTCCACCCTCAGACTGATGTGCAGATAGAGTAGACCATCTAGAGATTGGAGGACAAGGTGTGAGCACGTGTCTTGAACTTTGGTGGGTATTGGGTGTGACACATGACCTTGTTGGAGCTTGATTACAATAAAATCTATCAATATTACATTAGTATGATTCTTTTCAATGACTTGAATAAGAGACTATGTTGTTTAAAATTGTGATATATAGAAGTTGCGGATGCAATAGTTCTTAGTCCGGATGTGGTGCAGAGTAAGGCTGAGAAGGTGAATCTTGTAAATGAGAGGATGGAGGAAGCAAAGTACCAAAATAAGTCATATTACATTCATAGGAGGAGTCCCTTGGAGTATGAGGATAGTCACCAAATGTTCTCGAGGGTTTCCCCTCTATGTGGTAAGTAGAGGTTTGGCATAGGAAGAATGCACTTTCTAAAGATCATCAGACCCTTTGAGGTGTTACAGAGAGTTGGTGAAGTGGCATACCAGTTATAATTTACACGGTATGTGGAGAGGATCCACGATGTCCTTCTTGTCTCCCATATTCGTTGGTATCTTAAAAAAGTATCACATGTCATTAATTTGGATGTGTTGCATGTCTAGGATGACACAACATTCATGGAGTGGCTAGTGGAGATCCAGGATCGTCAGGAGAAGGTGCTGCATGGATGGACCATTCCGTTGGTTCGTCTGTTGTGGAGGCACGGTGTCCTAAAGGTAAGTACTTGGAAAATGGAAACGTATATGCGTTCTAAGTACCCATAGTTTTTTGAGTTTTCTTTTATGATGTAATTATTTAACCATATTTTCTATAATATGGGTCACTTTCATGCTCCATATTGTGTGATGATGTCCTAAAATGATGAAATGGGATGACCATATTCTTAATTGAGAAGCATTAATTGAGGTGTGATTAAAAATGTGATGGAGATTTAGTTTCTCCTATAGAAAATAGTATCTCAACATTGAGGAAGGAATTCCCTGATTCATGTGTCAGGACAAGGTGGTTTACCATTGAACTTTGATAACAGTAGCAATGCCTTAAGAGTAGAAAGATCTTTGAGAGGTATCCCATGATGTGGTTGTTCGGACAAACCTTTCTTATGGGTTCAGTTTTGAATTCTTCAGGATGTGAATAGTTTTATATGTATAATATGGAATGGCCCGAACCTCCCTGGTCTATTACATTTTCAAAAGCTAGTGTTGAGTGTTATAGGATGTTACAAAAGCCCATTTCTAGGGCTTTCCAAAAATATAGTTTTTCCAATGGTGACTCAGGATCGGTAGGTCACGTCCAAAGTTGTCTTGGGTAGGTCACATTAGTGGGTCATATTGGTAGGTGGTATTGGAATCTCACATTGGTAGCTCTCCTTAGTAACTTAGCATCGGTAGATCGCATTGGTTACTCACTATCATTGGGTGGTGTTAGTGAGTTGTTTAGGTGACTCACAATTGGTGGCTCAATATTGGTATATCACATCGATAGCTTTGTGTTAGTAGCTCACGTGGGTGACTTGCTGTTGTTGGGTCACATCAGTGAGTCTTGTCGGTGACTTACTGCTGTTGGGTCACTTCAGTGAGTCGGGTCAGTGTCTCTCTATTGGTGGCTTAGTGTCGATAGCTCTTCATCTATAGTCCATCATTTCTGGCTTAGCATCAGGGTTTTAGTGTTGGTAGCTCAACATCGATGCCTTATCCATCAATGAATCGTTTTGATAGTTTTCCCAAATTTATAGTTCTCTCAAGTATTTTCCAATTATACACCACTAACGTTTTATTTGATGTAAATTGGGTTTTAACCATGTTTCAGAATTTTGAAGGAGTTTAAAAGGATATTAATTATATATTTAATATTCTAAGTCTCTCAAGACCTTCAAACTGCCAAGCTACGTGGTCTTGACCACGATCTGACTTTAATAGCCCTTAAAACGTTTTCCTTCTGTTGATATATGATCTAGCCTTTTCTAAAGTTATGATCCTATATTCCCTAAACACTTTAGTTTCTATTATTGCACCTAAAAGATTTCTTCCCAGATGAGTCGCATCTATGTTGTAGATGTCTATCGAGATTTCATTGGAGTCCATCCTGCTGCTCGCGCACCCCCTGTTTTAGAGCTAGGACGAGTTGCTGATCATTTGTTCTTAGTGGTAGGAATTACTTCATCTCTCAATAAATTATGTATCATGAAAGGTGGGTGTACTAATGTATTCTTTTGGGTACAGTTGAAATCAATTTAATAGAGCTAAATGAGGGGAGGGGAATATGATAATAATGAAGATAATCAGACATGTGACTTAGTATTAAATAAGTTGTGGGGTGATGTTGATGATGATCATTTATTTTATCTATTATCTTTGATCCCTGTTCTAAATCATATGGGTTGTATCCATCTAAAAATCTTGTCCATTGGTGGTATTTGGTTACTCACGACTGATTCTTTATACATGTTGTTGATCCCCAGTTAAATGGATGAAAAGATGAAAATTTGTTTATCACGTATACACAGATAAATATATGGATTCCTCATGATTGAAATTGTTTCATGATCTCCACTAAATTATCAAAGGGGAATTAAATAATGAGGGTTTCTAAATCTGAAAAAATGTTGTTGTTTGGTGTGGCTGTATGATGTGTATGGTTCTATTCAACCTTTTATTTTGGACTGGTCATGCGGTGTTGTGGCTGGGAGTGTGGCAGTGTGTATTTAGTGGTATGGGCAGGGTACTTGAATCTCATTTTGAGAGATTTGTTGACTATGGAATGGATTAACTTGTTATGTAGTGGGACTGCATCTGGTATATGTAATGGTTTTGAAGCATGGTATGTTCATGCAGAGGGGCTCTTGAGGATTGTGTTTGGGGTAGATGGATGTTTTTGTCTATGGTGAGTGTGATGTGGATATGCATCAGGCTACTTAGTATTGTTTTGATGAGGTATGTTGCAGGGTTTAGCTGTATGTTTGGGTTTTATTATTGAGAAAATGTATAGGGTGAATTATTTTGAAGAATCATAATGGAAGTGGCTGGATTGGGTGAAATGTGGGGAGGAAGTGTGAAGTGGGGTGTTATATCATAGTTTTCATCCTCTATTTGGCTTGGTTGTGAGGCTGGTTGTGTGATTTGGTTGTTAGTTTCCCATATAGGGATGGAATAAATGGTATATTCTTAACAATTCCAAGACAATTAGGTTTTAAGTGGCTTTCATTTATAAACTTTGGAATTGATCATCATTCATTATGATACATGTATTTGAGGTTATAGCATAGGTGGAAGTGGTATGGGAAGGTTGTTTTATTTAGAACCCCTATGTTGGTATGAGTGTTTCGTACCTATATATACGTACTGTTACATCCATGTGATCCAATATGCACCCCACTCTAATAGAGAACTACATTCTGAACATCTCCAATTATATAGGGGAGTGTGTCTTTCCCAAAAATCCTGGTGGGAGTATGGATGGGTTTCCACCCACTCTTCCCAGCTCCCTCTTCCAGGTGGTGATAGCCCAAGACTCTTTTGGAATGAAGTGGTTGGTGGCCCAAGTGTGTGCGGGAGTGTTTTTCTTCACATGTGTCTTCAGGATGAGATGTGTTGTGTGTCCAAGGTGTCTTCAAGATGAGATGTGTTGTGGTTCCCATGTGTCATTGGGATATGGTCGGGTGATGGCCCAGGTGTATATGTGATGGATGAGATATAGTTGTGGGGGACAGGTGTGTGCGGGAAGGATGTGATGTGGTATGTGGCCCATGTGTGTGCGGTAGGATTGTGATGTGTTTTTTCAAAAGAGGTGGGAGTGCCAATACATTTTCCATTAGGGTGTGAGAGTGACTAATCAGTAGGAAAGTAATGTGGGGTACCCTATCATCGATTTTATTACAATATTATTTTAACTTACTTTCATTATTTAGTGAGTGTGCCTTTGGTGTGTTTGGGAAGGCTAGTATACATTGTTAGGTGCTTTTAGTTTCTGTTGTTTTTCATGGGGGCATTAGTATGCTTCTCCACTTTTTCATGAAAGATATTATTTTTCACTACTTAGTAAACATGTATGCTCACTCTATGTATATAAAAACTGTTTTCTAGTTTCCAGGAGGACAATGGGATCGTTCTAGTCATTACTAACCAAGATGTTGGGACAGGTTACAATTCTCAACTTAGATTTTTTATTTTGGTATTTAATTTGATGATTTCCACTACATTTAAAGTAGTTTCACATTTTACAAGAATGTGAGATGGATTTAGTATTATTTTATATATATGTCTTGGAATTTTTTTGAGGTTGATACATGCTATCTCTTGATCTTGGTTACTATAAAAAGGGAAATGTCTCCTATTTTATGAGTATTGTATACCCTTGGCGTTGGATTCCACCCCAAGTCCTATTGGAGGTGGGATTCCGGGGTTATTATCTCTCTTTCACAATTAGCATCTCAGGAGGTGCATCTTTGGAGAGAGGGGGTCATGAAAAAGAGACCATATTATACAGTGTGTTTTTGTAGAAAGGGTTGCCATTAATATAGCTTTTCCCTATCTCCTTTGGGGCCTTGATAGGTTAGTAGACCCCGTTGCTAATCTAGGAACTGATTTTTATATAAAGGCCTAGAGGGTCACACACTTAGAATATCTATAAGTCTACCATATTTTGTTGAATATGATAATAGGACATGGTGGCCCCCACCATATTGCCCAATATAGGTCTGAGAATACATGATCACTAATGAAGAAATGAATTAATTAGTATACAAGTATAAAATAACAGGAGATAGATTTATTTATTAAAATTATTTACAAGGTATTTAGTCTAAATGTTGAATAATGTTATACAAACAAATAATATTTTAATATTCATTATTCACATAATATTTATGTGAATTACAAGTCAATTTAAAGACATAATATTTTAATATAATGAATTTATTATATATTATAAGTAGTTATTAAATATTTATGATAATTATTTCATATTAGTATAAAATAACATTTCATTTATATATTATTTAGTTTTCATTATATATATATGGGTAGGAAAACCCTTAATGGGGGTCTAATTCTCACTATATAAGAAAAAGGGAGCTCATTTCTAAGGGAATGTTCATTCCAACAAATTTTCAAAACCCGGACCCCTCATTACCAAATCATTAAGGATGAAAGGATCCTTATAAACAATATGGCCAAGAAAATATTAGAATATCAAAGTGATGGAGTCATGGTGATCATAGGGAGGTCAAAGGAATCATCTAACCTCCATATTAGCACTTAGATTCTGACGATCATATTTACGAAGAACTCTTGACATGTGTGTGTTGATGATCTAGTAAGAATCATCCTCATATCAATTGAAAAAGGGTAATTAGTGATGAGCTTCTATCAAATTCATAATCAATATGATCAAGGTATTTGTTCATTTAATTTTTTCCTTAAATAAACTCAATTAAGATCCTTTGGCATTTATCAGGGGTAAGATAAACCGAGATGATAAAGTGTAGTTGATTCAGTGATGAAAATTTTAAAATTACCATCCCACCATATTCTTCTTTGTTCCCCATTACCAATATTTACACAATTGAAAATGAAGCATAGTTTGTGACTTAAACATGCCTATATGGATTCAAATTTTAGACAAAGAAACACTTATGATAATGATATCAAAAGAATAAAATAAAATAGATAAGAATTCCTATAAATAGAATATAAAATATAATTTAATGGATGATAATTATTATAAAATAAAGAAAAACAATATTATCTAAATCACATAAAAAATTAATACTCTCAAATTATGAAATCCAGTCTCAATAAAACTTAACTAGAGACAATAAACCCTTTTTAAGATCATAATGTTTAATCTAATGATCCTTTGGAATAAAATATAAGAAAATAATAATAATTCCAGATAAGTAAAATAAGAAATAAAATTTTATAAAATCACAGGATAAAATAATTTAGCCTAGAATAAGTGGTTTGAGGAATAACTATTATAAATCAAAGAAAATAAAATGAGTTATGAAAAACCCTTACATATTTTGAGAAAATTGAACCAAAACCCCAGGAGAAAAATAAAATGATTTTAACATTTAATATCATAAAAAAGAAGATAATAATGATATAAAAATAGAATTGGGAAATAAATTACACCATACAAATGTGAACATTGTGTATAATAAAAAAATTTCTCAATAAAAGGAAATTGAGATAAAAACACATTCCTTGTTTCCTTTATAAGATGATGACACTCTATCCTACATTAAAAAAAATATAACATAATATGATATTTAAAGCCATACTAATAAAAATTCATGTTTTATAATCATTATTATAATTCATTATCATTAGTATAATAATTATTTATACCATCTTATAACCATCTGGTGTTAATAACTTTAACTGTTTTGTGTCTGTTTAAATATTTTAATATCCTTAACCATAAATTATTATTAATTTAATGATTTAAATATTATTTCATATTATGTAATTTATCACATATATTGATTTAAAAATTTTCTATTCCATTCAATATGTTTTTTCGTTTTGTTATGTGAAAACTAGTTTTATAATGACTTATTTTGATAATTTAAGCAAATGAAAATTTAAATTTAATAATAACTTAAATACTTAATATAATATTTCCCGAAAAATATAATAATAAATATTTTCCTAACATAACAAAATATATTTTTTAATTTTCCCATATTCATTAATAATTGGATTTTAAATGATTTTTCACTTAGGTGGTAATACCGGCCTAAACTTGAACATGTCATAACCTGATTTACAGGTATGGTTAAGGGGGTGTTTATTTTTTCATAATATTATTATAAGAGAATAGTAATGATATTATTTTTATGTTATCATGACATTGAACCATATTTTATTTTTTTATTTTTTTATGAAAATATGTATGAAAAATTAAAAATGAATCATTGTAGAGGTGGTAATCAGCATTTAAGCCCGATTAGCCTTCCCATTTCTCAATACGTGATTGGGGGAGAAGGTGAATATTAAATTTTTACCTAAAATTCATAATTATATGATTTAAAAACATATATTAATCATTAAAACCATTTTTACCATCCATATGTGGTCATAATGAAAAACGAATGGCTCTCTTCTTGAAGGTGGTAGTTCGGACAACACACCTTCAATGTTCTTTTGTTTTTCAAAGTGGATGGAAAAAAATAACTAAGGGTTGAACCATTGTTATAACAACATATCAGTATAATAGTGTTACTTAATTCATCATATTATTATGGTTATAAGTAATTTTTCCTATTAATATTATGAAGAAAAACATGATAAGGAGATAACACTTTTGTATGAGACTTGAATTTTCCTTCGAAGCACACATGGAATTGAAGGAATTAAGATAACTATGATTGAATATGAGATTATGTTTTTAGTATAGGGTAATATGGATTAAAAAAAGTAAAATTTTAAATTATAATTTATATAGTTAAGTGTATATTTTGAATTTGGTAAGAGGTATCCTTTTATAAGGGAATAGAAGGGTAGTTTCATAAAAACACATTATTTCTCCATTATATCCTTTCACTATTCAAGGTTTAAAGGTACCAAAAAGTGGAAACAGTGAAGTGAGAATGGTTTTTTGGGCTTGGATTCTCCAAATATTTTATTTTCAGTCATGATTGAGCGGTTTAATTCATTTATCTAATGTTTTATTACCTTTTTCATTAATTTTTTACCTTTGTAACAAATTTTTTAACTTTGGAATTAAATTCTTACTTATATTTTAAAATAAAATTTATAATAGTATTTTTCTATGATGGAAATGATTTTATTATATATTTAATCTAATTAAATTTCTTAATAATATAAAATTAACACCTAAACAAAAATGTACAATATGTAGAAACACTATTTTAGAAGAAAAATACATTTAAACCATTACATATACTGAATATTATTTAATATTGATAACCACTAAATGAGTGTTAATTAATTTAGTTATTTTTTAAAAGAATATTATATTCATTATTAAAATTATTTATATTTAAAATATTTTTTAGAAATTCTGTAATATTATTAAAATAATTGTTTTAAAATTATTATTTCACGATTATCAAGGTAATTGTCATTAATTTGAACAATCTAATATTTATACCCAAAAATAAAATTAGCCATATTAAATATTTAAAAAATTAGTAAATTAAATATAAGAATAATTTGAAAAAATTATATTTCTTTTTTAAGGAAATTAATCGTAATGTTAGTGCATGTAACATGCACCAACTAATGTTCTGAAAAAGTATATTTTCAAGTAAAAAAACTATAATTAGGATATTTTTATTAGCTTCATTGAATATAATTAAAGAAAAAGTTTTTATTATTTCAAAATAATTTATCTTAAAATTAAATTAACAAAAACCTTTATTCTATCATGTTATAATTAATTAAACAAAATCGTCACAATTTTTTTTTCATTAATTCACTATATAATTATTCAAAATGTTGAACTTAGGTTTAAAAATGTAATATAGTAATATAATTTTATTTAATATATATAATTAAAATAAAAAAGTTCTTGATAATGTCTAATTAATATATAATTTTTTGTATTAACAAAATTAGTATTTTCATTATTGACCTAAAAATAAATTTTTAAAGAAAATTCATAAAAAATCATCCCCATATCATTTCATTGTGAAGAATTGAAAAATGAATTTTAATTTATAAAATTTAAATTATAAAATATGTAAATATATATTTTAATTAAATATATATAATATAACGAAAATTAATTTTATATAAAGAAAACTTTTCAATATTAATTCATATTAATTTTTTACATTCTAAATGGAAAAATTATTTATGGTTTACTATCACAATTATTATTAAAACTTCTTTAATAATGGATTATAAATATGTTATCATTTTTTTACAATGTTTGTAACATGTAACACATGTTATAGAATATAGAACATATTTTAAAGGATCAAAAATCTCAATTCATTACATTGTACCGCCTAAAATAAATCTCATCATCATAATTTAACTATCATTTACTTGAATATAATGATAATGATGATTAATAGATTCATATACCTCAATATATTATCTTTAGTGAGACTCAGTCCTCAATATCTTAGGGAAGACTAGGGAATAATTATTTATCCTTTACTATTTAAAGAAAATGTATCTTATAACTTGATATTAAGGAATATATAAAGGATTTTGTTTTCTAAATACATAATTCATAATTTTCCTTACACTAATAGATTTTCAGACTTTATTTAGAGTGTTTAATTACCTATTCTAGAAATTAGTGCGGTTTTGAGGTTAAGATATCCATTCAATTTTGAAAATAGTGTCTATTTTTTATAGGTGGATATTATAATTTTAAAAAAGTTTATTTTCGAAAAAAAGATAATTATACCAGTAATTGTTTCCTAAAAATTAAAATCCTTGAGGATAGTGACAACATGTTCATTGAAAATTCTCTTGAAACAATAGGGTTTATAAAACTATATTACATCACCTAATTACTACTATACTATTCATTGATAGTAATTTCATAGGTTCATACACACTCCCTCAGTCTAAGAGGTTTTGGATCCCTTCCATCCACAATAATCATGGGATTACATAATTGACATAAAAAATTCCTGAGTTCTCCAAAATTAAGATATTGAATTGTTGGTGATTCCATTAGACGAGTTCTATCCACCACCAATAAAGATGTAAAATTATTTCAAAACTCTCATGATTTAGGATGTTATAAATAGACAAATTATTTTTTCTCAATTCAGTTAAAAAATAATCACGATGACCAATGTTTCTCAAAAATATTTGAATGAAAATGAAAACAGGGGATGTAATCATGTTTCAAAAATCATCTCAAAATAATTTTCAACTCACTTGATATTAACAATATAAAAAACAAGAAAAAAATTCAATCTTATCAAAAGAATTTAGGGGGACTCTCCCACACATATGTCCCATAAGCATCAAAACGAATACAGAGATTTATAATATGGAAAATAAACAATTATACTTCCCTGAGGTGGAAGATTCTAATTTATTTTCTCTCATTATTATAATTACTTATTATGTTTCTTTGTTTAGGAACTTTGGATTCTCTATTCAAGTACCTAAAAGTTGTAAAAAATAAACATTATTGTTCCTAATTTAATACTCAATGTAAAAGGAAACTACAGAGTGAGTTAGGGAGTGTTGTCTAGTGAATCCAACATAAGGATGCCTTTGGTCTTGAAGGAATACCATGTGGAGTAACATCCTGGTAATTAAAATACGGTTAAAAACCATGAAAATTAATATATAAATCATTAATAAACTAACAAAAGAAATAAAAAATTATAATATTGGAATAACCCCCCAAGGAGTGCTATTGTTTGACTGTCCATAGCTGGACAGTTATTGGTTCAACCCCAGTATGATGGGGGATATGGCTTCTTTCATAAGAACTACTTGATTCTATTATTTATTGCTTCAGGGAATTAGATATTGTAGATTACCCCATTGTAGGCTTCATTAATGTCCCCCCTCCTTGTGATAGTACAACTTGTGAAGTATTATAGAGGGAAACAAAATATAGGGGAAATTCCAATCTTCTTTATCATGAGGGTTGATGTTCATGGGTTATGAAAATATATCTCTTGGATGAGACATTTATTTTGGTTTATTCTAATCAATTATTCTCTATTGGGAAATAATAAATGTGTAATAATCCACTTATGAACCAATGAAAAAACTCCAGCAACTCATCATCAATAGTATCCCCCATCGTAGAGTTTTCAACAAGTTATAGAGGGTCTAATAGTTCCTCTACTGGATCAATGTCTAGTTTCTCCTGACTCTCCAACAAATCAAAAAATGGAAAAACTTTTAAGTACATGAAATTGTAGTGATATAGTCAAGATAATCTATGATATAACCATATTCATAGAATAATATTGATTCTTCTAAAAAAATAAACTCCATATAACTATTCTGTTTATTTCTCCACATTGAACTGAGAAGCTGAGAGTATATCTTGGGAAAGATTTTAGTAGTAACCCTCATCCATAATTTATTCAAAACCTACCTCCATGGGATTAGTGCCTTCCAATGAAATGGGGATGATGTATTGTGCTATTTGAATCATTTGTGTCAGGGAAAAGCTTTAGAAGAGTCATAACATAAAAAATCATCAAATAGAGTGCTGAACAAATGATCTTCAAGATAATTCCCATATTCATCAAGGTATGCTAGTTCAATATCCTGCCATCCCATGAAAAAATATTTAAAAACATGATATTTCAACTTTATATTTTAATCCAATGGTAGTTCAATATCAATATTTTGTTACTCCAATTATAATAAAACATAGAAATTTTGGAAAAGGTGAAAAAATTATTTATGTTCATTAACTAATGATTCTAATGTTGTTGGTCTTAGATATTCCTTAATTTGTTAAATTATATATTTAAAACCATCTGGATGGAAAATGTTGAACTATTACCTAATTATATATTTCCAAAACCCAACATAACATTCTGAGGGTTAAGGTGGTCTCATCATTATTTAGTTTTTTATTTTTATTTTTCTTGGTTTTTTAAAAGAAAAATATAAAACACCACAAAAAAAAACAATATTTCCCCATAAATGACCAAAAAAATTGATAATTTTTTTCCAAGAGGGAGGTCAAGGATACATTTATAAGGCCTTAGAAAAATGGATAACCACCATGGTTCTCACAACGAATAAATATCAAGAGTCAATCGGTTTTTCCCAAAAATATTTCTTTATTATAAGTTTTTGAAAAACAAATAAAACCAAAACATCAAAAAAACTATCATGACGATCATTGTGGAAGAAGAGGTGAAATAATGTTGAATAATAATCAAAGGAAATTGAACAGAAAGAATAACAATAAATGACAGAAGATAAGGAATAATTTCGAAAGGAACAGGTCTAGACCTAGTTGGATCTGCCCTAAACAACCTATCATAGATCTACTGAAAATTAAGTAAACAAATATCATCGTCACTCAGTAATAGCTTAATGGATCGATGAACACACATCACTCACCGAAAACATTTATCACTAAGGTGTATAATCACTTCCAACACTCAAGCACTCCCCCACAAGTGAAGAAATCACCAAATTAGATCAATATATCCAAGAATTTCCCATAAACTGAAGTGATCTTTGAATGGTCAAAAGACACTCAACATGTCTAATCCACTCGATCAACCAATATAAGAGAATAAGGGGAAAAGAATAAACTAAAATATAGAAACATACCAATCTAGTGCAAGAATGTTCCCTCACAAACCCTAATTCACTTTCACAAACTCTTTGGAATGATGAAGAGAAAATGATGATGGCAATGATGCTCACATCACTAGGTCAAATCGGGTTTCAGTTACTGGATATATCCTCTAAAATTATATCTCTATTTATAGATATTAGAGATTTTAAAAATTAATGAGGATGAAAAGACATGAAAAATTTACAATTGAATTAATAAAACAAAGAAACCCACTAATATTTATAGAAAACAATAATAAAAAAATAAGGAAGAATATGTTGAAGAGAAGAAATAGTTTTTATGTATGACAATAAGGGAAATTTTCCATGTCTAATGGGTGTTTGATTTCAGTGTGAAGTTAGTTCTCCTCTTTTTGGAAGACAAAAAACAAAATAATAGAGATAATGTCAAACTCTAACTACTGGAAGAGTCATTCCACATGGCATCCCTTGACATGATCATCACCATCCCTCAGTGATATAATTGTGACTATATTCGACCTATTAATTGAACCTCATCACTATTAACATATGTGATGGAGTTCCCATGATCTACACCTTTGATTACCAGATCCTGTCAAAAACTAGAATAACGAAAAATGGCATGAGACAAAATAAAATAAGTAACTATTATTATTAAAATATATAAATATTGTTATAGTTCTAATAGAACTGCAATTTTTTTTATAATCTAGTAAGAATATGCTGATATATATATAATATCGATAATTATAATTATTAGTACAATTATATATATATATATATATATATTCATATTTTTATTTACTATTAGATATATATAATTTAATTTAATTATGTAAATTATGTACACAAACTGATGTTTTTTATTTATTAAATATACAAAAAATCATTAATAAATAGTTAAAACTTTTTTATTATAATTACTATAATAATAATTATTATTTTATATGTTATATTATATGATAAAGATATTATTTTATATTACATATTATATAATATAAAAATTTGAAAGAGGAAGGAAGGTGGGGCTGTTGAACCGAACAGAGGGGGAAGGGGAGTCGATAGAGAAGAGAAATGGGGAATGATGTTCAGATTATATTGGTTCATGAGTTTTGAAACATGATAAAGATATAGAAAGTAGTTGCACAAGTTCAGCGGGAGTGGAAGCATTCAGTTTCATTGATGATATCTTTAATAGGATGTAGTGAGCTCATATTAGAAGAGGGGAGGCATGGCTGTGGTCATCTTCAACTACGGGCAAGGGGAAGGGATTGTGCGATGCTTAAAAGAAGGTGTAGGTGCGAAAAGATTTTTTGTGAAGTTCAAAATATGATTTTTTTTCAAATATGGGATCAATCTATAGTTTTGTGGGTGTCTTGGTTTGTTTGATGTTGTTGGCTTCAGGTTCGATTTATTTTCTATTGTTAAATTTTATTTCATTTTTTCTACTGTTGAATTTTTGTTATACTGCTATTGTTTGAAAGTTGGTGGTGGGATGGGGGAGAAGTTGGCGGTTAATTGAGGGCTGGTGGTGACTCCTTGCATCACTATGGGTTGGTGGTGGTGAGTTCTAGAGTGGAATGGAATGTTTAGGTGGAGTCACCATTGGATCGAACAAATATGGGCGAGGAGAAAAAATATCTGGAGGTGGGTAGTAGTGAAGGAAAGGCCGATGACAATGGTGAGTCATGCGACGGCTGAAGTAGGATATTCCAATGGAAACTCGTGGTGATGGAGGTTGATGAATGAATATGGGGGATAACAGTGACTCAACAAGTCATCGTTGGGTTGTAGTGGAGGAGATGGCAAGCGATTGGTAGTTATGGAGGAGATCCAATGGTTGGTGGAGAGGGGGAAACTATAGGTATCCAATGGTGGGTGAGAAAACACCTAAAAAAATAAATAAATTTTATGAAAATGAGTTACAAATTAAAAAAACAGAACTAATTAAAATCAATAATGCAAGAATAACTAATTTTTAATTTTCACTAGTTATTTAAATGAACTAATTTGGAAAAATTAATTGACAAGTGTATTAATAACAAAAATTAATTAATTAAATATTAATATAATTTTATTTAATTGTAACATAAAAAAGAAAAAAATAGTTATAGATGAATAAATAATAAAATGTAAAAAATTATTAAAACCAATTAATTTTTATCATTTAAATTAAAATTTTATTACAAAATTAAGTAAAATAATGAATTAATAAATCTATAAAATAATGAAAAGATTAAATTAACTACCAAAAATAAGAATAATAATTACTCAGCATAAGAATTATTAATTTCAAAAATTATCACTTAATGAAATAATTAAATAAAAGAATAAATGCAATAACCATTTTGAAAAAAACGAGATAATGTCTGATAAAGTGATTAAAAAAAGTTGCAATTAATACGAAACAAAATAATAAAAAATTAGTGTAAAAACATAATGAATTAATAAATTTAAATTTATTCAAAAAGACTAATTGAAACACTAAAATAAATATTTAGACAATAAATAATTTTTATATAATTTATATTCGAAATAATTTTTTTAAATTATTAATTAAAATATATTATTTTGATAATTGTAAAAAAGAAAAGTAAAAAAATAATGTGGTAAAGTACATTAAAATTCAGCCACATAAAACTCCACCACACATTAATATTTATTTTGTTCTCAAAAAAATCCTTGATATTTTATTTATAAAATATAAGTAATGATTTTACAATGAGCTAAAAATAAATAATGTCTAGATTTTAAAAACAGAGGCACCAACCAGGTTTAGCCTTTTCATAGAATGCTAAAAAAGATGTCTAACCTAACATTAACCCCCGTTGGGAATCAAAGTTAAAAAATTTCATTCACTGTCATGTATTTCATGCCTTGTATATAAAATCCCTTACCTCCCTACTTAAACTACAATACAATTTCACATTTTAAGAGTGAAAACATACTAGATCAAGTGGAATTAAAATATTAACAAAATGAACTATCAATTTTAAATTTCTCCTAGGTAACAAAAATTTCAAAGTATAAAAACATTTAATCACTACCTTGGTAAAACCCAAATAATCTTCATACAAGTCAATTTTCCCCTTCTTCACCTAGGGCTAAAATTCCCCTCACCCTAATGAAATCATTTTTTACTATAATGTACTTTATTTTTTTGAATGTTTTTTACCCGACCATGTATGTTTCGAGTACTATGAAAAATCACTTATTTTATTTGTATAGAGATCTACAAAACACACACACCCAATACCAAGACTCTCATATGTTCATAATGTGATCCCATTTCCCATTTTACTCCAGTTTTATAGGACTTATAAGATTATCATTTAAGTTGGCTCCTTAATGTAATTTTTTTAGAAAAAAATGAGTCCCCTAGGTTTGAGTATAAATTTGGAGTTTCCAAATCTGAAGATAATAATTCCATATATAACTATCTTATGTCACTATATTTATTAATTCTTAAATATAAAATCCATAAATAGAGTAAGTAATACCACTCAAAATTCATACTTCTCTTTGAATGTCAAAATTTTTGCATGCATTAGAAACTCGAAAGTTATTATCGTCAATGAAGGAATGAATTAATGTGACTTGTGGAATCAAAAATACCTTTAGTTTGCGATATAATTTGAGATTTTTTGAATGAATTTGGAAATTTTGATGATATACTATTCGTGGGGATAGTGAAAGATACATTTATAAGTCCCAAGTTATAGAATAGTTGATAACCTCAGGGTCACTCACAAGGATGTAGTGTTGAGATCCCCAGTTTTATTTCCAAAAAAAATTCTGTTATTTTTAAATATTTTGAAAACATAAAATCAAAACAGAAACTAAATGATGAAAACACAACAATTGAGGGATTAGAGGAGAAAAAAACTGAAAATAAAAAACAACACAAACTACACAAAAACAATTAATATGAAAAATGAAAAAATATGGAGAAACAAATTCAGTGATAATTGATCTAGAAGGATCCACCCTCAAAATCCCTTCAAAATTAAATGAATGAATTAAATCAAAAACTATTACTTTATAAAATGTCTGTCTGATGGCTCAGATCACACACCTCTCTCACCTAAAAAATGAACAATCAAACACCAAAGAATTTAAGTGCTCGATAATTCTTCCAAATTAAATTATAAATCCCTTAACTAACTCATTTTGATACATATTTCACAATACATAATGATATTGAAGTGTTTTTCAGATCGCAACACCCAACTTATAAGCCCAATTTTAGAAAATGAGAATGGAAGGGGAAGATAAATGAGGTCAGATTGTAGAAAACTATTATTGTGAAATGTTTCTCCATCACTATCCCAAATTTACAATCAAAATATACCAAGGTGAATAAGAATAATATTTTCACAATGATGCTCAGATATCCAGGTTGTGTCAGGTTTAATAACATAAATCAGTCCCAATGAGTTAGGTCTCCATTACTATAGATTTGAGATCACAAAGAAAAAAAATGAAGGAGGAACAAAATAAATTCAAAAATATCATAAAATAAGAAATATGATGGTATATAAATAACATAAATGAATAAATAAATAAATTTTAGATGAATTAATGTAAAAAGTGTTTCTTTATCCTTGTTGAAGAAAATTACCATTTCTAGTGGGTGGCTGATTCAGATAGGAGTAGGTGGTCCTCTTATTTGAAAAAATAAAAAATAAAAATGTTGTGAAACTCTATCTACCGGAAGGGTCATTCCATGTGGCATCAAATGACAAAATTATCATTATACTTCAATTATATCTTTGTGAGTGGAGTAAACCTCCTTAAATGACCATTTCCTTCCTTCACATATGCGATGATGTACTCACAATCTCCTTCTCTAATCACTTACTTCTTCCAGAAAACATAAAGGAGAAAACATGCAAAATACTATATTAAAAAAGGAAATTTTATCATAAAATATATTAATAATATTATAGTTATAATAGAAAATAAAAAGTATTTATAAACAAGAAAACATGTCAAAAAAATATATATTTACAAATATGTATATTTATAATTATTAATATTATATATATATATAAATGAATGTTTATATTTATTATTATATATATAATTTAATTTAAGTATATAAAATATGTACATAAAAAATGTATTTAGAATACTAAATATAAATAACATTATTAATTAACTATTAATATTTTTTATTATTACTATAATAATAATAATTATAATATATGTTTTATTATATATTATAGATACTATATTATATTTTATATTTTATAATGTAAAAAATGAAAGAAGAAGGAAGGTTGGTGGGGCGTTGAATGGAAGATAAGGGGAAGGGGGGCTGATGGAAGTGAGAAAAGGGAAAGGGGTTTCTACATTGTCAACTCATGAGTTTCAGTCCATAATGATGATTTGAAAAGGAGTGACTCAGTTTTTGGGGTAGCGGAGGTATTTGGTTTCACTGGTGGTTGCTTGAATGGGGAAAAATGAACATGGATTAGAAGAGAGGAGGCACGATGATGGCTATCTTCACCCATAAGAATGGGGAAGGGTTCATACGAGAGGAAGGTGGAGGTGCACATGTCTGGTTTGTGGTGTTCAAAATCTGGTTATAATGTTCAAAGAGGGAAAAAATCTATAATTTTTGGGTTTCTCTATTCGTTTGGACACTTATGGCTTCAGGTTTGATTGATTTTCTATTTTCACATTTTATTTGTTTTCACTACTGGAAATATGATCTATACCATCAGTTTTGGGAAAACTGTTGGTATTGTTCGCTAATTTGGACCTATACAAATGGTTTGGCCAAAACCATTGGTAAAGGTCACTAATTTGGAGCTATACCAAAGGTTTTGGGAAAACCATTGGTATAGGTCCCCCCAATACTAATGTTTTGACCGAAACCGTTGGTATAGGTCCCCCATATACTAATAGTTTTTCCAAAACCCTTGGTATACGTCCCAAAATAAATGAATCTATAGAAATGGTTCTCAAAACCGTTGTTATAGGTCTATACCAACAGTTTTGAGAACCGTTGGTATAGGTACATGTATTTTTAATGGAATCTTCTTACAGAGGACGTTAAATAAATCAAAATTTAAAATACTTATGATAATACATATATATATATTTATGAAATTATGTTCACAAAATTAATTTAGGTTAGTGGTTAGGTTGTACAATCACAAACCTGAGGTGGTGGGATCAAAACCAACCAAATGATTCTTTTTTGAATTACATATACCAATGGTTTTGTGGAACCGTTGGTATAGATTTTCATATTACATATACCAATGGTTTTGAAAAATAATGGTATAGTTCAATACCAACCATTTTCCCAAAACTGTTGGTATAGACCTATCCCGTTGGCTTACAAGACAATGGTTCTCCAAACTGTTGGTATAGCGTATATTTCTATTAGTGTTTCAAAAACCGTTTTTTCAATGCTGGGAAAGGGATGAACGAAAATCTAGAAGTGATTTGGGAGTTTGTGGTGACTCCCTAAGTCACCATTGGTTGGTGGCAGTGAGTGATGCATCATAGAAGAAAGTGGGGTGAGGGATTCACCATTAGATCTACCAATTCTGGGTGAAGAGTGAAAATGGATGGTAGTGGGTAGGAGTAGAGGAGAGGTTGAAGGCAGTGGTGAGTTGAGTAATGGGGGAAGAAGGGGATACCAACAGCGGCTCGAGGTGATGGTGGTGGTTGAATGATTATGGGGGCTAGTAGCGACTCAATGAGTCAATTTTGGGTACCATTGGAGAAGATGATTGATGATATAAAGTAGTGGAGGAGATTCAATGGTGGGTAATGAGGGATTCAACATTGGAAGCTAATGGCGGGTGAGAGAGCACCTGAAAGAAATTAAATTTTTGAATAAAAATTAAAAAATAAAAACAAAAACGAATAATGTAAAATCACAAAAGTATGAATAATTAATTTTATATTTAAACGAATTAATTATATTAATTAATATGAGAAAATAAATTGAAATCTGAATTAATTAAAATAGTGAATTAACATAATGAATGAATTAAATTAAAATATTTTGAACTTATGAAATTTAAAATTTTAAAGAAATTAATAAATTTAAAAAGTAAAATATTATCCAAATAAATTAAAATTTGTTAATTTTAAATAAAATGTGATTCTAGAATTAATTAAAATAGTGAATTAATTAATTTATGAAATAATAAAAAAATAATTTAATAAAAAAATAACAAGTTTAATTTCTTCTACATAATAATTATTAATTTGAAAAATAATAACATGAAGAATTAATTAAATAGAAGTGGAAATTAAATAGTAATTTTGAAAAATAATAAGATAACAAATAAAAAATAGTACTAAATTATTGAAATTAAAACAAACCCAAAGACCAAAAATGAAATTAAAAATAGTTTCAATTATTTAATTTTAAATTAATCAAAAAGAATTATCTGAACACTAAAATTCACATTTGAACAAAAAAGTAAAGACAATTGATGTGGAAATATCATTCAAAATCATCCACATCAGTTGACATGAGTGACAAAAAATTAATAATATAGATGTAATATGATGATGATTAATTTAATTCAATATTGAATATTCTTATTCCTTTTACTTTCCTTTCTTATAATATAGGTCATTCAATTTAATCTATATCAATATTAGTTTGATACATGTTAGTTGAAGTGGATTTATCTTACATTGCTCATCATTTTACATAAATTTAAATAGGAATGTAATTATTCATAATGGTTTATAATGAGAATTTGAACAACCAAATAATATACCATGAGAGTGTCAAACTAGGTTCACGGTAAGGGCACAATCACTATGAACTACAATGATGGAAAATATATTCTTGACTAACTCTCATTAGGTTTATTACCTCTAGATACAAATGTCCCAAAGCCACATCCACTTGTATTATAGATAAAGGGATGTATTTCTAGAAAAAAATATAATCAATACATTTCCAAAATTTTAGGATATCATCCAATATATAGAATAACCTCTTGAGTTTTCATAAATATTTTCTATTATACTCCCCAAAATAAAAAAACTAATCCCAAAAATTAACTAAACTAATCCCTAAAAACAAATAAACCTCAATATTATACCAAATGAACTGACCTAAGATAAACATGTATTTAACATTACAATAACCTATGATTTATGTAATCCATCTAACAATAAGTCAAATAACCTAACGAACGAAAGGTTTATGATAATAGATATTATTTACATAAAAATATTATTTTCCAATGCTTGTGAACTTTTCCTAGTAATTAAAATATTCAAGACTATTTCCAAGATATCCCTTATGATATAGTCATCTTCATAAGATGGGGATTTTATATATAAAAATTGGTGAGCTCAGACAATTAGTAAGGGAAAACATGTCATAAAATTAATGGAAATGATGAGTGAGACATAAATATCATAATACATGTTTGTAGGACCCTATTTTAAAGTCATATATCAATTTAGAGTGACATAAAATCTTAAAATAGATGATTAAGTAAGTATAAAATATATTACCTAGCTCAAAAAACATATTTTATAGTCATATAACATCAGATCATGACATAAAAGTGAATGAAACATTAAAAGAAATTCATAACTTTGAAAACATGGAAATTCAAATAATTGAAATGCATTTTAAAATTTTATATTAACATGATGAAAAAGATGAATGTATTTAATAACATTATAATGAAATAATATGTATGGAACAACAATAATCATTTGAAAACCTGTTTTTGTAAACCCATTATTCCCATCCCTATGTGAACAAACTCACTTTGTTCTTTCCTAAAAATATGGGGAAATTTATCATGCTTACACATATGGGAACATATTCATTATTTCCATGCATGACAATGTACTGAGATATAAGCATAAGGAAACTCATTGGTGGGTGGTATAAAACCCTACCCACCATCATCCATACATATTTGTACACCTTAATATAAATCATCATCAAATCTTAATTATCCCATGGAAAAAGAATGAATTATCATAAACATATCACACAACACGAAGTTATGAAATCAGAGGATATCTATATATATTTTTGAAAAATTACCAAAGCCTAATAAAATATATGGTATGATCAAAACATAATATCTTGTAAAATAATACATAGAGGGGAAATTTATTTTAGAATAAAATAGATTTCAAAAACCATGTTTACTTATTATTATAAAATATAAATGGTAAATTAGTTTTAGAAACTAATATTTATGATAATAAAGATAATACATTTTAAAATATTATTATAATGAGTTCCAAATAAAATATATTTATAAATACATAATGGTATAAAAAAGGATATGAGAAAACACTTTAATTTTTTTTTACTTTTAATAGAATCATTATAAATGGAGAAAAGAAAAATATTTAATGTTTTAGAAAAGGAAAAGATAAAAATTATTTGGACAATTTTACTTTTAATAGAGTATTTAGTAAATAATAGATTAAAAAGATGTAAATTTTATTAATAGAAAATGTTGATAGGATTATAAATTTTTTTTTTCAAAAAATAGAGAAACAATTTGAATATTTTTGAAAAACAATATTAAAAATTCTCATTGTGTAAACGATGAATAAGAAATTGGTTTAAAAATAAAAATAAGGGCTAAAAGGATCCTTAAAGGAATGAAACTTGAGTCTCCACTAGGTATTTGAAACAATTTCTAGGATGTAGAAATATAGATATGGGATAAAAAATTACACTTGTTTTTAATAGATATTAACATTTTAAAAAAAATAAAAAATCAAAACCACATGAATACATGTAATTACAAGTTTTACTATTTAATAATAGTATCTGATACTTAGAATGTAATGAAGGTAGGCCAAGACTAAAAAAATATCATGAAAATAATCCATTATATTTAGTTATAGTAAGAAGGGAATATCCATTCACATGGAGTACACTATAGTCAATCTATAGTGCATGTTCTCTTTAAAAAGATAAAATATATATATTGTTTGTGTACCAACTATAGTAAACACCAACAATATAATTCAATACATTTTCACTATGCTTCTTAATATTTCTCACATATTGTTTTAAAGAATGTAATTATACTTCTTCACATTCTTACACAATTGTTGACAATAAAATTTTTATGAACTCCCCATATGATCTTTTTAGAACACTATCTATACTAAACCACCTAATAAGTAACTTAATCCTTTATATTTCTGACTATTTCCTCTTCAGATAGTTATTTTGATCTTCATAACCCTTTATAAATGCCACACCTATCCTCAAAAAATGTAATAAACAGACTATTTTTTACATGCAACACATATTTATATTCAGTAAATTATATTTAATTTCATTAAAAAATATCAATGTCAATATTTCCATATTTTAATTATATAAATTTGATGATCTTTGACAGAAGAATCATCTCCTTAAAATTGATCAACTGATTCACAATTTATCTCATATTTAAAATAATTGTAATTCCTTTTCAAATATTGTTTTAAATACCTTAATTACTCATGATTTAATCATCCACATGATATATAAATATCAACATCCTCAAATTTAACTTATTAAATGACATACGATATCTTCACAAAATTAATGAAATCGATTACATCGTATAATCGGCTATGTGGTTATCATCAGTTATGTAGAAATCATTTATGTCGTTCTCAATTCAGTTACATCATTGAAAAGACAACATGGTTTTCATAGCTTGTTTAATTGACTACATTAATTGGCCAAATTGTAGAATTATCTATGTGAATGAATCAACTATATCAAAGAAAATGGATACATGACTCAATCAACTACCTGACTATTTGGATATGTGAATCAATTTTGTGGATGAATCAACAACATGAATCAACATCACAGATGAAATAAATAAGTGGAATGGATACATAAAGATTATCCTATTTAAATCAACTGCATATATCTATACATTTCCTTACATCACTCAGTTAAATTCCAAACACCTTTCACTGAATTTCATCCCTTCTCAAACATTACCTTTCACATCTATATGCCTTCTTCATTCTTTAAAACATATATCCATAATAGTTATTAGGAATCCTAACAAATTTTATAATGATATTAATCACCAGATGAGGACATAACATTTCAACAAATTATTTCATTCATAATATCTCCAAATACTATGAAACTAGTGGTAAATTGATAAGTGTTTTTTAAATTTCAACAAAATAGCCAAATTTTTTTATATTGACTATAATCTTCACTTCATTAAAATATTCTCAGCCCCATAGTCTCAAAAATATCCCCCTTATATTTTTTTCAACCAAGGTACATTAATCACTACAGCCATGCAATGGATCACTATAAAACATTTCTATGCCCTTGTGAGTGTAGTTAGTGTAGGAAACATGAATTATTAGAAACAATTTCCATGTAGTGCATGAAATAGTAATTTATAACCATAAAATCCTCAAAACACCTTCAAAATTTAAAATCACTTCAACCATTAAAAAAATAGTTTGAACATCCACTTTAACAATATGTTAAAATAGTTTACAAATACTGAAACCATACATTACACCTTTCTGAAACTCCCCCTAAATATATGATCTCTTTTAAGTGGTAAAACATAAATGGATATAATAAATTACCATTTTCTCCCTCTTTTAAAATAACATCCATTAATGAAATGACTAAGTGGATAAATCACATTCCATAGCCTTGAAGAGAGTTTGGCTATACACTAATGATCAACCTTATTTTCTAAAACTAGTCATTCCATGATAATTTTGTAAAAATATAAAAAACAATCTACAATAATGGAATAAACTCCAAAATTAGTTAAATATTTATCACAATCCTTTAAATGCAGTGATATTTGATGTCAATGTTCATGGAACAATAATATTTCACTATATTTTTAGTAAGATTTATAGAAAATTTATTATAAAAACCAAAAATAAGGTATACATCAAATCAAATTATATTTTTTACAATTAAGTATTCAAATAATTAAGTTATGTTGTCTCTTGAGTGGAATCCACATATTCAAGTCCTATAGTGTTAAGACTGATATAGCATTTTATCTTTATTTTGTAACCCACTCATCTATCAGCTAAAAAGAAAACTCCATATGATGTGGATCTTCTAGAATATAAACAACCTACCCAATATACATGTGTATATCCAATTTAATAAATATTTCATGATCTATAATATTTTATTTCCAAATACATTATTATTTCGATATATCGGAGAATTATATTTTTCCTTTCCTGAGATTTCTATCTTTTGAATCACTTTAATACCTTGAAAACAATTTATCATCATACACAATATTTTGTCTTTAATTATTTAGATACAAATAGATTATAACACAATTCCAAAACTCTCTAGGATCAAACTACATACAATATATTTCTTTTAAAATCTTAGTTCCCACATAAATTGGTGGGGAAATGGGCTTTGAGTATCCCATGCCAAATGTCTTCAGAAGTTCATTTTCATTCTTTTCTATAGATAGGAAAATTAAATAATAATTTTGATATATTTTTATTCCATGAAAATATTTCATTTTTCCTAGAATGAAAAGTCAAAATAATTTCTTTATATCTTTAATAAAATATTCACTTAATTCTGCATCATTCATAGAATATATAATATAGTCATCATAAACAAACACAATATGGGAAATCCCTTCATTTTTTATTATGTATAGGTTACTATAAAGTGTTATAATCATTAAGTTCATCTTCCTTAATAATTTATCATACTCAGAAAACCAATGTCACAGTGCTTTCTTATACACATACAAAGGCTTCTTTAACTTGAATGCACAACTTTAATCTTACCAAAGATAAATTCACGTAGTTGTTCAATATAAATTTAATTATTTTTGTCTCCATTAAAGAAATATCACTTGACATCCATTTGAAAAATCTGGTATCACAATTTTAAATTTATGGAAATAAAGATTTTGATGGTTTCTAAAAATTCTACTAGAAAAAGGTCTCCTCAATTTTTTGTTCTTTTATTTAAGAGTAATATTTTCAGACTAGTCATTCCATTTTTTATCACTTCATCTTTTCATTCAATATGTTTCAGAACAAAAAATTTGTACTAATCGCATTCTTATTATCTTGTTTGGGTAAAATTTTAAAAGTATCATTCCAATCAATCTGATCAAACACTTCATTCATTTCATCAATTCACTCATTATGGTGAAATAGTTTATCATCATATTTGGATTAACTTTGAATATAAGGAAGTATCAGAAATAAACCCTATATTTCTTATTATTTAAACTAGTTTCCATTGATATCCAATGATGTTTTCGACTTCCACTTGATTTCTAATCCTTAGATCAGATGATCATTCATGTCCCACATCACTTGAGAATGTTGATTCAAAGTATTTATTTCAAGAATCTTTATCTTTATTAATATCGTTATGAGCGTCATCACTTGTTCAACTGAAAACACTTCATCTTCAATTTCTCTTTCATAAGATTTTTTTTGTGAAGTATACATGTCAAACTATTCATGAAATTTCACATTTGTAGATTCAAAAAAATTTCATGAATCTTTATTAAAACACTTGGATTATTTAACATTATGAGAGTATCCAATAAAAATTTTGTCGATACTTAATAGATCAAAATTTATAATATTCTCATCCTAGTCTTTTATAATGCATGGAATTAAAAAAACCATTAGGTATTTCGAGCATGGGGATTATTTATAATACAAATTATAAGGATTCAAAATATAGTTTGGCCTATAGATACATATATACTATATATGAACTACTTCACTAATAGCTTGTCTCAAAAAGTATCAACAAGTATTTTTTTCGATCAATATTATCTATTCCATCTAAACCTATGTTCTATTTCTTATTTTAATAACACTATTCCATATTATTTTTCATCAATTTTATTAAATGTATTAAAAATTTGATGATCTTTGGGATTTTTTATTTAAACATTAATACATGAAATTAGAGTAACCTTATGAATAATATAAATTGAAGTGCCCAGACCAGTGTGAATCACTGAGAGGGGGAGGGTGTGAATCAGTGATCCTTTAAAACTTTTTACTAATTGATTCTTAATAAATTAAACATATATGGCTTGTTAAGGCCTCGATCCACTCTTCTTGTATCTCTCAACCTTTCCCGAATGATGCAGCAATTGTAAAGGCACTGGACACAAGGATTTACAAGGTTTGGCACCAAAGGCCTACGTCCTTGCCATGTTGGTTATACACCCCAACATGGTTTCTCCATTATAATCGGTTAGTATTACAATGGTCGATACAGAGTCCCACTGTATCTCTCTTGAGTCCCCCAGGAGGGTCTTTATACTGCATTTCACAGTGTTACCAGAGTCCCACCGGCCTGCTCCAGAATCCCACTGAAGACTTCTTCTCCCTGAGTCCCACAGGGTCTTCTCTTGGCTCCTCGAGTCGCACGAGTATCTCTTCTTCACTTTAAGCTTCTTCATGTACCTTTAGTAGTCTGGGATAAAGACTGCTGGCCTTGCTCTGTACCTCTACTCACTTGTGATGAACAGGTCTTCTCGTCTTGCTCAGGATTTATCTCCTTTCTCTTAGGATGACCTGGTCTCTCTCTTCAACTACTGAATACTCAGACAACTAATATATTTAACTTCAGTCTGGTCCAGTCTCACATCAGAACAACTTCATGCACTACGTGCATGGCATCTCTGCATCCTCATGCACTGACTGCATGACTTCTCAATTCTCTTCAAGATCTTCAAGTCTTGGACAACTCAAATGCACACAACCAGATTTGTCTTTGTTCAAGTGTGCATGTGCATGCATGCATGTATGCACTCTCCTCTTTCTCCTCTTGGTGCAATAAACCCTCAAAGGGTGTAGTCACTTTAAGCACACACCTTTTCTTCTTTTCCTTCACACGTTTAATTCCTTTTGATTACACACATAAATGTGTGTTATACGTTGTGCGAGTATCCTCTTTTTCTCTTCTAAGTGTGTACACACTTCAATTAGTGCACACACATAGGTTCGGCCTTCACTTGTTTTGCACACACAATTTATTCTTCGTTTTGGACACACTTAAGCTTGGCCTTTCACTTCTTCTTGCACACACACAAAGTATTATTTGTTCTTCAAAGTGTGCACCCACAAGGGATACGTCCTACTTCACTTGCACACACAAAGTGTGTTCTTCAATTTTTCACTCACACAAAGTGTGCCCTCGGCCTTCTTGTTCACTTTGCACCCACAAACGCCTAAGACGTGGTCTTCTTTGTTTGCACAAGGCTACGACCTTTCCTTCCCTTCTTTCACACACACCCGAATGTGTCCTTCTCCACTTATGCACACACACTTCCCACGGGTGTCTTCTTCAAGCACGAGCCGCGCATGTGTCAAGGGTGCAAGGGGTAGCCGTGGGTCGCGTTTGCACACACACACAAAGTAGTGTGGTCTTCACTTGTTGCACACACAAGGGCTACGGCCTTGGGTTCTCTTGAATGCAAATAACCCGTAGGGTCCTCTTACTTCACAACTTCCGCGCAAGCCACTTGGTGTTCAAGGGCACGTAGGGTGTGGTAACTCCTGAGGCACCCAAGGTGCTTGCGGCTGCCACGGGTCTTCCTGCCGCGCAAAGGGAAGGCGCACAAGGGACTCCTCCAACCTCTTTCATGCAGGTATGCACAAAAGGAACACAGCCGCGCAAGTGGGTTGCGCGGGGCTTCAGCTTCGCGAGGCACAAACTGCTCCGCGGGACTTCAGGTTTTCAATAAAACTTCAGCAAGCATCTCCAATGCCTCGGGCTCTCCTTTTATAGGCAGTGGAATGCCTCAAAACATCCGCATGGTTTAACTTCAAAATCCCGAAGATTTCGGATCTTTCAAAATCTTTCAAATCTGGTTTCTATCCTCGGTTCACGCGGGCTTCTTCCTTCTTTTATTTTTCCTCGTCCTTCTTCACATGCATGCACATTCGAACGTGTGCATGGACTCTCTTTTATAATCCATGCAAAACACGAACACACCGAGGCCTCGTTATTCTCTTTTGCCTCGGCCGAACTTGAATTCCTCATCACCTTGCATGCATGCTTATTTTATTGCATGGTTAGGTTCAGTTGGGCCAGACGAACTCAATGGTGTCTTCATCTTCATCGGAGGTGGCCGGAATCTCGAAAATCATCCCTCAGATGGCGCCTGGTTCGTCGGAGGCTCGCGGGTGGCTTCGAGCGAGCTCAAGGTTGGAGACGGACGGGAGCCGTCAGATCAGGTGATCAAATAACCTCGGACGGCCTGGATCAGATCGCGAATGGCGCGATTAGAAGAGTGGCTAGGATCGTACGCACGATCAATCATGCGGCTGGGATTCGCTCCGTGGAAAAATTCCGCATCCCACATCGAATCGAAGGCCGGTTTTTCTGCGGTTTAACAACCTCGCGCTGCCGGCCTCGCTTCAGTTGCACTTCTCCCCTCTCGGTGCCGCCCTACGCCGAGTTCTCCCTGCGGGCGCGCTTTGCGCCCACCTCTGCTCCCTACGGGCGCGCTCTTGCGCCCCTGCCGCGCGGGCGTGACACCCCTGCGTGGCCCTGCTGCCCTGGGCTTGCCCCACGGGTTCCCCCTTGTGCGTGGCGCCTTAGGCCCACATGCCTTGGGGTTGAACCCTCAAGGTGTCCACGGCTGGCCAATTTTTTGGCAAATGAAGTGTAACACTTTGTTAAAAAACAAAGTATCCTATTTATATAAAATGTCAAATGCCATTCATCTTCCAAGCCATTCTCCCTTCTTCATTTCTTCGCATCTCTTCTTCTTAGGAATTCCTCAATCCTCCTCACATTTATTCATCACTTTGGAATGGAATTCTCGAAGGTTCTTCATCTTCAACCGAACTCCTGAATCAAAGATTTCTTCAATGTGCTTCATTGATCTAATCAGAGATCAATTGGATCTTCTTCTAATTCACATGCACTAAGTGTTAGTGCATGGACTTCATTAATCCACTTCATCCACTTAAAAGTTGTGGATGGATCCCATTCACTTCCTCATGCATTTGTCATAACAATGCATGGTCTTCTAATCATGTTGTGACTTTGTATCATCTTGATACACGTTCTTTAAACTTAAAGATCAGCTCAACAATCGTCAGATAAAATGATGATGCTCCATCATCATCAATTCCTCAAGTGGTGTAACTTAGTATCATCTTGATACAAGTATTGAAACATTAAGATCCGTCCTACAATCGTCTAATATTGATAGAGAATGTTTCATCCACAAAATCCTATGTCACTTAGTGAATCTCTTAAGTGACATGCATCTTAGTACCATGGCCATTCTCCGTCATCTTCATGTGAAACTTCTTCTTCCCTTTTGCCTTAGCAATTGCCTAAACTTCATCTTCAGCTCTTTGTAGATCTTTGGCAAGTTGCAACTGATTTGGCCATATGACTAGTAAGTCACTTGGAAGTGTTGCCTCAGTTCTGGAAGTTCCACATGGTTCTTTTGATGCTTTCAAGCTACCTTTCTTAGGCAACTTGTTTTCAACCAATCCCTTCTGCTTCATCTGGATTGATTGTCTGTTTGAGTCCAGTCTGCCTCTATTGAATTTCATGGCTTGTTTACAAAGATCCATGGTGTGTCCTTTCTTTCCACAGTAGAAGCATGTTTTTTGGGTGGTCCTTCTGGATGCATCACCCTTATTGGATTTCAAATCCAAGGACTTCACTTCCTTTGAAAAAATCTTATTGGGAGCTTTTTCAGCTTTCTTCTGCTTGCTTCCCAAGGATTCTTTCTGATCAAGGTTCTGTGATCTTTTCTTATTTTGAGCTCTGGATACAGTTGGAGATTGACATGTATCTTTTTGACCACTTTTGCAATCATCCCAGATGTTGTCAAGTAATCCAAATCTATTTGCAGTAAACAGATGTCTCTGGACCTGTGGATGCTGCTTCTTTTCTTCTGGCTTGCTCCCCCTTGGCATGGGCTTCCTTTGTGCTTTCACATTCAGTGGATTGTACCAACAATCCTTTGCACAGTGCCCATACTTATTACAACACCAACACTGACCTACAAATCTTGACCTCTTCAGTCCTTCTGATTGTTGGGTACTTTTCTTGACTTGTTGTGTTGTTTCAGGAGAGCATTCTTTCTTCACTGTCTTCATCCATACTTGTTTGGATTCATTCTTCCATCCTGCACTTTTAGTAGAAACACTTTTAGAAGAATGAGTAAAAGATGGTATGGATGGTACCTTCTTTTTAGAATATGTTGCCCTTTCATTAGAGGATGTCTTTCTTTTAGAATCATCCTTCTCAAAGCTCACTTGAGTGGAAACATTTCTTCTTCCAGCTGACTGGGAGGTTTTAGCTTTGGGTGATTGCTGATTTTTCAATATCACCTCCAGTTCTAAGCATTTCACATTGAGAGAATTCTTCTCATCCTCAACAAATCTTAGCCTACCTTCCCATTTTTCTTCCAGCTGTTTCATCTGGTCCTCATGCACCTTCTTCATTTCTTGTAATGAATTGTCAAGCTCCTTTACCCTGTTTACTTTGTCTTCAAGTTGAGCATCTCTGACATTCATTGAAACTTTGTGCCTGTTTTCCAGTGCATGGAAAACATCTTTGACCATAGTCTTAAAGAATTATTTCTCAGAAAGGCTTCTTTGCAATTCTTCACAAGTATCTTCATATCTATCATTGCAAAGAGAAACTATTTCATCCTTAGCCTTCACTAGCTTTCTGAGAGTGTTGGTTATGCCAACCCTTTTAGCCAACTGATCTTCCATTGTATTGGCTTCTTCTTCTAGCTGTAATTTTTCTTCTTGAAGATCAAGGATGCCTGTAGCTATACACATTTCCACTTCCTTGGGGACTATCTTATGAAGATATTCGATTGCACTTTGAAGATATTTCATTGTTCCAACTTCATCACAGCTAGGACATGCTTTCTTCATCTTCTTGGCCTGTTTCTTCTTTCTATTTTTCCGAGTCTTGGCAGATATCTCCATTTGAGGCTGGTTGCTCATTTCCTCAAATCCGCACTTCATAATGACTCCCTTGGATCTTTTAGAGGTAACCTTGCTCTGATACCAATTGAAGTGCCCATATCAGTGTGAATCATTGAGAGGGGGAGGGGGTGAATCAGTGATCCCTTAAAACGTTTTACTAATTGATTCTTTATCAATTAAACCTCTATGGCTTGTTAAGGCCTCAATCCACTCTTCTTGTATCTCTCAACCTTTCCCGAATGATGCAGCAATTGTAAAGGCACTGGACACAAGGATTTACAAGGTTCGGCACCAAAGGCCTACGTCCTTGCCATGTTGGTTATACACCCCAACATGGTTTCTCCATTATAATAGGTTAGTATTACAATGGTCGATACAGAGTCCCACTATATCTCTCCTGAGTCCCACAGGAGGGTCTTTATACTGCGTTTCACAGTGTTACCAGAGTCCCACTGGCCTGCTCCAGAATCCCACTGAAGACTTCTTCTCCCTGAGTCCCACAGGGTCTTCTCTTGGCTCCTCGAGTCGCACGAGTAGCTCTTCTTCACTTTAAGCTTCTTCAAGTATCTTCAACAGTCTGGGATAAAGACTGTTGGCCTTGCTCTGTACCTATGCTCACTTGTGATGAACAGATCTTCTCGTCTTGCTCAGGATTTATCTCCTTTCTCTTAGGATGACCTGGCCGCTCTCTTCAACTACTGAATACTCAGACAACTGATATATTTAACTTCAGTCTGGTCCAGTCTCACATCAGAACAACTTCATGCACTGAGTGCATGGCATCTCTGCATCCTCATGCACTGACTGCATGACTTCTCAATTCTCTTCAAGATTTTCAAGTCTTGGACAAATCAAATGCACACAACCAGATTTGTCTTTGTTCAAGTGTGCATGTGCATGCATGCATGCATGCACTCTCCTCTTTCTCCTCTTGGTGCAATAAACCCTCAAAGGGTGTAGTCACTTTAAGCACACACCTTTTCTTCTTTTCCTTCACACGTTTAATTCCTTTTGATTACACACATAAATGTGTGTTATACGTTGTGCGAGTATCCTCTCTTTCTTCTTCTAAGTGTGTACACACTTCAATTAGTGCACACACATAGGTTCGACCTTCACTTGTTTTGCACACACAATTTATTCTTCGTTTTGGACACACTTAATCTTGGACTTTCACTTCATCTTTCACACACACAAAGTATTCTTTGTTCTTAAAAGTGTGCACCCCACAAGGGATACAACCTACTTCACTTGCACACACAAAGTGTGTTCTTCAATTTTTCACTCACACAAAGTGTTCCCTCGGCCTTCTTGTTCACTTTGCACCCACAAACGCCTAAGATGTGGTCTTCTTTGTTTGCACAAGGCTACGGCCTTTCCTTCCCTTCTTGCACACACACCCGAATGTGTCCTTCTCCACTTATGCACACACACTGCCCACGGGTGTCTTCTTCAAGCATGGGCCGCGCATGTGTCAAGGGTGCAAGGGGTAGCCGTGGGTCGCGTTTGCACACACACACAAAGTAGTGTGGTCTTCACTTATTGCACAAACAAGGGCTACGGCCTTGGGTTCTCTTGAATGCAAATTACCCATAGGGTCCTCTTACTTCACAACTGCCGCGCAAGCCACTTGGTGTTCAAGGGCGCGTAGGGTGTGGTAACTCCTGAGGGGTGCAAGGTGCTTGCGGCTACCTCGGGTCTTCCTTCCGCGCAAAGGGAAGGCGCGCAAGGGACTCCTCCAACCTCTTTCGTGCAGGTATGCACAAAAGGAACACAGCCGCGCAAGTGGGTTGCACGGGGCTTCAGCATCGCGAGGCCCAAAGTGCTCCGCGGGACTTCGGGTTTTCAATAAAACTTCAGCAAGCATCTCCAATGCCTCGGGCTATCCTTTTATAGGCAGAGTAATGCCTCACAACATCCGCGTGGTTTAACTTCAAAATCCTGAAGATTTCGGATCTTTAAAAATCTTTCAAATCTGGTTTCTATCCTCAGTTCACGCGGGCTTCTTCCTTCTTTTATTTTTCCTCGGCCTTCTTCACATGCATGCACATTCGAACGTGTGCATGGCCTCTCTTTTATAATCCATGAAAAACACGAACACACCGAGGCCTCGACATTCTCTTTTGCCTCGGCCGAACTCGAAATCCTCATCACCTTGCATGCATGCTTATTTTATTGCATGGTTAGGTTCAGTTGGGCCAGACGAACTCAATGGTGTCTTCATCTTCTTCAGAGGTGGACGGAATCTCTAAAATCATCCCTCGGATGGCGCCTGGTTCGTCAGAGGCTCGCGGGTGGCTTCGAGTGAGCTCAAGGTTGGAGACGGACGGGAGTCGTCGGATCAGGCGATCAAATAACCTCGGACGGCCTGGATTAGATCGCGAATGGCGCGATTAGATGAGCGGCTCGGATCGCACGCGCGATCAATCATGCGGCTGGGATTCGCTCCGCGGAAAAATTCCGCATCCCACATCGAATCGGAGGCCGGTTTTTCCGCGGTTTAACAACATTGCGCTGCCGGCCTCGCTTCAGTTGCACTTCTCCCCTCTCGGTGCCGCCCTGCGCCGAGTTCTCCCTGCGGGCGCGCTTTGCGCCCACCTCTGCTCCCTGCGGGCGCGCTCCTGCGCCCCTGCCGCGCGGGCGTGACACCCCTGCGTGGCCCTGCCGCCCTGGGCTTGCCCCACGGGTTCCCCCTTGTGCGTGGCGCCTTATTCCCACATGCCTTGGGGTTGAACCCTCAAGGTGTCCACGGCTGGCCAATTTTTTGGCAAATGAAGTGTAACACTTTGTTAAAAAACAAGGTATCCTATTTGTATAAAATGTCAAATGCCATTCATCTTCCAAGCCATTCTCCCTTCTTCATTTCTTCTCATCTCTTCTTCTTAGGAATTCCTCAATCCTCCTCACATTTATTCATCACTTTGGAATGGAATTCCCGAAGGTTCTTCATCTTCAACCGAACTCCTGAATCAAATATTTCTTCAATGTGCTTCATTGATCTAATCAGAGATCAATTGGATCTTCTTCTAATTCACATGCACTAAGTGTTAGTGCATAGACTTCATTAATCCACTTCATCCACTTAAAAGTGGTGGATGGATCCCATTCACTTCCTCCTGAATTTGTCTTAACAATGCATGGTCTTCTAATCATGTTGTGACTTTGTATCATCTTGATACAAGTTCTTTAAACTTAAGGATCAGCTCAACAATCGTCAGATATAATGATGATGCTCCATCATCATCAATTCTTCAAGTGGTGTAACTTATTATCATCTTGATACAATTATTGAAACATTAAGATCAGTTCTACAATCGTCTGATATTGATAGAGAATGTTTCAACCACAACATCCTATGTCACTTAGTGAATCTCCTAAGTGACATGCATCTTAGTACCATGGCCATTATCCTTCATCACCATCACCATCACATCCTTTGTCATTCACATCTTGACATTCCTTGACTTCCATTCATTCCATGACAACATCATGCGTCATTGACAATAAATGCAACACAGTTCATTTCATAAATAAAGTAATTATATATAATTACTTATTCCTTCCTCATGGGCCTGAAAAGATCAAGATTTATCATCTCTACGGGATGAGATGATTATAACTTGACTTTATTATGTGACGACATTATAATATTCCCTCATTAGAAAATGGAAAAACAAAAATCTATTCTTTTTTTCAAATCTTTAATATAATGAATAATTTATCTCTTTGTTTTATTTCTCATATTAATTTGACAAATATTTTTCAAAAATTTACACAAAAATATATATTCTTCCACCATGCTGGGATATCATGAACTCTGTGCATCACCAACATGAAATCAGTTTCCCATAATTCATTGAACTCTTATAATAAATTTCTGATATTCAATCTATTTAAAAAATATAAGAACTCTTCTAAAAAACATTCAGTACCACCATTGATTTTTTTTTGAAACACTCAACCAATTTTGTTTTCTCCCATCAACAAACATGGCTCTTGTAATTCAAAATTTCATTCCCAATAATAGTATATCCAGCACATTTATTTCTGAGGGAACCATCATTTAAAAAATTTATAATTCATTATTTATAATATTTTAAAAAATTTAACAACATAAAATATTTTATCATATTCATAGAACAAAAACAATCCAATATCCAATGTCATTTTTATTTTTTTACTTTGAGAGAAGCTTCAACAACTAATGTTTTTTTCATCCCTTTTTCTTTCTTCTCATGATGATATTGAGATTTTTTCTATAAAATTTCTGGTGATATAATCATGATAAGAAATAATTTTACAATATTTATATATTTATTACATATTTCACAGGTTATTTAATAGGGTTGGAATTATATTTCAATATTCACACTGTCTTTCTCAATTTGTCTTATTTTAGGGGGTTAACTCCCTATAAAATATTACATCTTGTGTATCTTAGATTATTTATAGTGTTTGTGATTGAAAAAACACATTTTATCTACATTCTCATAGCCTCTAGAATACCATCAGTATAAGTACTCAGTCTTAAACATTACATAATCTTGAGTTTTTTATGTTTAGAAATCATTCTACAATAATTGACGATCTCTTTAGGTATATATTTTTACAAACATGGGAAAAACTCTTATATATTAATTCAATACATTAAAAGTTCAAAAATTCAAAATAATAACTATTTTTAAATTAAAACACAAATATTTAAAATAAATAATTGTTTCTTTTCTTGAATCGTATTCACACCATTCATCACATCTTTATCTTTTCTCTCAAAAATCCATAAACCCTTGGAAAAACATTTTAAAACTTGAGATGAGAACAACAAACTCAGCAACGGACATCAAAATATGCAAATAAATAGTTATTAAAAGAATAATTTAAACACATGAATTCATTTTCACAAATATATAATTCTCACCCATATGAGTAACATATACATTGCTTTGTAAAAACATGAGAATTCTATAAGACATAAAAGCATTAAATAAATTCATTAGGTAACTTAGGGAATAATTTTCTTATCATAATTACTTATGATTGCAACTATCATTGCTACCATATGACTGTTAACATTCACATCTACTTTAAAATAACCCTCATGGTTTTCTTGAATGTAACCTTCATAGTGACATTTAGAAGAACCAGCACATTTAACTTCTAACATACCCAATTCATTGGATGGATATCACAGACCCACCCGTATTTGTTTTATGAAGGAGCCACCAATAATTATAAACAATTTATAAGAACAATAAAATAATAATATAACTATGATACTTTTATCATAAAAATAATTAATTAAGGAAAATCAATAATTTTAATAGAATATTTCCCACATGAAAAGGAAAAATATTTCGTTAAAAAACCATGTAATATTATAAATGTGACATAAAAATGTTATGGTGTCATGAAAGCGGGAAAATATTCTCATTCCTTTTAAGTTAAAAAAATGATATTTAATTTTCTTTAAAAAGAGACATTAAAGATTATTTTTAAAGGAAAGTCCCTTACCTTATGTCATAATGTGTTCTGCACTTTTAGTTAATATCCCCATAAATATCATTTCCTTTAAGGCTCACTTAAGGATCTTGGAAGTAGTCTTTTAGTGATATATTCACCTCTTGAGTGTGTCTTTGGAAGTGAGTAAGATAATTTTATTGAGGATGGCCGAGCTTGAAGGATCATGGTGATGAAATTTAGTGAATGAAGTGGTTCCCTTTTATAATTGAGGTGAGGGGATCTTTATGAATTTAATAAAAAAATTAAATATAATAACTCAATTTTAGGGAAAAGGACTTTAATATATGCTTCAAATGTATTGGGGATATCATTTTTTACCAACTATTACCCCTTTTACCAATAATTTAAAATTTTATGATTTTTGAGTAATTTAATAAAAATTTATATTCTTGAAATATCATTGCTGTAAAAGTAAATACTATTCATTAATATGAATTTAATAATATAAAAACAATGAGTAATATTCATGAAAACAATTTTATTATTTTATATACGTGTCCTAATTATCAATAGATTTCTTTGATCACCTTGAAAATCTCAAATTATATTTATTTTAATATTTTAAATTTTATTTATTTGATCTTTCCATTAATTTAATAATTACTCCATCCTCATTATGAAAGCATTTAGGTACTTATTACTTCCATAAAAATTAAAAATAAATTATAATTATTAATATAAAACATTTATCTTTCCAAATAATATTTATGGTCGAACATATCTTTTCAAAAACCATATATTAAAAATGTTATACTAATTAGAATACTATAAGGTATGTAATGTCAACTAGGTGGGTACAAAAGTTCTATAATTCCAACCAAGAATGATTATTATTTATAGTTACAATTTTAAATAGATTTAAACTAATTATTGGTTTATTTAATTGTTCTAATAATTTTAATTAAAATCAAATTATGGATTTTTCTTCTGCTTCCACAAGCAATACATTATTGTTTCAAAAGAATTAAAGGTAACTATTTCATACAGAAAATTAAAAATACATATTTATCACAAAACTAATTCAATTTTGTTCAATATAATATTTTATATTAATTTATTATTTATATTTACTCATATCAATGTCAAGAAATCTTATTTAATTTTTATATTTGACTCATACTGCATTTATTATTAATTACACATTCATTTGATAAGACTCCTGTTAAATAACTCTAAAAGTTTTATATATTACTAAAAATAATATTTTAAATATAATAATTTTGAAAAATGTTGTGGATTTACTTATCTGCAATCAATTATCATCTATAAGGAAAAAATTTTGACTTTTCCAACACTACATTAACATTAAAAATGTTTTTATATTTATCATCAAATAATTTATAATATATATGTTCTAGATCATTTTTAAAAATATTTATATTATAATATCATACCATTAGTCATTACTTATTTTTGATGAAATTTTTTTCATAATTATATCTTCAAGATATCAAAAGAAGTATTTTTTATTATTCACGAAGAAAAATAACTTTTTCAAAAAATACTTAAAAATTAATTATTTTATAATTTTTCACATGTTGATTTCCAAAATGATTTTTTTTGAAATTAAAATTATATAAATTTAAAATTAATCATTTAATTAAAAAAATATGTGAAATTTGTTTCATAAAACTATATATTTTAGTAATTACATAGTATAATAAATCAACTACTTAATTCAAGAATAATAATAAATATGGAAACAAATTATTTTATCAGTACCTAGGTTGTTACATTCTACCCCTTTTGGAAATTGATTTCTCACAATTATTTCACTTATTAAACAAATAGGGATACCTTTCCCTCATATAATTTTAATAATATTATGTTTCTTCTCAAACCATATGTTTTCTACAGAAAACATTAACCTATTTAATTAACATGTTCTATAGTACATTCTTTATATGATCAAGAATATGAATAATATTTCCCTTATTTGGAAGGTTATCTTCAAACTGAACAAATTTTGGGCTCAAAACAAGAGAGTAATCTAACACACAATTTCTTAACACAGAAACATGAATAATAGTATATACCTAGGATAAACTCAGAAGCAAGGATTCTCGGTAGGTAACTATTCAAAAATTCTCTAGGATCTCATAAAGTCTAATGAACCATTGAATTAACCTTCCCTTCATAAAGAAATGAATAACTCTTTTTCAGGGAGATATTGTAAGAAAACGATGAACACCTACCTCGAAATAAGGGTCTTTCCTCTTATTATCTACATAAGTTTTGCGCCTTATCTGAGCTTCCCTCATATGTTGTTGAATAATTTTCACATTCTCAACCCCTTCCTCTACCAATTCCGGCCCTATTAACTTCCTTTCACCAAATTCATCCCAAAATGCAAAAGTTTTAAGTAACTTTATATTTAATAACTCATAAGGATCCATATGTATACTAGAATGAAATATTAATAATAATAAAACACAACTAAATAAATATTTTGATCCCAATATCCCTCATAATCCATTGAAAAACCCTTTATCACGTCTTTCAAGGTCTATATTGTTCATTCTGACTACCCATGAAATATAAAATGAAAGACTGTGGTGAAATTTAATTCAGTGCCTATGGACTTCTGAAGGCCTTTCTAAAATCTATAAGTAAACATTGGATCATGATCATATAAAATAGATAGAGGAACTATAAGTAACCAGACTACATATTTAATATAAAATTGGGAAAGTTGATATAAGGAGATATTTTCTCAAATAGAATGCAAATGTGCAGATTTAGTCTGTCGATCAATAATAACCCCAATAGCATTTTTTCCTTGAGAAGTCTTTGGAAGTCCAATCATGAAATACATGGATATATTTTCCCATTTCCACTCTGACACTGGTAAAGGAAGATGTATACCATTCAGTAATTTTTATTATGCATTATCTGTTTGGAATGTGAAAAAATCTCATGAGGTCATGAGTATCTCTATTCATTCAATCCCATAAGTTTTACTCCCGATAATATATATCAATATTAGTGCATCTAGGATGAATTGATAACCGAATGTTATGAGCTTCATATAGAAATTACTAAATCATATGGGAATAATGAGGCACACATTATTCATTTACAAATATCATGAAAAAATCTTTATCAAAGTTAAATTCATAAAATGTACCCATATTAACAAGTTTTACCATTTTCTACATCTCATAGTGTTTTTATGAGATTTTTTAATTCGGTCAAATAGAGGAAATTGCACAGAATATTGAAAAAAAAAACATAGGAATTTCTGACACCCATAATTTCCAAGACAAAATTCATCCAATAAATAATCAAAGTATCATTTTCTATACATAAAATGGTTAATGATATATAATATTTTCATCTCAAAGCTTCTTCCACTTTGATAACTTTCATTGGTTGGTAAGTGATCGTGCCGTCACAATATATTATCATTTTCAGCCATCTTACCTTCATCATGTTCAATATATTGTGTGTAAATATGTACTTTATACTTTAATGATCAGTATATATTTCACAGTTGGATCCATATAAAAATGCATCGACATTTTCAACAAAAAAAATCACAGTAGATAATTCCAAATCATTTGATCGATAATTTAACTCATGAGGTTTCAGTTGTCTTAAATTATAAGTAATCAACTGATCATTCTAAATAATTACACAACCAAGTCCCTTAAAAAAGAATCAATATAGATAAAAAATAACCATTCCTCAAGGGAAAGTCCAAAACTAGATTATTCACCAAAAATATAATTTAATTCATGAAAATAATCATCATATTATTTTTCCAGATAAATGTTACTTCCTATCATGTTAAATTAGTTAATAGACTATATAAACATGAAAAATTTTCAACAAACATCTAGTAATATACTTATAATTCAAGAAAACATCAAATCTAGGTAACATTTGTAGGTATTGGCTATTCATCAACCAGTTTTTTAGAGGGATCATCTATTATTAAATCTTAATAGAAAATTTTCCCAATAAAAGAAATCTGTTTTTTTTCTAAAAAACACATTTTCTAAATTTTCAATATAAATTATTTTATTTTAGGGGTTGAAGAATAATTATTATATGCCTTTCATGATCCTATTAATTTTTGAAAAAACTAGAATATGATCAATAAAAACAACAACAAACATATCAAAATATTAATGTAATATTCTATTCATAAGACATATATATATTGTAAGGTAATTTTTCAAACAAAAGGGAATAATTCAAATCTCATAATACCCATATCTAGTACCAAAGGATGTTTTCATAATGTCATCCTCCTCTTCCTACAGATGATGGTACCCAGATCTCTATTCAATATTGAAAAAATACTATGTTCCATGGAGTTGATTAAACACATCATCGATATTATAACCATATACATGTTCTTAATATAAATGTTATTCAATGATCTATATTCAATGTGAATCATAGTGGAACAATATTTCTTTTAAACAAAAAAAATAGGTGCACCCCATAGTGAAGGGATGCGATGAATGAAACCAGTATAAAGAGACTCATGCAACTCCTTTTTCTATTCTAGATGTTCACTTATGCCATTCTATAAGGGTTTTTGGAAACTAGCATAGCATCATGAACTAAGTCAATAATAAATTCAACTACTTTACAAAGTATAACACTGAGTAACTCATTAGAAAAAACACCATGATATTTAGTAACCACTAGAACTTCATTAATCGGAAAAATTAACTTATTTTCAATAATTTGTTCAAGATGACTTTATTTTACATTTTTAAGAGCTTCTTAATTTCTATATATTTATCAATAGTATTAGTTAATTCTATTATAAAATTTATACTCTTTCTAAAAAACAGATTTATTATCTCTACAATCTATCTTAGCATGGTAGACAAAAATCCTATCCAATACTATAATAAAATCAAAATTTACTAGTAGAAAACAATAAGTATTTCAGGTAATTTATTTCCATAAACAACAATAGGAAGACTCTTATAATTAATTATTCCATTATATTTCCTCATGGTGTTTATCCATATTTTCTCATTCTGTTTCATGAGTTGAATTTTGTAATTTACTATAAAATTTATCATTATTAAAATAATGTGTTGAGCTTGTACTGAACAAGAAATTAGAATAATCTATGTAAAAAAATGTACCTGATAGAACATAATTGGATGGACCAACAACTGCTAAATTATTTACAGGGGATTTCACTACCCCTTTATACTAGTAGTCTGTCTACTTACCATCATTCAAATCCATATTTGGGATGGTATGTGGATAATTCCCCATCTCACCACATTTAAAACACTTTACAATTCACTTATCATAATCAAAATTACCAACACTATGATATTTTTCATTGCAATCATGATCCATATGTCTAAACATACAATATCTTAATAAATTCCCATATTTTTAAGGAATTCCCTAGGGTAGTTTTTACCACACTTTCAAAAAATATGAAAACTGTATTTTCATAAATTTTGTTTAGTTTTATTGGGTCTTATCAATTGAATTCCATATAGACCTTTTATTTTCCTTTTTCTTTAATGTACACATGATTATCAGCAAACTAAATTTCATCCTTTCAGCACATCAAAATCTTTTCTCAAAACATTTCAATTCCTGAGAAACTAATTCCCTTTGATATCTTATCTTGAATCCTGAGTAAAAATGATTATGTTTTCTATCTGGATCCCAAAAAATATTTGAATGGTACCTTGAAAATTAGGTGATGTTTTTTTCTATACACGACGACTGAATATTCCTCTTTTTTCAATCTAATTAATTTCTTTTCCATTATATGTTGAACAAACATAGGGAAAAAATTCAAGGAAAAAAATCATTATATTAATCCAAATGTAATTCATCAATCTCACATAGTTCCTTGATATTCTTGACCACTTACCACTAATGGTAATATTAACCATAAAACTAATTAATGAAAGAATAAAATTTGGATTATATGGACATCCCTTTACAGTCAATGTTTTATGTCCTTTAATCCACCCTTCTGAGACCATAGATTTAAAATATCCATGGAAAGAAAAATGGTGTTTCTTGATAAAATTAGCCACTATCATCATGTTTCCTTATGTTATCATTGGTTATTCTCCTGCATAGATTCCACCAACATTGTTTTCCAACTTAAATTGATACATTAATATCACAAACATCCTGGTTATAATTCCAACCATTCAAGGTTATGGATTCAGAAGGGCATCATCATCTTAGTTCCTTCTCACACCATATTCCATGTTTCTTCTATATATAATCATTCTGAACAGACATAATTTATATGAAGAAATATCAAAATATTCAAATTATATATAATTTAAACTTGACCATAAAGAAAAAAAATCATTAATGGTATTAAATTAACATTTTCCTAACCCCCAATGTTATCTAATCATACCTTTGATACCTCCTATAATTACCCGACCTTAATCATTACATAATCTCATGTTTTCGAATAAATAAATCATTATATTACATTTCAAGATCTTTTCAGGTCATAGTTCTACAAAATTAGAAAAAACTATTACATATTAAATCTATATATTACAATTAGAGACTTCTATACAAAATCCTTTCCCCCCTAAAAATAATCATTAAAACAAAACATTATTTGTTTTCATGAAAAATGTTCATAACATTCATCTTGGATTCTTATTTTCACTTACCCATCTTTAAATCCTATGAAAAAACATTTTAAAACATGGGTTGAGGACAAAAATCTTAGTGTGGGACATAAAAATAGGGAAAAAAACTATTAGTCCATGAATACTAATAACACATGAATTAATTTCCATAAAGATATACTTATCACCCTTTAGAGTAACATATACCTTACCTTGTAGAAAGATGTGATTTCCATAAAATATAACAAGCAATGATAACACATTAAGGTAACTTGGGGAATCTTTTTCTTATCATACATACTTATGATTGTAACCCACACAATTACCATATGTTTTATAAATCTCACAACTACCTTAAAATAATGGTCATGGTTATAATTGAATGTTACCATTGAAGTTATAGTTGGAATAACCATCATGGTCATCTTCCAACATACCCAATGAATTGGACGGATATCATGGACTCACCCATATTTGGTATATAATGGAACCACCTATCATCATATGTAATTCTCAAGAAACAAATAATAACCATAAAACATGAATACTTGTATCATAAAAAAAATTCCTTGAGGAATGTCACTTATTTTAATATAATATCATTTACCTTCCAAGGAAATCATTTTATATGAAAATAAAAATGTAATCTTGTAAAGAAGGATTCAATACATTAAGGTATCACGAAGGAGGGAAAATATCCTCATTCCATTTATTTTTTTAAAAAAATATTTTTACATATTGTAAAAAGGAAATCAAAGAGAAATCTTAAATGAAATTACCTTACCTTATGTCTGAACGCATTATGCATTTGTACATAGCATCCTATTGAATATCACCTCCTTGAAGGACTCATTAAAGAGAATGGAATTGGAGATTTGGGGAGATCAACATCTCCAAAATGTGTCTAGGGATATTGGGAAGGGAACTTGGAAAATGATGGTTGAGCTAAAGGTCTTATGGTAATGAAATTGAGTGAAAGATGAGGTACCCATTTATAATTGATGTGAGGGGGACATTAGGAATATTATAAAACAATTAAAACATTATAAGGATATTTTAAGGGGAAAAATTTCAAAATGTCATTTAAATTCACAGGGGATTACATTTTCGACCTAATCATACCCACTTTGGCATTATTGGATAATTTTATTATTTTTAAATAATTTAATAAAATACTATATTTAGAAAATATCATTATTGTCAAATTTAATATTGTTCATTACTATGACATTAAAAATATAAAAAATGTGTAATATTAAAAAAATTATTATTTCATATACTTGTTATAGTAATGTATAAAATTTGTGGATCACATTGAAATTTTATAGTTGTTTGTATATTAATTGTTTTTATCAATTAATTTATTTTTTAGTTGCGTTAATAATTATTATATCATTGTTCCCGAATTTAAGGGATTAATTTCATATATAAAAATTAAAAATAATTTACTAGGATTAAGAAAATATTTTTTCATTCCAAATATTATTCATGGTTGAAAATCTCTTCTGGAAAACCATACATTAATGATGTTATATTATTAGAATACTATATGGGACTTAATGTCAATTAATTGGGTCCAAAAGATCCAAAATTAAAACCAAGTATGATTACAACAGATAATTACTAAACCAATTATATTTATATAATATTTTGGGTAACTTAATAGTTCTTATAATATTAATTAAAATGAAATTAATGATTTTGGTTCTTCTTGCACAACCACTGGGTATCTGTTTCTTTTGAATTAATGGTTATTATTTCATGAAGAAAAATTTAAAAAAAATTACATTCATTAAAATATATAAATTATGTTTAATATAGCCTTTTAGATTCATTAATTGTTTATATTTATTTGTATCTAGGTCAATAAAACTAATTTAGATTGTTTATTTGACTTTTCCTACCTCTTACAAACATTGCACAAACATTTTCATGAAATTCATGTTATGTAACTCTAAAATTTAAAAATATCATTAAAATGATTTTTTATTCATAATAATTAATAAATAAGTCATTAAATACATTTAATCATTCAATTATTATATATAATGAACCAAATTTTAATTTTCCAACATTGTGCACGCACTGTGTCGACATTGAAAATGTTTTTTATTCATCATGAAATATTTATTTATTTATATGTGCTGGATTTTTTTAAAATTTATATATTATAAAATCAGACTTTTAGTGATTAAATTTTTTTAATAAAATTTATATCATAATTTTTTCTTTAATATATAAAAAAATAGTGTATTTTAAAAAACCTATATGTTTTACTATTTAAAAATTTTTTGAAAAAATTCATTCAAAGATCAGTTCGACATGCTGAATTCAGATATGAAATTAGTTTTTTCAAATTAAAGTTGTATAATTTTAAAATTATTATTTTAAATGTACCCATATTATAAATTTGTTTAATAACTATTTATTTTAGGAATTATATAACATAATGAATTTAACTATTTAATTTATGAATACTAATAAATATGAAAAAAATTATTTTATTAGTACCTATGTTTTTACAATCAGTAACCATAAAAATAATATTTCCCTTTGTTACATGTTTACAATCCAGAGCTATGAACCTACATTTCATCGATTTTTTTTGAATAAACATTGAATATTTGTTGAGTATCAAATTTTTGATTACCTTCTATGATCTTATTCTACATCGTAGATTTCATCATTGCCACACTACAATTTATAGAAGTAGAAGATTATTGTTCAGACTTTGAAGCCTTATAAACTTCATGGATTTCAGTTATACTAGATTTGGATAGATATAAGTTTTTCATAACTTTTTTTACTCTGAACATCTTTATAATTATTTTTAAACTTTGTGGATAAATTTGTTTCATCATTTTGAGGTTTATTCTTTTCAACTTATTCAATAAAAGTTTAATTGACTTTTGAAAATTTCTAATTTATTCATCTACTTTAATTTGAGTTTTTTGAACATGTTCTAATTCTTCCTCCATTCCCATTACATTTTCTTCAAACAAGATGCATAGTTTCTTCCTTTCCACAAGAATATTTTTTAAAAAATCAATCTATTTTAGAAAATTGGATTTCTCCTCAAGAAAATCTTCTTGATTATTTACCTAAATATTAACTTTTTAAATATATTATTCTCTTTCTCTAGTATTAAAATAAATAAAATAAATTATTTTAACTCCCTATTTATCATACAATCACATTGAGTAGATTATTATAATTATTATTATTTTTCTCAAATAATACTATTTTCATCACAGGATATTTTTTCATTCATTTTTTAATAAGAATTTTTTTAACAATATCGCCACTATAATTTTCATCACCTTCTTCAATGTCATCATCTAAATCATATTTAGAAAATATTTACTATAATTCGGATAAATTGTTATCCTTTCCCTAATAAGAATACTTGGATTTGTTCTTCCTTACTCTTAAGGTATCCTTCCAAAAATTTTAACTTGGAACTATGTCACTTTACTTGGAAATATACAATCTCAAATCCTTAATGAAATAGTACTATAATACATGCATTATATAATCTAAATCTCTTATAACTTGTACAACGTTAATACAATACTCAAATAAAAAAATCCTATAATAACGACCTATGATAACTGATCATTCAACTTCATCTGCGGTAGTATCATTATGGGATTATTATCCAATGGAATCATCTGGGGTATACTCTGACGATTGATACATTGATTAACATAGTGTCCCAAATCCTTATAGATGAAGCATTGTATATTTGAAACCATTTTCTTACACTTGAAATCACACACTTGGTGGCATTTTTCTCCACACATATAACAAACTACCATTACTTTTAAGCACTTCCCAGGGTGATTCATTCCATTGTTATAACATATGGGAAACTCCATCTTTCAATTCTTCCCTTTATCTATCTTTCCCTTTTCCATCCTCTTCTACTATTGTTTCCCTTCAAATCCATAAAACTCATATAATTCTTTACTTATCTTATTAACACATGATACTATTTATTCCTATGATGAGAATACGTGGTAAACTATTTCCCTTCTAAATCTCGATTAAGACCATGAATGATATGATCCTTCTGACTCTTTAGATCATGTGTATTGTTGGAGTTCTCATTCTTTCTACTGTGCACAATTTCTATACAATGTCATCCACAAGGTTAGTTTATGAATCACAATGCACAATTACAAAATTTTAAAATAACTAACATAAATTGAAAATTTGGTGCATATAATCCATAATAAAAAAAAGTGTTCTTGGGGGAATTAATTACTCCTAAATCCCGTAAAATAGTTTGTAATGAAAATGTGAATTATCCTAATCATATCCCCCAGAAGTGTCATAACCAAGTGTGCATCAAGGCCCATTGTCATGTACCAGGATACCCCAGGTCAAGCCTAAAACATTTTTTCATAAATTTCACTCCTAGGTACATATGTTCCAGAGCCGCATCTACTTACTTATATTTATATAGGGATGTATTTATTATAAAATACTCAAAATCTCTTCATTATCAATATTATATGAAGTTCTTCTATACTAATCATCAAATTAATTTTTAGGGTAATGTCCTATAATTAGAGTTTTTAAAATTATAGATTCCAATGTTTGTACTAAACTTCCTCTAATACCAACTGTAATTCTCCAAACTTAGTGTCCCAGAGTCGGTGAATTATTACATAACATTGGGATGATAGTAAATGATCAAATCCCAAAATACCGATCAATTTAGTATCCTTAGAAGTATTCGATAAAAACAGATGTTTTAAATTACATAATGAAATTAAAAAAACAACATTGTGTATCCTTTGAACACATTAATCTCCCTTAGACTATCCCTACAGGTCAGTCATAATATTGTTCATCGTATCCTGGGAAGAATAAAACATAATAAAGGGGTGAGCTCAGATGCTCAGTAAAGATAACAATATAGATGAAACTTTAATAAATAAGATTAAACATTTAAAGAAATTTATATTACTAAAACACAATCCTTTTAAACATAGACTTTATCATAATATGGTAATGATAAATTAAATAATTCCATTTACTTATTCATATGGATATTCTACTAGTCGAATAATCACATGTAATATCAATAGCCAATTTCAGTATGATGGTATTCATAATGACGGTCATCATAACCACGTAGTCATGGCCACATTCCAATACTACAAATGATATTATTTCAAGGCCTTTTTACAATACACTAGATTGTCTCATGATACTTACCGATGAATAGAGGAGCTATTGTGGGGACCACCAATCACTTACAAAGTCTAATGGATTCCTCATATGAAAATGTGGAAGCATAATACAAACATTCATATTAAAACTAGAATACAAAATGTCAATACTTTATCCATAAACTATGAATGGTTTAAAAATAAAACATCCACTGTCAAACATATCACAAATCCTTTAATACAATATGGATTATTGTATCATAAAAAACAACTTCGAACAAGTGTAAAAATCAATCAATGGATGTTGACATGGATAAAAACAAAACTATTTCAGAGAAACTTCTCTTTATATTTTGAAATCATTTAAATATACAATAATTGTAAAAGAAAGCCTTCATTTTGAAAACATTCTTATTAGATTGTAAGGGAAGCTTCTAAGGTGTTATAACAGAGGAAAATAGATGCACCCACCATATAAGGTAAAAAAACATTCTAACCATACTTTGTTGAAAAGGTCATAAAGTAACTTATTTGGGAAGTGATGGAATGAATCCATTCAAACCATTTTATAAAATTTGAAACAAAGGTATAAATGGATTTATCCCATAGTATAGTAAATAGTCAAAATTTTTTGAAATACATTTTTAAGAAACACAGATGTGGATGACAAAGAGGTCTCAGTAGATACTCACGTATAAACAACCTTGGATAATGAAGAGATTGTAGAATTAACCCTTAACATGTACTTTTCCTTGTTTTAGGGTACACGAAGCTATTTTATAATAGTTAAATTATTGATAATAAATTATTCAATAACCACATACATAAATATGATATCATATATGATCTTTTAATATTTCTTTGTTAATAATATTTTAGTAGTATAATTGTTTCGGGTGTTAATGGATTTGTTTTCCATTATATGATTTGTTATGTTAGTCATGTTTGATATGGACATGATGTATTTGATTCATATCTAGAATGATATTAGGTTGTTAAATGTTATTTTTAACCCTAAAAATAAAATTACTCTACAATGGTTACGGCGGGGAATGAATCTCATTGTGATCGTGGAGACGGTAATCCGTAAGTAAGCACGAGCGGAAATACCGTTCAATTGATGGTGAAATTTTATGTAATTGGATGGTTTATCATATATAACTAATTATTATAATATTATATTTATTATTTACATGCGTTATACTCATTATTATACCCATCAAAATAACTGAGTGTTTGAATAACAAACTACAGCACGACGTGGAGACGGTAAGTTGTATGTACGCATGTGTGGTGACATTTTATTCATAGGATGGATTGAAAATTGAATATTGTTGTACCATATTTATAATACAATCAAAATATTTATAAGGTACATTATTTTTTAATTATGGATACTACAAAAAAGGGGAAGTCGAATAAGAAATGAACATTGAATGAGGTGATGAAATTATTACCTCTTCATCTGCTGCTTCCCTTTGGAATTGATCAAAAGGGCTCTTTGATTGTCTTATGATCACTGTAATTACTTTAGGTTGAATTGAGTGTATTTGGGAGGATATTTGAGTAGGGTTTGGCCATGCCAAATGTCTTTGGAGGTGTTATTTTGAGGGAAGGGTGACTACCCTTTTGTAAGAGACATGAGGGTAACTTTAGGAAAAGATGGAAATATTATTTTATTATACAATCATATTAGGTTAATAATGGATCCAAAAAAATTTATTTTGAGTATAAGTAGGGGATGGGTTGAAATCCTATCAACTAATAGGTTTTAGATAGGTTTAGATCACCATATTATTCTTATATTTTAGATTTAACTATTAGTTAAATAGTTTATCTTTTAACATGTAATCTTATATTATTGTAATAAATGGTTAATAAAGATACTAAAAAATCCACGAAAACCACATGTTATTCATTATTGATATATCGAAAATTATATTAGTATTTTGGCCGAAACATAGATTTTTAGGAATATTATAACAACTAATAATATTATTATTTTTTAAAAACTCATTTATGTCAATTTTGACACTATTAATTATTTGGCTTTTGTGAAAGCTATAACCACTTTATCACTTATAAAAAAATATCTAATCAACCCTAACATTAAATATGAACCTATATTTATTTTGGAGCACATTAAAAGTCTAAATTTACAATTATATTACTATTTTTAATATCAATAATTTTAATAATTCAATAATAAGGTAATTACTGCATCATTATTGTGTCATAAATAAATTTAATTATTTAAATTCTAAAAATTAAAATTATATTTAAATTTTGTTGGAAATAGTTTTAGCTTTATAAATAATATTTATAGTCGAATTTATCTTACGTATAACAATATATTAAAAGTGTTTTAGTTATTTATCATTGAATTTAATAATTTTAACTCTTCTTTAAATAGAATGAAAATAAATGTACTAATATAATACAATTTGACCAAAAGGATCATATTTTATTCCTAAGGTTTATTTTGGTCGAAATAAATTTATCCAAAAGAAGTAGGACATGTGTTAAGGTAATTATAATATCATTTTTACCTTTAATTACCCTATTTACTTTTAATCGTGTTAAATAAAATTCAAATGTTTCAATTAACAAAAAACTATTTTCATCCTATTGAATCACAATTTACATACTTATGCCAACAATGTCTCTTATAGTTTTGAATTTCAATTAACAAAAGTAGTAAAAATACATTTTATTCATATTTCCTGACGTGCCTAGAAGGTGGGTAAAAGACGTTAAAAAGTTCCATAAAATTTTATACATCTAATCATTTTAAAAAATTATTATATTGAATTAAATTAAACTAATATAGGTATTATGTACCTATTTTTACTTTAGAATAAATTTAAATAATGATAATAGTTATTTAAATAAAATTCACTTTTAAACAATAACACAATGTTTTTTAACAATTCATCAAAAATAGAATGTTTTCAGAAAATTACAGAAAATTCACTCTAAGATAATTTTAATATTTCAAATTCAAAAATGATGTCTATTTTAATAAATTAAAAACATAGAAGTCTCAGTAATTATTCAAAAACTAATTCCCGTTGTCAAAACTAGAATGTGGGTTTTGGAAAATTAAAAACTATCAAAAGATTGATATGTGTTTATATACAATTTAAATGTAGAATTACTTCCAATGACCTACATTATATTAAGTGATAAAAATATAATCTAATGATACTATAAAACCACTCAAATGTATAACTTTTCACTATAAATTATTTTGATTTAAAAAGATGTTTTTAATTAAAATTTAGTAATTTTCACTATTCATCAAAATATGAAAGTTGTCAAAAAAGTACCAAAAATTTAACCAAATTAAATTTTTATGACACGTTTCTAAAGAAGAATTTTATTTTCTAAAATTGAATATATAAATGTGTCAAAATATTATAATTAAAATGTCTTCTCCATTAAAAGGCTATAAAATTGTATTTTATGAAAGACACTTATTTCAAGTGAAAAATTGAATTTCTCTGTCTATTATGTCTAAACAACACAAAATATGAATGTTAAAATTATATATGATATATATAAAATTTAAAACATGGTTAATATTATTCATAACTTCTTTTAAAATGGATATTTCGATAGGTTGTGATGTGATTGAACTTGGTGTGGCGTGTAGTGCAAGCTAATTATTTACTTTAGAGAGATAATGTACTATGAAATCCTGGGGTGTTACATTATTCCTTAATTTAATAAATTTCCTCCTCTTAATTTGAAATTGTTCTTAGAAAATAAAAGGTTAAAAAGAGAAAATACCTTTGTGTATAACCCTCATCACAAACAGGGTTAATATAATTTTGTATTAATAAGGGGGAAAGGGAAATGAAAAGGTCACCACCAAATTTGGGTTTCAAATCGGAGAAAATTAGTGGAAATTATAGACACGTAATTGAAGGAAAACCAAAATATTTATATGGAGTGTTTGAGGTCATCAATAAAAAAAGTGAACAATAAATTGAAAATTGAGGGCCTCAAAGCCATATAAATATCATCAGTTAAACAAAACCTAAGGTATTAGGATAACACAATTTTGGTATTGAGATCATTCCCCTAATTTTTAAGAATTAATTTCTTCATAAAATAATAATAATAAAAATAATTGAAAAGTTGAGTTCCATCCATTAACTAATTTCTACCACAAACTCATCTTTCACACTAAAATATAATAGAAATCAATAATATTTTATTTATCCTAATCATATAGGGTTTCAAAAAAACTAAATTTACAATTCATCTATCAGATCATTTAAAAAAACTAAATTATACAAAATAGTACACCATGTAGGCTACTGGTAGGTGATGTACCCTTGTTGTCATTCGGTAGTAGGTTCAAGTCTCACGGCCTCTCCCAACGCGATGGGTTGTTGCCCGAACTTCAGGTTGTCCTTTTTATAAAAAATCCAAAAAAATCTTTTGATATTTTTTAACGTTAATCCATAGTAACCAATGTACAAGTTAATCCATTACAATCTTTAAACATATCCAAAATACTTGTGTTCAAACGTATAGTACAAAATTTTATAAGGAATATCAACATAACATAATAAAGTCCACATTTTTCACATAATAACATGTGATTACCTTCATCATGTATTATCATAAAACATGTTAACACCCTAAATTACCATAAAACAATATTGATTATATTCATGCTCCCTTATTTCTTATAAAATTATCGATATATTCCTTATATCCAAAATTTTTTTATACTTCATCAATGATGTAATAAACAAACCATTAATCAGTTACAAGTATGTCATTAATATCGAATATAATTTAATCAAATCAATCATATCTTATTCCAAAATCAATTGCTTAGTTCTAGAAATATATTAATGGGTTTATTTCTCCCAACCATATATTTTCCAAAATGTTTAACTTGAAACTGTGTCATATTACTTGGTAACATACAATCTCAAATACTTAAAGAAATATTATTACCGTAAAATCCTTATAAAATCTGTAATTCTTATAACTTGCATATCATTAATAATATACTCAAATGGCACAATCCTAGAATAATGACCTAAGATCACTAATCATTCAAATTCATCTGCGGTAGTATCATAACATGATTATTATCCAATGGCATCATTTGGGGTATACTCTGATGATTGGGACATTAATTCACGTAGTATCCCAACTCTTTGCCAATGAAGCATTGTATATTTGAAACCTTTTTCTTTCCCTTGAAATCACAGGCATGGTGGCCTTTTTCTCCACACATATAAAAAACTCCTATTCTTTTCTAGCACTTCCCATGATGATTCTTTCCATAGTTATAACATATGGAAAATCCTTCTTTCGCTTCTTCCCTTTATCCATATTTCTTTCTGTCATCCTCTTCCTCTCTTATTACCCTTCAAAGCCATATGACTCATATAATAAATTGCTTATCTTATTGACACATGATACTATTTCTTCATATGATGATAATACATGGTATACTATTTCCCTTCTAAATTCTGGCATAAGACCCTGAATGATATGATCCTTCTGACTCTTTAGATCATGCGTATTGGTGGAGTTATCATTCATTCTACTCGCAACCATTTCTATCAAATTTCATAAACTAGGTTAGTTTATAAATCACAATGAATAATTACAAACTTGTAAAATACCAAACAGAAATTGAAATGTTTATTCATATAATCCATAATTATAAAAAAAATGTTTTCATTGAGAAATTTTTTACTCATAAATCCTCCATAATGGTTTATAAAGAAAATGTGGATTATCCTAAGAATATCCCTTCGAAATGTGTTAACAAGAGTGCAGCAAGGCCCGTTGGTGTGTACTAGGGTACCCCGGATCAAAGGTTGAAACACTTTGTCTGATTTTTCACTCCTAGGTACATATGTGTCAGAGCCTCCTCTACTTACTTGTATCGATACAGGGATGTGCGGCCTGTAAAATACACAAAATCTCTATATTACCCAAATTATATGAAGTTATTCTATAATAATATTTAAATTCTATCTTATGGTAATGTCCTATAATCGGAGTTTTTCTAAATATAGCTTCCACGGTTTGTACTAAACTTCCTCTAATACCAACTGTAAGGCCCCAACCCTAGTTACTGAGAGTCGGTGTATTATTACATTACATTGGAATGATAAAAAGGGATCAAATTTTGAATGACAGATCTGTTTAGTATCCTTGGAATTACTAGATACAGACATAAGTTTTACATTAAATTGTGAAATGAAAAACAACAACATTGTGTCTCTTTTAAACACATTTATCTACCTTTGACTATCCCTATAGGTTAGTAATGATATATTACTATGCATCCTGGGAAAAATAAAACATAAGAAATGGGTGAGCTCAGATGCTCAATAAGGATATCAATATAGTGGAAACTTTCATAAATAAGAATATACATTTACGGAAATGTGTAAGATGAAAACCCAAGCCTTTTAAACTTAAACTTCAACATAAAATGTAAAAGATAAATCAAATAATTCCATTTACTTATTCACAATGATATTCTATTAGTTGAGTAATCAAATGTAATATCAATGGCTAATTTCATATTGAGGAAATGTATAATGTCGAACATCATAACCAGAATGTCAAGGCCTCGTGCCAAGACAAAAATATGATTTTTTCAAGGCCTTTTTCTAAGAAACAAGTTTGTCTCATGAGACCAACAGATGCATCAAGGAGCTATAGTGGGTCTCACCCATAACATAATAAGTCCAATGCATTCTTCTTATGAAGAGGTGGAAACTTAATATAAACATTCGTATTAAAACTAGCATATGAAATGTCAATACTTTAACAATACAATATGAAGGGTATAAAAATAACACATCCACAATAAAACATATCACAAAACCTTCAATACAATTTGGATGATTGTATCATAAAAAATCAACTTCAAACAAGTGTAAAATCCATCAAAAGATGTTGACATAGATAAAATAAAATGTATTTCAGAGTAATATCTCATTCTATTTTCAAATCATTTAAAAATAACATAATTATAAAATTAAAAATTTATTTTGAAAAAATTCATAGAAGCTTGTATGGGAAGCTTCAATGGTGTTATAACGGAGGAAAATAGACTCACTCAACATATAAGTTAAAAAACATTCTTACATTAATTTGTCGAAATGGTCTTAAAGTACTTTATTTGGGAAGTAATGGAAATAATACTTTCAAACCATTTTATAAAATTTCAAGAAAGGGTATAAATGACTATAACCAATAGTCTCGTAAATAGTAAAAATGTTTTGAAATAGATTTTTAAGAAACACATATGTGGATGATAAAGAGGTCATAGTAGATACTCATGTATAAACAGCCTCAAATAATGAAGAGATTGTAGAATTAATCATTAGCTTGTACTTTTCCTTGTTCAATGGTACGTTAACATCAAATATAATAGTTAAATTATTGTTGTTAAATTATAAAATAACCACATACATAAATATGATATCATATATGATCTTTTAATATTGCTTTGTTAATAATATTTCAGAAGTATAATTGTTTCGGGTGTTAAATTATTCCCTTTCCTTTATATGATTGGTTATGTAAGCCATGTTGGATATGGATAGTATGTATTTTATTCATATCCAAAATGTAATTATTTTCTTAAACATTATTTTTAATCCTAAAATGAAAATTATTCTTGAATGGTTATGTTGGGGATTGAATCTCACCATGTTCGTGGAGATGGTAATCCGTACGTACACACGAGCGATAATACATTTCTATTGTGGTGAAATATTATGTAATTGGATGGTATATAATATATACATAATCATTGACATGTTATATTTATTATTTAAATTAGTTATACTCATTATTATACCCATCCACATAATAGAGTGCTTGAATAACAAACAACACCAAGACGTGGAGACGGTAAGTTGTACGTACCCATATGTGGTTAATTTTCATTAATAGGATGGATAAAATAATGAATATGGTTGTACCAAATTTATAATAACATCATAGTATGTATAAGGTACCAGATTTATTATTTTTTTATGGATAAAAAAAGAAAGAGGAAGTGGAAGAAGAAAAGAACTTTGAAAGAGGTGATGAAATTTTTACCTCTTCTTCAGGTGTTTCCATTCGATTTGATCAAAAGGGCTCCTTAGATTGGATTCTGAAAAAATTAAAGCCTCTAAGCTGAAGTGAGGTTAGTTGGGAGGATATTTGAGTAGGGGTTGGCTGGTCCAAATGGATTTGGAGGTGTGATTTTGAGAGAAGGGGATGTACCCTTTTATTAGAGGGGTGGGGGTCACTTTTGAAAAAACATGAAATATTATTTTATTCTACAATAATATTCAGTTTATAATGGCTCCAAATGGATTTATTTTGATGATAAGGTAGTTATGTGACGAAAACCTATCAAAAACTAGGTTTTGGAGAGGTTTAGGTCACCATATTAACTATATTGTTTAGATTTAACTCTTAATTAAATTGTTTAACTTTTAAAATGTATTCTTGTATTATTATAATAAATGGTTAATAAAATTACTATAAAAAGAAATGATAACCCCAATTGGTTCACTATTGATATATCTATACTTATATAAGTTTTTTGGATGAACCTTAGATTTTTAGGAATATTATATCAAATAATAATATAGTATTTGTTTTATAAACTCATTTATGTCAATTTAGACACTATTTAGTATTAAGATTTTGTGAGTCATAAAAACATTATCACTTAGAAAAAAATTTATTTAATCAACCGAAACATGTCATATTAACCTAAAAAATTCTTGTAATTCATCAACAGTCTCAATTTACAATTATATAAATATTTATTATATTAATTATTTTAATCTTTCAATAACAAGGTAATTACTACATCATTATTATGTCATCAATAAATTTAATTATTTAATGTCTAAAAATTATAAATAACATAAAATTATGAATAATTTCATTCTTTCTAATGAATATTTGTAGTCGAACTTATCTTATATATAACCCTATATTTAATGTGGTTTATTTATTAAACTTTGAATTTATCACATTTAATGCTTCTTTAAATAAAATAATAATAAATGGCTTAATCTAATCCAAGTGGACCAAAATGATAATATTATATTTCTATCTTCATTTCGGTCAAAATACACTTATCTAATAGAATTAGGACATGTATTAGGGTTATTATAATATCATATTTACCTATAAATACCCTATTAACTTTTAACTATGGTAAATAAAATTCAAAAGTTACTATTCACCAAAAAAAAATTTCATCCCATTGAATCACATTTTAGTTACTGATGTCAATCGTGTTTCATAGATTTTTGAAATTCATTTCAAAGAAGTGGTAAAATTACATTTTATGCAAATTTTCTAATGTCCCTAGAAGGTGGGTAAAAGATGTTAAAAAGGATTAATAAAATTTTATATATCTAATCATATTATAAAATCTCTGAAATGAATTAAATAGAACTAATTTAGGTATTATGTACCTATTTTTACTTCAAAATAAATTTAAATAAAGATAATAATTGTTTAAATAAAATTCTCTTTTAAACAACAACTCAATGTTTTATTCAATTCATCATAAATTTACTGTTTAAAAAAACACTAAAACATCACCGTAAGCTAATTTTGATATTCAAAATTCAAAAATTATGACTATTTTAATAAATTAATAATAGATAAGATGCATTAATGAAACTAAATTTAATTCCTGTAGTCAAAATTAGAATGCAGGTTTTTTGAGAAGTAAAAATTATAAAAAGATTGATCTGTATTTATATCTAATTTAAATGTAAAATTACTTCCATTTTACAACATTTTATTTAATGATAAAAATATAATATAATTATACTTTAAAACCACTGAAATGTCTAATTTAATGATATAAATTATTTCGATTAAAAATGTGGTTTTTAATTAAAATTTAGTATTTTTCACTATTCATAAAAGTATCAAAGTTTTCAAAAAAGTACCAAAACCATAACCAAAATAATTTTTTTTGTCCCATTTCTAAATAAAAATTTTATTTTGTCAAATTGAATATGTAATGGTGTCAAATATTGGATTAAAAAGGGTTCGATATTAAAAGGCGTTAAAATTACATTTTTTTGAAAGACACTTATTTTATCTGAAATATTTAATCTGTCTGTATATTAAATCTACGAAACACAAAATTTGAATGTTAAAATTACATAGGATATATATATAATTAAAAATGTGGTTAATAATATTCGTAACCACTTTTTTAAATTGATAGTTTGATAGGTCAGGATGTGCTTGAAATCGATGTTTTGTGTAGCACAATCTATTGAATTACATTAGACAGATAACATACTATTAAATCCTGGTGTGTTGTAACTGTAATACATAATCACATTTTATAGAATTGTTCATGTAGGTGGTTAAATCGAAACAAGCCTGAACACACATTAAATAAATTGGAGGTTATTGTTAAGGAGGGGTTTTTTTTAAAATTATATCATTATAAAAAATGAATAATGATATAATTTTGATATTACTATTATTATGTTCCATATTGAAATATTTTTATATTTTTCATGGAGATATAGATGAAAAAATATGTTTCCTCAGGGAAAAATTATTCTGAATGTACGAATGATTATTGTTCCCATTTCTCAACATTTGAGAGGGATTGAATATGGATAATAAATTAGTTTTTAATAATCATTTTAACAAATTAGTTTTTAATACAATTTATGATTGTTTTTAATGAGAAACAAATAATGTTTTTTCATTGAGGTGGTAGTCCGCAAAACACATTAACAATGTTCTTTAGTCATTATATGTGAATATAAAAGAATAAATAAGGGGTTTACCATTAATATAACAATATGTAAATATATTAATGGTAAAAAATTCAATATATTAATATGATTAAGAGATATTTGGAAGGGTAATATTAAGAAAAAAATATGATAAGGACATAACACCCATGTCAAAGACTTGATTTTTCCTTGGATATTCCCTTGTAATTGAAGGGATGTTGTTAAATATGAGTTACCATGGGATCATGTTTGTGGGTTAAGACTCTAGGTACAGAAGAATGGAAGAGTGTCATGGATAAATTGTATTTTTATGTGGCACTTTTTATGGGTGAAGTTTTCATCCTTTTATAAGGGAAGAGAAGGCTACTTTTGGAAGCACCCTATAAATTTCAATTATATCATTTCACTATTCCAAGGTTATAGTTTAAAAAATTAGGTAAATGCTAGTTAAAGAAGTTTTCTATGTCAAGGATTCTGACCACCATTCATTTGGAGAAAATATAGAGGTTTTTAATCCCTTTATATAAATTGTTATAACCTTATCATTTTTTTGTTTTTAACTTAGTAACTATTTTTTACTTCGGTAATTAAATACTTACTAATAATATAAGATAATAATTATAACCAATTTATTTTTTCATATGAATTTTTTTAAATATATTTAAATGAATAACATTTATAAATTTTATAAAATTAGCTTTTTAATTAAAACAGATAATATGTAGAAAAACTGTTTTAGTAGGAAAAGTTATTTTGACCATTACAGATTCTTAATCTGATTATTATTGATGTCTAATTAAATGAGTTTCAATGTATTTATTTATGTATTAATATAAAATTTTTATAATAATTAGTTAAATGACTTTTTATTTTATATAATTCCCTGAAATTAATAAAATAATATTTTTAAAATATTTCTTCACCATTATCTTGTCAATTAACATGAATAATAACAATCTACATTTGATTACCACAAATAAAATTAGAAATATTAAATTTTATGAATAATTTAATATAAAATATAATAATAAATTTATTAAATTAAATTTATATTTATAGGGAAATTAATCACAATTTTAGCACATGTAATACACAGAAACCCATTTTTTATAATTAATTTTATATATACATATTTATCAATTGGATAAGAATATCAATTAAATTGACTCCAATGTTTTTAAAATAATAAAAATTATTTTAATAGTATTTCCTTAATATTTAAATATATGAAAAACATAATTTCATCATGTTATACCTTATCAAACAAAATAATTGATAACAAAATTTCATTAAATCACTATATAAATGTTCAAAATGTTGAGTATGGTCTTATAAATTTAACATAGAAAGTTTAAACATACTTATTATAATTTATAATATTTATTTATCATGTCAAAAAGGATTAAAAAATTTATAATTCATATAAAAATGAATGTTTTAGAAAAATCATTATTTTCACTATTCATCTAAAAATTGATTATTTTAAAAAAATGCAAAAATTAATTAAATACTAAAATTATTGTGAGGAATTCAAAAAGTAATTTTAATTTACCATTGTAAAATTCTAATTTTTTAAATATTTAATCTTTAAAATTAAATTTATAATTCAAAAAAATTCTTTATTGTAAATAACATTTTCAATATTAACTCATTTTAATTGTTTACATTTTAATGGTAATAAATATTAATGGTTTACCATATTAGTGTTTATTATAACCTCATTAATAATTTTTTCATTATATTTTTTGGTTTTTTTAGATTGGGTTTAGTTCATGACATTAGTGATAGAATATAGAATGTATTTTAAAGGATCCAAAATCTCAGGTCGTCACAACATTTACCATTTCTGTTGCTAAAACCATAGTGACTGCTTTATTTAATATATGTTCTTTTAACTCCATTTTCTCAACACATTTTTTAATATTTCTAAAAAATAAAAAAACTCATTCCATTTGTTATGGAATTGGGTATGCCACTAAGAATGTAGGTGTAGGGATTTTGATGTGCCTCATGATATTTATTTACGTGTAATGTTGAGATAGTATTGTATTTTATAGTTATAGATATGGATCTATTAAATGTTTTAATCATGAGGTATTTGTTGATTACTCACAAATATCAAATAAAATTTAATCATTAGTGGGTGTCCTTTACTGCACCTGATGGTACCTCCTGTGTGTTTCAAGGATAATTGATCCTGAGGTCTAGTCTGGAAGGAACTACAATTTTAATGATTTTAGAGTTAAGGTATTTATTTTCAGTTGAACTAGGATATGATAATTTCCATCCTAATCCTCCAATTGTAATCAATTAATTTTCTAATTTTTTTAAATGAATTTTTTTGGTTCCCCTTCAGAGAGGGAAGTGGAGTTCTCGATTGACCTATTACCACGAACTCAATCGACATCGATTCCATCTTAGCACATTAATATAGAGAAGTTGAAATAGAATAAAGTTGTATTGGATGTTTTGAGATCCAATGGATTTATAAGATTGATTGAATCAATATGGCCTTCTATTATGCTCCAATCTAAGAAAGACGATGGATATTTATGTCTTGATTATCGGAATAAAAATTGGGTAATGGTCAAAATAAAATATCCCTTACTACAATTTATTTTATTTTTTCAATCCATTTATTCGGGGTGGGGGGATGTGTCTCACTAAAAATGATCTTTAGTATGGTTACCACTAGATCATAATCAAGGTTTCATGTATTCTAAAGCCCAAATTTATATGGAGTTATTTCCATTCGATGTACATTGTGAGGTCATTTGGTTTAACTAATCCTCCCACTATCTTCCAAGAAGTGATGAATAAAATTTTCAACTAGTATATAATCAGTTTCATTTCATGTTTTCATGAATACAATGTTATTACACTATGATATTAAAAAATATCATGTGTTTCACTTGATACATGTTTTTTTATTCCTAAAATATCTCCATATGTATTCAAAACCATCAACATAAAAATTATAGATCAGAAAATTTAGGTTATTAGGATACAAGATCAGTGTAAATGGTTTCTATGTTTTTCCAAAAAAACAAGACAACTCTCATGTCATAGGTAGTACCACAAAATTATTTTGAGATTCAGAGACTCCAAGGTTTGGTAGGATATTATTAGAGATTCATAGTGGATTTATAAAATATTTCCTTACCTTTGAAAACTCTTGCATGGAAGGGGTGAAGTTCATGTTAGATAACTAGTCTCCAGAATAATTTGATGAAGTAAAGTGGTGTTTGACCTCATTACCGATTCTTATAACACTAAAGGATGGATATGGTGGCATGTTTTTTTATTCTTATAGTGTGGGATTGGGTTTATCATTTTTCAAGGATATTATGTGGTGGCTTATGGATCATGTAATATTTGACCTCATTAAAGGAATTATCCCACTCATGATGTATATTGTATAACTATTGTACATTCCCTTAAATGTTGGAATCACTATCTTTTTATGGAAGAGTTTATTGTATAATCTAACCCTAAGAGTTTGGGTTATGAATTTCCAAATATTTTTAACCTTATAATTAATACTATTTGTGGAATACATATAGTAAATCAATAATGAAATTTATTATACGTCGAGAATGGGAAATGTGGTTATTGATGCTCTAGGTAGGAATTTTCTTTCTGAGACCATGTAGGTCGTAAAGGAAGAAAATAACTTTATGGGACTATATTTTCAGATTCACTTTGGATTCAAAGAGAAATGGTTTGGTAATGTTTTGGATGGTTTTTATGTGACATCATCTCTCCTTAAAATGATTCTCCTATAGTAGAAACAAGATAAAAAGTTCATGTATATCAAAAATTATTAATATGGTGTAGAGTCCATAAGTTAGTGGTCTATCTATTTTGAAGGTATTCTTTCCTTTAGAAATTTGAATATTGTTAAATTCAGAAAGAGGGATGAAATTTTGGTATATTTACATTATTATTTGTGGTTTTTACACCCAATAATTACAAATATATTTTATGAAATTAACCATGAGTTATTATGGCATGGTATGAAATGCAATACAACTAACATTGTGTCTCAATGATACAAATTACAAGTGATTATGGATGATCACCCAAATCATTATGGTATGGTTCAACGTATCCCCATGATAATATAAAAATGTAAGTATATATAAATATATTTAACTATTGGATTTTCGCAGACTCCCAAAGGTAAGAATTATATTTTGTAGGTTTTTGATAATTTGATTAAGTGATCCCATTTCATACTGATTCATAAAATCACTAAATTTTATGATTTGTGGATGTTATAAGTGTAACAGATCATAATATTTCATGGAACATTAATAGAAATTTTCTCTAATGGGGAATCTCTATTTACCTCTCAGTTTTAGAAGAGTAATCAAGAATCATTGGGAATTAGATCAATTTGAGTTTAAAATATTATCCTTGGAGAAGTAATCAGATAGAAAGGGTTATCCAAATTCTTTTGAATATTCATTAGGAATGTGTGTCAGAATTGAATATTTCATAGAATATCCATTTGAGTCTGGTTGAGTTTCATATAATAACAGATTCCAATCATTCTTCAATATGGAACCTTTTGAACCTTTATGTGGACAACCCTACAAATCACCTATCTCCTAGTATGAGATTAGTGAATCATACATGATAATACAATCCTTTTTTAGGGAAAATGAAAACGGTATACATGATTTATCAACATTTTGTGATGGATAAAATATGATATAATTATTATCTGGATTTTCATCATCATCATTTGGAGTTTTCAGTTAGTGAACATGGGTTCTTAAATATTTTATCATGGTAGGGTCACTGATGTCTTGAAAAATAAAGGAATCTCCAAACCTAGGTATGTTAGGCCTTTTGAAGTTATTAAATGACTTGGAAATTTGTATATTTATTGAATTTAACACCTCAATTTTCATTGATCCTCAACATATTCTGTGTGGCGCAAGCCAAAAGTACCAGACAAACTTGTATCATGTTTTGAATTAAGAATATCTCGATAATGAACAAGATATGTCTAGGATTGAGAAATCATATCAAATAGTTTATTGTTAGGTAAATGTTATATGTGGGATGTCTCTACCATGTATTCATATTTTTTTATAAAAATGGTTTTGATCTTCATGATATTTTGGAGAAGTCTTTGATGAGGGATAAATGACCTAAACTCTTTATGGAACATTCATCCCCAACACAGCCTTCTGAGGGATGAAAGTATTATGATACGGAGAACTGTGACATCCCACTGATGTTTTCATGAACCATAACATACATATTCAATTTTCTTCCATATATTTATAATAATAGTTTATCATTGTTTGTTTTTATAATTCATTCAGTGGGGCTGGAGGAATGACTTGATATTTTAGAGAGTGTAGACTTCTATATGAATCCAATAAGGTAATAATTAGTCCAAAAAATAGCCGGAGAGAGCCACCAGTTTTCTAGTGTTGGTTAAAAGTTGTTACAATTTTATAATACAGCCACCAACCCACCAATGTGGGTGTATAATGTTGTAATTTTTTCTGTAACCATTGGATGGATGGTTAGTCACTACCCGCTATCCAATGGTGTTGATTTTACCCTGTTTAGAATGGGTCAAAACGAATATAGTTCAACAAACCCCCCATTTTTTCATGACCCTCCCCAAAGACCTAAACACCATCTTTAGCACTTTTGGGGATATCCATGGATGTATTTTTCACTCCCAACACGAATCATTGGATGATCAAACATTCAATTGAATCTATGATCCTCGGTTGGTAAGTCCAACTCTAATTTGGTTCCAAATATATTTCTTCTTTGTATCCCTATTGTTTCTAAATATAAATAAAAAATGAAAATTATTGGAATTTTTTGGATCGATGTATCTAATAGTGTTCCTTTGAAATCTTTTATTGAATTTAAAGATCATATTTGTTTATCTAATCCACTTGGTGCATTTTTTGATAATTGTGGGCATATGTGATTCCATTTGTTTACTTTGTTCTAGATACTGGTAATTTATAGATTCTTGATTGGGTATTCAAGGTTTAGTTTCCTCCCATGATTACTAGATTCCTTAGTTTATATTTTCATTTATTTTTGGTATGGGATGTTTATTTTCATTGTGTATCAAGGTAGGTTATTTTATTAATTGAATTTATTTTATGAACCTTGCTTATGTGGCCCTTAAAATTGGTTTCTATAATTGGATAATACATTGAAAATGGTTTTTGTAAAATGTGGTGGATTTTGTTATTATTTCAAGAACAGTTTTATCCCTTTGTTGTTTTTACAAAAATGGGTTTAAAGCATGTTTTTTATAGTTTCAAAAATCAAGATCCATTAGAATCATATAATGGTTTTATACCCAATTGTGATTATTAATAATGTTTTGATCTATCCTTATTGATCTACTATTATCAATTAGGAATCTTCTACTAGGGTAATTTGTTATCTAAGTAGCCTAATATTATAGAATGATCCACTCACTAGAGTGGGATATTAACAATAGGCTAGTTCTAGTAGGGAAATGTTTATAACATGTGTCCTATTGAGAATGAAAATATTATAAGTATCCTCACTAATATAGAATTAATGGTTCCCAATATTTTTTTCCTTATTATAAATATTTCACAGATACATTTGGAATGTTATGTAAATCCATTGACAACAGGGATTATTGGTTTGTTTTAAAAACTTTTGAATGGGATGGTTTTCCATGTTTGATATTGTTTTATGTTAAATTGTATCATATGACTTCTCTTTATTTACATGAGTATTATTGTATTATTTAATAATATATTATTATGAAACAGTTGGATGGATCGTACAGGGATTGTTTTTATGACACCCTGAATACACAATTGTGTGTATGTAGAAATTATATTTTTTTTGTATGTATGGGAAATTCATCATAGAGTGGTGATGTGTTTGTATGTTAGTAGGGTTTTAGAGTCTGGAGGTGACAAAAGGTCTTATGGAGATGGGTTTTTGTTTTTTAGAAACATGTTTTAGTTTTTGGATATTAGTACCTATAATTGTCTTGATTTTGTATCTTTTCCATTTTGGACGGGTTTGGGAATAACAACATTATATTTTTATGATATCATATTTTTCATTATTTTTTGTAAAAATCATTACCAATGTTATTTTTCAAAAAATAGGTGCTTGTTGTGAGCTTGTGGGGATTGAGAACACCATTTAGGAAATTGGAGGGTTGGCTTTGGTTATATATAGTTGGGAAACCTATGTCAGTTCATGAAAAAATTTTCATTATGATCAAGAATATCCCTATCACCAAGTTAATATACATTCACACTAGTGACTAACGCCAATGTGGTTAGTACCTTATTTGGTTTTCAAATATTAAACATTGAGGGGATTTATACTTAACCCCTTATTTTGGTCGTGACCCACCTTTGGGGTTTTAAAAGGAAATATTATAAAATTATTTGTGATATGGTTGGATTAAAGTTTATTCTATTTATTTATCTATATAATATAGTTCCCATATATTTAATTTTTTCATTTGAAAATTTCATGAGATATTTTAATAGTGGTTCCTATTTTTTCTCTGCCATTTTAATCATGTTATTTATTTTTTATTTTAAGAATGATACTTCTCTGCTATATTAATCTTGTTATTTGTTTATTATGTTTAACATAATTGATAAATTGTTATACCAATCATGATTATTTGTGAAACTATTAATATTTTTATAGCAAGTATAATAATAAGATATCATTAAATTATTGTATAGGAACGTAAGGGGACTTATCATGTGTTAGTGTAGAAATTTTCTTGGGTACACCAGAGGGTGGAATATATTTAATATGAACTATATGAACGTACCAAATTGGTGGAATTATGGTTGAATATATGGAAATATTTAAAATATTTCACAAACATTATTATACCAATTTGTTATTCTTAACAGGACAAACAATTATGTCTCCCTAAATCCTATATAAATTATCCCTTATCCCACAATAGATAAGTATTAGACATCGAATGGTTAATGATCATTTAGTAGGAATTGATTTTATATTATCATGTACCACTCATCATAGTTCCCATTCGATGTATTAAATCATGTTTAACTAGAATGGATCCTTATGGTAATGGGAGTTATCATTGATTATTAATTTGGATATGTATAATGCATTTTTATATGTTGTTTCTATCAATTTATTGTTAAATAGGAGAAAATTAGTTCTCATTTATATTTATATGAATGAGTATATTGATTTTAACCATGAACCTGAGTATATTTCACTTATTTTATAATCATGATTTTTGTCTAATGAGTTTGTCACTCTCAAACCATTTATGTACACACCAGTGGACATGCAAATTTATTGTTTTTTTTTCAGCAGCCCATATGTATTGGTAAATGTTTGGATGGTTTTCTTCTTACTCCATTGTATTTTTAGGTACATTTCTTACTCTAGTTGGTGTTAATGCTTTGTTTTATAGATATTTTTGGCATTTAGCATAGGTTATTGCAGACCTAATTTGGCATCTTATTCATTTATATAGGATACAGTTAGAAATACCTGTATGAAAATCATTTTACTCTTTATATTAATTTTCTTCTTTAGCCATATTTATTTTTATCAAATTTGAAAATCCAACTTACTCTAGGGGTTCATAGAGCCTCTATGTTATTATCCAACCTATGTTGAACCTCTTTATGGAAGAATTTTGGGTTACTATGGATTAGTAAAAATCTAAGTAGATACTACTAGTGTATAAGAGGAATTGAATTGATTTCCACAATCATATATAAAAAAATGAAATGAAATGTTCTATAGGGATCATCTAAGAAAACAAATTCTCTAGTGGTTCGTGCATTATATTTACATGTATTTGGAAAGGCATAGTAGGGGATCATGATATACCATGTACTTAACTATGTTTTTTAATGTTGTAAATAGATTCAATTTAGTGTTTGTACAATTAGAAAAATAATATATATATATGTATTGTCGCGACCTGTCCTCGGGGTCCGTGCCGTGACTACCCCATACCCGCCTTCCACAGGCCAGGGGCTGGCGACTAGCACCAAATTCGTAAATCCTGAAAAAGGGAAGGCATTGCCTTTTATATAGTAAACAAAAACACAACAGAGTACGCATGTGAAGTAAGCACTGAGTAAAACTGGGTACATGGTAAGTGCTAAAAAGTAAATGGGCCAATATACAAACCCAATTGAAAGTACAGTACAAATAAAAGGAAAGTAAAACAGAAATAAGTAAAATAGCAACACTGAGTCGTCCTTCGGAAATACCAACTGAGTGGTGGGTACAGAATGTCTCCTCAGATCCTCGGGTCCAACCGTCTGCCTCGTGTACGTCCTGCCAAGGGGTCCACCTCCAGATACCATCCAACTCCACAAGCCTCCACCTCGATCAGTGTTGTTTGTCGTCTACATCCAACACAACATAGTGCGGGCATAACCCATGTAGGGGTTAGTATACAATACTCAGTAGGGTCCCCGAGACCCCGGAAGGTCTCTCAGAATCCACGATGGATAAACCACAAATGAAAGATAAAATCAGGAAGTATCAACTGACTCTACATAGGTATATGCCCATACATATACATAAGTCATCAATTATAGTTCGCCTCCAACTCTCGAACCCAAGCACAACCAGTCCACACAGGAAAACACAACCCAATCCACAGAAGAAAACACAACCCAATCCACACAGAAAAGCACAACCCAATCCACAAAGGAAAGCAAGTCAAACACATCATTGATAAAGATTGAAGTCAAGACTCTTCTCACACAGGTATACATCTTTCGTATAGCGTTAGAGATGATTAGATGTAGACACTGCTTCATCTATGTTGTTGGACCACATAGGATACAAGACTAGAAAAGTTGTCGGACCCACATAAGATACAAGACCAGATACTCTGCCGGACCCACTCAGGATACAAGTACAGAGGTCATACTACCAGACCCACGTATGATACAAGAATAGTAGTCATCGCTGTCGGACCCTACGGAGGATCCCAGTACAGTCGTCATTGCGGCTGAACCCACGGAGGATCCAAGTACAATCGTCCTCACTACCAAACCCATGGAGGATCCAAGTACATTCATCCTCACTGTCGAACCCACGGAGGTTCCAAGTACATTCGTCCTCGCTGCCGAACCCACATAGGATCTAGGTACAGTCATCATCGTTGCAGTCACATCCAGCTCTAGGGTTGCCGCACACGGCATGCTCAATTCTGAGAGGGTCTGATCCACGATCCAAGAGGGTTGATATATCAACTACCACAAAGTCCAGTTTTGATGTATCCCAATATTCCATCTCGTCAATATGAACTCAATGCGACAGATGGTGCGTCAATCGGATGCCCAGTCTGAGAGTTATTGGCTTTTCTGTTCCAGGGGCCCGGTTGGGTTTTAAGCTAAAACCAACCCGACCATACTACAACTGCATCCAAACCTCAATTAAATTAAACCAAAAGGACAGTCTCTTCAAGAGGAATATAATGTCGTTGACGGCACGTCAAATGGACGTTCGTCCTTAAGTTATAAGTGTTTCCGCACCAAGGGCCCGGTTACTTACGAGTTCGAACAAACCTGGCCATCCCCAAAAATTTCCAAAACCTATAGTGTAATATACCAAAACGACCACCTAGATACAAGGATTCCTAGACAACTAACAGTGCATCGATCGGAGATCCGTAGATCATGTTATGGGAAAAAGATAGAAGATGGTCCGAATTGGGGTTTTGGGACTGGTCCGACCCGGCCTAACCCCCCTACGTCGGCCCGAACCTAGTCGACCCGACCCGGGTCTAGGTCTGGCCCTAAAGGGAATGGCCCGACCTAGCTGGGCATGGACTGGCCCGACTGGGTGGTATGCTGGCTCGGCCAACGAGCCGAGCGGGGGGCGCGACCCCCCTCGGTTCCGCGGACGCGGTGCCAGGCTGGCGCCGCGTCTCCCTTGGATCCCGCGCGGCCGCGGGATCTCGCCCTCGCCGCCGCGTCGGGCTTCGTCTGTCAGCGCGCCGGGTCGCCGCCTCCTCTAGGCAGCCTGACGGTGCTGGCCGCCGGCTCCAGCCGCCGCCGACGACCAGCGCCGCCGGGGACTTCCGCGGGCCCCCAGAGTCATTCTGGTGGTCCAATTTTACTTCTGTTTGTGCCTATAGTTGTGTCGGGACCCATACATCCTAGAAAAGGCCTCCAATCCCCATTTCGGTCCTACTTTGTTGTCGCCATATATTCCCCTTATCAAGAAAAAAGTAGTGGTGGGTTCAGACTTGTTTGTTAGTCCACACCCACCACGTTAGTGGTTCAAGACATCACCCAACACTTACACGCCATGCCGAGGGAATAAATCACATAATGAAATTTATACAAATTCCCCTAAAACATCCCTACAATCAAATATTCCGAACCTGAAAATAAAAACATTTGTAGATCAACTTAATGCTAAGTTGATCCACATTCTTTGTTTTAGGAGGGAAGAATCATGGGAATATAAACATGCTCAAATTAAACCCCTACCTAAATTTGGTGGAATCCAATGCAGATAAAGGAAGGAATTCTGCGTTCGATGTCGTTCGACATTTGTCGCCACTCATCGACCCCCAGATCGTTTCCCCCAATAGTTGCCGCGTTATCTGTTCTTCATTGATGGATGACGTTGATGGCGCTTTGCTAGAGATTTCCCAGCGATTCCCCCATTCTTTTGCTAACAGATTGATTAAATAAAATGAATCAGTCTCCATGTTTAGCTCATTAATATGGTTTATTAATGAACCATAATAAATGCACCATTAATTAGGCGAGTGTTTCGATTTCACAACAAAAGAAATAGATCTTTAAATGCCTTATTGAATGACCGTCGTTACACTACGGTTTTTCCAACTGTCACTCAACGGTCGAAGGGAGAATAAAATAACCCATATAGTTATTTTATTATTTTTCTGAAAAGTCCAAAATTTAACTTTTTCTTCAGACTCCTGCCAACCAAAGTTAAGCTTTGCCTAAGATAATCTCAGCAATACGAGTTCATCGGTGCCCTCAGATTTCATTTCTGAGCACCGATTCAAATGATAGAAAAACATGCTCGTTCGTTCACTTATCATACACAAGATAAACATTTTAAATTGATTCTGGGCACATCGGGCCTCGGAATCAAGTGTCTTCAGAAGCCACAAACTCGTAAAATTCCTAAGAAATTTAAAAAAATTCCTTGAAATTTCCGAGTCTTTACATATATAGAGTTATATAAAATATATTTATATGTATATTTTGGTGATTAATGGGTTAATATAATCCCCCAATTAATTCCATTAAATTTAATATATTTTATTTTCTTCCATGATATATTAGTTTTTCTTTTTTTGTTTAACTCCAAATCATGTCCATTATTTCTATCAACATTCCACTAATAAGAATGCTTTTATTATCCCACACTTTTTTAAACTAATATAGAATGAATCTTATTATTTCTATATTATGTTATTGATTTGAGAGTATGTAACATCATACGCCACCTCATTAGATTGAATTAAGGAGAATGTTATACATGGACTTCAGCGACATCCACAAGGTTCCAAATCCTATAAATAATTACCAAGGCATTCAATAATGGAGAGGAAAAAATTTCCCTTTAAAATAAAAACCACCCCCAAACGTGTCACTACAAAAATCATTTGCATGACGTATGCCAATAATGTATTATAATTCAACCTCATACCAAATGATAAAATAAGAAACATAAAAATACCACATTAAACTAATAATAGGATGAATAAAGAAACACAAGACACAATAAAATAAACGCACAACAACATGCCAAGCTCTACACTCTAACTCGAGAACTGCCCAAGAATCCTGATGTTCCTCTAATTGAATGAGATGCCTTTTATTTTCCTATGTATCAAAATACAACATATACAAAAGAAACCAAGTTCCAATGTACGGGGTGAGTAGTAAAACTCCTCGGTTTATCTTCAAATTACTTCCCTAATCATACCATAAGTAATGAACACATTTTCCATTATAAATAAAACAATTTATATAAAACCAATAAAATAGTTAATCAATTACAAATAATCTAAACAAGACACTCCAACCGGTTTACCCACATAAGTACACATCCATGGAATACATCCAAAAAACCAATTAACCATTTTACCCATTTAATATTGTCATATCCCATCTCATTTTACATGACCTAACACAAGCACCTCAACCACACACACAACTCAACCACCCAAGCATCGTGATACCATTGATAGTGGAACTTCAATCCAATCCCATACCCTTTTCATTGTGTTATTTCACACCACATTCCAATCCATTGATGGTGGTACTTCATGTCCATTAACCATCCTAATTTCACTTCCACTGAACCATTTAATAGAACATTTCCAAACAAACAATTTTAAACAACATTCCAACCAATCATTCCAAAACCATTTCAATAAATCTCAACAATTTATTGAAAATTCCCTTAACTAACATCCTTAAAAAGAATCATTTCAATAAAAAAAATTTTATTGAAAACCATTTTTTTATAAAAATTCCATAAATGAAATCAGGGAAAGAAATTTACAATCATCATTTTAAAATCCAAAAATTGAATCATATTGTACAAATATCTCACATTTCCCCCAAAATACCCAAGTCATCACAAAAAAGATTTTAACCAAGAATCGATCTCCAGTTTCACAATCAATGTATAGAAAAAATTGAAATTAATCCTTCTAGTTCTAGCAAGATGAGATGAAAGTGATTCCACCTACCTTTAGGCTTCTTGTGAAAACAACAAACGACACAAACACTCACAAAATCCGGGGGAAAACTCACCAAATATGTCTTAGAATCCTTCCCCTAATAGCAATAATGCAAAATCATACCATGATGAGAAAACAAACTCCAAGATCATTCCATAGTTAAACAGTATCTACGAAAAGTGGAGAGAGAGAAGAGTAGAAATAAGAAAACCATGAAACTACCATTAAAGGGTACTTACGAAGGGAGATATAGCTTCAATGAACAATGAAAAACCATTGAATCACTTATAAAATTAAGGGAAAGGTTCCCTGATGCTGGAGAAGTGTAAATACTAAGCTAGGGCCACATGGGGGCAATAATGGGGCATGTAGGTCAAATCCTGAACAAGACCAATTTTTAAAAACCCACGTTTTGTTCCGTGCATCGTTTAGCCGCACTATTAGGAAAATTGTATGCTAATTGTGGGCCTACTATTGCCTTAAGGGGGACCCAACATAGTTGGACCACACACTTAGAAAAATACTTCTACAACCACGACAAATCCCAATATCCCATGCATCATGGTTTCTTGGTGGTTCTTCATAGTTTTCACTTACCATTCTCAAGTTATCCACCCTTAAAAAATCCCCAAATACTTTCCAAAACCTTCAAAACTATCACAAACACTTCCAAACCAGTTTATGTAGATTATAATTTTAATTAAAGGGTTTCATTCTTCAAACTATGGGAGTTAAATTCTCCCCAAAGTTATCCTCTCTGTCCTCAAAAATTAGAAAACTGTCACATTTCTGAAAGTGCTTAGGCCATTATTTAACCATTTCTTTACACTATTCACAAGTTTCCAACTGAATCTGACCATGTTTCCCAAAACATGAACTAGACTAAAGCTATTTCAATGAAAAGATTTTTATTTCCTATCCACAATCCACACAGGAATGTGAACTAATGATTCATCCAGCTCTAGATCAACACGATCCCATAAAATCAAATTGTCAGGACAGGCCTAATAGTATTTTAACATGGATATATGAAACACATTGTGCACCATTCTAAGTAATGGGGAATAGGAAAACTAATATTCTAGATCTGAAACCTATTCTTGTTTCTCAAAATTCCCAATATACCTCTAAGATAACATTACAGTCTTTCCAAAGCGTTGATGTCCAAGCCTATGAGAGACTCTAAAGAATGCATGATTACCTACCTCAAAGGACAAGGGTCATTGATGATGAACCACATACGATTTATGAGGACTCTTTGATTTACCCATACTATTCCTGATCAGACAGGTCTTATTAATTATATCATGGACAAGGATTGAACCGACTGTCAATATCTCACCTATTTCCACTCAAAAAAGAGAAGAATAGCACAGACACCTGTACAATGCTTCAAATATAGGCATATTTATCATGTTTTGATAACTATTATTTTAAGATAATTCAAATAAAGGTATGTGATTCTCCCATTAGGCACCAAAATCCACCACACATACCCATAAGATGACTTCTAAAATTTGTTTCACCCTATTGTATTATCCGTCCAATTGGGGATGATATGTCTTGGTCATGGTCAACTGAGTCACGAGGGCTTGTTGTAAGGATTTCCAAAAATGATATGTGATCTGTAGTTCCCTTTTAGATGCAATTGAAGCCGTAACACCATGCCTCTATACGACCTTACAGGTATAGATTTTGGATAGATACTTCACCGTATGAGATTGAAAAATAGGGATGAATTCAGATGACTTTGTGAACCGATCCACAATAACAGATATGGAATCATGTTTTTTGACAATTCATGGGAAACTTGTAACAATATAAATTGAAATCTGCACCCACTTTCAAACAGGTATAGGTAAAGACATTAACATATTTACTGGTCATTTATGCTCTACCTTGAAATTATGAGAAGCCAAGCATCTTGATGCAAACTCAACCAACTTTCTCTTCCTACCCTCCCAACGAAACATCACTTTCAATGAATTGTACTTTTTATAAATTCCAAGAAGGACATCATATCTATAATGAAGATAGAAAATAAAAATTTGTTCCATAAATGTCACTAGGACAACCATCCGATTCAAAAACCAAAAAAATAAATTCCCATTTCGTTTCCATCTCTCAATGGTCTCCCCACCATTGAGTTTCAACCTCGTAGTCACACATTCAGAATTAAATGTATGTAACTCTATAACCAATCCAAAAAAATCAGGAACCAATGAAATTGGAATGAAAACCACAATATCACCTCAGTCTTCACATTCCAACTACATGTCAGCTATTACTGACATCTACTACCAATGATATGAAGCTTCTTTTTAACATGAACATATTAATTCCTATTTGATGCATCTTCCACCGAATTTCCATTAACCACTGGGTACATCAAGTCTAATTCAAACATCTAAGGATACTCCATCCATATACAATGTTTCAAATTTAAATATCATAATGAGAAATGTTCCACAGAGACTTATGTTCAATAAACATCATGAATTTTACACTCAAGAGATCATGGTTCCATGTTTTCAAATCATGCACTATAGCCTCTAACTCTAAATTAGGTGGTTCGTAGATGTTCTCACGAATCCTAACTTATATTGATATATATTAAACCACATGATCCTATTTCATGAGAACATACCCCATCCATGATCCCAATTTTTCACAACACATCACATTCCCTTTGCCTGGTTATGGGAAAACTATGATTGGTGCTGATGTAAAGTAAAAATTAAGATCTTCAAATAACATTGAAAATTACTCATTCTATTTAAATAGAACATTCTTCATTTAAAAGAAATAATTGGTGAATCTAATCATGATATGTCTTGAATGATGTGTCAGTAATAACCAGCTAGACGTAGAAAGCTTCGTATATCAAAAGCATTCATAAGTGGTTAACAGTAGAAAACATCCTCTTTATTCTTTGGATCCATTAAAAAACCATTCTCAGAAATAATTGGCCATGAAAACATACGTCTTGTATCCAAGAAAAGGATTTTGATAATTATGCATAAAACTGATGATATTTAAGAATTCACAACACTGTTACCAATTGTTTCTCATGATCAACCCTTTTTCCTGGAATAAACCAATATATCATCGACAAACACCACCATGAAATAATGGAGATATCTCTGAAGTATCTGAATCATCAATTACATAAAAATAGCTGGTGAATTTGTAAGACCAATGGGTATAACCTAATACTCAAAAGGTCCAAATCTATTCTTAGATTCTATTTTTGTAATTTCCTCCTTATACACCTGCAACAGATGATATCCTGATAGCAAGTCGAATTTGGTGAACCAACAAGATACTCTCAACCAATCAGAAAAATCATCAATGTGTCAGAGTGGATATCAATTATTTACTATAACATAGTTAAGCTTAAAATAATCCACATATAACTAGAGTGTTACATTGAACATTTTAATGAAAAAACTGGTGTTGTCCATGGAGATGTGCAAGGCTGAAAAAACCATTATTTTCTAGCCCCTCTTACTATAATTTTAATTAACTAAATTCTAATCAGTCCATAAGGTATGGTAGAAGTGAGATTGGAATGGTCCTTGGAAAGAGAACAATTAGAAACTCCACATCACTTATGGGTGTCAACCCTAAAAAAACATCAAAAATAAATCAAGAAACTGGTCAACAATTGGTGGAAAACTGCTTCTCCCAATCTCTTACATCGATGCTAAATATAGTGCTTCTTGCTAATATGAGATCATCCCAACTGTTGGTTCTAATAGGACTATTGAACCCACATTTTATTTCTGCTCCTCTCTAAAGAGATGCTCGACACCATATTCAATTGTGAAACTAACCATTCATGTATAATATTTGATGTGGTCTTTCAACATGGTAAATCAATCCATAGCCAATATTATTTCTTAATATTCCATCAAATGTACAGATAATTTCGACATCAACTCAACCCCATCAACAACTATACAATATGCTCTGCATAGAATGGATCGACACTCTCTTTGACCCTGACGAGTTTGAAGTTTCACAATAGATGGAATCATTTCAACATTTAATGACAAAAAATCCATAACATGGAAGAAACGAATGAATGAGATGAACAAATATAAAAAAACACATTCACAATGTTAGAATTTAGAAGAATCATACCTGGCACCATTGATGTTCTAGTTTAATCATCGATCACAACTTGATCAGCTCTAGAAAGCTATTTAATGGACACACTTTTCTCTTCAATACCCTGCTAAAACTATCTCTACTGAGGAATCATGGTGTTTCTAGAATCACCATAGATATAATTTTTCTTCTAGTGAGGGGTATGTTGGTGCCCTCATCCCATGGATGCATTAGAGGCTTGTGACCCAAGAGAAGTGTCAAAAATAGCTTACCATAGAGCATTACGACATTAATTATAAAGATGTCCCATCTAGTTTAATTATCTCACTCTCAAGTAATTGATGTAAATTATTGCTTCATGTGTCATAGAGTGACATAATGGAAACATCCCATATTACTCTTAGGCTTCGGAGGAAGATTCACTGATCCTATCGACTAATTCGGAGCCATAATCCCCCTTTGGAAATAAGTGTCCTTATTCCACCTGCTCCCTGCCTTATAGTTCCCACCATTTCCCATGGGTATAAACATACCTTTTCCACTAAAATTCCACAATATATATTTCTTATCCACTAAAACTCTATTTATTATTTTTGATTAATTCGTTATATAGACCACCTTAATCTTAAAATGATTTCCTTCCTCAACCCGAGTTCAAGAATCGGCGGCTTTAACAATGTTCTATCCACAACCTCTTGTGAAAACTGGACTAAATTTGTAAATTTAGATTCATATTCAATCACTGAGTGGTTTTTCGTTTTCAAATTAAAGAAATATATTGTGTAATAAATTGTAAATTTATGAGGATAGAATTCTTTATTGAACAATACCTCAGAATATTCCCATGCCATACCTTGGTCCACATTATCCTGGACCGCAAAATCCAACCACTGGTTTTTAAGGTCATCCAACAAGTAATTTTTTGACATGACTTTCAAATATGTCAATGTGCATAGGAAATCAATGATTTGATTTATCCTTTTTAGCCACAACTCCACCCTTTATGGTTATGAATCACCCTAAATGATAGATGGATTATATTTGTATAACTGAAATAAATGATCCACATGACTTAGTTCATACCTTATATTACCATTATCCAAAACATGAATTCCTTGTATTATTGTCTGAACTAGCTGTTGGTTCACCCAGGGCTCTGTTGTAACCTTGTTTTTAGAAGCGCTATCTAGTTGGTCTCTACGACGCCTACCCAGTGCCATTTCTATCATCACAACAAAAGCTTCATTAGTTTCACATTATAGAAACTAAAGGCATACAATTTAAAATTCCATCAAATTAAATCTATAAAAACCATTTTTTTTTCAGAAATTCAACATTTCCCATGTTCAATATTTTTTGAAACGTCCACCATGTTTTGAAAATCTACCCATTTTTTAAATACCCCACCCTTTCTATTTTAAAAATAAAACATTTGAAACCAATTTAATGATTTCTGAAAAAATAACACATTCATACAACAACATTAATTATTACTCCATGTGAGATATGAAATCCTAGTGGGAAGTCATTTCTACCATGCATGTCATGCTCTTATGATTGGATAAATCCAAGTCAATGATATTACTCTCCTATAAGTGTCTCCAAAAAACTTATGTACCCAACTCCCTTTTAACATAGTGTTCTGAAAAAAAAGTGTACCTACTTGTTTTATAATATAAATTTCATGTTGCTACAATCTAACTCCTCATTAACATCCCAAATCAAGGAATAACTGAAAATTAATGCCAACTCCAAGACCGATAACCAATGCCAATGTACCAAAAAAACTGATAAAACTTGAAACATCAAACCCCTCCTTATTGGATTGAGTTGATAAGAAAGGTATATTCAGACTTAAGCAATATCCCCAATTCTCTAATGGATAGAAATAAATTCTATGGGATTTATAAATGTTGGGGGGTTATTTTCCATTTAAAATAAATACAACCAATGAAACACGTAATTACCAAAATCCAATATGTGATTCATGTCTAATGTGGATTAATATTCAACCTCAAACCAAATGTAAACAATAAAAAACCATACCAATACCACATCAGGGTACCAAGATAAAGACTAAAATAACAAAACTCAAGACATAATTACACAGCTTCACCACTCTATGACAAGATCCTCACTCCCAATCCACAACTACCCAAGAATCGTGATGTTCCACTAATGAAATGAGATGATTTTATTTTATATATATCCTAAAATAAAACATCTAAAAAATCATTCAAGTTCTACAGTATGGGATAATAATAATTCTCATAATGTTATCCCCAAATAAATTCCCCACTCATGCCACTAGGAAATACCAAGTGATAAATTTTATATAAAACCAATCAAATAGTTCAAGAATTACAAACATGAAAAACAAGCCACTCCAAGTAGTATACCAACATTAGTAAACTTCCAAGGATTGCATAGAAATTTTTTTTAATATTTTACCCATTTCATATTGGCACAACCCATCCAATTTCACATGACCCAACACAAACAGAACAACCACATGAAAATCTCAACCAACCAAGCTCGGTGTCACCATTGGTGGTGGAACATCACATCTAACATCGTCCCCTTTTCATTATTGTAATTCATGCCACATTCCAATCCTTTGATAGGGGCACTTCATTCCCATTATCTATGCCAATTTTACTCATACATAACCCTTTAATCCAACAATTCCAAACCAACAATTTCCAACAACATTCCAACCATATATTCCAAACCCATTTCATTAAACATCAACAATTTATTGAAAACATTCTGAAGCCACATCCATTCCAAAATCATTTCAATAAAACAATATTTTTATTTAAAAACATTTTTAAAATCCATATACATAAAAAAACAGGAAATTTATATCAAAATAATCATTTTAGAATCAAACAATGATCCATATTTCACAACAAGATCTCATTTCCCCCAAAATCCACAAATCATCACAAAATGGATTTCAACAAATATTAACACCAAATTTTCACATCAAATTTCAAGAAAAAAAAAATAATTTTAAAATTAAGCCTTTGATTTCTATAAAGAATAGTTGATAGGGAAGCCACATACTTTTAGGGGTTTGGGGAAAATGAAAAACACAAAAGCTCACTAAATCAATGTAAAAACTCCCAAAATCTGTCAGAGAATCCATACCATAACAACAACAAGACAAAATATCTCCATTATTGAAAACAAAAAACTATATCTATTTGAATTGAAACTAGATCTAATAGTCCGGGAGAGAGAGAATAGTAGATATATTATAAACCAAGAAAATACCTGGAAAATGAGACTTACCAAGGCATTTGCGACTTCAAAGAACCAAGAAAAACATTAAAATAGATTTTAAAATGAGGGGGGATGGTTCTATAAAATTAAGGACTAGGAAATACCATGTTAGGACCACATGGGAGGAAGAATGGGGGGGGGGGGTTTAGGGAAAATCCCAGCCAAGCCCCGTTTTTAAAAACCAAATTTTAAGATGTGCACAATTTAGCTATATGGTTAGAAAAAACGTGTGCTAACTGTGTGCTTACTACTTCCTCAAGGGGCCTAACATGGATGGCCCTCATGGTTAGATAAACCATGCACAAATCATGATAAATCCCCCTATCCCATGAAATATGGCTTCCTGAAGATTCTGCATGTTTTCCACTAACCATGCTCAAACCTGTGCCCTTAGAAAAACAAAAAAACCTTCCCAAAACCTTCCAAATTCTCCCAAAAACATCCCAAGAAAATTATATACATATAAACTTTTTTTGAGGGGTTACATACCTCAAATTTTGAGTGCTATATAGTATGACTATATTTCATAATTTGTGAACTACTTCTAGACTAGTATTTATCATTGTGTAAAATAATCTCTTACTATTATAAAAAGAAATTGTTTCACTGAGTAGAAGAATTTATTATAGAATAGTCCTATCTTTTTTAGTTATTTTAAAAAGTAATATGACTATGTATACTCCTTAATATTTAGTTTATTCTAGGTTAAAAAATCTAATTATTAATGTTATGTGATATTGTGTACATTATATGATGTTTTGTTAAACTGTAGATTTTTTATGAACTAAGTGGGTTACTTTTAAATTGAATACACTATTTTTTATCAAATAAATACATTTATAAATTAATTTGAAATAATTTTTTTATAAACATGTAATAAATTATTGTTCATTTCCAATGGAATGTTTTGTGTAAAAATTTGATGTGAGATTTCATCGGAAATAAAAAAAAGAATTTTTATTAATAGATTGAACAGTTTTATTGAAAATACTTATAATGGGATTTGGGAATAGAATTTGAATGATGATATTAATATATAAACATTTTTTTGTATTGGATTATGTTTCATATATGCAGGAGACATTCATAGTTAAGTCAAATATTTGGGAGAACTGTAAGATGAAAGGGGAATTTTGATTGTCGGTGTCATGATATTCTAGTGATGACTATAATTTCATTGTAATATAGACTATGTGGGTTATAAATAATAATTGTGTCTTTTATGTTTTAAATAATTCATGGGCTATTTGAGATTCCATTTAGTTGTATAATTTCCATAATTTTGTATATTTTTATTTTAGCTGCATTTCGAATGTGGTAGGTATATTTTGATATTAGGTATCATTGGTACTTTTGGATAAGTGATTTTTTGAGTAATTGATATAAGGCTTTGATCAGTTATTGATGTTGTAAACTGGATAATGTATAATAAATTTTAGGGTTTGGTAACATAGGGTATAATTTTTTGGTGGAAAATCTTATTTTTTAGGGATAAAAATCACTATTTTTGGGAGTTTGTAATGACACCAACCATTATTGGTACATTTTATAGAAATTAGTTTAAGAAATTTCAATGAATTTGGAATATTTAACTTTGGTTGTGGGGTAGTTTTAATTCTTTATATTAATTTATTGAAAATGAAATCATGTACAGAAATTATAGGCATTTCTATGCATAGTTTGATGTTCTTTGTAAAGTCTAGAGAGATTTAGTGGCTATGTGTGGGATCACATATAGAATAAATACTATAGATAGAACTTATTACCTAGTGTGGGGTAATGGGTACCTAATGGAGTTGGGGTGAAGGGGGTTATTTTAAGAGGCCATTGATTACCAGGCCAACTCCTTGTAGAGAACTAGTAATCCACTCCTATTTCTTCTTTAAAATTATGTCATTTTTATCTTTTCAACCAAATATTTTTACTCCATCTCCCTTGAAACTCATTTATTTTATCGTTTTGAGAGGTTCCTTGAAGGCCTATTTTTCAACTCCTCTCACCACCTATTACTTACTTTATTCAGATGGGATCTATAGATATTCCTTAATGAAAATACAAAGTAATATATCTTCTGACACTTTTATATCATATTCTTCTGAACTTTATTCTTCTCATTTTCTATAATTGGATTATATAAATTGGGATTTCAATTATATCATGGTGAAATATGTTTTAATAATTTTTTTCATTATAAAGTGTGTTAATTGATTTTAATGTTTGTATTTTTGAGATAGTTATTCATTAATTTCATAAGGATTATTTGAGAACCAATTTATTTGTGGTTTCCACGATTTATTCTATGTTTGGTCTAATTATTTTGGTATTCCTTCTTATTAGTGGATAAAAAATTATATTTTTATTTTACCTATGTTTCATCTGAGTTTTTAGTAGTTTTTGAAATGGATAATTTTTAGTTTCATGTGTAATTGATGGTAAATGATTATTGATCTTATTTTATTATTATTAGAAGATTATATGGTGTTGTTGGAGGATATGGAATAAATCAACATGGATTTAGAAATGGACAGGGGTTTTGATCCATATGAACCCAACAAATAAAATTATTATTATTTTCAATATATTTTATTTAATTGTTTTATATGAATAAATTTTACTTAAAATTAAGTTGTTTTTTAGGAAATCATGGTTTAATACTTGGAAAAATGTGCAAAAATTACATAGTTCAGTTTTGAATTCATGTTTAAATTTAGTGGTAGAATTTTTAGATTCTTTTTAGAAATATTTATGTTTAATCACAAAATATATTGTAGAGAACATGTTTCACATTTTGGTAAATTATAGGATCAAGAATGTTTATAGGTAACTCAAATCACAAATAGAAATTAAAAAATGTGATTATGTTAAAATTGTATATTACATTATTTTAAGATTGTGTAACATTTATTAACATCTAATTGTGTTTGAAAAATATAACATATGTATTTAGTAGTGGGTATAGTTTTCCATCCCTATATTACTAAATTAATATTGTTAATGTATTCATAGTAAACAAAAAACATTAATGTTATCCCCCTTCGACCAATATATCACCATAACTATTATGATTATAAATCCATTAGGAGACTTTGTTGAGAAATGAAGGTGGTATTACCAATTTTGGATATAATAATCCATTCTTGTGATATTTTTATCCATAATTAAATTAAAAACTTCTTACCACATTAACATACATTGGTTTCAAGTGATTATCCAAAAACAACTTTTGTTGAGGTTTTTACCAGTGCTATGGTGAGAACTAGGGTACATTCAAGTTGAAAGGAATGTTTCATTTATTAGAAATGATTGTTTTGATTAAAAGGGTTGTCAAGCTGAATTAGATACTGTATATTAAAACCTATCATTTTTTTTGATAAATTCTTGGACACATTTATGATTTAAGACAATCCATTTACCAAAAAACATTTTATATGAATTTTTATTTTTTATAATTATATTTTACATTATGATATCCTCATGTTCAATATTAGTTTTTGAATCTTTGAAAAAAATAAAAAAATTAATATATGTTTCTAGTATTGTAGATTCCTTATATTAATACATAACTTGAAAAGAGTTCTACCATTAAATTGTTATACTAAATTGAACTCTTATATCACCATTAACCCACTATAAGTGACAAATTGAGTTTATATACTATAAAACCAGTAATACAATTGGTTTAACCCTAATAAACTGCTAATATACCCTAGTTACTTCTAATATAAGAATCAAATCCTTACTCAGTAAGGTTATAGAGATACCTGATTTAACCGTTAATTTGTTTTCTAAGAGAATGTTTTAGCTATGTCCAACCCCATCCTTCTCACATGTTAATTCATATGATCTCTAGTGACTACACATATTTTAAATAGTCTTTATTTTTCCTAGAAAATGATAATCCTTAAGTGGATTGTTACCTCACACCTTATTTTGGTCTTGGCCTACTCAATATATAATTATAGGATATATTATACCATGAATCGTGATATGTTCGTATCAAAGTACCTTTTTTATAAATATATTATAGTTTATATGGATAAAATTATGTCTTATAAAAATATTATGTGAAATTATAATTGTGAGAGCTATTGTGGTTATACTATTAGAGTAATATTTTTTCTTTCTTTTATTACGAATATTATTTTTCTACTATGTTATGCATGTTTTTTATTTGTTTCACATAGAATGCATGATAATTTATTGTACTAATCATAATGATTTCTGAAAATTGTAATGTTCTATAGGTGTGACTAATAATTTTATAACAATAAATGATTTTCTTTAAATTTAATGGGATTTATCATGTATCAGTGTATAAAGGTGACAGAGTTCAACATATGTTAGAGTTATAGTTATATAAATTGTGTGAATGTACCCAATTTTTTTTATTCTTGTAAAATATATTAGTGGAGTTAAAATATTTTATAGACTATATTATTCCCATTCTTTAATTTCTGGAGGTATTGGCTATAAGTTTTCCCTGGACCGAGTATACAAAATCTCTTATATCCTATAACACAATCATTTCCCAAAGAATATTGTGTACTTATTAAGTAGGAATGACTGTAATATTGACTAGGTATACTCATAATAGATTTGATGTTGAGTATTTAAGTAGATAATATAGGTTTGGGTCCTCCTGGTATTAAGATTTATACTACATGGTCAATTATGATAAATAGATTGGATTAAATATTTCTTATTTATATGCTCGGATTAATAAACATATAAAATTATATTCTCTTATTTAGTTATCTAAATGAGAAGATTGATTTGAATTACACAACTGTGTGTGATTCATCTATGTTGGAGTCTTTCTCATTTCATGATGAGTATATTCATATCACCCTCAACATACAAAATACAGTGGACATGAAGATTTAGGTCCCTTTTAAAAGTTCCTAAATGAATTTTTAGTTGTTTCAATACATTTAATTTCTATTTGTATAGTCATCACCAGTACAAGTCTTGATCCACTTCCTGTTGGAGTTGGAGGTAAAAGATAATTTTGGCACTTACTGAAAATTTGGTTCTTTATCCAATAACTTGAAATAAAAGGCCCAAAATAATGAAATTCACCATCGAGACCCTTTTATAACCTATCATGAAAAAAAAGGTATATTTAATTTGATGATAATATGATAAATATTTAGTGAATATTGATATTAAATTTTATTAAGTATCTTTAAAGAAGAAAATGTGCAATATTTTTTAGTTATCTTGTACTATAGTGTAGGGTATATAGATCTAGGATTAAATTTTAAAAATGTTAATATGTTATTAATTAGGTTTTTTATCTGAAAATATTTTCTAAATGTCTAATAATTATTTTGAAGATGTCATAACATAATGTAAGATAGAGGAATAAATTGTTCTATGGACTAACAAATTTTCTGACACAGGATTTATGTGTTGTGATATAAGTTTCATATTGTATTAGGTGGATCACTAGTGTTAAATTTGTTGTAATAGTAGCTATAGTAGACTATATAATGATGTGAATTGGAGAGTTTTTATACACAATAATTCCTGTGTTGTGGAAAAATATTTTGGTAATATTTTTTTTGGAATTTTGATATTTTATATTGAGTAGGGTCATGTTGATGAAATGCAATGTTTCCACAAAAGACTATGTTTTTTAGAGAATAAAACCATTAACATAATTTTGGATGAATTGAAAAATTGTAATACATAGATGTGAGTTAGGGTTAATGATTTGATAGTTATAGTGGTGTATATATTTTAAATTAAAAAATGAAAATTTAATTATAATATATTCTTTGGTGTTTCCATGAAAAATATTCTCGATATTTGTATAAAATACATATTACGAATTATTAAAAGATATATCTAGATAAAATAAAATAAAAATAAGTAGATAACATTGTGTGATAATTATTGTGATCTTACACTTTGAATTATCTCAAATAAGATGATAAGATATCTGGATGTATGATATCCTTTTGTTCTGGGCAGTACTATTTTTGTTAAATGATTATTTTTAAAAGATATTGATTTATTGAAAAACTCAAAAATATCATTTGTGTACAATAAAAAGGATAATCCTATAGAATAAATTCTTTTAAAAATAAAATTTATCATACTGAATATTTCATACCATCTTTTTATATAAGGGGAATTTATTTTGGGATATTTTATTAACTAAAAACCAACTAGGGATAATTTTTAATCATTTGTGATTTTTAATATCCTTGAATATATGAGATTAAACATATTTATATTATAATATAGAACATATTTATTAAAATTTTTATATTTCAATACATAATTTGTTTCATTTAGAAATATAATTGCATCAAGTGAGGGTTTTTTGTTTTAAAACATTCACTTTTATTATAAAATAAATATATTGTAATAAACTTCAGTGATTTTTTTCTGATGTTTTATTTTCTAATGAATAATGAAAAATGTTGAATTTGAATTGAAAAGTGAATTTTTATTTAAAAAATTGAAAATGATAAAATATTTTTCGAATTCGTTTTAATTTAAAATTATATCAATTATATACATATTATTACTATTTTGGTCATTTTAATCATTTTCATTTTAATTTATATACAAAAACATTGTAAACTTGTGAAACTTTTCACTTCAAAATCCTGCTTTTTTTCACTTCTACGATATTATTTATAATTTAAAATTTCCAAATTTTATTAATTTATTTTTGGAAAAATTATTAGATATAAGAAATCATAATAAATTATAATTTATAATAATTATAACATTTTTTTTTCAAAATGAATACTGAATGAATTAAAATTTATTTACTGTGGTTGAGGAAAAAATCAATATACCAAGGGGTTAAATTAGAATGATCAGAGAAACAATTACCTATAAAATTATACTAATTTTTTTGAATGAGTATATTTAGACATCAGATACAAAATTCTCAAAAATATCACAATTTATTGACACTTTACATTCAATATGACCCATATAATATGTTACGTAAAGAAGAAGACAAAAATGATAACTTTATTCCCTTATATATATAATTCTTTCGGAAAGGGGAAATAAACTTGGATTTGGTTACATATATTTTTATAAAATATAAATGAGTTTTTATCATAATTTTTTTCTTTAATATTGAGAGATGATTTATTTACATAATATTTATAATAAATTCCAACACATTAATTATTTAGTTAATAAAAAAATAACTGATGCTAGAAATAAGAAAAGTGATGTAAATTTAATGAATTATTACGCTCTATTATTTGTTAGATGTATATATCTTGTTAAATAGGTTTGAACACCATATATTAAATTTCTATCATTATCTTTATATTATTAAAATAAATTTTAATGAATAATGTCTAAATTTACATTAATGTTATATTATGATAAAAATTATATTTTATTAAATGATTTAAAAACACTAAAAATATTGTATTCTTCCAGACAATATTTAAATGACAATAAATATTAACAATGCTTCATTCATGCAGTAACTGTTTTTTATAATTACTAAATTTACACCTAAATACTAAAAACTATATTTTCACAGTTAAGGTTAACTGGGGTTTTTCATGGACATGTGACAAATTTAGAATAAATTTTCAACACACATAGGATTTTAACTGTTATATTGTTTTTAATATTTATAATTACAAGGAATAAATTTTCATATATGTCTCATTTTAATTTATACTTCATGGATAAATTACCTAGGTATATAAAATGATACATATTATGGTGTTAAAAAAATAAAAGTCTAAACTTGAGTAAATGTAAAGACTAAAAAATATTTTGATAGTGATGTATTTCTTTTTCTTTGTGGTGGAGGTGTGTCTCGACCACATCATCCCTCGCCACCATTTTTATTCAATTTTGGAACCACTTGTGGTTTTGGAGACCTTCTTAATAGTGAATAATATTGGGTATTTAAAATATTTCCACTCCTCCTCAGGTATAAAAGGGTACTTACTCCCCTCACTTCATCAAAACTTCTCACATATTTTTCATGGTGAATATGTAAGGTCCTGGATCCATGATGTCCAAATGATTTTGAGTTTCCAAGGCATGGAAAGCTTTTAGGAGACTTGAAATTATCCTAGAGGGGCTTGAATGAAAAATAATAGAAGTAGAGAGATTACACACTGTGTAATCCCCACACATTATGTAAGTGGGGTTCACAACCTGTGTATAGGAGGTTCACTATATGAAAATTTTCAAGGTTTAATAATAAAATTGAATTGTGTTTTATCTCATCAAATTAACCCTAGGGATTATATGACATGAAAGTGGATTACACATCATTGAATTCCCCACTATAGTGATGTTATAATCATTTTTAGCTTCTTGGTTTCTTCATAAACCAAAAAAAATAAGGGCTCTCCATTAGTCCTGGTAGCCGGAAACCTTATCCTTTTATATTTGGATTCCCATTGAAGGGGTTCATTCATTAAGCTTCTGTCTTTGATCTATGGGGACCCATGTTGATCAAAGGTTCATTCTTTGTTTTCAAGTGGTTTCTCGAATTTTGATCTCTTTTTCACCCCATTGTTATTTCCATTTGATTAAGGATCATATACTATGTTTCTAATGTTGTTACTTATGGATATTTTTGGTGTGGTTGTGTCCTGATGTCCTCAAATTGATGCAGTTCTTGTATGAGGGTGATCAGAGATCCACAACGTGTTCAGTTCTCATGCGACAAACAATGATGTCTTTTAAGGTGGAGGATTCATTGATTCTCTTTCATTATTTACATGTAATAATGAAATTTTCATGATTTATCTCTTATGATGGAAATGAAATTAACATATTAATTAGTGAACAGGATTAAATAATTAGTTGCGATTGCATTTTGGTGATGTTGTTTCTTTTTACCATGATAGTGGTTGGCCTCTTGATTTTATATATAGTGTGATATCTATTAATTTATTGTTAGAAATTTTTTATTGATTGAAATGTGTAGGTAAGTAAATATATAATTAATTTTATTAAGTATAATTAATGAATAGGTATTTTTTAATCCGGTGGATAATGTAATTTGATGATAATAAAGTTGTTCTAATGCCCATAATTAATTTATTATATTCTTCTATCTAATTAATGAGATTGATAAATATTGTGAAGAATGTTTAAAATTTATAATAATAATTTTAAATCAAATTTTAATTTAGAATTATACTTCTATATATTTGTTGAATCTAGAATAAATGCTAAGAGATTGTTTTTTCATTTTAGCGTAATGCCTCTGGTTTCTTATTGTTAAAACATATTAATAAATTAATTTGTTATTTAAAGACAGAACAAGAAATGTTTGTATGATAAACATAATATATATTATTGGGCTCTGAGTTTATTTTTTTCTTGAGAAGGTCGAGTGCCTTGTTTTGGAGCCATGAGAAATTTTTTCCTTAGAAGGCTGAATGAATTATTTTTAGGGCCAAGTTCCTCCATTGATTGTTTCTTATTGCTGCGTTTTTTATGTTCTCTATATGTGATCATTGTGATATGATGTTGGTATATCTGAGACTAGTGGGAGGATGTGTGATTTGGGATGGTGAGTCCTGGATGTGTTGTGATCCTGAGATGGATGACTTGATCTGTAGGCAGGGAGGCTCATATGAAGCATTAGTAGTCTATTTCATTGACGGTGAGATGCTTTAGAATATGCAAGAGGGTGTTAAGGATGGAACTATAGGTGATAACATGGGATAAAGATTAGCTTACTTTTTTATGATATATAGAGATCTAGTAGGTTCAATTGAATCTGTTTAATGTATGATGGCCAGGTGGATTGTTTATCTACATTTCTATTCCCCAAATACTTGAGGAAACTTGATGTTCTTGGTTTTATTTTTCATCTTTGTTGTAGATTAGGATGGTTTTACCAAATTACCTCGATATAAAATTATTTTAATAATTAATTAATAAATGCTTAACCCAGGGAGTTTTTTATGTGGGAATTAAAATTTAAAAAAGAAGTTAATCTTGATAAAACAAGTCCTTGGTGTCAATTATTCACAAATGGTACGGAATTTAATCTAATGATTATGGTGATGTAATGTAAATTAATGTGGAATAATGTTCATGGTTAATTAATGGATCATTAATTAAGTGATTAATGGAAATGATACAACGTAAAGAGTGAAATTATTGTATTTATTTTATATTATTGTGTACTTATAGAATATATGTTCTTAGTAGTGGTAGATGTGATTCCGAGTGATGTTATCTGCAGTTGAGTATAAGACTAGGTTATTATCATATTGTGGTTTTGAGATATATTATATCATGTATATTCAATGATTTTATATGATGTCGTACCCATATCAGTTAGGGAAGCTGACACCCATTAGACTATGGGACTATGTTTTCCCCACCACCTAGGTGGAAGGACGGATGGCTAACTACCACATCTGGACCCACTATCCTCTCTTGGAAGTTATTTGTACAAGTATGCATAGTATTCAATTTCCCATATTTATCTATAGAGGGTTGTGATTGATTTTGGTTATTTCACACACATTTATTTATGGATATATATTCCTAAAGAATACAACTTTTTTGAAGCATATAGGCAATAATAGATTAAGGTACTTACACAGTGTATGGGTGGTAATGGCTTGAGGTATAATACTCAATGTTTGAAATATTTCATACGGGGTATTGTTGATCTTTGAAACAGCTTGGTTACTAAATGATTTTTAATATGTAATGGTGTGGTTATGTGATCCACCATATGCATGTAGTGGATCCTTTCCCAGGTCAGGATGGATTACATTTTGTGAGAGATGGATCAGGACGTATGATGTTGGGGGAGATTGAAAAACCATTGGGGTAGAGGAAGAAGCTTACCCTTTATGTTTTAATATATTATATGATCTATTGTATGAGTTACTTGGTAAGAGGTACCCTTGGTGAGGTTGGGAACTTAGTATACCTGTTTAGGTGATGAGTTATTTTAATTGTTGTTCACTATGATTTAGAGTTATTTTTTATCAATTTCATGGGAGGATTTGGGGGTTATAAAATTGAGTACAATTTTATACTCACCATTTATATATACGTAAACTTTTATTTAGGTTATCTAGATCAGGTATGTGAGTGAGCTAGATATTAATAGCTTGGGGTTAAGTAGGATGTTTTGGGAATTCTTGATCATTATCATCATTACCTTTTTTATATTTTTAGTTTCCCTGTGATGTTTTTAGTTCTCTATGAAATATCATATTTTCTCTGGATTTTTCTTTGTATATATGTGAATGAGTAGGTTTTGGTTGTTGTATACTTATTATCTCCCTCATCCACATGTTTCTATTAGACGTTAATGCATCCTATTTACATGTTTACAAGACCCTTGGTTCTAGTCTCCAACTCAGGGCCTACTAGTGAGAGGACACAAGAAGTCACCATATTACTCTCACCATTATAGTATCTTTGTGATGAGGGGGTCATTAGAGAATGAAATCAAAGTTTAAATCTGGGGGATAAGATGTGTTTTGGATTTAGGCACACGTGGTGTTTCATTGGCTGGTATGGAAATGATGTTAGTTATGTTTAGTAAGAAATGAAAACATAGAAGGCCGGATAAAAAATGTGTATCTAGAGGCACCTATGATATGATGCACAAAAATTTATGTTTACTGATGTTACTAAATGAAGTCATACTGATTTAATGGTAGCGAATTAGAGAAGGATCATTAATCATTCATCTTTGCATTTGTGTTTGAAATGGGTATACCTAGGGAAATGATAAAACCCTAACAAGATAATAAATAAATTATTTTTTATGTTTTCTATATTCAAGGTTTATGATTTATAATATGTTTTTTATTTTTTAACGCATAACTCTAGGTCGATAACCTCACCAGGTTCATGCCAAATATTTTTGGCAAGATGTTTCAGAAGATCTCTATAGAGTATGGGTCGGTGATTATGAAACATGGAAGAGGAAACTCAGACAGTTTCAATGAAAAAATACTGAGATGTATGATATATATGTTTCATACTAATTCATGCAATGTTGGGGGAGGAAATCGAGATATATTTCAGTTTTCTCAGTGCTATCATGTGTATTGGGTTTCATTGGTTTTGACTGTGCATTGTCAAGTAGTGAGGCAGTCGTGATTTTTATTCCTCAGGGATCATGAGGAGTTAGTAGTATTGTGGGAGATGTTATGAGAGAATTTTAGAGAAGATTTTCTTTATTTGAACATGAAATAAGATAGTATATAGGATCTTCTTACCCTTTTATGGGGTAGATCTAGTGTGTGAGAGTTTAAGATCCATTTTAGGGCTTCCTGTGATATTCTATAGATCTTTTTCTAGATAGGCTATAGTGAGAAATTTTTAGGATGATTTAAATCCAAATATCCAGCACTGGGTCACCCCATTTTTGATGAAGACATATCTAGAGGTGGTGGAAAAATAATGGTTATAGAGAGGATGTTACGGAAAACGGGGTCATCCCAAGAGGGGTGTATTTAGGATTCCTAACGATGTAGATATGTCATTCAGGGTTCCCAAGTGTTAGTATATATCAGTTTTCTATTAGATGGGTGTAGGTCCCATTCTTCATCATATTGTTTCTATGGGCGAAAAACTCTCAAACTTATGATAGAGGACTAGAAACATGTTATTCTAGTTGAGGCTGAGTTCATGACAAGTGAGAGTGCCCGAACATCCTAAGTAGACATTGTGTTCCAGGTGTTCTGCTTCAGGTTCCTCCATGAACACAATTTCTGCAAAGGAGTAGCAACATTGTGCTCTAGTTTGGGATTAGTAGAGAGTATATAGGGCCAATAGAGGATAGTCCTATGATTATCCTCATCCTTAGAGAGTATAGTACAACCATGCATCTGGTCCTCAGTAGGGATAGAGAGGTCATGGAGAAGGTCTTGGTTAGCATCATGCTTTTGCACTACCTGAAATAGGAGAACCAGATATCGTTTGACGTACTATTTTATTGTTTTATAATTTTCTATATTCTTTATTATCACCTACCATTTTTCATGATTTGGGAATTGAGGTAGAGAAACTTCTAGTGCCCCTGGCGCTGAGTACTCCAGTTAGAGGTCGAGCTAACTTGTTTGAAGAATGTAAACACTATGAACTAGTTCATGGGAAACACAACTCATGGGGAGATTAATTATGTTTATGGATACAACCATATGTCACCATCCTCGATTTGGATTGGTTAGGTTTTTTCAGGTTATAATGTATTTCTTCAAGAGGTAGTCTTCTTGCTATGATGTTGGTGGTGAGCTATCAATGTTTGTCAGTGAGAAAGACCCTTGAATGGGCTAAAGACGTGATCCAACCATTTCATTTTTATGGAAGAGATGTTGTTGAGTTTATCATTAGTTCAACATTTGGTAAGTTCTAGGGTTGTGGAGGAATACCCTTATGTCTTTCCAGAGAAGATTGTACCATTACACATTAGATGTGACATCGAGTTTTGGATTGATATAAATCTAAATGAGTGTCCTTTATTGATATCTCCATATAGGGTGGAACCTTCTCAGTTGTGGGAGTTGTGAGTAAAAATTTATGATCTATTTCGGTGTTCATTTTTCAAATTAGTGTGTAAACTTGGGGCGAACCGATCTAGTTTATAATGATGTATAATGTTAGTTTGTGACATTTTATTGATTATCCTCACATAATCCAAGTGAAAGTGAAGAAATAATATCAATTTCCATGAATTGAAATTTTTTTATCTTATATATAGGGATAATTTTGGTTCTTGAAGATCGACTTGCATTCAGGATATCAACCGATGAGAGTGAAGGATGAGGATATTCATATGACTTATTTCCATTGTCTTCATGGAAATTATGTGTTCAATGTGATGTACTTCGGTGTAAAAAACTATTAGGATATGCGCCTAGGTTTAGTTAACATAATGTTGAAATAGTTACTTGGTATGTTCATGGTGGTCTTCATCGACGAAATTCTTGTGTACTACAAATGTGAGGATGTGCATGAAGAGCATATGCATGCGGTTTTGGGAGTTATTCATCATGAGAAACAGTATGGTACGTTGTTGGAGTGCGACTTCTAGGATTGTGATGTCCATTTCATGGGTCATGTTGTTTCCCACCAGGGAGTTGCAATGGTCCCTTTAATGTTAGTGGAGGTTGTGTCTTTGGTAGAACCCAAGATAGTGGTATATGTTAACTGTTTCCTTGGTATTGTTGGATATTATATGATATTTATAGCTGATTTATCTTGGGTTGTGACTCCACTGACATATTTGACTAGAAATGATCAGGTTTTATTGTGGAATGACCTGTGTCAATTTTCTTTTATGTACCTGAATAATAAGTTGGTTAGTACTCCAGTCCTATGTTTTCTAGTAGAGGCAGTTCAGTTTGATATTTCATTTGATGATTTATATCATTGATTGATATTTGTTCGTTGGAAAAAGAGATCAGTTGTTTCTTTTGCGTATCAACAGGTATTCCTCCATGAGAATAGCTATGAATCTCATGATCTTCAGTTGGAGGATGTGGTGATTGATATGAATTGGTGGTGACATTACATAATCTTTGAGTGTTTTGTGGACATAAGATCCCGAGGTATGTCTTCTCCCAACATGAATTGAATATTTGTAATAATCAATGGATGTAATTATTGTAGGATTACAACTTTAAAATTTAATATATTCTATAAAAGTGTAATTTTGTAGATGATGCACTGAGTAGGAAGTAACATAGTGATACCATGTGTGAATCTGTGGATTCCTAAAGAGTGATGGAAGAACTCTCCGTGATGCATCTTGATATGGAAGAAGTTGGATGAAGTGGTTATATTTTATAGATAAAAGTGCAGTCTTCCTTCGAGAATCATGTGGAAGAGTCCATGCTGGGGGATTATGAGGTGAAGGTATGGAGAGATAAGGTTGTTTCTAGTGAGAACACTATTAGTTGGTCTGAGGATAGGCAAAAATTGGTACTGTTCTGGGGAAGGATTTTTATATGTTTATAGATTTTTCATATTTTCCTATTTGAGTAAAATAGTTATCCTTTGGTAGTAAATATCATCATAAAAATGTTGACCCAATCCATAAGTGGTTAGTTTTGATTCCTAGGTTCAATCATGTGGTTTTAGATTTTTATTCTCAATGTTTGGTATGCCATAAGGTGGAAGCCAGACACAGTTTTCATGGTTATTTAGTCTGATCGATAGATGTTCCCTGGTGGATGTGGGAAGACCTCAAAATGGACTTCATTACCAGTATTCCTCATGCTTAGGGGGGGCTTTTTTTCAATACAGGTGATACTGGATTGTGTGATGATATTGATCCACATTATTGAAATTAAGGAGTCGATCTCAGTGAAGGTTTTGTGAAGTTAGTATTTGTAGGGGGTGGTGTGACTCAACAGAGTCCCCAAGTAGATCATCATTGATCGTGATCCTTTTTTTACCTCCATAGAGTGGAGTGGTCTCCAACATAATTTTGGTTCATAGTTATGTCTTAGGACTAATTTTCATCCATTGATGGACATTATATAGAGTGGACCATCTATAGTATTTATGAAACGTTGTGATCATGAGTCCTGGATTTTAGAGGTGTGTGGATGAGGCACCTTACCTATTTAAATTTTTATTACAATAAAATTTTGAAACATATTTTTTAAAGGATTCATTTGAAGATTTGGATGGAAACCCGTTTAGTTCTCCATTTTTCTAGAGTGGGGTCATAGAGGTAGCAATTCTCAAGTAGGAACTGGAACAGAATACAAGAGAGATAGTTAAAGAAATTTGTGAGAGAATTAAAGTAGTTGAGTATTATCAGAAATATTATGTTGATAATAGGAGGAGACCTATGGATTTTGATTTTTTAGATCATGTGTTCTTAATGGAGACTCCTCATATTGGCCAATGAAGGTATTGTTATGTGAGTAATATAACTCTCTGATTTGTTTGTACATTAAATGTGTGGGCTTGTGTTAGAGATGTGGCATTTCAGATAACACTTTCCCCATAGATGAGCTAGACACATGATGTGTTTCATGTGTCTATGCCCCATCATTATCTTCATAATGACTATCATGTCATCAATAGGGGCGGGATCTATGTTGATGATGATGCAACATCTGAGGAGAAGCTTTTGGAGAACTAGGACCTCCAAGAGAAGCTGCTTCGAGGGTGTGTTATTCCCTTGGTTCCTGTATTATAGAGGCATGGTGGCATGGAGGGGAGTACCTAGGAATGTTATTCTTATATGTGTTCTCATTACCATGATCTATTTATTATTTAGATATTTTTTTAATGTTGTTCTCTTGTGGATGTTGACCTTTTTGGTTCTTGAGATGGTTTTGTCTTATTTATTATTGTGTATTTACACTAATTTTAGAGGTATATCACCAGATACAGTTTTTAGGATATTTTTGTAGATGTTTCATTTTTTTCAAATATTCCTCTGATGAGGTTGTTGAGCTCCTGTTTTGGAGATACCTTTTTGAGGTATCTCTTAGGGCGGCTATTTAGATAACCCATTTCATTTTCAATCTAGTATAGTTCGAAATCTAGAGGATGGGATTTTTTTGATTTGTATATAATATGAGTTCTCAGAACTATGATTTCCAACCCTTTGTAATTTTCCAAGGCTGTGAGAGAAATGGAGAGGCTTGAAATATGTTTGGAGGGGTTTTTTAAATAAAAAAGATTAAGGAAAATTACACACAATGTCATAATTACACTCCATGTATGTGAGGTTCAATAATTATGTCGGGAAGGTTCATAATGTGATTTTTTTGTTTAAATAATATATAGGTGATGCATTTTTAAGCACAAACATAACCCAAAGGACTACCCAAATTTTTATGGGATTACACATCTTGTAATTCCTAGTTTTAGGGTTGTCACAAGAGTTTTTAGCCACCCTTGTTATTCATAACCCTAAAATGTTAGTGGATCTATATGTTATTAAAGGTAATTTACAATCCTCTCCTTCCGAGATTTGGATTCTCTTCAAAGGGGATCGATCCTTGGGCTTTTGTATTCATTCCATAGTGACTTGAGTTGATCCAACTTTCTTCTTTAATCATTTTCTAGTACTTTATTCTAGTTTGATATCTTTTTACCCATCATTATTCATTTTTTGTGATTAAAGATGATCTCTTATATTTCTAATTAGATTTATCATGAATGTTTTGTGGCGGTTGTGTTGCAGTATCCTCGGATAGATGAATTTATTACGTGAGAGGTGATCAGAGATCCAAAATTTGGTCTGGTATCATACAATGAATGTTGATGGATTTTGAGGTAGAATATTTATTTTAGACCTTACATTATTTAGGTTAAATCTTATATTGACAATTATTTATCACTTTAAATGAAAATGAAATTAACCTAATAAATATTGAAGTTGATTAAATAATTGGTTGTAATTACATTTTGGTGATGTTGTTGTTTTTTATAGTGATAGTGGTTTGCCTCTTAATTTCTGAGATATTGTGATATTTGTGCCTTGTTGTCTTATCATTCTTGATTGAAAAGGGTAATGAAGATTAATTCATAATTAAGATATAATTAATTAGATTATGAATAATTAAAGAATACAGATGTTGTAATCTACTAGGTCATGTAATTTGATGATAATCAAGTCGATGTCAATGCAAATGTTTAGTTAAATGTAACATTCCATGTGACTAATGGAATGGATCTAAAATGTGAATCTTGATTTCAAATTATAATAATAATTGAAAATGGTATATTAATTCAGAATGATTCTTATCATGGTTTTTAAAACTAGAATAAATGCCAAGAGTATTTTTTTTCCTTTTTTATCTTGACGCATTAGGTTTTTAGTAGTTCAATCCTCTTAATTAATGAATTAGTTAATTCAAGATTGAATCAAAATCAGTTGTTTAAAAAAGATAATTCCTTTTACTGGGTCTTGAGTTTCCCATTTTTTAGAAGGCTGAGTTTATTTTTTCTTGATATGTGAGGGCTTAAATTATTGAGAATGATGAATTCCTTGTTTTGAGGACCCAGTTTCCCTTTTGATTTCTTGTTTTTCCTGCTACATTTTGATGTTCTCTGGATGCGATCATTTTGATACAAACATGTAAATGATTATCCTGGAGGTATGAGGTGTGTTATACATTGGGGAGGCCTAGTTTTGATGTGGTCCTAGGATGGATGACATGATATGTGGGAATAAAGTCACATATTATGTAGAGGAAGTTGACACATGTGATGGAGAGATGCATTGGTATATAAATGAGGGTGTTATTGGTGAAACCAGAGGTGATATAACATATAATAACTATAATATTTATTTCAAATTAAAAAATTATTTATTTCATAAAATTAAAATTAAAAAAATTCCATAAGCTCGAGAGTTCTAGTAGAATTGGGAAATTATTTACAATACATAATAACTTAATACATGATAGAAAAAACTCTATTGAAAACATCTCAAACATTGTCAAAAATTTGCTTCATATGTAACACTACATGGGATTACCTAAGGACATACATTAGAAATGGGTGAGATATAAAAACCTATAATGGAATAAAAGAGGAATAACCTAAAAAAGAAAATACATGTTATAAAATGGGAATATCATTGTAGCATAAAAAAAATATGAATGATAAGAAATGATGTAGCATGATAATACTAGGATGGGAAATGTGGAAACAACCTAAAACACTGCATCATAATCATAAGTCATGGATAATATTCCAACACATAATAGTAGAAAAATTACAATAATGGAATTAGGTAAACCCCTATCAAAAAATGATGCATCATGATACTAACCAATACCCAATGCATTTGAGTGATATATAATTCTGGGTGCACCCATCACTTTAATTTCAATCTCATGCTTAAGTGTGCCTCATATATCAATAAAAATGTATTCACTCATCAAAAGAATTAATTCAATGATCAAGGACTAAATAATACAAACCTGTATGTCCCTAATAAAGGAATTATATGTTTCGAAAGGTGAATACCCATGATAGACAATGTGAATGGTTTTCACTACATAATTGTTTTGGAATGGAAAATCGTAGATAAATTTCGTCATCATATCAAAGTCAAAAAGAAATTAATGAAATTGTTTTATGAGAGATAAAATATTATTTCATGATTTATATATAAAATACAGAGTAATAAGGATATGTAAATACTTTTCCCAACATTAGCAATTGGAAAGAGTAGGCATAATATAATAATGACACGTAATGAAATAGGAGAATGGAAAGAACCCTTACATTAATGTGTGACTCCAAAGGATTGGGAGGGGCTTCTAGAAAGATTATAGGAATTTTGGGAGGACTATTCTGAATGGAGGGAAGATTTTGGATGTGATACATTGAGTTTTAATGATGAGAAATGGGGGATTGGGAGGGTTTATATTACAAAGGAGGAGGATTTCATTAATATTTAGGTTTTGGACTCTTCGTAATAAAATATCCAAGAAAAAAATTATATCATTACTATTACTCATGGTTTATGGAATAGGTGAGTGGTTTTTATTATTTTATAAGTCCAAGGTCTAATCCTATTAAAATATTTCCCTTGGTGTTGTGGAGGTGTGTTACACTCTTAATGACATGATTTTAAATTCTTATAATATATTATAAGTTTTGGAGGATTCAAAATGGATTTAAAAAATAAATAAAATAAATCCAAAATCAAATTATTTTTAAGAGAAACAATATATTTGGTCGTGGATCCCATTTATATTACTTATTACAACCCATTTGGGTCATTATGATTTCATAAGAAAAAAAGTATATCTATATAGTATTCAATTTTTACCCAAAATCTTCACTATCTTAGAAAATTATAAAAAATTAACTATTGGATAATTCCAAAATTATGAATAAAAAATAATATTCATTTTATCTAAATATGTTTTTTTTATATTTTAATTTTCATTTTTAAAATAATAATCGATATAGTTTGAAAATGACCGGTTTGTTAGAGTAACCATTTTTTGTTGTTAATAAAAATTACATTTGATAATATTAAAATTATATGATCATTTATATTTGGAAAATATTATTTCATCATAATATTATATTAAAATATATATTATTTATAAAATCCATCAATTCATAAATTCATTTATTGTATGTGAACACTAACAAAAAAGATACAATCTATTCGTTAAAATATTAAATAGTTTTAGTAATAGGTGGAAAATATGTTCATTATTATATATAAAATAACTTATATATTCCTGTTTTTAGGGTCTTGAATCATATTCCATTAAGAAAACCGTATACGTCTTTATATTATGGTGTTATAGATGGGGCATTCATGGGGTCATTCGGTAATTTTGGTTTGGGTCGTGAAATCGATGAGGTTGAACTCTTTCCACAAATGGTTTCACTCATAATTAAGTTATTGGATCTCATAATGGGCTTGGTATAAGGAAAACCTTGGAAATTCTATCATCTTTGGAAGCTCTGATAAATGGGATTCAAATGGTATGATTATAATGGTTGAGGCCATCACTTCCTTTGTCCGTGTCATAATTATTGGTAAAAAACCCTATATTTATACAAGTCAGGTGGTCACTTTTCAACAACTATATTATCAATGGTAATGATACTTAATGGTCATATAAATTCAATTGGATATAATGAAACATATGGTTTTCATGTGTTTTATATAACCATAAAACATTTAATTAAATAAAAAAGTTGAATTTTATTCATAATAGTCAGGGTCATTAAAATCTTCCCCAATATATAAATTTCAACCTCAATGTTTTATTTTCCCACACTAAAATAGATGAGGGTAACTTTGCTTTATCATCTGCTCCACTTCCGAGGTTACTTCTTCAAACCTGCGGTTTCTCTAGAACACTTTAATAAGGGGGATTTTCATTTTTTGTTTAAAATTTTTTCTATGATGTAAGATCATCACCAGATACTATTTAAATGAATGATCATTATCTAATGCTACAACCTATATATTGAGTACATATGAGGGTTCTGGTATGTACTTTCTTAAGAGGGATACATGGAATAAATCATGTACTTGAGATTGGTTCGGTGACTGTTCTAGTCGATAGGCCACTATTTCAATTCAATCCGGGATATGAAAAGGGAAAATTCATATTAAAGAAGTCTTTCCCATTCTCCTAAATCTCATAACATTCTTCTTTGTAGATATATGGATGAACCCCATGTCTCCAACATTAAACTCTTAGTCTTCTCAATGATTGTTTGCATGTCTCTCCTATCGACTTTGAGAATCCTTAATGTTTTTCTAAATGGTCTTAACCTTCTCCCCCATTTCCTGAACAATTTATAGAACAAGATGTTTCATTTCTCAAATTCATCCCAAAATTTAGGTGTTCTACACCTATTCCCAAAAAGGGGTTCATAGGGAGCCAATTGGATGCTTGAGTGGAAACTATTTTTGTAAGAGAACTCGACCAGAAAAAGATATTGGTACCAATCTCCCAAGAAGTCAATTGATCATGCTCTCTACAGGACATCATGTTTTTGGATAGAATGCTCAGATAGTCCATCGGTTTTATGGAGATAAGTTGTACTGATATTTAGCTCAATGTTTAGAGAATATAGGAATCTTTTCCAAAAATTAGAGGTGAATCTTGGATCTCGATCAAACATTACCAATAATGGTAATCCATGTAACCTCTCAAAATATCTAATTTATTTCCATTCATGTTGATCTTCAGAGAAATCCTCTCGAATCACAATCAATTGAAGAGTCTTTATAAGATGGTCCCCAACAACCTAGATAACATTGTTTCCTTTCGATGACTTAGGGTGTATAGTGAAAAATTCCATTGTGATGTTTTCCCATTTCCATTATGGTATGGGTAATGGTTTCATCATCCCCATAGACTTATACCTTTCCACCTTCACTTATTCACATACTAAATACATTGATGTATATTCAATAATCTCTGTCTTCATTTTGTCCCACCAATAGTTCCCTCTGATATCTTGATACATAATTGTGTTTCCTAGGTTAATAGACAAGAATGAACTATGTGAATCATCCAATAGTTCCTTTTTTATCCCACGTTTTGATGGAACACATTGTCTTTAACAAAAATATCACAATTCCTTATTCATTAACATTGAAATATAAGGATTTCCCTTTCCTTATAGTCGCTACAGTCTTCTAAACCCCCACATCAACTTTTTTATAATACATTAACCTTTCCAAAAGAGACGGTTGAGTAATAACGTGTGAATGTATTGATGATTTTATTTTCTTTATGATTTTCATGCCCATACTCTTCAAGTCCAAGAGGATTGGATAATTCTCAATTCTCATCAATGATATAATTTCAGGGTCCTTTCGACTTATAGAATCCAACAAATTAGTTTCATTACTAGGATAATAGTTGATTGAGATGTCATAATAATTTATGAGTTCTAACCATCTGCACTATTGTATATTAGTATATTTCTGTGTGAATATATATTTTATTCCCTTTTGGTCAGTATATATCTCTCACTTCTCCCCATAGGGACAATACAACAAGATATTCAACATAGAGATCATAGATTCCAACTTTAGATCATGCATGAGATAGTTCTGCTAAATAACTTTCAACTACCTTGAGGCGTAGGCAATGAATCTGTCATTTTTAATCAATATAAAACCTAATACCTTTTCAAATAATCACTAAAAATTATGAAAATTTCCCCACTTTTAGATAATGTGAGAACAATGGCCGTTATAAGCCTCATTTTTAACTCCATGAATCTTCTTTCAAATTCATCATTATGAGAAAACATGACTCCCATAAAAATTAGCATTGTAAGAGGTTTGAAAATCCTAAGAAATTACTCACAAATAAGTGATAATACCTAGCAGACCCATGGAAGCTATGGATATCTATCCATGATGTTGGGATTTTCCATCATTCATTTTCTTTTTTCCTGGATGGATCCACAAATATCCCATTTGTTGTGATGATATTATCTATGAATGAGAATTCCTTAAAATGGAACTCACACTTGTTGTTCTTTTCATAATGATTCTACATTAAGAAGGTTTTAGAAAAATGATCATATTTTCCTCATGGTCCTCCTTGGTTTTGGATTATATTAGAATATCATCTAGAAAGAGTACCTAAAATTTGTCATGGTAATGTATAAGAACTCTATTATATAAATTATATGATAATTGATGAAGAATTAGTGAGTCTGAATGAAATCACTAAGAACATATAGTTCTCATACCTTGTACGAAATGTGGTCTTGGGGATATCGTCCTTCTTCACCCTTACTTGATAATATCTCGACCGATGATCCAACTTGGAAGATTATTGTGCTCCATGTAGTTGATCGAACAATTCCTCAATATGAGGTAGAGAATACTTGTTCTTTTTCGTGTTCTTACTGAGTTCACAATAATCAATGAAAAGGTGCATTGACATATTATTCTTCTTAATGAATAGGCCAAATACAACCCATGGAAAAGCACTTGGGCATATGGACGCTTCATCCAGATTCTCCTATAGTTGTTTCTTAAGCTCTTTATATACCATAATAGACATTATATACAGACTATTAGATATTGGAAATTCCCTATATATATGATCGATTGAAAATTTAATCTCTCAGCTGAGAGGAAGACCATGAAATTACTTTAGAAAACATAAGAGTAATACCTCACAATTAGAAGTTCTTCAACCATGTTTATTTCCTTAGACACAATAATTTGAGAAAGATACACTTGTTTGTAGGGAAATAATATCCATTCTATAGATCATAGGCGATACGTAAGATTTATCATCCTCCATGATCTTTTCAGAATCCAGAGTTGATTCACCATATGGAGAGTGATTTATTTCGCATGGAAATTTATATAGGCTCGATATAGGGGATGCCAATCTATGACTATATTTGCAAAAAATTACACCAAATGGAGTATTAAAGTTTACTTGGGAATTTTATCCCACAAATGTTGATAGGGAGGATATATATAATTGGGAGGAAATAATTTACCTATTTACCATTTTTCACATACATCTCTACTACCTTGTTTTTTGTTGTGTTTTAATAGTTCTACTAAACTTTATTCATATAAAGGAATGCGTAGAACTATAATAAAAAGGAAAGCTTCCTATTCTCGAATTAATAACTAGCATACCTATCACCATGTCATTGTCTGGATCCACCTTGGTGGTCATGACAAAAAACTCCTCTTTTCATCCTTTGAGGTTTGTTGGTTTTATTTGAAAACTATTGGCTTGGTAAACTAGTTAAAAAAAGTGCTTTGTTTCCTTTTTGTTGAAGTGGTGAACAATGCGTTGAGGGTTGACTGAGTAATTCCTTTCCACTATCACGTTGGAGGGTTTCTCCACTTGGTAATCATTGCCTCCCTTCACTTCCACACCTAAAGCATTTCCTTATTCCACATCGGCAATTTCTTGGTGTGCTACTTTCACACCATTGATAAGAGGGATGCTGAAATTTCAATTCACCGTTGGATTTATCCATTGAACCTCTAGACTTAATCTCCACCTTTGTAACACCCAAATGTTTTTTATGAAATGTTTTCTTTAAATAATTTTTATTTTTTAGTATATTTTTTTGCACGCAATCATGATTTTAAATGAGCCATGAGATGCAATTATTATAAAATTAGAATTATAGCCTACTTGTTACATTAGAAAGAATAATTATAACTAACTTTTGAAAATGCATTGAGATTTCATTGGCAATCACTTATTTGCGAAAAATATAAATCAATTATATTTTTGTATTTTTTAGTGAATTACTTTTGGTAATTAAATTAGTGTGATATATATTTGTTACATACTTAATAAAAATATTTTTTATATTTATTTAAATGAAATTTTAGTCATAGGTTATGAATAAAACCCTATTTGATTTATAAAAACCTATTTTTTAAAAGATTAATTTTACACATTTGAATGTCGAACCCATTTTAAATTAATATTTTGAAAAATTAATAACTTTATATGAAAAAAATAAACCTGTTATTTTTACATGGGATATAAAAATTTACTTTGTATGAATTTATTAAATTTTTCTGATAACTTTCATGTTTTGATGAATAGTAATATTATGCTAAATTTTAATTGAAGATAACTTTTTTCATAAAAAACAATTATAGGGCTAAATAATATTATTGAATTATTTAAATGTAAAAATAGAATATATTTTTACAATTTATTATAATATAGGTAATTAGAATTATTTTTACATTAAATTTCGATGTAAAAATAATTAAATCTTTTGCTAAATTTTAATGTTTTAAAAATCGTTTTCTCATTTCAACAACGAGGTTAATTTTAAATTAATTACATCCACTTATGTGTATTGAATTTTGAAAAATGGATTCCATATTTGGAATCTTTATGTAGAATGTATGTTGAAAGGCTAATTTTATTTTTGGCCATTATGAATAGTAACTTTGGTAACTATTTTTATTACCATGGTTAAAGGTAAATAGGGTAAGTTAAGGTAAAAATAATATTATAAAATTAAGTTAAAATTTTTAAAAATCCTTTTGATTATTAAATTTGATTCTTATCATATATGTTTTGTAAATGGAATCACTTAATGTCCACTTACCTATGAATATGACATGAATATAATAAAAACTAATGAATGTGAAAAAACGACACAATCTTGTTTTATATATGTATATTAATTTAAATATATAAATACCTAAGAGATTATATTGATTATAGATAATAAAGGGAAGGATATAATAATTACCTAAATCATATAAATTTATTTATAATTTTTATTGATAAAATAACTACTATTAATGATGGCACAATAGTGATGTAGAAATTATTTTATTAATAGAAATATAAAAAATGGCTTTAAAATATTAAAATAAATATAATATGAACTATGTAATGTGAAAAATGAACTTTTTAGATGATTATAACATGTTATAAGTGTATTAAATATTTTATTTAGAATTTAACTTCTGTATGAGTTTCATTTAAATTCTATTGAATGAATAGTGTCAAAATTGATAATATTGATATTTTATGAAAATAAATTATTATTAAAATATATAAATGTCATAAAAATATTTAAAAACATAAAAGTGATAATTTTAAGATATAAAATGTCATAAAATATCCATTTATGGTCAATTAACACCATATATGTAAATATTTATAACTATTAAATATTTAGAATATTATAAACACAATTAAAATTAATAGAATAACTTAGTATCAATGAAAACGAAATGGTTTAAATTAATAAAATAACATTCCAAAAAATTAATATTTTGATTATATGACAACCATATATAATATCATATTCAAAATTCGTACATTTTTTAAGTTTTTTTGGTGGGGGGGTTTATTTTATTATTAATTATTATTTATAGAGTTCCCATAAGTGCCCCTCACTTCAATTATTAATGGGCGCCTTCCCCCTCACATATTAACAATATTATGAGCCTGAAAGATATTTAATACCCTAACCTTTATCCTTATCAACTTACATATTTTCATTCTAGTTGTTATGGTCATCTTAAAAGTCCAACTACAGTGCACAAAGAAGTGATTTAGAGGAAGCACCCCGAGGAAGAGGTAATCACTTTTACCGATTCTTTCAAAAAAAATTCTTCTTCAACTTCCCCTTTTCTAGTTTTTTCAAAATAATATAATAACATAAGTGTCAATAATATATTTATATTTTATTATAAATATGAAAAAAACCTATTTCACCTTCTACCCATCCTATGAAAAACGAAATCACCGCGTGTGTATACATACGACTGACGGTCTCCACGCCGTGGTCTAATCTGTTTTTCACCACCACCTTACATGGATGTGTATAATTATGTAAATAATAAAAATACATGATTATTTTAATATCTTACTAATTCTTAAATATTATACACCATACCCTTCAATACCATTCAACAATTTTGGGAATGATATCATCGGTCGTGCGTACGTACGACCAACCGTCTCCAAGATGCGATGCGATTCATTATGCATGATCTTAATTAAATAATGATTATATGAATGCATTTAATATATAATTATGATATATATTATACTAATATCATTATTTAAATTATTTAACTATAACCTAAGAGGTGGAACCAGATCATATCAGACAAATCTTGCATAAGAACAGAAAGTAGTTGAAATCTGAATAACGAGTGACAATGAAATGTTACTAAAAACGGATGATAATATAATCATAAATTATTTCATAAAAATGAAAATTATTATGAAATAAGTCATTAAAATTATTTAAATCATTATACATGAGGTTCAGATACACACAAAGGATATCAAACCTAAGGTAAGGGATAACATTGCAAATCCCTTATTTATTCGAGATTGTTTATTTGTATGTATTTACTGGGTTGTGATTATCATCCAAATCCACATTTCCTAAAAATGTATTCCAAAATATTATTGATATCCTTATATAACTGTTTAAATTAATATTTACCCATTATTTATTTTTTACATAATTGTTTGAATGGAATCTTTTGCCGTTTTCGGTACATGGTACTTTCTATCTTTTTTGGAAAAAGTACTAGAAGAATGTTTTTTAGCTTGTAAGGCATGAATGTATTTTAATGCTTTATAATGACATATTTAATTGAATAATCCCCTACAATCCTACAAAGTTATTTTCATATAAAATTATTTGTTCTAAAATTTTGTGGCATTTTGAGGAAGGAAAAAAAATTTCAAGAAGAAAGGATATTTTCATTAAGAATTAATTTCCAGTGTTTTATAAAAATTATTTTCCATATATGATTAATCTATTTGAAAAAAGTTATACTTATATCCCTATTATTACTATTATTTTATAAGGATTTTGGTATAATATAATGATGTTTATGAAACCCATATTATTTTATGTTTTGTGCTATGGTGAATGGTTTTTTTTGTTTTTGTGTAACACGTAAGAATGATTTATTTATAAGATGGGTGGGACCTATATGTCGCTCCAATGAATTGGGTAAAGATTTATATATAATGAGATAGAGATGAATAGAATGGAATATAAATTGGGTTCTGTAATACTGAACTGGAACGTGGAGTGAACTCGGTTTAGTAATAAGAATTGTCCGCTATGATGGTCTTGGAAATGAGCCTTGACAAATATGAAATGATTTTCTATGCATATGTGTTAATTCCATGAAATCTCATGTCTTATGTTATGAATATTGGGATTTCATTACACTTTTATGATTTATCCCATGACATGATATTCCAATCTTTTATATGCGGGATAAGATTTTCAATTTTTTTTATGATTATGATATGATTGATATTTCCATTGTTTACCCTTACTAAGAATTTGATCTCACCCTTTAATATGTTTCTTTTCCCTAGGTCACTAAAAAAAGTTATTAAGTATGACATGTTAAAAAGGAGTCTAGGTTTGATGAAATAAGCATGGGACAACATAAATGTTTTATGAACCGACTGTTTTTGTTTCCCAATTTCAAAAGACACTAAACCTATATGGTCCTTGCATGGTTTTTATTATGTTATGGAATAAATATTTTTCAATTTTTAATTATTAACAATATGTAAAGTATGTGCCAATATATTTGGTATCAGATCAAAGGTATAGTTAAACATTGGAAACTAGGACGAGAGAACCATAGTATGAAATGTAAGGATATGTATAGTTTACAATCCTAACCTAATGTTTTAGAGATATTCAAGAATAACATATGATAAAACCTAAAGTGTCAAAAATTTAAACTTTATTCTTGAATTATGTGATTTTCAAAATATTATTAGTGTTTCTCACACTCACCTTATAGGTTTTAGTCAATGGATAGAACCCAAAGGAAGCACGTTAATATGGAATGTAACGGACAATGTAATTATTATACCCCTGAACAACCAAATGTTATGGTATCTAGAATGAAAAATCATTCAGCCATGCTCACACAATTTTCTCAAGCTATGATTCATTCTGGACTCCCAAACAACAAAAAGAAGAAGAAAAATTCTATTGAATCCTTCATGAGGTAGCATCCACCTTCATTCGACGGGCCGTCTGATCCATTACTGGGTGAATAATGGATCAGTACCATTGAAAATATATTTTCAGTTCTAAAATGTTATGAACATGATAAAATCATCTTATTATTATATCATTTGGATAGTAAGGCCAATCAATTGTTCATTCTTATCAATAATACAAGGAAAAGTGATAAAATTGAGTCCATGGAATGGGATGAGTTCAAGAACATATTTTTCAATAAGTAAATTCCCCGTATTCTACGAACAAATATTGGGAAGGACTTCAATGAAACTAATTAAAAGTTTGATGATTCTATTGGTACCTATGAAACATATTTTACATGACATTCAAGGTATACTTTTGGAATTATTATCCAATGTTAGATTAAAAGTGATTGATTATTTAGTGGGTTAAAACCATGTCTCTGAAGGGCATTATCCATTAGGTACTTCAATAGATATATGGAAATTAATCAATGTTCTCTCAAGGATGAGATATAGATTAAATTAACCCATCAGTCATATGGGTTTGATAATTAGAGAAAAATGGAATTAAAAAATCAAAAAACCACACTAAAAAGAAGATTAGTTTTCCCTTATTCTCAATGTTTGGAAAGAAATACGTAGGGAATTATCATAAAAGGGATAGTATATGATTTAAGTGTTTAAAAAAAGTCACCGGGTAGTTCAATACCAATGTGATGTGTAAAAGATGTCTAATGATGAGAATAATGAAAAAGCTATGTAGAATGCACCTTCTACAGTTAAATTCTATTTTTTTAAGGAAATGAGGAATTATGCCATTGAATGCCCTCATCAAAGGGTTATAATTGATGATCAACGTCAAAAATCATTTAATTCCAAAGGCAAAGGAAGGTCACATGGAATCACTATCGGTGACATGGAGTATGATAATGAAGTGGTGAAAGGTACACTTACCATCCAACCTAAGTAGAAAATGTTTTATATGATTTTTTATCTACCCACTCTTTTATTTGAGAATAATATTATAAGGTTTTCAATGTATTACATCGACAATTAGATGTCAATTCATCTGTGACAATTCCAAATGGGAAAAAATCACATCAAAAGTTTATAATTCCTATCCAGTTAAATTTTATGGGAATGTTCTCCCTGTAAATCTTGTGATCCTTCCTATAATTGAATTTGATATGATTTTTGTCATGGATTGAATTTCTATATAAATAGATCATATCAATTTCTAAGGAAGGGAAGTCACAATTCATATTCTAGATCAATCTATGACCATCTATCGATGCAAGGATGAATATAACCATCTAGTAGAAATTTCGTCCATATTATGGGACTTGATTCCTATAAATGAATGTTATTTATCTAAAATGGTTAGGGAGACACTCATGATTTAGAATACCCCTATATTATGAGAATTTTATGATTTCTTTATGGGGGGATTTCTTGGTGTTCCACCAAATTGTGAAGTTGAGTTTTTAATAAAAATCATACAGGGTTCTATGACTATTTCTATGACACCTTATAGAATGGACCCAATTGAGTTGCAGGAATTGAAGAAGCAACATCAAGAAAATATTGATAAGGAATTCATATTTCCTAGTGAATCACATTGGGGAGCACTTTTTCATTGTATTAAGAAGAAAGAAGGGTCAATGAAATTTTGAAATCATTATAGAGAACATAATAAGATCACTATCAAGAAAAAATATCCTCTTCCCCGCATTGATGAATTTTTTTGACGAACTACATAGAGCTCAATACTTTTCCGAGATTGATCTTCATTTAGGATATCATCATCTAAGGTTCAAAAAGGAGGATATACCAAAGATGATATTCCATAAAAAGTATGGGAATAATGAATTTATAGTGATTCCTTTTGGACTTACTAATTCCACATCTATCTTAATGGATCTAATGAATATAATTTTTAAAGACTATCTTGATGAGTTTGCGGTATTATTTATAGATGATATTCTTCTCTATTCAAAACTCACGGAATGACAAGAATATCATTATAGAATTGTTTTGAAGACCCTAAAAAATGATAATCATAATACCATATTTACCAAATGTAAATTTTGTATTTATAATGTTTTATTTTTGGGTCACATAATCTCAAGAGAGGGGATATCTATGGATCCAGTAAAAACAGAGGTTATTGACATTTGGTCGAGACTAGTAATGGTAACTCAGATTCAATGTTTTCTCGGTTTGGTTGGATATTATCAACATTTTGTGAAATATTTATTATGATTATCTAATCCACCACCATGTTCACTTGAAAAAGAGTTATGTTTGTTTGAACAGAGGAATGTTAATAGAATGTCAAAGATCTAAAAAGATTGTTAGCCATTGTAGCTATGCTCACACAGCTTTGTAGTGGATAAAGGATTGTGATCTATAGTGATGCATCCAAGAAATGGATGGTATGTGTTCTCATGAAAAATGTTGTGGTGATAGCTTATGCCTCACTATAGTTAAAAATTCATGAGAAAAATTACCTAACTCACGATTTGGAGTTAGCTGAGGTAATATTTTCATTGAAGATATGAAGGTATTATCCTTATGGCGAATGGTGTGATATTTATACTGATCATAAATGTTTAAAGTATATTTTAACTCAAAAAGAGATGAATATGTTCCAAATAATACGGTTGGATTTGATTAAAGAATACGACTGCTCAATAAATTACCATAGTGGGAAAGCAAACACGGTGGCAGAGGCTTTGACTCGAAAATCCCATGTTATCTTATCCATGATAAGGATCACGGAAGAACCAATATTTATGGATTTTCAAAGGTTTTATCAAGAAATTCTAATGGATGTGGAGAAATCTTATCTTTCTCAAATGAATGTTCAACCATTTATACATGTAATGATTAAGGAGGCGCAGAAGGAAGATGTACAACTACAAAAGAAGGTGAGAAATGTTTCTCGATTCAACATGGATTGTAATGGAATATTATATTTCAATAATAGGGTTTCTTTCCTCCAATTACATAATTAAAAAATGATCCATTGGATGAGGCTCATAGTTCTTCATTCTCTATTCACCCTGGAAGCACAATGATGTATAGGGACCTCAAATAGTTCTTCGGGTGTGATGGCATGAAAAACAGATGTTATTAAATATGTCTTTCAAGGCTTAGTTTGTCAGCCATTTAAGGCTGAGAGACAAGAGTATAAGAAGATATTACAACCATTACAAATACTAGAATGGAAATGGGAAAACATCATAATGGAATTTGTTGTCGGACTTCCCAAAACATGTCACGACCCCCTCCCCACAATGTGTACCCCTCCTGGGCCGACAATGTGAGTTGCGAGATAATGACCCCCGACTCTCACCTCCAGTAGGCCCCAGGTTGGTGACTAGCACCAAGGGTATAGTAAACACAGAAATGGGAGGCATTACCATCTTAGAGAACACATGAAGAAGAGAGAGATAAGATAGACACCAACCAAATCCAACTCAATCAGTAAGATAAAAGAAATCCCAAGTACACATATGAAATGTCATGAAAGACCACTACAACTGAAAGGAGAATAACTGAAAGTAACCAAAACAAGGTAAAACAGTAGCAACAAGAAGCCCGAACAGCTCCTGAAACCGCAAGCTAGTAGAAACCAGCCTGATCTCCAACCTGCTCTAAGTGACCTAAAATGTATTTTATATATTCATTGGGCGAGTATAACAATATACTTAGTAGGATCCTCCCCGAAGATTCTCATGAAAAATTAAAGAAAGCATGCTAAAGCATAGTGAACAACAAGTTAAAATAACTCGTGACCTAAATAGGTTTACTAAGTTCCCAACCTCACATGGATACACTTACCAAGTATACCATAAAAGAATATACCATATAATAATGAATATCATGGGTACCCTTCTACTACTTTCCCACTGGTTTTCCACTTTTCCCCAATGTCGCACTTCCTAAGAATCTCTCTCAAAAAAGGAATGCCTACATACACCTGGGTGAAGCACCACAATATACACCTTGTGAAACAAAACCACCACATATATGAAAGAAATTAACCAGGTATTTTTAGGGATCCACCGCAGCTCACATAATGTGTATCATACGTCAAGCAATCTCATCCCATACACCGAGTAAGGATCCTCAAGACAACACAACCAATACATGTTACACATATAGTAGTCCATAGGATACTATATCCAGAATACATGTGTGTGATTATCCACAAGTCATTACAACCATCTACACACAAATATGGTGAAAACTAACCACTGTGCCTACTAGCATAAGTATCTACCAAGAGAAGAGAGTGGCACCAAAGGGGGTAGTCCGCCATACATCCTCCCACCTGAATGTTGGGGAAAACACCCCCAGGGCTCATGAACCCTAGGGTGTCAGTTTCCCTTACTGATAGGGTAGAGTATCATATAGAAATACCAAAATTACAGAATATACTATATCTCACAACCACACTATGGGAAAAAACTTTTCTTAGACTCGACTGCAGCTAATGTCTCTCGAACTCCGTGCTGCCACTTATAAGACTAAGTATCCTATAACCACACAACTATTTTGAGAGATTTATTAGATTACTTGATTTCCTTTTTATTAGTTCCAATTTATGTTAATTAGTTATTTAAACATTAATTAACCATTTACAATTCCACATTAAACTTCATTAGCATCACACCCAAAGTTCACTATCCCTTTATAATTATAACCTCGTCATTGTGGTCCAGCAACACCAACCCCAAGGGTTAACATCATTTATTCAATTATTCAATACAGAATTACATTCCCATTTTCCCAGGAATTCTAGAAAAACATTCTATGCTACTAAACACAAGGGGGGTCAACAAGGTGAGTATATGTACTACCCATCGATTCTTTTCCAACTATAAAGAGGGTAGACCCATCCTCCCTTAAAAAGAAAACCATGGAAAGCACGTGGCATACCCGGTGTGTCTTTGCCTCTTTCGGAAGAAGGGTAAGCAAGACCAGCTTCCTTGAAAAGTGGGGAAAAGTAAAGAAGATAATCAACCAATAAGAATGAGAAAGCATTCAATAATCACATCCATCTTATTCCATCATCCCTAGTGCCCCCCCCCCCCGACACCCAAACGCATTAACCGATGCATCTCGCTACTATAGGAATCATCTGCTACCACAACCAAAGGTCTCCATGCCCCCACATACCACAACGACTATCTAGTCTCACATCACAACACAAGCAGAAGGAAAACAAATATCTTAACAATTGGGCTCCTTCCCCTTTAAAAATCAAGAGGGTAACTCAGAACCCTACAAAGAATTATCTTTTTATCAAACAGCTAGTTCTTTTATCAATCTGTAATTGACTGATCTATTACTTCGTGGTTTCGACTATAGGTAACCTAATCAGAAAAATATCACAAATTTATTAAACATGCTTACGAAATCAACTTGATTAACATCAAATTAAAACATGAAGAACTAGATTCATTTCAGGCCTCTTTATCTTTATCCAAACAGTTAATAATTTATTACCAGCTTTACGGTCCATACCAATTTCCATTAAGAATGAACGACTGAACAAAGAAATAATAGATATCAGAGTATCTATAAAAACAAGAGGCAATAACATACGATTGATATCAATTTATTTATCCAGTTCAAATATTTATTGTGTCAATTCCATTGTCATCTAGTGGGATAAAACATGCTAACTATATTGTTTCACATATATGAAAAGACAAGCAACAAATTCCCTACCTCAAAGGGTTCATGTTATTATTTATACCACAATGTTTTACGATTGACCTCTCATGAAAAATTAATTCGATGAAGGATTGGCTCTTTCTACTTACACCAAAGCAGGGGGTGCACTTGCAGTAAGAAGAACTTCATAAGGAAACCAATCCTTTGGAAAAATATTGATCTCATGATTCCTACAAGAAGGAAGGAATGGTTCGAGCGTCTCACACCAGAGAACAAGGAGGAAGAACAAGGGAGGAAGATATCTTGTCCCTTTTGATGATTTAAAGGAGCAATAGATTAAGATATGCTTGATTTCCCATTAAAAGCGGATCACTTTAAACCATGTGGTTTGACCAAGTGAAAACATCCCGATCCTTAGGGATAATTAATATAGGAGTTATGCCCATGAAAAGTCCTTAGAATCATTAAAATGAGGCTTTAAATGAATTTTATGTCAAAGGAAACATCAATGGGTTGAAACTGTAGGAAGCTGGAAACAAATTTCACCATTGGATCCTCACCATTCTGGAAAGACTGCTCATGAACCTCACTGTTGGAACCTCACCATTATGGAAACACTATTCATTAACCTCACTGTTTCACTATTCGCCTAAGGTTACCTTTTCACTGTTCACAGAAGGTTAATGTTGACACTGTTCACCTGAGGTTATCGTTGTACTGTTCACAATGGTCTACCGTTGGAACTGTTCAGAGAAGGTTAATCTTGACACTGTTCACCTAAGGTTATCATTTCACTGTTCATAGAAGGTTAATGTTGACACTGTTCAGCTAATGTTACCATTGCACTTTTAAAAGAAGGTTAATGTTGACACAATTCACTTAAGGTTACTGTTACACTTTTCAGAGAAGGTTAATGTTGACACTGTTCACCTAAGGTTACCGTTGCACTATGCACAGATGGTTAATGTTGACACTGTTCACCTAAGGTTACCGTTGTACTGTTAACAGATGGTTAATGTTGGAACTATTCACGTAAGGTTACTGTTTCACGGTTCAGAGATGGTTAATGTGGACACTGTTCACCTATAGTTACCATTTCACTGTTCATAATGGTCTATATTTGGAACTATTCACAGGAGGTCTCTGTTGCACTGTTCACAATGGTCTACCATTGGAAATGGTCATCAAAGGGTACTGTTGCACTATTCACAATGGTCTACCATTGGAACTGTGCACCTAAGGATAGCGTTGCACTGTTCACAATACTATACCATTGGAACTATTCACAAAAGGACACCGTTGCACTATTCACAACGGTCTACCGTTGGAACTATTCATCGAACTATAAATTTGTTAAAGTGTCAGGGATAAGTCCCCTTGACCTCCCAAAAAACCTACAACACCATATTTTTCACAAAGGAAAGGACCAGAGCATTCCAGGACATTACATCAGATTTCTCTCAAAACTTTATCGTCCTCGAGAACTCAAAACCCACCAAAAGGGAAAACTAAATGGGGTCCGAACAACCAACCATAAAGATACCTCTCAAAAGAGAAAAAGACACAAGAATCAACAAAATAAATTCATATTATAATCATTAAAGGTCTAACCACAAATGGGACATCATTACATTAAAGGAGTTAAGCATCAAACAACTCTGGGTACTGACCACGTATCTATGACTCACATTCCCAGGTGCTCTCCTCCATGCCGCCGTATTGCCACAAGAAATGAACCAACAGAATAGAAGGATGGATCAACACCTTCTCCTCATGGTCTTGTATCTCCATAGGTCACTCCTGAAAGGTCTCATCATCTTCAACATCGATCTCTCCCCAATCGATGATGTGAGAGTCATTATGAAGATTACGATGAAGCTGTTATACATGGAAAACATCATGTATCTGACTCATCTATGGGGGAAGTGTTAATCGATACAATACAACTCCAACATGAGCTAACACCTCAAAAGGCCCAAAAAAGCTGGGAGAAATCGTTCTCCCTTGACTAAACCTTCACTGCCCATGACGAGGAGTCACCTTCAAAAACATATGATCCCCAAAATTAAACTCTAAGGGTCTCCTCCTTTAATCAACATATGATTTATGATGACCTTGCACTATCTTCATCCTCTCATGAATCACCTGAACCATCTCTATTGTTTTCTGCACTAGTTCTTGTCCGAGAATTGCTGACTCTCCAACACAAGTCCAGCATATTGGAGAATAGAATGTTCGGCCATACAAGGTTTCAAATGGCGCCATACCAATGTTGGAGTAAAACAATTATTGTAAGCGAAATACACCAAGTGTAAGTGCCTCATCCATGAACCTCCAAAATCCAAAACACAGGAGCGTACCATGTCTTCATGAGTCTGGATGGTTCGCTCTGTCTGACCATACGTTTTGGGTTGAAAAGCAGTGCTAAGGTATAGTTTAGAATCGAATGCATGGTGGAGACCTCTCCACACCATAGATTAAAAATGAGGATCTCGATTATAAATGATCATCCTTGGGACTCTATGAAGTCTCACCACCTCCTCCAGATACTGCCTCGACATGACATCCACTAAGCTCGACTCCTTGATCGCTATGAAGTGGGATGATATTGTTAAACGATACAATACCACCAAAATAGCATCATGTCCTCCCAGATCTCGAGGTAATACAGTATAAAAGTCCATTGAGATGTCCTCCCACTTCCACTGAGGAATATCTAATGGCTGGAGAAGACCACCAGGAAAATGGTGTTCGACCATCACCTTCTGGCAGATCAAACATCGAGACACTAACTCCCAAACCGCACGCTTCAGCCTTGACCACAAAAACTGGCTCCTCAAGGCTCGATACATCTTTTTCACACTAGAATGCACCGCTAAAGGTGATCTATGAAGCTCTCTGAGAACTATCTTGTGCATCGTCAGAGGAACAAAAATCCTTCCATGATACAACACTCAGTGTTGATCATCCTCTGACCAACCATCAGGGGCCTCTTCAAAAACAACTCAGTCTCTCCAGACCCCCACCTCTAGATCCCCAAACTGGGACTCTTCATCCTCCTACATCATGTATGACTGTACCATCATCTGAAAAATACATCCTCAACCCCAAACTTCTCCCATATCATTATGTAATGCTGATAGATCTTCCATTACTCTCCAGGAATCATCAGATTCACACACAGCATCACTATGTGACTTTCGACTCAGTGCATCAGCTACAATATTCCCCTTTCTAGGTGTATATGATATCTCAAAGTCGTATTCTTGTAATAACACCATCCACCGACTTTGTCGCATGTTCACATCATGCTTGGAGAAAACATACCTCAAACTATTATGGTCGGGGAAATCCACAAAGTGCTCACCAATGAGGTAGTGTCTCCATAAATTTAGAGAAAACACCATGTATTCCATATCAAGATCATGGGTGGAATAGTTACATTCATGGGGATGAAACTGCTGAGACACATAAGAAAAAATTGACCTCTACTGCATGAGAACAGAACCTAACCCAAGTTGCAAAGCGTAGTAGAAAACTTCAAACAGTACTCCATCAGCTAAAAGACAATGAACTGGAGCACTTACTAACTTCTCCTTAAGATACTCAAAAGCTACCTGACACTGATTAGTCCATATGATTACCTGATCCTTCCCGGTCAAAGCTGCTGGAGGAGTCTCAACTCGGGAGAAAATGGCTATGAACCTGTTGTAGTAGACTACGAGACCAAGGACAATTCACACCTCTAACATTGTCTTGTGGGCTGCCCAAGAAACAACTACTTCTATCATCTATGGATCCACATATACTCCCTATTGGGACACAACATGCCCCATGAAATGGACTTCTCGTGCCCAAAAATCAATCTTCGAGAACTTTCCAAATAGTTGATGTTGACGAAGAACTCCAAAAATGATATGTAGATGCTCGCCATGGACCTCCTCAGATGTGATGTACACAAGGATGTCGTCAATTAAAACCACCAAGAACATTTCTAGGAACTCACGAAACACATCTTTCAGTAATCCCATGAACTAAACTAGAGCATTCGTTATGACGAATGATATTATAATGAACTCATAATTTCCATGATGACAACAGACAACAGTCTTCGGGATATCCTCATATTTCACACGCATCTAATGATATCTTGAACGCAAGTCGATCTTTGAGAACCAACTTTCACCCTTCAGTTGATCAAATATATCATCAATCCATAGAAGAAGACAATGATTCTTTTTTTCACTTCGTTTAAGCGAAGATAATTTACACACAACCGAAAACTGCCATTAGCCTTCTTCACGAACAAAACTAGTGCACCCCAATGTGACACACTTGGCTGAACAAAACCACACTGTAACAGACCATCAAGCTGTATACGTAGGTCTTGTAACTCAGAAGGGGTCATCCTATATGGAGACGTAGAGATAGGAGACACTCCTGGTTATAGCACGATCCCAAACGTGATCTCTCGTCGAGGGGGTAATGCTACAACCTCTTCTAGAAAGACATCAGAGTAGTCTTCTACGACCTTAGGAAATGTCAACTGTTGGACCTATGAATAACTCAACATCATCTCAGCCATCATGGATGATAAGGATGGAACACGCCTATGACCCATTTGAGTATCTCACTCACAAAAAAACACCACCAGCTCTTCATCTACACTAAAAAATGACCTTTTCCTAAAGCAATCCACGATATCCTGCACCGAATACCACCAATCCATGATGAGTATAACATAATATGGTTGTATTCGTAAACATAAAAAATCTCACTAAGAGTGGTGCTTCCCCAACACTAGATCACAGTCTTTACATACATCAAATAAGTCAGCTCGACCTCCATCGGGCGTAGTTTACACTAAGGGTACAAACAACCTCTCTACCTCAAGTCCCAAAGCATGGACAAGGGTAGGTGATAAGAAGGAGTGTGTCACTTCTGAAGCAAACAAGGAATACACCAAAGAGAAATAAGAAAAGGGTACCGCGAACAACGTCTAGCTCGCTTGGAGCTAGCTATGCTAGATCATGAAGCTAACCATGACCTCATACATAGCCTCTCTGACATTGATGATGACCACCACCAATTCTGTACTCTGCTCTCTTAGGATGGGGAGTGTCATGGGGATGTACTCTATGTTCTCCATCTACCCTCTACTGGTCTAAATATGCTGCAGCATGCTTCTGCTACCTTAGCTGGAACAGCCTCAACGGAGGAACCTGTAGCATAGCACCATGTGCACAATGTCTGCTCTGAAAGGTCGGGGATTCCGACTACTGATGACCATGACCCCCACAACAAAAACAAGTTCCTAATCCCTTGGCATAGACTTGAGAGTTGCTGCCTCAACAAAAATGTGATGTAAAGGGCTAGGACCAACCCCTGGCTGAAAGGAAACTCTTCTGCCCTGAAAACCGGGAACCTCAGACCGCAACTCTTCTTTATGAGGAATATTGATGATTCCCCTCTCATGATGATCCTATCCTGGCCGAAGTCCTCTCGAAAACCTCTACCCTCGCCAACACCTCAATATATGTTTTCATCATAAATGGGGTGACCTGGCGCTAGATCTCTTGATGCAAAGCCTCATCGAAATACTTCGCCCTGGCCTCCTCATCTGGTAGTAGGTGTGAAGCATATCGTAAAAGGTTCCTAAAACAGATTCCAAACACTCGAAAACTGGAGAACCCCTGTCAAAGAGTAAAAACCTATTGGCCACTGGACACCTTCACAGTTGAAGAAAGAAACTCGACACTAACTTGTCTCGAAACTCCTCCCATGAGATCGCTGACTCCTTACGATCCCTAAGGAACAAGAACCACCACTACCTCACGGCTCCATGAAAAATCATCACAACCAAGGACACCAAGTGCTTCTTCCCAACATGGATCGAACTGAAACATATCTCGACATCCTCCAACCAGTCTTCCGTTACTGCATCTGAAATGGAGCCCTCGTACTTCTGTAGACTCTGGCACTGAAACTCTCAGAGCGTCTTCCTCCAGTCATTCTTGACTGCATCTCAGAGTGTCTAGTATTTGAGCTATTTACAGAAGGTTAATGTTGACACTGTTTACCTAAGGTTACCATTGCACTGTTTATAGAAGGATAATGTTGACACTATTCGCATAAGGTTACAGTTGCACTGTTCACAGAAGGTTAATATTGACATTGTTCACCTAAGATTACTATTTCACTATTCACAGAAGGTTAATGATTACACTTTTCACCTATGGTTACCTTTGCACAGTTTACAGAAGGTTAATGTTTAAACTGTGCACCTAAGGTTACCATTGCACTTTTCACAGAAGGTTAATGTTGACACTGTTCACCTAGGGTTACCATTGCAATGTTCACAGAAGGTTAATGTAGAAACTTTTCACATAAGGTTACCGCTACACTATTCACAATAGTCTACCATTGGAACAGTTCACAGAAAGTCACCATTTCACTATTCAGAACGGTCTAGCATTGGAACTGTTCACCTTAGGTTACCGTTGCATTGTTGACAATGGTCTACTATTGGATCTATTCACCTAAGGTAACCGTTGAACTGTTCACAACGGTCTACTGTGGGAACTGTTCAGATAAGGTCACCGTTGCACTGTTCACAATGGTCTACCATTGGAACTGTTCACTGAACTATAAATTTGGCAGTGTTGGGGATAAGTCACCTTGACCACCCGGAACACCTCAAACACCATATCTTCACAACGGAAAGGACCAGAGAGATTTGTGCCATTACCAAACATCTAAAGGCCATGATGTTATATGTGTTATAGTTGATCTCAATAATAAATCAGTACACTTCATTTCTAATAGAGAGGATTTATATCTTGATCAGATTTTCAGGATATATATAAAAGAATTTGTAATATTTCATGGAGTAACACTTTCAATTCTATTCGATTGAGATTCGAGGTTTACCTAAAAGTTCCAGTGAATTCTTCAACATACTCTGGATACATAGTTTTGTTTCAATTCTTCTTATCTTCTTTAGATAGATGGTCAGTTGGATAGGACAATTCAAACTCTATAAGTCATGTTGATATATTACTATTCATATTTTAAAGGTGGTTGGGATTGACACCTACCATCGGTTACCTTTTCTTACAATAATAACTTTTACTCCTGTATTATAATGGGTCCTCATGAAGTCCTCTATGGAAAGAAGTGTAGAACTCCAACTTACTGGGATGAAGTTGGGGAAAGAAAGATATTATGACCTAATCTTGTTGATGAAATGGATGAAAAGGTAAGATCTATTCAACAACTAATAAGATTAGCTCATTTAGAAAAAAAATTATGCAGACAACCAATGAAAAGGCATACAGTTTGATGTGGGTGATTAGGTTTTCTTATGAATATCTCCCTAGAAGAGGGTAATGAGATTTGGCAAGAAGGGAAAGCTGAGCCCTAGGTATATTGATCCTTTTGAATTTCTAGATCATGTTGGGAAGGTAGCTTACCAATCGACGATTACACTGAATCTCTCTCATGTCAATGATGTGTTACATGTATCTCTCTTGAAAAATATATACCTTAACATTCACATATACTAATCTCAGAAGTTAGACCGCTGGAGCCCAATCATTCTTATAAAAAACAACCGATACAGATTCTATATCATGGGAACTTGAGAATATGATAAGGGAGAGGTATCCTCATTCATTTGTTTCCATGGGACTAATATTGAGGGAAAAAATTAGTTTAAGGGTGTAGAATGTAACACCCTAGTGTTTTTATGAAATATTTTCATTAAATAATTTTTATTCATCAGTAGATTGTGTTGAATGATATTGTGAGTTTAAAATAACTGAGAGACACCCTTTGTATAAAATTAATATTAAAGCCTATCCTATAGGTTAGCGGTAATAATTATTACAAACTTAAGAAAATGAATTGATGATTCTTTCGCTGTCAATTATTTTTTAAAATATATAAATCAATTAGATATTTTTTATTTTTGAGTGAATTACTTTTTGTAATGAAATTAATTTGATATATTTTTGTTATATACTTAATAAAAATATTTTTTATATTCATCCAAAGGATATTTTATTCATAGGGTATGAATAAAAGCATATTTGATGTATGAAAAACTATTTTTAATGTTTAATTTTACACCTTTGAATGGATAACCCCTTTTAAATTAATATTTTGACACATTAATAAGTTTTATATGACAACATAAACATGTTTATTCAAAGAGGGATAGAAAAATTTACTTTGGATGAATTTCTTACATTTTTAGATAACTTTCATGTTTTGATGAATAGTAAAAAAATGCTAAATTTTAATTGAAAATAATTTTTTCCATTGAAATAACATAAGTGGTTAAATTATATTATTTAATGGTTTAAAAGTATAAATAGAATATATTTTTACCATTTAATATAATTTACTTTATTTTAATTAATTTTACATTTAATTTATATGTAAAAACATTTCAATCTTTTGCAATATTTTAACTTTTAAAACCTATTTTCTCATGTCAACAACAAGATTAATTTAAAATTAATTATTACAAATCTGTGTTTTGTATTTTGTAAAATGTATTTCATATTTTTAATAAATAGGTCCAAATTATGTTAATCAGATACTTTTACTTTTGAGAATTATGTAAAGTAATTTTGGGAATTATTTGTATTACCATAGTTAAAGGTAAATCGGGTAATTAAAGGTAAAAATAATATTATAAAATTATATTAACACATTACAAGATTCTATTATATGACTAGATTATACCCTTATAATTTATTTTTCTAAATTAAATCACTTAATGGCAACTTATCTATGAATATTACATGAATATAATAAAAACTATTAAATGTAAACAAAATGTCACAATCTAATTTTATATAAGTATATTAATTTTAATATATGGATAAAAATGAGATAATATCAACTATAGATAGTCTATGGAAATATAAAATAATTACCTATAACATAAAAATTTATTTATAATTTTTATAGATTAAATAATTACTATTAATGATGAAACAATCGTGATGTATAAATAATTTTATTAGTAGAAATATCAAAAAAATGGTTTTAAAAATATTGAAATAAATATCATATGATCTAATGAATATACAACACAAATTGTATAGATCACTATGACATTTTTAGATGATATTAGAAATTTGTTTTCTAATTTATCTTCCGTATGTATTTTATTTAATGTCTAATAAATTAGTAGTGTCAAAATTGACACTATTGATATTTTATGAAAAAAACATATTATTAAATTATTAAAATATAATAAAAAAATTTAAAAATTATATAATGATAATTATAAGATCCAAACTATAATAATATATCCATTTATGGTCTATTAACACCAAATAATTAATTATTTATAACAATTGAATGTTTAGAATGTTATTACCACAATTTATATTAAATAGAATAACTATGTATCAATTAATTTGATATGGTTTAAATTAACAATATAACATTTAAAAAATTTATTGGCTTATGATATTACAACCCTATCTCATCTAATCTCCTAAATTATGACATTTTCGAGGTTTTTGGCTAGGTTTTTATTTTATTATAAATTATTATTTATGGAGTTTCTAAAAGTGCCCCTCGCCTCAATTTTAAAAGGGAACCTTCTACCTCACCTATTCACTACATTTTTAGCCTTTAATAATGGAAATACCATGACATTTTTCCATATCCACTTCCCTATTTTCATTGTAAATATTATGGTCATCTTCAAATACAAACTCCAGTTCTCTATGTAGAGATTTAGAGAAAGCACATCAATGAAGAGGTAATCACTTTTACCAATTCATTAAATCTTATTTCTTATTATAATTCATCTTCATTAGTTGTTTAATTATAACGTAATAACATAATTATAAATAATACACTTATATGTTATTATAAATTAGAAACAAACATATTTGACCATCTATCCATCCTTTGAAAAATGAAATCACCTTGTGTGCATACGTACGACTTACGGTCTCCAAGCCATGGTGTAATCTGTTTTTGAAAACCACCATAATTGGATAGATATAATGATGTAAATAATAACTATATATGATGTTGTGCCCAAGTGAAGTGATTGCATTTGTTGTCAATAACTTGTCTTCGTGTGCCATCTGATGAAGTACATCTTGAAGATTGATGATTGATGGAGCATCATTAAATCAGACGATTGCTAAGCTGATCATAAGTTCAAAGCACGTGTATCAAGGAGATACATTGTCACAACATGATTATAAGACCATGCACTATCTCTTAGTGCATGAGGATTTAAATTTGATCTGACCTCTCTGATTAGATCAATGAAGTTCTTTGAAGAATATGTTTGATTTAGGAGCTCGGTTGAAGATGAAGAACCTTCGGAATTCCATGTAAGTATTGAATATATGTTGAAGAGGAATAGAGCATTTCAAATAAAAAAGAAGAAGAGGAGAAGAAATGAAGAGGAAGATGGCTAGAAGTGGCATTTGGCATTTGAACTTGGGTTACTTTGTTTTTATACAAAGTCCCTAAGTCTCTACTTGAAGCAAAAATTTAGCCACCAAGGGCCAGCCTTAAGGGTTCAACCCCAAGGCACTTGTGGGACTCAAGATCGCCACGCCCAAGGGGGATCCCATGGGGCCAGCCCGAGAGGCCGCGACCGTGTGTAAGCCGGGCCACGCAGGGGATCAGGTCCTGCGCAGCGTGGGCACAGAGCGCGCCCGAAGGGTGCATAGTGGACGCCAGTGGTGCGCCCGCAGGGAGAAGAGTGGGCGCAGAGCGTGCCCGCAGAGAGAACACGGTGCGGGGCGGCACCGTGGAGGGGTAAGTTCAATTGCTGAGAGGCGGGCAGCGCTTGGGTGATAAACCGCGGAAAATCCGCTCGCCGATTCGATGTGGGACGCGGGATTTTGTCCCGGAGCGAATCCTGGCCGTCCGTCTCATCGCGCGCCCGATCTACGCCGCACATCTCATCGCGCCGCTCCCATTCTGATCGCAGCCGTTCAAAGAGATGATCCGACGGCTCCGAGGCATCTCCTTACTCGAGCACAGCCGGAGGCCTCCCCGCGAGCTCCGTTCGAACCAGGAGCATCCCGAGAGATGTTTTCGAGCTCCCGGCCACCGCTGATCAAAGTAAAGCCACCATTGTGATCGTCTGGCCATAACGAACACATTTATGCATCAAAATATGCATGCATGCAATGAGATGATGAATTCGGTCGAGGCCGAGGCAAACGAAGTTGCCGAGGCATCGGGTGTCTGTGCTTTGCATAAATGGGCCTAAACAGAGGCCATGCACATGTTAAAATGAATGCACATGAAGAAAGCCGAAAAAGGGAGAACCCGCGGTGAAACAGGAAAGGAAAATAAAGATTTGGAGAAAATCTTGAAAACCCGAAATCTTCGGGGAATCAAGTTTAATATCACGCGGAAGATTTGGCACGCCTCGGCCTATATAAATAGAGGCCGAGGCGTTGTTTTTGTTTGCTGAAACTTTTGAGAACCGTGAAGCTCTCTGCCTCACGAAGAAAGAAGCCCCGCGCACACTTGCGCGGCTGTTATTCTCGATGCCACCCGAGGCCCGAAAGTGACCCCCTGCGCGCTATCCTTTGCGCGACAGGAAGGAGGGTGAGCAGCGCGAACATGCACGCCTCCTCGGTGCACCGCGTCCCCCTGCGCAGTAAGCACTTGTGCGGCAGTTGTGAAGGAAGAGGTTGGCTGCACCCTTGCACGGCCCGTGAACCCATTGTGCTTGCGCGGCTCTTGAAGAACAGTGGAGTTCATACTTTGAATGTGTGTGTGCAAATGGAGTAAGAGGACCCTACGGGTTATTTGCATTCAAGAGAACCCGAGGTCGTAGCCTTTGTGTGTGCAATGAAGGAAGAAGGCCGTAGGCTTGCATGAGTGTGCTTAGCAAGTGAGGAGGCTTGCACCTTGTGTGCAAAGTGAAGAACACACCTTGAGTGTGTGTGAAGTGAAGAGCCCGAGGCTTGTGAGTGTGCAAAGAAAGGAAGAGGTCGAGGTTCGGCTTGTACCCATTTGAGTACATTCAAAATGAGTTGTGTATGTGTGCACAAGTGAAAAAGGGTGACAAACCATAAGAAGAAGAGGAGTACACACTTAAGTGTGTGAATGCAAAAGAACTGATCATTCTAAGTGATTGGTTTTTGGTGAGCAAGACCAACGAGATCTTTTGAAGACTGTTGAAGCTACTTGATGTTTTGAACAACACCTTTGAAGAAGTGAAGTGGATCCATGATGAAGATGATGCTGTGGAGTTGGGGGGTTTAACCAACTTGTAATTGGGGGGTATAACCAATTACTGTGTAATCATCTTTTGGCATAGTGAAGAATCCGTGTTGGGGGGTGTAACCAACACGGCAAGGAGTAGGTCTTTGTACCGAACCTTGTAAATCTATGTGTTCTGTGCTCTCATTATTACTGCACCACTAAAATAGTAGATCTAGGCTTTAACCAGCTGCAGAGGTTGAATTGATAATCCAAAGGGAACAATTCATAAAAAGAAAAAGTTATCACCGATTCACCCCTCCCCTCTCAGTGATCACAACCGATCCAGGCATTTCAAGTGGTATCAGAGGGCCAGGTTCCCTCTGTAAGGATCTACTTCTGAGAAGATGGAAAATCTGAATTCTGTTAATAGTAGGGGTGTTCCTACATTCGATGGAAAGAATTACCACAGCTGGAAGAATCGGATGTTACCCTACCTTCTATCTCTCGGCCTTGAAGTTAGAAGTGCAGCCTTATTTGGATTCCCTCCTCATGCTGATGAAGCTGCTATGTCACCTGCTGAGAAAAGAAATATGGAAGTTGATGGTAAAGCTCAAAATGCCATTCTTATGTCTCTCTCAGAAAAGGTTTACACAAAAGTCATGGGACTCAAGAATGCCAAAGAAATTTGGGACAAATTGGAGAGTAGTTATGAAGGCAACATGAAAGTCAAGGAAGCTAAATTACAAATTTGGAGAAGTCGGTTTGAAGATATTAAGATGGGAGAAGAAGAAAGTATTGACGATTATTTTACAAGAGTCAATGAAATTGTCAGTAACATTCGAGGCTTTGGAGAAAAGTTGGAGGACTCAACTATTGTTAAAAAACTAATGAGAAACTTTCCTGACAGGTTTGATCCCAATGTCTCTGCACTAGAAGACAGAGATGATCTCTCTCTTGATGAACTTCACAACATTCTCATTACATATGAAATGAGGAAGATTCCAGTATTCAAAAAGAAGATCAAGGATGAGATGGCTTTCGAGGCCATGAGACAACTCAAGATAAGAGATGACGAAGTCTTAGGATCAAATGAGTCGGACAATGAAGAAAAGGATGAATATCTCAACAAGGTTATTTCTCTTTTATCTAAATGGTTTGGAAAAACTAAATTCAGGGGAAAAGGGAAATTACCATCGAGGTGTTTCAATTGCAATAACATCGGAGACTTTGCTGCTAACTGTCCCGAGAAAAGATCTAGTGCTCCGGAAGTTGAAGAAGATAAGTCACAAAATAAGAAATGGAGTAGATACCCAAGAGAAAGAAACAGATCTGGTGCAAGAAAGAAAAGGTGTGTTCCAGGTGAAAGAAGAAGCTATGTTAGCAGAGAGGAAGAATCAGACTTCACTTCAACCAGTCAATCAGAAGAAGAAACGAATTTTATGGCTCATGTGGAAAAAGGGTTTGACACATGCAGCAGTGAAGATGATGAAAATGAAGGAACAGAGCTCGAACACATGTTGAAAGATGAACTAGTGGCTTGCCTTGAACAGAACACTAAACTCAAGAAAGAGAAGAGATTGTTACAAAAGGAAACCAAAAGGATGACTGAGGAGTTGGAAGAATGTATGAAGAAAGAGACAATGTACATTGATGAAATCAAGAGACACAAACTGAAGATAGCTGAGCTGGATAAGATAGCAAAAGATCTTGAGGAGAAACTTCACCTCAAAGAAGAAGAACAATCAGTAACACAGTCCAAGTGGGTTGAAGCACAAAATAACTTGAAAAAGATGAGAGAAGACTTTAACAAGGCTGTTGAGGTCAAGGCAGAATCATCTCACACTGGTGCTCAGAGGCAGGTCGACTCACCACTCAGTAAATCTCAATTTACATCTGTTATTTCTAACTATGCAGGTTCGAAGATAAAATTGAGACAAACATTTCATAAACAAACCTGTTCAAAATCATCTTCAGTGGAAGAAATGAAATCCTCAGGAAGGACTACTCAAATCATGGACAGGAAATTACAACATGACTCTTATCAGCGGAAAAGGTCAAAGTTTAGAGGCTACTACTGGTGTTGTGGTTTGTTTGGTCATAAGGCCTATGCATGCTGGTATAACATGTCTCTTCCAAGAATGAGGCATGAGTCAAGGGGGAGACATCTTGAAACCCAGAGTGTTGTGCAGAAAGTATCAAAACCTCCAATTCAGAACACATTTGACTGCCTAAGTGAAGCTTGTGGAAGATGTGACCAACAAGGTCATAGAGCTGATAAATGTATGACTAATCTTCCCGAACAAAAAGTCAAAGACATGAAAGGGAAAGGCATTCAGGAAACCAATGAAGAAATCACATGATTTGCTGAAGTTTCTCCAAAAGCCAGCAGCAGAAACAAGTCATGGATTCCTGATAGTTGATGCTCATCACACATGACTGGTGATATAAAAATTCTAAACAACATAGAAAGTCATGAAGGAGGAACTGTGGTGGTTGGAAATAATTGTTCTCTAAAAATCAAGGGAGTTGGAAAGGAACTGGTTGAAACAACAAATCTAAAATCCAATGATGTGTTATTTGTCGAAGGATTGAAACACAACCTGCTGAGTGTAAGTCAGTTATGTGATGATGGTCATGAAGTACTGTTCAAGAAAGATTCATGCATCATCAAGAGCTCGAAGGATGGACAGATCATCACTCAAGGAAGAAGAACCACTAGAAACCTATTTCAAATTGAGATCAAATCTAAATACACCAATGATGAAGAGGAAGGTAATAAAAGTGGAAGGACATACAACCAATTGAAGAAACATACTGACACAGAAAATGTCCTGGGTGAACCACACTCCTCAGTAAGAACTAGAAGAATGTTGATATTGGAAGATCAGAGTGCACGGGTTTCTCAAGTTGAACCTCACACAGTGGCTGAAGCAGTTGAACAATGGATACAAGCTATGCCTACAGAAAAAGTTGCTGAGCTAAGGCTGAATCTTCATGTTCAGCCTTCTCCTCTAACTTGAGGAAGAAGAAGGTCCCTCCTTATTCCCTAACTTTTTGTATTCTTGTACTGACATGCAGGGAATTGAAGGAGATGAGTGCATCCCCTGAGGGGGAGCATTGGTAGTTAAAGATGTGCAGGTTCCAGAAGCTCTATATTCTGAGTATGGTTTCCATTCATCCCTTTGCATTTGTTGGCCAATAAGGGGGAGAAATCATCAGGCACACGACATTCTCTATGTGTGCTTAGGAGTATTGACAACCAAATACAAAGGGGGAGATTGTTGTGCCCAAGTGAAGTGATTGCATTTGTTGTCAATAAGTTGTCTTCGTGTGCCATCTGATGAAGTACGTCTTGAAGATCGATGATTGATGGAGCATCATTAAATCAGACGATTTCTAAGCTGATCATAAGTTCAAAGCACGTGTATCAAGGAGATACATTGTCACAACACGATTAGAAGACCATGCACTATCTCTTAGTGCATGAGGATTTAAATTTGATCCGACCTCTCTGATTAGATCAATGAAGTTCTTTGAAGAATATGTTTGATTTAGGAGCTCAGTTGAAGATGAAGAACCTTCGGAATTCCATGTAAATATTGAATATATGTCGAAGAGGAATAGATCATTTCAAATGAAAAAGAAGAAGAGGAGAAGAAATGAAGAGGAAGATGGATAGAAGTGGCATTTGGCATTTGAACTTGGGTTACTTTGTTTTTATACAAAGTCCCTAAGTCTCTACTTGAAGCAAACATTTAGCCACCAAGGGCCAGCCTTAAGGGTTCAACCCCAAGGCACTTGTGGGACTCAAGGTCGCCACGCCCAAAGGGGATCCCATGGGGCCAGCCCGAGAGGCCGCGGCCGTGTGTAAGCCGGGCCACGCAGGGGATCAGGTCCTGCACAGCGTGGGCGCAGAGCGCGCCCGAAGGGTGCATAGTGGACGCCAGTGGTGCGCCCGCAGGGAGCAGAGTGGGCGCAGAGCGCGCCCGCAGAGAGAACACGGTGCGGGGCGGCACCGTGGAGGGGGAAGTTCAATTGCTGAGAGGCGGGCAGCGCTTGGGTGATAAACCGCGGAAAATCCGCTCGCCGATTCGATGTGGGACGCGGGATTTTGTCCCGGAGCGAATCCTGGCCGTCCGTCTCATCGCGCGCCTGATCTACGCCGCACATCTCATCACGCCGCTCCCATTCTGATCGCAGCCGTTCAAAGAGATGATCCGACGGCTCCGAGGCATCTCCTTCCTCAAGCACAGCCGGATGCCTCCCCGCGAGCTCCGTTCGAACCAGGAGCATCCCGAGAGATGTTTTCGAGCTCCCGGCCACCGCTGATCGAAGTAAAGCCACCATTGTGATCGTCTGGCCATAACGAACACATTTATGAATCAAAATATGCATGCATGCAATGAGATGATGAATTCGGTCGAGGCCGAGGCAAACGAAGTTTCTGAGGCATCGGGTGTCCGTGCTTTGAATAAATGGGCCTAAACAGAGGCCATGCACATGTTACAATGCATGCACATGAAGAAAGCCGAAAAAGGGAGAACCCGCGGTGAAACAGGAAAGGAAAATAAAGATTTGGAGAAAATCTTGAAAACTCGAAATCTTCAGGGAATCAAGTTTAATATCACGCGGAAGATTTGGCACGCCTCTGACTATATAAAGAGAGGCCGAGGCGCTGTTTTTGTTTGCTGAAACTTTTGAGAACCGTGAAGTTCTATGCCTCGCGAAGAAAGAAGCCCCGCGCACACTTGCGCGGCTGTTATTCTCGGTGCCACCCGAGGCCCGAAAGTGACCCCTTGCGCGCTATCCTTTGCGCGACAGGAAGGAGGGTGAGCAGCGCGAACTTGCGCGCCTCCTCGGTGCACCGCGGCCCCCTGCGCGGTAAGCACTTGCACGGCAGTTGTGAAGGAAGAGGTTGGCCGCACCCTTGCACGGCCCTTGCACCCATTGTGCTTGCGCGGTTCTTGAAGAAAAGTGGAGTTCACACTTTGAATGTGTGTGTGCAAATGGAGTAAGAGGACCCTACGAGTTATTTGCATTCAAGAGAACCCGAGGTCGTAGCCTTTGTGTGTGCAATGAAGGAAGAAGGCCGTAGGCTTGCATGAGTGTGCTTAGCAAGTGAGGAGGCTTGCACCTTGTGTGCAAAGTGAAGAACACACCTTGAGTGTGTGTGAAGTAAAGAGCCCGAGGCTTGTGAGTGTGCAAAGAAAGGAAGAGGCCGAGGTTCGGCTTGTACCCATTTGAGTACATTCAAAATGAGTTGTGTATGTGTGCACAAGTGAAAAAGGGTGACAAACCATAAGAAGAAGAGGAGTACACACTTAAGTGTGTGAATGCAAAAGAACTGATCATTCTAAGTGATTGGTTTTTGGTGAGCAAGACCAACAAGATCTTTTGAAGACTATTGAAGCTACTTGATGTTTTGAACAACACCTTTGATGAAGTGAAGTGGAGCCATGATGAAGATGATGCTGTGGAGTTGGGGGGTTTAACCAACTTGTAATTGGGGGGTATAACCAATTACTATGTAATCATCTTTTGGCATAGTAAAGAATCCGTGTTGGGGGGTGTAACCAACACGGCAAGGAGTAGGTCTTTGTACCGAACCTTGTAAATCTCTGTGTTCTGTGCTCTCATTATTACTGTACCACTAAAAGAGTAGATCTAGGCTTTAACCTGCTGCAGAGGTTGAATTGATAATCCAAAGGGAACAATTCATAAAAATAAAAAGTTATCACTGATTCACCCCTCCCCTCTCAGTGATCACAACCGATCCAGGCATTTCATATGATTATAATAATATTATACTAATTATGAAATATTATACAACATCCACTTCAATACAATTCATCAATTTTGGGAATGATATCATCGCTCGTTCATACGTACGGCCTACTGTCTCCACGATGCGATGTGATTCATTCTACATGATCTTCATTAAATCATGATTATATAAATGAATTTAATGAATAAATATGATATATATTATACTAATATCATTATATAAATTATTTTACTATATCCTAAGAAGTGTACCATGAAATTATCTGACAAATCCTACATAAGATCACAGAGGAGATAATACATGAATAACAAGTGACAATGAAATTTTACTAATAAACAGATGATAATATAATCACATATGATATCATAAAAATTATTATTATTATGTAATAAGTTAATAAAATAATTTAAATTATTATATTGAGGGTTCAGATTCATACGACAGATATCAGGCCTATGGTATTCGATAACGTTTTCAATCTCTATTTTATCTGAGATTGTTTATTCATAAGTATTTACTAGGGTTTATTTATCATAAAAAACCATGTTTCCTAATTATGTATTTAAAAATATTATTTATATACTTATGTAATTTTTTAATTTCAATTTTACCCATTGGTGAATTTTTACTAATTAGATTGAATTGAATATTTAGTCATTTTTGGAATAAGGTACTTTCTGAATTTTCTAAAAAAAAGTACGAGAAGAATGTTTTTTTAACTTATACGGCATAAAAGGATTTTTATGCATTCATAGTCCCTCATTTCCTTGTTTCATACCAAATAATATTACAATTTTATTTTTACGAAAAATTATATCTTCTAAAATACTTGAGGCATTTTGAAGAAGGAAAACCTTTTGTATATGAAATGAATTTTTGCTTAATAATTAATTTCAAGTGTTTTATAAATTTTTTCCCATCTAATATGAAACTAAATTAATAGTTTTATGTTTATAACCCTATAATTAATATTATTTTATCATGTTAATGATAGAATTATATTTAATTTGGATTATGTTATGATGGAATGATGTTTAAGAAAGCCATTTTATTTCATGGGTTATGTTATGGTAAATGTTTTTATGTATTTGTGGAACACGTTAGAATGGTCTTATTATAAGATTGGTGGGACCTATATCTCCCTCCAATTCCCTGGGTAAAGATTTATATCTCTTGAGATAGACATGAATGGAATCCAAAGTAAATCCGGTTCAGTAATACTGGGCTGGAATGAGGAGTGAATTAGGTTCTATAATGGGATTTTTCTGTTATGATGGTCTAGGATATGAGCCTTGAATAATATTAAATGATTTTTTATGATTATGTTCATATGAAAAGAAATTTATTGTCTTATCATATGACTATTTGGATTACATTTCTCTTTTATGATATATCCCATGACGTGATATTTTGATATTTTATATACATTATACGATTTTCAAATGTTATGTTATTATGATTATGATATGATTGATATTTCCATTGTCTTCCCTTATTGAAAATTTATTCTCACCCTTTCATATTTTTCTTTTCCCCGAATATGAAGAAGTGTATAAAGTAAGATATGTCAAAAATGAGTCTAGTTTTGAGGAAATAAGCCAAGCCAATGTATATGTTTTATGAAGCATTTTTTCAGGTTTCCCAGTTTCTAATGAAACACAACCGATACAGTCCTATCATGGATTTTGTTATGTTTTATAAAAAAATATTTTATTTAATACTGAAGTATTATCTATATGTAATTTATGTGCCATTATAACCTTCTTATTCATATCCCTTTAATACCCTTGGGATTTTCTAATCACTATTTTGAGTTTGAGAGATCATTGGACAATTTTTTCATAGCTTTCAATGTCGGGATTCACTCGATCTTATCGTAGACTAGGATTTATCCCACCAAAGAAGTGAGAAACCATATATTTAGGGAAATGAAAAATATAGATGTGTATCGTAAATGCCTTGTAAATTTTTCATCCGAAGCCTAGATAGATTCATCATCTTTTTTCATAAGAGTAAGTAAAACCATTTATATTTTAAGACGAAGAGTGCAGGGAAAATATTTATCAAAAAACAATTTTTGGAATTCAGTTCACTCCATCGCTTTGATCTCTTCATCAAGCTTCATATTCTTGGCCTATGTCTACCACTGATCATATCCTCCCTCTATAAGATAAAAATATAGAAGAAAACTCTCTTATACCAAACATTGAAATATGGAGGCGCACTTATCAATAGATTTGTTCCATTATTCCACCGTTATGGGATCAGATGATCCATTGGATATGGATGGTCATTTTTCCATGAAGCTCTCGATTGTGGAATGTCCTTTCTTATTGGGGTTTGGAAACGTATCACACTCTAGGTTTCTATTCATATATTGAGTTATATAATAAAGTTTTGTGACAATGTTTATGATTCCTACACCCATCAGGTTGGGTATCTCATTGGGATAGTCATCACGTTTCCCTTCAAATCAATTGTTAACTTGATTCCTCCTATTACTAGCCATTTACTAGAATAAAGGGAAAACTAGGATGAGTGTTTAAAACTATTAGACACATATAAAGGAGTCCAATGACATTAAAGTGATAAGTTATAAAATAAATTTATCTCCATAACTTATGAGTATTTAGGAATCAATCAATGTTATTCATGATCCATTTCATAGCCCATATTATTATGGAAATTTATTTGTTCCCTTAATTATGGTTCGTAATGAGATTTTGAATTTACCAATGAAAACCCCATAGAGTGTCAAATCGCTTGTCCATTAAGGCCCTTTATCGTATTCTAGATTACCCCATGTCACGCATGTAACATCATATCAGAGTTGTTACCCCAAGGAAAATCACTCCCAGAATGATATCAACTTGTTGTATCTTAACAAGAATGTATTTACTTGAGATACCACACACTCTATTATAACCTAAATTTATGTACTTTTTTCTTATACTTAGTTCAATATAACAGTCTTTCTCATTAGTTTTCTAATAATAACCCCCAAAAATAAATAAATGTATCCTCTTATACCAATAATAACAACCACCCTTCTTATTTAAAATTTAAAATAGATTTATTACATAACATTATACTTAATAAAACTCTGAAGATCGAGAGATCCAATGTCTTTGGGAAATTAGGTAAATTACATAATAACATAAAATATGAATAAAAAAATTACTGATTTTTTTTAACATGATCTAAAAAATATATCCTACATAAAATTTCATGGGATAACCTAAAGAAATATTTCATAATGTGGTGAGATATTAATCATAGTAAGGGAATATAAAATTGAAAAGAAGGAATAAGAAAATAAATTTTATAAAATAGGAATATCAATGGAGTGTAAAAAGAACACGAATAATAAGGAACAATATAAAATTATAATCATAACATGTGAAATCTGGAAACAACTTTAAACCCTACATCATAAACAAATGTATAGGTTAAACTTTTCAAGATATCATGTTGGAAAAAGAATCATATATGAATAAGGTAAACCCCCTATACCAAAACTATGTATCATGATACTAACAATTACTAAATAAATTGGAGTGCAATATAATTTCAGGCACACCGATCACTTTTATATCGTCATCATGCTTAAGTGTGCTGCATATATCAATAAACATGGATTCATTCATCTAAATAATTTATTCCATGATCAAGTAGTGTGGAATAAAATAATTTAAGTCCCTAATAACAAAGTTATATGTGTATAAAGGTTAATACCAATGATAGTAATTAGGAATTGTATTCACTACGCAATGTTTATGGAATGAAAAATTGCATTATAATTTTGGCAACATAACGATGTCAAATAAAAATTCATAAAGATTGATCATGAGAGATAATGATTTATCTCATCATTTATATATTAAATGGATCATTATAGGGACATGTTTATACATGTACAAACATAAGGAATTCAAAAAATAAGGCATAACATAATAAGGATACTTTAAGAAAGAGGAGAAAGAAAATAACCCTTACTTAAATGTGTGACTCCAAAGGCTTTGGAGGGGATTATTAAAAGCTTGGCATGCCTTGGGAGGACAATATAGACTGGATAGAAGAATACAGATGTGATTAAATGTGTTTTATTGAAGATAAATGGGGGCTTTGGTTGGGTTTAAATAGAAAGAAGGGGGATTTAATTATTAGTTAGGTTTTGGGATCTACATAATAAAATATAAAAAAGAACAAACCATCCCATTGGGTTTTACCCATGATTTATTGAAAATGGGAGTGGTTTTTATTTTTATAAATGTACAAGGGATTAAATTATGTAAATACCACCCATGGTGAAATAGAGGTTAGTCACACTCTTAAATAAATTGGTTTACAATGGAAAAATATAGTATAACTCATCGACGATTCATAATAAATTTTAAAAATAAATAAATAAAATGTAAAATAACATTATTTTAATGAAATAACATATATATGGTCGTGGAATAAATTTAAGTTACTTATTTCCCAAAATTTGGGTCATTTTGATGTCATAAAATATGAAGTATATTAATACGGTATTTACCTTTTACCGAAAACATCGACTATCTCATAAATTTTTTAAAAATTAACCATTTTAATATTTCAACATTATGATTAAAAAAATAATATTGATTTTATCTATATAATTTCCTAAATATATTTATTTTAAATTTTAATATAATTATTGATATTTATTGAAAACGATGGTTTTTTGATAATAATAGTTTTCGAACCCTAATAGAAATTACATTTGGGATAATAAAAATCACAGGAGAATTTATATTTTATAAATATTATTAAATAACAATATTCCATTAAAATATAATTTATTTTTAATATTTATTAACTCATAAATTCACTAATCGAATTTGAACATTAACCAAAAAGTAGAATTTGTGTTTTAAAATAATTTACCAATTACCAATAAAATAAGGTAAATATATTCATTTTTATATACAGAACAACACACATATTACCATTTATAGGGTCTTGATACATATCTCCTCAATACACTAGTATACGGCCTAAGAGTAAGTTCCGTGATGGTGGGTTATTCATGGGGCTATTTAGTAAAAAAAAAAATTGGTCATGATCTCGATGATCTTGAAATTCTCCCAGGAAAAGTTTCTTTCATGCTTATGTTATTGGATATAGACATTGTATTGGGGTATGAAAAAGACCTGAAATTCCTTCTCCGTTAAAATCTTTAATTAATGGGGTTTAGAGGGTATAATCATACTGGTGGAGGACATCACTTCATTTGTCTATTTCAAAAGGCTTTGTTATAACCCTATATTTATTCTAGTCATGCGATCACTATTAAAAAACTATATTATTAATGGTAATGATGCTCAATAGTAATTTTAATACTATTGGATATAAAAAATGATTGCATGTGTTTTCTATAACCGCAAGACATTTTCTTAAATAAATAATTATAATTTTATTCATTATAGTTTGGGTCGTTATAGAATGATTTAAAGCTTGTAATACCTTTTGATGAGATTCTGAGAGATTGTATGGTCACTTGAATCAATTTAATTTCTAATAGTTAGGTTTATTTTCTATCTATGTTTCTTTTCCCCACTACTTGAGGTAATTGGATGTTTTTTCTGCATGTTTCCTCTTAGTGGTATCTCAATATGGGTTTCTTAGAGTACCTAGATATGTACTGATACTAATAATGAATAAATAAATCATTAACCCATGGGTTTGGTTGATGATCAAAGGAAAAGGCTTATATTTTGTTAATATTCATAAACTAAGTTTATAGATTGGATTATTTCAGGCGGGCATGGAATTTACTATGATGATTAATGGAATGTAATATAAAATAAAATATAATAATGTCAATGGATAATTAATAGACTTTTAATTCATTAATGAATGGAAATGATTCAAAGTAAATAATTAATTTAATAATATTATTTTATATGCTTGTTTACTTATAGGATATCTGGTCTTCGTAGTGGCAGCTGAGAATCCATGTGACATTAGCTACATTTGATTATTTTACTAGGTTCTTCACAATGAGTGGTTATGTGTTCTATTATATCAAGTATATTTTGTGATTTCATATGATGAACCATCCATGTCAATTAGGCAAACCGACAACATATGGACTATGATAGCATATGTTTCCCTATATCCTGCTGGGATGATGATTGTTTATCTACCCCTTTATCCCTGCTCTATTCTCTTGGTAGTTACATATGATGGTATTAACGGTGGTTAGTTTTCCAGATATGCATGTTAAGGGTTGCGATGGATTTTTTTTATTTCATAAGAAAGTATTTTTGGATGATGTTTATGAAGGACTATTATAGTTATGACGTGTATAGGATATAATGGATCGAGGTTCTTACTCAGTGTATGGTATGTAATGGCTTGAGGTATAACACCTGATGTTTGATATACATCATATGGGATGTTGGGGATCCTGGAAAGTACTTGGTTACTATATAGTTTATGATATGGGATGGTGTGGATATGTGATGTACTAGGTTCATGAGGTGGTTTCTTTCCAACCTTTTTTATGCTGACTTACTTTTGGAGAGAGATGCCTCTAGATATGTGATGTTGGGGGTCGAGTAGAAAACCAGTGGGAAAGCGAGAGAAGGGCACCCTTGATGTTTTATTATATTTTATGATGTATTGTGTGTTAGGTTTTGAGATATAACCATCATGAGTTTTGAAACTTAGTATACCTATTTAGGCGGTGAGTTTGTTCAATTGTTGTTCATTTTTATTTAGCATGAATTCTTTATCATTTTCATGAGTTAATTTGGGGAGGATCCTACTGAGTATATTGTTATAGAAACACTACAGATATATATATTTTTTTAGGTCATCAATAGAAGGATGGCTATCCAGCCGGATATTACTTTCTTAGGGATTAGTAGGAGTTGTTTGCGCTTTTTGTTTGCTATCGTATTTACCTTTTTAGTGCATGTAGTTTACCTTTTGGTTGTTTATTACTATATTAAATATCATCACTTAAATTGGGTTATATATATATAGGTATTATAAGGAGTTTGTTTTTATCATTATTATATCTATCTTAAACATTCTTATCATATAGGTTAATACCTCTAATTTTCCTAATTATTATACCTTTAGTGGTAGTCACTAACGTGGTCCCTATTGGAGGTGGGACTCAGGTAGTCGCCATATCTCTCCACTAATTTATGCACTATTATGGGGAAGGGGTCATGACACAAGACTTACAAATATCACCTCCCAACTTCCCGACCAAGGATTATTATATTGTTCATAAATCCACCATAGGAAGGCTTTAGTGCATACCTAATGCAAATACCCAAAGAAGAGGTAATATTCTTTGACGTGTGTCGTTATTTTTTTCATTATCCACCTAAATTAATTCCTATTAAACTATTAATATATAATAACAATAGTATATTCTGTATGAGGATATTTTATTATAATAAGAGAATGACCTAAAACCACCTCCACTTCTATCAACTATGTTACAATATCCAAGTTTGTGTGTATGACGGATTACCACCTTGTGAACCGATGTCATTAATTTTCCATTTAAACCTCTCAATGTTTCTTATTATGATATATATAATGTATATATATAATTTATATAACATAATAAAACCTCTTTATTCATTATATAACATATACCTTATGAAATTCCATTCTGTTAGAGACATGATAATGTTGCTTGTGTGTACAATGGACTACTGCCACACATAGCAATGTGACTGGCCTTTCACAAAAATTTTACATGGATGGTGATAAGATATCATATTAATGACTATATGTGTTATATATAACATAATAATAAAATTCTCCAAACATTTATTATTATTTAAATATAATACTTCACTTTCTTTTCTAATTTTTTTGTACTCAATGAAAGACGATAATATCGTTCGTGTATGTGTGGAATACCACCGTCATGAAGTCATGTGACTCTCTATTGATTTCCACACAACATTTATGAAATATAGGAGTATATAATTTTGTTTTAGTGATATTATAATCATTATATAATGTTAAAATATTACTTAACTCCTTTTCATAATGGCCAGTGAAAAATAGAAACATTATTCATGAGTATGGATAGCCTATCGTCTCCATGATCATAACATAATTCATTTTTCACAACTATAATCATGAATTTCATTAAATGCATAACTTATATAAAAATATGATAATTATTTCATGATTATTATTATGGAGATTCTGAAATTACATTATAATTGAAAACACTATATTATTAAAGAAAAAATACCCAGAAGAAAACCAAAAAATTAACATATGAAATAATAAAAATAACAAATGATTATTAATGAATGGGTGATATGATGTAATAATAGTGTAATATATGATATTATAAATAATAAAATTGTCCTATAATAAGTTAATAACGTGTTTCAAACCACTATACATGTGTTTAAATCATGTTCATCAAAAATGAAATGTGAGTTAATGGATTTTGTGTCAATTCACATTCTAATGTTTCTTATTTGTTATTATGCACCAATTCAATTTTATGTGGTGTATATGATTACCATTAATAATTTAATACCATGAATACATAGTTAGTCCTGGAATATTATTATTAAATTAAAATTATTCATTCCAAGAGGATTTGAGTTGAAATTTACCTAGTGGTAAAAGTTATTTTGAAGTCACTCTTTCTTTTATTATTTTTAACTTTATCAGGATTCAATAAAATTATTATAAACATTTTCATTTGAAATTAAATTTATATTATTTTTCTATATTCTTGTTTCATTAATATTATTATTTTCTAAAATGTATAGAATTTTTAGATAATTTGTTTCCTTTGAAATTTATTTGATTAACATTGGAAATATTGATAAATTTTAATCCTTTACCGATTATAGATACTTGATGATAATGGAAATTTATCTTATGTTGGGGGAAAAGATAATTTTTATTATTAAAGAAAATACCTCTTTAAATCTTCATATATGGAGACCCATTACATAGATAGTAGGCCCATGGCCATGGGGCTGACGAACATGGCCCAAAGACCAAGTGAAAAATCATGTCTACATCATACTTATTGGATCATCGAGCTTGTGTCATGCCTAAATCACCACCAGCATCATTAGTCTCTTGAGATAAATCAGTTGGCCAAATCAGATTAGTTTTCACCTAGAATTTTAAAAAATGTTATATGAACGTTATTTATGGTAATCGAATTATGTACCTACAAAACCTGACATCCAATAATTTATCATTTCCTTCACTTAGTATTCAGTTATTATTATCCATGATATTTTTTGTAGGAAAATATTTATGGATCCATTTAATTATCAAAATATTGATTAAATGGATTTTTTTACAGTTATTTACCACTCTCTATTGATTATTTATTATCTTTATATTTTTTTGTAATGTGTTTTCAATTTTTATCATTCCATATTGATAATGATTATTGATTTATGAAATTGTCCTAAGAACATAAACCTTACTTAGAATTTTAGATCGCCATTATTTTTTCTGTTCTTTAGTATATGAAGAATAATTATTAGATTGAGTTTTCAAGGATTCATTTCATTTTATTTTATTTTGTATTACGATTCATTTTATATTCTCAATTTTCAATGGGTATCATATATGTATATGGTTTTACAAAACAACAAAAATATCATTCCATAAGGATTTGACCCATTTTATCTATGCCAATGTAATAAATTAATGCATCGTCTACAGGCTTTGGAAGTTATGTTCATTACAGTTGGTACCAAGGTGATTTTTTATAAACTTAAGGAACTCGATTTGGGAAAAAATAGATTAAGGAAAATAACCCTATAAGAGAATTCGAGGATAAGTTTAGATGAAGAGCCTACTATTTTGAAAATGTAGATATTATGTGGTTTCTCCATGAAATACATACCTTTATGGATACTACAAGTGAAATTTATTCCACCACATCTTTACTTAGGGGTAATAATATGAAAAGGATGCATTGGTATTGACCTAGTTATCACCCAGTGAATCATAGAGGGACTTAATTCACACATGGTATGAAACTTCAAGGGTATATTATTTGGTTAATTGAAATTTTCATTACAAACCATTATGAATGATTTTAAAATAATGATATACCAAAGATACCATGTTTATAATTATGATATTATCTATGCCTAGATTTTTATTTTATGTTAATAATTTCAATAGCTTTGGGATTGTAAATTATTTTTTTCAATGATATTTTTTAATATAATATATGTTATCATTTAGAAATGGCACCAAGAAAAGGAAATTGGAACCACTTCAATGAATGTAATCCAAAGAGTAATATTGATTTTTTCTTTGGTTTGATTAAGACAATACTATGAAAGGATCTAGAAACTCAAAAACAATCGTCATATGAGGATATAATATAATTTTTTTTCAAGATAGAGAAGTAATTTTCTTAGTATTATGGTTTCTAAGGTAAGTGATAAAAGAACCTGATGAAAAAGAAAAAACCAGATAAATGGAAGAAGTAATGAAGGGGTTTCCTATAAGTGGTGATTATAGAAAGAAATACCCTAGTAATTTCATTATGGGAATGAGAGTTAGATGTATTTTTGAGATGAATTCCATCATTCTTGTGATTGAATGCGAATGAAAATAGTTTCAAATGTAAATTTTCTCAACTTTGATGAGACGTGGCACTACACAAATCAATGTCCCAAGATTCAATGGAATATACCACAAAATAAGCTCATGGTTCAAGGTAATGCTTATGATTCAAAGAGGAATGATTAATTATATCATGTTTGGTCCACAGATTATTTCATTTTTTATTTTGTCAATGAAATCATGGATATAATAATTATAAAATTTATAATGATTATACTATAGTACCATTAAACTAAGGATTTTATAGAATATGATTAAGGGTATTGATGACCAAGAATAGTTATTCCTTAGCAAGTTAAACTTTTGGGAAAACACATGGTTTCTTTTTTCAGCAGAAAGATGTAATGTAACACAATTTCATTAATTATGTTTGGAAAAATAGATGATTGATATGAATAAGGAAAATTGGATAGTACTAACTATCTTAGAACTGAATAATGATAAGATAATTTTTTGAACTTAGTGACCTTATATAAAATGTTTTCGATCAAACTATTTTCAAGGATCCATAAAGTTAACCATTTATGAATTTTGTTCAAATTAAACATTGGATAAGGTTTTAGAGATTAATGTATTACTTCAATATAAAAATATTTCTACATATTAGATAACAAGATGTATCCATTTTGTTATAATGATAACTAAGGATAAAATAAATGACATATAATTTTATTTTGTATCTTTTTACTTATTATTTTCTTTAGGTATTGAAAATTCATCTTCATTTCATAGAGTAATAGATAAATTCGGAATTAATCAATGAAAAACCAAAGGTTCACAACATGATTATAAATTGAAATTAAATCAAGTAAGTATATATTCTCATTAAAATTAATAAAATTTTGTAAAAGCATGTAATTTATCTATTATTAATATAATTTAATACCATAATAAATTGAAAAATATTTCTGTTAGAATAACTATAATTTCATTAATATCATGTGATGCACACAACACAAGGTTTAAAAAAACATTATTAATCACACATTGCGAACTTAATTTGTAATTATTTTTTATAACTTATATAATTTTTTTGATAAAATATATTTAATTATTGAAAAAATAATTATAAAGTTATATTAGGTTAAATTTTTGGGATTTTTTTATAATCTTTATTTTTTGATGAATTGTAAAAATAGTAAATTTAAATTGAAAAATTCCATTTAATTTAAATAATTTACAATGTTATATTATATTTAAAATAATTTTTAAGGTATAAATAGATAAATTAATATATAATTAATTAAATTTATTTCATTGAAATAATTTTTATTATGAATTTATATATACAAAAATTATAAAGTATTGAACTATTTCACTTTAAAAACATGCTCTCTCATCACGTCTATGGGATTATTTAAAAACTAATTTTTTCACTTATTTGAATATAATTTTAAAAAATGTATCCCATATTTTGAATAAAGTTAATTTATAATGTCTAATAATTTTAAATATTTTTTTACAAAAATTTATTTTGTATGTAGTGGAAATTAATTTCAGTGGTTAGGCTAAAAATGGATTTAGAGATGTGTTGAACTAGAATGATAAGAGTAATAATAACCTAAAATATTTTTTAAATTTTATACAATGAGTTTATTTTGATCTTTTAAACCAAATACTCTTATATATTTAATTTCATTTCCACTTTCCTTTGAATATGACCCATATAATATTTCATGTAATGAAAAATGCAAAATAGATAGCTTTATGTCTTTTAATATCTATAATTAATAGGGATAAGAGAAAAATAAATTTTTTTTGCTTATCGATATTATTTTGAAACATAAATAATTTTTTTTATAAAAATAATTTATCTTTAATTTTCATTGAAGAATTAGTTACTTAAAATTCTTATGAAATGACAACATAGTAATTATATAATTACCAAAAATTAATGAAATGTTACGAAAAATAATTTTTTTTTTAAAATTTAATGAATTATTATGTTCCATTATTTTTCAGATGAATATATAATGTTATATAAGTTTTTACATAATATATTTAAATTTCATAATTTTGTTAATATTTATAAATTCAATTTAAATTAATAATTTCAAAATTGGACTTAATGTTATTTATTGATAAATTATATTTTATCAAATGATTTAAAATTACAAAAAATCCAATATCCTACAAAGTGATGTTAAAATGACACTAGATTTTTAATATGTTCCATTCATGGACTTATTATCCTTTTATAATTAATATATTGACTATTAAGTAGTAAACAATCTACTAGCATGGTTATCCTTAAAGTAGTTTTTCTGTACGTACATGGCATTATGTTAAAATAAATGTTCAAAACAAAAATTAGATTTATTGAAAAAAATTAAATTAATATTTTTAATCAATGGGTATAAATTATCTAATAAGAATAAATTTAATTTATTCTTAATGTAAAAATAACCTAGCTAAATAAAAATATACAAGTGACCAACATAAAAAACTAAAAAGAATGATTGTGTAAACATGTAGTCTAAGGAATAATATGATAAATATGTATTTTTTTTGTGTTTGAGGTGTGAATTGTCAACTTAATCCATCCAATAAATTATTATTCAATTTTTGATCCACATTTGGTATGGGAGACCTCCCAATATTGATTTGTTTTATATATTTACCTGAATTGTACTGCTCCTCAACTATAAAAGGGAACTCACTCCCTTCACTTCTTAACACATTCACGCCACTTTGTGCCATCCAATACCATCTAACATCACTTCCAAAAATCCTTAAATAAATACAATCATTGTTTAATTTCTCATAAATGAAACATATTAAGGATTTAGTTAAAAAATAATGGGAATACCTAAAGAAGAGGTAATATTTTTCAATGAGAATCTTAATTTATTTCTTCCTCTACCTCCTTAAATTATTATTAAAACAATATTATATAGTAAAATAAGTATCTTCCATACACTGGGATGTTTTTATAATAATATAATATCCTAAAAACACTCCACATCTATTAAATGGATTATGAAATCATCGTCTATATGTATGTCAGACTATCGCCTCACAAATCAGCATTGTTCGTATTTTTCATTTTCATATATAAGGATAGTTTTTAGGATTTATATAAAGTTTATATATAATATATATGACATAATAATAAATATAAAGTTATTATATCATAAATAACTCATTTCATTTCATTTTATAGTACACATGATAACGCTGCTCATGTGTATAGTGGACTACTATCCCGCGAAGTGATATGATTCATCTTTCATTGATTCTTTTCATAAAAGGTGATAAGGAATAATTTTAATGTTTATATATGTTATAAATGACATAATTATGATATTCATTAAATATTTATCATTCTTTAAAGGTAAACTATCATTTTATTTTTTTAGTTTTTTCAATCAAGGATAGTTTATAATGTCATTTGTGCACATGTGGACTACCGCCTTCATAATGTGGAGTGACTCTCTTTTCAGCACCACACCACAAGGATGAAATAAATAATTATATATTAATTTAATAATTTTAATGTTGTCATTATATAATGTTAAAATATTACTTACCTATTTTCCATAATTATTGATGAAAAATGGAAATGTTATTCATGCGTACGTATGACCTATCGTCTCTATAATTATAAAATACCTCATTTTTAAAAAAAATCAATAATGATTAGATATAAAAGAATAATTTTTGTAAAAATATTATCATTTTTTAATTATTTTTATTATATATTTGATTAAACTCTATATTATTTTCAAGAACTACATCTTTATTGAAAAGGCATAAAAAACAGGGCAATTAATATCTGAAGGGACAAGAATATTGAATGATTATTAATGAAAAGATGAAATGATGTAATAAAAGAATAATATATGATATTATAAAACTAATATGGTTATAAAATAAGTTAATAACTTGTTTAAAGACCTTATACATGATTTTAAATCATGTTCACCCAACGGGAAACATACAATAACAGATGCTGTCAAAATTTACATTCCATTGAGTCTTATTTGTTATTATGCACCAATACACATTTATGAATTGTATATAACTTGCCTTTGAAATGTAATTACATGAAAAATTAATTATTCATGGTATTCTATTTTCCATTTTGAATTATTTTATCCAAGTGGATTTAACTTGAAAATTACAAAGTGGTTAAAGTTATAGTTAAATCTCAATTTTTTCTCTGATTATTTAATTTATAATAAAACATTATCATTATTGTAATAATTTTTCAGTGGAATGTATATTTATTTTAGATATACATATTATTGTGTTATTAATATGCTTATTTCTTAATCCTTATACAAGTTTGACATAATGTGTTAGCATTTAATGTTATTTGATTAACGAGGGAAATATTGACAAATTAATATCCATTACACAATATGGATACATGATGATAAGGAACATTTTTTATGAAATAAATTGATATTTAGATATTTTGGGAATCATTTTAATATGTGGGATCCAGTTTGGTGGCTGTTTATAAAAATCCCATTAATGCATCAATAGACTAATGAGATGAATCATTTGGCCTAATCCTATTTGGTTTTAGTATGTTTTTTATACTCTAATATGTATGGTATTATTGGTAAAAATATCATGTAACTGGGAAACATGGAATAAAATAATCATTAATTTTTTTCATTCAGTATTTAGTTATTATTATCCATGAGGTCTTTTTCATTGAAATTATCTACGGATTCTTTTAAATCGATGTTTATTGATTAAATGGTATGAGTATTTAGTTATTTAAATTTCCATATTGATTATAGATTATCCAAGTATTTATGTGGAATGTGTTTTAAATTAATTACCTTTACATATTTTTTTATTTTAATTGATCTGTTATATACTCATTTATTTTTTACACTTACTGATCATTTTAGCTCACCATTATTTTATTTCCTTTCCCCAATATATAAAGAAGAACCCATGGAATTAGTTTTCAAGGATTATATTCATTTCATTTTATTATGTATTATGTTTAATTTTATATTCCCAATGTAAAAGGGGTATCAAGTACGTATATGGTTATCCAAAACTACTGAAATTATATGATTTTCGAGTTTCGACCCACTGTATCAATGTCAATGAAATAAATTATGACACTAGCTCTAGGATTGTAGAGTATGAGTCATTATAAACCATACATGACCCATATTCATCCCAAATTGTCTTTTAAAATTTCATAATATAGTCCTTTTCATGTTAAATATGATCCCACAAGAAGATGGAATCTATAAAACCACTAATCAATAATAATTGAAAATTTTAATATCCGATATTTAAATTTCATATTTTAAAATATTCAAAAATGATCTCATAGAAATAAGTGGGTCAGTACCTTGATCCCAATGATGTTATTATGCTTGACACAACCCAACGTGAGCCACTTGATTTTATAACACATCTTACAATGTATAAAAACATATTAACCACATGAATTCACCACTAAAATCACCAAAGAAAAAAAAAAGAAATTTTGATGCATTGAATCAAAAAAGTGGACAACACAAAATATATAAATAAGTAATTGTCAGTATATATAATAAAAATCTATGTATGAAACACTGTAAAAAACTACCAATCATAAAAAATGAAATAGTCGAACAAATTCCTATTAGGGGAAGAAATCTACCTCACCATCTAAGAGAAATAATAAAACCAAAACTAATGATACCTAATGATATCCATAGTGAGGATATTGAATCATTTGATAACAAAGACTAATTAAAGAAGATCACACCACCACTACACACACTTCCACTCACCTAACCCCCTATGAAAAATTAACGTATTTGTTTGAGATATGGTTATATGTATTGGAATAAGAAAATTTAGTTGATAAAAAGAGAAAAAGATGGAATAATCCCAAATATCAAAAACAAGGATATATATTAACTAATTCACCATCTTTTTTTTAAATAATATAGTTTAAATTAATTCTTATCTAATTATAAACCCCCCATATAAATATATTTTATTATTTTTACTTGAGGAAATTGTTTTTATATTTTATTTTATTTTTATAATATAAACTTTTTGACATTAAATTATTACATACATGATTTATGGATTTTCTAAATTCAATGAATGGTAATTTAATTCCTTGGTTTTTTTGTAATAATTAATATATTTTTATGGGTATTATAATTCCAAAAAACTTATTATATATATGATATGTATTGTAAAATTTTTAAAATGGATTTACACCAACCATGGAAGGGATGAAAATAATGGCCATTAATTGATTAAACTTAGTGAATGATGTGAAAATCAGAAATTAAATTTTCAGATAATTTTCAAAAAATAAAGTTTCTTAGATTTTTTTTATTGAAAATGAAAAATGATATTTTGATAAAGATAAAAAATACACATATAATCATAAAAAATTCAATGAAGAAAAAAAAATTTATTTGAAGAATGATGTTTAAAAATATTCAAAATAATGTTAAACAACTAATAGATATGTTACTCAATAAATATAATGATATTTTAGGAAAAATAAATTTGTGTATACAAATATTGTTAGACTAAATAACCATTAATAAATTTATAGAATTTCAAAAAAAAATATTTGATTTCAAATGCTTCTACTCTGGAAGAATGGCACATTTATTACCTTACAGTTATTGGTTTGTATATATTTATCATGGATTATTTGATGAGGAAAGGTTAGAAACTAAATTAAAAAGGCATAGGTAAAAATTAAATAAAGTTATTTTTTTGAATTGTCTTATAATAAATGAAAACATGAAGGTAGATTTATCTGATTATGAAATTGAAGATATTAATTCATAATATAAAAAATTGACGCCATTTGTCTCAATAAAAATGAGGTATAGTAAAGGAATGTATAATGGAATGATACTTATATAATGGTTTGGTTAGGGTGGTATAAAATGTTTTTCATTGGAGAAAACAATTAAAATGATAAAGAAAAAAAGATAGTATAGAGAATCACATATTGAATGATTAAGTTAAAAATTGAGAAATTATTAAAATTTTAGATAATAAATGAAGTTTAAAATTACCAAGGGAATATATTGAAAATTTAGGGAAGTAAATTTAATTAAAAATTAAAATAGTTTATATTTTATAAGTAAAACAAAAGTGATTATATACCTTGATTAGGTAATCATGAAAGAAACTACATGATTAATGTGATACAAAAACTAGAATTTTCAAGTGATGAATAAAGAAGTGAATGTGAAGATAAAAAATAATAAATGGAGAATATAGTGAATGATGTGTTAAATTATCTAGTGAATAAAAAAATTTTGTCGAAAAAGGAGATCATTATCTTGATGATATTTACTCAAACATACAATTATAGTGAGTCGGTTATTATTAAGTCAAATGTTTTTATATTATACTAGATAAATATTTGATTGATTTTATAGAAGTTGAGAACAGTAATACTTAATATCATAGATATAAATTATAATCAAATAATAAAATCCTAAATAATCTCATTCAATGTTTAATCAAGATGATGTACTTTTTAATAACCCAACATAAACATTAAGTGTTGCAGAATATAATTTTTAAAGAAAACAGAATCATTTTGATAAAGAACAAAAATTGTTTTATGGTTTTATATGAGGAAAAAAATTGAATTAAGATATTTAAAATAAGATTATTATTAAGGATAAATAAGTTTATACCCTATTAATAATGGTGATATAATTAGATAAATGAAAAATGAAGTGTAATTTTTTTACTTTTAGAATTCAACTAAAGTGGTTGGTGAATACTATAAAGGATATGGGACATAAAATAAGGGGAATAATTGATTATTTTATAAAAAATATAATACTTTGGGTATCAATGTACATGTTTTTTAATTAAAGTTACATTATCAAGATAATAAAACTTTTTTCACATTAATGAAGAAATATTAAAAAGTCAATTTTTTATAAAAATTAATATTCATAAATCAACAATCCATTAAAATCCAGGAATAATAATATTGAAAAATATATATAACAATAATTGGTGAAATATAAGAAAATATCATAATTTTTTTATAAAATTGATACAAATGGATCTTAAAAAACATGCAAAAATATCAAGGTTTTATTTCAAAATAGAACATCCCTTATATGAGTAGGTTCAGGTTTAGTGTTTTTAATTTAAAATGTTATGGTTATAAGAAAAATTATAATTTTCTTAATAAATAATTAATGTATGATTATAAATGATCAATAACGAACTCATTTAGTAGGATTTAATCTAATATTATAATGAAAATTCATTAAAAACCAAAGGGGAAAATTTAATGATGAAGAATTAGTTTGATTAATCGAATATTTTATGTGGAAAATATTATATAAATTGTAATGATAAATATAAATGTTATGTGGTTCCATTAAATTATTTTATTCATAATAAATTCTCCAAAAAATACCATAATTAATGAAAAATCATATATGAGTTTAAATTAAATGGTTCTTAAAATAATATTATACTTAAATGACTAAATAAATTTAGAATAATATATTCTAATGATGATGGATGTTATTGAAAAAAATATATTGGGAATGGATATGGACTTATTTGAAATATAAAATATTTTATACAAACAAATGTGTAATTGAATAAAAAAAGGGGATCAGAGAAAATGAATATCTCACGGCTAAAAAATTAGAATGTCATCTCAAATGGTCATAATATCATAAAGGATTGAGCAATTATTTTTAAAATAATGTTTTTTGATTAATTAATTATTAATTAAAATAATAATGATGTTTTAATATATAATTTTAAAAATTAATAAAAATAATTTACCTATATTAATTTCAAAATTATAGGGAATACAACTTCACAATGCATTTTTTAAATTGGTAATAAAAATATTTAAATAAATATCAATTAAAAAATTAGTTATAATGCGGCGATTAAGACCCAATATAAAAAGAATGATTTATGTCTAGATAGAAAATTTTAAACTAATGTGGAAAAATGAAATTAATTTTCATTGGTAATATCCTTGGCCACCATTAAGACATTTCTTTTCTTGTAATAAAAAATAATACTTATTTAAATGTCTTAGAGTGTCTCATCACTTATTTAAATTTAAATTAGGTTCTTGAACAATGTAATTGATAAATATTTTCACTATTATTGAAATATTTTTTTATTAAATAGGAATAAATGGTATATTCACTTTATTATAGTTTTTGATTAAAAAAGGGCCACAATCATGAGTTTGGAATGCAGTGGTTATCCTTTGGTTTAAATTTCATATATTATGGATATCATTGAATATTTTCACCACACATGGAGAATATTTTGAATTAAATACTAAAAATGGATAATAGTATTTTTTATAATTATAAATCTATTAAAACCAAATTTATTTACTTTTATGATATTATCTTTCCATAAACACTATCTTATTTTTTAATTGAGAGATAGGGGAGTCTTTGATGGAGGATTTAGGAAGGATAAAGTGATCCAGATGTTAGGTAATGTTATATACATAATTTTTATCCTCATTTTATCAAATCCATACTTATAAAATACCGATATTCAAATTTATAAAATAACTTGATGAATTTATAAATAAAACTATAATATTATTTTTTAGAAAATGTGTTGTAAATAATGGATTTGGTTTGGATAAAGCAAAATGATTTGATTTTAAGAAATTATATAGAGAAGATTGGATTTCCAAGACGTCTCCATATATTTCATAGGATGATGCCATATAATGAACTAAAATTAAAGTATAATAAATCAGTTAATATATAGTGCATTAGATTATTTTTTTTAATTTGGATTTAAAATTATATAAATATTTTAGAGAGATGAAAATTTTATTTTTTTAGAAAAAATCTTGATTTACTAAATTCAATAAATAATCAACAAGAAATTTTTAGATAATTTTTTATTTATTTTAAATATGAAACTAATGGGTGCTTTTTGAGGTCAATTTACATTATGGACTATGAGTTATGATATATAGAATCATGGATATTTTTAGAGTTATATCTAGAAATTAGTGGCCCTAATAATAATTTTTAAAAGTAATTTTTATGTTCATATAATATATGGGATGAGAAAAACCTACTATTGATATTTTCAAGGAATTAGTGTATACATATCTCTAGATTCCTCAATGAGATGTCGTGGGTAGTTATGACTTTACTAGAGTAGAATTCATGAGATAAGTCAACTTGGGTTATCAAATAATAAAATTAAATGATTATATCATGTGACATAACCTTACATTATTATGCCTCATGTGTGAACCATACTTGGAAGAACATCGAATGCAGACTGTTTGGTAATTCAAACAGATGATTCCGAGGGTTACACACATCTCATATATGAGATTTTCCATGGAATGAGCTCATGGATGAGAATTCATATAACTATATTAATAATTTGTTTGCATTATCAGATTGCCCTCCCCTAATAGAGGCTATTCTATCATTTTGATTTGACAACATCATCTATTATCAAGATAGATATATGGGATATTCCTTAGGTAATGCTAGGTTGAGTAGATATATGACATCAAATTTGAATTAAATCGAAAAAATTTATCCATTCTTACTAGATCTAAATTGTGCGACTATCTAGAATCCTTGAGAATGTGTGGGATGCATTGTGGTACCTAATTATTCGTCGGATATCTCACCCATGAGTGGAGTGGTTCATGAGTTTTTAGACCATTAAAGTTTCCATAGAACACGCTTATTTCCCCATCCAATTAGAAGCATGTTCTTGTAAATTAGATCTCATTTTATAGAAAATTCATTGAATTTAGTATTATATAAATGAGGAATTATTATTATAAAATTATAATAATAAAAAAATTTCAAATAAAAAGGGGGTTTCATAATCCATTTTTTTGTCTTTGAACAATATGTTGGAGATTTGGTTGAGCTCATTAGAGAATGGTTTATCAGATTAGTTTCAAGAATTTTAATAATTCTCATAGTGAAATATTATTTTTAGATAATAATAATATTTATCTGATATATTATGTGAACATAAATGATAATATTTATATATTTATTTAGTGGGTCTATTACATTTTGGATATGGTAGTTAGACAGAATTTATGGCTCAATTATCATGACAAGATGTTAAACAATGTAAGTCAGATCATTAGGCCATGTACTGAATCTTCATAGATTATTATAAAAGAAAATATTTTAATTATGGAAGTCATTATGAAATTCAAAAATGTAAATAATGGCGATGTTAATAATAAATTGTTTTCATGATGGCCATATTATATTTAATTAAAGGATGTGATATGTAATCAATGTATCAAAACATAAAATGTTTGATAACCTAATGGAAAAAGTTTTCTTTATAATAAATATAGTGTGAGGTATGGAAACATGGAATTTAAATCATATAATGCTAGAATATTTATAATGACTGTTTTAATGTATTTATAATTAATATATAAATGTTATTGATATATCTTGTTGTGTTTTTGATGAATTGGATATATATTTTAGAATAGAAGATACTATCATCTATTTGGTGATAAATCTTGAATTATAATTTAATATAAATATAAATTTTTTATTAATTTATCATTCACATTCTATAGGATTGGGAATTTGTATTCACATTAGGTATTTTGTGGATTTATTTATTTTTGAGAAGTGTGATATGATTGATATGATGGTACCTTTTTGTTTGAGTAGCTTAATTTTTTATTTACTTCATTGATATTTTTTCATGTTTGGACTGATGGATATAAATAGTCAATGGATATATTGATGTAACTCTATAAAACTCACCCTCTATATTATATTAGATTAAGATAATAGTGAATGTATTATTTATCCTCCATTTATATGGTAAGGGACCAAAAATTACTTGTGAATTTATAATTTTACAGTCCCCCACTACTATGGAAAAATATAGGTTGAATATCACTTGAATATACTTATAGATGATTAATTCCTCAAACATATCTAGTACATGACATATTTATATAAATAGTTATTTTTCTATCTTCAATTTGAGAAAATAATTGATGGGATGGGTGATGATAGTAATTTGTAATGTTCTCGACCCTAGTAGACTTGAGTAGGTGGTTACTTTATTACATTGGATGTTGATACATGGAATCACAACCCGATGTATTGAATATTTTAGTTGTATTGGAAATCTAAAAACATACTTGAATCCCAAATTTTGATTGAAAAACATAAATAAAACAATGTTCTTTATTTCAGTACACCATTATTCCATTTAGTACACCATTCATATCAATTATAATAAACTTCTTGGAATCATAAGTAAAGGGAACATAATAAAGCCTTAAGTTCATATAGTCTATTAGAATTTTTTTACATCATAATATATCATGAATACATAATTCATAATCAATATGGATTGTTATATAACAAAAAAATGTCCATTTTATCTATAACTTGAGAATGAAGAATAATATAGTAGAAATAAATAATGATAAAATAATTCTATAAGAATAGTTATATGATATTGAAAATTATCCATGGTTATTATAACTAATCAAATAATAATATGGACATAAATACTAAATCTTATAGTATGGTAATACACAATTAAATTCAATATAAATATACCATCAAGGCGTCGTTCCAAATCAATTTACACAAATAGGTATGACCCTTGCAAAATATCCAAACTTGTTTTTCAAACGATACCTTCCTATATATAGAATACCCCACCCATAAAATACTATATATAATGAATTAATTATATTAAAGGATATGATCACAAACAATTGAAACATTTGTATTGAAAAAATAGCACATGAAATGTAAATAACATACCCAATCAAAAATAATAATAATAAACCATCCAGAGTAATATAGAAAATGGTTTCAGAATAGTACTCCCCCATTCAAACTAATCATTAAACAACTTATGACATAATAATTATCTTATGATTACAACATATACTTAGTTATTCCTAATAAAAATTAGGTTTGTATTTTACCATAAATTGTTATTAAAAAATCTGAAATAAAATAAAGTTTTCACTTTGAAAATCACATTTAAAAACAAAAAAATTACAAAATATTTGAGAAAAAACATTCATGAAACTCATGGAAACCAATAAACGGTGATCCAAAGAAATAAGTTTCTAAGATGGTGTGTAATTCGTGATATTCCATTTAAAAATAATCCATTTAGCACTGTTGTAAAATCATGTCAATAAGAACCTTGTATGAAAAAAGAAAATAAGAATACATTTAAAAAAAATGAAAAATGATAAAAATAGGTAAACTATAATTTTAAAAATAATAGGTTAAAAATAAAATAATATTTGAAAACATTTTTAGAAATCATGAACATGAAAGAGAACGATTCATGGCATAGTGAAAAAAATGATGGTTTTCCTTAAAAACATTATTCTGGATTATTTTGTCCATAAAGAGATGAATATTATAGGAAAACATTTAATTCATTTTGATAAATAAAATATAGGAAAATAAATTTTATTATGGAAAAATTTTAAAATTTTCCCCAGTGGTGCCATATTTCTAAACAATCTAAAATAATGATGAGATTATAAAATAAACTATTACCCCTTTGGTAACTTTTGAATGATAACCATCATGAATGAAATAACATAAAATGAAAAATTAAACAATATTAATATAAATATATTCTTGGCATAAAATATATAAGGGGGATTATATACACAACATATAGGAAATAAGTGGAAATTATAGCATATGTCGAAAAGATTTAAAAGTGAGATGATAAACTTTTACATAAGATCTAATTTCCTTCATACATGTTCCAAAAATCATGTGTAATAAATAATTATTTATTAGAAATATCATAAATTAAAATAATAATATATATAATACAATATATTATTTATATACTACTATTATCACCCATTTATAAACAATTCATTATTAATGTCACTATTCTGGGTGATAACTGCGTAATTTTTCATATACGTTTGGATTCGATTGTTTTTGTCCTTTTATATTGGTCATTATTCCATAATCTATATTATATAAATAATTATTAAAATAATATATATATATATATATATATATATTTAGATTCATCCATAAAATTTAGATTTGATGAAATTCATTACATTGATTATAAATGTGGAAGACCCTACATACACATTAATGAAGTTTTCATTTTTTAATGGATGGAATGAAAAATAAGAGAATTCTATTTTACCTTTAAATAAAAATTATTATATCATATATGTGATATATATAAATTAAATCGATCCTTATAATAATCCATGTCAATATAAAATGAAAAACATTTCACAACGCTTCGTTGAGGTGTTAGTCCATACTTAGGCAGGATCGACATTAACATTTTCAAACTGATCTAAAGGTAATAAGTTAGAAATGAAACTATAATAATATATGTATAATAATTGACAAAATGACATGTATATATAAAATAAATCCAACATTATATCATTTTATGAGAGGTGGTGAAGGAAATCGAATTTGATTGGTTTGTGATACGGTAATTCTCCGTACACACGATAGAAAATTTCATTCCCATTTGATGGAAGAGGAGACAAATTTAAGTCATTAAATTAAAATAATAACATCTCAATAAATGGAATATTATCTTTTTTTTATTTTATAATAGTTGGAGAATATTTGAAGGTGGTAGAGGAAGAAATAAATCAATGACAGATAATTAAGAATTATACATCTACTTCCTAGAACCTCTTTAGGTTTATAACTAAAGGCTCCTAAAATGGGTTTATGCTAAAATAATGGACTGTAGGTAGTTTTTAAAAATTTAATTAAATTATTTAGGAAATTATATTCTGAAACATTTTTTTATGTCTAGAGAGTAGAGGATAGGGGGCATCATTTTAGAAGTGGGGGAGTGGTATTTAAGGGAAATTTTCTAAAAGAATACAAAATCATAAAGTAATAACCAATAAAAATAAATCAATGTGATATTAAATTTTAATTATGGATAGGATTATAAATTTTTAAATTGAAAACATACCCTTGTCTTTTTTTACCCCTTGATAAACCTCTTTTATTCTTAACTAAAATAAATAATTTTTACTCCTTTTACTTTTCATTATGACAAAAAATATTTTTTTAACTTTAAAATAAAAATATTTATTATGGTGATTAAAAATATGGAATCAATTTTCACAAATTAAAACCACTTATGTGGGATAATTTAATTTGACATTAAACCATTAAAATCAATAAAAAACAATTTTCCGAGTGTAATGTTTTCTTAAGTATAAAATGTTCCACTATCGAAACGCAACATAAAAGGTTCCAATTTACTAAACTGGATTAATTAAAATATAATTTAACTAATTCTACTTTTAAGACCATTTTTTTACTTTTTAAATTCTATAAACTAAGAGAAATTTTTAAAAAATATTATTTTTATCTATTCAGATAAAAATTAATATTTTATGAAAATTCTCAAAATTTAAATCGATGATAATTTTCACATGTTGATTTCAAAAATAATATTCACATTTTGAAGTAAATTTAATAAAATTTTGGAAATTAAATTTAAAATAAGCGAACAAAATTCCATGAGATCTCTTTTTTAGAAAACATTATTTTGTAAGCATAAAATTGTATTTATATATATTCCATGCCTAAAAAAATATTAGACTCAAGATAAGTTTTTTATAAAATATATAACATCTAAATATCATTAAAATCATTCACCAATGTTGAATAATATTTTTAAATTGTTATAAAAATAGAATGGATTAATAAAAAATATTTTTAAGAAAACAATTTCTTTTACCATGTAGTGTTTTTTTCTTTAAATTTATTATCAAGTGATAAAAAACGAATTTTTTTATATATGTTTTAATAATTTAATTTTTATAATTTTGTTATTCTAATTAATACCCAAAAATTTAATTTCTAAGGTATAATGTTATGCTATAATATAGTTCATTTAGACCTAGGTTTTTTTGTATCATATTTATCAAAGAGATTGAATTTATTTAAATATAAATATATTGTAAAGTCTTGGGGAGTTACTATATGAAATCCTTCAAATAAATTTCATCTAAAAATCTCAATAATTTCACATCCTTAATAGATTGGTGTAGTCATTCATCATAATTTATATTGGTTCCCATATCACCTCTTCTATCTTATGATTTTTCAAAAGTACCTTTACTAAGAGGGTCATCTGATTCGTCAACATTTGTTCTATAATGTCCAAAATATATATATTATCTTTATAGTAATATTGATGAAATTCTAATTCTATTTCTTTAGAGGTGGGAACATTCATTTTTTCTATAATATACTTTTATAATAATTCTATATAGAACATATAATATAAATTTTAGAGAATAGATGTAATTTTGAAATGTTTAGACATAGCTCAAATTCATTACATGATTTTAAATGGTTTTACATACAAGGGTATCTGTTTAACTTTCATTAAAAACATTATAATGCCCTTAATTTGAGATAAATTCATGAAAATGTGTTCTTCCATTTGAAATTTATGATATTTCTTATTGTTATCAGCACAAATCATTCTACCGATTTGATCTTATTTTATATTAGTCTAAATAATTGATACCTTTTCCACTTTCCTATGCCTATAAAATTCCATTCACCAATATCATGCAAAAAATTTGGAGTATGAAATATCATACCATATAGTGGATAATACAGTTCCATTTGAAAACATTAACTGAAGGTATTGTTGTCGGAAAACTCTACCAAAGTTAAATAATGTTAAATTATACCTTAATGTCCATGTAATAGGACCTTAACTTGTATCTTAATGTTTAAATAGTGATTTCAAGCTATCGATCACTTTGAATAGGATATGAGGTTCTTATATATTTCATAGTATTTGGAATCATCTAAATAAATTCTATAATTTAGATGAAATGTGTGGATAATGATAAAATAATAATTGAGATAGGTGCACCATGATGTATTACAAGTTCATTAACATATGGTTTTTTCTATACCTCTAAAGGTAATTAATATCTTATAAGAAAGAAATGTGCATATTTGGTAAGGCGATCAACAAGAACCCATATTTCATAATTCATCATTGGTGTATTTGTTTATGGAGTGAAAAATATCATTGTAATGTCATCCCATTTCCAAATAGGATAATGAAGATGTTACATGAATCATCTAGGATGACATAAATTTGCCTTAACCTATTGAGAAAAAACATATTGACACGTATTCCACATTTTACCACATCATATTATCCCACAAAAAATGCACCATTAAATTTTTATAAATATTAGTGGTGGATGGGTGTATAGAAAAATTCATATTCTGAGCATCATCAAATGATCCCCTCTTTAGATCAGGTAAAGAAGTACGACATAGAATATTTCCAAATTTAAAAATATATCTTCATATAATAATTGTAATAAATTTCCATCATTCAAAACTTTAATTTTATTATGAATATTCTCATCATATGGTTGAGAAATGATTATCTTTTCCAACCAAGATGGTTTTGAAGTCATTTTAAAAATGAGTTATGAATTTCATTCGTTAATAAAAATACCATATCCATATTTACTTGATCAATGATCAATGGATACATGTTTATCCTTATTGTGGTTAGAGTCCCACAATATTTCATGATCAATGCATCTGTTGCCTTATTTTCCATCTCAGAGTGGTTTGGTATTTAGAAATCACAATCCTTGGGACGATCTAGCAATTTTATTTTCCTCATATAGATCTCTTTCTATGAATGTATATATTTCAGAATATCATGATCCTTGTATTTATTAAATAATTCTCCATAGAGAAAATTTCATTACATATTAATAAAAATTATGTCTACAAACTAAACATCTTATGTTGGATATTTTTTTCATTAACATTTAACTTATTTGATGTATAGGAAATAAACATTTCATTATTCATAATTAAAAACCAATTCCCAACATCGATGATTCAATAAATATATAACATCCAAAATTTCGGGATGGTAGTGTCAAAATCATAACATTAACCAATGTATATATCACTTATTTAAAATATTATTCACATTTGTTTTCAATATGAACATAACCTTTTTAACAATAATATTGGTTAATGGGTTATGTAATTGGGATTTTTTTGGGAAAATCGCTATTAGCAACATTCAAAACAAATGAATCTACATGCATTAGGTACGATAATTAGTGTAGGACACTCTTGAAATTCATTTTTATTCAAAGGATAATCTCATATTCTAACCATAGATGTTGAATTTCAATGAGAAGATACATTATAAATCCAGAATCCAGACATTGAAAATTTCCTATATAACTAGTTTCTTTTAAGAGTCTCAAGAATGATCTGTAAGTGATTCTTAGGGTCCTTATACCTCTTAGAGTACCCCAATATTTCAACAATAATTACTAAAATAAAATTAAAATGATATTCATTTATTACTATGTTCATTACAAAAATGAAGATAGAGGGTTCATTAGTCTATCAAAATGGAATTACTGTGAAATCATAATGTCAATACAACATTCTATATATTTTCTGTAGTATATCATCCTTATTTACTCCCAATTGATGATACCCAGAATGAAGGTTAATGATTGAAAAATATTGATCTCCAAGAATTTGATCAAATAAGTCATCAATGTGAGGTAGATGATTCTTTTTTAAATATAATGTCATCAATTTACATATAATCAATGCACAAACTCATAGATCGATATTTTTTATTAGTGAATGGTATAAGGGCTTTCTAAGGAGATACACAAGTGATTATAAATCCTTTATCACACAACTGCTCTAGTTGTTTCCTAAACTCTAATAATTCCATAGTGAACATTCAATTGGAAACCATTTACATTTTACTTTCATCTAACAATAACTCAATGAAATAATTAACTTCTTGATTTGGTAGATGCACATATAATTCCTCTGTAAATGCATTATTTTATTCCTATTCCATATGCACATACTGAAAATGAATTGTACCTTTATATATGTAAATTTTTTATTCTATTATACACTAAAAATAAATAAAAAATGAGATACTGGAGGTGGATCAATACATGAATATGATAATACTATATCCACTAAAAATACAGGGAATTCCACATCTTCATGACAAATAAAAATTTCCTTCTCTTTTTAATATATTTTTTCACCTTATTTTGAAATTTATTCAATTTGAAGGATTATATCATAATTAACCATATTTATAATAATGATTTCAACAAATAGGAAATGTTTAACTATCAAAATGGTGACTAACTAACACATCCTTTTGTAGTAAGACATCCACTGGGAGTCTTGAATGATAACTCTCCTCTTACGATGCTTAAAATATATTTAGTTTTCTTATAAAACATGGAATATATAATAGAGAAAGAATGTCTAGAATCATATAAAGAATTATATAAATATGATGACATTGTTAGAGTACCTTCCACTACATTATTAAGGACTTCAACATTAGATGATGTGATTTTATAGTCTTGGATTTTCTCTCCTGGCCTTTTCATTGAAAATACCCTTGATTACTCATATAATCATTTTCATAGTTTCCCATATCCTTATAGTTGAATAATTACACATTATAAATTCCTTTAAATCACAATATTGATGTTTTTTTCTCACCACTCCATTAGTAAACTCCCATTCCCCAAATGCTTGTTTCATTGTGTATCATTCCAATGTTTTTAAGAGATAGAAATTTCACTCTTAACTTCTTCTATTTTTTTAATATTTCCATTTATAAATTTCTCATCAACCATTTTCTTATCATTCATTCCCTAAAATGCGTAAGACATAGAGAATTATTTATTTTTATTGATAGCACATGCCATTATGTCTTTATATGATGGGAATTATTGGGAGACTAGTTCCCCTCAAAGGATTGGATTAATAACCTAAATTAAATAGTAATTATTTCTCATTGGACTACATAATAGTACATTACATTCCCATATAACATTTTAAAGTTGGATTCATACTTAGTAATATTTTTATCTTCCTTTTATCTTAGACTCATGAATATAATTCCCATATTTTCTTGCTTCTCATGAGGAAAATAATTTTCCAAGAATATTCACTTAAAATAATCACACTTCATGTTTTTTGTTACATATTCATACCTTTTATTTTGAATAAATTATGGCCATTGATCTAATTACCCTGATATATGATAAAATTCTAGGAAACCCATATCCCATTAATTTCTACCGAAAGTGAGAAATGACTTTTCTAATGAACATATCAATTTCTTAGCTGCAAATAGATTCATAGTTTCATTAAATAATAAAGATTTTTGAATAATGAAGTGGTATAATATTATTATGATATCTTTTGGATCTATAGGTTGTTATAAAAAATTTATGTTATTAGTCACAACCTGAGTCAGAGTCACTAATATAGTTATAATTCGATCATCTATAGTTTCATCTCTAGTGCCATATTCATTATCTTCCTCATGTTGGAAATCTCTAAATGGATTACATGAATTGATATGGTTATCATTACTTATGATTGGAACCATTAAAAAAAATTTAATAAACTAAATTAGATCAAATTTTTTTGAAACATAATGTTAAATTATTATAATACAGAAACACATAACATAAATTTAATGATTTATTCATATCTAGTCTGTTTATTACAATCATGTTTTCATTGGGTTTTTTAAATTATAATATTATTTTAAAATCCTTCCAATTTTTTTTGTACAGAAAATGTGATTTATCATAAGAATATCCATTAATCGTGTCAAACTAGGTGTGCATCAAAGACAAGTTCCATGCACAAATTTGTGACTGATTCGATGCCCAATACACCCATTATAGAGTTATTACCCCTACGTACAATTGTACTAGAGACTCATCCACTTATTGTTTCTAGACTAGGATATATTTATAGTATAACTAGTCAATCACTACATTAAAAAAACATATTTACATTATCCTAGACAAAGAATTATACTCAATGTCAGTCATAGGGATATATTATAAAATATATGTTTTCCTAAATCTATTTCTCAAGGTTTATACAACACATTCTTGGATACCAACTATTCATACATTGATCATTGTAGCCCATATTCAGTAGCTACTTTACAACCTAGGAACTAGATATAAGGAATCACATCTCGATGGACTAAATAGTTTAGTAGTATTGGAAACATTGATACATACATGAAATCCATATATCCATTTAAAACATGAAATAGACTATAGTATGTTCCTTGAGTTCACCATAATTCCTATTATCATTTCTATGTATATTAATCATTATACACTTCCTGAAATATTGGGGAACAGTAACATAAGAAGCTAATGATTGCAGATGCCCACTAAGGGTTTTTGTACAATAGAATATATTATGAATAAATAATTCATAATCAATATGGAATGGAAAACTTCTAAAAAATGTAATATAATTAATAACTTGATCATCAAGAATAATATGGTAGGAATAAATGATGATCAAATATTAGCATATAAATATTCATATTATCTTGAAACTCATCCATGGATATCATAACTAATAATATAATTTCATGGAAATAAAAAAAGTCAAAACAATGAAATTCATAATTATTGAAGTCATAAACATTCTATCAAGGATTGTTCCAAGTTATATTACATAAATTTATAAGGCCTTGACCAAATAAAAACTAGTTTGTCTTAGGATCCCTACTGATGTATCAAGGGGTTATATCTAGACCAACCAATCACAAACTAAGTTCAATTATTTCCACGTATTAAGGGGAAGAAATATAATAAACTGAAACATTCATATTTAAAAACATGCATATGATATGTTAATAATTTCCATAGGTAATAAAAATAATTTTAAACCATCCAGAGTAATATAGAGAATGATATCAAAATAGTACATCATCAGTGAAACTGGTTATAAATCATATGTAGAAATAATAAGTATTGTATCATTATAACATATCCTCAGAGGTGTTTAATTAAAGTAAGGTTTTTTTCATTTATGAATTAAAATATTATAGAAATGTGAATAAAAATTATTGAGGAAAATACCATTTTTCAATCTGAAAATCAAATTTAAATAAAAAAATTTACTGTTTATTAGGAAAAAATATTTCATGGAAAATAATGTTGTAAAATTATGATGCAATCTTCAAATCAATTAGTATTCATGACTGTGGTAAATTATGTACAAGCCATTAAAAAACAGTACATTTTCAGGGTTATAAAATGGTAAAAAGAACATTATTTAGAAAATAATAAGAATATTATATTTAAATTATTTTTAAAAAAGTTCAAAATAGGAAAAAATTAGTTTTAATAATTGTAGGAGAATAATATCTAAATTATTAAAAACTTTTTTAGAAAATGTTGATAAGGTAGGGAATGATTCTGAAGTGAGTAAAAATATATCAATTTTCGTATAAACATTATATTCCAAACTTGATTTCATATGTATAGGAATATAAAATGGATATTTTAAATAATATTAATAATAATATGATAAGACAATATATTTTGTTTAGGATATAATTTTTTAATGATTTCCCAATACTGTTGTAAATTTAGAAAATCTCCAATAATGATGAGATTGTAAAATAAATTCGTACCACATTGGCGACTTTTGAATCATAACCCACAAGAAAGTAAAAAAATTAAAAGCAAATTTAAATTATAGGAATATAAAGTGATTCATTATATATCATATCAATGGGGAAATATTCAAACCATAAAAAAATAAAGGGTGAATATGGTATATGCCTCATAGAAGTAAAAGTGAGATGAGAAATCCATACCTCAATCCCAATATCATTTATACTTGTTTAAAAAACCTATATAATAAATACAGATTTACTTATAAATCAATTTAACATAATTAATCATATATATCATACCATATATGATCTACTTATACCATTTTACGAACATTTTATTAGCAATTTATTAATAAAATCACTATTCAGTATGATAACTACTTCATTTTTCATGTCAGATTTAGTTTAGTTGTTTTAGCCCTTGTACATTTGTCATCGTTAAAAATTATAAAAAATTTTATTAATGAAATAAATATCATATATATTTTGATTTTATTTATATTTATACTAATCTAAAAATGTTATAAATAAAGAAATGAATATCACTATTCATGGAGATGATAGGGAGCATATTAGGATGAACGTGATTTACATTTTTTTAATGGATGGAATGAAATGAAGGTAAAAAATATTTCACCTTTCTAGAATCATTATTAGATCATATATAACATATATTTTAATTAAATATATCCTTATTTCTATTGATGAAAAAATAATAAGTAAAACATTTCATATCGCTTCCTCGAGGTAGTAGTCCACACTTACACACGAGAGAAGTTATTGTTTTCCAATGGATCAGAGGTTATTATGTTAAATGTGAAATTATCATTAAAAGATATAATTATTTTATTATTATCAAATATATATATATATACACTCTGAAAACCCATCATTATATCCATAAATGGGAGGTTGTGAATGAAATTTCCTTACATTGGTTCATGAGGTGGTATTCCATTTTACACATAATCGATGATTTTATTTCCCATTTGATAGATGAGGAGATTGATTTAGGTTATCAAATTCAAATATAAACATCATAGTATATTTAATACAATTTTTGTAATATTTTTTTATATTTTTAGAACATTTTATGGTGGTATATGAAGGAATAAAATGAAGATAGATGGTTAAGAAATGTACCTCTTCTTTAAGGAACCTCCTTAGAATTATACCAAAATACTTCATATAATTATTTTATGATTAAAAAATTTAATTCAAATCAAGGGGATGGATTTATTTAAGGTATTTGTGAATTTAGTTTCTCAAATAATTTTTTATGTGTGTAGTGTAGAGGATAGGGGTAGTCCTTTTATTAGTGGGGGAAGGGACCTTCATGGAAATTAGTTGAAAATTTCATAAATAAATACAAAATGATCAATTATTTTCAAAAAGAAGGCATCGTAATAAAATTACAATAGAGTTTTGGATATCATAATGTTTTAATTTTTCCATGAAATAAAATTTTTACAAGTTCAATTGGAAAACATACCATTATTTTTTGGTTTCACCCATAGGTAAACTCATTTTATCCTTATCCATGATAATTAATTGTTTCTTTTTAAAAATAAATAATGGGGAAAAATTATTTTTACCATATTAAATATTACTAATTATTATTATTCAAAACAAGGAATAAATTTTAAAAAATTATATTTATCGATGTGATATAATTTAATTTAAAAATAAACTCGCAAATTTGCTGAGAAAATTGTTTCGCAAAGGGAATTGTTTCTTACGTATAAAAAGTTTTTTTATAAAAAATAATTACAAAATATTATTTCAATGACCTAAATTGGATTAATTATTACAAAAAATTCTTCATGTTACTTTCAAAAAAACTTTACAATAAAATTACACTTAGTAAATTCTTTAAATGAAAAGATAATATTAAATTAAAATGAGTATTCTCCACTCCTCATAAGAAAATAAATATTTTCAGAAAATTCTAAAAAAATCACTCTAGGATAATTTGAAAATAATTATTTAAAAAACTAAGATAATTTCTAAATTATTTTTATTAAATTGTAATATTTAATTTTAAAATAATTACTCAAAACGTGATGAGACCACTTTTTATAGAAAATACACTTTTTATGCAGAAAATTGGATTGATTCTTATCCCATGTTTAGAAAAAATATTATACAAATTAATTTTTTTTATTGAATATATAATATATATTTCATTATAATACTTTAAAATAGTTATTAATTTAATTTTTAATCATAAAACACATTTCTTGTATAAAAATAGTTAAAAAACATTTATTTTACTTTCAAATGATTTTTTTATTTTAATTTATACTCAATTAATAACCAATGAATTTTTTAATGGTTTATACCATATAATATTCCTAAATTATTCATTACATACCATACCCACATGATTAAGGGTGTGTCTATAAATTCACACTACATTACCATTCATTTAGATTTGGGGTTTCGTGTATCTTAAGGTATCAAAGTGGTTGAATGTATTTAAAAATAAATATGTCCTAATGTATTTCATTGTTACATAATTACTCATATATCCTTGACATATGAGTATGATGATGGAAAATCACTCATGGTGAAACCCATTCTTTCATATAGAACATGGATCAAGGTGAACAATGATTCACCCGATACAATTTCTATGTTATCAACTCATATGTTTTATCACCTAGAAGAATGAAATATATACACTACTAGCTGCAAATATGGATATTTTATATAATATAGATATATATTTCCTTTAGCTCTTATTAAATAGTCAGAGATGTGTATTTCCTATAGTGATACTAGATATATAGGGGCTTTTATTTCCTCCACCATATAATGATTAATGAATCTATTGTGTATTGTGGGATTACGGAAGTGTCAAGAGATTTTTATTTTATAACTTGTTGTACAAGTAGACCATGATATATGGTAAGCACTATCTATATAAGACATGGTAAGATTATTAAGTTTTGTATTATATTAATATATTTATTGTTGAGGACACTGGGGACATCATATTCCAACACATTGTTTATTACTTCTTTACTTCGACAATATATATATATTTTATATTTGTCCACTGCTTGAAGAGACTATAATGGGTATTTTTATACTCACCCCTAAATGTTCTGTTTCATGTTATTTTCCTTCGGTTTATAGATAACTTTCAATGTGGAATATGGATAACCATAGATATTTGAGATAATAGGAGATGTGGATAACTACTGGAGTAGAGATCATTATGAAAACTACCCTTAGACTGCTAACTTTCAATATATCATCCATTGGGATACATCAGTTAGATTCAGGGCGTTTAGATGTTCTTGGCGATTTCCCCATATTAGTTTTCATTATAATCAAGTGGTTTTATATTATATCAACAACATTATATCATGGTTTCTTAATACTTATGATAATGTTCTAGATATTAAAGATTATTCATCATGCATGTATAACTTATTTTGGTTTATGATAGAATATGATTTTTATATTTATAGGTAGTTCATCCCACGATCGAATATAGAACTCAACTAAAATTACTAGATCATGGATTATGGGAGGTGGGATTAGGGATTTTACTTATTTTTTAGCTGATATGTGTCATCATTGATTCATATGATGAATTTTTTCAAGATAATTGTACAATATTTATTGGTCTCTAATGTTGAGGCACGTGTTATGGATGATGATTTAGATAATAATGAGATAAATAATACTATATAAATATTATTTATGTTTAAGGATTAATATATAAATAAACCAGTAGATAAATAGCATACAAAAAAATCATAAGACATGCCCTTTTAAGACATCGTTCAATATGATATAAGATATAAAATAATGGATGTTAAAGAATGTTTCTCAACCTTCATCACATTAAGTAAAATGAAAATTATAAAATTTATAAGTAGAAAAAATTATTTTAATTATTATTGTGAAAGTGGGAGAATAAATAAATAAACCATTAAATTTATAAATTCATGGATGGTTTTTTATGAGTTAAAATAGAAATTATTGAGTTAAAAATTAGAAAGTGTATAAAATGTATGTGTTATATAATTGGTATATATAATGGTATTAGGTAAAAAATGATTATATTTTAGCAGAGATGGTTATTTCAAAAATTGGAGCCTTTTAAAAAGTGTATCATAATGATTTTGAATAACGATTCACAAAATAATACAATTTTTCATATAGAATTTTTTTACAATTATTTTCTGAGTAGATGATAATGTATATTTTCATGAAGAGTTTGATAGTATAAGGGATAATATAGAAATATTAATTAAAAACGCTTGTTTCTACAAAGAGTTACCTTATCTTTTCTTATAGATAATCAATTAAGATGATTTTATTAATAAGTGAATAGTTCTAATTATTGATGTTATGTTTAAAAAATTTGTTTTAAGGATAAAAATTTGAATTTTGAAAGTAAATAGAATACATATAATGGTTTAATATAATATTTATAATCTACATCATTTTGTTTCACATTTTATATTTCAATTTATAACATTATATTCATATCTTTTGAATATTTGAATATGCTTTACCTATGGATTTTTCTAAAGGTTTAAAAAAAATAAAAAAGGGTTTATTTTTTGTAACATCATGAGAAATATAATGTGATGATAAATTATTGATTATTTACAAGAGAATTTAGAACCTCCCTTGTGGAATATAAGGAGGAATATTTTAAATAATCCTGTAATTGAAATCCAATTGTTCTATATGTATTTTTTTAAATACAAGGGAATATAAAATCTTAATGAATGATTATAGATTGATGAATATGTTAAATATATTTCATGGAATTATTAAATAAGTTGTAACTCAATTAAAAAATGATGAAGACAATTTGATATTGCAAAGATGGTAGTTTAGTATTGAAGTATATGTGGTCTTAAAAAACTATTTTGGTGTGAAGGTAGATGTTGAAAATTATATAATATTGGACAATAGAGTTCTTTATGGATGTAACTGTAGTGTTTTGGAATGGATAATGTGGAGGTTTTTATAAATTATATATCACATAATTCTGAAGGCATAGAACAATGTAATAATGGTTTTTTTCTATAACACCAAAAAATATGTATTTAATAATGACTCGAGGAAATGGGTATAGTTTTTGTTAAAACTATTTTATTTTAAAAATTACATAAATTAGAGCTATTTAATATGGATATGAGAATAATATGAGAATATATGGGTAAGACTTGAATTTTATGCTTTGGTAGTTATGGTGATTGAATGATTCTAAATTCTGAATTTTATATTATAGTGTTTTTTGTTTTGTGTCATTTTTGTAACTATTTTTATTAGTATTATGTTTTAAATAGATTATGATAAAATTATATAGTACGAGATACTCTACAATAAAAATAATTCAATATTATGGAATAATGTTTGTGATCATAAACTCCACATTTTATATATATGATGGAGGGATCACTTAAAGTATAATGACTTTTGTTTCATTATAATATTATTCAAATTAAAATTTTATTTCCTAAATTTATTAATTTAAATAAACAATAAAATATCTATTTGGGGGTTAAATAAGTATTCCCATGATAATTAATATTATAAATTTTAGAGAAGATGTTTTTTGTGGTTTAAATTTGATATCTTGCATTTAGTTGATGGAGAATTCATTTTGGTTTGTGGTAATGATTCAATATTTATTTTGGATTTTATTTGAACTATTTATTTCATTTAATAATTATATTATAAGTCGTCTATATTATAGTAAATAATTTATTTAGTTACATTTTCATGTTTTAATACTTCCTCTATTGAATTAATAAAACAATCTTTCATCAACTGAGGTTTTGAAGTTGAAACACATAGTTTTTTAAAGTCAGAATAAAAAATTGATTCAAATTTAGTAGAGTATTAATGATACAACACCGAATTCAAAATAATTTTGAGATATTTTAATATAGTTAAAGGATAAAAAATTATTGAATTTTTTTCACTTTATAATATCAATTAATTGTGTGATCATGGTTGATTTATTTAATATTAGGAAAAAGACATGTATATTGAGTATAAATCACCATGATTATTTATTCACTCAATATGTATTATAATTTTTGTGAATTTATATTTTACAAAATAATTTTAAAAATAATGTAAATAAAAAATAAATATTGTTTATTAAATATAAAATTTGACGAAGGTAGATTTATTCAAAACCATAAAAATATTATTGATTAATGTGTTTGATGATTTGATAGTATTTTCAAGTTCTTCTTCTAGGACATGAATTCATGTTGAATTATATTTTTGGGTTGGTCACAATCTTGTGGCCCGACATTCTTATGTTCCAAAGGTTGGTGCCATTCCACCATTGGGTGTGATAATGTTAATTCTTGAATGGAACATTATGATGAGATGACAGTTTTGACACCCATGAATTCCTCAATTGATTTTATTTCCTAGTCCATGTCACTATTACATATCTAATAATTTTTGGAATCTTATTCACAATATATTCTTCTATTGAGCAAAGGTTAATTCCTTGTGGTTCAAGTAGAGAAAATTATTGTATGTGTAGGGAGAAGATAAATATCTTCATAATATTGTATGAGATAATCCTCTAATCATAGAATAAGGTTCCTTGGGATTAAAACCCAAGTAATCTTATGATCACCATGTGGAAACATATGCTCATTACATAAGGAATGCATGGCTCATCACCTCATGTATCTTGTTGTCACCACACAAGGAAACTCGTAATTTTAACATGAGTCATGTGATCCTCATAATTCTTGGAAACGTATTCACCTCCCATAAGGATCCCTTTAATATTCACTTATAGAATCCTAGTCTCATCGCAAAGAGTAAGAATCATTGTTGTGTTACCTAAGAGGAGAATAATGTGATGTTGGTATCATAACAAGGGCTATGCTTCCTCATCTTATAAGTAATATCCAGATCATCAGATGACAAATAATGTTCTACAGTGGGAGATGGTATCATATTCTCATCAAATAGTCTTCCTAGTCTCATCATCTAAGGATCCCTAGGAATGTCACATAGGGTTGGGTTTCTGATGCATCAGGTGCGGTAACATATTTAGAGTCCAATGTGGGATTTCCAACATATGCATCTCATGTATGTGTAAAATACATATTTAGTGTCTAATATGTATGATCCTATATATTATCATCACATATGGGTTGATATCATGTTTTAATTATAATAGGTCCTCTTACCAAATATGGTCATCTTGTATTGGAATAGGAATAATTTAATGTTTTATGGGGACACACTTGGATTATAGTTTAGTGGGGACGCTCATATTTAAATTTTATTGGGGATTATCATGGTTTATAGTCTAGAATGGATTCTTCCAATATATAGTAATCAAATATTATTTTTAGAATAGGATAGTATCATATAGTTACTCCAAATTCTACTTGTAATTTTTATTTGTATGGTGAGAGGTTTTATACACCCAATAATATGAGTAGGTTTGGATGTACCCACCCCTTGATGTGATCTAAAATTGAAATGGGATTATTGTTTTTGTTATGGAATGGTCATATTGAGCTCATCTCCCAAAGAATATGGATGTGTAGTCGAATCAAGGTTATTGGGAAGTTTGGGATTGAACATTATAGAACAATCCTACATATCTTAATTTGGAAAGGAATCAAAACCTACATGTTTCTAGTGTAGAGTTTATAATCATGTAACTCGACCACACTATACATTTTAACATAATATAGTAAAGATTATTGCATCATATAAGGAGTGGAAATAAGGGATAGAGTAGGGATATTTCATTATAATACCTATAATATGTGGGGATATCTTCTTCTTGATCATCACATGATAAATCTAGTTTTTATCACATGGGGAATACTATGATTATCATATATGGAATCCCATTCTCATCACATAGGTTATGGATATAGTTTTACATAATTTTTGAGGATTTTATCATGTAGTTATTTCTCTTGTGACAAGGATGTTATGATATAACGTTTTTTTATGATGTATCTTAGAGAAAATTGACTTTTATTGTGGAAAAAGGTGGTTATACATGATGAATCCATGATCAAGTCATAAACCTAATTTGATGTCTGATCATAATTCATATAGGAGGAAATGAGTATATGGTGATCTTATACGTTCTTACCGAGGGGAAATTTTTTTGTTCCAGATTGATAATTCCATGGAAGGGGATTATAATCTTATTACACAATTGCTGTTAGAAGAGAAAAGGTGTCAAAACTACCCATTTCGTGAAGGATATAAGTGTTCCAGTGTAAAAGTTCCTATGAATTAGAGTTTAAGACACACATATTACCCATCACATGCTTGGTGTTTATGGATTTAGCATATCAGGCCATGATAGAAGGCGTGCATACTTATTTGGAACAAGAAAATTGTTATCCAATGGATATTAGGACCATATAAAATTAAATTTCATAAAGTTATTTTTTATAATGGAAAATAAAATGGTGGTCTTCAAAGTATGGGTTTTGAAACATTTGTGTTGTACAAAAACATATAGTTCCATGAACTATAGGATCTATCACAAGGGTGCAACATGTATTGTCCGAAAATGGTTTCATGTAAGATCAGGGGTTGCGTAAGGCACAAAGTTTCAAGAAGTGTGTTTTTATTGAGAAAAATACTTTAATTATTAAAGAAAGTTCCATTTAATAAAAAAAGTAATCAAATGTAATGACAGACCTATGTGAGGTATTTGTCAAATAAATTTCCCCGATAAAAATACATGGGAGTCATAGGTTATGATAATTTTGAAAGAGGATTTACATGAGTTGATGGCACACCTCTTCTACTAATATTAGGTTGTCCTAAAAAGGGGGGGGGGCATTATTTCAATATTTAAAGGTAGTTCCTCTTTAAGAAGAAATTTTCCCATAGAACCATTACTAAATCACCCAATATTATCCTGATCATTATAATATGGGAGCAATGTGTTGTTCTGACTCTACATTTTAACCCACACTGCACAAGATGTTTACCTTTTCTTTTTGGAGGCCATGTCGAGTATTAATGGAGATAATACGTTTTAAATTGTGTTTCTTATACATCTCAGTGTTTCATGAACTTATACTAGTTGCATGAGCTTCTCATAAGATATTTTAATTTCACCCTTTTCATAATATTTCCTATAAAGGTTTCTTTTTACATTTTTTTTCTTTTTCTTTCTTTAAGATGAAACACATGCACATTTTTTCCACCAATAAAATGTAACCCTCATAATTATATCTCGCAAGAAAGTGGAGTATTGAATTATAATGAATATATAGAAATCCCGATGTTTTCCATTTAACTCACACACTCATCCCATTTTCATGAAACTTGGGTTTAAACCATTCTTATAAATAGTGGGAGGGGTCAAAATAAACCGTCAGCACTTACACTAGTTTGTAGTCATGTAATATTGTGAAACATAAAATTTTTAAAAAAGCTATGTTCAAAATCCATAAGAGTCACAAAACTCTATTTTTATGAAAAAAATCATTCATACAACATTTTTTATGAATTTTAATCCATTAATCTATTAATATAAACTTGAACAACAAAATGGAGGCATGGAAAAAGAAGTGGATACTTGAATGAATGTTTTTATAGTGGCATGAACCATAGTAAAAAAATCAAGAACTTTACTAAAATGGTCAAAAATTCTACATAGTATATTTCTACTACCAATAAATGTAGGAAAATATTGATGGATATAAATCTATATATTTTTTGGGATATCAGAGTCAAATCTTGTTACCATTCATTGTTTTTTATTGTAGTGTGACAAATGGATCATCTATTATGAAACTGTCTTCCACTTTTTTTTTTTTTTGGAATACTTGATAGATTTTTTTTCAAATATTGGCTGTAGACACCTCAATAAGTTATTTTTTGATTTAGTCTAGGCTTTATTAGTTTAATATAGTTGTGACTAGTCATTTAGTGATAGATCATAACCACACTGTTGTTTATTTTATTGAAAATTGAAAGAGTAAATTCATTCGAGATCTGCCAATATTTGAGGACCTCCCACTCCATTACTTAACCATCATCCAACAAAGTATTTTAGACATCCATCTGGGATAATATGAGGAGGGAATTATTTTCTCAGGAGGAAATTTCACATATGAGTGGGCTATTCCATAGTTTTATCTTCATACCTATTCATATTTTAGGTTATAGCTTCCCTGAGTGGGGATATATAAGAAACATTGGATGTATCATATCCTCATTTGTGGTAATGTTTATCTTATTCTATAACTATTGAGTTTGTTTTCAATAGACACCATCACATTCTATCCTCATTACGGGGATGTATAGATCAACCTATGGGATCTCTACCACAATAGTGGGATTCCCATAACTGGATTTATGTATGATGAATCCCCCCTAACAACTAGTTATTAGTGTTATGTGGAGAAGACATAAAAGACAGAGAGGGTGGTACTAAAATACTTGATTGAGATGTTTGGACACCACTTAGCTCTTTATTTAGATGTATGGTTCAATTAATGACATATTGGTTTCTTAAATGGTCCCCAAAAAATAATTCTTGGGTGACCAATGCATTTCCTCAGGTCAATTAACAAAAAAAATAATGGGTTGTACTGGATTATTCTTGATATATACTAGTATGATGATTGAGGAAACAAGGTGAAGGAGGGATATCTCGCGAAATTGAGTTTCATTGTGATAAATGTGTAATTATTTAGTGGACGTGTGATTCTCACCTAGGAAGCATGTATGAGAGTATTGATAGAGATTCTTGTGATGGTGGCTTCATTAACAGTATATATTCATATCGATATCAGAGTTACCATATTAGTGATGATATATGGCCTATTGGAAAAAACATTAGTATGAGGAATATGCCAAGGTGAATATATAGAATCATGAAATACTTACACCTATGACTCACATCAAATCTCAGAGGTTATACATTCCTGAACCCCATTACACATCCAATGGCTGTATTTAGACTATCTATGATTAATATTTTCAAGGTGGTTCCTACATCAATCAATGAACCAGTGATAATGGATCAGATTGGAAACAACAATAGCTTCAATAAAAACCATTTTCCAACACTAATATAGGAAAACATTGATGACTAGTTGTGGACCTCGGAAAAAAGGTCATACCTATAATATTTTTGAGGCAGGGTGTTGGTTGCATGGATTGATAACATCATATATACTATGAGTCATATACCCATCTATTTTACTATAAGTTTCCACTCTATCAAACACAATACACTACAGGTGAATTCTTGGGTCTATGTGAAGAGGCACCTTATCATCATACATCAGTTGTGGGGGTTCTCATCTGAAAGGATCCCATGGAGACGATCATGTTTCATCCAACTAGTTCCACAATTTTTCTCATCCGCGACTATGAAACAAGGTTATTGGTCATGAACCTAGACGTAGTGATGTGGATGTAGGTGAATCGAGTGGTTATATTAGAAGAAAATTTGATGTAGTAGGGGTAAAAGGTGGACTACCATCAAGAATGCTCACCTTGAAATTTGAATAGTATCTTGGAGGGCCATGAATACATATGGTGGAGCCTCAAGGTCCACTCATAATCATGTGGTAAATTTTTTTGTTTCCCCTAAACTCATATGTGAGGGTATGTCTGTATAAATTCATTGATATAAATGTAAAATATTTATGGATTTCATAGCTAGATCCACTAAGGCTCCATGTAAGTGATTATGACACCTTCTAGAAGTACCTAATAGAATAATATTCCAAAAAATGTGGAAGGAATGAGGTCTTTTCTATATGATGTTTATCCATGTAAAATTTATGTAAAATGATCGAGAGATACATAAAATATACAAAAATTATTGGGCTAATCTGAATCAATTATAAGAAAAAAATGACTATGGGGTTTATAAAACTCTCTAAGATGAAGCTTGTGTCATAATGTTATAGTGTGGGTAATCTATATACTGATTGGATGAATTCTATTGAAAACATGAGATTTGAAAAAAAACCCATGAAGAAACAAATATAGAGTTGATAACTGAGGAGGAATCGACTCATGATACATGTCCATAAAATCCCAATAATGATGTGTCTTTAGAAGCGCTGTCGATTTTGGTGTTTCCCAAGAGATTGGGAAAATCATATCCAATGATAGATTAATAAAACTCAAATTTGATAAATTAAATCCCTATATGGTAGTTTAAATTTAACATATTTCTTTTGAGAATCACTAACACCTATTTTTTACTTTTTATTTGATCTATCAGGCGGGGAAAATTATTCCCAAATAGATGACGAGGAGAACACCTCATAATTAGATGAAAATGGGGACTCTATGTTTCTATAGGGAAAACTAATGGGGGAGATAGAGTCTAAAAAGGGTTAGAGCCTTCTAAATCCCCCAAACCTCTTATTATTAATGGGGGGACACACACTGGAATCCCTGAGGTGACTCAATAAACAATAAAGGAATGATATCTTGGAAAGATGATCCATAAAATTCTCATGGTTCCAATTTTTAACTTGAACCTTATTCCTCTATTTGGTGACAAATAGAATTGTGTGGTCCTAAGTGGTTGTCCTCCCTTTTGACACTCTATAACATGGAATATTAGAAGCTATATGCAATCACCATGTGATATATTCAATTAGGTAACTATTCCCACTAAAAGTAAAATGGCTGATGTCTTCACATAACATAATCATCACTCCATACATAAAATATATCAAGTATTAGAACTATCGAAGAGTTTTCTGATATATGATCCTCTAAGATAATGGAGGATGTGGGGTCCTCCTATGGGAATGGTAGTTTGTAGTGTTAACGGGCCTTAAGGATCTAACTACTACCACATTCACTAGATGGGAAGAGCCTGCATTTTAAGAACTCCCAATTGGTGATTATACACCTTCTTCTATACCGATGATTGTGCTGGGATCAAGGGTGTTCTCTAATGATGGGGAGAAAGCTCTAATTCCGTAGAAAAAAGAAATCATCTCCGATGGTGGCTAGAGATGAGATGTTAGAGATTTACCTTTGGAGGAGATGAATATTTATATAGTGGCTACTAATGATGGGATAATCATGCTTATATCAACACATGACATAGAATCCAATATCATTGAGAGATTTCTATAAGAATATCCTTCCACATAGGCTCTTTAAGCCTTCCTATAGTGTCAAAATTTTCTAGAGAAAATTGATGACCCAGAGTCAGATGTTTTTTAGGAGAATGAGGAGACCTGTCACATGGAATTGAGGGTTTGGTCGGCATATGTGATAACATTTCTACTAACTAGTGATACTAGGGACTAATTAAGTTGACAACCACACGCTCTATACGTTTACTTGATAATTTTTATCTATGAAGGTGCATATGGTATAACCATCCCAACTCCATTAACCCATATTCAATATCTAATTTATTATATCAACATAGGTACAAGATATATAATTCCAAATTAATGATCAATTTAGTATTCATTGAGAACTAGATACGTACATGATATGCATTTTACATTGGCAATAAAATATAAAACTTTACTAAATTTTATGTTTTGTATCTAGGAAACTCATTCAAATATTTCTTCTGCATAACCTGGGGAAAGGGAAAAAATTAGGGTTATCTCAAATATTCAGTAAGGGTAACATATAGTGTAATGTTACATGCGAAAATAAGGTATAATTTTTATGGGAAGGTAGATTGGTGAAAATTAAGTCCATTTTATCAATAACATGTGCAAGAAATGAATCTATTGACAATATTAGTGCAATAATATCATGGATAATAATAATTGGATTCTAAATGTATGTTATTTATAATATTATATTTCATGATCTCATACATCGTGATATCTATATCATTAAGACCTTAAAATAATAATGTTTAATCAATGGGAAGGTATACATGAAAACCCCATTTAATATGGCAACATGTTTTTTTATTAGACAATTTAATGCATCTAGGGGGTATTTATAGTTGGGAACAACCAATCACTACATGTACAATACATTCTACTTATATTTATTGAATAATTCAATTCATAAACATTATTCCTCATTAATAAATATCTATATTGAATAAAGAATACATATTTATCATGATTTTACGTGGTCAATCAAAGAAATTTCATATTAAAACACCATAAATAGAAATGGTATTTGATTTAGGAAATAGTCATATTTATGAATCAAAAAATTAAGATTTTTAAGAAAAATACAATATTAACTGATCTCATGAAATTGAAATTTTTAGAAGAAATTTAACATCTAAAAAATAACTATTATATAATATATAAACATTGTTTCAATAGAAATATAGTTGTTTTCCAATTCATTCAATTAGGGTTTTTCATTGAGGAAGTTAATCTATGTTCTTGACATGTATTACCACTTTCTAACGATGGGTGTACTGTACCACTTGGATTTGGGTTGTTGCATAATTAATAAAAAGATATTATGTGATGTAGATTTTTATAATCATAGATTCCTCCTTGGAGTTTGTTTCCTAGTTTGTGTCACCCTCATAGGTTTGATTCATTCTCCTGAAGCTCATTCCTAGTACCATCTCATGGTTTGTGCTGGTTAATTATTCTACTTCTATCTTGACAGGGAGACAACCTATCATCAATGATGATAATGATGTTGAACATATCTAGATATTAGTGGATGTTGGGATTGTTTGGAACCTATAAAATATTCTTCTTCACATTTTAGGGAATATTATATATGAGGAATCATTAGTATAGATCCTAAGGCATCCCATATCTAGAATGAGTTAATACATACTAGAGGTATACATTTTCAAACAAATTTTACCATTGTAATCCCATGTTCATTTCATGGGGCATAGATTCTGGATTAGTTTATAGTTTTAGGGTATTGTGGGGACACATTCATAGATTTAATAACTTGTAGAGACTTGTTGGCCACAATTATAATGTTTTATGGGTATGGGTTGGTGATTGGTTTAACATATTATGGTTAATGTTTGGTCACCAGTGAAATATCATATAGGGATATGTTGGTTATAGGTTTAAAGTATTTTGGGGATTGGTTGGTCACATGTTTAATATCTTTTGGGGAGAGGTTGGTCATCAGTTTAATATCTCGTGGGGACATGTTGGACATATATTTAACATATTGTGGGTATATGTTTTCCATATGTTCAATATCTTATGGGGATAGGTTGGTCATAGGATTAATATCATATGGCAACTTGTTAGTCATAATTTTAATAACTTGGGGGAATAAGTTGTGGGTAGAGATGATCACACAATGAATCTTCACCCTTTTGAAGGAAGGAAATTTAAATTTAATGGGAATGTTGGGGAGTTTGGATTTGACATCATGGAGGAATAATATGTATCATATTTTTAGATAGGGATCAACACCTACACAGTTCAATTCCATAGTTTATGGTCATCTCATAGGATCAATCCCTATAGTTTAACATTATGTGGTGAGTATTCATGTATCATGGAAGGAAAAAAAATAAGGGATAGTGTGGGGAATATTCTTGGAGGCTTCTCAATGTAATATTTTCATACCATGTTATGGAAGAATATTGTGGGGGGTACACATGTCGGTGGCCTATGGAAGGCGTTTCATCACATGGTGGGGAAATATATTTCATCCCTTGTTCACCACACAAGGTAAGAGGTGTGGGGCCCTCCAATTGTAGTCATACATGTGGCATCCTGTGTTCATCATATATGGTATGGAAATTGTTTTACATTATTCTTTACGATTTTTTCTTAATGTTTATTATTGTATGACTAGGGCTTTGAGATTTTATGATTTACATCCTGGAGCTTAGAAATTGCCGGGAACTACACCTGAGGAGACAATATCCAATTAATCAAGGAGGTAACTTAATTATCCATAATAAAAAGAAAATTAACGATATTCCATTTTATGATTCTACCATTAAGGATTATGTGTTTTTAAAACATGAACCTTCAGGTGGTGAATGGGGTAAACCTTGCCTTGGTGAAGTGGAAAATAAGGATCTCGAAGTTAGGGTCCTATGATTAGGATAATGAGAAATTAGGGTTCTTATTCTTAGGAGAGAAATGTGGTAAAACTTATCATTCTATTCATTAATAAAATAGTATGGACATCGGTGTATATGATACTAGTCATTCTTGTATTTGAGGCACAACTAATCCTGATTGAAATGGTGTAGGGTACCTGAACACTGGACTTATGTGAAACATTACTTGGTGGAGGGAGTCATCAGTTCAGGGACCTAGAGGATTTTTAATTTAACAATAATGTTTCTTGTTGATGTTGTATTTCATAAACAATAGTATCTAAAATATGTAAAGTACCTGAAATTTAGGGGCATTGGCTTACGTGACTTCTGGGGTACCACAAAACATTGGGTTGCATGGTAGAAGTATCTATTGCATTCTATCACATAGAAAATACAAGAAGTCATGTGAGGAAACCTCAAAAACAAGAAAACTCATTTTAGGGACTATGTGAGGTCATTTTTTCTTGTTCTAGAACATGGGTTTTCCATTAGTGTTATGGATTTCATGATGATACAAAAGATCAATTTTCATGAGAAAGAGTTAATTATTCAACTTCTACCAATCACTCCCAAAATTGGGATTTGGGTGATGCTATATTTATATAATAAGTGATAATACTATAATGTGTAATTCTAGCTATGTTTTTTAATGTGGTTACAAATTATCCATTCTTTTTTCGTTCATATGATGTCACATAAGGTAGTGTGGTTCAACAATGCCTCTTTCACACAACTATTTTATAGAACATTGTCCATGGTTGTAAACATCATCCAAATATTTCACTACTAATCATTTTTTGAATCTTTAAAATTCTATATAAACTATTAAAATGGGTTTAGTTGGCATATCCATTAGTTAAAATGTTAGTTTCCCACCAAAAAATAGAGTTGTGTGCAATGACTAGAAGTTCCTCAACTTCACCCCCTTGTATCATAAATGATTCATTGGGTTAGGTGAATCAGTGTTTCAATGAAAAACACTCTATTTAGTGAATAAATATTTTTTAAATTCCAAAACCCCCTAATAATTGTTTCTAATGAGGTAAAATAATGTTGAGTTCTAAGTAAAACACTAAAGTGTAGAGTTAATTTACACTATGTAGCTCATCTTTTATATGTGTTGGAACAACCATATTTCGTGTGTAAAAAATAGATGGTGTCTCTAGCCTATATATAGGTTGGGGGTAGAATATACTATAAACAGAAATCCATGTGTTTTAATCAACATATCCAGTGAAAAACTCTAACCTTTTCTCAAAATAATGATATCCAAGAACTGATGTTAACATAAATCTATTTTATGTGATATATTTTTTTACATGAAGAGTCTATCAAATTCCATGATTAATAATATATTTGAACAAAATTTTACCATTTCTGTGAGTAATACATCATTTTCTTTAATTAGAGGATCTATTTTTCTATAATGAATAAAAAATGGATGAATAAGTTCATTAGATTGTTATTGATGCTTTTAGGGAAGAAATCGCTATGAAACTCACAATTCATCTATATAGAAGAGTTTTCATTTATAATTTAGAGTTTATAAATAATATTGTAGATAAACATAGGGAATAATTTCTAATAAATATACTTCCATTGTATAACTTTTATTTATTGGATGATGTAGCCAATTCGTACGTGAATGAAAACACAATGAGGTTCTAGTTTTCTAGAAGCGAGGAGCTTCATTGGTTGATTTTTACCACAATAGGTTATCTATATAGAGAGTAAAAAATATGCTATAATTATTCTTTTAATGTGTAGAGAAGGATAGTGTATTGGGAATAACTAGTTGGTGAAGAGTTCCATACCTGCTACTTGAGTATCATTCATTCCAGCAAACGAGACAACCACATGGGATGGTATATAGACATGTAATTTTGAGTTGTCGGTAACATCACTAATTATTGGGAGTGGGAATAAATGGAACACTACAAATTTTAGGAGTATGTGGTTTAGATGTGAAATATTGGTTTTTTGGAAGTAGTAGGGATTTCCCTATTCCATGTGTACTTCAAACAAGAGCTATTGTTACAGCTTCTCAATAGGTGGTCGCTAGATACAAATACCCTACATTTATTCAATGGGGAGGTGGGGTAAAATTGTGGGATACCCATCATATTTGATGGAATCCCCTAATAGTTTTATAATATGTGGAGTTACTCTATATTCTCAATGATTGAGTGAATGAGGTGAATATACTGATAATGGCATAGATCCCCTTGGTACTATGTACTGAACTATTTAAGCACCCCCTTCCTTCCATAAGGACATTACATTGATGTCATGGAACATATAGTTATGGATTGTACTATCAAAGAAAATACTATGACATCTAATTTAGTGTCCAACAACATGATAGAGGAGGAGGTTGGGATATTAGTTGTGGGTTTTAGAAAAAAATTTCACCCGGAATGGGGAAACAACACCAAGGAATGGTAGTTATAAATATGATATGAAACAATACTCAAATCCTTCCTCAGTTGGTTGATACTACGGGTCAAATAGACCGTCATGGGCAAGTTCACTAGGATAATAGCTAAGGAAATGATCATGGAATTCAGTAATTTAGTGATCTTGGGTTCTTGGTACTTGCACCACTATATAACCAACAATGACATGTCATGAGGAGAGACATGACCATGTGCGTCAAATTTAAAATCTAGTTTCTACATGGTTGGATCATAGTGAACATTAAGGGTATGAGTTTCCCATTCCGTCACCACTATGAATACCAATCTTCACCCTTAACTCCTGAATAATGTTGTGGTCCAACTTATTAATCTCAATAAATTCAGTGAGATAGTGGGAATTTGTAACTCAAAGAACATCAAATTCTAGCTATTCTTGACCCGTTTTTAGAGACTGTGGATAATATGTTGTGGACACTATAGAAAAACTAGTACCTTCAGGTCTTCAGGGTTGGAGTGATGGTCACAAGGATATTTGGAAGGAGTTACTATAAATCATGAACCCCGTCATGGTTTCCCTCATAATTCAGATACATCCAGTTGTTGGTGAAGTGAGTTCACTTGAGGTTTAGTGAGGAAATTCGTCCTTATTTCCTTTTTCAACTATTTTGGACATTAATGGATAAAGATATAGGGGAGAACATTTTTCTGCCTCCCAAAAAACTTTATACCATCCACTCTAAATATTATGATGGAAATTGTTTTTGGGTGTATCTATGAAATATATTTATATATTTGGTAAGGATAGGATCCCCAATTAATGATCAATAAGAGTAACAAGGAAGTAGGTGGGACACCCTTGTAAGAGAGAAAAACATAAATTGGGCTTAAGATTATTTTGGGATGATAGATAAGGGGTCCTCATTAACTAAACCATGTGGAGCCGAGGTTCCATGAAAATTGTCTATAAGAGTAGGCATAGAGCTCTAGTTATAGGAAGGGTTAGTCCTAGGAGGACCCCAGGAAGAAGATACTCTTTTGGGTGTATCCAACTGATGATTCATACTACCATAAATTTTGGAATAGATTGGGGATGTTGTGGAAATCCAATAAAGTTGATAAAATATGGAGCAAGAATACCTAAGGTGATATAAAGATTTAGGACGTAGAACTTGTGAAGATCACAACTGATGTTAGATTCCAAGATAGGTTTTACTATCTAACTTAAATCGATTCCTTCAAATTTTTTCTTAGGGAGGGTGAATCCACTAGTCCCCAGTATAGGTGATGTTTGGCAGGGGGATTGACGAAAAATCATTGTGTATTATTTATCCAAATATGTGACATACCCAAGGGAATGTGATGGATAGTTGAAAGAATCCATTAATGATGATTATTGGGGATATAACATTAACTGAGAAATCCCAATGAAAGTGGAGTGGCCACTCTTGAGGAAGAAAACATTACTATGATCCCGGTTGGTGATTTAATTAACTATAACTATAACTTTTAACTTTGTTTTTATTTTAGAACCACTAACCCATAATATTGACTTATACATGTTCTACATGAGGAGAATAAAGGCGCCTATGGTGAGGGTGAGGAGAGTGCTTCAATGGGAACTTATGAGTCCATCTCAATGTCTGATCTTGAGACCCTAATGGAAAACACATCCATGGTGGAATCTCGAAAGGAGGCTCCCAAAACTCCTATCCTCCCAGTCATCTAAAGGGGGCCTCTCCAAAGCATTCAATCTTTAGTTCCACATGTTGTTGGGAAGGACTCATAGGATGACATATTATTAGTATTATGGAACCTTATAATGGTGAAGTCTCAAATGAAATCTTACAAGGTCATCATGAAGCCTAGATAAATGCTAAAATTTTGTATAATGACCCTTTCTGTATCATATAACTTTCATACATTTGGTGGTTAGGGATACCAGTGTAGATGTCGAGGTTCCGACCGACACTGAATGGGCCTCGAGAGGTTGAATTCACATTCAAGTCCCCAGAAGTGGATATCCCTCAATCCATTTTCTTATGCAAGCCTCCTTTTTTGGATAATTCATGTTCACCTTTTTTGTATAAGTTTAACTAATAATGTTGTTGTTATTCAAAATAATGACCTAGGTAATGAGTCCTTTGTAACCAGGGATGTCTTAGGGAGCGAGGTAACTCTCTCTAACAGGCGAGGAAAATGAATAGTGGCCTACCATTTATGGTGATCTGACCCCCATCCTATAAGAGAATACTATAAGAGATGTACATGTTTCTAATAGAGAGTTAGAGCTCAAGACTGGTGGAGATTCTACTATCACTGAAGTGTTGGGTGTAGATGAATCTCCTCTCAATATGTATCCCAACCAAACTATAAGGATACCCAAGGTGGACCCTACAAATAAAGTGATTTTGGATTTCCCCTAATATGATCATGAACTACCCAGGGATCTAGATGATTCAGAATCCAAAATAACCAAAAACAAATCATGTTTTCTGGTGTGGGATGTGGAGAAGTAGGCATACTTTCATCACCTGCACCTCAGAGGCAGAACTCATAAGTCTGATGGGGACCCTCTTCAAATAGTTTCCAAAGTTGGGAACCTAAAGGGAGGATTATTGGGCTCTACATGTGTTTTCCCATGATTATATCACTAAGATATTCACACAAAACATTAAGAGGTTGATGCTTCATGGTATAAAGAGAAGTGTGATAATACCAAGGTTCTCTAGGAAATTGAATAAGAACATTCTCAGTTGGAGGTTTAGGCATAAAAACATGAAGTCAGTGTCAACAGTCAAGTTGATATCATTATCCATATAAGGGACCATGTAATTATCTACAAGGAGGAGGCATTAGGAAAAGCATCATTAGTGGTTGTGTTAGGAGTTTATAAGGTTCTGTTTCATATTATGGAGTTTGTGGTCAGCCCGGTTACTGAGGAAGAATTGGATGAGGTTGCTATTTAGTTAATGGATTTGGAGGCTACCTGATAGAGGTTTTCCATGCAAGAGAACTTGATTGATGGGTTGAGCCATCAAAAGAACACTTTTTTTTAAAATGCAGGTAGGTTCTAACTAGATTATGACCCTTATTAATAATTTAATTTAGGCTATTTTCATGAAATTCATGTGTGTACATATATCATTTTCCTTTGTATTAAGCATAAATAGAAATAAAACCTTCTATAAACCTCTAAGAACACATGATTCCAGATTTGTGTGAGAAAAAAATGATAAACAAAGGTCCACTAACTTATATGAGTGTGGAATGTATGGTGGGGTCAAAATAATCCATTGGCTTCTATAGGAGTCCTTACCATGAAATTTTTAGTCGATAAGTGGGATTATACACAACCTACTTTCATTATTAATGCACATCGGTTCACAAGTATGGTATCATTAAGGTTATGAGATTCAACCTGAACAGTGGGGAAGGACGAAGGTTGTGAATCAGGACTCCAATGATCTAGAACAACAAGGGGGAAACTAGCTGATATCAAATGACTTTTGATAATTTTATAAACTCATATTTCATTATTGTACTATCAAAGATGGAAAAAAATGAGGGTTAGCGATTTTAAATAATTAAAAACAAAACCAATCAAATTTTTAGGAAAGTCCTTTAGTGATTATGGCTAGGATGGTGAGTGAGATTGTGTGGCCAAGCAAAATTGCCTATCAGAGACCATTCAGACAAGGAATATGGTGGGTATTAAGCTCAAGGAAGACATAAAATATGGGGATAAACCGAGGGGATATTAAAATGTACTGTTACACTATGAAATTATTCCATCATTGTTATGAGAAAATTGGGTGATCATATAGATATAAGAAAGATCTATAATCCCCTTCCAATGAAAAAACCTTGTAACCTATCATGTGATGATCATGTAACATTGTGTTGGTGTATAAGTATAAAAAACTCCCATTCTTCTCATGAATTTTCCATGATGTTTCTTTTAGAAATTATCATTTGAGGAAATTTACAAATTTTATTATTCTTAATTGATGAATTCCCTTATTATTTTTTATCCATATAAACTCTTCTCACCTTAATTTCCATTGAATATATATGATCTAGAAAATTCATTATCTATTTGTATTGTGTATAAAATTAATTCATTATATGATTATAAAACTGGAAAAACTAGTTCCATTTAAATACATCGATTAATCCTATCAAATAAATTGTAAATATTTCATTCCACATTTGGTATGTAATCTGTGTCATAAATGGATAGTATTTTAAAGGTATCCTCATAATCTGTAACACTTTATTCTTACTTTTAGGTAAGATAAATAAATTCATCTTCATTTTAGTTCATTACAATAGGAGGCTCCAATATAAGATTGAACATTACCTTTTTTCAATTAATAAAAATATCAATTTTATATATTCCCTAGGTAGATGTTTTTTCTTAATTTAATAATGAAAAAATAGAACATAAGATATATTATTTGTAAAATAATACTATGATAAACAAAATATTGTTAAATTATACGAGACCACCGAATAAAGGATGAAGGTTAATGATTAGAGGATTATATCAATAAAAAGTCCATTAGTGTTGTGGGAATAGGGTTGGTGTGATTCCATGAGTTTCATTAACCTAAGAATTTTTAGGATGTACAATAGAATAAAAACAAATGAGTGTGAATTCAAACTGAGAAAAAGAAATATACAGAGGGGTAAATTAGGACTCTAGGAGTCTATACGAATGGATGGAGGTGGTATATAACTTCAGAATGATTTTTCACAACATTAAATACATGGATTTCATGATAATACTATTAAAAGTGCCCCTTAGGAGACATAATATATATAAGAGATATGACTATTTGGAATTGTTCCATCACCATAGGGGATACTTTTAAGAGATAGTGAATATTGATCCACTAGAGTGTGTACCCTAGATAGGATGTGAGACTTTTGGTTATATATTATCATCATAGGGGAGAATTCTGGTACATTAGAATGGATGGTGATCGAAATCATGTTACCTAATGTGAGTTTTTGGAGGAGTGGGTTGGTCAGGGAGAGTTCATACACCTTTAAAGGTACACAATCATGCATTAGTGTATAAAAAATATAAGGAATAAATTCCAATAGGGAACATTTACAAAACACAAGAGTGAAAGTCACAAGGCTATAATTTAGACATTCCCTGTGAAGGATATCAATTTTGAACTCAGATATTCTTAGTTTATTGTCATATATGTTTTATAAAAAATGGCATAAACTTTTAATATTTCATATATTGAACCATGGTTTGTGAGTTTAATGTTTATGCATAGAAGACCAGCGGGGAGTGCCTTTTGGGGAAGTGAAACTATGATAATGCTTCCACATTAAAGGATGTAGGACTCGAAACATTGGGTGATAGATTTTAAGGTCATATAACATGGAAATGAGGTGTTTCATTTTATGATGGTACAGTTAGGACAATGAGATATACGATAGTTCTATTATCTAGAAAAAACAATTAACATCAATGAACGGACCTTGGTGGTAAAAATCTAGAATAGTAAGTCTCCCATGTACAAGGGGTATATAGTTTAAGGTTTTGAAGCATGTATTGGGAAATAATTTGTATAGATGTAGCTCATGTGTGGGATAAAGGACAGTATTCTGGTGGAAATTTAGTGTTGACGTGAATTGGAGAAGGGCCTCATCAAAAGAAGATAATCTTGGGATCCTCTCACATTGATCTTGCTCACGAATAGAGTAAGGGGTGGTTATGAAAATCTATGATATGAAGGGGATAAACTAGAGTCATTTATGAAGATTAAACCGTATGATGAATTTAAATATGATCATGTGGATGGGTATAGGACAAGGTGTTTTGAAATCACTATGTATCTTGTTAATTGGGAATCAAACCATTATAGCTCACGTTGGTGGTGTGGTAGGAGACCGATTATATATAGGGATTGTCATATCATGTAAATACTGAGGTTTCACAATGTTTTAAGTCATGCGATAGGGAAAACCCCTTGTATTTTAACATTATACTACAATGAAATTGAGTGCATAATTTAACATTGTAATTACCCAAGAAATTACATGTTGAAGAAAAATAGAACTCATGATTGACAATGACTATTTTATTATGTTTTACAATATAACTACGTAGAAATAATTTTACATTTCATCACATATCATGATTTATTATTGAATATAATAGAATGAAATAATACCTAGAGATAAATTAAAAAGAACAATGCATACACAAATTTAATCTCCATAGGATTTAATTCACCAATAACAATATCTCCAATTATTTAAAAAATTAAAAATAAGAGAAGAGTTTGAAAAAATCTAAAAAATATCAAATAAAATATAAAAAATTTATTATAGAATTACAAAATTATAAGGAATGAGAATTGGGTAGTATTTATAAGTTTTAAATAGTAGAGTGACCATTTGAAATTGATATTCAGCTAACCATTTTTCAATATGAAAATTGGGCATTATGATTATTGGTGTTGATTTCACTACTAAATTTAATCTATATAAAGGGTAATGAAAAAAATATAATGGATATAGAAGGTCTATAATATGGTCACAACCAGTTTCATCGTGCTTTTTCAATCCAATTATGTATAACATGGGAGTGAGGTAGAGTAACTAGGGTTATCTATTGATCAGTCCTAAGAAAAGAATGAATATGTAAAGCTTGAGTAGAATTGACTATGGGATAATTTTAACATAGTAAATATCACCATGATATAATTGTTATCCGATCCACCCCTTTAAAGTACCAGCATCAAACAAGTTACCCATAGGGAATACATCAACATAATATGTGGTTATGTATTCTAAACCGAAACATTATAAAGGTGAAATTTTATTCATTTAAATTATATAATGGAATCTTCAATCCCATTTTAATTATTATTTTACATAACAATATTTACATAATTATAAGATGAATATGATAAATATATTTTTGGATACAAATAAAACATAATAATAATATTTTGTAAAATATATAATTTTAATTAATATTTCTAATAGAAGTTATTTTCATGAAAAATTATTATGAAAAAGTATTTATTTAATTATAATTATATAATGTCCAAGTTAATTTTATAAGATTCATAATGTTTATTAATTCATAAAAGCAATCATTTTTCAATAAATAATAAATTTTACATAGAAGAATACATTATCATATTTAGGAAATTATTTTTATAAAATTCACATTGAATTTGTAATAATTATTTTGAAACTTGGTTATGGAGAAATTTTGAGAATTTTCTAAAATACATTATTTATTATATAATAAAAAAATTCATTTTTTGGGTTTGAATGTTCTATAGATTCAAAAAAAATTAATAATGATTTATTATTTAAAATAAGTGAATACATAAATAAAAATAAGTTATTTTATTTACAAAATGTATTCCAATGAATTATAATGATTTTTGCAAACCTATAAATAAATTTTTAATGTTTCGAAATGGAAGGTAATATTTTGAAAATAATATGTTTTTTGAGATATTAACTTAACCTGACCAATGTTATAATAATTATTCAATACTAGGTCTCTCATGGATAAAATTCAGGAAATTTACTTTAAATGTAAAAAACCATTATGAGAAACCATGGTTAAGCAAATGGATTTCCATTTTACATATTCTAGAATTACAGGGACTATATTTAGATATTTATAAACTATTATCCTCATTATTCCATAAATACCCAACTCTATACCCCATTTCATTAACTCCCATTAATTTCAGAATGATGTTACCATCATTTTCACTCTTTAGAGTCCTTTAATGAACATGTTAAGGATTCAAGTGACCCCCCTTATGCTTTAAGAATCTATCTTAGAAGGAAAGATATTCTCTTCACCCACCATTTTATACAAGTAAATTATTTATCATTATTAATGTAATTTTTATGTTATTATGTTATCTTTCACTAATGATCATTAAATTACTATCCTTATATTATTTTATTAATGGGAGACTTCCATTATCTCTTTTTATTCTCATTCCACAGACCACTTTGTACACCTTTTATGTATCTAAAATCATTCCTTGATATTCTATTCAATTTATTTTTCTGTTTTGAATACAAAACTGACTATTTATTCAATTATATTCATATATATGTAATAAGACAAAATTTATATGTGATTTACCAATATAAGACCCATATTAATGTCTTGTGGGTAAAAAATGATGAAAATTTCACGTCTCTAAAAACATTTTAACTCAATGGTTCTATAAGAAACATTTTCTTTTTCCTCCACATGTTATTGATGAAATTATTTAATTTGATCTACATGGAATACATAAATTATGAAATATTAAGGGTTAACCTTGATATCTCCCCAACGAACTGGGTGGAGAATTAGTCTATAAATATGATATATTTTTTATGATACCATGGTAAATAACCTAGGTAATAGGTTTTATAACACATTGATATGGAAACATAGAAATATTATTAAGAATGTATTATTTATTTTAACACACTCTTATATGTTATATATAATATAGATATTATAATTCACTCATTGATGCGTCATTTTATACCAGTAATAATCAATCATTTCACGACCCGTCCCCAGGGGCCTGTGCCGTGACATACCTAAGGACGCCTTCCATAAGTTAGGGGATGGTGAATAGTATCGAAGATGTATTCCCTAAAATAGGGAAGGAATTTCCTTTATAACATGTAAGCACACGCAACCAAGAACCTAGCAAGATAAAAACTCAAGTAAACTGAATAGTAAATATAGTGAGTGCAGTAAGTAAAAGTGGAGATAATTAAAGCCCAACTGGAATGTACAAGAAACTGAAAGTACAAGATAACTGGAATAGCTCCTGTGAACACCTGCCAAGGATCCTACCAGAAGGGTATGTACAGCTCTTGATCGGTCATCTATGCGGTACACCTCGTCTACAGTCCACCAATGAGCTACCTCCAGTCCTGGTACTCTCGTCCCCAGTTAGCATTATCTGTCATCTGTACCAGTCATAATGATGTGCGGGCATAGCCAGTGCAGGGGTCAGTATAACAGTACTCAGTAGGGACCCCGAGACCCTCAAGGTCTCAAAAAATCCACAAAGGATAAAACACCATTCATGAAATAAATGAACAGCCCTACATAGGTATATGCCTATACATATACCTACGTTATCCAGCATACCCATCCCAATCATGAGGAAACACAGAGTGTAGCTCAAAAGCCCAAAACTCAACTATTCCACAAAAAAGTAACACCACGATGGTAAGTACCACACTAGTATGCCACACAGAATAATACCATAGAGGTAATGACTCAGCTCACACTAGGTATAACATAGGTACAGAAGTACAAGTGATTTTATGTAACTATTGAATCATCTTACTGTATTAAGAGGCTCTACTGCTATCCCACAGAAGATCACTCGGTTCTGACGCACATAATATCTCTAGATGCTGACCCACATAGGATCTATAGGGGCTGACCCACACAAGATCTCTCAGTACTGACCCACAAAGGAATGTTTTGTGCTGACCCGCATAGGATCGCTCGGTGCTGACCCACATAGGATCACTCAGTGATGACCCACAAAGGATCAGTCGGAGCTGGCCCAAAAAGGATCTCTCAGTGCTAACCCACATAGGATCACTATTCATTCTTCAGGTCACAACCAGCTACCGGGTTCCCACACTATAATTTCTCATCTCCTGGAGGGTCCGCTCCTCAAGCCACTGGTCGATACTCCAACGGCCACGAAGTCCCACGACAAATAATTGGAATGGTCTTACACATAATAGGGGTCTCAAGACAATAGATGGTGCATCAATCTGACGCCCGATTTTTAAGTTATTTTCCTTTCGGTCCTGAGGGCAAGGATGGATTCGTGCTTGATCCAACCCGACTGTATCCCAAATTTATCCAAATCTCATGTGGGGTATACCATAGGTACCGTGTCACTCCATGGTTTATAGAGACATTGACGGTTTGTCAAATGGATGGCGAGTGCCAAAGTTATGGTCGAGAGAGAGAAAATCTCATAGCTGGTTCGGGTTCGGTCTGGCACATGTTGGACTGTTTGGGGGCCCCAGAGCGGCACGTGGACGAAATGGCGGCTCGGAGGCCGCGAGGGTGGCTCGGAGGCCATGAGGGCGGTACAGAGGCTAGGAGGGTGGCTAGGCCTCAGGGGCCATGAAGGGTCGCATGGCGGCGAGGTCGCAGGGGCCGCGAGGCTACGGGACGGTGAGGTTGCGGGGGCCACAGAGGGCTACGGGGAGGTGGAAGCCACGAGGGTCACAGAGGGACATGGACAATGTGAGGTGACGCTGAGGCCGCAGTGTGGTGGGGAGGCTGTGATGTAGCGGGGTGACGGTCGGCCGCGACTTGCCAGATTTCCAACCGTCGTCTCCGCGTGGCGTGGTCGTGTGCCTCACCTTCATCGAGATTCGGTTCGGCCGACCGCTCATTTTTCTTCATCATGGCACAAAGTCACCTTCTTCCATCGTGAGGACCAAAATATTCATGAAGAATGATGGAGGTTTTGGGCCATGTTTTTTTGGCCCGCACCATCCATGTTAGAGTGGTAGCAAGCGGTTCAAGGGGGATGATTAAATTTGAGGGGGAAAATTAACATTGATTATTTTAAAACACATCCTATATCGTTTTCTTGTTGATGTCGATGAGGAGGGAAGCAAGATCATTGATTGAAGATGTCCAAATTTGTAGTATGTCACGAGGAAGAAGTCGAAGACATTGGAGAACGTCAGCATTCTTCATTGGAAGGCATTCTTCGTTGGAGAAGAAGAATTCCTCCTAGGTTTTCTCCCAATTTCCATTTACCAACACTTCTCCCAATTCCACCCAAAAGAAAAGGTAGCCAATATGATATGTTCCCTCAATTATAATGTTTGGAACAAATTAAATTGGCATTATAATTTCATTGAGTTTGTCGTAATAAATTTTGGGGAAACCTAAAGGTCACCTCTCTCATTAAATAGGGATTTCATGAGGTTTCTCACATTAGGAGGGTTCAGGTGGTCCCACCCTTAAATTCAAATTGGGGGTTTTAGGTTCGGTGGTCCCCGCCTCCATAACCTCAAATGGGAGTTTTTGTTCTAATAGTCCTCACCTCTTAACACTCAAATGTGAGGTTTAGTTCTGGTGGTCCCCACCTCTTAACATTCAAATGGGAGTTTCAAATGAAAATAAAATGTTACACAATTTTATTTTATTTTACTCTTTCAGGAATATGTGAAAAACTAACTTCTACCCTCGACCTTCTATGGTTGGGGTGAAGGTCTCAATAAGAGATTTCAGGCACTGTGAGTTCAACTATGCCCTCATATTTCAATTCCGAGCACTGGGTAAAATGTTATAAAAACCCACTCACACATTTACTGAACGTACCCAAAAAAAAGTTCAAAAATTCATTTCGACCTCTCCGGGCCATGGAACCATGTGACGTCAATTATCACAAACATGTAGAATTCAGATATAACTAGAAAATTTACAAGGAATTTCTGGGTCTTTACATTCTCTACACCTCATAGATTTACTTCCCCAAAAGTCACATCACAAAACAAGGGAAAAAGTGGGGGTACTGAGCACGTAACTAAGAATACCTCTCCCATGTGCTCTCCTGGTGGTTCCCGTGATTCCAAAAAACGTGCGCAATAGGAATCAAACACCCACGAAGGACCCACTCCTATCGATCCTCAATCTCAACTGGAATTTCCGTAAAAGTCTCCCCATCGTCGACGTCCAGCTCTCTGTGCCTGATTTCGTGGGAAGGTCCATGCATGTATCTCCTCAACTGGGATACATGGAACACGTCATGCACTCGGTGTAACTGAGGTAGAAGAGCTAAGAAGTAAGCCACCTCGCCAACTCACCAGAGGACCTGAAAGGGTCCAATGAACCTTAGAGATAACTTTCCGCCTTATCCAAATCTCCACAAACCTCATTGGGGTGAGACCCATAGAAAGATGTGGTCATAATCCTCAAACTCTAGTGGTGTCTGTCTCCTGTCGGTATGGGACTTATGCCTACTCTGTATAGTCTTCATCCGCTCCTGGATGATCTCCACATTCTCTGTTGTAGCCCATACCATCTTTGGTTCCACTAGTGCTGACTCCCCTGGGTCAGTCCATCACAAAGGTGATATGCAATGTTGCCCTTACAACTCCTCAAAAGGTGTCATCCCAATGATGGAGTGATAGTTGTTGTTGTATGCAAATTCCACCAAAGGAAAGTGATCCTCCCAGCTGCGATCGAAGTCGAGAACTCAAGCACACAAGATGTCCTCGATGGTCTGAATGATCAGCACAGTCTGGCCATCCATCTACGGATGGAAGGTGGTTCTCAATCAAAGCTGCGTCCCGAAGGACTCCTGCAACCCCTTCCATAGATGAGATGTAAAACATGCATAACGATCAGTGACAATCGTCAATGATACTCCATGTAGACGCACAATCTCCTTCACATAAAGGCATCCCATGCTCTCTACTCAACCCTTCTATATGATCGGTAGTAAGTGGGCCGACATGGTGAGTTGGTCGACGATCACCCAAATAGATCATGACCGCTAGATGTACATGGAATTCTTGTCACTATGTCCATGTATATCCCATACCACGTCCACTCTCGGACCAGTAAAGGCTGAAGCCTTAACATGATGGTAAGTGAGGCTCCGAGAGACAAACTCTGCTACTAAATTCTTCATTCCCCACCACCAGTGTTGTAATCGGAGATCCCAGTACATCTTCACCACTCCTAGATGTTTCTCTAGAGGTGAAGTGTTGAAATTTCTTGTCGCTTCCTCCCGAAATGACACTGGTACCATGGTACGTCCTCTAAAGAGGATGATGTACTCCCCACCTTTAGAAAATCCATCAGGTGCCTACCCTGTGGATATCTAAGCACGTTGAGCCTCACAGTCTGCATCCCCACACAGCACCTCCTGGACTCACTGGAGGAGTGGGAGAGTCACTGTAAGATACTGATGAAAAGATTCTCCATCCCGATCCACAATGGATATATGTAAAGCGGACTTCTGCTCTGTCGCCTCACCTAGCAGCTGAATACCAGATATCCTGCTTAGTGCATCTGCTAAAATGTTCTCCTTTCCAAGAGTATATATTATCTTGAAGTCATAGTCCTGGAAGAACTGAAACAAACGTCGCTATCTCATGATCAGGTCATTCTGAGAGAAGATATACCTGAGACTCTTGTGATCCATGTACACTATAAAACGTCCACCAATCAGATAGTGTCACCAAATCATCATGGTGAAGACCACTACTACAAACTTTAGGTCATGGGTAGCATAGTTCTACTCATTCTGTCTCAGATGTTGAGAACTATATGCGATCACTACTCACTCTTACATCAGAACACATCCGAGCCCGGTCCCGGATGCGTCGCAGTAGACTACGTACCCTACACCCTCCTCTGGAAGCCTCATGATGGGGGCACTAGTCAGCCTTTGCCTCAGCTCCTGAAAACAATGCTGGAATCTCTCTGACAACACGAAGGGTTTCCCTTTCTTCATCAACGCTGATAGAGGTTCTTCAAATCATTAGAAATATGGAACAAACCTTCAGTAGTATCCAGAAAAACCCAGGCAACTTCGTAGCTCTGTCACACTTCTGGGTGGCTCCCAAGTAAGTTTTTCCACAATCTTCCACATATCCACTGCAACTCCAACCACTGAAATGACATGTCTCAGAAAGTGAACCTCTTAAATCTAGAATTGTCACATAGAGAGCTTACTATAAAGCTGGTGCTCTCAGATTGTGTGCAGTACTACCTGCAAATGATAGGCATGCTGCTACTCAGTAGTCGAGTAGATCAGAATGTCATCGATGAAGACTACTACAAAGCGATCAAGGTATGGCTGAAAGATCATATTCATGAGTCCCATGAAAACTGCTGGAGTGTTGGTTACATTGAATGGAATAACCAAGAACTCATAATGGTCGTACCAACATCTGAAAGTCATCTTCTGCACATCATCATCTCATAATCTGAGATGATGATAGCCTAATCTAAGGTCTATATTTGAGAACCACCGAGCTCCCTTCAGCTGATCGAAGAGGTCATAAATCCTCGGAAGTGGGTACTTCTTCCTCATGGTCACCTACTGCAGGCACCGATAGTCAACACAATGTCTCAAGATCTTGTATGCCTTCTTGGGGAACAAAATCGGGGTGGCCCAAGTAGAAACACTGGACTGAATGAACCCTTTCCCCTGTTAGTCCTCCAATTGTACGCATAGATCAAAAATCTCCACAGGACCTATCCGATACGCAATTGTAGATATCGGCGCCATACCAGGTTTCAAGTTAATGTAAAAATCCACAAATATGTGAGCAGGTAGACCTAGAGCATCATAAGGGAAGACATCCACATACTGGTCCATCAGAACAGGATAACTCAGACTCTCCACATCAACTGCTCCGTGGATAAGGCAAGACAACTGATGAGTGATTGGATATATTCTCCTCTAGGTAAGTCCATCAGATACTGCAAAGGCTCCCTTATTGTCGGGGATGGTAAAACTAGTCCCATCTATACGGACACACTGCACTTTGCACATAATACAGTAAATCTGAGCATGGAATGTAAATAACCAGTCTATACACTAGATGACGTCGTAAGGCCTCGACGTTGCTACTAAGAGATCCCAGCCGAAGCTTTGACCTCCAATAGTAAGATCGCACTGCCGACACTAGTGCATAATAATATAATCTGCTTTTGTATGAGTCTCTAGACATAGAGAATGATCCAAAGGATTCATCAGAATCTCAGAGCTTTGAATGAGAGAAGTGGAAATAAAATAATGAGCAAAAGCTATGTCTATAAGTACTGTAGCTAAGCTGGAGTAGGCACATATCATACATCGTATCTTCTCGGAAGCGCCATGGTCGTAGGACTCACCTTCTTGGAGCTGAGCTCTCCCCTTTCCTCAAAATTCTCGCGGTTTGGGTTGACCTCCTGGTGGTGGTGGTGGTAACATCTCGAGTCGTCGCCCACCGCCAACTGCACGGCCAGATCCTCTGCCATGTCCGCCTACTCCCTGTGGACCTCCTTGATCGAATATCTGTCTCTGCCTAGGAGGTCTTTCGACTGTCTGCTGCTCATCCATTTTGCGGGTCAGACTGTCACTTGCTATGTGAACCTATCTGCCACTGCGTAACACTTCCCACTCCTCGCAAGACTGAATCTGCCTTGGGTGCCCGACACAACTGACCCTGAATCATGCGGTCTTCCACCCGTAGGTCGGGTCCTCTTGGACCTCTGCAACATCTGTCTGCTTCCAACTGCAAATGACTCTGCTCTGTGACGTTCGGTGGTGGGTCTTGCTGCTGGTGACTACTCACCAAAGAAACTGTCCACTAAGAGGGCTCTCTATAACTCCCGTACCTGCATCAGGATGCTGAGTGAGATCATCGAAGCCCTGATCTCCCACCTGAGTCCCTGGTCAATAGTTTGGGCCCTAAAGAATGGTTCCCACCCCATATATATGGAGTAACATGAGAGGTTAGTGAACCACATTCATTTCTGAGCTACATTCATGCTGCACAGCTGTAGATAAAGAATATCCTATATGCGAACTGTGCGAAGAGTAGTTGGGACAAACTCTACCCAAAATTGGCTCTCGAAGTCTGACTAGAGAAGTGTCACCTCATCGTGAACATGGAGCATCAAGCTCCACCATCTGCCTGATGCTCCCTGTAGAAGGCTAGAAACAAGGATCACCAAGAGAAAATATAGTGTCCCTACTAGTAAGAAGACTCTCAACACGGCCTCCAGAAAATCCTCATCCACTTGAGGGTCCATCACTCCCCTGAACCTGGGTGGCCTCTGGAGTTGTAGCTCATGCAATGCGCTCAAGCATTGTGTACCCTCTGCTGCAGGGGCTAGTGGCATTGATGGCCCAATGGGTAATGGTACAGCTGGTGCCTCTGTTGGTTCCTCTACTAGAAGAGGGCCCTACACCAAGGCCTCATCGCTCGGTGGGCTGTTAGTGCCTACTATATCTGGAACTCTAGCTTGATGTATGTGTGGAGGCATCCTAAAAAGAAATAGGTGCACCAAAATCAATTCGTTATACATGGTGAGATAACTCTAACGATCACATTTTTTTTTGAAAACACACACGCAATCAGTGTTTTCATGCACTGACTCAGAAATCAGAAGTCATCCTTCTGTTGTATGGAAACGTCAGCCACCGCACCAACACTAGATTCCTTAAACGAATACCCACACTCACTACAAATAACACAATTTCCATTAAAAAAAATATCAGAGTCATATGTTGCATAGTAGAAACTATTCCTCTAATATGAATTTGTCATGACCCGTCCCCCGGTGCCCATGCCGTGACAACCCCAAACCCGCCTTCCATAGGCTAGGGGAAGGCGACTACCACCGAACGCTTATTCCCAATAACTGGGAAGGCATTGCCTTTATAACCTGTAAGAAAACACAACCATGAACACATCAAGATACAAAATCATGTAAACTAAATAGTAAATAGTGTGTGTGTAGTAAGTAAAAGGGTCCAGAATACTAGCCCAACTGGAATGTACATGGAACTGAATGTACAAGGAAACTGGAACAACTCCTGTGAACACCCACCAAGTATCCTACCTAAAGGTTATGTACAACTCTCGATTGGTCGTCTCTATGGTATGCATCGTCTATGTTCCTCCTATGAGCTACCTCTAGTCTTGGTACCCTCATCCTCAGTCAGCGTTGTCCTTTGTCTGAACCAAACACAATGAAGTGCAGGCATAGCCCGTTTAGGGGTGAGTATAAAGACACTTAAAAGGGACCCTGAGACACTCAAGGTCTCAAAAAATCTAAAAAGGATATACCAAAAACCAGGAAATCAACTGAAACCCCTACTTAGATATATACCCATACATATAACTAAGTTATCAAGTATAACCATCTCATTCATTAGGAAACATAGAGTCCAACTCAAAATCCCAAAGAACAACAGTTCCACAAAGGATGGAACACCACGAAGGTAAGTACCACACAGGTACACCACATAGAAGAATACCACAAAGGTACCGAATTAGCTCACAATGGGTATAACTTAGGTACAAAAGTACAAATGATTAGATGTTACTACTGAATCATCTTACTCTGTTAAGTGGATCATCTTCTGTCCCACATAGGTTCACTCAGTGCTGACCCACATAGGATCTCTAGATACTGACCCATATAGGATCTCTAGGTGTTGACCCACATGGGATCGATCGGTGCTGACCCACACGGGATCGCTCGGTGCTGACCAACACAGGATCGCTCGGTTCTGACCCACATAGGATCTCTCTATGCTGACAGACATAGGTTCTCTCCTTGTGTACCCACACCAGTTCTCCCAGTGCTGACCCACACATGATCTCTATTCATTCTTCATGACACCACTAGCTACTGGGTTCCCGCACTAAGCTTTCTCATCTCCGAGAGGGTCCACTACTCAAGCCACTAGTCGATACACCAACTACCATGAATTCCGAATAAAAAGTATCCCAAAGGACCACCACATAATAGGGGTATCAATGAAACAGACGGTGTGTCAATCAGACGCTTGGTCTGTAAGTTATTAGTCTTTTAGTCCCAAGGGGCCGGTTGGATTCATGCTCGATCGAAACTGACCGTATCCCAACATTATACGAATCTCAAGTGGGTTATACCAAAGGCACTATCTCGCTCCAAGGTTAACAGAGCCATTGAATGTTGTCAAATGGATTCCTTATGCTAAATCTATGGTCGATAGAGTGAAAAGATCATAGCTTGTTCAGGTCAGGTCTGATCGGATCAGACCGACCCGACCTGACCAGGCCTAGGCCAACCCGACCGCGATTCAGTCAAAACAGCCCGCTGGGTATGGCCAGGCCTACGCTGGGTAGGTGGGGTTCATGGAGCAACAAAAGGCCATGAGGGTGGTGCATGGTCGCGATGGTGGCGAGGAGGCCATGAGGGAAGCGCATAGGCCATGAGGGCTACCAAGCCACATGGGATGTAAAGGGCCCTAGGGTAGTGAGGTCGCGGGGTTCATGAGGTCGTGGGATGGAGACGCTTCGGGGGCTGTGGAGGGCCCCGGGGCATTGAAGGCCACTAGGGCCATGGAGGGCCACGGCCAGCCCGTAGGCCATAGTCCGGCGAGCTATCCGCGACGTGATGGGGTGGTCTCGATGTGGCAGGTTGGCTGCGGTGCAGTGGTCCACCATGACTGGACAGATGGCAAGCCGTCCTTTCCGCAATATGCGGTCGCGCGCCTCACCATCACCGGCGGCCGGTTCGGTCGACCACTCTTCGTTCATCGCCATTGCACAAAGAGGCCTTCTTACATCGTGAAGAACACATCATCCATAATGAAAGATGGAGGGGTCATGCCATGTTTGTTTAGCCTTCACCCTCCGCATTAGGGCAGTAGCAAGTGGCTCAAAGGAGATGATTGAATGTGAGGTGAAAAATTAACATTGATTAATTTAAAACGCACCCCCACCTCATTTTCTTGTTGACATCTATGAGGATGGAAGGATGGTCATCAATTGAAGAACGTTAGTGTTCTTCGTTAGAGAAGAAAAATTCCTCTAAGGTTCTCTCGTAATTTCCCTCTGCCAACACTTCCCCCAATTCCACCAAAATAAAAAGGTAGCCAATATGATATGTTTTCCCAATTTAATTTTTGGCACAAATAAAATTGGCATCATAATAACATTGTTGTAGGAATAATTAATTTTGGTGAAAACTAAAGGTCACCTCCCTCATTAAAGTGGGAGTTCAAGAGGATTCTCACATTAAGAGGGTTTGGGTGGTCCCCACCCTTAAATTGAAATTGGGGGTTTTAGGTTCGGTTGTCCCCACCTCCATAACCTCAAATGGAAGGGTTAGCTCTGATGGTTCCCACCTCTTAACACTCAAATGGGAGGTTTAGTTCTTGTGGTCCCCACATCTTACATCCACATGGGAGATTGAAATGAAAATAAAATGTTACACAATTTTATTTTGTTTTATTCCTTCACGAATATGTGAAAAACTAACTTTCACCCTCGACCTACTACGGTTGGGGTGATGGTCTCCTTAAGAGACTACACTCTCTTCAAGTTCAACGGTGCCCTCGTATCTCAATTCTGAGCACCGGTTCAAATGTTAGGAATACCCGACCGCAAATTTACTGAAGATACCTGAAAAAAGATCATAAATTCATTCTGGGAACTCCAGGCCTTGGAATCATGGGTCATCAATTTTTGTGGACTCATAAAATTAACATTTAATTAAAAATAATTACATGGAATTTCCGGGTCTTTACAACTCATGCTCAATTTTCTTGGTTCATCCCTTTCCAAGCTTTATGCTCACTATTCACTACTAATGTATGTACCAAGGAATTCACTTACAATGTAGTGAACTATGATGTAATAATAATGGATTATTTTAATAGGATTAAATATTTTTTATTTTTAAATTTTCTTAATGTACTTCATGTTTAATGTACCCAGTTCCCATGAAACAAAACATCAAATGGTCCTTTCAAGTTTAAATGTAATATTTGTTTTAAGGAATTATGTTAAAATATATATATTAAAAATCAAGATTTCTAAAGTTGTTATGAAATGAAATGATTAGTTATTTATGAAATTTGATACTATAATAAATTAGTAAAAACCCTAGTGACAAGTCTACATATAAGAAAACATCCTAAAATATTGGTAATGTATAAATCGAGTGGTTTCCAAGGTATGAAATCCCTATTGGGATAATACACCTTTATCTGGATCTGGAATTGATATACACATTGGTAATAATAGAAAAAGGATCATTAGGTAACAACTCAACCAATTAATAGTTTCTACAAATTATTCCTTTATGAAAATATAGTTCAATGTTCATAGTAGATATGATTTTATTAATCGTATGAAACATAAAAACCATTATAAATGAAATGTAAATAATTTAATATTTAAATGAAATTATAAAATCTTAGATGTGTGTTTTGAAAAAAATTTAGGATTAATTTATTTAGAATTATTAATATATTATTTCACATGGTAAAAAATTCCTCACATAGATTTTCATCTTCTATAATAATGGAATAAAATAAAAGGACTCATGTATATAATGGATGTGATGGATAAGTAATAAAATATTCTTTCTAATATGATGAAATATCATGTTAAAAATTTCATGATGATGTTGAATCAGTTATCTCATGTCATGAATAACAACCTTAACCATGCAGATCATCCGAATTCATAAAGTAATGAATAACTACCAGTTGAATCCTTCATGCATCAAAAACCTCATGATTTTAGTGGATCTTCCAAACCACTGATAATTGAAAAATAGATAAATTTTGTATAAAATATATTCATTGTACTCAATTATTTTTATCTTGATAATGTAATATTGGATAATTATCACATAGATGTAGTATATATGTGGTAGAAACTTATTAATAAAAGAAATCCAATGATGATGTAAAAGCTATGTAGTTGGAAAAAATTAAAAAAAAATATTTTAATAAGTATTTTACACATACATATTAAATTATAATTTAAAGATAATCCCTTGAATTGAAAAAGGAAAATTAATTTGTGGGTACTTTAGAGGTGAAATTTTCAAGGATTGAACAATATGATTTAATATATTTTATCTAGTCTTATTGGAATATATATCAAATAATTTCAGGGATAAGATATCCACAATGGAATTATCTTGAAATCTATGATTTTGGGAGTTTTTAGAAAAACAATTGGTGTTATATAAATGTGGAAATAGAGTTCAGAGAAGCACTATATTGTTTTGGTGTGATTGATTAGAAGAACATAATGAATCCAAATTTTGGAAATATTTTTTACTGTTAAAGGTAAGGGGAGAAATGAAAAACTGTGATTGTTAAAAATGTTTGGGAAGAAGAATTTGAATAAATTTATGCAAGTAGAATGTGTTTATTATTTATAGGGTATGTACATATAGATTGTAGCTTTCATGGATATGTAAAGCATCAACATATAAATTCAAATGAAAAATGCAATATAGTGCATGTCCAATTTGTAGTAAAATAATTCAAGTATATTGAGAATGAAAATATATCTAATGAATGCCCGAATTAGTGGATAATATATGGAAATTTCCGTCAACACAAAAAATAATAAAGGCTAAATGACACATATTTTCAATCTAAATGACTGAATTTGAGGATCAAAATTATACAGTGACTCATACACTCATCGTACACTCAAATCTAGAAATTAAATTTTTTGGTTCTAATTCTATGTATTATTTTATTTTATTCATGTTTGAAAAGAATACAAAATTAAACCTTGAATTAATAGTGTAATATTTTTTTAATTAAAATTGCGGGATGATGTATTCAAGAATAAAATATTTATAGGGATTCCGTTATTAAACAGCGTGTGTAAAATATCTCCAAAAACCTGGTGTTCATTCCAATTTTGGAATTATAAATAATACTAGGTGTGGATTGTATATGAATATTGGACTCCAAGATCAATTTTATATGAATTTAAATTTCAGTTTTTATAATGGGACATCCTGTAATTATCTTCAAGGGATTGATATAACAACCTTTTTCATTTCAAAAACCTCCTCTTATTGCCTTTTTTATTTATGTTATTGGTAAAAAAGGATAGGAAAAATAAATTATAGATATTGAATAAGTACCCATTGTTAAAGAGTACATTGATATTTTCCCTCAAGAGTTACTTTTTCTTAACCCTGGATAGTGGGGTAGATTTCTAATCTAACATTATACATAGATAAAAGAAAATATCAAAGAGATTGTATAAAAAGAAACATGTTGAGTTAGTGGAATTAAAGAAGAAACCTGAAGATATTTTGAATAAGGGTTTTATTTAACAATGTTTACATCCTTAAGGATGTTCTATTCTACTTATAAAGAATAATTATTTATATGTGTGGTTATGGATTGAATATAGAGAACATAGTGGGATCAATGTGAAGAAGAAATAAAATATTCCATGGATTGTTGATTTGCTCAACCAATATTGGGGGCCCAATTCTTCCCCAATATTGACCCTAGGTCAAGGTATCATTAGTTTAAGGTAAAGAAAGATTTAATTCAAAATAATTCCTTCCAAACTAGAAAATGAAATTACGAGTTTCCATTTATACAGTTAAACTTGATTAATTATCATACCATATTTAGGGATTTGATGAATAGAGATATTACGAACTATATTGATATATTTTTGGAGATATTTATTTAAGTTATTCTTATATCTTCTAATGAATATTTTGGGGGTATACAGATCATCTAAGGTTCATATAATACATTTTTTCGAAATTGAATAAATTTGGTAATTGTAGAAAAGTGGGTTTGGGTAACAACAAGTCACATTCTTGGGACACATTATAACCAATGAAGAAATCCTAGTTGATCTAGAAATGAGGAAGTCTACTAAGGAGAGTCCTCATCAAGAAAAAATTACTGATATTTATAGTTTCCTTGGATCATTAGGATAATAAATAATGTTTGTTACAAACATTTCAATATATTATAATCTACTAACCATGTTAACTCGAAAGAGAGTTAGGTTTATCAAGATAATAGAGTGTGAATGCTATTTACCAGAACTAATGAAGAGATTTTTCTATCCTAACCTTACCATATAATGGGTAATGATTTATAATCAATAGTTATTCATCATTGATATTATATGGTTGTCAACTACTGAGAAATAACAAGGTGATAGGCTATGTATATTAAAAGTTAAAGCCTCCTTAATAGAATTGTCATAAAATATATTCTTATTTAACTAGATTTATCTCTAAATTATAGATATAGAGACACTATATTTATTAGATGAAGTATTATATATACATTAACCACTAGAATCTGATGTATATATTCCAAAAAGGAAGTAATATTAGGATAAAATTGATGGTTGGAGCTTCTTAAGGTATATGATTTTTCTATTTAGTACCACCTTGTAAAAGAAAACAATGTTTTTGATGTTTGAAGTAATAAATACCCATGATTAATTTTAATGATTTAGTTTAAAGGAGATTCACTAATCAAGTAATTAGTAAACATGGGCATGGAAGTCATAAAGAAAGGGACATCATCCATCCTATCCAAATTTTTTTCCCAACCATTATTATTAATGAAGTTTAGGGAAGAACAAAAAGATTATACTAAGTTAAAAACAATATATAAGATGTAAAAAATATGAATCTTACAAAGATGAATGTTGATTATTTGGTAGTACTATGGATTGGTACAATGATATATGTCTAATATATTAGAAATTAAAATAAAGAGATGGTGAATGATGCTCACAACATTGAATTATTTTTAAAACCCAATTGTACTAAAATATATATAGATCATCATGATAATTATTGGTGGGATAACATGTAAAGGGATATTTAATATTATTCTACAAGATTTTTGGTAGACTATATTGTGAATTCATAGTGACAACTACCCAAAAGAGAGTGTCAACCACTACCCATATCTATATGGAAGTGGGAAAACATCACTATGGACTTTGTTACTAGCATTCTTAAGACATCCTATGAAAAGAATGAAATTTGTGAAATTATTGATATATTAAATAATTCATCCAAATTTATCCCTCTACAAAATGATTTATCCATTGAGATCCTTATGTTTTGTTTATTCAAGAGGTGGTATGACATCATGGAGAACTGTTGTGAATTGTTTCATGCCACGATACATGATTTACATATATGATCACTTAGAGACTTTAATTATATTTGAATACTAATGAAAACATTAGTAAATCCTATCATAGTCATATTTAAATGTTGTTAGAGATGAATATTTATAAATTTGAATAAATTTTAAATGATCTCAATTTATTTTTAAGGGAGATTTGACCAAAATCTACTACTTATAGAATTATACTACAAAAGTATTTTTCTCTCATGTATTAAAATATATATGTGCTTACCAACCCCATTTTCCCTGAGCTAGTGCATTATTGTATTACATTGTTAGTATAATAGAAAATCAAATCCAAAATTTCATATCAGTTTAGTAACTATGGAAAAACTATATACTAGCATATGATTTAAATTAAATAATGATATAAGAATTAAAATAGTATTTACATTCAAAACACTCATATATATTATAATATACATATATGTTTTTCATAATATACCTTTTTGAATACTTGGAAAAATGAACGATAATAATGGAGTGAGATCAGATGCTCAGTAAGGATAAACAATATAGCGGAAGCTATCATAAATAAGTATAAACTTGTAAGGAAATGAATGAAATTAAAACAGAAGCCTTTTAAAAATATCCTCGAGCATAATATGGAAAGTATTGATAAAATATGTTATATTAAACATTAACATGGATATTAAACTAATGAATAATCACATATAATATCAATAAAAATCTCATAAATATTGAATTCATAATTCCAAACATCATAGGCATTCCATCAAGGCCTCGTACCAAGACCCTACATAAATGGATATAAACCCAAACTTGACTATCTATCAAGACCTACCAATGCATTAATAGGATATATCAGGCCACATTCTTCACTAACTAAGTACAATGCATGCCTCTTATGAATATGGTTAAACATAACCAACAAAAACATTCCTATTAAAACTAGCATATGAAATTTTAATACAATATCCATAAACCATGAATTGTATAAAGTAGCAAATCCACAGTCAAACTATTCATAATCCATTCATACATTATGATAGGTTATAACATATGAAATCAAAACCATTTAAACATATGGCCAATAATAGATGTTTAAATATATTGAAATATTTTAAAAAAATCATTATACAATTCTTCTGAGAAATACCCCTTTTATTAAAATTTGAAAAAGAAAAAATTTTCATTGAAAATAATATTGTATTCCAGTAATAGATGATTCAAAAATTTTATTGCATCATAAAGGTAGAAAAAATCACTGACATCATATATTTCAAAAAACATTCACCTTGTACTTTTTTGAAAAAGTTGGACAAAGTAACACTTATGAAAAATGAAAAAAACATTCATTTTCTAAAAAATTAGTTAAAAATGTCTTTAAACAATTGTAAAAGAATAATAAGAATTTTTTAGAATACATTTTTAAGAAAAACTGTCATGGATGATAAATATGTATCACTAAATTCTTATATAAAATCATCCCTGAAAAATAAATGGGTTATGAAATTAACACATACCTCGTACAATTCTAAAGTTGAGGGTGTATTAACCTACTCTATTATGGTTAAAAATATTTATTAAGTTATAAAAGAACTATATACATTATTAATGGTATCTTAAGTGATCCTATAATATCATTTTCATAAAAATATTTCATTATTATCATTATTTTGGGTGTGAACAATTTAATTTTCTTATGTTTATTGTCTCACGTATGTGTTGTTTCATAAGCATGGTATAAGGACCCATCCTTATTAAATTACATAATCTAGAATTTACTAAAGAACTCTCTTCATTTCAGATTCAGGTTCTTTTCATGTTTAGAGATCTAGAGAATTGGGACAAAATACATTCATAACATTCCACATTAATACATATTGGAAACCATAAAATTAGTATTGGTTTATTCCAAAATATAAAACTTTTCAAAATAAAACACGATTTCTTTGAAAAATCTTCATAAAATTTAACATGGATTACTTATTTGAGTAACACATACTTATAATCTCTGAAAATCATATAAAAACATGGGATGGGCACAAAAATATTTGTGATAGATATAAAAATAAGGAATGAATACATTATTCCATGAATACTAGTAACAAATGAAATCATTTTGAAAAATACATAATTGTCACCCATGTTAAAAAAAATTTATAAAACATTTGATATAAATGGGATTTAAACAAAAACATATAGTAAATAAATATAACCATAAATTTATCTTGGAGAATTACTTACATAATATTGTAACCCTCTCGGCTATATTATAATTTGTAACCCTCACAGATGCCTTACAATTTATGTAACCATCACAGATACACATATAGTTACCACATATTCAAACTGTAAAATACATATACCCTGAGAATTGGATGGTGATATAGGTCCCAAAAATTAACATAGAAATTTACCATGAACTAGAACACAATAATACAACATGAATAATTTCATAAAATCATTTCTTTTGAATTTCGTAAAACTGAATTTTAAAAGAGGGTTTTAAAAGAAAAGTACCTTATAATTATCATATAATTGAAAAGAGACTCAATATTGGGTATTTAATATATATCTATATATATAAATTTTAAATACACATAATTATACATAATATTAAAAAAATTCATCTCACGAATAATTTTATTACCTCATAAATAATTACATGGAATGTCAACCCAAAGAGTGGAAATCGTTTTATGAATTCCCTTACATCAGGTTTTTCTTACTTGAAACATGTTTAATACACAAGTATAATCATTAAAATATTGATATTAATATCTTATATAAAAATAATAATGTTTATAATACATTATATGACAATTTTATAACACCATGTAATCCTTTCATTATTAGTATTTTGTTCCTTCCATTATTTTGGGTGCGTTCTTTAAATGATATCCATGGCCGGTTTGCATTTGAATTTATTGTCATATGGAAATGAAATTCCATAAGTGGAATGAAATGGTATTATTATGTTTCTATAATATATAATGATACCATAAAGATTTTTTATCATATAAGATGATGGATCATTAGATAAAACATTAATGATGTTTGTTTAGATCATTATTTGTCATTTCTCAATAATCATGAACTTGTTTCCTTATATAATTTAATGTTTTGTATATAATTTCATTATAGAACATAAAATTGGTTAAAAAATAAAATTTACATTCTGATTCACCAGTAAAAGTGTTTAATGATCTTATTTTATTGAATTAATTGAAATTGAAAACACATCGTCCACGATTTTGGTAAATCAGCACATCGTTGTCAGTGTTTTTATTTTTAGAAAAAAAGTGAGAGGAGAGGAAAGAATATGATGAATCTTCTACATGAACATGATAACATACAAAATATATAATATTATATTGATTTCATACCTCATGGATATCTGTAGGTAATGAGTTTATAAGAAGAGAAAGAATTGGAAAGAATACACATGAAAATGGAAGAATATTCTTAACTCTTGATCTCTTCCCTTTGAGATCCTCCTTAAGGACCATGGTTTTCACATATTTGTGAGAATAGTAGCTCTAGGACATGGGGAAGAGCATCGAGGAGGGTATTTTCTAAAATCTAGGCAATTCTCAAGGATTGAGAGGTGTTAGAGAAAGAGGGGAATTAGGGCGGTATTTATAGTGGCGGAGGGGAGGTATTTTACATTATTTCCACAATTATTTTAATATTTTACTTAAGACTGTTAATAGTATTGATTGATGTGACCCTAAATAGTAACAATTTCATGTGATTTTGATCTATTTATGATTACATCATCTATGATGTCAAAAAAGTGTATTCAACTAATAATTTAAATATATGGTATATTATCATATTTCACTATTCATAAAAAATTAATGAATTTCAGAAAAATCCCAAAAAATCACCCTAACCATTTTTTGATGAGTAGAATTCAAAAATGAACAATTTTTAAAAATAATTTTCTAAATATTATTAGTTTAATTTTTAAATTAAATCATACTTTATTCAATAATTAACAATTTCAAATCTATAACTACATTATATGATATTGAAACATAACCAAAATGTAATTATATTAAAGATTGAAGAAAATAAAACATTAATGCAATTTACTATTCATTAGGGTCATATTACTATTCAAAATACTATTCATAATGGTATGTTACTATTCCCCAAAAAAAGAAGTTGATTCAATCAGACTCTAAATAAACTACTGATCACAACCGTAGATGACGATTTCTGGAAATTCAAAACATAAAAGTGGAAAAATTATTTTTAAAGTATAGTTATAAATATCTAGATAAAACAAAGTTTCTTGATTTTGAATTTATATTTAAAAAACCATAGGGTGTTACATTATTCCAACCTTTCTGAAATTGCATCCCTGAATATTTATTTACTTTTTAAACAAGTTAGGGTACTGTTCCCTCATGACATTTTTATATTACCTGGTTACTCCTAAAACCATGTGGTGTCTCCCTAATACCATTAACTTGTGTATTACCTTATTAAACAGTAGTTACCCCTTTCGATCAAGAATCTGAACTAGTTTCTCTTCATAAGAAAGCCTCTCGTCTAGCTGAGCTGCCTCTGGGATCAAAACAATAGATGAATCTAGCACATACAATCTCAATGTTGAATCATGGAAAACATTATGTACCTGCGATAAAACCAGAGGAAAGGAAACTCAATAGAAAACTGGTCCACCTTTCTCTTTAATTTTGTAAGGTTCAATGAACTGGGGACTTACCTTTCCTTTCTTACCCAAATGCATAACACTTTTTCATAGTTATATTCTAAGAAAAACATGAAAACCTACCTCAAATGAAAATTCATTCCTCCTATTGTCTACAATATATTTATTCCTGCACTGATCAATTCTCATGTGTTGTTGGGCCATATTAACTTTCTCAACCACATCCTTTAACAATTCTAGCCCCATCAACCTCCATTCATCAACTTCATCCCAAAAAGTTGTAGTTCTTTGCCGCTTCCCATACAATTCCTCGAATTGTGACATCTATATACTATAATTAAAAATGTTATTATATGAAAACTCAAATAAAGAAAAATGATGATTCCAACTTCCCTAGTAGTCCATATTGAAAGCTCGAACCATATACTCTAATGTCTAAATCATTCGATCTGACTACCCATCTGATTGAGGTTGGAAAGTTGTACTGAAATTTAATTCTGTGCCAAAAAATTATATAGGTACTTCCAGAAGATAGAAGAGAACCTGGGATCCTTGTTAGATACAATGGAAGGAGGAACTCCATGTAACCTAAAAATCTCTTTAAGAAATAGTTAAGAAAGATTATCCAAAGACATTGTATCTAGAATTGAATGAAAATGTACATATTTTTCAGGCTGATCAACAATAACCCAAATCACATTGTGACATAAATAGTTCATAGGTAGTACCTCCACAATGTCCATGTATATATTATCCCATTTCCACTTTGGAACTGATATTGGCTAAAGCATACCCATTATTAAACGTCGCATTCTTTTAACTTGTTGAAATGTCAAATATTTCTTGGGAAAATCTGCAATATGTCTTTTCATTCCATCCCACCAGTAATACTCACTAAGGTCTGTGTACTTCTTAGTACTACCATGATGAAACGAAAATGGAGAACTATGAGCATCACACAATAAATATTTCTTCAACTAGGAATCACAATGCACACACAATCTTTTTCTATATCTCAAAAAACAATCTTTATCAAGGATAAATTATGGAAACATACCCATTTTACCCAATTCTACCTTTTTCTGTAGCTCACGTTCATTCTTTTGAGCATTCTTAATACTGTCTGATAACAATGACTGCACTGAAAGAAAAACAAAATAGAGGAATTTTCTGCACCAACAACTTCTATGAAAAAATTCATCAAATCATTAAATAATGGATTATATTCTAAACATCACGTTGTGAATGATGCATGATGTTTTTGACTCAAGGTATCTTCCACCTTGATTGTTTTTTTGGGATGATAATTGATTGCACAATCATGATCATTTATCAATTAATTCAATCTTATTTGCCTCATGTTTAATACATTCTAATTCATTATATACTTCAAACCTTTTTGGTCTGTATATATTTTACATTTATCTCTATATAAATGATGCCTCCAAATTTTCAATTTAAAAAACCACAGATTCCAATTCCAAATCTTTTGTGGGATAATTTAACAAATGGGGTTTTTTCATTCTCTAAGAATAAGCAATTAAATGATCCGTATGTATTAGAACATAACCTCGTCCCATAGATTAAGCATCACTATAGATGAAAAACTCCCCATTTTGGGAAGGCAAGGCCAAAACTAGAGAATTCATCAATTTATTCTTGAGTTTCTGAAAATGAACATCATATTCTTCTATCCAAATAAATGTAACCCCTTTCTGTGTAATCTTAGTTAGCGCGCTAGATAACCATGCAATGTTTTTAACAAATCTTCAGTAATAACCTACTAATCCATTGAAACTACAAATATATTTAATTGTTTTTGGTGTTGGACATTCATCAACCACTTCTGTTTTGGAAGGATCAACTGTTATTCCATGCTTATTTTAATTGTGCCCAAGAAAATAAATCTGTTGCTACCAAAAATCACACTTTCTAAATTTTCCATATAGTTTCTCTTCTATTAATGTTTGAAAAAAACCCTTATATGGTTTTCATTCTCCTCTTTACTCTTAGAAAATACCAGAAGGTCATCAATAAACACAATGCCAAACATATCCAAGAACTCATGAAATATTCTATTCATCCGATTCAGGAATACTAAAGGTGAATTAGTAAACCCAAATTTCATAACAAAAAATTTATAATGAGATTATTTAGTATGAAAAGATGTTTTAGGAATGTCATACCTTATCACCTTCAGCTAATGGTTTCCGGATCCCATATCAATCTTGGAAAAGTAATGATCTCCCTAGGACTGATCAAATAATCCATTGAAATTTGGAAAATATTACTTGTTTTTAACAATGATTTTATTCTAGTATATATAATCAATTCATAGTCTCATTGAACCATCTTTATTTTTAATGAGAAAATAGGACCACCCCATGGTGAAGTACTAGGATGAAGGAATCCTTTATCAATCAAATACTATAACGGATTTTCAATTGAATAAGTTTGATTTGATATATTTGATATGGGGGTGTTGAAATTGGAAAAACATCAAAAACTAAGTTAGTTGTGAATTAAACTTCTTGATTAGGTATGAAACTGGGAAAATCACCAGGAAAAACATCAAGGTATTCATTTATCATTGGCACACCATTAATCTGAATAGTTCCATCATTTTCAGCAATATGAGTAAGATAACTTTAATTTTCATATTTTAATAATTTCTCAGCTTCCAAATATGTTATCAATTGTAAGGGTTCATTCTTGTATACAAAATAAAACTCATTCTGAAAAAAACTTCTTTAGCTCTACAGTCAATTCAGCATGATAAAGAGAAATCCAATCCATTCCCCAAATTAAATAAAACACTACTATGTAAAAAATGTATGTCGGTAAATTAATTCCATATACCAAAATAAGAATATTATTATAATTTCTATTTTCAATAATATTTTACACTAGTTGTTTAACAGTATGTTTTGGTCTCATTTGTTGAGGTGATATTGCTAATTTACAAGAAACATCCTCAGAAATAATGGAATTGGTAGACCCCATATCGAAAAAAATTACCAATATTTGAGTAAAAAAATATTGTAACTGATATATCTTTATTGGATGGTCTGATGTTTACTGACGTAGTCATAATAGATCTCACTACATTTTTCTACATATAGTCTGGATTCTTTGCATCTATCAGATATCTCTTTAGGAAGACATTTTCATAATGACCCATCACTCCACATTTAAAATATTCAACGGTTTTCTTATCCTATTTTGTCTTAGGATCATTTTATTTACAATCTCAAACCATATTTCCAAACACACCAAATAAAAAACACTTCCCAATTTTAGTAAGGCATCCCCATGGTGCTTTTTCCACACTTTTAACAAACTATAATCTGTAATTTCTTACCAACATATTTCTCTGGTTGATTCTTACCCATAACTTTCCATATGGACCTGTTTTTATCCTTGTTTTCAAAGTGCACATGACCATTAGTAAAATCCATCTCTACCCTTTCAGCACATCAAGAAAGTTTTTCATAACATATTATTTCAAGGGAGGCCAATTACCTTCGATACCTTGGCTTCAATCCTGAGTAATTGTAGTTGATTTTTCTATCAAGTTCTGGAATAATATTTGGATCATATCTCATTAGTTAGGTGAAGTTCACATCATAAATTGACACTTAATATTCCCCCATTTTCTTTAATTCAAGGAATTTATTCTCAATCCTAAGTCAAACCACTATAAGAAAATATTTTTCAAGGAAAAGACATTTAAATTTATCCTACTCTAACGATTCAATATCCTCTCTATCCCTAATAATAACGACCATTGGAAAACACTGATCAGCTTATCCTTCAAGAAGATAAATTTACATAATTACCTTTTGACTATCTAAACATCCCATAACATATAACATCTTGTCATGGGTTTTAATCCATCCTTCAACCGCTATTGGGTCAGAAGATCCATTGAAAGTAGGAGGTTGTTGTCTTATAAAATGTTCTTCTTATCATCATGTTCCATTAGGTTACCTATGGTTGTTCTATTGCATTGATTCCACAACCATTTGTTGCCTCTGTCAACTGAGCCATTTTTGTCATAAATTTCTCGGTTCCAATCCCTATGATTCCATGCTATAGATTCGAAAGGATATCTTTCTATCGGTTCCTCTCCACTTTAGAATTCATGTTTCTTCTACAGAAAACCATTATGAACAAACATATCTTAGTCGAAGCAACATGGTAATCTTTAAATTCTATATCATTTCAAATTAACTATAAAGTAAAAATCATTTATGATATTCTATTAATATTATCCAAACCCCAAAAGTTATCTAAATTATCCTCCGATAACATCTATAAGGACCTAGCCTTATTACATTACATAATATTGAATTTAGTTAAGGACACACTTACTTTAACATTGAGGATCAATTCAAGTTTAGATATTTTCATAATTGGAACATAATACATTCATAACATTCCACATTAATACAGAGTGGATACCATGAAAATAGTATTCATTTCATAAAAAATATAAATCTTTTCAAAATAATACACGATTTCTTTGAAAAATCTTAATAACATTCAATATTGATTCATTATTTTTTTACACATCCTTATTAACATTGTAAAAAAATTAAAAACATGATATTGGAACAAAAAGCTCTGTAAGGGATATAAAAATAAGGAAAGAAAACATTAGTCCCTGAATACTGGTAACATATGAAATCATTTTCAAAATGGAATAATTGTCACCCATATATACATACACTGTGAAACTAGATATATCAATGAGATTTCAGAAAAACATTTAGTACACAAAAAGAACCATAAAAGTATCTTGTGGAATTACATATATAATCTTGTAACCCTCTCGACTACCTTACAATTTGTAATCCTCACGGCTACCTTACAATTATATTAATCGTCAAAGTTACACTTGGAGAAACCATACGGTCGATCTCTAACATACACATACACAATGAATTGGAGGGATATATAGCTACCACACTTAATCATAAACAATTTCCAAGAACCATAACAAAATCATACAAAATTAATAATTTCATAAAAACATTTCTTTTGAATTTTGTAAAATAGAATATTAAAAGAAGTTTTTAAAAGAAAAGTCTAATATAAATATCATATAATTGAAGTGAGAGACAATAGTGGATATTTAATATGTATATATATAGTAAATAAACATAATTAAACATTATATAATAAATTTTTTTCTCACAAACAGTTATAACACTACATAAATAATGAATTAGTATGTTAACCCAAAGAATGGAAATCGGGTTATGAATTCCCTTAACTCAGGTTTGTCTTACTTAAAACTTGTTTTATGATCATGTATAATGGTTAAAAGAGTGTTATTAACAGCTTTCAGAAACATATTAATGTTTATAAAACCTTATATGATCATTTTATGACTACATTTCATCCATTCATTATTAGTATTTTGTTCCTTCCATTGTTTTGGGTGCGTTCTTTACTGAATTTCCATGGCCGATTAGTAAATGATTTTATTGTCTTATGAACATGAAATTATAGAAGTGGAATGGAATGGAATTTTTATGTCTCTATAATATATAATTATAACCAAAATCATTTTTATCATATAATATGATGAATCATTAGTTAAAACATTAATGATGTTTGTATAGATCATTTTTGGTGGTTCCTTGATAATCATGAAGATGATTCATTAAAAAATTCATCTTTAGGCATAGAAGTTCATTCTAGAACATAATATAGGATAAAAAATTACATTTTTATTAAACCACTAAAAGGGTTTTATGATCATATTTGAAGGAATTAATGGAATTTGGAAACACTTTGTCCCGGATTTTGGTAACTCGGCACATCACGAACGATGTTTTTATTTTTAGAACAATAGGGAGTGGAGAGGAAGTCTGATGATGAATCTTTTACATGAACATGATAACATACATAATATGTAAAATTTTGGAGATTTAATACCTTCTTAATAAGTGTAGGTAAGGTGTTTATAAGAAAATAAAGTATTTGGAAATAATACACATGAAAAAGAAAGAGGATTTATACCTCCTGATCTTTTCTGCTTGAGATCCTCATTAAGGCCCTTGGTTTTGGACTTTTGGTAAGACCAGAAGCTGTAGAATGTTGGGAAAATCCCTGGGGAGGTGATTTGGTAGATCATAGATTTTATAATGTCTTGAGAGGTGTGGGAGGAAGAGAGGAATGACAATTGTATTTATAGTGGCGGGGAGGTGGTATTTTACATTAATTTAATTATTATTTTAATATTTTTTCTTAAGATTATGAAATGTAATGATTAATGAGACCCCAAATAATAATAATTTCACGTTAGTTCGAAACACATGGGATTACATCATCTATGGGGTATAAAATAGTGTATTTAACTGATAATTTGAATATACAGTATTTGACCATATTTCATTATTCAAATAAAATCAAGAATTTCAGAAAGATCCCAAAAATTCGTCCAAATAATTTTTCAATGTGTAGAATTCAAAAATGAACACCATTTTTGGAAAATAATTTTCTAAATATTGACAATATAAATTTTTAATAGAAATTTACTTTATTCAAAAGTTAAAATTTTTAATCTATACCTACTTTTATATCATATTGAAAAATTAACCAAGATTTCATTATCTTAAATCCTTGAGAAAATAAAATAATAATACATTTTACTATTCATTAGGGTTATATTAAAATCCATATTACCATTCATAAGGGAATTTTACTATTCAAAAATACAATAAGTTTGATTTATCGAACTACAAATGAATTACTGATCACAACCATATATGTTTGTTTATTGAAATTCAAAACATAGAAGTGGGAAACCGATGTTTAAAGTATAGTTATAAATATCTACTTAAAACAAATATTCATAAATTTAAATTTATTTTTTGAAATCCATGTGGTGATACACATAGGATATAGCGTTTTCATATCATTAATTATATTTTTTTCATTAATACTATGTTCATTTATTATATACATTTTCATAATAATTCATAAATGTTTGTAGTGGATGATGAATCTCGTTGTGTCATGAAGATGGTAGGTTGAACGTACACACAAGCAATGCTATCATTCTGTAATGGTAAAGGGTAAGCTCTTTGAAGGAATATTACTTATAAACAAAAAATATATTGTCATATTTATTATTTAAATCCATTATTTTCATCATTATAACCATTGAAATAATATATAAAAGCTAACCAATTTACACCACAATGTGAAGGTGGTAATCCATACACACACACACACAAGGTGATATTATTTTTCATAGGATGGTTAAAAAGTAGAATAGGGAAATACCATAATACTAACAACATATATCAATATAGTATATTATAGATTAATTTCTTTTGTATGGAAACAATTTTGGAAAAGGTTGTAGAAGAAGTAAAGATATTTGAATGAGTTGGTAAAACTAGTACACCTTCTTCGAGTGTCTCCTTTTTATTTGCACAAAAGGACATCATATATGTGATTTCTGCCAAATTTATATCCTCTAGGATAAAGTGAGGGAAGAAGGGATGAATAATGTGTTGGGTTTAGGAGAGAAATAGGCATTTGGAGCTATGAAAAATAGAGTAGTAGATGTTCCCTTTTATAAGAGAGGGGAGGGTCACTTTTGGATACTCCCAAACTATTATTTTAAAATAAATTTGTTTTCAATTTTAAATAACTCCCTTGTGAGTTATTTAGAGTATAATATGATCATAGTACAAAATAATTAAAACTAAAAAACTTTATTCATTTATTTTATCATGAACCATATCTTTTTGATTTATCCCTAACTTATCTATTAAATCTTAATTTTGGAAATAATATGCATAATATTAAAATGTTTTAAATATTCAAATATATGGTGTAAATTTTCAAGAAATGAAAATTTTATGATATTTCTGACCTTATAATTTTAACTTTATTTATATAAATTCTTTTTATTTTTAAATAATTTAATGAAATGTTATTTTTATAAAATACCAACAATGTCAATTTTGAAACTATTCATAACTTAGAGTAAAATGAAATTCCAAATGGTTATATAACATCAACCCAAACCATTAAATATACTTATAACATGTCACATGAACCTAGAAAATATATGGAGCACATTAATTAATTGAAATTATATTTTTTCATATTTTAAATAAATTTATTTGGTACTTTTAATAATAAAATAATTTTTGCATCACTATTGTGTAATAATTAATGATAATTACTTAATATATTCAAATTATAAATAAATTAAAATAATGTAGGTAATTATTTTATTTTTTCAGAGACTATTTACAATAAATGTTATCTCTTGGTTGTCCCTATATTAAATTTAACATAATTATATAAAATGAGAGTGACATTATGTCAGATTCAATGATTTTTATAATATCTATGTCATATTCATGGGAATATGTCCATTATATTATTCTCTTTAGAACCATAGGTTGAAAGGGTTGAAATTATTCATATAATAGGTTTTTTCATGTGTTAGTGTAAATTTATAATATTATTTTTACCATTAATTACAATATTTAGCCTTAACTGTGGTAAATAAATAATAATTTACTAAAGATATCATTCTCCAAAAACGTAGTTGATACAATTAGATATAAAATTTCATACTAATAAAAACAAAGTATTTATATTTTTCTAAATTCAATTAAATAAAATGGGAAAAGTATGTCTAATTTTTTATCATGCAGATGTGGTGGGAATGCAGGTAAAAAGGATGTGAAAATTTTCAATAAATTTTTATATCTAATTCTGTAATAAAAATGATTTGAATGACCAAAATTAGATTAATATAAATATTATTTCAATAGTGTGCCTTTATGGTCAATTTAATGTATAATAATTATTTAATTGATAAAGGATAATTTTTAATAGTAATGCATCATTTTTCATTATTCGTCAAAATTGAAACTATTCAGAAAAATAAAAAAAATTCACATTGTGATAATTTTGATATTACAAATTAAAATTTAAGTCTATATTCAAAATAAAATTTATAAATTTTGAAATAAGGTTAATACTATACATAACATCTTTTTAAATGACTATTTTGATAGATCATGGTTCCGTTGAACACGATTTTTCATGCAGGGCAACTTATTGAACTATTTAAAAGGAAACGTACCATGTAATGTTGAGGTGTTAAATTCTTCCCTTCTTTAATAATTTCATCATTGAATATTATATAATATTACTTCATAAAAATGATCTTGTGGTTCTTCATCATAAGTTATTCAAGCTCCCATGTTTCCTCTTCCATGTTATAGTTTCTCCAAAGATTCATTACCAGTCATGTCATCCAATTCCTCATCACTTGTTCTATAGTGTCAATAATCATGATAGGATCTTCACAGTAAGACATAGCAGGTTCCAGTTCTATTTCTTCATAGGTTAGGACATGCATTGGTTCTTGAATTTATTTTCTATACAGTGATATGTGGAAAATGTCTTCAAATTTATAGAGACTTAGTCGAATTGATAAATAGTAATCTACATCTCCAATTTGTTCCAGAATTTCAAAAGGTCCAATGTTCCTAGGACATAAGACGCCATTCTTAATGAATCTTATAACACCATTCCATGGAGATACCATTAAGAAAACATGATCTCCCACTTGAAACTCCAAATCCTTCTTTCGGTTATCTATATAGATCTTTTTCCAACTTTGAGCTGCTTTGATATGGGGTTGAATAATATTCACCTTTTCCATTGTTTTCTCATCATGTTTTGGTCCAAAAATGTTTCTTTCACAAAATCATCAAAACAAGTAGGTGTGCAACATAAATTTCCATATAACACTTCAAATGGAACATGAGCCTTTGCCTAGTTGGTGAGGGATTGTTAAGTGCATCCACGAGACCCAGGTTCAAAACCATGTAGAGGAACATTTCCATGTACTATAGTGGAACTGTAGTAGGCATTGTACACTAGGTGGGTACTACAGTAAAACAATAAACTGTAACAGCACTGTAACAGGTATTGTAGCTGCTAGAACTATTCACCATGGGCCACCGGTTTGGTCTTGGAGTCCTTAAGGATTTTGGGCCACCCAGGCCTTTGGGTCAGTCTGGATTTCGGGCCACCATTAAGGCCTTCGGCCCACATGTAATTGCCCCAGACATACTCTTAGAAAAAGGAGCAGCCCTATAAGAGGATTTAGAGTAGGTGGACTCACCAGAGCTGAGCCAAATGGATTGGTCTGGAAGTATTTTTTTACCCATGATAATGTCCATCATAATATCATCTCATTTATACACAATTATTTTAAGAGTTTGCCGGAATCCTCTTGGATGTCATCTTCCTGCATTTATATGTTGAAAAACCAAACATATTGACACAGAATTAGAAATATTTATATTCATGTTGTCCCATAAAAAATGTTCCTTAAAATATCTATACATCATAGTGATACCTCAGTGTGTAGTGAAATTAGATCTAGGCACATCATCAAGTAATTCCATTTTCCACTCAAGTATAGAGGTAACACAAAGCCTCTTCAAAAATTCCAAAATATCATCTTCATATAAGATTTTAATCAATCTTTCATCATTCAAATCATTAATTTTTTTGGAATATCCCCATCATCATACTAAGAACTTTTTATCTTTTCTAGTAATTATGGTTTTGGAACCATTTGAAAAGGTTTTGATGTTTCACCTTCCAGGGTAACTCCCATATACATTTTTACATGATCCTTATATATTGGATCCCTTTAAACAACCATTTTTTCATAACTCCATGGTCATTTAAATAAAATATGCCACCTTATTTTCATTACCTAGGTGGAAGTTTCATTTGGAATCATAATCCTTGAGTAGCACATACCATCTCCTTTGTCTCGAGTTAATTCTTTATTTGAGAAAATATATTTTAAACTCTTGTGACTAGTATATATCTCACTTATTTTTGTACAGAGATATGTTCTCCATATCTTTAGAGAAAATATTACTACAGCTAAATCCAAATGATGAGTTGGGTAGTTTTGTTCATTAATTTTTAATTAACTTGATGAATTAGAAATAACTCTATCAATCGGCATAAGAACAAAACTGAGTCCTTTCTTTGATGCATCACTATAAATCACAAACCCATCATTTCCATTTGGTAATGTCAAGATAGAATCATTGACTAATATTCTCATTAATTATTCAGAACATTAATCACTCGCTTTTGAAAAAATTAATTTAACAAATTTAAATGTGATCTTGGTTAATGAGTTTTCAATTTGGGAAAATTTTTAGAAAAAGTGTCGATAGTAACCTACTAAACAAAAAAACCACATTCCTATTTTATGATCACTGGTTCTGTCCATTTGTGGATTTAAGCTTTCTTTGAATGACCAATAGATAATCCATCTCTTGAGATAACATTTCCAAGAAAATATATTTCCTGATTCTAGAATTCAGACTTGCTGAATTTACCATATAGAACATTTCATCTAAGAGTGGTCAGAACATTACGAAAGTGGTTCTGATGCTCTTCATAGATTATTGGGTATACCAAGATATCATAAATAAATACTATGAAAAATTCAAGATGATATTCCTTGAACACTGTGATCATTATATCCATGAAGACATAGTGAACATTTGTCAGTTCAAACAACATTACTATAAAATAATAATTTCTATACCAAGTTTGGAAAGCTGTATTTGGAATATCATGTCTCTTCTCACATAAATGATGATATCATGAATGAAGTTTAATCTAAAGAAAAATATTTTTCTCCATAAATTTAATAAAACAAATCATCAATGCAATTCAGATGATACCAGTTCTTTATTGTAATTTCATTTATTTTTCTATAGGAAATGCACAACCTCATGGATCTATCTTTATTCATAACAAAAATAACTAGGTCTCCCCCTAGAGAAACACTAGAGAGAATAAATACCTTATCTCGCAACTACTATATTTTTTTCTTCATTCCTACTAATTCTAGAGTGGCTATTTTATAAGGATTCATTGATATTGGTCTTGCATGATAGATTATGTCAATAGAAAACTCAAATTCCCTTTCTTGAGGAGGTCTCGGTAAGTATAATGTAAATAAATCAATGTATTCTTGTACATTAGGTACACACATTATTTTAATATTCATAGGTTTTAACTTCTCCTCTTCCACAAGAATTCCATTAACAAGAGAAATAGAAGGAGGATCTATATAAGAACCCGATGATTAAATTTATGCTATAAAAATAATAGATTCTACATCTTCCTAAAAAATCATAACATCATTATTATTGTATTAAAATTTAGAATCAATTTTTGATAGCCAGTCCATACTAATTATTATATCAAATTATACCATAGATATGATAACAAATTCATCAGATAAAGCATGTTTATATTCTTTAATGGGAACTACCAGAAAAATCATTGTTTTAATGAGACTTTTGTAAGGGGGTTTTGATGAAAAATGTCATAGTTAATGTGATTTGAAAATATATAATATTTAATGTAAACTATTAAGATATAAATGATTGTGATGATAAAAAATCTAATAATGATTTATAATAATTTAAGGAGATATTTAATGTACCTTTTAAAACATCATTAAGATGTTCAACCTCAGTAGTTCTTATAGAAAATTCATGACCTTTATCCCTTATAATTTTTTTGGGAAATGTTTCCTTGAAATTTAGGACCATTATTTTATTATTGTCCCATGTCATTACAATTATTGGATTGGTAATTTCTAGAATTTTTCACTCCCTTGCAATCGTGGGCTTGGTGGCCTTTTTCACAACACATTAAACAAACTCCCATCCCCAACAGGCATGTTACATGATGTTTCGTTCAACATTTATTACAAAATGAAATATCAATTCATCCCTTCTTCTCCTTTTCCTTATTTCTCTTTCCAGAGTGTTCGAAAATCCTATTCATCAATTAATATCCTCAAAAGTCATAAGACTTATAGAATTCATTTTCTATATTGATAACACATGAGACTATATCATCACATGATGAAAAAGATTTCCAGACTATTTTCCATCGAAGGAATGGCTTTAACCCATCAAAGAAATGATCAATATTACTTCTAGGTTAAAAATGTAGTCTACATCGTGCCATGATTTTCTTCTAAGGTTATCTTCATAATTTTCATCATTCTCATCCTCCTTCTACCTCAAACCCAAAAATTGCCTCTCCATATCCACTCATTGATCACGAGGGAAGTATTTTTCAAGGAAAATATCATTAAATTCCGTCAATTAGTTATTTTCTACTACTTCATCCTGATTCATGTTTTAATTAGCAACTACCATTGATCTGTATCACCAAAGAGATGATAAAATTTCATGATAACTTTTTTTTCATTACTCCCAAAAGAATGAAATAATTTCTCTGAGTAACTTATCCATTGCTCAACTACAAATGGATTTGTAATAACATTGAATTTTGGGGTCTACGATATCATGAAGTGGTCTAACATTGATCCTCCATGTTGTGGGTTAGGATACTCCACAGGGTAAGGTTATTATTCCTAACCTGAGTTAATTATCCCATTATAGTTATAAGTTATTCAGAACTAGTTGAAGCTCCTCCTCCATCATGATTATCTTTCATTGGAGGGAAATAACTAGATAGATTACATGATTTGATATGATTTCCATTTATTATAAAAGGCACCATTTAAATAAAACAACATTCACTAGATTAAATTATGATTCAAAATGAAAAATTTCAAAATATGTAGCGTAAATGAAAAAAATTATGCATATCTAATATCGTAATCATTAAAATTGAATAATTGGGGACATATTAACTTATAAATAATTCATAATGGTTCTCAATGAAAATGTAAATTATCTTAAGAATATCTACATGGAGTATCATACTAGGTCCACAGTAAGGTTCATTTTTATGTACTAGTTTACCTCAAGTCATGACTGAAACACTTTGTAGGATTTATTATTCCATGTTATATTTTTGACTGAAGAACATCCAATTTTAGTATCCATAAAAGGATGTATTTTCAAGGAATACCCATATAATCTCTACATTAACAAAATTTTATGATGTTTTAATATACGTATCCCCAATTTCTATCTTAGGTTAGTGTTCTGTAATTAAAGGCCTTTCTAAATGTATTTTCCACAGTTTGTACTAAAAATTCACTTATTCGAACTATAGTGCTTAAACCCAATATTCGTACAGCTAGTGCATTATTTTAATACATTTTAATTATCAAATGAAATCAATATCGAAAGTATTTATTAGTTTAGTAACCTTATAAAAATTATGTACAAACAAAATTTTTACATTACATCATGAAAAGAATCATTACATAGTATTTCCATTGAAATCACTCATATCTCTAAGACTATTCCTATAATTCAGTCATAATATAACTATTCACATCATGCGTAAAATGTATCATAAGTAATGGGTGAGATCATACTCTTATTTAAGGTAAAAAATATGGAGGAAGCTATCATAAATAAGTAAAAACTTTTATGGAATGGTATAAAATTGACCCACAAGACTTTAAAACATAACCTTGAGTATAATATTTAAACAATTAATCAAATAATTCCTTTAAATATTCACATTGATATTCTATTAGATGAATATTCACATGTAATATCAACAACTAATCGCATAAAAAGTCACTAAATAGTGTCGAACATCATAACCATACGGCCGAGTCTACAAGCCAAGAAAATATAGACAGGTAAAAAAAACAAGCTTGTCTCTTATGAACTACCGATGCATCAAGGGGATATAGTGTGCCCCACCCATCACTTACTATGACCAATGAATTCCCCTTATGAAAGGGGTAAAAATTATCCGACATAAACATTCATATTAAAAGTAGCATATGATATCATAATAAGTTAACCATAACCATGAATGGTATAAAAGTAGTATATAAAATTTTATGATCAAAATGTATAAATAGATTTCTCACTTATAAATGGGGGGTGAAGTATATGTTTTAAAACATTTTTTTTACCCTAAATAAAATCTATGTTTAACAAAGTTAAACTAGATGAATTCACAAGTCCTCTTTTGTTCTTAACAATGAAACTGAATTTCTTAGGATCCGATAATATAGATCTGATAACGAAACTTAAGAAAAGTATACTTAAGGAATGAATCTACCTTAATATTTATAGAGTCTAATATATCATACTTTTCACAAGTATAAGTATGTGTATGAAAGTTACACTTTTTATCTATAACGAAATTAAGAGGAATTAAAATAAACATTTAATAAGTACCAAGTAACAAGGAAATCATTTAACCCAAATATAGGGGTATCCACCAACCTCAGATAAAGGTCACTTTATTTTATTCTCATGAAAATTTGTCTTACCCATAATAGGGTAAACCCTAGATACAAATGTTAAAATCTTTCTTGCTATCCACGCAAGCCATCGATTAAGAAATTAATCGAAAGCTCTGTCATCCTATCCCCAAAAGCCCTTGATTGATAACATCAAGATTCAGATTCACACTATTCAGGTTGAAAAATATTTTATCATCTTGATGAAGTTGTTCATAACAATCACATATGGAAGGTTTGAGTGGATAACTCTTGGAGCATCACTTCATTAGAGAGTTCAAGAGAAACCAACTCATTCAAGTGGGTGGGTATTTATATGGAAAATCCCTAATGGCCGACTTCTTCAACAACTGTCTTATTTTAACTTAAATTTTTGAGGGACATGTGAAGTTGGCACTCAAGAAATTGTTATGTTAAAATATATTGGATGACAACATTTTATATAACTAAATATGAGAAAAATTACTATGCATACGAAATATTATCACATTTAGGACCCGATGAAATGAAACACTACATTAAATAATCCATTTTTGGGTCCATTAGAAAACGAAAATTATTTTATCATAAAATAATATTTCTAGCATTCCCTATGGTGCCCCTCACCCCTCTTATAAGAGGGCACTCCCTCTTCTCTTTAATTCAAACCATCAAAGCCTTTTGGCTTGGCCAAACCCTACCCAAATATCCTCTCAACCTCCCTCACTTCATCCTGGAGGCCTTCCTTTAGTCAGAAATCCAACATAAGTATCCCTTTTGATCAAATCAAATGGTAGAACCCAAAGAAGAGGTAATAATTTCACCACCCTCTCTCACGTTCTTTTATTCTTCCACTTCTTCGATATTTCTTATTTCCATTATAAAATAATAATTCCATTATCTTCTATATACTGTGATTTTATTATAAATATCATACATCCATATTAATTATTCTATTTTTCCTTTGAATGACATGTCACCATATTTGCGTTCGTATGGATTACCGTCTCCATGTCGTGGTGTAATTGTTATTCAATACATTATTATTTGGATGGGTATAATAATGATGTGTAATTCATGTAAATAATAAATATGAAATGATAATTATTCTCTATATATGATTTAATATCCAATTATATATTATTTTAACATCAAAAGAATGATATTGTCGCTTGTATGTACGTACGGATTACCGTCTCCACAAACGCTATTAGATTCATTCTCCATCATATCAATTCAAGACTAAATGTCATTTCAGGATTAAATATAATTTCTTGAAACATTTTATCATTCTGGGTATGAATAAGATACATCCCATCCATAACAAATATGACTCACATAATAAATAATATAAAGGAAAACGAATCCGTTAACACCCGAAACGATGATAATACTATGATATTATTAACAAAGAAATGTTATAAGATCATATATGATATCATATTAATGTATATTATTATTTTATAATTTAAAAAGAGTTATTTCACCATTATACATGTGGTTATCCTAACCTCTACCAATTGAAACATACAATGTAAGGGGTTTCTTATCTCACTTTTAATTCCGTGAGATTTATATTGTTCACCACTTGTTTATTGAATGTGGTGTGTGTAATGCCCATGATTATATTCATTGTGTAATATAATCTAATTTATGGATATTTAGATCATCATTTTTTGATCCTTATTTCATGGTTTTCTGTTTCGTAAGTTACCAAATTGATAAGGGAACTTGAAATTTCAATTTACACTCATTCAGCTTTACACATACTTCATTGATTATTTTACTCCAAGATTATGTGTGGAATAACTATTAATTTTATTATTTCATAATTTCCACTCCCCTTTTTGTGGATATACATTTGATACACATAATAAATCCATTTATAAATTCTCAAGTCATCGATATGAACTTGATAAAAGTAATTTTAACTCAATCTCCATTTGTTGAGTTAAACATCCATTTCATTGGTGTTGTTTTTACAAGAATATGTGTGAATGACCACTGATTTATTTACACTAAATACCCAATCATATTGATTTTATTTATATTTTTCACTCATAATTATGTCTTTCATTTAACCTTAACCTAAATATACAGTCTTTATAAGAGATTTCATCTGAATTTACATTCCATTGAGACTTCTTTATAGTTAAACAACAAATCACTTTTATGTGGTGTATATAATGTACTTTTGAATATTATATCTAGAATAACTTTATTCTTATGATATTACAAATTTTTGATTACCTCAATTATTTTTATTAAAGTGTCACTCTTTTTGATAGGAACTATAACTAAAATATCATTTTAAATTTTTTAATGCTTTATTATTATAAATCATTCTCATTAATGTCCATGTTATAAAAAAATGGTTTTAAGGATTTATTTATATATACATAAAAGTTTTAAAATTAATGGCTTCTTGAGAATTGTGTGACTTTTAAATGATTTCATGAAAAGGGGGATATTTCTCTATAATAGTTTTGATGATTATTTTCATCCATGAAAATGTCCTTCATTATTATCGATTAAGGTTAATCTGATAGAATACAATCTTCCATATTGTATCGAATGAGTTATGTCTGACTGTGGATGTGCTATTTTCATACCATTCATGGTTTGTGGATAAAGTATTGACATTTCATATGATAATTTTAATACCAATGTTTATGTTATGTTTCAAAACTTTCATATGATAAATTCATTGGACTTATTATGTGACGGGTGGAGCCTGATATAGAACCTAAATGAATTGGTAGGTCTCACGAGACAAACTAGTGTCTTGGCTCAAGGCCTTGAAAAAATCTTAATTGTAGTCTTGGAAAAAGGACTTTACTATGTGGTTATGATAGTCTGGCAATAAGCATTCCATCCTTATAAAAGTGGCTATTGATATTTAATGTTATTACTCAACTAGTAGAATATCCATGTGAATAATTGAATGTTAGTATTTGATTTTAACGTTTCCATATTATGCTGATGTTCATGTTTAAAAAGCTTTTGTTCAAGTATTATACACTAGCTTAAATGTTTATGATTATTTATGATAGTTTCCTTTATAATGTTATCCTTACTGAGCATCTCAGATCACCTCTTTCTATGTTTATTTTCCTAAGTATTCAAAGAATTATATTATGACTGGCCTCCAGGGATAGTCTATGGGATCTCAGTATTTACTATGGAAACAATGTTGTTGTAGTTTTCCAATTTATCATGTAATGTAAGACTTATGAATGTATCTAGTGTTTCCAAGGATACTAAACTAATCGGTCTTTCGAGAGTTGATCTTTTGTGATCATGCCAATGGTTTATTATAATGCGCCAACTCTAGGTAACTGGGGTCGGGGCGTTACATGTTTTTCAATGTTAAAAAAGATTAATTCACAAGGCTTCTTTAGTTAGTAACAATGAAACTAACTTTATTAGGATCTGATTGTATGGATATGATAAAGAAACTTAAGACAAGCTTACATAAGGAAATATTCTACCTTAAATCACATAGAATCAAATATATCCGAGTTTAGACAAGTATAATAATGTATATGAAAGTTACATGTTTTATCTATAACTAATTGAAGTAGAATTTAAACTATGTTGTAACAAGTAACAATTAACAAATAAATCATTTAACCCAAAGATAAGGGTATCCAACAACCATGGATAAAGGTCCCGTGATTTATACATTCACAAAAGTATCTATTAATTACACTAGGTTAAACTCTTGATATGATTATTTCTTTCTATATTTCTATAAACGCAAGCCCTCGATTCATCAGGTAATCGACCCCTCTATTTTTCTATAATTGGAAGCCCTCTATTGATTGAAAAAACCATATTATTTTCACTAGATAGGTTGAACAAGATGTTCTCAGCATGAAAAAGTTATTGAAAAAATTATAATAGGGCAGGTTTGAGCAAAGAAATCATAGAGTATCACTTCATTCCAAAATTCAACAACTACCAAATCATTCAATTGGATGGTTATTTATAGCCAAAATCTCCAAAGATTGACTTATTCTCTAAGAATCATATTTTTCCTTCAATTTTGGAGGGACATGTACATGTGGCACTTAGGAAATAATTAAGGTAAAATTTATTGGACGACATCATTTATAATAAATAAATATAAGAATGATTATTATGCTTATGGAATATTTTAACATTTAGGATTCGATAAAATTAAAATCTACATTAAAAAATTATGAAACCTATATCAAAATATTTTAATCAGATTTTTAATATAGTGTAATTCATAGTCTATTTTTTTACATTCGTTTTATAGTTTATATGAAAATCATAGTCTAATTTTTATGAGAATCAGAGTTTGATTTCTGTTAGAATCAAAGACTAATTTCTGAGAGAATTAGATTATTATTTCTATGTGAATCAGAGTCTTATTTCTAAAAGATTGAGAGTCTTATTTATGTGAGAATCAAGGTATCATTTCTGAGAGAATCAGAGTCTTAATTCGGATGGAATTGAGATCAAAATTTTAGATAAATTTGATTCTCGGTTCCAGGTAAATCAGACTATAAATTCTAAATAAATCAGATTATTAATTCTAGATAAATCAGATTCTAAATCCGGGGAAATTAGATTGTATGGAATTTTATGATTCTGAGTTAGATAAGGACCTGATATTTTCAATGAATTAAAATATGGCTTGATTTAGTTCTAAAAACATTAGGTATGACATTAAAAACCATCGGTAAATTCAAAACCATTCTTAGAGAATGAAAATTTTCCTTATGATAAATTTCCTTAGAGAAAGATAGTTTTCCTTATGAAAATGTGTCTGTGAGTTTTAAAATATAAAAGAACGGAAAATTAATAAGGAAAAATATTTGCTAAACAAAAAATTCAAGAAATTTATAAACCCTTTAATACAATATGATAGGTTGTATCATATGAAATATACCTAAATTAATCATAGGATCACATATTGGATATTGACAGAGATGAAAATATTTTAAAAAAATCATGAGAAGTTTCTTTAGATAAATACCACATTTTGATGAAAATTTTAAAATAAAATATTTCATTGAAAAAAAAAATTATTCTTGTAAATAAAGCTTCTAGAATGTTACGACACCATGAAGCGGAAAAATCTACTCCCACCATATAAGCTAAAAAATATTCTTCTCATACTGTTGTAGAAGTCAAACAAAGTACCTCCTAAGGAAAATGAAAAAAATATTCCTTTTAAAAAATTAAAAATGGGAAAAAATGTAATTAAAAATTTTATAATAATTTTAAGAATGTTTTGAAATAAATTCTTAAGTAATATGGACATGGATGATAGATAGGTACCAGTAAATTCTAACATAATAGTAATCCTGAATAATAAAGTGATTTCAAAATTAATACTAACCACATACCTTTCATTAGTCACGGAATCATTAAACTCTTGTATAATATTTAAATAATATTATAAATTTATACAATAACTATATTCATTATTTATGATATCATATATGATCCTATTATATTATTTTGGTGATAATATTTCATTTTTATCATTATTTCAGGCGCGAACTACTTCATTTCCTTTTGTTTATTTTGTTATTCAAGTCTTTTTTCATATGAATAGCATATAACACCAAAATATTTTATGGTATGGATAACTTCACTTAATTATATAGGTTATAACACATTCAAAATTGAGTCTCTGAAAAATAACACATTGTTATAGATGATAGTTATAACCTATCCATTAATCATAATTTTTTTGCTTCTATGATTTGAATTTTGAAAAACTGTAAAAAAATGGATGCATTCAGTAAGTTATTTATAGTCATATAGGATCAATATAATTTTTTTGTTGAATTTTAATGAACCCTTAATAATAGTAACTTCACCCTTATGTATAGTAATATACCTTTATGAATAGTGACATGACCATTATGAGTATTAATGTAACTTTATGAATAGTAACTTAACCATTATAAATTGTAATGTACCCTTATGAATTGTAACCTCTCCCTTATGAATAGTAATGTACCATTATGAATTCTAACCTCCCACATGTAAGTATGAATAGAATTTATGTAACAAACCGAGATTTTAGGAGAATTATTCTTTTTAATTTCATTGATGTCTTTTGTTGTACGCTACACCAAGATTATCTTGTATTATATGCAACACCATATTATCTTGCAGTATATGAGACACTAATCTTGGATCGTGTTACATACAATTTCAAGTTTGTTTGATAGTAGTTATTCTACTCAACATTGAGTATATATATATATATATTCAATGTATTAATGAAATCTGGTTGGATTTTGTTATACGCAACAACAAAGGAGCTGTTCACTACACGCAACCCTGACTTGGCTTGCATTACACGCAATCGCGACCTTCCTGGATAGCATGTGTTGTACATAATACCGGGTTTTACTAAACAACAATATATTATTATAATATTATTATGATCTATCCGTTATGAATAGTATTAACTAAATTTTGAATTTTATTACATTATTATTCATCTTACACATTTTCTGGAACATGGTATAAGATCAAAATAAATTTTTCGGGTAAAATAAGTATTTTTTAGAAAATGCAGTTTTGTCGCCTTTTGATGGTGCGACAACATTAAATCTAGTGTTGACATTTTTATAAGTTCAATTTTATAAAATAAAATTCTTCTTTGGAATCAGGATATAAAAATTTACTTAGGATAAAATTTTCATATTATTCTGATAACTTTCATATTTTAATGAATAGTAAAAACACACTATATTTTAATTAAAAACAACTTTTTTCAACATAATAATTTATGTGGTTAAATTATAATATTTAATGGTTTTAAGGTTTAAATAGAATATATTTTTACCCTTTAATATAATGTATGTCATTAGCATTTATTTTACATTGAATTCGTAGGTTAAATCAATGAAATCTTTTGAAATGTTTTAAACAAAAACCCGTTTTCATTTGACAACGAGATAAATATTAATTTAATTTCTTCACCTTATGTGTTTTTAATTTGCAAAAATGGAATTCATTTTTGGAATCACTTGGCCCAAATTATATTAATAGACTACTTTTTTTGGGCATTATGAATAGTAACTACGGTAAATTTTATTTACGATAGTAAAAGGTTAATAAGGTAAATAAGGGTAAATATAATATTATCAAATTACCCTAAAACTTGTCTTAATACAATTGGATGATTATATTTCGACCTATGTCATTTTTGGAACGAAATGGAATCCATTAGAACCCACTTGGAGGTGATTAAGACCTTTAGATTATTTTATTTAAAGGAAAGTGAAATATGTCTCACTCAAACTTTAATAATTAAAGTATTTATAATATAAGGTTATATAGAATATAAATTCGGTTATAATTACTAATTTGAAAGACAAAATGTTTTTCTTTATCATGGTAATTTATTTGTAATTTTTAAGAGTTATTTAATTACCTTATTATCTTATACATTAATGATGCAGAAATTATTTATTTTGTAAAAAAATCAATAATATTTTTATATTGAAATCGTACTACATATTAAAGGGCTCACAAACCGGACCAAAACATCTTGGTAGTGTATATATACACCATAATTATCCAATGACCGAATATATGACTGTTTGGAGTCTTATAAATGTGATTATGACAATTATATTATTTTATTTTTTATGATGTCAAAGTTGGCATGTTCATAATTTAATAAATATAACATTTTAAACACTGAATCTTTTAGAAGATAAATACGAATAAATTTATTATTATGAATTATATAAGATTTTTCTTCATCCTAGTATTTTTTTTTATTTTTACACAACAAATAAGTATATTTAATAATTATACAAAATGTTGTAGTAATAATTTTATTAAGAGAAATATCAAAGAAATGGTTTCACAAATAGTAAAATAAATATTATATGAATTATTTAATGTTCTCCACTAATATTCAAGATTACTATGACATGTTATGAACCTATTAAATATTTTATAGGGATGCTGTTTTAAGTGGCAATACAAAGGGTGCTTCCGATGAGTGTTTCACCTCTGTTCCCGTAAAGCGGAGACCACACAAGGATTATTCTAATGTCCCTAGAAACGTGTCTACCAGATCGTCATCTAAGGTGTCAAGGAAGGTGGATACAAATATTTTTCAAATCTCAAATCGGGATAAGTCTCAATCAGAGTGGGAGACAGCTGGTGACTTTGATTATGGAAATGATTTGTCGTATTATGATCTCTAGACCTGTTTTTAGTGGTTGTGGGAATTTCTATTTGTTTGATCCCGTCTGCCACTCTTATGCACTCTTTTCCTTCTTTTAAATAAATGGTCAGAATCTTTTCTTCTGAAAAAAAAGAATAGGGTCAAAATTGACACTATTTTTATTTTATAAAAATAACATGTTATTAAATTGTTTAAAAATAAAAAAATATTTAAAAATTATAAATTTAAATTTATATAGTCTAAAATTTCATAAATTGTCTAATTATTGATAATTCACAGCAATAAGTAATTATTTATAACAATTTAAAATTTAGATTCTAATTACCACAAATAAAATTTAACAGATTAAATAATTACAAATCAAGATGAAAATGTTTAAAATAAATTTCCTACATGTCTAAATTTTATTGGTTGACAAGATTACAAACCTATATCATCTAATCTTCGAATATGAGTAATTTTTGTGGGTTTTTATGTGGGGTTAGATATATTATAAATTAATTTTTTTAATATTTCCAAAGGTTCCCCTCTCCTCCCTTATAAAAGGGAATCTCCTCCCTCTCTTCCACACACCACTTTGAGTCTTCAAGCTCAGCCAACCCCTACTAATTTCTCTTCTCTACATCCCTAGAAACATCCTAGAGGTCCTGGTCTTCATCGAAGACCATCTTTAGTTCCATAAGAGGAGGTTAAGAAGAGGTGGTTCAAAGAAGAGGAGGTTCAGATATGTATGAAGCATATCAGACCTAAGGTAAGGGATAACCATTCCAATCTCGTTCTTATCCAAGATGGTTTATTCGTAATTATTTCCTGGGGTTATTGTTATCATCCATGTCCATGTTTTATAAAAGTGATTTTATTTATGTTTAATGTCTTTTTTACCCATTTTTTTCTTTTACTACATGTTATGTAAGTAATCTTTATTTGGTTTACGTTATGAGGTACTTTTTGACTTTTCCGATAAAAGTACGAGAAGACTGTTTTTTCTAACTTATATGGAATGAAAGGATTTTTACAATTTTATAAAGCCTTATTTTTATAAAGCTTCCTCCAATAGATTTCATGACTATTTTCAACAAAATTCTTTTCTTTTAAAATTGCATAAAATTTTGTGAAAAGAAAATGATTACGAAGAAGAAAGGATATTTTCCTCAAGAATTCATTTCAAGTGTTTTATCAAAACCATTTTTCATCTAAGATAGCATTATCTCATATGTGTATGTTTCAAGTATAATTCCTCTATGATTTACATGGTTTCACTTTTCTTAATATGAAATGATATCCATTTATTTTATATGGATTATGTGATGATGGGATGATGTTTATGAAACCCATTTTATTTATTGGGTTATTATGAATGATGTATGTTTAGTTTGTGGCAAAAGTAAGAATGATTTCATTATGAGATTGGTGGGACCTATATCTCCCTCCAATGCATTGGGTAAAGATTTATGTCTCATGAAATAGACATGGATGGAACGATAAGTTGATCCTATTCAGTAATACAGGACTGGAACGAGGAGTGAACTTGATTCAGAAAGGGACTTTTTCCACTAAGATGATCTTGGAAGCAATGCCTTGGCTATTATAGAAATCATATCATGTGCTCAATGTTTTTCCACAATTATAAGTTTTATTTATAAGCTATTTTATCATGATTGATGTTCTATTTTGATCTATGCGTTACGTAGTTCCATGTTTTATGTCATTGCACAATATTTCGATGTTTGAACATTATGTACATGTTTTTATGTTCAAATGTAAATGTTTTGTTTTATTTTCTCCATTCTTACCCTTACTGAGAATTTGAGATCACCCTTTTTATGTTTTCTTTCCCCCAGTATATAAATAAAGGATTTATGTAAGGAAAAAATGGGGAAAATCTTTATGGGAGATGTTGAAGATCTTTCCCCACGATTAGATGATTATGTTCCATGCTTCCAAAGACACTAAACTATTACGGTCCTTATGTGTCTATTTTTGATTTTTACTAAGTATTCCGTAAAAGTACTGTAATGTCCATGTACATCAATATTTGGGTCTCTGCAGTTGGTATCAGTGGAATGGTTTAGTTATACTTTGGAAACTAGGATGCGAGAACTTTAGTGAGATCCCTAGAGATATTTCTAAGGTATATCTAGGTATGTCCATAAGGTTAAGTATAAGTATAGGTTATAGTCCTAGAATTACAGTAATGATGTTAGAATTAAACCTAAGATGTTAGATGCCAAAGTTACTCCCCTGGATTATGTTATTTTCCTTGAATGATTTTTTCCTCTCGCCGATTTCTTTTTCTGTTTTCGTCAATGGAGGGAACCAGAAGGAATTCGGTTAACATTGATTCTAATGGAGAAATTGGTGACTATGATCAAAAAAAATTGTAAATCCTAGAGAGAAAGATATTGTGATTTTTCTGAACTAGTCATCCCGATATATGATTAACAAGGTAAACATTGGTGGTTTTCCTAAGTCATCAAATAAGAGGAAGATGAAATTTTATGCATGTCCGCATGGTGAGGATCATAGATAATGAAAGATTGAGATTTCTAAAGAAGGGTTGAAGAACCTTGAGCAATACCTCAAATAGAGGGGAAGATTTTATTCGTGCGGAGAAAAGGGTTATAGAGTGACAGACTGTTATGGAGTTCAATGTCTTATCTGCGGAGAACATGGGTATTACCGAACTCAATTCCCTAACCTAATAAGTTACTTCTAAATTGAGGAAGGATCTATTCCATACCAATTATTGAATAGGTTGGATTTAAGGCTTTATGTATTGGAATATAATAATAAAGGTGTTGAGTTAATTTTATAGTATATTGAAATATTTGTGTGTTGTTCCTTTGTGGTTTTCTATAAGAATATGGAATCTGTAACCATGAAAAGTGATTGAGATATTTTTGGAAAGAAGTTGATATGTGCATAATCAAAGGATAGGAAGAAAATGAAATGTTTGACAATATTCATGAGCTCATGATTGATATAAGGACTAAGTGATATAATGGTTTGAGTATATAGAATTTTTGGGATTTTGGTATGTGGAAAGAGTTAACTTTTTACAGCATTCATGTTTTCACTAAAGTTCAATGGGTTTCCATTTTTTCAAGAGAATAAAAGAATAAGGTATTCACATGATTGGAATGTGAACAACAAGATATATCGGGGATAAATGATGGTATTCACATGCTCGATAGATAACATTTCTAGTAATTATTTCCTTTATACTATGAGCTTGGAAAGAAGTATTTTAATGAGCCTAAAAATTGGAATGGATTATGTTGGACATAAGTTAGTATTTTTTAAGGAGAGAACTTTTTCGATATTATTGATGGAATGTTATAATAGTGTAGTTTATGAAAAGGGACAACCTGCAGAACGGGCGACAACCCGTTGTGTCGGACAAGGCTGTGGGAATCAAACACACAAACGATGTGCGACATGTCTCCATCGCCTACCACTAGCCAACAGGAAGTCCCTGGTTAGTAGAAATAATTTTTATTATATTAAGAAGTATGATAGATGAAGTATAAGTCCATTTTTGGAACCATATATGATTAACCTCACCATAGATGGACTTATATATATATATATATATTTATCTTTTTCTAACCATATGTTTGAGATAGATGGAATGACCTATCATTCTATCACATGATCTGCTAACACATCACAGGAGACAAATTCAACTTTATTTCTTTAAGAGATGAAGTGGAAATTGTTTAAGGCACAAACAACGGTGAGATTGTACCGAAATAAAGTAAGTATTCTTCTAATTCAAATTCTTCCACATTAGGGAAATTATCTTGAAAGGCAAAAATGTTGTCCTAGTACCCTCATATCTGATGAATCAAATGGTTCCTTATATCATCACAAATTTATGGCTTCATGACTGATGGATTTATCATATCCATGTCCCCTACCACTCTCCATCAGAACATGATGGTTAGATTTTTCCTCCATATCCATATTTTCACAAATGATATCCTACATGGAAACCTAGTTATGAGTTAATTTGGGTAACCTTTATGTTTCATACTTCACATTTTAAAATTAAGTTTTAGCATTCCTTTTTACGATGTGGGTTTCTATGAATGAAATTCTCAAGTAACAAACCATTTATAACCACGATGAATTTCGAGGGAAAAATTAATTTGAAGGGGGGTAGAATGTAACAACCGGAGATTTTATGAGAATTATTCTTTTTAATTTCATTGATTTCTTGTGTTGTACGCTACACCAAGACTGTCTAGCGTTATACGCAACACTGTATTAGCTTGTAGTATATGCAACACTATTCTTGGATTGTGTTACACACAATTTCAAGTTTGTTTGATAGTAGTTATTCAATGAAACATTTAGTATATATATATTCAATTTATTAATGAAATATGGTTGTATATTGTTTTATTAAACAACAAAAGAATCGTTCAGTACACGCAACCCCGACTTGGATTGAATTACAAGCAATCGCGACCTTCCTCGATAGCGTGTGTTGTACGCAATACCGGGTTTACAAAACAACGATATATATTTATAATAATATTATGAACATGCCCTTATGAATATTTTTAACTAAATTGTGAATTTTATAAAATTATTATTCATCTTACACATTTTCTAGAACATGGTATAAGAACAAAAAAAAATTTCGGGTAAAATAAATATTTTTAAAAAAATGCATTTTTCCTCCTTTTGATGGAGCAAACACATTAAATCTAGTTTTGACATGTTTATAAGTTCAATATGACAAAATAAAATTCTTCTTTGGAATCAGGTTATAAAATTTACTTTGGATAAAATTTTCATTTTATTCTGATAAAGATCATATTTTAATGAATAGTAAAAACACGCTCTATTTTAATTAAAAACATTTTTTTTCATTGTAATAATTTATGTGGTAAAATTATAATATTTAATGGTTTTAAAGTGTATATAGAATATATTTTTACCATTTAATATAATTTATGTCATTATCATTGATATTACATTGAATTCTTAGGTTAAATCAATTCAATCTTTTCCAATGTTTTAAACAAAAACCAGTTTTCTTTGGACAACATGATTAATATTAATTTAATATCTAAAACTTATGTGTATTGAATTTGGAAAAATGGATTCCATATATGGAATCAGTGGGTCCAAATTATATTAATATTCTAATTTTTATTTTTGGGAATTTTGAATAGTAACTAAGGTAAATTTTATTTACCATAGTAAAAGGTAAATCAGGTAATTAAGTTTAAATTTAATATTATAAAATTACCCAAACACTTGTCTTAATACAATTGGATGATTATATTTCTTCCTATGTCATATTTGGGTCAAAATGGAATACATTAGAACCCACTTTTAGGTGATTAATACCTTTAGTGTATTTTATTTAAATGAAAGTGAAATATGTCTCACTCAAACTTTAATAAATAATGTATTTATAAGATAAGGTTATATAGAATATTAATTCGATTATAAATACTCATTTGAAAGATAAAATGTTTTTCATTATCATGGTAATTTATTTGTAATTTTTAAGAGTTATTTAATTACCTTATTAGCTTATACATTAATGATGCAAAAATTATTTATTTAGTAAAAAAATTAAAAAATATTGTTTTTATTGAAATAGTAATACATATTAAAGGGCTCAAAAACCTGACCAAAACTTATTGTTAGTGTATATATACACCATAAGCATCTATGACCGAATATATTACCGTTTGGAGTCTTATAAAAGTTATTATGACACTTATATTATTTTATTTTATATGATGTCAAAGTTGTCAGCTTCATAATTTAATAAATATAACATTTTATACTTTGGGTATTTTAGAAGATAACACAGAATAAATGTATTATTATGAAACATATAAAATTTATCTTAATCTAAGTATTTTATTTTTATTTTTTATACGACAAATAAGTATATTTAATGATTATACAAAAATGATGTAGTAATTAATTTATTAAGAGAAATATCAAATAAATGGTTTTAAAAATAGTAAAATAAATATTATAAGAACTATTTAATGTTCTCCATTGATTTTCTAGATTAATATGACATTTTAAGAACCTATTTAATATTTTAGTTAGAATATATGATCTGTTTGGATTTTATTTAAATTCATATAAATGAATAGTGTCAAAATTGAAACTACTGTTATTTTTGAAAAATAACATGTTATTAAATTGTTTAAAAATCAAAAAAAATTAAAAATTAAAAATTGAAATTTATATTGTCGAAAATGTCATAAATTATCTAATTATGAAGAATTCATATCACAAAAGTAATTATTTATAACAATTTAAAATTTAGAATCTTATTACAGCAAATAAAATATAATAGATTAAATACGGATTAATCAAGTTGATAATGTTTAAAATAAATTCCCTACTTCTCTAAATTTTATTGGTTGATGATATTACAACCCTATATCATCTAATATTATAATATGAGTCATTTTTGTTGGTTTTAAAGGGGGTTTAGATTTATTATAAATTAATATTTTAAAGATATCCAAAGGTGCCTCTCTCTTCCCTTATAAAAGGGAATCTCCTCCCTCTCTTCCACACACCACTTTGAGCCTTCAAGCTCAGCTAACCCCTGCCAATTTCTCTTCTCCACTTCCCTAGAAACATCCTAGATGTCCTGGTCTTCTTCAAAGACCATCTTTAGTTCCCTAAGAGGAGGTTAGGAAGAGGTTCTTCAAAGAAGAGGAGGTTCAGATACGTATGAAGCATATCGGACCTAAGGTAAAAGATAAACTTTCCAATCTCGTTCTTATCTGAGATTGTTTATTCGTAAGTATTTTTTGGGGTTATTGTTATCATCCAAGTCCATGTTTTCTAAATGTGTTTTTATGTATGTTAAATTTTCAATTTACCCATTTTGTCTTTTACTACATGGTATGTAAGGAATATTTCTTTTGTTTACGTTATGAGGTACTTTTTCACTTTTCCGACAAAAGTATGAGAAGAATGTTATTTTTAACTTATATGGAATGAAAGGATTTTTACAGTTTTTTAAAGCCTTATTTTCATAAAGATTCATCCAAAATATTTCATGACTATTTTCAAAAAAATCCTTTTATTTTAAAATTTCATGACATTTTGTGAAAAGAAAATGATTTTGAAGAAGAAAAGATATTTTCCTCAAGAATTAATTTCAAGTGTTTTATCAAAACCATTTTTCATCTAAGATGACATTATTTCATATGTGTATATTTCAAGTATAATGTCTCTATGATTTACATGGTTTCACTTTTCTTAATATGAAATGATATCCATTTCTTTTTTATGGATTATGTGGTGATGGGATGTTGTTTATGAAAACCATTTTATTTATTAGGTTATTATGAATGATGTATGTTTAATTTTTTTCACAAGTAAGAATGATTTAATTATGAGATGGGTGAGACCTATATCTCCCTCCAATGCATTGAGTAATGATTTATATCTCTTGATATAGACATGGATGGAATAATAAGTTAATCCAGTTCAGTAATACAGGCCTGGAATGAGGAGTGGACTCGATTCAAAAAGGGACTTTGTCCACTAAGATGGTCGTGGCTGCAATTCCTTGGCTACTATGGAAATCATATCATGTTATTAATGTTTTTCGACAATTACACATTTTATTTAAAAGCTATTTTATCATGATTGATTTTCTATTTTGATCTATGCCTTACATACTGCCATGTTTTATGTCATTGCACAAGATTTTGATGTTTAAACATTATGTACATGTTTTTATGTTCAAATGTATATAGTTTGTATTATTTTTTCCACTCATACCCTTACTGAGAAATTGAGCTCACCATTTTTATGTTTTCTTTTCCCCAGGATATAAAGAAATGTTTTAGGTAAGTGAAAAAGGGGAAGATCTTTATGAGAGATGTTGAAGATCTTTCACCATGATTAGAAGATTATGTTCCAAGTTTCCAAATACACTAAACTATTGATGTCCTTGTATGTACATTTTTGTTATGTACTAAGTATTTTGTAAAAGTAATGTAATGTCCATGTACGTCACACTTTAGGTCTCTACAATTTATGCACATTATAAATGAGAAAAATATTTTAAAAATTAATAATTAAGTGTTGGTATTTTTACAAGCAGTATATAATGAATTATAATTTTATAACTAATAGAATAATTTAAAAGATAATTCATTTTCATAAAATATATTAATGAGTCAATATTTTGTTTTCCAATGATTATAAGATAACGTTAATTCACCCTTGTTAATTTTTCAAAATGTCTTAAAATAATTTATAATATTAAAATTTGTATTCTTTGAGTAAGTGATGAAATTAATTAAAAATTAAATTTCTCAGATTTATAAAATTATTTTAATAAAATAAATTTTATTTTTTGATTCTACACATCAATAAAATTATTGGATAAATATTTGGTATTTCTATAAAATAGTATATTCTTTTGGGAATAGTAGAAATTACAGTTTTTATAAAATAAGGAATTTTTCTTGACATTATCATGAAATTTTTATAATACAAAAATTTAGGTAACAACTAAATAATTTTACTACAAGTGGAATATTTTATAGAATTAATATAGAACATTAAAATCATATTTTTATCATGATGATTAGAAAAATCATTGTCAATGTTGACAAAGTGCCTTCACAATGCTGAAAAATTCAAAATTGTTAACTTATATATAATAATTGAGTGATACAAATTATTTTCATTAATTATTTAATAATTATTATATATTATTTAATTTTTATGGGTAATTTAAAATTTTAGTGTTATATAACAGGAGTATTATTCAATTTTTTGTGCAATTCATACACACGGAAAGAAAAGACAAAATTACAAATTAAAGAAGATGTCTTGTTATGTATATGAGTGAATATTCATAATGAACTAATTTAGAATATTATTTTGAAACTAATTATTTAATTTTTATGATAGTGATTTATTTTTATGATAGTTATTAGTTTTTACATTTTATATACGAAATAATTAACATTCATTCTTATGAAATGCTGATGTTGTGCTTTTGTAAGAAAAATAAATTTAAATAAAATGTTTTTATTAAAATTATAAGAATTAATATATGACCCATATTTTATGTAAAACATTTTATAAAAGTATGTTTTGACCAATAAATATTTGTGATTCTATTTCGGGACACTTTGGACCAATAAGAATCAATTTAAGACCTTTATAATACTTTATTTAAATATAAGACAAGGTGTTCACACTATAAAGCTAACATTCTATGACATTTTTAATTTAATGTTTTATTGATGTTTTATTTGAACAAGAATAGTATTTGGATATGAAATTAAATTTTATTTCTCATAGAATTTTATTTTTTATTTATAAACAACAAATAATACCATAATGGCTTTCACAAAGACGATGCATTAATAATTTTATTAACGAATAAATCAAATTAATAATATTAAAATTAATATTATAAAAATAATTTGATAATTATAAGACAATTAAACAATTTAATAGAATAATATGACATGTATATGATATAATAATGAATTTGATTTGATTTTTAGAAACCACTTTTATGTGTTTGTAGTCATAGTTATGAATAGTTTCTATCTTGAAAAAATTGTTTTTCATGAATAAATTATTTTATTAAATTATTTTAAAATCCCAATATTAATGAAAAATTTCCAAAATGGTCATATTACATTGAAAATTTAAGCCCCCTTTTATTTTTACGCCATTTTTAAGTTTTAAACCCTATAATATATGTATTATATTTTAATAATTTGATTAATTCCAAAGTTACCCCTCAAGTCACTTATAAAAGAGGGATCCTTCCTTCACAATTTTCATAACCATACAACTTATTGTAGGAAAACCAATACAAATTACATACTTCTCATATCTTGACACATTCTTGTGCTTCTAGTCTCACAAAACGTCAACTTCCATGATCCTTAATGCGGTTTCAAAAGAGAAATATTCAAGTGGTAAGATTCCTTTTTCATCTATTTCAATTTCATTCTCACTTATACCATATCCCAACCTATTATCCAATGATTCATAAAAACACCGGTATCATATATATACTATAATGATGTTTTTTATGTTATATTATTAAAAAATCTATAATTGTCTTATTCTATTCACAAATAATTAAATTGTCATTTGTGTTGTGTCAAAACACCACCTTTGTGGAATATGAGTTTTTTTCACTTTACCACAATTATGGGATGTTATAAATCAAATGTAATTGTCAAAATGAAATATATATATATATATATGTGTGTGTGTGAGTGTGTTATCTATTTCAGTTTATTTTTTAATTTTCAAAAGGAAGGACATAATAAATCGACCTTGGAAACCCTAAAAATAATGCACATGAAACTATGGAAATAATAAAACATTTCTAATAAATGTGTGGAAAATATTATAAGAGGGTATTGTAAGGTATTATAAATTTTTGTTACTTTTTAATTAATTAATAACACTATTCAAACTATTATATTGGGGGTTTGATCAAATTTTAAGGAAGTCAAACCTGAGGTAACAGATATCATAACTCAATTTCCATTCATTGAGTTAAACATCTTTGTCATTGGTTATGTTTTTACAAGGATATGTATCAATGGAATATGATATATTACAATATCTATAGAGTTGTATTGTGTGGTTTTATTTTATTCACATATAATTATGTCATTGATTCATCCTCACCCTAATAATACGATCATTGTAAGGGGTTCCTCATCTCACAATTATTTCCGTGAGATTTCCATTGTTCGCCACTTATTTCTTTTATGTGGTGTATGATTAATTCAATTTGAAATATAATATCATGATTCTATTTATTTGAATGGTATTCAGTGATTCACTTGATAATTATTAACTCGATTGATTACATTGTTGTAAGGGACTTTGTTTTTGTTTCTTTTTCACTGTGATTTACTTCGTATTGTGCACCCATTCATTCTTATGTTGTTTAACTAATACCCCTATGAGATAATTTTTTATTTTATATTAAAATTAATTTATATATCTATATTCTTGTTACAAGGATAAGAATATTTTCATAGTCGTATACCATTTTTGATACGACGTAATGTTGCTTTAACTATGGAAATATTGATGAATCATTATCCCATACATAATAAGGATATTTAATTGGAATATTCTTCTTATGTAGAATATTTTTATAAAGGATTCATTGGATTGGATGTGATGAGTGGGGCCCTCTATAGCCTCTGATGCATCAACAATTTTCATGAGGGAAACTAGTTGGCGACAAACCATTCGTGCTAGTTTCTAGAAATTAGATAGGTTTCTACTCAAAGAAGTAAATTGTCACGATGGTATGAAGGTTCATGTGCTAGATACATGACGTCCAAATAATAAGAATTGTTTTTATTCAGAATTATGTTATTACTTTCTAAGAAGTCATCAGTATGACAAAATATTTGGATGTATTTTCATTTTCATTTAATTATTTGTGTGTGTTTTTCAAATATTCACTTTGCAATATTGATTATGACTATTTTATTATGATTTTATTTTTATTGATTCATAGTTCCTCTATATTAAACCCTTAATGGGAATTTGATCTCCCCCTTATTATGTTTTACTACCCTATGTTATAAAGAAGAAATCATTTACCGAGTTTTCAAGAATGTAGTTTTTATATTTTTTTATGTATCATATTTTGTTCCCAATATAAAATTGGTTCCATGTATGCATATGGTTTATTCAAGGATACTAAACCGATTGGTCCTTTTGGATTTGATTCCATGTAATTATGCCAATGTAATAAAGAAATGCATCTGCACCAGGCTTCTAAGTTCGGGGTGCTATAGTTGGTATCAGAGAAATTTTAGGATAAACCATGTTACCTAGATTTATAAAACATAGTTGAGTGAAAATAACCCTAAAATAGTCTTTGAGGACTATAATAGAAGAACCATACAGATCTATTTTATAGGAATTACATAAGAAAAATTTTGAGGATGAAATTTCTAAAGGGTGGATGAATATAACACCCCAATATTTTATGGTATAAATAATTACAATTCATTAGGTAACTTATTATTCAATCAACATTGGGTCCCTGCGAAATAACAATTTTTTATAGGAGATAGTTATAACTAATAAATTAAACAAAATTTTTCCGCTTCTGTAATTTGATTTTTGAAAACTAGACTTAAACAGTTCTGTTTAGTAAGATATTTAGAGTTGAATATGATCAACATAATTTTTGGTGAGTAGTAATATACCTTTATGAATATTAACTTGACCCTTATGAATAGAAATGCACCCTTATGAATAGTAACTTGACCCTTATGAATAGTAATGTACCGTTATTAATAGTATCATGGACTTTATAAATAGTAATGAACTCTTATGAATTGTAACTTGACCCTTATGAATAATAATTTACCCTCATGAGTCATATTTTCATCCATGTAGGTATAAATATAATTTTGGAACCATATAAATGAGAGTGAAAAATTTAAAAATTACCAATTAAGTGTCTACATTATTATGAGGAATAAATAATGGATTATAATTTTATAATTAATAGAATAATTTAAAAGATAATTCATTTTCATAAAATTTATTCATCAGTCAATATTTTTTTCTTATGGTTATATGATAATTTTAGGAGACTCTAGGTAATTTTTTGAAGGGGCATAAAATCATTTAAAATATTAAAATCAGTATTTTTTGAGTAAATTAGGAATTTAATTAAAAAATAAATTTCTCGTATTTATAAAATTATTTTCTTAAAATTGAGATTCTTTTTGGATTCTACTCATGGAAAAAAATTGGATGATTGTTTTGGATTTTTATGAAATACTTTAATTTTTGGTGAATTGTAAAAAATAATGTTTTTATAAAATAAGACATTTTTGTGAAATTATCATAAAATTATTATGATATAAAAATTTATTTAATAAATATATAATTCTATTACATGTGGAATATTTTAAAAAATTAATTTATATCATAAAAATTATATTTTTTCAGGACAAATATAAAAATCATTTTCAATGTCGACGTAGTTCCTGTGCAACACTGATAATATAAAAATTGGAATCTTATATATAATAATTGAGTGAAAAAAGTAATTTTCAGGATTAGTTTATTTTTTATTATTTATTATTTATGTATTTTATTTTTAATTTATATATTCAGTGTTATATAACATGAGTATCATCGAAATGGTTGTGTAATGCTTACACTGGGCAGGAAAAGTCAATATAATAAATTCAAGAAGATGTCTTGTTGGGTATATGAATGAATATATAAAATTTATGAAATTTTAATTTTATTTTAAAGATAATAAATTTATTTATGATATTAATTTATATTTAAATTTTATATATGATATAATTTACATTAATTCTTATGAAACTCTGATGTAGTGCTTATACAAGAATAAGGAAAACAAATAAATTTTTTAATGAAAATCATAGGACTTATTAATTGACACATATTTTTCATAAATGATTTTATATAAGTAAGGATCAACCAATACCTATTTTGGATTATATTTGTTGATTATTTGGACCCACAAGAATCAATTTAATAACTTTAAAATATTTTATTTAAAAGAATGGAAATGTGTTCAAACTAAAAAGTTTACTTTGTATAACATTTTTAATTTAAGGTTTAATGGAAGTTCTATTCGAACAAGAATAGTATTTTGAAATCTAATAAAATTAAATTTCTCATAGAATTTCATTATGAATTTTTATATAAAAATAGTACCATAATAGCTTTCAGAAAAATGATGTAGTTTTAATTTAATTAATTAATAAATAAAATTATATAATATTAAATATAATAAAATAAATATATTTTGATAATTTGTAGCTAATTCATGTATTCAATAGATTAATATGACATGTATATGATATAATAAATTATTATTTTTCTATTTTTTAATCTTTTTCGTAATGTGTTTGCACTCATAGTTACGAATAGTTTTTATCTTGACAAAAAAAAATTTCATGAAAAAAATATGTTAATAAATTATAAAAAAATCGTAAATTTATTGAACTATTCTAAAAATGATAAGATAATTTATACAATGTAATCCTCGTTTAGTTTAGGGCCATTTTGGAAGTCTTAAACCATATAATATATTTTGTAAATATCAATAATTTCAGTAATTCTTAAGTTACCCCTCACCTATATTATAAATGGAGGTTCCTTCCTTCACATATTTCATAATTATACGCCTTCATGATCCAAAAAACTCTAAAAACATTCCATCTTCCTCATCTATTGAACCAATCTTATGCTTCTGGTCTCACAAAAAGACCACATCCAAGAGCCTGAACGTGGTTTCAAAAGAGAAATATTCAAGAGGTAAGATTAATTATTCCTCTATTTCCAATTCATTTTCACTTATACCTTATCCCAACCTATTATCCAATGATTCATTAAAGATATAGTATCATATATACATTTTATTTTTTTAGTCTTTAGAGTATATGCTTCATAAAATCTATTATTTTCTTATTATATTCTTAAATAACGAAATCGTCGCCCGTGCTATGTCAAATCACTGCCTTTGTGGAAGGTGAGTTTTTGTTTCACATTACCACAAGTATGGGATGTTCTAATTAAAATGAAAATTTTAAAATGATATATATATATATATATATATATATTATAAATTTTAGTTTATTATGCCATTTTTACAAGAATGAACATAATAAGTCAACCTTGGAATCCCTGAAAAGAATGCACCTGAAACTTGTAAAATAACAAAATATTATTAGTTAGTGGGTGGAAAATGTTATAAGAAGATTAGGTAAGGTATTATGAAAATTATTTTAGTTTTTTAATAAATTAATATCACTAATAAAACAATTATATTGGAGGTTTGATAAAATTTATTGTAATTGAAACCCGAGGTAAGGGATATCTTAACTCAATTTCCATTCACTGAGTTAAACATATTTATTATTGGTTATGTTTCACAAGGATATTTGTGAATGGACAACAATTTTTTATACTCTATATAAACATGTGTTGTGTTATTTTATATTTTTCACACTTAATTACGTGATTAATTCATCCTCACTCTAATGAAGCGATCATTGTAAGGGGTTCCTCATCTTACTTTTATTTCCTAGATATTGGCATTGTTCACCACTTATTTGTGGTATGTGGAGTATGTTTACTACAATTTGATATATAATATCATTATTCTATAGGTATTCATTATATTAAGGGGTTCTCTTGATGATTATTAACTTGATTGATTACAATGTTGTAAGGGAATTTGTTTCAATTTCCATTTCATTGTGATTTACTTATTATTGTGCACCTAATAATTATTATGTGGTGAAACTACTATAGAATTGATATATTTTTTAATTTAAAATTTTAATTAAATTATATATCCATATTCTGTTTAGATGGATATGATTATTGTCTTATCCTTATACCATTTTACATACAGTGTAATGTTTGTTTAACTATGGAAATATTACTGAATCTGTATCTCCTACTCAATAGAAATAATTAATATTTATATTGTACTTGTATTAAATATTTTTATTAAGAATAATTTGGAATTGAAGTGATGGGTGGGTCCCACTATCACCACTTGACTCATCGACATGTCTCAAAAGGAAAACTATTTGGTGAGAAACCCTTGGGGTTTGTTTCTAAAAATCAAATGGGTTTCTACCCACAGACAGAAACCATCTCTGTGGTATGATTGTTCATGTGCCAGATACATGTCATCAAAATAATAATAATTTTATTTATTTAGTATTCAATTATAAATATCTATGAGGGTTTCAAAATGAAAAAAATTTGTGAACTTATTTTTATTCTCATTTTATTATTTGCATGTGTTTTTCAAATACTCACCATGCCACATTGATTATTTCTATTTGATTATGTTTCAATTTTTATGGATTAAAATATATTCTGTATTTTACCCATACTTAGCATTTGATCTCAACCACTTATTATGTTTTATGTCCCCAGGTTATGAATAATAAATTATTTATTGAGTTTTCAAGGGTGTAGTTTATTATCTTTTTTGTATAAAATATTTTGTTCCCAATGTGTAACGGGTTCCATGTATGAATCTAGCTTCTTTAAATCTACAAAACTAATCATTCCTTTGGGATTTGATTCCTTGTAATAATGCTAATGTAATAAAGTAATGCACTGGCTCTAGGATTCTAGGTTCAGGGTGTTAAAACTGATATATCTTCTTTATATCCATAATTACATTAAGTTCATAAATTTTATATTCATTATTTATATATATTTTAATAATTTTTTGGAAATTTTTGTAGTGGAGGATGAATCTCATCTCTTTGTGGAGAAGATAGGTCGTACATACGCAAGACCGATTGTATCATTCTGTAATGGAAAAGGGTAAGTAATTTAATAGAATATGAATTATACAATAGAAATTTCATGTCGAATATATTATTTAAATCAATTATCTTCGTCTTTATATACATTGAAATAAATTATAGATGAATAAATGTTAACATCACATTTTGGATATGGTAAGCTATATATACACACACATGGTAATATTATTTTTCATAGGATTGGTAAAAGGAGGAATTTGGCTTTACCATAACCATAAAAATATATCAGAATTTATTATATTTTGTACATAATAAATTATTATGTAAACAACTTTGGAGAATGAAGTAGAATAAGAAAAGAACTTTGAAAGAGTTAGTAAAATAATTACCTTCTCTTTGAGTGTCTCCTTTTTATTTTCACGAAACGACTCATTAGGTTTTGTCTCTTCCCAATGTATGGCCTCTATGATAAATTGAGTGAATTTATGATGGGTAATTGGTAGGTTTTGGATGAGACAAAGTGATTTAATGGTGTGAATAATAAATAATGAGATGTTCCTCTTTATAGGAGAGGGAGGGTCACTTTTAGAACCACCAAAACAATTTATTTTAAATATTTTTTTTTCGATTTAAAATATGTATAAATTGTGTTATTTATAAGAAAAGATGATTATATATAAAATAATATCACCCAATAAAATTTATACTTGCTTTGATTTTATATCTACCCTTATCATATCGACTTATCCTTTTATAAACTATTAACTTTAAATTTTGTTAATAATATTCGAAATATTAAATGGCTAAAAATATTCACTTAAATGGTCTTAATTTTCCATAAAGGAAAAGATCATAGTATTTATGACCATGTAATTACCACTTATTAGTTTTTATATATTTTTATAATTTTTAAAAAATTTAATAAAATTATATTTTTATAAAATAGAAATTGTCTAAATTTTGACACTATATATTACTTTGACTGAAATTAATATTCAAACCAAAATATAACTTCAAACCAAACAGTTTAATATACTAATAATATGCAATAGTCACCAAAAAATTCATGTATCACCATAATTAATTAAAATTTTATTTCTTTAAATGTTTTTATAACCATTTATGTGACATTTATATTTATAAAATAGATTTTTCATCACAATTGTTTCATCATTAATAAAAATTTTATAATATCTAAAAATTATAAATATATTACTACAATGTAGGTAATTGTTTTAATTTCAAGATACTATTTAAAATCGATTTTACCTCCTGATTATTCCTATATTAAAATTAATACAATTATATAAAATAAGAGTGTGACATTTTGTTACATTAATTGAGTTTTATAAAATATGTTTCATATTTAAGGACATGTGTCCATTAAATTTTTCCATTTAGAACCATAGTTGATAAATGTTTAATTTCTTCTTTTGATATGATTTTTATATGTTTTAAGCTCATTTTGCAATATAATATTTACCTTTAATTACCCTATTTACCCTTAACCTTGATAAATAATTTTTTTTTACTAAAGATACAATTCACCATAAAAATATGTTTTTTCATATTAGATAAAAAATATCATAGTAATTACAACCATTTATGTACAATTTTTTAAATTCAATTCATATGAACAGAAAAATTACGATTAATGTTAATCATGGAGATGTGGTGGGAATGTAGGTAAAAAGGACGTTCAATAGTTCAATATATTTATATATCTAATTCTATTATAAATTTTTTCAATACCTCATATTATAATAATATAAATATTATTTTTCTACTTCTTACTTTAAGAACAATTTAAAATAAAATAATAATATAAATGGAAGATTTAGTTTTTTAACAATAATATAGTATTGTTCTGTAATCCTAAAATTTGAAACATTTCATAAAATTACAAAAATTTCTACTTAATCTAATTAGGGCATTCCGAATAATATTTTTTGTTTATTTGGGAAAATAAAATTTTTAAATTTTATAATGTGGTTAATACTATTCATAACCAATTTTTTAAATTGTTAGGTTGATAGATAATGGTGTGCTCAAGCATTGTGTTGTGTGAAGTGAATGATATTGAATTATATAAAAAGAAACATAATATGGAAGCTTGTGGTGTTACATGATCCTTATGAAGAACTCTATAGAAATAGTTCACGAACTACAAAATAGTAGGATGGAGTTATAGATGGAAATTTTTTAGGATTATAAATTGTGAAATACACTAAAGGAAATATATGAGTGATCGAAATACATATCAATTCCAATCAGAGATGAGAAATGAGTTATGCATCAAATAAAAGGAATGAAACATTGATTCACGGTAGGGATTAAGAATTCCTAAAAATAAAACCATGGAAAGTTTCTATGATATTTTAAAATAATGGGAAACTGAGTCTGAGTTACATTTTGCAATTTTAAATTATAAAGCATCTTCGAGTACATGAATATTAGTTAACAATGCCTCAAGATCATTCCAATATCCATGTAATCATCAACATGTCCCTATTAAGAAGGAATATGTCAGAACCAAGACATTTTCCTGACACAATGGTGTATAAATGATATATGACATATAAAATGAAGAATAAAAGATCCATAATCATTATAAATGGGGAAATGTATTGAGTAATTAGGTAAATCGTCTTGTAAAAGACACATAGAGAAATAAAATGTTTTTAGAAGAAACTTGGTAGCCTGATGAAGTGATGAATGAAAAATACCAAAATTTATCTCAAGGTATACTAAATTTTGACTGAAAAAATTCATAAGGGGAGAATATTATTTCTAGAAATTGGTTTTTCTTATTAATAAAATAACTAATTTGTCACAATGATTATTTAATTATTTTTTAATGTAAATGTAAATAGAATAAATTAACATTTCATTAAATATCATGATGTAATATTGAATATAATAGTTTGAAATAATATAGGGAGATAAATGAAAAATAAAAATGCATAAAAAATATAGTGTCTATTGAATATAATTGTAGAATTATTCATTATCTAGATATAAAATCATAAATAACAAATATAAGAGATTGTAATGTGATTAATAGTATCAAGGGAAGTGTATAACATCTGTAAAAAATGTTCTGAATACTGATATATGATAATGGTGTAGTATATATACAGAATAAAAGGAAAATTCACAATTTAGATCTCACTACTACCTGGCTATTGGTTTATATGGATGTTGGGTATTATTACCACTATTAAAAATGTTTCAATTAGAATTAGTGTATGTAGTGGGTATGGAAAAGATAAAATTTATGCATAAGGGATAAATAATATCAATAACTAGTAGGATTATGCCCTTTTAATCCCATTTATTTGAACTTTGGAGTGATTTAGAATCACGAAAGTTCATCAATATCCATTAAACAAGTAATGATCAAGTGAGCTGACCTATAAGAGAAGTTTAAGTTATTAGATATATCCACCAGATCAATGTTAGTTGAGCCATCACTTTTAAGTACCACCATTGTAAACCATACACTTATAGAATATTTCAGTGTAACAATGAGGTATGAATCTTTTTATTAGTTTTATAAAGTTAAAAATTTCATCCTAGAAATTAAAAAGTTTTTCTATCATTCCCATTTTCATTATTATTTAATTTAACTGAACAAAAATAAATATAAAATATATATAATCAATAGATAATTGATACAAATAAAACATAATTATATTTTTTTTAAAATATTTTATTTCATTATGTATTTCAACAAAAATGTATTTTATTTAAATATGCTTTATTGAAAACTAATTATTTAAATATAATTTATAATAAAATTTAAAAATATCTTGGGTATTTTTTTATAAGGGTAAAAAAATTTATTATGTCACAAAAGTTGTTATTTTTTTATAAATAATGATACTTTTATAATAGATAAGATTTTTAAATATATAAAATTATTTTGATAAACAATTATTATACCTGAAGTCATCACATTGAAATTATTATAGGATTAAATTTTGTGAATTTTCTAAAATACTATATTTTTTAGCGAATATTAAAAAATTCAATTCTGTCTATTTTCTTATGTTTTCTGACTTTATAAATATCTAATAATGATTTTATAATTAATATATGTGAATCAAAGGCCAGAAACAAATTATTTTATTAATTTAAGTTAATTTTATGAATTAAATTTATTAAACAAATCTAAAAATAACATTAAATTGTCTAAAATTTAAATTAATATGTATAAAAATATTTTATGGAAATTTTCATGAACCCAACTGGGTTGACCCTAGACTAGTCACCCATGTCGATCTGTAGAAAACAAAATGACACATTCCCAATTCTCTTGGGCTAGCAAGAAGCGCTAGGGAATCAGTAGAGAACAATATGGGAATGATTTCTCCCAACAAAAATGAAATAAGAAGTAGAAATAAAATAGAAAAATTAAAATTAAATAAACAATTTGAAAGAGAAAGAACAACCAACAAAACATACTAACATGACCACGACTAAAACTCCACGTGACACTAAAAGTCACCCTCCAATTCCAAAAACATACATCGATGAGGCAATCCAAAGCAGTGTTGGACCATGTTGGAGAAACTAAAAACAAGAAAACATTATAGGCATGAGTATTAAAACTCAGTAGGTGGGCCAAAAAAATCTATTCCTGAAGAACAACATTTAAAAAATGAATATAATAATTCTAGTATTCAATTAAATTATATACAATATGGGTTTCTACAAAAACATTCATTTCTAAAAAAGTAACTATCCATTGCCCTTTTTAATTTTAAAAAAAAGATTAATGTTTGAAGTGAAAAGGTGCATTACATTTCAAAATATTTTCACGAACAATTTAAATTCTAAATATTTATTTGTTAGTCATGAGGAAAACCACACACAACACACAACACACAATAAGGGAAATGGGAAAGTAGAAAATGAGGACCATTGACCGAACATGCCCCCCCCCAATCATCCACCATATACAAATAAGCACTAAAGAAAACATGGGTCGATCCTAAGAGATTATGAACAATCCAAGAAGTACTATACACATGACTCATCCTGGAGGCATGTCAACTCTTGATGACATCATAACACCCAAATTCTTGGTGTTTCCCCACCTGTCCTAACCGAGGAGCCCAATCCCCTAGCAGAGCAAAGTCTGTATGAAGGGACACCAGCTAGTGCGTAGTCCAAACTAGTGAAGCAACAATTCACAGAAGATTCAATCACTATGCGATGTTCCCGTGAGGAGTAATAAATACAAAGGGGATGGGTCAACAATCCCAAACAAGAATCAAATTCCAATGCACAAACATAGTTGACAAGAACCCACAAAATCGATGTGCACATAAAGGTCACCCCTCGAGTCACTCCAAAGAGGGTTTTCCAAAATAATATATTTTTTTAATGTGCCAAAAAGGCCATAAAAACCTTTAAAGGAAAACATCATGTCTCAAAAAAAACCAAAACATTTTCTCTCATGTCAAAATAAATCATTTATCCTCAAACAACAACAACACTCAAAATTCAATGAATTTTATTCAAAGGCCAAATTGGAATTTTTCACTATTGTGTGACAATTCGTCCACAAAATAATTTCAATGGGATGCATAAAAACAAACATTCTCATTTAAAGAAAATCATTATTCTAAAAATTATTTTTTTATAATATTTCACATTTTACAGGAATCAATGAAATGATAAAAAACAAATTTCTAAATTCAAGGGAAATTGCAGTGGGGGACCTGCTTCAAGGCATGAAGCACATGATGATGGAAACTCGGACTACTTCACCTATACACATATACATATTCACACACACACACACACATATATATATATATACACTCTTTGATGCAAGTTTATATTCTCTATTCCATGAGGTAATAAGTTAAAGGAGGATATACAAATATATATGCTTACCCATGTACATACATATAGGTATCTTTAGATGTTGTCCAAAACCCACAATTCGATGAAAAAAACACCTTACAACGATGTTTGTGAGTCTAATATCTATCAGTGGATCTAAATAAAACTAAATTGGAAACATAAAAAAGAGAAACCTCACCCCAAATACATTTACCACCACTTGTACAGTATCTCAAATTCCCTTTAAATAACACAAGAAAACACACAATTAAGACTAACCAAATCAATTTCCAAACCACTTCATAAAACCACTCATACTTTAATCTATTCTAATCAAAGCTTTCCATCATTTAAAACAATTTAAAATTCAGAGTTAAACATATAAAACTCAAAAAAATGAATAAAAAGTTCACACCAACCAAACAACAAATAAAATATATTTTGAAAACATTGCACCAAAACAACAAAAAACATTGAAATATCCTTAATCAATAATTCATTTATAACATGAAAATAGACCAATCATTCTATATATTCCATTCACACCATAAAGAAGAAACAAAAGGACAAATTTATAAACTCATAAGTAAAATTAATTAACCTGGAAACTAACAATTCACCAAAATAATGTTTATCGATTGAAAAAGTTAAATCAGATGTAGAGATCTCCAAGAATTTGGTACCAAATTCCAATAACTCCGCATACACACCATGAGGAATCCAAATTGGACCATAAATCAAGAATTCAGACAAAAAAATACAAATTGAACCCTAAAATGATCCTCATACCCACTGGGAACCCATAAACTGATGTGATATTAGGAGATACCATCCCAGAGGAGTTGCACCGGAGGTCACGGGTCATGGTGCAAGGAACCTGGGCGGCACACCCATGAGATTTCGGCAGTAGGGATATGGGGCGCCGACTATAGAAGAGGCCAAGATGGAGGTGGTTTTCCAAAGAGGAACTATGTAATGAGGTAGCATGCCAGAAGGTTGTTGTGCCGGAAGGAGAGGTATTAGCGGAGGGAAGGCAAGCCGGGAGGAAGAGAGTGGTGCATAAGGTGTAGGGCGCCGGCTATGTGGTTCCCATGGGAGGAGTTAGGGATCTATGGGAATGGATAGGTGGTGGGGTTGCGGTTTGTTTTGGTAGAAGGGGTGTGGGGATGGGAGATGACTCAATCCTATCCAAAAAAAATAAAAGAAATAATAATAATAATAAATTAAAACTATAAAAATAATAATAAGATAATAAAAAACATAATAAACTAAATAATCAACTATATAATAATCAACTTAATAAAATGCTAATAATAAATCTAATACTATCAATTAAATTATTATCCACATTATTAATTATAATAATCTCAAGTGACATTATTATTATTGTTATTATTTAAACCATTATAAATTCATTTTATTTATCTTCGTTGAACATTGGGCAGGCTATGCGGTGAAGTGGGTGAAGAACCACAATGACTCAGGAAAAGACACACAACTTCGACTGCGGTGCGTTGAATGCTGCCAAGACCAAAACATGCATTTTTTTAAACAAGAGAAAATAAATTTTATTTTGGGCTTCAACTCAAACTACCTGAAGCCTAGAAATTTAATGAAAAAAATAATTTAAAAAATGTGTGTGACAATTATCCCCACTATAGCGCTTTCCAACCTTAGAAAGACCCAAATATGATTCAGCCCTAAAGTAGAAAATGACACCCTATTAAGGTTCAAAGAGGATCCCTACAATCAATAATAGAAAAGAGGAAATCACACCATTCTTAGAGAATGTGACTTAAATGAACACCTCACTGAAATCAAAAAAGAATTAGCTCTATGTGTTACCCACCCCAAAGAGCTAGAACACCTCTAGTTGATTGATCATGTAATGGAACTCATGCACCCATGGAAACCAACTTCATAAACTGAAACATCTTGAGCACCATTGAACGTAAACCACTCTATTTGACTAGAACAAACAAAAAAGAACGAGAATGTACATGGAACACTCTGATCACCTAACACCAAGTCATCACTAAAAACATAACTAAATGGCCAATAGGGTAAATCATGAAGGGGCTCCCCATAATTAGAAACTTACTGACACCCAAGACAAGATTGGAAAACCAAAAAGGGGAGGCCTGAGCAGACTCCCCACCATTATGAAGAAGGGCCAATGCCCATTCATTCTTGGGACATATGTGTGAGACCCATTGTGGGGCTGCCCACTATTGAAGCTGACAAAAGATACAAAACAATGAAAATTTCATGATGGTGACAAAACACCCCACCACAAGGGGTGGGGAGGGCGGGGCCATCTACTAGGGCATTAAAACTATGACCTAAGAAAAACCAATATATCCACATCCCTGGATGAGTACTATTAAAATTTGAGACTGATTTACTCAACATACCCCATAATGACCACAAAAACACATTACATCCGGTGGGAAGAAAATTACATGAATTTAAGGTAACAAGATGGCCACACCTCCTCATAGACACAAGAAACCTCATGCACACAAATAGGTCATTCAGAATGGAACATCTATAAGAAATGTTTTAAACTTCTTTCACCCTCAACAATGATGATATGAATATGGTTAGAGTCCTTTATAATCCTGGAGTTTTTGACCACACACCATCTTTACTCTGAGGCATGTGGTTGGAGACCTAATGTTTGAAGCATCTCCTTCCTCGTAGTCAGTTATGGAAGACTCCCAAACTAAGATTTTCCTTTTGATTCCACCCACCACACTACAATCGAGAAAACACCAAAAACACATCACACCCTAACATACAACAACTACCTCTCGGAACATCAACGAAAAAAGGGTTTTAGATAATGAACGGGAATCACCTCTCCATCTTCACCATGAATAATCACAAGGAAATATGTCATAGAAATACTCCCCATTAGAATGAAAAATTAAAACAACCTAATAGGTGGACACACTTCAGTGAAAACTGGGATTCCTAAAAGATTCTATGGGATCCAACATTTCACATCATTGAAAACACACACTACAAGATTTCACCAATCCTAACCCTTACAGATAAGGAAAGCACTACATGCCTTTGAAGACATCGGCCATCACTGATAATTCCAAATCGCCTTCACCCTTCACCATTGGAATTACTTTCACCATTTCCAGGTGGGTCCTTTAGACAAAACGGTGTGAAAATTTATACATAGTGACACAGAAAACTCAAAAGAAACAAAACTCGCTTCAACGTCACATGCATCTGTAATCCCACTGCGAGAGGATCCATATAACTGAAAAGGATAAGGGAAAAACATAACACTATCACTCAAAAGAGAGAATCCTAACATTAATCAATTGGAGGGTCGGCGAACTATGAATTACCCATTCCTACACTTCAATTGCATGTTAATTCTTCATGGGGGTGTGCAGTAGACATGAAAGAAACCCATGGACCCAGTCAAATAGGTACAATGAAATGATATACCACAAGAGAACACTAAACGTGTAGGGGAACCACTGTAAGGGTTTCCCGAAGTAATTTTCCAATGAAACCACTAACCACATGATTTCTCTCCAACAAAAAAATATGAATCAAATCTCAAGAAAAAAATCAGTAAAAAAATAATCTCGGCTCGAAACACCTCACATGAAACATTTTCAAAACATAAGTTAAGACCACACAATCACTGGATATAAAAATAAAAAAGTTTTATTTAACAAAACTGTTTGAAAATAAGAACTATAGTGGGTTGAATAAACATAAATCGTGTCTCATGGGACTCACACAAGTATGTTCCCATTCCACAATGTCACCCACCCCATACCCATATATGCCCTCATCCACTCATTCCATTGACAATTTCTATTGACATATACACTCATGCATGTTATTACCTATGAGAGAAATAAGGATCAAAACCATAAATTTTTGATATTCAATACCAAAAAATTCAATACACACTATTCAAACCTTACACATCATTTTATTTTTTAAGTCAGTCATTTCAAAAAATGCATCCAAGATCAAATCAATTTTTTACATAAAAACTAGATTTCCATGAATCCAAAATAAAGAGACGAGGAACAGTGTATGAGGAGACTAGTATCAATGGGTGACAAGGAAATATGGTTGGCACCCATACTCGAATCATACCACCTCCACATAGAGTATTCCAAGACAGCATCCCCAAACCCACATGGCTTTATAGACCCTGTGAGCTCACTGGGACCACTGACCCAACTCCCATTTAATTTCCCCTAAACATTATTAACCACAATAACCAACAAATTAGACAAACCTTGACTTAATTTGGTAACTCGAGTCTTGTTATGAGGTGTGAGGGAAATGAACCTTTCTCGTAGCTAGAAAATCAAGTTTCAACACCCTTAATTTTGATATACCCTGACTCTATCCCAAAGGAACACGACCCAAGAGAGAAAACATCATCTGATATCATTTTGTCAAAAACCTACCCTAGTCGACCATGAACCGGTCACCAGAGCCGATCCACAGCAAGGCTTGAGAGGCATTCATGATCCTACTAGGATGTCGACAAGCACCAGTGTATCCATAAAGAACAATAAGGGAATGAGTTTTCCCAATAAAAATTAACTAAGAAGCAGAAATAAAATAGAAAAATGAAAAATAAATAAATGACACGAAAGAGAAAGAATGACAAAAACACATACTAACCTGACCATGAACAAAACTCCACATGACCCTAGGAGTCACCCTCCAACACCCAAACCAAACATCACCCAAGGCGATCCAAATGATAGTTGGAACCAACAAGAGAAACTAAAAACAAGAAAGCACTATAGGAATGAGTATTAAAACTCAGTAGGTGTTCCAAAAAAAATTATTCCCAAAAAACTACCTTTAAATAAAGAATTTTTTAATTATTGGTTTGAAATAAATTATATAATATCTTGGTTTCAAAAAAAAATTTCATTCCTAAAACAAGTAATAGTACAATGACCAATTTAATTTAAAAAAAATTATGTTTGAAGGTAAAAGGTTCATTACATTTCGAAACATTTTTGCGAACAATTTAAATTCTAAAAATTTAGTTTCTATCCAAGAGGGAAACCACAAACAACACACAATAAAAAATAAGGGCAATGAGAAAGTATCAAACAGAGACCATCAACCAAACTAGGCCCCCCAATTTTCTAATACATATAATTAGGAAATAATGGAAACATGGGTCAAGCCTAGGATATCATGAACAATCCAGACCATATTATACACGTGACTCATCTTGAAGACACGCCTACTATCGATGACCTCATAACACCCAAATGCTTGGTGTTTCCCAACATAGCCTAACCAAGGGGCCCAATCTCTTAGTAGTGTAAAGTCCATACTAATGGCAACTATCTAGTGCATAGTCTAAACTAGTGCAAACATCATTCACAGAAGATTCACTTATAATGTCTGGATCCCATGTCACATATTAAATAAAAAGGGGGTAAGTCCACAAAGTCAAACCAGAAACCAATTACAATGAACAAACATCACATAAAACAACCCAAAAAAATTATGTGCACATTATGGTCACCCCCAAGTCTCTCAAAAGAGGGGTTTTCAAAATAATTTATTTTATTAAAGTTCCAAATGGGCTTTTACAAACATTAAAGTCAAACATAATTTCTCAAAACAAACCAAAACATTTTCTCATGGGTTTGAAAAAACATTTATCCTCAAACCAGGACCACACATGAAAATCAATAAATTATATTTAAAGGAAAAAATGGAAATTTTCACTATTGTGTGACAATTCATCACCAAAATAATTTTAGTTGGATGCATAAAAATGAATAGCCTCATTTATATCAAATCATTATTCTATAAATAATTATTTAATATTATTTAACATTTAATGAAAATCATGGAAATGAAAAGAAATAAATAAACTATAAATAAAAGGGAAAGAGGAGTGTGGGACCTACCTCAAGGCATGAATCGCATGATGATGGAATCCTAGGACCTCACCACCTATATGCATACACATTTTCACACACACACACACACAGATATATATATATATATATATATACACCATTTGACCCAAGTACGTATTGAACGCACCATAAGGGAAGATTCACAAGGAGGATGTACATATATACATCCTTACCCTTGTATATACATACATGTCTTTTTTGTTAATGACCAAAACCCACACCCCAATGAACAAAACACCCTACAAAAATGAAAGAGAGTCTAATAAAAACCAATGACGCCAAATAAAACCAAATTGAAAAAGTATCAAGAGAAACCTCACAATAAATATAATTATCACCACTTGTATAGTTTTTCAAATTACCTTCTTATAACAGAAGAAAACACACAATTAAGACCGAAAAAAACAATGGCCAAACCCCTTCAAAAAACCACTCATGCAATATACTATTTCTAAAGAAATAATTCCAGCTTTTAAAACAATCTAAAGTTCACATTTTAACATACAAATATAAAAAACCCCGGAAAATAATGTTCTCACTAACAAAACAACCCCTAAACCTGTTTTGAAAACATTTCAACAAAACAATACAAAACATTGACATATCCTTAATCAAAAATTCATTTCTAACTAGAAAACACACCTTTTATTCTAAAAATACCATTCACCCCAGAAAAATGAAACTAAAGAACACATTTATAAACTTATAAGAATAATAAATTAATCAAGAAAACAAAAAATTCACCCAAATAATGTTTATTGATAAAAAATATACATTAGGTGTTTAGAAATCTCAAAAATTGGTGCCATCTTCAATCGCACCACAAATGCAACACAAGGAATTTTAATCGGACACTAAATCAACAATACAAACCAAAATGAATCAAAATTTAACCCTAATATGAACCACATTCCTACTGAAAATGAAAAACTTCCATGGATAATTGGAGAAACCTTTCCCAGAGGAGTTGCGACAGAGGTCGCAGGTCATGGAATAGGGAACCTGAGTGGTGTACCGGAGAGATTTTGGCAGGAGGTAGATGGGGCGCGAGACATAGAAGAATCCTAGAAGTGGATGTTTCATTGGAGGGGTGCTATACTTAGAGGTGAGATGCCAAATGAAGGTCGTTCTGGAAGGAAGATGGCATATTGTTGGGCCGGATGACCTGGAGGAAGAGGGTAGAGGACATGGTGTATATCACTTTCTTCATGGGGCACATGGTAGGAGTTGGGGCTCAACAAGATTGGGTAGGGGTGGGGTTGCATCACATTTTGGGAGGGGGGAGAAGACTCAACCATAAAAAGAAAAGAAAATTTAAAAATAATAATAATAAAATAAATGGAAAATATTAATAATATGTTAAAAAAAATATAATAATAATAATAATAATAAGATAATAATGAACACAATAAACTAAAAAATAAATTATATAATTACAAACATAAAAACATGATAATAATAAATATAATACTCTCAATTAAATTATTATTCATGATAATAATAGTAATATGATCATGTTTCCTTCATATTATTATTATTATTAAAACCATTCTTAATTCATTTTATTAATCTGCCTTGAACATCAGGCATGTTGTGTGGTGAAGCGGGAAAGGTTGAGAAGTGACTTAGGTAAATCTGCGTAGCTTCAACCATAGTACGCTGAATGCTGTCAACACCAAAACGTGCATTTTTATTAACAAGAGATCAAAAATTTTAAGTCGAGCTTCAACCAGAACTACCTAAGACCCCGAAATTTAATAAAAAAAGTAATTAAAAAAACTAGTGTGAAAATTGTGTTACATTCCTAATCACAATGTAATATTGAAAATTATATTTATATTTTCTATTGGATTAAAATAAAAAACCAGTTTACAATTATTGACTAACATGAGCTAAAACGTTGGGTAAACCGTTGGTTTTCCTTTTTTTACCACCAATAATTTTAAAGCTTTAATTTTTAAATATATAAATAATTATCCTCTATTTTTATATAAATAGTATCCTCCCATTTCATTCAGTCTCTATAAATTAAGCATGATGTTCCAATAATTTTCCATCTTTAAATTCATTATATAGAGTTTTAATGGTTCTATCAAAACCTTCTAACTCTTTAAGAAGCTATCTCACAATGTAAAGGATTCTACTAACCCCTCCTTTTATCAAAGTACTTATTTTTTAGGTAGTCTTGTAATTTCCTTGTTATTATTATCTCTTGTACATATTATCATTACATCAATATGTAGATTTTTCCTACTAATTATACTTTCATTCACTATCAATAAAAAATTACCTAAATTAGATTTATAAACCTGTTATGTAGCAGAATTCGTTCCTTGATCTTATTTTCATACCTTTTTATATTTTAAGGACCCCAACCTATTTTTTATTCCAACAAAGTCATATAGATGTAACCCACATTCCCATATTATTGGATGAAAATGACGAAATGTTCATGTCTTTAAAAACTTATATACTCAATTGCAGTTGGTGAGTAACAAGAGTGGTAAAACCTATAATCCAACATCCAAAAGACTAGGGTTGAAATATTGGAAATAACCTTGAGGATTTATGTGGCAGATTGTGATGCAGGACTAATTTAGGAAGACAATGATGCAATCCTAGTGATTAAGGAAGGATGATGTAGGCATGGCACTACACATGGCATTCACGCGATGTTAATGGGCCTCTCGTCCTTGGGCATAAGCTGTATGTAGTGGATCTCCCTCTACCTAGATTGAATGAGGTATTTGATTACATAAATAAAAAAGTGTATTCATCACTAAATTAAAATAATATTTATATACTGAATGATTTTATATGAAACACCATAATTTATTCCCCACATGTTATTGGTGAAGTTCAATATTGTGGACTATGCGAATGAAATTATTTACTACATATGATGGGAAGACCTAGATAAAACCTAAATAACTGGAAAAAAGAATTAATCCCTCGATATTATATGTTTTATAATACCTTTATTAATAACCATATAACATGTTTTATGATACCTTGGTATTGAAACCTGATGATATGATTATTAATTATTCAATAAATATGTTGTATCCACCATTCTATTTTTTATATCACATACTTATGAATAGTCTCCTATGTCATTCCTCATCTTTACCAATGATAATCCCACATGTTGCATTTCAGTTTTTTATCCGTTACTAGCCATTATTCCCACCCTTTTATATAGATGTGTGGCATTAAAAAACAACTTGTAGTCAGGTAAATTGGCCGGGAATATTAAATCAGTATTTTGAGTGTATTATATAATTTTTATGTTTATTTTTTCCTTATATACATTATGTGTTATGTAGATAGTTTCTGAGACACTAAACCTAAAAAATACTATTCAATGTTATTAATTTAATATTTTTTAAGGAATTATGATAAAAATAAAGTATTAAAATGGTGGGCCACCATAAATGTCATATGGTGAGGAAGAAAAAGAAGGAATATTAATAAAGATAGTGAGATAACTGATCCAAAATTCTTAAGGCCAAGTTATTCACTCATGGTGTGAGAATCATATGGAAATGGAGGGATACACATTCCACATGAGAGTGTTGGGGACAAGAGAGGTGGGGTTGGAATGATGCATTTACCACTGATGGAACATATAAAAATGAGAAGAACAGTTATGTGTAACACCATATGATCATTTTATCCTACAAAACATACCAAAAGTTTGAAATGGATACACGTAGGGCATCATGAATCCTATTGAGATATGGAAATTCGGGGAAGGTAAATTGTGCCTTCCATAATAGGAATCCTGGAGGGAAGAGATGAGTTGGTTCAAGATGAATATTGACTAAATTAGGAACATGGAAAATTCCAATTTTCTTGAATGGGGTTCTATATGTGGGTTCAATCTATGACCACATCATAAAAACATGGGTCCCATCATGTTTCTACTAATAATCCTCTCGAGAATGATCCTTGGATGGGTGGTGGTCTTTTGGAGCACAATGACATCACCATAGGGGATCCCATTCTTATATAAAATAATGACATTGTAATTCAATCATTTGTGGTCATAATGGGTGGAAATTAAACGTAGACCACAATGAGAGATATTGAATACCTTGGAAATATATTATAAATATTTTATCGAATAAATGAGGTGAATTTAGTTTTATGGAGTTCCAAAACTAGAAGGTACACAGGAAAGGTTCGACCATACATTGGGTAAACAAAATTAGTTCAAAGTGATGTAGAGTTTAAGGTCATCAAAATTAGGGAAAGGTGTACACTACCTGTCATGTTTCTGTAAAATAACATGGTGTGAATGAGAATACCCAACCCTAGCATAATCAATCCCCATTGGGGGTTGGATGTAAACAATTTATTTTATTAAATTTGGAATGATGTGGTGATACCGGTTTGATATCATGGTGTTTATACCAATCAACTACCAATTTATGGTCATGTAGTATACAGTAAATATAATTTGATCTATACAACATCATGAAAACTCAAAACTCAACAAGAATCGATGGATTTAATTCCTAATAGATGAACTTAGGGTGGTGGTGGTGCGGGGTGAAGGAATGAAATTTAATTTCATGATTTATGGACCCAAAGTGGGGATGTATGTTCAATATAGTAGGTAGAGAACCTAATGTCAATTAGAGCTCAAATTACTGTATAGATAAACCTGACATGATGTGTGTATATTTCAAGGTCTTTATGTGAGGGACTCAAAGTGAATATTGATTTTAGCTTCATACAAATTGGTCATTTTCTATTATGGTTCCACAACATCCTAATACATAATAAGTCATTGATATTTATCAAAGGAGAATCAAGAACTAGGGAATGAAAGTGTTGTTGGTCCACTTGTGGCTTGGCCTAAGATATTTGATCTAGGAATCATTACATAACACATGAAGTGGGAATAAAATCAAATGTATTTTTTTAAAGGTGGTGTGGCAGGAGACGAGCCCCCTAAAAAGACAATCCACTTGTGTGAGGGAACAAAAGTATCATGAATTTCTATGTCATGTTATGGGGGAAATTCTATGTATTTTATCATTATGTGATGAGGAAACAGTATACGTAGTCTAATGTCATATGGTGATAAATAAAATTGTTTTTATACAGAATATGGTTGAATATATTTGAACAAAGAGGGAGTGTGGTAGTTACAATTTCATGAAAGATGTATGATTATATAATATATCTTTAGGATAAATCTCAAAAATTTTAAAGTCATGATACTTTGACTAGGGATAATACCCTTTTAAGGTCTTGGAGAATTTATCTATAAGAAAATTCTACGTAAATTATTTTTGGATAGATCAGGTTAAAGAGGAAATTAATGTTTTATAACCATGTGTGTTGTGAGGGATTCTGTTGGAAAAAATATAATAAAATCTTAACATGAATGGAGGTAGAGAGTAGAATTATGGCAGAAAAATATCCTCAAAACAGAATATAAATTATTTTGGTTCATGATGACAAAAGGGTGACTAATAATTAATGGTCATTTAGCATGGAATATTGAGGGTGGGATGATCTATTGAACTATAAAATATAAAACCTAACATGAATATAGATCCATGGGTCCCAACAATATCAATCATAGTGTAGGTCCTCCCTTAGAGAGGACGTTGACATAGTTTAAGATCATAGTGCTTGGATTAAGGGTGAAGTCATCCATATTGCAGGTAGGAGAAGAAGAAACATGATGTGAGTTGGGTAATGAAAGAGCTTTCAGGGGATATGTCCAAGGGAAAATGCTTAAAATTTTACGTCATGATGCATAGATGAGTGCACAATGTTTTAGGTTGTGATTCTTGGACCATGTGAAAGAATGAGATTCTCTAGCCAGATCAGATCAAATAAGATGTGAATAGAGGTCCAAGGGTTTACCTAATCGCATTTCTAGAATACGAAATAACATGGATGTGAGGTTAAAAAATTATAAGGCCATGATTCATGTACAAAGTATATTACTAACAGTTTAAATTCATCTAAATAGGGTATAAAAATATCCTTATCTGTAAACTATATGGGCCTCAATCATATGGGGGAAAAATATATATAAACCATTAAGTACATGTGATATATTCTCAGTGTGGAAAACACAGAGTATAAAAATACAACTAATTCCACATGAGATTGAAAAGTTGGGGATGAAGGGTTTGGGTTAGAAAAATATATCAACAATTGGAAGAATCCTGAATAAATGGATGTTGGTCTAGGATGGACCTTACCAAACTGAATTTCATTACTGATGTGAACAAATTCATGTTTAGGGTAACACTAAAAAACATGGATTCCACTAGAACAAAGGAATATTAGATGAATTAAATAATAAATTTCTAGACAGAAATCAAAAAGGGGAGTTAAAAGACTACTGGGGATGAATATTGACCATTTTCTAAATTTTTTTCTATTATTATAGAATAAATGATGGAAGAGAACAAATGAGGTTCAACAATTGACCATGTCTTCAAAACAAGAGATATGACATATTAGTTTGAAAAATAATTTGGGGAATGTGACCTTGATGGGATTCAAGACTATTGGGCAATGTTCCATCACTGTATGGGAGGATGTCTAGGAATTGAGGATTATAGGGATCTAAATCTAGGAAGACATAAAGTATCAATGATAATAGAAGGGTTGTTTTGGTAGAGTTTAACACTTTGCGTGTCACAACATCTTGTGTTCGAGAACATGGGTGATGTATATCGATAAATATGAGAACTAAAATCATATACTAGGATAAGTTTTTATTGGTATCCCATGAAGGAAAAGATGTAACGGCCCGACCCCAGTCACCCATAGTCAGTGCATTATTACATAACATTGGCATGATTACAAGGGGTCAAATCCCGAAGGACCGATCAATTTAGTTGCCTCGGAAATACTAGATAAATTAATAAGTTTTAGGTTTCCTTATAAAATAAAAAACAACAACAAAATTTTCACCATTGAGAACATTCATATCCCTTAGTCAATCCATACAGGTAAGTCATAATATACTTCTTCGCATCCTGGGAAAAATTAAACATAAAAAGGGGTGAGCTCAGATTCTCAGTAAGGATAACAATATAGAAAAAACATTCATAAATATGCATAAACGTTTAAGGTAACATATAAGACTAAAAAATAGCCTTTTAAACATAAACATATGCATAATATTGCCAACATAAATAAAACAATTCCATTTACTTATTCACATGGATATTCTACTTGTCGAATAATCACATGCAATATCAATAGCCAATTTCATAATGATGGAATGCATAATGGAAGACTTCATAACCACATAGTCAAGGCCTTATGCCAAGACTACAAATTAGATTTTGTCAAAGCCATATTCCCAGACACTTGTTTGTCTCCTGAAACAAACCGATGTATCGAGGAGCTATAGCGGACTCCACCCGTCACTTACTAAGTCCATTGCATTCCTCATATGAAAAGTTTGAAACATAACAAAAACATTCGTACTAAAACTAGCATACGAAATGTCAGTACTTTATCCACAAACCATGAATGGTATAAAGTTAGAACATCCATATTCAAACATATCATGAAACCATCAATACAATTAGGAATATTTGAATCATAATAAATTAACTTCAAACAAGCTTAAAATCAAACCAAAGGATGCTAACATAGACGAAATCAAAACATTTTTTAGAGAAATATATAATTCAATATTGAAATCATTTAAAAGTCATATAAATTTAAAAGAAGACATTTATTTTGAAAATATTCATATAAGCTAGTATGAGAAGCTTCGACGATGTTATTGTTGTATAAAATCTCCACACCCTTTATATAAGTTAGAAAACGACATTTTTTCCTTAATTTGGTCGAAATGGTCATAAAGTACCTTGTTTGGAAAAAGACGAAACGATTCATTTCAAAACATATAGGGTAAAATAGGGTTATAAATTCATTTAACCCTTATTATGGTAAATGGTAAAAAAATTGAATTACATTCTTAAGGAAACATTGATGTGGAAGATAAAGAGGTCCCATTTGATACATACAAAAAAACAACCAGTGATAATAAAGAGATTGTCAAATTAACCCTTAACATGTATTTCTTCTTAGTTGATGGTATGTTAACCTATTATATAATAGTTAAAATATTGTTATTAAATTACACAAGAACTATATACTTAAATATGATATCGTATACGATCCTCTAATATTTCATTATTAATAATATTTCAGTAGTATCATCATTTCATGTGTTAACTGATTCGGTTTCCTTTATAGGATTCATTATGTAAGCCATGTTTGTTATTAATATTATGTATTTCATTCATATAAAAAATTATTTTATGATCATAAACATTTTTTTAATCATAAAATAAAAACTATTCTCGAATGATTACGATGGACAATGAATCTCATCACGTTCGTGGAGACAGTAATCTGTATGTACGCACAAGCGACACTATCATTATATAGATTGTGAAATCATATTTAATTGGATGTTATATAATATATAAAGAATTATTAACATATAATATTTATTATTTACATCAGTTATACTCATTATTATACCCATCTGAATAATGAAGTGTTTGATTAAAAAACTACACCACGACGTGGAGACGGAAAGCTGTAAGTACACACGTATGGTGACATTGTCCATCATATGAGGGATAGAATAGTGGATATGGTTGTACAATTTTTATAATAAAATAATAGTATATATAAGATACTTTAGTTATTTTTTTAGAATTAAAACAACAAAGAAAGCGGATGTTGAAGAAGAAAATAACTTGAAAGTGGTGATGAAATATATACCTCTTCTTCGGGTTCTTCTTTTTTATTTGATCAAAATGAATCCCTAGGATGGAATTATGACCAATGGAAACTCTAGGATGAAGGGAGGAAATTTGAGAGGATATTTGGGAAGGGGTTGGTGGAGCCAAATGGATTTGGAGGTGTAGAATTAAGAGAAGGGGAAGTGCCCTTTTATAAGAGAGGTGAGGGTCACTTTAGGAAAAGTTTGAAATATTATTTTATAAAAAAATAATTTCCAGTTTATAATGGCTCTAAAATGAATTATTTGGAATATCAGGTGATTATGGGTTGAAAAACATGCAATAAATTTTTTTTATACAGGTTTAGGTCATTATATTCACCTTTTTCATCAAGATTTTACTCGAAGTTAAATAATTTGACATTTACCATGTCTTTTTGTATTTTTATATTAGATGGTTAATAAACATACAATAATTTGTCAAGGAAACCCCAAGTGGTTCATTATTAAGATCTATAACCTTATCTACGTTCTTTGGCCGAACATTAGATTTTTAATAATACTATATCAATTAATAATACTGTATTTGTTTTAAAAATTCAATTATGTAAATTTTTACACTATTTAGTATTTGAATTTTTGTGAAAATAAAAACATCCTGATTACTTAGAAAAAAATTATTTAATCAACCCTAAAATGTCATATTAAACTTGCGAATAAGTGGAATTCATCAAATGTCTCAAATAACATTTATTTGGATATTTTTAATATCAAACATTTTAATCTTTCATTAATATGGTAATTACCACATCATCATTGTGTCATAAATATATTAAAATATATAATGTATAAAAATTATAAATAAAATATCATTATTTAAGAAATCTTTTTATCATTCTAATGAATATTTATAGTCGAATTTATCTTATGTATAACCATATATTGAAAATGATTTAGTTATTAAACTTTTAATTTAACTCTTTTAACTATTTTTTTTAAAAAATAATAATAAATATCTTAATCTAATCCAAGTGGATCAAAGGGGATCCTATTTTATTCCTAAAGTTGTTTTTGGACGAATTAAACTTATTTAATTGAATTAAGACATGTGTTAGGGTAATTATGATATCATTTTTACCATTAATTACCCCATTTACTTTTAACCGTGGTAAATAAAACTCAAAATTTACTATTTGCCAAAAATTATTTTTATCTTATTGAACTAAATTATTCTTAAAAATATCAACAGTGTCTCTCAGATTTTTTAAATTCAAATCACAGAAGCGGTAAAATAATGTTCCATGCTAATTTACAAATGCTCCTAGGAGGTGCGTAAAAAATCATAAAATGTTCAAGAAACATTTTATATATCTAAACGTATTATAAAATGACTCCAATTAATTAAATTGAACTTATATACATAAAATGTATCTATTGTGACCTAAAATAAATTTATATAAAATAAATAATTATTTAAATAAAAATTCGGGTATAACTAACAACGCAGTGTTTTTCACTATTCATAAAAAATTGAATGTTTTTAGAAAATACCAAAAATTCACCCTACGCTAATTTTGATATTCTGACTCCAAAAATGATGTCCATTTTGAAAAATAAAATTTATAAGATTTCTAAAAGTGGGTATTATTATTTATAACTGCTAGTTTTATAACACCACGACCCAAGATTCCTAACGTCGTTGCATTATTTTAATACTGTGGCATGCTTTCAAGAATCAAGTATCGAATGACCCTTCTGTTTTACAGTCTTGAAAAATATATTGCATACATGAACATTACATTACAATTTATAAAATAATATAAAAATAAATACTTTGAGAATGACATTGTTCCCATAGCTTAACCCTGCATCGCAATCATAAAACACTTCTTGGGATATTGGGAAAATAAAACATAAGAAAGAGGTGATCTCGGATGCCCAGTAAGGGTAAAAAATTTAGCGTAATCTATAAACTATTATGGAAAGATGTGTAAAAAAACAATAGCCTTTTAATCATAATCATTACATAATATGGAAAAAATAAATCAAATATTAACATATAAACATGAACATGGATATTCTACTAGTCGAATAATAACATGTAATAACTAATTTTATAATGAGGGAATGTATAGTACCAGACTTTAATTTCTGTGTCAAGGCCTCATGACATGACCTATGGACTAACTTTAACCGGACCCAAACCCAGAGAGCCTCGGTAATCAGATTCCATCCTATAGAGCCTCTGTATTAGGACTCCATCCTGGAAAGCCTCTATAACTGGACTCCAACCCGGAGGGTCTGCTGTAACCGAACCCCAACCCAGAGGGTTTACTTTTACATGTCCCCAACCTGGAACATACTAGATGAGTACAATCATCATAAAAAAAGAATTAAATATAAAATACACATTCATATTAAAACTAGCATACGGAATGTCAATACATTATCAATAAAACATGAATAGTATAAAAATAACACATCCACAATCAAACAAATCACAAAAAATTAAATACCATATGTATGACTTGTATCATAATAAATCAACATCAAACAAGTTTAAAATCTATTAAAGGATGTTGACATAGATGAAAATGATAAATAAAATGCTTTGAGATAAATACACCTTTTTCATGAAATCATTCAGAATTATCCCAATGTTTAAAGGTATTCATTTAAAAGGGATTTTTGAATCAAAGTGTCTCATACCACATTGAAACTTTTTTTAAAAGAATTATCATTTCAAAACATTCTTGTCTATATAAATAAATCGTTAATAACCATTTTGAAAACATGGACATTAATGAGAATGATTTAGAAGAATAAATATTTAAAAAATTTAAAATTATTTTTTTGTAAAAAAAATTCCCTTAAAAGAATACAATTGAAAACTCTTTCATGAAACATGGATATGTATAATAAATATGTCCCTGTATATACATATTTAAAAACAACCTCGGATAATAAAGAAATTGTGAAATTAACCCTTACCTATTTGGTAACATATGAAAAAAACGCTATAGGAAAGAAGTATCATACAATGAATATGTAAATACACTTAAATTAAAGTTTATTTTACATATAATACAATTATGGACCGTACATACAGCACACAAAATGTAATAGTGGAAATATAGCATGAATCTCATGGGAATAAGGAGTGAGATGAAAACCCCTTACCTTGCACATTCCATTAGTCAAGTGTATATTTGACCTCCTGTATAATGACCATTGTATATTATTATATTATACAATAACAATTTTTATATTTATTATATCAAACATGATTCATTTATGACATTATACTACAAATTTAATAATGATTTTCATGACAATTTAACATTTCGTGTAATAATCACTTTCTTTATCATACATATTATAACATATTATTCTTGACCTTATCCTTTAGATAATGTTTTAAATAATTACATAATTAAAACCCTGATTCATATGTCATATATATTTAGAATATAAATATTTATAATAAATGTATATATGAAAGGGAAAACACCATTTATGGATACAAATGGTCGTACGTACGCATAAATGCTGTTTTCGTTTTCATATCGTATTGAACAGAAGTAAGTGAATAAGATATATGTAAGTACATAAATACATACATATACATATATATATATATATATCTCCAGTATTATTATTATGTCATATATTACATACTTATTAGTAATATATATTTTTATAATCGTCGATTAATGGCGAACGTGGAAATGAATCTCATCGCATTGTGGAGACGGTAACCCATACGTATGCACGAGGCACAATATAATTTCCATAAAGGTGTGCAATTGGATGGTATATTAATTTTTCAGAGACATTATCATTTTATTTTCATAATTTATATACATATTACTCATCATTATATGCATCCAAATAACATCGTGTTGAATAACAAATTACAGCACGACGTGGAGACGGGAAGCCGTATGTATGCACGCATGGTAAAATTATCATTCATAGGATGCATAGTATAACGAATATGGTAGTGACATATTTACAATAAAATCACAGTATATATATGGTACTGGAGTTATTATTTTGGTATTGTAATATCAAATAAAGAGTAAGTGGAAGAATAAAAGAACTTGAAAGAGGGTGGTGAAATCATTACCTCTTCTTCGGGTTCTTCATTATGATTTGATAAAAATGGCTCCATAGGATGGATTTATGACTAAAGTAAGGCCTCTAGGATGAAGGTGTGATATTTTGGAGGAAGGTTGTTCTGGGGTTGGCCCAGACAAATGGATTTGGAGGTGTGAATTTGAGAGAAGGGGAAGGTCCCTTTTATAAGATGGGTGAGGGGCATTTTAGAAAAAACTTAACATATTATATTATACTATATTTATTTTCAGTTTCTAATGGCTCCCAAATGAATTATTTAAAGTATAAGGTGGTTATGGGTCGAAACCAACTCATCCAATAGGTTTTAGATAGGTTTTATTCACTATATTAACGTTATCTTTTGGATTTAACTCTTAGATAAATAGTTTGACATTTACGATGTCTCTTTTTATTTTTATATTATATCATTAATAAAATTACTTAAAACTTTCAAGATAACACCAAGTGGTAAATTAATTGAATATATATTAGTATTAAATCCCTTTGTCTTAATATTATATCTTTAGGAATAGAATACCAATTAATAATATATTATTTTTTTTAAAGAATCTTTTATGTCTATTTTGAAACTGTTTTATATTTTGTTTTTTCTAAATTCCTAACAACATTATTATTTCGAAAAAAATCAATTTAATCAACCCTAATATGTTATATTAAACAATAAAGGTTTTTTAAATCATAAAAAGTCTTAAATTACATTAATTTGGGTATTTATAATATCTATTATTTTAATATTTCATTAATATGGTAATTACTGCTTCAGCACTATGTCATAAATAAATTAAATTATTTGAAGTATAAAAATTATAAATAAAATACCATTTTATAGGAAATATTTTTATCATTTTAATGAATATTTATAGTTTGATTTATCTTATGGTTAACCCTATATTAAAAATTGTTTAGTTTTTAAACAATGAATTTAACACTTTTAACTCTTCTTTGAATTAAATAATAATAAAAGTAAAAATATAAACCAAGTGGACCAGAATGATAATATTTTATTCTTAAGGTTATTTTTTGTAGAATTACACTTATCCGAAAAAATTAGGACATGTGTTAGGGTAAAAATAATATCATTTTTACCCTTAATTACCATATTTATTTTTAACCGTGGAAAATAAAAGAAAAAATTTACAATTCACCAAAAATTATTATGATCAAATTGAACCAAATTTTTTTAATAATATCAACAATATCTCTTGGATTATCTTTAATTCAATTCATAGATGTGGTAAAATTATGTTTTATGCAAATTTGCAAATGCTCCTAGGAGGTGGGTAAAAGACTGTAAATTTTTAATAAACATTGTATATATCTAAAAATATTATAAAATGACTCCAATGAATAACATTTAACTTATATAGGTATTATGTATATATTTTGACCTAAAATAAATTTAAATGAAATATATAATTATTTAAATGAAAGCCGATTTTAACCAATAACATAGTGTTTTTCACTATTCATCAAAAATTGAATGTTTTCAGATACATACCAAAAATAAACCTAAGATAATTTTGATATTTAGAATTAAAAAATGAGATATATTTTGCCATATAAAAAACAGATAAATTTAATTTATTAATTTAATATTTATTTTAGTTTTCAGAACCAAAAAGCGTATTTTAAGGAAATAATAACTGTCAAAAGATTGACATATGTTTATGTCCAATTTCAATGTGAAATTACATACAAGGTCCAGAATTGGAATAAATGGTAAAAATATAATATATATGTACTACCAAACCATGAGAATGCAAAATTTAACACTATAAATAATTTTGATTAAATTTTTTTTTTCAGTTAAAATATAGTAATTTCACTATTCACCCAAATATGAATGTTATAAAAAAACACCAAATATTTATTGAAAATAAACACTTATGTCCCGATTCAAAAACAGATTTTTATTTTTTTCAAATTCAATATTTATAAAAGATTAAAATATTGGATTTAAAAAAGTTTGTCAATTAGAATGGGGTAAAATTTCATTTTTTGAAAAATACTTATTTTATCTGAAAAAAAATTAATTTGTTCTTACATTATGTCTAAGAAACTCATAATATATATTCTAAAATTATAAGGAATATATAATGTTCATAATTCAGTTAATACTATTCATATCCATTTTTGAAATGCTAGTTTGGTAAGTCGTTGTGCGTTTGAATTTTGTGTTGTGTTTAGTGAAAGTTATTGGATTACATTGAAGAAATAACGTACTATTAAATCGTGGGGTGTTATATTCTTCCCTCCTTTAATAAATTGCGTGTTTGCAATTGGAAATTGTTTTTCGAAAATATAAGGATAATAATAGAAAAATACCTTTGTAGAGATCCCACATTAGAAATTGAGTTAATAAAATTTAGTCTTAAAATTAAGGAAATTAAAATGTAAAAATATACAAATAAATTAAGATCTTTATTAGGAGAACGTTGGTTGAAATTATAGGAACATAATTTGAAGGAAAACATAAATATTTATATGGAGTTATTGTGGTCATAAATCAAAAACAAGTTTAAAATTGAGGGCCTAGAATCCATCAATCTACGATGTTCTAAAATGCCATCAGTTCAACATAACATATGGTATTAAGGTAACGCATTTTTGGTTTTAAGATCCCTTCCCTAATGTTTATGAATTAATTTACCCATAGAATAAGATGGAAAAAAATTATATATATATATATATATATATATACATACTTGACATGTAGAGTTTCATCCTTCAGCTAATTCCTACAAAAAACTCATCTTTCATTCCAAAAGATTTAAAAAAAATATTCTATTTATCCAAATATTATAGGTTTCCCAAAATAATGAATTTATAATTCCCCTATCAGACCCTTTAAAAAAATAGATTATAAAATCCACAGACATCATGTATTCCAGTAGTAGGAAATAAATCCCAATCACACTATGGTTGTTCGATTCCCGCAGTGTTGTCCGACGCGACGGATTGTCGCACGGTCTATTTGTTGTCCTTTTTATAAAAATACAAAAATAAAATTAACAATAATATCCAATTTCCAACTCAATCCATTCAAACCTTTACACTTATCCAAAAATAAGTCTATCCAAACTCACAGTCCAAAATTTATAAGGTAGTTAAACCTAATGAAGATCATTTTTTCCACGTAATGACATGTGAACACCTTCATCATGTATTATTTTAAAACATGGTAACACCCTGAATTACCATTAAACCTTATTGATTACATTCATTCTCCATTATCCTTTATATAATACTTGATATATTCCTTATATCAATTTTTTTTGAATATTCCAACAATGATGAAATAAAAAAACCATTAATCAGTTCTAAGGGAGTCAAGAATATCCAATATAATTTATCCAAATCTACCATCTCTTATTCCAAAATCACTACCTCATTATCATGACCATATTGAGGATTACCTTTCCTTCAACCAAGTATTTTCCAAAAAGTGAAGCTTAATATTAGGCCACTTTTCATAGAACCATATAATATCAAATCCTCCATAACATAGTTCGGTAGTACAATCCTTAATTATCTACATAATTCATATAACCAGAATATTGTTGATACACCACTAAAATGAAATAATTCTATAATAACAACATATGAAAACTAGTCATTTCTCTTCATTTTAAGTAGTATCATAACATGATTATTATCTAGTAGCATCATTTGGGAAACACTCGGATGATTTGGACAATGATTCACGTAGTATCCCAACTCCTTGCAGATGAAGCATTGTACACATTAATCCTTTTTATTATCATTTCAATCACATTCTTAGTGTACTTTTTCTCCACATTCATAACAAAATCTCATTCCCTTCATGACTTTACAAAGTTGATTATTTCCACAATGATCAAATATGGGAAAATCTTTCTTTCCCTTCTTCCCATTATCCATATTTCTCTCTAATGTCCTTTTCTTCTCCAGCTTCCCTTCAAAGCCATATGAATCATCGAATTCTTTACATATCTTATTAAAACATGATACTATTTCATCATATGATATGAATATGTGGGATACTATTTCTCTTCTAAATTTTGGGTTAATACAATGATAGATATGATCCTTCTTACTCTTTGGATCATACGTATTGTTGGAGTCCTCATTACTTCTACTGGGCATCATTTCTAAAAAATGGCATCCACTAGGTCAGTTTATGAATCACAGTGAATAATTAAAAACATGTAAAATACCTAATGTAAATTGAATATTTAATGGATATAATCCATAATAATAATAACAAATTTCTTAGATGAAGTATTTACTCATAAATCCATCATAATGGCTTGTAATGAAAATGTGAATTATCCTAAGCATATCCCCTGGGAGTATCGTAACCAATAGTACATCAAGGCCCATTGTTTTGCACCATTTCCCGTTCAAGTCTAGCTCAAGGCGGTGTTTTCGGGTTTTACACCTATTTAAATCTCTTCCAGAGCCGCCTCTACCTACTCATATCTAGACATGGTTGTATTGCGTGGAAAACTCACAAAATCATTACATTACCAAATTTCTAGGATGTTCTTCTATACTAATTCTCAATTTTTATCCTAGGATAATGTGCTATAATTAGAGTTTATCCTAATCTAGTTTCCAAGGTTTGTACTAAACGTTCTCTGATACCAAATGTAACACCCAGACATTATATTCCTAGATTCTATGAATTATTTTAATACAGTGGCATGATTACAAGTAATAAAGTCAAGAAAGACCGATCAATTTAATAGTTATGGAAAATAGATTCCATACATGAAATTACATTACACTTTCTCACATAAAACACACAAAAAATCTTTTGAGAATACCATTGTTCCCTTAGAATTACCATTAATCTCAAACATAAATCACTACTTGGAATATTGGGAAAATAAAACATAAGAAAGGACTGAGCTCAGATACTCAGAAAGGGTAAATAATTTAGCAGAAGCTATAATATTTTAAGGCAAGACGTTTAATAAAATAAATAGCCTTTTAAAAATAATCTTGAATGCAATATGGTAAAAATAAATCAAAAATTACCATATAACCATGCACATGGATATTCTTCTAGTCGAATAGTCACATGTAATAATTAATTTCATAATGAGGGAATGCATAGTAATGGACTTTAATTTCTATGTCAAGGCCTCATGCCAGGACCTATGGGTAAACTATAACCGGACCCAAACCCAGAGCTCATCTATAACCGAACTCCATCCTGAATAGCCTCTATAACCGGACTATATCCCAGAGAGCCTCTGTAACCTAACTCCAACCCGAAGGGTCTCCTGTAACAGGTCCCCAACCCGGCGGGCTTACTTTTAACGGTCCCCAACCCAGAACATACTAGTCTAATACATTTATCATAAGAAATGGTTGAAATATAACATAAACATTCATAGTAAAACTAGCATACGGAATGTCAATACACTATCCATAAACAATAAATGGTATAAAAATAACAAATCCATAGTCAAACAAATCACAATAAATTCAATAAAATATTGATGATTTGTATCATAGAAAATCAACTTCAAAAAAGATTCAAATCTATTAAAGGATGTTGACATAGATGAAAATGATCAGTAAAATGCTTTGAGAGAAATACCCCCTTTTTCATGAAATAATTTAAAATTATCAAAATCTATAAAGGTAATAATTTAAATGGGATTTTTGAATCAAGGTGTAACATAACACTTTCAAACTATTTTTAAAATATTTATCATTTCAAAACATTCATGTTCATATAAATAAATCCTTAAAACACATTTTGAAAACATGGACATTAATGAGAATGATTTAGAAGAATAAATAGTTAATAAATTTAAAATGATGTTTTAGTAAATAAATTCCCTTAATAGAATCCATTTTAAAACTCCTTCATGAAATATGGTCATGGATGATAAATATGTCCCAGTATATACTTATGCCAAAACAACCTCAAATAATAAAGAGATTGTGAAATTAACCATTAATAATTTGGTAACTTACGAAACATACAACCATGAAAGAAGTACCATACAATTTATATGTAAATCCACATAAATTAATGTGTATTACACAAAGAATAATATTACAGGAAGTTCATACACTACCCAAAAGGTAATAGTGGAAATATAGCACGAATCTCATGAGAATAAGTAATGATATGAAAACCCCTTACCTTGCACATTCCTTTGGTCGATGGTACGTTTAACCTCATGTGTAACGACCATTGTGTGTTATTAGATTATACCAGAAACATATTCATATTTATTAAATCATACATGATTCATTTATGACTTTATACTACCAATTTAATAATAATTTTCATGTTAAATTAACATTTTAGGTAATAATCGCTTTCTTTATTTTACATATTGTAACTTGTTATTCATCACTGTATCATTTAGATCATGGCTTAAATACTACCAGAATAAAAACCTTGATTCATATATAATATATATTTAGAATATAAATATTTATAATATATATTTATATGAAATATAGAACACCATTTATGGAGATGGTAGGCCATACGTACGCATTAACGCGGTTTCGGTTTTAATATCGAAATTGAACCAAAGTAAGTGAATAAGATATATGTAAGTACAGAAATACATATAGACACACACACACAAACACGAACACAAACACACACACACATATATATCTAGAAGCATTATTATGTCATATATTACATACTTTTTATTAATATTTATTTTCATAATCGTCGATGAATGGTGGGTGTGGAAATGAATCTCATCGCGTCGTGGAGACGGTAATCCGTACGTACGCATGAGCAGCAATATCATTTCCTTAACGGTGTGGAATTGGATAGTATATTAATTTTAATTAGACATTAGCATGTTATTTTCATTATTTATATACATATTACTCATCATTATATCCATCCAAATAATATAGTGTTGAATAACAAATTACACCACGACATGGTGATGGTAAGCCATACGTACGCACGCATGAGGACATTATCATTCATAGGATGGATAGAATAATGAATATGGTTGTTCCATATTTAAAATAACAACACATTATATATAAGGTACTGGTTTTATTATTTTTTTATGGTAATAACAAATAAATAGTAAGTACAAGAATTAAAGAACTTGAAAGGGGGTGGTGAAATCATTACCTCGTTTTCAGGTTCATCCTTTTTATTTGATCCAAATGGATCCATAGTTTGGAATTATGACCAAAGTAAGGCCCTTAAGATGAAGGTAGGATATTTGGGAGGATATTATGGGTAGGGTTTGGCCGATCCAAATGGATTTGGAGGTGTGAATTTGAGAGAAGGGGAATTCCCTTTTATAAGAGGGGTGAGGGGCGTAATAGAAAAAACATCAAATATTATGTTATAATAAATTAATTTTCGGTTTATAATTGTTAAAAAATGAATTATTTAAAGGCTATGGTGGGTATGGGTTGAACACCACTCAACACATAGGTTTCAGACATGTCTGGGTCAATATATTAACCTTATCTTTTAGATTTATCTCTCAATTAAATAAATAGACATTTATCATGTCTATTTATATTTTTATATTATATGGTTAATAAGCATACAATAAACTTTAAAGAGAACCTCAAGTTGTTCATAAATAACATAAATAATTCTATTTATTCTTTTTTGGATGAACCTAAAAGTTTTAGGAATATAATACCAATTAATAATATAATATTTGTTTTAAAAACTATTTTATGTCAATTTTGAAACTATTTGGTATTTTGTTTTTTCTAAATTTATAACAGCATTATTAAATAGGAAAAAAAATGCATTTAACAAACCATAATTTGTCATGTTAGCCTATGAAAATAGTTAAATTCCTAAAATGTCTTAAATTACATTTATTTGGATACTTATAATATCAGTTATTTTAATATTTCATTAATAAGGTAATTAATGTATCATCACTGTGTCAAAAATATATTATATTATTTAATATCTAAAAAATATAAATAAAACACCATTATTTATGAATTTTTTTATTTATAATGAATATTTATAGTCTAATTTACCTTATGTGTAACCCTATATTAAAAATGGTTTAGTTATTAAATATTGAATTTAACACTTTTATCTCTTCTTTGAATTATATAATAATAAATGTCCTAATCTAATCCAAGTAGACCTAAAGGAACATATTTTATTACTATGGTTGTTTTTGGTCGAATTACACTTATCCAATAGAATTAGGATATGTTTTAGGGTATTAATAATGATAGTTTTACCCTTAATTACCCTATTTACTTTTAACCATGGAAAATAAAAGTAAAACGTTTTTATTCACCAAAAATTATTTTTATAATATTGAACCAAATATTTCTTAATTATATCAGCCATATCTATCGGATTTTTTAAATTCAATTTACAGAAGCTGTAATATTATGTTTATGCAAATTTTCAAATGCTCCTAGGAGGTGGGTAAAAGATGGTAAAATTACAATAAATTTTTTATATATCTAAACTTATTATAAAATGAATATAATGAATTACATTTAACTTATATAGGTATAATGTATCTATTTTGACGTAAAATATATTTAAATGAAATAAATAATTATATAAATGAAAAGTCAATTTTAACCAATAACGCATTGTTTTTCACTATTCATCAAAAATTGAATGTTTTCAGAAACATACCCAAAATTCACCCTAATAAAATTTTTATATTCCAAATTCAAAAAATGAAGTCTATTTTACCAAATTAAAAACATAAAAATTTCATTTATTAATTTAAAATTAATTCCCATTGTCAAAATCAAAAAGTGTATTTTTAGGATATAATAACTATCAAAAGATTGACACTTGTTTTTGCGCAATTTTAAAGAGAAATTACATACAATGACCAGAATTGGATTAAATAGTAAAAATATGATCTATTTATACTTTCAAACCATTAAAATGTACAATTTAACACTATAATTTTTTTATTAAAAAAAATTTCAGTTTAAATATAGTATTTTTCACTATTCACCGAATATGAAATTTATCAGAAAAACACCAAAAATTTATTGAAGCTAAATTCTTATGTCCCGATTATAAAGAAGAAGTTTATTTTTTTCAAATTGAATATATAAAAGTTTAAAATATTACATTTAAAAAAGGTTCTCTATTAAAAGGCGGTAAAATTGCATTTTCTGAAAAATACTTCTTTTATCTGAAAAAATGAATTTGTTCTTACATTATGTCTATGAAACTAATAATAAAGATTCTAAAACTATAAGGATTATATAATGTTCAAAATCTTGTAAATACTATTCATAACCTCTTTTGAACGGGTAGTTTGGAAAGTCGTGGTGCGCTAAAACTTGGTGTTATGTATAGTGAATGTTATTGGATTATTTTGATTGAAATAACATACTATGATATATTGGGGTGTTACAAGCTTCATTGGTTGTGGTTTCATAAAACTTCATATTGCGTACAATGCATGCTACTGCATTATTCAAAGGGAAATCTATCGTGGAAGTTTGGGTTGTTACATTCTTTCCTCCTTAAAATAATTTCATCCTCTAAATTTAAAGAATATTATTCCATAAAAACAATTAGGTGGTTCTTCATCATATGTTCCCCAGGTTCCCATCTTCCCTATTTCATCTTATGGTTTCTCTATAGAACTTTACCAGGCGAGTTTTCCGTTTTCTCAGCACTTATTTTCTTATATCATGAATCTTGACCGACTTTTCACAATATGAAAGATCAGGCTCTAGTTCAATTTCCTTTTATCTGAGTACGTGCATTGGGTCAAGCATGTATTTTCTTAATAGTGATACATGGAACACATTGTGAACATTAGAGAGACTTGGTGACATTTCCCAATGGTAAGCTATAGCTCCAATTTGATCTAAAATTTCAAATGGTCTTATGTACATGGGACTAAATTTAACCTTCTTGCCGAAATGTATAACTCCCTTCCATGGAGACACCTTCAAGAAAACATGGTATCCTACTTGAAATTTCAAATCCTTCCTTCAGTTATTGACATTGATCTTTTTCCTACATTGGGCTGCTTTGATGTGGGTTTGGATAATCTTCACATTTTTCATTGTTTCCTCAACAAGTACTGGGCCTACGAGTTTTCTTTCCCCAATATCATCCCAACATGTTTTTGTGCGACATAAATTTTCATATAATGCTTTATATGGTTCCATAATAATACATGAATGGAATCTATTTTAATATGAAAATTCTACCGTAGGTAAATATAGATCCCACACACCATGTTAGTCAAACGAGAAAGATCTCAAGATGCCTTCTAAGGATTGAATAGTCCGTTATGATTGTCCATTAGTGTGAGGGTGGTAGGCAGTTCTCAAATGAATTTTAGTATCCATGTATTTTTGAAGACACTTCTAGAATCATGATATAAAACAGGGCTCAGGATAATAAACAATCAACATGGGTACTCCATGAAGTCTTACAACCTAATTAATATACATTCTTGCGAAAGGATCAAGTGGGAAATCTTCTCTTATAGAAAAATAATGTGCTGACTTGGTAAGCCGACCAACAATGACTCCTATTGCATCATTCCTCCTAGGAGTATTTTGTAGAACCATGACAATTTCCATCATAATATCATCCCATTTCCACACATGTATGGCAATAGGTTGCATGACTCATCTGGGATGGTGTCTTCCAGCTTTGACAAGTTTATAAGCCATAAACCTTAAAACCAAATCCTTAATGTCTCTCTTTATGTTGATCCACCAAAAATGTTCTTTAGAATCTATAAAAATCATAGTGTTATTGGGGTGTTTAGAGAAATTGTTGCAATGTGCATCAACCAACAATTCCCTTTTTAGATCAGGTATGTTTGGAACGCAATGTCTTTTCCCAAATTTCAACATTCCATCTTCATATATGAAGTCACTCAATCTCCCATCATTCACAACATTAATCTTATTTTGAAACTCCTCATAATAAGTATTAGTATTCTTTATCCTTTCTAGGAAATAGGGTTTGGAATCCATTTGAATAAGTATTGATGTTTCACCTTCCATGGTTATTCCCATATCAATCATTACTAGATCCATGAAAATATAATCCCTTTAAACTCACAACTAGTTCAAAAATCCATGATCCTTTATAATTAAATCATAAACCACATTATTTTCCTTCCCAAGGTGGTAGTGTATAGTGAAATCAATATCCTTGAGTAGTTCAACCCATCCTCTTTGCCTCATGTTGAGTTCATTCTGTGACAAAATATACTTCAAACTCTTCTAATCAGTATATATCTCACATTTTTCACTATAGAGATAGAGTCTCCATATCTTGAATGAAAAGATTACAACTTATAACTAAATATCATGAGTATGATAATTTTTCAAATGAATATTTTTCTATAGTGATGCATAGTTAATAACTCTATCATTCTGCATAAAAACACAACCAAGTCCTTTATTTGATGCATCACTATAAATAAGAAACCCATCATTCCCTAATGGTAGACCCAAGATAAGAGGCTTAAAAAATATTCTTTTTAGTTCTTCAAAACATTCTTCACACTCTTTTGTCCAAAACAATTTAACCCCTTTATGTGTGAGCTTGGTTAATGGGTTAGACAACCGGGAGAAATTCTAGATGAAATGTCAATACCAACATGGTAAACCAATAAAACTATGTACCTCAGTTATACTCGTCGGTGCTAGCCATTCTTGGATTGCCTTGGTCTTTGAAGGATCAATAGATATTACATTTTTAGAGACAATATGGCCAAGAAAAGAAATTTCTTAAATCCAAGATTCACACTTCCTAAACATCCCATATAATTCATTTATTGCATGGGTTTTCAGAATAGTGGGCACATGATTTTCATGATCTTTGTAGATTATTGAGTATACTAAGACATCATCAAGAAATACCACTAAAAAGTCATCAAGATATTCCTTGAAAACACCAATCATTAGATCCATGATAATAGAGGGAACCTTAGTCAATCCCAAAGGCATTATTGTATACTCATAATGCACGTACCTAGTTCGAAATGCTGTTTTCAAAAGGTCTTCCTTCTTCACACACAAATTTTGAAATCCAGATCGATGTTAAATCTTTGAATAATAATTATCTATATGATTTTGGTCGAATAAATCACCAATGCGAGGTAAAGGATACCTTTTCATTATTGTTATATCATTAATCTCCCTATAGTCAATGCACAACCTCATAGATCTATCTTTCTTCTTAACAAAAAGGACAGGGGATCCCCATGGAGAAACACTAGAGAGAATAAATCCCTTGTTACTAAATTCATCTAGTTTTTTCTTTTGTTCCACTAATTCCATAGTGGACATTCTATAAGGGGTCTTTGATATGGGCCTTGAACTAGGAATTAAGTCAATGGAAAACTCAATTTCTCATTCTAGAGGATGTCCATGTAAATCCTCTGGAAACACATCAACATATTTTTGCACAATAGGTACGTCCTCTATTCGAACCTTATTTTATTCACCCATACGTATTTCATTATCTTCTTCCACAATAACTGAATTTAGTATATCTACAAGAGGAATATCTTGATATGAATCAGGTGGTGATGTTTTTACTCTAATGATAAGGTTCTTCTTATTATCACTGAAAATTGTAACATCTATATTATTTCAATTAATTTTCACATTATGGTCTGAATGCGAGACGATTCTGAGGATTTTAACAAATTCAATCATGGGTTTGGAAATGAGATCAGCAGATAAATTACATTTATATGCCCATATAGGAACTCATTCACAAAACATTATTGCAATGATACTTCCCTTACATGTTTTGACTAAAAACCCCCGTGTTAAGTCAAATTGAAAATATCTAATTTTCCTAGCAAACTGGGATGATATGAAACAATGGGGTGATCCAGAATCAAATAATGCATAGGCTAAACTTGATGAAACCATTTAATTACCTGTCACCATGTCTTTCGGAACGAAAACCTTAGCAGTAGTGACCACATATGCTTTTCCTTGAACCCTTGAATTTTCTAAAGTAAGTTCCCTTGGCTCTTAGGACATTCATTTTCATAATACCCCTTTTCTCTAGAATTTTAACATTCCTCATTGACATATTCTTTCTTCCCCTTACAAGCATGAGCTTGGTGGCCTTTTTCAACACACTTATAACAGACTCCCATTCCCTTAAGGCAAGTACTGGGGTGTTTCTTCCCATATTTTCCGCATGATGAATATTAAACTTTTCCCTTCTTCACTTTATTTCCATTTCTAGAGTGCTCATCAGATCTCTTTTTCTCAAACATCACTTTAATTTTGAATGAAATAGAAAATTCATTTTCAATTTTGATATTGCATTAGACAATATCTTCATAAGATGAGAAGGATTGTTAGACTAATTCTAAATGGATAAATGGTTTTAACCCATTAATTAATTTCATCGATCTTACTCCATGGGTTATGTATATAATATAATTCATGCATGGCTAACCTTGTAATGTTAGCCTCATACTTTGTGACATTCTCATCCTAATTTGGCCTCAGACTCAGAAATTGTCTTTCAATATCTTCTCAATTGTCTGGAGAAAAGTATTTATCTATGAAAATCACTTTAAACTCTCTCCACTCCATGTTTGATACTTCTTCATCTTCCTTTTTGTTTTGCATTAATGACCACCATTGATCTGCATCTCCCATGAGGCAATAAACTTCCATGACAACTTTTTCCCTTTCGCTACACCCCAAAGCATGAAATATTTTCTCTAATGATTTTATCCATGGATCAACTACTAATGTATTTTTACTCCCATTTAATATTGGTTTTTGTAGCCTCATGAAGCGGTCTATCATCAATTCTCTGGATTGTGGATCAAGGTGCTCCAAACGGGTAAGGTTATCATTCATAACCTGAGTGAGGTGTCCCATTATGGTGATAAGCTGATCAGCACCAGTTAATTCACCAGCTCCACTATAATTATCTTTAGTTGTAGGGAAATACCTACATGGATTATGTGCATTGACATGGTTTTCATTCCCTCTATTAGGTTCCATTTCTAAACAAGTGCATACACTATATTAGTATAGGAATCAAAAGACATAATTCCAAACATGTAAACTAGTTATCATAAATTAAACAGTTTATGGATATAATCCATAACCATAAAGATGTTTTCATTGAGGAATTATATACTCATAAACCCTACATAATCATTTGTAATGAAAATGAAAATTATCCTAAGCATATCCCCTAGGAGTGTCGTAACCAAGAGTGCAGAAAGGCCTGTTGTCGTGCACCAGTTCCCGTTCGAGTCTAGCTCAAAGTGGAGTTTTCAGGTTTTACCCCTAGGTACATCTAGGCCAGAGCCACCTCGACCTGCTCGTATCTAGAAAGAGAAGTATTTCTTGGAAAACTCACAAAATCACTACTGTACCAAAATTCTACGATGTTCTTCTATACTATTCCTCAAAGTTTATCAGAGGGAAATTTTCTCTAATCATAGTTTTTATACATCTAGCTTCAATGGTTTGTACTAAACTTCCATTGATACCAACTGTAACACCCTGACCCCAGTTACCCATAGTCAGTGCCTTATAACATAACATTTTCATTATCAAAAGGGATCAAATCTTAAAAGAACGATCAGTTTAGTAGCCTTGGAAGTACTAAGTACATTCCTAAGTTTTACATTACATTATAAAATGAAGAACAATAACAACATTTTCTCTACTGACCACATTCATATCCCTTAGAAAATCCCGACTGTTCAGTCAAAATATACCTCTCCACATCCTAGGAAAAATAAAACATAGAAATGGGTGCGCTCAGATGCTTAGAAAGGATAACAATATAACAGAAACATTCATAAATAAGAATAAAATTTTAAGGATATGCATAGGTCTAAAACAAAATCCTTTTAAACATAAAATTCTGCATAATAAGGCCAATATAAAAAAAATAATTTCATTTACTTATTCACAGGGATATTCTACTAGCCGAATAATCCCATGAAATATCAATAGCCAATTTCATAATGATGGAATGCATAATTCCACACTACATAACCACATATTTGAAGCCTTGTGCCAAGACTAGATATACGATTTGGTCAAGGATTTGTGCCAAGACACTAGTTTATCTCATTATACCAACCAATACTTAGAAGAGCTATAGAGGGCTCCACCCATCACTTACTAAGTCCAATGAATTCCTTATATGAAAAGCTTTAAACATAACATAAACATTCATATTAAAAATTTCAAATGAAATGTCAATAATTTATCCATAAACCATGAATAGTGTAAAAATAACACATCCAAGGTAAAAAATATCACAAAACCTTCAATACAATATGGAATATTTGTATCATAATAAATCAACTTCAAAAAGCTTAAAATCCATCAAAAGGATGTGAACATAGATGAAATCCAAACTATTTTTAGAAAAATATCCATTTCTATTTCGAAATCATTTAAAGTCATATAATTATAAAAGAATACATTTATTTATAAAATATTTCTATAAGATTTTATGGGATGCTTTGACGATGTTATTACGACAGATTATAGCCACAGCCACTGTATAAATTAAAAAAATACATTCTTACCTACATTTTGTTAAATCGTCATAAAGTACCCTGCTTGGAAAACAACAGAAAGATTCCTTTCAAAACATATATGGTAAAATAAGGGTATAAATGACTTTAACCCATAGTCTAGTAAATATAAAAAAATTAATTACATTTTTAAGAAAACACGGATGTGGATGATAAAGATGTCCCAGCAGACACTTACATAAAAACAAGCTCAAATAATAAAGATATTGTGAAATTAACCCTAACCTTGTACTTTTATTTAGTAAATGATATGTTAACCACTAGTATAATATAAAAAAACATTGTTATTAAATTATAAATGATCTATATACATAAATATAATAACATATATGATCCTTTAATATATCTTTTTTAATAATATTTCCGCAGTATCATCATTTCTGGTGTTAACTGATTCGTTTTCCATTATATGAATGGATACGTAAGCCATGTTTTTTATGGATAGGATTTATTTGATTCATATATATACTGATATTATGTTCTTATACATTATTTTTAATCATAAAAGTAATATTATTCTTGAAAGATTACGATGGGGAATGAATCACAATGCATTCATGGAGACCGTAATCCGTACGTACGCACGAGTGACAATATCATTATATTGATGGTGAAATCGTATGTAATTGTTGTGTATATCATTTATAAATAATAATTAAAATGTTTTATTCATTATTTATATCATTTATACTCATTATTATACCCATCCAAATAATAAAGTGTTTGAATAACAAACTATACCACGACGTGGAGACGATAAGCTGTACGTACTCACGTATGGTGACTTTGTCATTACTATGATAGATAGAATAATGAATATGGTTGTAATATTTTTATAATAAAATCAAATTATATATAATATACTAGACTTATTAATTTATAATGGAAACAATAAATAAAGAGGAAGTGGATGAAAAAAATAACTTGAAAGAGGTGATGAAATATTTACATCTTCTTCAGGTTCTTCCTTTTGATTTGATCAAAAAGGATCTTTAGTAATTATTTTTGACCAAAGGAAGTCCTATTAGATTAAGGTAGGAATGCTTGGAGGATATTAGGGTAGGTTTTGGCCGATCCAAATAGCTTTGGAGGTGTAAATTTAAGAGAATGGGAAGTTCCGATTTATAAGAGAGGTGAGTGTCATTTTAGGAGAAGCATGAAATATTATTTTATAATAAAATAATTTAAGGTTTCTAATGGATCATAAATGAATTATTTATAGGATATGGTGGGGATGGGACACACCCTCCCAACCAAAAGGTTTATGATATTTTTAGTTCATCACATTAACCTTATCTTTTAGATTTTTCTCTTAGTTAAATAGATCGACATTTAGCATGTCTCTTTGTATTTTTATAATACATTGTTATTAAATATACAATAACAAGATAATAAAACCCCAAGTGGTTATTTATTAATATATATGACTTTATCTAATTCCATTGGATTATCTTTTTATTTTTAGGTATATTATATCAATTAATAATATAGTATTTGTTTTTATAAAAAAATACTTCAATTTTGACACTACTTAGTATTAAATTTTTTGTGGAAATCATAAAAGTATTATTAAATTGAAAAAAAAATATTTAATCACCCCTAAAAAGTCATATTAACCTACAAAATTAGTGCAATTCATCTAAAGTCTCAAATTACATTTATATGGATATTTATAATATCAATTATTATAATCTTTCATTAATAAGTTGATTACTGCATCATCATTGTGTCATAAATAAATTAAAATATTTAATGTCTAAAAATTATAAATAAAATACAATTATGTAGGAAAGAATTATATATTTCTAATGAATACTTATAGTTGAATTTATCCTTTGTATATCCCTATATTAAAAATAGTTTAGTTATTAAACATTGAATTTAAGTCTTTTAACTCTTCTTTAAATAAAATAATAATAAATGTCCTAATCTAATCCCAGTGGATAAAATGGGATAAATTTTTTTTCCTAAGGAAATTTTTGGTCTAATGACATTTATCCAATATAATTTTAAGGAACACGACATTATTTTTAGGATTTTTTCCCTTTTTTTGAGTTTTTGAGAAAAGAGGTGTTTTTGGAAATTTTTGAAGTACACGCCCTTTACTTTATGAGTACATGTCGTGTAATCCCTTGTCGTGCGAGGCCATGTGCTGGTAATGTCTAGGAATTTGACATGGCCATGTTGGGGTGATGTGGAGGCTGCTTAAAGTAGAGTATGGAAAATCCTAGTACACACCATGTACCCCAAAATTACACACCGTGCACTTTCATTTTTTACATTAAACGCACTGGGCTCGTATCTATTCATCATAGGTGTCTTCTTCTAGGACTCGTTTGACCAAAATATTCCATATTGTAGTGGAACATCTCCGAGCCCCTGAGCCTCTGTCTGTTCTTCGAATTGACCGTCGTCGACTGTGTTGGAACCGCAGTAGTAAACTCTTCCTTCTTCTTGAGCTTCGTTTTCCAATTCCTCCTCTTTTGAATGTTATCGTGGGTTGAACGTTTTGAGAAGTTTCATAGATCTACAATGTTATAAAGAGATTCAAGCTTTCTTGTTCATGTATATTGATATCCGATCATCAAGTTAGGTGGTTTGTGTCGTTCTGTTCAAAGTCCTTGAGTTGTATGTGCAAATTCCACCAATACCCTTGAACGGGGTATTGTGTGTTTCCTATTTTACCCTTGTTGTTTTCCTTCCATGCTTGTATGCTTTTTAGAGGTATTTGGTGATGTATGAGGATAATTTTTGTGCTTGGATGATTTTCCATTCCTTGTTCTGTTTACAAACTTTTGGTCTTGTTCATCCTATTGGTCGTTGTAGCTGTTTTCCATGCCCTATGACCGTAGGATGGATTTTTATTTCCTCACATTCTTGTTATGATGTAGACTGGTTATCCAAGTAGTTTTTTATGATACATTGGCCTTAGATAATTATTATGCACTGTCTGTCATGGGGCCATGAGAACCTGGTTCTATAGACTATAAGAGGAAAAACCGAGTGAGCTTCCTCAGAGTGTCATGGACATTATAGACTATAGGGGATAGACCAAGTGAACTTCCCAGAGAGTCTTGGATATTATAGACTATAGGAGGATAGACCTTGTGAGCTTCCTCAGAGAGTATTTATAATTATAGACTATAAGGGGATTGATCGAGTGGGCTTCCTAAGAGAGTCTTTGACTTGTTTGAATTTTCCTTAAACCATTCCACGATATAGAAGGAATTGACCGATTGAGCTTCCGTAGGGAGTCTGCGATAGACCTGAGGCTATAAGAGGAATTGACTGAGGGAGCTTCCTCAAAGAGTCTCTAGAACTTTGGGCTATAAGGGGAATTGACTGCGTGATCATCCTCAGAGAGTCCTGACTACCCTAGCCCATAATAGGAATTGACTAGATGTGCATCCTCAGAGAGTTTATAATTTTGTATGACCAAACCAGAGGGGTTGGGATGAGTGTACTACCCAGAGGGTTGTTAGTACTTCTTGGAATGGACCAGAGGGGTTGGTCGTGAGTACTCTCATAGGTTACCTATTGTGGTTGGCTATTTTCTTCACTGTTTCTTGTTTGATCTGGGGATTGTTTACTACTGTGTATTATCATGTTTATTGCTTAATGTTTACTGTACATTACTTGCCATATACTCACTGAATGTTAGGAATAGATCTTCGGGTGGTGGAATACTAGGATTTAGTCTCACACCCTATTTGGGCCACACTTTTGGGCCCATATAGATTATATTGTTTCAGGTATAGATATGGGCAAGTTCCCTTCTATAGCAGGTACTTGACTTCCTGTGGAGCTGGAGAGCACGGGACCAAGCTTTGGCTTGCGATGATTAGTAGTTATCTGTTTACTTTTATTTTGCACACATGATATCACAATTATATTTACTTTATTGTGACTTGTTTGGATGATTTTATAGATATATGTATCATGCATCATTCCATATATATATATATGTGCTCCTGTTGTTTATCATATTTAGTCTTCCGTTGTTCACTTGTCAGTGGATTGTTTACTGGTTCTGTTATTGTTTATTATTTCTCATTTCCTCTATGTACTCTTCCAATGAATGCATAGTTTCCCCACCATAACACCCAAGGCCCTCGCTGCTAGTCGGCTGCATATGGTGTTTGGGGAAATGTGCTGGAGGCCATGGGACCAACCGGGTACGGGGCACCTTTGGGTGGCTTCCAGAACCTGGATGTTACAAAGTGGTATCAGAGGGATTATTTTCTCGTGACTTACTATTTGAATCCTATTGTCAGGGATAGGACAGAATATGTACTTTGTAATAATCTGTGCCAGGGGGTAGCTAACCCTTTTATAGAGTAAATCCATTCTACCTCATTTATTGCATTTTTTCTGGTTTTCAGTTATTACAGTTGATATGATTTCACTTTGAATGACTCACATGATTTTTATTGATACTGTTGATATTATTGAGGTTATATTTCAGTTGCAACCGGCTGAGATGAGGGTATGCCATCTCAAGCATTATATAGGCACTTGCTAGAAATCACATGTCATGCTTTTTTTCCACGCCATCTAGGATGCAATAGTGATTGCATGTTTTTGTGTTCAATGATGTGTAAAATATTCATATAGTTTTGATAGTTTCCTTGATATATTACCAGCTATTGATAGGGTATTGTTTATATAGAGATTTATTGAAATGAAGGTCATATTTCAATTATTGAGTTGTTATGGGACCTCATGAATCAGATGATGGTGGATCATTGGCTTGTTTTCCTGGTATATGATATGTAAGAGATGCCAAACTTTAATTCGTGGGGAGTATGGGCCCTCACGGATCAGAATTTGGCACTATAACACTTGTTTTCTGTGCTTTCTAGGATCTGTATCAATTTATGAGGCTACTACATAGAAAAACCCAGAATAAACGACATATAATTTATGAATACCCATCGTGTAGTTTTCAAACGATGTTGTTCACTATGTGAGAAGAAACACGGGGTGTCAAAAAACATTAGGAACACACCGTGTACTGTAAATATACACCGTGTTGTAGTGGCCGTGTGTCTACCTGTGTGACTAACAACCTAGATGGATGAATCTTTTACATTACACTTCGTGTACTATTTTTAGATTCCGTGCCTTGTAACCTAAGTACTCGGCTATGTCACGAACAACACGGGTTGGGGAAAACATTCAAGTACACGCCGTGTTCCCATAGAGCATGTCCTGTAGAGTAAACCGTGTAGCCGGCTGTGTAACTAATAACACGGGTCATTGAAACCTTTTCTAGTACACATCGTGTGGAGGTTATACACGTCATGTAGTCTAGGATTAAGAGGACCATGTGGGTTATCCATGTAAGTAGACTCATGCATGGGACTAGAATTCAAGCACACACTTTGTGTGGGGACAACACGCCGTGTGGTTTGGGCGTTACATGACCAGTTCTGGCAGAGGTATACGCCCATGTGAATGGCTTAAGAGAACATGACTTTTAGTTTTTATACACTCCATGTAGTCATGTTTTTTAAAACTTGAATGTCTCTTTCTCCTGTTTCCATCTTGTACTCTTTTATTTTTTCTTAGATAATCCTGATCTAAGTTGTTCGTTTGACCATTTAGTGTTATGCCACTATGAAGTCCTCCTACTATACATCAGTTTCCATGCGGTGATTAGAAACCGGATATGGCCAATTAGGGATCTCATGTAGATCCTCCTACTGTATCAGACTTGGTACCAGTGGTTATACCAGTTGTAGGCAACGATGCAGAGTTTATGGAATATTTTCTGATGATGATGCAGAACTTCCATAGAGAACCACCTCCTCCCACGTCGATGACAGAATTAAAATGGGTTTTCCATCAGCATCATCCTCCAACCTTCATAGGGGAAGGAGTACCTCAGGCTAGAGAGTCTTGGATAGAGGCCACACTCACAATTTTAGTGCATCTGGAGATACCTCCAAAGAAAAGGGTGAAGCTCGCGACCTATATGCTCCGAGACTCCGCCAAGAGGTTGTGGGAGGGGATCTCACAGTTAGGACACCAACAAGGTATGAAATGGGATGAGTTTTGGTGCATCTTCTACGATTACTACTACCCAGATACCTTGAGGACTGATCGAGCATAGTAGTTTATGAGTCTGGAGCAGGGTACTCTTTCGGTTATGGAGTACTCGTCTCGCTTTACCGAGATGCAACATTTCATGTTGATTCTAGCAGGTGATGAGTTTTTACTGGCTAGGATGTTTGAGGAAGGTCTCAGGAAAAAGATCTGTTCCCAGGTAAACATATTTAGGATGACATTGATATCCTCTATCGTCATCCTGGCGATGATCACTGAGCACTATCTGAGGGATTATGAAGCAGCGACCCAGAGCGGTTTGACATCCAGAGTCAGTGTTCCTCCTACTAATAGCAGGAAGCACCATAGAGAGTCTGCTCGAGGAAATTAGAGTACACATAATGTATCATCGGGCAGCCAAGTAGTTTTCTACCAATGCGGGAGGAGCAGGCATACTAGGCCTCAGTGCCAGAGAGACCCGATGGAGTAACGATCTTCTAGAATGATGGGTCATCTTTAGTGTTTTTCTCAGATCTTTCCACCTACAATTGGTGGATGGGGTTCTTCTATGACCTCGTGTTTTGGAGATTCATCGCTTGTTTCTCACCAGTCTGGTAACTAGAGGTATTATGGCCTTTCGGGCCGAGGTGGAGGTCGTGGACATGGTGGTCAGTCACCAGGCTTCCAGTGACATCAGAGTGGATCAGCTCAGAGTGGTCAGGCAGGGTCACAGGGCTATAGAGCTAGAAAGACCATTGCAGTGGAGAAGACCCGTCAGGAGCGGGATCCCGACCACTCTACAATTCGAGGTACAATATTAGTAGCCTCATTTTTTTGTTTAGCTCTTTTTGATACTCGTGCTATGAATAGTTTTATCTCCATTGATGTTTTGGAGAGCCTTGGGCTCTGCATCTTTTCCTCTGCTAATACATTGACTATAGACACACCATTGGGGACTAGGGCGGTTAGCGTACGTCAGTGCAGAGAGTTCCCTTTTGATGTTGAAGGGTGTCACTTATTATGGGACCTCTATGTCCTAGAGATGACGAGATATGTTGTCATTCTCGGTATGGACTGGCTAGTTCCCATCCAACCAGTCGTCGACTGCTATCGTCGCATGGTGAGTTTCGTATCCCATGAGGGTAGATCCTTTCATTGTAGAGGTGTGTAGGATGTACAGGCAAGTCGAGTAGGTCCCAATAATCATGGGAAAGGAGGAGATACAACCAATATTGCCAGTCTATATCTGGAAGACTAGGGGACTTCACAGTGAAACTTTCCTCTAATGGTGGAACGTTTTAGAGATGTCTTTCTAGAGGACTTTTCAGGTTTGCCTCTGGAGCGTGAGGTAGACTTCTCAATTGATCTTGTTCCTAGAGCAGCACCGGTGTCCATTCCTACTTATTGGATGCCCACACCTGATTTCCATGAGCTCAAGAAGCAGTTTGAGGAGTTGAAGGTGAAGGGTTTCATCTGACCCAGTACTACTCCTTGGGGTTCGCCTGTTCTTTTTGAAAAGAAGGTTGATGACACTGTTAGGATTTTTGTGGATTATAGGAAGGAGAACCAGTTGATGGTCAAGAAACAATATCCCTTGCCTAGGATCAATGACGTCTTTGATCAGCTTCGGGGATCCCGTGTGTTCTTAAAGATCGATTTGAGGTCGGTTTATCATCAGTTGTACGTTATACCATCTGATATACCTCTTACAGCTTTCAGGATCAGGTATGGTATATACGAGTATATGGATATGCCTTTCGGTCTCATGAACATGCCAGTAGATTTCATTACACTGATGAACCATGTGTTCCATCCATACTTGGATTCCTTCATGGTGGTTTCCGTGGACAACATATTAGTGTAATCTCACACTCGACACAACCATGTTACCCATCTTGAGATCTTTTTGAGTACACTAAGAGAGCATCATCTATATGTGAAGCTCTTGAAATTACACTTTTGGATGTATCAAATTCACTTCTTGGGTCATGTTATCTCCGAGATAGGAGTATAAGTATACCCAAAGAAAGTGAGGGCCATAGTTTCCTAGGAGCAGCCGAAGAATTTCTTTGAGGTTCAGAGTCTTCTAGGTTTGGCTGGATACTATAGGCATATCATACAGGACATTAAATGCCTAGCATCCCCACTAACAGGTCTGACCAAGAAAGGGACGAAGTTCTTATGGTCAGATTCTTGGGAGTCATCCTTTCAGGAGTTGAAAGGGAAGGTTGACGACAACACCTATACTAGTCATGCCAGAGCAGGGGAAGAGCTATACTGTTTACTATGATGCATCAGGAATCGGGATGTGAGCTTTTCTTATATAGGTAGAAGGATTTGTTTCTTACATGTCTCGGTAGTTAAGGCCGCATGAGAGGAATTACCCAACGCACGATTTGGAGTTGGCAGTTGTTGTTCGTGCTTTATGCTGTAGGAGAAATTATCTTCTAGGAGAGAACTTTATGATGTTCACCGACCTCAAGACTCTAATTTACATCATCACTCAATGTGATCTGAATCTGAGACATCACTGGTGGGTTGAGTACCTTCATAATTTTGACATTGAGATTGCCTATACACCTGGGAAAGGCAACACAGTGGCTGACGCGTTGAGTAGGAGAACTCAGATTTAGGCAGTTCAGGAGGACATCAGTGAGTGGAAGCTTGTGGCTCTATTCATTGAGATTAATTTGGTGGTTCACGATAGTAAGATGCACAAGATTCTTTCTTATATGGTTGTTACCTATACTCTTCAATATCGGGTATGAATGAGGCAGCTATCAGATTCTAAAGGCCTAGTCCTACGGGAAAGCATGTCAGGAGAGGAACCTATTTGTGGGTGGACCATATGCAAGGATGAGATCCTGCGATTTCAGGGATGTGTATGGGTTCCAGCAGACATACTCGAGGAGATGATGCAAGAATTTCATTCCCCAGTTTGGGATGTTCATCCTGGCATCACCAAGATGTATCGTGATCTACACCGTCAGTATTGGTGGCCAGGTATGAAGAGAGACGTTGATGGTTTTGTCATGAGGTGCTCCACTTGTCAGCAGGTGAAAGCGGAGAATCAGTGACCAGCATGCCTTTTAAACAGTTACCCATTCCGGAGTGGAAGTGGAATGAAATCTTGATGGTCATGGTGACCGGTTTTCTGAGGTCGCCTCAATGGAACAATAAAATATTGGTTGTCATTGACAGACTCCCGAAGGTTGCTCACATTTTTACGATCAAAGAGACCTTCAGTGTTGATGATCTGGGGATGTTGTACATCCATGAGATTGTATGTCTTCATGGAGTTCCACAATCCATTGTTTCAGACAGGGATGCAGGTTTTGCTTCTCGATTCTGGTAGGGGCTTCAGAAGGATTTTGGTGCATAGAACTTTTGAGTACAACATACCATCCCCAAAAAGAAGGCCAGTCCGAGTATACGATTCAGGTTATTAAGGATATTCTTAGATATTTCATTCGAGAATTTGGAGGTTCTTGGGAGAAGGATATACCTCTTGTAGTGTTTTTATAAAACAACAGTTTTTAGGCAACAATTAAAATGGCACCTTACAAGGCTTTGTATGGTAGGCCATTCCGATCACCTTTATGTTGTATGGAGGTAGGAGAGGTAGATTTGCTTGGACCTCATCTTGTTCCGGAGACCTCAGAGTAGATAGAGTTGGTTTGAAAGAGGTTGGCTATTGCACATTCACGACAGAAGTCTTATGCTGACCAGCAGAGGCTACCTCTGGAGTTCGAGGTTAGGGATCATGTTTGCTTACGTGTCGCACCGAGGTTGGGACACAAGAGGATTCAAAGACATGGTATGCTTTCACTGAGGTACGTCAGGTCATTTACTTTATTGGAGAGAGTTGGGATGGTTTCCTATCGGTTGCAGTTACCTTAGAGGTACCGGGATATGCAGGACTTCTTCCACGTTTGTCAGCTCCGACGTTACTTTTCAGACCCGTCTCATGTCTTTCAACATGATGAGGTTGAGCTCGAAGAAGATGCATCGTTTGAGGAGATTCCCATCTAGATTTTTAATTTTAGTACGAAGGTTATCGGTGGATGGTCTGTTCCTCTTGTACGAGTTCTATGGCAGCACGAGCGATTATAGTACAAGACTTGGGAGAGGGAGGCAGAGGTACGATCGCAGTTGCCTGATCTGTTCAAGGTTTCTTATTCTACGCCTCTCTAGGGAAATTCAGGGATGGATTTCTCTAAGGGGGGATGTTTTTATAGACCCAGAACTTCTTTTCAGGTATGTTTTTCCTTTTTCTAGAGTTTATGTGAAAAGATGATTTTCTAGAAATTTTTTATGTACACGCCTTGTACATTATTATTACACGCCGTGTATTCACTTGTTGCGCATGGTCGTGTGCTAGCTGTGTCAGGGGAACACACATGGCCATGTAGGGGTGATGTGGAGGCCACTTAAAGAGGATTAAAAAAAATCTTAGTGCATGCTGTATAATCCAAAATTACACGCCGGGTACTTTATTTTTTTTCATTAAACGCAACGGGCTCGTGTCTAATAGCCAGAGGTGTCTTATTCTAGGTCTCATTCGACCAAGAGACGTCATACGACCGTAGAACTTCTCCAAGACCCCAAGCCTCAATCCGTTCTCAAAATCGACCGCCGCCAATTGTGTTGTAACTGCAATTCTATGCTCTTCATTCTTCTAGAGCATAGTTTTCCAATTCCTCTTCTTTTACAAGTTATCGTAGGTTGAACGTTTTCGGCTTTTTCATAGATCTATGATGTTCTAAGGTGACTCAAGCCTCTTGGTTCAAGTATATCTATCTAATAGCATCAAGGTAGGTGTTTTGTGCCTTCCTGTTCAATTTAATTTAGTTTTATGTTCAAATTCCACCAATACCGTTGAACGAGGTATTGTGTGTTTTCTGTTTTACCCCTATTATTTTCCTTCGTTGCTTTTATGATCGTGTAGATGTAATTTGGTGATTAATGAGGATAATTGCTATGCTTGGATGATTATCCATGCCTTGTTCAATTTATCTCATTTGGTCTGGATCAGCCTCTTGGTCGTTATACCATTTTTTCATGCCTTGTGACTGTAGGGTGGATTGTTGTTTCCTGACAAGCTTATTATGCGATAGACTGGTTAGCCAAGTAGTTCTGTAGGATACTTTGGACTTATGGAATTATTATGCACTGACTTGCATGGGCCCGTGAGAACCTAGTGTTATAGACTATAAGGGGATAGACTGAGTGAGATTCCTCAAAGAGTCTTGGACATTATAGACTATAGAGGATAGACTGAGTGACCTTCATAGAGATTCTTGGATATTATAGTCTACATGAGGATAGACCAAGTGAGCTTCCTCATAGAGTCTTGTGCTTTATAGACTATAAGGGGATAGACCAAGTGAGCTTCCTCAGAGAGTCTTTTCCTTGTTTGAATTTTCCTTAAACCATTTCAGGCTATAAGGGTAATTGACCGAGTGAGCTTCCTCAGAGTGTCTGTTATAGACCTGAGGTTATAGGAGGAATTGACCAAGTGATTCCTTATAGAGTCTCTAGACCTTGGAGATATAAGGGTAATTGACCGCGTGATCATCCTCAGAGAGTCCATGACTACCCTAGATTATAAGGTGAATTAAATGAGTGTGCTTCCTCAGAGACTCTAAAATTTCATATAACCATACCAGAGGGGTTAGTCTAAGTGTACTACCCATAGGTTTGTTGGTAATTTTTGGATAGGACCAGAGGTGATTGTCGTGAGTACTCCTAGAGGTTTACCTGTTGTGGTTGGCAGTTTGCTTCACTATTACTTGTTTGATCTATGGATTGTTTACTATTGTGTATTATCCTGTTTACTTCTTACTGTTTAGTGTACATTACCTACCATATACTAACTGACTGTTAGGTACAAATCATCCGGTGGTTACCTAGTGGGATTAAGTCTCACACCCTGTTTGGGCCATGCTTTTGGGCCCAAAAAGATTATATTGTTGCAGGTATAGATAATGGCAAGAACCCTTCTACTTCCGGTACATGACTTGTTGTGGAGTTCGAGAGAATGAGACTAATCTATGGCTTGCGATGATAAGTACTTATCTGTTTACTTTGCTTTCGCACTTTGGATAGGACTATTGTATTTCCAGCATTGTGACTTGTTTGGCTAAATTCATAGACATATGTATCATGCACCATTCCATATATGTGTGTGTGTGCTCCTGCTATTTATCATATTTATTATTCTGTTGTTCACTTATGTATGGATTGTTTACTGCTTCCATTATTGTTAATTATTTCTCTTTTCCATCCTGTACTCTGCCAATGAGGGCATAGTTTCCCCACCATCACACCCAAGGCCCTCCCTGCTAGTCCTCAGCCTCTATCATTTGGAGAAATTCCCTTGAGGACATGTGACCAAACGAGTAAGGGGAATCTATGGGTGGCTTCTTGAACCAGGACGTTAAAATAATTAGAACATTTATTAGGGTAATTATGATACCATTTTTACCCTTAATTACCCTTTTTACTTCTAACCATGGTAAATAAAAATCAAAAGTTACTATTCACAAAATTATTTTCATCTTATTGAACCAAATTTTACATACTGATATCAACCGTGTCTCTCATATTTATAAAATTCAACTCAAAAAAGCCTTAAAATTGAGTTTTATGCAATTATCCAAATGCTCTTCTAAAGTGGGTAAAAGACTGTAAAAAGTTCAATAAAATTTTTATATATCTAAACATAATATAAATTGACTCCAATGAATTAAATTGAACAAATATAGGTATTATCTATCTATTTTGACCTAAAATAAATTTAAATAAATTAAATAATTATTTAAATAAAAAATCATGTTTAACCAATAACACCGTATTTTTAACTATTAATAAAAAATAGAATGTTTTCCAAAAAATACGAAAAATTCACACTAAGCTAATTTTTATATTAAAAATCCAAAAATGAAGTCCATTTTGAAAATTAAAATTTATAAAATTTCTAAAAGTGGGTATTACTATTCATAACGGCTAGTTTCATTGGTTGTGGTGTGTTAAAACTCCATGTTGCATACAATGCAAGCAGCATCAATACTCAAAGTGAAACGTACCATGGAAGCATCAGGTGTTACAAAATAGCATGATAGAAGGGTGTTCATAATCAGGAAAAAGATTGAAAATAATATTTGAATTATAATGGTGGTTGTGGCTGGGCCTTGTAAAGGATATCTGAGTTTCTCTATGATAGCCCATAAGGGGGTCATTAAATTCTCATAAGGATTCATAAAATTAGAAAATTTAAAAACTCAGACAAAATAACTATAGAAATGAATTAATTGTATGGTCAGAATGTCAAACCCGCAAGAGTGGACTAAAATGACCTAGGTAAATTCAAGAATGTTAGAATGTTATTGAATTTGTATTTTGAAGAGAGATATAAACTTTGATAATGATTGATTTTGTGTTTCAAAATTAATATGAAACATATCAGGTTTAGTGTTTCTATATTCATGAGCCATGAATTCAATTAATTACATGTTCTCTCAATTTTTTTATTATAATTATGTCTTCATGGATCCTTGGGAAGGGGTTCCCTTCACTAATCCAATCAATTGACTATTGGAATGGTAAAATACATGTTGTAGTTATAGTATTAGGTGACCAAAAACCCTATTTAAACATATCCTTAATGGATTTCATAATTTTTGTATATAATCCATTGTCATTAGTTGATGTAATAAATTTTTCTCAATACATCACAACGAAATGAACATGCACGGAAATAAAAAAGAAAATAATAGTTGATAAAAATATGTGTAGTAACCCAAACATGAATTGAAAATAGAATAAGAAATACACAAAGACTCCCCAAAACAATATTTCACCTAACACAATGAAACAAACCACACTTGATAATCATAAAGGAGGATGGATACATGGATACATGAAAAATAATGGTCACTGTAGTAGTAGAGATATGAGGTCATACACTCTGCTAGTCACTAATCTTCTATCAAATATGTGATCCCTAGTACCCCATGTATGTGTGACATCAATTGAATAAATTAGTTTCCCCATCAAGACCCTTATATCCAGTGTAATAATTTTTTTTAATGTGTATTCATTATGTTAAAGAAAAATGAATGTCATTAATGGAATGAAACCCATGTATGAAATATCCTAGCATGATAATTTTACATCATAAGTTGTAATATAAGGCGTGGAAATCCTCTATCCCATAAATCCCAATCTACAAATTTTCATTGTACTAAATTAATCTCTTTTTCATGTTCTGCAACAAGTCTAGAATCCTCGTCTCACATTATGTTGGAGCAAAAAAACTCTCGGCGTACCTCAATGTACATCCCAATTAATGAATTGAATGTTCTTTTCATCTTGAAAATATCATTCCCAATATTGTTCATTTATCCATCATGATTCAATCCAAATTGAATCTTATGGTTTCCAAGAGTAGATTTATTTTTTTATTGTTGTATTTATAACATTTATTTTCTATAAAAGGCGTTTAAAGGTTATTTTATAGATATTTTAACCTCAATATTTAAAAAAAATCAGTAATAAAAGTTTGTTTTTATGGTCTTTAATAGTTTTTTAAAACAAAGTTAAATATTCAACCTAGGATTTTTCAATTTCATTTTTCTAAAAACTGTCATTAAAATATCTAAACAAGAACATTTAATGACCCTTTTTAGAAAAAAAATCATTAAAGAACCAAAAAAATTGGCATCATTTCTTACAAAAAGAGAAATCAAATCATATTTTAGAAATATTTTCAATGTCAATTTTCAAAAAAAACCAACATTGAAATAGTTAAAAAAAATAGTATGATCTTGAACCATCATTCAATATTTTCCTATACATGATTTCCACCTAGCCTTTGAAGGATCCAATGCACCCACCATTCATCGATTTCTATTTTCATAATTTTAATCATATTCAATATTCATTTTACTCAAATTGATCCTTAGTCTATACTTTATTGGAATTTATTCCCAATACATGGATATATTTTTTTCCTGAAACCCTTATTTTGGATGACCACGAAACCCTCTTCCACTTGAAGATCTGCTAATATAATTTTTTTCCAATTTAATAATCGTTTCCCCAAAATTGATCATCATTATTTCATCCTTCATCTTTTTTTCATGATCTATGATGATTTTAAGATCCTATAAACCTTATTCCGATTTATTGAAAACAAGAGTTGAATGTTTTTTTTCCTTTTTTGTTATTAAATTTTTTAAATGTGTTTCTTCAATCTTGTAGTGTGCATCCTATCACTAGCTTTGAGGGTGTATATCTATATTCCAGATCAATTTCACATTATCCAATGTCAAATTGTGTAAGTATTGTTTTAATTTTTAATTGTATATAGTGTAAATTTTATGGATAATATTTTAGTTTTTTTCTAGATTGTCTCCATAACTACAAGGAATTCAAATGATTACAAATCTTGATTATAATAAGATCACTATTATTCCCCTATTTACATGATATTGGATATATGATTGTTTTTTTGAGCATTTATTTTATTTTTTGTGGTATTATGATGGATCTATATTACCATTGGTGTTCCTTTTAAAATAATGAATTTATATCTTATTTATTCATTAATTTTTTTTTACTTTCACTATAATTTCCATGTACAAGGGTATTTTCATTGTGATGTTTTTAAATTTAGTTTTATATCAACGATTACTTTATATAACAGCTTAGAGGATCATCTTATTTTTAAATATGTTACTTTTTTGGTTTAAATTAAATGATTTCAAATATTGATTCTATTTTTCTTGTTTTTAATGAATGTGAGAATATTACATTTATAGTTTTATTTAAACCTGGCATTAAATGGATTTACTTTTAAAGGTTATGAATGAGTTGTGGAGTGGATACCTACTAGGAATATATTATCATGCATATCATATTATAGGGTTATCATAGGTTCGTCTTAAAATTTTTCCATATTACCGTATGATAATTGTTTTTCAGAAAATTTTATGAAACAAATAAGTTAGATGAATTTTTTTTAAAATAATTAGAAGTGTCATTTTTTCTAAAAGATTTCATATTATTTTATGTTTAAAATGATTATTTACTTGATTTTCCTCCCATATTACAATATTGTGTGTGGGGATATCAATCAATGAGTTCTTACTATTTATTCTTATTATAGTCAATGATTCATTTGACCTCTATATTTTATCGTATTAACATTAAATTTTTTATTGTTAATGAAAATTTGTAATTTATGTTTTATGTTACTTATTCTAGGTTAACTATATAGGAATTTTGATGACTATCTTGATGGATCTATACAAAACGGAAGCCATGTTGTGTGATAGATATTTAAATACAAGGAATCTAAACATGAAATAAGTACCACTATTCCTTTACAATGATCATAAAACATAGATTATAATAATTATTTTAATGAAATAAATTATTATAGTAATTTATGTTTGATTTGATTACTAATAATTGTATATATTTCCCCCCAAACCACTTATCATTTTGATAATATGTTTTTATGTTTAAAATTTATCTATTTATATATGGTATTAAATTTTTTCTTGTTATAATATATAAATAACTTTTATATTGTGATGTCGGATATCATTTGGATCATAATTGATTAAATTTATGAAAAACCACTGATGAATATAAAAAAAGAGGTGATGATTTCATGTAATTTTTGAAATGAAAAATATCAAAAAAAGATTTTTTTTCTCTCCATGAATGAATTTTTTAATATGAGAATGATAAATTCGATAAAATAGAATGATCATCTCATTTTCTATGGTTTTATGCATATTTTTAAAAATTGTGTCTAGAATGGTCAAATAACAGGAAATTCACCATCTAATTTTGATATAAATATTATGAATGAGACAGAGGATCGTATAGAATAATTATTTCATTATGTAAGATTTGAAACCATTGGAAAAACAATAATTTATGAATGATTGTATGGTGATTCTGTGAAATAATTATTCTCAAGTTGCACTTAATGTATATTCTTATTAGTTGTTATGATATTTGTTAACTTGAAAGTACAAAATGAGTGGGGTGATAAATGTTTCATTGAGTTTCTAGAACTTCTAAAAGTTATACTTTATTGATGAAAAAGGTTTTCAAATTCCAACTATGAGGCCAGTAAAATATTATTCCCAAAGTAATTATGTTAAATAATGATACTTTCTTTCTTTAATGATTGTTCTCTATATGGTAAGAAATATGACTATTTCTCAAAATGTACTAAATGTGGGACATCATGCTATTAGATAGATGAAAAATTAACATCTGACTCATTATTATGTACTGGAATATAACCTCCTACTAAATCAAATTGGTATCGTTCAATCTTTTCATTCAATAATTCATATAATTCTACTCTAATTAATTCTTATGTAACAGAATCGTACATCTTGTTAAAAAAAATTCTCCGTCTAATAATTCCTTATTTGAAAAATATATTTGAAAATTCAATTAATTCAATAAGGCTAAGTTGGATTATAGATGATCACACCTCTAATGGTAACTTATGTCACCCTATTGATTTTCCACAGTGGAATATATTTTCGGAACAATTTCTTGAATATTTTTTTAAAGTTAGAAATCTCATAATGGGACTATTCACAATTGGACTGAATCCATAATAATGCTTAATCAGACATCATAGTTTGTGACAAATTTTTTGTTTATTAAAACATTTTCCACATAATTATGTTTGAATAGAAACATATTTTATGATGAGATTGATGATTTTTGAAATAAAAGATTTCGAAAATGATATTGATGTGTGTCTTTAAAAATGGTTTATGATTTCAATCTTATATTGGTGATAGGATTATAGAAGATGGAGACTATTATAAAGATAGTATTATTTTTAATGATGCGATAATGTTCAAAATAAATGGCTTTCATTATGATCAAAACATATCGAGATATACTTTTAAGGGTCATAAATTATGTTTAATTTCTGAATAATAAATATCATATTATTAATTTTATAATTGGAAGGAAGAATGTTTACATGGGAAATTGAGTGTTTTTTCAAATTGATCATCCTTATCATAGATTGAGAAAATAATTAAATTGTTTACAAGCATATAATATTACCCCAAAAACATTTTTATATGAAGAATATTATTAGAGGGTGAAAAATATTGATTAAATTTTTTTAAAGAACGATATTATGGTCATCAAAAAATATCTAGAAGAAAATATATACATTTTTTGAACTACCTTATTAGAAATTATTGTTGATAAAAATTAAAATTGATGTTAGGAATGTTTAGAAAAAGATTTGAGATTGATTGAATATAAATTTTTTAGAGATAAAATTAAATATAGATGATGTATTTCATGTTGGATTAGACTTCTTATTAACGGGAATACATTTAGTGTTTGATCACACTATAAATGGAAAGAAGAACATATTTACCTTCATCTCATCACATATTAGGAAAGATTGAGAATATTATTTTATTTAGTGTATGAATGGAATTAATATACAAAGTTTTTTTCATTGAATGTAAATAATTTGGTTTCATTGAATGATTTTAGATTAATAGGTATTAAATCACTTGCTTTTTATATGTTGATATAAAAATTACTTCTAGTAGCACTACATGGTACATTGTTGAAACTGGTAAGAAAGACTATCATCTGTTATGTACTTTTTTAAAATCCATTTGTATCAAAGTCCATTATCCAAATTTTTTAAATGTATTGGAGAGTGGATATTCCCTTATATTTTTTCAATTATAAATGTATTTCACTCCTCCATTTTTTGATATAATGGTTCATCTAGTGATTTATCAGTTGTGTGAGATAAGAATACGTGGACATAATAATTTTTTTGGATGTATCCTTGTGAATGTTATATGAAATTTTTTAAACGATATGTAAAAAATCCATGATGACAGAAGGCCTCTTTTGTTTATAAATGTGTATCAAAAGATATGGTTGAGTTATGTAATGAGTATTTATATTAAGTGATGACTATTTTTCTTCTTATATCTTGACATATGTCTATCGACAATGAAGGTAAATGGATTCAAGGATTGAAGGTGATGTTCATTCCATGTGAGGAATTAATAGAGGCATATTTATACATTTTGAACAAAATATATAGTTTAATAATATATGTCATCACATATTTTTGAATTAAAGGAAAGATATCAGAAATGAAATGAAATTTGGTTGATGATTGAGAATAAAATAAATTTTTTGCAAGGTTTAAAGAGAAATCTATCACACATATATCTATATAAGAAACATTGAAATGGTTGGTTGGGGGACTCTATCTTAATGTGATCACATAGTTTGGATTAGATATTAGGATTTAAACATTTTACATGAAAAATTAGGATGATAAGAGTACCATTTAAATTGTGGGTGAAATAGTCATTGGTAAAGTATTTCATTTTTTTATTTGAAAATATAAAAACCCAATTTTTTCATCAACGACATATTTTTAAGTTCCTTTGGATAAATTGGAAATTGATTAAAGTAAATTTTGGGTCATATATTTTATGTTTAACTAGAATTATAGTAATAGTGTTGTGAAACATGATGATTATGTGAATACACCAATTTATATAAAAAATATTTCTTGGAATTAGGTACCATATATCATGGAGGCACTTGGAAATAAAATATTTTATGTCATTTATTCATTGAATGATATGTGGTATGCCATTTTTAATGAGAAAATGATTATTTTTGGTGGTGATGATGATAATGATGTTATGGATTCATTTGAGGCTTTTTCATCTAATACACAATTTTTTGATGATAATAATGACTATAATTCAGAAATATTCCATGCTATAAGAAATGAACATACTAAAGGAATATGGGAAAATGCAAAGGTAATCACATTATTATTCTGGTAATTTTTATATTATATATATATATTTTTAATTTACATTTATAAACTCAATTTTTTATTAGTTATTACATGTTTAATTAAATATATATATATATATTAATACTAATATTTTTAAAAAATATATATATTCAGATATTACAGATGAATAGTTTTATATTGAAAACCTTATTATAAATCATTATGTTTTTGTTAAGTTTACATGATATCTATATTTTTAAATGTTTATGTAATTTTAGAATTAATGTTTATTTATAATCATTTAAATTCTATATTATTTTTGTTAATAATCATAGTTCCATTATTTTTTATGAAAGGTAAACATGTGTGACACTATTTTTTAGTTATATTTTTTTGGAATCAATGTTTTTAAAGATTCACTCCTCTTATAATATAAAGGTACATAATATATAATTACATTTTCTTATTTTAATGATAGAAATTGTGGGAGAGGAACATTTTTCGAGGAATGAATATTTTCATATTATTAAATATTCAATAATATAATTATTTAATTTATGAAAATATTCAATTTCCAAAAACTAATGGGAGGAAAAATGATTCAACTCGTAACGATACACCTTTTACTGATGCTCCTCATACATAGGAGTTTTCTCCTTTCTCTAAAGAGATATCATTTTCTAGAGTTTTTAAATGTGATATTAGATATTTACTAAAGCTTTCGGTTTCATATTTATTCTAGAGAATCAATATTATATTTGATGAAAATGTTAAACCTATTTTCCCAAATGCAATGAATTTTACTACTTATATAACAATACAAAGCCATTATAGGATTATCACTTTATATACTCATTGGATGGTCATAAAAAATATTATAAAAGATAATATGTGGGAATCTAATATGGTAAAATACCTCAATTTATTTATTTTTATCTCATTTTTTATATATTTTATATCGGAAATTAACAATATAAAATTTATTGAATTGCTAATGAATTAAACATTTAAGAATAAAATTAAATTATGAAAATATTTATATATTTATATGTGGTTCAATGGATGGATTTTAAAAAAATTGACCAAAATTTAGGATTTGGGGTGTTACAGAATGAAATCCCATTCCTCAATTATGGGTTTTTAAATATAGATACATGGAATAAATTTGTCGCCAGCTGACAAGATGAATCATTTATGGTGTGATAATTATTTTATATTGTATAATTTATATTATATTAATTGATTACTTATTAGTAAATTTCAATGTAATAGTCTACCATGAGATCTCATCAAGATATCCAGTTATATAATGTTTACCCGCAAACATTATTACATGTTAGGTATCATTTGTTGGAGGTAATAATTAATACAGAATTTTTTTTGAATTAATATATTATACTAGTAGTGGTTCAGAAGAGGTCTACATTTCTCCACCATCTCCACCCTCTTTCTATAAAAAAGGTAATGAGTGAGAAGAGAAAAAAATGAAAATTACCATATAGAGAGATCTAAGAATGTAACTGATTTTTTATGAAATTAATTTATATTTTCCATGAAATTTTACAACTTTCAAATTAAATACACTAATATACCACTTGGTCATTCTTTTCAATATGACCTTCAAGTGAAATAGATGAATTGGAATTTTTCCCTTGAGGGTATGATAGACATACTAGCTACTGATTTAGAAAAGCCGTAACACCCAGGAATGTAATAGTACATGAGATGGGTCTTGGTTTTAGTAATGTTTTGGTCATCAATGTAAGTAATCAAGAGACCCAATATAATATTCTTAAAAATAAGAGTTGAAATACAAGAAATATTAAATGGATAATAAAATCCAATTAGTTGTGTAGGCTTTGTTTGACAAATTTATGAGACAATCACAGCCTATCCAGACTGCCCAGCCTACCCTGCCACTTCAACCTTCATAATTCAATCCTCCTCCTCCTAATTCAGAATCGACCATATACATTGAGTTTTATGCTGGATATCCATATGTATGTATTGAAACATATTGGTTTGTACATTTTTTGTGATTTTTTTTAAATCACAAGACAACGTAGTTGCATTCGGTAAGAGTACCAGTACATTATATTATTGCTCCAAATAGTCTACTACCATTTCAAACTAATGAGGTCCCCATATTTGGATATTTTATGGTATAGTTTTTACTTTATGATGCTAACCATCTTCGTTATCTGTCCTCTGAGGTATACATTGTTTTTATGTACAATTTACATTTGATTAAAAAGTAATTATAATTTTTCCAAACATTTAATTCATATAAGACTATATAATATCCAAATAATTATTATAGAGGAAACAAAAGGTTTAGGAACCAACAACTGTAGATACTTTGGAGTGTTCAGTTGAACTACGAAGAGTATCATATGTTCCCTTTTCTTTGGGTAATATTTATGTGTTTCATGTGACATATGATATATGTAGAAGATAATATCCACTAATATTATTCATTAAATCATTCAATGATCTAGTTATTTTTTATGAGATTAGTGTTTCTTTTATTTAATATAGATAAATTCTAGTGACATACTATATTACTTACTGAATTAGAAATCAGATGGAGGCGTAGATGAGGATTTGGGAGCTCATAATTGATGGAGTCTCTGGTGTTCTGGAGGATTAGTTCCACTCTTATATAGTTGTTCCCCACTGTCTCAGCTCAGTTATTCTGAATGGAAGTTGTATCGCAAAAGGCATTCCACATTTAGCTGATATTAGCATTTCTAGATCACAAACTCGGGGGGGGGGGGGGGTCGAAATGACTACTACCTCTAGATCCTTCCCTCTCATGTGGGAAGCTAATGGTGATCATAGTATCTCAGGGGGTTATTGTGGGTGTTCTAGAATCTGTATTTTCTGGATCTTGATGATGGGTTACTGTTCATCTTAAAGCATCAATGAATGGAGAACTTGGAACTGTAGGTATTTCAATGATAATGGCGAAAAAATGTAGATCTACATTAGTTCCATCAATGGTGGTTGATGGGGAGGATGGAACAATAGTTGTTTATGTGGTGGTGGTGGTCGAAGACTATGGACCAATACCAACTGTCTCTACAGTGGAGTTGAATTAAGCAGGCAGCGCATGTAGTGCTATGTAATATTTTCCTAGGATATAGGCCGGAAGTAGATCAGCCCTGGTGAGTGGTTATTTTCATCAAACTGTGAAGCCAGTTTTTTTGAATGCATCTTGAAAAGTTTTGGTGGATGTAGTGGGCATTAATTGTAGCTATGCTGCAGTTAATACTTTTCCCACGAGGAGGAGAAAAACTGAAAAAAGAAAAACTAGGTAGAATCAATATAGAACTATGGTGTAGGACTCCAATACAAGAATTTTTTTCATATTTTAAAAATGATGTTCTATAGAAAATAATGAAGAATGGTGACACCGCCTGTGTAGTTAACAATAAAGAGGAAATTCTCAATAGATTTTAAATCATTGAGTAATCCTTAATTGCAAAGCTGGTCTTTTCGCCAGAGCAAAGCCTTGGAAAATTTGTGATTTAGTCTGAAATATGTCCTCTATATAGGGTTTTTCAATCTAGAGATGTATTCCTATGGGTTGGGGATTTTTTTCACATTATTTTCCCGTCAGATGATCTGAAGAGAATGGATTGGGAATTGAATAAATATTTTTAAAACTATGTATGGTATGTTTTTAAGAGTGCGATTTTCATTGTAATCATTTAAAAAAACAATAAATATCATGTTTGGATCGAGATTATTCATCTGAATTCGATATTGTGGCAGATTAATATTCGGTTTGATATTACCTCTATGGTTGGTATTCCAATCATAATGGATAGGAATACCAGGGTTTCAAAATTTGGAAACTATTCTAGGATCTTAGTAGAAATTGATTTGAGTTCCATCTTGATTTATAATGTTGTTTTCTCAGCAGTGGATGATTAAATCTATATAAATATGGAATATTAAAGACATCTTGACATTTTCTAAGAGTGTCAAGGTATTAGTCCTGTCAAGGACAAGTGTCACATGAATGATGTTGTCTCTCTTTTTCTCTTTAAATGGACAACATGAAGATTCATGAAAGAAGAAATTTGGAAAACAGAATACATCTAATAATGTGGCCTATGTGGGAAATAAACTATGTTATCTTATTAGGGTAAATGTGCAGGCATGTGATGGTTCATCACAAATGGACAAAGAGTTGTCTCTTGTGATGGAACACGTTACTCAGGGGTCAGATATGGCCGTGAACATGGTGCTTGATCAAGGTGAATTTTCCCATATAGATGATGGAAACCTTAATCTTGGTGTAACTTTTGAAACATATTTGTTTCTACAGGACTCCACTCCTTTTATCAAGGGGTAGAAAATTCTGCAAGATTGTGGGAATATTTAAATGTTTCAGGTAGAAATAAATAAAATATGGGAAACATAGGGTTTTCATGGATGGTGGGAGGATATAGAGGATGATTCTCCAAAGAAATCATCATATGATCATGAACTATTCAATGGAAAAAATGTTGTTGTGGATAATGAGGGGTGAATAATGCCCCCTGAAGAAAAAATATTGATGGTCATGCCCCTATCAAGGATACACTCATAAATGGAAAGACATAGGTGACTAATAATGTGGGTGTCACTACTGCACAATTGAAGAATAGACCACACAAATTCCACTCGAATACACCACATATTGTGTCTACCTGACCTTCTTTTAAATTTTCAAAAAAGGCCAATGCAGAAATTCAGAAGATCACTAATCAGGTTAATCCCCAATATCAGTGGGATGTTGTTGAAAACTCTCAATATGGAAATTACATGACATTTTATTGTCTCTTAATATATTGTATAATAGATGAGGAAAATACCTTTGTTTAACCAATCCTGCTTCCCTTGTCCTTTTTGTTTCATTTTAATAAATGGTTATAAGCATTGATTCTGCCATGATTTGTTTGGTATTTATTTAATTATCTATATCCACACTCTTCTAATTCAAAATGAGTCCACTAATTCTTTTGGTCTTATATATCTATAATTCATTTCAATGACTATGAAATATCTGAAAACTGCTATTATATTTCCATATATTTATATATATATATATATGTGAGATATTATCAATACATATAATGCACACTTGTTTTTATATTCCATAATGGGAAAGAACATAAATATTATTATGAAGTATTATTATTTATATTTTTATTTATTGTGAACATTTTATATTGTAGAGGTCAAAAGATGTCTGGAATATTCATCCAAAAGAATGAAAATTATATTGTTTTTTATTTATTAAGTGGTGTTAATAAAAAAATTAACATCTTCTTATAAAAGTATTTTTAATTTTATTTAATTTTATTTGTACATTGTTTATTATATAAATGGTTTTTAGTTGATATGTATGAAAAATTATTCCCTGGATAAATTTTTACAAATATCACTTGTCAATAAAGCAACCAAACAAAATCCAATACTTTTAAATCATTGTAAAGATATATTTATATTTGATAATATTTTTTTTTGTTATATATACATATATATATTAGTTTTTATTTTCAATATAAAATTTTATTATTGTAGTATCATCATAAAAAAAGAAGTGTATAATGAATTTTTTTAAGATTCATGTATTAGATAATTACAACTAGATCAACAAATTATTTCGATAAGTTTAGTCATATTAATTATTTTTTGTATTATATTAAAATATTATATTTTGAAATATTATTAATGTCATTATTATTTATGAATTTCAATTATATCATTTTATATATGAATGACAAACTTACACATTTTTGTAGTTTGATTTAAAATTATTTATAATCTATGAGAACGATTTAAATTATCAGATACATCACTTTTAATAAATCATAGAAAAATGAATATTTAGATGAATATTTTATAAGTTAGGTCGGAATATTACATTTATTTTTATAGGATTTTTATTGTATTTTTGTAGGTTAATGGATTGATAAATAATACAGAAACTATAAAGGCCTATAAATTATCAGGTATGTATCTTTTAGTAATAGTTTAAAAAATGAGTATTTATAATTTTTTTATTAAACCTTTAATATTTTGTTTTTATAGATTTCAGATGCTTCAGGTATATATCTTTTAATTAATGATAAACAACTAATTATTTATTAAATATTTTCTACTTTTAATTAGTATATTGTGTTAGATTTTACAGGGTTATTCTTTGTCTTATGTTAGTTTATTAGATGAATCATATAAATATTTTAGAAATTTTTTAAACAAGTATGTTTATTATCTTTTAGAAGCTATTTATTTTAATTATTTCTACATATATTAGTTTTGATAATAGGTATATTAATGAAAATGTAAATAAGGCATTAATGACGTCGAATCACTAAAAATTTATAATTATTATTCATTTTATTCCCTTTAAAGTGTACGGGAAATAACTATTACATGTTTATTGTCAATATAATCTTATAGAAAAATTCATTATTAATGTGTTTTTATTATTTTTACCATGATATAAGGGTTACACATAATACTATCTTTATCTATATTTTCTTCACATTGAATGTTGAATATTTTCATCAAGTGACATGTTTTTTTCAGGTGATTTTAGGATTTGATTGGGGTTTTGACATATTTTTTATAACAAGATTATTTTTTTTAATTTCATTCTTTTTTGGGATACCATAAATGAAAGCTGATTAACTATTCATTTCAACCATAAAATATTTATATCCAAATTAAATTTACATTACATGTGAGAAAAATATTCCTACTTAGTTCAAGTGACCTTCTCATCCTTTCTAAATGACCAATGTCAATTTTTGTTTCTAATTTCAATCATTTTTGGAATTGAAGGTTAAGTGTTATTTAACAGAACAAAAAAATGAAATTTATTTCTATAATTTAATTATATAAATGTAAAATTATGCTAGTTTTTAAATATGTGTTTACAAATGGAGGATACTCAAAAATTCTAAAATAGAAAAATTTAATACAAGTGTGACTTTTTATATTATATATTTTTTTATTCAAATAATAATTTTTGAAATTATTTACTATGTTATAAATGCTTATATTCTAATTAGGACAAGTTTGGTGTTATTTCAAGTGGTAGAAATTGATGTGAAAAACTTGTTCTCACTTTTTAACCATAAAAATAAATTATTTTCCATCATGAACATATTTTTTCATTGTTTAGGGGAATATATTTTTTCTAGAATAGTTGGTTGTTGACAGGTAACATTTTTGAGTTTTTAAATTTTCATTTGAATTGTTATATAATTTTCCAATTATTTTTGGTTATGTACTATGATAGAAAATAACTACTCATAATAATTTTTGGCCTACAAGTTATTTATGTGTAGATAAAATATGGAAATTTCAAAGTAACTATACTTTTTATTATGAATAACGTGTCACATGCTGGAAGAACGTTGACAATTTTGATGGAAATATTTGGTGTCACAATGTAAATTCATCTCTTTCATGCAGTACAAGGTATTTATTTCCTTTTCTCAATTACTATTACTCATTTAAATTTCAATTTTATAATTTTAGAGTTTATTACTTCATATATAAGGTTTTCAAAAATAATTTTTAAATCCAAATAATATAGTGTATAACTACTGGTGACTAATCACAATGAATCAATTTAATATATAGTCTATAACAAGTACATTTTTTTATTTACAATATAAATAGTTTCACAATATTGAGATGCTTTAATATAGAACAAAATAAATAATTATTTACTTTATGTCATGAGAATATTTTTCTAATTTCTGTTTTTAAATTATTTTCATTTAATAGGTATATACTATAAAGTATATGCATGTATCTTGGTTGTATCATGTTTAACATGTTTTTTATTTTTAAGTAAGAAATATTTAAAAAAATATAAAAAATTGAACTTAATTTTTTAAAAGTCTGACATGGATAATATCTACTATGGAATTTGAAGTCAATTTTTTAAAACCCGACATTAAATGTTTTTTATGGAGAGTTCCAATCTCGATTATTTGATATGATCAATATAGAAAGTCTTTCTAATGGACTTGTACACCATTTTATTAATAACTAATGTCAAAAGTGTCATTGATTCACGTTAAATATTGCTTATTATACAACACCAACACTGAAATACCATGGGTGAGTCTTTTTTTTATGAGTTTTTAATGATTTTAAAACTAGTTAAATAAAATTTTAATAAATTTTTAGATATCAGTTTGATTAAAAACGACATCAAAAAAATTATTTATAGTTTCTCCTACATAATCAAAATTTAAAATTAAATTATATAATGTTAAAAAAATGAGAAATATATGTATTTCAACTATTGGTTACACTAAGGCATGATGTGGCCATCATGATGTGTTTTTGACCAGTTATATTCATCTCTTGTTGTCTAGTTTCCAATTATTTTTTGTATCATCCCATAAAAAAAATTACAATTAAACAATTAAAATATTGGAAATAATGACTATTAAATTACATAAAATATATGTTTTAAAATACCATAAAATTGCATACAGGAAATATATGTATCAATTCCACCATAATAAAATTTATTCATGTACTGAAGGATATAATCTCAATATACTACAAATGATTTTCACTTTTCATTGATTTAAATTAAATTTCAATAAAAGAAATTAATAAAATGGGGTATCAAATTGTTCCAAAACCACATAGTAAAATTCAATAATTCCACACATTTCTAGGAAAATAAGTTAACAATGTATTTTACAATCCTATTTTGGAAATTTCAATGTCTTTTCCTTCATAAATTTTTATTTTTTTTAATCATTAATTATAAAAATTCCACAAACAATTTTGTTTGAATTCATGTTTCATCTAATATTCAATGAAAAAATGTAAATAGAGTTTATTACATACCTCAAGAACATGTCAATTACCATATATTTGAATGACATCTAGTATCTATAACACGTGAATATATAGATCATAGTTAATCATGAAGACTTTTCATTATAGTTTATAGGTCATTAAGGCTTTAGGGTAGGTTGGAAAATGATGTAGAAACAAAATAAAGCAAAAAATATGGTTTTAATAATAATCATAATAAATTATATACAAAATATAAAATCAATGAATGTTTCTCTTTACATATGTCATCTCTTCCTTCCCCACTAAAAAATCAATGAGGGTACATAATACATGTAAAAATAATTAATGAATAACACCCCCTTTTTTTGATAGTTATTATTAAAAAATTACATCCACCATCTTACCACGTGTGATCAAAATATCATCAATCTAAAAATGGTGATTTTTGATCATCTTAAGACACATCCCACTATTTTTAATTTCTTCAATTGTTTATAAGAGAGGTGAATAATAAAACATAGTGATTGGTGACATGGAGTCGCCCAAATCACATAAACCCCACCACCCCTAGAAGATTATCCTCACAATTGTATATTCTAATCAATTAAACAAATACTCTCCCCCTTCCCACACTAATTCATGAAAATATCATGAAACACACTGAGAGTATAGAAGGAATGGAAATAATTGGATTGAAACATTGATCTTTTCCTATAATGGTCATTCGTGGATTATACATAAAAGAATGAATGATTGATTTATGATAGGTTTGGGGATAATTAATTAATAAAAAATATGAAAAAATCATATTAAAAGGGATTTTTTGGAGTCAGCTATTTGATAAGATTCCATGAATGTTTATTAAGAGAATAATCCCATGTCTCTAAAGAAATATACCTAAGAAAAACTGTGGGAAATAATGGTTAATAAAATTTATTATGAATAAAGAGAATGCTTTAAAAAATTACTCATATAAATTAATAAAAAGAAGCTAATAAATTAATGAAAATAATATAAAATCAGGGTAGGTAAAATCTCATAAAAATTTCATTTACATGATACAAATGCTCAAAAAAATCCTGAATTTTCAAATAAAACTAAAACAGATTCTCTGTTAATTATTTCAACCCATTTTATCATTCATATCTATTGATAATTAATTTTTATGATCACGGAATCACATGTTTTCTTCATAAATTATTTCTCATAGGCCAGTTGATTAAATAATGAATTAAGAGAGGACATCGAATTCTCAGTTCAAAAATTCAAAAAAAATGTTGAGAATATAAATGAAAAACATAGAATTGAATAACTTACTCCCTTTTAAATGAATGTTCATGTTTCATTGGTTATGGTGCTCTCTACATTATTTTTATTCTTAATACATTCTATTACATTTGATTGTCATAAAAACTGAAAAACATGCAACACAAAGTACATATTGTTTTCAATGTAATTCAATCAAAATTAAGGAATAATGCCAATTCGTATTATAAAAAAACAATAAAAATACGAAACTCATATTGAGACCCATTAGAATATATGGAATGTAACATCCCAAGAATGTGATTATTTTAATTTTGTAATTAAAGTGAAAAAATGTATTTTTAAAATTAATGATCTACAAATATATTTTTTAATACTCTATTTTATGAAACTAAATGATTTATTATAATGAAGAAATGTTTTTGAATATATGTTTAAATTAATTTTATAAAATATTACATCTCTTCTTCAAGATATAGTATTCCATTAGAGAAACATTTTAATGTGAATATATTATTTGGATTATATTATTTAAATTAATTTATTTATACGTTATGTTGGTATATTGAATATTAATGATTAAATATGTTAATGAAACCTTTTAATGTGACTCAATATATTATAATTCATTTCAATACAAGTAATTATTAGATTATCTATAATAATACTTAATTTTATCCACATTTTAAATAATAATTTTTATTAATAAATGTATATTTATAAATAATATGATTAAAAATCATCTAAAAGAATCGTTATTTATAGTTTTAAAAAATATTTTGGTTATAATATATTTTTACTATTAAGTAAATTTCTATTTATATAATTTTGATAATTGTAATTTAAAATTCATTAATGAAATTTATAGAAAAATAAAAAATGTAGAAGACAATTTATAGATAAGATACTTTTTACCTAATAAGTTATATATTAATATTTATAACAATATAAATATACAACCATGACTGGTGGATAGGAAAGACCTTTGACATTGGGAAGCGATCTAAAACCATGGGAGGTCCGTATGAGAATCCACAAACCCGCCGTTAGGTTTACTTATGACTCCTCCCACATTCCCCCATGAGTTGGGCTCAATTATGTTGTGGGGACCATGTATAATGCCTTTAGTTCACAGGTCAGTAGGAGAAACTATTGGGCCCACATATAAGGCCAATCATGAGAGGACTTGATAACATGATTCTATCCAACTATATACAAGGATTTGATTATATGAAAAAACTCGTTTGAAGAGAAATCTAATGTAGGACTCATGTTTTGGTTACTGTTCACGCATTTAAAAAAACATGTTTCGATCTCATCCGTATGATCGAAATGATCCGATCCATATGAGAATTTCATTATCATCATCATTCTCATGACCTCCCTCACCCTCAGTACTTACCTGGGTTCCATTGAACTCTATTTCAATCCGTCTATTTTCATCAATATTTTTCACCTTTTTCGATCAATGCCACCACCATCTCCTACTGATGAACGTAAATTATTTCCTGAAAAAACTATACAAAGATCCATATCATTTCTTTATTATTTTATTAGGTCCATTATATAGGTGTTTGGCCTAGATATGACCACAAATACTAGTAACACCACTTACTTTTCATTTATTCTCGTCTAAATCCATGCACAAATTTTAACATTGAACAAATTTTATGTGGTGTATTTAATTTTAAAAAAACCATTTTTAAAAAAAAATCAATTTTATCAAGGTTATACCAATAAAAATACGAATAAAGGATATTTTGAGACTTATAGGATCTTAAGAACACTATTTTATGGTTCTTAGTCATCACCTTTAAAATCAAATCTTCCATGGTAAGTGACTTCGTATATAGATTTGTATATAATTGGAATACTACACAGAGTACACTATTTTTTATTTCTTTTTTCTTAGGATCCAGTATTTTCTTGTTCAGCCTATAATTAACCCCAAAAACCAGTAACACCACTTACTTATCAAATAATCTTGTCAGGATGGATAAACACATTTTAACATTGAACAAAATTTCAGCCAAGTATTTCATTTCCAAACAAAACTGTTTGGTTATTAAAACACTCAATTTTCAACATGTTATACAGGTAGAAATATGAAAGAAGGTTATTTTCCGACATATAAGATCATAGGAATACTATTATAAGGTTCTTAATCATCACTTAAAAAATCCTATCATCCCTTGGAAGCGGCTTCCCAAATATATATATATATATATATATCCTATCTTCTGAATACTATTATATGGATCCTTACATCAGATCTGTCTGAGCAATTTTTAATCATCATCTTCCTTAAAAACACCCTCACCATTAGTATTTAAATGGATTCCTACGAACTCTAGGCTAGAGCTTCCATTTTTATAATTCTTTGTCATATTCTTTGATCAATGCCACCTCCATCTCCTTCCATTGTAATGAAATTCTATCATGAACAAACTACACACAATACCCTATTTTTTATTTATTTTTTCTCGGGGTTTAGTATTTTGTGTTCATCCTATATCCAACCTCTAAGACTAGTAACACCACTTACATCCGAAATAATCTTGTCTTAATTGATGCACAAATCTAAAAATTGAACAAAATTTAAGTCATGTTTTCAATTTTCAAACAGAACAATTTGGTTTTTAAAACAATCAATTTTCATCAGGTTATTCTGATAGCAAAATGAAGCATGGATATTTTTAGACTTATAGGATCTTAATAATACAATTTTATGGTTCATATTCATAAACATCAAAATTCTATCTTCACTGGGTAGTGGCTTCCAAAAAAGACATGTGTGTGCGTGTGCGTGTGCATTTTCATACACAAGGAAAACTCCACTTAATGACTGAAGAAGAATTCCATGACACACCATCCCCTTATATCTCTCACTCCTTTCCCTTTGATTTTTAACCTCCTTTTATAGAAGAAGATTTGGTTTCTTATAATTGAAAATCCAATATATATGTTTGTATTATTTTAAAAATTACAAGCTATTTAATTTTAGTACATCTAATTAAAAAAATGTTTTCAAATAATTTGTATGTAAGGGATATAAATATATTATTTTCTAATTATTATAAAAATTTAAAATCATTTTTTGGTAATATTATTTTATATAAAAAACATAATATTTTTCAAAATATTAATTTTAAATTAATATTTCATTCAATGAATTATTTCAAAAGTATATTTCAAATTTCATGTTCTTATATTTCATGTACCAAAGAAATTATTATTTTCATGTTTGTAGATATATAAATGAAATAACTATTTTTAAAATAAATTATTTATGAATATTTTTAAGGTGGAAAACTATAGATTTATTGTATTATTATATATACAAAATAGTGGTGAAAAATACAAATATTTCAGATAATGGAATCATATCATTTCAAGTTATCATTTGATATACATGTCCTTCATGATCACAATTATGTCCATACATTATTTATTATTCATGAAATTTTATATATAAAGATATACATATATATATATATATGTATGTCTGTATGTCTGTATATGTATATAAGAACGTGCATTAAATAAATTATTCCATCATCGTAACTAAACTCAAAATGGATTTTAGGATGTTATGAAAGAAATTTTAAATACATGGTTATTAACCATTCATCTTTTAATATTTCTTTCATGAATGCACAAGTATATATATATATATATATATCTATAACTGATTTTTAAAATCTACAAACTCCAGTATGTAATATTTATGTAAAATGGGCATGCTCAAAATGGTTTATAAATTTTTGGAACATTATCTTTGTAAATATGATAGACAATTGAGGAGTAAACCCATACTCCCAGAAGGATATTCCCAGACATCCTTCAATTGGTTAAGTGGCCCCATGGTAATGTTTTCTATGATTTCATAATATTTTCTATGAAATCACTAGATTATTTAATTTTTATATACTATGTAATTATTTTAAAAGTAATTATATGTTGAAATTTTTTTTTCAAAATCTTGATTTTAAAGTGATATATATTTTTGAAGGCAATATATTTTTAAATAGTATTTTAAAAATGATATTTTAAAAATTATAAGGTTATTGAAAATACCATTTATATGATTTTCTAGAAGATATATATTGAATATCTTAGAAACTATAATTTTGTAAAATTATATATAAAATTTTTTTATATAAAAAAATTTTATCAAAAGAATTTTTAAAAATATATTTTCATAATAGTTTTTCAGATGATTTTAAATTAAATTAATTGGATATTATTCTCACACTATGTTTATAAATTTTGTTGAAAGATCATTTATGAGAATAAAATAATTTCTCTTCAATAAAGAGCCAATCTGGGAAAATTCAAATAGATCCCTTTTTATTTATTTTCTAAACAATGATAATCTGTAATAATATATTTTTCCTCCAAATACTAGATCACAAAATATCATCCATTTTACAATGGAATTAATATTTACAATTTATTTTATAAAAAATTATATGACATTATTTTTTACTAGATCACTAAGTGCTAGTTCTAGGATATTATACTTGGTATCAATTTAACTGTTTAAACAACATTGGAGAATTAAGTATTTACATTTCAAGTAAAATATTAATGTTCGATGTTTTTTTTAAAATTTTTGGTAACTATGTACCCTTAATAAAATATATGCTTATAGATCTTAGTTTCCTAATTTTTGAAAATGGTTATTCAGAAACACTGTAAGGATGAAAAAAAATTTAAAGGGAGAAATTAATTTTAAGTGGTGTACAATGTAGCATCCTAGGAATTTGGGTATTTTCCTTTTAAAATTAATATACAATAAATTGATTGTTTATAATTTAAAATCAACTATCAAATGTTTTAACAGAAACTTTTATGACATTTACAGATTTCGCCTAATCTAGATATGTTTTGTATTATAAGTTAAAATTTATTTTATAAAATATTACTTTTTTTATTCAAGATGTTATATATTTTTATTGAAACAATTTAATGTGAATACATTTTAATAATTATATTTTTTAACCAAATTTATATACACATTATCATTTTATTTGGAAAATTAATAACTAAATGTGTTAATGAATAATTTTAATGTTACATTATAAATTAGAAATCATTTTAATAATAGTAATTGTAAAATTATATACAATAATATTTAATAGTTTTCACTTTTTAAGATATATCATTTTTTATAGAAGCGTATTGAGAAAGAAGATGATTATAAAATCATTTAAATTAACTATTTCTATAACATTGAAAATACTATACTTATATTATTTTTTTAATATTATATAATATACTATTTTCATTCATTTGATAATTGTAAGGTTTAGTTAATTTTTTAATTTTTTAAAAAAATTTAATAAATGATGAATAGAATTTACACATAATATAATTTTTACTCAATAAGTTATATTTTAGTTTTTATAACAAAAAATTGGCTAACCAAGCTTAGTACATACGAAGAAAAATTATCCTGGGGACAAATCTCAAACCAAGGGAGGTCCAACCAAGTCTACAAAATACTTGTGAAGGGGAAATTATGTAGCATCACAAATATCTACATGGGTTTATCAAAACATGGATACTGGCCCCATATATTAGTATTAGAGGTTCTTGGGTGGGTAACTCACCTGCTAGAACCGTGTATAAGGATGATTTGGAGATGAAACAATTACAATATTCTAGCCAACTACAAATAGAAAATAGATTATATTCCATCACTCATGTGATGTGAAAAACTATATGGGACTCATGTTTGGGTTTCTATTCTTTCATTTAATAACAAATTCATATGTCGATTTTCCAACCGAGGTGATCATAGCCTTATGATCATTTTTTGATCATAATGTTCCTTAGAATCTCCCTAAACCTCAATGTATACTTTGATTACTCTTCACACTAGATTGATTCCACCATAATTGTCATCCTTCATCAAATCCATCAATCAATTCTTGTTCTATCTCCATCTTGTGTGATGAAATTCTATAATGAACAACAAACACACAATACTAATTTTTGATAGAAATTTTCTTTGGTGTCGAATATATAGGTGTTCAACCAACATTAGACCCAAAAAACAATTAACAAAGCTTACTTATAAAATAATATTGTCAAAACACATGTGAATATTTTTATTTAGGTCAAAATTTAAGTCTTGTAATTAATTTAAAAAAAATTGTTCCATTTTTATATCCTTCAACTTCTATCATAGTATACTTGTGAAAATATAAAGCAAGGATCTTTTGAGACATATAGGATATTAGGCACACTATTTTAGGGTCTACAGTCATCACCGTTAAAATCCCATCTTCTCAGTTAAGTGACTGCCTAAACTAATCAGAAGAGAGAAATATATATATATATATATTCATTTTAATAAACAGGGAAAAACCACCACAATAATTAAATAAAGAATACAAATAAAATACTTCCCTCTAATTCACTCTATATTTTCCCTTGGCATGAGTACCCCCTTTTGAAGAATGAGAATCATTTTCATGTAAAAGGTAATGGTATATATATATATATACATATATATATTTTGCTTCAAAATTATAATCTATTTAATTTTAGGACTTCTAATTAAGCATCTATTTTCAAATTATATTTATTGAAGGTATATATATATATATATATATATTATTTTAAAATTATTATACTAATTTCGAATCATTTATATGGTATTATTTTATTTATAAATCATAAAGTCTTCTTGATCATAATTTTAAATTATGATTTCATTCAAGGATTGATTTTAAAAAGATATTTAAAATTTCATGATCACATATTTTTTGTACAAATATAAATTATTATTTTCATGATTATAGATGTTTAAAAGAAATAACTATTTTGAAAACAAATTACTTATGATTATTTTTATTGATGAAAACATATATCTCCAATGTATTATTTGATTAAAATTCCATTATTTTATGTAATTGAATTATATCATTTCAATCTTTAATTTGATATGCATGTCATTCATGATCATAATTATGGACATATGTTATTGATTATTTATGAAATTTATACATTTAATTTATTTATATATTTATGTATATAAGCATACTAATTGAATAAATTATTCCTTTAAGGGTTATATTTTAAAAATTGATTTTATGATTTTATGAACGAAAAATGAAATACATGGATATTAGTAATTCTTATGTGATCATTTCATGTATGTTTACAGAATTTTATATATATACATAAATAAATAAATATGTAAATATATACACATATTTCATTCCATGTATTCATACGATAAATACTCCAGTGAATAATATGTATGTTAAAGAGGAAACCTTAAATTGTTTTATAATTTTTTTTTCAGATGAACACTATAAGAATTAGAGAGAATCAGAGAGTGAAGCCACCCCTCCCGAATGTGGAGGCCCTGAAAACTATAAATGTTTCAAGTGGCCACGTTATTTTTTCCATGATTGAAAAATATTTTCAAAAAATTCACTGTATTATTTTATTAATAATGGTAGTTTTATGTTTTTTAATAGAATTTTATTTTAATAATGTTTTTACAATTTGTTTTTCAAAAGTATTAGTATATATAAATTAATTCATCATAGTTTTTGAAAATATATATTTGGATAATTCAAGATATTATAGTTTTTGAATATTATATATAAAATATTTATTTTTATTTAATGAAAAATATTTTTAAAGGAACATTGGAAACATAATTTTTAAAAAATGTATATTTAAAAGGTATTTTAAAAATAGTATTTAAAAATGTATTTCAATTGCTGTTAAACCCCATTATTAGACAATCATGATTAACCTATTCTTTTATGAATGTATTTAGGATCATTTTGAAGTATCAAAAAACATAAAATTGTTAAGGATATAGTGAAAACATAGTCAAATAGAGGTTAATTTATTTATTCTTCTTAAAATCTAAAAATCTGTAATATTATACCTTTTTATCCAAATACGAGCCCAAAATATATCCTTAGTAGTATAATTGAAAATATATTTTATCGGATCTTGAAGTTCTAGTTATGGGATGATATATTGAATTTTAGAATAATGTCTTCAATCACTCCTTATGGGAATTTCACTATTGAATATTCTATTTGAAGTGATAATCTTGTGGTAGTCAATATCCCAATTCCTATGAATTAATTGATGGTGTTTTTCATGATATGAAATCTAACCAAAAAATAACAAAAATTGTTTCAATTTTTTTAATAACAAATTTAAATGGGAATGGAGAAACAATCCATGTCTTTTCCATCTTAGGCAGGTCTTTTGATGCAATAGTAGAGAAATATCTTGTGAGCACTATTTTTTATATTTCTTCAATCTTGATTTTGTATAATACTCTCTCTATAATAGAATTTTAGTATGATATAATATCTACTTGGGATTATGTAAAAGGAATATTAATATTTGATTTTTCAAATTGTTTAATAAAGTTACATCTTTTTTCTTTTAGATTGTCAAATTTTTTATTTTTTGGAAATATTAAATGTAACTTGTACAATGGTGGAGGTTCCACCATTTCCTATCATTCATCAAAATTTTCATTATTATTTTTTTATTGCTCTTAAACTTATCTCTCAGCCTATATTTCTTTCTTTATCTTTCTTGTTTTAGGTACATCTTCAATGAATTTTACACTTCATCAAGTAGTGGCTTTCTAAAATTAACATTGGTGAATTTTTGGGCATCTTGGAAGTACTATTATTATATTCTATCTATGTTATTTAGATAAGTTTGGTACGATAATATCTCAATTTTTTAATATATCATTTTTTCATTATTTCCTCCCAAATATCATTATGTACAACCTCGGTTGTAGATGTGAATATGGACAATGTCAATTTTAAAAAATGTATCCTTAGTGATAGTGAAGGACCCTTCAATGTTTTTTGATGAAATCCCCATAGAAGATTTTGGTAACCTTAAGGCTTATTGTAGTTTCTTACTCTACCAATGATATTTATTTTTTCTGTTACAATTTATGTGACTAATTTGTGTATAACTTATCTTACATTCTATTGTATTTAAAAACATGTTTTCACTAGATACAAATTGTTTTGTCGTTAAATGATTTATTTCTATGTTCATGATGATTTTTAGGATATTACAAACAAATTAATACATCAAGAGTGATCCAAATAATTTTCTATATAAGTACGGTGTGTACTTTATAAACACACATGTGTACCATTGCCTATACATGGTTTGACTAGACTGAGTACTTTTCATTATAGATGACCGGATAAAACACGATGTGTATGAACTATTAACACACTATTTAGTCCCTTCTATAAGTGGTTGGTGGCTGAAATATTCTTTACACACCATGTTATAAAGTGAAAAATGTAGTTTACCTCACAAACTAATCACTGACACATTGAATTCAATGAGGTGGCATAATAGATCACCTACTGGTGGAGAAACTGAATAAAAAAAATACAGTTGACCTATGTACATGGTGTGCAATCCTTTTTAAATGATGTGTAGTTTATTTTTCTAAATATTGAAGTGTAGAAATCCTTGTTCGAACTTTCCCATTTGAGGGGGTGGGTTTACAACTATTTCATTCGATCTCCCCAAAATCCAATTATAGTTTCCTTTAATTTTTTTGTATCTATTTTTGTGTAATTTCTCTACTCCCCCTTTGTTCCACTCATATCCATAGAAGGGAAAAAACATCTTATCAATATGAACACTCCGACCATGGTCATAAAGGGTATTTTTCCTATTTTAGTGTTCTAATATGTTCATCGGTGATGTTTTATTGAAATTGTAATGTGTTTCTTTTATTATGAATTATATTATTGAATTTAATTAAATAATTTAATTACCAATTGACTGTTGGTGTTGAATCAAACAAAGAACGACACCAGCCAAAAAAATTAAAGGGTTTATAGTTGGAGAATCCATAACTGTTGGGTGATCTCATTGCCACTGTTTTATGGGTGATGAATTTAAACATTTTCTGTGTAAATAATAACTAGACCAAGGGATTGTCCTTTTAATTACATAATTTTTTTATTAGATTAATAATCTACTGTTTAATTTAATCCCCATGGTAAAAAAGTTCATTTATAATTTTAATAGTAAGAAATGACCATTTTATTACAAAATAATTGAATTTCAACCCCAAAACATTGTTTTTGCACTATTATGTACTTTACTTTATTTTAATTTAATTTTCTCAAATAGGTTCACTATTTCATATAAGTATCTTCAATAATTTTTTCTCAATAATTTTCTTAGACTCAACGACATTCACTGGATATTTATTTTCTATTTTCTCCGTGCGATAGACCTTGACTACCACAAACTACCGAGTTAGTTAGATCAAAAAGGAACAATAATTTCCAAGTTTATATACCTCACTATGGGATTGGTAATATTATGGAAACATTGATGGGTATTAAAGAAAAAATTAGTGAATATTTGAGTGAAGGTTGGATTACCCAAAATTTTTTATTTTTTTCTTTCATGATTCATTTTCATGGGATACCTAACCCCAAAGTCTATGGATAATTATTGAATAAGAGATTGGAATGATCCACGTGGAGTGTATTTTTATCCAAATTATCCAGAATTGTGGTACCCATATTCATAAAAATATTATCTATACATGGGAGATCAGTTTCCATATGAGTAATACCCATATACATTCATCACCCCAAATATTTCATCTCTTATTCCACAACCATCATTATGTAATACTAAAAAATTACTATCGATGATCGATGACTTTACCACATGTTAGTTCAACCAAATAGAAATTTTGGGAAAACAATGTACTATGGTTGAGCAACATTTAGAGATAATCACTAATATAGATACTCCTGTTTAGTTTGAGACTTCCTATTCTAATTCGCTTTCAAATGACAAGACGTGTTATGATGTGAATCCCAACAAGTATTCACAATAAATGTCAATATCTGATTTTCAAAAATAAAAAATTTAATATAGTGACATATCACATCATCTTAACATTTAAATTGATTAATTATTTCTTTCTAGACACTTTTTTGATCATTTAGATACTATGGATTACTAATATATTTATTTTTATTTTTTTAGCATATAAAATCCGGAATATTTGGAAGAATTTGATGCACATGATCACTATATGAAACATGAACACCTTTATCATCTACTAGTCATAGAGAATGAATACTTCAAGCCTCTTCCATTCCGCATAACGGTTAAGGAGCATGGTTAAAGGATGAGGGTGCAAGACATATGGGGTAGTTTTCACAGTAGAAACCACATCGACATTTAGATTACAAAAAACTACCATAACTCATGTCGAAGAGAAAAAACAAAAACATATATTCTTTCTAAGAGGAAGACCATCCAATATTATCTATATTAATTTCTATTTTTAATTAACACATGGTGTGTAATTATTCATTACACTCCATGTACTAGTTCATCATTCTAGACATAGTTTTAATTTGAGTAAAATTGGATAAAATATATGTGTACCTTATTACAAGGCATGTAATTTTCATTTTATTGTATAATTTAACCGAAACTTTTGTGCCAATATATATTAATTCAGTTAATGAATTAGAATTATGCATGTACCGGTGCAAGGTCACTAAACTGTATCCGAGCCATTGCCGATTTGAATCGTCCCTCACATGCACTTTGTATAAGATTCATTCTTTATTATCCCATGTTTTAATTGAAGGTAATGTAAAATGATTTCTATGTACATAGAAAATAAAATAAATGAAAACCAATGGTGGGGATAAATTAGATGGAAAGTTCATAATCATTAAATACATAAGACCCGGGTTCATGTCCTCATATATTTTTCAGTTCCATCATTTTTAATAAAATTAAACATCACATTGTGTAATTCAGTAAACATTATTTGTTTCATGATTTTATTAAAAATTAAAAAGTTTTAAAAACTAATAAATCACCCGAGGGTGATGTGGGTTTATTGGAAGAGTTGTCACCTAGGCATCAAATGATGTGGGGTCGAACTCAGCTGATCATCCCACATCATCCTAATCAATTAGTAATTAATCCAAACAAGGTGCATTCATCCTTTCATAGTGTAATGATGCAAATAATATTTAAATATTAAAAGTTGATAAAAGCCTTGTAGCACTACATCGTTCATGATAGTGGTTGAGGGAGAGCATTTGGATCGGGCCGATTACTTGTTCAAATCACACCCTGAGCTCCAGACCAAAGGTTGTAGTTTCCTTTTTAAAATTTTAGAAAACATGTTTTGTATTTCATTGATACACAACATGTACATGGTCAATTTTTTATGTAATTATTAAATCATTTTAAATTTTTTTATGAATTAATATTTATAATTTATAAAAATAATAACATTTTAAATAAAAACACTTACATGGCCTATGTGTCCTATGACATGTTGTGTGGCCATGCTATAAAATTTGGGCACCCAAACTAGGTTGATCCCATGTCACGACCACCCCCCTTCTTGTTTTCTCTCCCAAAGAATCACCTATAATACTATTCACCACCCTCCTTATAATCCCTCATTTCATTGTGATTCCATATTTGATTACATCATCATCGAGATCCTCGGTCCGGGTATATTGTTATTCACTCATAATACTAGTTTTTCACAAGCTTTTATGGTGATTTCTAAATCAAGTGAATGTTCAAAAAAAATCTGAAAGTACATGGAATAAATGTGGAATGGATTCCATGATGTATATGTACATAGACAAACATGAACTATACTATATTTGAAAAAAAACAAGGCTTGTCTATTTAGGACACATCGTGTACAATGCCATTGCCCGACCATGAAAATTAACCTGTATCCTATACCCTACACAACCAGATATATTGTCTTCCACATATGATGTGTATGTTGAATTCAAATAATGTATGCTATTAATTATTACAGGGAAATTTGAAGGGTTTGTTTGAGTTGGATTGCCATGTTCTCTTACACAGTGTGTACTATTTTATTCACCTTTTGTAGTAGAGCCTAGGCCTAGGAACATACATAGATAGATCCATATTTACTAATACAATGTTTTTAAACCTTATACAGACCATGTATTCCATTATTCCAAGCATATACCCACATGGTGTGTATTTCCAAAGTACATGGATTGGCCATAGGGGCACACTACAGGGTGTGTACTCTGGTTGTACACTCCGTGTGTAGTTTTTATATTTTTCACACTATTTTTATGTATTTGGAATTATCTTTTCCACTTATTCTCTTCTATTTCTCATTATTCAGATTATGGAAGAGAGAGACAATGTGATTAAAAAGAATCACATGTATTCAACAGATGGATAGAATACTATACATGATATCTTGATAAAGAGGCCAATGAAACCTTTAGCAAAAGATCCCCCAGTGTCACAACTACAATATTTGGTGATTTTACCTCCACCCCTAACTATACCCAAATCTTCAAAATCATCCAAACGTATATAAGTCTTCACAACACCATATATGGTAGCTAAAGATCCACCAACATCCACGATATCGCCATATACTACTACTAAGGCCCCATTATAACTGCTCCTATAAGTGTGAAAACATCTAGTCAAACTGTGCCACCTTCCATAGCTTCCCAAACATCCATGATATCTATAGTAGCCCCTGATTCACCCCATTCCAAATCAAATGGTCTTCATTCTTTAGTATCTATTGATCCAACAAAATTGGTGTATGTAGTGGTATGCCCCCAGTCTCATCCTTGCCTCACCATATATTAGTGGCATCCCCTGGTAGAAAGGATGTTGTGAGTTTCATGACTCACCATCCACCTGACCGATAATTGTTTAGACATCACAGTTCCTTAGTTTCATGGATTATTTTAGGAGATTTAGGAGAACCTTGGACACACCAATTTGATAGAGACACTATAGGTCATAACCCCCCATATTAAGAGAATTATTTTTAGAGTTTGTGGCTACATTCAAGTTCAATGGGTCTACATACCTCTAAACACCAAGAGATATGGTGACCCATGTAAGATTCAAGCTGTTTGGATTACACTTTTCATTGACCATGGTGGATTTTGGCTAAGGGTGTGGTTTTTACACCCATACATCCACCCCACCCTCAAATGTTGTCCTTACTCTCAATGAGCACTCTGGACTCATTTCAATGTAGTACAAACTTGTTTCGACTAACCACAAGTACACCCACATTTCCTAGAAGAGAAACACCATAATTTCCCCACCCCTGTGATTCAAACATCAGTGATTGAATACCATCAATTTCCCTGCCATGAGGATATGGGTTATATGTATGGATGTGATTTGAAGGCCCTTACAAGCATTTTGTGGCATCACTACACTGACCTACTATACCTCACTATATCCTACTTCCATTCCTTGATCCATGACCATTAGGGAATCCCGAATGACATTTTTTAGCCCTCCTAGTTGGAACACTACCTAGGGGTGTTTGTGATATCTCTCCCTCATGATTTCTTATGTTCTCCCCAGTGTATGGAATTCATCATGATTATATGAATTAAGATAGTCGAGAGGTTGGGAGACACCATTATTCTCACAATGTTTCCCAAGATCCATTTGTGGTGAGAGATGGCCCACCTTCCCCTAGTGGTGCTACTACTCAGGTAACAACCCCTCCACTAGTGGATACTAAATAACCACCAATTTCAACATATTCCTCCCTTCCATCTTTAGCAACCATACACTCTTCTTTTGGACCATCCACAACCCCACCCCCATGCACAACCTCAACGGATCTCCCCATCTCCCTCCACCTAGTAACCTTAGATAACTATCAAGATATAATGGAGAATCATCAGGATTCCATGGATATAACACTGAAAATTATGTATGGAATCATGTGCCTTATTCTCAAGAACTTGTGCCTTCACTTCCACTATCACCTCCTCCTCCGTATCCTTATCCTACAAAAGTGAAAACAACCTTTACAGATATGGACACTGATTCCATGATCAACACCACAACTATAATAAATGATACTTCTACTAATACTATCCAAGATGTTCCCACTGATCCCACCATGTAGACCACAAACCAAGTTCTTCTAGATTCCACTATAGCTTCCCCCTACTCGGCTAGACCCTTATATTTATGACAGTGCCTCTTATGAGGAGAAACATTGACTATTTATTCCCAATTATTTCAATATATATATATATATATATATATTATCTATGATTTGAATTTAAGAGTATTTATTACAATAGAATTATTTTTTCAATTTTAAAAATAGTCACTGGTACTCTAGAATTCCATGACTATCTTGTTTTCTAATTACATCCCTCCTTTTGAGCTCAACATGAGGGGAGTATTATTTTAGCCTTTATTTTCATAACTTTTATTTCGATTACTTCTTTTAATAATCCTCCTCAACCTAGACCAGTTTTTTCCTACATCCTCTTCTCCTCTTTGGTCTTTCACTTGGAGGACCACATTCGATATTATCTGTGCAAGAGAGTCTTTTTACTACACTAGTCATTTCAGTTAAAATAATGCAGGAGATATAATTAATAGATGAATTATTTTAAAATGAATTATTTTTTTAATTAATTTTAATTATAAATAATATAGATATAGATGATAAATTTAATAGATAGATGACTATTTTAATTTTATAGTACTTTAAAATTATTGGTGATATTTATTTATGATTTAAATTCTTATCCACACACATTTATTAAAATGATAATTTTTACTCATGTGTTTACCATATTTACCCATTATTATCCTCATTCCTGAGAGGTATTCTAATAAATTTAACATATTATTTCTTATACAGTATTTATTGAGAGATTTTTGGGATATACATGACTATTATAACTTGCATGTTTTTCTCTTAAAAACTGTAAATATTTTTAATCACCCTAAAATGATTGAGGCATTTGATTGATATTTTTAGTCCCCCTGACCTTGATACCTACCCTACATCGGACCTTTATGAAACCCATAGAAACCATGAAATGATTCGATATTATGCCACATTCAAAACCTATTTATCCTTCCTAGCCTAATTAGTTTATCATTTTTTACGACTATTCATTTTATATTTAAAGAGGGGGTTTGGAAATTCATTGAATATTTTTGGGAGAAGCCATCCGAATATTTGTGGGGCAGAGTTTTTATTTTCATTTGCTCATAAAAATTCCATAACATCAATTCATTGTATTCCTAAGTGGAACCCATGTTAAAAAAATGATCAAATGTTCATGATTTTCCAAATTCATTCATTATACTTATTGATGGTTTATTAACCCATGTTGGCAGAGAAATATCATAGTGATGATGACCATTGATTGATCTTATTAAGGGTTAATTTTCATTGATCATTTTCACTGAATATCATGATTTATTAATTAATATTTCCGCTTTTTTTTTGAAGCCTTTGAGATTATTTTTCATATCATTCCCTACCTACCCAATGCCTCAAAATCAATTAAATTTTTTTGGAAGAACTCATAATTTTTTTGATTTGATTTCTAAGTGGAGAATGATAATACATGAATGCCTGTAGATAGAGTGTGTATAATGGATATTTATCATAACTCTGATTAAATGATATTTAGTGATGATTGTGTCATTTTCGGGTGATGTAAATCATCAAGTGGAATATGTATTTATGTAATGTTAAAAAATTTGGAACAAAATAGGATGAATTTATATAATTTATTTATATAAAAGGAGTGATTAGAATATTTTTGGAATAGAAATTTGTTTTGTGATGTTTAAAAGTCTCTAATATGGGTATAGTAGTTATCCCTATAATAAATTAAATGCTTCCATTTTAAGAGATAAGATTTTGTTAATTATATGTTGAGATTATTTTTGAGGGAAAGAAAATGTCTAACTGTGGGGGAGATTGATGTGCCCAATATTTGTATTTCTTTTCATATATTATATTGAATTTAAAAACATGTTTTCACCTGATAAATTTTTTTGTGTGGATAAAATGCTGTATTTAGGTGTTCTTGATGATTTTCTAAGAGACACCATCCAATGTCACAAATCAAGAGTAACCCAAATAAAAGTTTAGATATACACAATGTGTGCCTTATAAATACATGTTTTCCCTTTATTAAGACATGGATCATCCAGACCTAGTACACACTAATGTATCTAACCAAAGGAAATAGGTTATGTATGAAGAATTTATACATGATTTAGTCCCTTCAAGAAGTGGTTGGTGGCTACAACATAATGTTGATGACATGTGAGGCAGTGAAACATTACGGGTACCTTTGCAACTAAACAATAATGTGTTTAATTTAATTGGGAAGAACGGTAGATCACCTACCAATTGAGATACCTAACAAAAAACAATGTTTACCCAAGTACATAATGTGTACTATTGGGTACTCGCGGTATAGTATATATTTCTATAAATAGAAGGGATACCCTCTTCGTTCGATGATGGACATTCCAGGGGGAGGTATTGCACTTTTCCATTAAAACTACCAAAGTCAAATTTCAGTTTTAATTACTATATCTTATTTATATTTTATTTTAAATTCCCCCCCACACCTTTCATCCCTCACATATCTATGCTAGGGAATGAACTCATTCTCAATCCCAACACAATTACCACAGCCATAAGATGGTAGTTTCCAAATATTGGAGTTGTAATAATATTATGGGGGACGTGCAATTGAAATTATAATGCATTTCTTTTAATATGAATTATATTTTATAAATTCTTTAGAAAATTTATTTCTATGTTGACTTCGGTGTTGTATCGATCCAGAATGACAAAAGAATTCAAAACTAAGGAGTTACAGTTTGTGAATCCATGAAAATTGGGTTTTCCTATTGCAACTATGTTTGGGGTAATAATTAAAGCTCATTTTACATGATAAATCTTCAAACAAAGGGATTTTATTTTTAATAAAATACTTTTATTCATAAAATAAAGAAAAAAGAGTTTAATTTAATCCCTATGGTAAATAAGTTCATTTATAATTATAATACCAAGAAATGGAAATTTCATTAAACATTAATTGAATTGAAACCATTACACACTATTTTATGATTATTTGGTACATTCCTCTATTTTAATTTAATTTATTCAAATATTTCACTCATTATGTCATTCCCTTAAATAAATTTATTCTCGATAATTGTATGATACTTGATAACTTGCACTAATTATTTATATTCCAATTTACATATTGCATCAACCTTAACTGCCACTAACAACCTAGTTAGTCGAAGCAGAAGGGAACCAAATTTTTTAATTTTCTTCACCTTATGATGGGAGTAGTCAATAATATATATAATTGTCATCATATATTTGTGTACCCTTGGGATTATGGATTTCTATCATTTCCTTTGACTTTCTAGTACTGGACTCTATTTCTGATACTATCGATTGATTTTCCACCATGTTCAGTCATCTCTATTGGGTCGGTTTTCTACCACTAGAACTTATTTCTGACCATAATAAGTAGAAGATTCTATCTATCCTTGAGGGACATTATCATCAATTATCATTCCACTACAGTATATACGATGGACCTTTTTTACTATAAAATACCCTAATAAAAAGTATATATCAAAATCCATATCTAAATCCATGTATGCGAGAATTTTCTAATTAATTTATTAATCATTCACACGTATTATACAACGATTCCCAATAATATAGAATTTAAATTAATTTTAATACCCTAATATTCAATGGTTTAGATTTTGGGAAGAATCGTGTAAGAAGTTTGCTCACCAACTCACCCCATGTAGTGATATAATGTCATTATATGATCTGAATCCATTTTGTATGTTTCCCATTCAATGGAAATCAAAATAGCCTAAGACTTACCACATCATTCTAAACATTGTTAAATTGAATGGCCTGACATGGTTAGAGAAAACCCACAATATAATTTTAATGATCCTGATGATATACCGAATTAAATTGAATAGAGATTGAAATCATTTGGATAATTGAGGGATTTATATTGGAATAATGTGGGCGGATTTATAATACTAGAATACTGGATTGTATACCCATTCCCTAGGGTCTACTATAATCTATAAACATGCACATATCTAGTTGTTTTTGTCTCAGATCACCGACAATGGCGTACACTTCCTTTTCTGCCATTCATGTTTCTTTTTTTTCCATTCTCTATTGTAATTTTGACATATATAACTCTAGATCATATGAGAGATGACCGGATTTTTCCTTCCCATTAGTGGAGTATCTGTTCAATGTACTTGGAAATGAAACAATATAATGACATGACTATGAGTAAAATAAATAAATAATATAATTTTTTTCTTCTAAATTTCTAATTAATTTTTGAACAACGACAATAATCTGTTACAATGGTGCAAAAAAATCATCCTGTAGGGAATAATTATTTTTTTTATGAGTTTATACACATTTAATTATTTAAAATCCTAAACATCTTAAATATGAAAATTAATTAATTAGTAATTCTGAGTGATGATCCCATAATTATTTCATGAATTTCCCTAGGTTAATTAAGGAATGTATGAACGAAATGTATTTCGTATTTTATGTTTTTTGGAAGGAAATAAAAAAGAAATATTTTTGGGTTTTTGAATAAATATATTGCATGATAGATTCATTAAATTTTATATAAATTTTATAGGGACTCAACTAAGTATGTTTTCATTCGTATTTTGTTTCAAAATTGGGGTTTCTGATATTGTTGGACAGGGTACCCATCCATCCAACATTAATAATTTTTTATTTGTAAGAGGTTGAAGGCCCCAAAAGTAGTCAAGGGGTTCTGAAATAATATTGAACCAAGGTTAATGTTCTGAAAATGCCAAAAAAAACTGGATTAAGGGAACTTCGCCTTGTGAAGATGATAAACATGTTTTTCAGATTATCCCATGATGCGAGGAATTCATCCACCTTATTTACCTATCACTATGTGTGAGAATGATCATTTAAACTATTTTAAGAAAATTCAGCATCTAAAAACTAGATAAATGATAATACAAGTAATTGTGATATACTCTGAGTTGGACCTATATATAACAGATGTGTTGGTTTCAACCTTATCAAGTGACATTCTATAAGAGAGTCAAAACAAGATCCCCTTGAATAGTGTATGGGATTCCACCATGAGTGATTCCCCTGGTCCAAAGTAAAATGATGAAATAAAGTATAATAGAATCAGCCTAATTATAAAAAATGCCCCTCCAATCATCTATCTGTTAATTCCTGATCCATCAAAATTTAACTAGATACCACTATCGAGTGTGATCCAACACACCCCTATACCATTCATTGATAACTTCTTTACTATAGGAAACCCAAACCCTAATTTAACCATAAGTATGATGGATCGAGTAATGGTTACATGAAATCTAGGGAAACTAGATGAATCAATATAAATTACTTATCATATCACAACACAATGATAATGTAATGAAAAAAATATAAATATTAGGAATTTATAAATAGATGTGCAACAAATCAATCATGAATTAGAAATAGAAAAATCTCTACGCAACACCTCCAACGACAATGAATTCAAACAAAATAAAGAAACTAACCCCTCGTAATAATCTTGAGGGACGATGGTGACATGGTTACCCAATGAAAAATAGCGCCAATAATAGCAGGTCTCCACGGTCACATGATCTGGTCATCAATGGTCATCTGTCAAATATTGGATCCCCAATCCCAAATGTATGTGGGATTTCTTGAATATATATATTTATCAATTTTGAAGCCATCATATATGTTGTTATAAAATCAATTTTTAACTAAGGATTTATTATATAAATAAATAATTCAAATCATGAATAGAATGGATACCATATCTAAAATATTCCCCTGTGATGTTTATATGTTGTAAGATGGAATATAAAGAATGAAAAGATTATATGCAACAAAAATCACATCTTAAATTATATTTTTATGATGTGAATCTTTTTTGGGGGCTTGGAACAGGATATGAAGCATCATTTTATAGTTTGTATGGGTGACATGAATCTCAGCGTACCTCTACCTACATCCAAATATTTTACTTGAATGATATTACATTATGAAAATATCTATTCCTAGATTCTTTATCATTTCACTAATATTCAATATAGCATTAAATATTTGGTTTCACACTGTGTAACTTCATTAAAATGACTGAAGTATCTTTAACCATCTATATTTATCTTATTTCCATCAAATTAAATATCATGTCATTCCATAAATCAGAAAAATGATTAATAAATTAGTACATATGAAAGAATATAAATTAAATTAAAAATATTTGTGTATTAAAATGACTAAAAATATATGCATGTGATTAGATTATCAATCTTTTTATTGTGTGATATGGGAATTATGAAACAAATTGTGATAGAAGGTGATGTAGTAGATTTTTTACACTAGGAGAAGGGGGATTTACAATTAGAAGAGGAATACGGTCACTCAATATTGTTTTTATTTTACAATAATACATTAGAAATAAAATATTTATGTGATATATCTAGAACTAAGGGTATTGTAATGTTTAACATCACACAACTCCGAAATTGATCAAACAATTTAATATTATATAGCTAGGATGTAAGTGTATATATGTCAAATGAATGATTATTGGAATAGAAACTTGTAGTCAAATGTCATAACCAAATAATTTAATGTGATATTTTCTAAATTTTAATGACTTATTACCCTTGATAATTCAAAAGATATCCTATGTATCTTAGATGGTAGAAAGGAACCCTAAATGAATTTGAGAGTCCAATGGTACATAGATGAAATCAGAAAAGAAAAAATGGGTTGTGTTATTTAATGTAATTATTCAAAAACAAAAGTATATTCCTTGGTTATATGGTGTGACTCATTGAAATTATGGAATAATCCAACATGAATCATAAACCCACATGATCAATGCTTTGTGTGGAAAAAATGTAGTAGATATCGACTACCCAAGTCACATGTCTCGATGAAACATGGACTCAATCCATAAAATATGCTTAGTTAATGTGTGTAAATCCATGAGGGAGTAAAATAGATTCCATTGAAGTTCAAAAAAAAAACAATGGTGGGAGAATTAGATGCATGTATTGACATCTAGGAACTAAATTTAATGGGGCTATAGATTATTTAAGGATTAATACTAGAAAACTCAATGAAATAGAAGTTCCACTACAATAATATCAAGGATTAGGAAGGAAAATGAGGCTCGACCACTTACCATGTTTGAGATACAATACTTTTCATGTTTATTCTAGAAGTAATTCAATTCATGTTCCCATGATGTGAAGTGGTCCTTTGGAGTATTTTTCCTTCCCCGTAGGGGAACTCTCTTAGAGTAAGAGGGTTATACTGATTCAAAATAATGAAAAATAAAAGTACGAGGGTGAATAGAATTGATGTTAATGTAGAGTTCAATACATTATGTTATACCCATTGTGCACTCATGAATTTTGATTGGTTTTATTGGAGGGATAGAGCTAAACCATTTTTTTAATAAGGGAGTGTCACCCCAATGATAGTTGTGGATAAGAAAACTAATGAAAGGACCCTAGTTTACCAAAATCTAAGGGGATGAAAAAAGTGTCATTGGCTAGGCTTGATATAAGACATACAAGTATCCCTAATTCTCCCATGGTGTCAATTAGGACACACATTATTCAAAAATTCTGTCCATTGGATGATTAGAACCAAAAAGGCGTTTTCCACTTTGGTGAGGGTGAAAAATGGTTTGATATTTTATAATCTTGTAGAAAACAATTATCTATGCATTCTTAACACTTACATATCAGGCTCAAATGGTATATGGTTTCATGTACTAAAGATGAGACTATATTGTGTACAGTTTAATGTCATGTGACGAGGATATTGGATATAAAATTTAACATCATACAGTGTGGATCAAATTCTTTGCAGTTTAAAGCAATATATTTCATTACATGTGAAATAGTATTTAACATAAAGTGTCCATGATTTTTGAAATGATGTGAAGTAATGAAAATTACTAGATGAGGAACATTTTATAGGGGTTAGGTGTGGTTCAATCCTTATATATGGTGATCAATGAGTAAGCACCATTGGAGTAAAACTTATAAATAGATAATGGGTCCTATAAAATGGTTTCAAGATTTTGTTTTTGTTTTCTTGGAATTTTTTTCATTCTCTTGGCCAAAAAAAAGTCACCAAGGAAGCAAGAGAAGAGGATAAAAATCTTGTTAAATGGTTTGACAACATGGTTTTAATGGACCTTGTGAAGTTCTTGGATTATATTATCACTGAGGGTTTCTTTTTCATCTATGTGGGTCTAGGAACCTTTTCTCTATTTTAAAATGATTGTATACAACTATACAGTGTGATGGTTGTTAGACCTCAATAGATTGAATATCTTTTATTACATATATTAGTGACTTTGGGGCCACCTAGGTATCCGAGTTATCGTCTTACACACACACCCATGGAATTAGAGATCAATATATTCAAGGGAATCTTTTTCTAGTTTATCATGTCTATAAATGTTTATAGAGGGGTTTTTTAAAATTCAATGTTTTTCCATATTCTTATGTGTGGAATTAAGAAGTGTGGTTGGACAGAAAGTTGTATAGAACATACAAATTCTTTAGATCAGTGTATCTGATGTTTGCCCCATTATCCGTGAGAATGACTTGCAGTATCCAAAATTAAGGGAAGATAAGAGACTTTATAGACTTGATCATGGATTTAGGCTTGTAATCTTTTAGTGGGATTCATTTAATGAATTTCAAAAGGAGGAAGGCAGTGACAAGGTTCATTATACACAATTGGGTTGTCACTAATTGTTGTAGAACCAAAAATTCATGTTCTATTCCATAAAAAGAAAATAATTATCAGTCTAATGGCGATTATAAAGATGTTCATACATAAATTTGGCATGAATATAACATTAATTATACTTCTTTGTAAATTCCATTTAGTCACGGACCTTGTAATGAATTAAGCATCCTTTCCTCATAATCTAGTGTAAGATTTTTAATCCTTACTAATTCTCCCCAATGGTACTGGTATAATCCACTTTCAAAACCAATGGAATTTATTTCCCATAAATTATATATATATAAATTACATCAATGGTTCAACAATGAAAGACTATCTATGAGTTATGGCTATAAAAATGGGAAACAATTTCCATTTGACAGAAGATCCTCCCATGGTAATCTCTGTCTATTGTCATGGTTTAATACTAAGGGAATTATATAAATGTATTCAAATTGTATGTTTTCATTTTTTTCAAAGGGACATTTGAGGCTCCGATATGAGATGTTTATAAATCATCTTAAATAACATTCCAACTCTCTTCATCAGGAAATTAAACAGAAATGATAATTGGTTATACCTTGTGGATAACATAGTTACACTAATATGTCTATATTAGATATTTTACTAAAGAAACTAGGGAATTTTATCAATTTTTATATGATCATTGGACATGAGTCACCTTAAGATATGACGGGAAATTGGCTATCAACACAAGGGTGAAATCATTTTAAGTTATAAGCTCATTTTACTAACTATATAGTGATAATTGATCTACTAAATAACTATTACATAGTCACATTTTACATGTAACAATATAACCTCAATATGAAGTGTTGGATCAAGAAAAGTGATGAAATCGTTGAAATTTTTCTCATGGTTTGTTCACCGCATTTAGAGAAGAAATTAGTTTGACATGGGGGCTCATTAGTGGCTATTGTAAAACACCACATGACCAAGCTAGATGAGCATAGGGTTGCTGAGTCTTCTAAATGATATGATTTTGGAGGAAAAATTGATGTGAATCTACCAACATGATGTCATTTGAATGATGCAGAGGATAAAATCATATAGGAAGTCAAAATCTAGGTGTAACTCCTTATATATTAGGCGTGTGGTGATGAATCCTATTTTTTCCACTGATGGAATTTTAAGGAATAAACCTAATGTAAAAATATTGAGTTATCACTAACAATATCAATAATCATGCATTTAATATGGGGTGATTTATGATTTAATCCAATGCTTTAATGTGGGGGGTAAATTGGATATAATGATATTGTAGATAATGATTTAGTTTCGGGACAATGATGTCTACGTCAAGGTAGTTCTTATTGATGATGTAATATATTGTCTCGGTGTCAAGAAACATGTTATTATTATAATATATACTGTTTAATTTTCATTACTTCTTATTCTATGTTATGAGGGAATCGAGGGATTATTATATTATAGTCTCATAAAGGTATAGAGGTTTCCATGATATGGGTGAAATTCCAATTTTAGGGTTAGATAGATATTTATTGATATCATCAATCACAGTTTGGAATTTCATGTCCCACTTATAGGAAGTTCCACTCACTATGATTTGAGAAAAGGGATTCTATATTAATACTATATAGGAAACAAAATATAATACATAGTCTAGATGTACTTGTATGTCTTTAAATTGTAGATGGATTCATAAAGGATGTATTCCAAAAATAGGCATGATATTATTATGTTTAATATTGATATCTATGTATCAAATAATGAATTTTAAAAACATCACAAAGGTAAAACCAAATTCACACATCAAGAGATACATATTTTGGAGGTGGGTGAATATAATGCATAAAAATCACTCAATATCTTCATTATTGTCCGATCATTGAAATAAATTTACCATCAAATAATCAACAAAACATTCCACCATTATTAAGATTAGTATATTGATGATATACTTACAGGAATTCACATTTTTTTGTATAATTTTTCATGTAGAAGGGAATAAAACTATAGAATATAGTTCCCTAAGGTGTTGTAATGGAATTTGATTGTTCATCATCAAGATCCATCAAAATTTTATTTTCTCCATTATATCCATCCATGATGAAAATTGATTATAACATTATGGTTTCTTGAATAAGAAACATTCTTACTTTTATGTGGAGGTTATCCTTTATTGACTGGGGTTTGAGGTCTTGAATGTTGTCATAGGTCATGATATTTCCTTTATTATTCTTGGTTTGGATGATACATTCTAGCTATAATGTGTACAAAACCTCCCCAATGATGTTGGATTGAATCATTTTATCAAATTTATCTTTACCTATAATACCATGAGAGGGAAACAGTTTCCATGGATCTGTTTTTCATCCACGGTGGATGTTTGGTAGGCTGAAATACTATAAATCAACAGGGGGGGTCAATCCCCAGAATCTCATATATTTCCATGAATATACATAATAGTTCTATTTTGTAAATACTACGTACCACTATATTTAAATAATAGAAATAAATAAAATGGTCAATTTCATCCTCATATCTTACATGGTGTAGAGGTACACATGTGTCAGATCTTCAACGGTGGTCAAGAATCATCTCTAAAGGTAGAAAGGAAATTATCCAACTCCGCTTCATCATAATAATGAGTAATGTAATGATGATTCATTTCCATAGATACAAGTGAATATGGGGCCATTTCTTCTTTCTACAGGGGAGTGCATTCCTAAGGAGTGGGTTCCATTCCATTTGGAACTATAAAAACTATGGAAATAGAGACCGAGAATCCAATTCCACGAGGCTTTCATTGGTATGTTCCAACCACTTTATTAAAACAATAATTATTTTTCAACATACAATGGGTCATGAATTCCCATTGTAATAAATTTTGGATATTCTATATGGATTTCAAAGCTCATACATTTTTGGTAGCAGATAAAAGATGCTTTTCCATACATCAAAGTGCCCATCCTTTATTTTAGTACAAGGTTATCTGAGATCACTCTCTTTTCTTTTTCATGATTATGTGGCTTCCTATATATAGAGATATCACTTCAATACAAAAAATTATTTTGATGAAACTATCATTCAGAGCCTCCTAGGTATTCACTTCGGTGGTTGTCATGTCATTAGGATCATTTGATATGATAAACTACATCGATTATAGGATTCTTCTCTTCCATCTTATAATACCCACAAAAATTTCTTCAATTCAATAATATTAACAGTGTGTAATGTCATTTTTATTTGTCCCTAAATAAATAACGAGGAAGTGGTAAACATATATATTATAAATAGAGGTGATAAAAATAATTTGGTGGAGTTATGTATTTTGATGACAGTTATTTTGAGTTTTATCCCATGAGATGATATTCAATACCAGACCACCAAATTAGGTCTTCAATAGAATATTGATAAAAAACCTATTTTTAATCATTCTATATCACTAAATTGTTCAATTATATATGGGTAGAACATTCTTCATGATTCCAGTATTATGGAGTGTCTGAGTTGATTTGTGGTCGATCTTGGAGCTATTGTCGTCTAGAAATTTTCGGATATCTACACAATTATACAATCATGATTCATATAGATTGTGGATTAACCTAAGAATTATGACACCCAGATCCTCCCTAGAGAATTTTATGATGGTCTAGTAGTCATTGTGATCACTTTCTTCTACATTGTATGGTTTAATAGTAGTTACTGAAAAACATTGTATAGATATTCAAGGCCTTAATTAGAGAATCATGAAAATACATTGTGAGGTAACCCACAATAAAGATCGTTATAAATGTTATAATAATAAATATATACATTAGTATATTATACTTTCATGACAGGGGAATATTTCTGCCTCTTAGGTCTTCGTTCTTGATCAAAAGTATATTGGGACTAACTAGATGAGGAGGTAGGTCCGGGATAATATTTTCATATTCTTCTACTAGTCTATTGACTATGGTTAATCACAAGTGGATGGATGTGATTAAAATTTGAATGGATTTGTACACGCCTCAGTTGGTTGTTTTTGAGCTAATAACTCAACTAATTATATGGGAACCACATGTATCCTAAAAAATGCATCATTTAGTATGATCCTACTGAGATTCAAAAAAAATTTATTTTACTTATAGTTATAGAGCACATAGTTCTAGGGATAGTAACTCAAGAATTACTCATTTCAGAATAGTCCTTCCCTTATCCTCAATTGAATCTGCAAGAAGCACCCAATGGTGCTGGATGACCTGATTTTTCACTAAGATTTACACATACATCTGCCACCATAATATAATTGATAGATTCATATTCCTACTCATCATCAGTGGATTCAACAATGATTTAGTAGGACAGAGAACCTCCTCCCAATATTTGGTGTATAATGTCCATAAGATGACAGACTAGATTTTGAATTAGAAAGGCCTATTAAATATTATACACCATATATTGAAACTTTTAAAATACATGGATGTTTTTGATTCTTATGGGGGATAACAATACGGTGATATTCCCGTGGGAGGCCCAGGTTGACCCATCTAAGCTTGAATGGTCCCTTGTAATAGAAAACTATGTTTTGGGATAAGTTATCATCAAACATCTATACATATCAATTAGATAACTGTCAACATTTCATGACATATTCATTATTTTTTGTGTTGGTGGAGATATATTTAACATTTTCTAATGAATCCCTAAGTTCCACTTTGACACTTTCCACATACTCTTGGATCTAATCCATGAATATGAAATACTCTTTCACGTTGTTTGAAATGTTTTTTAATGGGAAAAATAGTGATTTCGGTTCAGTAACATAGATTTTTATAGATTATTTATTTATGGTATCATGATCAGGATATTCAGTATATAATTGAGGAAGAAACATGAGAAACATATTTCCTTAAATGTGTAGACCCTATTTTTTATTTTTTAATCCTAATTCTAGGTGCCAAATCTCATTAAGATCTATAGGAAACATTCTATTCATGAGGTTTTTCTTCACAATGTATATTCCACAGGCCACCCAAAAGCTAGAACAACTTAGGGGATGATGATTAAATGAAAATAATTATTTTAATTCCCCCTATATTTCATTCTAGTTTAGGTGGTGGTAATGTTTAGGGCTATTTAATGGTTCACTTTTGGGCTTCCTTAAAGAGATGAGATCTCATGGGGAAGCCCTAAAATCTATCTAGATATTTACAGGTGATGAGGGTTTGAATCAAATAATTCTAAAAAATATCCTAGAATGATCCCAATAAAAAGTACCCGGGTAGATTTATTTTATGGTATTGCATTATTACATTGCATTGAAAAAATAATCAGTGTTGAGACCACGAGGCTTCAATTTTTTGTTGTCAGATTTGTAAAGAAGATGATAAATAGGAAGTGGGAATACATTGGGTGTTACATTTTTTTACCAACACCTAAATTAGATTATTTTACTATAAGAGTTCTAAAAATGATGATTCAAAGTGAATTTTCCTTTCAAGGTAAAAATGTCATGGTATTGGTTATCATGAGTTTTTTAAAAAGTTTTTGGATAATGTTTGAAAGAAGTTTTTGGGTCAAATAAGGGACATGATGTTGTTCAAAAAATTGTTGAATGAGTTCAATATCCCATAGATAAATATGAATATCCATATATAGGGTTTTCTATATATGAATTTATAAATAGTTGAATAAATTGCAGCATATTACAATATTTCTAAAAGGATATCTCCATATATGCCGATTTGGATACATGATTAGTTACGTTTGAGAATCTACAATCCCAATTGTTCTTATATGTAAATGAATTTCTCATTAATGAAAATTGGACATGTAGGAGAATCTGTAACATATGTGAAAGGATCATAAATTCAAATGAAACACATACACAAATGAGTCATGGATGAGAAATTGACTATATTAGAGAGAAATGTGTGACGTGTATAATTAACACTCGATATATTCTAGTGAACTACGAGTTTTGAACTACAAGAAAATGTGTCAAAACCAAATCCCATTTTTTTATTTATGTATTTGGGTATATGTGAATATTTTATGATTTGAGATTTTTGGAGAAGTTTTTGGTGTTTTTTTTAAATATTTTTTAAAAAGGAGGCTATAATATGTATTTATATATCATGAGACAGAAGAGACAAAGTTATATGAGACATTTAAAAATATTTTATAGATAAAAAATTAATGATCATGAATTTTTTCAGTAAATATCTATATAATTTTTTATGTTGTGAGTCTAAAGGTTATGTTTTTAGAATTTTTGAATTATATAAAATATTTTTAATTCAAAATGTTTGGGTCGCACAGTATTACGAATATCTTATAATGAGAAGAAGTTCAAGGTGATTGAAACTATATTATTTATAAATATATATAGTTTTTAATGTCATTTAATGTGTGTATAATCTAAGAAAGATATGAAAGTATGAAAAAATATGAAATAATAAAGTGAAAAAATGAATAATAGGTTCTTTATAACTATTGTGAAGGACATTGATGAAGAAGAAGAACATAATTGCATAAAATCATTTATAAAGAATCGAAGAAGAATAATGGGGATGTGTTGAAACCTATTACTAGAGGTCTATTAATTTTTTTAAAAATTACTATTTTCATATGATCTACGTGATAAGAACATGCACTACCAAATGAAAAGAGTAAAACAAAAGGGATGTTTATACACAAATTACTGTAAGCCATAAGGTTAGTTTTCTAGTTGGTTGTGTGATGGTATTTTTTCATTGATAATTCTAATGATAAGATATACATATTGAGTAGTTACACTTATAATTTTTTGGTTCTATGGGTGTTATTTTATGTTTGTTTTTTCTGATTCATATATCTAGAATCTATGGTTATGGATGTTTTAAAAGAAAAATCCATTAAATAACTGGCCACTAATTAACTACCCTCTAGGTGGTTATAGATATGTTAATTACACTTTATAATTAGTACCATATCCTAGGATACTTCATTTAATCATAACAGTTGGATGTTTGTAGAAGAAAAATTCTACCATGGATGATTATAGTTTTTTATATATTTATGGTATTCCTATCATCGATGGAATGAACTATCATTTCTGGAATAACAAAATACATCTCTATATTTTATCCATAGGCTATGAAGTGATGAATATTAATATAAATGGTGTCATTTCACATGTCGATGGATTTACCTTAAAAACTATATATAAGAAGAATATAGGGAATGATGGATGATCTAGAAATTATATATATTCATCTCTCATAGAAAGGGAACTCCATAGGGTTAAAAGAATTGGTATGGCTAAATACATCTGATATACATTGAATAATATTCACAAAGGGACCATAAATGTGAAGAAATCAAAGTTACAAATTTGGTGATGGAAATAATATGATATTTTAATGCGTTATGATAAATCTTTTTGTGGACCCTTCACCAGGGTTTGTGATATTTTTTTTCACTATAAGAATATTTGGTGTCAAATTAGAGGACACTACATTTTTGGAGAATATCTCACAAATTATTCCTAACTAATTTGATTATAAATTATCAACACTAGAAGTTATGGATCCTAAAATGACCACTTGGGAGGATATTTATAGTGATATCATAAAATACAATATAAGAGGAGATAATTCTATCAAATGAATGGGAACGATGGATCATTAAATACCCTTCAATTACACTAATTAATAAAGTTGTAATAAATATATTTTCATAAAAGAACCTATTGATTATAATTTAGAAGTGGAAGTAATTAATATGTTTGATGACTTCCTATCTTTACTTTCATGAAAAGTGAAAATAGTAATAAAGAATTATAATAGAGAGTTTCCTTTGAAGTGATTCAACTATGGATCCTTTGGTAATTCCACATAAAAAATTCAAATACTACAAGAAGATGAAGATAGAAACAAAGAAGGAAAAATTCCATGTAGTTCTATAAATAAGGGTGGAGAAAAAACAAATTAATGGTTGAATTCAAAAGAATATAAATATTAAAAGATAAATTTATAAATAATTTTGGGGAAGTGATGATTGAGAAGAATAAGTGGATGTTAAAAATTCCAAAAGTAAAGGTGTTAAAAAGATAGTTATTGGATACGTGAATGATGGTAGTTTTACTAGTGATGAAAGAATAATATATGATAAGTGAGATGATTAATGTCTAATTAATTTCACCATTAAAATATAAACGATATAATGTCTTTCAAAAATTTAGATTTTTGATAAATGGAATAAGAATTTAATGATATATGAAAATACAAAAACAATTACGAATCAGTTATTCAATTAAAAATATTGTTGTTAAAATACAATGAAAATCTAAATAAATTTCATAATAATGAGAAAACTATTAATATACATGGAATAACAAACTAAGGTGCAATATAAAAAATTTTATCCTTTTAAACAAATACTAATTAATGAAAAATGAGAATAATTCTTCTTTCAATATTCAAAATAATAATTTGAAGAATCCTATAAGATTGGTGAAGATAAATATGATTGGATAAAATCTCCTTAAAATGATGATAATATGTTTGAGAATATTTAAATTAATCCTATGGAGAAAATTCATTCTAGAAGGACCATGTTTGGAGCTAAAATAAAAAAACCCATTTTTTCAGTTTTTCAGAAATAAAAAATTTGAAAAGAAAAAAACAACAATTATAGACTCTATTAAGACTAACAATATTTATGTTATTAATAAATATATTTTACGAGTCTCAAAAAAATTCACAAAAAGGAAAAAATACTGCTGGTCAAATGTTTAGTGAATGAAATGTTTACACATTTGCAAAACATGTAATTTTCAATGGAAGATATTATTTTTCTGAATATTTATGGAATTGAGGATGCTTTGTTCATAAATAAAATATTTTTTGGTTTAATAATAAAAATGAAAATATATAAGATATTGATATATTATATTTACGGGGACTCACCCCACTCAAATAAGATGGTCTCAAAGACCACAAAAAATCTAGTTTGAAAATTGAAAATAGATTCGACCACTAGAAACATTATAATAAATATTTTATCATCTCAGTTATCTTACTAAATGGTATCTTCTGATTATATAACCACAAATAGACCTCAATATTAATGTCTCAAAATCATTTATAGAGGGAGGAGGCATGAAAATACACTTGATGTCAAAACATCCCTCAAGGACAAAAGAGGACAACAAATTTGGATATTTGATAGTTTGAGTTATTCACACATTATAAAAGACTAGAATATTCTTATGAATATGAATTACTACAAATGAATGAAAATAAATTTTGGAAATTATTATTCTCTTCCAATCAATTGAATTGGATCTGCTGTCATGTGAAATGAAAAGTTGAAAACCAAAAGATCTTTGATTTTATGTACTAAAAGACAAACTACATAGTGTTTCACCGGTTAGAGGTGAATGAAATGAATTTATATTTATGTGATATATTTTATTAGTAAAAAAAGATTTTGACGATGTTTCTTATAAATGTAATACAAACCAAGGGAAACCATTTCTAGGTTGTAGATAAACATGATTCTTTTTATTTGAGTATGAATGAAAAATAAATTAATTATATCCTAAAAGTTATGGATGTATGTTCTAGAAAAATATATACAGTTTTACACATATAGGATGAGTTTGTGATTTCATAGGTATTATGATATCTATATATTGTTACTATTTCATATGAAACAAATGGAAATTTTACAATTCTATATCCATAATGATTGAGATACATACATTTCTTCTCATGGAGCATATTAATTATGACATTTTTGGGCCCATGAGATGGAAAATAAAAAATAGATATATCTATATTATTGCGTTTTTTTATTAATTAATCATATTATATTTGTTATGTCTCAACCAAAAAAAATAAGATCCCCTCAATACTTTCAAAATGATTCATGAGAAGCGATGAAAATGAGAGTGACTAGTCTCTAAATAACAGATAAACTGATAATGGTGTTGAATACTCAAATGGAAATTTTAGGGGTTATCATGAGAGTTATGGTATTATTCAAGATATTAGTGAACCATAAACAAAACATAAAATTAGTTTAGCTTAATTAAATAATGGAATCTTGGTTGTGATGGATCAGACCATGTTGACTAAATATGATACCTATTTTTTTATTTCTGATAAGCTATTGGTGAACCAATATTTATTCAAAACTACTTCTTCTATATATTAAATTAAAAAATTCCATATGAGATATAATATTAGATGACATAATGTTTTAATTTCTTATGGGTATTTCGTATTCCATACATTATCGATGTCAATGGTAAAAATCATTTGAAGAATGGTCAAAGTGGAATTGGTGGTTTCTCCATGGATACCCTAAAATAGTAAATAATGCATAATCTACATTGAAGATAAGAGAAGAATTGTTGATTTTAGTTATATTATAGTCCAAGAAAATTAAAATTGTGTAATGTAAAGAGAAAATATTGATTTAATGTAAGGAGAATATGAATTTGTTCTTGTTATATAGTAGGACGACATAATTAGAAAATATGAATTTGGTAATGATTTTAAAGGAGCAAAAGAATATGTTTTTGTATAATTTGATGAAGAAGAACCTAATTTATCACGTCTAATGTTGAGAATGAATATAGAGATTTAGACTATCATTAGATATCAAGAATTATATGGTCAAACTAGAATAACATTGAGGAGAATTTCTGAAACCTCATTTTCCCCATAGGTTGAGTGAATAGATGGTGAATAAGAATTAGAGCATCGGGATTGAATAAATAAAATGATTAATTATAGGGATTAAATTCATAAAATAGATAAATATGAGCTGATAACCATACCTAAAGATAAATAATGTGATTGGAACAATTTGTGTATTCTTAATCAAGGTAAATTAAAAGGATAAATTAGTATACAATAAGGAATTATAGGTTTATAAGGGATATTTATATGTTAGAGGCATTTATTTGGATGATACCATTCCACCAGTGGTAGGATTTGAATCTTTATGAATCATCAATTCTATTATTGTTCAAGGTAAATATTTTATTTACCAATTGGATATGAAGTTATCAATTTTTAATGGAGAATTATAAGAAGAAATTTTTATTGACAATCCATGTTGTTTCTTGATTAGAAAAAAATAAAACTATATTTATATGTTAAAGAATGCCTTTTATGGTTTTTATAAATCCAAAAGAGATTATTAATGAATGGTGGGTACCTATTTATGTATTCATAAATTCAATAAAAAATTGTTGACAATAAACTATAGAAAATAAAATCTCAAGAGGTTTATCTCAATGTGATTTAATTTTGTGATGATATCATATTTTTTGGGAATAATGGAAAATACTAAGAATAATTTACCAAATAGAAGAATATATTTTTTGAAATTTCAATAATGGGGGAAATGATAATAAAAATTTCTTGAAAATTTCTTAATGGAAGGATCATATTTTACTCTCACTAAAATTATATCCCACATAAAGACTTAAAATAATTGTTATACAATATTCAAATCCTATTTCCACTCTTATTTAAGTATTGAAAAAGATGTTTAAGGATGTATATGGAAATGATGTTGAATCTAAATAATTATGATGTTGAATGAAATCCTATTAATTTTAAAAATGCTTCTGAGTATACCTAGTTATTTAGTTACATTTTTTGGTATTTTCAAATGAGTATTGAAAATATAATATAGTTAAATTAGAAAAAAAAATATTAGATGAATTAAAGTCACTAAAATTTATGGTATAATGTATGAAAGTAAGGGATAGTTTAATATAATTGTATATATAGATATAGACATGGTGGGTTGTGTTTTTGAAAAAAAAAACCATATTGTTGAAGTATTATATCTATGATAGATGTGTGTGAGTTAGAACCTAAATAATAACATTTCAGGGACTCTATGGAATATTGAAGTTGATTAGGTATATATCACACAAGATATAAAATAATTGATTTGGATGGAGACATAGTCGGATGATTTTTGGTTGACGTGAAGCTTCCACTACTCTGTGGTGGTGATTATAAAAGTAATAGAAATTTCACAATGAATTTGGTGAAAATTTTGAGGTCAATGAACATGGATATTAAAAAACCATACATAAATTGCATAAGAATTGAAATGAACTAAAGATATTTTTTTACTACAATGGATTAATTGGATATATTTTTAATAAAGCATTAATGAAGGGTATATCTTGGATCCTCATATTTATTATTAGTTTTCGACTTCTCCCTATTCAAGAATATGGTTTTTGATTTCATTCCCCTCACTTTTCTAATATTTGGATATTATTTTTTAATAAAGAATAAAACATGAATGAATTAATCACTTAATATAGGATTCTTAATGAAATTGTTAAAGAGAAGAAATTATTCTTTTGAATTATCCATTGATATATGATTTTCTTATTTTAGGAGATTATATATTTAGGGGGAGTTTATAAATGGGGTAATCTATGATGTTATAATCCTTTACATAATCAATGATAATAATTTTAATATTTTTTTAGGATGTTGAAAAAATTGTTTCTAGAGTGACTCGTGTTTTGGCCCTGTCAGACTTCGGAATATTCCTATGAATAATTCCAGAGCAAGGTGTGAAGACGACATGCGATTTCGAGGCCCGGTGTTCCTAGAATTTAATTTATAAAAATATTAAATATTTTTATAATATGAATAAGGAGAGAATGATTTAATATTAAACGGTAGCTCGGATTATAAATCTGAGGGCACGGTTGCGTCCGGAGCATGTCATTTACCATAGGTGGGGTGTAAACGTTACGGGCGCGAGCCTGTTGTGAGAGGAGTCAACCAGGGGAAAAATTGTCTTTTTGAAATAATTACTTAGAGATTTTTATCATTGGTGTTCATTTTGAATAACATTAGAATGAAGTCTCGGAATGGAAATCTGAGACTTCTATTGAGTTCTAATTGGGGTGTTTTTCCTTGGTGTGAAATAAAATAAGAGGGAACAGAGGTTTTGGAATCCGCGACCGTCAGTGGAGTTTCAGTGAGTTTATATAAATTCACTTAAGTGTTGGAATTTGGGGAAAACCATATTTTCCCTTCCCTCTCTCTCTCTCTCAAACGTTCTTCATAGTTCTTCAGCGTTCTTCTTCGTTCTTTTCTGGATTGAGGGGTGAAGTCCATCAGATCGAAGTGGGATCGCAACAGGTGCCTGCCCAACAACGAACGACCGAGTGCAGGCAGGCTTTCTATTGATTTTTCGCTCCATGGTCAATTTCTTGAGGTTTCGTCAAATCCATTGTTTAAATTCTTTAATTTTAGAATTAAGACGATGGATGAACGAAAATGAACAATGTTTGAGCCCCATTTTAATTTGTCATTCTTGGGCGTTCTTCGTCTAAAATTTACGATGCGCCGAAACTTTGATGGATCGTCAATCGGGGTGCAGGCGTTGTGAAGGCCTCATACCGAGAATTCCAAATCCACCTAAGGATTTAAAAATGGGTTTCTAGAGTGGTTTTGGTGGCTGATGGATGTCCTTGCTCCGAAAAGTTCAGTGGCGAAAGATCGAGGTGGCATAGCGGTGGAGCCGGCCGGGGGTTGCAGCGGCAGCAGGTGGCACTCGGCTAGACGGCAGCGTCGACCAGGGGTGTTCATCGCGACGCGTAAGACTGAGGTGGAGTTCAAAAAACTGGTGTGTGCCAACCAGAATAGTATAGGATTAAGAGGGTGTTTAGGAGTCATATGGGGTGGCCGAGAGCGTGGCGCTTTGCCGAAGAGCAGGCCGGGGCTTCGGCGTGGCGCAGCAGGCAGGGGCGGACGCATGGTGGTGCGACGGGCCGTTTGGAAGCGCAGAGGGGAGCTCAGACATCCACAGCGTGGGCAGACAGTGTCGCAGTGATGCGCTCAGGGGGTAGCGACATCCTTGGATGGTCACGGTCCGGGGGAAGCCTCGAGGATAGCACCTCAGGGGGAGCTGCGGACTAGGACCCGCATCACGCAGGTCATGTTGGTGCGGAGGGAGGACAGAGACCGGCCATGTGACTGATATAATTGGTAGAACTAGACCCTCAAGTCTGGTGGTGTTGGAACGGGCCACGGCGAGCTGGGACAACCCGCAGTTGTGCCGCGGGCCGACCGTCTAGAAAGGGCCGACTGGGGTGGACCGGCCCATTTGGGCCACCTTGTGATCAAAGGGGTGTAACTTTTAAACGGAACGTCCGTTCGATGAGCTGTCTGCGGCCATGGGTTCGTCTCAGCGAAAAGGACTAGTTGAAATGGATGTCGGGGTTTTTGAATTTTTTGCTCGAAGATGGGTGACCCAAAACACTTTAATTTAATAATATTAAATTATTATTAATGTATGCAACATATGTACCTCACGAACCGGACGCCCGATTGATGCGCCAACAGTGACAGTGTGACCATATTCCTAATGATAAACTTTTGATATACTCTATTGAGTGTTAGATATAAAGATAAGTGCATGCCCCACATGACCCAGTTTTCACATTTTACGGTGAAATGTCACTTTTTCACCTGGCATCCGTTTTAAGTGTTTGACTACCCGTTTATGTGTGTTTTTCTGGGAGTATTTCAAAGGTGAAATATTCCCTCATAAATTTGGGCCTGGGGCATGGGACCTATGATGTGTCTTCTAGACGCACACTTTTTTATGACTTATTCTTTATAAGTCTATTCGGGGGATATGAGTAGTCCACCATGCTTGTTTTTCTACGTAGATCACGATGGTGGCCTCGGTATAGGCCTAGGAGGTCTATAATGTGGATCTGATGCAGGACTTTAAAGTTTCTGACGATTGGACTAGTAGTGGTTGCGTGTACTCCCTTGGTTTATTCCTCCGAGGGTTTGTGTGGTATAACAACCTCAGTTTAGGTTTGTGATCCCCATGATAGAGTGGTTTTCTGATAGAGTTGTCACATCCCTCTCGTGGGTTCTGAGCAGGGCCCCATTACTTTGATTCCATAGACTAGATTCTTGGTATCACTATGACTGCTTATCAACGGGTGGTGGCCCCCTATCTACCAGGTTAAAACTATAACATTTGAGGAATCATCAGTAATATGATCCCATAAACAGTAGTCTGTTTAGTAGGGTTGCAAAATTTTCGGTTAAACGACCCCCCACTCAGCGAGTGGTTTCAGTCGGGTAAGTGCATTTTATGTTCGATTCCTGACATCATGAGTTATACCAGGTGAGATTTCTGGAATCGTTGTGACAATCTTCACAATGGGGACGATCCTCTATCTATGTGATGTGATATGTGGAGCACCAGATCCGGGTGTGGTATTTCCCAAAAGTTCCTAGGAGTGATCCCCATTCCGTGAGATCTACGAGTAACCATATTGGGTTCTTGTATCCTATAGTGGACCATAGGAGTGATCCACTTTCCAATGAGTTTGGTATTTTTATTATTCCAATGTTCCCGTATGGGGATATTATTGATGCAATCTGACAAGCATATACCTCTTAGATGAGTTCCATCTGGGATGAAAAATCTTGTGGAGTGTGTTCTCCTAGTTGTGTACCTATCACATGTTTTGAGGTTTGGTGCGACAAATGAGTACATATGGTTTTTCATGGTATATGTATGGGAATATACCTAAGAGGATGTTCATGATGTATGTATGCCCATAAATCTGAGTTGAGATGGCATGTCGTGTTTATCCAAGGATGGTCTCGAGATGGAGTTTCTCTCGCATTTGGGTTCCCTCTGGCTGGGATGAGCTGACTGTGGCCTTTTAGTTGCTTTCTTATATTTTTTTTGGGTTTTGGGGGGCCTACTGAGTATTTTTATACTCAACCCAGCATAGGCCTTTCCCACACAAGTTTTTGTCTTGTGCAGACCACATGCCTTTCGATGGAGTCCCAAGAGGACCCGAAGTAGGAACAACTATGTGAGAGATACTAACCGGGGTGTTTACCGGAGCTGTGCCGAGGACCTTACCGGCAGGTTATTTTGGAAGAGTTCTCCCTTCATCTGAGCAGGCTGGGTGCTTTTGTAGTTTTCCTTTGGTGGGCCCTATTTTTTCCTTTTTTGTACTTATTTTGCACTCTGGTTTTTGATAGATGTTTTCATGCATTTCCATTGCTGTATATATATATATATATGAATATCTGCAATATTGCATGAGGTGTATGTGGGTGCATTTTTACAGGTACATATGGATAATGCCTCCCATGTGTGTGATAGCCTACTCAGGGCAAGTCTCTATCCTTTGGCCTATTGGAGGAAGGCATGGGGAGTTACGACTCGATCCCCGTTGGGTTTGGTTGTGACAGAGTGGTATCAAATGTGGTTCCACCTTTGGGATCTCAGAGCATAGCAGGTCTATCTGTGAGCTTGGTTTGCATTGTATATGGGTAGAGTTATGATGTTTCGATTTCCTATTTCATGCCAAGGACTCCAATGTTTTTACGGTGGTTGACGTATCCAGTCACATGGACTCTGATAACCTGCCATTCGACTCGGGACATTTGGACACTAGTCGTAGGGACATAATGGAACATGCATCATCTAGGACTGTGTTTTGGGTCTCCATTCTTCTTATTAAGTCATCTCCCTTGATATATTGTTTTACCAATTTGTGTCTTGATCGTATTTCAGGATGCCTCCATGATGATATCCAGTGAGAGTTCTGCAGAAGTATTATGGTTAAAATCCACCCCGTGTAGAGGCTATGTGTAACACCTTGAGATTTTATAAGATATATATTATTTTTAATTTCATTCATATCATGTGTTGTACGCTACACCAAGATTACCTTGCACTATACGCAATACCGTATTATCTTTCAGTATATGCAACACTAATCTTCGATCCTGTTACACACAATTTCAAGTTTGTTTGATAGTAGTTATTCTACGAAACATTGAGTGTGTATATATATATATATTCAATGTGTAAATGAAATATGGTTGGAGTTTGTTATATACAACAAAAAAGGAGCCTTACACTACATACAACCCTGACTTGGCTTGCATTACACACAATCACAATTTCCTCGATAGCTTGTGTTGTACGCAATTCCAAATTTCACTAAACAATGATATATGGTTTTAATATTATTATAAACTAGCCGTTATGAATAGTATTAACTACATTTTAAATTTTATAACATTATTATTCATCTTAAATATTTTCTAGAACATGGTATGATAATAAAATAATTTTATCGGGTAAAATAAGTAATTTAAAAAAATGCAGTTTTACCGCCTTTTGATGGAGCACCCACATTAAATCAAGTTTTTGAAATGTTTATAAGTTTAATTTGAAAAAATAAAATTATTCCTTAGAATCAGGATATAAAAAATTAATTTGGATAAATTTTTCATATTATTCTGATAACTTTCATATTTTGATGAATTATAAAAACATGCTATATTTTAATTCAAAACAACTATTTTCATCAAAATAATCTATTTGGTTAGATTATCTTTTTAATTGGTTTTAATGTGTAATTAGAATATATTTTCACCATTTAATCCAATGTTGGTCATTGGAATTAATTTCACTTTGAAATTGGACATAGACAAATGATGATCTTTTGATAGTTATTGTTTCTTAATAACACGCTATTTGTTTTGATAACGGGGAATTACATTTAAAATTAATCAATTACACTAATATGTTTTGAATTTGGAAAAATAGACATCATTTTTGAATTCGGAATATCAAATATAGCTTAGGCTGATTTTTTGGTATTTTTCTGGAAAACATCAATTTATGATGAATAGTGAAAACACTGAGTTATTGGTTAAAAAAGGCTTTTAATTTAAAAAAAATCATTTATTTTATTTAAATTTACTTTAGGTCAAAATAGATAAATAATAATTTTTTATGTTAAATTAAATTCATTTGAATCATTTTATAATATTTTTAGATTTATAAAAATTGTATTGAAATTTTAACCGTCTTTTACCCACCTCCTAGGAGCTTTTGCAATTATTCATAAAACATAATTTTACCGCTTCTCTGAGTGGAATTTAAAAAATCTGAGAGACATGGTTAATATAAAGGAGTAAAATTTGGTTCAATTAGATAAAAATATTTTTTGGTGAACAGTAACATTTTACTTTTATTTACCACAGTTACAAGTAAATAGGGTAATTCAAGGTTAAAAGAATACTATAATAATTCAAAATTATCTTAACACTTGTCCAAACCTTATTTAATGAGTAATGTCCGACCATGGGAATCTTTTGGTCGACTTTGTGACCCCATATATCCTCTTATGAAAGACAATGACACATTAGATTAATTAATTTAATGTAAAGACAAAATTGGGATTAATAAAAATATTATAGTAATTAATTTTTATAAGGGGTCATATAAATTATCAGTTCGACTATAAATATTCATTGGAAAGAAAAAAATATTTCCTACATGTTGGTATTTTGTTTATAATTTTTAGACATCAAATAAATTAAATTATATATGACACAATAATGGTGCAGTATTTACCTCATTAATAAATGATTTAAATAAATCAGATTATAATGATTAAATTATTATTCAAAACCTGTCCAATTCCAATTGGATGATTTTATTTAGAATATTAGTCATCTTATATTCCAAATTAATGTGTTTTGGACCTATTTAAACAGAAGATAAGTTTATAATAAAATAATTTTTTCACACTTTCCTAAAGATCCCCTCCTCTCCCTTATAAAAGGAGACCACTTCTATGCAATTACTCACACCTCTCAAGCATTTTGGCTCATCCAAAATCTGACCAATTAAGCTCCCAAAATCCCTATCCTCCCCCTAGAAGCCTTAATTTAGGCAGAAGGCACTCCAAGAAGTCCTTTTTGTTCAAACCAAAGGAAGTTACCCAAATTAATGGTAAGGGTTTCTCTTAAATTGTTTTCTTTTATTATACTTCTCCAACACAGAAAATCTTTTTAATAATTTCTTTTGTAACAAAACCATTATACTCAATATACTAGTATTCTTTTATGAGATGTATTCGAACTACACTTACACACACCTCTTTTTAATGGAGGAAGAACATAATGTTTTTGTGGATGGCAAACTAATGCCTCACAAAATGATGATTGTTCGATTTTCTCCTACCGCCTCTCATGGTGGACATTATGATGGAAATATATTTATATATGATATATATTATGTTTATGATTTCCTTATTCTTCTTTACTTCCCAATTATATCAAGCCCTTATGGTTTCCATAGTGGGTAAATACGATAATCTTATTTGAGGAAGTGCAGACTACCGCCCCCTCAAAGTGATGTGATTCGTTAATTCCTTATGTGGGATGTATAAAGGATGGAGTTAATGACATTATATATGATATTATACTGGAATTATAATATACCTATTCAATTAAAATAAAAAATAGAAATTATAGTAGCGTTCATGCGTACGTACGACTTACCGTCTCCATGAATGGTGTATTTCACTTCTTACCTCCATATGTTATGTACTATTATAAATACATGTGTATGCTGGATATATAATGAATATATATGATATATAAATAATGATTTACATTCTGGGAGTAATTAAATCATGATATAATTAATAATTAAATCAAGTACAACAAGGCCAAACACGTACGATAAATAAGATGATTTTACCCAAAACGTTGCTTTAAGATGGGATTTACAAAAGAAAGGGTAATATAAAGTCATAAGTAAACCATATATGATATCATAAAAATGAATATTATTGTGTAATAAGTCAATGTTATTATTTAAATCAATATAAAGGAGGTTCAGATATGTACGAAGCATATCAGACCAAAGGTAAGGGATAACTTTTCCAATCTCGTTTTTATTCGAGATTGTTTATTCCTAAGTATTTACTGGGGTTATATTTATCAACCACGTCCCGATTTTCTAAAAATTATTTCATGTATTTTTAATGTCTTTTTTACCCATTTTGACTTTTACTACATGGTATGTAATGAATATTTTTTTTACAAGGAACTTTTTAACTTTTCCAGCCAAAGTACGAGAAGAATGTTTTTTTAACTTATACTACATGAACGGATTTTTACGGTTTTATAAAGCCTTATTTTGATGAAGATTCTTCCAAAATATTTCAGGAATATTTTCAACAAAATCCATTCCTTTTATAAATGCATGAAATTTTGTGAAAATAAAATGATTTTAAAGAATAAATGATATTTTCCTCAAGAATTCATTTCAAGTGTTTCATCAAAAAAAATTTCCATCTAAAATGAAATTATTTCATATGTGTGTGTTTCAAGTATAATGTCTCTATGATTTAAATAGTTTCACTTTTCTTATTATGAAATGATATCCATTTCTTTTATAAGGATTATTAGATGATGGGATGATTTTTAGGAAACCCATTTTATTTGTTGGGTTATTATGAATGATGTTTGTTTATTTTGTGGCACAAGTAATAATGATTTCATTATGAGATGGGTGGGACCTATATCTCCCTCCAATGCATTATGTAAAGATTTATATCTTATGAGATTGACATGGCTGGAATGGAAAGTAAATCTGGTTCAGTAATATAGGGCTGGAACGACAAGTAATCCTAGTTCAGTAAGGGACTTTATCCACTAAGATGGTCTTGGTAGCAATTCCTTAGCTAATATGGAAATCATATCATGTGATTAATGTATTCACACAATTACATGTTTTATTCCCATGCTCTTTTATCATGATTAATGTTTCTTAATGATCTATTCCTTATGTACTGCCATGTTTTATGTCATTGCTCAATATTTTGATGTTTAAACATTATGTTCATGTTTTTAAGTTCAAATGTAAATGATTTGTTTTATTTTATCCATGCTTACCCTTACTGAGCATTTGAGATCACCCTTTATATGTTTTCTTTTCCCCGGGGTATAAATAATGGTTTTAGGTAAGAAAACAAATGGGGAAGATCATCATGGGAGATGTTTAAGATCTTTCACCACTATTAGAAGATTATTTTCCGAGTTTCCAAAGACACTAAACTATTACGGTCCTTGTGTGTTTGTTTTTGTTATGTATTAAGTATTCCGAAAAATTACTGTAATGTCCATGTATGTCAAGATTCGGGTCTCTACACTATGGACCAGGGTACAGGTTCTGAGGTCGGACCTCCAGGTGGTCTGCCAGTTGAGCCACCACCTGTCGAGCAATTGGTTGTTCCAGGAGAGCAGGAAGAGGTTGTGCGTAGGTTGACTGTGCTGCATGAGTTCATGAGGTAGCGACCTCTGAGGTTCTAGGGTGATCCAGACCCTCAGCCAGCAGATTACTGGCTCAAAGCAGTCACCAGAGTTTTCCACCTTGTGAGGACACCTCCAGATCAGATGGTGGTCCTAGCGGCAAGCCTTCTGCAGGGTTCGGTCGGGAGATGGTGGAGTTTGGTGATGCAATCTCACGTTGAGGAAATGCACATGTGGACAGATATTGAGAAACTCCCCCAAAAAGAGTTCTATCTGGTGATGCTAAGGTCAGTGCATATTTTGGAGCTTTTGAAGCTTTGACACGAGGGAATGATAGTGTCGAAGTACTCAGGGAGTTTTACAGACCTATCACTCTATTCCCTCGATATGGTTCAAGACTTGTTCTTTAGGGCTCGGACATTCAAGCAGCGGCTACGCAGGGACATCTGGGAAGTTGTGGAATCCTTGTGCCTACCAACCTATGCTGGAGTACTAGAGTTAGACTTCGTGGTGGAGAGCTTTCAAGTTTAGCAGATTCAACCCGTCAGTGTTGGGAATGTGGTAGCTAAGACGTCGATAGCTGGTCGAAAGTGGCTGGCATATGGTTTTGGATGTGGACGATGTTTCAGTAGTAGACCCCATGATGGAGGATATGAGGCTCAGGGATCACATGGCTCACATGCCAGTTTTTGTCAGCGGTGGGAGAGGCGATGTTACGCTTGCGACGGTCAGGGACATCTTCCTAGAGATTGTCTGACCCGTCATGCTACTATGTGGGAGCCGGTCAATAGGTCGACCTTGGAAGCAACAAGGTCTTTATTTTGGAGTAGTCCAGGGCAGTGGACATAGTGACGGAGCTAGCGCAACAGAAGGAGGTGGTAGGCGGTATCAGATGCCACCACCACCACGCCCAGGTGGTCCACGACGAGTTCAGGGAGCTAGAGGGTGAGGGAAAGGAAAACTGAAGGCCTTAGATTGTGTTGACCCATAGGCTCTGCTGATTTATAATGGTATTCGTTGAGTTCATTCTAGTTTTTGTAGTATTTTTAATAGACATTGTTTAGTAGTACTCTTTCCTTTCCATTTCTACTTGAGTTTTGATCTTGGCGTTGGTAGGACCATGTGTGGGTGTTGTTGGACATGCTTCAAATGCATGATGAAGAGGGATCCTTCCCCCACTAAGATGCATTTTTTTTATGCGATTAAAACATTGTTAGCGAGTCAGTGCTGCCAAAAGTGGATAGTGTTGAGGTGTGGTGGACAAGTCCATCTAACTTATGCATTAAGAAAGGGGTGTGTTTTGGAAAACACCCTGGCGTGGGAGACCCAGTTGAGAGTTCAGTTGCATTCCTTTGGCTTATGGTTTTTTGGGAATGAAAAGTTATAAGGATGGGAGGATGTAGTGACTTGGGTTTTGGCCCAGTCAGACATTGGAATATTCCTAGAAATAATTCCAGAGGTAGGCATGAAGACGCCGTGCGATTTCGAGGCCCGGTGTGCCTTAATTAATTATATAAAAATATTAAGTATTATTATTCTATTCTTGAGGAGATAATGATTTATCTCTAAAATGGTATCTCAGATTAGAAATTTGAGGTCATAGTTTCGTCTGGAGCGTGCTGTTTACCTTAGGAGGGGTGTAAAAGTTACGGGTGTTGGCCTGCTGGGAGAGGAGTCACCTAGGGGAAATATCATCTTTTTGAAACAATGACTTAGTGATTTTAATCACTGGTGTTCTTTTTGAATAAAATTCAAACGATGTCTTGGAATAGAAATTGAAGACTTCTTTTGAGTTTGAAATGGGGTGTTTTTTCTAGGTGTGATATAAAATAAGCGGGCACGTAGATTTTTGAATCCGCGACCATCGGCGGAGTTTCAGTGAGTTTATATAAATTTACATAAGTTTTGGAATTAAGGGAAATCCATTATTTCCCTTATCTCTCTCTCTCAAACTTTCTTCAGAGTTATTCAGCATTATTTTCCGTTCTTCACCGGATTGAGGGGCTAACTCCGGTAGATTGAAGTGGAATTGTAGCGGGTTTGTCGCCAATGAAGAATGGTCGGGTCGAGGTAGGATTTCTGATGATTTTTCTCTCCTTCTCTAATTTCATGATGTTTCATCAAATCCATTGTTTAAATTATATAATTTTAGAATTAAGACGATGGAAGAGAAAACACAGCCATCATATGAGTCCCATTTTCATTTTTCGTTCATGAGTGCTCTTTGTCAAAAATGTTAGATGCGCTGAATCCTTGATGGATCATCGATCGGGGGCAGGCACTATGAAGGCCTTGTCCCGAGGATTCCAAATCCAACATCAGATTTGGAATCATGCCATCAGAGTGGTTGTGGCAGCTGATGGAAGTCCCGGATCTGAAAAGGGCGGTTGCTGGAGATCAAGGAGACACAATGGTGGAGCCGGTTGTGGGTTGCAGCGGCAGCGGGCAGCACTCGGCATGAAGACGGCGATGGATGGGGGTGTTCATCACGGTGCGGTAGGCCGAGGCGGAGCTTGGAGGACTATTGTGTGGAAACCAGTAGATGGGAAGATTACGAGGGGGATTCTATAGTCAAATAGGGTGGATGAGAGCGTGACACTCCAGTGAAGAGAAGGATGTGGCTTCGACATAGTGTAACATGCAAGGGCGGACACGCAGTGGTCTGACAGGCCGTCCAAAAGTGAAACAGGCAGACCAAGTAGCTGTAGTGCTAGAAGCTGGTGTCACAGAAGTTCTCTTTGGCATGAGTGATGACCTCGTCCGGTCACAGTAAGGGGGGGGGGAGCCTCGAGGTCAGTAACTTGGGGGGAGGTGTGGACAAGTACCTGCATCCCGCGGGTCCTATTGGTGCGGCGTGCGGACACAGACCGGCCACACGGACGGTCTGATTGGAAGAACCAGACCCTCAGATTTGTTGGTGTTGGAATGGTCTACGGTGATCTGGGCCGGACCCATGGCTGGGCCGTGGGCCAGCTTTCTGGACCAGGCCGGCTGGGGTGGACCGGACCATTTGGCCCCCTTGTGTTCAAAGGTGCGTAACTTTTAAAAGGCGCGTCTGTTCGACGTGCTATCGGTGGCCATGGATTCGTCCTTGTGAGACAAACTTTGTGAAGAGGGTTTCAGGGGTTTTGAGTTCGGTGCTCGAAGCTGGGTGACCTGAAACTCATTAATTTAATAATATTAAATTATTATTAATGTTTTCAACAGATGTACCTCACAAACTGGATGTCTGATTGATGCACCATCTATGACAGCGTGACCCTTGTCCTTGTGTGGGCCTTTTGAAATGCTCATTTGAGTATTCGAGATAAAGATAGGGGTGGACCCTGTAGGGCACAATTTTCACGTTTTAAAGTTAAATTTCACTTTTTCACCCAACATTTGTTTGAAGTGTTTGAACACTCGTTTTTTTGTTTTTATCCGAGAGGATTGCAATAGTGCAATCTACCTGCCTAAATTTGGGCCCAAGGAATGGTACCCACAAGGTGGCTTCTAGATGTACGTTTTGTTTTTACAACTTCATCTTCATAAGTCAGTTCGATGCATATTATTAGTCCACCAAGCGTGTTTTTCTTCGTAGTCCACGATGGTGCCCCCGATATAGTCCTAGGAGGTGTGCAATGTGGATCTGATGCAGGTCGCTTGGGATAACGACGTTTCTACCAGCATTGGTTGAGTGTACTCCCTTGGTTCATTCATATGAGGGTTTGTGTGGCATTACTACCTCAGTTTTGGTTTGCGATCCCTTATATAGGATGGTTTTCTGATAAAGTTGTGGCATCCCTCTGGTGGGTTCAAAGCGGGATCCTTTAGCTTCGCTTCCCTAGACCGGGATCTTGGTATCATTGTGACTGCTTATCCACGGGTGACAATCCCCTATCTAGTAGGTTAACCCCGTAGGGTTTGATGCATCATCAGGAATATGATCTCCTATGCAGTGATCAATTCTGTAGGGTTTTGTAATTTTTGGTTAAACGACCCCCTACTCAGTGTGTGGTTTTGATAGGGTTAGTGCATCGTCGATTCGATACCCTACATCACGAGTTATACCACATGGGTTTTACGACATCTTCATGGCCTTCTCCTCACATGAAACGATCCTCTATCTGAGTGATGTGATCTTGTGGAGCACTATATGGGTTGTGGTATCCTCCAACAGTTCCTGGGAATGATCCCCATTATGTGAGATCTACGAGTTACTAGAGTGGGTTCTTGTATCCCCTAGTGGACCCTAGGAGTGATCACTTATCTAAGGAGTTTGGTATTTTTCATTTTCTACCATTCCAACATGAGGATCTCAAAGATTCTATTTTAAGATCATATACCTCTCGGACTATTGCCATCTGGGATGACAGAGCTGATGGAGTGTGCTCTCCTAGTTGTGTACCTATCCCGAGTTATGAGGTATGGTGCGTGAAATGAGAATATCTAGTTGTTCATGGTATATGTATGGGAATATACCTAAGTGTACGTTCATAATGTATGTATGGGAATACATCTGAGCTAAGATGAGTAGTCATGTTTTTCCATGGATGTTCTTGAGATAGATTTTTTGTCGCATTTGGGTTCCCTATGGCTAGGATGAGTTGACTGTTGCCCTTCAGTTTCATCCATTTATTTTTTGGGGTGTTTGGGGTGCCTACTGAGTATTTTTATACTCACCCCTCCATGGGCCTTTCCCACACATGTTTGTGTCTTGTGCAGACCACAGGCCTTTCGACGGAGTCCCAGGAGGACTGGAAGAAGACAAATCTTAGTGAGTGAGACAAACCGGGGTGTTTACCAGAGTAGTGCCGAGGAGCTTACCAATGGGTGTTTTTGGTAGAGTTCCCCCTCCTTTTGAGAAGGTTGTACTTTTTTTGTAGTTTTCCATTAGTGAGACATGTTTTTCAATTTTTTTACATATGTTTCACTCTTGTTTGGGAAAGATGTATGCATGCATTTCCATTACAGTTTATATATATATATATGTATATATGCACTGTTGCATGGAGGGGTATGTGGGTGCGTGTGTATAGCTACCTTAGGCTAATGCCTCCCATGTGTGTGATAGCCTACTCGGTGCTAGTCACTAGCCCCTGGCCTATTGAAGGTGGGAATGTGCAGTTACAGCTCGAGCCCCATTGGATTGGGTCATGACAGCTTCTTTTAGATTCTAGTTCATTTTGTTTGTGAATAAATGAAGATGATGATTTGGGTCAATAAGGAAGTTATGATATATTATTTTGATATATTATTTATGGAAAATATGGTATTAGTATCCAATGATTCTTGTTTCCTGCCCCAATATTGATCACATAGAGTGAAAATTGCCTTACAATGATCCACAATATTAGATCTAGAGCTTTGGTATTTTATTCTTCATTAGTTGATAAAGAATATGAGGGGAGATAGTTATGACCAATGGGGTTTGAGTAGTTGTTGTTAGAATAGTGAAGAATATGATGAACAATAAATCTTAATTCTTGTTTTGTTCTTGTTATTTTCATCACATAAATTTGTTTATTTCATAAGAGAAGATGTAAATTTGATGATTAAAAGTGAAGTGTTCTTGTATAGGTCAAATATCATTGTTTTGGTTATCATAATTCATGAAATATGTTTTTGGATGAAATTTGAAAGAAGTAAGTATATTGAAAATGGGAGAAGACAAATTTTTATTGTTGTTTAAAGGAGTGTTGAACAACATATGTTAATGTTTATATCAACTTATATGTTTTATCTACATTGAAAGTCTATATAGATGAACTGGATATTTAAATGTTCACTGAAGAATATCTCAATATAAGGAAATTAATATGTGTGAATGGTTATGTAATTTAATCTATAGAATTTTATGTTCTACTAGATTTGTGAATTGGTCATGTCGGAACACTAGTAAGATATGTGAAATTATTAAATGCAGGAATGGATTGGGTAGTCAAATGGACCATGTATGAAAATAATTCATGGATGAGAAATTTACTATAATGTAGAGAAAACTATTGCATATGTTATTGGATATCTACATATATAGTTGAACATTTAATTTTTTTCTAAAAAATGGATCTGAAACCCAAACCCCTACATATTAAATATGTCTATTTTTATAAACAAATATTTTATTATATGTGCTTTTTAGAGCTGATTATGGAGAATTTATGGAAATTTTTTGATTGAAGGGAACATGATATATCTTAAAATAACAAAATAAGAGAAAGGTTGGTTTATATTTGATTAGGAAAATTTTAAAGGATGGAAATATATGATCATTGAAAATTTTAAGAATAAATAAGACTATATTTTAATTAATGAGTATATAAGAGAAGGTTATAGTTTCTTTTAGTTATTGAACATCAATTTATTCAAAAGTGTTTGTTTGATGTGGTACTGCGAATATCAATGAAATAGAAGAATTTGAATATGAATGAAACTGTATGAAATATATATAGTTCCTCTACATCTTATACTATGTGTGGAATTAGATAATGTTTTAAATGGAATATGAGTGATCAATTAAGAAAGTATATGGTATATGATGTTGTTCTTTCTTTATACTATTAAAAATACCAAGGAAGAAAAGTTCACTTATGTAGGTGGTTATGTGAGAAATACAAGAATTAATTTGATGATATGTTAAAAACTATTTGTTCAGTTTTATTACATTGATGAAAAATAATTATTATGATATTGACTATGGAAGAATAAATTCAAATATCGATGGAAAATAATAAAAATAAAATTGATGGATATTATATTATTGTTGAAAACCATATGGATTTTTTATAGTGGACTATGAAATCTCATATTATTTCTAGATCATTCCATGGACTAGATAATCATATTTAGTGTGAATATTGTAATTTATTGTGTTTTTTTTGGGTGTGCATGTATGTTGTGTTTTTATCAACATCAATTATCTCTCTTTAGAGGTGAATGTTTTTTAATGAAGGAAACCAAAAAAAATATTACCATTGTTTAAATCCAAATATTATTGGTCACACATATCTATAGAAGACTGTGTAATCAATTAAATTATCAACATCCTTCAATATAATCATGTAGAGGTAGGTCACACTCTCTCTTCCGATGGTGGAGCTGAACTAATAGGGGAAATGGTAGAGAAGATCCTCCGTAATGGTTATGTATCCAAGATTATTTAGTTGTATGAAATAAATGTTGGTATTTTCATGGTATTGATAAAAAATAAAATCATAGTGTCCTCCAACTACTCTATTATTCCTAACATCATACCACACCGAGTGAAAAAATGGATGATGTGTTTCTTTGGGTCCCCCCTTCAATTGAAGGATATGAATTTTGAGAGTTTGAAATCTAGGGCCAGAAGAGTAATATAAACCCATTCTAGATACATTTTATTATCTTGTTTCACCTAGGCTTATTATAACTATTCTAATTTGAGTTGAGAGATAAGAGAAAAACACTTATCATGTAGGGGTGCCATTATGCATATTCCCCCTTGATGGTTAGATGTATTTTTATACAATGTTTCAATGATTTAATTATGGGAATTCGTGATGGTACATTAATTAGATAACCACATGGAACCCTAGTATAGGACCTAGAAATGTAAAAATTTCATCTTTAACACGATCTGGATGAGTAGAGGAACCGACTTCATTTATGGTGGATCATCCAATGGCTATAGGTTATATGAATGTACTTTGTGTTTCATATGTTCATCCTAAAAATATTACATATCAAGGAAGAAGATTTCAAGTAATTAAGTGTTGATACCCCCATATCACTCTATCTTTTATAGGAAATTAGTTATTTTGGAATTCAATTTAATTCATTATGTGGTCCTCAGAACATTAGTCTATATATCTATTCCTTATCCTTTTAAAAGGTTTCATCTGATGGATGATTGTGGCTTGGTAGGGATTCTACGGACCATGAAATATATATTTTATTTGTTAGAAACATCTATAAAAAGTTTTCTGCATGTCTTGGATCCTATTGAGGAGAATACTCTTCTTCATGAGCCTCTTAACTATCCTCAGACTCATTCTAAGCCCAAGGATTAATGGTAATAACATTCACCATAATAATGTTCATAAATGAATAATTTTATCTCCAATGGGTGTTCCAAAATGATGAATTTTTTATGGATAATAGGGTTTAATTTAAAAGAAATATACTTGTCCAAATCATGACCCATAGATTGATAGTCTCCTATTATATGATTTGATAAAGCACCATGAGGAAACCAATACAGATCTGCTAAAATATCTGGTGGTGCATATATGAATAAGGATGTAGAGGTTCATATAGATTTGATATTTCAACAATTCAATTCTTCTAGTGGTGGGAATAAATTTTAAGCAGTCTTATTGAGTAGATCATCTGGTGATCATAGAGATAGTGAAACTTTTCCCACAGGTTCTAATAGATGTGTTCTACATGGTCCAAAACTAAAAGATCTGGTATGGGAAAGTGTAGAGTTATAGGTCAAAGAATAACCAATATCTAGTATATGGAAAATATGACCAACAATATTTCATTCTCATAATCTTATATGTGAGGTTAGTCTTACTATTGGCCACCAAAAGCTCACATATACTAGAAACTAGATACCAGGGGAAGAATTAGTTCATAAATGTTTTGTTGTTTCTCCTCATATAGTAGAGGAAATACATGAAGGATTATTCCCTATAATGGTGTTTAATATGAAAGAATATTAGGATTCATAATCATATCCATGTAGGATATGGAGTCAATGTCCCAATTATGTAAATAGATCTCATTAAGATCTTATGGTTTAATTATTTTTTGCTCATCATCAGAGGGTGCCAGACGTGAATCTAATGATTCCTTGCATTCTAGGGTGGAGGCGGAGAGTAGTGAGGTTTAATGTGTCTAGGAAATATGTAGGAATAGAACCTATAACAAATCAAATAAATCCTTCAAATGAAATTACTTATGGAGATATTTGGGTACCTTGTTCACCTAATCATCATTGATGGGCATACTCAACTAATGGGTGTATGCCTCTAAATATATTTGTTGGGTGGTGGAGTTTTTTCAAATCATTAGTAGTCTAAGATCCATAGAGGTAAAGGGTAAACCAAAATTAGTTTCCAATTTAATTCCTCTATATGGGACATTTGATTTCCCCCAAAATTTATTCTGTGACTCTTTATGGGTTATTTTATGAGTGTTAAGTGTTGAATTATGGGTATGACCTCTATGTAACCTAGATATCCATCAACCCAATAGATGAAATTTAGATAACTGGAGTTGATTATCATGGGGGATGGCCTCTATTTCATCTGTTTACATCATAGAGAGGACCTCCATGGTGCAGTTCATAATCATGGGGTTGAACTTCATGATGGTTTTCGATGGAACTAGTTTCTAGGGGAGTCGACCTGGCATGCCCAATGGGGTGCATAGGTCTTAATCACAACCTATATAAATTTTATTTTCATGGTTTTTAGGATAACATGTTAGATGATTATAGATATAGGGGATATCAAATTTGTATGAGTGGATCCCTATTGGGAAATGGATGGATGTATACACCATATGCGGTCTAGTATAGCCTAGACTAGTGAAGGTGGAGCAAGGATGAGATCAACCTAATATTCCACTGGTGGCGAATCCCTATGTTTTTAATGATTCCATGTAGTGATGGAGTATCTCCATGATGGATCACTAGTAGAATCTATAGCTAGAATATCATGAACATCCCATAACTCATTGACACAGGGGATAATGTTGTTGGATTGTAATAGGGAGGGACTCCCAAAATATTTGGAATGTGAAAATTGGTGGGGGGGATTTCTCCCTTTGCTCTCTTTTTTGTTTGTTGTGTTAGTGTGAAAATTCAACCTCTATTTCCTCATGACCCATCATCATATTATGGATACAGATTATTATTATAAATAGACTAGGGTGTTGATTACCCTCTACTGAATGATATCTAATTGGAAGATGGGGTTAGGGTTCCTTGTCTCCATATTGGAGGATTACATCTCGGCATGAGGAAAAGTATGGGGTATTTTTCTACGTTTAGATCCCTTACACATATAATATTGGTGGATACTATTAGGGTACATTGTTAAATATGTTAATTGGATGGTTTCATATTGAAACAAATAGAGAAATCTATTATTACATGCCTAATGAATTTCATTCCCAACCCTGCCAATGATTAAAATCCTCTTATGGGTGAAAGAGAAGTTATTCACGCTAATTCTATCGAATTATAGTGATTCCCAATAGTCATCATATGACCACGATTGAATGATAATAGATCCATTTAAGATTAACTATTCTATTCTTTCATGATTATATCTTTGAATGAATTAACAACAGATTAAGTCATTAGACTATTCTGGAGCCTATATCCCCATATTTTTGCTTTCCAATGGCGGGTAACCTTCCACCATAGGGGGTGATATTGTTAGCAGCTTGAGAAAAATGGGAGAATGAGATGTTATCTCCTCCTTCAATGGAATAATCCTTTTATTTTTTCACTTAGTCTATATCTCCATTATAGATATAAGACATGTTCGTAAATCTCATTCCTCAAAACATATTTTTTTTGTAAATTTTTTATAACTCTTTCTTCAATGACATGGAATATACTTAATGGATAAGGCTAATGAATTTGTAGGGTGTATGAAGAATATATAAATATATTCCCCAAATTAGATGAGGGAATATTGTGCTCATGTAATAAGGTATAGTGGGCTCAAAAACGAATGAATCATGTGATCACATCAAGTAAACATATGCTAATTATATAAGGAATACAAATCATTCTACCTCAGGAATCCCATTTATGCCACATGAGGGAGATAAATATTTTTAGGTGTGGTATTGAATGTTTATCCCACTATAAAATATATTCTCATCACCAAAATATTTCTAGGATATTGACGAGTGGCATCCCATGATCATCACATAGGGTAAGAATCATAGGATCATCACATATGTACAGAATGAATAAATCATATGGTTGTCACATTGGCTTCTCATGGTCATCATATAAGGAATATCATGATCATAAAATGTGGAAATATCTTAATATCATCTCCTATGTAATGTTGATGAGATCATTTTCTTTTTTTCATAGGCTTCCAAGGCTCATTACATAAGGCTCCCTAAAAAATTCACATTTCACTTTGTTTCTAAAGCATTATGCAATGTCACATATTCAGATTCTAGTGCGGATGACCTTACATATTCTCATTGAAAATGGGATAATCCCGTATTTAGTTTCAATTGTGGGTGAACCTCGTATTCTTTTCATGTATGGGTTAATCAAAGGTTTAATATCTAACAGAGATTCTTCCTATATATACAGATCATGTACTAAGATGGGATCATGTTTTCTTCTTGTGGGGATACTGACGACTTATATTTTAGTGGTATTTCGCATGGTTTATAGTCTTGTGGGGATGATCATGGTTTAAAATCCATTAAGGACACTTCCCAAATTTACTAATAATTTATTAGGACAAGCACAATTTAATATCCATTTTTATTCCAACTTCTAATGGGTATTTATATCTATATGGTGAGAGGTTTGATATACTATATAAATTTGTTCATGATTCAGAGTTCACACCTACCAAGAAGATGTGAAATATTAAAGGGATTTTTGTATGTATGGTATGGTTATCTAAATCTACTCACCCAAGGAATCTCATTGCATAGGGGATGAAAGGTTAATGGGATGTTGGTATTGAAACTCATAGAGGAATCCAATGTATCATTATTTGGATATGAATCAAAACCCATGTAACATGACTGTATAGATTATGAACATGTAACAAGTACGTCCCATGTAGTTTATTTCCATGAGGAATGTATACATGTGTCATACTAGGAGAAACAACTGGGGACATAGTTGGAATTTTTTTAGGATACCCAAAAGATGAGAGTGGGATCTTCTCAAGAACTTCACATGAGGCAAAATGTGGTTTTCACACAAGGAATCATGGACAATTCATAATAAGTATCCCATAGTATTAACATATTGTAAGGATAAATTTTCAAATTAGGTGCATAATATAATATCATACTCTTTAAAAAAATATCATTAATAGGTAATTCAATATATTTTACTTTCATATAGTTCGATCCAAATGGATCCCTAGTTAGAACAAGGAAGTTTTCCTTGATGAGGCTATGTATAAATCAAACACCTAATAGGAGGTAGAATCCAAATTTTTATGGGAGGATTGAAAGCTAAATGGATCCTTCATATTCATAATGATGGAAAATTAGATGTTCACCCTTGATAATTACATGGTAGGGGCATACACACTTACTACAGAATTTCTATTGGAAGAAAAAAATCATGACCACTACCCATTTCATGTTGCATAGAGGAGGTTCAATGTGAGAGTGTCTATACATTGACGTAGATATTAAGGAGACTTCCCAGGGCATGAATGGTGTAGATGGCCGGTGTATAATGTTCCATGATACCATTTTGGAATATGTATTTAGAATGAGTAAACTAGTATCGAATGGATTTAAGGCCCTTTAATTATCAACATTGTTATAAATATGTTTTCAACAAAAAACAATTGAATGGTGGAACATGATTTCTAGTTTAGATAATTTTTTTGTTACATGAAGACATGAAATTTTGAAAACCAAGGTCTCTAGTACAACGGTGCTTCATGGATTACCATTTAAGAGTTTCACATAATTTTGGGGGATCTAGGAGATATCGATTTCCACAAATGGATTGTTTCATGAATGAACTATGTTCATCATCAATGAATGATAGAATAATAAATAAAAAAGATAACCCAATGTAATTAATAAACTATGTCATTTTCATAGAATATGTTTATCGAATGTAAGAATCTATTGGATTTCTTGGTTGTGCATTATGTGATATAGATAGTTTCACCAGATGAGAGAACACATAATAGATTTCCAAAATATTATCCCCAAAAAGTGATTGGAAGGGGATACTCTATTTATATTCATTTTAGCTTGTTGAAGGAATCCTATCATGGAATTAGTTCAATATTGAACAACATTGACTACCTCTTGCAAGTATATGAGAATGTTTATGTTTTCTATCTTGTTCATGGATCTTCTTTTTTGTTAGATGTTGGCCTTTTATTTTTTTGGAAGGATTGAGTATGAACAATTATTCAACCTTTTACATACCTATTATCATGAAACATATATTTTTTTTGTAATTTCCCAAAAATATGTGAATTGATCAAATATCACATAAATTGATCCCCATTAAATCAAAATTACACTAGATGTACATTTTCATATTTGGTTGTGATTTGATTATCTTTCTAATTCTGTAGATACAAATTTTCATCACTAATAAACCCCCTATCAGTAAAAGATAAGGTATATAAAACAAATAATCCAAAACCACATTGAAAACATTAGTCTTTACATTTTCATTAATGTCCAAACATAGGCCCCAATAAATCTAAAAATTTCTAATAACAACTTGATAAAAACCATTACATGACTCAATTTTCAATTTCATAACATTGAATACTATTAAATTCCTAACCAATGTTTCCAAAAACCTCATGTAAATTCCCATTTTTTCAAAAATATGATAAAAATCAATAAGTGTTATCATAAAATTAGGGGAGAATTTTCCTAAAATCATCAAGCCCATAATAGTTTACTGAAATTTAGGCATTAGCTATTTAAATATCATATCACCCCAAAAAACACATGTTCATTAAGATAATATTATAAAAGAAATATAATAAAACAAAAATCAAAGTTAAATTCACAATAACTCTAAATAATAATAACACTACATAAAATTAAGAAAAATAATTTAATTTATATGATAAAACTCCAAAAAGTATGTTCGAATATATTATCACTTATGAAAAATAAATAGAAGTTATAGGATGCAACGATCTATTTATAAATATAGAAACATAATTATCCGATATTCTAATTAACATGTTTGTCCTAAGTTCATTGACCACTATAAATTGATCATATTTATGTAAAAATTTTCAAAGGTAATGAATATGTGTATTATTCATTGATGGAATTAAAGTGCATACACATAGGGGAGGTTATATTAAATCAATAAAATTACCTATCTCTAAATTATCCCCTAATAAATTATAATAATTTGTATACACATGATAATGTATAATTATAATATGCATTGAGTCCAGAATAAATATAAATAAAACGCAATAATTATGAAATTAATATGACCACATTAGTCCATAATAATAATAAGATATCAAAAATAATACAAGATAAAATATCCTATAATTATTATCTCATATTTATAACTAATCAAGACTATAAAAATGTCTACAACTGATCATTAACTACTAGTCACTCTACATTCAAGAAAAATCAACTCTCCATCAAAAATATAGTCAAACTCACAGTTCTCTAAGAAAGGATATCAACGAATAGAATTATATGGTTCATTATGATTTAAAAAACTAATTCATTTGGATTAAAATTTATCAAATAAAATTCCCATGATACATTTGTTAGTCACATATTCTCACCAAGTCCTTACCCATGAAAAAAATTATATAACAATGACGTGTTTCCCCATGTGAATACTAAAATAAATTCATAAGGATAAAAACGATCAATGTTTATGTCACGTCTCTCCCTAGATGACCATATAAAATGATAATTGATTAAAATTAAGTATTTATTATTATAGTTTAATCATTTAATTATATAAATATGATGTCTCCCCTAGGTTGATACACCAAAACAATAACTAAAATTCAATGTAAATTGACTGAATCTCTTTAAAATATTATCTATACTCTCATGAGTGATGTTCATGAATGATGAATATATGATGTTATCCCCTATTAGTTTTCATCCTAAGACATATTATAAGAATATATAGCATGAAACTCTATCCAAATATATCCCACCAATTACCAGGAGTAATCACCCATAGTAAAATCACTATAGTAACCCTCATGGGCCTTAGACTAAGTAAATAGTGTAAGTTTACACCCAATGATATTTCTGAAAGGAAAACCTCAAAAAAGTAATTCATGATCCATTATATTATGATTCATATCACTCAAATATCTCACTTATGTCATTTTCAAAATATAAAAAAAGGTATATTATTTTTATATGTCTTAATCTGAAATATATCAAAAAAACATATGTCCCATGAGTTATCACTTAATGATAAAAAAATAGTTCTATAAAAAAAATTAGTTCATACACTAAATTAAATAATATAACAAGGTTACTTCATAAATATATCAATGAAATTATATCTAATATTCCCCTCAAAAAATTCACATCCAACATGTATCCTTTGATCAATCACATGGAGAAAATATCAAACTACCAACTTTAGTGGATCCACATTTGTTGATATAAATATAACTATATTCAATTAAAATATTTTAGAGAAAGAAACTAAATTATCTCCCAACTTACCATGATTAGATAATAAATCATTTTTATATTTTATTAATATAATCTCTCTGATTTAAAATATGTATGATATTCCATGATTTAAAACTTATTGACCTAATTAAAACAAAATTCACAGGTATTATAGACAATCATAAATCAAATCAATCTATCAAACCCTAATTAGAGTACATGATCCAATGAAATATCACTTTTTATATTCTCTACCCACAATAAATTATATTCTAACCACTAGGTATCAACCATAATACCTCCGATAATAATTTTTTTTAAAACATGACATGAACTTCCAAAGATCAAATAATTATACATAAGATGTTAAAATTTTGTTCTCTATTCATGGAATCTCATAAATTCTCAAATGGTCATTAAATTAAAATTACCATTCCTCTGAAAAATATCTTCATTTTGAGGGAAGAAATTACTATATTGGTCTTTAACCCGAAATTAAAATGGAATCATGTTGATTTTTTTACTTTCCCATTCCCAAATATTTAAAACCACTATATGAAAATGTATTCAGTAGGGATTTAATCACCAAGATCCTCTTGAGTAAAAAAAAATGCATAATTAGAAATAATAATTTAAACACCCTCAAAAAACATCACTAACTATTTCCAATATATATTTTCTCTAATTTATTGTAATTTAAGTCAATTTATGAATTATTTGAATCAATTTGTTAAAGTAACTAATTTATAACCAGAAATCACATTTATACAACTATTATGTTGTCCCATAACGTTACATAGTTTTATTGTATCCTAGAAAATTATATTATTCAAAATAAATGATTTTTAAAAGTATTTCCTAACATGTGAACATCAATAACATTATTTGTTTATGTTCTATATAATTTATTTTATAATTAAATTAGAAAAATCGTTTAAAACATAATTAAAAAATCTACATAAATGACAAAATTTTTTGAACATAAGAGAGAGATGAATGTACCTTCCATTAGAACATCATGATAACCACTAGTTATGATTTTTTTGTTTATTGATAATTATTACAATGATTTCGGCAAATTCATAGCATTCTAACATAAAAATGCATCTTAAAAATGGACTAAATTAAGAGACTAAGATCAATGAATAAGTCATGGAATTACCTTAAACCTCACCACACTACATAATTTCATCACTTTATCTTAAATGTGAGAGTAGTTAATGAATATATAGGGGTGGGAAGGATGTTAAATCAGCCATGGAGATGTATCAAAAACCCATATTCCTCTCTAAAATATTATTTAATTTTTTTTGTATATTTGTATTTAATAAATAATATGGTATATCAAAAACATTGTGGGATCTAATTAGAATCATAGTGGAAACATGGCCCTATTGGGATACTAACACCCTCATTAGGTACTCGGTCAGTTCTTCTCATACACATAAGACACCAATCATTATGATATCTTTAAAAAATAACTTTTATAAATATTTGAAATATTTTTATATAAATTTTTATTGTACATGTAGTATATACTTCACTCAATAGATTCCTTTTTAAATGGATGGTTTCTAGGTTATTCTAAATACACTCATTATAATAACTAATTTCATTCATAAAAATTAATTTTAATAGTTTATTTTATACAACAAATTTTAAAAAAGTATAATTATATTTTCCAATAAATACAGAAATATTTATAAAATTTTCAATATAATCTAAAAACAATTTAGGTTATCCCTACTATATGATAATCCTCAATTTCTTTTTACACATGTATATAATACAACATAAAGAATATTAAAGTTTGATTTTATTGTATTTTTATATATTTAATGGATTATTGGATCATGAACTTTTGGGGAAATTTTCATATTTCATTAAGTTGATATGAATTGTTATTTTTATGGTTCATATAATTTAAGGAATCCTAAAACCTATTTAAGTATTTCCAACTTATATGAAAGGATTTGTTTTGGTGATTCTAAAAGATGAAATGGATAAGGAATATATATTTTTATACTATGTATATTTAAGATAAATTATTTTTAAATAATGATACTAAACCATGCACATCAAAAAATATGTGCAAGCGAATCTATATAGTTTCCCAATATGGCTTAAAAATCAATCCTTCATTAAAAGTGGATTTAATTTCCCAAATTGAGGTTTAATTTTGTTCCCTATATTATTATCTATTAAACCCTCATAAAACATGATTGTTTCTCCCCCCATTTATTTATATTCAATTATTCATTTTTTATACCAATGAATTATAACTGTTTTTTATTTTAAATTTTCACTTTTCAATAATTTTTGTCACTATATTCATTTATGGTATTGTGGTCCTAGGGATTTAATGATTTATTTTCAATGAAAAATGTATAAAAATCACTTTATTAATTGATATTTTTATTAAAATGGAAAAAAGTCGATTATACATATTGAAATCAAGTATTTTTATTCCTAATTGAATTTAATCTCTATATATTGTTTTTTATTTGGATTAAACATCCCATATATATTTTTTACATATATCTTAAATGATAAATTAGACATTTTGTTAGGAAAGTGTCATGTGAGTGTTTTATTAGTTGATATGTGAGTTAATTGAGTTATGGTTATGTTTTGGAGTATTTTCTTATTTATATCTTAATGTTTTCTGATAAATATTTGATTTTAATCGTTTCATAATTGTTTAATTTACTGTTTTTGATTTACATTCTCATTGTTTGACTGATTTGGTAAGATATAGAAAATCTAAATGGGATTAATACTAATAATATTCACTAAAAATATTTTGAACAAAATTAAAATATTTTATTTAGTTTAAAAGTTAGTCATATAGGTATTATCAAATAATTTTAGTTATTAATTTTATTTTTATTATAATTATTATTGTAATTAATGATGTGTTATTATTAAATAATATATTTTTAAATGGTTTAATGAATGAATTTTGTTTTTTTAAACTCGTAATGGATTGATAATTAAATTGATTCTTATATTTAAGGATTTGATTTATATAGTAAATTTCATAAATTATAGAGTTAATTGGTTTATAAATGGAATAGATTGAGAATATTTTGCTAATGTATTTAAATAAATTAGATAAAAAAGTTTAATAATTTATTTTCTTCTTAAATTGGATTTTAACCAAGGCTGTGAACGATGAATTTCAATAAATATGTAGAAGATATAAAAAATTATTCTTTAAAAAATGATTTTTAAAGAAAGTCTTTTTAAAAAAAAATATAATGGTACAACTAAAGGAAAATTATTTTTTAAACTAGTTTTGATATGACTTGTGGGACCTATTGAGTTGATATTCATTTAGTAGCCTAGAATGTGTTTTGATTTTGATTTTCAAATGTGAGTGTGTTGGTATTTAGTTATTGAATTGTTTGTATAGTAATTATGGTTATTTATTAACCATACAGTTTATATAAAGGGATATAACATGGGAAAAATATCATAAATATTGGTTTTTGACACATATAAAAAATAGCAATGTTGTATTAGATGGTTTTATGCTTCTAGGAATCAATATGAATACTTGGAAGGTATCTAAATAATGGTTTATGTTTATGTAGTATATTTTTCATAATGATATGATAACCTTTACAATAAAAAATGACTTATACGAATAAAATCTTATTAAAAGATGATATATGTGTTGGTAAAAATGAGAAATTACAACTAATATTATGTTTTATTGGTATTGATATTAAATACCAACACTTTTTTACCAATGGATGGATCAGTTGGTAATGATCATTTAACACCAAGATATCTTTTACCAATTGTGGAATATATTTCTTTATCATAACAATATAAACATTTTTTTATAATACCAGAATATTTTATTAATAATACCTATTATCCAAAATTATTTTTCATCAATAATCTTTTGTACAATAAATCATTCAATAAAAAAATTATTTTATCAATAATAAATTAATATAATGGAAGTATATATTTATATATATATTATTTTTATGAATGAAGTGTCTATTTATTTTGAATAGTTTTATTAAGATTATCTTACCAATTTTAATAATCAATTTTTTTAACTATCAACACTCTATATATTTTTCAATATTATTTATTTAGATGAACTAGTTAAGGGACAAGAAATTTTTGTTAAACACAAAGTAGATACCATTTAATAAATTGGTTTATGGGGACTAATTCCATTGAAAGAAACCCCAAACACATAATGCCCCAAAAAACAGAGAATACATGTCATGAGGGCCAAAAGAAAACACCAAAGAAATGAAATTGAACTAGTGGCCCAATAATTAAAATTAAAAATCCAAAAATCCAAATCCCAACATCCATTTACTTTGGGGTCACCCCGACAACTTAGACCATCCCCCAGTAGCCAAGGTTCTATCAGACAAACAAAATCTTCCCCCATCTTATCTCCACATCCCTTGACGTTGGAATCACAAGACATCTGATATAGTCACACCCACTACGACCCTATGAAATAACCCACATGATTTCATGTTTCCATATCCTATAGAGTCCAAATGAAAAGAACCTTCTAGGGGGTCCATGAAGACCTATCTCCACAACTTAAGGAGGAACATTGAAGTATGTTCAGCAGAATGGCGGATATGGTAGGGGAGAAAATGTGACCCGTGTAGCACATAGATGACTCCAATATACCTCTAAGATATATATATTCACAAGATCTAGTTACATAGAAATAGATAATAAAGGATCCTCACTCGACAAGACACATGGTTGAACTATAGAAGGATGGGAATTTATTTATCAATCCTAAGGAGAATGTATCATTGTTAAGCATGTCCTTTATACCCTTTGGTTGATGTTTATAGAATGAAAAGGATGGTAATACAGTGATGATTAGTATAAGTTTAATGTTTTCAAGAACAAGGAAAACATGATATTAGTTGATCCTACATTAGTGAATTAAGTATTTCATTAAATATAATATACCATTATATAGTTTCATTTCTGTTTTTGATCTGCACCATTACAAATTCAAATATATATCATAATGAGATCTTAAATTCAAAATTTAAGTAAATAAACAAATAGGTTGATATTTTCCACACTCCTAGAAATATTTTTAAATGAGAGAAGAAGATAAAATGGATTTATATTTTGAAACCACCCCAATGGGAAATAAAAAATCATTCTATATTTAAAAACAATAACACTATTATGATTTTAATATTCATACATGTATGATTCTAATATTAAATAAAGTTTTCAATTTTTTTTTGGTTTGTGACAGTGAGGGATTATAATATTCCTTGAATATAATATAAACATGTTATTCCATTCATTTATCAATCCTTCACAGGATAAAATATTTAAATATGTGTGAATAACATACAAAGCACTCAAGATGAAATTCGGTGAAGGGATATGGATTTATCTCCTGATGGGAAGAAAATTTTTGTAAAACCTACTATTAAAAAATATATCTTACAACTTATTTATAGGAATCTATTCCCTTGAACTCACACATATATTTAATTATATACTTTTTCTATTATTAATTATAATTTTCCAGGAAATATCTCACATTATTCCTCACATAGGATACATAAAGAAGTTTTCACTTATAAGGAATATGATAAAAAAAGTTGTTAAAATCCTATTTCATAAAAAATATAAAAAAAAAAATAACATAATTAAGTTTCAAAAAAAATTATTCAAAAAGTAATATTGAAACACCTTTATAGATGAACTTATCAAAATTAAATAGTGATGTAAGAACTTATCAATTAATGTCATAAAAAAATTATTATTCATATACATATCCATATTTATGGATAATTTGAGATTGAATGGTGATGATGTAGTAATAATATTTAATCTCTTGTCATTTTTATGTATAATATTCTTATCTAGGACATATAAACTATACCAATTTCCCTTACTGAGCAATTTGATTTTTTAGACATGTAATTATTTTTAACTCCCCAAAAAAGTAGTGTCATATTTCTTATCTTCTTTTATGTATAATAAGAAGCATGGAATCCTGGAAAGTGTAACACAACAATGAGAAAAGGAACTTAACCAGGATGATAAAAATATATATGAAAGCATATTCAATCCCATACACAAACTGAAAAATAAAAACATTGTAAACAAACATAGAATTTAATAATTCCATTGCTAATCTATCAAATCAAGCGCCAATTTTCCTAATTTCACCCTAATATCTATAAGAGGCCTTGATCATTCCATTATATTTGGTCACTCATCCCTAGTGTTGATGACATCTTGTTCTTATCAGGGATATAACCTCATGATAATGATTCCAGTGTACCCTATGATTTTGACTCCAATTAGAATATTATCCCTGAGCATTCCTTATAACACCTTAAAATAGTTGATGAGATCCTCATTTTCCCTATCATTCATCACATTTATCCCATCCAAATTTATATATGTTTCCCAAAAAATTAACCCATAAATTTGCTTGTTCTCAATTGTATGGATTTTAGGGAAACAATAGAGTGCTGTCGTGCTGGACCACATCAATTTATTGGAAACTAATGGATGGATTTGGGTACCAGACTACCATTATGGATGTGGATTGGGATCTTCTTGTGGATTTGGTTCATCAATTATAATTATTATTGTTTTTGTTCAATTCCGGTACCATTTACATGTAATCAATTAACATTAGAGTGGTGCTCATTATAAACCTTATGTCAAATGTTTTATTCTAGAAATATCATAAAATGAATTTATCCAGCATTGTTGGAAATCTGGGATCATATTTCTAACTCAAATGTATCCTTTATATAGACATTCCAAAATCACCAAGAGGGATAGATAAAATCAAATTCAATTCAATATTTACCCCCAAAATGGAAAGGATAAATGTCTTGACATGGTAAAAGTTTTTTGTTTTGTTAAATATCTTTTCAATGTGCCGTAATATTATAAAAAATGCAAATTGATTTCGGGTTTTATGTTTGTTTTTACTCGAAAATTCCTCTACCTCTTTTGGATGAAAAAAATAATTTTATAAAATATGTTCATAAGGAAATATAGTATTTCATTTATGCCTTAATAATGTGTATCATGAATAAACCGAAGGTGATACTTCATCTATAGTTGTTCATAGAGTGTGTTGAGTAGTCAGAACCATATTTATGGTAATACATCGAATCATATGTTATGTTTTAGTGTTCTCACTAACATATTAATTATTCCGACCTCTTATAAATTCCATGGATTGAAATTCATAATCTGTTATAGTGTTCCGAATAATAATATTTCGATCACTCAATCATTTTGTAATTTACAAGTCATATGTGTGGTAAATCTATATAAAATCCATAACTTTATCTTAGTTTTTGTTAAATGTAGAATCTATGTACTCTATGTGAAATCTAGAATCTATCAAATCGAGAATATTTATTGTAAGAAGAGAATGATCATCGAAGTTCACCTGCATGTTCTGGGAAATGGTATAAAATTACCCGCATCAGAATTCGATGCATCTGGTCATAGAGAAGTGGCTGGGTGTCCAACCTACTTGCTGAAAATGAAGCCATGTAGTTTATTTTATGGATAAATCAATATTTACATAAATTTATTAACTAAAAAGTAAAGGTAAATTCCTCCTAGGAAAAAACGTTCATTCACCTCTCTTTCTCCTAACTGATTAATTACCCTTCTATATAGAACCTTTGGAAAAATAAAATTCGAACTAGTTAAATCAGATGAGAGTAATTAGAAATTATGATACAATTATTGGTTGGAGGGAATATTTATAGACCTAATAATATTTTTATTCGGTAAAAATATAAGCTAATGTAATTTCAATGAAATCTGACCCCACTATTATTTGTGAACAGGGTTTCTTAATTTTCCACTTTCACAAAAGGACTATATTATTCCTAGATTTCACCCATGGAATGTGTATTGGATCAAGAATCTCCAATTTGTTTTAGTGTTCTCATTTCATTCACTTTGGAATCTTGTATCTATTTTAGTTTCATCATTGTCATTGCAGATAGGTAATGTGGATAAGAAAATGATATGTATTAGAATGGGCATTAATATTCACGTTATAGTTTATCTGATCATCTAGTTTCATGTACAAGCGAGTGTTTCTACACATCATTGTATTTATTCATGTCATTTCTTTGATTTTAGTGTTATTTTATGTCATTCTAGGGGAATTGTTTACAGGTACATATCATTTTATTTTACGGCTGGTATTCTATGTGACTTGGAGGGGGGGGGGGTGATGACTTATTTCTTGTAGAATCTAACTTGTAAGATGATTCCTCCTCAGCAATTTATCTTTTTGAATGTCCATTATTTTTTGGTGTAGGTGGATTTGGATCTTGGTTTGATACTATGAATTTTTTTCCATGCAGTTAATTTATTTATTGTTTGATGTAGTCATATTTTTTTAATATTCCATTGAAAATAATTAACTAGTTTCTTTTAATATTTTATCAATTTTATTGATAAAAATAGCATGAAAATTAGAACAGTATAATTCAGAAGGATAATATTAAACTGAATATGAAAAACCACCTTGATAATAATTCGATTTAAGAGAACAAAGTAGAAAAAGTGAAGAAGGCCCCACTATGGGTATAAAAGGGAATGCTAATTATAAATAGAATATAGGGGAATGAAATTTAGTTCCCTAGAATCTATATATAAACCTCATGTGTCGTCATATAAAAATATTGAATAGTACTATTGATGGGGGTGAATGTTTGTTGTGATCTTGAGTATACATGGGTGGGTCAGTTTCCAACTGAATGAGATGTATAAATATTTGGTGTCATGTTCCTAGAGATGATTTCCAGAATGTGGGTTTTTAAAAAATTTAGGTCCACTGACTAGTAGAATCTAATATCATGTGTACATTGCATGTTATTATTTCAAACCTAATTCCACGTAATTAATTTCTAGAAAAAAAAGTAATTATTTGAATTTTTATTTCCATATTGTGTTGTTACTAAAATTATTTAATGTAAAATGGATGTAATAAATATACATATTATTTTATATTTATATTTTTTAAACTTTCATTTATTTATATTTTGTTTTCAAATTCAAGCAGATATTATGAACATGTTTGTGGGTATGTTCTTTGGTTGTTTGTGGTCTCGATCTTGGAGCTATTTTTTATGGAACAGTATTGACATGAGGTTTCTCAGTAGTAATGGTGTTGACTTTATTTGTTGACAAATCAATAGATATGATGATTAAAAAATGAAGAATCTATACATATCATTTTTAATATTTTAATTTATGTCTATTTTGTATTCAATTTTTGTAGAAATTATATATGGATTTATGGTTAAGATATTTGGTTGTGTTTGTTTTCAAGTCTACTATTACTTAAAATTATTCATTACCATATCCTTTATAAATAGAGATACACCTTTACAGAGTGGGGTTTAACCTGATTACCCGTATTCAGAAGCCATTGGACCTTTACACCACAACCCCTTCAGCCAATATACCTTATTGCAATGTACCTTGATGCAAGTTCTCCTTCTCTAAATCACCTTTATATATCCATTTTAATTACCTCTACATTTTTTAATTTTTTTAATTCTATTATTTTCTCGGCGGGTAAGGATCATTAAATTTTAGTCGTTAATTTATTTGATGTTTGTTTTATTATTCCAACCTCTAATGATTCCCATTGATATATCTAATTTCCATATGTAGAGAATTAAAGATCAATTTTTTCAATAGTATTTCAAGATTGTTTTGAGATATATCATTCCATGACAATAGAGATAGAGTTGAAATATGTCGAGCAGAATAATAGTTTCTATCTTCTACAAAAAATTCCATAACCCTTGCAGACTGAAGATCAATGATTTTCCAAAAGAAATTTTTTGGTAGATATCTTGCCTCTCAATGTTATTATATGATAGTTGATCAAGGTTTTCAATGATACTAATGAATCTAGATCCCCATTTTTTATAAATTGTAGATAAATTTTATTTTGTGTAGGTTTTTCATAATTTTGTTTATAGGTTTCTTATTGTGACTCTATTTCTTCCTATTTGGATTTTATTCTTATTCTATTCTATGCTTCCTGTACTAATTTTATTTTTAGAATTAATTAAAGGAAGCATATAGTGTGGTATAGAAATGAATTTAGGTTCCTCACTCACACTGATGATGAATTGATTTGTTAAGGTGTCAAATTGGATGATGAATGAAAAATTATCATTCTATGCTAATCATTTTTTTAATACGTCTATTATTTTTTATCTTCAATTCAAGAATATATTTGGCACTGCTTTTTCAGTATCATATTTGGTTTTGTATGGTGTCAATCTTGTTGTTGAATGGTTTTGCATAACAATGAAAAATAGGTTCCTCTTGGGTTCTAAAGATGACATGGTTTGTTTCATCTAATGGTATATTTTGCGTGGGGATGAAATACATATGGCCAGAGTAACTATTTTTCTACAATGATGGGTACTGGAGGACTGGGTTCAAGGTACATCATGACATTATTAATTTTTATTAGGGGGTAGGGTGGGGTGGGGGACGGGGAAGGGTGAGGTATAGTGGTAGCGGTGACATAGGTCGATCCTGAGTTTCACAATTTCATGATCTTTTTTGGTAACAATTAACTTAAGTATGTATTGATTAATTTTGTATTAAATTAAATTATAAATATGATTAACATTTTTCTAATTTATAACAGGTATGAAAATCATCTTCGATTTGATAATTAAAATAAGAGTATTATATATGATAAAATAATAAATATAAAATAAAATTTAATTAATGAATATTGAAATACAAAAACATAATATCATATATAAAATATAAATTTAAAAAATATATTAATTATTGATATTTGTTATGAAAGCGGGTAAAAACATTACCGACATATAATTTTTTCATAGAAATATATAGTAAAGAATTTATATAGAATAATATATTATTGTTTTGTATAATTATAGTTGTAGTAGAACTATTTTATTACTCGCAATAAGATTAAGCGATAGAGTTTTTTCCAAGGGATTTGTACAATGACAATTTTTGTTGTTAAAATGTTTTAACAATCGAAAATAAACTTTTACGAATAGATATACCCCTGATGGAAACAAATAATTACATTTAGTGATATATTAGATAAGATATTAGATTAACTTCTATATATGGATCGTGTTTCAGGGATTACTGTTCCCAGTAGGTCATGGAGAATGTTAAAACTTACTGATATTGATGGGTTTTTCTTGTGTGAGGCAGGGTAATCAATATTGTTAGGTAATATTAAACATGGTAGTACTATTAATGTGTGTTATCATAATTATGATGTGTTAGTTAGATCTATTTTTTTCATTGGTTCATTTTTCTTAACAGATAAGTTGGTTTCATTTATAATGATATATGATTTTTTTCATGGATTATGAGTGATTAAACTCCATCACATTGAATTTTTTTCCATGATTAATGTATGATATTTCATGAATATTGAGTATAAATTAATCTTTATTTTGGTTTATTATTTTGATATAAATTTGTAATAGTAAATTCATGGGATACATCATCTATTTTTAGGTTCAGCTTAGTGGTGGATAACATTTCATGCCAGATTATGGTAAGACCCACCCATTATAGTTGTTGGTATTGGGACACACTATATATTATGATTCTTTATCTATAACAATATATTTAACATGGTTATAATTTTTTTTTATTTCTTTTATTGGGTGATGAAATAATATTAGATTTTTTTCTAAATTTATTTTTACTATAGGATCATAACCAAAGAGCCATCCTTGGATTTTGGGAACAATCAATTATTACATTTGGATTATAATATAAAATATTTAATTTCTGGTTTATATGATTTTATTCACAATATATTAAAATAACATTAATGGTTTCAGTAGTTTTCTTACCACGTTAACATACTCTTGGTAAATTAAAAGTTAGAATGACTGATCAATCACTATAGAAGTTTTGAGGTTTTTTAATTGTTGATAATTCACTAGATGATGATGTTACTCATGGGTAAAGAAAAAGTGGGAATAAGATAACTCTGTAGTAATTATTTTTTGACATTAGTACTTGGTTTAGGTATGGTTACTTTTGTAAATACAATGGGTATTATAAAAGAACTTTGATATCTCAATTCATGATTTGTGGTGTGTGAGTAAATTTATATGGGATGATGTGAGTTCTTTTACATTGATATATAGGGTTGTTTATTTTGGTTTAGTTTTATTAATTTAGTTTTTTTATCCTTATCATGGTTATGATATTAGTTTAGACTTAGTTACACACATGAACAACATCACATGGATCTATATTTACCACATTCACTTAGAGAACTTGAGGATAGAGGGAAAATCATACAGAGTTGCTTACAGTCTACAATACCCCTAAATATGGTGTGGCTTCTAGAATGAATAATATAATTATTGTAATGTGTAGATTTATGTATATAATTATTGATGTAGTTAATAGTACATGTAATTTATTATTGGTGTCTGAGTATTCTAGGAAAGATTACCTATTAGACTGAAGTCCGTGCCATTTTATTTTGGTTATAAATTGGCATAAAGACATTTGTTATTTGATTTTTATATTATTTTATTATTATTAAATGTTGTGTATGGCTATATTATTAAATTTAATATATAAATATTATTCTATTTATATTCTATATTTGTGTAACGTCTTGTGTTTTGAGCCAAAGTAAAATTTCAAGGGAATTTGAACTGTTAAGTTTACCGGATTGGCCATTCATTACATTGACCTAAGAGATGAAATTATGGTAGTTCAGACACATAAATGTGGTTCTTAATGACTTGGTTAATGTTATGAGAAGTTTCCATGTGGTGTCATTGATTTTTGGGAGTGTTTAGCCCTATAATTTAGTTTTGAAGGATATGATAGAGGTGAACTATTTGTATGACACCATGCAACCTCCAACATCCAAGCACGGGGATGATGAGAAGGGAGAAGAAATTAACCTCATGATATGCACATGGATAACCCAATACATGAACCTATATTATAGGTATCATACCTAAATGGATATTTTCTAATAAATATTCATCGCACGATTGGGGCACGGTTAGGGTAACCACGCAATTTAGAGCACATGAGATAGTATCCTAAGTGAGGAGTGTCACCCGGTTGGAATATTGTATGGCCATTCCACATATCCAAACCATGAAACATTTTTTAGGGTGAAATTACAATTCTACCACTAATTAAATATAAATCACCTATCCCCCATCCTTTCTCTCATTTTTAGTGTGAGGATCCCCCTCCATCTCATTTAGCTATCATCCTCCCTATTCTAGCAATCAATGTATCTCCTCTACGAATAGTCAGGATCATGTGTTGTTCGTATCCATCGATCCATATTAGTAATCTCTCAAGTCATTTTTCTATCCATCATTATTTAATATTGTCTGGAAAAAGTTATCGATGTAGAAGCTCTTTTCCCCTATTTTTAGGGTGATGGTCTTTTTCTCAGATATATTTCAAACTGAATTAAATCAAACATTGATATTGGATGAATGATTCATCATATGTAGTTTTAGAATTTATAATACTATTACACAATGTTTTAGTAGATTTATAAATATTTCTGTTTTGTCACGTCCCGACCTCTTCTGTGCAATGCATTATCATTGGTTATTTCATATCAAATTGAGAATGCACCATGATATACATCCTTTGATTCTTTCATAGTAATTTATATTATACAAACATAATATATGGACACCCCATGGGTGTGTTATTTTATATTTCCGTTATTATTAAATGATTTAAATATATTAATTCCTTCTAATAATTATACATGGATTGATATGGGTTTTACCCTTTCACATATTTGTCTAAATGAGAATGATACCTCCAAATTTCCATGATGAATTCAAGAACATGAATGGCCAAGTTGGGTGGTTTTTATAAAACAAATCATTGTTGGATTTGATAATGATATTTTTAATTGGATATTTAATTATATTCATTGAAGTGTTATGGAGACAATGGAATGTTTTCATAATATAACCCCTCGACTGAGGTGTGTTTTCTTCAAAAATTCAAAGTAATGATTAGTGTTTTGAACAAGTTTTTCTTTATTTATTTTGTTTTTATTATATTAATCAGTGTCATGGTTTGGTATATGTAATGTGGATAGATATCCCTTATTAATGATTTAAACTGAATTTCCTCCATTTTATTTAAATGATTACTAAACTAATGAAGCCTCCCTAAGTGCATGGCGAGGATTATTAAGGGAATTTCCCATGTAGGGATTTTCTGTAATGACCATGGAACCTTCTATGTACCCTTGATCCTTGATAAATGAATTTACATATTTTCTAAATTAATTACATTTTTTTAATGGATTATAATTTGAATTCTAGTTATCTCTTACTTAAATGAATCTAATGGGTTATATGGGTGGTAAGTCCATACCTATTGCTTATTCCTTGTAAATGATTTTATGAGATTTATGGTCTACATGGAGTTGAACATGGATAATAAAGTGAATAAGATGTATTTAATTAAGTAATTTATTCTAAATTTGATACCTATAATTATAAAGAGTTATTAAAATTCATAGGATGAGATGAATTTCCTCATGGATTGTATTAAAATGTGATGATGCCTTTATATGGGCTTTCCAAATTTAATGCATAAGAGTTATTAACACATTTATATTTATTATAAATTTGATTACACATTACAAATAGTAATTGGAATGATGGTAATATTGAGAAAATAATATTTCCTTATGAATTTTTCATTCCTCCATGTTTGGAAATCACAATAACAGTTTTTTAAAAGCAAATCAATTTTCCCCTAAAATTATCTTAATAACGAAAATTCCCTTTCCATAAGGAAATTTTCTCCATACCTTTATTTTCATTGTTCATGTTTATTTTTATCTTATCCAAAATCATTTCACTTAAAATGTCTAAAAATCAATTTCATATCTAAAACATAGGAATTCAATAAATTATTAGATATAGAGTATTCAAAAATTCAGATTCGGAATTCTCCGAAATTCAGATTTTGGATTCTTTAAAATTTAGATAACGAATTTTCTAAAATTCATATTCCTAATTCTCTAAAATTAAGGATCTTAATTCTATGAAATACAGTTTTTGAATTCCTTAGAATTCTGACTCTGAATTCATTGGAATTCAAACTCTGAATTCCTCAGAATTCAGACTCCGAATTCCTTTGAATTCAGACTCTTAATTCCTTTGAATTCGGACTCCGAATTCATTGGAATTCTGAATCCAAAATCTATTGAATTCAGGCTCTATATTACTTTTAGAAAATAATCCAAAGATCAATGTTTTGTAGTATCCAGGTTTTTATTTGTTTAGACTACAAACTATTTTTTCCTTAGACTCTAAAAAAAAATATTTGATTAAACAACTTTATTTTTCTTACACATGTTAATTTTATGAAACGATGTTGAAATTTTTGTTTCTAACTATTGATTGAATGAGTGACATGTGTAATGGTCCCTCCATGATTGAAGGAAAAATATTACCATTGGAGGAGGGAGCTGACCGTTGGATAAATGCCTCTAAATATGGGCTCATTTGAACGAGCTCAACAACAACAGAGATAAAATTGATCACTAGAGATTACATGATGCTGAAGTAATTTCTAGAGAGAGAAACTCTCACTCATTGTGCATACTGAACATTTTGTTCTTCTTGATTCATGCGACTCATATGAATTCTTTGTACAATTGAGGACTTCCATGATTAGGAAGATAGAGGCGCCAACAACCTTAAAGTTTGAGGATAGCCATGGATAAGCAGACAGAGGTTCCAACTACCTTGATTTTTGAAGGATTGCGGGGATAGAAAGATAGATTCTGATATTTAAATCTATGGGTTGCCCTGGTGTGGGTAAGACCGACTTTCTTAAAAGTACAAATCAAGGGACCTTTATCCAAGGTTGTTGGATACCCTTCTCTTTGGGAAAAAAGATATCACACTTCTTACATGTTTTTTTCATGTTTATTTTCCGCTGTTTTATGATAAAGAAAGAAAGTATAATCTTCTTATACTTTATTGTTCTTTTGGATACTCTCATTAGTAATATTCTATATGCATTAAGGTAGAATATTTTCCTTGTAAACTTTTATTAATTTTCATTTCCGGAACCATATTTCAGGAACTTACAATGTTTGTAGAACTAACAGGTCTTGGGAATTTACATTTTTTAACATTGTTAAAAATTTATTTCCTTATGGTAAAAAACGAATGCTTTTAAACATAAAATTCACCCCCTATTGTAATTGAGCATCTACATTATTATTTCGATCCTACAATTGGTATCAGAGTAGGTATATGAAATACTAATATTCACATATATGTTTTTTTGCTCACAATTTTGATGTTGGATATATTTTCTTTAGGATTTTTATCCTTTTTTACAAACTTTTACTATTAACATGTTTCTGTTGAATGATAATTTATTTATTATGTAAAGAATGAATATCAGTTCGATTAAAAATATAAATCTTTTTATACCACGTATATTTGATAGGAATGATAATGAATATTGGAGAGATCATATGAAGACTTTTTTTATTAATACTAGAGTGGAAAACATTGTTATGCTTACTGGAGATTATAATATTCCTGATAAGGAAGTAATAAATTTTATTAATCATGAAAAGAAATAATACCAACTAAACTACATGGTACACAATAATTTTTTGTGTTCCATGACCAGGAATATATATAGTCATATTTCATCTTGTAAAGCTGCAAATTGTATTTGGATGAAATTGGTTGTTAATCATTTTGGTACATCCATGTTTATAAAAACTAGAAGAGAAATACTTAGGGAAGAATATCATGGATTACTATTTCCATATGGATAACCAGTGTGTATGGTAAAACAAAGGTTTAGGACTATTGTTAACAGTTTACACTCCATGGATGAGAAAGGATTAGATGACGAGGCAGTTGTGGACAAATTCATTGACATTATTCCTAATGAGTGGTAATTTAAGAGAACAACTATTGATGAGAAGAGGAAAGTATCTCAAATTACTCTTGATGAGGCTTTTGGGACTCTTCATTAACATGAGACAAGAATTGAGAGAGATAATGATTTTAATAAGAAGTAAAATTGAAATCAAAGTGTAGTCTTTACAAATACTAATGCCATGAATCTTGAAAGGGTTATAGGATCCAAGTCAAACAAAGTCATTATTTTATCTAAATCATGTGAATGTGGAAATTATGAGAATTATCTATGTAATCACGCTCGATGGATGAACAAGATACATGGAAAGAAAGACTTTCTGTAAGATTTAAGAATAAAGAATGAAATGACAATAAAGACATAGAAGTCACTTGCTATGAATGCAAAAGAACAAGACATATAAGGCCAAACTGGACTATGCTAAAGAAAAAGGATTCAATGGAGGGAAATAGAATGTACTACAAATCCAATGATAATAACATTTTGAAAGCTAATGACACCTAGAGTTCCAGTGGTGGAGACTCTTCTGATAAAACCATAGATTATGAATCTTCTGGTCAGAAGAATCTTGGTTTACTAGAGAGATTACCCATTGAAAATAATTGTTGAATGGATAAGGTACACAATGATGAATCAATAACTAATATATCCTCGAATGATAATTATAGTGATAATAAATATTATGAATCTTCAGATGAATAATCTTCTTTTGATGAAGATAATACATTACATACTTATGAATAAGTTTCTAGGTTTGCAAAGCTTCTTGAGAATGAAAATTCTTAAGTCAATAATAACATTGATAAGTCAAATTATAGAATTTCTATTTTTACTAACGAAGTATTAGATCATTATAAAGATCATGATTTGAAAATTAATGATTTTTAAAGTATTTCCAGAAACATTTATGTACATAAATTTGAGAAGGATAAACAATCTATTTACCATGAAAAAGTAATTTCTAAAAAAATATTTTAGAGACTAACTTTAGTGCCGGAAATAATGTTTTTGAAGATAATATCATAGTAATTAGACTGAGGTTAGAAATATTTTCCTTGAGGAAGTGTTTCTCAAACATTACCTTAGGTAAGAAGAACAATGATAAGATGTATTCCCAAATTCGTCTTTTAAGGAATAATTCTTGTTTTCGTTATACTTATTCTAAACCAGTTTTTAGTAATAATTACTTTCTTCCTCAATGTTCTCCATTTTTCACTAAATGTCAATGTAGTGGAAATTGGGAAAAAAATTTCTATAAATATAACTTAGTCATTAGGTTTTCAGAAATCACATTTTAATATAAATATGTGGATTCCTAAGATGGTTCATTCTGATGCTTCAAGACGAAAGAAATTTTGCGATCCAAAAGTCTAACACTCTAATTTTCAAGAAAATAATGCATGTACCAACCGAAATACATGGTACATGGATAGTGGATGTTCCCAACATATGACTTGTACCAAAAACTTCTTTGAAACGATTATCAAGACGATATGATGAAAAGTATCTTTTAGAGATAATGCTAAGGGAAAAATTATTTGTATATGTAACATTGTTCTTCATGGAAAAACATTGATCTCAAATGTTTTTTTGATAATGGTCTTAAACACAAACTCATTAGAATAATCCAATTATGTGATGAAGGTTACCTTGTGAATTTTAGGAATGATAAATTCTTAGTATAAAATTCCAAGGAAGAGTTTATTCTACCTACAAATAGTCAAGATAATGTGTACCAACTAAACATAGAAGACATTAGGAGCCAAGAATATCATTGTCTTTGTGCAATGGAAGATCATTCTTGGTTATGAAATAGAAGGTTAGGAAACTATAAGTTAATGAACCTATTCAAACTCTCTAATAATAGACTATTTAATGATCTACCAATGTTTAGATTCGATACTTCAAATATTTTTTATCCGTGTAAATCTGGAAAGAAACATAAATCATGTTTTAAATATATCAATGAAGTCCCTACTACTGATGCATTAAAACTGGTGCATATGGATCTTTTTAGTCCAAAAAAATATATAGAATTAGAGTAAAATATTATGTATTTGTATTAGTTGATCATTACTCTATATTTAAGTGGGTCTAATTTCTAACAAAAAAATATGATGCTTTTTCTTATTTCACAATTTTTAGAGCCCTCGCTAAAAATGAGAAAACCTTTCCACTAATAACAATTCATAATGGTCATGGAGGAGATTTTCATAATTCTTATTTTGAATCATTTTGATGTAGAAAAATAATTACTCATAACTTCTCAGCACCAAGAACCCCTCAAGAAAATGGTGTTGTTTAAAGAAGAAATCATGTTCATCAAGATAAAACAAGAACCATGTTGAGTTAATATTCAATAGGTAAACAATTTTGGACTAATACTGTATGTACTTATTTTTATACTAGAAATTGAATTTTAATTAGAACTTTTCATAAAAATATCCCTTATGAGTTATAGATTTGTATAAATCCAAGAATTTCCCAATTCAAGGTATTTGGATGCAAAGTATTCATTCTGAATACTAAAGATATTTTATATAAATTTTCAACCAAATATGATGAATGAATTATCTTAGGCTACTCCAAAAATTCTAAGGCTTATATAGTTCTCTATAAATACACTTGTACTTTTGAAGAAACAGAACATGTCAAATTTGATGAAACAAATTCTTTTTTTTTCCAACCACCTCAACCTATAAATTCTGATCTGTTTTAAAAACTGATTATCATCCTTTGATAGAAGATCCTTTGGATAATGAAAATGTTCAAGAAAATTATTCTTAAGCTTTTACCCTAGAATATTTCCAACCATATGTTGATGAACATGTTATCCAAAACTGAAATTAGTTATTTCATAAGAATCATCCCAGTGATAGTATCATTGGTGATGAAAATCAACCAGTAAGGACTAATAGTTCCTTGAGAAATGAATTAGAACATCTAGAATTCCATTCTCAATTAGAAAAAAAGCACTAATATAGCTTTAGTTGATGATGATTGGTTAAAAGATATGCAATATTAGCTAAATAAATCCGAAAAGAATAATGTTTGGACCTCAGTTGAAAGACCTAAGGAAACATATATTATTATAGTAAAATGGGACTTCAGAAATAAGTGTGATGAAAATGGAATCATTGTATTCAATAAAGAAAGATTATTTTCCAAAGGCTATAATCAACAATAAGGCATATACTATGAAGAACCTATACTCCAATACCTAGACTTGAATCTATTACTATTCTACAAGCCTTTGTAGCATTCTTTAATTTCAATAATTTTGAAATGGATGTTAAATGTTCTTTCCTTAATGATTATGTTCATGCAGATTTTTTTTGATGAACAAACACTTGGTTTTGATGATACAAAACATCCTAAACATGTTTTCAAACTTACAAAAGCATTATATGGACTTAAAATGACCCTAGATCATAGTATGATAAACTTACAAGATTTTGGTTACAAAACAATTACATTAAAGGAAATATTGATCCAACACTTTTTAAAAAGAAATATAAGAAATTTTTTATTGTTATAATTTATGTAGATGACATTATATTTGGTTCATCTTAGTAATCTTTTATTGATTCATTTTCAAATCTAATGAAATCTGAGTTTGAAATGAGTATGATGATTAAGTTAAGATTTTTCCTCGGTTTTCAAATTTTTCAAAAACCAAAAGAAATATATATATTCAAAAATAATTATATAAATTATATTATTAAAAATTTTGGATATTCCAACAATAAATATAATATTACTCCCATTAGTACCTCAAATTGACTTGATCATGATAAAGCTGGTAAACTGGTGGATCAAACATCATTTAGATGTATGATATGAAGTCTACTATACTAGAAAGCTAGTCGTTTATACTTAATGTTTTTAGTATTATTATGTTTAAGATATCAATCCAATCCAAAGGAATCTCATTTAAATGTAGTGAAAATATGTTTTCTCTACTTAAAGTGAACCATGTATTAAGGACTGTTTTATACTTCTTGAAATGATTCTGTTTTAAAATGATTTCCAGATACTAACATTTTTGGATGTAGAATGGATAGAAAAAGTACATATAGAAAATTCCCTTTGTTAGGAGATTCATTAGTTCCATGGTCATGTAAAAAAAACCCTTCGTAGCACTTTCCACTGATGATGCTCAATATGTTGCATCTGGAAGTTGTTGTGCTCAAGTGTTGTGGATGCAACACACACTACAAACTATAGAATGAGTTTTAAAAAAACAAACTTATTTTGCGATAATACTAGTCCAATTCCCTTATGTAAAAACCCTGCACGTCACTCTCATGAAAAACACATAGATATAAGGCATCAATTTCTTAAGGATCACACACAAAAAATAGATATCATTCTTCAATTTATCGGAATTCAAGATAAATTTTCTGATATTTTCAAAAAATCTTTACCCTCCAATGGATTTTAATTCATTAAATAGAAGATAGGAAGGATAACTACAAGGTAATATTATGTGTTAACTTATTTTTAAAACCTATCTCATAATAGTAAAAATCTCTTTTTCATATGTGGTGTACATTTTCTTGTTTGTCAAAATTTTTCATTATCAAAATATATTTGTTGTTAAACTTTTTCGTAATAAAATTTTTCATAAACAAGATTTTCATAATCAAATTTTTAAATCAAAATTTTCATTAAATTGGTTTTTAATTTTTTCCAGAATCTAAAGTTCATCAAGAAGAATTTTCCACATTATGGATAATTTCCCTATGCAACGTGAATGGTATGTTTCCATTCTTAAATTTTTTTAATCACCTTTTTTACTTGTTGGTATATTAATTTTATTTTATTATTTTCATATTAACTTTTCTTTAAATTGAATTGTTTATCTTAGAAACCTCAAATGATCGGAACCCATCAAAATCTTTCTCTTATTATCATCTCAACCATCCGATTTAATCAGAAGTATTTCAACTATTAGATCAACCATGGAAGTTGAATCATTACTTCAATCGCCTATATAAGGACCCCCTAATGGTTGTCCGACATCGATTTTCAATTTAAGGTGTTCTGAATCCCTACTGCTCTACTTAAGGTCATTATGAATTTTCAAGGTTTTCTTAATTCCAAATATCTATAGAAGCCTCTCCTAAAAATGAAACGTCTTATGTAAAAGAAATATATGAGTGGAAAATATACAGAGAGAGGTTAGTTGATCCCAAATTCATTGCGATGTATGATTCCCTCATTTCCAAGAATATCGAGATGAATGGCTGGGAGAGCCTATGTATATCCAAACCAAGGTCATATGATCTAGTGCATTTGGAGTTATTAGTCGAGTTCTATGAATTAGTATGTTTTTTCAAAGAAGGTGTTAGAGATATGTTCTATTTTAAGAGATATGGAAAAAACTATTCCCTTTGTTACAATATGGCTGCCAACCTAATGGGGATTTTTACGAGGGAGAAGCAGAGTTCTGCTCTCACAAACTACCTGATGTAGTAGGATCTTTTGACAAGTAAAAAGAAATAGAGTGTCTTACCTTAAAGTAAGTGAAGACTCCAATAATTATTCATCTCTCTAAAAATATTCATATTCTTCAGCTATGGGTTCAGTGAATTGTCATTCCATAAAAAGGAACAAGGATATGCTCAAGAAAAATGATATCTATACATTATATTTTTTGGTAAATCTCAGGATGATCAATATAGAGAAGTTTATTTTGCTAACAATCGTGAATATCAATAATGGAACCCTAAAATATTATATGATCATTTATCCAGCTATTCTTTCAAAGATTATAGTTCTTTGTATTTTGTTGTTCAAAATTCTATGCAGTTCAAAGACAAGGAATTTTAAAGTAATGTTGTTGATTGATGATACACTAACGAGAATGAAATTTTGAATTTCCAGTGATTCTGGAGAATTTTATGATTTGTCGAAAGATGATATTCATTCTCTAACAAATAAAATTGAGTTGGATGAATCCTCTATGAAGGGTGTAAATAAGAGGAAGTCCAATGAATCAGAAAATAATGGAAAAAATCTTATGGCTAAGGAAACGCAGTCACCACTTCTGAACCCAAAGAAGAAAAATAAATATTCTGATGATATAGTGTCTAAGTGGAGAGAAAATAGAATGGAAGGGGAGCCTATGTTTGGCATGGACCCAGTTGAGGGAAAAGTGTTAAAGATAAAGGCTATTGATGAACATTTAAAAGCAAAAAAAAGACAAGAATCAAAGAAATAAGTTGTCTGAAGCCGAAATTGTAAAATCACTTCTTAAGGATGCTGAGAAATCATATGAAAAAATCCCAGTGCTTGAATCATTTTTGATAGAATCACTTCATGAGACTCTGGAGAAAGAAGGTGGCTATTCCAGATCAAGAACAAGAAGAAGAAATTGTTCTGGAAGAAGATGTTTAAATAGAATAAGAAGAAGAGTAAGAATAAGAAGAAGTAGATGACACTGATGATTTCATAATGGATTTTTAAGATTACCATGATAAGGGAAGTCCCTCTATAAAATTACCATGTTGGAATTGTCAAGACGAATATTCAAAACATGATACTACAAGGAATGTCGAGAAGGATCATAAAAAAGCAAACAAATTTTCTAAAAAAATGCAGTAATCAATACTTCGTTCATCCAGAAGATCAGCTGGTTGATGTTGAGAAGGTGGAGGTTGAAGAAGATAAAATTGTCCAGTTATCATGTTGTGAGCATGAATCCCCTAAATTGGAAGATATCATTCAGAGAGTTGATAACATAAAGAAGGTTTTGGTCCATACACCTAAAAAATCTCTATTTAAAAAGAACGTTTTTGGAAGTTCGCCGAAGGGGAAATATGAAGAGTTAGATAATTAACCCTCACCTACAAAACTATTCGATTCAGAATCATCCTCTCTTGCACATGATTCTGTGGTACAATATTTGAAGAAGCATGTGGGTACTATTTCTTTTTTTTTTTGAGTGTTGACTCAAGATACCTATTTCTTTAGCATTTGTTCAATCAGAAATCAGAATATGTTTCATTGCTTATGGAATATTTTTCCAGATTTGAGGTAGATTTCAAATCCTTTACCATTGGTTATGAGGCTCAGAAAATGTCATGCAAGAAGATTAAAAGCTGGTCAAGGAAGACAGTCGAAGAACTGAGAGATTTTTATAAATTTTATGATAATGTCAAAGATTCCTTTGACTCTGAAGATTGAATGATTAATGATCATACTAAGAGATTTGTGGATAAGCAGACTCCCGAAAAGACAACTTAGATGAAAGAAGTCAAGGATCTGAATGTAAAGATTAATTTTGCGGCCACAAATTGGAATAGGGAAAGGGATATTAGGTTTTAATTTGAAGGGAAGTAGGTTTAGCAAGAAGAAGTGTTGAAAGCTTATGAAAAGTGTATTAAGGATCAGGATGAAAAGATTAGAGGCTTGGAAAAGAAAATAAAAGATCAGTATCATCTACTTTTGAATTTAGAATAAGATCATACGGAGCTCATGTAGTTGAAAACCATTGTTAAGAAGATGATGTTGATGGATAAAGAAGGATAAATTTTCCAATTCCGATCTTTTGTTGAATTTATTAATTCCTTATACAAATACATTCAATATTAATGGATTTTTGGTTTTTCTTCATATTTTTTTGGTTGCTTCATACTAATATTTTAGGTACCAAATTTTATTTCCTTTCTCACTATTACTTTTGATAAATAACAAAGGGGGATAAAGGAATGATAAAAAGAATACTATAAGAATGGATTTCCCTATGAAAGGGGGAGTTTATCAAAGGGGAAGTTCTTATCAAAAAATGATTTTTTTATGCAAGATAATATAAAATATAATTCATGAAATCACGAATATGATCCTCAGTGATTCCGAAGCCTAAGGGGGGAGTTAGTCATACTCACAATGATCCATAAGTAAAAGGGATATAAGTATTTATATGTCCATAAAAATTCTAATTCCTTATATTCTTTTTAGTAAGTATGTTTTTTATTTCTAAAAAGGGGGATATTTTTTAGTCAATAAGGTTTCCTTATCAATTTTTCATTCCACTATGTTTTGAAAATCACAATCACTCTTTATTAAGGAAAATCTCTATTCCCTAAAATTATCATAACAAGGGAAATTCTCCTTCCTTAGTGAATTTTTCTCCTTACATTTGTTTTAATTTTTCATGTTATAGTTTCTCTTATCCTAACTCATTTTATGTCAAATGACTAAAAATCAGTATCATATATAAAACCTCAGAATTATATAAATTTTGAGATATAGATTATTCTGAAATCCAGATTCTGAATTATCTGAAATTCAGATTCTGAATTCATTGAAATTCCAATTCCAAATTCCTCAGAATTCAGACTCCAATTTTTTTTAGAATTTTCACTCTAAAATCCTCATAATTAATACTCTGAATTCCTCAGAATTCAGACTTCAAAATCCTCAGAATTCAGACTCTAAATTCAATATAATTCAGAATCTGAATTCATTGGAATTCAGGCTCCGTAATCTATATAATTAAGGTTCTAAATTCATTGGAGAATAGAATCATAACATCCATGTTTTATAGCCTCCAATTGTTTATTTTTTTAGACTCCGAACTATTTTTCCCTTATACTTTGAAAAATTGGATTTGATTAAACAACCTTATATTGATTACACTTGTTATAGTTATGAAATGATGTCATAATTTTTGTTTCTATCTGACCATTGTATGAGGTACACATGTATAGGCCCCTTCGAGATTGAAGGAAAAACATGACCGTTGGATGAGGGAGAAGTCCATTGGAGAAATTCTAATAAATATGAGCTCATTTTATCGATCTCAACAATAACTGAGAAAACATTTATCACTAGATATTACATGTTGTTGAAGTAATTTCTAAAGATTGAGACTCTCATGTCTTGGTCATGATGAACATCTCGTTCATCTTTCTTCATTAGAGTCCAATTGTTTCTGTGTACAATCAAGGTCTTCTGTGGAATGGTGGACAGAGGAGCCAACTAACTTAAAGTTCGAGAACTTCTGTGGATAAAAAGATAGAGGTTCCCACTACCTTGATGTTTGCGAGCATGCGGGGATAGAAATATAGATTTTTATATACCTATTAAAGGATTACCTTAGGGTGGGTAAGACTTAATTTCTTGAATGTATAAATCAGGGGACCTATATCTGAGTTTGTTGGATACCATTTTCATTGGGTTAAAGGATTTCATACTTGATACTTGTTTTGTTTCAAGTTTATTTTCTAATGTTTTTTGATAATGGAAGAATGTGTACTTTTATTATACACTCTTTTTCTTTTGTATACTCTGATATGTACGATTCTATACAATTTAAGGAAGAATCATTCCCTTATAAACTTTTATTATGTTTCATTTCTAGAACCATATTTCCAGAACCTAGAATGTATGTAGAACTAAGATGTCTTATGAATTTACATTGTTTAATTTTGTTAAACATAGTTTTCCATAATGTTAAAAATGAATGTCTTTAATCTTAAAACTCACACCCTCTTGTAATTGAGCATCCATATTCATATTTCAAACCTACTGGTATGGGTTTTTTTATAACGGATCATCATGGTCCCTGACAACAGTTGTTGAGCATGGCTTCCCGCACCCATGACATGATTTGGGAAATGGGGTTTACATGCCACATACCATGATTATAGTGTTTCCATGGCATGAAAAAACTATATACTAAATGATGTTCATAACACACCTCACTCTTTAAGGATGCAGGGAATGTACCATGTATCATGATATTTCAGGATTGTATGTTTGGTTATGTATTCTTGAGCTAAACACGGGTCCAGTACAACACTACTATTACGGGTATATGGTCATTAGGATTCGAAAAATAGTTGGTTCATATTGGTGGATGAAATATATAATGAAATAATATTTATATATAATAATTTCTATATATATAGTTATAGATCAAACTTACTATTCCAGTTTTGAGATGATGCAGGTAGAGCCACTAGTTGTCCTTTAGGAACCTGATAGAGTTGGTAGTTATTTATTCATGTTCTATTTAAAATTATTATTACATAAAAACTACCTTAATTAATAATAATGACTAGTTTTAGAGGTTGATACCATGGGTGGGAACCTAATGGGAATGTTATTTAACACCCTACACGGGCTTCCAGAGTACTACTGGTACCCGAGTAGACCTCATATTTATAGGGTAATGGTTAATTATAAGAGATATTTAGCAAGTACATTGGAGTTATGGGCATAGAAGAGATATGGAACTCGAGATTCTTATGGAGATCACTCTCGAGGCTTTTATTTTTTTACTTCCATTTTTTCATTCATGTACTGTGTTAGACTGTATTCTTTATAATGTTGTATGATTTTCATTTTTAGTTGTTATATTATCATCAGGATATACATTCATTGTTATACATTAAAATTGATCAAATTTATTCAGCTATTATTTTATTCTTCCACTACTAGGTATTTCATTTATACTTCATTCTCTATAAAATCATTTTTATTACACTATTGTGATACTATGATATGATAGTGCAGTATCATCACTAACACCTCCTTATACCCTCATTTCTATTTGTAATCCTTTGTTTTATTGGGTGGAATTCTTGAGGCCACGTGACCCACTGATCCAATGAATATATTAGTGTTCAGTAAGTCCGAGACATTACAAGGTTGTATATGAGCTAATGTTTCTTTTTTCTTACTATTTTGGGTTAGTAGATTGAAAACTCGGAATGTTTCGTTTCTCTTTTACATAGACATTTTGGGGACTTATGACCCAACGCATGAGAAAAAACCTAGTGGATAGGGATGAGATTGTTGTCCATGACATTTGATATTATAGCGGATTTTATTGCACTTCTAGTGAATTTTTTACATTAAAATACTTATTGATATATGGAAATATAGAACTTTAGCAATGAACAATATGGTAATGATGAATCATTACATGGTTCAAATATATAGGCACATAAAAATTTTCAAATCCCATGCATATGTCTGCCATATAGTTTCATTTATTGTTTTCCTGCTGACTTGATTACATGCCTCTAGTATTGTTCTATGCTTAGTTTCATTCATTTCATAGGGTTTCCTATTCCTAGAATTTATTGTTTATATTTAATTATTCTGTACTAATATCATGTTTCTTTGTGTTATCATCTTGTGATAACATTCTAGTTTTATATAGAAATGTATATGGTTTCTTGAACTTAATGTATTTGTTGCGACTAAACAAGAATACATTTTTTGTTATAATGGGTATACTTGCCTTATAATTGGGAAAATGAGACCCATATATTCGAACCATTTATTGAGTTTCCTAAATATTTTTATATAATATTGATTAAAAATACATGAAGGTCAATAATGCTAAATTTTAATGTGGTATGTATTCAAATATTGGAATCCAAATGAAAAACTATAAAATGTATGGCCACATTATGGATTATTAGATGGACACCTATATGACTAGACAATTATATATGTGAATATTATATTCCTAAGTGGATTTTTTTCATGTTAAATTGTATCTAGACCATGTTCAATAATAAGTATGGGAAATTTATGGATTGGGGTATGAGAAATCAATTTAATCAAACTTTTTTATGTGTGCATCAAATACTGTGAAGTTCTTAAAAATTATAAAGAAGTTTAATTTCAAAATTTAATGGATTGCTTACCTATCTAAAATACCCTAATTGGCCTTAGGATTCCTTTTTGGGAATGTTTCTAATTAGATAAACTTCTATGGGTGTTTATAAAATTTCTATAACTAAGAAATTGATATTGGTTTTATTTTTAATGAACCTATGTTGGATTAATGGGACCCTCTAATATATCATATTTTTTAAAAGAAGGTAATTTATAAGGTAAATTACCAAAATTATATGGGATGTCAATAAATGAATAATTTTTAATGTTTAAATAGGATTTATGTTATATATTTATAACATTCCTTAATGATTTGTTTTAAATCTTTTAAATGATGAAAAGTTTAAATGAGAATCAGTCTATTGAATTGAAAAAATGAACCTGTAGTGATGTCCTTAATTTAAAACTTCATGTATGGTTAGATTAGACTTTACTTTGATTTTCCTTGGAATGGAAACATATGTGTTTTCCAACGGTCTCCTCCACATTTTTTGAAACAACTTAAATGATAATCCATTAGGTAGAGTGTCTTTTTGTTTTGTATAACCTATTTGTAGAGTTGATGTTCATTATCTAATAAGTGGATATCCTATGGTTTGTATCACTCTCTTAGATTTAATTCCTTACTGATCATGTGATTTTCTCTAGTGTTTTGAATTATTCATGTACCATTGTGCATTGTAGGACTCCTTGATTCTAAATGAAACCCCGGTTTAGATCGGTGGTCTTGGTATATTTGACTCTTGCTACGAGTTTAGAAGTGATGAATTCTTTGTTTCATTATGTTATAAATTCCTATTGAATAGTCAGTGACATAGTGGGTCATGTGACCCTTTCATATTTTGTTGTGATGGATGAATTTGTATGTCCTCATCCAAGATAAAAGATGTGTCAGGCAATACAACATGGGGGTAAATCTCTTATACAGATCATAAGATATTTAATTACATATGGAATGAATCCTATGGATATTATTGGGGATGTTTCATCATACTTCTGAAACCATAGGATAGTATGTATTCATGTATGTGGTACCCATCATGTTTTAAATTTATATAAATAACTGGTTGAGTTTGGTGGTATCATTGGTCCTTCTGATGTTATGTGTTTCTTGATTCATCTATATATTGGGGGACTCTATATAGACATGGTTGTCTTTAAACAGGGGTCCTTATGGTTTTGGATTTCATTTGAAATTATTTGATGTTTCTAACATGGTGAGCATGAGATGGAGGTGTGTCACATATGTATTAATGGTGGTTTAGATCTTGCACATATGTGATCATCATGTCTATCTATTATATTTTGATTTATATGGAACTACTAAGGTAGGGAGTGTCATTTCAAATATTGTGGTTATGTAAACATATATGTAGATGGATATGATCTTAATAGGTCTATGGGTAAATGGTCTGTTTTTCTTGAATGCCTTTGAGGCTTGCGAGTTTTAATTTTGTTGGTACATTCTTGGAAACATGTCATTGGCTTGGTCGGTAGTCTATGTAACCTGTGCAAAACTATTTATTTTGGATGACATTAGTGTTTAAGTTTGAATGTTCATGGGATGATTAATATGGTGAAGGTAGCATGTATCAATTAATAACTATTAATTGATGGGTGATGATGAGTTTCTTTCCAGATGTCGACCATTTGTGGTTCGACTATTCTTCTTGATAATATTTGATATCTTCTTAGATGACTCTATCTTAGATATGAGCATGTACCCCAACTTGACACTATATTAATTACATTAATATATTATTTATCATATGCAACACTAAATATATATATTTATTTTGGGCATAGTAAGTTATTTTCATAGTGTTTCACGATGGACGAATGGTTATAATTGAGGCTTGGTTAGTCATGATTTTTACATGCATTAACATGTAGGAATGCCATTAATGTACTCTTAGACACAATTTGTTCCCCTTGATGTGAAACTTAGAAAGATTCCCCTCAGGGCTCGTTCAATGTTTTTTTGTTGAAATTGGGGCCTTTTTCCAATTTCCACTCAAAAATATGTAGTATGGAATAACATATTTAGTTAATAGGAATCTAATTTGATGAGCGTGATGTTACCCCGAACTTGTGGTCGGGACCAAATTTGTTGTTTTAAAAGGGTAAAAATTCTAGTGATAGAATAAATGGTTAGGTGATCTAGGATACACCAAATTTGTTGTTTTAAAAGGGTATAAATTATTGTGATCTAGATTACACCATTGTTTATGCATGGGAATGATAGAATAAATGGTTAGGTGAGGAATTGGCCATGTAACATCATCAAATGTTGGGTATGAGCTTTGGTGAACATGTCCGAGCTAAATGAGTTATATCATGGAAGAAGGCATCACATTTCAGTTTGAAATGTACCAGCCACCTAAGCCGATCACCTCAAGATTGGTCAGTTCATGCTACATTGAACTATTTCCCTTTATGTTCATTGGGTTTTGTTTGTGATGAACTATCTTAATGCACATCTCTAGGTTGAGGTGAGTGTGGTTTTATGATCAGTAATGTATTTTCAGCAAACATTACAAGGATAGTTTTGGTAAGGTCAAGCTGGATTTGATCATTCTACTCAATGAGGTCTCTTATATGGACTCTAATGTATTCAATATCTCCCTATTAATGAAAATAATCATGAAAATTATCTAGAAAAATTAGCAATGTGATTTGTAAAGAAATTATAATCATGGAGGAATCATGAGTCATAATTGGATCCTTTTTAATGTTGAATCCTAAGGTGGGAAACACCATTGGCCATATATTTTACAGGATGATGTCTTTATGATATCTATAGCTAAATGATCATTGGTATGTTCTTTTATTGGTTTTTCAGTTAGAAAACATGTATTGGATCATGATTATACTACTTAAGTGTCATGTTCTTAAAAGAATGATTAGTGGTGCGTTAGGAAGTTAAAAATACTTCATGACCAGAAGAATAAAGATTGGCAATCGTTATAGGTCCATTGATGTTTAAATTATTCTTGATGTATTCTTGGGGATAAAAAGTTATAATATTGGAAGGTTTTAATATCCCGTGTTCTGAGCCAAGATGAAATTCCATGGGAAGATGAACTTTTGAACTTACTGGATGAGTTGTTTTTGATACTATGATCAATAATGAATATAAGAGAGTTGTTACACATCAATATGTTGGGTTGAGACATTTTTATAGGCCTGAGAGTTTTCCCAAGTGTCTTATTGAGTTTCAAGAGTGTTGGTCTGTGGAAATAATGTTTTTGAGGGTCTGAAAGAGGTGCAATGTTTGTCTGAAATCACACGGGTTCGAGTAGAAAACTGTTTGGTTGTAGTGAAGGGAGAAGAAACACCACAAATCGGCTGAACACAGTTTACCAAAAACTTGTGCCTAGATCACATGGTTCATGCTTAAATGGAAAATACCTAATCAGAATTCATCACACTATTGGTGCATATTTAGGGAAACAATGTGCGTCAAACCATGCATGATAATTTCTTTGGTAGGGGGTGTCACATGGTTGGTCCACAGTTTGTCCAAGCCATGTGGCCAAACCGTGAAACATTATTTTTAGGTTGAATTTACTATTTTACCTTTAAATAAATGTAATTATTTTCTCCTCATTCCATTAATTCATTTCTATCATGTGGCTCTCCCACCTTCTCATTGAGCTATCCTCCTCCATATTCTAGGAATCTATGCATCTCCTCCATTGGTTGTCTCTATCATGTGGCATTACTCTCTATGGATTCATCTGGGTAAGATCTCTATTCCTTTTTTATCATTGTTATTTTTATCTTATCTCAACGATGTAATCGAGGTGAGAGTTCATTTTCCCTATTTCCGGGGTGAAGGACCATTTCTTCAATCTATTCTAAATGAGATCATATTTGTTCTTGATTTTGGATGAGGGATATATCCTCTGTATGTGGTAGGTGGTCTATGAATTATACCCAATGTATTCATTTATTTATAAATGTTTCTATTATAAAGGATGCCAAACTTTGTTGTATTTTGATTTAAAATTGGTTTTTTCATATCAAAGTGAATGTAGTACCATGATATACATCTTATGATAAATGGTCGGTAGTTTATTGGATACAAACATAATATATGGACACCCTATGGGTGTTCTGGCTGGAATTTCCATTGTGATTAAATTTTTTAATTATGGAATGTAATCAGTGCTTTCATATTATATTGATAATGGAATTTCCCCTTGAAATGATTTTTCTAAATGAGATTAACACCTCTTAAGTTCCATGTTTAACTTTTATAACATGAATCACCAAGTAAGGTGGTTTTTTTAAAATGATTCTATGATGGATTGAGTTATGATATTTGAATGGGATGTTTAATTATGTTAATTAAATTGTTTTGGCATCATTTTCATGGTTTTATAATAAAACCCATTGAATAAGGTGCATTTACATCAAAAATAAAAAGTGATGACTATTGTTTGAAACATGTTAGGCTATATTTCTTGAGTTCTATTTCAATTCCCTGATGTCATGGTTTGGAATATGGAATGTCGAGAAATGGTCCTTATTAATGTTTTAAAATGAATTGAAACCATTTTGTCTAAATTATTACTAATTCAAAGCACCCATACTTTGTTCATGGATTATCTTATTAAGGTAATTGACCATGTAGGTATTTACCATCTTTACCATGTCACCATCTAAGTTCCCTGGAATATTGATAAATGGATTTCCATTTTTTTATTCAATGAAATGATTTAAATGGAATAGAATATGAATAACCATTTTCTATTACTGAAATGAATTTAATGTGTTACATGGGTGGTAAGGCTACACCTATTGCTTATGCCTTTTAAATGATTATATGAAGTGGATAGTTTTAATGGAATTGAACATGGCTAATGAAAAGAATGAGAGGTATTTCCTTATGTACTATATTCTAAATGTGAAATAATTTATTATAATGGGTCACTCAAATGAAAATCTTTAGAGGTGTTGTCTCGATGCTTCTATTACAAATATGATGATGCCTTTGTATGAGATTGATAAATGTATGGAATGAGAGGTATTTCTTCTTGCATGATTCTTATAATTTTGATTACGTCTTATACATAGGTTGTTGAATGATTGTAATAGTTTTTTTTGAGAATGGCACATGATAATTTCATACATCAGGTATTGATCATGGAATATTACATCGGTGATATGATATGGTTGATGAGATTTATACACCATGTACCATGATTATTGTTTTTCCATGGAATGCACACTCGAAATACCGAGTGATGTGAATAAATTTTTCCACTCTGTTGGGATATAAGGAATGTACCTGATTGCATGAGCCTTTAGGCTCATTAAATAGGTTTTGGATTCCATAGTTACCATAGATCCAAGAAAAAACTAGTATTTTTGGTATATGTAAATTAATAATCTGCATGTACATGGTTCATATAGGTGGATGAAGTATATAAAAAATAAATATATACAAATAAATATTACTTAATATATAGTTATTAGGTAAATAAATTATTCTCATAGTGAGTCGAAGTAGGTAAAGCCTTCAGGTGTCATTTAGGAACCTGAGTAAGACAATTATTATTTATTTATATTTTGTTTAATATTCTTATTACATGCACACAACCTTACCTTACATTACATGATGGTTTCAATTAGAGACACCATAAGAGGGAAACCACTATGATTATTATGTAACACGCTTCATGGGACACTATTTCACTATGGTACCTGATTAGACCATATATTTTCAAAACCATAGCTGATTCCTTTAGATGTTTAGCTAGTAAATGAGATTTAGGATTACATCACTGAGTTGGAGCTTTGAATGCTCATGGAGATCACCCATATGAATTTTCCATTTTATTTCCTTTATTTATTTGTGCACTATCTTGAAATTTATTCTCTATCATGATGAATTTATTTAATTTGAGTTTATGTATCATCATCCAGATACGAATTCTTGTTATGCATTGTATATGAACACTTTTATTTAGTTATTATATTATTCTACCTATGTTTTGTATTTTATTTATACTACTTCCACTATTGTATATTTATTTATAACACTACTATGATACTCTAATCTGAGGGTTCAATATCCTCACTATCACATCCTGAGACTCTCTCTACATTTCAGTAGCCTCAAGAGTAGGGGGAGGCATGGTTGAGGCCCTGTGAACCACCAGTCACATGACCATATTAGTGGTCAGTCAGTTTGGGACGTTGCAATATGAATGGTTCTAATTGTGGAAAATAATTATTTCTAATGTTTGGTTTGTACAATAATTGAACAAGTCGTGATATATTTTTTTAATAAATACTAAAATGACTTAAATTGGTTATATAATGAGTGTATATTCTTAACAAGTTATTGTTTCAACCATTTTTCAAGTTAAAATTCTATAACACATGAGGAGTCATGAGTCAAGATTCTAATATATAATGAACGAGACCAGCCATATATGGATATATGGTGTTACTTGTATTTTAAATGTGTTCTATATACAAGGATTTATAAATAGATAATGTACACCCAACATATTTTGTTCACTTTTCATATCCCTCAAACACCAATTTTTTTCATCAGGATATCCCCTAAGACAATTTCTCTCTTACGCGACTTATATCACATAAATCAATTGAAGTTAATTGGGGAATCATTAAATGTTCCCCAATGTTAATTATAAATATTTATTATATCATCCCAATATATATCATTGGAAAACCCCATGGTTAATAACCATTGAAAACACCAACCACATATCATAAATTATACTCATATAAATTCATTTATTTGTGATCATAAATCAGATAATATAATCTCCATTAGATATAATATAACACCTAAATAGGTCTCTATATGAATGTTTCATAATGTTAAAGGCACATGTTTCAAACTATTAGTGAAATCATAGGAAATAATAAATCATAATATCTTAAAATTAATGTATTACTTAGGAGTACTAAAAGGCTCAATGTCTTGTTAAGAATTTTTTTATTTTTTGTTATGTTATGGGGTTGATACTTTCATTGGTAATCATAATAGAATTTCAATTTTTAGATCACCTGAAAAGAGTTTTTTGGGATGTGTATCATGGGTTATGGGCGGTTTCAAAGGAGCTCAGTGGATTCAGAAGGAGTTGGGGCCTGAAATAAGGTTTTTACAACACCATTACCTAGCTAGTATAGAGGCACAAACTAAACAGTGCATTGTCCAAGATCCCAGTAAGTTCTACTGTACATGCCAACATACTGATGGATAGTATGAAACTAGATGTGTTCTCTATAGGATTTTCTTTATTAATATTCCATCCAAAAATTACATATAGGGCCTCCCCTTCTTCCTATTATGAGGGATTTTAGACACCAAAGGGACTGATAGGCCTTCTCTAAGCTTCTAGAATCCCTCCCTTTTCCATGGATGGTCCTACTCTACCTCATGTCCAAATCATGTGTCATTTCATTTAATGCAAAGAAACAAGTATATCACTAACTTATCTTCATTAAATTGGGATTCATTTTTTCTGTTGGATAGTACTCAACATGGTTTAGTAAATATTCTCTATTTTCTAGGAATTATTTTAGATTTTTGATTTATCCAATTTTAATCCAAACTAGAAGATGGTTTTTTATGACTGGGATACTCTATGAATGAGTTGGGTGGTTCTCAATAAATTAATTACAATATTTCTATTTTTATGTGTATGTAAGATGCTATCAAGATGGTCATTCCATGTCCTGACATCATGATAAATTAAATGTTTTTATTAGAGTTTAATTTAGTCAACATTCCACTTCAATATTCCTTAAACCATTAGATACTTTTATACAATATTGATATGAACTTATTTAGGTTTGAACATTATTGATATTTGTGTGACTTCTGGTGTTCTATTTTTACAAATTTAAATGATATGTTCTAATTATAATCAATGGTGCAGAAATGGAATTTCCCAACCATTGATAATTCATGAATGGTTTGAAACGTAAAATTATATTCTATTGGGTTATGAGTTTTGGGTGTAAATGGTATGGATATTAGATTATTTATAGGTAAATTTAAATGGTTATTTTTAATAGAAATTGTTTTATGATTAAAGGGATTTGGGAAAATGGTATGGAGATTTTTTTTCAACTCATTATGGATAAATGGGGGCAAGGGGTTATGGAATGTGTTTTAAATTCACTTATAATAAATAATCTCTTATGGATGGAATTATTTTTTTAAAAAGGGTGTTAGATTATATAGAGATCTCCAAATATTACTAAAAAGTTTTTTCCAATATATCTTGAGAATTGTGTCTTATTTAATCAATCCCCTGGGAAATGATAAGACTCTTGTTATATGGATTTTAAGTTTTTATATTTTTATGGTTTGGTATTCAATTAATGGTGATTCCTTGTGTGAATTGTTTTTATGAGTGTAATTTATTTGGTGTTATCCCTTGGATTGAGTTTTAGTAATAAATGGGTGTATTGCATTAACTATTCATGGACTCCATTTGTGGAATGCGTTAGATTCCATGGGAGGATGAATCACTTGATCTAAGGATGTCCAAATATAATAATTCAATGAGATATCATTTGTTCTTCACTAATTCATTATAAACTATTCCTTATGGAGGATCCGACCAGAATTCAGTTATTTTACTATGTTATTATTGATATAGATTAATTTTGTGGATTCACATGGGGTTTCCATTGTGAATCTTATGTGATTATCACCCTATATTTGGATTGATTTTATGAGTTTAAATTCAAGGGGTGTAAACTATATTATAGTCAATATAGAATCAATGAACACCTAGGATTGGTAGTTTACTAGAATCAGTTTATAGAATTATAATATTGGGTTTCTTGGATTAACCTAGATGACATTAATGGAAATTTAATGGACGCATTCCTCAGACAATGCATTATTTTGGTAGGATTGGAATTTCTAGTGGACTACTAATATATTACTTTATGTTTTATTAGATATGGTTTCCTTTTTTACACACTATGGAATCATCATGAGTTATGAGATACAACAACAAAATTAGAGATACACTTGTGATGGATGAAAATGATATAGACCGATGATAGGTGTCACTGTAGATCATGAGTTTTAGTGGATGTTTTTATTAAATTTTATAAGTAAAAATATATTTGGAAAATGTTAAAGTTAAAAATAATTTTTTTTTATTTTTATCTACTTTTGTATAAACTTGTTATATGTTATTCTTATTTTAGGGATTCCACTACTGGTGAAATATGGGGTTTTAATCAATATTTTCATCTAAAACCATGTCCCATGGGAACCCAAGTAGAATAATTATTTTATTTCAGGGGAAGGTTTTGTCTAATGATTGAAGTGTTGATTATTTGGTGTTTTCATGGCTTAATCCAAGTGTGGAAATTGGGGCCAAGTATGATTCTGAACCAGTCAATGGTGTTTTTTATTTTGTCTATACATTGTTCTATTATATTTATTATGTAATCTTTCAATATATTATAATTCATGATATTAATTGTTTTTCCTTTCATTATGAAATTTTATGTTGTAATATTTTTTTCCTGTTTCCTTAACATAACTATGATAATTACAGGATATGGTTTTAATACATATTATTATTTATACAACTATTGAAACTATAATTAGAATTTATAGACTCCCCATGATTCCATATTAAAATATATTAGTAGGATAGTATCCTAAGGTGTGTGGGGAGGTTCTTCTGAGTTCAGTTGGTACACCAACCTAAAGAACAGATTTAGTTTATCCTAGGGTAGGGTGTTATAAAATGGTATTAGAGTGGTTTTGTTTATGATTCTCTATTCTGCTATAGTAGAAATGAGAAAAGAAAAATTCAGAAATGGGTGATGATATCCTGATTAGGAGTGATCAACTCTTTCATGAGAGAAAACATAATTTTATGGGGATGGGATTATTCTTTCTTGAATTTCCATAGATATAGTCGTGTTTTGTTTTCACCTCGTGCGAGTTGCATGGGTGTGATGTTATTGACTTATGGGATTTATACACTTTTCCATGCAGGCAAAGAGGTTCTGGTTTTTCATATGAATCATTTCAACAACATAAGAATTTACAATATATAAATCATACAAGGTACATTGGTTGTTGATGTTGATGACATACTTCTTTGGATTTTTATTCACTCACAAATATACTCTCAATGTTATGTTAATATGATTTATATATTCCTATGGTATAATTTTTACAAGAAAAAGGGTGTTTTTATTTCAAATTTCTATTTTGTCATATATATTTCATTCGATAAATGATTATAGTTGCATCTTACATTAACAACACCTGAGATGATCTTGGAGATATAGGTTCATTTGAAGGGATTGAATACAGTCTTGATTAAATAATGTTATGGTAATCCAATTAAATGTTTTTCAATCATATAATGTGAATGATACATTATTTAATAATGCATTGGTAATATAGAAATTTTAATATGGATGTGAAAAGATTAAGTGGGAATCCATGAATAAAATGACTATATTTTCTATGAAAATGTGAAATTTGTTTCTTGGGGAGAGTAAGTACCTCAAAAAATGTTCATTTATTAGAAAATGGTGGTTGGGTTAATCCAAATTCTAGAAATCAAACAATAATGATTATTCCTATAATTATTTTGAATGAAATTATTTTTAACCAACCATAGAATATAATCCTTAAAAAATTAAATGGTTAAATAGTGTCTGATGGTAAAGAGTTTACCGTTTGGTATATGAGGTAACATTGAGGCTTTATGTGTTTAGATTATCCCTAGAATAGGTAGTTAGGGTTTCTGTGAGTTCCTGAGTTACAAGGATTCATTTTTATGTGTTGAAATTGGACCTATGATGGAGGTGTGTCTTGGTGTATGATGTAGTGACCCTAGTGCGGGTTGTGGGGTTAGAGAGAGATATTAGTTTTCATGAACATTGAGTTGGGTGTCTATTTATCTTGGTATTGTTTTTACATCATTTAAGGATGTGTCTTGACCTAAAACCTATGTTTTATATGGGGTTTGATTTATGGGATAAGAGGTAGGACTTCATGACCCTTGAGAGTGATGAATGTTTAGTGAGTAAGTGCCCTATGACATTCAAGGGTGACATGTTGGAAGGATCGAATCTATTTTATGAAATGAATTAGTGTTGTGAGGAATGTGATGATATTGACGTTTATCTAGTTTTGTGTTTAATATGGGGTTGGATCTTTATAATTCTTTTAGTTTGTTCGAACACCCACGGTGATAGGGAATTTTTTATCGAACAATGTCAAATTATATAATTGTTTAGATGCCTAAACCGTCAGGTTGTGGACATGATATGGGTACATAGTGTCAGGTAATTAAGCTATTTGTATTCTATAAATGATTAATGGGATGATGGATGGTCTTGAACAAGGAAATGATATGTGCGGGGTGTTAGGCATATGGTATGAGGGTATATATGATGAATTGTTTTGTGGAAGTGAAATTCTAGAAGTGTGGTTATTAGGTGGGTAGGTACAAGATAAAATGATTATATATGATCAACTCATAATAAATGTTCTAGTTTAAATGAAATAGATATTGATGAGATTCAAACTTTTGTTTTGATGGGATTAGATAGTGAAAGAGTGTGAACCAGTTTCAAGGAGGAAATAATTATAACATGTTGGGTGGAAAAATGTGGAATCACCTAGGATGATGGTTCATGGGATCATGTTTAAGTCGCAGGGTAAGGATGGTTGAGTGCAAAACACTATGGATTTTAGAGTATGTTACAAATATCTTTTTGGGAGATGGTATAGATAGTAATAGATATTTGATAATTCTTACTAATGGGTGGCCAGGTGGAGGACCTTGGCCTATGTGGGGTGACCAATTTATAATTAGAGTACTGAGAGTACTTCCAAATATATATGGATAAATTTCATTAGATTATGGTCAATTTTTTTTGTATGTGAACATGGTTTGTATGTGATGTGACTCATGGGATTATGAGTCTAGATATCTAAATGGTTTTTAGGGTGTGTACCATAAATATATAGCGGAGAAAGGTGATAGTCACTCAAGAGAATGGGGCCCAAATATTTTTATCTAAGAAGCAGTCATGTGAAAGCTAAGGGCTGATGACTATGGACAGACACTAGGTGATGGTTCCCTATGTTTTTCCTAGTATGTAATGGACCCTTAGTTGATAGGGGTGGTGGTTTGGAGTTAGTATCCTATAACCAACTGTTTTTACAATAATTATATGAATATTTAGTGAAATTAAATATTAAACATCTTATATTATATTTTTCATTGTTTTGTATGAATATAATGTAATAATGTCTTAGAGAGTTTTTCACATTAATAAGGTCATAGAAGTTTCCTACAATGATGGGATCCTTAAATTTCTATGAAAATATTCATAAATATAAATATAGTGTTTGACGACATACTATGATGAGACATATCCTAGATGATAGATTATGAGAAAAAATCCTCCAAAATGAATTCCAAACGCTTTGGTGTCATCAAAAATTCCTAGTTGTGAGCATGTCTATTAGTCCTTAGACATTAAGGTTATCATTAACGTGTGTCATGACTCGTGCACCTATATTTTCAGACAAAAACCATCATGCCATATGTTGGACGTAAGTAGGGTACGTTGGGTGTGTCATGAATTCCATGTTATTAATTGAATGTCATGGAAGGATTTCCCCTTCCATTTTTGGAATATGATATCATTTCCCATTGATTGAAATTGAACATTCTAAACATTGAGAATTCACATGTGGCTATCGTTTTTGTGAATTTGTGTTCATTCTCTTGGGTTCTTTGACCCATTTCTAGACATTACTCTTGAACATTAGGTAAGACCAACTTACTTCAGTGAGAAATAATCCTAGAGGGACAAACACTTAGTGTTCCTTATGATATCAATTAAATTCTATATGAATTTATTTAGTATAATAAATATTATTCTGAAGATCATGGAATAAATTTATTCAAGTTAAAATGATTTCATGACATAAATAAAATATATTTACTTTTTTGAAAATTTAATAAATATTTACTTACATGTTTTAAGATAACATATTTTTTCAAGAGAATAATTTATCTATTTATTTTGGTGTTCAGAAATAGAATTGTAGTTTGTGTAGACCAAGGCCAGTCCAGTTGAAAAATAATTATTCGCAAGACAGCAAATAATTATTTAAATCGTTGACACAAGACATAATAATAAAAACATTTGTATCGTTATGTGGCACATGATTTCATTTATGATTCGATTTTGTACATGTTGGGGCACCACCTATAATGGTTCCATTATTGTTTTTATGTAGAAATGGTTTTCTCTAAGGTTATGAATTTATTTAATAGTCATTACATAATTACATATTTTAAATGAAAGCCAATGTCGTTAATATAGACTTGTATATCTATTATTACATTAGTCCTAGTGTAAAAAACCCTATTGAATTGGGAATTATTTAGAAAAAAAATTTATCTATCGACTCCTCTTATCTCTCCCACTCAAGAATGTGATATGTTCTTAAATACTAAAGAATGGGCGATCAGGACTGATTGATGTAAGACATCCAGTTTTCCACACTAGCACCTGGATAATGCGTGTAATTGATCAGATACCATTGGATCACATGTGGATCACCACTATAGTGATTATACATTGGATCCTCGTAAGAAAAACGATGGGAATGTGAAAGGGTCATTCCAGACGATAAACATTTGTCAACAAAGAAAGTTTCAAAGACCCATGTATTTAATTAATTCAGAAATTATAAAATCAATTATAAAAATGATGTGAAATATCATCTTTCTTGGATCTGACACCATTATAATCTTTTTCTAAATCATTTATTTGAATCTATGGATACTGACATTTATCATTATATTGATCGTGGATTAGTCATCGATTATAAAAAAATAATAGTTGGGCCCTCCCAACTACAATGATTCCTCAGCGTTTGAATCCTTCATGTGGTATTAAAGTTAGGTTACATCATCATTAATAATTATTTAAATAATTCTTTTAGGTTTTAAAATTTCATAATTTATTTTTTCAATTCATGTTTAATCATTCTTGTAATCATAATATCAGGATCTATTTTTCCTATGATCATTTATCATATATCTAATATAAATGAATAATTTTTTAATTAAAATTAAATCAAAGATCTCATTAGGAGGTTATAACAATTCTATTTAGGTCACATGATAAAAAACCCCGCATAATCCGAATTACTGACCATGTAGTTCTGTTAAATGCATCGTGTAATTTTGAAATTACTCAAGATTTTTGTATTAATGGAATGTGATGTAGTTAATTCTTACACTACTTTTGACTAAGATATTCTTGTGCATGGTCAGATAGATTTCATATTGTGTGGCACCCTAGACATAACATGTAGTCCCTTCAGGATAAGGTATAGGTTGTATATCCCACACACGGCTAAGCCAACTGGTAACTATGTAACCTAGAGACAATACGACGTGTGGCCCACTGGACACATCATGAACACCATGATATTCTAAGTATGCCTCATACAATGAGTCCCTAGTCATGCTCTTCAGAAAAGACATTGAAAAAAGTACATTCTGTGTAGTCTGAATTACAAGTCATGTACATTTCCAAATTACATAAAATTAAAACATTAAGGTTTATGTAATGTTTAGAACTACATATCATTTAGATTATAACTAGTGTTCACCATGTCACCTTCAAGGTTATAGATGACAATCGCAGGAAAATTTAGAAAAGGATTAATATAAAAGAACTGATTTATTAAATATAATAAATAATTGATTCAAGTGTTATTTATCATAATAAGAACAATTAATCAATAAAATTCTAGTTTTATTAAATGCACAATTTTTGGCATCTATGTGGATGGTCATGAGTTATACCAAACATTTTTATGTTATTGGTTTTGATTCAATTAATATTAAATTAAATTGATGGTATGTGTGCCATATCTCCTCATTAATATATAAGTCTTGTAGGCCTGTTCTTTCTTTTATATAAACCCTATTTCTTACCCCTCAACTATGTGTGAGTTAAAAAGAATATGTAATGGATGGATATTCCAAGCTAGTGGAGTCGGTTCAAACCGGATCCAAAATGAAACTAATCCTAGGAGATAAATGATCGATATGTGTAATGCTATAAACATGAACCCAGAAGGATCAAGGTGTTTATCCACAAGGTCAAGGTTAGTTTATCCACTTATTGATAAGATAACCTTTACAAAATCTCATGATTATACACATTACATTATTTTATTTCAATCAATTGCATGGTTTTTCTTTATGGATGTGTTGTCAATATCTTATAATTGATGAATTAAACAAGCATGCATGATCGAACAAAAATAAACCAGGGTTATGCCTAAATATTATCAAGTGATGATTATTAACTTAAGTAAGTAATACATAATATTAATATGAATGTGATAAGTATAACAAGAAATTTACGCATCATAGATAAGATTTCATTAATAAAATATCAATTCATACCAAGTCATCTGTTACATGATTAAGGGAATGAATCAATAAAACTAAGTGTTTGACCAAACCTTGATGGGGAAAATACATTTATACAATAATCCTCTTTGACTGTTTCATGATAAATATACCATATTACATCAAGAGGAGTATCCATTTCTAGAAATGGTATAATATTGGATAAATGTGTTGAGGAAATCCAAGTCATGATTACATGGTCGGGGAGTCCACTCAACAAATCAAGGAGTTTGAATCCCACAGTTGGAAAAGTAATTCCTACATAAATACCTTCAAATAGGTTGACCATCCATTGTTGGGTTTATGCGAATGAGAATAAGGATCATTTACACTTGAATGTACAAGAAACTAGATCGTCAAAGTTCAATGGTTAGGGCCATTGGGACTTGATAAAATAATGGTATACTTAATAAAATTAATTTCTAATATCTCATAAAATGAAATAAAGAATGTAATAATTATCTTCTCTTTTAATTGTAGATTTAAAAGGACAAAATCCCCATTTTGTGGGAAAGGGTAAAGATCCATAGAGCTTCTTGAATTGGTTCATACTGATGTCTATATAACATTTCCAATTTATGTAAGGGGTGGGTACTCATACATCATAACTTTCACTAATGATTTAAGAATATATGGATATATCTACATAATGAGGATTAAATCATATTATTTTGATATGTTCAATGAATAAAAGAATGATGTTGAGAACTATCTTGGTAAGAATATTTAGAAAATCCACTCAGACTGAGGTGGAGAATATTATAATCTAATCTTCATTGATTACTTATGATAGTTTGGGATCCTATCCCAACTCACTCTTCTATACACACCCTTGTTGAATGGTGCATGCGAAAGGAGGAACCAAAACTTGTTGGACATTGTGAGATCAATGATGAGTTATTCAACTCTTTCACTATCCTTTAGGGGATATGCGTTACAAACAGTGTAACACAAACAAACCCATGTACCGACTATATTTATAAATGGTATTCTATACGTGCTTTGGAGTGAAATAAAATCCATGTTATGAAATTTACATGTTTGGGGTAGTAATGATTTTTTAATGCCACTTTATGTAACAAACTTGCACCCTGATACCCATGGCTTACCAATATAGGGTACCCCATGGAAAAAATGGGATAACGCCTATAAGAAACCTTAGACTAAATGTTTATTGTGGAATGGCATGACATATTCCTTGATATTGGGAACATCTCCAAAAGGGACAGCGCGAGTGAGATAAACATCAATGAAGTTGTGGCTCAAGGTACACAAGACTTCGAACATGAGAAGAATACACAAAGCCCCATGGAATAAAGATATATTCGAACAACACAAGTACTACATAAGATTAAAAGATATGTTAGAGAACCAGAATAGTATAGATTTCTAGTTATTGAGGATGTTGACTTATTATTAGTTGATAATAATGATCCTCCAACCCAGTAAGAAGACATATTTTCTAAGAGACAAGAAACCATGAGTTAGAAAATGGATTCCATTCCCTAAAACCATGTTTATATTTTGGTAGATCCTCTAGTAGATGTATAGAATGTTGGTTGCAATTATGTATTTTGAAAGAAAATGAAAATAGAACCACAAGTCTGTAACTGTAAGGCACGGCTGGTTGCAAAAGGGTTTAAACATCGTCAAAGCATTGACTATGAAGAACCCTTTTCCCTAGTTTCAATGCTGAAATCCATCAGATTTCTATTGTCCATTGCTACATACCCTGACTATGAGGTTTGGGAAACGGATGTCAAAATATCCTTCATTAACAAGATCCTTCAAAAATATGTACATATTATACATATTTAAGGGGTTGTGGAACCAAATTATTCTAAAAAGATATGCAAGTTCCAAATATCGATTTATGGATTAATGAAAAATCTAAGTCATGGAACATTCATTTGGATGAAGACATATTATAATTTGGTTTTATAATTAATGAATGTGATCCTTGTGTCTACAAATAGTTTAGTGGGAGTGCATTCATTTTTTGAATAGTATATGTTGATGTCATTTTACTTATTAGAAATGAAATACTAGTCTTATTGTATGTTAAGGTATGATTGAATAAATGATTTACCATTTTGGACTTGAGAGTGGGAAATTTTATTCTTGGGATCAATATCCATTATTGAAAATTTTATGAAATTTCTAGGATTATGTGGAAGTAAATACATTGAAAATATACTAAAGAGATTCAGTACGGGACAATCCAAGAGAGGAATTTTTCAAATGCCACATGGAATTAATATTTACAAAAAATACATCCTTATACACATGAGTAAATAAAGATAATTTAAACAATTCCATACACATTAGCGAGGACGTCAGTCTGGTATGCTATGCTATATACTAGGCTAGATGTCTCCTACATGTTGAGTGCGGTAGGAAGATATCAAGCTGATTCAAGTGACTACCATTAGATTGAAATCAAGACTATCATTAAGAATCAAATGTGTACTTTGAATATGCTCTCAGTTTATGGAGTAGTTGAAGAACTAGTCATCAGATGATATTTATATCCTATTTTCCAAACTGATCAATATGCCATGAATTCACAAAGAGGATACATCTTCACCTTGAATGGAGGTGCTATGAGATGGAAGAGCCGAAAGAAATGTGTGGTCGTAGAATATATAACAAACTCTGAGTATATTCAGCTTTTTTGGTTGCTGAACAAGTAGTTTGGATGGGATGCATTGACCAAGAGATGGATGTGGTACCTAGTAGTAAATATCACATCACACTTTATTATGATAATACTACAGTGGTGGCTCTCCCAAAAGAGACAAGGTCATATCAATAGTTGAAGCACATACTACAGAAGTATCATATCATAATGGATTTTTCATAGAGGGGTGGGGATTCACTAAGCATTATTTCCAATGGAATACAACATAGTGGACCCCTTGACTAATGCCTTGACTCACCAGAAATATGATAATTATGTGAGGTCTACCAGACTGCAAGGAGTGGGCAGTTTGATCTAGTCCATGTGGGAGTTTTTGGGAGTTAGTGTTCAAGATCCTACTGTTTGTATTTTTATTACATTAATATTTTATGTATTTAAATATTAATCATCTTATGAAATATTTTTTATTGTTCTGCATGACTATAATGTAATATTGTCCTAGAGTATTTGTCTAATTAATAAGGTTGTAGCCACTCCCCGCTGGGTTGAGAACCTTGAAGAGCTATAAAAATATTATTAAATATAGTTGTGAGATTGAATGACATACTATAAAGGGACACATAGTATACAAAAGGTTATGTGAGAGTACTCGTAAAAAAGGTAGTTCTTCACATGAAGTTCACACTTAGTAATCTCTAAGATGGGATATTATGAGAACAGACATGCTAGTAGAAATTCCCCAGGTTTTGTATCATTAGATGTTCCCATATTTGAGCATGTTCAATGGTTTTTAGAATATAATATTATCATTAATACATGTCATGACTTTTACACATTGATTTTCTAATAAAAAATTTCATGACATATCTTTGCGGGAAGTAGGGTATGTTGGGTGCATCACGAATGTCATGTTGTTAATTGATTTGTCAATGAAGGATTTGTCCCTTGCATTTTTAAAGTTGATATCTCATCCCTCTTATTGAAATGAAACATCCTCCCTAAAATCCTTGGCCATAGTGTAACTACATGTTTATTTCATGTAGTTAATGAAATACATATGATGAAAATAGTTTGACGACACTATCATGAAACCATCATGACGAGATATTAAGAAAAAGGGATTATATTACACTGTGAGCATTTATATGTGGGTTTTTTCATTGTGAATTTATGTTATATTTAATGGGTTCCTTGACCCATTTCTGGACAGTGCTCCAGGAAATTTGACAATCCCTCCTAATGCCAATGAGAACGAATCCTAGAGGGTAACACACTATGTGTTTCTTGTTGTATCGATTAAATTATATATGATTTTAATTAATGGAATAAATATTATTCTCAAGACTATGGAATAATATTATTCATGATAAAATGAGCGCATGAATTAAATAAAATATATTTAATTTTGTATCCATTTAATAAATGTTTATTTAATAGATTGAAAATAAAAAATATATGTAAGATAGTATATTATTTATTTATTCTGATGATCAATAAATGGAAGTGGAGTTCGAGTGGACTTAGGGTAGTTCGATAGTAATATAATTATTTGCTATATTGTTAATAACTATTTAACTAGTTAGCATAAGACAAAATAATAATATCATTATAATCATGATGTGGCACGAGATTTAATTTATGGTTCCATTTTTCATAAGTTTGCGCACCACAAAAAATGGTGTGTTTATTGTTATTATGTTGCATGGGTTTTCTATAAAGTTATGAATATATTAAATTACTTTTACACAATTAAATATTATAACTGAAACCCCATGTCATTAAAACAGACATGTACGTCCATGGTGCCATTATGACTGGAGTGAAAATCCTTGGTGAATTGAGAATTTTTGAGCCAAACATTTTTTCACTTATCTCCCTCATCTCACCGTCTCATGAATGTGACAATTTCCTCAAGGCCAAAGAACGAGTGATCAATAACAATCAGCACAAGACATTCATTCCACCGTGCTAGCACCAGGAGAACGAGTTGTATTGATTAGAGACCATTAGACATGTGTGGATCACCTATAGAGGGATTCAACTTTGGATCCTCTCAATCGTAATAGAGGAAATCAATATAGGCCATTGCGGGTGATCAATGATCATCATCAAAGAAAGCACCAAAGAACCAGGTATTTATTTTTTTGAAATTATTAAATTAATTATAAATATGATGTTCAATATCCTCTTTCCCAGATCTCGTGTTATTCTTCCATTTTACAAAATTATTGATTTCAATCTATGGACACAGGCGTTCATCATCACATTAATCCCATAATGGTCATCAATTATGGAAAAAGAAAATTTGGTCCCACCTAACCTCCATGGTTCCCTTGTGTTTGGATCCTTCCTTATGATGTTTTGGATTGATGTTATCCAACATGATCATTCCAAGTGACCAATCATTGATAGGTTTGGGAAGGACAATGGGCTTGAAATATAAGTAGATACACACATGTGGTGACGGAAAAAACCAATATAGTCTGGTCTCTAAGAGTATTGTATGGTTATCTATATGGTGGATCGTCCCCCACATACTTCAGTGGGAATGATCCTCACATGTGTGAGTAAAAGGGAATACCAAGGATTGTGTTCCCTAAGTTGGAATTGGATAATTCTTGGTAGTTGGATTGTACTCAAGTAAGAGTATGTTTTTCCACATGAAATAATTTTGTTTAGTAAAAAATGGGATGTGGATTTCTATGATTTGGGTGTTGAACCAGTTGATTGATTATAGGGACACTGTAGAGGTTTGGAGAATCATCTATATTGTGAGTGTTTGACCCTTATGAATGAATGGTTATTGTTGTTTAAAACTGGTATTTGAGTGATTTTGACAACACTAGATTTAGTAAGGTGGAATTATTCTATGTGGACTAGATTCCTTGAGTAATGAAAGAGGGAAATTTTCCTGAAGTACTTGATTAGTTTTAGTAGTTGGTTTGAGTATGGTATGTGTTGAAGTAATCCATACATGGTTAAATGAGTTCTAATTTTAGTGTACATGAGAGAGTGTGAAGAATAGTGTGGGGGATTAGTGGGTTTTAAATTTAATCACAGAAGATGGTCGAGGATAAAACCTAGTGTGTTAGGATATGTGTGTTTGGACTCCAATGTGAATGGAAACATGCTCTGGTAACTAAATTCCGTATCAGTTGAAGAAGCCAAACATTATTGATTTTTTTTCGATGAGGTTTAAATAATTATATAACATCAAGAGGTGGGTACTTAATATGATGTTCATTATTAGGTGTTGTTAGGATGAATTAGGAGATATGAATCAGGATTAGGAGAGAGATTGTATAAGTGGAATCCATGCCTTTTGAGAAGTGGTTTTCTAGAGGAGCTCCAACTGAATATTTCATATGGGTTTTGATTTGGTGGGATTTGAACCACATTAGGTACGCATATAGAATATAACTAGTCTTGTTTGGGCTATTTCGTGATTTTATGAAGAAAATAATGGGTTCTTTGAGAAGTTCATAGATGGTGGATTCCCATCAGTTTGGGATTAAAATATGTATATAAGAGTTATTATTGGGTTTGAATAGTAATCTCATTGATGTTGTGATATAGTTTTTTGAAGACCATAATGAGTGGGTATTTTAACCACTATGAATAGGATTTGGTGGCCAAATTTCGATGACAGGAGGTTCTGATGTTCATATGTTTCCTCGTTAGATGAGTCATATAGTGATAGGCACCATAGGCTTGGATATAATTTTGATAATGAAATAGAGGTTTATCAGGATAGTATAAATCTGTAAAGTATCATATAAATGTTTTGTGATAATATGAGAATCAATACAGGATTGATGACCCTGTGTCCTATGTTGGTGTCGCATTTCGGGAAAGTGTTTAGAATTAACAATGGGAAAATAACCTTTTAATAGATGTTATAGATTAGTACATATCAAGAAATTCCATTGTATGACCACTAAGACTTAATAGGTTTTAGAAGTGAAATAATGGAGTGTTTTATGTCTAGAGATTATGGATGGCCTTACAATCTTTGTGAGAGTTTAGGCTTTTCAATTATGTAATAGGGTCTATTTTTTATTTGGAACATGGAACTAAAATTTCAGTGTTAAAATCCCTCAAAGGAGTCCTATTATATTTGGTATAGGGGTTGGGAGTCTCAAAGTTATTTGGAAGGATCAAGATCCTACTACAAGGCTACTACAATCCCACCGGCTAGCCAATGTTGTGTCCTATAGCCTCGAAGAATTTGCACGTCATACAGACTGGTTGTGGATATGTGGCTATCCAGTGGTCCCTTGTGGAATTTATAATGAGGTAATCACTGTATTTTTTCCCAAGGGTCCCCCTTACTCTTCTTATATGGGATTTTCGACCCCCCAATGGCCTGTAGGAATTCACCTTAAACAAAAAAATTCTTAAGACATCCTTGGATCATTATATTTAATATGATTTCTAAATTATGTTTCATCACATGTCATGAAAATATAGATGTATGACTATGAACAATATAACCTCTATTTGGAGTTTCTGTAATTTTTTGATGGTGTTCTTCTTAGTTCATCTAATATACCCAATTTTTTGGCTATTTTTCTGTTTATTGATTTATTCTTTTAAGGCCAAACTGTTGGACTATTTCATACCAATTGGATTCTCTAGGCATGTGGTAGGTGGTACATAAAATTTCACCCATATAATTTGTATTTTCTATGTTTATATAATATATTGGAAAGTCATACCAATATTATGATGATCCTAAGATATATTAAATGTCTTAATTAGAGTTTTTTAGTCAATTTACATCTTTAATATTTATTGGTCTCTGATAAAAAAGTAAAACATTGGGAGATATCCATATATTAGTTTTAATGTAAATCAGATTTGTTTGAGTAATGGTTATCTAGTTTTAAAATGAAAATTAAATGTTTTAATTTGAACCGATTGATTGAAAATGGAATTACAAAACCATTTTTAATTTGGGAATGGGTTAACCATAAAATTAGACCCTTTGGGGTATTTAGTGTTTTTTGTAAATGGTTTGGATGTTGGATTGAGACTAGTGAAATATAAAGGATTTTTTTGAAAATTAATTGTGTTAATTCCAATGGGAATTGTCATATGGGTATGGAACTTTTTATGACCTCATTATAGGTAAATGTGAGATGACAATTATAGAATGGGTTTTGAATGATACAACATAAATTTTAAACTTTTTAATTGGATTGAGTTATTAAATAATTTAATTGGTTAAATAGAAATCAATTAAGAATCCTAATATGTGATTTCACTTATAACTTGTGAATGGTTACCAATTTAATAACTTCATTGAAAAATTGTAACGTTCTTTTGATATGGATTAATTATACTTTCACAATCAATGGTTTTGTATTTGGTGACTGTTCATTACTTTGTAACATGGTTTTTATGAGTGTAATGCATTATATATCATCCCCTAGATTCATTTATAGGCACAAAATGGATTGAAAGACTTGATTATGTGTATATTTTAATAGGGGACACACTTCAATGTCACTAAAGGATGCCTCATTGGATCCAAGTATGACCAATGCTAAATAATTCCATGATTTACAATGAATTTCTCCCTAATTAATTTCTAAAATTACCAAGAAGATCCCCTATACCTGGGTAATTTATTAGTTTTTGAAGTTCTACAAATTAATTTCAAAGATTCCCTTAGGGTACCATTGTGAATTCCGTTGGATGATCACCATAGATTCTTCATTATTATGTGTTATTTAACACTATGGTTATAGATATATATTATAGTCAAGATAGAAACTATGGGTTCCCTAGAATGGTGATTCACTGGATATAGTATATATAATTCCTAGGATGGGTTAATTTTATTCACCACTATGCCACTAAGTGGAATTTCATTGATATATTCCTAAAATTATGTACTGACTTTGTAAGAGAAGAATTCATGGTGGATCCTTGATGAATTTTATAATGTTTATATGGATTTATATGCCTTAGTTTCACGCATTGGAACCAACATGAGTTATGATATATATAAACCTAGTTAGAGACACACCAGAAATGGATAAAGTAGTTATATATCAATTTTATCTGTCACCAAAGAGCCCGAAAATCAGTGGTTATTTTTATTCCATTTTATTTGGAAAATTCAAATTCTAAGTTGTTAAAATAATAAATAGTAATTTTTATTTATATCGCATTTTCCTGAATTTTTTATACAGACTAATAATTTTATGAACACATTTTGTTGTGTCCTACTATTTTGTTCATGAAACCTACTCAGGCCACCGACGATCTTTGGTACCCAATGAAAAGACAATTTTCATAATTGGGAAATGATTATTATAGAACTCAATGTGTTGATTTTATATGTTATTTATGGATTGAGTGGAGTTTAGATATCTTGTCTAGGTAGGAATCAATTTGGAATTAGGTTTGATTTTTATTTTATTTCTATTCAATTCTGTTTCTTCTATATCTGATTCCCCATGTTAGATTATTCATAAATTTATGGCCTCAAATTTCTTTATATATTTTTAAACTCTATGATTTCTTAACACATTCCCCGAAATATCTATGATTAATACTTGATTTGGATTATATATTTAATCATTTTTTGTACTATTGCAACTTTGATAAAATATTATATCTTCCCCAGCATTCCACCTTAAACTCATGAAACTAGTTGGAATTTTGTACCTTAAGGGGGGCATGGTTGAGGCCATACATCACACATGCCTATGGAAGCGTATTAGTGGCACCCAAGGGTTATACACTGTAATTAATCCCACAAAATAAGATTATCATACTTATATTATTCCATTAATATTTCAAAAATTAAAAATTCATTAATATGGATAAAACATTCCCATTATGTACCCATTAAAAATTAATAGGTACAAAGTTGATGGACTTGAAAAAATATAAAAAAAAAATTGGGTCACCTAGTTACTAGTTGAGGTAATCATATTCCTAGTTTGTCTATGGCTTCCCCTATCCATTATAGACTCCAATAAAATCCACTAATTGCATCATAAATTTAATTAAAACTATTATTTTATATGAAACAAATCATTAAAATCCAAAAATAAAACATTTCATTGAGAATCATTGAAAATAAACGCTTTTAACATTATTCCAATAACACAAAATATGTTATTAATCAATATATAAATTTTAATATAGAAATCATGGCCTACTAAATCACCTTATTCATATATATATATCAGAAATAAATTACTATAACCACATATATAACATCAATTCAAGGAAATAACATATAAATCATCTTTGACCTCATCACATGAGGGGAAAAATTAAATCCCACTTAGACACCATAATAATTCACACAAATGTAAATATATATATATTAATATAATTCTATGTGATTAATGAGATAATAATTCTAATTATATCCATACATGGTCTTTTATTAATACCACATGGATTCTCATCACCAAATAAAGTAATCAGAGGTCCAAAATATCTAAACTAATAATCAAAATAATTTACACTCAACTAAAGATAACCTAAAAACATATTTCATTAAGGGATTTGTATTTTATAGATGTAAGTTCTATTATATGTAAAAATATATTATATCCACTCCACAATATTCCAAATTAGATTTTAAAAAAATATTTATAATTGATACCTCATGTAAATTTTGTTAGTCCAATAAGAGATATACCCTAAGAGGAGGGGGAGTGGATTAAAATTTGTGATGTTAATTTACATTACCAATTTTTAGATACTTATCATGTGGATAATTATAAAAAATAAATTCTCTCATCTCCTTTTTTAACCTTATAGAATAAAATCGTGAAAAGAACACAATTTTTTTTTGTTTTAAACTGATGTGGAGATTATGTCCTTGGAGAATGAATAAATAAAAGCAAACTCAAATAAATAATTATAATTTGCACATTATTACCATAAATTTTTTAAAGCCACAATATATCATGTAAAACATCCCTTAACATGACGTCACACATAAAATATCTACTTATATCCACTAAAATAGATCGTTCAATAATAATATGAAAGGTTTTACTTTTTGAAAAATTATATATCAGTATACACCATATTATTTAAACATTTGTGATTAGTTAATGACTATATTTTATCACTTTAGAAACTCCCTTTTATCCCATGAAAAATTACGTACATAATATCCTCCCCATTTTAAATAATTATATCAATATTTAAATATAATCATATTTACATTGTCAAATTATATTTATAGGGATATTATATCATCAAGTTAGTCATTAACCTTCCCATATTATATTTCATAAATAATATAATAAAAAATCCATTAAATAAAACAATAAATTCAGAGTATATCAACCTATTAATGATTATTCTATATCTTTATCTCTAGTAGATAATAAAACAAATCTATTACATTATTTACCATACCCACACATTCCATTAGTCACTATGACATATTCTCCTTCATTTAATTATATCTAGAGAATCATACATGATGTGAATATTGGGGGTTTAAGAAAGAAATATATATTTTTTACTTTATTTAATTTTAAAATAATACCAGATGAATACATTCTCTCTTAAAATAGTTTTTATTTAATTAATCTTTATAAAAAAATATAAATAGAAAAAATACAATATTTATTTAGTGAGAACACAAATATATAGGTGTATTGAACTATAAAACCAAAATATATTAAATGTATAATTTTATTCTGGAATATTCAATTTTTATATATACCTCTAAAATAGATCAAATGATATACCTTTAAATAATTTCAATAAAAGAACTCCAAATTCATATCAACATATATTTCAACATAATGTTAGATTTATGTTGTTAAATTTTAAATTGTGTATTGTATCATATAATTTGAAGAAAAAACCTCACTGTTTTATAATTTTTTCCTCCATGTTTTGTATTTTTATTATAAAAATATATACACCACTTATTCAAAGTAAATATATTACTCTATCTCACTCAAAAATATATATTTTATATATCATATATCACCCCTCAAAAAATTCTATGAAAAAATGGTATGATGAGTTTGTATTTCATTCTCATATTGATTATGTGTTACTCGAAAATATTCCATTAGGTATAAAAATAAAAATCCATTACATTAAAACCCACTTAATAGAATATATTTTAAGGTATTATAATCTAATATATTTATAGCACCACCAACTTCATCTTCAATTTCAACTGTTTTCATAACTTCTATAATGGTGAAAGGAGGAACTTATTTCACTATATTTTATAAAACCAAAAATAAATAAACAGATTTGGGATAATCAATTTCTTGATTTTGAATTTTTAGAAACATTATCCACTTAAATATAAGATGTAATATCCATAAAAATATCAAAAAGTATTCTCCATGGAATATGTCTAATAAATGCAACTTATTAATGCTAATCTCTTGTGAGATAAACATAGTGTATGAAATATGAATAATTTCGTTATTTACTTGAATCATTTACCCCATGACTTCTCACATGAATATGAATAATGCGAGTGTTTTAAAAAATTATAATAATATAAAAAATTTCTAGCTTCCAAGATTCCCCTAACACCATCTTCCCCTTTACCAACATTTAATATCCAGCATTTATTCTTGAGATTATCCCCCTATAGATTATAAAAATGTGGATAAATATCATTGGGAGACCACTCAAATCATTCTATTTTGTCCCCATTTGAATATAAACCAATATTATAAGATCTGTTATAGGATATTCACATTCGAAAGAACTATCTTATGGTTAAAATAAGTTCTCCATACCTCAGAGAGAGGGATTAATTGTCAAATCTGGCCTGAAAAGAGATATAGTTCAACATAATGGTTAAACTAATTAATCTAGAAAAATATATATTAGTAGAAATGTTTTAATAACATTTACTACATGATAAACAGTGGATGACTATATTAACATCAATACTCCTTGACCATTCATTTATTTAGTGAAATTATAATTCATATTTATATATATTATTCTAAAGTGATGTACTAGATTTTTATTAATTTAATATCATTACTATTATTAAACAAAAATTTGATATTTAATAATTCCTATTCTCTAATATATTTTTTCAATGATGAAAATAACATCTAGAAGTGTACTTGTGATATTCGACAAAACTAACCCTATGAACATTTGTAAATTACACTGATTACCGATAATTTATTTCTCTATAGAAAATTATTTAATCATTCATACCATTAATATAGTGACATATTTCTTTAAACATGAAAAAATTTAGTTTGTTCAGATAACATTTGTACCTTTTTTCCTGATATATAGAAACCATAATAAGTTGAAATGTGGTCATTTAACACTAGATAAATATAATTAATATAAAAAACTTATGATTTTAGTAACTTTTCACATTCATAATATGATAAACTCACCCATATAGAAATTGTCATTGGGATAGGGTTTTTAAGACCCAAATATAAGATCATTATTACCACCCTTTTATATATTAATTGATAAATAAAATATCTATCAGTAACATGAATATACTACAATACAAGAAAAAATATAAATTTACCATTGAAAAGCATTTTGAATTCATTCTTTATCATATCACCGAAATCTTTGGATATTTTATTCCTTGATGCTTCAATAATTATATCCTGAAAAATGATCAAACAAAAGATTATTCTTGAAACTATTATTCTCATAATGTTTTTAATAAAATCCATAGTAATTAAATACCACATATTCCATAAATTATTAATTTAGGAATACCATTAACTAAGTACTTTTTCCAATCCATACATTGTTATCATCAATATTCACACTATAAATTCATTTATTGAATTAAAAACTATTAGATTACGATATTAAAACATCATTTTATAAAAAACAATTGAGAAAGTATGTATTAACATAATTTTATAATATTTTATGTTTATTTTGATAAATCTAGAAATTTATAACCATTTTATTCTTCTATTTTGACTAGGAAAATACTCTAATAAAATTTATAGAGGCCTAAAAATTTAAATTTTACGATTTTGTGATTTTTTTAGGAATTTTTGGACATGTAGGGAAAAATTATTATTTTATAGTTCTTGAAATGTAAATTTTAAGGCAGCATTGAACTTGATAAATTTTTTTTACCATTGTGTGGTAATGTGGTAATATTCTATAAAATAATATTCTTCTCATTATGGTTGGGTTTCAGTAGAATATTTGTAATAATATTTATTTACTTTACTAGTATATTTTTAATGATTTTTATATGATAAATATTCTGTATTTAATATATTAATTGTTTTATTGATGTGGAATTATTGGTGTATTTTTTAAAAGATGATATTTTATTATAATATTCATGGATTTTATGACATATTAAAAGGTGGATAGAACTAGTGGATTACTTTTTCTTTTCATATGGAATTTATAGATATAATTATAGATTAATATAAATGGGGATTGATATATTTATACCCATTAAATCATTTTAGAAGTCATTTTATCTCTTAATGTTGAGAAGGTTCATAATTTTAGTGGAATGAAATATCAAAAATTGATTAGACGAATGAAGAATGAAATATTGTAAAATGGTTAGTTGATAATATTTATGGATCTAGGAATAACATACATAACTGAATCAAGGTTGGGGATAAATATTCATATCTTTAATTTAAATCATTAGGATTTTATCACATGTATGTAGTCCACAATGGGGAAATATTACATAATAATTGAGGGATGTGAATTGATAATGAAGAAGAATAGGAAATATTATTTTGAAGATGAATATGATTACATTCCACGAACATGGTAAATTAGAATTTTTTTTGTTTTTTGATAAATTGGAAATTGTGGGATTTAAATTAAATATAAATGTATAATAAAAAACTATAGTACTCAAATTTAAATGTTGAATTTTTTTGTTTGAATATGAAAATATTATCTCATGATAGATAATGTGAAAACATTTATAGAAGTGTAAATATATTGATGTATGAACATGATTAATGAATTATTAATATGTATTATAAATAATGTGTGAATTATTTGATAATTAGTTGATATGAAAATTATTTATGATAATTTCAAAATATATTTATGAAATATATGTGAATGTTCCCTAATAGAACATAGGGGTTAAAATAGTAAAAATGTATGGAAAATAATTATCAGTGGAGAAGATAAAATTTTCGTATCTAGGAATAGACCATGAAAATATGGTACAAGGTTCATGGAAAAATATATAAATTAGGGCTATTATTTTTTGTGTGGTCTAGTGATGTAGTGGTCGGGAGTGACAGTTGTTATGAGATATATAAGAATAAGTTCAAGTCATATTATTGAGTTGGAAGACCTTCTAGATACAATGTTACATGGAGGTTATGTGGATTCTACATAGGACATCCCATCTTGAAACATGGCCTTAAATTTTATAGTGAATATTGTGAAGCCCAAGGAATATGTTATGTGATGATGATGGTATGAGATAATGGTGTTGATTGAGGTGAACTCCTGTATGATCCCATAGATAACCTCTATACCATGTATAAATAGTGGAGAGTATGTGATATGATGGGGAAGATGGTGTGCCATTATTGAAATGGGATCTATAATATATTATTGTAAAGTGATTAGGTTGTGGTACTAATTTATGCTTATGATATGAGTAATGTTAGTTATGAATTCATACATAGGATATGAATTTTGGTAAACATTTGTGGGGGAAGTGAAATTATGTGATGTGAAATTATATTCCTCAGTTAATTTTAATATTTCTTACTCTATATGGGGGAAAATGGATGGTGGGGGTCTATATCCATTATTGTTATATGATAGTGATATGGATTTTGTCTCAAGTTATGTAATAATTTCTTATAGTTCAAGGATGAGGTTTATGATAATGTGAAGGATATGTCTAGACATATTGGATGTATGATATGAAACATTAATGATGTTTGTTGGGGGGGAGTCTCTGCTGTTGTACACCAAATATTACAACAATATTCTTGAAGAGTGGATATCATCTTTAACGATACATGTTGTGGTGGGGAGATTCGATGAGGGTGGACATCTACAAAACCACTGAGATTGTAGGGACCTATCCAGAAACATTACATAATATTGAGTTAAGTTAATAATTTGACCTTATTTCATATTGAGTATGTTATAATTTTTTTAGGTTTAGATAAATAAGCCACTAATCATACAATAGAACTTAAATATTACAAATTGGACACCTCTAATCACAATCCATTTTCTCACCAAAGGAAACACATTAAAATAAAAAATTATTTATTTTTATTATAGAAATCCTCATGACATATTCCTTCATATTACCCATCCTTATTCCATGTGGTAAACATTTCAAAAACTTGGGGTGAACATAAAAAGCTATGTATGGGATACACAAGTAAGGGAAAACAGTTCGTATGAAATACTTTTAGTATTGTGAAAACATGTAAAAAATTAATACATTATCATGAAGTAATAAATTTCTCATTTTAGAATTATTAAATTCTATTCCATGAAAATAATATTTTTCATTACCTTTTTTGTAACAAATAGATTATCATAAAACCGATAGAGAGAAACATATATCATATAAAGTTAACTTGGGACATAATCATACTTAAATGGAATAATCATACAATCAACGTGCACACATATCACTAAACTAAATAGCTATATGGTTGACGTCCATACTCAATGCATTAGAGGCTATAACATAACCACTCATCCTTGGTTTATCATGGAACCACCTATCACAGGATTGTCACGTAACCACCCTTCATCAGTTTATCAAATAACCACCTGTCTTTGGATTTTCACTTAACCACCCATCAATGGTTTATCATGTAACCATATATCAAATTTCAAAGTAACATTATATAATAATAACACATAAAAGATTAAAATTATCAACATTTCACTCATAAAATTGAATTTTTAATTACAAGAAATCATTTCAAGATATTTAAATGTTAAATTCATTTCTAATACCATTTAAAACATTTAACAATATAAAATTTGAATAAAAGTGTCCCATAACAATTTGAAAATTTATAAGTAATTACCATTGTAAATCATTCATGTATATATAAATAAATTTATAAAACCCATTTTGAAAATATGGACATGAATTATATGGTGTTAGAATAATAAATCATTAAAATATTAAAAAAAGTGTTAGTTAAAGAGTCCCTGGAAACATAAGAAACACTTGAATAATAATAATTAAGGAATAAAATTAATAAAAACATTTAATATCTTGAGAATATATTATTTCATGACATAACATGTCAAAAGTGCATAATATACACGTTATAGGACAATAAATGTGCCTAACATCAAAGTATGCCTCAACAAAAGTAGATTGAGACGAAGTCCCTTACAAAGATCGTATCATAAAATTTATAATAATTCAATGAAATAATTATTGGTGATAATTATAAATTCAAAAAATATAAGTGGATATTCTATGTTAAACCACCAGAGGTTTTTCAATCATATTATAGTAGAAACAAAACCAATGACACTGATATTTAACTCACTGAATTAAAATTTTGTTAAGATTTCCCTTAAATAGAGTCTGAAATGTCTCACACATTCTTTATATTCCTCAATAATAATGATAGCTTAATTTTATACAAACATTATAACCTTTTCACGTTTATTATTCCTTTTATATATCTTATTACCCTATAATAAAAATTACATAACTATTTATGTTCGTATCGGAAGTTTTGTCGAAATTCAATACTTGAGTTAAAAATGAACTTGTTTTGATATAAATTATGCATGTGGTCCAAATAAAACCATCTACAAAATATTATTCATTATTTAAATATCATATATATACAGTATATATTTATTAATAATAATACAAAAACGTTGGTGATAAGAAATGAAATGCAACATTCATGGAGACGGTAGGGTGTACGTAGACATGAAAACTATTTTCATTTAATTTTCATATTAAAATAAAATTAATTATATGAAATGAGTTTATATTATAATACCTATATAAAATTAATTTCATATATGTATCATATGTTTTATAAAACAATACTTTATACATTCCATGTATAGCGGGAACAGGTCATATCACTTTGAGGGGGCGGTAGTCCACACTTCCTCAAACAAATTTATCGTATTTACCCAACATAGAAATAATAAAAGTATTTTAAAAATATAAAATAAATAATAACAGATTCAATAGATAAAATATATATCATATGTAAAATAGGTTCCATTATAATGGCACCATGAGTGGTGGTGGGGGAAAATTGAACAATCATCGTTTCGCGAGGCAGTAGTTTTTCGTACACAGAATCAATATGTTTGTTACTCATTAAATGAAGGTGTGTGTAAGTATGGATTTAAAACATATAAAAAAACATCTTAGTATATTTATGATACTGGTTTTGTAATTTTATCATATAATAATAATTGTTTAGGGAGTGGAGAATGGAAATGAAACTAAAATTATGAAAGAGGGTGTTACCACATTATCAGGTATCTTCATTTGGTTTATCCCAAAAGGATTCCTTTGGAAGATTTTTCCCTAAGGTAGGATTCTATGATTATTTCCTGGATTCTAGGAAGATGTTTGTGCTTGAAAATGCTGATCGAGAGGATAAATTATATCTAATTATTATAAATGAGAGGGAATGTTTTTATAGGAAAGGGAAAGGACACCATTGGAAGCTAACATATTATTAAATTAATAAAAATTATTTTTTTAAATTAAGAAGTATCCAAGATGGGATATTTTTACGATAATATGATTAAGGTTGGAAATACTATCATAATATAATTTTTAAACATGTAATGATTTTATTTTAAAACATATATTTTCAGTTTACCCATAATTATTCTATTTTAATTTTAATTGTGGTAATAACATTTTAATTATTAAGAGGATATTAATTTTACATATATGTGGTAAATTTCAAATAATTGGACATGTAATTTTTTTTAGAACTTATATTCGCCACTTTTTTATTTTAAATGTTTTTTATTATTGTTAAATAAATTAATAAATTATTATCTTTATAAAACATTAACATTGTGAATTTTTACACAATTAATTTTATTGAATTTAAGTAAAATTTTAAAAAAGAGATAACATTGAAAAAATGAATTTAATAGCCTTATATCATGTTATATTCACATATAAAAATCGTGTATGACATAAATTATGTAAAATAATATTTATATTAATATTTATAATATCTTGTATTTGATTCACTCATTAATAAAGCAATAATTGCATCCTAGTTCTGTCATAATTAAATTTAATTATATAATGTATAAAAATTATAAATAAAATACCATGATGTAATAAATATTATTATCTTTCTAATTACTATCTATATTCTAATATATAACTTATATAAAAACATTTTAAAATATTTTTATTAAAAAGATATATGTTTATAACATATTTTCCATTACTTTAAATTAAAGGTTATAGGGGTCCTAACCACACCGAAGTATATTAAAAGGTAAAATATTTCGTCACAAGGGTTTTATATGTAAGAATTATCTCATAAATTTGTATTATTACTCATTTTTTGATAATTTAATGTTAATATAATTTTTTTTACCCATATTTACATGATTTATCCTTTAAATGGGGTAAATTAAAATAACAACTAACCATACTATTCATCATGTTTAAAAATAAAAGGATTATTTTTACATAATTAGGAAATTAAGATTACAAATATGTAATCTATTTTTCTAAATTAAAAACATAGAAGTTTTATTAATTATTTTAAAATTAATTCAAGTTGTCAAAATGAGAGAACATTTTTTACAAGTAAAACCCATCAAAAGATTGACGTGTTTTTTAAAAATTTTCAACATGAAATTACCTCCAATAACCAAAATTGGATTAAATTGTAAAAACATAATACAATTAAACTTAAAAAAAATTTAAAAATAAAATATACCAATGTAAAAAAATTAGACGAGAAGATAGTTTAGAATTAAAATGCAATATTTTTCACTGTTCAACAAAAATAAATTTTTTTAGAAAAATACCAAAATTTCAACCGATTGATATTTCAATTTCCCTATTAAAAATAAAAAATTTATTTTTTCAAATATAACTTATAAATGTATCAAAAACTAGATTTAAAATTGTTTCACCATTAAAATGCATTTAAAATGCCTTTTTGAGAAATACTTCTTTTATGCTTAAAATTGTTTTTGTTCTTATATTTCATATAGAAAATATATAATATGAAAATGAAACATCACATTGAGATCATGTTTAATTAATATAATCTAAAAATAATGATATAATTATTTATACACAAATATTATCATTTAAATAGTTTTTCATAAAAACAAATGGTTTATATTCTACTGGTTTTTATTTCCATTTATATTAAATTTGGTAACCAATGAATCATTATATAAACATCTGTAGACCATATTTTAAATTTTCGCTAATACTATATATTCTTGTTATTCCTATGGCTAGGTTATAATAGTTCTATTTAAATAATATTATTTATTTGTTATTTTAAGCTCGATGTAGTGTATCGCGAACACTATTGAACATAGTGTTTCTTTCTTAAAAATTATGATGTTACATACTAATCCCTTAAAAAAATTACATCCTCAAAATATGGAAATAAGGCTGGTAATGAGGGTATGAATTTTCAAAATAACATTATTGAAATCCCACATCGGAAAAAGGGTTAAAACCCCAACCACAATAAAAGATAGAAAGAAAAGTACAAAGTTCACTTGAGATAACACATAATACGATTCAATATTGGAAAAAATAGATATAGAAGAAAAAATAATCTCTCTATTATTATGTATAGTGCTAGAAAACATTATCATGAGAAATGTAACAATTACAAAACCCCAAACATGTGATCTATTAAACCATCTTTTATTTCACAATAGGAAAAGTAAATGGAAAATGTTTTTGTATTATAATACTTTTTAAAAGGATGAGTATTTTATTTATGATCATGATGTAGAACATAAGGAAACATACTTACTTGTCATGTACAATTTCATCATTTAATAAATTTCATCCACAAACTCACATTTTCTCTAAACGATGTGTATTGAAGATGACTTAGTCACATCTAAAGCACTAGAATCAACTTATATGGAATCCAATAATCTATGAAATATTAACTATCTATTCATCATTTCTTAAAATATTAACTAAAACCAAACGGTTAACATACAATCATATAAGACACCAAAAATAGTAATCCATTGTATGAAGAAAAACTACTTTTACGTCAAAAAATTCAACAATAATATACAATGTTCTTAATAGATAATTTTACGAATAACTATCCTTAATAATTCCTCAACATAATATATTCTATGACTAAAACTCAAAACATAGAAGGCTTTGATCAAAACAATCATCCATGATAAATATTACCATTTATGTACAAATAACATCCACCACTCTTAATGTCTCATACTGAAAAGAAATTGACATAATCACCTATTCTCTGTTAATATTTAATCAATTACATAAATAACCAAATTCCCTAAGTCATCAATTAAAATCATAGATTCTACCCATATATATTTCAACCATTACACCTTTAATAAAATACCAATGTATTCTATTTTCCGTAGAAATATATGGGTACCAAAATATATATTGTCTTCCATACTAACATGTATTCCTCAATCCTCATATAATATTCTAATACCAAGAGTATCTATTTGATGAAAATTCAGTTCCTAAAATCAACTTCATCTTAGTCTATAAAATATTTTAACTTAAATGAAAAATTAATAGTGACAAGGTACCTTATTTAGTCCAGTGGTAGGTGATTCACCCTTCTCAGCCATCAGTTGTGGGTTTGATTCCCATTGGCTTGCCCAAAGTGACGGGTTGTCACCCATCCTGTGGGTTGTCCTTTTTGTAAAACTATATAATTTTATAACATTATTAAAAATGAGATAAACTAACTATAACATATTTTAAGCTCAAATTTTATCTTATGCGTTTCATTTTTCATCCCAAAAAGTAATAACACATAATTACCTCCAAGATAAATATCTCAATAAATACAATTAATCACCTTCAAATTTTGGAACAAAATGACTCAAAAGGGATTTCCATGACATAGATGTTAGGATCAACCTGAAAATTATCAACCCATGATGACATACCTAACTCTTATGAAAACATCCTAGTTTCAAAATCCAGATAAACCGTCTTCTGATAACAACTATAAAGACCCATATTAAAACATTACATAATGTTGAGTTATGTAAACAATTTGACCTTATTTTACATTGAGGATATTTTCTTATTTATATCTTTAGATAATGAGTCCATAACTACAACATAACAAATCAAATATTTCTAAGTAGACACTTCTACTCACTATCCAATTTTTTCAACATAGGAAACCCTTTAATATAAAAAATGATTTATTTTCATGATAAAAATTTTATGGACTTCTTCCATTCTATTAACCATCCTTATTCTCTATGGAAAATATTTCATGATCTTTGGGTGAGCATAAAAATCTCAGTAAGGGATACAAAAGGAAGGGAAAACTATTTTTCTAGAAAATGTTTAGTCTTATAAAAACAGTTAAACCAGGAATACATTATCATAAATTAAAACTTTTCACATTTAAGAAGTAGGAAATAATCATCACAGAATATAATCTCATTTCATCCCCTTTTTTCACCAATATATTAACATAAAACCCATAGAATGCAGCATAGAACATATAAAGGTAATTTTAGATATAATCATTCATATATAGAATAACCGAATGGTCGACTTCCATACATATAACTAAATTTAATAGACATATAGACTACTTACATACCCAATTATTTGGAGGTTATAATGAAACCACCAATCCTCGATTAATCATGGAACCACCTTTCATTGGATTATCATGTAACCACCCATCATCAATTTACCACATAACCGCTCGTCATCGGTTTATAACATAACGACTCATCTTTTGATTATCACATAACCACCCATCAAATATCCAATGACCATTATATAATAATAACACATAAAAGATTTCCATTATATACATTTTACCCATTAAATTTAATTTTCAATCACAATAAATAATTTCAAAATATTGAAATTATATATTCATTTCCATAACCATTAAAAACTCAAAAAAGAGGCTTTTGAATCAATGTGTCTGATGCCACATTGAAGATTTTGATGGAAATTAACATTGTAAAAAAATTTGTCCATATAATTAAAATTTATTAAACCCATTATGAAATGAGGGAAATGAATTATAAGGTTTTTGAAGAATGAATCATTAAAACAGTAAAAATGATGTTGTAGTTAAAGAGTCTATTTCCCATTGATAAATTTTTTTTAAAAAATCATTAAAGAATATTATTAAAAAAACATTAAATATCATTTTAATATATTATTTTATATTATAACGTGTCAAAATGGTTTTATATACACATTAATGGAAAATAAAGGTGCATATCCCCAAAAAATGTCTTAATGAATGGAGTTTAAGACAAAGCCCCTAAAAAAGATTGTGTAACTAGTTAAATTTTAAATCAATAATGTAATTATATAGAAAAAATTAAATACACCTGAAATATGTGGATATTCTGTTCTAAAAAATTACTGGTCCTTCAAACATATTCTTCAAAAAAACCAATAACATAGAGGCAGAAAGGGGGGCCTCTAAGCCATGGGGTTCTCCATTTGTGCACGTCTAGGGTTTCTCCATGGGTCCCATCTCCTTCCCTCTTCCACTGAGGCTTGGAGACTCAATGCCACCTTCACTAAGATCTGATTTCAAAGGCGGTTTGGCGAGGGTCAACATCGGTGTGGCTCGATGACTTGGTTTTGGAGTGGCTTGGATGCTTCGGTGAGTCTTGACGACTTTGACATGATGTGGTACCAATCTGTATCCAGTGTGAATCAGTGTGGCTTTGGTAAGGTCTTTCAGTGTGGATCACTAACGTCTCTTGAGTGGTTCATATGGGGGAAGTTCATTTACCTCTAGTGGTTTAGTGCTTCTTCCTAGTCTGTTTTATTTTGTGTTTTCGTTGAAATTTGTTGTTTTGTGTGTGTGATTTTCGGCATCGCATATGGGTATCCCTCCCTGCAGGTCTCTCCCTACTATATGTGGTTTGCTTGCTCTGGATTCTGTTGAGGGTTCATTCGCGGTTCAGATCTCAGAGGATCCATTCTAGATAAAAATTTCTAGTTCAGTGCGGCCAGAATCCCTTCATTGGCGATGCTCCGTCGATGTTTTATTGGGTCATCAGTCCTAGGTGATGATGACCAAACATTGAGCTTCTTAGATCATCTTTTAGTTGATGTTGTGACTACAGTGGTAGTGGGACGTGGCAGGGTTCGATGCTATCTTTGGTGGAGATGCAGTGGATCATGAAGGATTATTCGGGACTAGTTTGTGAATTGTAGAAGGAAATATGGTCAGTGGTGAGGAATATTGAATGGTGATTTGATCAAATTGTCATATGGTGGAAGTGTTTGTGTGGTTGGTTTGTTTCCAAAGGTGGGAAGGTTGTGAAACTAGACCTGACTACATGGAATGAGCTCTAGAGGAAGATCTAGAGCTGGTGATTCATCTTTGCAGAGTTTTTGGGATGTGGTCATTTGAGATGGTATGGCATCAGCTATTGGATCGGGCCTATGCTTTGATACAGGAGACTGGTTTTTTGAACAGTCTTGTAATGGCGGAGAGCTTTATCATGATCAAATGTTGGGGAGGTGCAGCTTCGGGTTGTCATTATGGTTTTTACTTCTTTTTTTCCATCAGGTTAGATTTGACCTATGTTCTTGAAACCTTTTTGGGTTTCCCCATTATTCCCTTAAAATGGGGCTTTATAATATAATAAAAACAACTGAAGGACTTTGGGCCATTGTATGGAAATAACATGGATATATAACTCAATGAATTGAAATTGAGTTAAGATTTCCCTTACCTTGAGTCTGACTACTCTCATTCGTTCTTTATTTTCATTAATAATTATATTAGGTTTTTTATTATTTCATGAGAATGTTTTTCATGTGTATTATTCCTTTTATATCACTTATTACCATGTTATAAACATTACATAACTATTTCTATTCATAAAAGTCATTTTTCCAATATTCGGTACATGATCCCAAAATGAACTTGTTTTTCTAAAATTTGTCCACATTGTTATTATTATATCATATATAGAATATTATTCATTATTTAAATATCATATATATCCAGTATATATGTATTTATAATAATCCATAATATTTGGAGATAAGAAATGAAATGCACTGTTTATGGAGACGGTAGGTCATACGTACGCATGAACGATACTTTCATTTCATTATCATATGAAAAAAATAACTATTCAATGATAAATTTTTTTATAATATAATTATTATATTAATTTCATGTATATATCATAGTATTAGTAATACCATCATTTATATGTTCCATGTATAACTGGAATGAGTCATATCGCTTTTAGGGGGTGATAGTCCACACTATCTCAAATGAAATTATCGTATATTCACAATAGAGAATAGTTAAAGGTCTATTATAAATAAAATTTATAGAATAATGGAGTAAATATATATATATATATTATATGTATAATAGTTTCCATTATAATGGCCACCATGAGTGGTGATAGGGGAAAATTGAACAATCATAGTTTTGTGAGGTAGTAGTTCTCCAAACAAAGATACAATATGTTCATTACTCATTAAATGGAGGTGAAATAGAATAAAAAAACCTAATATATTTAACAAACTTTTTTTATGTAATAATATAATAATAATAATTTATAGAGTGGATAATGGAAATGACTCTAAAAAACATGTGAGATGGTGTTACCTCTTAATCGGGTAACTTCCTTTAGTTTATACCAAAAGGCTTCTTTGGGAGGCTTTCAATAATATAGGATGATTATAGGATTAGGGGAGTCATTCTATGAATATTTGTTGAATGTTCATGGTTGAGGCAAAGGGTTCTTAAATAGAGACTATTAGAGAAGAGTGGGTACATTTTTGTAGGAGATGGATGGGGAATTTGGAAACTATTAAATTAATATAAATTAATTTTTTAAATTCAAAATGATCCAACAAGAGATGTGTAAAACTTATGATGATTATTGGACTAAATAGACTCATCCAATAATTTTTATACTTGTATTGATTTTATTTTAAACCATATCTTTTTTGGTTTACTGTTAATTATTCTCTTTTAATTTTAATTGTGGTAATAAAATTTGAATTATTAACAGGCTATTTTTTACTTATATTGGGTAAATTTCCAATAATTAGAAACTTAATATACATTTTGACATTATATTAGTCACTTTTTGATTATAATATATTTTTAGGATTAATAAATTATTTATTAAATAACACTTTTTATAAAACATCAACTTTGTCAATTTTTATTTTATTCATTTTATTAAATTTAAATAAAATCTCAAAAGAGAGGTAACTTAGTACCAAAGAATTTAATAGTTTTCTATGATTTAATATTCACATATAAATATATTTTATGAAATAAATTATGAAAAACAATATTTATTTTAATATTTATAATATAATTTATTTGATTCCTTCAAAAATAATGCAATCACTACTTCATCGTTGTGCCATAATTAAATTTAATTATTTAATGTTTAAAAATAATAAATGAAATACCATGATGTAGGAAATATTGTTATTTTTTTATTTACTATCTATAATCGAATAGGTAACTTCTATAAGTCCATATTAATTTTTTTTAGTAAGATGATATATTTTTTAAACCTATTTTCCTTTAAATTAAATTAAAAGTTATAAGTTTCATAATCATGGCCAAGAGGAATCCAAAGGCCAAAAATTCATCACAATGGTTTTCTAGATAGTCCATTTATCATGAAATAGGATTAATACAATTGTTAGGGTCGTTTTATATTATATAAATTTTATTTTTATCCTTAATTACATTATTTACCCTTCAACCGTACTAAATAATAATAATTACGAATGTTAATATTCATCATTTCCCAAAAAAGAACTATTTACATAATATAGAAATTTTTATTCCAAATATAGAATCAATTTTTCAAAATTCAATACATTAAATTTTTTTAATTAATTAAAAATTAATTCTTTTTTTCAAATTGAGAAAACATGTTTTTAAAAGTAAAATCTCTTCAAATATTGACATGTGTTTATATGATATTTCATCGTGAAATTTCCTCCCATGAAGAAAATTTGGTTAAATTATAAAAATATAATCTTATTATACATTATAACCAATTAAATATACAACAAAACTATATAAAAAAATTATATGAAAATGTAGTTTGGAATTAAAATGCAATATTTTTCATTATCCATTAAAATATGAATTTTGTTATAAAAATACAAAAATTTCAACCAAAATAAATTTTTATATCTTGAATCCAAATAATAAATTTATTATCTTAAATATAACTTAACAAAGTGTCGAAAACTAGAATAAAAATTTGTCCTCTCTCCAAAGGTGGTAAAAATTCTTTTTTTGAAAAATACTTCTTCTATGATTAAAATTGATCCTGTTCTTATATCTCATCTTGAAAAAAAAATTCTAATTTTAAAAATTACTTTGAATTTATATTTCATTAATATAATCCAATAATAGTTATATTAGTTTATAAAAACATTTATTCTCATGTAAATATTTTTTCAGAAAAACCCATCATTTATATTCAAATGGTTTTTTTCCATTTCTATTAAATTTAGTAACCAATGAATCATTCTATAAACATGTGTAATTCATATTTTCATAATGTGGTTTATACTATTCATTATCTCCATTCCAAAAAATAGTTTACAATGCTAAAATTTAAATCAAAAAATTTATTTGTTCCTTTATGCTCGATGTATCGTATCATGTATGCAATTGAATATAATGGTTCATTCCAAAAACTATGGATGTTATAGAGAGTCTATCTGAGTGGAAAATGACCTAAATAAAGCATATGTATGTGGTAGTGAGTTCCCTATAGATGGATATCTTATTTTTGTTCAAGAATCTATATGTATTTATCGACGGATGGATAACTACTTATTAATGGAGATAATATAGTGAGATCATTATTGGTGGATAATTTTTTTAAAGTGTTTCAATGGTAGAGTCTATATAAGTGAAAAAATAATTAAAATAATAATATTTTGGTTCATATAGATAGACTAATACTTATTTCGAAATGTGAATTAGATTTTTGTTATGATGTGATATATATGAAGGGTTTAGGAAATTATGGTTGTGTGGTATGTAATGGATATGTTTGTACAAAAGACGCTTTATCGATTCTGGTTAATTGATTGTTTTATTTTACTAATTCTGTACATGGGTGAATTTGTATGTTTTATTCTAATAGTAACATGCATGTTTTATGGCATAACCAAATGATTATATTTATATTCCTTCCTTGGATTTATATGTACTATATTTCATTTTATCTTGAAATAGTTGGTGGTAGTATCATGTATTAATCTTTTTAGAATAAATACATTAACTTATTACCCTCACGTGGTATAAATGAGATGATAATACTTGTGGATGTTTTGAATATTTATAGAATTACAAAAATTGATGTAAATTATTTCTATATTATGGTTTTGAATACCTTTTGTTATTCATGATGAGTTGGATTGTTCATTTATAATGGGTAATGTATACTTTTTATGTGTGAAAATACAACCTTGGTTCTAGTTAGAAAACTTATGGCTGTTGAAGGTGGGATTAACGGTTTACAATATATCTCATTGTGGACCAGGTAATGTCCCAGTGAGTGCAATTCATGAGTGTATGGTATCACACTCCGATATTTCAGATAGTTTGGAGTAAACAAAGGAATTAATTGAATACGTGGTATTTTGATATTATTACATCAACATATAATATGAACTAAATCTATGAAATCAGCTTAACACAATATGAAAACCTACGACATAAGTAATTATTCTATAATATATTGATCAAAACCTAGTTTTAGGTAATTATTATTGTGTGTGTATTTTTATTTTGGTGATTATCTATATGTAAGAGAATGATATGGAGGTTTAGTCAGTCATGTAAATGATGTGGTAGTGTAGCCATACATAGTTATCTCACATGCACATATAGGTTATGTTTACTTTATTATTTTATAGTTCATGTTCCTAGGAATATATTACTCCATTAATAAGGGGGGATACGTTAGTGTATACTATTTTTTATTGTTTCATCTTAATTTAATCAACTTTAATAGCCTATTACTGTTTAATTAACTCAAATGTGAAATCATAACATCATTCGTATATATGGAAAATAATAAATAACAATAAAGAAGAATATTTTACTAGGTTGACCACTTCATGGGAATATTACTACTTTTTTGGATAGTTGTCCTCCCCTTCATTGATTTTCACTCAACGAAACAACATTTTACATGTTTACAATATTTTCATAGAGTCACACTATGAGAATTCAGATTCACACTTGTTTATGTAGATTCACACTATATTTGTATAGAAATTGTAACATAAGTGAGAAAGATATTATGGATAATATTTTTTCTTTAACAACTATATATATAGATCATCCCCAATGTGCCTCAAAAATATAGAATAATATCTACTAACTTCACTAAGAACATAATTTTTATCTTCTTTTTGATCTTGTACATAGATCAACTCCCTAAAGTATCAATGTTAAATAGATATTGATAATGACTCTTGAACATTGAGTTCATGAACACTTCTTCTCAATTTAATTATTTTTATTCTTTATATTTATTAAGTTACAATTTTTTTATCAAATTGATTGATCTTTTTATTCATGAAACATCAAATATAGGAATCAACTTAATTCTGGTATACAATATCCAACTCAAAATTATTGATTGTTCATTAAATAAAATTATATGATATGGTTCAATCTATTTACCCATTCAGTTAGGGTCTTTTTCAGTCTTAGTGATCTCATGAATCGTTAAACATTTACTTTACTATATCACTCCCATGGAATTAAACATCGAGCCTTTTCCCAATCAGTTTCACAAAAAAAATTAGAGTCCTCTTCATCATTAATCACTATGAAAAAATTATTCACAAACATTGTATTTATTAATTTATTTGAAGTACATTTTTTATCTTCTCAAATAATAAATATAATTCTTTGTCTACTAGATTTTTATGTGAGGAAATCCTTTTTGAAAAAAAACATTAAAAACACTTCACCATACTGGAAAATATTATATTGAATCACTATATAAAATGATGCATCTGATTATTTGAACTAAAAACTAGTATTTACTGTCCCATTAACATTTATATTTAAGATATGGAGATTCTTATTCAGTTCACTAAAAATAAATGTCAACAATTTATTTCTCAGAAAATAATATTAAAACGTAAAACTAATATTTACTGTGATCATCCATTTCAAAATCATTTGTAAATAATATTTATTCATTATTAAAACACACTATATAGTCCATATAAACTGAATTTTTTTCATTGTTCGGTTCCATATAAAACAAAAAAATATAGAATCATGATTTTCACCCTGTAGGAATTTCAAATTTTAGAAAATTATGACACATAAACTCATCTTGATTACACATATCTGGGTTTATATGACAACTAAATAGGTTCAAATGCATATTTTTTCTTCCAATTTATTCATTCATTATCTTGATAATACCTACATAGAATGTTAACCCCTTAAGTCCATACAGAAGTCACGTGCATATCATTAAAATTAAAACCAAACAAATGGTAATTTGCAAATTTTTTATTAGATATAGAAATATATAAATACTTATATATGTGTCATTTAGGCTAAAAACCATCTAAAGAAAATTCTAAATCACTTTTAAAACATGTCATCCACTTTCATTGATTATCAACCAAACATGAAAACAAATTCAAAAAATTAACAACTATAATGAAATTTAAATTCAAGTTCCACCTTATGGATTTTAAGAAGAAACGAATACAATTTTTCAAAAAATATTATATCTATTTCCAAGAAACAAAAATACTCAAGAGAATCATTAAATCATCATTTTTCGCCTATTAGAACATTCATACACCACACAACCAGATAGTGTTATGTTATTGAGACAAATTTATCCCATTATGTAAAATACAGGTATATAATATACATAGAAAACTCTCCCTCAATATATACATGCATTTATTGGCTACATATTTGTATACTCTATATGAAAATATTCAGTGCTTCATATGGGAATGTAGTGAACACTCACCTTTCAACAATAACCCCCCCTGGGTTAAATTTGTGTCACTATTTCTCTCCATTTTAAATAGAATCCAAATAACCATTTTGGTGAGTTTCCAAACCTATTAAACTAAGAGGAGGGTTAAAACAATTATTTTTTTTCCATGTCTTATATAACATCTTATTGGACATAGATTTTAAGGGGATTCTAGTAATCTAATTCTGAGTAGAAATTTATGTAATCATAATAAATCCATTGTAAATTTTTTATTTATTGAAATGATACCTTATGTTAATGTTTATGGATCTAGATGTTGTCCAAGGTTAGATGATATATAATCTGGTTGTCATAAAAAATAATCTATGGCCTCTCAGTTTCAAATCTAAAACATTCTAATTAAAAAACCTTCAATAAAACATGTGTTCTTGCGTGTATGTCTACCACATTCTCAACCTTTGCAATGATTAGTGCTACTGAGTTCTACCACATTTTGCATAAGACCAAACTCGCCCCACCAATAAATATATATCTACATGATGATAATATTCAATATTTATATTATTGACTTACCAATATACATCATTAAAATGAAGAAACAATAAATTTTTACTGCATTTTTATAATAATATATATCTAAATTTTCCTTTAACATTTGTCATAAAACTATTTTCAACAATCATGTTTGTATACCTCGGTACACTCATAAATCAAGAAAAATGTGTCAAAATAATGTATCTGTTATGTGTAGGATATATTAAAATAAAAAATTTACAATGTTTCTTCGAATTCCATTTGACTGAACAATCTGTTAATCTCATATTTAATCATTTTTTTTCAAAAGAAATTATTGTCACATATTCTATTCATTATTCCATTATAAAATATCTCAAAAACTCTTATGAATATTTTATACATAAAATTTATGAAATTTGATTTGAAAATATGACAGTATTTAGTGATAGATGCCCTGATTCGGTGGGTGGGGATGTGAAACGTTTTGAACTGGGTGCCACACACCAATGGCCTGAGATAGTCAATCACTTGACCTTAATCACACCTCCCTATCTTCTAGAGGTTTACGACTAGCTTCAAGGGTATGATTTATCAATTATGGGGATAATAAATCCTTCTTTTTTAGATTAATACACTAGAGGAAATAATAAATAATAGAAGAATAATATATGATGATGAAAAATACAAATATCTTATGATAAACAAACATGGAAATATAATATCCAAAATAATGCAGAAAATATGTCTTTTCAATATACATGTTAAGAGTCTAAAATAAAACCCAAAATAAAAACACTAATGAATCCCCATGTGGGTCTCTATCCATGTACATTTCCCTCATCCAAGATCCATTTGAACCTTTCCATCTATCTCATGGCCTTTTCACATAACCTTTATATAAAACACATAGACTATCTAGGTATCTTTCAGGCTTCCCACATAGGGTTTGACTAAAACTCATTTGGACTCCAACAATGGAATAACATACAATATACAATCAATTAATTTTGTATTATGTTTTATTAATAAGATTTTTACAGTTTATAAGTAAATGATTATCATATTATTAATTAATCTTTATTTAACAACATAACCCCTAGGTTCCCATAGACACTCTTAACTCAATACCTTCTTTGACTCATACTGGAGCCTGAATTATTCCATTGTGACATCTTATTGAAAAATTCAATTGTTTCCATTATTTAATTCATTAACGAATTCTAATGTTACCAATAAAAGATTATATAATAGAATGGACAAATTCTTATTCATTAATTCACAACTACATGGACATGTTACCATTTATATATTACACATTAGAATGACAATGTTACCATTAATTAATTCACAAATAAATAACCATGTTACAAACTTTACCTTATATATTAAAATATAGATGTTACTATTCATTGAGTGTACATTATGATTACTATTTTACCATTTTTTAATTCACCAATAAATGAATATATTACCTTTCATCACACAATTAATTAAAAATATTAATTATCCACATCCATTCCATTACCAACTCAACAATTAGTTAATTAAAAAAATTATATTAGTACACTAATTATTTAAATAATTCCAAGACCCCATTAATCAATTCCAAAATTATTTAAATACAACAAAACCATTTATTTATTCATTAAATAATTATTCAATAACCTCAACTAAAAGTCATTTAATTAATTCCAAAATCATTTATCTCAATTCTCAGTGTCAATACGTCAAAATGAATTCATCAATTAATGATCTCAATATATATATATATATATATATCATAATTTATTCTACAGTTAATTATCTCCAAATCAACAATCTCTATATCTCACAATTAATTATAAAAGTACTCATATCCAAATCCATAATTCAAGAAACCCCAATTCACATATCCTTAATTAATTGATTCATTAACTTAATTAATATAAATCCTAATATATATATATATTTATTTAATATCAATACTATAGTTAAAAACATGTAATTTTTTCAAATACTATTTGAATTTAATTATAGATGACCTACCATAAATCATTGATGAATGATCATACAACAGAAACCCCAAAAATATCAGCAGCACAACCATGTAGAACGAGATCTAGTTTTAATACCTTAAATCATTTTGAAACAAATCAGCATCTCTTAAATATTGATGTAGATATATAATAATAGATTTATATACACAAAACTATATTTATATTTAATCAAAAAAGGTGGAGAAACCCCTTTCTTGAATAGGAGAAGATGGATGAAGGAACCAGAAACCAAGTGGGGTGAAATCCTCTTACTGGGAGGGGAAAAGATCTCCAATCAAGGATTCTAATAATGAAGAACATAGGTTAGAAAGTTTTGGAATTAATCCAATAGTTTAAAAAATAGTGAAATACCACCTCGGGATGAATGTGGGCAAAAATGATTTAAAACAGCAGTTTGGGAAATTTAAATACTAATTTTCAAGAGACATTAATTCCCATGCATGGTTTTCAAGTCAAGGGAACACACTCTCCAAAACTGTATACCTTCACCATGATCCTATTTCATAATGAAGCATAGTTAATTTTATGAGGGTTCATGGTTAGGAACACCATGCTCCAACCATTCGAATCATCAATATCTAGTGTTTCTTGGTTTTCTAGGATGGGGCACATGGATTTCCCTAACCAAACGCCAATTGTGCAAAACATTTTTTCATTCATGATTTCTCAAAATTCCACTTAAACAAACCCCAGGTAAAACCCAAAGAGAATTACTCAACACTACATAAAATAGTTCCTGTAAACAAGACCAAGAAAATTATAGAAAAAGGTTTGTATTTCACAATATCCCCTCCTTATAGAATCTCGTCCTCAATATGCACACCCACAAATCTCTAAGATTCCATGTAAAATATATTTTTCCACTAATCCCCCATATCTGATTATTTTCCAATTTTCCCTCCTTCACTTGCACATCTTTACAAAATATATAAAATATCGACACAATATTTCACTAAAACAAATTCTCACAGTGATAAATCATTAATTTTGGATGATCCTTAATGGACGTATCTATATCTATAATTGCACCATCAACATAGATCAAATGATAATGGTCTTGGTGATACCATCATAGTAGTGACAAATGGAAACCATCATTCATGTAATAGTGTTTTTGTGGAAGATCCAATTGGTACACCACCACACTAATTCTGTCCACCACCGCAAAGGGTCCAACAAACATGGGTTCCAACATGCTCTATCTCCATATCCGACAGTGAGCTAACCAAGTTGAAACTTGAAGGAATATACCATCACCTTCTATAAACACTAGGGGCCATCTACATCTATCATCAGGAAACATATATCTTCTTTGATCTATATCCATACATTTATGGATCTACTATACCTTCTATGATGTTTCTTATATAATACTCAATCCCAATAACTCAGAGTCACATATCTCTCTCAATCATAAAGTTGATCTGCATATCCTTCCATAAAGTTCCTTATATGGTTCCATTTGTATCATTTCATGAAAACTATTGTTATAAGAAAAATATTCTAAATCCAACTTCTTCTCCAAAGACCCACCAAAATATAGAACATACTTTATCATCATATCCTAAATTACCTATATAGTTGGCTTCAGATTCCCATATGATTGTCGGTGGAAGACTATACTCAAAATAACAAGTGTAAAAAGTTACTTCTTCCAAACCTACCATAAGAGTGATTTAGAATTTAAATCAGAGTATGAAACTATATTTCATGGAACCCCATGTAAGCAAAATATCCCAAAAATATATAGATCTCCAAATAGTTCCACTGAGAAAATCATCCATATAGGCTATAAATGTGCTACCTCCATCATCCTGTCCATATTAACCTAGATAACATCATTCCTCAAGGACATCCTTGGGAGGACCACCATAAAGTTAATTTTCATGTCATCAGAAACCCACTCCAAGATGGCCAATAGTTGTAGTAACCCTGAAGTCATTGATGTTTCACTTTCACATATTGGCAAGTGTTGCATTTTTTCATGAACTCTGTTATCTTCTTCTTCATGTTCGTCCACCAAAACTGTCATTGTAGGTCATGGTACATTTTGGTCACACTTGGATGTACCACCCAGTTAAAGGAATCGAACATTGCATTATATCCTCCCACATGCTCATAGGCACAAAAAACAATTCCTAACATAAATGTTATCATCATCATCTATGCTCCAATATGAAGGTGTCTCTCCACATTCAAGGATTTATATCTAGGTCAAACATTCTTCATCCTCATTCTATATATCTTTTATCTATCTAAAATGTCTATACTCGAATCAAACCGATATTAGAGTCATATGTTCATGATTATATTGAACCACAACATTCAACTCTACCAGTAATGTCATCATCTTCAACTACACACTAGACTCTTAACACCCCGAGTCTGAGTTTTCTTGACCAAAGCATTAGAAAAATTGTTCCCCATTTTAAGTATAAATTTTATCTCAAAATCAAATGACTGCATATACTCAACCCATAATCGCTTCCATGGATTCGAGTATCACTATTAAATGATTTACCTTAAGATCTTGTTTTTAGTATGAAACGTAAACCATTCACCCAAATGATAGTTCAACCAAAAATTAAATGAATAAACCACTAAATCTAACAAGAGGTCAGGCGTTGGGTAGTTCTATTGATGAGCCCTCTACTACAAAGACCCATATGCACAACTCAATCTCATTTCATTAACAAAGCTCCATGGTTAATCATAGAAGATTCACAATACACCGTGTACTCCTCACCCAACTCATGTAGGACCAAGATTAGTGCAAATGTGAAATCTATATTCAGCTTCTAAAAGGAATCCTCAAAATATTCCTACTATAAAAAATTTATCACATTATGGTCAATTCCAAAACAGGCGATTTCAAATTAAAAATGCATTGTATGAACCACATATAATATATAGATAATCCCAAAATTCCTTGGATATCAAAAATATTCATAGTATAATCCTAAAAATCTAATTCCTGAACCTTTTCGGGATATATGGATACTCCATCCTCTGAGATAATGTCACCCATGAAGTGTACATGTTTGATCTAAAACTAGTGCTTAATTACATTGGTGCATAGCCAAAGCTCTCTTATTGTACTCGAGATGATTTCAAGATTTTGGGAATGATAATCATGAGACTTGGAGTTAACTATGTTGTCATCCACAAACACTAGCACAAACTAATCATAGAATGAGTGGGAGATTCTTTTATTCAAGTCCATATATACTACTGACATGTTCATCAACCCAAATGGAATTACTATGAACTCATAATATCCATTCCTTTTTCTAAAATCAGTCCTTTTTATATAAAAAAGTATGTACACTTAAGGAATTATTCGATGATCTCATGTCATGTTTTGAGAATAAACATGCACCTCTCAAGTGGTCAAATAGACAATTGATACATAGAATATGATAATAGTTCATTACATTCATATGGTTCAACATCTATTAATCAACACATAGACGAAAATTCCCATCATCCATATTTAATAACAACATAGGTGAAACCTAAGGGGACATAATCGTAGATATAAATTCCATATACTATGACTGATCTAGATGGGTCTTGTTCTACTGTATCCCCATTTATTCAATTGGGTGTGGTTGATTAGAAAATAGATCTACCCCTAACTAGAGATTAATGGTGAATTGAATATCTTTCATTACTGGCATCCCTGAGAAGTCTTCAAGAAATTCATCTTAAAATCGAACCACTATTGGTACAAGGATATCCTGATCTACACCTTTGTCATCCAGTAATATGCTAGAAACCTGGACTATGATTTCGCTATGTTACAATGTAATTGGCCCTAATCAGCCAACCTAGATATCCCAATCTCCATGGGGAATATAGTTTCAACCCTTAAGATACATAAAGGTTGTTCTCCTATAGTTACTATCATGGTGGGATTAGTATGTGAATATCTGGTCCATACCCCGAATTAATTTGAAGCCCTCCGTGTCTAGGATGTAGAGATCCCACATCAAACAATACTCACCAACATCGAGAGAACACTACCTGAATAAATAGATGTCTCTAAACAGTAGTCCTAATTTTTTATTTATATTCATAACCCTACTCAAAAACTCTACCACTAAGCACAACCTATTAACTAGTTGTGTAGAAATAATGGAACGACATGTTCCAGAATCAAATAAATAAGTAGATAAGGTAGAGGCTATATAAATAGTACTTATCATTATCAATGATCTGACCCCTATATCCACAATTGTAGGTTGTAATGTAGGAAACTATCATACCCATATCCCTTATGATGGAGTGTAACTCCCCTATGTTGCACTACTCTATAGACATGGTCACTCTAGCCCGGAATCTCCTCATTCACTACCTCTACCTTAGCCAATATAACTCTAGCTGGCAGATTGATATAGTTGAGAAGACCCCTTCCCACACTCTGATCCAGCATATTTATTCCCTCACGGATATACTCTCACTAGGTCTTACAAAACCTCTCGATGTTTCCTATATTTCCCTATGATTATAACATTACAGCTGGTTAGATGAACTATCTCCAAATGTGTCCTCACCTAACACACTAGTGAATGATCACTCATGACACATCCTATGAATCTAATCACTCTATATAGGTACCCCATTTCATTCATCCATGACTGAAACTATCATAGTAATGATTCATACTCTCGCAAGTTGCACCTCTTCATTGTCTAGCTGGAATTATCTACCATGCAATTGAATCCTTCTTCAGGTTCCCCTAAGCTGTGAAATCATGATCCACCACCAAATTAAACCTAGATAATTTAAAATGATTTTCATGGGACATAATCACATATCTAAGCTCATATTGAAAATTTCACTCCATATACATCTTTTCACTCTCCAATTCTAGAGATAAGAATCACGAATCAATAAAACATATAACGTAGTCCATCATAGACATAATCTTCTTAGTCAACATAATAAATTAAATATCTCTCTCCTAACTCAATATCTATGCATAGAAGTGATTCAAGATACTCTCTAAAAATACCATTCATAATTTATAATTATCACATCGAGTCTATACTTGAACATCACCCCTGTGATTCACTAATCATTATAGCATGTAAGAAACCAACATGAAACTCCTCTCTATTAAAGTTTCCAAGTGGTTGGGAATAGTTTTGATGGACTAAGCCCAAAAAATATCCCTTAGGTCTACCCTATCACTTAAATTTCAGGGGTTCTCTATCAAAAAATCCATTGTTAGATCAGACATACTATTCAAAACCCTCCAAAGGTGTCCTTATAATAATTTCCTGAATGTGAAATTTTTTTATAGAAATTCACCTTCTTTTCTTCACCTCTCACAATATGTTCCACATGTCCAACTACTGGAGGATCATCCCAATCCATGTCCTCTGTACATAATATCAACAAGAATTATTATGGAGGAATACTCTCTACAATTCGAAACACACATCATAGGAAGAATTTCACAAAAGAAACATGTTTATGTTGGTGAGAAAAACAACCAGCCACAACTTGAATTTTCCCAAACCCTTTCCAAATGGTCAAAAATGAGGCACTATCACTACCCATAACCATAATACACCAAGATTCAGGTTAATTAGGGCAATCAAATTATCATTATTCAAGTTTCTGATTTACACCCCAATTTATTGTCATCATGAATCATTTTTCAATTTTTATCAATTTCATGTTATACCGCATTTTTATTTCAACTTCATAAGAAATGAAAAATAGTTCATGTACATCACTTTAAACATAATCAAATTTCTCAGGAACGAATAAAATGATTCATCTCAGTGTAACCCTGAGTGCATAGAATTATTCATGTAATCTCATATATCATGCCATGCCAGACACATAATCCCTGATAGCACTTTTGATACCACAAGAAGGTCTCTAGTCCTCGTCTCTATAACACCAGACTCTCCATGGGATCATAACACTCATCCTCATTTCTTGGATTCACTCATCGAACCAGTTATCCATTCACCCTAGAAGGTTCTTTGCAACCGGTAAGGTGGTTCTTCCCTCCCATGTAATCGGAGGGATCCTTGTGGCCTATACACCGAGAGACCAATTTCTCCAGCAGTATGTTCTGCCAATGCATATAGAGAATGTACTAGATCCAAATTGGGGAATCAGAAGGAGACCACTTCCTCTCATTTTGTCAAGTCTATGAGTGCAGGTGCCAAACCAGGGACACTCTTTCATAAATGATTCATCTTCTCATATGGTATTCCCATGGAGTAGGATCCCATGTTAAGTCGGACTTCTTGGAATCTAAAATCTTAAAACACCAAGCCGTAATTGTGGCCATCCTCGAGAAAAAAAAGATTCCCCAAAGGTTAGGGGATTTCGTCAGAATGCTCAGGTTACATTGATACATTCATGTAGACCCTGTCAATAGACATATCTGTATTTTTTGGCACATGATCTATAAGGCGGATATGATTCAAGCTGGAGATCAATTCATTACTACCAAGGTGTCTAGTGGCCTACACTCTTTTTTTATATCCTTTGTTTATGGGAGTTGTGATCACATTCATTGAGAGGGTCTATGGAAGGATATCAACTTATTTGATCCTGGTTCGGTGCCTTGGATAGTAGGCAGTGATTTTAAAGTCTTTGTGCATCCGACAGAGTGCAATGAAAAGGGTCAATTTCCCAGGAAGGGTAGCTTTGACATCAATCTTTTCAAGCTAGGGATGGGTATCTCAGACCTCAACTATGTGGGTGACCGATTTACCAGGTCTAATAACCGAAGGTGGATCCATCGCATGTGGAGCTGGCTAGATAGGCTCCTGGGAAACATGCATGTCATATCTACCTTTTCCAGCTCAATGGTTACTCATTTTGTTCGTAGAATTTTAGACCACTCCCCCCTTCTGATCTATATAGATGCTCTGCAAGCCCGACATGATCTCTCCTACAGAAGTTAGTTTCGGAGCAGTAAATTAGGATACTAAGACCTAATTTGGGACTCTTGGAATTTGAAAATCTAGGGGCACACATGGATAACATTTCAAAATAAGAACAGGAGGTTAAAATTGAGTCTTGATGTATGATAGAAATATCTTCAACCACTGGATGATGAGTTAGAGATCATTATTAAGGTATTTGATGATCTTGAGAGGAGCCTGAAAGACCTGTGGCATGAATGGATTTCTGACGAGCTACTGGGGAAAAGACATTCTTGCAGACATTCTCTTGAAAAAAGAATGACCGGCTATGGAGGGGGTGAAGATCAAATGGCTTAAAATGGAAGATAGTAACACCACATATTTTCATGGTTTCAAAAAGAAGATGAGGAGATTGATCAAGCCACATATTCTGTTGGAGGATGGCTTTTATACAGAGGAAATGAATGTAGTAGGTGGCATAGGAAAGTCCTTTTTCAATGAACTTCTTGATATCCCCATCAAATACATGCCAAACGGGTACCCTACTGAGGAAACAGACCTATTCATTGTTATTCCCTCTTTAGTCTCCACTAGGGAAAATGAAAGCCTGGGTGCTATATAGGGTGAGGTAGAGAATAGGAATGCCATGATGCATTTTAACCTTTAGAGTGTTGCTGGTCTAGATTGATTTCTTAATTCTTTTTTCATATCATCATGGAAAATTAGGAAGGATTACTTAGTGGTGGCATTACAATATCTCTTTCAAGGAGAGAGCTTAACATGGCTCTCCAATGCCACTATAATGGTGCTTCTTCCTGAATCAAATAACCCTTATTCTCTCTTGAACTACAATATAATAAGCATGTGCAACATACCCTATAAAATCATAGCTACCATTATTAACTCTAGGTTGGCCATTCACATACCTTAGTAGTTTCCATTAGAACAACAAATTTTTTTAATGGGAACTCAATTGAAGAATCCATAGCCATTGCTAAAGAAATGTTTTGTGATCTAAACTTCAAATCATGTGTGTCTAATTTATCAAACCAACACTACATGAACATGGAGAATGATCGAGTGCACTGGAGCTTCATTAACAAGGTTCTAACAGGTATGAGTTTTCTCCTGGGAATATTGATATCATCTTTTGTTGTGTTAGATCCTCATAATTTTCAGTTACCTTCATGGGGATATCATAAAACTTCTTCAAAGCTGATCATTGGTTATGGTAGGGGGATCTGATTTCTCCAAGATTGTTCATTTTGGTTGAGGACATTCATAGTCGTATCATTCCCCAGATTATTAATAATGGTGAGATGCTACTATATCATAGAAAATGGAGCCTCTGTGTAGTGTATCATCTCTCGTTCTTGGAGGATACCAATATTTTTAAAAATGCATGAAGTAAATCACTTTGTGTCCTAAAAACGTAGTCTGTGGAGTATAGCCACTAGAGTCGGTAGGTCATCAACAAAAACAAGAGAAACATATAAATTTCGAACTGGTGCACCACCTTGTGTGATTATTATATGAGCCACAAAATGTACATGAAGAGAGGAGATATCCCCATGGAATAACTAGGCACCCTATGTCAATGGGTAGAATTCAAATTAGTTCCTTTTACCACCTCATCATCAAGATTATCAGTCGAGTGTTGAACTAGAATATCAAGTACCTATCATTTGGGTAACAGATAATTCTGGTTAACAATGCTTCCCTATTGAATCTGTTCCATGGCCTTTCAGCTATCAATGTCATGAAAGGACTCATTAAAAACATTGATACAATCCTCATTAGTTCCATCTAAGCCCCCCTCTACAAAGGTAAGAAACAATGGACCTCATGGAGCAAGAAGGATAGGCCAGTTCATGATGGAGGTATTAATATCGGTAGTCGAGTAGACACTATTAATGTCATGCATGCAAGATTAGTATGGGGTTTCATGGAAAACACACTTTCGGGGGGAAGATCATCCACAATTATTCCTCAGGGAACCATGCTCCCGTGGAGGACCATGCATCTTCCATTTGCATGGTGAGAAGTCCTATTCTTTTAATCATCCATCCACACTTTGGCTTGATCATTGGGAGAGGAGAAATATCCTTTTGGCACCAAAACTGGTGTGGCATCATCAGATCTTCTGGGTGCCCTGTAACCAACATCACCTTCAAGGGAGACAGTTCCGTTCATTCATTTATCATGGAGGTTCTGGAAATGGTTCAACAAGAGTTATTCAACAGCCTTGAACTGACATCTGACCCGAACATTTGTGTCTTCTCCCCAACCCCATCGTTGTCCTTCATGATAATGGACTTTTGATGGGTTTCTAGGGTGGAGCTTTAAGAAAATTTTGGTACATGGAATAAGTTTTTGTGTGTTAAATATATACCTACCAAATTAAATTTTCTCACTTTGATAATTCTGATCAATTCTATCTTGACAGATGAGAACGTCAAAAGGTGTGGGGTTAATATGGAATCAAGATGTGTGTGCTAAAAAACTCATAGAGAGGAAAGGACAAATCACTTATTTTTTTAAAGAAAATGGGCATGAATGGTATAGAGCTGTTTGTGGGGGGTGCTCCACTACTATCTTAAATCCCAGCATGGATGGACTCTCTTTTCTGGATGGTTGGTACGATGGTTCTGGAGGTAGTGGTCCAGAAAGACTGGAGCATATAGTGGGTGTTTCATAAGGGATTATGGTGTCTTTGAATGGTGAGTAACAATGTGAGACAGGTGGGTGTCATCACATTACCATGATCTATAAATTTCTGAATGAAATATATTTTATTTGTCTTGGTTAGGGTGGTTCGCAACTAGAGGGAAGCACCGTCTCTTATACTGTTTCATGTAAGGGCCATGGAGGCTCTAACAATCAGTGGGAATAGGGAAAACCTGGTTTGTTGGAACCCTCTGATTATATGGTTAAAACTCAACATTATTGGTTCATGTGCTCAGGGTATAATGTGAGGATGTGAGGTTGTGTTTGACTGTAGTGGCTCGGTGTATTTCTCCATTACTCTAAGAATGGGTCCGGGATCATCCTTATAGGATAAGGACCCATCGTTGTATTATGGGTTCTTTTTATGTGGCTATATAAATATGATTATCACAGAAGTGGATACTGACTCATCAATGGTGAAGAAGTAACTACTTGACCATGGCGTCGCTCCATGGTCGATCACCTATGTCATTAGGAACTATCGGTGTTTACTTTGCAGCAACATCAAAGCGGTTCACACTTGGTAGGAGGGAAAAAATGTTACTGAACACCTAGATTCTTATGAAATTTTTTGGTATAGAGGATGTATTTTTTCATACTTTTGCTAGATTAAATCCTGAGGGGGTCAACTTGATAAGAGGGGACGCCCTAGGTCTCCACTATTTCAGACCCCCTTAGCTCTCACATTCATGGGTAGGAGGCCAGGGGGTTGCTTTCTGATCATTTGTGTGATTTTTTCTATTTTAATTTATTAAAAAATCACATGATGATGATAAACATAAATAATCACAACAATCAATAAGTGAATCACCCAAGGTGAAATAATATTCAACTGTAACATCAAAAAACAATTACAAAAATTCCCACCTTGGGTACTTGGGTTCTCCCTCATACATGATTTAGCTACTCCCATTCATGAGCTTATATCCAAGGACCAAATCTTAACAGACCCCTATATACCTTTATAATAGAGTATGAAAAAAATAAACAAAAAATTTCCTTTGAGAACAATTTGTAACATCCCGAACTGGGTACCACACACCAGTTCAACATGGTGATCAGACACATGACCTCCAGTGCGTCTCCCCGTATGACAGAGGAAATTGACTTTCTATAAGGGTATGATATATCAATCATGGGGATAATATAGCCTTAATAATTAGAGTTATACACCCTAAGAAGTAATAAATAATAGAAAAATAACCTATAACCATGAAAAATTCCAATATCGAATGATAAAGAAAACTAATAATACAATATCAACACTATAGTCAAAGTATTCCCTTTCAATGTATGTGTTAAGTTTATAAAATGAAACAAAAAAATAATGAATTTAAAGACTACCCATGGTAGTCCTAAAGCGTGTATAGTTACCTCATCCAAGCTCTATCCCAACTCAGTCATCTATCTAAATGAATTATCCTTTAATCTTTTAAGAAAACACAATGTATATTCGGGTACTGATCAGGAATCTACAGTAGGGTGCGAGTACAACATAGTAGGCTACCACCAACAATGTATAAAACAACACTGAGTCAAATAAAATTTTATGTAGTGGTATAAATAATATAATTTCAATTCATATATTGTAACACCCCCAAATGATAAAGGGTTAAATGACTAAATGACACGACTCATGTCAACAAGGTGAACCTTCCTTTTCGAGAGCCTACCTGATTAGAACTCCAGAGTTAAGCGTGCTTGGCTTGGAGTAGTGATCAGGATAGGTGACCTTCTGGGAAGTTTCCCAGGGTGTGTGTAAGTGAGGACAAAACACACTGAAAAGGATATTTTTTGTCCTGTGGGGAAAATCTTTAGTCTGATAACCCGTTCGGGCACGTGGGGGACCTATGTTGGGGACCACGTGTCTATGGGGATACTGGTGGGCAGGGTCCGGTTATCAAATTTGGTATCAAAAGAGGAACCCAGCCTTATGTGCGGTGCACTACCTGGGTTGATATGTTGGGCCCACAACAAGGATGTTGTGTTCTAAAGGGGGGTGATTGTAACACCCCCGAATGATAAAGGGTTAAATGACTAAATGACATGACTCATGTCAATAAGGTGCACCTTCCTTTTCGGGAACCTTCCGGATTAGAACTCCACAGTTAAGCGTGCTTTGGCCTGGAGTACTAATTAGGATGGGTGACATTCTAGGATGTTTCCCAGGGTGTGTGTAGGTGAGGACAAAACACACTGAAAATGAAATGTGTTGGCATGTGGGGAAAATCATTAGTCAGATAACCCGTTTGGGTACGTGGGTGGGACCTATGGGGGAGCGAGCCCTCTTAGTGGAGAGTTTCTTTGCTGAGCAATCTCTAGCAGCAGGACCCACCACTAGCCGACATGCGGCCGAGACTTCTGCAGCGGGCAGTAGACAGATGACGCAGAGGTTCAAGAGGACCAGACCTACAGGTGATCGACCGCATGACACAAGATCGTGTGTGTGAGGCACTCGGGGTGGAGAATGACTAACAATGAGTGGACAGTGTTACTCCTGCGGTGGGGTAGGTCACATGGCTCGTGACTGTCCGACCCGCCATACAGATGATCAGCAAATAAACGAAGGACCTCCCAGGTAGAGACAGAGGTTCGATCGAGGAAGACCGCAAGGAGCAGGAGACTGTGGTAGGGGAGCTAGTCGTGCGGCTGGAGGTGGACGACGCTTCTAGGTGTTTCCACCACCACCACCAGGGAGACCACCCCGACTGTAGGGAAAGGGTGGACAGGGGAGAGCTCAGCTTCAGGCAGATGAGGCCTACGATCATGGAGCTCCAGGAGCAGATGGACAGGAGCAGGGCTAGCTCCACACATGGAGACTTTTGTTCATGTTGCTTCTAGCTTTGTTGATGTTTGTTTGTATATTATTTGTGTCTTTGTACTTTGATCTGCAATAATAAAAGACACCTTTAATTGTGGCATTTACTTTCTTGTCCTCTCTTTTTGTTGTTACTAAGTGGATCCAGGATAAAAACTATTGACTTGACCCTCACTTTGAGATACCTACTGGGGCAGACCTAATGACCATACACTGATGTTGACAGTGTGGCTAGACCCTTGGAGGCGAGAGTGACATTTGGATCTCTTGGTAGTGTCTTCGAGGCATTACAACGTCATCCATTGTAAGGATTCGTATCATCCATGTTGGGATTGACTGTTTTAGGCAAATAATGTGGTTCATCAAGCGGAAAAGACCAGATTTCTCTAATCGTCAAAGAAGAAATCTTAGCCGCTCTTGTAGGACCCGAGAAGGTCCAAGTAATCGAAGAGAGGATGAGGACAGCTCAGAGCTGGCAAAAGTCTTGTGCTCACAGGAGGTAGAGACCACTAGAGTTTGAGGATGGCGACCGTGTCTTCTTATGGGTCTCACCTTGATGTGGTTTATGGAGATTTGGATGGGGAGGCGAGTTATCTCCGCGCTTTCTCGGACCCTTCCAGGTCCTCAACAGGGTAGGCGAAGTGGTTTACCGATATACCCATCCAAATCAGTTGCATCATGTGCATGACATTTTTTCTTGTATCTTAGCTAAGAAGATACGTGCATGACCCAACGCATATCATCGACCATGGAGCGACTTTTGCGGAGGTCCCGGTGGAGATCGATGATCGACAGGAGCAGGTCCTACATGGGAGGTCGATTCGTCTAGTGTGCATCAGATGGTAGCACGGGAACCTCCAGGAGAGAATTTGGGAGCAAGAGGCTCAGATGCGAGCTCAGTACCCACTTTTGTTTCCCTAGTTTGTGGTGTATCATTACGGGGATGTAAATCCCTGAGGTGGGAGTAATGTAAAGACCAGTAAAATTCATGGATTTTTTTTTTAATTTTCATTACAATTTTACGAGTATGCAGTTTTTGACGGCACCTGATTCCGAGGCCCAGTGTGCCCGGAATCAGTTTTCGAAATTTAGCTCGTGTATGTTCAGTGAACGAACGAGCGAGTTTTCCTAACTTTTGAACCGGTGCTCCGAATCGAAATCTGAGGGCACCGATTAAACCGCATCGCCGGTAATTACATAGTAACACTTTTTCTGGAGTTGCGTTTTCTCGGGTGTGGTTTTTAAAAATGGTGGGTTAAGTAATGAATAAAATAAAATTTGTGCAACCAATTTTATTTTTATTTAAGGTAGCTTAATCCCATGATTGATGGTTGGAGTGGGACCCACTAATACCCAAACTCAAAGGTAGGATATTAGTGAGGTGGGGCCCACATGAGCCCCACCCCTTTATTTCCCTTTACCTTCGACTTGTAGTAATTATGGTCACTCACCTGCACCCCCCTCTTAAAGGCCAAGTCAACCATCGAGTTTAATTGAATTATTAATCGCCTCATTAATTTGCCAATGCTCGATAATTAATTAGTGATCTGTTTTTTAATTTCAAAAACCGTTGGCATGTGAAATAAAATAAGGAAAAGCCTTATTTTATTTAGTGTTGTTTCATTGTGCGGGATGAATTGGGAGAGGAATTACTCAAGGAATTGGAACATCTTCTTCCTTCTTGAAGAACGTGAAGAACGCACCGTCGTGGATGAAGAATGCCGACCTCTGACAAAGGACAACGAAATACGCTGATTCCTCAGAGATCGATGACACGACTTCATGTACCGCAATGCCGACAATCCTCCTTCCGTGACGCTTATTCTGCAATGTTCAATCTCCTATGACGAACCTTCGTTCGACGAAACCTTGAGGTAGGGGGTTGGGTTTAATTTAATTTATGGGGATTATATCCTCGGTCTTTGATTAAATTGTTGATAGTCATTGAGCCGCCTGTTATCGTAATAACGGTAGGAGGTCGGACTGCACAAACACGGCCAACCCTCATCACCCTTTCTATGATTGTTCTTGTTGTGTAATGATCAAAGGCATCACGGTGCACTGACACCGAATGGAAACAATGAAGAACGTGCGAAGAAGCGTGGCGCCATCGCACTGCGCCGTTGCGGCGATTCGGAGGTTCCGCAGATTGTTTAATTGAAGGTGGATCATCGGGTGTTGACAGAACGGGCCACAAATGTGTTTTGAAGGGATCGTAGTGAAGGGTAGGTCCTACGAAGACCGCCGGTTAAAACGGCAGGCAAAACGGACCACTGGAGTGCGTCTGGTGGTCAGCAGAAGGCCCTGCCGGCATACCACGCCGGCACGGCAGCACCGGTGGCCGAAGATGGCGGCCGCAACCGGCCGGCTACCAGGAGGCGGCGGCGCCCAGTGCGCCGCCAGGAAGGACCGCCGCGGCGGTGGGCAGGTTGTCCCACGGCCGCGTGGGACCGAGGGGTGATGCAGCGCTAGGCCGCGTCCGCTAGCAAGTGGTGGCCCCCCACGCGGGGCCGCAACATCAATCAAGGGGGCAACCGCCCCCTTTGCGCGGCCGCTCGGCCAGCACCGAGCCGACCCCGCTTGTCCAGCACCAAGCCGCCCTAGGTAGGATGGGCTGCAACGGGCCGGGCTGGGCCGCGCCCCGCCGGGTTGGACCGGGCCCAGACCCCCCGTTTTCAGACCACTTCTGGTCTTTTGCCCATATCATGGGCTACGGACCTCCGATCGATGCACCTTCAGTTGCATAGAGATCCTTAGATCAAGGCGATCGTTTCAGTATATTACAATCGTGGTTTACAAGAACTTTGTGTATGGTTGGGTTGGTTCGAACACGAAACCAACCAGGCCCTCGGAGCGGAAACGCTTATAACTTGAGCTCCAAACGTCCGATTGATGTGCCGTCGACTTTTTTGGATACATCTTAGGGAGGTGGACCTTTGGGTTTACTCTGTTTGAGGTTTGGATGCAGCTGGAGTGAGGTTGGGTCGGGTTTGAATAAAAAACCAACCGGGCCCCTAGGACGAAAAAGCAAATAACTCTCGGACCGAGCATCCGATTGATGCGCCGTCTGTCGCGTTGTGTTCCTTTTGACGAGATGGAACATTGGGTTACATCAACTCCAGAATATATGTCAGTTGATGTATCGACCTATTAGCTCGTGGAGTGGACTCTCCCGGAACGAGCGTGCTGTGTGCGGAAACCCTAGAGCTGGTTGTGACTGCGACGGTGATGACATTCAAACTGGAATCCTTCGTGAGTTCGGCAGTGATGACTACAGTATATTCAATTTTTATGAAACCCTAGAGCTGGATTAGACTTGGCGACTAATGATTGATCATCTCGGAGTGTTTCGAGGGCCCAGTGGGAAGCACTTGGTTGTAGCGGCATACCCACGACTTAGTAGCGCTTGGTTGTAGCGGCAGACCCGCGGTGCTCAATAGATGGAGTTCCTCTGGAGGCTATGAGGGGGAGCGCTTGGTTGTAGCGGCAGACCCATGATGGGATGCGCTTGGTTGTAGCAGCAGGCCCACAGTACTTGAAGGGGGAGCACTTGGTTGTAGCGGCATACCCATGATGGGAAGCGCTATGTTGTAGTACCAGGCTCACAGTACATGAAGGGGGAGCGCTTGGTTGTAACGGTAGACCCACGACGGAGGATCGATTGGTTGTAGTGGCAGACCCGTGGTACTCAACAGAAGGAGTGCCTCTGGAGGCTATGAGGGGGAGTGCTTATTTGTATTGGTAGACCCATGGTGGGAAGCGCTTGGTTGTAGTAGCAGGCCCATAGTACTCGACGGATGGAGTACTACAACAGTCCAAGGTTAATGGGAAACGCTTGGTTGTAGCGGCAGGCCCACTGTACTCGATGGAGGATGATTTTCCCCCGAAGCTATGGTTTCGACATCATGATTAAAAACTGGTTTGAGCTGATTCTTGACTTTTAATCATTATCTTTGATATGAATGACTTGCTTTCCTATGTGGATTGGGTTGTGTTATCCTGTGTGGATTGGTTGTGCTAATCCTGTGTGGACATGATCGAAATTGGGCTCGGATGTTGGAGCCAAACTGGGATTGATGACTTCGGTATATGTATGGGCATATACTTAAGTAGTGTTGGATGTTAATTCATGTTTGTATCTTTTCTTTGTGGTATATCCTTTGTGGAATCAAGGAGACCTTCGGGGGTCTCAGGGTCCCTAATGAGTATCGTATACTCACCCCTGCATGGGCTTCGCCCGCACTACGTTGTGGTGGTTACAGACGATGGACATCACTGATCGAGGTTGATGCTTGTAGAGATGGACGGTTCCCAGAGGAGGAACCCACGACGAGTCGGTGCCCGGAGGTGGATATCACGACGAGTCGGTACCTAGAGGTGGACCACTAGAGGGGACGCATGTAGGGCGGACGGCAGGACCCGAGGAGCTGAGGAGGCTATCTGTACCCTCCCTTCAGGTGGGATTTCCGGTGGACAGCTCAACGTTGCTGCTTTACTTTTCAGTTGATGTACTTCTTTTCAATTGGACTTTACTTTCAGTTTGGGTTTGTATTCTGGACCCCTTACTTTTCCGCACTTACTTGTACCCAGTTTTTCTTGGTTTTCACTTCTGCTGCCTTACTCTATGGTGTTTGTTTAATTTATAAAGACAATGCCTTCCCATTTTTTTCGGGATTTATGCCTTGGTGCTAGTCGCCTACCCCTGGCCTATGGGAGGCGGGCTTGGGGTAGTCACGGCACGGGCCCTAAGGACGGGTCGTGACATATATAAATAGTTATCACATTATCAATTAATCAATTTTTATCCACATAACCCCTAGGATCCCATAGTCATCTTTACCTCAAAACCTGCTTCTATTCATGCCAGAGCCCAAACTATTCATAGGTGATATATAATTTCAAAAGGATTTTTAACCATAATCTAAATAATTATTGAATCCCCTTGTTACCATTTACACATTACACAATAGAATCACCATGACCCCAGTAATCAAATCACAACTAATTGAACATGTTACCACTCATACCATACACATTATAATCAACAAGTTTTCATTATTTAATTAACATCTAAATGACCATGTTACCATTCATACCCTATACATTAGAAAGACCATGTCACCATTCTTTTATTCAGAACTAAATTTCCATTTTACCATTTATCACATAATTAATACAGTAATTAATTATCAATATCAAATTCATTAATAATTCAACAATTAGTTAAGTACGAAAATTCGATTAGTTAACTCAAAAAATTATCTAATCACATAATCCCCTTAATAAATTCCCCAATTAATTACATACCTAAAACCAATTAATTTATTCATATATTAATTACTCAATAACCACTACTCAACATCCCATAATTAATTACACAACTATTTATCTCAATTTTCAATCTGAATACCACATAATTAACTCAACAATTAATTATCTCAAATTTTAAAAAAAAATTATCCCATAATTAAGTCTACAATTAATTATCTCAAAATAAACGATATATATATCTTATAACTTATTATACATTTAATTATCTCCAAATACATAATTCACAAAATCCCAAATTCACATCTACCTAATTAATTAATTCATCATATTAATTAATTTAAATCAAGAACTAAATTTATAAATATATATTAGAAATAATAAAATTTCATAAATAAAATTAAAATAAATACTATTGGATTTGAATTATATACCCCCACTTAAATTCAGTGACGAATGATCACCCAATGGTAATCCACAAAAATTTGAGCAGCATAATTATGCAGAATGATATCATGATCTAAAGCCCTAAATGAAGATTACACTAATCAATATCACTTAAATATATATCCAGATATAAAATCATAGTTCTAGATTAACAAAAACAAATCTATATATAATTAAAATATTATGAACAACCCCTTTTCTAAAAACAAGAAGAAGGAAGAAGGAACAAGAAACCAAGAAGGAATAAATCCTCTTATTGGGTGGGGGTGAAAATCATTGATCTGGACTTTGAATAATGAAGAACGGTAGTCGGGAAGGCTTGTAATCCACATTTGAGGCTCCAAATTCATGAAACACCACCCAGGGACTAATGGGGGTTCAATTAGAGTTAAAATAGTTGTTTGGGAAATTAAAAAAAATAATTTTCATGGGACTGTACCTCCCTCACAAGGTTTGCTGGGAATGGGTGCATGGTTTTCACTAACTGTGCGCCTTAATGGTGTGCCTCATTCATATAGGTTCATAGTTACATTAAAGATGGAACACAATTAGAAAAACCATGTGACAACCATGAAAATATCCACTTTTTATGATTGAATGTTTTTCTAGGCTTGGGAGAAAAGTTTTCCCTAACTGTGCTCTAACCATGCACATCCCCTTTTCTGTCATTTCTGTCAAATTTCAACCAAAACACATTCTATGGAAACATCCAAATAAATCATACTCAACACGTAACAATATAGTAGCTTTAAATGAGCCTGTGATAATTCTAGATAAATTTTGTGATCCTTGAAGGGTGAATTTGGTAATGATACTTGTATTTTTCCATATGCACCCATGAAACTATCACCATTTTAACAAATCATGACATCAATTTTCTGTTGGGTAACTATTTTGGTCACATAATTAATGATGATCGAATTAACTAATTTTCTTATATATTATTTATTAATATAATATCTGTGATCATTAAATCCACATTCACTAATAACTAACCTATAGAATATAAAAAATCATGTTCAAAATACACATTAATTTTACGTTGGTAACCGACAATATGATACATAGATGGAGCATACAATGAAAATTTTATGATGTAAGAGAATCCATAAAAAATATTTCGATGATGGATTTAGGTTGGGTAACTCTTATTGTTGGGATAACTCACCTTTTGGGTTCAGGGTCAGCACATTTCCAGTCATTGGTCAGTCCCTTTTTCCTCTCAATTTTATCACTACTTCAAGAAGGAATTCTTTTTAGCTCATAGGGAAATGTATCAATTAAATAACTAATAGACGATGAAATTTTTAGTTTCCCTTAATCTTCACAATTCCATTTCACAAACTAATTGTGAAAATCACCATTAAAATAGAATAACTTTCTTTATTGAACAAGTCTTAACATAATACCAACATTATTTGAAAATCTCTACAATGTGTGTCAATCACTTTCTGTGTTTTTCTCCATATGTGAATATACAATGTACTCTTCTGTGAAACATTCATGATTTTTTAAAACAATAATCATTCAAAAAACTTTTTTTATCTTGAGAAACTACCAACATTCACAATTCATTCAATATTTCAAGAAAGTAACTTTATTAATCTTGCAAAAGCTCCTTCCTTAGGTAACTATTCAAATAAATTATGATTCGTTCAAAAAATAACTTCATGCAACACTATCATGAAATAAGATCCTTTGTATATTCAATGAATCATGATTTATCAAATGGGTTTGGATATTTATTTTTTATAAATGTTGTAACACCTTCGTACAAAATTATCTCCCACCACAACCATTCATGAAACTATTTATTATGCTCTTATAACAACCTTAATTCATCAAACTTCTTGAAAAAACAAGGTTACCCAAATTATTCTAAAAAACATGGAATCTCCACATAACATTTTGTCTATGTGAAATTTACATTCATTGTTGAACATGTATTCATGAACCATCCAATCTTCAATGAAACAATCAATCTTCCAAGAAATCCATTCATTTTATTTATTTTGATGTGGCTATCTTGAATCTTCAATTTCAGGAATCATCCTTAACGTTCCTGAAAATATTTTTGATTTATTTTAAAAAAATCACAAGATAAAGAACCTTTTCGTTCCTTATTTCCATGATATGAATTTGAACCACTATGTTCATAAAAATATAAATTTAATGATACTGTTCCTTTTGTCCCTTTTGAAAGGATAAATTCATAAATGTAATAAGATACTTTCAAACCCATTTCATCATGAATAATCAGGGTACTCATGGTATACAAACTTTTCTATAAACATTAAATGATTAATCTATTTATAGGATCTCATCATTATTTAATATATTTAACATATCCCTCTATATTATCGTGATTGGAATTCTGAGATTTCACATTTCATCATACAATCCACAATTTTCTTTTATTGGGAACATCATTATCTCCAATGAATGATTTCATGGTGAACAAGAATTCAGCATTCTCCACCAAAACAAATTAATTGAACCACCATATAAAACAGACCAACAATTATTTATAGGGATAGTTATGAGAATGTATCTTTCTAAAAAACATAGAGAAACCAATTCTCATTAGTTTCTAGCAATATCACCAATTGGATTTATTGGTAAAAAATTCATGCATCTTTTTCCTCTATCTCGATACCACCTGAAAACACATTGTTGAGACCAAATACCCATGAATGAAAATAAAAATCATTGAATTCCATTGGTGATTGATATCATCTATTTTATAGTGTTTGGAACATGAGATGACCACTTATTTAAACCTTCTAGGAAACTTATTTCATCACAAACTCAATCTATGATTTATCTTCATTGATTGAAAAACTATATTATCATTAAATTAAAAACCTTCACTTCCTACTCAACTATGATGGGATGGTTTGGAAGAAAAATATATCTGAAGGGATTGGGAGGAATACAAAATAATTAATGATATATTCATTAATGAACAAAAATTTCACAAGAATTTTTAATCCATTCTTCTCCCCCATTAACAATAAATCCAAAAAAATCATTATAAATTTATATTGAATACAGAATCCTAGGAAATATCACACATTATGAAATAGGGATACCTCTTTTTGAACAAAATATTTCTCCTTTATTTACATTATATCAGAAACGGTGATCTTTTATCCATAAAAACCAATGAAACCATTCATTACATCATTGAAATAATTATTATTTATCAATGATATTCATAGTAAAATTTTAATTATCCCCCTTTTCATCATAGTCAATGTATCATATAAATAAAGTCAATTATCCCCAAATGATATATTAATCCCCCTCTTTTTTGGATCACTACTTATAATCTACAATAATCATACATTCATGTACCATCTCTTTACATGAAAATATTTGTTTGAGAAATCTCTCCAACACAAAATAATATTTCTATTAATGCTATATGGACAAATATATTCAGTTGGTTGGATTACTATTTATAAATAATCAATAAATAAAAAATTTAACCCTAATAAGATAAGACTTGATTTACAAAAAAAGAGATAATATAATTAACACCAACACTATCAATTCAAGTCACTAAAATATATATAAATAATCTATATAAATTTATATAATTTTATGAATTTCAACCAAATTTCTTCTTTAGGTATAGACTCCAAACGTATACCAAATGTTGAAACAGATATGACATATCAAAATTTACATCAATTATCCAAGAGATAAATCATGTGTTTATATTTTGTGATCACATCCAAAACTATTCATTATAATGTATCTCTTCTCATGTATATATTGTACACTTCAGTGCTTTGTGGTGAAACATTATATCAAATATTGCTTTCAAAACCCCCTTCCATCCTAAGCATTCACACTGAATATAGAAGAGAAAATCATCAGAAGAGTTATCCATTCATATCAACCATTAACATCTTAATAATAATAAAAATTATATCACTTGTTCAATTAAAGAATAAAACAAGAGAAACCATTTTTTATACTTCCCAGTTTTTATATATTCAAGAAATTAATTAACAGAGATCAGGTTCTCTTGACATAAATTCTTAAGGGTTCTTTATAAAACATATCATCAACTGAAATATAATATTTGACTCATAATTCATATTATTATGACCTCTAAAAATTACTATAATTATTCTTATGTTTTTAGTCATTATGATTCCAAATACAAAAATACTTATACACATGATGATTTGAATTAGTTGTAACTCTGGAGAATACTACAACTCCAAGTTTCATCTTTTTTATACTTCTTACTCATTGAGTGTATCTCCCTTGAAATATAAAACCCTTCACTTTTAGTAAATATAATATAAAAGCATAGTGAGAGGGAATGATTTCACTTTTTCAAGTTGAGGAATAATTTTGTTTTAGAAAAACCAAAAATTTTGTATCACACATTCATTTTTCACATTTCAAATTCAAGGAAATGAATAATATCACACATAAGTATCTTATTAATTATTATCATTATTCATGGTAATCTTCTTTAGTTCCATTAAAGAAGATATTTTTTGTGTGATGACACTTACAGAAACCTCAGTTATGATGTTTTTATTATATTTATGCCTTCTTGGTTTGGGGATTTTATTTTTTCCTTACACAACTCATAGACTATTCTCCATTGGATACTATTACTAACAAGGATTTCCTCAAAGATTTTTGATTGGAGACTTCTTCTAAATGTCTCCTTATAGATCTATTTTATTCTTTACTGATTTAATATCATTGAAAACCCTTATCTTGTTTAGATATGTCTCCTTCACGTGGGATGATTTTGGGGTATGTATAGTTTTCTAAAACATATTTTTATATTTTTATAAATATTCATATTCAATATCTTATTTGGAAGTCCAATTCAAATTACTATATTCTTATTTTATTAGGACTCCCACAATTACCATCATCTACATCCATGTAATAAATTTTGTAATCCCAAAAGGTACACCTTATATATACCCTCTTTGGAATTATAAATAATGCCACATTAGATTTTTTCTCCCATATGGATCATTATTTATATACTCATCCTTATTTCACACAGTTTGATTTGTTTACTTGTTTTTCCACTCTATTTATTTTCATTCATTCTATGTGACATACAATGCATAAATTGATATTGGTTTTTGATTCACCTTTCATTGAGATCCATTATTTTCTCCCATAGTAGTAAATCATTTTTCCAACTGTATATACATTCTTTTACTGAAAAATTTCATTATTTTAGTCAAATATAGGGACTGATTCCATGAGACACTTTTAGTTCCCATTTTGTATCATTTTAAATCCATCTCACCATGTTTACCACGATTAAAAATTTTCCCTAAAAACCATTCATTGTATAGTCAAGGCATTATTGAGTTATTATTGTACCATATTTTCATCATCCTTTAAGAACATGTGATTCTATAAAGTCAATAATTCTATTTACCAAAATAGAATTATATTAAAACACGGTGGATACCATCCTATAAGATTCATCACATTCAAATTTTAAAAGACGAATATACATAATTTTTAACTCTATATTTTCAAAATCCAGGGACTACACTTTTAGAGAGATATGTTCCTTTTCATTTTGGGGATTTTATCCTTACACCAGGATTTATGATCTTCCCATCCTTTTCCTTTATTTATCCTTTAATTTTCTTTATAAATAATCTTTTTTATTTTCCATATTTAAACCACTGTTCCAAATTTCTTTTCATAGGGATAATTCTAGATTTTAGCTCATTATATCTGCATATATGCTTTTATACTTCTAGTGAAGGTTTATCTATTATGTGACTTATCATCTTTGTATTTTCATCCATATTAATAGTGTAATCAGTCTTGGACTCCATCACTTTCCTTAGACTTTAGCTCTCTTCAACCAGATCTACCATGTGTGTAGTCAATTCTTCCTTCTAGACCTCATATATTTAACCACATCTAAGTCAATGATATTATTTCAGAAAAAAGTTAACACTCTTTCACTTTGGAAAAAATATTAGACAATTCCATGATCGAAGTATCATTTTCCTCCCTCATATATATTGACTCATAAATAATTTTTTATTGATGATTTTAGTTTGATGAACTCTGTTTTGAGTACATCAACATGAATCCCTAGGGATTCATTATTTTTTTCCTAGCTTGATGTTTTATTATTCCTCCCCAAATAGAGATCCTATGAAATTTGAGAAACTTAAAACATTGGATCTCTTAATATGACTTCATTGTTTATAGTTCCAATATCGCATAGACGATCAAGATCCTCGGATGGTCATTTAAAATCATTGTATGATATTGTATACACACAATTAGATTCATCCTTACGTTATTTTTGTGTAATTATAGCCTTTTTTAGTTCAATCCAACACTTCTAAAAACTATTCTATTATATGGAATTTATTTAGAGTTATGTTTCATCAAATTCTTATTCTTTAACATGTTATATGGGTATAATATATTTCAACTCAAAAAACTAATAAGATAAATTCAAACCAAAATAAATTTACAAGATAATCCTCTCATTTGATACAAATTATTATACCCATAAGGGGATTTAGTGAGAGATTCCCTATTGGTGAATCATGGTATGAAACTCATTAAATTTCCTCTACATTCCCATGAAACACTAATTTTCTTAAGCAATCATAACCATAATTTTTAACATGGTTACTCTTCTATTGTCCGGTTAAGTGATGATCTGATTAACTAGTGAATATACCACATCCTTATTCAGTTAATATTGATGATTTCCCAATCTTAATACACATATTATCATCCTATAGAAAATAAGATGCCCTAGAACTCACAAAATATTCTTGTTTTACAAGCACTGGGATACATCAAAGCATCATACAATGACAGTGTGTTGAAGTACAAGAACCCACAGAGAATCATTCTATAATTAATTTAAGAAATATCACTACTATGACATGATCCACAACCTTGACAATGTTTAGGTTCATCTCACTAACTCTGAAGGGACACTCCCTTTTGTCTCCCCCTTTTATCACTAATTTTGGAGGTAATGCTATTTATATCAATGGAAAAAACGCGGCTTCGGTATCTTGTGGTTGATGCACTAATCATTTCCTATAGATCTTCACACTTATGTTGATAAAAAGGTTATGGACATAACAATTGTGTATATTCCATTTCGTTGTTAATTAAATATTCATGGAATATTATTTTATTTTGGAAAGTTTTTCAATGAGTACCCATTACTATATATATTGTTTACTTCAAGAAAATTCCTAATACACATTTTCGTGAAACAATTAGAGATTCATGACACTCCTTGAAATCACATATTTTTAATTGTGTGTCAAAAATACAAATTTTCATGAGTCGTTTATTCTTTCACAAAAACACTTGTTCAAATAGTTACACATCATTTCTTCACATAATTCATGACAGTATTACTACTTCTTGGATAAATCCTTTAGCGTAACTATGTCATGAATTTAAAACCATTAGATCATCCAATATTCATGATTCCAAAAATTATGATGGGGGGATCGACTGATTTATAGATGCTTCTGCCCCATTTTGAATCATTCTCTCTCGCCAATGGATTTTTTAAAACACTAAATTGAGTTCACATAACACCCCTTAATTGTGAAATTTCCTAGAAACCTTTTTGTTCGTGTAAAAATCTAAAAAACATGGTTCCTTTTCCTAAAATTTTTTCCCTAAAAAACATACCACCTTCATGAAACATTCATTCATGATTCATCGAATATTTATCAAAAAAAATATTTCACGTATTTCATGTCTATTTAATTTTTTAATGAGGCAATCATAAAAATTTAATTTCAATGAATGTTACAAATATATCATAAATGTATTGATTAATTTCATTCAACTTATTCACTTTTAGGAAACAATTTTTATTACATTTATCTTTTAGATGGATTAGAGTCACCATGTTTGAAAAATTCTATTTTTCATGAGTCTTCTTACTTTTCCCTATATTACTATACTAAATTCCCACTCACACTCAAACATTTCTAATCCCATTTATTTATAAATTTATCACAGTATCCGTGGACTTGGATATTCACCATGAACATTTTATGATACAAGCATGTTTGGGAGCTCATATTGCTTCAATTTATTTAATAAAAATCTCAATATAATTTTAATTGGCATTCCATTCTCATACAATACATTATGAAATACACCACTTTTCCTTTATATGAAGAAACACCATCTCACACGACTATTGATAAGATGAAAAAAATATCTAATGCGATCCACCACCGTATTTAAATGGAAACATATAATCCAATATACTAATACATTAGGGTTAAAATTGATTGGGATGATAATGAATCCAAAAATAACAAATGAAACCAATTATTCTTATTTGTTTTTAAACATATGGTTTATAGTTAATCTTTAATTCAAAAAACTTATTTATTTCCCCTAGTATTGAAATATTGATCAAATTATTAGTTTTATCATAATAGTTTACTCAGATAAACTCATAGTCACCAGAAAAAATTATATCATAAACATACACTATAACTAGTGGGGTACCGACCGAAAACTCTTTTACATGAAATTTTCTATCAACATTTTTTTTATACACATTTCTTTTTCAAATCCAAAATGTTTTTAGTAACAATATATTGGATCTTGATTCAATACATATAATTAATTTTTTATTATACTGACTATGATTCCATCAAAATCAATAATAAAACAAACTTTTTGTTTAATAACGAATTATTCCACAAGATAACAATTCAAAAATACTGATTTCACATCCATTTAATCCATTTTTTAGTTCTTATGTAAAACTAACTATAAAAACCTAATTATTATTTCATGACCTACAACTATTGTAATGATTTCTCCAAAGTCAATGCCTTCCATTTTATTATATCATTTGAATACTAGCCATGATATATTTCATTTGATAACAACATTCTCATTAATTTTTTTTATAAACCTTAATTTTATTCTACAAATATTTTTTATTTGTCCATTCAAACTAACTCGAAATTGGATTTATTTTAAATTTGATTTATATCATCATATATTTCATGTACCCACTCTTTATGTTCAATAACATCAAGCACAACTCTTGGTCCACCCAATGTTATATAAGTTTTTTTGTTTTCTATTATTATTACTCTCTTTTTTCATTTTTTCTCTTGGTTTCCAATTAAATTATTTTCATCAAAAAGCTTTTTAGCCTTTTGTGTATCATAACCAAATTTAAAACACACACATTATCCTAATTATGGTTTGAATTAATATCAAAAAATTAACCATCAAATTGAACTTATTCAATAAATTGATTTTCAAAATATTACTAATTATTTTCTTGTGTTTTCTCAACAACAACCATATTAAACATCTCATGATTATGCTTATTTTCATAGATATTAATATTTGAAATTTCAAAAATCATGTGTATAATTTTTTAGCACTTGTACAGACCCCCAAAAGATAAATACACAATTAAAATCCCTTCATCCACATTTTCTTCAAAATTCCAGTATTTTTATTTTTTATCTTTACAAATAATGGACTTATGAATTTTTTGGAGTAATTTGTAGTTTTATTATTCTTGAAACTTAAATAATCAAGATTTTAATGTTTCTTTACTATCCAAAGACACCTAGTCTGAATTTTTATAGTATTACCAATAACATCGCTCATGAAATATTTGGATTAATTATTTTCAAATAATATTATTATACCCATATAAACAGTTATTTTATTATTCCATCTCGGAAAACCATTCTGTTGGGGAGTATATAGTGTACTGAATCGATGTTTAATTAAATGTTTTCATTGAAATATTTCAAATAAATATCATTTACATTCATTTCCATTATCATATTTCATAATAATGAAACTGGTGGAGGGCTGGTAGTTTTATCCAGAGTATGCTAATGATTTTTCTTTAAATACATTTTAATTCAATGTGGTATCATTTCTATTGTGTTAGTAGTGTTCAATTTTCCAGTGGGACACATAGATTAATATTTAATATTTTGGTGATATATATCATTCCAAGGCTATGTTCTCATCCTTTTATCATGTCGAAAAGATTTGTGATATGTTTTTGATATTTAATGGACCACCTCATTATGTTTTTTAATAACCTCAATAGATGTTCCCATAGTATCCGTAGGATAGATTTTCATTGAGTCTATAAGTAGAATGTTGTGTCATGTATGAAAAGAAAAAAATTTATCAGTAGATAGATAACTAGATGTGAGGTAGATGAAGGTATCATTGATCCATGGAAGAGTAGTTGAAAAAGGGAAACTTTAGTTCCTAGAAGAACAATATGTGTGGGGAAAAGATGAGTTCAATAGAATTATTTTCATATAATAAAATATAAATTATATATTCATTAATACTGCTGCCACCCATTTATTTATAACACTATACATAGTATATAGGTAAAATATTTCAATGGATAATATTTTGAGATATATAGAGTTAATTACACTAATTGGAGATCAAAATAATTTGGATGAAATGGGTTGTTGTGATCTGGTTATGGGGGGAAGATTGATTCTCTTGGAATAAAGTACTTATATGGATGTAACCATATGATGTTATCCTAGGGATGGATTAGTTGTAATTAATAAAATATTATGTTAAATTTTTTTGTTAGATTTTGATTTTCGGTTGTTTATGTTGTGAGCATGTAATGTTTTTTTGGTGAATTTGTTTATTTGTAGTAGATTCAAATTGATCGGTAATGTTTTATTTACCAATTAGTGAGAAGGATGATTTGTAAAAATAATATGGAAGTTGATATATCCTCATAAGTTGTGACTGATTATCCATACAAGTTCTTGTAGTAGGTTATTATTTTATATCCATGCAAGGAGAATGGGTGTTTACTAAGCTATATCAACATGTCTCTACTATTACTGTGGTAGCTTATTATAATACACCACCAGTGCTTTGAGAGTTTAGAATTTAAAAATGATGAATTATTTTATGTTAGGATTTATTCAAAATATTGTATCACCATGGTATTCTCATATATCATATAAAAATATTAAATAGAAAATGATGTTAATATATAAATTATAGATTATGGAATAAATTGGGGGTGAAGAATCATTATCCTCTTTATATGATAAATGATTTTTTCTCATATCCAAATCAAGATAGTTAGTTTTATAATGTTAATTTATGATTTTCATATCACCAAATGTGGGTTTAAGATGATGATATCCTTTAAAAACATATGAAAATTCATATATTCATTATAAATTTTTATTAATTTGATATCGTTTTATGAATTCATCAATTGTAATTATGGTTATAAAAAAGGGGTGTTGAAAACATATATTTATTATTTTTTGGTTGTATTAATATATAACATTGGTGGATTATTTAAAATTATAATAATATCATTAGAAATAATTTTAGGATAGTTGTATAGTTTCTTAGATATAAGTAGTTATATAAGAATAATTATGGATGTTTGTTTGGTACATGTGGGTTATATTCTTTGAGTCATTTCATTCCAATGTGTGGTGTTGTAGTGGAACTCTAAAATATTTATATTTTTGTTACATGTAATCCACCAAACATTGTTTCAAAAGAAATGATATTTTAGTCTCATCTTATTATCAATGGTAGTTCTATAAAGATTCGTTTAAATTTTAAACCTATTATCAACATTGTTAACGAAAGGGAATATATTTTCATGGATAAAAGATTGTTAGGATTCTTTTGAATGTTTAGGGGATAATTGTATGATAACTATAATATTTAGCTTCCATAAATGTTTATTCAAATTAAGTATTATTATAATTCATTCAATCTAGTGTTTGTATTTCATACATTTTATTGGAAGTCTATAATTATATATGGTTCAAGGTTATTACTGCCCCATGAATATAATTATTCAACCAAATATTTAGAAAGTATGAATGATGTATTTTCACTTAATATTTCGTAGCATAGTTTTTAGCTAATTCATAATAGTGTATTTAAATCATTAGATCTTCATATATATATATATATATATTCATATATTAATTTTAATTAATAGAAGAGAAAATGTGAATATTTTTCTATGATTGTGATTTTGATATTTGATATAATAATGGAAAGGATGATGTGGGTATGAATACATTGATTTAGAAATAATTTTAGGACGAATCTCAAAGGACGGGTGGGAAGTAAATATTAATTACCTTTTTATAATATCTTAAAATTGCATAGAATGTGGCTGAAATAAGAGAATTTGTTTATTATATTAGGTTAAAATAATAATTGGTGCAATACAAAAAAATGTCTCACATGGGATAACTAGTGTAGGAGGAAATATTTTCAAGATTAAAGGTTATTTTGAATTGAGTTTTTGGATGGAAATAGTATGTAATTGTTAGTTTCTATGAAGCTTGGGACACAATGGTTTGGAATGTTTTATAAAATGTCCCATATGTTTATTGGCCCCTTTGAACAATTAGATAATTTCCTAGAGGTATATTATCTGTTAGAGCTACCTCCATGATTGGAAAATGTTTGTTACAAATATTATATGTCAAAGATCATACGTATTTTCATGATCCTTATGACTTTATTGATTTAATTTATTCTTATATTAAGGATGAAATAGATTTAGCCGTGTTTCTATTTAATATTAAATTTCATAGAGAGAACGTTCTACACAGGTGAGTAATTCTAGTATTGTTAGTTATTTGGAAGAAGGGTGGTGTATATGAATGATCATGGAAAAGATAATCACATATACAATCTTAGTAACAATATTTTTTAATTATCTTTATTGTTACTGAAATTGAAGTATTAAAATAGTGATGAATTTTTTATAAAAGTGTATGAATGGTTGTTTTTAATTTTTTCTATTATATTCGAATATTTTCAAGAATAATTGTTTTAAAAGACAGTATAATATAGAGACCTAAATATTTAAAACACTTGAGTTTGTAAAATTTAAAAAAAAAAGAAAAAAAATTAAAAATGGAAATTCTAGAGTTCTTAAAATTGATTTTAGAGTGTGTTATAGATTCTGGTAAGTGATGATTATCCTTAAGTGGTAATTTAATAAATTTAAGAGGATTTTTTTATTTGTCATGATTATGGAGTATCAGTAGAATATTAGTAATATTATATATTTAATTGAGTTATTGATATTAAATTATGTATTTTTATTATATAAATAATGAATCATTGATAGATTTTTAGTGGTGGAAATGTATAATTATTATCTTGAATTGAGGAATTTGATACATTAATATGTCTCATAGGGAAATTTAAAGAAATAATGAATTGAATTAAATTACAATAATTAATACGAATTACAATATAATGATTAGTAGGAAGTTTCACATATAATTTATGGAGATGATGTTAAAATAATTTAGTTGGGGTATATTAATTTGACACCATTGTATTTTATAAATCCCATATTTTCTGAAATTATATAATTCCCATTATTTTAGTAGCATGCAAGACCAAACATTTAGGAGAAAAAAAGAACATTTTATTTTTGAATAGTTGGTGGAGATCAATGGGGGATCAAGTAACAATGTTCATCATGAAATATAGGTATCTGTCCAAAGATTATATTTCTTAATTCATATATTTATGAATATATCATTACTATTATTTATGATGCTTCTACACTCACAAGCACCTTTCATTAAATCCTTGTTGTGATAAATATATGAATCAAGAGGAGGAGAGGTCAACTAATCCCACTAAAGAGAATATTTCCTATTATTTTAACCTATTATAGATTCAAGAGTAATCATATTGTCAATAAGAGAAAAAATAATAGCTAACATTAATGTAAAATTGATCAATTGAGTCTCTTTATTCTTGAAAACACAATATGATATATTCTACGACATTTTCATTTATTAATTATTCTGTAAGCGTCTCACTTCACATTAGTTATTTCCGTAATTTGTTTCATCACCACCCACCAAATCCATTATAATATAATTAATTTAGTTCTTTTATTATGATCAAATAGATTTATATCTATTTATCAACCATAATTATATTCTAACCATCCACTTAAAAAACAAATTGACATTGATCATGTGTAAATTTGGACTACCGCCTCCATCAAAAAATCTTTTTCATTTTTAATCTACATTTTTATTGATTATCTTGAAATCATAAAATATGATGAAATAAACTATAAAAATAAATATAGCATACTTATTCGTACGTTATAATGATAATTTTTCAAAATAAACAATTTAATATTTATACTCACCCAAAAAATCATATAATGTTCGTGTTTGGTCTAGTTTTACCCCCAAAAATGACTGATACAATAAAATCATTACATGGAGGACTATATAAAACTGAATACTTGATTTATTATACATTAATTAATAAATAATTTTCTGTTTCATAGTTTTGTAATTTTCATATTACTATTTAATTCCTTACTAATACACCACCCTTTACATAGTTTGAATTACCAAAACAAGATTTTCATTGATTTATTTTTCACAAAATTAAACTAATACTCTCATGAAATGATATCTAATCATTATAATTCAATTAAAATAATCTATTACAGTAATTTAAATGATATTGGGATTATATTATTGATATCAACTAATGGCTAATAGTATTTAAAATATAAATTATTCATGAAAAAATATGAATTACTAACACCCTGTGGTAAAGACAATCAATAATTATTTAATATATTTTCCAAAAAAACATTTGTCTCACATGAAGTATATTAAAAGAAATATAATTGAATAATTTTACTAATTAGTAATTTATATTGTTATTTTTTCTATATATAATATTTTATTGTGATCATGTAAATTGGTATTAAAGGTAACAGTTATTTAACTCTATTTTCAAATACATGAGTCATAATTGATGATTCACTCCTCCTTGTATTCTATGTGATGTATTCACAGTCCTATTAATTTTAGGTATGATAAATATCATTCCTTCCATGATTTTAGAAAGTCTATTTCATTATATCCCTCTAATTTTAAATTTATAATTATGTTTCAATTGTTATAAGGTCCTTTTAAATCTCGATTTCCTTTCATTGGGCTTTAATATTTCTTGTTAAGCTCTTCTATTCCATGTTTGTTTTTTTCTCTATAATGAGTAATTTAATTTTTAATTAAACCTTGATAGGGTTTTAAAAATATTTCATATAACCTCATATTCAAGTCATTCTTTCAATAGAGGTCATGTTACTTTTAAGTGTTCTTTGCCTTAAATTTCATTTTCATGAGACATATTTATGCCACACACAATTTTCCATTTTTTATGATGAAAATAATACCCATTTTATTTTTATATCAAGATTGTATGATATTTCATGGTATTCAAAGATCTATTACATTTTCATTATAACGTGGGGTCTGTACTAAAGATTAATAAAATATGTATTGGGTTCATTGACAAAAATTTAATTTCATGAGAAAAAAATCATAATGAGGATTGTGATATATCTAAAATGGGGTGATAAATTTTTGAAGAATTTATTTTATCATATTCATGTAATTAATGTGGTTTTAATAAGAAAATCATGTTCTCTCTTTAAATGTATTTCAATGTAATATAAAGTAATGATGTATGGGTTTTAATTAAGTCAAATATGATCATTGAGTTGTGATCTTCTTCTAGGACTTCATTCTACCATGATAGGTTTCTTCGACCCTAAAATTTAACTTTATGGTAACTTATCTTCCAAGATGGTTTAAATTTCCTTTTAAATCATACATTTTACTATGATAGAATTTAATATTTAAAAAGTATACCATTGTTAAAAATTATTCACATCCTATTTATTGATTGTTTACCCTCCTTGTCCATATTTCCATTATTACTAATGTTATCATTTATTAGTGGAACCCCAATTATATATTACATAGTTTGATATATCTCTACCTTTTATAATTCATTACCATCCACTATCAATAAACATAACTTTTTATCCAACCTCTCTCCATTTTTAAGACCATGTTTTCCATTTCATTAATTCATGGGTGTTCACCTAGATTCTATAAATAAAATGATTTGGGAAACAATTCACTAAACCATAAACCATTTATATAAATGGTGTAGATACCATATTAATAACTAAATGGTAATAAATTGAAATCTATTTAGTATCATTATATATCAACTAATATTCCTTAGGTTTATCTTGATAATTGATGGAATTTTGTTGTTTTCCTTATATTAAAACATTTCAAAAGGATATGAAACAGCTTTTCTCTTTTGTGGGTTTTTAGTCTATGATGATGATTGATTTTATATGGAAAATATATGTATAGAAGATAATGGGTGGGGTCCTATATCACCTTTTAATTAATTGGTTACATTGGATAACATAAGATATGGAAATTCGTTGATATAATAAGTTGTTTACGTAGGCTTGTACGTAATGATTTTACTCACATTTTAATGCATGGACATCATGAGTTCATTAAAAAATGTTAGGATAAAATTATTTTTCATTAATGTATTCTAATCTTCAGATTAATCCACATTTCAAGTTTTTTTTCATTACAGGCTACGTTACATTCCATATTTATGCCTTGTTTCTAATACATTACACCCATTTATGTTATTTAATTCCTTAAGAAAAGATTTATTATCTATAATATTTTGGATATAACTTTCTTATGTATCCTTATTATACCCATTGTATCATCATATTTTCACTTATGATCTTAGATATTTATCAGTTATGTTTACCCATACCGATAGTCTAAGATCACCCAATCCATATGTTTCTATTTCATCATGTTATTAAGAAAATTAATATCTATGGATCATCTAGATGATTATCATGAGTGTAGAATATATGGGATATTTTGAATAGTTTTTATGTATTTATCATAGTCTTATATAATGGGAAAGAGTTCTTTAGTTGATAAAGACATGTGTTTTTTTAGTTACTGTGTTATCCCTATTATCTAAAATGATAAATCAAAAATATCATGGGAATGAATTATTATAAAGTATTTAATTTATGTTTTGTAATTTTGATATAGTCACATTCATGAGGCGTAATAGTTAGAACCTGATTATATTTTACAAAAATCAGGATATTTAGATGTTATCAGTTGAGGATAAAAATGTAATAAAAGTTTGATATGTTAAAATTGATCATAATTTCAAAGGTAGATATAAAAATTTAGTTTATTTGAGGTAATATTGAATATTATAGTGATTTGGATAGGTGAACCTTAGTAAAAAAACTATAAAAAAGTCTATGTGTATGAGAACATCCATACTATGTCGATGAATTGAGTGTGTGGTTTTACTAGAAATGAAATCCATCTTTAAATATTAAAAGTGGATACATGCTCTATAAAAGATATAAATTATGGAAATATAATTTAAAATAGTAGATAGGCTATTATCTCACTCATCAAATGGTACATTAAAATAGTCAAAACAACTCAATTTATTGGATAATTCCTTGGGATTTTCAATGGTTAATTATCATTACACTAAATTAATAATTAATAATTATTTTATTTTGATGATAAATAAATCGTTTATAGAACCTAAATTAAAAATAACAATGGAAAAAGTATTCAAAAATGTGAGTTATGGGTTAAATTGATATTCTCCTATGTTAAAAATGATGGTGTAATCATTAAATACATCATTAGATTGATTTTTTCACATTCATATTTCAGATATTATCACAACCATTTTAGTTTTTGTAGTTCTTTGAAATATTATAATAAAATGACCTTGTAATGGTATGTGTATAGAAATTAAAATATATTATATAAAAATAAATGGAAATACTTGAATGGCTATGAGTATTAGCATATTAAAGTTAGGTTAGAAATGGTGAGTTTCATATTCTTGCATATGTCAATGGGGTAGATATTTTAATATAAATTAAATATTGATACTCATAGTTAATTTCATAGGTGAGTGATATTTATTGATGAAATTGAGGTATAATTTAAATTTTACAAGGATTATGTGAAACATATAAGTAATGTTCTTCAGTATTTTTACATTAAATTTTTGGAAGAATATATTAAATTGTATTAATAAAATTGAACATATATTTTATGAAAATGATTTATTTTTTGTGATAAATATTAATGAACACCAAATTGAGGGATAAATAAATCCTAGGATTAATATACATTTAATTCATAGATAACAATGATTTACTTGATATAAAAAACATAATCTAGATATTATTGGTAACCGTGGGAATGATAATTTATTCATTGTATTTCTGGTGAAGTTTATCACATTTTTGGTATTGTGGAATATCATTGATACTATTTGTTTTTATAAACAAGAGATTATTAAAATTTGAGTTTAAATATAGTCTAAATATATTTAATAACGTATGGTTTCAATATTGCTTACTATTCTTGAGATTCAGATGGTTTTGGGAATGGTATATTTTGGAGAATGCATGATTTTTGTACATACATACTTTATTAAATGATTTTATGAATGATTAAAATTAATTGAAGAATGTAAAGGAACATAATAGTACATTTCATAAAAATTTTATATCCTGAATGATAAACATATTTTGAACACCTTTTCCATCATTAATCAGGGATTAATAATTAAAATCATTTGAAAAAAATGTATTTAATCTGGTAATATTTAATGAACCAAGATTTTGGATCCTTACATTTAATAATACAATCGACAAATTGTGTCACACACAAACCCAAAATATGTATACATCTGAATAAAACACATAAGGTAATATTAAAATTAAATAAAAAATATAATCATTAGTAAATAATAATAAATTAAAAAATTAAAATAATAATTTATTATTAGTTTTCATTGATTAATATTTTTAAAATGATGACATTAAAATAAATATTTTTTAATAGGGTATTATATTTTACCTTTTTAAATTTAAAAGACAAGAGTTAAAAGTTTAATTTAACAAAAAAATTATATTAATAAACTAATATAACCAAAATGTTATTATCAATAAATATTTAGGAAATAATATCAATGTATCTTGATGTTTAAAAATGTCATTTTTTCTATAAAATCATATTTTATTGTGATTTTTTATTCACATTTAAAAGATAAATTAATAAGTTTTTAATTTTAATTGTTTGAAATATGATTCATTTTTGGATTCATTATATCTATATTAGTTTAAAGATACTCTATTGTATTTTTCTATAACATTTGTTTTAGAATATGAGTGATTTACCAAAAAGAAAAGTCACATTTATTGAATAAATGAAAAATTGAAAGAGTCTAATGTTATAGTATGTACAATAATAACATTTCAATAAATGAAAATCTCAATATTTTCATCATTATGCTAGGTCATAATATGAACGGTAAATCCATTGTGTTCATGGTCATCAGCCCTCAAATTTTCTCCAAGATATGCATGTATGAATATATAATTCCAGGTCAAAAGAGGATCTATGAAATTGATCCATATAGAAATAAGTTTCCACGAATGTTGAAGTGTTAAATATCTAATTTCTTTCAAAATAGTGGTGGAATCATATTAAAAACACATGTTTCACCACCCTTATTGTTTTTCTATTTCTAACACATTGATTATGATAATTATTTCAACATAAAGATATTTTGTGTCTCTACTCGGACCATCAATGCATCACACGACATCACCATTATTGTTTTTCAAGATCACTTCATATATAGATAGTATTGGATTTTGTGTCGATACACTATCAGTGTTACATTTAATACATCCAAGAAATGGAGGAATCGATACAAATTCAATGGATCTATAAGACAGATGATAATTAGTTATAATGAAAAAAATGATGATGAACAATGAGATCATGAATTAGTTTATAAAATTTTCTATTTATTAGTGAGTTCATTATTTTTAAAGTACCCATAATTCAAAGCAACGTTGTTTGATGATGGAAGTATTTATTTTAATGAATCTATTTTTTATGATTCTCTAGGTCACATGAATTATTTTATTATTGGACATATGAATTTTTTTAAGAAACATCTGGATGAGACATAGAATAAAAAAAGAAGATAAATGGTCTAAGATGTTGGCTGTCTAGTGGATTTGAACATAAAAAATTAGCATCCCCATTCTACTGCGATCCAACAATGACACAACTAATGAATATTGGTTGATTTTATCAATAAAATGACTATATAAGAGATAACATGATCCCAAAATGATTTAAAAATCATGATGACATTCAATAGTAGGTATCCTGAAATTCATTACCATCCTTGCAGGGAGGAATCTGGATGGAAAGAACAAGATTCTATTAAAAGCACTAGCACAAGTACTCAAATGACTCAGGGCAACATCAAGATTAAACATCTTGATTTCGAGCCTCCTAATGGAGGTAGTCACCCAAATAAAAATGGCATCTCTAATAATTAAAATGAAATTCAAAACCAATTCCATTATTTCAATAGAAAAAACTTTTATGCCTTCTATATTTTCCCTATAATAAATAAAATTAAATGAAGTGATATGTTATGAGAATTTAATAGATTAAGAAGCGGATAACCTATATAGTTGTCCAACTAGAAATAAGTAGTTGATTTTTATTGGCCAACCTGTCATAGTTCATTTAAATGTTAGAAAATGTAGACTATTGTGCAGTAAATATAGAGGAGTCTGCATCGATTTATTTCCCACCATTGAGCCTGCTTAAGAAAATGGATCAAAAGAAGGAAAACATATATGACTTCTCATTGATGAGTAATCTCATAAAATGATCAAATAAATATTGATTAATGTTGTATATATTTTAAATACTGAGCCCACTATTATCAAGGGTTTGTTGTCACTACTTCCATTGGATATTAAAGATACTTAATTAAAAGATTAAACCAATCAAGATAATTTTATATAGAATTTATTATATATATTATATGAGAATATTTCTATTTATAGACCTTAAAATAGTAAACAAATGTATACACATTAACCACATTCACAATGATGACCCTACCTTTTGTTGAATTATTTATTATTTTTAAGGAGGCTAGCTGATATCTAATGTGGATCATAATATCTGAGAAATGAAGAACGTATGATTTTTCTCAAGACATTGGGACACCAAGATAAATTTAAGTGAGAGAAAATTATTTGACTCTCAAAATCATGATCATATCCACTTTTATTACTGTAGGATTGTTATTTCTATAGATTAAGAATTATTTTTCTCTAACCGATCTCTTGAACTGATAATTTTTTCAAATTAAAGAGATAATAATTTATTTTAGAAATGTTTTTTGTCTCATTGAGTGAATATGGTAATATTATAAACATACATTAAGTGAGTGTGGCCGATAAACCTCTGACATCTATGATGACTTTTATTTTGTTTCTATCAAATATATTGAGATGTAGCATGATTAAATAGAATTTATAAAAATAGATATTAATTTCCTTCAGGGGATACCCATTCCTAGAACCTCTGGATCATGTGATGTAAACCGTAAGAGATCCATTGATAATTAATAAGATATGGTCAATGATTAGAAGGAATTTGATCCATTTTATAAAGGTCTCGTCAAAATAAAAAATGAATAATACAATTCAAATCAATCAAAAATCTGACATACCAAAATAATTTTTAACATCATATTTTAAGGAAATGATACCTCCTCTAGTGTTTTTCTTGAGATAGTTAACACATTAATAATTAGTTATATGTTAATCATAAATAATTCTACTTTTAATGAATTCAACTATTTTGGAGACAAAAGCATGTTGGCAATGTTGGCAAGCCTATTTGAAATATTTTTTCTAATAAATTTTTGGATCATTTTGACAAGATCGACATGCATAAAAAATGAATATAATTTTCATTATAAACATTAGGAATGAGATTATGGAAATATTCATTAATTCTATACGATAGCTAGCCACCCTTGAATAAATGGTTGACATGTCTTCAAATATTGCAATGAATAATATTCCAGTATGTCGAAAGTAAATATTTTTTGGTCCCATATAATCAATGGGATCTAAAATAATTTAGTCTAATGATATATTCTTCGATCACAACTTCAATTGGGGTTATAGTTCTATTTTTATTATCCTCATCATTGACATTCCTAGGAATGATGTATTATACAAAGTTAGTGTATGTGTTTAGTCCATTAAAATGGTTTTGTAGTAAGAGAGAACATGAGAAGCATGATCCTTTATATTTTCAAAAAACAAACAACAATCATTGAGAATATCCAAGGGCCTTTAAGTTTTCATAAATATTTATATTGAGTTGAAAAATATTTATTACAATCACTATCATTAATCCATTTGACTTAGAGAAATAGATTTATTGATCTCAAATTCAGGTGGGGTTTTAGTAATATTTTTATTATAATCATGATTTTCATTCTTATGTATGATTTATTCTATAAATACAATGTTTTTTAAGATACAATTAAAAAGTTTCTCATAGTAAGAGACCAGTAGAAAATCATTATCCATTGTATTTTAAAAAACTCCCAACTATAATTTAGAATAAGAAAGGGCCTATTTGTTTTCATAATTCATTAAATAGTGTTGAAATAATTATCCTATCACTAACATTAATACATTTAAATTTTAATTCCTTTCCCTATATATATTCCATGAAATTTAAGAGTTTATTGAGATTAAGAGTGAGCACATTTTCTTTCACAGAACATACTCAAAAACCACTAGTAGTTTTATTCTCCAAATTGATGTTAAGTGATGATTTATAATGATAAATGTTTTAATAAATATGTATAATGAATTCTCTAATCCAAATTTCCACCTTTATACTAAGAAATTTATTCATTAAAAAAATACAATGCATCATCCTTATAATTAAATGATCTATAGGTATCTTCAACTAGTTTTTTTTAAATTAGGATGAAAATTCCATGAATTGATGAATCCTGATGATATGATGGTTTATCCACTCTAGAGGAAATATTTTACCTTATTTTATGGTTTTAAATGTTAAATATATAATGTATGGTACAAGAAACAATAAAATTTTAAGTCAATAGTTAAAAATACAGTTTTTAACAAAATTGTAACTTTTATAAATTAATAATTTTGTAAGTAATTTATAGAACATTATTCATTTTTTATTTAATAATTATGTATTATATGAGTATAATTATTTATTTTAGAATAATTTTTATTCCTATAAAACATTTGTTCCACGATTTTAATAAAAACTAACATTTTATTCTAACATAAAAATTGCCACATCATTTCATTAGTTAAAAATTTAAAAGGAGATAATCAAATTTGGATTGATTTTGAATCCACATAACCATTATTTTATTTATAATAGTAAAATTTAGGTTAATAAATTGAAAAAATATAATTTTATCCTTTACAAATAATTCACTCTTAAAATAAACTTTTTCTAAAAGTGGGGTTCACACATTATGTATGCAAATACAAAAATTAAATTTTATAGAAATTAGAAATATAAATTTATAAAATGATTTTAATATATTAAATTATCATATAAATATTAGTAAATTGTGCTAATTTTAATCTTTTCTATTAAATTTACATACCAACGGTAACAATTTATAATGATTTTAAAATGATAATTATGATAAAAATTAAAATAATGATAAAATCACTAAATTATTATATATTTTCTCCAAATGAATTATAGAGAGATTTATAAACTCCAATAGTATTTCTAATCCATAATATCTCAATTTATAATCATTGACCATTTAGTAATGATATTTTATTATTGATAAATAACAGGTACTAATAAATGATCCACATTCTTCACTTATATAAGTGTCACAATTCCACCAGAGCATGACACACATATCCTGTTGAAAATATTCCTAGAACACTACTATTTTATTTACAATTTTACCAACTCACATATTATTGATAACTTTTTACCTAAATATTTCCCAAACTCCATCAAAATAAAGGATTTTTCAATAGAATATTAATTTATTCTACATTAGTGTCTTTCTTTTTTTTAGTTTTTCTTCCACAATATCTTTTTTTACAATCCCAAAAATATATTCCAACATAATTAATGATTTATTATTTATATGATTAAATTTTATTGTTTTATCATATCAAAATATTATAATAATTTTTCAATGACTTAGACAAACAACAGAATGTCGATCGTGGATACATGCATATCATCACCCACCAAATAATGTTATTCATTTTTCATCTTGAATTTAATTAATTGTTAAAAATACATAAATTATAATTAAAAAAATTCAATAGATAAATAATATAATTATAATTATATTTTAATGAAAATATTTCAAAAATAATCATTTTCGTAACCATAATCCCCCATAATATTAAATCATGTTCTTTTTTGGTGGGTTTAACCACATATATGGACGATGATATAAATAAATATCATGAATTTCTCTAGAAACATAAGAAAGGGTTATATTAGAAATTTACTAATAAATAATATTTTCATTATTGTTGTATAATGTTCATATTAATAGGTATACCAATTGCAATACATCCACATTCATTTGATAAAATTTATCAAATCTAGTTTTTCACGGATTTGGTTTCCAAATAACGTAATTAAAATTGTTATGAAATGAGTTAAAAAAAATTATAAATCAATGTAAAATAATTATTTTTGTACCATAAATGGTCTAGTAATGATAAATTAAATATCAATGAATGGTTTTCAGAATCAACATTATATAATGTTCATGGAACAAATCAAATTTACTAACACCATATGGTAATGGCAATCCCCAATTATCTATATATTTTACATAAATGGATGAAATTGAATTATATATAATAAAATATATGTGAATATGTTTCTCAAATATGTAATTACAATATTTTTGTGTGTGTTGAGGTTAAATTCTAATCTACTAGGCTAGAATACGTGTTAAATGAGTTTTTTCATTATTTTAAATTTCAAAAGACATGTTTTATGTTGCACAAAACCTTATGTTTTCTTTGGCTTGTTAAAATAACAGTTGATTTAATATATGATAAATATCATTCCTTTAATTATATTTCAATTCAACTTTATAACCCCACTATCTCATTCTTATGATTCTTAAAATACTATTTTTATAAGTCCATTTGTTAACTCAATTTCAATTCATGGACATACAATCTTTCATATTTAAATATATTTTTAATATTATGGATTATTATAACAAGAGAATACATTGAAATTTTGTTAATTTTTATTTTATAGGGTTGAAAATTACATTCTTTTAAAATAATTTGTAATTTATTCTTTCCTCAATGATTATGTTACTCACAAAGGTTGATTGTCTAAAATTTCAATTCCTTGAGACCTGTCTATGTTATACACATGTTTTTATTATGCATGGTGAAATTTCTACAAAATTTTAATTTTATATAATTAATATCTTATATTTATGAATATTTAATGTTTTATTTCATATCTATTCTATCTTGGGGTTTTGAATCATTAGTATTACAATCTATATGAGGTTCTTTGTTTAAAATTTAATTTATTATGGAAATATTATTTTTAGGCAACATAATATCATAACTATGGTTTTATTACTTCCCAATTAATATATTTTATCAAATTATTTAAAATTATGTTGCTTAAATATAAATATCATTTACTCTCATTCGGTTTATTTTTATTCAAGAGACACCAAAGTTGTAAGGTGTTTTGTGAACTAAACTACATTTGTTGAGTTATAATGATTTTTCTTAAACTTCTACCTTTCATGAATCGTTTATTCCAAAAATATATTTTATTTTATTGTGTTTTATATTACTATATGGTTTAAAATGACCATTTTATCAATATAGTTTACCTTGAAAACATTTCATTCTAAAATTCTATACCATCATTGAGAGTAAATCACATACTATTTAATCACAATTTCCCCTCTTTGTTGTTATTTTCATTTCTTATAAAATTTATCCTTTATATATGGATCCTTGATTAAATGTTTCATCATGTGAAAAATATCTTCCTTTATCATTCCTAAACAGAAACTGTAAATATTAATAAATTTTCTTCCAATTTCATTTCATTATGAATACCACGTTTTCCATTTATTTTATTAAAGGTTGGTCACCTAGATTTCATCCATCAACTGAGTGGAGATATTTATTACTAAATCATAAAAAATTTACCTATACATTATAAATAAAACATACCTACTATAGTTGTTTATACTTAGAATTTTATTTAGTATCAATGGATACCCATTTACATTTCGTAAGATTATCATGTAAATGGATTTGATTATGAATTTATTCCATATATGATTCATTTTAAAATGGACACGAACCCCATTTTATTATAATGCATTCTATATAAAATTAAGTTGAAAGATTTTATGTGGAATAAATTTTAATTAATGGTTATTTATGGAATATTATAATTCCCTCTTGTAAATTTGTTAAGATTTAATTTTCATGAGATATTAATGAGTAAACATAATGTGTTTTTTTTAACAAAGGAGTGGGAATAATGAGTATGATAAAATTTTAATAGGTGTAGATAATGAGTTTGTTCATAAAGGCCTCAGAATAATTTGTTTTCTCAAATGGTTTATATTCTAATTATTTTGCATACATTCATTATTTTTTTAGGCTATGTTATATATTATGTCTATTTTTCTTTCTTATGACATTACATACATTTATGATATTCCATGCATTATCCCATGATTTATGATCTTTGAATTGTTTTGTATAACGTAATTATATACCTAAATTATATATATGAGTTCATCTAATTCTTAATTATTCTTAATGATTTTTTTCCCTTATGTTTAACATTACTTCTCTTCTATACACACCCCTTTCTTATATTTCCATTTCCATAGGTTATAACGAAAACTAATATGTATGATGTGTGCTGTAGAGTATAATGAGTATTTAATTAGTGGAAAATGGTGGGGACTTGTTATTGATTTATCACTAGTTAATATAGTGGTAAAGTACCCATTAGTTGAAATTAAATGGATTTTTTATTTATTTATTTTTCCTAATTCCCTAAAACTATAGAACTTAAAGATCCTGGGTATGTATGTAATGTAATTTTGTTTTTCATTATTTCATGTAATTATGAGGTGGTACCATTTATGTTTCATCACTAATTTTTTTATATGTATATCCCTTATTATGGTTGTATTAATTATATAATTTGATTTTAAACACTCTTATCCATGGTTTACACTATCATTAGCTCTTATTCAGATGATAATTATTGTTAATGAGATAATAGTATACAAGAGAAGTAAAAATTGAATTATACTTTGTTGAATACTATACAGTGACGATGGATAATAGAAATCACATATAATAACTCATCACTTTGGAATATTCAAACATCTGAATATTATTTATTCAATGTTATAGGAAAATATGGAGTCTCTAATGGGATATCCATTCGAGATGATATTTATATGAGGGTTGGTCAAGATTATTTTTATGGAATAAAATAATTGGGAATATTCAAAACCTATTACAGGATGTTATATTATTTTTGGTGGTTTGGAATTCATAGTATTTTGTCCACCAGATTCTTTATATTATACCAAATTTTATTATTTTGCAGGGCTCAGAAACCCATACATTCTATCTATTGTACTAGTAAATCACCTTCATTCAAGTTGATATTTTTAAATCAATGTGATTTTAATCCTTAGTGACCTGTATATCGAGTTCATCACTATTTTTCATGTTAGTGGTGATTTTTTAAAAACATCCAAAAAAATTATTTGTATTTTTCAAAAGAATCATTTTATCAATAAGTGAGAACTGAAGGAAAAAAAGATGATATAGCGTGCCCTAGGTTATCAACCATTAAATACCTGATCCAGAACAACCCAAAACAACATGAACAACACAAAACATTGCAAATACAACATTCTAGAAGCTAGTATTCATAAGATCTGTCAAAGGAGGATGACTAATAGTGAGGAATTCATTGATGGAGGTCCGTAATGAGGAATCACGAGAACCCTATGCCTCCATGGGTGGCGAAACCAATCCAATGAGAACTTGAAATATTTGACATTCACCAAATATACTAAGACCATCCAAAACCCCATGGAATCCATCTAACCTGGCCAAATTGGGGTTATGCATGATGGATCATGGAGAAATTGTAGGGGAAACCGAGAATAATTCGAAAAATCAATGAATAGAAACCTCATCATCATAAGGTTCCAAAAATTGGACCATGGTCAAACCATTGTAGGATATGTATGCACCAGAGAGAATTAATCACTTTGAAAACCCACAAACATGATAGGTTTCAATCCGATAAATTAAACGATGCTGACTTTCTGCCAAATTAGATTAAAAAACTCCATCTATAGAAAAATATTTATTTGTATTTGTTGATAGAAAGTGAAGGAAGGTCCACCATATCCTTAATATCAATTTCATAACATTGAAAAATACATTTGTTTTTTGTATTTAGGGCTCAAGGTTGAATGAGATTAGGAAAATGATATGCCTAACCCAACAAGAATGTAGGACTAGGAGCACATATTTGACCACTCTGGAGGAAGTCTAGTACATGACATGGGGTTATGAGTTCAGAATGAAAATATCCTCATATGTTTTATTAAAATATCATTTATTGATGTCTCTTAGTGGATGGTTATTACAATCCCATTATTATATCAAATGAATTTGGGAAACAAAAATTATTTTCAATGTATCCATAGATTATGGGGGACTAAAAAATCTTATTCTACTAACACCAGAGTAACATTTTCATATTCAGAGTCATGTTTAATCTAATAAAAAAAATTTTTGACCAAGTATCCAATTCCTATTTAATTATTATTATATAAAAATTCACTGTGACGTTTGTGTGACCTATAATACCATATCATTTTCTCATTTGAAATCCAAAAAATAATAAAACAATTAATGGGTGTGTTCTTGATTGCTATAAAATCAAAATATTTTGACTCTAAACTCATATACCACTTTAATTTTTATTCATTTAGTATTAATCTACCACTAAGATGGTGATAAATTCTGTCCATGTTATGGTAGAATAATATTTTTATATAATATATTTTTGAAATGGTTTTCTCAAATTCAAAGCCAATGTGGAATTAATTTGTGAGATTTACACAATATTTTGATTTTAGAGGTACTGTAGATGTGTAAATAAATTCAAAAACTCTTTAAATACAGAGTTATGTGATTACAAACACCCAATTATTTTATGGTATCTCTTTCCAATGTTACTTCATTAGGATTTCAAGGTGTAAATCATTCCACAACCAATTCATGCTCTAATAAAATTTTCATTAGATTATGATAAAACATAGACTATATTATTATTGGTTGCTATATAGAGAGTTTACATTAACCAAACAAATGTTCAACTATTCAAATTAAAATGGAATTCTTATGGTGTGGTGAGAGAGGAATAAATCTAGGATGGTGACCTCATCATGTTATATCCATCAATTGTAGAGGAAGAAGATCTAAATTCAAGGACTGAATTACAAAACAAGGATCCCATATCAGTTATCAGTTTAAACACCTTCATGAATATTCTATATAACAAAATCAATGTCACAAAATATATTATGGTGATAAAGGTTATAAATATTCCAAATAAGGATTCAATACCAAACCCGAAATGGGCCTTACAAAATAACAAATCCAGAACATTGATGTAGACTATGGCCATTTTGAAGAATATTATACTAATAAGAGGGAATTTTATTTAGAGAAAATCACTATTTTATGAATGGTTCCAATGAAATATCTTATAATTACACTCATCCCACCAAATGATCGAATCTATGAAGCTGAAGTGTATTATGGGGAAGAATCCTTTTTTTCGAACCGAGTAATTTGTTAAAGGAAATGAGAAGACATTCATGATTTTATTACTTGTATTACATTAGATTTTTTGGATTGAAATTTATAATTAGTACTTTATTATTATTCATGTTTGGGAGAAAGAGGATGTATAGACCCTTGCCATTACAAATTTCTTATTTTGAGGAGGATTGTATATTTTTTAGTTGTAATGTAAATGGAGTTTTTAATTGGATATTTGGATTTGTTTTATATTGCATAATGTAATTATTCTTGGATGTTTTTTTGTTTTATTATTGTTTTTGTGTTCGGATGATTTATAAGAGTAGGTTTCATGTGAGCTTGATAATTAATTTCAGTAGAAATAGGCCATTGGGTACTCGATGTTGGGAACCAATTACACAATGATAGTTTTAGGTGTTCAGTAATGCATGTAGGCCTATTAATTAAAAAGTAGACATTTTCTGGTTGTTATGAAAGATACATAGTGTTCGATGATGAAATAATAGATACCTAGTGGGGTAATGGGTTTCTATTTAAAGAGGTTATTGAGATCCCATTCTTCTGAGAAAATTATTATTTTTCATATAAATTATCCAATAATCTATATGAAACATGAGAAAATAAGTGGCTGTATTTTTACTTTTTTGAAATCATCTATATATATGAATAAAGGATAAACATGATTTATTGAATTTTTAAATTTTATGGATTTAATTTATGATCTTATTGATTTAGAGAATTGGAATTTAAATTATTTTTGGCATAAATAATGAGTTTTCATAACTTTAAATAATTTATATTTTTATCTATTAATTTGTTATACTAAGGTTACTATATTCATAATTTTTGTATGAGGATGGAAATTAATTAAGGGATGAGTATTTATTTTGAATTCCTCATATTTCATATTACTTTTGACAAGATGACCTTCACATAAAATTAATTTTGGATAGAAAATGAAAAAAGAGTAAGATTGTATGTCATTCTATGATTGTAAGCCTTTGGACCCATCAATCATAATAATTTTAACAAACATATGATGAAAATAATTCAAAATTTTAAGAATTATTTTTTGATCATATGTAATTTGAGGCATTTCATTGAATGTATTTTGCGACATTGTATGATGTTTTGAATTCCCCAATATTTTTTAACATCAGAGATTGTCTGAAATAGAGAAAAGGAATATCCAATGACTTCATCAAAACTCATCAAATAAATTAAATCTCAGTGTCCATGACTTCATGACATAATTTTATCCTTATTAACTCAACATGTAGGATACCTAAGGATCATCCATCTTATATAAGGGTAGATCTGACACACTATTTTCTATTTCAAGCTACCCAAGATCAAAAGACATGTGTCAATGTACAATAAATCTTTATAAAGTTAATATTGCAACAATGTGAGGTTATTAAATTTTAATCTCTACTAATGGTGATAAATTTATCCATTTAATGGTATGAACATGTATATGAAATATTAATAACCAAAATATTATATATAAAAACATCAAAATAACATTCCATTTTACTATTTTTTCCAAATCAAGAAAAGATCCTTTAACTAATCCATAATTTTTGTGTCCAAAAAATCAAGAATTTAAATTATCATGGGATGTATTTTTGAGAAAATAGAATATTTGAGGGAAGCTAACTTAAGATTACTGACCTTCAACTAATTCATGTGGAGACAATAAGAAGAAAAGACCATGAATTATTGTGATAGTAAAATTAATATAGGAAGATTAAGGTTCCTGGATTCCTAAAATATTTCCCCTTCCACATTTTCTAAAGGATTCCAACCTTGGTATTTTTCAATGTCTTTACCTAGTGTATAGTATTTTTATTTTTTAAATAACTAAATTTTTTTTCATTTCATCACCATATTTTTTTCTTTTCTACCACAATTATTCATTTCTATCTATCCCATGTTGTGTACCCATTGTTTTCAAAAATTATGGTCACGAATATATGATCCACTATTGGAGGATTGAGGGATTAATATTGAAAATTCATGAATTTATGAGATTAATTACTCATCATTTTCTTCACAAAATCTATGTGACAATGAAAGTGAAGAGGGGCAGTGTGATTGTGATGTCATCATCTATCAAAACTGCCACATATTCTCCCTGCTGAACTTTAAATAAATTCCTGAATTATTTTAATGAATGTACTTAAGTATGATTTTATTAACATAAATAGTAGGAACTTGCAGGAATTAGTAAATAAATTGTATCAATAAAACTCATTATATTTTATGCTTTAAAGCAAAAGATAATAATGAAAATTTCCATTGTAGATAACCCATGGACCATATACTTGTCATGCTGCACCATTTATATTATTAAAAATTAAATCTATTTTAATTTCAAAAGAATTATAAATTAAATCATCAACACTCCATTTATAGATTTCATTAAAAAATGTTGAAAAATAGAACAATAATAAATTATTAAGAATTTTGATAGTATCCAAGACCAAATCCTAGAGGGACAACCCTAGTTATCCCTTTATTATATTCCAATATTTTTAAAGCCCTATTTAAGGCCTCTAATCAACATGGAATTATTTATAGGGAGTTAGACTACGATTTTAGTTCTTTATGGATTTGTTTTTGAATTCTAATTATATTTATTTTCCTTTATAATTATAAATATTTCCCATTTATATTTATTTCATTCTCTAATTTTGAATTTACTAGGTTGAATTAATTATGAGAACCATTAATTTATAATGTAGACAATTATTACACACAGCTAGAAAGGGAAACAACTATAATTTCTACGATCAATCAATCACTTGAAAATGTAATTGATCAATATTTTTTCCACAATTGTGGAACGAAATGGAGAAGATGACACTATACATTGATGAACTAAAGGATTTACATGAAAAAGACTCATAATCCATTCAAAAAGTTCTGTACATAAATAAATATTATATTATGTGATGGATTTCCTTCCATATAATGAATAATCCAATAATGATGATAAAGTATATAAACCTAAATCTAAACCATTGATAACCTAAAACATAAAGGTAGATGTAGATATAAATTAAAAGGAAGACATACAACTTTTTATTCATAAAAATATCTTCCAGTGGCCTTGAATTTTGAAAAATAGTTAGAAGATGAAATTACTGGGGGTGATTGTTATTTCATTAAATAATGTTATTTTATAATTATTAAAACAATAAAAAAATAATTTTCCCCTTAATTTTATACCATGGATTCAAAAATATTTTTTCAGGATTGGATGTTCAAGACCATGTTGGAATGAAGTGGTTCTTCATTGAGAAGAATATGAATTTCCCACCATTATATAAACTCACACTAGAAGTCCTCAAAGAGGAATTACACGTAGATAATTAAATACATAATGATATTTAAGTGGTTGATATGTCAAAATAAATTTCTTTTATTCATTTTTTTCATAATTTTTTATAAAATGACCTACCAAATGTTATAATAATACAATTAATATTAATTATTCTCATATTGGATAATTATAAAGTCCCACCAATGTGAATTATTTGTTTGGGAATACTTGAGTACTTAAATAACGATAGAATTTAAATTTATATTTAAAAGGTTTTCATGACCATAATGATATTAAAATTGTATCTAATGAAGAAGTTGGGAAAAAATTATAAAATTACATTTTAATTTCATACAATATAGTTTAAAAATTTATCACCATGGTTTTTAGATTCTAAAAACAGTACAACTTTTTCAGACCCTTTTGAATATAATGATGTCGTGGACATGGACATGGATGAACCACTATGGTTTCCCAATATGATTGAGGTAAGAGATGGAAGAATATAGTACTTATTATATGAAAAATAATATCAATATATAAAATATGACAAACCCATCAAAAGATTAGATTTCACATGCTTTTTGGGATTTTCAATTATTCCATAAATTGAAGAGTAGATTAGGGAAGATTATTATGACAATTTAGAGAAGTATTCCTTAGAATAGTTGAGGAATTTTCCAAAATATAGGTGGCTATGAATGAAGAACAATCGAGGATTATCTAAAAAGATAATATATTAAAATGTCTTCCTATTATGATCGCCATAAATAAAACCAAGAAGAATATATGGAGTTAGGGCGATTTGAGATGTATTTTTGTATGTCTTCTCATGATGAAATAGCCACAAAAGATGATATATATAAGGAATGGATTAATTTTAACACAGAAATTTTGAATTTTTTCAGTTTGAAATATTCATTAACTCTCTCCGTATACAATAAAATAAAATCAATTAGATTTTCCACTAGAGGAAGTTCCCATAATATTTTTGTTTTAAGGGAGCCCATACACCATCCTTCTAGCCACACATTATGAGATATGGAACACTGATTATGGGGTGGACAAAAAACACCCTATCAATGGGGACCTCCAAATGAAAGTGAATATAAGAAGCTGTGAATAGAAATGGACATTGTTGTTTATGTCACACAAATTCCAACCATTGATAGATTTTGGATAAAAATATGGATATATATTAGTGGATAACCAAAATAAATACCATCATATGGAAAAAAATACAAGACCCTTTTATTCCTATTTCTATATCTTTATTTTTAGTTTTAGTATGTTTTAATCTTTTTTTATGTTGTTACTTATATTTTATATATGGTCCCCAAAGTGGAAAAAAATCTAGGAGATATTCTCAAAACTATCAATAAAATCATTCAAGGGATAACTTCACTCTAATGTATTCGGTATATAAAAAGTAGTTTGTTCCTCTTTCATATAATTTTTTATTATAATAATTTTTTTTGATTTTTGATTGAACGTAAATGGTGAAATAATGAAAAAATGAAGGGGTGTTATGAAACATGATTAAGAGTAATTTTATGACATGTTTAAACGATTTTAAGGATTTTTTCATAAATATATAAATAAAAAATTTTAGGTTCTTTCATATTTTTTAGTTTTAGGTTTTTTAGTGTCTCTATGTTTTAAAATTTTATTTTTAATGTTATCCATAATTGTTAGGAAAACATGTTAGTATCAAATAATTCACTGGTTCGAAATTTATCTTAATTTATTTATTACTGAGTGAATTATTAATTTTCTTTTATTTTATGATTTTTGAATGGGGAGTGAGGTTTTCAATGAAAAATATTATGGTAAAATCAAAATCATAAATCTATGAAACTATAATTTTCGACATAAATAGAGGGGGCATGCATATTGTTATTTATTTAACCGTTAGGGATATTCCATAAAATATTCTTGGAAAACTCATTTGAATTAGAGTAAAATAATCAGATAGGAACTTATCCTGAAGTCCTATTAATTAAAAATAATCACATGATTTTGTGTGTATATTTTATCAAATATATAATAATTAGAGTGACCTGATATCTTGTTAACCTTGTTTTTCAATCATAACCAATGATTTGAACAGAACAATATCTTCTACAGAAAACACAATATGCTACGCTGACCATTAACAAACCACACAATATTCGTATTTTATGACCATTATAACATAATCATTGAAGTTGTAGGTATATAGAGTAGTATATAAATTATGAAATGTTTTAAATTTTCGTAATAAATCAAAATATACTAATAATTTCTTAGAAAATAAGAACTCATTTTTAAGTAAAGTCATTTTATTTACCCAAAAACATTTTGTCACAAATATTTTCATTTATTTTCTTCTCTGAAATTATTATAATTATAATATGGAAAATTCATAAATTATATTTGATAAAAATAATATCATTTTTTAAATTATATTATCAAAATTACCATTGGGTGATATATTATATTTTTAATGACTCATTTTCAATGAATAGGGAAAAATACTGATTTATTTAAAAATGTCATTACTTATCATTGGAAAAAAATCAATTAGGAATTTATATTGATCAGAAATTAACATAACCTTATTTATTTAGACAAAATCAAATTAAATAAATTATAATTATATTTATTCTTGATTTTTTAACGTTCATTTTTTCCTTGAAACTCTTTTTTATCTAAAAGAATGTGATTTTGATCTATTTATGCATTTGTATTATTTTTTATTAAACCTATATGATTTCATTTTGATTAAAATTAACTATTTTTTAATCCATCAAGTATAATTTATCATGTTATGAATTCTGGATATTTTTTTGACCAACATCTTTTTAGTGAATTGTAAAAATATATTTTTTATAAAATACAATATATTTAATGATATCACTATGATAAAAATATTATATGAAATTTTATGAAACATCTTGAAAACCTAATGTAGAATAATATACTACAAATATCAAAAAAAAATAACTCAATGATTATAAATTATACTTTATTTCATCATAAATATATAAATAAATTTTTTGTTCAATTTTGAGCATGTAATGCATTTTAAAAGTAAAATTAAGTTCCCTTAAAATAATATAGGGTGAGGGAGACTTTTATAGACATTATTATTAAACAATAAGTATTGTTGATTATTTATATGTATAGATATATAATTTGGAGTTTTATAATAACGGACTAATCCAATTAATTGTGCAATTCATGTGCAAGGCTAAAAAATTCAAAACTACACACAAAGTAATATTTCATGAAATTAAATGGAGTAAATACTCATATATTAATAATATAAATGTTTATTTTCAAGTTCATTAATTTATCTTTATGATGGGAACATGTTTTGATTTTTTATTTATTGGATTTTTTGTTCTATAAAAAAAATTTAGTTTGGATTACATGTATATTCATAATTTGAACATTAATTGAAATAATATTACATATTATTCCATTTTTTGCATTTTTTCAACACAATAATGTCACACGTAATCCATTACATTGGTAAGGTCTTAGAATTTCTCTTCTCTGATAAGAGAATTGAAATTCTATTATGGGATTATTAAATATAGTTTCTTGATTGGATAAAATACTATGATGAGGAATATTGAATGTATAATATCTTGTGCGATTACTCAGAATCATATGATTCTTCTTCTCATGAAGTTCTCACATGTTATTATTCAAAATAGAAGATTACATGATCAAACCTACAAGTATGAATTAATCATGTTTCAATTTCACTAGATGTTATTATATGTGAGCGAGTGTGATGGTCCATAGATTTTTATATTATCATTAATGAATGTGGTGACTCACAAAAATAGATTTAATAACCAAAAAAATGATATGATATGTTCCAATGAAGTAGGGAATTTTGGATGTGCCATGAATGATATGTTTTTAATAAATAAGTTGAGTAAGGATATTTCCCTTCCATATTTATAGTATTTGATATCTAGGACCATTGAATTGAGTTGAAATATCACAGTAAATTCCATGTCCATGTTGGAATTATGTTTTCAATTTAGATAGTCTGATAAATACATATCAAGAATATGGGTCGACAACAGAGATGTGAAACATATTTAAAGATATATATAGAAAAATGTATTATAATACAAAACAAGTGTTCGAATTTCATTTTCAACAATAAAATATAAATTTCATTATCTTTTTTTCCATGGCTTATTTCTGGAAACCAATCATTGACTTTAGAAAAGAACATATAATGACAATTATATAGAATCATATATGGTCACACATGAAGTGTATTAACTATATCACAACATCCAAGAGACCATTGTTTGATTCCCAAGGATATAAAATTTCATTTACCCATGATTACTAGAGGTCACTCAAGTTGTACCATGTATGCTATCCTCTTTCTAGAAATGAAACTCGCTCAGGTACAAGTCTAGTGACACACGAATATAACATGGGATGGATGGATCCCAGGTGTGGGATTGATCCCTAAAAATGCATCGTGAGTCTCATGATGACACCTCATTAACTAATATAATTCTTGAAATGGGGTGGAATATCAATGGTATCTAAACCAAACATAATATATCCCATAAAAGATGATTAAATCCCACCAATATCCCAATTTAGAGAGATTTTATGATGGTATTCCATGTAGATGGGCTTGATGATAATGAGATGGGATTCCAAGGGGTGAGAGTGGTGTTTAATGGTGGGGAATCTCTAGGGGTCGACGTCTTTGGGTGGGTTCTAAAAATGGTGGTGCATCATATGATAATGATTATAGGAAAATATAGTTGGTTGAAAACATTTAATGGCTTGGATCTTTATTGGTCAACCCTTTCATGTTTTCAAAGATAGAAGTTCTTAGAAGTGTCTTAGAAGATTTTTGGAGATGTTTGGTCACAAAAAAGTTGTATAGGGGGGATTACAAGTTGTGTAATTGAATTACAACAACAATAACAATATTTCAAAAGATATTACATGATGTGAATGAGGGGTTGGAAATTTGATATACATTGGGGTCTGAAAACTAAAATAAAGCATTGAGGCAACATGTTTTTTAGTGGAAATAAACCAATAGGCATTTCCGGATGGGAAATGGGAATACAAGTCATGAAATTCCCCGCTGATATATTCATTATGTGTTTTTTATCTGCTCAGTTTTTATCAAACCTATGGCCAAAGTGGCTCTCCCTTAAAATGGGATATCTCTCAAATGTTTTTTGGATTGAAAAACTAAGTCCATTATTGAGTCCAGAGAGTTCCCTTTACAATAGGCAGTGTATAACCTTTGTGGGCGCATGCATTTAGTGAAAAATGATATCAAGGATGTATCCGTATATAAAATATTAAAATAATATTCTATTATTTGGAATTTACCACTTATAACATCTGAACAAAGATCCAGATTGGAAATTAAAGAGCACTGTTGATTTCATATGGTGGTTTTTACCATAGCGGAGACATCTGGTGAGAGTGAATAAGAGGATCAGATTCTGAAACTGTAGATAGATTACAATAAATATGATTTCAGATTAATGATCAAGGGTTGGATCATTTCTATCACGGATGGTAGAGCATTGAACATTTTCATCTGATGATAATTTGATGTCTAATCATCATCAGATCATGATGATAATGAAGATACTAGTATATCAAATAACAATGAACACAATCATTGAAAAAATTGAGTTAGGATTTCTATTATGGATTATATAGCTCCCTGATTGAATCCATTGTTGATGATTTTTATTTCTTTTGGAATTCCTAGTTTTTGAATCCTTTCGTGAGGACCAAACTAACAATGGACATAATCTGTTTTGATTTGGGATCATCTGTTCTTCATGTTATTCATTGTTCAATGATAATAACATTTATCCATGATCAAACTACCATCGATCTTGGAGAAATACACATATATTTGAAGCTATCGACCTAAAGAGACCAATCTATTCACCAATTTGATTTATGGGCATTAGGGGAGGTGTGGCGGCGAGAAAAGGATCTGTCAACGTTTCTTCATGTAAAAATGTTGATGAAACATAAAGAGGAGCATAAAAAATTAGATTGGGATCCTAGGATCCCAAATCTATTCTCCAAATAATTTTTGGACCTTTGGAGTGGTACCCATAGTCCATGAAAGGCGGTGGGGGTGTGACTCCGGCGAGGTGGCCCCAGAAGGGCGGGGGTGCGATAGAAACTGGTTTCACGATGGTGGACACAGGGTAGTGCCATGGATTATCATCAATTTGGGACGATGGCGGCGGTAGGCTGCTAACTGAGGAAACCACCTCCCCCATGTAGGTTTCATAAAAATTAATGAAATAATAATTAAAAAATATAATTATAATAATATTATTCTTCTTCTTATTATTCATAAACGGTTTATCGACATCAAATTATCTCACGTGGCATCCAATTAACATGGCGTCTATGGAAATGTCACCCTGTATTCGATGTTGTCTTTTTTAAGACCAATGTTGAGTGCTTTTCACTAACTCATTGAGTGGGTCAATAAAATTTCCTAATAATAATAATATTCTTCTTCTTATTCAGGTGCTAATTTGAGCATTAATCAAACATGTAGCAATAGATTTTCATGCCTTCTAAGGAATCTTAAACCTTTATTCGAGGAGAAAACTTTCGAGGCTGTTTTGGTATTTTTATAGTTCATGCTAATATCTTTGTGGCACAAATAGTACAATAATAATAATAATAATAATATAATTATTATTATTTGGGAAACATCTCTCGGATCGTTCATTGGTATATGAAGTCCAATTGATGCCCCATCCAAGGTGTGGAGACCCTGTGGTTGAGAAAACGTTTCATGACTAATTCTAGGAACTGAATTTGAATTTGAAGCGAGGGCCCCCTGAGGATCCTTTGGGGAGTTTACAGTGGAATGTAGCTACATCACCATGTATCATTTTGGGATGAATGAATAGTTATTCCCGTGTGATTTTATAAGAGGATCATAATGATTCAATCCATTTTATGTGTTTCTAGATTATGGAATTAGTCCAAATATTCATTGTTCATACACAATGCCTCAAAATTCATTTTCTTCATCATGAGTCCTATACAGGAGAACGAATATTCAGTCATGTGTCTTTTTCCAAAAAGATCCTTATGGTGTAATCCGTCTGGTTTCTTAGAGCCGTTTGAAGAGGAATGTTGGTAGAATTTCATTTTTTTCTCGTTGGATAAAAATGAGCATCATATTCTTATCAGCCTTTTTGGATAGTGGTTTCATGAAATGTGGGAGTAGAATGGCATACATAGGGGTACATGGTCACATTTTAGTATACGAGTAAGGCTGGGTACCCAGCAAAGAGATTAGTTAGGGCTAGAAATCATGTGGGACTGACATGCTTCATGTACCACACAACGAATCTTCATCCACACTTACCTTCTTATATTAGACTCATATTTTGGCATGTTGGTATCCTATACTTAGTATTTTTTCTATAAATCACATGATGATTCATACTATTGTGTATTTTGATATATGATACCATATGTTTATGATGTGACCCCTATTCAGGAAACATCAGATGATGGTAGTGGTCAGGCACTAGCATATCAATACCTTCTAAGAGGTACCATCCATTAGGGATGACTAGTGTAGTTCCTCGATACCTTCCACGTGGAACCCCCTACTGGGTAGGTCATGGGTCCTCAATGACCTCGAGTGGAATCCACCATCGACATGGGTTTCGATCCTATATTACAACCATGATAGTAGAATCCCCCTGACGTACCAAGGCATTGGTCATTTACAATAATAATAGTGGAATCCCCCATCATTATGGGCATGGGTCCTCTATCCTCTATGTCTAAGTGGAACCCCCCTAATGAATTAGGGTGAGGGTCCTCGATGAACAAGAGTGGAATCCCCCTAACACATCGAGGTGTGGGTCCTCTATTATGAAAATTATAGTAGAGTCCCCCTGATTCACTAGTTTAGGGGTTCTCTACTTTGGTTTTACTCTTTTCAACTACGGATCAATAGAGAGACCCACATTGAAATTACATTGGACTCAATAGTTAGAGGGAAACATTCTCCATCGATAAACTTCTTTTTGATGCAACATAAAACCTTTGAAGGGTTAATAGAATAACCTAAAATGGATAGTATCAAGGTGTGGTGATTATTTACCTTTGACTTGTATTCTCAAAGAAAATGTGATCGATGTTGGGCTTCATTAGGGGCTACATATAGAACTATTTTCAACACTTCTCCTTGGATGACCTGTGAGATGGATATCCTGTAAATCTCTCATTGGTGCTTATTTGACTGAGCATATATATGTATATATCCTATTATAGTACCCACTACATGGGTTTTTTGTTACTCTCCTATAAGGAGAGGTGATTACACATGGGGTATTCCATGTGCTTTCTCTGTATAGTTTCTCAAGGCTAGAGAAGCCTACTCTCCTACTATAGGTTGTGAAGAATCAACGAGAAAATCATATTCTGACCATTTTTAGATCCTTATATTTGTGATGTTTTTTCCTTCACTATCTTGTTGGGATGTTGCAATACGCTTCTAATGTACCTTATTATATCAACTGATCCCCTCTTCATTACATCTTTTACTAGTTCATTGAGACTTTAGGGCACTGTACAGAGTATTTTTATACTCATGCCTACTGGGGCTTTTCCCACACTTGGTGCGACCTTACAGATGATGAACATGTAGATCATGACATAATAGGAGTTTTGGGATATATGGTTCTTGGACCGCCTTTGATGGTTGTAGCTTGGGATCCCAGAAAGGGGCTCTCTTAGTTGTTTTAATTTTTCACCTGATTACATGATGTGTTAGTTTTCAATTTTGGTGTTTATTTTTCCCATTTTCCCCTTTAGTTTAAATTTTTCTCACTAGTACAGTATTGTGGTAAATTAATTTTTTGGTCTATATAGAGAAAAGTTGTACCTTTTCCTTTCCCACTGCATATTTAAATTTATTTTGGTGTGTGTGTGTGTGTATATGAACTTATGAAAAGGCCTTGCCAAGTTTTTATGCCTTTGGAGATTGTCGCCAACACTTGTACAATAGAGGTAGGTTGGGGGTAGGTATGGCTCGAGCACTGACATGGGTCAGGTCATGAAATAGTAGAATTAGATTGAAGATCAATACTTCGGTCATTATTCTGATGTTTCCCTAAAAAGGTGTTGGTTGGGTTTAGGGAAACAGTGTCACCATGTCTCGAGATCGGATGTGAGGACAGGGAGTCTGGTGATGGTATAGTAGATGAGGTAGCCATTCACCCGGACCCTGATTACCCACTTGTAAACTTGGAATGATATGAAATTTGTTGCAGGGATCAATGGTAAATGCATTATATTTGATCGATCCATCTAATTTCTTTCTTGAGTTATCTACCCACATGTTGTTGATTTATATATATACGTATATATATTATCTATGACTATTGTACTACTTGATGAATTCAGGATGCCTCCATTATGATAGACTACCAGGATACTAGCTCATGTTAATGACAATGATTCAATGAGCAATGAGGCCTCAGATCATGATCCATAATATAATGCCCTTACACTATGTGGATAGGTAGCAGCACCTCCACCCATTGAGCATGAGTTAGTCCCATTAGAGAAGGTTGAGGACATGCACAGACTATGCATGCTATACAAGATCCAGCATCAGAGACCACTGAGGTTCGACATTAATCCATACCATTAGGCGATGGAGGTTTGTTTAGAGTCGGTGGTTCTCCTATTTAGGATTGTTCTAAAACTAATAGATTAGATGGTGGATTTGGAAGCCAATCTTTTTTATATAAGATCTTATAGTTGGTGGATTTTAGTGACTCTGATACCCGATGAGCTGGTAATTTCATGGGATGACTTCTAGTAGGTGTTATATTTAGAGAAGTTCCCATGCTTACCCTCCATCTATATTCATGAGCTCCTTTAGTTTCAATAGGGAGGGATGATGGTTTCTAAGTACGTGACTTGGTTCACATACTTTTTACGCTATTATCTGGACATGATCAATAACCCAAACTTTCAAGCCTGGAAGATGGAGAAGAAACTCCATGAAGAGATATTTGATATCATATTACCCTTGTGCATCCCTATATATGTCTGGATTCTAAAGACAGAACTAGTGATAGTGATATTTATATCAGAGGGGCACCACACAGATGGTTGTCATAGTGGGCGAAACAGAGCTAGGACATCTTCCGCAACTATCAGTAATCAAGTGAAAAGATCTCAAAACAGTAGGCATCCCTATAATTGGTATCAGACAGATAGTCATATGGGTCTATGGTAGTAATGGGTGAGGGAATAGTCTAGGTAGGGCGGGTGTTATGATTGTGAGGGGAGAGGTCACATGGAATGAGACTGCTTGACCATACGTGGTGAGCTTTAAAATAGATTGTAAATGAACCGCAATGGAATTGATGACTCTGTGATTAGGGATCTCCTAGTTTGTGATTGGGTGGTCCTCAGTGAAGCAGTGTAGGCAAGGGAGGAAGATGTGTTTTGGTTGCGGGGTGCTTCTACAAGATCCTTTCACCACAACTAGATATCCCTTGTTACAGTCAAGTAGCTGGCGTTCTGGGCCGTATGGAGCTTCATGTTATGAATGTCTATAATCCTACTGTGTATGAGATTATAAGAGATATATCTGGTGTCTTTTCAACCTTTTGTAGTAGGTATTTACAGTCACTAGATGTGGTACTATTTTTTCCCTTCTTCTTTATTAATGTTTTCCATGGGTGTCATGGGGTGTTTGTGTAACTATGCATTACTGTTGTTCCATGTATCATTGAACGCATAGGTAATAGGGGTCTTTCCACCACCAATATGTGTTTTTTTAATGTGAGAAAAACCATGAGGGTGAGTCAATGCCACTTAAAAGTGCATAGCATTGAGGTGTGGTGGATGAGTCCCTCTAACTTATGCATTCATTAGAGTCACTAAAGGAAAACCATCGAATAGATACAGTTTTTAAATAACACAACTATTAAAACTGCCATTATATGGTTATGTGATGGTTTCATAAATCAGACACAAAAAATCCTATCGATATCCAATACCCAGTAGTTTCTTCCATTTAGTGACAACTTATGCAATTTATCGTAGACACCATATTTAGCAGTGATTTTATTGATTTTAGTGGAATTTTTATGTTGGAAAATATGGTTAGGAATTATTTTTGGTTTTAACTATCATGGAATATTTTGCTTTTTTTATTTAAACCACCGCTAAAACTAGTAAAATAGCTGCCATATAAATTTACACCAATTTTTCGTTATGGTTTTAACCACCACTGATCAAAAACTATCAACATATATTTTTGTTTTAAACAACTCCTAAAAAATGTACTATATTTTCTAGTGGTTTGAACCACCTTTATTTATTTATTTACAAATAAAAACTAGCAGTAGATTATACATCCCTATTTTCCAGAAAAAAATCATATACAGAAAACATATTACCCAAGTTGTGCACACGTCAAATAAAATCATAACTAAATACGTAAAGGGAAACTAAATTTCACATTATAAAACAACAACATGCCTCTAAAACAAGGAAACCACACATAAAAGGAAACCCCACTATTAGAAACATATTTTTATTTAAACCCAACAAATGATCATTTTCTCAATTGAAACCACACTAAGAATTTTAGAAAACATGTACAATGAATAAAAACCCTTTTAAAAAAACCGAATTCTTTTTATATAATCGATTTACCAACATTGAAAAGGTAAAAATCCTTTCATTCATGGAAAACCATTCCTAGAACCAACTATCTACTATATAAATAATCACCTCAACCAAAAAACCCTATTGAAAATCCAAAATTACTAAACAATTATTTAAAATTAAATTAAATAGACACACCTACCTCAAATGGCGGAACCGTGTTACTTTTGATAAATTATACTGGAAAGAAACTCATAGGAGGGTTTACAACATCTATAAACTAAAAGACCCATATCCTTAAAAAAACCTCTAAAACGAACCATGAAAGTCCAATAGTTTTATAAGGACATGTAGAGGAAGATATAAAATAAATAGAATGATAAGAGAAGTTCATACATCCTGAAAAAATTGATTAATCACTAATAATCCAAATTTAAACCACTAAATAGGTTCATTGAAAAAAGGGACATACCAATGTGAGGTGTTTGAGTTCATAGGGGTGAATGGGGAGGCACTGGGTGTAATCCCCCATTAAAAACTATTGAAAGAGAAAAATACCCTATTATGGTTCGGTCGCCATGTTTTTTAAAACTCATGGATACCATATGGATAAGAAGTAGAAGAATCATAGGGAGGTAGGCTGTTGAATATGCAGTAGGAGATATAGGGACATGGGAAACAAAAATACAATCATTATAGGAAGTTATGATACAACATGGGTGAGCTATAATGACAAGGATATGCATCTTGAATGATGATGTAATGTGATTAATGTCAAATAGTGATTTGATGCTACTTAAGGGGATTATAGAACATAAATGATGAAAGGGGTTTGAGGCCTATAGGATATGATGAACAAAAATGTGAACATGAAACAAACTAATATTTTGGATTGATGTAAAAATACCATGACTAAAAATTCAAAAATGGCGAGAAAATATTTAACCATAATGATTGTGCTTTACATTGTAGGATTATAAGAAGAATAAAATCCCACTTAGGTATTAATATATCGTGCTATAGAAAGTATTTTTTCAGATTTTAAAATGAATGATTATATGGGTTTGATTATATATCATGAAGACCATTGAAACATAGTTATTTTAATCATATTAAGACCTCTATTTCTTTAAATGGACCGCTATCATTGTAGCCCTGAATGTTTTTCTACCGCATCATACATGGGAAATCATGAAAATGTTTGGTCATGAAAATTTTAGGAGAATAATTTTTTCCACTCATAATACATGAACAAAGAATATATTTAAATATTTTTCTAATACATTAAAAACATCACTAATCACTATGAGATCATGAACACTACTCATAAACATCTCCATCTATGGATCTACTACATACTACCAACACCGGTTAAAAACAATATCTGTATCAGAATCTTTGGGTAGGGTGTCGATAAAAAATAGTAGATGCAACAACATTCCATGGTTTCCTTCCAAAGACCTCATATGGTATTGGTCCCAAACCCATATTGTGCACTCGACATGGATGCTTCTCATAAAGGACATTACCAACAAGATCATCTAGAGAGATCGAGTAGGACTGCATGGGATTGACATCCCATAGTTATTTAATTTTTACCTATAAAGGAATTATTAGTCACATTAGAAGAAATATATATTAACATAGTGAAATATGATAATAAGTTATTATAACTAAAAATGAATTCATACCTCAACTTATTTGGTATGACCACTAACAAAACTCCCATATGATTTTTTATAAACATCTAACCATACTACTATTCAGGATGTATAGTTCCATAAACTATGTGACAACATTAAACAAAGACAAATACTAAATTTTGTATATTAAACAAATATTAATGTCTAATAAATATTTAAACTAATGAAAATTTTACCAGAGTCAATTAGAATCTTGAAAATAACTTTGACCCTACAGTGTGAGTGATGATTTGCTTAGCCTAACTTGATACTTTATTCCTTGAATGAACAACAAATATATAAAATTTAATTTAATAGAAATATAATTAATGTCTATAAATTTATTATACACGTATAAATATAAAATATGATCAATATAATAATATATTTTGAAAAATCATGTGCTTCTCATCACGATGACTATAAATTGAAGAAATCAATTACTCTATATATACCCCATTGGGTACCTTATCTTACATCTGGTGGGTTCTCATTGAAGTATCATTTACTTCGTGCTTCAATATCCATTTAAAATCATTTGATTTCTCTCCCAAATGCTTCAATGTCCACTTTCATGCTAGCATTTAACAAACAATAATGTTGAAAAAAATACCTACACTATGGTTCATTTTGACAATATTATCATTTAATAATATAATGAAATTCAATTACACAATAATGTATTATAATTACATTTATTTGTGAATCCAAAATAACTTTTCTCCAAGATTTTGTCTTCTGCCTCCTATAATCATATGTAATGGAATGGGTTACAATCTTTGATGTCACTTGAACTAGAATCTTGCCAAGTAATCATGTATCATCATCCATAGGGACCCCATAGAAATAAAATGTGACATGTATCTTTAGTGTGGACAGATTCTATACATCAAACCATTTCATATTTTTCCCATAGTATCATTACTTCATTATTTTATTAAAAAAAATTAGAAGTATTAAAAAGTGCAATAAATTTATTCATATTAAAATATTTACTTATAACAGTCCCCCTCTAATATCATCATAAATAACTAGGATTGGAGCTGTGCTCCCCAACTACTGAGGCTGCTAAATGGGAGGGCATCGACTGAGCTACTGATGGGACATCGACGGGTGTGTGAGAGATGAATTAGGGTCAAGTTGATGGTTTCTCAGATTCTATAGGGAGGGAGATAGATTGAACACCATCTATCTGTGTAGTCTATGGAACATCGACAGAGAGTCGAATGGAATCAACATAATGCTTCATCCATGAAAATCCTTTTAGTAAATCAAATAAAATTAATCCTGAAACATATATTTCAAAAATTAATGAAGAAATATAGAAATGATTACAAATTCGTAGTAATAACAAAGAATATATACATAATAATGATAATTATAGATTAAAAAATTGACATAAGTGGTTGATAAATGAATAGATAACTATGCATACAATAATATTCTCTTCCAATCATATTAGTTCCTTGCTTCAACATTATTTTACCTAATTCATCCACCCTTGTATGACTAATATTATCAAGATCATGATAGAAAAAAGTTTGAATCTTTATATTAATGGGATTCAATTTCAGTGTTCAAATCATCATCTTCATCACCCATATCATACAAGTCCCTTTTTTTACATTAGCATTTACACCCCACCGATCATCCATGACATCTTTCGCATAATATACCATTTTCCCTTATGAGGAAAAGATATACATATCATGCAGTTCATGGTAACCAACTTCCATCAATAGAGAGAAGTTCACAGAATTAAATTGCAATGAATCTCTTTCAGCATCCCTATTTATATCCAACCAATTGCATTTGAATAAGACAACTAAAAAAATTCCCATGTTAGTTTATTTTAATAATATCGGTCGATATTCTATAGTATCCATCTTTAAAAAATGTAAATATTCCAATATTCTGTGTTTTAAAACCCTCTTCCCAATCTACTGCAAGAAATCTATAGTCATTCATGTTGTAAGCGTCGAACTTTGTAGCTTATTTTAGTAGAAATCAAGTAAGAAACATCAAATATTCTAAAAAATATGCTTGACTACCAATATTCATGATCTAAAAAATGTAATATACAATATTATATTTACAAAATATATTTAGCAACCAAATTTCCTTGTTGGAATCAATATTTATGAGCTTACACATTCTGAATATCTTTAGACAAGCTCCTTTTTAACAAATTTTGTTATATCATTCTCATTTCATGCTCATCATTTAATTCATATCATTTTTTATCCTGAAATCTCCAATAAATGGATATTCAATTTAACTATTTAACATCACTTATATATGTGCCTATAAAAATTCTATTTTTGTTTGTGTAACATTTGTTCTCCTCCCAAGTGAACGAACAACACCAATAAAGTTGTTTGACTTCCTTAGTATTTCAGATTGAGTCACTATGTCATTAACATGTCCATATTAATTGAATATTGTATCAATATCATCCATGTATATAGAAGAAACGTTAAGACACTCTTCCTAAAAATAACAATCATAAATTGAGCATTTTGGTTGATCTTTGTTTTTCACGTTTGATTTAAAATACCCAAAATATCTATGAAATAAAAAAATATTTATATATTTAATAATGTTCAAGAATTATTTACTGAAATAAAAAACTTATAAATAATATACCTCTAAATTGGATACATTCATAGAAAATGTACATGGCCTCCTAATTTAGATTTCTCAACCAAATGCATAGATAAATGCATCAATAAATTATAAAACAGTAGGCGAAAGATCAAATCCATTACATAATGTGTCAATAGAAATCCATCCTAATGGATGTCAACCTGAAATGGATGTGGCATTTTATAACATAGCTTTCTAAAAAATTTGTAGAATTTGAGTACAGTAGTAGTAACCTTTTCAGGTAATAATGTATTGAATGCAAATGGTAGTAACTTTGGTAACCTAACATTTAAATCATGGATTTTCTATCCGTGAATCAGATGTTTCTTTAATTCAACACACATTGAGATGTTATTTTAATACCCCTTGTATTCATTCCTATTTTTTAAAATTTTAAGGAATGTATCTATATCCCTATTTTTCATTGCATAAATTGTAAAGGCATACTTTACATTATAATTTGGCTAGATATCACTCTTTATGTTAATTTCATTTATTTCTTTTCGAGCATTGAGATGATCCTTTGACTTTTAAATTTCATTATGAAATATAAGGATAAAATTTTCATTAAAATTCTTCCCAAAATTCATCACATTATAATTATACCAAAAAAATCAAATTCCCATTAAAATAGGTTGAATAATAAACTTTTTTCTTCCATTGTTGCATTTTGAATTCAGTTGATGATGCACTTCGAACATGTTTTCCACTATCATTCAAATGATTCACCTACCCACATCCTATTGAAACATTCACAAGTTGTGCCAATATTTCAGAACCTATTAAAAACATTGGAGCGGGTCTGTAATTAATCAAAACATTGAATTTTGACTTGTTCAGCTGATATATATGAGATGAATTGATAAATATTCGGTGACACAAGACGAACCATTTTCTTCTTTGAGGTAGAAATTAAAGATTAACATAAATGTTTAAATAGATCAAGTCATACTAGTATATGTATTCCATCCAGATAAATTCCCATGTGTAGGGAAGTCACTAATGGTCCAAATTAGAGGCGCATAAATTCTGAACATTGTTCTATAAGATGCATCAAATGAAACAACATTGTTGCTCCATAACTCCTCCTATTCCTCAATTAAAGGCTAGATGTATACATCAATATAATTTCAATATATATTTTCCTAGAATAACCTAAAAATTGATTAAATTCTTTGTTTCATACACATCCTTGGAGGAAAACTGTAAGGTATCAAAACAATCGATCAAATGATATAACTGGTACTCAAATTCACAAATTGGTTGAATCAATTGGTAGATAATCCCAATAAACCACTACTAAGATAAATATAGAAATTTTGATGTATTGAATAAATATTAATCCATGATTTTGAATCTCTTGGATGTCCCATAAACCCATCTTTGTTATTATCTTTAGAATACCACTTCATCTGTTCGGTGTTTTTTTGATTAAATGATTAATATTTGCAATCAATTATTTAAGGGAATTTATTGAAAACCCTTTTCAGGCGTGTTCCTTTTCTTCTTCTTCATTATATTTCATTTATTCAGACTTCTAATATCACCCATATACTATAATCTAGAAGAAAAACATATTTGAATCTGATCTACATGAATCCTCTCTCAAATAAAGTATACAGTCATTGTGACATAGATGTATTTTTTGTATAATTTATACCAATATTGTTAACAATATTTTCATATTATAGCAAGACTCAGGGATCCTTTCTTCCATAATTGCATCATGAAACAACTACAATATCATGGACATCATCTTATGTGTAATTCCACAAATGCATTTTATATGGTATAACATAAGCAGAAAAGAGTGTTTTGAATATTTCAATCGTCTAGTATATAACTCTTGATTTCCATCATTAACTAAACCAGGAAATACATCTATCTACTCAGCGATGTTTTCTTTTACATTGTTTCAACCAAATCAAGAGGAGGATCCAATGATAAGTTAAATTATTGATCTGTTTGTAATCCATTCTTATAAATATCACATGTCATGTCACAATTTGTAGCACCATCAAGTAGTAGTTATGATATTTTTTGATGTTTATTTTTTTGTCTTGAAATACCGAATGCATCATTTATAATGTTTTCTATTTCATTATCTATTGTCAATGATGTTGGAATCCTATTCTCTAGATTTACATCACTACTCATAATTTACGTAATTTTTGGATTTCTATGCCAAATCCATCACAAATATTGAGCTAATAATTGATTCAATATTAAATGTTGATAAACGTCACCTCCCTTCAACCATTTGAAAAATTCACATTTAAGACATGAGTATCATATTCTCCCATAAATAGATCTATTTGATAATAAAAAATAAAAAAACTCCTCCAAACCCTTAGCAAACAGAGGTGTGTTCCACTATAATGTGATCCAACATTTGTCCATATGTATCACAATGTGCATATAAATTATTAAAAAAATTAAAACACATAACAATTCAAAAATATGAAGAGAGATTCATATATACTAGTAGAAAAAATTGATTATGTAAAATAAGGATTTCAAATATAAATACAAATGGTAAATAATATAGCAATATATAATTGATAATTAAAATTAATAAAGTCCAGTTGTGAGAAAATTGATGTGTAAAAAGATAAATTTTTCATTTAAAACCCATTTAGAACCCCTAGAGGAAAAATACACGTTGAAATCCATTTTTAATAAAAATATTATTTAAAAAAATCATTGAAAAAAGTAACATAATCCAATGTCAATAATTGATTAGAGGACAAACATGATTCTCAAAATAGTAGAGATGCACTATTTTTTGTTTAGTTGATACATTTTTTTAGAAAAATCATTGAGTGATTTTGAGGATTAATGATGATAAAGGAAGTGTTTTTTAGGTTTTCTATTTTTTATGAATATAAATTATTATATTTATCTTATTCCATTTAATTTTCTAAATTTTCTTTTAAATGTATAGATGCTGACACCATTGACCTTATTAGTGGCAAATGGTAGTGAAAAGAGAGATAGTGAATAGTCGGGTATTATGTTGGAAATGTTGATCATTTGACGAGTGTTGGGAAATGATGAATGATGTGTATTACAAATCAACTAACATCATTGATGCCAAAAGTGGGAATTACATTTAGAATGATCACGAATTCATGGGAAATTCTAACGAGGCATTAGTCCAAGAAATGAACCTCTCTAAAGAAGATGAAATGTGTTTATGAAATCAAAGTAATTATAATAATCTAGTATCTATAATGAGGTAATAGGTACCATAACAACAATGTTCCTTAGAAAAATTAGAATAAAAATGTTTTAAAACATTTTTTTCTCACTCGGTACTTATGTAAATTGATACTCTTTTTCAAAAGATAAATAGAGCCAATAAAAAACACCACTAGAGCGATCGAAGTAGATCAATATTGAATAACTAATTAGATATAGTCTATAATGTACTCCAAATTTAATGAATCCCCAATTTAGTGAAGGGATAGTAGATTTGGGACATGTAATATCTGAAAAAGTAAATCATAGACAACGAATACCCTCCCCATTGAGAAAGAATAAGTGAAAGGACTTCAAAATAAGGTAGTCCCTCTACCTTAACCAAAAGATATGGTGTAGTATCTTACACTTCTACACAATCCTACACAAAATACAGTGGAACATTGGAATCCCCCATAACTTGAGTATCTTTTAGATGTTATCTTTTGTTCCTATAAACCTCCTTTTGGGTGGAATCATCCAAAATTGTATAGAATAATTTAGAAAATATAAATAATTATGATAGATCTGTATTTTTATATATGTTCACACCAATTTAATTCTTATATTTTACCCATAACCAAAAGTATATACATCGTATTATTACCCAAGATCCTCTATCCCACCTAATTGGCCAGAGTCACACACACACACATAAAGATATATATATATATATAACAATATGAACATTCTTAACTAAGTAATGAAAATAAATATCACAATATAATGGAAAAAAAATAATTCACATGATCAAATAATAAAATTATATCATTAATATATTTCATAATCAATAAAATAAATCAATCGACTAGTATTCAACACAAAATAAAAAATTAAGGGAAAGTGATCCTATATTCCTAATTCTGAAAGATGAATGCTCTTGAATCCCAAAAAGAGTTATTCAAAACCTACCAATGGTGAGGGGTGGCATGGTGCGAGGTCAGGACAACCATAGTGGGGTTGAGAGAGACTAGGTTGGGACTAACAGCTAAGTGCGGTAATGGTCAGGGGTGGGAAGTGATGGTCAAGACCGGCAGTGTGGGGCGGTGGGGGTAGGGACTGGAAAAGAGGTAAAGTGAGGGGCATAGAGGGTTTGGTCTAGTAGGGCTTTGGGGGTCAAGGGGTTCAGAGATGTGGGTAGGGGGGTCAAGGGATAAGCTTCAGGTGTGTGACCAGAATAAATGGTTTAACAGAGGTTTTTAATAAACCATCATTAATGTTTGATTTTTTGTAGTGACGGATGTGCAATTGAGTGTTACAGTAGGTCTTGGCATTATTAGTGTTTTTTTTCTTTGCATCCTTCTTCCTAGAGATGACACTATTGTGTGTTTCTGAGTAACTAGTATGGGGATTACTCTACATCCATGGGAAGTGAAGACAAACAGGGTATGCCATGTTCTTTCTAAGTCTAGAATCTTGTGGTTGAATGAGTTTACTCCCCTACCCTATTTGTTATAACCTTGTGTGCAAACCATCAACCTTTATACAAGAGTTATCATGTAAATGTCGAGATTGTGAAGAATCCATGAATAGAAATACGTTACTCACTATCTGATGCTTTCATCAGTTGTATTTTCCCTAATAATGTGAAGATTATATCTTTTGGGAAACTGGTTTGAGTTTTTCTCTGACCACTAGAGTTTTTGGTGCATCTTCACCCAAAGATACTTGAACCCGAGAAAGATATAATTGTGGGATATTCATACTAGACTATGACTTTTAGATAGTCCATATTCTAGAAAGTGGAAGCATTTTAGTAGATTCCCATAGCAGGAAATCCCATGCTTTCAAAATGTGGGATGTTTCAAACATGTTTTCTTCCATACATCTGATCTTGGTGAAGTATGATGGAATATTTTTCATTAGTGGATCGTGTTGATTCCTACTACTCAAGAGTGTAATAGAGTCTTGGTTGTCAGAAATTGACTGAGGAATCGTGCATGACCAAATATCCATTTCACTAGATAGAATCTCGAGACCCTATTCTAGGAAAAAGCAATGGTTCTAATTGTGATGCGGGAGGTGGTGATGACAGGGTTCCACACGTCTTCCATATATATACATCTTAGTGGGGAAGATGTACCTTGATATCTAGGGGCAGTTTTCTTGGTACTATGTGAGGTGAAGCATAATTGAGTTCATCTCATGCTACATTACCTATAAGTAGAAGAAGACTAAACACTGAGTTTCGTTGGGTCATTGTATCTTCTTGAAATCCTTAGGTGAAGAGGGACAGAAAATCGATGAACATCACAAATGGCTTCCATGCACTGTGAAGGGCCACTGATCCAACTAGGTTATAATAGATAAAATGACTAAATCATCGCACATCCTTGTTTTTAGGGAGTATAGTTTGGTGATGTTTTGGGGTAGTTATACCTACAAGAGGTCATCATCTTTCATGGGGTCCCCCAATGTTTTCCCCTCATCATGACATGTGGTTTACATCATGATTTTGTATGTCCTTACAGGAGGCATTGGGGACCCATCTATGGATGAGTACAAAGTTTTACCCCCAGATCAATTGGCATACCGAGCACACTGTCCAGATGCTGGAGGATATGCTGAGAACTTTTGTATTAGTTTTTGGCCAAGGATACAATATATCCCCTAGGTTCTTTAAAAAAAATTAGATCATGTGATGGTTTGTAGTGGTGGCCTCCCACATTTTCCTACCCCCTAGCTAGAGTGTGTTCCGTCATTTTCTATGTACCACATCAGAGGAGACACGTGCATGGTCCTACAAAAATCATTGATTAGAGAGTACCATATGAGGAGAGTCAATCCATTTGGTTCATGTACTGTGCCAACATGGAATCACACATGTGTTCTAGGGAACGTGAGAGCCAGGTGTGAACTCAGAAACCTAATATGTTTTCCGTAGCTTTGATTTTCACGGAAAAAAATATTAAAGGACAAAATGATGTACTGTCTATATTTTTTCATTGTATATATTTGAATATATCTACATATATTCCAAGATCTAGGTGCTGAGATGGCATGAAATCCCAATTCCCAATGTGTCCATAATTAATTATTCAAAATAATTAGTATATTTTATTTAGTACAGATGATAGAAATGGGATATCTCTCAAATGGTTCATTGGATCGGAAATCTAATTTCATGGTTGAGTTTAGAGAATTCCATTAAAACTATGTACGGTATAACTTTTTTGGGCACATACCTGATATGGAAAATGATATCGAGGATGTAACTGTAAATAAAATAATTAAATAATATTATTTTTTGGACCCTACTCCTAATAACTTCTAGATAGGTATTCATATTGGAAATCCAAGAGAACTATTGAGTTCATAGTGCAATTTTTACCATAGGCATGACCTCGGATGAGAGGGAACAGGAGGTTTAGATTTCATAACTACCATCAGTTTCTTATAAATCAACATTTAGAGAAATGAGATAGGGAAGGATCATTTCTCTTGAGTATGGTGGAGCTCTTATAATCTGCTTCTGAAATCAATTTGACGTCCGAACTTCATCATATCAGGATGAAAATGCAGACACAACTGGATCTGAGCGTAGTGAAATCAACAATAGATCAAAAATCAAGGTAGGATTTCTATTTCAGATTTTAAAGATATCAATTTAATCCTCTATTTCCAGTTTTACTTTTATTTTTGGAATTATCTTCTTTAGAATCATTTGTTTAAGGCCAAATTAACATCCTACATCATCTGTTTGGATTCAAGAAAACATCTTCATCACGTTCTTCAAAATTATTCAATGATAACTTTTCTTCATACTCAAAAGACCACTGATCTAGGAAGAAGACATCTAAACATGGAAAAAATTTAGAGAAGAGCATACATCAAAGTGTATTAGGTACCAATGATCCCAAATGTAGTTTTAGATTAAATTCTAGACCTCCAATTTGGTCCCAGTTTTTGTGGAATGTGATGGCGGGGCGACTCTAGTGAGGTGGCTCTAACAAAACTGTGGCATGGAACAATCGGTGGCACGGTGGTGGCTATAGTGTGGCACAGTGGTGGAAAACCATATAACCCCGATGGGATTTAGATAAATCAAAGAAAAAATTTAATAGAAAATTAATAATAACAAACAATATAATTATTATTATTTTGGAATCATTGATCAGACTGTATGTCTTCATACGACATCCAATTCATCCACAATAAAATGCTTTGCGACCCTAGAGATGAGACAAAATTTTCTAGACTAATTCTGTGTGCTTATTTTGAAATTTAGGTGAGGGCCCCCTAGGGCCATTTTGGGAATTAATGGTGGAATGTATCTTCTTCAATGGGTATCCAGTTGGGATGATTGAATAGCCAATTATTCATCCTTTACTGAGTGGATCAAAATGGGAGAATCCATTTGATGTGTTTTGGGATAGTTTCATGAGGTACCATGAAGCTTTGTTCAAAGAAAATTCTATGAAATGCAGTTTTATCACCGGAAGTCTGATTTGGGTGAAAGAATAGTAAATGATGTGTGTTTTCCAACAAAGATCAAGATAGTGTAATCAATTTGGTTATTTAGCTCCATTTGATGATATGGGTCAGAATAATTACATTTTTAGGATTTAAACCCACACTGAGCATCGTACACTCATCAGCCATTTTGGTTATAGGTGTCATGTACTATAGGAGTACATGGGAATGCCTAGTGGTACATGATCTTAGTTTAGTATGCAAGTATGGCTGGGTACATGGCCACGTGATAAGGCAGGTCCACACATCCTGTTGTCACCACACACTCTGAGTACCATAATACGAATCTTCTACCTCCCATATTTCATTCTCTAAGACTTCTATCTTGGAATACGAGTACCTATCATGGGTGTTTTCTACATATAATGTGATCGTTACCTCTATATTGGCTTTAGCTATACATTGTGAGATGTTCCAGATATAATTCATATTCAAGGGACATCCGATGATGGTAGTGATCAGGATCTATCATATCAGTGCTTTCTAAGAGGCACTATCTAGTAGGTTTTTCCAATTTAGTTCCTCGATAACTTCTAAGTGGAACCCTTAGCAGGTAGGGCATTGGTACTCAATGAACTAGAGTATAACCCCCCTTTTTCATTGGTGTGGGTCCTCTATGACTATTATGAGATTGGAATCCCCATTACATACCTAGGCATGGGTCCCCTATGAAAATAATATTGGATCCATCTATCGGAATGGGGGTGGGTCCTCTATTAGCTACTTCCAAGTGGAATCCCTATGATGCACTAGGTTGAGAGATCATGATGAAAATAGTGTAATCCCTCTGACACATTAGGATGTGGATCCTTTATGAGGACAATTAAATTGGAATCCTCTTGGCACACTATGGCATGGGTTCTCTACATTTGGTTTAATCTATTGGGTACTAATTAATGTGGGGACATTATTCTATTATACATTGGACTCATGAGTAAGAGTTGAACCTTTTCCACCATGACACATCCTTGTGATGTGACCTAAAATCGTGTTGGTGAGATAGACCCACCCAAAGAAGAATGTATTAAAGTGTGGTGATTGAGTCCCTTTGACTACCATGTTCAGTGAAGATGTGAGGGATGATGGGAATCATTGGTGGTTACTTTTGGAACTGTTGACGAATCTTTTCTTGGGATGAGCTATGAGATGTAGGTCTCTTTACTCACTCGTTTAGGATCCCTTTATTTAGCACAAATATGTATATATCCTATTTTAGTACCCACTCCATTGGTTTTTTCTCTCTACCATGAAGAGGAAAATATGTTTGGGGTATTACACTTGCTTTCCGTTTCTATCTTCTCTAATTAGGATGAGTCTACTATCATACAAGAGGTAGCAAAGACTCTATAAGAATTTCATTTTCTCATAGATTCAAGCACCTTGTGTTTGGAATGTGTTTTCTTTCTCTATTTTATTGGGTTGAGCTGTAATCATTTACTTTATCTTGTTCTACCTACTACTCCCATCTTCAGTACTTATTTTTATACTTCCGTAAGCCTTCAGGGAATCATACAGTGTATTTTTATACTCAACCCTACTTGGTCCTTGCCCACACTTATTATACACTTATAGACGATGAATAGGTTGATCATGACATCAAATGAGATTAAGGATACATGGAGCCTAGACCATGTGCGGTGGTCGTAGATTTGGATCCAAGAGTGGGTATCTCTCGCCTTTTATAATTTTCAACTTATTGCCAGGTTGTGGTAGTTTTCTGGCTGGCTGTGTATTTTTTCCCCTTTTTCCATTTCAGTTCACTTTTTTATAATAGTACTGTTTAGAGGTCGATTCATATTTTTGGTTTATATATAGCAATTATGTACCCTTTCCTTTTTCCTATGAAAATTTTCATTGAGTTGGTGGGGTGCGTATATAGAGGTACATAGGCAATGGCCTCCATAATTTTGTTATTCTGTCGTCACTTGTCACCAGCCCATGGCCTATGGAGGTGGTCTTCAGGTAGTTCCATCTGAAGCCCCATTATTTTTCAGGTCATGATATTTTTAGTGATTCCTTCATTAGGTAATGATCACTCGCTACATTCTTCGATCTAAAATGATCCATCATTGACATAGGGTATGATCTACCACAGTTCATGAGGATTATTTGATCGGTTTATTTCTATATGCCCTTACCATGCGATGGTTCATGATATTTATGTTTCCTAGAGAGTTACAATAGTTATTGGTTGGTGCAATTATTCCACGACGTCCTTAGGTGGATGAAGTTGTTTTGAGAGAGGTTATTGTGATCTATTTCATTGATCTGTTCTTATATAAAGTACTTCAATGACCTTTTTAGATAGGGAATTCAATTATTCTTTTTTTATTGATGTGAAATCATATAGATAACATGATTAATCAGATTAGATTGCAATGAAATTAGACAAATAATTATATGAAATTGATTAAAAAAATAATATGGATCGTATGTAGTTGATTTATACCATGACTATGATTTGCATATTTATTTTCTAAATAGTATGATATATATGGTTTTCATGTTTAGAAAATTGTTCCTGATGTAAATTGGTAATGAATGAAAAGTCAGAATTAATTAATTAATTAATTAGCTAATAGATAAAGAGGCATCTATTATGAATCTTGTTCTTGTTGTCGTAATTTGATGATAATCAAATTGATTCAAGTAAGCATGTTTGATTGATTTGGTTTATGAACCTGAATCATATCGATACATGATGATAAATGTATTGAAGACATGATAAATTAATTGTTTAATTATGTTGGTTATATCTTGTGATATCGTGGTGCTTCAGATGCCTATTTTTGGTATCTAAGAATATCGAATCGGTTAATTCATGATGGAATAATAATCAGTTTGGTTATAATGTTAATGCCTTCATAGGTCTTGAGTCGCCTTATTGTTGTAAAGGCCAAGTTCCATGTGCTTTGGATATATTTGAGCATTTTGTGTGTAAAGGATAAATTCCTTATTTTATAGATAAGAGCTCATTTCAATTCTTATTCCTACTACTTGTGACCCGATATGGATATGAGACTAGTTTTTATTGGGGTAAGAAGGACCTGATGTGATGTGAGCCTAGGATGGATGGTCCGGGAGGGCTGTTTTAGTATGTGGGGGTCTGGAGACCTAGTGGTTGTGGTATCCATATCCACATAGAGTGGTGAGATATATCGATTTATACATATTGGTGTCGGGGATGGAATCAGATAGAATGTATCAGTTTGAATCTATGATTACCCGTTGATATGAGGGTTGATTATTATTGATTGTTTTTTATCTACATTACATTCACCACAGCTTTGAGGCAACAGAATTTTTCTTAGTACCCTTCCGAATGAGGAAATGATGCACATGTTTTTTCATGTTTTTTCATGTTTTTTCATTTTGAGATTCTCAGGGATGTATGGGTCTACCCTCCTACTATACAGGGGAATGACTTAATGGGTAGCTCATCTACTCACCCTATTGAGGCCCTTGGGTATGGTAGTTTAAAATGTTTTACTAGAATACATGGAAATATGGAACTGTGGAAATTGGAAATGTTGTTAATAAATGAATAAATGTTTATCCCATTAGGTTGGAGATTGATGGGACACAAATCCACGGTAATATTTTTGAGAATCAATTGACTCGGTTTGGTTATTCCTGGGGGCATAAAACATTTATGATATTGTAAATAAATGTAATGTGGGAATGATAACTGTTAATTAATATTTAAAAAAATTAATTAACATAAAGTGAAACTGATAAAAATGGATAATGTAAACTAATTTAGTTCATTATATGGTTGTGTAATTTGAGGATATCTGGTCTTATCTGTGACAGCAGGGAGTCCGAGTGACATTAGCTACAGCTGAGTCTATGACTAGGTTATTCCCATAATGTGGTTGTGATCTCTTTTATATTCTGTACATTTCGTGTATCTATTTTCCAATCCACATGGTTTGATAGGGATATTATCACCTAAGAAAATCTATTCCCTCTTGTGTGTTTTCCCCAACAACCCAGTGGGGGGATGGATTGTTCTCTACCCCCTTTGGCCCCACAATCTTATATTTGTAGTTACTTGTGCTGGTATGCATGATAATTATTTTTCCCCATATATGTGATGAAGGATGTAATGGATTGTGATAATTTCTCACCCATATATTCTGTATATAATTTCTTAAGGACTACTACAGGTGTATCTTATATAGGTTCTAATGGATTGAAGATCCTTAGTCAGTGTATGGGCTATAATGTCTTGAAGTATAATACTAGATGTATGATACATGGTATGAAAACAATGGTATCCCATGGAAACTAACAGGTTACATTTAGTTTTTGGGTTGTGGTACTGAGTTACACAAGGTGCATGTTCTATTTCATCTCCATGTTGTTTGCGGGTATGCCTTTTTGGAGAGTGATGCTCAGGAAGTGTCACATTGGGGAAAAGAAACAATCTAATTTGGAAGTTGTAGTGGGTTACCCTTGTTATTAATTATTATATTATATAACCTTTTAAGCGATACATGGAGAGTGTATCCATGGTTAGGATGTGAACATATTATAATTGTTTAGGCGATGAGTTTGTTTCACCTATTGGTCACTATGCTTTAGCATGAACTCTTTAATTTTTTATGGGATGCTCTAGGGAGAATCCTACAGAGTATAATTTTATACACTAAACATGTTATATAAATAGTTTTTAGTTAACTTGGAGCAGGTTAGATATTAGGCTCTTCACCACTTTCTTAGGTTTCTATTGGAGCTGCTTGGGCTTTGTGGTCATTATCAGTTACATTCTTTTGGTACATAACATTTTTCATTTATTTCATGTAGTTCTTGCATTACATTACACTTATGTAACTATGAGTTTTTATACTATAGTCTGAGTATGAGTTGGTTGGTGTCTGTCTTATCTCTCTCTTTTTCATGAGTTCACTTTGAGGGTAATGTATCCCATCAGTGTGTTTACTATACCATCAGTGCTAGTTTCCAACCCAAGGCCCACTATAGGCAGGACATCGGGGTCATTATCTCTCTTATCCCATTGATGGACCATTAGGTTCACAGTTTGAGGTGTTGGGGTCATGAATGAGTTGCATCAGAGATCAGGATGAGGGATAGGATGGTGTTTTGAGTCATTCAATGTTGAGGATGCATGGGCAGGTTTGGAAAATGTGTCAAATAATTTTATCAAGTTCTATAAACATAGTTATTTGTGGCCTTATATGATGTGAGGAATGTAAATTTAAGCTTTTGGTTTATTCTAATTGAGGTGATACCGGTGAGGGTTAGTGTACTAGGAATGGATCAGGCAACATTCTTCTTTGAGCCTATGTTTGAATAGGTATACCATGGGATAGGTTAACTAGAAATGAATAAAAGAAAACAATTAATTAATGTTAATGCCTTCCATTTTACATGTTTTAGAGCTCTAACTCTCTTTTCCTTTTGTAGGTATGGATCAAATTCGATATCCTCATTAGGTTTTCACTAAAGATGTCTAGCTAGTTGTGCGAGAAGATCATTGAATAATAGATGTTGAAGACGAAAACACATGGAGGAGGACACTCCGAAAGTTTCTGTACCCGTGTATATATAGGAGTGAGGGGTTCTTTTTAGATGAATCCATGGAAGACTAGTTTTGAGAGGTTGAGATAGACTTCAGTTCAATTCATGCACGGAAGGAGCACTAGTTATCATTGGTTATGACGATGCTATGTATGGAAGTGAGGAAGTGGTGGTTCTTGTTCCTCGGGGATTATGAGGAGTTAGCAGTCTGTTAAGGTAAGTTTCAATAGAATTTCATCACTATGATTCATTCTTTGATAGTGATGGTCAGTAGTCTCTAGGTTCTACTTACCCTTACGCAGGGTATCTCCAGTTTGTGAGAGTTTGGGATTCATTTTAGGTACCTTCTATGGTATTCTATATACTGGTTTCCAGACAATGTGTTCAGGGAGAGGCATTTCAAGGAATCGTTATATTCATAGTTATACCTCGAGGTCACCCAATTAATGCTAACAACATATATTGATGTGTTCAAAAAGGTATAGGTTTTTGAGAGGATGTTAGCAAGAACCAAATCATCATGATAATCGAGTCTATATGAATCCTTACGAAGTTCATCAATGATCCATGGATCCTAGTTTTCTGGTAAGAGGAGGGCTCGATCATCTGGGGTAGGTCCTTTCCCAATACATCTTGTTTCTATGGGCATGAGAGCTCTTATAATTATTCTAAGAGACCAGGAACTTGTTTTTCTTATAGTGGCTGAGGTCAACAATGACATGAGTTTTCAACCATTCTGAGTAGTTAGTTTGTGCTAGGTGTCCCATTCTATGATCCTATATTGAGGTTGTTCCATCCAAGGCATCAACTGTAGGTTGCACCATCATTGGAATGAATGATAGAAGAAGAGGTAGGCACATGACACCCATGGGACACTCTATTTCCATAGATGGAAGAGTGTGTCCTTGTAGGTGGTCTTCATTAGGGTCATAGAGGCCAAGGAGTAGGACATGGTCAAATTCATGATTTTTCATTGTGAGCACCAGGTGTTCCAGATATCATTCAAGGTACCATTTTATTTCTTTCTACATGTGTGAATGTAACAACATAGACCCGACTAGCCACCCAAACAGTGCCAAACGGGTCAGGTGTTACTACCTTAGGTGCACCTCCCCAAACGCAAAAGGCTTCCGACTAGTAGTGAGGGTCTGTTAGGTATATTGGGGAGGCTATACCTTCATGGAGGATCATAAGAAAGGTAATGTTCCGAGTATAATACTAAAATATGCAGTGGAAATAAATGACTCAGTAGACTCAAACCAGACCCATAAAGCAGAAGCATATACAATATCAATAAACAAGGGAAGTAATATAGAAAACAACTGTAGCGGAAAGAAAACAGAACAACATGCCAACAATCAACTGCAACAACTACTATAAACAACCATGCATGCATCCAATGCAGGTCATAAACAACTGAATATAAAAAGGGATCCAATGGAAAACCAACAGTAGCTACAACAATTAAGCATGCTGATACAAAAAAGTAAACAAAACAATGTAAACCCTAGGTACGTATGACCTCAAGGTCCATACCATCTTAATTCAAAAACTAACGCAGCCCAGCTCCAGAAGCTCGCCTCTTTCCTGTACGTAAATCCATAAAGTTTGCGCGCGTCCCGAAGGGCCCGTGTAGTGTATGAGACATAACTCAGTAGGATACCACCCAACGGTGAATACCAAATATATTTCGTTAAACAGTCATTAATTTACAAGGAATGCAGTAATCAGTACAATGCACAAATTGACACAAAATCCACTGGTGCTCAACAACCACAATGGAGTGACAGCTGCTTCAGCCAAAGTCGGAATCTTTGTCATGTAACCCGGTACCATGTGCCACCTGACACCTCATGTCTAAAGTACCGACGTCCCGAAGGCATGCCCAAAATAGTAACCCGACTCCATGTGCCTCCTGAAACCTCATGCCTCAAGTATCGACGTCCCGAAGGCACACCCAAGAATAGTAACCTGGCACCATGTGCCACCTGACACCTCGTGCCTCAAGTACTGATGTCCCGAAGGCACACCCAAGAATAGTAAGCCGGCACCATGTCCCTCCTTACATCTTGTGTCTCAAGTACCAACGTCCTGAAGGCATGCCCATCCCCCAAAGGCTCCTCACCTCCCCCGTGGCTTTCTACATCAAGCACCCCCAACCAAATACCTAACCGCAACTACGGGGGCCTCTACCCACACGAGTGGTCAAAACCACCTCATTACAGAGTATCTCTGTGCGTACACTACTCAATGTCCTGGTGAGAGGTAATCACAAAAATAGCCCAAAGCCACCAACACATCTGACACCTCTTATCCCTTCGACCATGTCGCTCATGTCCGATTGCATCGCCACCCTAGTATCACGGGCTATGCCCAACCTAATAGTAATACTGACTCAAGACGACGCCCATGACGCCCGATCCCATGGAAAAAACCACCCAATGTACCCTAGGAAAGCCCCAACCTATGATCAACATTACTCTAGCATAACCGGGCCAAGCCCAACACCACCCAAAAAAGGTCCAGCAGATGCAATTCAACAATTGCATATATAACATATTTTACCAGAAAACAAAACCAGACAAAACCAACTAAACAGTCCAATTGCACTGTACCAGGTGTTGTCCCATACCAACACTGAGGTCTTAAATTCCTCTATCAATTTAACAGGCTTTAACAAATTAAACTAAATAGTTTATAATAATAAAATTTCAATTAAAACCATTTTGGCCTTCCCCGGACAAAATGCCCCAATGAGCAACGACCCCTCACCTGGCCTTTCGCAAGCAAATTAGTAACCGGGCATAACCAAAATCATCCTAGAGGTCCCATAAACAATTTAGTATGAAAAGGCATATAAAATGGGTGCCACTCAAAATACCCAAAAACCTGATGAAGGCCACGCCACCCATAAAACTATGAAACCACCAAAATAAGAATGAACCACCTACCTGAGACGTGAACGATGCTACTCCTTCGGTAACACCCGCCAATTCAGTCTAAAACACATTAAATCTACAAATGACTCAATACCGTTAAAATGCTTATAAATTATTCTAGAATGAAAATCAGACCAAAAGGGACAATGGAATCGAGGCCTTACCGAGGGGGTTCCAACGCACTAATCAGAGCTCGAATTAGGTCTCGTACGGACGATCGGGAGGAGAAAAGAGGTTCGGCCAGCCTGGATCATGCATCCGGGTAGAGGTGATGGGTTTTGCTTAAAAACGATGCTACTTCCCATTTTAAATGAAAAAATAAAGTACGCGGCATGTACTTTTGGACTACATGCTGTGTATATTTTATTTAACTATTTATAAGATGGCAGGATTCCATCGACTAACATTCCGAACCTGCCGAAATGAGTACACGACATGTAGATCTGGGTACACAGCATGTACCAGGTTCCTATTCTCTTCCTCACCGACATACCCACAGGGCATGTGTTTCCCTTATACATGACTAGAGTACATGTCGTGTCCCAAGGGAACACGACGTGTCCCTAGTTCTACCCGACCAACAGGCCTACACGCCATGTATGGCCTCACATGGTCGGGGGTATACCTGGTGTGTTGAAAACTACATGTCGTGTTGTAAGAAACTATTTCAAGGTCATCACACGGCATGTACTCGGCGAGCACACGACCAGTCACTCACCTACACATACACGGCGTGTACTTAATGTACACAACGTGTACTTAAAGCACACGACGTGTAGTCTGGAAATTTCTAGAAACTTCGCATCTTCTCCAGTTTCCTCAGAAACCAGTCAAAAATTCAAACATGGTCGGGATTTTGACCAAATCCAAAAAACCCGGGTTCTCACAAACTCCCCACCTTAACATAGCTCATCCCCGAGCTACTGAATGAAACCAGAATATGTCACCGAACATACCACCCCGATCAAAATAACCCATACTCCCCCAGTCTCAATGGTTCCGGCTAAATTGTTCAAGGGGGATTCCCACCTTAGGAATTGCCTTACTCGGTCTCAACCCAACAAAACTCAACAAAACAGGGTTTACTAACCTGTTTTCTAGACACATAGTCCTCTTGTGACGCATCGTCACCTCTGCACCCCATTGGTGCTCCTGTGTCACTTCTGACACCCAACGTATCCCGCACCGCATCGGTGTCCACCTCCATGAGGTCCCGGTGCTGAGCACCTCAAGTAACCCGCATTCTCGATGCCCTGTTGTCCATGACACCTCATGTAACCCGTATCCTCGATTACCCGATGCACACAGAACCTCATGTAACCCGCATCCTCGATTCCCCGATGCCCATGACACCTCAAGTAACCCGCATCCTTGATTCCTTGATTCTACACATCTCATACATATATACATATATATATATATCCTGCACCCGATGTGGTGCCAATCCCACTAAATAGCATATAGTCCGTCCACAAAGATCATGTGCACCATGTTCACTCAAAATAGACATGGCTGTACAGGTCATGCCAAAATGGAAACATGGAGATCACAGTCACACTGAGGTGTACGTCTAACCATCATCGACTCACCAGCCTGCTCAGCCTCTGGCTGCTCCACTGCATGCACCTAGCCTGAAACACGGATACCTGACACCTGACCTCCCGATGCTGCTCTAGTCTCCAGCCACTGAACCCTCAGCTGGGTCCCACTGCCTCTGTCATGACCTCCACACACAACTGAACCATGACTACCCTCTCTGGGTACCAAACCAGAACCAACTCTAGACATTGTAGTCTGTCCTGGTCCCTACTTTCGAGCTATCTGAGAAGGATGCCTGTAAAACCTCTCAAGATGTTCATCCTGTCCACATTCCCAGCACTCCTTCAGAGGCCTATCACACTGCGCCCCATCATGTCCCAGCTATCCACACTAAAAGAAAATCACTGAAGAACTCCCACGAGGTGGTCTAGCTAAATCCCTGGCCTGACTGCCCTACTGGAACTCATCCCGTCCACGCTTCCTACTGTCTGAACCGTCACCTGAACCTGTCATCCTACCCAAGTGAGATTTCTCCCTCTCATTGACCTCAACTATGAGTGCCTGATTCATTGCCTCCTAGATGGAACCCAGCCTGAAGATGTTCACTTGGACCCAAATGGTGTGTCGTAATCCATTCTTGATGCACCTCACCCTATCTGCATCATCCCTCACCATACCAGGTGAAAAATGGGACAAATCTGTGAAGGTAGCTGCGTAGTCCATGACAGACATATCCCCCTTCAGAAGACTCAAAAACTCCCGAGCTCTCTCTGCCCTTAGTTTCTCCAAGTAGAAGTGATCAAAGAACCTTTCCTTGAAGTGCTTCCACGCTAGTCCCTTGTGCCTATGAGCCTGAACCTGTGTGTCCCAACAACGCTTCGCCGGTCCTCTCAACATGTAAGTCACCAGCTTGACCCTCCGCACTGGAGGCATCTCGAGCTACTCTAAGATCATATGCATACTCTATATCCATTTCTCAGCCGCATGCAGACCACCCTCACCCTGAAAAAGAGGCAGGTGATACAACTGGAAATCCCATGTTAGATACTCCATAGAAGGTTATGTACCCTGTGCGCCTCTGTCATTCCTGTGCAAGACGCATGCCGGGCTCGCTCAGAGCTACTCGTCGAGCCACGGCCTGAACAATGCCAAACCCGGCTGTTGTCCCCCCCTGAACTAGATCTTGAGCCTAATCCTATACATGGGCATGTGCCTGTGGCTCGTGCTCTGCCAATACCAAATTCTGACCCCGATACTGCAGCACTATATCGTCTCCTTCTTGACGATCCATCAAGTCTTGAAGGAGTAACCCACGCAACCCTTCCCCCCCGGCATCCCTGCCTCATGGCCTCATTACCCTCCCTCAACAGAGCCATGTATCATAGTACCTCAGGCCATGCCCGTCCCGAAAACTCATGTTGCCTCAAACCGATGACCGAGTCGCCCAATCCTGACAGTTACACTGCCTCAGCCATAGTACATGCCTGCTCTCATAGGAATCAGACCCACATATCATGAACATGAAATTTTAAAATATACAAAGCATGGAATACACATTGCAATAAAAAAGAAATTCTATCTGGAATTTGACCAATTCGCATTTAAAAGCTTATTAAGAATGGAAATTGATTTTTATTCACATGTTATTATCACTTCACAAGAATAAATGCAATTATGAAATTAAAATACACTAAAAATGTGCCTACCAAAAGCAAACAACAAGCCTTTCCATACCGGGCCAAGGTCTACTTCTCCCTTACCATACAGGGTCAAGGGTCTCATATCCCAATCCAAACATCACACATCATGTGAGCCACCGAGGTGGAAATCATATAAACCATAATCTAAGCAAAAGAAAACAACAATTACCACCCATGTAAACATGATCCATCCCTCGTACCTGGGGCTGTAGGTACCCACATACAAGCTAGAAACCCAGTTCCTGTAAAAACCTATCTCCAGTCTACCATATCCCAAATAGTAAAACCAATAGAAATAAAAAGAGAAGCCTCAATCTCATTAGTATCCAGAAAAACACTGCTATTAAATCCTTTTCTAGAACCCCTCTGATATCACTTTGAAAAGACCTAGACCCGGCCAGCCACCCGAACAGTGCCAAATGGGATGGGTGTTACTACTGTATGTGCACCTCCCCAAATGCCAAAGGCTGCATGCTAGCAGCAAGGGTCTGATAGGTATAATGGGGAGTCTATACCCTGACGGAGGATCATAAGAACGGTATTGGTCCGAGTATAACACTAAAATATGCAGTGGAAATAAATGACTCAGCAAACTCAAACCAGACCCGCAAAGCGGAAGCATATCCAATATCAATAAACAACAGATGAAATATAGAAAACAACTGTAGCAGAAAGTAAACAGAACAACATGACAACAATCAACTGCAAAAAAAATACTGTAAATAACCAAGCATGCATCCAAAGCATATCATATACAAATTTATATAAAAATGGAGTCAATGGCTAAAAAACAGTAGCTACAAAATGTAAGCATGATGATATAGAAAAGTAAACACAACAAAGTAAACCCAAGCTAGGTATGAACCCTATATCTATAACATCTTCATGCAACAACTAATGCAGGCCAGCTCCTGAATCTAGCCTCTTTCCTACACTTAAATCCTTAATGACTGCATGTGTCCCGAAGGGCCCATGCAGGGTGTGAGACAAATCTCATTAGTATACCACCAAACATTGAATACCAAATATATATGTTTAAGCAGACATGAATTTACAAGGAAAGCAGTAATCAGTACAATGCAAAAATTGACACAAACTCCACTAGTGCTCAACATCCACCATGGAGTGTCACTTGCTTCGGCCAACGCCAGAATCTCTGTCGTGTAACCTGGCACCATGTTCCACCTGAAAACTCTTGTCTCAAGTACCGACGTCTCGAAGGCACACCCAAAATAGTAACTCGGCACCATGTGCCTCCTGACACATCGTTCCTCAAGTATCGACGTCCAGATGGCATGCCCAAGAATAGTAACCTAGCACCATGTGCCACCTGACACCACGTTCCACAAGTACCGATGTCCCGAAGGCACACCCAGTAATAGTATCCTGGCACCATGTGCCTCCTGACACCTTGTGTCTCATGTACTGACGTCTCTAAGGCATGCCCATCCCCTGAAGGCTCCTCACCTCCCTCATGGCTTTCTTCGGCAAGAACCCCCAACCATATACCTAACAACAACTACCAGATCCTCTACCCACTTGAGTGGTCAAAACCAACTCATCATGGAGTGTCTCTCTGTGCACACTACTCAAAGTCTCGGTGAGCCGAAATCACGAAAATATTCCAAAGCCCCCAACACATTTGACACCTCGTGTCCCTGTGACCATGTCGCTCAAGTCTGATGGAATCACCACACTAGTATCCCAGGCCATGCCCAACCTGACAGTCGTACCGCCTCAAGCCGATGTCCATGACCCCCAATCCAATGGTCAAAACCACCCAAAGTAACCCGAGAAAAGCCCCAAAATGTGATCAGCATTACTCTAGCGTAACCAGGAAAAGCCCAACACAACCCAAAAAGGGTCCATAAGATGCAATTCAGTAATTTCATATATAACATATTTAACCAGAAAACATAACCAGGAAAAACCAACTAAGCAGTCGAATTTCACTATACCAGGTATTGTCCCATACCAGCACTAAGGTCTTAAATGCCTCTAACAATTTAACAGGAATAAAAAAATTATACTAAACAGTTTATAACAATAACATTTCAATTAAAACCATTTTGTCATTCCCCGGCAAAAATGCCCCAAAGAGAAACGACCCCTCACCCGGCCCTACTCACGCAAACAAGTAACTGAGCATACCCAAAAGAATCCCAGAGGTCCCATAAACAATTCATTATGAAAAAAAGATAAAATGGGTCCCACTCAAAATACTTGAAAATGCACCGAAGGACGCATCACCAAAACAACTACGAAAACAAAAAAAGATGTATGCACCACTTAACTGAGACTCGAACGATGATACTCCTCCGGTAACACCCGCCAATTCAGTCTAAAATGCGGTAAATCTACAAAAGATTCAATACCATTCAAACGCTTATAACTTATTCTAGAATGAATATCAGACAAAACCACCAAAGATGAATCGAGGACATACGGAGGGGGTTCCAACACACTAATCATAGCTCGAATTGGGTCTTGGACGGATGATCGGGTAGAGAAAAGAGGATCGGCTGGCCTAGTTCATGCATCAGGGTGGAGGAGATGGGTTCTGCCTAAAAAATGAGGATACTGCCCATTTTAAGCGAAAAAAGCAAGTAAAAAGTGTGTACTTTTGGAGTACACATGCTATATATTTTATTTAACTGTTTATAAGACAGCAGGATTCCACAGACATACTTTCCGAACCTGCCGACATGAGTACAGGACGTGTACATCTGGGTACACGGCATGTACCGGGTTCCTCTTCTCTTCCTCGCCGACATACCCACATGCCATGTGTTTCCCTTATACAAATCTAGACTACATGAAGTGTAGAGAGGGAACATTGTGTGTCCCTGGTTCTACCCAGCCAACAGGCCTACATGCCTTGTATGGCCTCACACGGTTGGGGGTATACAAGGTGTGTTCAAAACTACACGCCATGTAGTAAGAAACTTCTGCATGGTCATCACACAACATGTACTCGGTGAGCAAGCGGCCAGTCACTCGCCTACACATACACGGCATGTAGTCTGGAAATTTCCAGAAACTACACATCTTCTCCAGTTTCTTCAGAAACTAGTCACAAAATCAAACATAGCCGGGATTTTGACCCATTCCAAAAAAACCCGGGTTCTTACCGTGCATCCATTGTTTTTTTTTCAGGAGCTACACACACTTTAAAATCACCTACCATTTTCAATACTTTGGGACGTGATGTAGAGAGACATCCAGTGCCCCTGGTGTTGACTTCACCAATTGGTGGTCAAGCTAGCATGTTTGAATATTGTAGAGACAATGAGGTAGTGTTGGGGTAACACTGATCTTGGGGACATTTCCTCTGTTTATGAATAAAACCAAATAATATCATCTCTAGTGTATTAGGTAGAAGAGTCCCTGTTGGTGGATCTTAAGGAGGATGTATGGAGATACTGAGTTGTTTATGGAGTGGGCCCTGATTATTGATCTGATGAAGAAATACATCGAGTGTTGTTTTTGGTAAGGACACTATTTACATCACTGTCACATGAATTGACCCTCATAGAGTTTTTTAGTTCACATTTAGTGGTATATCCTATCATGGAAAAGATGTAATGAGCTTTGAGAGTCAGTTTTGGTAGAATGGGATGAAGCATACAAGCACAGAGTTTGTGTCTCAACATTTGGTCTACCAAATGGGGAATGTCAGACACCCTATTCCTATGTATTATCTCCAACCATTTTATGTTCATCAGTGGAAGTGGGAGAATATATCTATAGGATTTTATACTGGTTTTCCATGATCTCATTGGATGCTATGAATCTATATCAGTGGTTGTGGATCTTTTTATGAAATTTGAGCAGTTTATAGCGATCAAGGAGTCGATATAAGTGAAGGTTCTATGAAGGAAGTACCTGGAGTATGTTGTAAAAATCCACAGAGTCCTATGGATAATCATTTTTGATCGAGATTCTTCTTTTACTTATAGGGTGTGGAGAGGTCATTGGTTATAAAATATTCCTTACCACTGATTTTCATCTATATATGTACTCGAAGGTGTCTTGGAAGATGATTGCAGATGTTTGGTTAAGTAAAAGCTATACGGGGGGGGGGGGGGGGATTACACCTCGTGTAACTATATTTCACAATGTGAAATCCTGTTTTATACGCAGATTCATAATGTAAATAAGGGTTCATGACATTAAATACTTGGGTGTCCGGATAATAAAATGATTCATTGACATGAATTGATTTTTAATAAAACTCAACCATGAGTCACTATATGATGTGAAAGAGGATTACACCGTTTTTAATTCCTATACATTGTATATTTTATCTGTTTTCCAGTTTCTTAGTGTTTTTTAAAATGAAGACTGCAGCAGATCTCCCTTGATCCCATGAAATCCGAATACCCTCCCTTCATCATTTTGGTGATTCCTTCCTCAAGGAACAACCCCACGCTCATTCATTGATCTATAGAGATCCTTCTTCGATATGAGGTATGATATACCTATTTTCCTCAATTTTCATCAATCTATTTCCTTCCATTTGACCTTTGCATGTGATGGAGTGTGATATCAATGTTTATAATGATGTTTTCATTGTTGTTTATTGGTGTGTTTGTGTCATAACATAATTTTCTAGATAAAGTAGTTGCGGGAGAGGTGATCATGATTCATTTAATTGATTTGTTCTCATGCGAAGAACATAAACGACCATTTGAGTTTGGGGATTCATTTTATAAGTAATAGTAGAGATAGAATGATTTATCCCCTGGATTACAATAAAATTTAACAAATAATTATATGAATATGATTAATATATAGGTAGTAATTATATTTTCTTTTTTATACCATGACAACAGTTTGACTTATGATTTGATACACAGTGTGATATCAATGTTTATCTTGTTTAGAAAGCTGTACATAATGGGTATTTATAAATAAAATTATTTTGGAATTAATTTTTCTAATTAATTGGATAAAAGATAAAGAGGCATGTATAATGAATACAATTTTTTTGTTTTAATTTTATGGAAATTAAATAGATGAAATTAACTATGTTTTATTGATTATTTTGATGAAACTGAAGCATAATGAAACTTGTTGAAAAAAGTTCTGAGGGCAGGTTAAATTAATTTTTTAATTAATTTGGTGATATATTGTGATATCTTATCTCTTAGGCCTCTCATAGTTGGAATGTATAAATAATGAATCGGTTAATTCAAGATGGAATAAGAACTGGTTGTGTGATGATGTAAATTCTTTTATAGGGCCCGAGGCTTCCACTTGTTGTAAAGGCCATGTGCCTTGTGCTTTAGAGTAAGGTGATCTTGTTATGTGTGAAGGATGAATTACTTTTTTCAAGGGAAAAGAGACCATTAATATGACTACTAATACTTATTATGATGTTCTATGGATATTATAGTTGTTGTTGTGAAGGTAGGGGGTATAGATGTGATCTGCGCCTGGTATGGCTGAGCATAGAGGGCTGTTGTGGTATGTGGGTTCCTGGAGGCCTCGTTGTTATGGCAGATATTTCCACCTAGATCGGCGAGATGTATCTGTTTATTCATGTGGGTGTCATAGAGGGAACCAGAGATAAGAGAATAGTTTAAATCTAGTATTACCAATTGATAAGAATGATGATGTATGTTGATTCTGTTATTTGATTACATACGTTACATTTCCCACTACTTGAGAAAGATGGATTTTGCTTACAATACTTCCCAAAGTTGTGAAGAAACGTTTGGTATGCCACGTGCTTTAGGTTTTTAGCTTCTTGGGGATAAATGGGATACACTGCTCATATAAGTAGAGAATACTCAATGGGTTTCTCATCTACTCATCATGTTAATTCCCTTATGTTATGAAGTTTATAATGTATTCATGGAATACCTAGAAATACTGAAATATAGAAAGTGGTTATGCTGTTAATAAAAGAATAGATGTTTAAACCATGGGTTTAGAGCATACTGGGTTGCAATGGAGGGGTAATATTTCTGAGAAACCATGGACTCAGTTTCGTATTTATTGGAAGGCATATAACTTTTTTGAGATGATAATTAAGTTTCATGTGGGAATGACAATGGGTAATTAATATTGAAATAATTAATTAATGTAATGTGAATGTGATTAAATCTGATAATGCTAATAAATTTATCAAGTTAAAAGGTTTTTTTTCTTCTAGGATATACGGTCTTATCTATATAAGTTTTTATTCTATGAGATGTTAGCTGTAGTTGAGTCTAATACTAGGTTATGACCATAGTCTGGTTCTGAGCTATATTATATTATGTTCCTTTTGAATTTATATATGATAATTCACCCTATCATTCAGGGAAACTGGCACTCTGAGGATTCTGATCCATGGGGGTGTTTTCCCCAACATCCATGTGGAAGGATGGATGGATGACTACCCGGTTTTTCTTAACTATATTTTCTGTGTAGATGATTTTAATGTTATGGAAATCTATTACTTTTCCCCATATATGTGTGCAGAGGGATTTAATGGCTTATGGTCAATTCATACACATATAATCTTGATGAAGATTCATAGGGACTACTATAGGTGTAACATGTATAGTCTATGATGGGTTGAGGATCCATACACAATTTATGCATTGTAATGGCATGAGGTATAATATCCAATGTATGGTACACACTACTTGAGAATTGGTGACTCATGTAAACTACCATGTAACTTTTATTTCTGAGTTGGTGGTGGTGAATTACACGTGGTACATGTTTTGGAGCTTCAACCAGGTGTTTGCGGGGAAGACTTTTTGGAGTGAGATTCTTAGTACATTAGATTTTGGGAAAAAACAACAAACTACTGGGGAATTGGTAGTGGGGAAACCTTTAGATTCGTTATTATATTATATATTATTTCATGGGATACATGGTCAGAGTAGTCATGGTGAGGCTGGGAACAAGGTATAAAAGTTTAGGTGATTATTTAGTTTCATATGTTGCTCAATGTTATTTAGTATGTATTCATTACATATTCAAGTGGATATAGATGGGATCCTACTAAGTGTACTATTATACACTCCCTACATTATATAATTTTTTTTTTCAGGTTATATGATGTTTGTCAGAGATCAGGCTGGTTACTACTCACTTTGGATTTTGCAAGAGCTGTTCGGGCTTTGTGGTTGCTTCCATTTACATTCTATTGGTACTTGTAGTTTTCCACTCAGTTGTATTAATTGAATGGAATTATAGATATGTATATGTAATTTATTTTATATTTTATTCTGGGAAGGATTTGGTTGGTGTCTATCATATCTCTCCCATTCACATTTTTTCTCTTAGAGGTTACATTCCTATCATTAGTGTGTTTACTATGCCCTCGGTGCTAGTCACTAACTCGGGGCATAATAGAGACAGAAATCGGGGGAAGTGGGTCATTATCACTCTTTTCCTACTTTTTTCCAAGAGGGGTAAACATTGAGGGGAGGGGGTCGTGAATCAACTGTTCCCATGCCAGGATATCTTGTGACTAGACATCATTATATGTGATGGGTCTCATTGGTAGATGGACCTAGTGAAAATCCCAGGTGCGTATTGCTGAGAAATCAATAGGTGGAGTAGCTAAAAATCGTCATGGTCCAATTGGGTATTGGTATTTTTGAAGAGGGACTAAAATCCATTTATATGGTATTCCTCTTCCCAAATAATACTATGTTTTTTGTTTATTAATTAAACAGTCTTCCACCCCTAGTTGTTTTATTAAGAAATAAATTTTTATTGACTAGATTGTGAAAAAGTATAAATTTAATTTATTGAAAATTTGGCAAATCATTAATTACTAGAATTTTTATAAAGTTTCAATTTATGAATAAATAATTTATTAGGTTATTCAACAACTTTCAAGGTTGATGAGTGGAACAAGATCATGTCTAGTGATAAATTTTAATTTTCAAGCAGGTACAATAATATTTGACATTATAGGAGTTATAGGATGGAATAATAATAATAATAATAATAATAATGATAATAATATATATAGGTGGGTTTTTAAGGATAAAATTATTATTTAAGGCCTTGTATGAAATTAAATAATATTTTACTCTAAACCATATCTTTATAAATAGAATAGTATGTCTATTGTGTAGGGTTAATATAGAGTTATGAATTGTTGCACCCAATAGATTTTTCTCCAAAATTACTCATCTTATACAGATCTTATGATTATAAAACACTAGAGAGATTCCTTTATGATTGATGGAAATAGAAGAATCCTAAATTAACCCAATAAGATGATAGATCCCCCATGATACCTCTCTATGTTCTTTCGATGTTTATGCGAGACCTAACGAGCATGTGGGGATCACAGCTAGAGGGATTCTTCACTTGGATACTTACAACACAATGACATTTTTTAGAAAATGGGTTTTTCGGATGATCACAACATTCATCTAGGAAATTTTATAATAAAAGACAAATCTTATATTCATATTACTAATAAATTAATAAAAAACGTGAAATAAAAAATCATCTCTTTATTTTATGTTTCTCTATGTCAATAATCAGTGGAATAATTTTATTTTTCATGATAAACACGTAATGTACAATATTGTAAATGATCAATCAAATCAAAATAAAATTATAATTCATGCACCTGATATCTTTTTCAATTCCCATTTCCTTAATTATTGATGAAATAATTATCTTAAATGTTCATGCATTGCTTATACAATGCTTTTCCAAGTAGTAGGAAAAATCTAGTAAATGATTATAAATCTCTATGATTATTCGTTTAAGGTATGATAAAGTGTCCCAAACATTTTGATACTAAATATAAAATATTTGAGATTTTTCAAAATTTTATATTCAAATTTCTTTGTTACCATTTTTTTGAATGTAAAATTATGAAAATAATTGTTAATGTAAAATTAAGAGAATATTATTTTAAATAATATTTATTAAATAATTTAAAATTTTAAAAAATTGAATGAGTGAAATTAGGACGATAAATGGTCTAAAATTTATTTTCTAATCAATTTTTTATCAAATATTCACATTATGTACAAAATAATAATCCTTTATTATTGTAAAAATCATTTCCATAGAATATAATGTCTAAAATGATATATATACCTATTTAATTGTGATTGGGTGATTAAAATAAGAGAATATAATCCTTATAATCTATAACATGTCCTTTTAAAACCAATACACATGAGATAGAAATATATTATATTAAAATATTTTATGTATTTACTTTATTAAAATTGATGATATTTTATAATAAACAATAATTTATTATATGATTTAAAATTTATATAAATAATATATAATTTCAATTGAACTAGATATGGTTGAAAATATTAACAATGTTCAATTTATCTATCACATGTCTTTTTATACTATCATTCTTGAACCTTAATGACTAAACAATATCTATATCACAATAATTGGCAAAAAAAGGTTAACTATCGGGTTAAAACTAAGAGATAATGGTTAAAACTTCAACTAATCAAGGATTAACGTTATTTTATGAAATTACCTAGAATTACAATCATCAAATTATACAAAAATATCAATTTTAGATAATTTTTAACCTGAAAATTATTTTTTATTAATGTTACAATTTATATAATTCCAAGAGCTCTTCTCGCCTCATATATAAAAGGGCACCTAATCTGATTTGTTGCTCACACCTTTTGAACTATACATCGAAAACCAAAATATACAAAATAATATATTAATAAAGCTTATTTAGGATATACAAGTGATAATATTTATAAAATACTATTCCAAATGTCCTTATGATGGAGTCAAAAGGAGGCCTATTAAATAAGAGGCAATCGTATTGACTGGCCACATTCAATTAAATTATTATTCTACCTCCTCTAAATACATGGTATCCATTATAAAAATAATATATTCACTATCTTAAATATGACGAATTATTATTATGATTATTTATAAATCCATATCCCCTATTCGTTTAATCTATTGGAAAACGACAATGTCACTTCTGGTCAAGTGTTAACAACTACCTTAATGAAGCGATGTGATTTTTTTTCATTTTCAATTTATATGGATGGAAAAAAGATATATTTAATGAAATTTAATGATTTATAAAATATGTAAATGACCCTATTATGGTGAATTATTATTTATTCCCTTATTTCATTCCATCTCTGATAAAATGGAGACAATGATCGTTTATATATACGATCGAACGTCTCCATGTACAATGAAATTCATCATTCTATCGATAAGGTTTTTGGTTGTCAATAAATATAAAAATAATGAATATATATTTTATTTATATAATTATTAATATTATTAATATTATTTATCCATGATCCCTATACATATATGGGAATTGTATAACCAAAACATCATTGAAAAACAAAAAAAATAAACACCTGAAAAACATGATTTTAATAAACATTTATTTATAATGTGGAGTTAAAAATTATAAGCAGACCATATTTGGTATTATAATTACATTAATTATTATTATATATAATAATAATAATATTTTTTTATTATATAGTATGATATATTTCTTTTTAAACAATTAAAATAGATGTAAGGGTTTCCTATCACACTTTTTTTCAGTAGAACATATGCCATGTTTGACAGTTGTTTCATGTTGGTGGTCTATATACTAATCATGAATATTAGTTATGATGTTTCTAATTAATATTATGGGTTTTGAAAATTATGTGAAATTCTATCTCTTTTTTAGGTATTGATTCATATTTCATGTAAGTGGTAAGAGTTTATCTTCTCAGATTTTCTTCTTTAAGGAAAAATTTATGTTATACATGTATCCACATTGATGAGCGGTGTATACATACATTATAAAATTTTATCTAATTAATATCCATTTTTAATGATATTATGTTTTATATTTTATGTTTATCCATCATGGGTATTATGAATTAAAAGTCATTAATTTCATAACGGATTGATTCTTTAATCCCATTGGTAATGGGGATTATTTATGAACAAGATTCAGATGACTAAATTTCATGAAATACAAATAAAATTATAATTAAATTTATTATATCTTATTAATTTATTTATTTTTTAAATAATATTACCATTTTACTCTAATTGTTATTTAAAACTATGTGGAAGTCATTTTGGAGAAATAAATGAAACAATTTTCTATTTGGTTGGGAACCTTTTTAGTTATTATCCAAGTATTCTTTAAAATGTTTTCAATAATATTTTAATTTTCTCATTAGAATGATTAAATTCCTTTAGAACCATATTTTAATTTTACAAAAAAATTCAATGGAATATTATTTTTATCTCATCAATGGTGTACTTATGAAATTTAAACTAAAAATATGGAATGAATATTTTTTTTAATATATACGACATGTGAGGATTTCCCCACTTTCATTACTACCAATAAAAATTAAATCACATATTTAATTTTTAGCCTTATATTTCTAATTAATATTATTTTTATTAATTGTTTCTATAGTTATATATTTTAAAAAAGTTATTTCAAATCGAAAATTCTGATCTCATCAAGAATAATTATAGTTATATTTTAAAATATTATTTATTTATCATTACATTATTTAATGTTAATATTTATTTCCAAGGGATATATTTCCATTATTCCATAATTCTTATTTATATGGATGATTTATTATTATTATAAAATGATTATTTCTAAAATAATTTCTCTTCCATGGGTTGTTCTATGATAAAATAATAAAATGTTTATGAAACATATTTCTTTTGCAGATGTTATGTTATGATGATAAGAGGATTGTTTTATAATCTTATGGTACAAATATATATGGATTTAGTTATTTGATGGTTTTTATAGAAATTATATACACCTATAATAGTATTGGAAACAATTTTGACCAGATTATACAATAAAGATTGTAATGGGAAGTGAACTCAGTTCTATAAGATACTCTATCCACTCTAATAGTCATGAGAGGGAACCTTCACTAAATATATGATGGATTGGGTAGTGAAACAAATCCATATTGCAGTATTTTAAATCATCCTCTACTAAGTAAATGAATTTATATTCTTATGTGTATGCCATATACCTATGCGTTATTCCAATGTTGTTCTCTCATGGATCATGTTATTCCATTAAATTATGATTCATGACTTATAAACTACCAAGATTTATTCAAGGATTCAATAATATGATATATATTATGATAGTTATGGGTTTATAATATAATGGTAAATTTATTATACCCAGATGCTCATGTTATACATATTTAATCACTAATATCACCCATTTTCTCACTTGTGGTGAATCTAAGATCACTATTTCATATGTATCATTTTCTAAGGATATGAAGAGAGATTTAATGTATAATAAGTTTATCTCTATTCAATATTTTTTTATGTTTCTATTTTTTCAAAGTCATTATACCATTATAATTATTGCATGGATGATAATTTTATATTTGGAATATTTCACTGATATTATTTTATATTTATGTAACAAAGAATGGTTAAATATTTATGGTATCAAGGAAGGGTATAGTCAATCATTGGATATTTGTATTACAAATGTTTAGTAAAATACTTGGGGAGAAGACTATGTGTTGATCAACATCCAAATATTTTTATAGGATATATATTATTTCATTTCAATGAAATACATATAATTATAGATACTGCATGTGGAAGCTATTTAGGTAGAGTTATTTTGAGGGGTAATAATCTAGAAAGGATTTTCATGAATTATAGTTCATCCATCATTCAGTTGCATGGTGAGTGCGCCCTTGTAATGAAATTGTTTTGATAATACTACGGTATATACATGGATTAATTAAATTTTTTATTAGAAACTATTATGAAATATTTGAATAAATAATGATCAAGGATGACCGAAGATTAATCTATGGTGTCATATATTGAAAATAAGGTGTTAAGATTTATACATCCTATACCAGATGTTTTATGATTATGTGGTTTCCCACTAAGATTATTGTTATAAACACTATCATTTTGATTTTATTCATTGTTTGAAACTGGGTGGTATTTTGTTAATGTTGATGTAAAGAATAATTGAGTGATTTTCCAGGATGATCATCATACGTGAAATAAGAGGTGTAATGCAAAAAACTGTGACTATTATCAAACAAATATATCACTATATTATTGACTATATAAACAAGTTTGAGTTTCTAGAAAGTCCTTTTAATGTAAAAATTGAGATTTAGGAAAATCTTGGAGTGAAGATGATTCAGCTTCCAATATGTAATATTTGTGGGAGGAAAAACATAGGGAAATTTATCAATGGAATGAGAAGATGTTTGATGTGGGGAATAAATTTTCGGAGGAAAAAAATATTGGAGTAAAAATTAAATATTTGATGGAGTGGAACGTAATTTATCCAAAAGAACCATATATAGTTCAATGTCTTAAGTGTGGGGGATATGAGAATTATCTAGTCCAATGTCCAAATCCATGGTTAAAAACATTTACCAAGGAAATACCTCTCCTATATGAATTTGTAAATAATATGGTTTTAGGTTTTTATAAATTATGATTGGAGAATTATGTTACTAATGTGTTATTTAACGGATATTATGTTTTATCAATCATGATTATTTTACGTATTTTCCTATAATTGTATTTTTTAAGTATAATAAAACATATTATGAGTGGTATTGATAACCAAAAAAATGTATTTAGTGGTAATGTGATAATGATTAGTTTTTATAAAAAGGAAACTAATGTTGATGAAGTCAATGTTACAGAATTGGTGACTTTGAAATAAGATAGAAATATTATATCAATGATACTAAAGTCATATTTTATGATGTTTATTGTTTTAGAAATTTATTTAATATATTCAAAAGTTTTTGATTTTATAATATTAATAGTGTTGGGTTTAATGTCTATAGGCAAACTTGTCTTCTATTGGGTTTAACATAATGGTTATGGATACAACCATGGGTTAATACTCTTAAGGCTGATAATAAGTATAAAGGCAATAATTCCACTTTTGAGGTATTTACTGATGGGATTTTGGGAGAATTATAATCTTTTAATAGGTTATAGGAACAATAATCAGTTTTGTATTAAATTGACCTTTGATTTAGCATATGATTTTATGTTAATTTAGTTTTTTAATGTTGGATATTTTGATATTGATAACCTATATGGTTGAAAGGTTATTCATTAACAGGTTGATATTTTTATACATATTTATGGTAATGATAAGAATTTTCTTTTAGGTTTTTTCTATATTTGATTCATGATATTTGGGAAATTTTGACCATATTATAGGTTTATATAGTGATTTTTCATGGTGATTAATGTTATTTTTGGTAATTCATAATTATGTTATGGAATATGTATCTATTATTTTTAACATGATAAAATGAATGATTATTTTGAATGATCTTATTTATATTTTTTGTGTAATATAAAGTTATTTATATCATCATTATGGTAATAAAATTCATTAATATTTGTGATATAGAGGCCATTTTAGATATATAGTTATTTAAGAAATCATCTTTGTGGAACTTTGGTAATTATTGGGGAAATGTTTTAGTCAAATATGATGGTTTATATATTTTAGGTATTATCATACTTTATCCTAACCATGTATGTATTTTTATTTATTTAAAGACATCGGGAATATATCAATATATATTTTTTTATTATGATGTTTATTATAGTTCTCCCAAAATGAAAAAATAATCTTTAATACTCTTTTTTTTGGAAAAATATGGTATTTTGTTTGGAATTTATTAGAGGATAAATTATATGACTCATGGAAGTTTATTTTATTATTATTAATCTATAATGTAATCAAATTCCTTATCTATAATAAAAATATATTTAAAAAAGTATCCTACTGCATTCATTTATGATTAATCAATGGAATTTTTAATGCCTCACTAATTTATATGTTTTTTTTAATTTTATTTGTTTTGGTCATTCAAATTCTTGTGATTAATGTTCTTTATCACTCATGATTATTATTTTGAAATTATTTTTTCCTACATGTTAAAATTTTCACATCCCATTTATGTTCTCTTATTTGGAAAGCCAATTATTGGTTATTTCATATGAGCTTTCTATTTCCCTTTCCCTATTTTTACGAGGATATTTTATTAACCCTATTAATAGTTTAACTTTTACTATAAGTATTCTCAAACGTCAAACCATGGGATTCCAAGAACAAGTTCAAATTACAAGGATACAATTCTTAAAGGGGGATAATGTTACACCATTAAATTTTAAAATAAAACTATATTCCATAGTATATACATCACACAGAACCGATCATAAATGAACTAATTTTTTTTTTCATATTTTGTGACTACTATAACATAAAAATTAATTTATAGGGTATGGATAGAAGTTAAAAATTATAAAATATATATAAGTATCATAATAAATAGAAAAATAATTATAAAATCAAATGAAATAAGAACTAAATATTTAGTGAAGTCATTTTATTTTTCAAAGAATGTGTTATCTAGAAATATTTTTTATTAGTTATTTTCATGAAAATATTGTAAATAAATAATGAAAATTTAAAAAAAAATTATTAGAAAAATAATATCATTTTTGAAATAATAAAATCATTTTTACCTTGTTGTGAATTTATATTATTTTTTTTGGAAATATTTATTTTTCAATGAATAATTAAAAATATGATTTTTAGTAAAACATTAATTTATTTTCATCAAAAATTATAATTATAATTATAATTTTACCTTATGATAATATAATTATTATTTATTTTTGTATGATCTAATTAATTTCATTTGAATAATTATTATAATTTATTTTTTATATGTTTATTTTTTGTCTTAAAATGATTTGTTCCTCAAAAAAATTTAATTTTTTCAATTTTACTAATTTATATTATATTTTATGGAATAAACATATAGTAATTTATTTTTATGAAAATTAAATAATATTTTTATTCACTAAATCAATTTTATCATGGAATGAATTTTTTAAATACTTCTTAAGATCCTAATTTTTTTGTAAATTATAAAAAAAATTTATCATTATGAAATATGGTATCTTTTATGATATCATCAAGATAAAAATATGATATAAAATTAAAATAAGTGTTTTAAAGAGTCATTTATGATAAAATAATACATATATAACTGAAAAAAATCCAAATAAGTAAAATAAAATTTATTCTTTGATGGATATGGAAATAATTTTTTCTGTCGACGCAGTGCTAGTGTAACAATGGAAAGTAATTTTTGTCCTAAATATATATTTTCATATAGAGGAACTATTTTACTGATTTTATTATTAAATATAATTTATTAGTAATTATTTTTATTTTTATAAATCAATTATATAGTAATATTACATGTGATTATCTAAATTTGTATGCAATACCTGCATAAAGCTACAAAATTAATAATATTATATTTTTGATTTTTCATAAAATAGATGCAAGAAATTATACATATTTAACCAATAAAAATTTTTATTTTGAAATGAAGTAATTTATATTTATTATTTTATTTAAAATTTTTATTGATGATATAATTAGCTTTAATGCTTATAATACACGGACATTGTGCTTTTTCATGCTGTAGAAAAGTCAACTAAATAATTTTAAAAAATATAAAAGTCATATTTGTTGGATTTGTCAATGAGTACCATGAATTTTTAATTTACGTAAAAAATAATTTATATTTTTTGAATTTTAATATTTTAAATGAAAATATTTCATATTGTTTTTGAAGTGAAATTATGCGAATAGTTCATAAAATTACATTAATAATATTTTACGAGAAATTATATATTCTCAAAATAATTTCATAATTATAACAATATTGATTTAGGAAAATAAGGTATAAAAATTATCCAAAAAATCAACCCTTTATCAATTATTATTCATTTTTCACATATAAAAAATTATAACCCTTTAATAATGAAAAATTTAAGGCCACGATTAATGTTGAATTTAGCTAACCTAGGGTTTAAAAAATCAAAGTTATAAAATGATATCATGATCTATGTAATCTTCATTAGGTGAATATATTATTAACATATCCTTATTATATTCAGTTCAATTTTAATTTTTAACTATTTTACATTGGCGAGACAAATATTATATTTTAATATTTCATGACATTCCAAAAATGCCATTAATGATATTTTATAATAATCAATATTTTAATAAATGATATAGAATTAAAAAATTACTATATTCAGTCAACTATAAGGGATATAGTTCCGTATAACAACAATGGTCCAATTTTGGGTCACATTTTCATTTATTGTACATTTCATGGCACTTAAGGAGTAAAAAACATTTATATCACAGAAATTTTCAAAATTGTTAATAAGGGGTTAATGCTAAGAGGTATTGGTTAAAACCTCACCTAAAATTGTAAAAAAAATTATAAAGGAGTTATTACATAAAAATAATAACACCATATTTTAAATATATCAAATATTAGAAACACGAACCTGAAAATTAATTTATATGTATTTAATAATTTATGTGATTCCAAGAGTACCACTACAGTCACATACAAAAGGGAACCACATCTATAATCTTTTTCAAACTTTTTATCTACAAATAAGGATATAAATATTAAAGATTATATTTGATACATACATAGAATGTATTTACTGTTGGTGGAATTATTGAATAATATCTCCAAGGGTCCTTAAGATAGAATATAAAGGAGACATTCCAAAGAAGTTGAAATCATCTTACCCGACCACTTTCAAATTATTTATTCCTATAACTCCAATATTCCATATTATTCATTATAAATTAATTAATGTAATTTCTTAAAGTAATTAATTATTTTTATTAGCACATAAAATCTATTTCAATTCTTCTTCCCATCCATTGTAAAAAAATAATTTCACTGTTCTGTACGTGTGGATTACCACATCCACAAAATGATGTTATTTAATATTAATTTTATCATCACATAGATAGTAATAATGATAGATTAAATGAATTTATAATATTTATATGATATTAAAATAATATTTTAATGGTTAATTATTAATTAACTTTATTTCCTTATATCCCTAAAAATGTAAACAATGTTCCAGCGTACGTACGACTTAGCATCTCAATGAATGGATTAATTCATTTATCTCTCACTAGATTTTATGGATGTAAATAAATTTAAATATAATGAATATATATGATATTTATATCATGATAAATATTATGGATGTTATTTATCTTTTATTAATGTTCAATGACCCGAACTGTATAACCAAAACATCCATGAAAAATTAAAAATTTAACACTGAGAAACAATCATTTTAATAAAGAATGATAAATTAATAGTTATTGAAATGTTATAGGTAAATAATTTAGGACATTTTAAACAATTATATAAATAAATTATATAATTATAAAAAATGTATATTTATTATACAAGAGTTTATAAAACTTTCAAAACAAATTGAATTGAGGTAAGGGTTTCTCGTCTCACATTTATTTCTAAAAGACATATACAATATTAACCAATTGTTTCTTTTGTGTGGTTTATATACTAAACACGAATGTACTTTCTTATTATATTAATGAATATTATTGTAATTTAATAATATATATAATGTTTTCTATTCCATGAGTTTTTTCTTCAGAATACACCAATGGGTTAAGAGCTAATCATCAAGAATTGTATTCTTTTGGAAAAATGTTATATTAAATTTATATAAATTCTATAAGGTATATATACATCCAATATTATTTTTTATATCATGAATAATTTTTTTTTTAATTTAACTTTACAACATTGAATTATTATTTGTTAGGGATTAGGGTTCAAAAGATACCAAATCCAGAAGATATTTCTTATTCAATCACATTTTATAACAAGATTATTGATGATTACAGTTCTGTATATGACATTTAATAATCTACATATCAAGGATCTATTGAATTGTTTTTATCCAATGTTTATTTATGTAGTTTTCAGGTAATATTACCATTTTAATCTCAAGGTAATATAAAATGATCATGAAAATGTTTTAGAGAAAAAAAGACATAATTTTATCTTTACATGCTAATATTTACCTTTCATGCCATTATTTTCATTAAAATATTTTTAATAATGTTTTAGAGTTATTATATAAATGTTTTGATCCATTTTAAAATATGTTTTAATTTTTTATATATTTTTCTAATAGAATATGATTGTCATTTTCCTGACATTGAACATTTGACTTTTCCCAAAAAAATGTTAAATAAAATTTTTTAAGGCACATGGATCGAATATATTTTCCAACTATCATGACTGCTCAATTATTTGAAATGTACCCTAAAATTTTCAATGGTTTTTATTTGTGACGATTTTTTACATATTTTTTATTCTATTATTTTAAATATGTTATTTTAAAATAAAAGTGTAATTTCCTAAAGAAATATTCCAATTTTATTTCAATGTAATTTTCATTTATTATAATATTATTTCATGGAAATTTTGAATTACATGGGATATGATCAAATGATCTCATCCTTATTCGTTATTTTAATGGATTAATATTATTTGGATTATATTTTTATTAATGTCATTTATTTTCCTTGGGTTATTCTTGGATGGAATGATGAAATTTTTATTAAACTCATTTCCATACCAATGGTTATGTTATAAAACGAAATTATTAATGAATTATGATAATTTTGAACACATTTCTAAGGTTATAATTATATTACTCGTGGAACTATAATTATATATCCATCCAATGCATTTGGTATAGGTGGTTATATCATTAGATTATACTAACTGAAAGGTGGAGTGAACCCAAATCAGTAAGAGACTCTATTCACTTCAATTGTCATTAGAGTGAACCATTAATATATATATATATATATGATGGATTATGAATAGAATAAAATATACTATGATTATCTTGGAAATGAGATGTCACTATGTAAATTATTTTGAATTTTCATTTATATACCACAAACATATGTCTTATAGAAATGTTATGATCCCATAGAGCATGTTATTGGATTCCTTTAGGATTATTGCCTTGGGAACATCCATGATTAAGGCCATGATTCAAAAATATGATTCACAATATGATTTTTATTGTTTTAAAATGATAATATGAAGTTCGCACACACATAGATTCTGGTAATACTTATATAATCTTTTATGTAAACTTTTATTATCATTATGGATCATTTGATCTCATGGTTTCATATATTTTTTTTAAAAGGGATATGAAGATAAATTTAATTATAATATGTCTCAAAATGGTTCTAGTCACGAGGAACTATGTGGGATATGATTTAGTTCTCTGATGAATATGGTTTTAAGGATAAAATATTCTAACTATAATAATATATTGTGGGATTTATTTGGATCGTAATATTTATTTTTTAATATTTATTTATAATGAGTAATATTTATAGAAAAAAATTTAGTGTTATAGTTTCTTCTATTCCATGAAATTTAAAATTCATCATAGGGGTTATCATTGTTGTTGTTTTGGTTTACTTCTACGATTATATACACTCCCCAATATGTTCCTTTAATATATATGGTCTGAGAAAAACTCAATATATGTTAATTGATAATGGGTATAAAAATATTTGGGGAATTATAAACATGGATGAATAAGGAGTATATAAAATATATAAATTTCATTTAGGAACCATGAAATATGTGTTAAAATGAAATTTTGAAAGATATTAGGAATGAGCGATATCAATAGGTTACACTTTTTAAAATATTTATTAAACTAAGATCCAATCTATTTACAAAAATGAAAATTATAATTTCTTTAAGGAGAGTGAGTAAGTAGATATAATTCATAAATGAGGCGCGATAATTTAAATTATTGATGAATTTGGGTTTAATTGTCCACTAGTTTTGAAACTGAATTGAGGAAGGGAAATCTTTTTAAATGATTTGAATTATTTTTAGTCATCATGTGTGTGGTAGTGAATGTGGTTGGGAGTGATGAGATCCAAATTTTCAGAATATTTTATGGTTCTTATTGAAACTAACTAAATAGTCTAGATTATACAACGATATTTATTTGATGTTTATTTATTTTGTGATATTTGGAAATTAAATTATAAATGGATAGGAATTCATTATATAGGTTTTATATATTTTTTTATTTAATTTATATTACATTAATTGATTTGGGGAATTTAATTTAAATTTTTTAACAACTAATATCATGAATATTCATTATTTTAAATGTTTTTTATTTTTCATCCATGAAAAACCTACACTATTGTTATTAATTTCATGTTTTTATGTTTGACAGTTTATAGTATTAAATATAGTATTATTTCATATAAATTCCAAAAATTTCATATGGGTTCAAACTCTTCTACTATTGTTATATTTTGAAGATGGATAGAAAATGAACAAGGGTAAGGATTATAGAGAAAAATATGATTGTAAGAATTTTGTGGCACCAGTCATATAGATTCTACCAAGACGCAGATCATAAGACATAAATAATATAGGTCGTTAATTATGATTATATGACATTGGAGATGATGCACAACAAAAAATCCATAAAGTTTCATGAGGTAACAACAATGGGGAAAAATTATAAGGGTAGAGCTCAGGAATCTGCGTGATCAATGGTAGAGCTCATGAATCTGTTGATATGTCATGGTATTCTTAAGATCCAAAGAGGTATTCCTGGTTAATAAGATTAAAATTAATGGTAATTTCAGAAGATTATCAAGGTATTAAAATTCAAAATCATTTATGTGTGATTAATGGAGTTGTATAATGGAACACCAATGTAGAAAAATTTACAATTCCCAAAATAGATAAGATGAATGAATTAAAAAATCACATTCAATTTCTCTAGATTTTGAAAACTAGGATGATATCCTCCTACTATACCACATGGTTTTAATCCATGTTATGACGTTATAGAGTGTCTATGGTAACTTATTTATCACAAATAGAAGATGAAAGGGAATATATCTGAATACAAGTAATCATATACTGATAGACATGGAGATGATCAAAATAAAGGACCGTGGGACCCTGTAGAATTGAAATTCATGAATAATGAATAATGTTTTCTGATTCATAAATATATTTACCGTATCATATTTTTTAGGGGATTCAACACACATTCCACTTCTATGATTTGAACTAAAGAAGGATTTCTGTAAATATTTCTATGGTTAATACAATTATTTTTCCTATTTTCATTAGATGATATTCTCTTATATCAAATTTACTATTGTCTCTCATAACCCTGTGTTGTACCCACTGATCTCAAACTTCATGATAAAAATGTTTTGACTCATTATGGATGTTTTTAGAAATTTATAATGGGTACTATAAAATACATGCATTTTATTTCTAATGTATTTCTTTACTAATTATATGTAAATGTTATGGTGATGTGTGAGAGTGAGATTAAAACTCCATTTCCCAACAATATTGCAACAACATTTCTCTGATGAAATATAAAAAATCAATTTAATGTTAAAATTAATGTTTTAGAGTTTTTTTATTCCCATACACGGAAAAAATGAAGGATGAGTATATAAATGGTATCATGTCTTCCCAAATGATTTAATGATTTAGAATAAAAGTTAATAATGACAGAATCCTTTAGAGTTAACACCCAAATCATTTTAATTTCTTACATTATATGTTGTCTTAGTATCACAAAACATGATTTTAAATCCTTAAAAATAAAAAAACTAAACAATATATGCTCATACTCTTCTATGATTTCAAAAAAAATTCCTAACAATAATAAAAATATAGTGTTTGGACAGTGAGTCACGAGGCCCAACTCCTTGAGAGATGACCCACATCATCCCTATAGTGTATTCCCATAGTTTTAAATACTATTTTTCATATTCCATATGATAATCCACACAATGTTGGATATGAAACATTATTTTATGTTCTCCCCCTCTTTTTCTACCAGAGTGCAATTAAGGATATGGAACTAGGATTTCCATCTCTACATTTTTTCTCTCCATTGACCACCTTACTTCCCCGTATGTTTTGTTGTTTATCATTGATGGTTTCACAATGCAAGGTCCTGTAAATTCCTCTTAACATATTCCTATCAGTAGGTTTTGAAAAAGAAAATTATTTTATTAATGCAGTATTATCGCTGACCAGGGTCATCTCAAATGAAGAGTTTCTCATGTTTATCACCTATTTATTTTAATTATCCTAATCAATTTATATTGGGGTTTTTATTTTATTTATCAATGGAATAAATTTTTTGTTCTTATTTATATTCTAATTATTAAAAAACATGAAAAATGGAAATTTCAAACGTATAATAACATGAAATGATAACAGATTGATTTATGAGTGAATAACATTGTCCTAGGGTTTAATTTTTGGTTTAATCATTATTATACATAATTTTTTTGGACTCTAATTGGATATTCCAATAGTGAAATATCATGATAAATTAATCTCATTTTATATAGAAATTTTGAAACCTCGTATTCATAATTAAATATAAATTTCGCCACCTCCTATAATCAAAGATAATGACCCACCATTGTCAAGGGAGTGACACATTCTAGGACACAGATCTGTTGATACCATTTCATCTATTGATTGGATAAAATCCATCATTTGAAGAACTAACCAATGTAGAGAAGAAACATAGATTAAAAAAATAATATAAATAATGTTGAGTGCATTTCCCAAGGGATAGTCATTACACCAATGCATGTCACTCTCATTTATCACAAAAAAAATAATCCTTAAGTAAGAATTCAATAACATTGACCTCCCCTAGGACAATCCTCGAGTAAGCCTCCCATTATTAGGAGTAAGAAATCAATTGGGGGAATGGGAAAGAAGATAATAACCAAATAAAATAGGATGATAAAAATAAAATATTTAGAAAAGGAATAAAAAATGGAATAATGAGGGGATGATAAAATTAATAGAGAGATAAGAGGATTAAAGAAAATTGAATAAGAAAATTAAAATTTTTTAGAATAAGAATTAAAAATAATAATATATATATAGTAGTATTAAATGAATAAAAAATATTAATAGAGGAAGATGAATATTGGAAGGGCATTGTAGATCTTAAAGAAAACATGCACGTATTTATTTTAATATAAGAAAGAAAATTAAAATTATAATTAAAAATAAAATAAATTAAATAAAAATAAAAAGGAAAAATAAAAAAAATATGGGAGTAGGAACATGCCAAATATTTTTTGGAAGCTTCCACCCTCACATTGTGAATCTCCTCTATAATGAAAAATGGATGAACTATTTATTGGAATGGGAGAAGTGTCCATGACATCCCATCAATGCTTCAGGACTTCAGGCTTCAAATGTTTATTTAAGCTCTACCATAAGCCTCACATGTGAAATATTTTTTAATATCCACATATCACATGTCTTGGAATAATGAATCATATAAGTGATACTCATATGCATCGAATGTGAAAAAAATTCCTCCTTATTCATTCCTATCATGGATGGGCTTGATATGGGATGTTCCTTGAGGATGTTGTGAATAATTTTGAATGGTGTGTGACACTAGTGAGCAGTGGGAGTGGGGAGACTCCTATTCCTCCAGCCTTTGAAGGGGATAGAGGAGAATTATAAAAAGGAATCATAGTGGCCAGACATGTCTTCCAAGGTGATAAAGTGGAGTTTTGGATGATGGAATCGGAATAGTGCCCGATCAAATGCATCTCACTATAGAAATGGATTTCAATGGGAGTTTTCAGTGGTGGTCAGTGATTATTGAGGAAGTTCTAGTTGTAGAAGATATGGGTATAGTTTGTCTAAGGGTGATGAGGCATGAATATAATAGGATGACTCAATTTTTTTTCAAAATAAGACCCGTAACATGAGAAAATAATGTCCCACAATAAATACAAAAGAATGTTTGACCTCCCTCATATAACAGGATACACGATCACCATCCACGACTACATGCTATGGGGATGGGATCTAACATAACACATCACACCCATGATATGTGTTCCATGAAAAAACATATCCCATGTGGTCTTCGACTCACCTATACTCCCCCATAAACAAGATAACTCAAGAGACCTATGTCTATGGGCATAATTCCCCTGTGAACCCCTATGACTTGAGCATGCCTTCCTACCGAGCCATGGTTTTCCAGCCTTGTGAAGTGATGGCTATGAGACTTGGTGTTGTTGGTTGAGGGATAGACATCTTTCATTGTATTTTTGAATAAGAAAACATGTGACACAATAAATAAAAACCTATAAAATATTTGATGACACATAAAAAAAATTCAATGGAAATAATCCATAAACTCAAAATGTCATTTATTCAACCATTTGAATAAACATTCATTATTCATTCATAAAAAATAATTTTTGAATTAAAAATATAATTTCATGCATATTAAAATTGAATACCATTACAAAATCATTAAAAATTAATCAAAACTATGCATGGGATTTGTTTTTTGTTAAACATCCCCACACATAAACTATGATTGTCCCAAGTATAAATCGGAACATGGAATTCAGTGGAAACAAATACTACAAATATTCTAATTCCAAATAAATAAAATAAATAAAATCAATGTAAATTCAACATTTTAAATGTCACATGAAATATAAATTCAATTTCTCAATTTTCAAATAAACAATCTTCTCATGTAATTATCTTTCCCCCTTTTTAAATGATTGATCTCTTACTATCACCAATTCATGATCCTCAATTCATTATTTCTAAACATTCCAAATTATGATTTACCCCACTATAGGAACATTTCACCGATATCTCATGAAACAATTGAAGTGGAGTTCTGTTCATACCATTATAACATTATTCATATCTTTAATATTGTAAAGGAACAACATTATCCACTATTTAATTAAAAAATGCACATAAAATCATAATGAATTGTAATAAATGTTTTAATAACTCTGGGGATCAAGGTATATATGAATTTATGTTTATAAATTAAGGCACAATGTGGAGTTTTATCTCCAATGTATAGTGCAGGATATCAAAAATGATAGTTCAATCATCGTATTACCATTAAAATAACAACATCCACTTGTTCAAAACTAAATTAAATGATCATGATAAAAATAAATAATAATGAATGAGTTGTGTACCCTATATCAGTTTTCTTTACGTTTATACTTCTATTTTCCATTTTTAATGATTTTTTTTGTTTTTTAAATTTTATGCTTAAAATAAACCTCACCTCCACCACCTAATCACATATAATAAAAATCATCACTCTAGAGACATTGATATTTTTGTTCCTCTAATTCACAACCCATTTTTTTATTTTTTTATTCTTATTGTCATTGTTTATATTTTTTAATCTGAAGGGGAAATACGATAAATAAGAAAATATATATAACCCATTATCAATACCGAATGTATCACCCCAACACTTCTTATATAAAATTTATATCAACCCTTTATTTTTTATTCCATTAACTTCCACATTCATCTTTTTAAAGTCATGAGAATTCAAAGTGGAGGGTAGGAAAGGATAAAAATGGATTGGAACGATTTTCATTCCTAACAATTCTAATCATGATTTTTATGGTTCAAAAAGGATTAATGTATCAATGATATTTTAAGAATAATGTATTTTCAAAATATGATTCAATTATTTTAAATGTTTTTTTCATAGTCATATGTTTGAAAAGATGAAATGAAAGTTCTAGATTGTGGGAGGTCCGAAGGGTACTAAAAAAATATGCTAAAAATAATTTGGATGTATATGGTGAATTAATCACCCTAGGAATTGGAAATATGTTTTTGGTGAATCACTCAATGTCAAGATAATAATAAAAAATCAATTCACATGAACTTTATAAATATAATGCAGGGAATATGTTTTGTAAATTTCATTTACATGAGTCAATCGATATCCTAAAACTATGAGTACCCAATTTAAAAACCATGCATCAATTTAATCATCCAATTCAATATTTTATTCAATTATTTTCATTTAAATTCAAATCTAAAACACGGGATCACAGGATACCTAAACAACTCATGTCTTAAAAATAATTCAACTAAAGCATAATTAAATTATGGGCAGGGTATTTCTTGTTAAATCTCAAAAACTGTTCATGAAAAAATTGTAGGTATTTTAAAAGACAATCAATAAAAATAAACTCTATTTATCATGAGGCATAATACTTTTTCATACTTTTTATAGTCTTTACTATTCCATGATGATCCTATAAAATTTTACCCAATAAATAAAAAAGAATCTTTTAATTTATTTTTAAAAAGAATAGAGGGAGTGGGGTTGCATGATGGAATACTCTTAAGAAGGAAATTTAAATTTAAATTATTAGATCAAAAATATAAGAATGTGTCTTGGAATGACCCTCCAAGTGGGGTCTAAAATTTCACTTCCTCCAGAATGTAGTACCAAATTTTATACATATTTTGATAGTCAATATATATTTTTGGAATTGAACCACTATATGTGTAATTTCCAACCTTGTGATTCTTCCTTCTTGTTGTAGAATGGTCTATGGATAGTGTATAAAAGATCCCCTTCCGTCAATGTTATCTATATATTACAAGGTGGGGGTAGGATGTATTATGGATCACTCATCTTTTTTGGATTCTACTTGTGAAACATACTCTTTATTTTCTATTGATGGATCCACATTGGCTACATGAAATGAATATTTATAAGGGAAGTAAGCCTATATTTTTACATAAATAAAAATTTAATATAAAAAAACTAAAAATTAATTTCTCTTTTTATGTTTGAGAACACTCTGTTTTGATTTCCTCAGTCTTAGGAACCTGGGATTCTTCATGGGAATCCCAAAATTTATGTTAATTAAAATCAGGGGGCTCCATGTGTTCCTAAATAGGGGCATGGCTAGTTTCTTAATATTCCTCTAAGGCATGGATATTTTTGACCGTAACTAAATATTTAAAATATTATAGACTGAAAAAAAATTGTATTGAATAAAATAATAAGAAAAATTTAAATAATATCATCTCCTAGAGATCTTTCCAGATAAACCACTACCTCAATAGTGAGTGACTCTTGGTTTTGGATTTATATAGATGGTTTCATGTATCCAGGACCCTCCATATATTCATGTAAATCCATAACTAGGTTTTATTATTCATCCATGGATATAGTGACATTAAATGGTACTATCTCTTCATCATTTTTGGGATTAAGAAGATAACTTGTACCTCATACTCATTCTAAAAGTCATAAATTTCTTCATGATCGTCTATTGTTAGTCTAGCTGGAATGTTTTCCTCATCCTAGATCTACTATATATTTTCAGGATACTTCTATATTTGGTTATTCAAATGGTTTTGTTATAAAGATTCATTGATAAAGGATTCAACTTCTTGTATGTCCTCATAAAAACAAGGGAAGAATAGTGGTGCTTCCTTATTATCCATATATTCAGGTTTGTGATGATCTGTAGATGCATGTAAATATGTAGTTATTTATTTCATTTTTATTGATATGTCATCAACAATTTCTTTATAATGTATATTATAATATTTGGGATTTTTAGAAAAATTATCCTATAATTGTTTTGGGGTAATTTCTTTAAAATTATTGGGATAAAAAAAATTTATATCGGTTTCTTGGACATTACTAAATTAAATTATGGGATGTACTCCCAAAAATTAGTTACCTCTCTAGAAAATGTTTCAACTACTAGTTTTCTGAGGGACTCTTTAAGCTCCGGGATAAGGTAAATGAATTACTCATCTATGATGGTTAGACTTTGTGCTCCCCTAATATTAATGAAAAATAGGGATACTCTATCTTTTATAGACCATGTTTGTTTAGAAATGGGTTCTTACTCCTATACATATTTATTCCATGAAAATTAATAGTATTTTGGATGCATCATGGAAAAATATATTTTTATGGATTTTTAATCTATAAAAATATTTCTCATGGAAAAGTTGAAAATGAATGAAAACTACTTATTGGATTCCAGAAAATGGTGCCATCATTGACACACTCCAATCATAAGTCATGGGAAAATAAAATCATTTTCCTAGTTAGGCACAATGCCCGACCAAGGTCATCTGACATGATGAGTTTCTCAGTTTATTCACATATATATTATAATTCACCATACCTATTTATTATTCGTTATTTTTTTGATTATATTTTGATAATACAATCCTGAAATCCTATGATGAATTATTATCCAATTATTTTGAAATAATGAGACCACAAATGCTGAAAGAAATATAAATTTTTCTTCCTCCCGTAGTCATGATTGGTGACATGCCTTGGTCAATGGTCTATCAGCGTCCCAGACCCATCTCTATTGATGTTGTTCATCTATTGATTGGAATAACTCCACCGTGTGTGGAGCTGACCATATAAGAGAGGGAAACCAGATTAAATAAATGAATAGAAATAAATTTTATTCCATGGCCTAGGTTATTGTCACCACAACCTAGCATGTCACTCTCACTGATCATAACAATATTATAAAATATAATCAAGAATTTATGAACAACCTAACCTCCCACATGCCAATACTTAGATCACTATCACATTATTGAGAGTTTGAGATCATTTGGGGAGTGGGGAAGAATAGAATAACATTATAAAATAGAATAATTAAAATATTAAAGGAAGAAGAAAAATTATAAATATATGGAATAATGGGAGATGTTAAGAGAGATAGAGAAAATTTATAAAAAAATAAAAAAACATATAATGAGATTCTAAGATGAATAAAATAAAAAAATTAAAAAAAATAAATAAATATATGAATGTTTAATCGATAAGAAAATAATGGAATAAAATGAAATGATGGGAGATGAAACTTGGAATATCGGCCTTAGAAACCCCTCCCTCATGGTGTGAAACTCCTCTATAGTGGGAAATTGATTGTCTTATTGAGGTAAGGGAGAAGTGTCCTCAACCTCCATTCAATGCTCAGGGTCTTCTGGATTTAAATATTCATTTAATATCTCCCTTATGTCAAACGTTGGAATGATTGTGAAATATCTATAGATCACTTGGATTTGAACAAAGCGTCATGCAAAAGATACTCACTAGATCAGGACACATACACTGTGCCTCCTTTATATATTATATGGATGGTCTAAACATGGATTATTCCACTTGGAAGGGGGAAGCATGGTGAATGGTTCATGTCACTAGTGATACTCAAGAGTTGGTGGCCTCCACATTGTCTAGACTTCTATTTTATTGGAGGATCCTTCGAGAAATGCTTTATCTTGGTTATATATGGCCCCATTGGTGATCTCTTGGTCTTTTTTTATGATTGGAGTAGGGTCGAGCTCAAAATAGAGGTTCTCAAGATTAGTAATGGAGTTCTTCGATTGATGTTAGTGGATTTTTGTGAGTGTAGAGGGAATTATAGTGGTGGATATTGAGGGTTTTCTATGTCCGAGGGAGCTGAGGTGCAAATACATTGTGATGACACTATTTTTTGAAAAGTGTGAATATTAGCTCCAGAAATCACATCACACATCAAATCCAATAGTGATTTTGTGCTCCCATATAATAAAAGTTGTGGGATAACCATCATAAATCATATTTTATAGGTATGGTATCCTACATAACCCAGTACACACACGAAATACGGGCTGCACATACACACGACCCACACGGGCTATTACCCGCCTCTGCTCACATGATGATTTGACCACAAGCGGGCCACTATATTATGAGCCTAATACACTAGTGAACCCATTTTTCATGAGAAGGCCTTCCCACAAGGTCTGGTTGGCTGGACATATGAACATTTAGCTATGTGAGTTGGTCTAATCGGATGAGGGTTATCCATCCTATATTGTTTTTTTGAATAAGTAAACACGTATTATTTTAATAAGTAATCACATGGAATAAAAAATAAACACTTAGAAAATATTTCATGACACATTAAATTTTTAACGAATATATTTATTAAATTCAAAATCATCACTTCATTTTCCATTTGAACCAACTATTATTATTCATTGATAAAAAAACCCCATTGGAATAAAACATTTAATTTCATGTATATTTACATTGTAAACATTAGGAAATAATTGAAAATTGATAAAAAAAATAAGCATGTAATTTGTGTGTGTCTACTCCCTATCTTAATCATGACTTACTTTCTTCCACCATACATTAATTTTTGAAAGAATTATTTAGCTATTCATGCTATAATTAACCAAAGCATGGTGAAATACAGAAGGATGTGTCATCCTACTATGGTTTCTCAAGGACATCAAAAAGAAAGAGAACTTACTTTTTCATATCATTTTAATAATGGTATGATATGTAAATTTTTCATATAATACTTTCATCATATTTGTTAAAAATTATTTTTTTACACTGTTGATCGATAAATAATTTTTTGTAACCAGTTTTATAGGTTGGTCATGGACCATCTATACCCCACCGGTGAAGGTTTTGATACTATAATTATGCTTGGTGGGTTTATTGAAATTTATTCATCCATGAATCATATTAGGAATTCCATTATAAATAATATTAAATAGTGAATTTAGTATTTTGGAATATACATGGGATCAATATATTAGTTATTTATACTATTCAGTGGGATTAGATATCCATCTAAGACTAGTTCACATAAAATTATAGGTTGACCATAGCCTTTAAGAGTTGGATATTTGTGAGTGGGGGTTTACTAAAATCTAGTTATGATATCCAATTATGGTCTATTTATTAAATGATTTTTAGGATCTAGTTTTTGGATTTCTTCATTATTGTAGAAGTAGGTAAAAATCTGTGTCTTGTTAAGATATCGGTTATAGAGGATTTACTACATTAATACAAAATGTTTTTGGCCTTAATTGAGGACTCTCAAGTTAGTTGGTTTGTATGATGTTAAAATTTAGGGATTATGTGTTTGGTTATACTGTAAGATGAATCTTATATTAGATGTGATATTTTTGGGAGAAATTTATGGGGTAATAGGTTAGTGGAAAATATTTAGTTGTGGGACACAACCCTATGTGATAGGGTAATGGTTAAGACTCAATTATGGGACCCAACCATGAGAGAGAGAGGGTAGTAGTTGAAAATAATTTATGCCACCTAACCCAATCTGAGAGGGATGTTGTTGAGTCTCTAGAGTGGGACCATACCTTAAGTAATTAGGTATGGGCCAGGGTATATAATAAAAGATGACGTATCCTACCAACATTGGCCAAAGTCTTTTGGGTTGGGGGAAATTTTGGGGATTGATTAACATATAATGACCCAATGTGATTTCATATATACAGTATGAGGATACATATATTTATCTATACATTAATAAACATGTTTTTTTGGAATATATATTGGATTGTTTTAGTCATGTCCTATCGATTATTAGACTCACACCCTACATGGGTATCATTGTGTGCGTGAAAATAAAATGTAATAATCTCAGGATGTTTTTATAATAAGGGAAAAAATAATTGCATAAATATATAATTGAGATATAGGTTTTTAGAGGGAATCATCTTTTTATGGTGACATATCCTTTATAGATTGTCTTCCTGAATTATTTTTGTCTTAATTTGCATAGTGGAAATATCCATTTTGTGTGTGTTGGTATGTTGAGCATGAGTGACATATTGTTATAAAATATTGATATTAAAAGTTATTGTATGTCATATTTTGGTTATAAATCTTTTTGTTCGGTCCAATTTTTTAAAATTTTCAACATATTAACATGTTATTATAGATGATAATACATAGAGTATAGTCTTAAAATATTGGTTATTGATTATCACCACTATTGGATAGCATTTGGCATATAGGGAGGAATGTTTGTAGTCACATATTACATTGGATCAATATGATAGTTGATTTACCTGAAAAATTAATTAATAAATGGTATCAAGTCAATATTTTAGTTGTATTTATATATAGGTACTTGTTTGAAGGATATAACAGTGATTAGTGTTTAGTGAGTACACTATGCTTATGCATCCCAAACAATAGAATTGTGGAAGTCCATGTTACCAGCATAGGGGATTTTGTTCCAAATTTATGATTTTATGATTGGGATGTTTATACAAATATGTTGTTCTATAATGAGCCTTTTATTTAATCATTACTCATGGTTCACAGTGGAAAGAGTTTAGGAGTTCATGCATTATACCTTTCATGTCGGGATACCTAAAATGTTTGTGACAATATATGAGTGATAAATGGATTTCAAAATGGTAAAGTGTATATTTAAATGGTTTTTAGTAAAGAAAGATTATGAGAAATTTATATATATTTGGCGTTTTGTGTTAATTAAAAAATCTACAATCACTCATTTATTGTCTTCCCAAATAAGTTATTATTAGATAACTAATTAAATGTAATTTAAAATATTGTTTTGTTGTGTTTTATTTTGGCTGTATACTATATAATTATGCTCATGGTCAGCGATATCCCCATAGTGGGTAGGTTATGGTAATAGATACCTTGTTATAGATGGTAAAGGTCATTTGATCTAAGAGTTTGGAATGTATTGGAATGAGATTTATTTGTTGATTAGATACCGATAATAGGGTCAAGAAGGCATGAAACATTAACATGGTGTTTTTGATCTTCTATAGAATGAATGGTGGATTTTTATTACGGATGTGGTTGGTTTTTATATGAGGCACTGAGATGGTAATAGACCCATGGGTGTTTTGTGTTGTTATGTGATAATAATTTGTGAATGGAAAAGACTATCTATAGCTTAATTTATAGTAGTGTATATGCCTAAAAACATCTATTTATGATATGTTTTATTAGTGAGGTTACATAGTTCAAAATTTCCATATAGGGATGCGGGCATGTATATCGAAGATTTATAAGATGATGTGATTTGGTTTAAATGAAAAATTACTAATTACATTATGCATGGGACTGCGGTTCTACAATTATGGGATTTAGGGTTATAATTTTTATTGGTTTTAGTTCAGTTTTATATGGAATGAAACAACTAGTGGGTCTTCATGAAGGATATGTTGGCCTTTAAGAGATGTGTATGTTACGGTGGTTGATCCATGGGATCAACCAAGAATATGGAGTTCAAAATTAGAATATGAGATTCTGGAATTCATGTGTTCGAATTGTAGAAATTCTTGTGAGGCATTATGTATTCAGGGATATGATATTGTTACTTGTTGGAAAGATTGTTTCGAAATATTATTAGATAATTACAAAAAAAAATACAAGGAACATTGGGTTTTGGGTTCAATAGTCTCCATGGGAGATATATATGTCCTGGCGGTCTACCTGTAGGTTAGAATATTAATGTTGGTGATTGATGTTCTATAGGGAGTCACTCTTGGGATATTTGATGTGGAAGGGGAACATATCAAATGGGTAGTTCCAAGTGACCTATTGTGGTAGTTGGATGGTTTCAATTTCAATGACTTTATGTAATGAGTTCACAAAGGGATATTTGATTGGATTTTTGAACATGGTTGGTTTTATTGAGGATGATTGCATCAACCCAATATAGGTTTTGGGAGTCTAGTAATGGTCCATGTTATCAATCCTTGGATAGGTGGAATGGCTTGGGTGTAGTAATGGAACGTTAATATATGTGAGGATTCATACATGGTATTATTATAATGTAAAAGAATGTGATTCAAGGTCACCAAGATCAATCTGAAGTAGTGTTACTGATAGTGTTCTCATGTACTGACGAGATTCAGTATATGGATGCTTTATAATGATATCCAAGGGTAAAAAAGTGTCACTGAGGCTATTTAGGGTCAAATAAATGTCATTAAACAAGGAAGTGGGGAACCAGGTTCAGACTTATTGGTTTAGGTCATGTGGTTTTCAAGAGATGTTATCATCATGAAATGATTCATGTTACACCTTGAAATTTTAGAATATATTTCTTCATAAACAACTATTTATTAAATAAAAATTTTCACATTAATAACCAAACTAAAACAAATAATTTCAAATCTAATTATGATAAATTTAATTTTTATAAAGTTATTTTTGGATGTGCATGTATAAATAGGGGAACGACAATTATAAAAATATTTATAAATTAAAATAAAAGATAAATTTAATACAAATTCACTCATGAAGTTCCATTATTATAGTTAAAATATTTGTAAGATCATTATATATCATAAAATGTATATTCTATAACTTTTTTAATAAACTATGAATTTTTATTTCAATATACTAAATATAATATGGTATGATTATGATAATGTAAATTTTCGGTATAAAATACATTTAAAAAATATTTTAACAATAAATCTATATGAAATAATAATGAAGACATTTATTATTTGAAAATACATTTTCTTATAACAAATTTTTCCCTGAATTCCATGTTTCTATTTAATAGATAAATTCTAATATATTATAATTTGTATGTTAAAAAATTTACTTTGTTTTATGATTCATAATTTTAGTATTATCATAATATTATTGTTTTGAGATTTTTCTTAAATTGATTTGTTTTTATGTTAATAGTACAAATTATATTTTTTAAAAATATAGTGACTTTTATGAATTCAATAGGATATAAACATAAATTAATATTTTATTAATATTTTTCATAATAAAAGTTGGATTTATGAAATAAAATTTAACATAAAAATGATAATGATTAATTTATGTAACGATTATAGAAATTTTAGACACTGAGTACTTTTTTCAAAAAAAACTCTTTTCCCTAATGTAAAGCACACGTTTTGTACATGTACATTTTTCAACATATATTAATGGAATATGATAAAATATAGTTAATTTTTGGAATAATAATATCTAAATAATATAATATGTATAATTTTATTTATAGGAATAATAATTTCTTATCGTGGTAAAAAAATAAGTTACCTAAGTAAAACTAAATTAGGATAAAAAATGCAATGATGTAAAATGCATTAAACATATAAAATATTGTCCCTTTATTATTTCTATGAGGGGTGTATAAACATATCCTTATTTTTATAAAACTATTTATGGATTTCATAGAAATTTTGCAGGGATTCCAAGGGAAGTAAATATTTATTAAAAAAATTCAAGACCCCCAACATGTAAAATGAGACTTATATGAACTATTTATATTATCTCAAAATATTCGAATATGTATATTTTATATTGATTATTTACCTCAAATATAAAACTTTCACATGTTTAGAATACCAATTTTAAAATAAAAATTCTCATGCCCTCCAATTTTAGGATGTCTATCAATAGATGACTCTAATATTCAATATGAGTAATATCCACCACTATTATTTTTTTCATTAAATTAAATTTCCATTATTTTAAAAATATATTTTATCCATTATAACAAAATTAAATAATTATTACTATTTCACTCAAATATCACTAGTTTAATGGTAATACTGTTTTCTATACTCCTCACTGGCTTTGAAAAATTTTAAAGCCATTCTTGTGGATGAGTGGACTACCGTCTATAAAAATTGATGTATTTTGTTTTTAATAACAGTATCACATGGTTGGTCATAAAATGGTATTTAATGAATAAATAGTATATCTATGACATAAATATGAATTTAAAAAATATAATCCATTTTCTACTTTCCCCTCACCCTAAAGAAAATGCAAACTAGGACCATGTGTACAAGAAAACCACCACATCCACAAAGCCTTGTGTTTCATTTTTCATCACTATCATACATGTTTTGTAATAAAATTATTCTTTATTAATATATATGATATTAATGAGTAGTATATGTAATTGTATACAATTATGCAAGGATAAAAAATAATAAATTATCATTAAAATGTTACAGGTTAATATTGTCAAATTATTAGAAACAAGATCGTCATGGATTCTATTTTCCCCAACCATATTGATCAATTACATAGAATGAAACTGGGTAAAATTAATCATTGAATCAAATAGATTATAATTAATTTAATAATATCATAATGATGAAATTTTTATCAATTCATGGTGAATTACATTTCCATTACAAAATGATTATTATTAATATAGCATAATGATAAAATTAAAATTATCAAACTAATAAATTTTAAATAAATTAGTAAAATAAGAAAATTTTATTGGTAAAATATATCAATAATATTTTAAAACAGGTTATTATGAAGGATATTAATATTATAATTATGGTTATAATGCTTTCATGTAATTCAGTTGTAAATGGTATGGGTTTTTTAATTTAAATTTTCATTCATTAAGATATGTCATATATTCACCACCTAATTTATTTATATAGTGTATATATACTAAAACATGATTATATTTTAATACATAAGCCATGTAATTAATTTTATTAAAAAATATAAAATTTTATTTCTGTACTTGGATTTTATTTTTATAGTTATCAATGTTTTATGTGGTTCATTTCCAATCGTACTCCTTGCTAATCAAGAATATTCTTCCACTATATTCATATTCTTCTTCCTATTATTGTTTTCATTTATATTTTTTAACTAATGTTTCATTAACTCATGTTTTATGATTATTTCTTATTACATATTTTCATAATAAAATTTATAATCTATTTTATGATGTTTTTTTTTCAATGAAGGGATTTTAAGAATATTATAAATGGATTTTCTATTATGAATATATATTTTTTCTTCCACTCAAAACTTCTTCAAAAAATAAATTCTATCTTTTGAAGGATATGTTATAGAATATCATTTTTAAATGTAATTTTTTCCTAATATATTCAATTTAATATTTCTAAAATTAATTTTGAATGTGAACTATAAAATAATCATGTGTGAATATCGTAAAAATAATCTGAAACTAATTTAACAATTATACTTATATATTCCCCATATTCATGAAAATAAATTTTAATTGTCTTGTGACTTAATTCATGATTATCTATTATACTATTTTAAATTTTTATTGGAATCTATTTTAAATATATTTTATAAAAATTAAATTTTCCCATCGTTTTTGTCTTTTTTATTTAAAAACACCACCACAATTTTTTTATAATGAAATTTATATTCTATTATATATATATCATATTTTATTTGGTTAACAAAAAATTAAAATTATTTTCTTATCATTTACCAAATATATCTCTTCTTATATTTTAGAAGATTTAAATATGTGTTAACATACTTCAAATCCTCTTATATTCTGTATGGATATTCTCTAATGGTACCATCCACTTATTTCCCTCGATGGGTTATGATCACTTCATTATAATCATTCACATGGAATTTATTGACATATCTAATTTATATCATTTCAATATAGTTGTTTACTTATTATTAAGAATAATTATTAAAGCCTGGCATTGACAATTGTAGTTTGGATTTGGATTAGTGGAAATTTCCCAATCATCCTGTTGTAGACCTCGGTTCAAAATTTGGTTGGATTGAATTTCCTTAGGCATTGGAGTGGTGTGTGAACTATATAGGGTACTATAAAGGGGTACCATAACAATAATAAGTGTTTTTAATGGAATTTAGAGGAAAAAAATGGGCCTTTGGGATATATGTACTTTGGGAAATCCAAAGCCATGTGTCATAAGGTCTCTGATCCATGGATCATATTTTTTTGAATATAGTGGAGTAGCTCCTAGATAGTGGATCAAGACAAAATCAATCGACCAAAATAGGTAACCGTACATAAGTTTGTTAGATAAATATGAAAATATTTCCATTATATTTTTCAAAATTGCACCATACACTATAAGATGATATAAACATCAGGTGGTGAGATAAGGGTAATCATTAAAAAGTTGTTGGGGTGATTTTTATTTAGTACTGTTGGGCGTAATAAATGTTAAAGGGATTATTTCCACATTGAATTTACTGCATCTAAATTTATGGCCTTTGATCCACATGTCATTCAGGCCATGTAACAGTTCCCTCTCAACCTAGTTAAAAATATGGACTATTTAAAATTTAAAATATGGAATTAACCATATTATTATTAATTGTTTTTTTCATATAGGGAGTACATATAATATAATTAAGCTATTTTTTTCCCAAATGTTATATACCCCTTCAATAAATTGGTTGGTCTCATGATACAATTCTTTTTGTATTCGGTGTTTATAATACCATTTGTTAATATTTACTTGACATATGTTCTTCATGGTAAAATAATTATGACATTGAACTGATCCCATATTAAAAATATCATGATTTCCAAGAATGTGACCTTGATGCTATGATTAGGATGTAATAAAATATTTCCCAATTATTAGGATTATAGTGTCACAGTTTGATGAATGGAATATAATATAAAAAACATATTATGCATTTCACCACCTTAAAATCAATTATAATTATTCATTGATTATTTTTTTATTTCATTAATAGATTTATTTCAGCTCCCTGGGATCATTTATGAACCATTATATGTTTACTATTTATTCCAACTATATTGTTGTTTTCAGGTTTGTTATAAGATAACCTCCAATAAATACAACCACTTATTGGACATTTGATGCAATGATACATATGTTGTAATTTACCTTGGATTCAAATTAGATTAATACATATGATATATTTATAAGTTCATCATATGTGGATGATTTTCTAGGAGATTTTTATTATATATATTAGAATATTAAAATATTTATATAATGGGAAAATTTCCATTGGATGGGAAGAATATTCATTTTGGTAGATAGATGTTTTTCCAAACTATTTAAAACTAAAAACATAAAATGAACTTGATGTGAAAGATAATTTATATTAGATTTTAATATTATAATTATTTATGGTTATGATTGGGATTCATTAATGGAATAAAAATCCTATATGAAAAATAATATGTTTATTCCCTCTAAAATGTAGATGTATGGGTTTTGGGAACCATAATTAGTTTGAAAGTAGGGTTTGGATAACATTACATGTTAGGAAGAGTAAAAGGTAATTTATATAATTAATTAAAAGTAAATTAATGTAATATGGGGAAGATATCAACATATAATAGGATTATAGATTACTATGAAATATATTGATTGGTATATGATTTTATATTTTTTTGGGATAAGGATCGAGAAGAATTTTGGGAGAATAGGGTTCCATGACTATTTGTGTATAGGATATATTAAATAAATATCATAATTTAATTATAATTAGAAACATTAAATAGAAATAAATATTACCAACCATTACTACAATTTAATGTAAAGGACAACATCCAAAAATTGTGTTAAGATATTTTATTTGTCGTTTCCTAGTATGATATCAATATCTGGATAATAAAAATATTGATGTATAATCTAGCACTGATGCACATTTGGATAATAATCCTAAAAGTTTGGCTGGGTGATAACTTGATCTTCAACTATTCTTCACCAAATAGGCCTAACTAAACAACTGGTTTAACACTCGTAGAGGATATAAATTAGTGATTCACATGCTCATTAAAATCCATTATGACAGTTTTATTAAAATCATATAGTATAGTTTGATAAAAAAATTGGGAAATAAACCTAAAGTATCATAGGTTTAAATGGTAATGTAAAATGACGAGATATCTTTGGATTGCTTTTTTATATAATTATTTTACTATTGATTTATTAGATATTATCATAAGAATTTTGTTTTTTATATGATTGGAATCTAAATCTTGAAAATGAACCCATAAAATGCATGTAGCTAGAAAGCTCCATGTCTAATAAGCTAATGAAAAAAATAAATATTGGGAACACATTATTGTGAGAAATGAAATTTTTTCCATAAATTTATTAAGAGACAATTTATGTGTTTATAGATTTAACTAATATCATTATGTAGATATCTCCTTGAAAACCTAACATATTTTTAAATGTGAAAAATAATTAAAATTATCATGACATATTTCATTTTGGGGGATGGAATAGAGTAACACCATGTTATTTTATTATATATATCTTCTTAATTAAATATTGATTAAATAACATGTTTCACATGCAACAAAAAAATTAACCACAACACATTTTATTAAGATATATATAACCATTATAATATTATCATTTAATTGTGTGTATAAATAGAGGTAAAAAATTATTAAATACCTATAGAAATAAAAAAGAATGTTTTTAATAGTAATTCATTAATTTAATTCACTTAAAATAGTTCAAAAACTAATAAGATCATATTATGAATAAGATATATTTTTCTAAAAAATATTATGAGTTTCAAATTCTTATTTTTGGATAATAAGTATATTATGGTTATATGATGATAAAATATGATATTTAAATGAATAATATATTATAATTAATTTAAATAAAAAGTGATAGGAAATTATAATATGAATGATTAATATTTGAAAACATTACTTTACAGTATAAAAGGTTTCATTCTATATTATGTGATCCCTATTAAGTGTTAAATTCCCATATTTTATAATTTAAAGAAGAGAAAATAAAATTAATTTTTGGGATTAATACATCAATTATTAGATTAAGATATATTTTATTTATTTTTTAAAAGGATTCATTTTTAGTTGAATAGTACAAAATAAATTTTTTAAAAATATTATCAATTTTATTAATTAATATAGATATAAAAATGGGTTAACATGTTATGAAATGTTTTTTCAAATAATATGATTATTAATTAAATCAAATTATACATTTAAAATATTATACTTAATCTAGGAACCAGTAATCAAGATTTTGGATGCAATGTAATATTTTTGAAAAAAACTATTTGAAATTGGTTTAAGTGATTTTTTAAAATTATTTTCTTCCACCACTAGAAATTGAATACGATAAAATAGATTTATAGTATCAATTATAATACCTAAATTGTCTTATAATGGAACATTAATATTTAATTATAATAATAAGTAACTGAGGTCAATGATCATGTTACTGGGATACAATTAAACTAACATAAACCGTTAAACCAAGGGGAAAATAAAAAAATATCTCAAAACATATAAGTTATTTGACTGGATGAGAATGAGATTGATATATCATGTTTCCCTGAATATATTTCATGGATTCCATTGAAATATATTTTCGAATACTAGAAATGAAATTGTTATTTACAAAATGACACTCCCCACACGTCTCAAAAGAGACTTCCCCCACTTGTTTATATATAGAAAAAAGTATTATTCTTCTTGAAACATTTAATATTGTATATATCTTAGAATAATATTACATTTTTGGAATCCCTTATTGATAAAAAATCCGCCCAATTATTCCAATAATAAGAATTCTTTCAAGAGAAGTCTCAAAACCATAATGTGAGTCAATTAGTAATCAACTGTAATTTTTTAAATTCACATACTTTATTCTCATAATATATTTTACCAATAATAATAAATTCCCATATGTATTATTATTAAAATAAAATTTTATTTTTTTGGTGGTATAACCGTTTTCCAACCACAATACATCCTTATAAAAATGAGAACGTTGTTTTTGTGTTAATGTGGTCTACAACCTTCACAAAGAAACATATTTTTTCATAAATATCATTGATATATGTTTTTAAAATGGTATTTAATCCATAAATATTAAATTTATAACCTATATCATAATTTAAAATGATACACTATTTTATACGTTCTTCTCATTCTATGATGCACTTCAACAGCAACTATGTGTACATGCAGACTTTCGACTAAAAAGTTACTTTTTATTATCGTACCATTAAAAGAAACATAAAATAATGAACACACCACTCCTGGGGTTTAAAAATGACTAAAACCTAGGGATTCTTCCTTGAATATGATTTTACAGTCATCTTCTAAGGACCCATCACCATGATAAATAATAATATTCTGAACTAGTGTCCATTTTATAGCAAGCAAATATGCTGCAAAATTACCTTCTCTACAAGTTTGTCTAAAATAAGATTTCTTGTTTGAAAAGAATACTACACTTCATAATATTACAATAAAACTTAAATGGATATTATTTATCCCACAATACAAATCCATCCAATATAGTAGAACTAGATTCCACATTCAAGATATGTATATCATACTACCTAGAAGAAATCAGACTGATGAGAAAAGCTGTTGTATCCACTTTGATAGAGCTTCCACTCCCATAAAAAGAAAAACAACAATCAATACAAATACCAAATTGTCCCTCACAATACTAACACAAATTATTTTACGTGACATGCCTGAACCATCCACATTATTTTTGATCCCAATGGAATGTTCATTTTAATGAACCCATATGCCTTTATTATTTCTTCTACTTTACAATGTGTATCCAGTAAAAGAAAAAATCTTCTAAATTAGGGGGTAGATAGAATACCATGTGTGCGGGAACCTGTCTCCACTACAATCACATTAACAAGGACCTATAAAAAATGAATTGATTTTTTTCTATTCCCTTAATTTATTTAAATAATCCTAGAAAGAACAACACACAAGTAAAAAATTAATATCCTAGGACTTAACTAACACAATCTACATACCTGTACCGAGAAACCAATAATCAATTGTGTCCTTTATTATTCCATCACATTTCTAAATATTCATGTTGTGACTGAGTAGCCTCTAAATTTCCCACATCCAGTCACTCTGAGAAAACAAATTATCCTTGGATACATTCTTTTAAGTGAAACAATGTCATTTGGATGCCATGATAATGCTGATTTTCTTTAAATTCTCATCTAAAAGAAGGAATTTATTTCTAAATCACTAAAGAAGAAACTTTAACTTGCCTGATTTTTTTCACTATATATTTTGTTTCTACTAATTCATTATGTTGTTGACAGGGAATAATTCTATGTAGGCCTTACCATTTAATATCATTTATGTCAATTCTGTGAAGATGTAATGATATGCCTCTTCGTTCAAGCATATATTTGTGTTAAAGTTCTTCTGCTAGATATTTAAAATATCCCCAATAATGTATGGGAACCTGCTGAATTCGTGAAAGTATATATTGGATATAGGACATCTATATAAATATAATTTCATTCCCATAATGTTGTTAAAGAAAAAGTTATACTTAGAATAACCAGTAATTGGTATTTCCATATTATCTTGAACCTCGAAATGCACTAGCATGCATTGTGCAAGGATAGTGATTTTATCAGGTTTGTTGTCCCAATTGTCCAAAATATCACCATATATATTAAAAAAATATTTATCTCAAAATTAATTTACATTGATAATATACCTTAGAGTTTATTATTTTAAAAAATTCATGGATACATCAACACAGTGTTGATCAATCCCACCTTCCCCAATAATCCTTTCGAAATATTTATAGGTGGCCTAAACACAATTTTAAGCCTGGTTTGAAAACTAAAAAATTAATTCATGAGACACACCATTCATTCAATATTTTACATTGGTGCTTTAATAATAGATAGAATACTCAAATTCGCTGATGAATGAAGTCTACTAAGGAGGTTAATCAGACCACTAAATTTTAGTAGTTTTTTCAATCCAATGAAAATCCCCCTTATTATATGATTTATAATATCATCAAAAAGATATTTCATGATTCTACCATGAGATAGAAACTCACCAAAGTACTCAAAAGCATGTATCAACCTTTGTATGCCCAATTTTTCTGAAATTATGTTACATTTTTTCCTTCAACACAAGTTAGAAATGGTGCTTCTACTCTTCTGTTGATTGATACTCACTCCACTAAAATTTTCATTTATTTCCAATATTTTGATGTATCTTTTTATGGGATCGTTCATTCAATTGATAAAAATACATGTCATCTACATACATTAAATAAGATATGATTCCACTCCCTAAACTATGATGAAATTCTTAATTATCCCAGATTTAGGACCCTATATTATGCTTCTTGTGAGGTATTCCTAGGAAAAGATAAAGAGGCAAAGAGATATTGGGTCTCCTTCACTTACCTCTTGAATAGACATAAAGAGCCAAAATTTCATACCCAAAAAAGATATAATGAGTCATAGAGTAGAATAAGATCTATATAATAAGTCACAAAACTAATCATTGAATCCAAACTTATTCATGAACCTAATAATAAATCTTCACTCCATTATATCATACTATTTATCCATTTCAAAAAGTATCTTCGAATTTGAACCATTTGATATTTTATTCATGATCTCAAAAATCTATTTTACAATACCAGTGTCCCCTTGAGTGTTCCCCCTTTCATAAAACCTTATATTTCATCTGAATTAATTTATTGAAGGACACTAAAAATCCTTCTTTTGATCAGATTAAGAATAATTTTATCGCTAAAATTTGATAAAAAAAATTGTAATGTATTGATTCAAAGATGTAGGTTTATTCAAATTAGTAATCACCACAACCATTGAGGCACATACAGCTCTAAGAAGTGATATGGATCTGATCTAGTATTATATGGTCTCTATTACCAGAGTCTTAATAAAAACCCATGCTTCGACACAAAAAGACTCCATCAATCCATAAGGACCCGAAGCACTCTATTTATGAATGCTTAAAATAGTTCATTTTATTTATTCTTCCTCTAACATAGACTTTAACACATTATTCTTTTGATTTTTAATCATCATACGAATTAAAATAATGAAAAAATATTCATCCTATATAATGATTGAATCAAAACCCCTTATATATTTGGACCATCCATTAGGTTCTCAGAATTATCAATTGTTTTCTACCCTTCTATGAGGAAGCGTAAGGTAAATGATCAATCATTTGATAGTAACTTACATTTTATATGAATTTTCCACTCCTTGATATAGGGTAGAAAATATATTTTTTTACAGTATCCCTCTCCAATCCAAACATCTCAATACATTTCCCACGAAATTATATCTATCCTCAGAAGTTTCTAGGTAAACCATATTGCTTATTAGATAATGCGATGAATAGGTCGTCATCCCTCCAGATCTAAAGGTTTTCTTCCATTAATTTGATATCATCTTTAAGATGATCTAAAATAAAATCTCCATCATTTCTTCTGTTACAATAAAGTTTTATATCATATTTCAAATGTTGAAAACTTTTAATAATCCTATACTAAAGAGCACTCATCTTCAGATAATCAGAGGAGTGTTGAATCATTAATATGAATACCTCTAGTTAACCCTCATTTCTTGGATACAAAAATTTATTTTCCCTCCATTTTTAATTATATAAACTCAATATCTAGGGGGAATGATTTTACATGGATAAGGTTTGATTAGTAGAAGAAGCCAACATGAAGGTGTCGAACCCTTGGAGATTCCCAATGAACCAATCCAATACTCTCCAGACTATTTATATTCTTAATATATTATTTCAGCACATGTATTTACATTTTAATAATCCCATATCAATGAGGCCATTATAATACATGAATTCTATAAATTCAAGCATCAATTTATTAGATATAACTATTACCCATTTTTTCAGATGAAATAACAATTGTTATGAAATCCACCCTTGAACCCTGAGATACAACCCGACTGAAATGATTTTAAATTTTTTATAAAATATATAAAATTAGTAGCCTCCATTATTGTGTAAAAATGAAGGAAAATAAAACAATAACATTTCCCCTATATTGGATTTTGGAGGTGATATACTGAGTGAGAGACACAACTAATCCATTATGGTATCATGTCTCTAAATGAACTCTATGGGGCTATTACTAGTACCTATATGCATAAACATTATGAAAAAATTCTTCTAGAAAATTTCAAAATACGATCAAAATTATTCATAGGTTATAAAACCATTACCATAGAAGAATGACGATGATGAGATTCATTAGTAAGTATGTGGTCTTAAAGAACAATGAAATAATTTATTATTATCCATGAGATTTTTTATATTGTCATTGCATCCCTAGATTTCAGTCAATATCTGATGATCATTTTTATGGAATTATTTTATATTTTATTCAATCCATAAATATTATTCATACCTTGTTAATTTCAGGATAGCTACCAATATACAGAACACCATACTAAATAATTGAGATCAGCGTTATTATGTTTCCATAACCATAGTTATGAAGAATAATAATAAATATTATATTTCTATAATGGTATCATATGTGGATAATTTTATTGGATACTATTAAGAAATATTTTATAATAATTAATTCCTTGTATAATGGGAATGTTTTATATTATATTGGAATGTTAAAGGATATGTTAGGTATATACATTCCCTAACTCTCTTAATCTCTAAACAGAAATTCCATTAGTGTGTAAGTGAATAAATATTTATTGTTAATATTTTAATAGTAGATATTATTGTTTTTCACACATCAATGGATTTTAGATTGGATATTTAAAATAATAATATTATTCGTGATGGAATACAAGAGTGCGGGTAATGGGAATAAAATTCACATTAAGCATGTGACTTTATATCATGTGATGATATATACAATCATATGGTACAATGAACGTTATGGGAAATATCTTAGTGGATATATGTTTTCATTCCAATACTGTGATGGATATGAGTTTCTTTATATTTGGTATGGGTTCTATTCCATATTTGATGATTCATTGTTAATATCTAGATTACTAAATGCTTTTAGAATCAAGATAGTGATTGGATCTAATCATCAATATATTTTTATCCTGAGTATTGTACATTAATATTCACAATAGAGAGTTAGTGTATGACTCGTATTTATAGATTGAGGTGTTCTTTAAGGAATCAACATTAAGCTTGGTATTATATCTAGTGTGGATAACCTATTGTTTCAGGATAGTGTGTGTAGTTACCTTGGGTTTTATCAAATGAAAAATATATGTGGAAGAGAGCTTTTCTGGGTTTGAAAAAAATTCTCCATTCTTTCAAATCCAAGATAAGTGGTTTTATCATTCCTAAAAATTAATGAAGTAGTACTAAGAAATCTATATACAAAAACAATTACCATCCATTTCCGATAAATACAAATATTGGGAATTTAATTTTTTATGTTCATATTGTTGGAAATGTAATTCTGTTTTTTTTATAATTTAGGTTTCTTTTATAAAAAATATCTCCCTTCTATAATAGGGACATCTTATATCAAGAAGGTGATCTACTCAAGCCTTTTATTCATCACGATGGTGATATAGTTGTTAGGGGTTGTTGTGAGATAACTAAAAACCATTCATGGTAGTACTTCTAGAAAAATTTTATATTTTTTAGTTTTAGTTTTTTATTTGTGATCATTTCTTCTTGTTGTTTATGAATTCATTTTTTTATTAGACTATTATAGGAATTTTTATTCACCAAATCCATGACTTTTCTAGCTGATTAACACTATGAATACAGATGGGAAAAAATTTGGTTTGAATATGAAACATTGAATTAAATTTCTATACCATACCCATTAAATTATTATATTATTTCTTATCCCAAAAACCATACATAATATTTTTAACATGTTTAAAAATGGTTACAACAAGGCCCATGTCTATGTGCAATGATTTAAGAGGATTTAGGGTAATAAAGATTTTAACCAACCTAATCCAAATAAATACTGAAAATATTAATGATACTATAGGTGTAATTAGTGAAAAATGGTTTTTAGTAAACATAAAATGATATACTTATTCTACTTATGTAAAAACATACATAATATTATAAAACCCCAATATTTTTATTTCCTTTTTTACATTAATTTTTTTAAAACCTATTATTTCGTTATTTATAATAATTATTAAAAATTCACTCAAGAAAATCCAACAAAAATTACATAGAGAAAATATAGGTTCTACCATATGAAAAATAAAACAATAAAAATTTTAATTAATTTGAGTTGTCCTAAATAAATATTCATGAAATATGAAATGCGTGATGAGTGAGGGTGCATATATGATCAAACAGGGCACCAAAATATTTTTTATATTATTCTTGATGTTTTGTTGATTAATTTATAACAAATTTGAGTTAATAATCCTTTTTTCAATGATTTTATGTATTTTTTATTAATTCCAGAATGTTAATTTATAATTCCATGGAAATAAAAATAAGAATATAAATTTGAATATAATTATGTTCCATTGAACTCTATATTTGAAATGGTGATTACTAATTAAAAAATTAAAATTTCAAGAATGAGAATAAATCTAAATGAGAAATATATCTCAATTGTATAATATTTTTAAATTATGATGATATTTTTTGTAATAACAATGGATTACTTAATGATAGATAGTTGGGATATTTATTAATAAGGTGGAAATATATCAAAGCAAGAATGTGATGAATTAATTTTAAATAATATCAATAGTTTGCATTTAATATGTTTTATAAGTAGTTAATGCTGTATTTTAGGTTTATATTTATTTGTAAATATTTTTTAATGTCCCCATTGTAAGAATATTGTACATAATAATGAAAATACCTGAAAAAAAAACACTTTAGGAAAGATAATTATACAAACAAAATATGATACAAGACATTCAAATTCTACAGAGGGGTTATGATAATATCTAGAAAATATATGTAGATGTATTCTCTAGGGAAACGAGTATAGTGGAAGTCAGTTTCATTGATTATGTACCATATAGATATTGGGTTATGTCATATAGACATAAAGTTGAAAATAATTGAGTGTTGGAGGATATTTTGGTGGTATGATGCATGGGGTGGTTTCATATTCCATAATTTTTTTGAACTAACGGAACATTGAAATTCCATTTATTTTGAGGGTTATAAAACCAAAGGATAATATGAAGTGATGATGATGGAATCCGTTTATAGTATTATTGGAAAAAATTAATTTAAAACTACCAAATACTATCTCTAGTTTATATTAATAGAGGTATAGACAATATATGTCGTGGTAAATGATGTGACATGATTAATAAGGGGACATTGATATGTTCTGTTCATGTGATATTTTTTTGGTAATTATATATTCTAAGGATATGAGGAATAGAATTGAATAATTACTCTGTATGATCTAGAATAGGTTTAACCTAGGTAGGTGTTTGGTATATCTGTATAGTGTTATTATATTCCTTTGGGAAATATATACAAATATTATCATAAATGGATGGTTCTATTCATAATACATTTGTTACATATGGTAGTGATATTCATGTTTTGACAACTTATTTTACAATGGGATATGGTTTATGGAGGATAGTGATTATAGTGTGGAAGATATGGTCTAATATAATGTATAAATGAAAGGAAATGATGATGATAATGGTTTAGTAGGGGAGAAATCCCAAGGCCTTATATCCCGTACTACGAGGAGAATCCTTGAGGATACAAAACTACCGAAATAATATTTTTGGTTGATATAAGAGTCCTAAAGGGTGGATGTCTAGAAAATCCATGAGAAATATTATGGGTGGATAGTATCACGACCAATGGATGTTTATGTTATAATTATTTCACATTATATTGACATCTTCTTGGTGATCAAAATAATAAATTTATTCCCCAGTGAGTGGATTGAAAATCATTGTTGGTTACGATAAAATGAGTTCCCTATAGGTGGATAACTACATTGTGTAAGGGGTTCTATAGTGATGTAATTGCGGGTGGAAAACTATTTGAGAAAATTATAACAACTATAAAGAGAAAACAATATGGATCCAATAATGTATCAATAGTGGTTGTAAGGCATGTATGTGGTGACCTTCAGAAACTAATGGTTTATAGTATAGAATTATAGTGGTTTTTTGAATTCCTTATGGGTTATTCTTATGGAAATTTTATTATTTTTTTCTTAAATCGATGTATTAAGATGCATCATTTACAAGCTACCTTGATAGTTCCTTGCAAAAACTACTATTTATATTTATATACTCACCCCTACATTATATATAATATTTTTAAGAATATCATAATAAATTAGATGGTGGGGTTGGGAGATCTTATCTTGGAGCATGGTAGGGTTGAATTTCATTATTCCTTTCCTACGGTATAAAATAACTTAGAGACCATGTATTTGTTTTTTAAAACTTATGGCATGCGTTTTTAATAAATTGCATGAATTTATCTTTATTAGTCATGAATTATGGTTGGAAATAAATTTTTTTAATCATGGTGATGTGGATTTTCATTTATAATGGGTAATTAACTCTATATATGAGTGATGATATAGCCTTTGTTCATGTCACTAATTGGTGGACAATTAATGTAAGGCTTTTACGTTTATACTCAATCACTTTACAAGATCAGGTGGGATCACATATTAAATGTAATTTATCCTATATCCAATAAATTATAACCCCATGGTAAATTTTATTTAAATATATACCACATATCACCATTAAAATCTATGTGAACATGGATATATGAAAAATACTATCCACCTATAGCCATTGGAATCAAATACCATGGATATAGGTCACTCCATTTTTTACAGCTTTAGGAATTAATTTCTAGTGCCATAAAACCTCTTAGTGGATATATGTAAAAAAGTTCATGATTTATATGTATATAAGAAACATATATCTAATATTATTTACATGGGTATATATGAATATAGAAACAAGAACAGTTGGTTGAAGACTATTGGATGTACTTATACTCCCATGGTTATAATCCCCCATTGTTGAAGCCGAATGTCATGGTATTTTTTTCATTGTCTATAAAAAACCTATTTATATAGGATTTGTGACCCATAGCATTATGTTCCACAAGAATTTTTCATGAAAATATCCTATCAACTCCATTTGGTAGAGTACTACAAATACTTCCTTCTTCCATGATTTCTCAAAAATGATGTATCCTTCTAATTTTTTTTATCTCCCCTCTAGTTTTTGTACATCCATCCAGAATTATTACATACCTCATCTTAATAGTATGCAATTTTTATATGTATATATATTCCATTATATGTATTTTTTTGGATGTTTATCTTATCATATCTCCAAAATTCATACCAAATCATTTAAACATGCAATTTTAAATTTAGTTAGGAAACCAAAATCCATTTCTAGGAATTAATCTTTTATAATAATTATTATTATTTTTAATAAAAGAATAAATATTCTAAAATTATGAAATTTATTATTTTATTGCATTTTCTTTGGGGAATATTAAATAACAATAAATTTTTTAATGGTATCATATCCCACCATTAATAATCATTTGTATAATAAAGTGAAAACGAAAAAAACATAAATGATTTAAAATAAATTTGTTTTGTTTCACGACATTGTTTAGGTTTAATGGATGTTTTAAAATTAAATTAATATATTTAAAACCGTTTCTTAGTCTCAATTACATTGAATTATTCAAAAATTATCATATTCATGCCTTTATATTTCAATATTTGATTTTAATAATATGGTTGTTAAATTTTATTTCTAGTGTAATTTGGTAGACTACATATATATATCATGGGTTGTAAATTATATGACATACTAACGAAATTTTAATTAGTGCTTTATTTCCATGTTTTAATAAGGGATTTTGGGTGTCATACAATATTCAAGTGTAACATATTTGTTTTTTTATAGGGTATTGTTATCAATTAATTTCTATTTAGTATATTTGTTTCCATATATTGAAAATATTGTTTTTAATTTCTATTTTTTATCTTATGAAACCAAAAATATTATTTTAATTAATATTATAGATGATCAAATAAATATTTCATTGTATTTTTAAAATGAAAAATCACAATTAATTTTTTAAAATGACTTTGTTTATTATTTTTTAGTAATATTAACAATGTTAAACATAATAAAATAATAATTTTATAAACTATTTAGTTTTAATTTAACTAACCTTCATATAAAGAAATTTTTCTATATACCACCTGATATTCCATGTGGAAGCCATGATATTTCATATATAAACATTGTTATGTATGATAAATACTATTAAATAACTATTAGGAATCTTTTGAAAGAAATATATATTTTTAATAAATTCATGTGACTTATAAATTCATTAATAATTAAAATATTAAATTAATTATTATGCATAGAACATATCCTAAGAATTAATGAATTTCATTGTTATTAATAAAAATCATGACTTTTACTAAAAATATTTCTATTTATATTATTTTCAATAGATGTTGGATGTAAATGTTTTATCATATCATCTATAATGTTTATATGGTGGCACAATATTTTTTATTATTCATTAAATTTTGATTTAGATTCCAAACCAACTTGATTCGCAATTTTTTATTGTGTTAGAATAACATGGTTAACATATAATGATATAAGATACCATATAACTAAAAATTGACCCCAAATTAAATTCCATGCATGGTATCACAACAGATAAAAATTTCATGTGGAGAATTAAAATCATATTGTTGAGTTTATTTATATATGAAATCAAATTGCTTGTTATTTCTATTTTTTTCAAGTTAAAACATCTAGTTTGAATATTTAAGAAGAAATTAATATGGTAATTTTTTTCATCTATTGATGAAAGTAGTGACATTGAACATTTTATATATATAATGGATGATAAAAATACTATAGTATACAAAGAATATATGAAAAGAATAACCTGAGTTTTTAATGTCGCTTTATCCTATGAAAATAATGGTTGGATTTACAAATATAATGATTGACTATTGTGGTACCTTTTTGAAATGAATTATTACCAGATTACTATTATATTCTAGAATATTATTTTATTGAATCAATTATGGTTGGAAGATTTATATATTTATCTAATAAGATCCAAGCATTCCAGTAATATTCATATTTTTTATTGAAGGAAATTATATATTTCAATTAGAGTATATAGTGTGGTATATCAATATAGGAGTATTATAAAGATATAAATAAATAAAATGTACTATAGAATGTGATGTTATAATTTTCATTTACACATATACTCCAAACACATTTAATTTAATAAAAAATGAAAAGTAAAATTAAATGGTATGATGATTAATGAAATGACTCCAATTAAGAAATAGTGAAATCAATAGAGGGGTTATCATGGTGTAAATATTATATCGTGAAATATCATTTTACAAGTGACTCATTAAATGTTATATTTAGATAATCATGTAATTGATTATTCTTGTTTTACGTGATGTATAATGAACATAGTACGTGGCCTTCTCTCATTCAAATTTAATAAATTTGATGAAGGATGTATATGAAGAATCACATTACTATAATAAATATATTAATAATTGGACATGGATATCCTAGAGGGATTTTAAAAAAATACATGAAATCTTTAATTGATGATTTTAAATAGATTGGTACCATTACATTACATCCATATGATGTATTTAAAAATGAGTACATTTTGATTCGTGGATAATCATTATGAATGAAAAATGATTTCTTTAAATATAGAATAATTTCTGGGTGTATTACAAAGGGTAAATTATTAGCCTCTATTTAAATGAATAATAAACCACCAATGAGATTAATGATTCAGTGAATGCTCTACCTCATAGTGAATCAATGATTTTTACTAATCGACCATCTATACAGTAATAATTAGAGACACTTTTATAATCCTATAAAGATAGATGAAAACCACTAATGATTATATATGAATGATATCCTTAAGAACATTATTATATTTTTAATATTTTTGGATAGAGTTTATGAATTCATATTTTGTGAAATAATGTTCCGTAAAATTTTAATACTAAATAGGGGAAGATAGTTATATTCATTGAGTTGTCATATTAGTTATCAACATTTTTATGTCACTTCCTGGATATATTGTACATCAAGAAGAAAATGAGGGAAATATTACATTAAACTCTATTAAATGTGAATAGAAACCTAAAATATGGTTTTTAATTATTTAATGATTTTATAGTTTTTTATCATGAACCCACCAAGGTAATGATTCAAAATGGATTTTCAATATGGAGTTTTATTTTTTGTCGATTCCATCCTAGAAAGAGAAAATTAGTGTCGCTGAAGTGGTGATATTGCATGAGGAACATAGATTCATTATTTTAAAAAATATTCATTTTAATATAATAGTTTATCAACTGATATTCTATCCAATGACTTGATGTTGATGAATATGAAATGTTAATTTAAACAATGGTTTTAATCAAATTTAGATGATGCTTGTTAGAGGAGATATTTAAAACAATCAAGGAAGAAAGCTGAAATCTATTTTTTTAGAAGATAGTGAATGAATCCATAAAACCACCAGAAATGAAAAGTTATTTTTAATGTAATGAGTCATATTTTTATTATTTTTTGAGTTTAATTTATCTGGGTGAGAAGGCCTCCAAATAAATTATAAATGCTTGTTGATTATTTTAATTACTTCTATAAGAATTATAATTATGAGAAAAATAGAAAATGATGGAAACCTATGCACCTTATCAGGAACACAGATTAATATTTTGGTTACATCAAAAAAATGTTTTAGGAATTTACTATTTAAAAAAAATGAATATTTTTAAAGGGAATGAACTATGTGATGGATATCAGGGACAACATTGATTCATTGAATGTAACCTTTATAAGATTCAGCAAAATTCAAAGGGTACAATGAACAATTTGGGATATATGCATTGATTAAATCCATTATTCATGGAATTGATATTGAGAAATAAAAAAATTAATATAAAACGAGAAACAAGAGAGAGAATCAATATATTTTAGTTGTAAATAATTTAATTTAATACGATTTACCTCCAAGGTTTATTATTTCTTCATTGATGCGTTATACAATAGATTTGTAGTGCACTGCCATTTTGATGTGGAGATACAGGGAAGATCTATTCTAGTGGTGATCCATATGGATTCCATGAATCTCTTAATACTTCTATAAGATTCTATGGGTTCTAGAATGGATGATCCTTGCACTTTCACTATCTACCTTCAAATACATTGATTACTGATTCCAAAGCATTTTCCTTAATCGGGGGGGGGGGGGGACTCTTATTATTGAAAGAGTTATTGGAGAGGGATTAATACTCTAGTATTTGAAGGTTTTCTATGATTTTTGTGCACGATGAAATAGTGATCACTTTTCTAATCGTATAATAATATAACCAGCCATTTTTCACATGGGTAATAATAAAATAATTTTCACAAGTGCATTTAATTATTTCTTTAATCACAGAGAAACCCACATGTTAAATAATAATAGAAATATTATTATTTACTAACATAAACATAACTTGAAAGTCATAATTAAATATTATTTAACCAAAAAATATTCAATATATTTATTTCTTACTTGACCATTAAACAGTGTTTGCCAATCCTCTTCAAAATTTATTAATTATCCCAACCACAATATATTCCCTCAAATATATAGTGAAGAAATAAATTATACAATTTATTCATGAATAATTATTGAACCACAACTGAGAATAATATTTATTATATGTGTTAAAAAATAAATTATTTTAATAAGATTTTGGATACACTCAGTTTATGACCCTCTTGGCCTCTTTCTCTATCTCATTTGGTGGAGTAGCCTTAAGTCTAAGGTTATCATTTAGAAGCACACCATGGAACCCATTGATAAATAAGTTAATACTAAAATGACATGTAACCCCTTTAATTTTTTTACCTTGTAATATAATACATTTATCACAATATCCAGAATCGATTAGGTTACATGCCAGTGCCATAAACCTATATGATCGATATCTCATTCTTTGACTTTTGAGAATTCGAACATTTATATAGAACACCATGGACATTTATTTATTTAGTCTATGTAATTTAAATAAAATGGAATGAGATATTAACTTATGATAGTGAACATAAAAGATAAATATATTCTCGCATTATTCATTAATGCAATATAACTCGTTACATACCCAACAAATCCTACCTCATCGTGAACATCTGGCATCACTGTTTTTTGGAAATTCAAAAAAGTACACAAATAATTATACCAATTAATAATATTATTAAAATATAAGTACAAATACACATTTTTGTATATAGGAACATTCAATGACACTTAAATGTGTATTTTTACTATCGAGTCTTGTTCTCATAATATGATATTGGATATCACCAATTGCATACACCATGAGGAGGTGCCTAATATTTCTATGTCTCTCTACCCCTAATAGCTTATATAATTTGTGTCCCTTAAATGATATCATTCAACCATATAACATATATTTATGTATAGTGTCATATCACTTCTGGGATCTCATCATAGAGGATAACTACTGTGAGTTTTTAGTGTGACAACTACTATTGGAAAATTATCACATACAATGTAACATAGAAGAACAATCATAATGTTATATGGAATTTATTGACATTAAAAAACCCCAAAAATAAGTTATAATAAAGAACATAGAATTTGGTTCTAGGGAACCAACTCCAATAGACTACCAGTTGCACTAGAGCCAACTGTTAACAACCTGTAGTCCACTAACATGCACATGACAATAATGCTTTAACTGAGATATTACTTTGGTCAAGGGGTCCACCACGTTCTATTCAATGAATGTAATACACAGTAAAACTTCCTCCCATTTATGAAAATACGTCAATATGTTATATATTCAGAGTGTGGGATTTTTTCATTAATTCGAACTTTTATCTTTTGCGAGAGGCATCACTACAGTACAATCAAAATATAGTGTGATAGGGTCATTACTTCTTGATACCACATCATGATCCAGGAAAATGTTCTAAATCCAATAATCTTTCTTGTATTCCTTAAAATTTCTATATACTAGTAATCTACTATCGAATCAAAAACTGGATACTTTTACCACTTCTCTCCCACAACTCCTTTATTGAGATAGAAAACATAACCAGATTATGCCTTCAGATCATTATGATCTTCTTAAAAGCCAGAATCAACATACCCTATAATGTTATACTCCCAAAAATATCCATAAAATAGTATCGTATCCATAGTTTTTCTCTGATACGTAAGTATTCCCATAACATCTTCCCAATGATGTTCTCCTGGATCTTCTTGATATCTTTCTACCATTCTCAGTGCTTAGGAAACATCAAATCTAGTACAATACACGAAATACATGATTGATCCCATAGTACCTCATGTTTCTAGGAATCAACCCATATCGATTGTTTTTTATGTTTATGAGGTTTAAGGGTAAATGTTGGAAGAGTGGGGAGAACATTCAAAATGGTTTTTGGACTAAAGGAGAGGTGCACGATCTATTCACTATTTGTCCATACCATGCTGAAATCCCTATAGAAATAATTCACACATGAAGATTTTATACAGAAGAATAAGAACTGCATATGTATGGATAGGGATACCATGTGGGAAGTTCATGTAGGGGATTAGTTATGGTATTATAGAATACATAGTCAGTGCAGGGTTTGTCTAACCATGTGGTCTAACCATGCACATAGTCAGATTTAGATCATTAAAAAAGTATCGTATTTGTATTTGAAATAACCACTACATTTTTTCATATTAACCCTTAATTTTATATTCCTCTCCATTTAAGGAATTATATACTCTCCCCAGAATTGTGGAGTCATTCTGGATCCCTCCTTTGGTGTTTTCAAGCCCGATTATTTGGGTATGTGACGTTCTTCATCATTCTTGTAGCGTTATCTTAAGTTTACTAAGATATACTTCTACTCTCTTCAGTGTTTCTTATATCTATGTGTGTTATGGGTATATATATGATTTTTATTCCAAATATATTGATATTTGGTAATCATTTTTCTTGGAATATAGATATTATGGGGTTCCTTGAAGAATCAACTAGGATTTATTGAGCGTTCTGCATCTGTTTTCAGTTTTCGTCAAAACCATCGATGTAGGTGGATTAATTCTTGAATCATATTAGTAATAATGATTTTAATACATAATAATTGATTAAAATTTGATTAAATATTGATTTATTGTCTATTTTTATAAGTTTTAAACCTTCTTCAACGTCGATTCATTAAAATCTAGAAGGTTGGTGTCCTTGAATAAAGTACAAGATTTTTTATTTTGAAATAAAGATTTAAAAATTGGTTTTATTGGAATTATGGAGAATGTATTTTATAAATTGTATCCCAATAAAAGGAATAAATTTATTGAAATGAAATTGGTGTTTGTAATTTTGTTTTTATATGTTTTTAATAAAATAATGTTTTTATTGAAATGGGTTGAATTATTTGAACACACTTGTTTTTGGAAAGGGTTAGACATGGGTAGTGTTGTGTGTTCATATGAATTGGGATGGCTAAGGGAGTGAAGGTCCCAAATTAAATGTTTGGGATAGATATGGATGTGAAGTATCCCCATCAAAATGGATCACCCAGTGTGGGCTTAGTGGAAGGATAACTCACCGCTTGTAAGTATAGGGAGTTTCATTTTCAAGCATGTGTTTGTTTGTTGTGAAAAATCGATAGGGTATGATAAAATGATATGATGATTTTGTTTTAATTCATGGTTGGTTTTTTTCTAGAACTATGACTTTTTGAAAAATTGGTTTAAATAGAACTTATTTCTCTTGATTACAAATAGTATTAGAACGTGTTTATATTGTGTTAGAAACATATTTTTAGAATTGTTTTATATAAATGGTTTTATATAAATTTGGCTAACCTTTGTATACTAGTTGACTGAGTAGGGAAGTCATTGGTGAAATCTTAATAAGGGGTTTAGTCACCCTTTTTTGGAACTTTGGTTATTTTATAGACTCTATCTTTTCGGAAATGGAGAATGGTAAAGTATCTAACATTTTTAGCCCCTCCTAATGATTCTTGGGTTGTTATGTAATGTTGGAGTGTGGAGTTTGAGGAGCATGATGTCTTCTTGTCTTCTGGGAGTTTTTATCCCTTGTTATATTTTCATTGATAGTATTTTGTCTTCTTATAAGTTAAACTTGTTGTGGTTATGATATTAATGAAGACATTATGTTGACATTCGTTTATTTATTCATCATATAGTTAGTTTTTTTGTTATGGTTTTATTGGTTAATTGATTTATTTAATCAAGTGAAAATCATCACCCATTGTATTTAAAACACTTATGTATTGATTACCATCATTTTGTGTCTCAGGAATGTCACTTAAGACCTAGTAAAGATTCATTGTATTCTAATGAAAAATGGAAAAAGTGGTTCATTGCAAATGGTATTATCTTATTAGATCCATGTAGAAGAATTAGTCATTGGTTTTATTTATATATGAGTTTGAATTTGTTGTTTCCTATTACTTTGGTCATGATCTTAGAAAGTTGAAGGAGTTTGGAGACTTGAAATGATGAGCATAAAAATACATATCTATCATTTTTTATAATGAAGGTCATGTTACTGGGGAGTTGGGTACATACTTGTTTTTTAGACACTTATTGGATTATGGAAATATCATTGTCATGGATTTAGAAAATGACATCACAAGGACATGCCTTATAGATGGATGTATTCCCACAAGGATTTCATATTTCATTTTGGAAGAAATAATTTATCTATTGTGAAAAAGTTTTTATTTTTGAAAAGGTGTGAGATCATTTTCTAATGAAATATATTTAAAAGATTATGGTTGATTTATTTTGAAAATGGTTCGATTATCAAAAATTATTGATTTTAGGTGAACTAATATTTAGTTCAATGTATCGTCTAAGAATTTCAAGCATGGTATACATTGAACCAATGGTATTAGACAAGGAACATGTATCCTTCCATCCTTTTTCTAAAGCAGAATCCACCAATCTTCCATGGTGATTTTGAACCGAAAAAGGAAGAGTTTTGGATCAATAGGTTGAATTGTATCTTTGATTTTACCAGAAAACCATTGGAGATGAATGTCATGAAGGTGACCTATATGCTCGGGGATCATGCAATGAAATTTAAAATAGACCAAGCTCTTATATGGGAGGATTATGAGGAATTTTTTAACAAACAATTCTCTCCTTTAAAGTTCAGGATCCAGAGAATGATGAAATTCCTTAGCATGAACCAAGAGAATCTCTCTATCATATAGTATACAGATAAATTCATGCATTTAGATGTCTTTGCACCAGATGTTATGGCGAGTGAAGCCACGAAGTCACACATCATCGAATCGGGATTAAGGAGGGAGATTGACATAAAGACTGTGGTGTTCTGTATTTCTAATTATATAGAGATGATGAAAGGAGTAACATTGGATGAATATGATTTCTTAGGATCTTGGGGAGAAGGATGTGTGATAATACTTACTAGAAATGGTGGGGACTCAAATGTTGGGAGAAAGCAGAATCAGGGCACACATATCCAAGGTTGGTGCGAGACTCAGAATCAGATAACTATATTAGTAAAACTTCTTCCATGTCCCAAGAATAAACCTGGATGTTTCCAATGTGGATCTCATAACTACATGAAATGAGACTTTACAGGAAAACCTATAGTATGCCATACCTTCATGAGAATTATTCATCTGATAATTTTTTTTAAAATTCCCTATGGTCTGGTACACGATAAACTCATAAGGTGTCATAAGCATCATATGCTTCAACATTGGGAGGAAAACATAATAAGTCTCATCATTAGGGTAGAGTTACCCAGGATGATTCTAGGAACACCAAGACTCTTAATCTAGGGAAATCATTTTAAGAAAACAAGGATCATATTCAAGTGACAAAGCAATTTTATGGAGCTATGATGATGATTGTAGATGATCATGTTGGACTATATATGGTGAGAGTTACTAATATTTTAAAATCTAACCTTATGCAAGTGTTTTATGATAGTGTTGTGCCACATTCCTTCATGGATTCTTGTGATGTTTATTTTCTATTTTTAAAACAATAGATTAGTCCATTTTTGTTAAAATGTAAAACTTCTCTAGGGGAAATAGAATGTATATCCATTAAATTTAGATCATTTTCTTTACCCATTTATGGAGATGATATAATTTTGCACTTATCATTATTTGATATGGATGTATTTGAAGTAATCTTGGATATGGATTGGTTAACAATGTTTAGGGCTCACATCGAATGTTATAGTAGAATGGATAGTTTTGAAAATAAAGACGGTGTCAAGAATCTCTTTAGATGATGGAGGGTATTCATGAAATGCTCATAGAGCTGGTAGGAACAATTAGTGGGAATTATCTCTTATCATTTGGTGACATTGAATATGAAATAGATGGGAGATATCAATGATAGCTGTTTTCTAGTAGTTGTGGACCAATTTCCTGTTGTCTTTCCAAAATCATTATCTGGTATCACCCATAATGGAAGTGGAGTTTACAATTGAACTACTTCCATGGACCAATCCTATTTCCATATGTATTATAAGTTGTAACCAACATAATTAAGGGAATTGAAGGTGAAATTGGAGGAGCTGCAAAACAATGGTTTCATTCATCCAAGTACATCTCTATGTGAAGAAACAGTCTTGTTCATAATGAAATTATATTGAACACTTAGATTGTGCTTAGATTTTTGTAAGAACTTCCAAGTTATCATAATGAATACAAATTAACTTATCCAAATTGATGATTTGTTTGATCAATTGAGGGGAGACCAATGGTTCTCAAAAATTGGATTGCGATCTTGCTATCATCAATTTTGAGTTTGAAAGAAGGATATTCCGAAAATAGATTTTCAAAGCATATATGGACACCATGAATATGTAGAAATTACATTTAGTCTCATTAATTAATTAGAGGAATTTATAGAATTTATGAATCAAATATTTCAGAGATATCTAGATTCTTTTGTTGTAGTGTTTGATGATGACATATTGGTGTATTCAAGGATAAGGTCTGAGCATGAGAAAAAACAAGGAGATAGTGTGGGGAATCATAAGAGATCAGTGTTTGTATGAAAATGTATCATAGTGTGTTTTTTGGATACACGGGGTACGCTATCTTGGCCATGTAATTTATGAAAATGGTGTTTCTTTTTATCCTGAAATGATAGAAGTTGTAATCACTTCAGAAAATCTAAAAAATTCCTTTGACATAAGATGTTTTCTTGGAAAATCTTGTTATTACCGATTCCTTGTTCTTGACTTATCACAACCAGCCTCTCCAATGAGAACATTCAAAAAAAGAATGCTCCATTTTAATTGACTAAGGAATTACAGAAGTCTTTTCAAGAGTTGAATGTTCATTTAACCTTAGCACATATCAAGATTTTTATAGAATCAGGAATGGGGTACATGGTACTCTATGATTATTTAGGATATGGTTTGGGATGTTTTCACATTCACAGAAACCATAAAGTTTCTTATGGTTTATGGAAGTTGAGAGTGCATTAGAAGAATTACGTAACACATGATGTGAAGTAAGCTATAGTGGTTCATGTTTTCCAGACATTGAATCACTATCTTTATGGTGAGAAACCTACTATGCTTAAGAACCAAAAGATCATGAAGCTTGTTTTCTCAAGACATTATTTTAATCTTAGAAATATGATATGGAATTATTATCTCCTAATTTATGAATTTTTATTGATTTATACACTGGGAAAATTGAATTTGGTGGCCGATGCATTAAGTAGAAAATCATGAAATCAGGTGGAAAAGGATGATTCAGGTGAATTATAGTTGATGTCATTCCTAGCTGAAATGCATGTGGAATGTGAATAACATAGTGAGGTTATAGTTTTCTTTTCAGTCTCTATGATTCCTGATTTAGTGATGATGGTTAATGAGGCACAATCTTTCGATGAAGAATGAATCATTATGAGTTAGGAACTCAATGGTTGGGAGACCATTAAGGAATAGAAACCTGATGGGAGTTTTTTTATGGTTCAGAGATAATATTTTTATAACTATAGATTGTCAGAAGAAAAATTTCCATTCTTAACACCATTCGAGATTGTTATTCATCCAAGAATAGAGAATATGTGTACGGAATTGGGAGAAATGTTTTTTTTCATTGGTATGAAACATAATGTGACTAAGTTCATTTGAAAGTGCCTAACATGTCAGCAAGTTATGGCATATAATCAATGAACAACAGGTATGATAGAATCTATTCCAATCCCATTGTGGAATTGGGACTTGTTAGAGATGAATTTTGTTACAGGTATACAACGAATGGTTCAGAAACATGATTCCATATGGGTGATAGTGGATTGACTCAAAAAGATGGCCCATTTTGTCCATATTCGTGAAACTCATATTGTGCAAGATATTTCCAAATCTATATCCAAGAGGTGGTAAAGAGACATGGTGTACTAGTTTTGATATTCTTAGACAGATATATGAGGATCATGTCTCATTTCAATAAATCCTTACTGTAATCCCTTGTGACTCAATTGACTATGAATAAGGTGTATCATCCTCAAACGACTAGGTAATCATAATGGATGATACATACATTGGATGATGAGTTTCAGTTTTGTGTAAAGGATTTTGTTAGATCATGGGAAGAGAATATAACCTTAGTCATGTTCTTTTATAATAATAGCTATCTAGCCTCGTCACAAATGTCTCATTTTGAAGAGTTGTATGGTAGCACATGACATTCTCTACTTTGTTTGGCGGAAACAAGTGAAACATCACTAGTTGGGCTGATCATTGTCCAAGAAACAATGGAGAAGATTCCATTGATAAAAAAGAGGATGGAGATAGCATAGAGTCATCAGAACTCATATGTGTATTGTCTCTAAAGACCATTGGCATTCATGATGTGTGATCTTGTGTTCTTGAGAATATCTCTAAGGATCAGACATTGTAATTTTGGGAAGCATGGAATGTATTCTCTTAGATAAAATAGCCCGTTCAATATTCTAGAACATATAGGAGAGTTGGAATACAATTTGGCATTCCCACAATGATTAAATTCAGTTCACAATGTGTTCCACATATATTAGTTGAAAAGGTATTATCTTGATCTGGGATATGTGATCTGATGGGAGAACGTTAACTTAGAGTTGGAATATACATGGGTAAATTTCCTAGTACAGATTTTCAAAACGAAGAAGAATGCCTTCCAAATAAATATCAACGGTTTAGTACGAGTTTTATGGAAACATGGTTAGATTTAGGAAGAGACATGGGAGCATGAGAAGGAAATGAAAAAGACATGGCCAAAACTATTTTAGGGAAGTGATGGTATTCTTGTTTCAGAGGAGAGAACGATCAATGGTGGGGTGAGTGTAGTACATCCGATTACTTTTATTAAACCCTTACCCTATGATTATTTTGGTTATAAAGTCTAAGTGTTAATGCTTGGGGTTTTGTGGGAAATTTCAATTTGTTTTTGGGGATAAATGTGAGGTCAATGGTCTATCAATGGTTTTTCCAAACTGTGTAGAAATACCAGGTGAAACCATGCACAGTAGAATATATTGGATAGAAGTATCATTATGGTGTATGAATGGTTATCAATACGAAGAAGGGAGGCTGTGTAGGGTCTCAATAAGGTATTATCTAATACAATTCAGTGCACGTTTTGTCTAACCATGTGGTCCAATCCTACTAGAAATCATGCTTTTCCCAACGCTTTTATACCAACTGTTCAAATGAACCATTGGTATAGGTGATCGGTACCAACATTTTTCAAAAACCATTGGTAAAGATCTGTAAAAATTGATTTTTCCCAACATTTTGATGAAACCGTTGGGAAAAATGTGAAAAAAGAGCTTTCCCAACGGTTTAGTGAAACAATTGGGATAGATGAAGACTCATATACCAATGGTTCTAAAGAACTGTTGGTATATATGGTATTAATATGTTTTTCCCAACATTTTTTTTAAAATGTTGGGATAACATAATATTCCCAATGGTTTTTAAAACTGCTGGGAATGAAAATCGCCAAATATCGTCAATCTGCAACTCCAGACATCTCAAAAATTTGGCCCTAACCGATAGCTGGATGCACCCTCTCGAAATTTTTTCCCTAAAACTCAACCGTCTGGGAGGTTTGCCTCTAAATCTCAATGGAAACGCTAATTCCCAATACAACAGGTCCATCTTCCAATGCTTTTTTCTTCCCATTTAAATCGGTATGTGTGAGTTCATTTATTTTAGATTTGTTCTTCCCGTTTAAATCGGTATGTGTGTGTTAATTTATTTTAGATTTTTTCATTATATTTATGTGCAATCTAGTGTATATTATGATCCCCTTATGAAAATAAGTCATATATAATTTTAGGTTACGGTTTGAACCCTATATCCCAACCTGCTCTAGAGGGTGAAAACTCTAATTTCCAATGGGCCATCTATCTTTGATTCAAGTAATTTTTTTTCTTCCATTCTAAATCGGTAGGTGTGCCTTTATTTATTTTAGACTTTTTTCATTCCATTTTTCTGCAATTTATTATGTATTATGATTCCCTAATGAAAACAATAAATATACCATTTTAGTTATCTGTTTAGTTTTGATTTATCTGTAAAGAATAATTTTGTATGATATTGAAGAGGTCAATGTGATCCTGAGTTATTTTATCCATGCTTTATTTTAAATTTAAGGTTTATTGACTTGATTTATTTAGTTAGCCATAAATACAGTTAGGGCTGTCTAGGTGGGGTGGGGGGGAGGCTGGGTTTTCCAAGTGGGGTGTTAGGGGTGTCCAGGTGGGGTGGGGCGACTGGGTTAACTAAGTGGGTTGGGGGTAGGGCTTTCCATGTGGGGTGGGGGCTGGGTTGTCCAAGTGGGGTGGGGGTAGGGTTTTCCCAGTGGGGTGGGGGGGGCTAGGTTGACATCTATGAGTCAACCTAGCCTCAATACGAGGCATAGAGTGGCCGACACCACTCAAAGTGTCTCTCTATACTTTAAAATGGAATTCATTTTAATTGAAACAACAACTGACATACGGAAAACTGACCAAACGCATTTAGATTCTGTTGAAACGTTAGGACAATGTCACATGAGTCATTTGTGACATGTACGAGTCTACCCCACCTCAATCTGTGGCCAGGTGTGGCCGGCACCACTAAAAGTGTCTCAGGTTTATTTGAAATAGATGACATTTTAAATGAAAACAACAACTAACATACATGAAAACTGACAAAACACATTTGTATTCAGTTGAAAATTTAGAACAAAGATCCATGGGTCATATGTGACATGTACGTGTCAACCCAGCCTCAATCCGAGGTGTGGAGTGGTCAGCACCACTCGAAGTGTCTCACTATAGTTTAAAATGGACTTCATTTTAATTGAAAACCACAACGAACATACGGTAAACCGACCAAATGGAATCCTATTATGTTGAAAAATTAAGAAAACGACCCATGGGTCATATATGACATGTACGAGTCAACCACACCTCAATCCAAGTCGCAGTGTGGCCGTAATCACTCTAAGTGTAACTCTTTTGATTAAAATGGACAACATTTTAAGTACATATGGAAAACCGACCAAATGGATTCGGATTGTGTTGATACATTAGAACAACGACCCATGGGTCATATATGATGAGAACGAGTCAACCCCGCCTCAATCTGAGGCTTAGTGTGGCCATAACCACTCAAAGTGTCTCTCTTTAGTTTAAATGGACTTCATTTTAAGTGAAAACAACAACTGACATATGGAAAACCGACCAAATACATTCATATTCTATTAAACCTTTAGTATAATAATCCATGGGTCATTTTTTACGTGTATGAGTCAACCTCACCTCAATAAAAGGCACAGTGTGGCCTGAACCACTCAAATTTGCTCTCTTTCGTTTAAAATAGACTTCATTTTAAGTGAAAACCAAAAAATGACATATGGAAAACTGACCAATGCATTCGGAATCTGTTGAAACTTTAGGAAAACAATCCATTGGTCATATGTGACATGTACGAGTCAACCCAACCTCAATCTGAGGCCTGGTGTGGACGCCACCAATCAAAGGGTCTCTCTATAGTTTAAAATGGACTTCATTTTAATTGAAAACAAAAGCTGACATACGGAAAACTGACCAAACACATTCTGATTCTGTTGAAACATTAGGACAAAGTTCCATGAGTCATTTGTGATGTGTATGAGTCAACCCTGCCTCAACCTGAGGCCAGGTGTGGCCGACACCACTCAATGTGTCTCGGGATTATTTGAAATAGACAACATTCTAAATTAAAACAACAACTGACATTAAGAAAACATAATAAATGCATTCGAATTCAGTTGAAACGTTAGTAAAATTATCCATGGGTCATATGTGACATGTAAGTGTCAACCCAGCCTCAATACGAGGTGCAATGTGGCTGACACCACTTGATGTGTCTCTCTGTAGTTTAAAATGGACTTCAATTTAATTGAAAACAACAACTGACATACGGTAATCCGACCAAATGCATTCGGAATCTGTTGAAACATTAGGAAAATGATACATCGGTCATATGTGATGTGTTTGAGTCAACCATGACTCAATCCGATTTGCATTATGGTTGGGATCACTCTAAGCGTCTCTCTTTTGTTTAAAATGGAAAACATATTAAGTACATAGGGGAAAACGACCAAATAGATTATGATTGTGTTGATACTTTATCACAACAATCCATTGGTCATATATGATGTGAATGAGTCAGCCCGACCTCAATCCAAGGCGTGGTGTGCCCAGAACCACTAAAAGTATCTCTCTATAGTATAAAATGGACTTCATTTTAAGTGAAAACAACAACTGACATATAGAAAACCAAGCAAACACATTCGAATTCTATTGAAACATTATTACATTGATCCATGGGTCATTTTTGATGTGTAAGATTCATCCTCACCTTAATCCAAGTCACGGTGTGGCCAGAACCACTCAAATGGTCTCTCTTTCGTTTAAAATAGACTTCATTTTATGTGAAAACTATAAATAACATACGGAAAACACACCAAATGAATTCGGATTATGTTGAAACATTAGGAAAACTATACATGGGTCATAAGTGATCTGAAAGAGTCAACCTCGCCTCAATCTGAGGCCTGTTGTGGCTGGTACCACTTAATGTTTCTCACATTTATTGGAGATGGACAATATTTTAATTGAAAACAACTACTGGCATATGAAAAACAGACCAAACGCATTCAGAATGTGTTGAAAGTTTGGAACAACAATAAATGGATCATATGTGACGTGTAAGAGTAAACCCTGCCATAATTCAAGCCATGGTGTGACCGGAACCACTCAAAGTGTCTCATTTTTTTTTTTGAAATAAACAACATTTTAAGTGAAAACAACAACTGTCATACGAAAAATTGACCAAATGCATTCTGAATGTGTTTATGCTTTAGGAAAATGATATATGGGTCATATATGACGTGCACGAGTAAACCCCACCTCAATACGAGGTGCGGTGTGGCCGGAACCACTCAAAGTGTCTCTCTTTAGTTTAAAATGGACTTCATTTTACGTGAAAACAACAACTGACATACGAAAATCTGACCAAATTCATTCGTATTATGTTGAACCGTTAGTACAATGATCCATGGGTCATTTTTGACGTGTACGAGTCAACCTTGCCTTAATATGAGGCACGGTGTGGCCGGAACCACTCAAATTATCTCTCATTATTTTAAAATAGAGTTCATTTTAAGTTAAAGCAATAAATGACATACGGAAAATAGACCAAATGCCTTCAGATTCCATTGAAACATTAGTAAAATGATCCATAGGTCATATGTGCCATGTACGACTCAACTCCACCTCAATCCGCATCTTGGTGTGATCACCACCAATTGAAGTGTCTCTCTACAGTTTAAAACAGACTTCATTTTATTGGAAACGACAACTGACATACAAAAAACTGACCAAACGCATTCAAATTCTGTTCAAACTTTAGAAAAACGTTCAATGAGTCATTTTTAACATCTAAGAGTCATCCCCACCTCAAACCAAGGCTAGTTGTGGCCGGAACCACTCAATGTGTCTCAGGATTATTTGAAATAAACAACATTTTAAAAGAAAACAACAACTGACGTATGGAAAACTCACTAAATGCATTCAGATTCAGTTGAAACCTTAGGAAAATAATCCATGGGTCATATGTGATGTGTACATGTTACCCCAGCCTAAATCTGAGGCGCGGAGTGGCCGACACCACTTTAAGTGTCTCTCTATAGTTTTAAATGGACTTCATTTTAATTGAACACAACAAATGACTTACGATAATCCGACCAAATGCATTCAGATTCTGTTGAAACATTAGGAAAATGATCCATGGGTCATATTTGACGTTTCTGAGTCAAACACTGTAAAACCATAGGTAAATAAAGAATATAAAATTTCATATTTATCCATGTTTGTGAATAAAATATTGAAATGACTATAAAGGGGACGCTATGCTCGATGGCGTACCCAACACGCAACAACGAGTTTCTTGGGAATCTTACGTTGCACTCTAATAATAAAATAATATTATTTTAAATGGTAGTTAACATGTTGCCGTTGTATTGGCGGGAGTGGATAGAAATAAATAAAATATTATTATATATGTTTTTAAATGTTTTTACATTTATCCAATAAATGATAATGGCTTAAAATACAGAAAGAATTCAATTTTCGGCTTTTATACCGTAATTTTCACTAAAGGTTCACTTATCACCTTTTGATGGAGAATTGTCATTAAATATAGTTTTGATCACTATTATACATTATTTTGGACCAAATAAAACTCTTCTTTAGAATTGGAACATCAAAATTTACTTTGTGTAAATTTTTGGTATCTTTCTGATAAAGTTCATGTTTTCAATGAATAGTGTAAAATGTTGTATTTTAATTCAAAACCCCTTTTTAATCAAATTTATTTATATGATTAGATTATCTTTTGAATTGGTTTTAAAGTTAAATTAGAATATATTTTTACCATTAAATCCAATAGTGGTCTTTGGAATTATTTTCACTTTGAAATCAGACTTAAACTAGTGTCAATTTTTTGATACTTATTATTTCATAAAAACACGCTATTTGCTTTGACAGCAGGAATTAATTATTAAATTAATTAATCTGACTTATATGTATTGAATTTTTTAAAATAGACTTCATTTTTGAATTCGTAATATCAAATATAGCTTAGGGTGAATTTTTGGTAATTTTCTGAAAAACTTCAATTTTTAATGAATAGAGAAACCACTAAGTGGTACTTATAAAGACTGATTTTCTGTTTAAATGAAATTTTGCCATCATTGTGTTTTGAATTTCAAAAATCCGACATACATGGTTGTCATTAAGAAGTAAAATGTGGTTCAATGAGGTTATAATAATTTTTTGGTGAATAGTAACTTATTAAGTTCTTAATCGCGATTAGTGGTAATTAGTGTAGTTTAATATAAAAATAATGTTTTAACAATATTAAATGAACTTGACACATGTCCTACCCTCATTGGTTGTGTCATGGCCGACCAAGAAAAGCCATGGGTAATCATGGGGACCCCATGGAGACACGTTGGTTGGGAAATGACATAAATAACTTTTTATTTAATGTAAATGTAAAAATGACACAAACATAATATGTTTTACGAAAACAATTTTTACATGGGGTTATAAAGATCATATTTTTGATTATAAATAGTCATTGGAAAGATGAAAAGATTTCCTACATCATAGTAGTTTTTTTATAATTTTTAGACATTAAATAAATTAAATTATTTATGACATAATAATGGTGCAGCGATGACATCATTATTTGACGATTTAAATAAAATGGAAAGATAATGTAAAATATATGAACTACACATGTCCAAAAATTATTGTATGGGTGTATTTAGAACCCTTATCACCTTATCCACGAATTATATCAATGTGGGACCTTTTAAAACCGAAACACATTTTCAAATAAAGTAATATTTCTTTACTTTCCAAAAGTGGCCCTCCTCTCATCTTATAAAAGGCCCCCACCTCTACCTCATTTCACACACACCTCAAGCCTTTGGCTCGGCCAAACCCTGCCCATTTACACTCTCCACATCCCTCTACTCATCCTAGATGATTCCCTTTTGGATGAAACCTTTCAAAGAAAGCCTTTAGGCTCAAATCAAAAGGAGTTACACTTTTAAAGGTAATTCATTCTCTCATGTTCATTTGATTTATTTTTCTTCTGCAACCCCCTAAAATCTTTTTATTTATTTCTTTTGTAACAAAACCAGTATCTTCAATATACTAGGATGTTGTTATATGATTTATTCTAGCTACACTCTCACACAACTACATCAAATGGTTAAAGAACATACGGTTTCCGTGGATGGAAAAATTGTGCCTCCCGAAACGATGATTGTTTAATACTCATTTAACACCTTCAAAGTTGGCCATTATGATGTCACTATTTTTATATATGATATATAATATGTTTATTTTTTACTTATGCTTCTGTATTTTTCATTTGTGTCTTAACTTTATGGCGTCCATTATGGGTATACGCGATATCTTCATTTTAGGAAGTGCGGACTATCGCCCCCTCAAAGTGATGTGATTCATTAGTGCCATATGTGGGACGTGTAAAGGATGGATTTAAAGTTATTATATATGATGTTATACTGGAATTATAATATACCTCTATATAATTATTATTTCATTCCATTAAAATATGAGATTGAAATTAAAGTAGCGTTCATGTGTACGTACGGCTTACCGTCTCCATGAACGGTGCATTTCATTTCTTATCCCCAAATGTAATGTACTATTAAAAGTACATGTATATAATGGATATATATAATTAATGATATATCTAAATGATGAATATAATTCTGGAATTAAAATATACATACCTCTCATTTAGTTTTAATTCCATTAATATGACAAAGAAATGAAAGTAGCGTTCAGGCGTACGTACGGCTTACCGTCTCCATGAACGGTGCATTTCATTTCTTACCTCTAAATGATTATGTAATATTATAAATACATGTATATTCTGGATATATATGATATATATGATATCCAAATCAGGAATGTCATTCTATATATAAAGAACCTTTGACTACACGAACAACATGTAATTGTAACAAGTCCACTTTCGACTTAAGAACCAAATATCGACAAAACAAACATTATTAACTTAAATAGTTACATAATGTTTATAACATGGAAATAAGTGATATAAAAGGAATAATTAACTCTAAAAAGGTTCTTAATCAAGTAGAAATTAACCCAAGTTTATTATTCAGGACGTTAAAGAATGATCGAGTCAAGTCAGACCCGAGGTAAGGGACTTCGTCTCAATCTCCTTTCATTGAGGCATATTTCATTTTATACACAACTTTCTTTTATACGGTGTATAAACACCTTTTACTTTTACTTTTATACAAAAGGAATCTTTTTCTACGAAGCGTTTTATTAAACGACAAAAAAGAATGTTTTTTAACGTACGCGGTGACAACGACCTTTTCCACCGCTGCGAGTATTATTTGGTCTTTGGCTTTCTCAACAAGCCGTAATGTTTTTAGAATAAAATAAATACCATATACTCTTTTATGTATTTTGGTATTGAAAATGGTTTTGAAAAAGGATTCTATTATGTCAATATATTTAAGATATATTGTGATTGAAATGTGGAAATGTTATCATTCCTTTATATTGGTTTTATGTTTTATGATTGTATACTGGTACTTGGACATTTTAACGGGTGGTTACATTATAAACCATATGACAGGTGGTGCCGTGAATACCAGGATGGGTGGTTACGTTATAACCTCCAATACATTGGGTATGGAAGTCGGCAGTATGGCTATTCCATTAAGTATGTATGGAAATTGGCCGTATGGCTATTCCATTAAGTGATATGTGTGGGAGTCGACCGTATGGTTATTCCACTTAAGTATGTTTATGTCCCAAGTTACCTTTATATATGTTATGTGTTCTTTTTATGGATTTTTATGGTAATGCTTTGGTTACAAAAAGGTAAGTAATGATACATTATTCAGTGAAGAGTTTTTACTAATTTATATAGGTGAAAAGTATTACATTGATAAATTATTTATGGTTTACTTGTTGTTTTGAAAAACTAACAGTTTTCATTATTTGTGTATCCCTTACTGAGCTTCTTATGCTCATCCCAAGTTTTTGAAATATTTTTCACAGGACTTAGCGTGGAATAGGGTCAAGGATGGGATCAAGGGAAAGTCATTTTACCTAAAACATGGAACTATACATGTTTCTTTTAAAGAGTTTTTATTTTATGTAAATTTAGTAGAAGTGACTACTTTGTAATATTTTGAGATGTAATAGTTATGTCCTAATTCTCTAAAACTCTAAACCCAAAAAGATCCTCAATGTGTAATCTTGTAATAACTCAATATTAAGTAAGGTTTAAGGCTGGGGCCTTATAGTTGGTATCAGAGGTCGGTTTAGATAACTTTAGAGGTTAGGGTATTCTTTAAGCATAAGTGACATTACCATAATGGTTAGGATTTCAGACAGAGTCCTAGTTTTAGATAAAGTGAATGAGTAAGAATATCTTAGTGTTTATCTTCCTCATTAGTACGTGATAGTTTTTGTTGTTATACTCACACTGACCCTTTGTGGTTTTAGTAAATGGCTGGATCTAGCAGGCACCAAGGTAATGGTTGATGTGAAGGAAACTGTGATAGTTTTCTGAGCGAGCAACTGAATGATATGGGGGATGTAATGAAAACTCTTGTGTTTATCCTCAACCAACTATCTGGAGTCATGATTGACCACCTAACCCTTGGAGATTTCTCTAAGGCATCATATTTGCAAGAAAAAAATCCCTACGGAAGTACAGGTAATAATCATAAAGGTAAGTGTGTTCAAAAACCTATGTGTCAAAGATGGGGAAAGAAACACCTAAGAAAATGTTTCAAAGGGACAGAAATATGCTATAGATGTCGAAATGAAGGTCATAATGCAAGAACCTGCCATGGAAAATGGAAGCATCCAGTTGACTCAAGGAAAGGTAAAGAAGTTCTTTCTGAGGGATCAATTGAATGTTTTAAATGTGGTGTGCATGGTCATTATGCAAACACATGTCCCATTAAGATGTTTCGTGAATTGGATCACCAAGATCATTCAAATACTCATTTACCAATACCTAATGCCATTCCGATTGAGGATGAAGAAACTGACAATGACCAATCAAAGGTATGTATTATTCCATGACTATTGTTTTCCTATTTTGGAATCTTAGGATATGATTCATGATTTTGTTTGTAGGAAAGAGGTATTTCGGATTAAGTTGGAAAGGAATGGTTAATGGATCATGAAGAATGTTGAATGAGTAAGATGTCAACATATAAGGGCTTCAAGAGTTATGGTGAAATTCTTAAGAGTATTAAGTCTCTTTTGATAATGGGGTTACATTAGAAGTCTTTTTATATTATGTTCAACCCTGATGTTTAATATAGGCAAATTTTATTCATGGAATAGTTATCTTTTCTTTTGTAGATATAGTTATAAAGAACCATTTGGGTTTATATGATCCTTACTTTTGAGGTAATTATGGGTTATTATATGATATGCTGGAAAGTGAAAGGCATGAGATAAACTTGAGGTTAAAATATGTTATGATCATTTTTGATGATTTTATCTATTTTTGGGGAATGATTTAAGAATTATATAGTTTTGGAAGAAGGACAACACACAGACCGTGTGACAACCCGTCGCGTCGGACAAAGTTGCGGGAATCAAACCCACAACCAAAGTGCGACTGGCATTTATCGCCTACCACTGGACTACGTGAAGTCCCTGGTTAGTTTGACTGATTCTTTCTAGTTATATGAAATTATCAATTAAGAGTAAGTTGATTTTGGGTTATTTATGAAAATGATTAACCTATCATGGAGGATATGTGATTAGGTTAATTACTTTTCAAAACGAGACTTTAGGAGCAACAGATGTTGTTTGGAGATAAATGTTACAATTTAACTTGGAAGACTATGTGACTAAATCCTTCAAATGTTTGGGTTTCAATCTTAGATTGGTTTAATTTGAAGAATTTTATGGACAAATTGTTGATCGAATGGTCCTCGTTGAACTTTGGGTTTTGTTGGACAAATTTTTGAGATTATGAATAGATTTTCTTTCTAATGGGTTATCCTTTTCTGGGTTATCTGATCTTATACTAATCTTTTGGGTTTTGGTTTTCGTTAAAGTCTAAAGACATGGGAAGTATGTAGTTCTTTTTTTTGGGTTAGGTGATTCTCTAGAAGTAGATTATAGTACTCTTAATGCGAACAAGTCTCCCTAAATACTCGTCTTTTGGAAAAAATATGAGTTTGATTAAGGAATCTAGTAAAAGTTGAAAGTCAACATGATAAGTGATTATGTTTCCTTATGAATAAATTCCTCAATAAAAAGTAACTTAAAACAAAAATGTTGTCTATTAACTTTTTCTACTGGGGATCCCAACACAGTTTAACCCATCACAAGTTTGTGATTTTCTTATTGTTAACTTTCTCCTAAACATGTTTTCTATCACTCTCCATCAGAACATGACCCTATGTTTTCTCCTCCATGTCCATGTTTTCCTACATGGAATCCTAGTATGGGTTAACTCAGGTGACCTCTGTACTTATCTTCCTTTATTTTAAAGTTATTGTTTTACCAACTCTTGTTCCGATGTGGGACGTTCAAGGATGTTTCCAAGCTCAATTTTAAAAATTACGAGGACGCAATTCCCAAAAGGGGGGAAGGATGTAACACCCCAGGTAAATAAAGAATATGACATTTCATATTTATCCATATTTGTGAATAAAATATTGAAATGACTTTAAAGGGGACTCTATGCTCGATGGCGTACCCAACACGCAACAACGAGTTTCTTGGGAATCTTACGTTGCACTCTAATAATAAAATAATATTATTTTAAATGGTAGTTAACATGTAGCCATTGTATTGGCGGGAATGGAGAGAAATAAATAAAATATGATTATATATGTTTTTAAATGTTTTTACATTTATCAAATAAAAGATAATGGCTTAAAATACGAAAAGAATTCAATTTTCGGCTTTTATACCCTAATTTTCACTAAAGGTTCACTTATAACCTTTTGATGGCGAATTGTCATTAAATATAGCTTTGATCACTCTTATATATTATTTTGGACCAAATAAAACTCTTCATTAGAATTGAACCATCAAAATTTACTTTGTGTAAATTTTTGGTATCTTTCCGATAAAGTTCATTTTTTCAATGAATAGTGTAAAATGTTGTATTTTAATTCATAACCCCTTTTTAATCTAATTTATTTATATGATTAGATTATCTTTTGAATTGGTTTTAAAGTTAAATTATAATATATTTTTACAATTAAATCCAATAGTGGTCTTTGGAATTAATTTCACTTTTAAATCAGACTTAAACTAGTGTCAATCTTTTGATACTTATTGTTTTATAAAAACACGCTATTTGCTTTGACAGCGGGAATTAATTATTAAATTAATTAATCTGACTTATCTGTATTGAATTTTGTAAAATAGACTTCATTTTTGAATTCGTAATATCAAATATAGCTTAGGGTGAATTTTTTATAATTTTCTGAAAAACTTCAATTTTTAATGAATAGTGAAACCACTAAGTGGTACTTATAAAGACTGATTTTCCATTTAAATGAAATTTTTCCATCATTGTGTTTTGAATTTCAAAAATCCGACATACATGGTTGTCATTAAGAAGTAAAATGTGGTTCAATGAGGTTATAATAATTTTTTGGTGAATAGTAACTTATTAAGTTCTTAATCGCGATTAGTGGTAATTAGTGTAGTTTAAGGTAAAAATAATATTTTAACAATATTAAATGAACTTGACACATGTCCTACCCTCATTGGTTGTGTCATGGCCGACCAAGACAAGCGATGGGTTAACTTGGGGACCCCATGGATACACTTGGGTTGGGAAATGACATAAATAACTTTTTATTTAATGTAAAAGTAAAAATGACACAAACATAATATGTTTTACGAAAACAATTTTTACATGGGGTTATAAAGATCTGATTTTTTATTATAAATAGTCATTGGAAAGATAAAAATCTTTCCTACATCATAGTATTTTTTTTATAATTTTTAGACGTTAAATAAATTAAATTATTTATGACATAATAATGATGCAGCGATGACATCATTATTTGACGATTTAAATAAAATGGAAAGATATTGTAAAATCTATGAACTACACATGTCCAAAACTAATTGTATGGGTGTATTTCGAACCCTTATCACCTTATCCACGAATTATATCAATTTGGGACCTTTTAAAACCGAAACACATTTTCAAATAAAGTAATATTTCTTTACTTTCCAAAAGTGTACCTCCTCTTATCTTATAAAAGGCCCCCACCTCTACCTCATTTCACACACTCCTAAAGCCTTTGGCTCGGCCAACCCCTACCCATTTACTCTCTCCACATCCATATACTCATCCAAGAGGATTCCCTTTGGGCAGAATCCTTTCAAAGGAAGCCATTAGGCTCAAAACAAAAGGAGTTACACTTTTAAAGGTAATTCATTCTCTCATGTTCATTTGTTTTATTTTGCTTCTCCAACCCCCTAAACTCTTTTTATTTCTTTTGTAACAACACCAGTATTTTCAATATACTAGGATGTTGTTATATGATTTATTCGAGCTACAACCTCACACAACTACATCAAATGGTTAAAGAACATACGGTTTCCGTGGATGGCAAAATTGTGTCTCCCGAAATGATGATTGTTCAATACTCATTTAACACCTTCAATGGTGGCCATTATGATGTCACTATTTTTATATATGATATATAATATGTTTATGTTTTACTTATGCTTCTGTATTTTTCATTTTTTTCTTACCTTTATGGCTTCCATTATGGGTATACGCGATATCTTCATTTTAGGAAGTGCGGACTACCGCCCCCTCAAAGTGATGTGATTCGTTAATGCCATATGAGGGACGTGTAAAGGATGGATTTAAAGTTATTATATATGATGTTATACTGTAATTATAATATACCTCTATATAATTATTATTTCATTCCATTAAAGTATGAGATTGAAATGAAAGTAGCGTTCATGCGTACGTACGGCTTACCGTCTCCATGAACGGTGCATTTCATTTCTTATCCCCAAATGTAATGTACTATTAAAAGTACATGTATATAATGGATATATATAATTAATGATATATCTAAATGATGAATATAATTCTGGAATTAAAATATACATACCTCTCATTTAGTTTTAATTCCATTAATATGACAAAGAAATGAAAGTAGCGTTCATGCGTACGTATGGCTTACCGTCTCCATTAACGGTGCATTTCATTTCATACCTCTAAATGATTATGTAATATTATAAATACATGTATATTTTGGATATATATGATATATATGATATCCAAATCAGGAATGTCATTCTAGATATAATGAACCTTTGACCACACGAACAACATGTAATTGTAACAAGTCCACTTTCGACTTAAGAACCAAATATCGACAAAACAAACATTATTAACTTAAACAGTTACATAATGTTTATAACATGGAAATAAGTGATATAAAAGGAATAATTAACTCTAAAAAGTTTCTTAATCAAGTAGAAATTAACCCAAGTTTATTATTCAGGACGTTAAAGAACGATCGAGTCAAGTCGGACCCGAGGTAAGGGACTTCGTCTCAATCTCCTTTCATTGAGGCATATTTCATTTTATACACAACTTTATTTTATACGGTGTATAAACACCTTTGAGTTTTACTTTTATACAAAAGGAATCTTTTTCTACGAAGAGTTTTACTAAATGACAAAAAAGAATGTTTTTTTAACATACGCGGTGACAACGACCTTTTCCGCCGCCGCGAGTATTATTTGGTCTTTGGCTTTCTCAACAAGCCGTAATGTTTTTAGAATAAAATAAATACCATATGCTCTTTTATGTATTTTGGTATTGAAAATGGTTTTGAAAAAGGATTCTATTATGTCAATATATTTATGATATATTGTGATTGAAATGTGGAAATGTTATCATTCCTTTATATTGGTTTTATGTTTTATGATTTTATACTGGTACTTGGACATTTTAACGGGTGGTTACGTTATAAACCATATGATGGGTGGTGCCGTGAATACCAGGACGGGTGGTTATGTTATAACCTCCAATGCATTGGGTATGGAAGTCAGCAGTATGGCTATTACATTAAGTATGCATGGAAATTGTCCGTATGGCTATTCCATTAAGTGATATGTGTGGGAGTCGACCGTATGGTTATTCCACTTAAGTATGTTTATGTCCCAAGTTACCTTTATATATGTTATGTGTTCTTTTTATGGATTTTTATAGTAATCCTTTGGTTACAAAAAGGTATGTAATGATACTTTATTCAGTGAAGAGTTTTTACTACTTCATGTAGGTGAAAAGTATTACATTGATAAAGTATTCATGGTTTACTTGTTGTTTTGAAAAACTAACAGTTTTCATTATTTGTGTATCCCTTACTGAGCTTCTTATGCTCATCCCAAGTTTTTGAAATATTTTTCACAGGACTTAGCGTGGAATAGGGTCATGGATGGGATCAAGGGAAAGTCATGCTACCTAAAACATGGAACTTTACATGTTTCTTTTAAAGAGTTTTTATTTAATGGAAATTTAGTAGAAGCGACTACCTTGTAATCTTTTGAGATGTAATAGTTATATCCTAATTCTCTAAAACTCTAAACCTGAAAAGATCCTCAATGTGTAATCTTGTAATAACTTAAGATTAAGTAAGGTTTAAGGCTGGGGCATTATAACCGCGCCTCAATATGAGTTACAGTGTGTCCGGGATCACTCTAAGTGTCCCTCTTTTGTTTAAAATGGACAATATTTTAAGTACATACGGAAAACTGACCAAATAGATTCTGATTGTGTTTATACATTAGCATAATGATGCATGTGTCATATATGACGTTCATGAGTCATCCCCGCCTCAATCCGAGGCGCGGTGTGGCCGGCACCACTCAAAGTGTCTCTCTTTATTTTAAAATGGACTTCATTTTAAGTGAAAACAACAACTGGCATACGAAAAATGGACCAAAAGCATTCCGATTCTGCCGAACCTTTAGTAAAATGATCCATGGGTCATTTTTGATGTGTACGAGTCAACCTAGCCTCATGCTAAGGCATGGTGTGGCATGAACCACTCAAACTGTCTCTCTTTCTTTTAAAATAGACTTTATTTTAAGTGAAAACAGTAAATGACATACAAAAATCTGACCAAATGCTTTTGGATTCCATTGAAACATTAGGAAAACGATCCATGGGTCATATGTGACGTGTAACAGTCAACATCGCTTCAATCCGAGGCCTGGTATGACCGGCACCACTAAAAGTGTCTCACATTTATTTGAAATGGACAACATTTTAATTGAAAAAAACTACTGGCATATGGAAAACCAACCAAACGCATTCATAATGTGTTGAAAGATTATAAAAATGATCAATGGGTCATATGTGATGTGTACGAGTCAACCCTGTCTTAATCAGAGCCATGGTGTGACCAGAACCACTCAAATTGTCTCATTTTTTTTTGACATAAACAACATTTTAAGTGAAAACAACAACTGACATACAAAAAACTGACCAAACGCATTATGAATGTGTTGATGCTTTAGGAAAATGATATATGGGTCATATATGAAAAGCACGAGTCAACCCCACCTCAATTCGAGGTGCGGTGTGGCTGGCACAACTCAAAGTTTCTCTCTTTAGTTTAAAATAGACTTCATATTAATTGAAAAAAACAACTGACATACAGAAAACTAACCAAACAGATTCAGATTCTATTGTACCTTTTGTACAACGATCCATGGGTCATTTTTGACAAGTATGAGTCAATATCGTCTCAATAAAAGGCACGGTGTGGCCGGAACGACTCAAATTGTCTCTCTTTTTTTTAAAATAGACTTCATTTTAAGTGAAAACAATAAATGGCAAACCAAAAACTGACCAAATGAATTTGGGTTCCATTAAAACATTAGAAAAACGATCCATGGGTTATATGTGATGTGTTCGAGTCAACCCCGCCTCAATCCAAGGCCCGGTGTGATCGCCACCAATCGAAGTGTCTCTCTATAGTTTAAAATGATCTTCATTTTAATTGAAAACAACAACTAACATACGGAAAACATACCAGACGCATTCAGATTTTGTTAAAACTTTAGGAAAACGTTCCATGAGTGGTTTTGGACGTGTACAAGTCAACCCCATCTCAATCTGAGGCCCGGAGTGGCCGACACCACTCAAAGTGTCTCATGTTTATTTGAAATGGAAAACATTTTAAATGAAAACAACAACTGACATATGGAAAACCCACTAAACACATTCAGATTCAGTTGAAACATTAGGACAATGATCTATGGGTCATATGTGACGTGTACATGTCAACCTAGCCTCATTATGAGGCACAGAGTGGCCGACACCACTCAAAGTGTCTCTCTCTAGTTTAAAATGGAATTCATTTGAATTGAAAACAACAACTGACATATGGTAATCCGACCAAACACATTTGGATTTTGTTAAAACTTTAGGAAAATTATCCATGGTTCATATGTGACGTGTTCGTGTCAACCATGCCTCAATCCGAGTTGCTGTGTGGCCGGGATCACTCTAAGTGTCTCTCTTTTGTTTAAAATGGACAATATTTTAAGTACATATGGAAAACCGACCAAACAAATTCTGATTATGTTGATACGTTAGAATGAAAATATATGTGTCATATATAATGTTCATGAGTCCACCCGCCACAATCCGAGGTGTGGTGTGGCCAAAAACACTCAAAGTGTCTCTCTTTAGTTTAAAATGGACTTCATTTTAAGTGAAAACAACAACTGACATACAGAAAACCGACCAAACACATTCGGATTCTATTGAACCTTTAGTATAACAATCCATGGGTCATTTTTGAAGTCTATGAGTCATCCTTGCCTCAATACGAGGCATGGTGTCACCGGAACCACTCAAATTGTCTCTCCTTCATTTAAAATAGACTTCATTTTAAGTGAATACAATAAATGACAAAATAATCGACCAAATGCATTCGGATTCCATTGAAACATTAGGAAAAAAAATACATGGGTCATTTGTGACATATATGAGTAAACCCCGCCATGATCTGAGGACTAGAGTGGCCGACACCACTCCAAGTTTCTAACATTTATTTGAAATGGACAACATATTAATTGAAAACAACTACCGGAATACGGAAAACCGACCAAACACATTCGTAATGTGTTGAAAGATTAGAACAATGATCAATGGGTCATATGTGACGTGTACGAGTCAACCCTTCCTTAATTCGAGCCATGGTGTGACCTTAATTACTCAAAGTGTCTATTTTTTTTTGAAATAAACAACATTTTAAGTGAAAACAACAAGTGACATATGGAAAACCGAGCAAAATGCATTCTGAATGTGTTGATGATTTAGGAAAATGATACATGGGTCATATGTGACATGTAAAATTCAACCCCACCTCAATCCGAGGTGCGGTGTGGTCGACAACACTAAAAGTGTCTCTCTTTTGTTTAAAATGGACATCATTTTGAGTGAAAACAAAAACTGATATACGGAAAACTGACCAAACGCATTCGGATTCCATTTAAACATTAGGAAAACGGTCCATGGTTCATATGTGATGTTTACGTGTCAACCCCACCTAAGTACAAGGTGCAGTGTGTCCGTTACAACTTGAAGTGATTCAGTTTTATTGGAAATAGACAACATTTTAAGTGAAAATTACAACTGGCATATGGAAAACCGACCAAACTCTTTCGAAATATGTGGATACATTAGGAAAACTATCCATGGGTCATATATGACGGGTACGAGTCAACACCGCCTCAATTTGAGACACTTTGTGGCGGATATCACTCCAAGTGTATGTATAATGTTTAAAATGGATATCATTTTTAGTAAAAACCACTTGTATGTATTCTTAATTGTGTATAACACATATAATTACATTTTCAGTTTTTTATGTATTTTATTGATAATTGATAATTAAATTATGTATGTATTCAATTATGAATTGACTTTCGGATTCGACATATAATTTTCATCTATGTTTTAAATTGAATTCTAAATCAATTATGTATGTTTATAATTACATTATGAATTATAATTTCATTCTAGATGTGTATAGTTCCAGGGTCCAATGTTAAATGTGTATGCATTATATGTTAAATAATTGGGAAGGAGAGGGAATGGAGAATTACAGCACAATGTACAGGAATGGGATTGCAGACCTTTGAAAATTGTAGGCTACAATGCAATTTGCACAACATAGAAAATACCAACGGTTTCAAAGCATTGGCATACATTTTGTAGGATGTTTTTACCTATGGTTCTATGAGAACCGTTGGTAAAAAACCCTTCCCAACGGTTTTGTAAACCATTGGAAAAGGTTCCTAGTAGAGGTATTTGCCAACGGTTTGGTTGAACCATTGGAAAAACTTATACCAATGGTTCAACCAAACCGTTGGGATAGGTTACTGTAACTAAACTATCCCAATGGTTCTACGTAAACCGTTGGGAAAACTTTTTCCCAATGGCTTACTTCCCTAAAGATGGTAGAACCGTTGGTATAAGATATACCAATGGTTCTGTAGCCTATCCGAACGGTTCTCAACCATTGAGAAATATACTATTTCTAGTAGTGCATCTATACAGTAATAATTAGAGACACTTTTATAATTATTTAATGATAGATGAAAACCACTATTGATTATATAGGAATTATATCCTTAAGAACATTAATGTATTTATAATATTTTTGGAAAGAGTTGATCAATTTATATTTTGTGAAATAATGTTCCGTCAAATTATAATACTAAATAGGGGAAGAAAGTTATATTCATTGAGTGGTCATATTAGTTATCAACTTTTTTATGTCACTTCTTGGATATAATGCACATCACGATGAATATGAGAGAAATATTACATTAAACAATATTAAATGTGAATGGAAATCTAAAATATGGGTTTTTATTATTTAATGATTTCATGGATTTGTATCATGAACCAAAAAAGGTGATGATTCAAAATGGATTTTCAAGATGGAGATTTATTTTTTGTCAATTCCATCCAAGAAACAGATAATTAGTGTCGCTGAAGTTGTGATATTTCTTGATGAACATAGATTCATTATTTTAAAAAATAATCGTTTTAATGTAATAGTTTATCAAATGACATTCTATCCAATGACATGATGTTGATGAATATGAAATGTTAATTTAAACAATGGTTTTAATCAAATTTAGATGATGTTTGTAGGAGGAGAGATTTAAAACAGTAAAGGAAGAAAGAGGACATCTAATTTTTAGATGATAGGGAATGAATCCATAAAACCACAAGAAATGAAAAGTTATTTTTAATGTAATGAGTCATATTTTTATTATTTTTTGTGGTTAACTTATGTGGTTGAGAAGGCCTCTAAATAAATTATAAATGCTCGGTGATTATTTTAATTACTTATACAAGCATTATAATTATGAGAAAAATGGAAAAGGATGGAAACCTATGCACATTATCGGGAACACAGATTAATTTTTCGGATACATCAACAATATGTTTTAGGAATTTACTATGTATAAAAATGAATATTTTTAAAGGGAATGAACAATGTGATGGATATCAGGGATAACATTGATTCATTGAATGTAACCTTTATAAGATTCAACAAACATCAAAGGGTACAATACATCATCATAGAGTACAACCCATTTAATAATATAATTTGATCAGATCAGAATAGGATATATACACCAAATATTATAGAATTTTTAAGGTATAATATCTTTATATGGTACAGATATAAGTTATTGTCACCAAAATTTACTAAGAAATATATGTTCTGGGTGCAATAGAAACATTGGAGGGACAATGCCCAACAAGGATGTTTTCCATATTCAATGAAGAATTTGGGATATATGCATTGAATAAATCCATTATTCAGGGAATTAAAAATGAGATATAAAAAAAAGTAATAGAAAACCAGAAACAAGAGAGAGGATAAATATATTTTATTTATAAATAATTTAATTTAATAAGAGTTACCTCAAATGTTTATTATTTCTTCATTGATGCATTAAACAATAGATCTGTAGTGCACTGTCATTTTGATGTGGAGATCAGGGGTAGATCTATTCTAGTGGTGATCCATATGCATTCAATGAATCTCTTAATACTACTATAAGAGTCTCTGGGGTCTAGAATGGATGATCCTTGCACTTTCACTATCCGCCATCAAATATACTAATTTCTGATTCCAAAGAATTTTCCATAATCAAGGGGGGACCACTCTCATTATCCATCCAAGAAAAAAAATTTATTAAGAGAAGGTCCAAAAACAAACATGCAACTCACCCAACCTATGGGGGTCTAAAATAATGTAATCCTAGGGTATCCCCTCTAATTAAGTTCACTGTCTCTGGTTTCAAAGTACTAGTAAGAATGAGGTAGGAGGCGCCCACCAGCTGAACCGCTAAGGAAGCCAAATTATCCTCCACTTTGTTGCCCTCCCACCGAGAGTGGGAAATATTTATGGAATCTCGGATCAGATTTCTACATTGCCTCACAGTGTACACTATGGACCACGACACGCCACACTTGCCCAATAGAGAATCATGAAGGATGATGGAATCAATCCCAGCCTGAGATATAAGTACACCCTACTGAGCAGACAAACCAAGCCACATGAGCATGGACAGCACCTCTGCCAGAATAGGATTACCCATGCTCAGACAAGTAGAGAAGGTCAACCTCACACTCCCATGAGAATCCCGAACCACTCTCATTATGGAAAGAGTTATTGGAGAGGGATGAATACTCTAGTATTTGAAGGATTTTTTTTGAATTTTGTGCACGATGAAATAGTTGTCAATTATCTAATGGTATAATAATATTACCAAACATTTTTCACATGGGTAATAATATAATAAATTTCACAAGTGCATTTAATTATTTCTTTAATCACAGAGAAACCCCCATGTTATATAATAATATAAATATTATTATTTACTGACATAAACATAACTTTAAAGTAATAATTAGATATTATTTAACCAAAAATTATTCAATATTATTATTTCTTACTGGACCATTAATCAATGATTACCAATCCTCCTCAAAATTTATTAATTATCCCACCCAAAATATATTCTCTCAAATATAAAGTAAAGAAATAAATTCTACTAGTTTTTCACGTATAACTATTGAACCACAATTGAGAATAATATTTATTATATGTGTTAAAAAAATAAATTATTTTAATAAGATTTTGGATACACTTAGTTTGTGACCCTCTTGGCCACTTTCTCTATGGCATTTGGTGGAGTAGCCTTAAGTCTAAGGTTAGTGTTTAGAAGCACACCATGGCACCCATTGATAAATAATTTAATGCTACAATGACATGTGACCCCTTTAATTTTTTTACCATGTAATATAATCCCATTATGACAATATCTAGAATCGTTTAGGTTCAATGCCAGTGCCATCAACCAATACAATTGATATCTCATTCTTTGACTTTTGAGAATTTGAACATTTATATAGAACACCGTAGAGATTGATTTGTTTAGTCTATATCATTTCCATAAATTGGAAAGAGATATTATCTTATGTTAGTGAACATAACAGATAAATCTATTCTCGCATTATTCATTAATGCAATATAACTCGTTACATACCCAATTGATATTGGATATCACCAATTACATACACCATGAGAAGGTGCCAAATAATCCTATGTGCCTCCACTCTTAACAGCCTATATAATTTGTGTCCCTTAAATGATATCATTCAACCATATAACAATTATTTATGTATAGTGTCATATCACTTCTGGTCTCTTATCATAGAGGAGAACTACTGTGTACTTTTAGTGTGACAACTACTATTGGGAAATTATGACAGACAATGTCACATAGAAGAACAATTATATTGTTATATTGAATTTATTGAAATTAAAAAACCCAAAAAATAAGTTATCATAAAAAACATAGAATTTGGTTCCATGGAACCAAGTCCAATAGACTACTAGTTTTACTAGTGCCAACTGCTAACAACATGTAGTCCACTAACATGCACATGATAATAATACTATAACTGAGATATGCCTTTTGTCAAGGGGTCCACCACGTTCTATTCCATGAATGCAATACACAATATAAATTCCTCCCATTTATGAAAATACCTCAATAAGTTATATATTCAGAGTGTGTGATTTTTTCATTAATGTGTCCTTTTATCTTTTTCGAGAGCCATCACTATAGTATTATCACAATACAGTGTGATAGGGTCATTACTTCTTGATACCACATCATGATATGTGAAAATGTTCTAAATCCAATAATATTACATGTATTCAATAAAATTTCTATATACTAGGACTCTACTATCAAATCAAAAACTGGATAATTTTACCACTTCTCGCCCACAACTCCTTTATTGAGATAGAAAACATATCCGGATTATGACTTCGGATCATTATGATCTTCCTAAGAACCAGAATCAAAATACCCTATGAAGATATGCTCCCAAAAATCTCCATAATATAGTATCATATCCATAGTTCTTCTCTGATACATAAGGATATCCTTATCATCTTCCCAATGATGTTCTCCTGGATCATCTTGATATCCTCTCACAATTCTCAGTGCTTAGGAAACATAAAATGTAGTACAATACATGAAATACATGATTGATCCTATAATACCTCATGTTTCTAGTATTAAACCCATATCTTTTGTTTTTTATGTTTATAAGTTTTAAGGGTAAATGTTAGAAGAGTTGGGAGAACATTCAATATGTTTTTTGGACTAAATGAGATGTGCATGATCTATGCACTATTTGTCCATACCGTGATGAAATCCCAATAGAAATAATTCACACATGAAGATTTTATATAGAAGAATCAGAACTGCGTATGTATGGTTTGGGAGACCATGTGGGGTGGGCATGTAGGGGATTAGTCAAGGTATTATAGAATACAATGTTAATGCAGGTTTTGTCAAACCGTGTGGTCTAACCGTGCACAGAGTCAAATCAAGATCATTAAAAAAGTCTCATATTTGTATTGGAAATAACCACTTAATTTCTTCATATTAATCCATAAATGTATATTTCTCTCCATTTAAAGAAGGATATACTCTCCCTAGCATTGTGGAGTCATTCTGGGTCCCTCCTTTGGTGTTTTCAAGCCCGATTATTTGGGTATGTGGCGTTCTTCATCATTATTGTCACATTATACTAGGTTTACTAAGATATAAATCTACTCTCTTCAGTGTTTCCTATATCTATATGTGTTATGGATATATATATGATTTTTTATTCCAAATTTTTTGATATTTGATCATCATTTTTCTGGGACTATAGATATTATGTGGTTCTCTATAGAATCAACAAGTATTTCTTAAGCGTTCTGCATCTGTTTTCAATTTTTCATCTAAACCATCGATGTATGTGGATTAATTCTTGAATCATATTAGTAATAATGGTTGTAATACATAATAATTGATTATAGTTTGATGAAATAATGATTTATTGTCTATTTTTAATAGTTTTAAACCTTCTTCAATGTCGATTCATTAAAATCTAGAAAATTGGTGTCCTTGAATAAAGTACAAGATTTTTTATTTTTAAATAAAGATTTTAAAATTGGGTTTTTTGGGAATTATGGAGAATTTATTTTATAAATGGTATCCCAATAAAATTAATGAAATTATTGAAATGAAACTGGTGTTTGGAATTCTGTTTTTATATGTTTTTAATAAAAGAATGTTTTTATTGAAATGGGTTGAATTAGTTGAACCGAGCTGTTTTTGGAAAGGGTTAAGCATGGGTAGTGTTGTGTGTTCATATGAATTGGGATGGATAAGGGAATGGAGGTCCCACATTAAATGTTTGGGATAGATATGGATGTGAAGTATCCCTATCAAAATGGACCACCTAGTATAGGCTTAGTGGAAGGAAAACTCACTGCTTGTAAGTATAGGGAGTTTCATTTTCAACCTTGTGTTTGTTTGTTGTGAACAATGGATAGGGTATGATAAATTGATATTATGTTTTGGATTTAAAGCATGGTTGGTTTTTTTTACTAGAACTATGTCTTGTTGGAAAATTGGTTTAAATAGAACGCTTTTCTCTTGATTACAAATAGTATTAGAACATTTTTATATTGTGTTAAAAACTTATTTTTAGAATTGTTTTATATAAATGGTATTATATAAATGTGGCTAAACTTTTTATACATGTTGACTGAGTAGGGAAGTCATTTATAAAATCCTAATAAGGGATTTAGTCACCCTTTTTTTGGAATATTGGTTATTTTATAGACTCTATCATTTTGGAAATGGGAAAAGGTAAAGTATCTAACATTTTTAGCACCACCTAATGATTCATGGGTTGTTATGTGATGTTGGAGTGTGGAGTTTGAGGAACATGATGTATTACTGTCATCTGGGAGTTTTTTTTGTCCTTATGCTATTTTCATTGATAGTGTTTTGTCTTCTTCTAAGTTACACTTGGTGTGGTTTGGATATAAATGAAGACATTATGTTGACATTCATTTATTTATTCATCATATAGTTAGTTTTTTTGTTGTTTTCTTGGTTAATTGTTTGATTTAATCAGGGGAAAATCATCCCCAATTGTATTGAAAACTATTTTGTATTTATTACCATTCCTTGGTGTCTCAGGAATGTCACTTAAGACCTATTAAAAATTCATTGTATTCTAAAGCCAAAGGGAAAAATTGGTTCATTGCAAATGGTATTATCTTATTCTAGCATGGAGGACTGGTTGAGGGACATACAGCTCTGTGAAGTGATATGGATCTGATCTAGTCTTATATGGTCTCTATTACCGGAGTCTTAATAGTAACCCATGCTTCGACCCAAAAACACTCCATCAATCCTTCAAAACCCGGAGCACTCTATTTATGCAGGCTAAAAATAGTTCATTTGATTTCTTCTTCCTCTAACATGTCCTTTAACACATTATTCTTTTGATTTTTAATCATCATATGAATTTATATAATGAGAAAATATTCATCCTATATAATGATTGAATCAAAACCCCTTATATATTTGGACCATGCATTAGGTTCTCAGAATTATCTATTTCTTTCTACCCTACTACGAGGAAGCCTAAGGTAAATGATCAATCATTTGATAGTTACTTAATGTTTCTATGAATTTTCCACTCCTTGATATATGATGGAAATTATTTTTTTTACAGTATCCCTCTCCAATCTAAACCTCTCAATACATTTCCCACCAAATTATATCTATCCTCAGATGTTTCTAGGTAAACCATATTTCTTATTAGATAATGCGATGAATAGGTCCTCATCCCTCCAGATCTAAAGGTTTTCTTCCATTCATTTGATATCATATTTATGATGATCTAAAATAACATCTCTATCATTCATAATGTTACACTACAGTTTTATATCATATTTCAATTGGTACAAACTTTTAATAATCCTAAACTAAGGATCACTCATCTTCAGATAATCAGAGGAGTGTTGAATCATTAATATGAATCCCTCTAGATAACCCCCGTTTCTAGGATATAAACCTTTATTTTCCCTCCATTTTTAATTCTATAAACTCAAAATATAGGGGGAATGATTGTACATGGATAAGGTTTGTTGAGTAGAAGAAGCCAACATGAAGGTGTAAAACCCTTGGAGATTCGTAATGAACCTATACAATACTCTCTAGACTATTTATATTCTTAATATATTATTTCACCTCATGTTTCTACATTCTAATAATCCCATATCAATGAGGACATTGTAATCCATGAATTCTATAAAGTCAAGAATCAATTTATTAGATATAATAATTCCCTATTGTTTTCAGATGCTACAACGATTGTTATGAAATCCCCCCTCAAACCATGGGATACGACCCGATTGAAATGATTTTACAGTTTTAAAAAAACATGTAAATTTAGTTGCCTCATTTTTGTGTAAAAATGAAGTAAAATAAAATAATTACATTTCCCCTATCATTGATTTTGGAGGTGATATACTGAGTGAAAGACACAACTAATCTATTATGATATCATGTCTCTAAAAGAGCACTATGAGGCTATTACTAGTACCTAAATGCATAAACTATAGGAACAAATTATTCTAGAAAATTTTAAAAAATGATCAAAATTATTCATAGGTTCTAAATCCATTACCTCAAAAGTACGACGATGATGAGATTCATTAGTGAGTATGTGGTCTTACGAACCATGAAATAATTTATTATTATCCATGTGACTATTTGTACTATTATTTCATCCCTAAATTTCACTCAATAACTTATGATCATTTTTATGGAATTATTTTATATTTTATTCAATCCATAAATATTATTCATACCTTGTTAATTTCATTATAGCTACCAATATAAAGAACACCATACTAAATTATTGAGATCAGCGTTATTATGTTTCCATTAACCATAGTTATGAAGAATAATAATAAATATTATATTTCTATAATTGTATCATATGTGGATAATTTTATAGGATATTGTTATGAAATATTTTTGAATAATTAATTCCTTGTATAATGGGAATATTTTCAATTCGATGAGAATGTTAAGGGTTTTGTTAGGTATATTCATTCCCTTACTCTCTTAATCTCTAAACCAAAAAGGTCATTAGTGTGTAAGGGATTAAATATTTACTGTAAATATTTTAATAGTGGATTTTTTTTTCACACGTCATTGGATTTTATACTTGATATTTAAAATAATATTTTTATTCATGATGGAATACATGAGTGTGGGTAATGGGAATAGAATTCACATTAAGCATGTGACTTTATATCATGTGATGATATAGAAAATCATATGGTAAAAAGAAATCTATGGAAAATATCTTAATGGAGATAATTATGAATTCCTATACTTAGATGGGTTCTATTCCATATTTGATGATTCATTGTTACTATCTAGATTACTAAATGCATTTAGAATCAAGATAGTGATTGGATCGAATCATCAATATATGTTTATCATGATTATTATACATTATTATTCAAAATAGAGAGTTAGTGTATGATGTGTATTTATGTATTGATGTGTTCTTTAACGAATCAACATTAAGCTCAGTCTTATATCTGGTGTGGATCACCTATTGTTTCAGGATAGTGTCGATAGTTACCATGGGTTTTATCTAATGAAAAATATATGTGGAAGAGAGCCTTTCATCTTTTGAAAAAAATACCCCATTCATTTTAATCTAGGATAAGTGGAATTATCATTCCTAAAAATTAATGAAGTAGTACTAATAAATCTATATACAAAAACCATTACAATCCATTTTCGATATATACAATTATTTGGAATTTAATTTTTATGTTCATCATGATGGAAATGAAATTCTGTTTTTTATAAATTTAGGTTTATTTTATAAAAAAATATGTCCCTTCAATCATGGGGACATCTTATATCTAGAAGGTGATCTACTCAATCCTTTTATTCATCTCGATGGTGATATAATTGTGTGGGGTCGTTGTGAGATAACCAAAAACTATAAAATGTAGTACATCCAGAAAAATTTAATATTTTTTTAGTTGTAGTTTTATATTTGTTATCATTTCTTGTTGTTGTTTTTGAATTCATTTTTTGATTATACTGTTATAGGAATATTCATTCCCCAAATCCATGACTTTTCTAGCTGATTAACACTAAAAATACAGTTGGGAAAAAATTAGTTTGAATATTAAACATTGAATTTAATTTCTATACCATACCCATTATATTATTATATTTATTCTTCTCCCAAAAACCATACATAATATTTTGAACATGATTAAAAAATGGATACAACAAGGCCCATGTCTATGTGAAATGATTTAAGAGGCTTGAGGGTAATAACGATTTTAACCAACCTAATCCAAATAAATACTCAAAATATTAATGAGACTATAGGTGTAATTACTGTAAAATGTATTATAGTAAACATAAAATGATATACTTATTCTACTTATGTAAAAACATACATAATATTATAATAACACAATATTTTTATTTCCTTTTTTCATAAATTTTTTTAAAACCCAGTATTTCATTATTTATAATAATTATTAAAAACTCACTGAAGAAAATCCATCAAAAATTACATAGAGAAAATATAGGTTCTACCATATGAAAAATAAAACAATAAACAATATAATTAATTTGAGTTGTCCTAAATAAATATTCATGAAATTGGAAATGCATGATAAGGGACGGTGCACCTAGGATCAGTCAGGGCACCAAACTATTTTTTATATTATTCGTGATGTTTTTTGATTTATTTATAACAATTTTGAGTTAATAATCCTTTTTTCAATGATTGTAAGAATTTTTTAATAATTCCATAAAGTTAATTTATAATTCCATGGAAATAAAAATATGAATATAAATGTGAATATAATTATATTCCATTGAAATCAATATTTGGAAGGGTGATTATTAATTAAAAAATTAAAATTTCAAGAATGAGAATAAATCTAAATGAGAAATATAACTCAATAGTATAATATTTTTAAATTATGATGATAATTTTTTGTAATAACAATGCAATATGTAATGATAGATAGTTGTGTTTTTTTAATAAGGTGGAAATATATTAAAGCAAGAATGTAATGAATTAATTTTAAATAATCTCAATAGTTAACATTTAATAGGTTTTATAAGTATTTAATGTATAATTTTAGGTTTATATTTATTTTTAAATATATTTTAATGTCCCCATTGTCAATATATAGTACATAATAATGAAAATACCTCAAAAAAACACTTGAGGAATGATAATTAGACAAACAAACCATGATACAAGCCATTCAAATTCTATAAAGGGGTTATAATAATATCTAGAAAATAGATGTAGAAGTATTCTCTAGGGAAACTAGTATAGTGGAAGTCATTTTTTTGTAAAGACCCGTAAATTTCAAGGAATTTTTTTTGTTAATTTTCTTTGGAATTTTAAAAGAACGCAGTTTCTGACGGCAGCTGATTCCGAGGCCGGTGTACCTGGAATCATTTTCCGAAGATTGGCTCAGGTACGTTCAGTGAACGAATGTGCGGGTTTTTCTAACTTTTGAACCGGTGCTCGGAATCAAATTCTAAGGGCATCAATGGAATCACATCGTCGGTATTTTCTTAGAAACGCCTCTTCTAGAGTTGTGTTTTCTCGGGTGTGGTTTTTAAATTTTTGGGGTTAAGATAAGAAATAAAATAAAGTGGTGCGACAATTTTATTTTTCATTCACATAAAGCCACTTAAAAGCCACTTAAAGCCACTTGAGCTAAGTTGAAGCGGATTGGGTGAAATCCAAAATATCTACCCTCTTGGTAGGATATTTGTGAGGTGGGGCCCACACGACCCCCACTATTTCTTTTCCGCTAAGTAACACACACGCGAAAACCCTTTTTAATGAAATTCAACCGGGGCGTTTCTTAAATTCTTAAACGCTCCTATTAATTGGGTGGTTTATTCGATAAAATTAATTCTATGAATTATTGGGTCGTTACTTAGTTTGTTTTTCAATTTGTTGGCATGTTAATAAAATAAGACCAACGCTTTTCTTCTTGAGTGTTGTTCGTTGAGAGGATTTGATAGAAACCTCATGTCCTTCATCCTCCTTCGGGAAGAAAACGATGAACGGCAGCCTTCGACGAAAGGCGACGTAGAACGACGAGCCCTCAGAGATCGACGACGTGACGCCGTGTTTCGCGATGCCAACGATTCTCCTCTTGTGAAGTTCTTCTGCGACGTTCCTTCTTCCGCGACAAATCTTCAAACATCTGTTTGAGGTAGGAGTTTGTGAATCATTAAAATTCCTTTGTGGATTTTATACATGACATGGATTTAATTTGTGTAAATTAAATCCGTTTGTTTTCTTTACCCCTCGGAGATCGTCGGCACGACGCCGTATACCACGACGACGCGACTCCCTTCCACGACGCGACGATCCTCTTCTTCCGCGAAGATCAATTCCACGAAGAATGCGCGCTCGACGACTACGACGAAGTTGGGATTTTATTTGAAAAATAATATTTTACTCCCGTAGTTGTTTCCTTCTAAAAAAAGGGCCCAGGATCAAAGTGCAATTTTAATTTATTAAAATTGTATCTTGTTATGTTTTCATGTGTTGATCATTATTAATCGATTGTTATCACCTAACGCGGAGGGTGCGGGCCAAAAAAACATGGCCCGACAACCCTCCGCAGTTCTTTTTTGATGTGCGGAATGGAGGACGATGAAAAAGTGGGCGGGATAGACGATTCGTTGATTCCAAAGCGTAGTATGGGACCCAGGAGGAGCTACGACGCAGGCGGAAATGGAATCGGACCACCAGAGCAAATCTGGTGGCCAGCGGAAACCACCGGCAGCGCGAGTCGATGGCACAGCGGCGCCGGCGGCCGGAGGAGGCGGCGTCCCTGCGCGCCGCCGGATGGAGCCACCGCTGCTGAAGCTGTAGCGGCGGCGGTCGACCAGACCCGCAACCGCGCGTGTCCGGTGAGACACGGGATGTGGCAGAGCAGCGTCCGCTGACCAATTGTGGCCCCACGTGGGGTTGCGGCACCTCTTCCTGCGGGGTCTGCACGGCCCGCGACACCCCCTTGCTCGGTCGCTCGACCACTTAGGTATATGTATGGTCATCTACCTAATCAGTGATAGATGTTACTTCGTGATTGTATCTTTCCTTTGTGGTTTCTCCTTTGTGGTTTTTCGGAGACCTTCGGGGGTCTTGGGGTCTTTACTGAGTAGCTTATACTCACCCCTGCACGGGCTATGCTCGCACTACATTGTGTTGGTTGCAGACGACAGACAACACTGATCGTGGTGGAGGCTAGCGGAGTAGGACGGTACCTGGAGGTGGACCACTGGGCGGGACGTACTTGGAGCGGTCGGCCAGACCCGAGGAGCAGTGGAGGCTATCTGTACCCACCCTTCAGGTGGGACTTCCAGTGGACGGCTCGACGTAGCTTCTTTACTTTTTCAGTTGCTGTTTTTCCTTTCGAGTTGTACTTTACATTCAGTTTGGGTTTGTATTCTAGCCCACTTACTTCCATACTTACTGTTGTACCAGTTTTTACATTGTGTTTACTCCTACTTGCTTACTCTGTGGTGTTTTTTTGTTTACTTTACAAAGGAAATGCACTCCCTTTACTGGGATTTACACCCTAGTGCTAGTCGCCAGCCCCTGGCCTATGGAAGGCGGGCTTGGGGTAGTCACGGCACGAGCCCCGAGGACGGGTCGTGAAAAATTGGTATCAGAGAAGTTTGGTTCTACTGCAGACTCTGATCTTTCTTCTATGTGAAGAAATTGTGTTAAGCGTATTGAGTGTGGTTATTAGTCCAGGGATCCCAGTGTTGGTGCGGCGGCCGACGTATCCGTACACCAGGACCCTGACTTCTGATTTCTGACTTAATGCACGGAAACATATATTGAATGTGTGTTTCATGTTTTCTTTGTGATTACTTTATGTCAGCTCACCAGGTATACTATTTTGATCGTGGTGCACCTGTTTCTTTTCAGGATGGCCCCACGATGGCATCCATCTAGGGTTCCGAGCATTGTGCATGGCAAGACCCCACCGAGCGACGAGGCCTCGGGGTAGGGCCCTTTGATAGCTGAGGCACTGGCGATACCTTTACCCGCCAAGCCACCGATGCTTCCAGAACCATCCGCTGACGATGCACGTCGCCTCAGTGCGCTGCATGAGTTCTAGCGCCAGGGACTGCCCAGGTTCTGTGGGGAGATGGACTCCCAGGCAGCTGAGGACTGGCTGGAGGCAGTGGTACGAGTTTTCCGGTTAGTGTGGACACCAGCAGACCTCATGGTGATCCTCGCAGCGAGCCTACTGCACGCGGCAGCAGGCAGATGGTGGAGCGTGATGCTTCAGGTGCACGACGAGGCATCACTCATTTTCATGGACATTGAGAGCTTTTTTTGCTCAGATTTCGTCCCAGCCACCCTCCGATCCGTGCGCATCCAGGAGCTTTTACAGCTGCGGCAGGGCAGTATGTCAGTAGCCCAGTACGCGGCGAGGATTACCGATCTCTCGCGCTATTCCAAGGACATGGTACGGGACCCTTTCTTCAGGGCCCGAACCTTCGAGTAGGGGCTCAGGAGAGAGATCAGAGCTTCATTTGTTTCTCACAGCATTCCGACACAGACAGGGGTGTTGGAGCGAGCCCTCTTACTGGAGTGTTTCCTTGCTGAGCAGTCTCCATCAGCAGGACCCACCACTAGCCAGCATGCAGCAGAGTCTTCTGCAGTAGGAAGTAGACAAATAACGCAGGGGTCCAAGAGGAATGGACCTACTAGTGGTCGACCACGTGACACATGGTCGTTTTTGCGAGGCACCCGGGGTGGACAACGACTTACCATGATCGGATAGTGTTACTCCTGTGGTGGAGTTGGTCACATTGCTCGTGACTGTCCGACCCGCCATACGGATGACCAGCAGATGAACGAAAGACCTCCAAGGCAGAGGCAAAGGTTCGATCGAGGCGGATCGCATGGAGCATGAGACCGTGGCAGGGGAGCTGGCCATGCAGCTGGAGGTGGACGACGCTTCGAGGTGTTGCCACCACCACCACCATGAGGTCCACCCCGACCACAGGGAGCTGGTGGACATGGGAGAGCTCAGCTTCAGGCAGCTGAGGCCTACGATCATGGAGCTCCGAGAGCAGATGGATAAGAGCGGGACTAGCTCCAAACCTGGAGACTTGTTTTTTCTACTTCTATCATTGTTAATGTTTGTTTGTAGATGCTTTGTGTCTTTGTACTTGAGATGCAGTAATAAAAGACACCTTTTCTTCTAGAATTTACTTTCCTGTCCTCTCTTGTGTTGTTACTAAGAGGTTCTGGTTTAGACTGTTGACTTTACCCTCACTTTGAGATACCTATTGGAGGAGACCCAGTGACCACACACTGATGCCGACGGTGTGACTCAACCCTTAGAGGCGAGAGTAACGGTTGGATCTATTGGTAGTAGCGTCGAGGCCTTACGACGTCATCCTTGCTATGGGTTTGTATCATCCATGACGGGATTTACTGTATTAGGCGAAGAAAGTGGTTCATCCAGGGTATGAGACCGGATATCTCTTCTCAGCAAAGAAGAAATCTCAGCAGCTCGAGTAGGACCAGAAAGGTCCAAGTCATCCAAGAGCGGATTATGACAGCTCACAGCCGGCAAAAGTCTTGTGCTGACAGGAGGCGGAGACCACTAGAGTTCGAGGATGGCGACCACGTTTTCTTACGGGTCACACCTCGACGTGAGTTACCGATATTTGGCTGAGGCAGAAAGTTGTCTCCACGCTTCGTTGGACCATTCCAGGTCCTCAGCAGGATTGGCGAGGTGGCTTATCGCCTGGCTCTACCACCTCAGTTGCACCGGGTGCACGACGTCTTCCACATATTCCAGCTAAGGAGATAAGTGCATGACCCGACGCACATCATTGACCATGGGGAGCTAGACGTTGATGATGGGGCGGCTTTTGTGGAGGTCTCGGTGGAGATCGAGGATCGACAGGAGCAGGTCCTACGTGGATGATCGATTCCTCTTGTGCGCAGCAGATGGCAGCATGGGAACCTCCAGGAGAGCACATGGGAGTGGGAGGCTCAGATACTTGCTCAGTACCCACTATTGTTTCCCTAGTTTATGATGTATCTTATAGGGACGTAAATCCCTGAGGTGGGAGTGATGTAAAGACCCGTAAATTTCAAGGAAATTTTTTTCTTAATTTTATTTGGATTTTTACAAGAACGCAGTTTCTTCCGGCACCTGATTCTGAGGCCGGTGTACCCAGAATCATTTTCCGAAGTTTGTCTCAGGTACGTTCAGTGAACGAACAAGCAGGTTTTTCTAACTTTTGAACCATTTATTGGAATCCAATTCTGAGGGTACCGATGGAATCGCATTGCCGGTATTTTCTTAGAAACGCCTATTCCGGAGTTGCGTTTGCTCGGGTGTGGTTTTAAAATTTTTGGGGATATGTTAAGAAATAAAATAAAGTGCTGCGACAACTTTATTTTTATTTATCTTAAAGCCACATAAAAGCCACTTAATCCACTTGAGCTAAGTTGAAGCGGATAGGGTTCAATCCAAAATATCCTACCCTCTTGGTAGGATATTCGTGAGGTGGGGCCCGCACGAGTCCCACCGTTTCTTTTCCGCTAAGTAACGTACTCGCGAACAACCTTTTTAATGAAAGTCAACTGGGGAATTTCTTAAACTCTTAACTGCTCCTATTAATTTGGCAGTTTATTCATTGAAATTAATTCTATGAATTAATGTGTCGTTACTTAGTTTGTTTTTCAATTTTTTGGCATGTTAATAAAATAAGACCAATGCTTTTCTTCTTGAGTGTTGTTCGTTGAGAGGATTTGACAGAAAACTCGAGTCCTTCATCCTCCTTCGCGAAGAACACGAAGAACTCCGACCTTCGACGAAAGGCAACGAAGAACGCCGAGCCCTCGGAGATCGATGATGCGATGTCGTGTTCCGCGACGTCAACGATTCTCCTCCTGCGACGTTCTTCTGCGAAGTTCCTTCTTCCGCGAAAAATCTTCGAACATCCGTTTGAGGTAGGAGTTTGTGAATCTTTTAAATTCCTTTGTGGATTTTATAATTGATATGGATTTAATTCGTGTAAATTAAATCCGTATGTTTTCTTTACCCCACGGAGATCGTCGACGCGACGCCGTATACCGTGACAACGTGTCGCCCTTCCGCGACGCGACGATCCTCTTCTTCCACGACGATCAATTCCGTGAAGAACGCGCGCTCGACGACTACGACGAAGTAGGAATTTTATTTGAAAAATAATATTTTATTCCCGTAGTTGATTCCTTCTAAAACAAAGGGCCCGGAATCAAAGTTAAATTCTAATTTATTAAAATTGTATCTTATTATGTTTTCATGTGTTGATCATTATTTCCCGATTGTTATCACCTAACGCGGAGGGTGCGATCCAAATAAACACGAATGACAACCCTCCGCAGTTCTTCATTGATGTGTGGAATGACGAACTACGACAAAGCGGGCTGCAGAGACGATGTGTTGATTTCTCAGTTATGTACAGGACCCGGGAGGATCTACGGTGCAGACGTAAATGGAATTGGACCACCGAAGCAACTCCAGTGGCCCGCGGAATCCACCGGCGGCTGGAGGCGGTGGCGCCCCGGCGCGCCGCCGGATGGAGCCACCGCGGCTGAAGCCGCGGTGGCGGTGGCCTACCAGACCCGTGACTGCGCGAGTCCGGCGAGACACGGGACGCGGTAGAGCCACGTCCGCTGACCAAGCGTGACCCCACGCAGGGCCGCGACACCTCTTCTCGCGGGTGCTGCACGCCCCGCGGCACCCCCTTGCTCGGCCGCTCGGCCGAGCCGAGCTGAGCCGACCCCCCGGTCAGGTCATGCCCAGGCTGAGCCGGGCAGCCCTGGCCAGGCCGGGTCACACCAAACCGGGTCGGACCCGGGTCGGGTCGACTCAGTTCGGGCTGACCCAGGGGGTTTGGGCCGGGTTGGTCCGAGCCCAGACCCTCCGTTTCCGGACCCTTTTCGGTCTTTTGCTCATAACATGAGCTACGGGCCTCCGAACGATGCATTGTCAGTGGCGATGCGATCCTTGGATCAAGACGGTCGTTTTGGAATGTAACACTCAAGGTTTCGGAATTCTTTGCGTTTGTCCGGGTTGGTTCGTACACGGAACCAACCGGGCCCTTGGAGCGGACATGCTCATATCTTGAGCTTCGGACGTCTTATTAACGTTCCATTGAGTTTGATGGATTCCTCTAAGTGAGACGGATCTTTTGGTATACTCCGCCTGAGGATTGGACGCAGGTAGAGTACGGTCAGGTTGGTTTTGCCTTAAAAACCAACCAGGCCCCTAGGACGAAAAAGCCAATAACTCTCAGACCGGGCGTCCGATTGACGCGTCGTCTGCGACATTGAGTTCATGTTGACGATACGGAACTCTTGGATACATCAACTCTGGACTATGTGTCGGTTGATGTATCAGCCTCTCGGCTTGTGGAGCAAACACTCCCGAACGAGCTTGTTGTGTGCAGGAACCCTAGAGCTGGCTGCAACTGCTGCTGTGACGATGACGACTGTATAGAGATCCTCAGTGGATTCGACTGCGACGATGATGAAAACAGTACGCGAATCCTCCGTGTTTTCGGCAGTGACTACTACGGTGCATCTTGGGACACGTCAACTCTGTACTACATGTCAGTTTATTCATCGACCTCTTAGCTCGTGGAGTGGACCCTCCCGAAACGAGCATGCCATGGGAGGAAACCCTAGAGCTAGTTGAGACTTGACGACTGCTGATCGAACGAATCGGAGTGTTACAGATAGCCTAGTGTGGAGCGCTTGGTTGTAGCGGCAGACCCACAGCGGAGGAGTGCTTGGTTGTAGCAACAGACCCGCGGTACTCAACAGAAGGAGTACCTCTGGTGGCTATGAGGGGCAGTGCTTGGTTGTTGCGGCAGACCCACGACGGACGAGCGCTTGGTTGTAGCAGCATGGGGGAGCACTTGGTTGTAGAGGCAGACCCACGACGGATGAGCGCTTGGTTGTAGCGGCTGACCCATGGTACTCAACAGAAGGGGTACCTCTAGAGGCGATAAGGGGGAGCGCTGGGTTGTAGCAGCAGACCCATGGTGGGAGGCGCTTGGTTGTAGCAGCAGGCCCACAGTACTCGATAGGTGGAGTACTACAGATGTCCAAGGTTAGAGAGAAGTGCATGGTTGTAGCGGCATAACCACTGTACTTGATGGATAAGGAGTTTCCCAATAGCTTTGGGTTCAACTTCTTGATCGATCCTGTGTGGGTCATTGCATGGGTTGGTACCTACAGATCCTTTGTGGGTCTGACGGCTTAGATGAATCAGTGGCTACATCTGATCATCTCTAACATCATACGAAGAAGTACCTGTTTGAGCTGAATCCTGTTTACTCTCCTTTCTGGATTGTGTTGCGCTATCATATTTGGATTACGTTTTGCTTTCCTTTGTGTATTGTGTTGTGCTATCCTGTGTGGATTTACATTTTGCTTTCGTGTGTGGACTGGGTTGTGCTTGGGCTCGGATGTTGGAGCCAAACAGGACTTGATGACTTAGGTATATTTATGGGAATATACCTAAGCAATGTCAGATGTTACTTCATGATTGTATCTTTCCTTTGTGGTTTGTCCTTTGTGGATTTTCGGAGACCTTATGGGGTCTCGGGGTCCCTACTGAGTAGCTTATACTCACCCCTGCATGGGCTATGCCCGGACAACGTTGTGTTGGTTGCAGACGACGGACATCACTGATCGTGGTGGAGGCATGCGGAGCAGGACAGTACCTGGTGGTGGACCACTGGGCGGGACGTACTCGGAGCGGTCGGATGGACCCGAGGAGCAGTGGAGTCTATCTATACCCACCCTTCCGGTGGGACTTCCAGTGGACGGCTCGACATTGCGGCTTTACTTTTTCAGTTGTTGTTTTTCCTTTCGAGTTGTTCTTTACTTTCAGTTTGGGTTTCTATTCTGGCCCACATACTTCCGCACTTACTGTTGTACCAGTTTTTACTTAGTGTTTACTTCTGCTTGCTTACTCTGTGGTGTTTTTTTGTTTACTTTACAAAGGAAATTCCTTCCCTTTACCGGGATTTACGCCTTGGTGCTAGTCGCCAGCCCCAGGCCTATGGAAAGCGGGCTTGGGTAGTCACGGCACGGGCCCCGAGGACGGGTCGTGACATTTTTATTGATTTTGTACCATATAGATATAGGGCTATGTCATATAGACATAAAGTTGAAAATAATTGTGTGTTGGAGGATTTTCTTGGTTTTATGATGCATGGAGGGGGGGTTTAAAATTCCAATTTTTTTTTGAACTGATGGAACATGGAAATTCCATTTATTTTGAGGGTTATAAAACAAAAGGATTATATTATGTGATGATGATGGAATCCGTTTATAGTATTGTTGGAAAAAATTAATTTAAAACTTCCAAATACCATCTCTAGTTTATATTAATAGAGGTGTAGACAATATATGTCATGGTAAATGATGTGACATGATTAATAAGGGGACATTGATATGTTCTGTTCATGTGATATTTTTTTATAAATTATATATTCTATGTATATGGGGAATAGAATTGACTAATTAATCTTTATGACCTAGATTATGGTTATCCTAGGTAGGTGTGTGGTGTATCTGTATAGTGTTATTATCTTCCTTTGGGACATATATACAAATATTAGCATAAATGGATGGTTCAATTCTTAATACATTAGTTACATATGGTAGTGTTGTGCATGTTTTGACTTCTTATTTGATAATGGGATATGGTTTATGGAGGATAGTGATTAAAGTGTGGAAGATATGGTCTAATATAATGTATAAATGAATGGAAATAATGATGATAATGGTTAAGGAGTGGATAAATCTTGAGGCCTTATATCCCGTATTACCAAGAGAATCCTTGGGGATACAAAATTTCCCAAATAATATTTCTGGTTGATATAAGAGTCTTAAAGGGTGGATGTCTAGAAAATCCATGAGCGTTATTATGGGTTGATAGTATCATGTCCAATGGATATTTATTTTATAATTATTTCACAGTATATAGATATCTTCTTGGTGATCCGAATAATAAATTTATTTCCTAGTGAGTAGATTGAAAATCATTGTAGGTTATGATAAAATGAGTTCCCTATATGTGGATAACTACATTGTGGAAGGGGTTCTATAGTGATGTACTTGTGGGTGGAAAATTATTTAAGAAAATTATAACTCCTATAAAGAGAATACAATATGGAGCTAAACATGTATCAACAGTGGTTGTGAGGCATGTTTGTGGTGACCTTCAGAAACTAATGGTTTATAGTATAGAATTATAGTGGTTTGTTGAATTCCTCATCGGTTATTCTTATTGATGTTTTATTATTATTTTTCTTAAATTGATGTATTAAGATGCTTCATTTACAAGCTACTATGATAGTTCCATGCAAAGAACTAATATTTATATTTATATACTCACCCCAACATTATATATAATATTTTTAAGAAAATAATAATAAATTAGGTGGTGGTGTTGGGTGATCTTATCATTGAGAATGGTAGGGTTGGATTTTATTTTTCGTTTGTTATGGTATAAAATAATTTAGAGACCTTGTATTTGTATTTTACAACTTATGGCATGTGTTTGTAATAAATGGCATGAATTTATCTTTATTAGTCATGAATTATGGTTGGAAATACATTTTTGTTAATCATGGTGATTTGGATTTTCTTTTATAATGGGTAATTAACTCTATATATGAGTGATGATATAGACATGGTTCATGTCACTAATTGGTGGCCAGTTAATGTAAGGCTTTTAGGTTTATACTCAAACTCATTACAAGATCGGTTGGGATCACAAATTAAATGAAATTTATCATGTATCCAATAAATTATATCCCCATGGTAAATTTTATTTTAATATATACCACATATCACCATTAAAATCTATGTGAACAAGGATATATGAAAAATACTATCCACCTATAGCCATAGGAATCAAATACCATGCATGTAGGTCACTCCATTTTTTATAGCTTTAGGAATCAATTTCTAGTTCCATAAAACCTCTAAGTGGATATATGTAAAAAAATCATGATTTATATATATATATGAAACATATATCTAATCTTATTTCCATGGGTATATTTGTATATAGAAACATGAACACTTGGTTGAAGACTATTGGATGTACTTATACTCCCATTGTTATAATCCCCCTTTTTTGAAGCCAAATGTCATGGGATTTTTTTCATTGTCTATAACAAACCAATTTCTATAGGATTTGGGTCCCATAAAATTACGTTCCATAGGAATTTTTCAAGAAAAATATCCTATCAACTGCAATTTGTAGATTCCTAGAAATACTCCCTTCTTCCATGATTTCTCACAATTTTTGTATCCTTCCAAAATTTTTTGGACTCCCCTCTAGTTTTTGTAGATCCATCTAGAATTATTACATACCTCATCTTAATAGTATGATATTTTTATATGTATATATATACCATTATCTGTATGTTTTTGGATGTGTATCTTATCAAGTCTCCAAATTCCTACCAAATCATTTAAACCTAGAATTTTAGATTGTGTTAGGAAACCAAAATCCATTTCTAGGCATGGATTTTTTATAATTTTATTAATTTTTTTTAATTAAATCATAAATATTCTAATATTAGAAATTTTATTATTTTATTCCATTTTATTTGGGGAATATTAAATGACCATAAATTTTTAATGGTATCATATCCAACCTATTAATAGTTATTTGTATAATAATGTGAAAATGAAAAAAACATAATTGAATTAAATTAAATTTATTATGTTTCACAAAATTGTTTATTTTTAAGTGAAGTTTTAAAAAGAAATTAATATATTTAAAATTGTTTCTTAGTTTCAATTACATTGAATTAGTCAAAAAGGATCATATTCATGCTTTTATATTTTAATATTTGGTTTTAATAATATGGTTGTTAAATTTTATTTCTAGTTTAATTTTGTAGACTACATATATATATATAATGGGTTGTAAATTATATGACATACTAACGAAATTTTAATTAGTGCTTTATTTCCTTGTTTCAATATGCGATTTTGGGTGTCAAAAAATATTAAATTGTAACATATTTGTTTTTTTATAGGTTAATATTATCAATTAATTTCTATTTAGTATATTTGTTTCCGTATATTGAGAATATTGTTTTTAATTTCTATTTTTTATCTTATTAAACAAAACATATAATGTTATGTAATTTTATAGACGATCAAATCTATATTTCATTGTATTTTTAAAATGAAAATACACATTTAATTTTTTAAAATGACTTTATTTATTGTTTTTTAGTAATATTAACAATGTTAAACATAAGAAAACAATAATTTTATAAACTATTTATTTTGAATTTAACTAACTTTCATATAAAGAAATTTTTCTATATACCACTAGATACTCCATGTGGAATCCATGATATTTCATATTTAAACTTTGTTATGTATGATAAATACTATTAAATCACTACTAGGAATATTTTTAAAGAAATATATATTTTTAATCAATTTATGCGACTTATAAATTCATTAATAATTAAAATATTAAATTAATTATTATGAATAGAACAATTCTTAAGAATTAATGAATTTCATTGTTATTATATAAAAGCATGACTATTACTGAAAATATTTTTATTTATATTATTTTCAATAGATGCTAGCTATAAATGTTTTATCATATCATCAATAATGTTTATATGGAGGAACAATATTTTTTATTTATCATTAAATTATGATTTAGATTCCAAACCAATTTGAATCAAACTTTTTGATTGTGTTAGAATAACATAGTTAACATATAATGGAATAAGTTACTATATAACTAAAAATTGATTCCAAAATAAATTCCATGCGTGGTATTGCAATAGATAAAAATTTCATGTGGATACTTAAATTCATTTCGTTGAATAGATTTATATATTAAATCAAATTCCTAGTTATTTCTATTTTTTCAAGTTAAAACATGTGGTTGGAGAATTTAAGATGAAATTAATATGGGAATTTTTTCATCTATTGATGAAAATAGTGACATTGAACATGTTATATATATAATGGATGATATAAATACTGTAGTATACCAAGAATGTTAAAAAATAATAACTTGAGTTTTTAATGTCGCTTTATCATAAGAAAATAATGTTTGGATTTACAAATATTATGATTGACTATCGTGGTACCTTTTTGAAATGAATTATTACCAGATAACTATTTTATTCTAGAAAATTACTTTATTGAATCAATTTTGGTTGGAAGAGTTATATTTTTATCTATTAAGATCCAAGCATTCCAGTAATATTAATATTTTTTATTGAAGGAAATTATATATTTGAATGAGAGTATATAGTGTGGTATATCAATATAGGAGTATTATAAAGATATAAAAAAATAAAATGTACTATATAATGTGATGTTATAATTTTCATTTACACATATACTCCAAACATGTTTTATATAATAAAAAATGAAAAGTAAATTGAGATGGTATGATGATTAATGAAAGAACTCTAATTATGAAATTGTGAAATCAATATAGGGGTTAACATGGTGTAAATATTATATCATGAAATTTCATTTTACAAGTGAATCATTAAATAATATATTTAGATAATCATGTAATTGTTTATTAATGTTTTATGTGATGAATAATGAACATAGTACATGTCCTGCTCTCATTCAAATTTAATAAATTTGATGAAGGATGTATAGGAAGAATCACATTACTATAATAAATATATTAACAATTAGACTTGGAGATCCTAGAGGGATATTAAAAAAATTCATGAAACCTTTAGTTGATGATTTTAAATAGATTGTTACCATTGCATTACATTCATATGATGTATTAAAAAAGGAGTACATTTTTATTCGTGGAAAATATTTATGAATAACAAATGATTTCATTACATGTAGAATAATTTCTGGGTGTATTACAAAGGGTTAATTATTAGGATATATTTAAATGAATAATAAACCACCAATGAGATTAATGATTTGATTAATGTTCTACCCCATAGTGAATCAATGATTTTTACTAATCGACCATCTATATAGTAATAATTAGAGACACTTTTATAATTCTATAAAGATAGATGAAAACCGCTAATGATTATATAGGTATGATATCCTTAAGAACATTAATGTATTTATAATATTTTTGGAAAGAGTTAATCAATTTATATTTTGTGAAATAATGTTTCGTCAAATTATAATACTAAACAGGGGATAAAAGTTATATTCATTGAGTTGTAATATTAGTTATCAAATTTTTTATGTCACTTCTTGGATATAATGCACATCGCGAAGAATATGAGAGAAATATTACATTAAACTCTATTAAATGTGAATGGATATCTAAAATATGGTTTTTTATTGTTTAATTATTTCATGGATTTGTATCATGAACCAACCAAGGTGATGATTCAAAATGGATTTTCAAGATGGAGTTTTATTTTTTATCAATTCCATCCTGGATACAGATAATTAGTGTTGTGGAAGTTGTGATATTTCTTGATGAACATATATTCATTGGTTTAATAACTAATACTTTTAATGAAATAGTTTATCAAATTATTATCTATCCAATGAATTGATGTTGATGAATATGAAATGTTAATTTATATAATGGTTTTAATCAAATTTAGATGTTGTTTATTGGAGGATATATTTAAAATAATCATGGAAGACCGAGGAAATCTATTTTTTTAGAAGATAGAGAATGAATCCATAAAACAACCAAAAATGAAAAGTTATTATTAACGTAACGAGTCATATTTTTATTATTTTTTGAGTTTAATTTATGTGGGGGAGAAGGCCTCTAAATAAATTATAAATTCTTGGCGATTATTTTAATTACTTAAAAAAACGTTATAATTATGAGAAAAATGGAAAAGGATGGAATCCTCTGCACATTATCGGGAACACGGATTAATTTTTTGGATACATCAACAAAATTTTTTAGTTATTTTGTATGTATAAAAATGAATATTTTTAAAGGGAATGAAAATTGTGATGGATATCAAGGATAACAATGATTCATTGAATGTAACCTTTATATGATTCAATAAACTTAAAAGGGTATAATACAACATCATAGAGTATAACCCATTATAATAATATAATTTGATCAGATCAGAACAAGATATATAAACAAAATATTATAGAATTTTTATGGTATAATATAATTATATGGTACAAATATAAGTTATTGTCACCAAAATTAACTAAGAAATATATGTTCTGGGTGCAACAGAAGCATGGGAGGGACAATTCCCATCTTGGATTTTTTCTATATTCAATGAACAATCTGGGATATATTCATTGATTAAATCCATTATTCAAGTAATTTAAATTGAGAAATAAAAAAAAGTAATAGAAAACCAGAAACAAGAGATATGATCAATATATTTTATTTATAAATAATTACTTTAATAAGAGTTACCTCCAAGGTTTATTATTTCTTCATTGATCCATTAAACAATAGATCTATAGTGCACTATCATTATGATGTAGAGATCAAGGGTAGATCTATTCTAGTGGTGATCTATATGCATTCCATGAATCTCTTAATACTTCTATAAGAGTCTCTGGGATCTAGAACAGATGATCCTTGCACTTTCACTGTCCTCCTTCAAATACATTGTTTACTGATTCCAAAGCATTTTCCTTAATCGAGGGGGGGGGACTCTCATTATTGAAAGAATTATTGGAGAGGGCTGAATACTCTTATATATGAATGTTTTCTATGAATTTTGTGCATGATGAAATAGTTTTCACTTGTCTAATGGTATAATAATATAACCAAACATTTTTCACATGGGTAATAATAAAATAATTTTCACATGTGAATTTAATTATTTCCATAATCACAGAGAAACCCCCAAGTAAAATAATAATAGAAATATTATTATTTACTAACATAAAAATAACTTGAAAGTTATAATTAAATATTATTTAACCGAAAAATATTCAATATTATTATTTCTTACTGGACCATTAAACAATGTTTTCCAATCCTCCTCAAAATTTATTAATTATCCCACCCACAATATATTCTCTCAAATATATAGTGAAGAAATAAATTCTATTATTTATTCATGAATAATTATTGAACCACAACTGAGAATAATATTTATTATATGTGTTAAAATATAAATTATTTAAAAAGATTTTGGATACACATAGTTTGTGATCCTCTTGGCATCTTTCTCTATGGAATTTGGTTTAGTAGCCTTAAGTCTAAGGTTAGAATTCAGAGGGACACCATGGAACCCATTGATAAATAAGTCAATGCTACAATGAAATGTGACCCCTTTAATTTTTTTACAATGTAATATTATCCCTTTATCACAATATCTAGAATCTATTAGGTTCCATGCTGGTGCCATAAACCTATATGATCGATATCTCATTCTTTGACTTTTGAGAATTAGAAAATTTCTATAGAACACCTTGGAAATTGATTTTTTTAGTCTATATCATTTCCATAAAATGGAATGAGATATTAACATTTGTTGGTGAACATAATAGATAAATATGTTCTCGCATTATTCATTAATGCAATATAACTCGTTACATACCCAACAAATCCTACCTCACTGTGAACATCTGTCATCATATTTTTTTGTCAATAAAAAAAAGTTCACAACTAATTATATCCATTAGAAATATTATTAATATCTAAGGACAAATACATATGTATGTATATAGGAACATCCAATGACACTTAAATGTGTATTTTTTACTATCAGGTCTTGTTATCATAGTATGATATTGGATATCAATAATTGCATACCCCATGAGAAGGTGCCTAATATTCCTATGTGTCTCCACCCCTAACAGCCTATATGATTTTTTACCTTAAATTATATCATTCAACCATATAACATATATTTATTTATAGTTTCATATCACTTATGGGCTCTCATCATAGAGGAGAACTACTGTGTCCTTTTAGTGTGACAACTACTATGGGTAAATTATCACATACAATGTCACATAAAATAACAATCATAATGTTATATGGAATTTATTAACATTAAAAACCCCAAAAATAAGTTATCATAAAAAACATAGAATTTGGTTCTAGGGAACCAACTCCAATAGACTACCAGTTGCACTGGAGCCAACTGCTAACAACCTGTAGTCCACTAACATGCACATGATAATAATGCTTTAACTGAGATATTCCTTTTGACAAGGGGTCCACCACATTCTATTAAATGAATGAAATACACAATAGAACTTCCTCTAATTTATGAAAATACCTCAATACATTATATATTCAGAGTGTGTGATTTTTCATTAATGTGACCTTTTATCTTTTGCGAGAGCCATCACTATAGTATTATCACAGTACAGTGTGATAGGGTCATTACTTCTCGATACCACATCATGATCTGGGAAAATGTTATAAATCCAATAATCTTACTTGTATTCATTAAAATTTCAATATACTAGGACTCTACTATCAAATCAACAACTAGATACTTTTACCACTTATCACCCACAACTCCTTTATTGAGATAGAAAACATATCCGGATTATGACTTCGGATCATTATGGTCTTCCTAAAAACCATAATCAACATATTCTATGATGATATCCTCCCAAAAATCTCCATAAAATATTATGATATTCATAGTTATTCTCTGATACATAAGGATATCCTTAACATCTGCCCAATGATGTTCTCCTGGATCTTCTTGATATCTTCCTACCATTTTTTGTGCTTAAGAAACATCAAATCTAGTAAAATACAAGAAATACATGATTGATCCCATAGTACAACATTTTTCTAGTATTAAACCCATATCTTATGTTTTTTATGTTTATAAGGTTTAAGGGTAAATGTTGGAAGAGTTGGGAGAACTTTCAATATGTTTTTTCGACTAAAGGAGAGGTGCACGATCTATGCACTATTTGTCCATAACGTGCTGAAATACCTATAGAAATAATTTACACATGAATATTTTATACAGAAGAATCAGCACTACTTATGTATGGTTAGGGAGACCATGTGGGTAGGGCATGTAGGGGATTATTTAAGGTATTATAGAATACAATGTTAGTGTAGGGTTTGTCTAACCGTGTGGTCTAACCGTGCACAGAGTCAAATCTAGATCCTTAAAAAAGTATCGTGTTTGTATTTAAAATAACCAATTCATTTTTTAATATTACCCAATAATTTTATATTCCTCTCCTTTTAAGGAAGGATATTCTCTCCCCAGCATTGTGGAGTCATTCTGGATCCCTCCTTTGGTGTTTTCAAGCCCGATTATTTGGGTTTGTGATGTTCTTGATCATTCTTGTCGCGTTATCTTAGGTTTACTATGATATTATTCTACTATATTAGGTGTTTCTTGTATATATATTTTTTATAGGTATATATATGATTTTTGATTCCAAATATGTTGATATATGGTCATCATTTTTCTTGGACTATAGATATTACGTGGTTCTTTGAAGAATCGACTAGGATTTCTTTAGCGTTCTGCATCTGTTTTCAGTTTTCGTCAAAACCATCAATGTAGGTGGATTAATTATTGAATCAAATTAGAAATAATTATTGTAATGCATAATAATTAATTAATTTTTGATTAAATAATGAGTTATTGTCTATTTTTAATAGTTTGAAACCTTCTTCAATGTCGATTCATTATAATCCTGAAAATTGGTGTCTGTGAATAAAGTGAAAGATTTTTAATTTTTAAATAAAGATATTAAAATTTGTTTCTTTGGAATTATGGAGAATGTATTTTATAAATGGTATCCCAATAAAAGGAATGAATTTATTGAAATGAAATTATTGTTTGGAATTTTTTTATATGTATTTAATAAAATAATGTTTTTGTTGAAATGGGTTGAATTAGTTGAACACACCTATTTTTGGAAAGGGTTTGACATGGGTAGTGTTGTGTGTTCATATGAATTGGAATTGGATAAGGGAGTGAAGGTACCACATTAAATGTTTTGGATATATATGGATGTGAAGTATCCCCATCAAAATGGATCACCCAGTGTAGGCTTAGGGGAAGGATAACTCACAGCTAGTAAGTATAGGGAGTTTCATTTTCAAGAATGTGTTTGTTTTTTGTGAACACTGGATAGGGAATGATAAATTGATATTATTATTTGGTTTTAGTGAATGGTTGTTTTTTTAGTAGAACTATTTCTTGTTGGAAAATTGGTTTAAATAGCACTTGTTTCTCTTGATTACAAATAGTATTAGAACATGTTTATATTGTGTTAAAAATATATTTTTAGAATTTTTTTATATAAATTGTTTTATATAAATGTGGCTAAACTTTGTATACAAGCTGACTGAGTAGGGAAGTCATTGGTGAAATCCTACAAAGGGGCTTAGTCACCCTTTTTTTGGAACATTGAATATTTTATAGATTCTATCTTTTTGGAAATGGGAAAAGGTAAAGTATCTAATATTTTTAGCACCACCTAATGATTCTTGGGTTGTCATGTGATGTTGGAGCATGGAGTATGAGGAGCATGATGTCTTTCTGTCATCTGGGAGTTTTTTTGTCCTTATGCTATTTTAATTGATAGTATTTTGTCTTCTTCTAAGTTTCACTTGGTGTCGTTTTGATATAAATGAAGACATTATGTTGACATTCATTTATTTATTCATCATATAGTTCGTTTTTTTGTTATGGTATTCTTGGTTAATTGTTTTATTTAATCAAGGGAAAATCATCCCCAATTGTATTGAAAACACTTATGTATTTATTACCATCCATTGGTGTCTCAGGAATGTCACTAAGACCTAATAAAGATTCAATGTATTCTAAAGCCAAAGCGAAAAAATGGTTCATTGAAAATGGTATTATATTATTTGATCCATGTGGAGGAATTAGTCATCGGTTTTCATTATATATGAGTTGGAATTTGTTGTTTCCTATTAATTGGGTTGTGATATTAGAAAGGTGAAGGAGTTTTGGGACATGAAATAATGAGCATAAAAATAAATAGCTATCATTTTTTATAATGAACATAATGTTACTGGGGATTTGGGTACATAAATGATTTTGAGACACTTATTGGACTATGGAAATATCGTTGTCACGGATTTATAAAATGATATCAGCAGGACATGCCTTATAGATTGATGTATTCCCACAAAGATTGCATATTTAATTTTTGAAGAAATAATTTATCTACTGTGAAAATTTGTTTATTTTTGAAAAAGTATTAGAACATTTTCTAATGAAATATTTTTAAAAGAGTATGGTTGATGTATTTTGAAAATGGTTTGATTTTCAAATATAAATTTCCTGGTTTTAAAATTTTATTGATTTTGGAAAAATAATGTTGTTATTGTTGATGAGATAGAATTGGAAATGCTAAGCCATCAGTTGATAGAGAGTGATAATTGTCAACTTTATTGTTTATTTAAAAAATGGTACCTAATATGCATCGTTGAAAACAACCGGACGAATTTTTGGAGAATGTTGTTGGACCAAGACATTAGGTGAACTATGATTTAGCTCAATGTATCGTACAAGAATTTCAAGTATGGGATACAGTGAACCAAAGGTATTAGACAAGGAACATGGATCCTTCCATCCTATTTATGAAGCATAATCCACCCATCCTCTATGGTGATTCTGAACCGGAAAAATGAGAGTTTTGGATGAATAGGTTGAATCGTATCTTTGATTTTATCAGCAAACCATTAGAGATGAATGTCAAGAAAGTGACCTATATTCTTGGGGATCATGCAATAAAATTTAAACTATACCACGGTCTTACATGGGGGGATTATGGGGAATCTTTTAACAAATAATTCAATCCTATCAAATTTAGGATCCATGGAATGATTAGATTCTTTAGCATGAACCAATAGAATCTTTATATCATAGAGTATACAAATAAATTCATGCATTTAGTTATCTTTTCACCATATGTTATGGCGAGTGAAGCCACGAAGTCACGCATCGTCGAATCAGGATTAAGGTAGGAGATTCACATAAAGATTTTGGTGTTCTGTATTAGAAATTATACAAAGATGACGAAAAGAGTAACATTTGATTAATGTGATATCATAGTATATTGGGGAGAAGGATGTTTGATGATACCTACGAGAAATGTTGGGGACTCAAATGTTGGGAGCAAGCGGAATCAGGACACCTATATCGATGGTTGGTGTGAGACTCAGAATCAGATAACTAGATTAGTAAAACTTCTTCCATGTCCAATGACCAAACCTGGAAGCTTCCAATGTGGATCTCATAACTACATGAAATGAGACTTTACAAGAAAACCTAGAGTATGCCATAAATTCAAGAAATTTTTTCATCATATAATTTTGTTTAAAATTGTCTATGGTCGGGTACTCTATAAACATTTAAAGTGTGGAAAGAATCATAAGATTCAACATTGGGAGGAAAACAAAATAAGTCTCATCAGCAGGGCAGAGCTATCTAGGATGATTCAAGGAACACCAAGACTCCTAATCTTGGGAAATCGTTTTATGAAAACAAGGATCATAGTGATGTGACAAACAAATTCTATAGAGATAATAAGATTATTGTAGATGGTCATTTTGGACTATCTATGGTGAGAGTTTCTATTATTTTGAATTATAACATTATGCAAGTGTTTTATGATATTGTTGAGTCACATTCCTTCATGGATTCTTGAGAGGTTTATTTTCTATTTTTAAAACACTTGATTAGTCCATTTGTGTTAAAACATAATACTTCTCTATGGGAAAGAGAATGTATATCCATTAAATTTAGATCATTTTTATTACCCATTTATAGAGATTATATAATTTTGCACATATCATTGTTCGATATGGATGTATTTGATGTAATCCTGGGTATGGATTGGTTAACAGCTTTTAGGGCTCACATCGAATGTTATAGTAGAATGGATAGTTTGGAAAATAAAGATGGTGTCGAGCATCTAATTAGATGAGGGAGGGTATTAAAGAAATGTTCATAGAGCTGGTAGGAACAAGTAGTGGGAATGATCCCTTATCATTTGATGACATTGAATATGCAATAGATGGGCGATATCGATGATAGATGTTTTCTAGTAGTTGTGGACGAATTTCCTGATGTCTTTCCAAAATCATTATCTGGTTCATCACCCATAAAAGAATTGGAGTTTACAATTGCTCTACTTCCATGGACCAATCCTATTTCCCATATGTATTATATGATGTAACTAACATAATTGAGGGAATTGAATGTGAAATTGGAGGAGCTGGAAAACAAAGGTTTCATTCCTCCATGTATCTCTATGTGAAGAAACAGTCTTGTTTATAATGAAATTATATGGAACAATTCGATTGTGATTTGATTATTGTAAGCATTACCAAGTTATGATAATGAATAGAAATTCACTTATGCAAATTGATGATCTAATTGATCAAATTAGGGTAGACCAATGGTTCTCAAAAAGTGTCTTGCAATCATGCTATCATCAATTTTGATTTTGAAAGAAGGATATTCAGAAAATCGCTTTTAGAAGAATATATGGACACTATGAATATGTAGAAATTCCATTCAGTCTCATGAATTAATTAGAGGTATTTATAGAAATGATGAATCAAATATTTTAGAGATATCTTGATTCTTTTGTTGTAGTGTTTGATGATGACATATTGGTGTATTGAAGGACAAGGTCTCAGCCTAAGAAAAAACATGGAGATAGTGTGGGGAATCATAAGAGATCTGTGTTTTTATGCAAAATTATCATAGTGAGTTTTTTGAATACTAGGGGTATGCTTTCTTGGCCATGTAATTTACAAAAAAAGGAGTTTTAGTTTATCTAGAAATGATAGAAGTTTTAATCACTTCGGAAAATCTAAAAAAATCCTTTGACATAAGATGTTTTCTTGGATAATCTAGTTATTATTGATTCATTATTCTTGACTTATCACAACGAGCCTCTCCAATGAGGACATTCAAAAGAAAAAGAATGCCCCATTTCAATTGATTAAGGAATTTCAGAAGTCTTTTCAAGAGCTGAATGCTCATTTTACCTCAGCAGATATCCTGATTTTTATATAATCAGGATAGGGGTACATGGTATTCTATGATTATTTAGGATATGGTTTGGGATTTTATCTCATGCATGGAAACCATGGGGTTTCTTATGGGTCATGGAAGTTTATAGTTCATTAGAATAATTACGTAACACATGATTTGAGTTAGCTGTAGTGGTTCATGTTTTACAGACATTGAATCACTATCTTTATGGTGAGAAACCTACTATGCTTAAGAACCAAAATACCATGAATCTTGTTTTATGAAGAAATGATTTTAATCTTAGAAAAATGATATGGAATTAGTATCTCCTAATTTATGAATTTTTCTTGATGTATACACTGGGGAAATTGAATTTGGTGGCCGATGCATTAAGTAGAAAATCATGAAATCAATTGGAAAAGGATGATTCAGGTGAATTATAGTAGATGTCTGTCCTAGCTGAAATGCATGTGGAATGTGAAGACCACGGTGAGGTTATAGTTTTCTTTTCATTCTCTATGACTCCTGATTTGGCATTGATGGTTAATGATGCACAATATTTCTATTAGGAATGAATCATTATGAGTTAGGAACTCAATGGTGGGGAGACCATTAAGGAATAGAAACATGATGGGAGTTTTTTTTGTGGCTTAGAGATAATATTGTTATACATATGGATTGTCAAAAGAAAAATTTCCATTTTTAACACCATTCTGGATTTTTATTCATCCAAGAATAGAGAATATGTGTAAGGCATTGGGAGAAATGTTTTTTTATTGGAATGAAACATAATGTGACTAAGATTATTTGAAAGTTTCAAACATGGTAGCAAGTTATGGAAGAGAGTCAATGACCAACATGAATGTTAGAATCTATTCCAATCCCATTGTGGAATTGGGACTTTCTAGAGATGAATTTTGTTATAGGTCTACAAAGAAGGGTTCAGAAACATGATTCCAAATGGATGATAGTGGATTGACTCAGAAAGATGGGCCATGTTGTCCATATTCGTGAAAATCATATTGTACAGGATCATTCCAAATCTATACCCAAGAGGTGGTAAAGGGATATGGTGTACTATTTTTGATAGTCTTAGACAGATATGTGAGGATCATGCCTCATTTCAAGAAATCGTTACTGTAATCCATAGTGACTTAGTTGACTATGAATAAGGTGTATCATCCTCAAACTACTGGGTAATCATAAAGGATGATACATACATTGGATGATGAGTTACAGTTTTCTTGTAAAGGATTTTGGTAGCTCAAGGGAAGAGAATATAACCTTAGTCATGTTCTTCTATAATGACAACAATTTGGCCTCAACAAAAATGTCTCATTTTGATGAATTGTATGGTAGTACATGTCGTTCTCTACATTGTTTGGCATAAACAAGTGAAACTTCACTAGTTGGGCTAAGCATTGTCTAAGAACCAATGGAGAAGATTCCATTGATAAAAAAGAGGATGGAGATGGCATAGAGTCATCAGAACTCATATGTGGATAGTCTCTAAAGACCATTGTCATTCATGATGTGTGATCAAGTGTTCTTCAGAATCTCTCTAAGGATTGGACATTGTCATTTTGGGAAGCATGTAATGTTATCTCTTAGATACATTGGCCCTTTAAATATTCTAGAATATATAGGAGAGTTGGAATATAATTTGGCATTCCCACAATGATTAAATATAGTTCACAATGTGTTCCACCTAACTTAGTTGAAAATGTATATTCTTGATCCGGGATATGTGATCTGATGGGACAACGTTAAATTAGAGTTGGAATATACATGGGTAAATTTCCTAGTACAGATTTTCAATATCAAGAAGAATGTATTTGAATGAAATATCAACTATTTAATATGAGTTTTATGGAAACATGGTTAGATTTAGGAAGATTCATCAGAGCACGAGAAGAAAATAAAAAAGACATGCCAAATTGTTTTCGGGAAGTTATGGTCTTCTTGTTTCAGAGGAGAGAATGATCAATGGTGGGGTGAGTGTAGTACCTCCGATTACATTTATGAAACCCTTAACCTATGATTATTATGGTTATAAAGTCTAAGTGAGCATTCTTGGGGATTTGGGAGAAATTTCAAAATGTTTTTGGGGCTAAATGTGAGGTGCATGGTCTATGCATGGTTTTTCCAAACGGTGCGGAAATACCAGGAGAAACCATGCACAATAGAATTTTTTTTGATAGAAGTATCATTATGGTGTAAGCCTGGTTATCGATACCAAGAAAGGAGGCCGTGTGGGGTCTCTATAAGGTGTTATCTAATATACAGTTAGTGCACGATTTGTCTAACCATGTGGTTCAATCTTACGCAGAGTCGAATCTGGATCCTTAAAAAGAGGATCTCACTCTATTTGATATAAATCCATTAATTTTTGCTTCTATTTACCCCTAATTTGAGATTCCTCTCCATTAAAGGTAAGATAACCTATCCCAATGATTTTTTATTCTATATAGATCCCTTTTATGGTGTTTTTAAGCCCGATTATTGTAGTATGTGACATTCTTCATCGTTATTGTCACATTATATTAGATCTACATAGATATACTTATGTTATCTTATGGATTTATCAGATATATTTTTATTATGGGATGATATATGACATGGGATACTAGATTAGTTTATATTTTGTCATGAACATTCTAGGAGAAGATATCTAAGAAGGTTATGTGATGAATCTTCCCGGTTTTTTGAGTGTTCATCGTCCAATTCTGGTTTCGTCAAATCCTTTGTGGTGGGTGGATTCACGCTAAACTCTTATATGTTGAAATGGTAGGAAAGATTTTAAATTGGTTACATTGTGATGAAATAATCATTAATTGGTTGTTGTCGAGGGCTAAAACCCATCATTAATGTTAGTTTTTGGAAATCAGTAAAATTTTTATTCCTAAATAAAGTATTTGATTCTGGATTTAAAAATGAATTTTTTGAATGGTATATTTCATGAATTATGGTAAATAGATTTTATTAATGGGGTTTCAATAAAATTAATTATTTAATAGAAATAGAATGGGTGTTTGGAATTGGATTTTTTATTTGTTTCCATTAAATGATTTGTTTTATTGAAATATGATGAAATTCTTTAACACACATGGTTTTGTAATGGGTTTGGCATGGGTTGTGGTGTGTTTTCATATTCATTGGAATGGATAAGGGCATGATGGAACCCCATCAAATGGTTGGTATGTATATGGTAATGATGTACCCCCTTTAAAGAGGACCACTTAGTGAAGTCTTACGGGAAGGGAAAATCACCACTTGTGTGTATATAGAGTTTTATTTGCATGAATATGTGGGTGTGTTTTTTGAAATAGAATGGGTGTGCTAAAAAAAATTTAATATTTGGTTTAAAAGAATGGTTGGGTTGTTTTACATGAACTATGACTTGCATAAAAATTGGTTTAAATAGCTCGTTTTTTATTTGGTTAGAGACAGATTGTGAACATGATAATATTATGTTATAAACTGTTTTGCTGAATTATTTCTAATAAATGGTTTTTTATAAATTTGGATAACAATTATATCTAGTGGTGTGAGTGTGGAAGTCTTTAGGAAAATGATACTGTGTTTTATACTCCCCCTACTTTGTATGTTTGGTGCTTTTGAAGATGCTATATTCTGGACATGGGAAAAGGTAAAGGATCACATATTTTTAGCACAACCTTGTGTTACATGGGTTGTTCAGTGATGTTGAAACATAGATCATGTGGATCTTGGAGTATTGTTTCCATCTTGGAGTTATTTTTTTCATTCTTCTATTTTCATAGATCATATGTTCTCTTACACAGTATTACACATGGGATGGTTTTGAAATAAATGAAGCGGTTGTTTTTTAATTCAATTATTAAACCATAATGTAGTGTGTTGTTTGGTAACAGTTTTCTATGTTAATGGTTTAATTTCATAAAGGATAAATCGTCCCATACTTTTATTTCAGACCCTTAGGAATTTATTATTGTCCTTTGGTGTCATGGGGATGTCTCATAATGCCTAGTAATAATTTGTTGTATTCTCAATGCCAATGAGAATAAGTCAGTCATTACATATCCATTCTCTAAAGTTTTTAGGGTCGTACTTATTCTATCATTATGTTGTTGTATTAGGGGACACAATATCTTTTAATGATGTAAGCCATGTAACACTTGAACCAATCCCATCTTGGATTATTCCATAATAAATTTCATTAGTATCTGGTCAAAATATGTACTTTGACATAGTACAAGCAGTCTCTTGGGTTTATCCTAAATAATCATGATCCCAATAATTTAGGAAGCCTCACATAAGTATTTTATATAGAATCACTTGTTCAATGGGTCCATAAATGAATGTAATATTCATATGTCATTTCAAATAAGTAATATTTCAACAATGTATACTACTAGATAAACTGCCACATTTCAACTATTCCTTTTTCACAAACCTGGCTCACATTCAATTTAAATTAAACCAAATTCTCTTATGGATTCATCGAATTGAATATTAAATGATCTAGATGATTGCATCAATCCATAAATGGATCTATATAACATCCCAACATTTATGGAATCACCCAGTGACACAAACCCTTCTAGTTGTGTCATATTCAAAAATTCCAAAAGGATCCCATTACGAAATGCAATTTTTAAATCCATCTACCAAATCTCATTGTCATGGTCAACTACTATGGAAAGTAAGATTTTGGTGGATTTAAACATGGAATGTAGTGAGATAGTTTCATTGCTGTAAATTATTTGATGAGGTATGAACCCTTTATCTAGTAGCCTTGAATTATATGTACTAACATTACCTTCCATTTATTGTTTTCACTTGGATACTCATTTATATCCAAAGTTCTTTACATTGATAGGCACATCGACCAGAACCCAAACATGGTTCTGATACATGGAATGCATCTCAGAACTCATAGATTCTATCCATCTTTTAACTTATATAATATCTACTAAATCCTTGTATGAAATAGGTTAATTATTGTCCATAAATAAAAATGTATTATCCTCACTAAATAGAAAACCATATCTCTCTATTTCTCTATCCTAACTTACACTCCTACATAGTATATGTGTTATAAGAACAACTTCCTTTACATGAACATATGGATCCAATTCCTGTAGCAAATCATGTGTAACATGATCATCATAATCATTGAAGTTAATATAGCTCCAACTATCCTTTTTGAGGATGTACTCCCTCTTAAGAAATATAGTTTGTATGGTGACAATCACCTTCATATCTGAGGGTTTTTATAGGTTTTATCCATTTTCCATGGTATACGCTATAATGATACACATAGTACCCCAAGGTGGTAGATTGTTTCTAGAAAAATCCTTAACATATTTCTAGCATCCCCATACATGTGTATGGGGAAAAAGTTTCTTTCCACACCATAGAAAGAAGGGAAATCAGTTTTCCTCTTTAGTGGGTACTCATTTTCATTTTTATGTCGGAGTTTGTAAGGCATATCCCTAATTAGATAATAGAATATCTATGTAACTCATCACCAACCTTACCATTTCCAAAAAGGTTTGTATCCTCCATTAATTAACACCATTACCCTGTGGTGTATATGGTGGAGTGTGTTGAGATAGAATCAAAAACCCCTGTAGAAGGTTATTGAACTATTGGTTAATATATTCTCTACATCAATATAATAGAAGCTTCATTATCTTATTACCAACATTATTATCTACTTTATTCATGAATTCCATGAATTTATCAATGGAATTAGATTTATACCTCATTTATTAGACATATCCAAATATACTCAAGTCATCATTAAATGTTATGATGATAGAATATCTACCTCTAGCTTATACTACAAATTTTCCACATACATTAGTGTGAACCAATCCTAGAATATCTGTGGCATAGTCACCATATCTTAGAAATTGTTGTTTGGACATTTCTTCGTATAAACAATAATGACATATATCATGTTTTTTTATCTTATAAGAGTCTAAATTTACAACTTGAATTTTTTTTGTCAAACAAATCTCATTTACATGACCAATATGGTGATGCCACAAAAAGGAGTTATTTGATTCATGTGGAAATGATTCATTATCGATTTCCAAGACATAGTTTTTGTAATTTAATACATATATGCATTTTATTAAATGTTCCATACCATATCATATGTTTTCCTAATAAAAGAAACAAATTTTATTTCTAAACCAGAAAATAAACCTATATGTATCTAAATATGATACATAAATTATTCTTTTTATAATAATATGTAAATAATAATAATCATGAAAAACAAAAATCATTCCCATCTACAACAAAATTTGGAAGTCATAAATGGAAAGAGAAGCCCATGTCATACCAACGGTAGCTCAAAGTTACACATCTCCTCTGGTAATTTTCTGAAATCTACTTGGTTCCTACATTTGAATATATATGCGAGCACCATAAGCTGTATCTATTATCCAATGTGTGGGAAAAGAAAGATTGAACTCAATAAGGAATTAGACTTTGGCTTCCCATCACCTCTGGGTGAATTGACTCTTCTAGTGGCCTGAATTTCCACGTGAAAAACATACTGTTAACTTTTCATTACCCTTCTTTTTGATTTACTTCTTCTTGATCAGGCAGTTATTGGGGGATTTAGGCTTTCTTAAAGTCTTATGGTCATTTTTATTTTCCTTCCTATTCATATTCAATATAAGGAAAATGGTATTTTCATACCCAATGTGCATGTCCACCTAATGAATCAATGTCATATGTTTTGATAGACTATTCTAATTTTTTCTCATATGAGAATTAACAATACAACTAGAGAAGATCTTGGATAGTGATGATAGTATGAAATCTATATGAAAATCATCCAAGATTCTAATCCCGAAGATGTCCAGATGTACAATGTAACTGATAGTCTTAACTATATAAAGCCTAACTAGCACATATTTTCCATGAATAGTCGTGAACAATGTGTTAGAAATATCATACCTCTCTGGGCTCACCTTATCTTGATAGAGATCCCAAAGGTGACACATCATTGTATCTGCATCCATTTCCCGATTTTTCTTCAAGAACTAATTATACATGGATGATATCATGAATCATTGAACATCTGTAGCATCATTTATATGTTTCTCATATAGATAGAGCTCTTTATCACTCACCTCATTTTGAGGAACAACTGATAATAATTCTTCCAACACTAATAATTTATTTTCATGGTGAAGGATTACTTGTAGGCACCTTTTCCACTACATCAAATTCATTAACATGATAAGGTTTTTCTTTCTCGAGTATAGATTAAAATGATATGTTTGATGTCATTTTTTATGTTGTTTCTAAAAAAATGATGATCAGAATATTAGTACTATAAATGATAAAATTTAGGGAAATAAATAAATATTATATTTATTAGTCTTTGAGGATTTTATCAAATTTCATTCACCATCACCATAGGATTTATATGGTCTTGTTTATTGGAAATTATAGTGTAAATGATCCACATTCTTTATATTATTACCCAATCATTGGTTAGTAATGAATCTTGAATGTTTTTAGGTAGGCATTCCAAAGGCCAAATATAGTAACTAAGAGATCCTTGATCTGTTGAGTGGAATACCATTCCTGGAATCATTAATTTAGATTTCATCAACTATTTCCACTCAGTTACACTACGTCCAACTTTGGAAGTCAACCCCTGATGTCAAAAAAAGATAATTCAACCCAAAACCCCAAATTATAATCACTGATATTTGTATGCACCTCAACGTTTTCATGTCAAGAACTTTGACTACAGTTTGATTCTAATCAATGAAATGGAAGGCTATACATTATTAATATTGTATTGATGGATTTAATCCCTTATACAAAAATTTCCAATTATTATCAATATCATATGGTTTCTAATTTTAAGTGGGAACACATAAGATATTAACTATGTATTTATAAAATATTTATTCATAATATAGTTTATTTTAGTTCCATAATGCATGCTTGTTATTTCATTAATTATGTGATCACGAAAAAACATAAATAATGAGTAACCATTCAACATACATAAATAAAATAAAGGGTATGATTATCATATTTTTTAATGGTTAGTTTATCTAGTTTTTGATATTGTATCCACTGATATAGGGGAAAAACACATTGTACTATTTAAGGTTTATGTTTATATATTTCCACCTATCCACATTTGTATCTCCATGGATTGGTTTTTCCTTAGCTTCAAACAAGATTTACCTCCACTATCATGGGTGTTACATCAATTACATATTTTTTTACTCACATGAAGGTGAGGTGTAAAATGGTTTCTACATAACGGTATCCATGTTCACGCATTGTAAACACATAAATGAAGTCATAAGGCAAGCATGAAAATAAATTAATTTAATAATAACATAAAAGGAAACCAATCACATATAAAATTTTTCTCTAGTTTAGGATCATTTACAAACATGAAAAAAATTTATCATTTAATAAAACTAGAATTTAATTATTTAATCATTATTATTTATGATAAATCACACTTGATTATATTAATTGTTATATTTAATTAATCAATACCTTTATCATAATCATTTTTGAATTTCAATGAGATTATCATTATTTATAATTTTAATCAAATTAAAATTCATTTAAAATTAATCTCTTAAGTAAATTTACCTTGGAGGTAATATAGTGAATACCTATCCCAATCTATTGAACATGTACTATAAATGTATACACCTTATTTTTTGTCACATATAGCATGCATGGAATATCACATACTATCATGATGTGTACTTCATAGATGATTTCACAAATCAAAAGACTTTTTGGTAACATTCCATTATTTAGTGAATGTAGAATAATAGCTCTAATTCAATTTAAACCTGATATTAAGTTTTAAACCTTATGAAAATATAATAGTTTTAATTCTGCATAATTTGGTAAATGTACATGGTGTGTATATCAGATATACATGTTGTGAACTACCTTCATGATATATCCAATGTACATAACTAGGGACTCGGTGTGTGAGGCATACATTGGAATTCATGGAGTACATGATGTGTCATGTGGGAAAAACATTATGTTGACTCTTCAATACCTGGTCACATGTCATATAAGTCATGTATGGGATATAGGACCTGGACCTAAACCAAAAGGGACTATATACCATGTCTAGTGGGCCACAAGTCCTGTACTCTGTCTAACCATGCACCAGTCTGTCTTGGTCAACACATGTAGTATGAATTAACTACACTGCATGTCTTTAATTCACATGGGTTGAGTAACAACTGAATTTACTCTTGGAGTATTAATACAAAATACATGGTGTGTAACTCTGGTTACATGGCATGTGCTGCTGTGTTATCCGTGAAATCCTTGGAATGTTCAGACGAGTATCATTATATTATTTAAATAATTAAATTGATCATTTATGATAGATTGTTGAGAAATGATAAAGGAAGAAATATATATCATAATTTAGATTAAAATAATGATTTAAATTGAATATAGAAACTAAATTAAGTATGCCTAAATAACTATAGAATTTAAATAAAAATAAACAATAATATGCCTGCTATGATACCACATGTAGGTTCTGAGAGAAGCTGAAATGTGGGAGGGACGATTCCCAACATTGATTTTTTATAAATTCAATTAATAATTTCGGATTTATGTGATGATTAATCCCGTGATCCCTGAAATTTAATCAAAGAGGTAAAAAAAATATAAACATGGAACCAAGAGAGAGGATAAACATATATTATTTATAAATTATTTAATTGAATAAGGATTCCCTCCCATGATTATTCTTTATTCAGTTCTGTGTCCGACCACCGATCAACTGTGCAATGACATCTCGTTGTAGAGATCAAAGGTAGATATCCTCTATCTGTGAACCAAACGTGTTCCAAGAATCTTCGAATGTCGCCAAAGGATTCACCATGTTCAAGAATAAAATATCATAGTGTATTCATTGTCATAATTCGATCACCTTGAGGACCGCTTCTAGAGATTTCTCCCAGATCCTACAGAGGAGGATCAATTTCGTTATTCAGTGAATTCATGGTGAGTAAATAATTATATAGTCTAGAAAGGTTTTATAAAAAATTTATGCACAACTGAATAGGTGTTTATTGTCGAATGACAGAATAATATAACCTAACATTTATTTCAATAGGGTAATAATAAAGTCATTTTAGCAAGTGTCATTAATTTTTTCATTAATCCTATTGAAACCCCCATGTCAAATAATAACTACAATATTATAATTTCATGACATGCACTTAACAAGAAGGTTATAATTATATATTATGTAATCAAATATTATTTAATATTATTATTTCTAATTGTATAGTTAAAATTAGTAAAACAATCCTCCACAATATTTATTTATTATTCCACAAATAATATATTTTCTCAAATAAATGGTGACTGAAAAAATTTGATCAGACAAACATGAATAATTATTAAACCACAACTGAAAAAAATATTTATTAAACTTGTAAAATAATAATTTACTAAGATCCGTGATATAATTATTGTCTAAACCCATATTCCTCTTTCTCAGTAGAATAAGGAAGCTAATCTTAAAGTTCAATGAAAATATCATGATACATGCGGCAACACACATAGAGAAAGAAGTTAATGCCACAATGACATGTCACCTCATACAAAATTTTTTAGTGTAATATAGTCACTTTATCATAATATCTCTACTCGAGCAGGTTTCATACTAGTGAGATGAACCTATATGCTCGATATCTCTTTCATTGACTTTCTATAATTAGAACATGCCTATAGAAAACCATGGCCATGGATTTATTTAGGGTGTATCATTTCCATCAATGGGACTAAAATATAAACTTCTATTAATAAACATAATGGATAAATCCATCATCCAATTATTCATTAATGAAATATTACTCATGACACATTCAATGTATGATACCTTTCTGGGAACTTCTTTAATCACAGATTTCGTTCATGCATCAAATTTTATGGCTCATAATATCCACTATTAATTACAATAGTGTTTAAGGAATAATAAACCCATTAAAAAATTTGAACTTTTAATGAAATATAAATGGGTATTACTTACTATCATGTCACATTATCATAATATCATGATTGCTATCACCATAAGCATACACCTTATGTAGATGCCTTAATTCCCTCAGTTTCTCCACCCCTGATTTCATGTATCATTTGTGTGTCTCAAATGATATCATCCAACCATAGATCATATATCTAAGAATGGAATCATAATGCTTCTGAGTTCTCATCATAGTGGGTAAATCCTATGACCTATTAGTCTGACAGATACTCTTGGGACATTAGGAAAAACAATTTCATGAATGACTACAATCATGATGTGATATTGAATTTATTGATATTCAAAAACCATGAGTATAAGTTTTCATAAAGTATATAGAAGTTAGTTCGTGGGAAGAAACACCAAAAATTAACACTATAGTGAATTATTGAACTCATTTTATCCTCCAAAAAAATTGATATAAGATTGGTAATACTTCATGAGGATCCACATGACCTTTGTAGTGTACATTCCAAAAACAAACATTACAAAATTAAAAAAACTAAATGATATAGATGATATTTTTTTATATGTTCTAATTGGTATGATTTATAAAACCTTAAATTTTATTATTATGATATTTTTTATTATATTATTTCATTAAAAAGGTTGGAAATTAAAAAAACAGAAGAGTATGTTTGTTATTTAAGAAGGTATATTGACAACTACTAAGATGAGTTAAATGATATATGGTTTCATGTACATGTTTATTTAATAAAATATCAATTAATATATAGTTTATTTCATAGAGATTTAATAATGAAATCATCTTGAGTCTTATATTATTTAAATAAGGATGATGTTCAAGGATTCAAAAAAGTATGAATGCGAAAATTAAACAAGGATACATGTTGAATTATTGAAAGAGAGAAGATTATGTCTTCCAAAGATCAGGGAGTTTCCAAAACATTCATTATTGAAACTGAAATTCATTACTATATTTTGTGAATGGAAATGTGTATTGGAACGAAGAATAAGAGGAGGGATGTTTTTCAGATGGTTTTAGAACCCAAGAAAATATAGTATTGATGAAAGAAAAGAGATACTAAAGAAGCGAGTTTAGAATATTATGATCATTGAATATATAAGGAAATGTGATCATGACTAATCATTAAGATTGTTATAATGGGATGTCAACATTCATGAAGTAGTACAATTATACAAGTTGATCTAGTACCCTTATTTATGTAGTTCTAAATCCAGAGGTCCTAGAGAGACCTAGTTAAGATGGTGGTACTTACAACATTAGATTATATCCTATAGTGGGAATTTAAAATTTTCATTATCCCACGGGACTCTATAGTAGGATAATAACAAAAATATTTTTGGATAGAATTGGGAATGACCCTTATTTAACTACTTGAGTATATTGTGGGAAATAAATGGTTGGTGTGATTATGAAATAACGACAATGAGTAATACATTGCAGATGAACATTGATAATCATTGTTTATTGTTATGTATTTTTCTCTCTATCATATTATGTGAGGATGTGAGAATAATGTGGAGTGGATTGAGGAATTATTAGGTCATGGATATTAATTCTGAAAGAAATATTAATAAAAATTGTTACACTGAGTCACCCGCTCATGGTTTCGAATTTAATTAGTCACTATATGTGGTATCATCGTATATAAAAGTTATATCTAAATGGTCAAATAAGATATTGAGTATGGAGAGTTTAAACTATAAAAATATTGGGTTTTCCCTATATTTTACAGAAATATCTATCATAGTTAGAGGAATATGATACTACGCTACCTCTAACCACATGGTTATAAATTTAGGGCTTAATTAATAGTGGGGTGTCCTCCCATTCATGAGGATTCTACTTGGATACTATTTTAAAATAGAAACATTGAATTTGATCGGAAAGGAAAAAATTCCTTTTTTACATTTATTTCAAAAAAATTATACAATGGTCCCAAGAATTAAAACTGTAAAGGATATTTAAAAAAATAAGAGTGGTTATGAACGAAATTTTAAATTCAATTTAGTAAAATTTCAAATATAGATAAGTAAATCTGATGATATAAAAATAGATGATGATTAACAAAGGTATTTTTTCTAAAATGTAATGAAATAATTATTAATATTTGATGTATTGGTGAGATGATTAATTATTATATTATATTAATATATTTTATGACAATATTTGTAGATAATATTGATCCAAATTTTTTCATTTTGGAGGATATTGAGGATTATTCCACAGATAAACATTATAGTATTATAATTTCTTACTAAATAAGAAAAACTATATCATTGAAGAACAAATAATAATATAAGAACTTTTTTTAGGCTATGAGATTGGGTTAGAATAAGAATAAATTTTATTCCAATCATGTGAATTTATTGATGAGGGAGTTGATGATTATTTCAAAAAATACATTTATCTTATGTAAAAAAATTATATATGGAATGAAATAGAAACCACGATGTTGTTATAAAATGTAATGGATTTTAAAATTTATAAAATATATTTCCAAATAAAAAGCATATATAATCTAAAATTATGAGTAAAATGACAAACTTTAAGATAATAGAATAAATGAAAAAATCAACATTCTTGTTGTAAGAGAATGAGTTTAATGATAAGTAAAAATAAAAATGAATCATCATCATGTAGAAATTAGGATGATAATTTATATTTTATGGATAATATTTTAAGAGGGTTTAATATATCAAGAAGTAATAATGGAGAAAAAAAATAAAATTATGGTACTTATTGAAAAATAATTTTTAATAATGTGAGGAGAAGAATACATAGATCATGAATGAAAAAAGTTAATATATGATTTAAATAAAAAATATGGCTACATGAAAGGGGTAATATTTCACTGAGTAAGTGACATTTATTAATGATATTATGAAATTATTATTTATGGTGGATGAGCAAGACAAGATGCTGAGAGATCTTTAAAAAAGACTGTACGTGAACAATCAAAAGCTTGTTGTGACATTATACATGTGACTAGAAGAAAAATATGTTTTGAACAATATCAAAGAAAACTTCACTAATTTAATTGATCTTATATGTTAGTATTATTAACCTCAAAAAAAATTTCAAAAGTTATCGTTAGTTTTATTCCATACAAATCTAAAAATATACACTGTATATTTAAAAAAAAGGCTATGCAAAAATTTAATCCTTTTACACCATTTAGACTAATTTGATGTATTATCCAACATTAAAAGAGGGGATATATTTTTCAAATGACCATTATACCCTTCAAAAAATCACCCTCCATTTGATAATGGTAAATAAAAAAAATATAATGATAGATTATTTATTAATGTGGATGATATATGTTTAGTTAATTTCTCTAGTGCTATAGAAATAATGGATGTTAAGGCTAATCATTATAGAATAATATGAAATTACTATGGATGAAGCATTAAACAATGGTGTAATATGGTAAGAAAAAGGGGTTATTTTATTTTAAATGAAATTTTGTTGGTGTAAATTCAATTAGTCTACAAATTAAAATTTAGTTTGAGCATTTTTTATAGATTCGTGTGGGATTTGAACAAGATTGTCCTAGAGAAAAATAATAAATTACTAGGATACAATGATGACTTCCCATTTGTATGATAGGGATTAAGGTTTAGAAGAATATGTATGGAATGTGATTGTGTTAAATAGATATTTGGAGGTCATGTGAAAGACCTATGGATATTGACCACGTTAACAATTGATCCCTAAATTTTCTTCTAGATCTTCATGAAATAACTAAAAAAATTTTTAATGAACTAATAAATGTTAGCACTAAATAAAATAAAGTGGTTTTACATGAAGATGTAAATAGTCATGAGAGGTTGTCTATAAGTGAATTAATATCAATTAATGGAAATATATATGGTACATTCCAATAAGGTAGACATCGCATAAAGGGTTTAATTGAAAATTTTCCATCTCTATCCAAATATATTCTTCAAATAATGAAACAATCAGGGAATTCATTTTCTTTTTAATTCATGGTGTAGAATAATTATCCACACACTGAATCAATTAATGGGAATAAAATGAACAAGAAAACTATAAAGGATCATAACTATAACGGAATCATATAGATGTCTTCCCATACATGATTGAAAGGAATAAAACATCGTGGTTGAGAGGAAGCTCTCTTCCCTATTATTTTAACTAAAAAATCAATATTTCAATTTATATTCCCTTATATATTTTAATTTTTTACTAACATTTGAGGAATTAAATGTGTTAGATAATGATATTGTGGTAGGGAAATTGGGAAGGAGTTCTTTGTGATGTTTTCTAACTAACACGAGGAAGAAGATTTTAGTGCATCCCTTAAGTGGGGAGATATGTTTTCAAATTTTTATGTTATAGTGAATGAAAAATTTTTGAAAAAAATTATATATATGGTTATATAAGGTTTTAAATCATAATTTAATTCTTTTCTTATGTTAAATCTAATTTTCTTGTAAATGGGATTGTTGATTGATTAAAATATAAGATAAATGGTAGTTAGTCATTATTCATTCAAATTTTTTTAATAGATTTATATTAGTCGGGATAATATCATTTTTTAAATTAAAACCAGATGATAATTTTGGTCTAAGTAGAATTCCAGGGCAGAGGATAATTTCTCTTCATAAAATTAAAATAATTAAAGAAAAAGGTAAATTTAAAAACAAAGTGAAATTGATAAAATAAAGAAAAAATATCGATACATATTAAAATTTTGATTGAAATATTAATTTATTGTTTAATCATAATAAAAAAGGATGCTTAACTTTTTTAATTATTCATATCACGTTTTAATGGCCTAAACTAAATATTTAAACATTTGGAAAACATGGTTTGATAAATGTGTTCTCCAATAGCTTGGTCTAATACCTTATGTTTCCTCCCCATGGGGTGATAGTTTTTTATTATTATTCTATTTATCTTGGTGGTGATAAAGAAACTCACCTTCATAATTACAATTTTTGACTAACCTTTTCAGAATTATTTAAAGACATGGAACCCATCCTTCACTTTTCTATTTTTGGGAACCCATTCTAGAAGAATATGGGAAAAAAATAAGTTTTCTTTGTGAAAATATTTTATAAAGATACTTCATTATATCTCATAAGGATTTGAACAATTGAGAAAAGAGATTGAGAGATGAAGGAATAATATAACCTTATATATTGAATAAAAATGGATATTTGATCTAAATAAAAAATTCAGGTGATCCTCTAGAGCATCATTAATGGAAATAAAGCTCTGATCACTGATCTGATTCTCAAAGAGGCATTTTGGTTAACTTGTTCAACCAAGTTAAAATTCCAGGACACAAAGGAGACCCATTTATTGGCTCTAATATGTCTATTAATATTTTAGAATTATTTAACATCATTAATCATTATCCATTTTAGTTATATAGTTACATAGGAAGCTGTATTAATGTTGTTTTCATGCTATATTAATGCTATAATCATGACAAAAAATCCCACATGCTAGAAAATATTTTTTATAGGGATATAATCACTCTAACATAGTCCACCATATAGATAATTTTCATATATCATTAGGATGATGGACTCGTTATGAATATTTTAGTTATGTACAACACCATGTGTAAGTGGTGGCTCTATAATGGCATGTCAGTATTTCAGGTGGCTTTCAGAGTATCACCATGTTCCTTTATATTCATTCCAAATATTAATTATAACATTTAAATTTACTTCTATAGATTAAATATTCCTATAAAACTTAAGAATATTCATCAATACCTTTTAAATTTATTCAACAATATTATCAAGATGTCATCATGTTTTTATAAATTAATAATTAAGTCTTGTAATCACATTATTTGTAGTTGAAATTATATATCTAGAAAAAAATGGATGTTTTAGAAATATAAATCAGTGTTTGTGAACATGAAAATACCTAGTGAGGTATAGGTATAACATTATCCCAAATTTTGGTCACTATATATTTTAAAATAACATAAATAGTAAATCAATAATAAAATACATGCAATGCACTCAAGATATCCATGTTCATGAATTTTTTTCAATATTCTCAATATTTTAATACGAAAAACATTCCATATTTCAAATAATAAAATAATAATAAATCACGTCCTTTATTAAACAATTAAACAATAATATATATACCAATATATTTTAAACCTTATTAAATAAATTTATACTCATTTAATTTTAAATTAAATTATATTAATTTTAATTACAGATAAAACTATAAAAAATATTCCCTAATAATGTTTAATACCCCCCAACTATGATTATAAAAATTAAAAAAAAAATTAGATTGAAGTAAAAACAATAAAAGCGATGATTTGATGAAACAATCAAGGTAAATTTTGTGAGAGATTTTTAAAAACTAAAAACATTGATTGAAAATTTTATTTAAGTGAATGCATCAAAATAAAAAAAAATAGATTTAATATAAATTAATATAATATAATTTTAAATATAAATTATCTTACACTACCCTATTAATTTGTTTATTAGATATATATAGAGAAAAAAAAAGTATAATTTTTTTTAGGGTAACTGATTTTTACAATTTGGTTGATAGCTTTTCTAAAAACACTCATCCCTCACCGAATGGTTTTTCCTCAATAAATTGATTCCATAATTTATAAATATTGAAGTAGTTACATTTAATTTGAAAAATAACACATAATAATCCTTTCATTTTAATTTTTCCAATGAAAACATTGTAAAAATTGTTATAGAGACATGTATATATATAATTTTTTACTCACTATTCATTATCCTTTATCTGAGATATCAAAAAACATACACAAAATTCATTGTATAAGTCTTGAAATTTATAAAATTTAATTAATTAAAAAAATATGTGATTTCAGTTTAAAAACTAAAAATATTAATATTATAATAACAAATACGTTATTTTTAAAATATAACATCGATTCTTGTAAATTTGAAATGAATATAATCCATTTTTATAAAATTTAATTTGAAAACAATAGTATATCCTAATGAAAATTTCATAATTTAATAGATAATGATTCCCATTTAATAAAGGATAAAGTGCGGAATAATTATCATTCCCAATATATAAAAGATAATAATATTCAATACAAATTAATAATTTTCTAATTTATTTAAAAAAATAATAAAAACAAGATTAGGATTAATGATATATAAATTTTTAAAAATATTATTCAAGTTAGAAATATTGAAATTGAATGTTTCACAAGTCACCATTCCAAATTACCCGTTATTTAAAATGTAAAAAAAAACTTATATGAGTGTTATTGAAAATATTAGTGTGTTGATAGTTTATGATATCAGATTCTGATAAGATAACCCCTTTTGGAAGTGACAACGTAGAAAATGATTCTAAAGGTCAATGTAATTGTTGTATGACTGGTGGATAGGATTTTTGGAATTATTAATGTCCCCATTACTATTTAACTTTTTGGGATAAAGTAATATGTACTTATAAAGTCTAAAATTGTGGGCTTCATCCAAATGTTTTGTGATCAATATATTCTAGTGACACTGTATTCGACTAAGGCTATATAAATATCAAAATTATTTTTTTCTTACAACTACAATAGTAGAGGTATTTTCCATGTATGTGGAAAGTCTAAATTGTATGTTTTCTATCTATTTGTAATCATCAAAAATCAACATCCAGAATAATATTTTATTCAATATAAGATCCATTGGGATAAAATAATCAATGAATTTTATATCCTTTAAAACCATAAAAAATCCCTTCAACTGATTTTTGATAAGTATCATTTAAATTTAATTGAAAATTAACACAAATAAAACCATTAAACAAAATGTTAGGATGGTCAAGGTTTAATAATGTATACTAATAGTCATACTTTTATAAAAATTATTGTTTATCGGCATTTCAACATCATCTCCTTTTAACATAATAGTTAGTATCACGTGTGTATTAATTCCACAAGCTTGAACCATGAAAAAACCATTTAATCTTTTTTCGTTGGTTGATAAAATGATAAAATAGAATTTTTTTGTGTTCACTTATAAAGAAAATTTAATATTTCATTTTTTAAAATCTAAAAATTAACAAATAAAGTGATTCATTAGTTGATCTAGAATTCACATCATCAATGTAAATTTAAAAGGGTAAAATATCAATTCAATTGTTCTTTTGAAAACAAGATGAATACGGTTTTACCATTTAATAACTATTTGGAAAAGGAATATTTGATAAAAATTCATACAATGACCGAGGGATGTTTAAAACCACATAGAGATATAGTTAACAATAATGCGTGATATAGAAAATTAAAATATACCAAAACAAGTAGGTTTTTTACATAATCATTTTTGTAAATTGAAGGAGTTGAAAAATATATTTTGAAATCCTAATGAATTATTTTTATATTAACATGAAAGGTGAATTCCATTTAGATTAAAATTGGTTTTAACATTGGGATGGGTGAAAATATTTTACTATATTTTATTTTACCTTTTTAGATATAACCATTATATACTTGAAGAGTATTACTTAAGTGATATTACCAATGTAATTTTCATTTTAATGGGGTTTATATGTTTTTAAAATATTTGAGTATACCATTTACAGGATATTCTTAATAAATATAAACTTCATAAGATTGAAATGGATCATAAGAAGTGAAAACATAAATTCAAAAATTAATTTATTATAATATTATGTAAACGTGTCATAAAAAACCAAATAAGTTGATTCTTACTACATTTTAGTAATTTTTTTAAAAAAATTTTAGCCTTTCATGAGTTATAGTACCAAAAGAATAATTTTTTATATTTTGAATAAAATTTCTAATATTTTCTCTAGTGTTGAGAATAAAATATTTGAAATAATTTTTTTTAAAACCCACTTTATTTTTTCCATTTTACCACTATTCAAAAAGGGTATTTTTGAGAAATGGTTTTATTGAGAAGAAATTTTTGATAAATTATAAAGTACAAATAGCCCATGAAAAAAAATTATAAGGTAAATTATATTCATTTAAAATTGTTCTAACAATTTCATATATATTTTCATTTTACAACTCTATTACATTATTTTGATGAGGGGTTCAAGGAGAAGACAAATAATTATTATAGAAATAAGCAGATCAAAAATAATAAAATTAAATATTTTCAAATTCTAATCACAGATCACATTGAATAGAAATTATTTGACAACCATTTTCATTTAAAAATATTTTTGAAATTTGGTGATAGCATTCAATATTTACTTTAATTAGAAAATTAATATCAATACATTATTTTAAACACAAAAAAATGAAAAAATTATTTGATTTTTCTGTGTTAAATTAAAATTTGGAATGCCCAAATAAATCATGGACAATTAATTAAATAGAGTTTAATGAAGAAATAAATTTTTGTATAATTAATAAAAGATTCATGTTTCCTTCCATATTGGAATGATTCACAAACCATGTAATATTTGAAATAAAATTTAATAAATAATCTTACTAGTTGATAATAGTTAATTTTATAAATTGAATGTGTATTATAGTTATTAAGGAATCTATTATAGATCAAAAAATCACTGTTTTGTGAACCTAATAATTTTACATTTCTCCTTGAGATGCATATTAATTTTATTATGTAAAAATTTTTAAAAATAGGTGGTAAATAAATGATTTACATTTAAAATTAAAAAAAAAGATAAAATTATTTTATGAATGAAAATTTAATATTATTATCACATAATTGAATATTTATTATGAAATAATGATTTATTTCATAAAAATATAGAAATCTTTTAATAGGAGATGAGATAGAAAAATTGATTGTACCATTACAGATTATCTTACATGTAGTATTATCGATGAAGGTGACATGTCCTCCTTATTGTATATCAATTTGATTGAATTCATATAGGTGTCCACACATGTGTCTTGTAAAACCAGTATATCTGTATCACATTTCTTCCTATTATTTTATGTAGAGAAAAAATCCATAAAAATTCAAATAATTATGATTTTTGGTGCCCAGAAAAACATGGGAAAAATAATTTTATCCAATAATGAATTAGTTATCATGGGTTTTGTAGTATGATATATTATTTTAAAAATAAATGATGAAATATTAATAGATATTTTATCTGCCATATTATTTATACCTGGAATCAAATTCCTAAATTTTTAATCCAATTAATTTATTATATTTTAAAATTTTATCTTTAGAGAAACCATTATTAAAAGTGGGGATCAATTTATTTTTTTATGTAGTTTAATGATTTGAGAAAACAAGAAAAACACATTTTTTCATTTCTTAGAGTGCCTAAATTTTTATTTAAATTATATTTACATTAGATGAATTTGTAGAGAGTATTTTTTGATTCATTTCTTACCAATTAGATATTATTAATATTCATTAGATTCTTAATTACAATGGATAATTTATTATTTTCATCGAATTTATTTTCATTATATTATTTATTTTTTTCTATTTATTTTTTCTATTTTTTTATTTCTTGTCAAGTTAAATTTATACTTTATTATTTCAATGAAAAAGTATTTTTAATTGATCATGAGAATTTTTAATGTCTTCTAAGTTAAGGTGACTTAATGGGAAACATGAGTAGGAAGAGGGTGAAGAATTATGATGAGAGGGAGAAGATTTCGAAATAGAATAAGGAGAACTACCATCATAATATTAATAATCTTGAAATATAATGTACATTGGGCTTATGTCACTTGAATAGGATTAGGATTTCAAGATCATGGTGTCATCACTTGCACTCTCAGATATATCTTTTAGTTCCTTATTCACTGTTTCCATTCATTGACCTTATTTTTGTAGATGGTTCACTTTTTATTATTATGACCCTTTTATTTTAAAAAATAATGTCACTTATAATTCCCCTATCTTTTTAATATTTTTTTGATTGGAATATTTCTTTTTTTGATGTTTTTTTTCATGTTTTTTGGGAGTTTATAAAATTCTTGAATTTAACCATAGGATGAATCATTGTTAGTATATTTGAGGCTATTATTTTATATAAAAATTTGGATTCATTGGTCTCATTCCTATGTTTTATCTTTTTAATTATTTAATTTTTCAGGACTGTTCTAATTCATTATTTGACTGACAATATATTTAAATCAATTACTTCTTGTATATTGGTACCCTTCAGTTATCAATTTAATGGAAAGGCCCTGATTTTATTTGTCACAATGATTTTTTTAGAAAAATAATAGAAAATAGAATATCAATGATTTCTTATGATAGTAAACCAAGTATATATATGAGTATCGTATTTATGGGGATGCATAGAAAATCTCTCATATTCATTCCAATAAAAAGCTAATCTAGTGTGTTAAAATTTTTGCAGTCCATTATTTGTGACTACTAAAATTTCATTATTTCATAGCTCAGTTTACAAGTTGAAACATGAATAAATGAGTTCTAATCAAGGTATTATTGTATATAATTAATATATTTTCCATTATCCTAAAAGGATTTAATATCTGTAGGTTTCCACTTGTCCTTAGGTTCATTATTTGGAGTATATTCATGAATAACATTTAACATATTGGGTAACATATTCTATAAATAAAAATTTTCATTTTATTTTTATAATAGGAATATTTTGTTTTATAAAAATAAAAACATATGAGAAGAGTTATCTTTCATTATAAAATGATCAACTTATGAAATAATTTATGATTGAATACAAATTATGTGAAACAAGATCAACTTTTTTTTAAATAATATCTAATTTTTTTAAAACAACAATATTTTATGATAAAATAATAAAAAACTAAAATACCAATTTTTGATTAGAGAAAATGGAAGGTGGTTAATATTCCATTTAAAAATTAAAATATTATAAAATACGTCATATTCAAAACAAATTGGATCTAATATTATTGATAAATAATCTAGATTAATTTTAAAAAATTAATATTAATTGTTTGAGTATGAATAGTTCAAAATAGATTAACCATAAATTTATGATATTATGTGTAATAATTTTGAATGATGAAAAGAATAAATTTATAGTGATTGAATATAATGATTGATGAAGGAGTTAAAAAATAGATATATGTGAGACTCTATATCTCCTACCCTTATATTGAGTATTTTTTATTACACCCATGATCATGGTGGTGATTAAGAAACATGAACCAAATTTTTTTTGAGGGTATCCCCTTGAACATCAGTATAATGCAATTAACGTGTCACTAACATTTTTGATTTTGAGAACATGTTGTATCTAAATATTATAAGAGGGTTTTTCTTTTCACAAACCCATTACAATGGATATCCCTTATCTTTCATACAGATTTTTATAACTGGGATGATATATATAAAAATGGTAGATGAAGATACATTGGTACTGATGAAAAATTTAGATTTTTTAGATAAATTTGAGATAATCAATCAGAGCATTTCTATTGAAGATCAAGATTCGATCACGACTCAAATTCTCAAAGAATAATTATTGTTAACATGTGTAATGAAAGTAGTTCTTCGAAGACACTATGTAGAAATGTTTATATGATATAATATTTATAATAATGTATTGGAATTCACTAATGTCATTAAGATTCATCATTTGAGAATTCTGCTATGCGGGGGGTCGAATTTATTAATTGTTTCTCAATTATGGGATAGAAGACACTGATTATGTATATGATCCAACTAGAATTCGGGTAGTATTTATAGGGATCCATTGGCTCTTCATGCTTCCAACTTCTAGTCAATGCTCTTATACTAGTTTGCCAGTAGACTCCTACTATATATCCTAGTACACTCTAACACCACCAGCTCTCTGGTTGCTCTACACCCGCTATTTTTTTCTTCCTACAAATTTGAGAGCTTCACTTTGGTCACTAAACATACTTCAAATCCATCATCAGTCCCATAAAACATTATTCCATGGTTCTAATTAGTCCATTAAAATTTCGACAATATCTTCAATGCCTCTCAAATGTATTTAATATGTTCTTAAATATGTCACCATGATCTTGTGAATTAATCATTGATTATTTAAATATGTTTACGTAGATTATAAATTTTATAACTAAAAAACACCAATTAATATTTTTAGGAAAATAGGTGAGTATTTTTTTATCATTAAAATTCCATAAATATTCTGTTATTAGAAAGAATAACCTAATTGGAATTCTGTTGAGTTGGTATCACTTATATTGTAATTTATGAATTGATTTGACGACAATAGTTATTCAGCATTGTTTTAAACATTGTTTGTCCCATGTAGGTTAAGAGTTTACAAACTGAACGATCATTACTTATAATTTATTTGAATCCATTTTTCACTAAACAAGTGGATACATGATTTTATTATAAGGGGATAATATTCTAAGAATGTTTTAAGAGGAGTGGGTAGGTCTTCCCTATATTACTAGTAAAATACTATCAATAATGGGGAGCAAAATTCAAATAGAAATGAGGTGCATAATAAAAACAAATATAACGGTGCAAATTAATGTTATGAAATTTAATTTTGAAGATGCAGTCGTATTTTATTCAATGTTATCTATGAAACAATGACTATGTGATGGAGAAGTTATGTTGATCCATAAATAATTTGTATGGATACCTTCAAAGTTCTATCAATTAAATGTGATGGTTTATGTGTTGATCTTAATGAAAATTACTTTAGACTAATGACTAATAAGTGGTACAATCAATAATAGTTTTTATCATGTTCAAATTATTTTTTTTGAAAGAGAGACTAATGAATTAATGTCATGAAACAAAGTGGCTATATAATGTAATTAGAGGATTAAGAAACCATTAATAGAAGTCCCATAAATGAAAGAATTTATTTTAGAAAATAAAGGCTATTTAGAGGATTTTTATGTTGAGTTTCTGTGCAGAAAACCCCATAGGAAGAATAAACAAATGTTGAGTTTAGTTGACTGAATCCTATAATTATTATATCAAAGTGAGACATAGAAAATGATGGTACTCTATAAATGTTATATTGAATAATGGAGAAACTCATAGGGTATAACCCAAATACATTATATAGTACATTCTCACTATAAAAATCAATTATTTGGTAATTTCATAAACATTATGATAGTCTTTATTTGAAATATATGATATTTTTAAGGTACAATATTAAGGATATGTGTCCTTAATAAGATGAAATTTTTTTTTGGGAGGAACACTTTGTGAAAGCATAACATATTTGGATCACTTTTATGAATATGAAATCTATGTTGAATAATTCATAAAAAGAAAGAGCTTAGTAGGGTACCAATGTCGGGTTCTATATTTTTATGGTCAAAACGAACCCTATGATAAAACAATGAAATCATTACATAAAATACAAACATTGAGATAATTATAATATGTGTTAATTAGGTTATATAGGTACTTCATAGTGTACATTCTAAAATAATGTAAAGAATGAAAATATCTAATGAGAAAAATGATAATTATCAACATTAGATAATTTGGAAAAATCAGAATAAATTTACAATGTCTATTTTGATAATTTAAGAATATTTTAGTTGATAGATTATAATTGTATTCATTGAATAAAAATATTAATAAGATTTTTGTATTAAAATAATTTATGAATAAATTATTTTATTACACTAATATATTCACAACATATATTTGTGAAAAATGTTACAAAATGGTGAAATCAAATGAGAAGAATAATAATTAACAGTATGAAAAAATGAGGAAGAATTTGAATAAATTTAGAATAAATATAGTTATATTTTAGGAATTAATCAATGTGTAAATCTAAAATGGTAATCAATTAATAGAAATCATAATAATAGGTTTGTGTTGTATTGTTTTATCAATAAATATTTTTATTCATCTCATATATTCATCGGGTATATTAAAAATAATATTATGAATTGAAAATATTGAATGAGAAAAATTTGGAATTATCAGTCTGAGAATATGTAGAAAATCATAATAAACTTAGAATCAATACTATGATATTTTATAAACTAATTTCATTTTTACCACAAACTAGTATTCGTTTATATCAAATCATAACTAGATGTTTTTTATCCCAAAATAAATATTGAGGGGTAAAAAGTTGATTTTCATGCATTGTAAAAGATCAAAATTTTGAAAAAATATACGGGTTCATGATTTTGTGGAATAAATTCAAAATATATTTAAGTAAATTTAATATGGTGGAGATTTAATTATGCAAAAATCTCATATATTATTGGAATTAAACGAGCATTTTAACAACGGATTAAAACTTGTTTGAATGAGAAAATGAAATTGTGATTTCTGTTAATCGATTAAAAGGGTTGAGATTTCATCTACTAATGATCATATACTTTCTAAAAATTAATTTATGGATACTAATATTAATTTTATTAATATATGAATATAAATTTTATGTTAAAAATGAAAAACATGGGAATAGTTTGGGAAAAATATTGAGAACCAGATAAAGAGAAGTGTAAAGGATAGAAATGAGGGATCGAATCCATAAACCATTTAAACTAGAGTAGACCTTTGTGTTGAAGTATTCGACGATATTGATACGATTTATATCATAAATGAAATGTTGAATATTTATAATGACTGAAAGAATATGTTATAATTATTGGTTATCGTGGTTCTAGAAGAATCATGATAACGCCACATGATGTAGTGTTCTCAAAAATGTATATATAAATCATGAGATGCTAGAGATACTTAATGAACAAGGAGATTATTCATGTTTTGGATCATATATTACAATGGGATATATTAATATACATTTTATTATAGTACCATAGGATTCCATAGTACATTTCTTTTTTCTATATAAATTCAATAGCTTGTTTTGTATGCTAAATCAGTATAAGCTTATTCTACACACACCACTGGCTTAACATGCGATATATGGAATAATCTGATTTTATTGGGATACAAAAAATCTAAATTATATTTTATATAATTTATTTTATTCATAACCATGATTATGTGAAAAACTAAATATTATTATGTTACAAAATAACGTAGTGATTATAATGGCGGGTATGAATAGTAATAACTTTATTCTAAAAAACTATTTAAAATCAAATCATTGAGTTTATAAAATAATTAACAACTATTTTTGTATTTGAATAATTTAATATATATATATAATTTAATATTTATAATTCATCTTATATGTGCTATAGACCTGAAATAAGAACAAAATCATTTTTTGGATAAAAGAAGTATTGATAAAAAATGTTGATATACTGGTTTTTTATAGGGGACATATATTAAATATAATATTTGAAAATTATATTCATTATATGTAAAAAATAAACTTCCTCTTTGAAAGTGGGATATAAGAATTTACTTTTTTGGAATTTTGATATTTTTCTAATAAGTTTTAAATTTTGATTAATAGTAAAAATATACTAAATATTAATTGAAAAAAAAATGTCATCAAAATAAATTATGTGGAGAAATTATATTATTGAATGGTTTTAAATTAAAAATATATTATATTTTAGTAATTTAATATAATATTGGTTATTGAAATTAATTTTATAGTGAATATATGTGTAAAAACATTTCAATATTTTTCAATTCTTTAACTTTTAGAAACTCGTTTTTCATTTGGACAATGAGATTGATTTTAAATTATTTATTAAAACATCTCTGAGTTTATTTTATAAAAATTAATTGCATATATGGAATCATAAGTTCCTAATTATTAAAATTGGTCCATTTTTTGGACATTATAAATATCATCTTTAGTAATAAATTTTATTACCACGGTTAAAGGTATATATTATTATTAAAGGTATGTATTATATTATTTCATATAGCAAAATTTCACTAAAACATATAATAATTTTATTTTATGAGTTTATTCCGACCAGGAGAATCCATGGGTTAAATTTCATTCCACATTGAGCCACATAGAAGACTTTGATGCATTTATAATATTATATTCAATGCGAAGACATTTTTGTTACACATTTGTTTTTAATAAGAAAAGTATTTATAAAATGTGGATATAAAGGGGATATATTCAAATATAAATAGTAGTAATAAATATAAAATAATAACCTAAATAATGCTAATTTATTTTAAATTTTTTATGGAATAACTAATTAAATGAAATGGTTATTCAATGATCATGTGGTAATTGCTTCATTAATAGAAGAATCAAATAATTGATATTAGAAATATTAAAAAAACATAATATAACATAATAAATGATATAGAATAATTTTTTAGCTTATAATGAAATTTTGGAGACACATTGGAAGTATATTTCTGATGTTATCATGCTGTTTTTATATTTTAAAAATTAAAAATATTGAATAGTATCAAAATTGAAATAAAAGATAATTTAAAATAAATAATATATTATTAAATGTTAAAAAATTATTAAAAATCTATAAATAGTCCATTATACTTTTATAATGTTAAAGATTTCATAATGACATATTTTAATCATTTAATTGAGACTTGTCTATGAGAATTGCGTAGATATTATTAAAATCAAAGAATATGACCAGATGTCACAATCACGTTTCTTATAAGTACAATAATTTGAATATATGAATATCCTAGAGATAAATTAGACCATGAAAGTTATATTTAAATATGAAATAATTATATATATCAAAATAATTTTTTTATAATTTATAGAGATAATATAAATACAATAAATAATGACACAATAGTGAAGAAGTAATTAGTTTTTTAATAGCAATATCAACTAAAGGATTTAAAAAATATTTAAATAAATATTATTTAACCTAATTGAGGTTATCCAAGAATTTTATAGTTTACTTTTATATGTTAGGAGTATATTTACTTATTTTGTTAGATGTTGTCAATAATTTTATATTTTATATAATGTCAAAAAAAATATTAGTGTCAAAATTAGTATTAATGATATTTTCTAAAAATAACATTTTTTTTAAATTATTTAAAAAGCATAAAATTATTTTAAAAAAAAACAATGTGATAATTATATGTTAAAAATTTTCCTAAATTTCCCATTTATTGAAAATTGACCGTATATAGCCAAATAATTATAAGCATTAAATTTTTAGAATATTATTACCACAATTAAAATTAAATAGATTAATTTTGAATAAATCAAAATGATAATGTTTTAATAAAAATGAAAACAAGTCTAAATTTTATGCTATAATAGTTTATATTCGAAACAAAATTTTCATGAAGAAATAGTAATGGGAAAATGAAGTTTTTAATACATAAAAGTGTGGTAATACTAAAATATTTTAAACAAAATGATACAATAGGATCATATATGATAGCATTAATATGGATTTTATTATGGTATTATTTATTAATCTACATTAACTATTATAGGGGGATGTTACTCACACACTACAAAAGTAAAGGACTATATAAGGGTTAATTTCACAATCTAAGTATTATCTGAGGTTTATATTATTTAAGTATCTACTAGGACACATTTATTACCCAGTCAATGATTCTTAGAAGTTTATTCAAAATTATTATATACAATTTTTTAATGTCATTCTCACCCTTGTATTATGTTTTATTAGATATTTTGAAAATAATTCTTCCGTCATTTTCTAAACAAGGTACATTATTACCTTTTCATCCCAATATGGAATGAATGTTTTTTAACTTATATGGCGCATATATATAATTTCTTCGATTGTGATTCCTTAATATTTTGAAGCATCACTTACTAGATAAAAAGTTTAGTTTCACAAAAAAAATCTATTTTATAATAGTTCATCATATAAATGATTTCAATGTAAACAAGGATATTTCTCACACATAATTTTAATAACTTTGGTAGATTATTTTCTTCTATGTCTGTAACCATTGTTGGATTTTATGCTTAATTGAGGCTGATTTTGTATGATAAAATATTCCATTTTGTATTTATGGTTTTATGATATGTTTAAATATGGAAGTTCTATTTTGATTCTATTGAGGGATTATTGTTTAAGTATTGAAATTTCATAAACTTGTTTTAAAATGAATGATTCTATTATGTTTCACCATTTTCATTTGAGAAATACATTTGATATATCAAGTGACGGGAAGGGCCCACTATAGCCCCTAGATGCATCGGTAGGTCTCATAAGACAAACTAGTGTCTAGGAATGAGGAATTGATGGTATAGTTATGCATGGTATTTTCATGAGGCATTGATGGTACAATTATGATGTCTAGTATTATGGATTTTCCCATTATGAAATCAGTTATGGACATTACATGTGATTAATCAACTTTAAGAATATCCATGTGAATGATGAAATTGAGTTATATAGTTTAATATTTCCATATTATGTTCGATATTTTTTTAAAAGTATTTTTTAGTTTCATAACATTCCTTACTTGTTAATTCATGTTTAGAGATGTTTCTGCTATATTGTTTAACCTTAATGATCATATAAGATCGCCCCATTCCTAGGATTATATTCCTTAGATGATAAGATGTGTTTATTGTTGATATGAAAGGATACCATTAAAGAATAATTATGTTCACAAATATTCGTCTTTTCTGAATTATTTTTCTTATTAATGTAAGTATATTTTATGTAATATATTTTCCAAGACTACTAAACTAATCGGTCCATCGTGATTTTATTCCCTCTTATCATGTCAATGTATTAAAATATAGTTCCATCATTAGGCTTCTGGGGTTGGGGAATTACATATTTAATGAGCCTTTGTAGTAGGAGATTAGTTAGACTCTATATTGATTGGACTTGAATGGTTCTTTGTGTAACAACTTAGGTATATTATGGAGAATCCATGATTGGGGTGACTAAACAATCCTGGAAAAGAGTTGTATTTTAAAGGTAATCCTTTTACAAACATTTTTTTTGTCTCCATGTTATTCAATATCATTCCAGGTAAGGTTATGTATTTCATCTTCAGTGGTTGTATTCTTTAATAGTTCCCAAATTTGAATTTTGAAAGAAGTAATATTAAATTGTGTTTGCCTTATTTTTCCCTCTCTTAGTGGTCCCAAATGAACTGGGCACTACATCCCACTGTCACTAATACATGTACCTGAGTCGAACCATGACTAGAAGGGGGCTCCTGATCACAATAATATGGAAACCTATTCATTGAAATAATATATATATACATATATATATTGGGGAATGATTTTTCTCAACGAAAATAGAATAACACGGAACTCCAACCTGAATGTCTAGCTAGACAACTCTATATATCGAATGATAACATGTACAAAAAATAATCTCACAAAAAAATCAATGATAGATATAAATAAATCATTAGTGAGGAAATATAAATTATAATAAAACCATAATAGAATCGCATCTTAATAAAAATACAAGAATAATGTAATCAAGATATTATAAGAAAGAAAAAGATGACATCGTGTCCCCCAAGAGTTAAAAAATACATGTATTGAAATTAAGGAATGTCTATAATTCCATGTCTCTATGTTTCATTAATATACTCCTTTCCTTGGAATAACCAGTACTAAAATGAAATCCAAAACCATCATTGACCACTAGAAAACCAGAACCATAAATGAACATAATATTTATATGTGTTTGTAAAAAATACTAGTAGAAAACCTATTCACATCCCATGCATACCATCTTATGATTAATCATTTTCATTCATGTTTAAAAATAAAACTATAAATGTATACTTTCCATTTTAATTATAATCAAGTAGCATGAAAATATGAATTTAATTTATTTAAGCCAAGTAAAAAAATCCACCCCATTTTAATATAAATTAATCATTAATAAAATTTAGGGGGGGACTAACTTTCAATAAAAAGAAGACATTTCACAACCAAGAAAATTTTAAAATCCAACATTTCCTTGAATTAAAAGAAATTAACATTCTTTTTAATACTGATATGCCTAATACCATCATTAAATCACTAGATATAATTTTATTTATAAATAAAATGAACTTTGTCCCCAAATATGGCAAGGAATTACACTTAATCCATAAAACAACCTACATAGTGAGTAACATAGGTAGGAATATTAAAATATATAGAAATAAAATTAATAGAAATTAAATCCACATAAAAAATGAAATAATAAAATAATAGAAAAAATAATATATATTCAATAAATAAATTATATGTAATGTAATGAGAATATTGGAGGTGGCCATATGCAAGATAAGGTTAATATGAACACAAATCATCAACTCATTCCATACAAAAACATTTATACAACACCCATATACTATCTACTAGAATTAGTAAAATAGTATATAAATTGGGTTACATCATTTTTATAAAGATACACAAAATTAGTTGAAATAATTACATCTATCACAAAATAGTGTTCGATGGGTGGAAATGATGGTTTACATTATTACATCAATTGTTAGGGAAATATACTAAAATAGATGAATGTAAAACAACCTCCACATATCATCTATTAGCCAATGTCATGTCATACTTAACAATATTACTTAACTATTTATGAATGCACAGTGAACTTGTAGAAAGTAGTCTTAAAATTTGAAGGAAACATTTACAATAAAAAACCACATTTATAATGTGATCATATGTCCATTAAAAACATATTTTTTATATAAATTTGTAATACCCTTTATTAAAACCAATCTATAAAAAAATTTAAGAAATTATTCTATGATCATTTCATTCATTATTAATAAAATATTACTACATTCAAATATATATATTAAGAGAACACCAATAATACATCTCAAACAATAGTCAAGTAAAGAATTTTTTTAGAAGAACCCAATCAATCCTTAATTTCAACACATTTAAAAAATATGAGGTTACTACCAATGAGAAGTATCATAATAAAAAAACACCTCTTCTAATTATGAAAATAATTTGGTATGTTCTATTAAATTATTTAAAAATAAACATGGTGTAAATAATACAAATGTTTTATGAATCAATATGAATCCATATTATTTTAGTAATAATATAAAAATTTGGTATGAAACCAATTATACTAACAAAATTTCAATAGATAGATTTTAATAGATTTTAATAAATATATACATTATTTACAAGTTGTAATGAAATCATGGATTTAAATTTAAAGAGTTATCAATACAAAACTCTACCTTAACCGAAAATCTATGACTAAATCTTAATATACTAAAGAAATTAACTTAGTTCATGATCACCAGGACGAACCATAAAATGTCACAGATAATGGTTTATTTTGTTAGAGTATTTTTTACCATTATTTTTAATTTATAGATATTTTTATTCATCTTTTTAGTGTTTCGGTCCTTTGAATGAGTTGTGATGATACTACTGTAGAGCTTCAAAGTGTGTATAGTTTATTCTCAACACAAGTTATTGTGGTAGATAGAAATCATTCTATAACTATTGGATCATTCCATGAACCATCCCTTCAGTCCATGGACCAATCGTGTTGATTATATTAGAGGCATGAATCTTACTTCTTGTTTTGACCCAATATACAAATCTTTTAATGTTTTTCATTTCCCAGTTTTCCCTTTGTTTGATTTAACCATATATCCCCTTATTTAATTCTATATTGAACCTGTCTATTTTTTTCTCGTACAAAATTCTTCAATCAATCATTATTATCGAAATTGTAGACATTACTGCCCTATATATTCATGTATCTTCACATTAAGTGATTTCTATTATCTTCATTTACTCATTCCATTTATCCCTTATTTTCCTTCAATTTTTTGGCCATTATGGACAAATGATTACTTAGTATAGAATTATTGATTTGGATTTGTGTTTTAGGGATTGTTTATTCATCATGGGATACTTTTATCCCTTCAGTTTTTGAATCACATTTGGTTCTTGTCCATCTTTATTGGAAGAGGTGTGTTGTTTCATAAATAAACATTTTCATAAGAATATAAAACTCATTAAAATGGTTTAACTTGTTTTAATTTATTCGAATGTATGGTACATAGTTTTTTGGAATCCATTTTATATTTTGAAAGTTAATAATTGTTAAAAATGATTTTATGTTATGTTTATTCCTAGACTTGTGGGATTTTTTTGAAAATAATGGATTATGATTTATGAAAAACTGTTTCGAAGTGAATTTTTATTTTTAAAGAGGTTCCTCTTGAGAGGAGGATATCCCTTTGGATCATATGTATTAGATGGTTCATATATGGAATGAAAATATATGTATGGTTCCCCTCCCAAGAACCAGTTATACAATACAACACTATCTAAACATTGATATTGAAAAGTCTTAACATTTTGTGGATCTCTTATCCCAAGGCCTATGTTAAAGGAATGTGTGAACACTTAAATTTATTAATTGTATCATTGGGTTATTGGGACCATAGTTATCCATGACCAAATATACCTTCCAACACTTTACCATGGTGGTATTTTTTTTATTTCAGCTTCGTAAATTGTTCATGATATTATTTAAAACAAGAGTAATTTGGATTTGTAAATATTTTATTTATAATCATGAAAATAATTCATGTTAATATTTTATAACTTTAAATTGAACATAATTTATTTATATAAAAAATTCCACATAATAAATTATTAGTGAGAACCTTATAAAATTTTTATATCACATAATGCATACACCCATTGGGTGTATGTAGATATTGTTATGTCAGAAGAAGAAAAATGAAAGGCACCAAAAATATTAAGTAGTATCTGATTATATATGGGATGAATTAAAATTGATTAAATGGAGGGATACTGATTTAATAGTTAGATATTTTAGAATATAATTTTTCTATAAATAAATTGTAATTATTTAATAGCTTTCTTTTCACTCAACCTTGAGTCAAAATGAACTGTGATATGGTGATCGTTTATAACATATCTATTAATTAAGAATGTCTGAATAGTAATAAATGCATTATAAAAAACAATGGTTTTAAATAGTATGTTTTTTTATTAATTCATAATAATTAGGTAGTCAATTTTTAATGATGTCAATATATGTGTGAAAAATATATTTTCTTCAAAATATGTTTTTATTACATTTTTTCCAAAGTGATATAATTAATTTATAAAGTTTATATATATTTATATGAATAACTGAATTTATTTGTTAAATTCATGATATCATTACTATCATAGGGTTTATTTTTTTATAAAATGGTTTATTAATCAATGAATAGTGAAAATTTAATATTTTTGCAAAACTACCATTTCGTTCCATTTGAAAGTCCCATTATGTTTTCAATTTGATAAAAATGTAATTTAAATATCATTAAATTTGAAATAATCTAATGAATTAAAAATAAATCATCATTATACTTTCTTTCTTTACAAGTTAAATTTTGAGATTATATGTTTTTGTAAAGGAAATTTTTTCATGCAGATAATGTGTTTTTATTATAATAATTTAAATTAATAACTATTGAGTATTGTTATTATTGAAAATCATAAATCATAAATTATATAATATATTTTTAAATTAATTTGGTGGAATTTAAAATGAATGGAGTGCATGAAATTTATGATTTTAAAAAAAAAATTATATAAAATAAGCTTCCGTTGATGTTTTCATGTGTATTTAAAATTAACTTCTGTACAAATTTAAATTTAATATGTTAAAAGGGATTAAATATCTGTAATAAGATAAATTAATATAATTGTATAGGTTAACACAATATTTGATCCTAAATAATAGAAGAAACAATAAAATTATGTCACAGATATGAAGGTAAAAATGATTTTTTTGAGGATGAATCTAAGATATATTGGTATTATTTGTTTCAAAAAACACATAAAAAAATACTTTTTGAAGCAATTTTGACCTTATATTTTCCAAAATTCTTATATATTCCCCTTTGGACACACCTTCCCCAAAAATTGACCTAATATCATTGAAATATGTTATGAAATTTTCTATATGCCCCACCCATCACTTATAAAAGACTGACTAAATTTTTTTTTAATTATGCAAACACTTTTAAGGAAAAAGTGAGAAACCATACATGACCTCACCACATCACCAATTCACCGCATCCCCACTTGAAGACATATAATCACAATGGATAAAATACATTAAAAATTTCAATGAGAAAAACCATCATAGCTGGAGCCGAAGACACCAAGAAAGGCTGAGGTACCACAAACAATGGGAAACAAACATCAGGAGAGTTGGACAAACCTCAGAACCGGTCTCCTCAAATACCCACTGATGCAACCGTCGATACCAGCCCAAATCCAAAAACCCCTTCAGTGAACTCCAGTCGGATTCCTCCCAACCCTCCAGTGAAGTGAGATGTCCACTGAAGAACACATCCACAAAGGGCGACGAGCAGACTAGAGGAAGGAATATCAGGCCATCCAGACACTGCACCCAACTCCGCAGGTAACCGCAGCAAACCCTCAGATCAAACGCCACTCTGCAAACCCATTTCCAGAATCTCTGAAGCCTCAAGAGAACGCAACAGATCCAAATCATCCCGAACAATACCATAACACCATGACAAAGAACACACCTCATATCCACTGCAAAAAAAACAACACACAAAACAACCAAAACCCACAAACATCATCACAACTCCTGTCGCCGCCCTTATCCCTGCACATAGAGACCATACCAAGAAACCAAGGACCCCATTATGTACATGATTCATCTGATGTAGAAATCCCTTTGACGCAGAATTACAACCGGAACCCTTGCTATGAAGCAGAACAAATCCACAACAGAAGAAGTTGCCCCCACTACCACAAAAGACGAAGAAATGGATCAGAAGGCTGGAGTGAGACCCCGAATCCACAACAAATCAACGCCACCCCAGATCAACCGTAAGCCACACAGAATCACAAACCCAGAGGAGCGCCGGAGCATGAACCCAACACCGTAGAGAAACCAGATCTCAATCTCATTGCTACAGATCAAGAACCCAATGCCGTGAATAATAGGAACAATACCATCGCCATAGCAGGTCTCGACATCAACACACCATATCCAGACCTCGTCGCCGTAGAGAAGTACCAAGGCCCCGATGCCGCCCCGGACTGCGACCCGACAACGTGGAGAAACTGGAATATGACTTCGAGCCCACCATATCACATCCATCCTTGCCACACACATGTGAGACAACCCTTCACCGAACAACTGCATCGTGAACAACTAGGGAGATCCAGGAAGGAAGCACAGCCCAGCGGAGGAGAGGGGCAGTGGTGAGAAAACCCTAAAACAATAATTACTATCAATCCTGACTATACGCCTTACCATGCTTGTATATATTATGGTATTCCGTTAAGATAAATAAGTCAAGGCTTATTATGTAAACAGAATGTTGACTTTCAAATAAGTTGTATATATACTTTCAAAGACCTTTAATGTTTTCTCTAATTTATTTTTATCTAAAAATGTTTTGAACATAACAAATTTAGTAATATAGTATCATAAATATGCTTATATTTTATTATTTTGATTCAAAAATCATTTACCATGTCTTCTCTATCAAATTTGTAATAATATTATTGTTCATGCGTATATGTGGATTACCACATCTGTATGGTGATAAACATCACTTCCCATGTCCATATTTCATTCATGGTTATAATTTTGGATTTAATTATTATATATTAAATTTAAAACATATTTTTCTTCTATAATTATAATATCCTATCTACCTTTTAACCTTATTATCAATCAATAAAAAATAACATCGTTCATCTTTATGTGTGGACTACCATCTCCATATGGTGATGTGATTTGTTTTTCACTTAAACTTTATATGGATGGTAAAGAAGGAATGATTAAATAAAAATATATGATATTTATAATATTATAATGATTTTGGAATTTATAATTATTATTTAAATTTTATTTGTTCCTTTCATTGAAAAGTGGAAACATCACTTGTGTATATAAACAAATTATCATATCCATGAAGTTATTTAATTAATTATTCATCTAAACATACTATTAATTGTTATAAATAGTTATATAACAAATAAATATTATATTTACAAAATTATTATAATTCTTGGGACCGATAATCAATTATTAATGTGAATGTGTAACTCCCAGATACATTGCACTATTTTTTTTAAATTTAATAAAATTTCCTTGATAGATTGCATTTCACATTGGGTTTAAACAAAACACTACATAATCACACTTTACAAAAATTATTTTAAATTTATTTTTTAATAAATTAGAAAAATTAATGGACAGAATTATTATTTTATAATTAGAATATTTAAATTTAATTAGAGTTATATTTTGGTATTTTTTCAGAAGTTTTATTTTTTTGATGAGTAATATAGAGTACATAATTTGAATAGAATAATACCCCTTCATTTAAAAAAAATCATTAAGTTAATTAATATTTTGGATTGGTGTTATTGTAAAATTAGTTAAAATATATATCAATTAATCCAATTTTGTTTATTTGATTCATTTTTATATTGAATATAATTATAAAAACATTATAAAAATTTATCATTTTTATTTTAAAAACATTCTTTCTCATTTCGTCTATATGAATAATTTTAAGCAAAAATTTAAAACCTATATAACAATAATATGGGAAATTTTATTCCATATTTATAATCACCATAATTTATGACACATGATAAGGTTACCATAATTATTATTGAATCATGTAAACATCAATTACTTCTTTTAAGGTTAAAATGGGTTTACTAAGGGGTTAAACAAAAAAATATAAGGGTAGAAATGACTTATAAAACGTTATAAAAACTATTATATATAAATATGTTGAAAATTAAAACATTAATGTTAGATAATGGACGATTTATAACCCTTTTCCTAAAGAAAAATGTCTGAGCATTGTCGTCTCCCACACTTATAAAAGGCAACAAACTCTCTTATATTCTTCACACATTAAAACCTATTTGGTTTGGCAAGTACCATATCAAATAACATCCCAAATTCACTATAATAAATCTTAGAATAAATATATTTGTAATTAATTCAACTAATGTAGTATTTAGTGAAATGATAAGTAGGATACCCAAAAAAGAGGTGTTGTTTTCAATGAGAATCTTTGTTTTATATCTTTCTCCACCTACATAAATTTTTATTACATCAATCTATAAAATACCCCAATTATATTTAATATAATGTTATTTTATTATACTAAGTTTTCAACCTAAAAACTTCTCCACTACCATAAAATGGGTTTTGAAATCCTCATTAATGTGTACAAAGAACTATCACTTTAGGAACCGATGTGGTTCATTTTTCCATTCCCACATAGCAATTATCAATATGATCAAGGATATGATATTTATATATAATATTTATAAAATATTTATAGTTATGGAGTCACTATATTGTATATAAATATATATATTAACTTTAATTATGTAGTAGATATGACAACATCACTCATGTGTACGTCAGACAACCGCCCCACGAAATGAAGTGACTCATCTTTCACTGATGTTTCACATGAATGGTGATAAAGAAAAATTAAATTATTATATGTGATATACATGAATTATTTATGATATGAATGATATATTTATAATTAGTTATGTATAATATATTAAATTTTAGTCTTTTCTTTTCACACATGTACATATGATTACATCATTCATGTGTGAGTGGACTACCACCTTCACAATACGATGTGACACTATGTTCATCACCACATCACAATGATGAAATATATAGTTATTAAATATGTAATTAATGATATTTTGATCATTATTCAAAGGTAACATATTACTTAAATTCATTCCATAATTATCTATGAAAATGGAAATGTTACTCATGCATAAAAATGATCAGACGTCTCTATGATCGTAATGTAAATACTTTTTGATAAAAAACATTAATTGTTGGTTTTAAATGTAAAATTGATGTATATATATGAATATTATCTCATTAAAATTATTTACTATATTATATAAATTTATAATATGCACAATAATTGTATATTTCATGAATCAACAAGTAAGAAATAACAAGGAAATTAATAATTTAAAAAAAATAATGAATGATTAAGAATGAATAGGTAATACTATGTCATTAAAGTATTATATATAATATTTTATATATTAATATAGTTTTTGTTATAAGTTAATAATTTTTGTAAAATCACTATAATGAATGATATAAAATTTTAAACCAAAATTAAATGTGAGGTAAGGGATTTCATCACAATTTACATTTCACAGACCTATTTGTCATTATGCAAAAATTCAAATTTATGTGGTATCCATAATCCCCCATTGACATGAAATATCATTAATAGTTCATTGATAATGGAATATTATGTTTAAATTTTAATTATTTCATCTAAGGGGATTTGAATTGAAAATTATAAAATGGTAAGAGTAATTATATAACATTACATTGTTTTATGATTATTAACTCTCTGACGAAAAAAATACATTATTGTAATAATTTTTTATGATAAATTAAATTTTACCTCAATATATATATTCTGGTGTTATGGATTTGATTATTTCCTAAATCACAAAACATTTCAAAAGATGGAGTTTACATTGAATGTTATTTTATTAACTGAGAAAATATTAATAAATATATACCCTTTAATAAATATGGATATTTGATAAGGCATTATATTTTTGAATTGAATCAATAATTTGATATATGAAGAATTATCTAGAACTAATATGATGGGTTTGGCGTGGCATAATATATCCGCTAATTTTATTTGTAGGTTTCATGAGACAAATTTTGTAGGCCAAATTAAACTACTTTATACCTATAGTTTTAAATTGTACTATGAAATGAATTAATAGTAGAGTCATCATGATTTTTTATATCATAGAATCCAATAATTAGGTATTAAATGTATCATGTGTTCATTAATTAGTATACATTTCTTTTTCACTATGATATTATCTCTATATTCACTTCATTTTAAATTTAATAATTAAATGGAATGTGTGCTCAGTTATTTACCTTTCCATATAGATTATTTATATTCCATTTATTTAAATGGAATGGGTGATAAGTTATTTAATTTTACACATTTATTATTCTTACAAATTATTGATTGATTCAATTTTACAAAACCATTAAAAATAATTTGATCGCACCCTCATTTTTTTACATTCCCCATGTACAAAAATTAATTATTTAAATGAGTTTTAAATGAAGCTGAGAATTATATTGTTTTATATTTGATGATTAATTTTCTATTCTTATTATAAAATTTATATCATATATATATTTAATCATCCAAAACTACTAAACTAGTCGGTCCTTGTGAATTAGTCCGAATTTATCTATGATAATGTTATACTGTAATGCACCGACCCTGGGATACTGAGTTTGGGGTCATTATTGCTGTTATAGAAATTTTTTTTATCATAAACCAAGGGAACTAGATTTAAGAAAACATAAATTATGTAAAATAACCTAATGATATAAATTTAAGATAAGTATTGAATTGAATCCTACTATCTAGATAAGGATGATATTATGCGGTTATTCTTATATATATTTATCTTTCTGGATAAAAAAACTGGACATGGTTCTGACACAATGATATATAGGGGAAATAATTTTGAAAGTGGTACATTGGGCATGAATCTGAAAATACCTGGTACATGAAAAACCGACCTTACTGCACACAGGGTTTGACACTTATGCTTATGATAATTCATATTTTCATTGAAAACCCTTATGAAATATTTGAAGGAATTTATATGTCGAAATAAACCACATTTAATGATCATGAGATTAATAATTCTGGAATTTAAATTTATTCTAAGTGTTGCAACATACGTCGTATTATACTTTGTCATTTATAATTCATAATTTTATGATCTAATACATTATATTCCATTTTAACGAAATAGAAAATAGAACGAGTAAGGGTATCATTAACCATTTCCAATAATGAGATTTCCCTACTAAGGATGTCAATATAGCTGGTATTGGAATTGATAAAATATTGGCTAAAATAGGGATGCATAATTAGGATATTAAAAATAACCTTTACTAGATGGATAAACATGTTCTATAGTGTGAATATCATATGATTGATTTCATTATGTGGTTGAACCCCTCATCATGTAGTCGGACTTCAAATTCCACTGTAGCCGATAAATGGATTATGTCTCGAGAGATGAAATTTCTGGCCATGGGATATGGCATAATGGAAAACAATATACTTGATATCTATTTCCTTAAAGGTGATTCTAATAAATGATGGTTATGGATCCAGAATTCTAGAGTGGAAGTGAAAATAGAAATCATGGACTATAATTCTTTTAAAAAGTCATTAATTTGATAAATGTTTCACTTGATTGAAATAAATTTCAACGAAGAGAAATTTACATAGATTACTGAAAAATGAAGAAGAATGTTTCATGGATTATGAAGCATAATTCACAAGGTTGGGAAGGTATTATACAGATTATATAAAAAACACATTTTTAATGATATCCCATTTCATTAAAGGGATTAAACCAAGCATCTGAAGAGAACTTCCCTCAGAAAATCTCTCATCATATGATGAAACAGATTTAAGCACGATCCCAAAAGAGAAGAAATTATCTAAATAATAAATATTAAACGACTTCAACCAGAATAAGAGGTCATCTAAAAGGCAATATAGGGGTAACTCATCAGAGAAGAATATGAGGATTTACCAATTACAATTATGTAATAATTTCCGAAGGAAACACCATGGTAGGTTCATAAAGATAAGGATGATGTATTACATGTGTGGTGATAAGGGGTAATTGTGTCTTGAATGCACGGGGAAGAATCAAATCAAATATGAATTGTGATTGATCTCTAAATGAATGGTATATCAATCATACTAATAACTCACATGTTAAGGGAATCCACCATATTACAATCAAAGGGGAGAAATCCAAGATTGTCTGATCACTACAGTTTTAGAGGATGCATAAAATGATGTGGTGGAAGGTACATTATCATGTATCCAAATTTATATACTGATTTATCTTATTCTATATTGTAATAGTCTTTTAAATCCACCTATTTTCAAAGAATATTAGATATTTCCCATTTAATTTAATAAAGGAGATGTCTTTCAAAAATCCAAATGAAAGTCTCATTACAACAATGATGTGTCATGAAGTCGCAATTATGTCACACAATTTTTATTTATTCACCAAAATTATTATCATAGCTAAGGATGACTTTGATATAATACTTTGTATATTCTAGATTTACAAATTTAATGGAAAAAATTATAGAAATTAGATTGAAATTATGATTTAGGAAGAATATGTATAATTCTCTATCTATAGAGTAGAGACTTTATCTTCTGAGTCCTATATAGATCCACCCTTTGTAGCTATACTCAATTTGAATATTGTTGAGGAAAATAAAATACCATCAAAGGATGAAAAAGTAGTCTAAAAATTGAACATGTACACATTGTTTAGGAATATAATGTTGCACTTCTGGAGGAATTACCTTGACATCCCCCATTGAATAATGTTGACTCTTCCATTGATTTAATTCCCCCTGAAAGACAAATATCAAAGAATCCATTTTGAATTATCATTGTTGAAGTAGTCTAATTCATGAAAAAAATAGATGAATTCAGTGATAAGGTATTTATTCCCCTAAGTGTTTCACTGTGTGGATCCTTTATTCTATTTGTTAATAAGAAATATGGATTCATTATTTTGAGGATTAATTATGGGGATATAAATTATATTACAATATTATAAAATGTAAAATCTTCCTTGAATTGATGAATTATTCGATCAACTTCATAGAGCCCAAAATATTTCAATGAATAACCTTCATTCTGGGTATCATTAAATGTGAGTAAATAATGATTAAATTCCAATGAAAACATTTCAAATGAGGTATGTACATAACCATTTTACATAAATTACATTTATATTGAATAAGGAGCCATCTATTTTTTTGAATTAATGAATATATTTTTTCAAGGAATATCTTCATGATTTTGTTTTGCTATATATTGATGATATTCAGGTATATTAAAAAATCTAAGAGGACCATGAGAATCAATTAATGATAATTCTTGTGACTCTTAAAAGGAAATTATTATAATGGAAATTTTTAAGTCTTATTTATGGAATCAATAAGTGTCTTTTCATAGTAATATTGTCTCTAAGGTCAGAATATATGATGATCCTATAATGATAAATGCAGTCATAGAATGGAATATACCAACAAACATAACTTTGGCATGTTGGGTAATTGTTTTTTTTGGTTTATATAAGGTATTAATTTTTAATTGTTCATGACATGTTAATTAATTAAGAAAGATTAAATTTATCGTGTTTATGAATTTTTTTGAAAAAATGGAATGTGAATAATTTTTTTGATAAACTAAACTGGAGTTAGGTAAATGCTTCAATTTTTTATCTTATATATAGAATTGATGGGTTTTTGATATATATTAAGGCATTGAAGAAGGAACATGGTGTTTTCCTAATAAAATATTGTAATGTTATTACATGTGCATCAAGAAAATTGGAGACTCGTTAATAGAAATATCTCACCCATGATATTGAGTTGGAATTCATAATCGTTTCATTGAAGATATAGATACATTATCTATGTTAAAAAATATGTGAGATATAATTGGATCATAAAATTCTAAAATATATATTTTCACAAAAATATGTCAATACGAGACATAGGTGATGGCTTTAGCGAACCAAGTATTATAATTTATAAATAAAATACCACCCAGTGAAAGAAAATAATGTAGCAGTCGTATTGAGTTGGAAATATTATGGACATCTAAATCAAATGATGAATGAGAGGGAAAATTTCTATATATTAAGTAAATATTTATATGGGAATCATTAAATGGGGTGGAATAAATCATTTTCTAAAGGCCTGAAAACCAATATTTATTAGAAAAGATAATAAGTTCTTAATCTGATGATGGAAATATTCAAATGAATGTAAAAGCCATGAGTGATGGTAAATTGGAATATATCATCTGTGAAGATAATGTTCTGAAATTTGTAAATACTTTAGGTGTTCCATTTATACATATGTTAAAAATGGAATTTTTGGATAATGATCATATCTCTTATATCTCCATACAATGTGGAAGCTAGAATGATGTATAGGTGTTTTCCAGAACATTTTTTGTGTGATAATATGAAGAGATAAATTTCTAATTATGAATCCAGATGGTTGTTTTATAAATATGATATAGTTTGGAGACACCATTCTAGTGGAGTCATGAAACATTTTAATAATTTTATGTAGAAATGGGATTCCATTTACATGGACATTGTCATACGACTACTGAAGACACTTAGAAAGAATGATGAAATATGGGTTATAATTGTTTGCCTAACAAAATCTTCACATTTACTCTATATAATGGAATATTTAACTCTTCATTTAATCTCAACGAACTATATTAATTATGTTTTGAAAAATCATGGATCAAATATATCTAAATATACTATTCAAGAACCCCATTTAAAATATAAAATGTGGGAGAATTTTCAGAAGTCTCTTTATACTGTTGTAAATTTGAGCACTGATAACCATCCCCAATCTAATTGTAATAATAAAAGGATGATTTGAAAACTAAAAGACATGTTGAGATCATTCTCACTTGACTTTCATATTATGCGGGATCAGTATTTACCTTTGGTAGAGTTTTCCTATAATAATAGTTTCCATTCGAGTATTTAAATTGCATTGAATGAAGCATTATATTGAAATATATTTCACAATCAAATTTTTTGGTGTAACACCAAAACATATCATAGTACGTTAGTTCTTCAATGTAATTCCATAACTTACATTACATACAACATCGAGTTCAAGTGCACCACGACATATCAATATAGTTGTTCAAAAGCAGTTTTGAATAGTATTAACAGAATTTTGACCTTCATATAACCCTAATAATTTTAGAATACATATTATGATTTTCTTAGACATAATGTAAGTAAAAATTCATTTTTTTAGATAAAAGATGTATTTTTCAAAAAAATGAAATTTTACCACCTTTTAATGGAAAACACTTTTTAAATCTAATATTTGAAACTTTTATATATTTAATTTTACAAAATAAACATCATAATTTGGATCGAGACATAAGAATTTACTTTCAATAAATATTTGGTGTTTTTCTGATAACTTTCATATTTGGGAGAATAATGAATAATAATATATTTTAACTGAAAACAACTTTCTTAATCAAAATAATTTATACTGTTCAACTATACATATGAATGGTTTGGATGTTTAATTCGATTATATTTTTACCTTTTAATAAAATGTTTTTAATTGGAAGTAATTTCACTTTGAAATAGGCCATCAACAAATGTCAATCTTTTGGTAGTTATTATTTTATAAAAATATGATTTTTGGTTTTGAAAATGGTAATTACTTTTAAACTAATAAATTCAATTTATATGGTTTGAATATGGTAAAATTGAGTTCATTTTTGAGTTCAGAATATCAAAATTATCATAGGGTTAATTTTTGTAACGTTTCTAAAAACATTCAATTTTGGATGAATAGTGAAAAACACTAAGATATAGTTTAAAACCGAATTTTTATTTAAAGAATTATTTATTTTATTTAAATTTTTTTGTTCATTATATTTACATAATGACCATATATTTTCAATGTAATACATTGATTCCAGTTTATAATAATTTTAGATATATATAAAAATTTTATTGATCTTTTCACCGTCTTTTACCCACCTACTAGAAGAATTTGCAAATTCACATAAAACATAATTTTACTATTTCTGTGAGTGGAATTTCAAAAATCCGATAGACATGGTTAATATCAATGAGTAAAATGTGGTTCAATAAGATGAAAACAATTTTTGGTTATTAGTAGTGTTTTACTTTTATTTACAACGATTGTAAAGTAAATAGGTAATTAAGGGTAAAAATGATATTATTATTACCATAACAAACATCCTAATTCTATTTTATAAGTATAATTTGATAAATAACATCTTTAGGAATAAAATATAAACCTCTTTGGTCCACATGGATTAGATGAGGATATTTATTATTATTTAATTCAGAAAAGAGTTAAAAGAGTTAAAATAAAAGTTTAATAAATAAAATATTTTTAATATATGGATACAAAGAATATAAATTCGATTATAAATATTCATTATAAGGAAGAACATATTTTCTACATAATGGTATATTATTTATAAATTTTAGACTTTAAATATTTAATTTTATAATTGACACAATGATGATGAAATAATAACCTAATTAATGAAATATTAAAACAATTGATATTATCAATATCCAAATATATGTAGTTTGAGACTTTTTATTAATTAAAATGATTTTATAAGTTAATATGACATTTTAAGGTAGGAAATATGTTTTTTAGATGAAATAATGTTTTTAGGGATTTTGGAAAAACAAAATATGAAATAGTGTCAAAATTGATATAAAAGAGTTTTTAAAAGAAATATTATATTATTAATTTATATTCTATTCCAAAAAATATAAGGTTCTACCAAAGGAAATATTTAATTATAGGTGTATTATTAGTGAACCATGTGGGTTATATTGGATTTATATAGTATGTTTATTATCCATATATTATAAAAATACAAAGAGACATGGTAAATGTCGAACAATTTAACTAAGAGTTAAATCTAAAAGATAAAGTTAATATGGTGACCCAAGCCTATCTAAAACCTATTTTTTTAGTGGTTTTTGACCCGTCCCCACCTTATATTTTAAATAATCCTTTTTTGAGCCATTATAATCCGAAAATTATTTTATTGTAATATAATATTTCTAGCTTTTCCTAAGGTGCCCCTCACCCCTTTTATAAAAGGGAACTCTACCTTCTCTCTAATTAACACATTCAATGCCTTGTAGCACGGCGAAACCTTACACAAATTTCCTCTCAACATCACTCACTTCATCCTATAAGCCTTCCTTTAGTAAAAAATCCATCATAATGAGACCTTTTGTTCAAATCAAAAGGACTAACTTGATGAAGAGGTAATAATTTCAGCACCCTCTCTAAAGTTATTTTCTTCTTCCATATCTTTTTTCTTTGTTATTTCCGTTATAATATAATAACTACAGTATCTTCTATATAATGTGATGTTATTATAAATATGTTACATCCATATTCATTATTCTATCTATCCTTGGAATGACATTTCACCATATGCGCGTACCTACGTATTACCTTCTCCACGCCGTGGTGTAATATTTATTCAATATGTTATTATTTTGATTGATATAATAATGATGTGTAATACATGTAAATAATAAATAAATCATTATAATTATTCTTTATTTATGATATAAAATCCATTTATATATTATTATAATATCAAAAGAATCATATTTCCACTCTTTCGTACGTATAGAATACCGTCTCCACAAACACGATGAGATTCATTCGCCATCATATCAATTCAAGACTAAATTTCATTTGATGATTAAAAATAATGTTTAGAAACATGATATATATTTGGATATGAATAAGATACATCCCATCCATAACAAATATGACTCACATAACAAAGAATATAAAGAATAACAAATCTGTTAACACCCAAAATGACGATAATACTATGTTATTATTAACAAAGAAATGTCAAAACCTCATATATGATATCATATTAATGTATATGATTATTGTATAATTTAATAATTATTATTTCTCCATTATACAGGAGGTTAGAATTCCCTCGACCAAGGAAAGAGTACAATGTAAGGGGTTTCTTATCTCTCTTTCAATTCTGTGAGATTTCCAATGTTCACCACTTATTTATATCATGTGGTGTGTGTACTGACCATGATTGTATTCATTCAATAATATACTTTAATTTATTGATATTTACATCATCACTATATTATCTTTCTTTCATGGGTGTATGTTTTTTAAGTTACTATTAATACAGTGTTCCGTCACAGATTCCAATGATTGACTAAATGGAATACCTCGAGCAAAGAAGAGGGATGATTCATCAAAAAATTTCAAAGACATTAAGGCGCGCAAGTATACTTGTGGGCTCCCCATGTCGAGGACTAAAAAAAATCTTAGATTCAAGCTCTGGTTGCCCAAGTCTCGGTCTGATGTCTTCCGAACACTTCTATGGTAATTCTTTACCTAGAATGGAAGCTCTCAAGCGGAAGAATAAGGCCTATGTATTAGAACTCATAAATACTTGTGCACCTAAGTGTCCATCCCTTAAGGGAAGTGAAGAAATATGCACACCACCTTTCCATATCATGGAAACTTGCACGCCATTCATCTGAAAGCCTCTAGGGATTATTCTAAGGGCTCCATTTCAAAGTTCCCCAAGTATCACTTCCCAGGTTCTTCGTCGCCCAAGTGAACTCATGTCTCACATGTATACCTGCGCGACCAGGACTTGCACGCCAGAAAAGTACCTGCAAGCCTCCTTCCAATTATCATACTTTCCTCAAATCCCCCTCTCCACTTGAAGATTTAGCCTTCAAAACCCTCTTCAAATCCATTTACAACATGGTTCTTTTGTTGGCTTCTTTTTTGAAAGGAATTTTGTTGAACATCTCTCAAAACCACGTGATATACATAAACATATGTCAGTAAGGATAGAGATTTCCTCTATTCAACCACATCCTTTAGGATGAGATGATCATTAATATGGGCATCCTCTTTAAGAGTAAGCCCAAATTCCCCTATTCATGGGCCTCCTTTTCAGGAGTAAGCCCCAGCCATAATTTCCCTTTACCTAGGCCTCCTTTTTAGGAGTAATCCCCAGTCATAAGTTCCTTAATCTGGGCCTCCTTTTTAGGAGTAAGCCCCTGTCATAATTTCTCTTAACCTAGGACTCCTTTTCAGGAGTAATCCCCAGTCATAAATTCCTTAATCAAGGCCTCCTTCTCAAGAGTAACCCCAAAATTAAAAGTCCCCTTAATATGGGCCTCCTTCTCAAGAGTAAGACCCAGTAGTAATGTCTTTTGATTTGGGCTTCCTTTTGATGAATAAAACCCAATCATAAGCCCCTATTAAATTTTGGCTTCCTTTCCAGGAGTAAGTCCCGAGTTAAAATCCCAAATCTCCAAAAAGTAAAAATACCTTTATGGACCATGCTCTTGGACTTCTTTTCTAAATGTTTTTTTCTTCATTTACTTGGGTAGTCATACAAACGTAATCCCCATATCCTTTCTTATGCTTGCCTCTTTTGTGGAAAAATCTTCAGGGTTTACTGATACCCATTGTTTCTCACATCGCGCATGACTCACATGAGCTTAGAGTGTAAAAGTAATTTCGACATCACTCTTCGGGCCATTAATCATGCATAAACCTCATACTTCTTCACTTGAACTACATGGGCTCTAATTCCTTTTATAACAATGATAAGTAGGTATCCCATCTGCTGTTATATCCCAACTATGAAATAATCCCTATCTTTCTGAACAACAATAAACTTCAAGTGCCCCACTGAGTGGCTTGATCACCAGTATTTTTATCATAATGACAAAGACATTTTTATATAATGTGTTGAAGGATACCATTTACTAAGAATATCTAATAAATACTGATGATTATCTATCGATTAATAACCTCAAATACATATAAAATATTCTATAAATATCAAACATATCAATAATTGATTGCAAGGTCAAAAGGGAAAAAATCCTTTTCATGCTTGGTAAATTAATAAGGATTCACGAACATAACTAAAATCTATAAGAGTGTCCCAGAGTAGATAAAAATTCCCCCTTAAAAGGTGTGATGAGTATGACATCCCATCCTCTCGACCAATGAAAATTCATAAGCCTCATCAGTCCACAACTAATGGGAACCTACCAATGGATTGTTTGTCTATATGTATATTGAATCATTGGATGTTTTCGGTTCTATGAATAATCCCGTTAGAAACTGGTTGGGTTGTTTGAACCATAAGAAAACGAGGTCATCCCCGTTTCTAGAAGAAACAAAAATGGTAAACCCATTGTCAATCCTTATCCATGTTAAATGATGTTTCACATATTTGTTAGGCCCATATTTAACTCAATGAGGGGGCCTACAAAGTATTCAATAACTTATCTGCTCATCTGAAAGATGTAGTTTGTCCAAACTTATCTTGATTATGTCTGTTATATCAAATTGGCACTCTTTTCCAAGATCTCTCTGAATTACAGAAATGGATTCTTTAAAATTCAAACATGTGAATGCCTCAGATGATACTCTTTTTGGATCCTTGTCTGCTCTGATGATGACATCACCTACTCGGAGTCTTCAACGCTGGGTCTCAAATTCATTGGTTAAGTAATATTGTCAACACGGTACCATTAGGACTCTGGAGGCTGCTCGACAAGCCATCCAAGTTAACAACACACCCTGGTTGTCCGGACAGCGACGACCAGTGGTCAAGAAGCAGGTGGTTCCAACCACCGTCTCCAACCGTTTTGGGTCGTTATCCTCGAAATGAAATCACCAATCTCTCCTATATTATGGGGAGGTGAATGATAAGGTCACTCAAGGGCATAATTCATGAAGACAATAGTACTTCTTGAGGGATCCCCTCAACAATAACTGCCAGACTCATGTGGTAGTGAACCCTCAACATGATGAGGGTATCACCTTTAGGGGTTCGACTCAGGTTCTTCAGACCCGAGCATGCAAGACGAACCGTCAGTGGTGAAATCCGGTCAACAGGGAGAATGTTCATACTTCTATCCCCTTCAAAAAATTCCATCAAGGCAACTTGATGGAAACCAATGAGTAGGCATATACACCCGTCCGTCCTGATATTACTACCTAGCAGACTCATCTGGCAGTAACATGCCAATCCAAACCGGAAATTCCAGTGGAGTATTATAGGCTAACATATACCCCTATTTATAATTCATCAGCTAGTCAAACGGATCATCTCACGGCAACCAAAGAATCATTTAGAACATATGTGGAGGGTAACAATCAGCAGTCACATACACCTGCAATTCATCAAGAAAACCAACAATCTCATTTGGTATGACCTGGAGAAGTCAGTCAGAATGATCAGAAGAAAAATTTGGACCAAACTCAACTCTCTACCCCTTTGCATAAGTACTGTCAGAATTCACTGATGGGAAAAGGAGGATAAGAGCATGAATACACACCTACTCCAAGAACATAATGGACATATATTCCCATTATGGAAGCTGATGTCACCAAGCACACATTTTGGCAATGGTGAAAGAGCAGAAGGAAATCCATGCCCATATTCTGGATGCCTATCAGAATATTATAATAACGGCAACATCATCAGAGTGAAGAAATCATAAATCTATCCCTATCAGTGGAGTGAATCATCAACATATCACTCCGAAACAGTTAAAAACCTCTATCGTAGTCCAGGAGGGTTGTGGGGAATACTCCCTCATGTCATACAGACAATCAAGTCAGGCACATACACCTGATTTGAATTGAGATAATCCTCCTAACCTAACGATTTCCCCTGACCAGGAACATACACCAGCCCATAATAACCAATTTCATCAACTATTGGATTCCAAAGTGAGTAAGAAGGAGTCTAAGAAAAAGACCCATCTAGTACAGTTGAGAAATCAAGATCCAATCTGAAATAAGTCCTTGCTCGATGCTGGAGTTCTTGAAGCCCTAAGACAATTATCTATTGAAACTCAAGATTCTACTCTTACATTTTCAAATTCCAGAAATAACAACAATAATTTTGAAGGTCTTCATCTGACACATCGTTAGGAAGGCTTGCTTCATGACATTTCAGTTGATCTCGACGTATCATCATCAGATGAGATCCATGATAACCCTCTACATGGAAAAAAGATCAAGGAGCAAGTGGTTCCATCTTTTGAGATAACCAACAATGGTGGTCCTCCCCATGATGATGATGAATTTAGCTACAAATGTCCCCTCTACAGCAGTAATTCGTAGTTCCTAGAAAATTCATCAAAGGAAAATACAGTAATGAGAAAGCCCTCTTATCTTGATGCACTTTCAAATGTGAATCCATACATGTCTGAGGCTTATCTCTAGCAGGTGAAATACTTTCTCAATCAAAAGATAGCTCGGGGTGTAGGTCATTCTCCGATCCATCATGGGTCCTTCATCTTCTAATTGGATAAATGAATTCTCTACCAATCTTGTTGAATCTGATGAAGCAACAATGAAGCACCATCTTTGGTCTAATCGGGTAAAATAATCTTCATCGAATGATAAGGATGAAGTGATGAATCTAAGAAATAAACTGGCAAATGGTGAATTACCCATCATGTTTTGGACTTTTGTAGACTATCAGAATGATATTCCAGAAATGTTGATGGAAGATTGTATTCATGATATTTGATTCAACATGTGGAAAAATCCTTTTCACTTAAAATACTGAATATTACTTAGGATATAGATGAAAATCATGTTAAGATAATATAAGGGATACCACGCCAAATTGATTTGGCAACTCTCTCAGTTTCCCGATATCCAATGGTTGAAAGGCAGTAGGGAGCCCTTCTGCGTGCATGCTTTGGTACACTCAAAAATTTCAAGTGTGAATTACCAATGACTCATCTAATATTCATATCAGGGGATGGGGTGGTCATAGAGCACTACATTTCACTATACTCTCTAGTCAACAAAGCCCTTCAAATGTGGTCTCATACAATGTTATTGCCCATGGTTGTCCATAGCCAATTGGTTTTTTGTGTAATCAAAGGGTTGCTCAAGAACATGCCTCGACTAGTACTTCCCAAACTCAGGCATACAAAGAACACGTTTTCAAATTACACTTGCATCAAAAAAAATGAGAATATCGAACATGCTTCTTGTTTAGAGCATGCACATCATCAAGTGATAAAAGTGTCAGAAATAATTCAACGGTCATTTGAGCCAGGTGATTTGAGTGGATGTAGGTTGATGCCTCTGGCCAATTTCTGGAATAAATTCTACAAAATCAAGAGATATTTTAAGAAATTATCAGATGTATAAGAACAAGAACAACCTCAGATTGCCAGAATGGGGACTCTTTTTTCTCAACCCTTGGGATCAAAAAATTGGATTCAAGGAGTTGAGAAGGGAAAGCATGAACAACCCCAATTCACTGGATTAGGGAATTTTTTTTAATCCTCAATATCTTCCTTAGCGAAAGTTAGTCTTCTCTCGATTCGGTAAGAAGCCACAAGAGGAACGCAGTGCCAAATTATCAAGAGATTCCCCACAAATTACAGTTCCTCAAGATGTTCTTGAGGGATAAACTTAACAAAATGAAATTTATCATCAAGGACATGGAAGAAGACAGTATCAAAAAATGGAAATAGAAGGGATGTAATGCGCTATGAATCAATAAATGTCAACAATGCCATTGTTACTGATACACTAGAACATGAGGTTCACTCCAAGGAATCAGATGAAAAAGTTCTTACAAAAGAAGCTGTACACATAGAAATAAATGAAAAATGTGTGTGTACACGAAGCTAGATGGCTGCCGAGAGGCAAAATATTTCATCAGGTAATGCCCTTCCAATCTCTAGAAAGGCACATGCCAAGGAAATGGGTAAAAGTACAGTTATGTCCCACCCGACCTCTGGAGAAGGCCAATCACTCTTATTAGAGGAGAGGTTCCCACAACAAGAAGAAGAAATGAAGGAGTTAAGGAGGTTGAATGCATGAATACATCAAGGTAGTCTTCCTCTTAAGCATGATGGAGTTATTAAGTCAAGGGAATTTGTTGCAGTTACTGGGTTGGATCAAGAATATACTCTTTTACAATTACACCCACACAAGTCTAATTCTATGGGTCATGCACAACAACAATTTGTAGTGCTGCCATCCGTTGTAGTACCAGTCACCTCATCTGTCCAAATACCAGTTGTTGCACCTACTCAGGTCCAAGTTCAACAAGATGTTTCTTAAAAGTTCATAAATACCATTGATTCATTAACAGATCAGTTGGAAGCAATAGAGGGAAATCGTGCACAAGTTCAACTGGAAAAGAAATCTTATGATGAATGGGATGATGTAATTTCACCCCCATCAAATTTTTCTAATACCATATTCCCAATTTTTAATGGTTTGGGAGACCCAAAAAAACACTTAACACATTTTGTTTCTCTTTGTGATCAAATTATTGGAACTCCTCAATAAGAAGAATATGTTGAGCTCAGATGTGTTGTGCAGTCATTACAAGGGCATGTTTTGTCTGGTATACAAATTTGCAGTCTTGGTCAATTACCAGGTGGAATGATTTCCATCAACAATTCCTTCTTCTATTTATCTCAAAATTACCAATGAAGACAGTTTTTAATATTAAAAATTGTATGAAAAGGTAAAATGAAAGAGTTTCGAATTTCATTTCTCGCTGGAAGGGATTAACATGTTACTTAAAATAAGAACTCCCTCAAGAAGAGTTGTAGCCAATATGTGTGGAAAATATGAGTGATGATTTACCCACACCGTTGATCCCTATGAAATACAAAGGAGGGTCTAGAGACCATAAATCAGTCGCTCAAAAGATCAAGGACTATCCTATAGAGACTAAGGATAAAAGTTGTGTAATTCCATCAGCTCTCAGAAGGAGAATGGGGAGAGTAGACACTGCTACAGTTACACTTAAACAAGAACTTGTACCTGCTTCCACATCAAAACCTTCATCTTATTAAAGGGACCCACCTATTGAGCATCAACAATAGAGGTTATCTCGTCAAGACGATCAAAGTGATCAAAGAGAGAATCAATTTGAGGTGTTAAAGAATAATGTTTATTCATTCCAAAATGAAAAATTTCCAGGTTACTTCATTCTGGCACTGGAAAATAATTTGGATCAGTTTCCAAGTCCTAAAAGGCTAAACATGGAATGAGATGAGCACAATCCCAACTATTTCAAATTTCATTAGATGTTGGGGCATCCCATTCATGAGTGTATTGTATTCAAATACCTTCTTCAAACGATGGTGGACTCGGGATAGGAAAGACTGACAGGTTCATCAGCCCATGTAGCATGTGTTACTGCTACTTATCCAGATGTAGAAAGCGAGTGGCATGAAGTCAAAAGAAAAAATTTGTAGAAATATGATGATTGGATGGTATGGAAAATGATTAACCGAACTCATTCCATTTTAAAAACACAATTAACGAACCCAATTGTGTCTTCTTCTATGAATGCCACAAAAAAACCACCTTCGTCGGAAGAAAATTCCTCAAACAGGCGGAATAATTCTCACAAAAAAGAGCAGTCAGAAGATGATGAGCTCCTATGAAAGCCTAAGTTGTCTTTGACTCTAGTAGATTTTATGCATTCTACTTCAAAAACACAGGCACTGCCCCACCAAACGACACATCCTAAAATGGGTCATCAGGAAGGGTCTTCATCAGAAGAAGATTTGATCCTTGGTTCTGTTAACATGATTCGCATAACAGATCATTATTCCAGTTGCAGTTTTGATGTTGATGATCATGAGTTCCCTCTATCAAATAGAGGAATTAGAGGGATTGCCAGAGGTCTTGGGCATAGTAGAAGACATGAATATTTCAGAAGACACAATTCCAATCCTACCCCTGCTTGAATTTTATATGCAGCAGAAACTCATGGCAAAGCCCTTCAGCAGGCTCAACAAGAACAAGAATTTTCTACTACACATTGAAGATTCATCATGACATAGTTATTTTGGATGATCGGTTAGAGGATAAACTATATTACTCTGAGAAAATAAATAGACCTAGTCGGTATAATATTTCAACTCCTGGATTATTTACAACTCCAACCCAGATACAAGATTCATCTAATTCCAAAGCATCAACTTCTAAGGCACCTGTGTTACCTCATGTTCCTATTGGGAAACATAGACCTTTGAAAAAAATGTATGATGTCATGAGACATTTATACTAATTACTAGACAATGTATCAATTCTTGATTCCATGAATCTATCAAAGGATCTTCAAGAGGCACTCATTGAGGCCCTGTCAAGTCCTGTGGAATTCGAACCTGAAATTGTTGCGGCTTAAGTATACCATATAGAGATTGATCCTACAGAATTCCATGTAGGGATATATTTTATTCATAATGATGGATATGATTTTGTGCATCGACATATTAGACCTTTGTATTTATCAGGTGAGGTCAATGATGTAGACATCTGACAAGCTTTCATTGATAACAGCTTAGGAGTCACCCCATCCCTATTCATACACTTCGTCGATTGGGCCTCACCGAATCTGATTTATCTCCTTCTACATTGATTTTGAATGGATATGATAAAAATGATCAAGAACCTTTGGGCGAGATTACACTCATAACACAATTTGGGGACCTTGTATCCAACTCATATTTCATGGTTGTTCATCATGAAACGGCCTTCAACATTTTGCTAGGAAGACCATGGCTACATCAACATGCAGTTATACCTTCATCATACCATCAATGTCTGAAATATTGTTTGAATGGTCAAATTGGGACATTCTATGGTGATATAGAACCATTTAAAACATGTGAATCTCAACACATTGAGGCAAAATTCTATCACGTGGAGGGATAAGTGATATCCACGAAAAGGATGTTACCGAAATTAATGCTCCATATGGTTTGGAAAATAGTCCAGTAAACCCATTCATACATGAGAGTACAAATTTTGTGTTTTCTATCAGTCAAATTGACAGGATAGGCCCAAATTCAAATACTCTTATTGAAACATCCATAATTTCAATTACAATAACCAAGCCAGACAGCAAGGTAGAAGTTGTTGATTCACCAGGAAATGATGAAAGATTAAATGGAGATGTCTTCATTTCATCCGCTGAAATCCGGAAATTATATACTTCATCAATCAGGACAGAAGAAGTTATATAAATGTCAGAGATGAATGATGATGTCGATTCTCAATTCATCATATCCTATTTATTACCCAAGGAAGACACTTTATCATTAATAGGGTTAGAAATGGTAGCCCCTTCTTCAAGATGTTCAAATTTAACTTCTCACTTGATTATAGAAATTCTGTTTCATCATCTAATAAGCAAGTAGAAACAAAAAAAAGTAACACATATTGAAGAAGAAGAGGAAAATCTTAGGGATTCTACTCCAACATTTGAAGAAGGTATCTCTACCACTGTGGATGAACTCAATGTATCAAATCTGGGTACAAATGAAGATCCACACCCCACATTAATTAGTGTGTCATTGAATCATGAAGAGTAAGAAATGTATGTCATTTCTAAAGAAAAATTGATATATATTTTCTTGGAATTATACAAGAATTCCAAGGCGTGATCTTGATGTTACTACTCATCATTTGGGTTTTCCAGAAGAACATTGACGATTCAAGCAAGCCGCGAGAAGATCACACCAAACTTATGCCTCCAAAATTGAAGCTGAAGTGGATATGCTTATAAAGTCTAACTTCATCAGAGAAGCTAAATATCACAAATGGCTGGAAAATATTATCCCTGTGAAAAATAATAATTGACAAACTAGAGTTTGCATTTATTTCAGAGATGTTAATCAACAATGTCCAAAGGATAATTTTCCATTTCAGATCAGAGAACTCATAATTGCTGCAACAGCTGGCTATAAAGCTCTATCCTTCATGGAATGATAATATCGGTATAATCCAATCTGAATGGATCCAAATGTTGAAGAATATACAGTATTCGGACCCCTCAATGTGTGTTTTTCTATTGGGTAATGCCCTTTGTCCTGAATAATGCTGGTGCAACATTTCAACTTGCCAGTCACCGTATTTTCAAACCCTTTTAGGGAAATTTATTGAATGTTATGTGGACGATTTTGTGTTTAAATCTAGACAATGTTCTAATCACTTGGATGATTTTGAAGTCATATTACACAAATTTGAAAACACAATTTGACGATGAATCCCTTGAAATGTGCATTTGGGGAAACCTTATGAAAATTTATTGGCTTTTTTGTACGCCATCGTGGTATCAAAGACGATCATGAGAAAAAAATCAATACTTGGTCTGTCACCTCCTTGAAATTTGATGGAATTGAGAGGAATTCAAGGAAACTTGTCCAATATTCAGCATTTCATCGCCAATCTAGAAGTTTAATGTTTAACCTTCAACAAATTAATGACGAAGGGAGTCACTTACCAGTGGATAGAATATTGCCATGAAGCATTCAATATTGTCAAGAATTATCTCTTGAGTCCACCAGTATTGATGTCACCTGTTGAAGGAAGTCCACTTATCCTCTACGTGAAAGCTTTAGAACGATCATTGGGTGCCTTTCATGCCCAAAAGATTGATTCTGGGAATGAAAATAATCATTATTATATCATTTAGACTATGCTTGAGGTAGAAACTCGATATTCATGTATTGAAAAGTGATTCATAAAGTCAATCAATGTAGTTCAGAATTTGAGACACTACTTGAAACATCATGAGGCCCAATTGGTATCTCACAATAACCCGCTCAAATTTATCCTTAGTCGTCCACTGCATACAGGACGTCTGGCTTGGTGAGAAGTTATTTTTTAGCAGTTTGATATCCAGTATGTGTCACAAAAGGCAATATAGGGCCATGCTCTGGCGGATTTTCTTGTTGAACACCCTTCAGTGGAGTATACATCTTTAGATATTGAACTTCCTGATGATTAATTCAACTCTATTCAAGAAAATATTATCAAACATCAGAAATGTACTTTGATGGTGCTTCTAGAAGTCCCACAGGGATGAAAATGGATGATTCTAAATTCTACAATGTTGGGTTTGAAATTGTACTTATTTCCCCAGAAAAGGAAGTGCTACCATATTCCTTCTTATTGTTGGAAGGCAGTACCAACAATGAAGTAGAATATCAAGCTCTCATCACAGGATTGGAGTTGGTCCTTCAGGAATAGGTGAATCACATAATGTTGAAAGGTTATTCAAACATGGTAATCAAACAAGTCAATGGGGACTATTCCATAAAAAAATAAGATTTAATCCCTTTGTATGACTACAGTAGAGAGTTAATAGTGGAATTTCCTTCGGAACCGACATTTTATTATGCACCGTGATCACAAAATGCTCAAGCTGATGCACTAGCTAATGTTGCCACAGCTCTGGTAGATCTAAATCGGGACGAAACAATCATCAGTATTGTGCACTGTTGTATAGTTTCACCTTATGTTCAAACCAGAATAGATGAAATAAATGAAATTAGCCCCATTTCTAAAACATAAGGTCATACTACAGGATGGATGATAGCTATTAGGAAATACCATCAAAATTGAACAATCAAACTTGATAGAGCATGGAAAGAACAAGTCTGGTGACAGTTGCTCAATTTTACTCTTTATGATAGCCCAGATCACTTAGAAACAATTCTCTAAAAGAGTGGGTTTGATGGAATTCTCATCAGATGTTGTGATGGTGAAGAGACAATGACTTTCATGAATAATTTACAAGCATAAGTCTGTGGTTCCCACTAGTCTGGACATAGACTATCTGATCAAATTCGAAGACTTGGATACTTATGGCCTTCAATGATACATGATTGTGTGGATATCACTAAGAAGTGTCATTCATGCCAAGTAAATGCCAATTTCATTCATCAACCCCCAAAGTTGATGCATACAGCTAAATACTGATGACCATTTTCCACATGGGGAATTGATGTAGTAGGACCTTACCCTTCAGCTACATCCAAGAATTTTAAGTATATTCTTACTTCTACTGACTTCATTTCCAAATGTGCAGAGGCAATACCTCTCAAAAAAGATAGTTCTGAAATAATTTTTAGCTCCATAAAGTCTAACATCTTCACAATATTTAGTGTCCCGCATTCCATATTGATGGACAATGTCACCAATTTCTGTTCATCTGAGGTAAGTAAGTTTTATCAAGAATACAACATCAAATTCAACCATTCATCATGATATCATGCAGTGGCCAATGGCCAAATAGAATCCTTCAATAGGACTCTTTCAAACATACTGAAAATGATGATGGATAATGATATGAAATCTTAGCATGATAATCTTTTTCATGCTTTATGGGCTTATCAGACCACCACCCGCACTGCTACGTGGTTAACTCCATATTCATTGGTATATGGAACAGAAGCAGTTTTTCCCATTGAGGTTCATTTACCTTTGAATAGAGTAGCCATTTGTGATCATTAATCTATAGATGAACAATCTCAAAGGGGGTTAGATTAATTGGAATGATTTGATGAAAAATTATTGTGCACCCTGCACCACATGGAAGTTTGTCAGAATCGAATAGAACGAGATTTCAACAAAAAAGTTCATCTTCGTTCATTCATTCAAAGAGAATAGTTATTGGTCCTAGAACACCAATGATCCTTGGAAATAATCCTCCAAATCAGGAGTCAAAGTGGGAATGACATTACTCAATACATAAGGTCTACTCCAATGGATCTTATTATTTAATCTCGATGGATGGTGAACTCATCACAACTCCACCAATGAACGATTCTTGATGAAGTATTTTGTTTAATACAAATACACCCATTAGTCTTTACTGAAGGACTTTAAACTGCATTGTTCCTTTAGTTTTCACTGCAAGACTTTAATCTATATGGTCCCTTTAGTCATTACTTAAAGACATTACACTGCATGGCCCCTTTAGTCCATACTACAAGTCGTTAAATTGAATGGTCCCTTTAGTCCTTACTGTAAGACATTAATCTACATGGTTCTTTTAGTTGTTACTACAAGACATTAAATTGCATGGTACCTTTAGTCCTTACTATAAGAATTTAAACTACACGGTCCCTTTTTTACTTACTGCATGAATTTAAACAGCATGGTCCCTTTAGTCCTTACTGAATGTCTTTAAACTGCATGGTCCCTTTAGTCCTTAATGCAAGACTTTAAACTGCACTGTCCCTTTAGTCCTTAACGCATGACTTTAAACTGCATGGTCCCTCTATTGTCAAACATGATATTAAACTATGTCTAGTCCCTTATATGTCCTACTTGTTGTTAAACTGTGAATTGTTAGGTTTGTTGCTACCCCTTGTTTCTCACACTGAGTATGACTCACATGAGGTTAGAGTAAGCTTCAACCATAACACCCTCTCTGGGTTTCTAACCACGTGTAAGTCCCAACATTATCTTCAGGTTTTCCTCAAGTACAACTTGATCACCAATTCATTTTCAATTTAACTAAGCAGACTTTGATCCCTGCATTCTAGGATGGGTACGTAGGCAACCTTCTGTGGTTCAAGCCCAAAACCAACTTCTTCACATTTTTTCTCCCCCATCTCATACGATGTTGATCCATGAAGCCCCCCTGAAACCAATATATTCACATTCGATTTCATCATCATTATTATATGACATTAAACTATACATTCACCCATTTTCCTCACTTCAAGACATTATACTACATAGCAATATGTCTTAGCTACATGATGCTAATATATGCAGCACCATTCCATGCATATGACCCTAAACTATTCGTACTTTTGTCCAATATGACAATAATCTACCATATTCTTTGACACCCTCACCTGAGATGGAATAATTATTTACATTGATCTCCAACCATGTCATATTCCAAAGAGTACATGCATTCATGGCAATACTTGAACCTTTAATATTGGGTCAAACCATCATTTCACTAAATTCCCCTTTCACCCATAACTTGTACGATCCAAATCTGTACAGAGAGTATTTCAAGAACTACGTATGGCGTGATTCCCATCCTTATGGGATATGTAGGAAATTTCGAGTATCCCTCGAATCCAGCCACAAGTCTTTGGGCCTAACCCCAAATTCCACTTTCAGTCCATTGGCTGAAATCCCCCGGTGAAAACAATAATTTGGTATGAAAACCATGGTTTTCATTCACATCTGGTTTATAAAACACAGAACGTGTATTCCTAATTATGGTCCGATCTCTATGACCCTCAACTATGATCTCATAAATTCTTATCCCACATTACGTTAAGATTTATTTTAAGAACTACAGTAGGCTTTATTCTCATTCTAATGAGATATGTAGTGAAGTAAAGCATCTTAATTCAGGACCTAGCCACAACATGATTATGGTCAGCATTGGTCTATGTATCTCCTTCATGCATTGGACAATACCCATTTTCATGGGTCATACTCCTAACATTAAATACTTCCAGATCTCTATAACACTTTTCATGACTTCTGATCACAAAATGTCTGATTCTCGAGAAATGTTTTTTTTTGACTATGCACCACGTCCCCTAAGGCAGCCTTGCATAATTAGTCTATGTAACAGACCTGTCATCCAAAAGATGCTATTGTTTGACTACACATCTGATGCCCTTATGTGGCCCTACAAAATTCAAACCCCTAACGGGTTTGTCAAATATTGGTAATTTCATTCTTGGGAGGAAAAAACCTTTGTCCTTATTTTTTCTTCATTAAAATATATAGGGATCCGCAAAAATATCCATCCATAACATATTTGTCCCATACTATTATTCATGATCTAAATGTATTGAACTATATGGTTTATATTTCCATTCCCTACATTTGTGTCAAACCATCGTAGGAGTGACATTCATCCAATTGTTTCAAAATCTTGATTAGAAATATCCTCTCCATATTCAAGTGCCTCTCTCCATACAGTAGACTCTATGCTTTAGAAAATTTGAATCTCAATAAACATTCCCTTGGTTTTATCAATAGAAAAGTAAAATTTCATAGAGTTCCTTTTCCTGAATATGAAGCATGTACCCCTAGGTGGACTTGCATAACTAGTCTACACAACGGACCTATCAGCCAAATGATGCTATTATTTGATTATACAGCAAATGCCCTTAAGTGGTCCTGCCTAATTCAACCCCTAACAGGTTTGTTAAATAGTGGTATCATCACTATTAGGAAATAATTCCTCTAATGCCTTTTAGCCTTTATTTCATATCATTATTCAAATTAAAAATTTCTTAAGTCATATTTTAAACGTTTTCCCCTATACTTGAATGTAGTAATAATTTTTCAGATAAATTATCAAGGAATTGAGTCAATTTTAATCCATTAGGTCAAAGAAATTCTACCATAAACATTATCCTTTTTATGTTCGACATGAATGAATTTAAACTGCCGATAAGAGATAGAGTACTCATTAAATTGGAAATCTGTAATGAACTCTGAACAATAGTCGAGTCCCAGCTTGCTAAACGGACATATTGTATGATTCAGGAAATATTGAGCAAAAAAACATTCACAGTTTATAGGGTTATTTTTATAATCCTAGAAAAAATCAATCTATGCTTACTAGGCCCATTGGCATAGGTAAGATTAATTAAAGTAGGTAGAATGTGAATTGAGGCACAAATTATTGTAGATGAAATCATTTTTCATTGATGCACAAGAGTTAGAAGGACATCCAACAATTGAAGTGTCTTCTCTTATTCAAGAATTACAAGAGGCTTTCAACATAACTTTTCATTTGATTTAAGGCATCACGAGCTTCATCAGCAGCCACCTGTAATTCATTCATTCAACTGGATACAATATGAGATGCAGTGAAACCAGCTCTTATCGGAACAATTTTAAAAGAATGTCCATGAGTGTGGTTTGAGAAAATTTTCTGCTAATCAAATAATGACTATGTTTCTGTACAAGAGACTTGGAATGTGGATAACTGGATTTGAGAATGGAGAATTGTAAGTAAAGATCCATTTGGAAAGAGTACTCATTTTAGACAATGTTCTAATGTCATGATAGTCTTCTCTCCACCAAATGGCAGCCGAAAACATATCATCCCATGAGATTTCCATTTTCATATCTGTAAGCAAATGGAATGGAGTAAAAACATGAATGTTCACACCATTGTTGGTTATCTTTATGCACAACATAACCGAAATTGAAAGGTGGCAGTGTGGCTATATTTCGGCCATATAGTTCTTTTCATCTGGAATATTGACTCCTTGCAGATGACCATGCCCAAACAGAGGTAGGTAAATACTTTTTGGGAAATTGACATGATATTTCTTCAAGTACATGGCCAAATATGGGAGAGTGGTGTCCTAGATATCCAAGTAGTCATGGTCAATGATGTTCATCATATCATCAATTATCATGCTAGCCAATTCATTAGCCGATCCATTTCTTCTGGAAGCCACTGAATCTACAAAAAGATCGAATAATTAACTTTTATGTTATTTGGGTTTTCATAAAATTTGTGAAGAAATAAAAAAAATGGCTAAGGCATTAAGGCACACAAGTCTAATCTTGGCACACAAGTATAAGATGGTCACGAAAGTTGTACTGTGATAGTACTGGCGCGCAATTCACAAAGAGAATGAGTAAGCACGATACAACGAATAGAAGCACGAACGGGCGAAAAGCTAAGACACCTGTGCGACGAGAGCTCACTTGCACGACGAGAGCGTGAAGCTTTGGAAGTCGGGTGCTTTGCGTGGATGTGAAACCTACAATTATATGCGATCCAAAAACATCAGTGCCTAATACTTGCACATAGCTACCTGCGCGCTCAAAACATGCGCGCCCAAAATTCTTGGTTTTCTGCCTTACCTCAGAGTTAAACCCTCTTTCCTTTTTTCGGATCCAAATCTGAGGGGGGACATTTGTTGACGCTCTGTTCCATCATAGAGTCCAAAGATTGACTAAAGGGAATACCTAGAGCAGAGAAGAGGGATGATTCATCAATGAATTGTTAAGGAATTAAGGAGCGCATGTATACCTATGCGCTAACCTTGGGCATTCATGTAACATGCGCGCCACGTATGAGGCGCGCAAGTCACTTGCGCACCCTATGTGAAATTTCTCCAAAACCTTATGTGGCCTATGAATACCACCTATGGGCCCCCCATTTCCAAGGAAAAAAAATCCAAAACTCATATTCAAGCTCGGGTCACCCAAGTCTCTATCTGGAGTCATCCAAACACTTCTAAGGTAATTCTTCTCCTATAATGGATGCTCTAAAGAGGAAGAATAAGGCCTAAGTATTAAAACTCATAAATACATGTTCTCTTAAGTGTCCATCACTGAAGGGAAGTGAAGAAACATGCAAGCCACATTTCCCTCTCATGGAAACATGCGCACAACCCATCTGAAATCCTTGAGGGACGATACTATGGGCTCTAATTCAAAGTCGCCCATGTATCACATCACAGGTTTTCGTCACCCAAGTGAACTCATGTTTCACATGTATACCTTCACGACCAGGACTTGCGTTCCAGAACAGTACCTGCGTGCCTCCTTCATATTCACTACCTTTCTTCAAATCCACCTCTCCTCTTCATGATTTTTCCATCAAAACCCTCTTCAAAGCCATTTACAGCATGGTTCCTTTGTTGGATTCCTTAACTAAATGGAATTATGAGGAACAGCTCTCAAAACCTCGTGATCTACATAACATTATGTAACTAAGGTTAGAGATTTATTCCATTCATCCTCATCCTTTAAGATGAGAAGATCATTAATATGGGCATCATCCATTAGAGTAAACCCCAACTTCCCTATTTATGAGACTCCTTTTCAAGAGTAAGCCCCAGTCATAATTTCCCTTAACCTGGGAATCCTTTTCATGAGTAATCCCCAGTCATAATTTCCATCATCTGGGCCTCTTTTTCAAAAGTATTCCCTGAGACATAATTTATCATAACTTGTGCATTCTTTCCACGAGTAATCCCCAGTCATAAGTTCTTTAATCTAGGACTCATTCTGAGGAGTAATCCCCAAATTACAAGTCTCCTTTATATGGGCCTCATTATCAGGAGTAATCCATAGTCTTAATTTCTTTAGATTTGGACGTCATTTTCAGGAATAAAACCCAATCATAATTCCCTCTTACATTTTGGATTCCTTTTCAGGAGTAAGTCCAGGGTTAAAATCCCAAATCTCCATAATGTACAAACACCATTATGGACCATGCTCTTGGGATTCTTTTCTAAATGTCTTTGTCTTCATTTATTTGGGCATTCATACATACGTAAGCCCCACATCCTTTCTTATGATTGAATCTTTCGTTGCACATTTATCAGGTTTTAATGATACCTCTTATTTCTCACATCGAGCATGACTCACGTGAGCTTAGAGATTAAAAGAAATTATGACATCTCTCTTCGAGCAATTAATCATGCATAAAAAACATAATTCTTCACTTGATCTACAGGGGTTCTGATTCATTTTATAACAAGGATACATAGGTATCAAATCTGTGGGTAAGATTCCAATTCTGAAATAATCCACGTCTTTCTGAACGACAATAAACTTCAAGTGACCCACTGAGTGGCTTTAAAACCAGTATGGTTATCATATTGACCAAGAAATTTATATATAATGTGTTGAAGGATACCATTGACTAAGAATCACTAATAAATACGGCTGACTCTCTATCGATGAACAACCTCAAATACATATAAAAGATTCTATAAATCTCATACATATCAATCATTGATTGCATGGTCTAAAGGAAAAAACTCATTTTCATGCTTGGTAAATTAATAGGGATTCATGAACATAACTCAAATCTATAAAAAAGTCATGGAGTAGAAAATAATTCCCCCCATATGGTGTGATGAGTATGACCTCCCATCCTCTAGACCAATGAAAATTATTAAGCCTCATCATTCCAAAACTAATGGGCACCTACCTTTGAAATGTTGGTCTAAATGTATATAGAATCATTGGATGTTTATGGTTAAATTAATAAAACCGTTAGAAACTGATTGGAATGCTTAAACCATAAAAAGTTGAGGTAATCCCATTTCTAGAAGAAGCAGTTACCAAATCGATAAGGTAATTTGAAAGTTCAATTTCCACTCATTCAACATTACGCATAATTCATTGATTATATTACTCCAAGATTATGTGTGGAATTACTATTCATTTGCTTATGTCATAATTTCCACTCCCCTTTCTATGGATATACTTTTGATACACATAATCAATCCATTGATAAATTCTTAAGTCATCGATATGAACTTGATATGAGTAATTTTAACTGAATCTCCATTTGTTGAGTTAAACATCCAATTCATTGGTGTTGTTTTTACAAGAATATGTGTGAATGTACTTTGATTTATTTACACTGAATATTCAATCATATTGAGTGTATTTATATTTTTCATAGATAATTATGTTGTTCATTTACCCTTAACCTAAGGATATGGTCATTATAATAGATTTCATCTAAATTTACATTCCATTGAGATTTCTTTATTGTTATACACCAAATCACTTTTATATGGTGTATATAATGTATTTTGACAAATTATATCATGAATCCCTTTATTCTCATGATATTAAAATGTTTTGATAACCTCAATTATTTTTATTCGAGTGTCTTTATTTTGGTTAGGAACTCTAACAAAAATATCATTTTAAATGTTTTAATGATTTATTATTCTAAATCTTTGTCATTAATGTCCATGTTTTTACAAATTGTTCTCATGATTTATTTATATTGACATTAATGTTTTGAAATTAAAATTCATTTTAAAAGTTTCAATGTTTTATGGGACACTTTGATTCAAAAATCTATTTTTAAATGGATTCATGACAAATACTACGAATTTTAAATGATTTCAAAAAAATGTGATATTTCTCTCAAATATTTTTGATGATTATTTTCATCTATGTTAGTATCCTTCATTATTATCGATTGAGGATAATATGACACAATATAATCATTCATATTGTATCAAATGAGTTATGTTTGAATGTGGGTATGCTATTTTTATACTTTTCATTGTTTGTGGATAATTTATTGACATCTCATATGTTAGTTTTAATACGAATGTTTATGTTTTGATTAAAATTTTCTTATAAAAAATACATTGGAATTAGTAAGTGAAGGGTGGAGCCCGCTATAGCTCCTCGATGCATCGGTTGGACTCATGAGACATACCAGTGTCTTGGCACAAGGCCTTGACAAAATTTTATTTTTAGTCTTGGCACAAGGCCTTGACTATGTGGTTATGTTAGTCTGCCATTATGAATTCCATCATTATGAATGTGGCTATTGATTTTTCATTTTATTATTTGACTAGTAGAATATCCATGAGAATAAGTAAAAGGAATTATTTGATTTTAACTTTTCTATATTATGCTGAAGTTCAAGTTTAAAAGACTTTTGTTCTAGTCTTATACAGTGCCTTAAATGTTTATTCTTATTTATGAAAATTCCTGCTATAATGTTATCCATACTAAGGATCTGAGCTCAACCCGTTCTATATTTTATTTTTCCCAGGATTCAATGATGTATAGTATGACTGACCTCCAGGGATAGTCTATGGGAACTCAGTGTTGTCTATGGAAACAATGTTGTTGTAGTTTTCCATTTTAACATGTAATGTTAGTCTTATGAATGTATCTAGTGTTTCCAAGGCTACTAAACTAATCGGTCATTAGAGACTTAAACATTTGTGATCATGCCAATGTTATGTAATAATGTACCAACTCTGGGTAATAGGGGCTGGGGTGTTATAGTTGGTATGATAGGAAGTTTAGTACAAATCGTGGAAGCTAGATTTCGATAAACTCTTATTAGAGAACATAGCCGTAAGATAGACTTTGAGTATTAGTATAGAAGAACTTCCAATAATTTTGGTATTGTATAGATTTTGTGAGTTTTCCAAACAATACATCCCTGTCTAGATATGAGTAGGTAGAGGTGGCTCTCGCACAGATGTACTAATGGGTAAAACCCAAAAACAGTGCTCTAAGCTAAACTCGAACGAGAACTAGTGCACGACAATGGGGTTCTCTACACTCTTGGTTACAACACTCCTAGGGTATATGAGTAGGATAATTTAAATTTCATTTACATACCGATTTGAAGGATTTTAATATAAGATGAGAATAAATGTCCTTTGTTAATCTTAAGGTGATTGAAAATTGAAAATATGGTGTCATGATATTCTCTAAATGATTTTATGACTATTTTTACCCACAAAATGCTTTCTGGTTTTAGTCAATGGCTGGATTCCAAGGAAGTCATAGTAACATTGAGTATGATGTATAAGGCGGGATCTATGGTGGAAATGAGCAACAAAATGGAATTTTGATAGGATTAAAAGTTATCATTGTCATGCCAAATCAGTTTTCCAAAAATATTATCAACAACATATATATTAACCAACTCCCGAACACAAGAAAGAACAGAAATGTGATGAATGATAAGAGGTAAAGTAGTGGAGACCTTGGATAAAAGAATACTTGATTTCCATCATGCATGAAATGTGGGAGGAGACACCCATGAAACTGTCTCAATGGAACAAAGAAATGATTTACGTGTGGGAAAGGAGGACATAAACTGAAGAATTGCTGAGGAAAAATGAAGACCACTATGGAAGAAAATAAAAACAGTCCCAAGAATACATTTATAGTAATTTTTCGTAAATGTTGGGTATTTGGCCATTACCCGAATGAATTCCCTATTCTATAGGATATTTTCTTGGTCAAAGAAGAAGCTATGTGGATCTAAATGGCTCAGGAAATGTTTAAAAGTATTAGTTCTACTTCTTGATGGTATTAATTTCAAATAATTTACTCTAGTATTTGTAACACTACAATTGTCATATGAAAATGATATTTGAGGAACACTTATCTTTTCTCTTGTGGATATAGTTATAAATAACAATTTGATTGTATATGATCACTGGGTTTGAGGAAATTACAAGTTATTATATTTTGTGATGAAAATGCAAGGAATTAGGTAAAATATATTGTATAGATATTTTAATGAATTTATCTCATTTTGGTAATGTAATAAAATATAGTTTTTGAAAAAGTACAACACACAGACTCTGTGAAAACCCGTCATGTCGGACAAAGCTGTGGGAATCAAACCCACAACCAGTGTGTGGTTGGGATTTATCGACAACGAATGGAGTACATGAAATCCCTGGTTAGTGTGACTAATTATTTTTAGTTAAATGATTTTATTGATCAATAATTAGTTGATTTTTTATCTTATGTCTTATCAAATTTATACTCTTAGTACAATAAAATTATTTTGTGATTAAGTGTTAAATGTTATTTTAGAAGACGTTCACTTCGTTGGGAACACTATATACCCATGAAAAATAGAATACTATGGGATTTAATTTGAGGAGTAATGTTGGATTTTATCTATGTCTTTATTGTGTATTTATAGTGATTTGTGTTATTTATCGGAATGATTAACCTATAATAGAGAATATGTGACTAGGATAATTAATTTGAAGAATGTGACTTTAAGAGTAGTTGATGTCATTTGGAGATAAAATTTAACGTGGAAGACTACATTACCAAATTCTTCTATGTTTTCAGTTTCAATATTATTTTGGATTATATTAAAGGATTTTAAGGACAATTGTTTATTGAATGGTATAAATTTTTCTTTGGTGTATTGTTGGAATAATTTTAGAAATTATTATTTTTGTTTCTTTCTCTAATGGAATATCCTTTTGGGGGATTATATGATCTTGTACTAACCATTTTGGTTTTGATTATTCTCTAAAGACATGGTAAATATATAGTTTATCCTTTTTGGATCATGCGATTCTCTATATGTAGATTCTAGATTTTCCGGTTTGATAAAGTCATCATGATGACTCAGCATTGAAAAAAAATTAGTTAATGGGCGAAATTTATTAAAGAATGAAACTCTACATAAAAAGTAAGTATATCTCTTTATGTTCTTTGTCAATATCATAAATAAATTCCTCATATTTATGAAATGTAACATAAAACAAAAATAAATGTTGTTTGTTTACATTTCCTATTGGAAAACTAATGACTATTTGTTCCATCAAAATATTTTGGTTTTCTTAATGTAAAATTTCTCCTGATCTTGTTTTATATCCCTCTCTATCAGAACATGACACTTATTTTATCTTCCATATCCATGTTTTCTTACATGGAATCCTAGTATGGGTTATCATGGGTGACCTTTGTACTTCTCTTTCTTTTTTTAAAGTTATAGTTTTATTGAATATTTTTTCCGATGTGAAACATTCCATTATATTCCCAAGACCAATTTTTACAATTTTTTGGAAGATATTTATTGAAGTATGGAAGAATGTAACACCCGAATATTTCCTAGTATGTTAGTTCTTCAAATTAATTCAATAACTTACACTACACACAACATCGAGTTCAAGCGCACCACAACTTACAAAACTACCCATTCCAAAGCAGTTCTGAATTGTATTAACAGAATTTTGAACTTTATATAACCATTTAAATTTTAGAATCCATATTATGAGTTTCTTAGAAATAATGTAAGTACAAATTCATTTTTTTCAGATAAAATAATTATTTTTCAAAAAATGAAATTTTACCGCCTTTTAATGGAGAACCATTTTTAAATCCAATATTTGAAACTTTTATATACTCAATTTGACAAAATAAACTTCTTCTTTGGGATTGGGACATATGAATTTAGTTTCAAAGAAATTTTGGTGTTTTTCTGATAACATTCATATACGGGAGAATAGTGAAAAATAATATATTTTAACGGAAAACAACTTTTTTAATAAAAATAATTTATAGTGTTAAATTATACATATGAATGGTTTAGATGTATAATTATATTATATTTTTACATTTGAATCCAATTTTTTTCATTGTAATTAATTTCACTTTGAAATTGGAATCAACAAATTTCAATCTTTTGATAGGTATTATTTCATAAAAATACACTTTTTGGGTTTGAAAACGGGAATTAATTTTAAATTAATAAATGAAATTTATATGTTTTCAATTTCGTAAAATAGGCATCATTTTTTAATTCAGAATATAAAAGTTAAATTATGGTGAATTTTTTGTTTGTTTTTGAAAACAACCAATTTCTAATGAATAGTGAAAAACAATGAGTTATAGTTTAAAAACGAATTTTTATTTAAATAATTATTTATTTTAATTAAATATATTTTTTAGTAAAACTTGTTAAATAATATTCATATATGTTCAATATAATTCTATGAAGTCATTTTATAATAATTTTTGATATATATAAAATATTTATTGAACTTTTCACCGTCTTTTACCCACCTCCTAGGTGAATTTGCAAAATCACATAAAACATAATTTTATCGCTTCTGTGAGCGGAATTTTTAAAATCTGAGATACATGGTTAATATAAAGAAATAAAATGTTGTTCAATAAGAAAAAAAATAATTTTTTATGAATAGTAACTTTTTACTTTTATTTACCACGGTTAAAAGTAAATAGGGAAATTAAGGGTAAAAATTATATTATTATAACACTAACACATGTACTGTTTCTATTGGCTAAGTACAATTCAACCAAAAACAACCTTATGAATAAAATATAAACCTCTTTGGTACATTTGGATTAGATTAGGACTTTTATTAATATTTAATTCAAAGATGTGTTAAAAGAGTTAAAATCAATGTTTAGTAACTAAAACATTTTTAATATAGGGTTACACATAAGATAAATTTGATTATAAATATTAATTAGAAAGATAGAAATATTTCCTACATAATGGAACTTTATTTATAATTTTTAGACATTAAATAATTAAATTTATATATGACACAATGATGATGCAATAATTTCCTAATTAATGAAAATTTAAAATAATTGATATTATTAATTAATATTCTAATCCTACAAATCTAAGGATTCTCCAAAGGACATATATAATGATAGTTGTGTCATTAATGAACCAATTGGGTTCTTTGGTAAGTATATAGTATGTTTATTAACAATATAATATAAAAATACAAAGAGACATGGTAAATGTCAAACTATTTAACTAAGAGTTAAATCTCAAAGATAAACTTAATATAGTGACCCAATCCTATTTAAAACCTATTGGTTGAGTTTTTTTCGAACCATCACCACCTTAGTCTTTATATAATATATTTTAGAGCCACTTTGAAACTAAAATTATTTTATAATAAAATAATATTTCAAGCTTTTCCTATGGTTCCCCTCACCCCTCATAAAAAAGGGAACTCCCCATTCTCTCTAATTCGAACATTCAAATCATTTTGGATAAACGAACCCCTACCCAAATATCCTCTAAAATTCCAACAATTCATACTATATGCCTTCCTTTAGTAATAATGCCAAATTAAGGATCCCTTTTGATCAAATCAAAAGGAAGAACCCGAAGAATAGGTTATAATTTCACCACCCTCGCTCAAGTTCTATTCTTATTACACTTCTTCTTTATTTGTTATTTCCATTATAAATTAAGAACTCTTCTATATTCTATATATTGTAATGTTATTATAAATATGGTATAACCATATTCATTATTCTATATATCCTTTGAATTACATGTCACCATACATGCGTACGTACGGATTACCATCTCCACGTCGTGGTGTAATTGTTATTCAATACAATATTAATTTGATGGGTATAATAAGGATGTGTAATTCATTTAAATAATAAATATAACTTGATAATGATTATGTATATATGATAAAACATCATCTTATATATTATTTTAATATCAAAAGAACGATATTGTCACTCGTGCGTACGTACAGATTACTGTCTCCACGAATGCGATGAAATTTATTCCCCATCGTATCCATTCAGCACTATATTTCATTTTATGATTAAAAAAAATTATAGATACATGATATCATTCAGTATTTGAATAAGATACATCCCATCCATAAAAAATATGACTCACATTACTATGAATATAAAGGAAAACAAATCGTTTAACACCTGAAACAATTATAATACTAAGATATTATTAAAAAAGAAATGTTAAAAGATCATATATGATATCAAATAAAGGTATATGAATATTTTATAATTTAAAAACAATTATTTAACCATTATAAAGGAGGTTATCCCACCCTCGACCATGTAAAAAGTACAATGTAAGGGGTTTCTTATCTCACTTTTAATTCCCTGAGATTTCCATTGTTCACCACTTATATATTGCTTGTGGTGTTTGTACTGTCCATGATTTTATCCATTGTGTAATATAATATAATTTATGGATATTTACATCATCATCGTATGATCCTACTTTCATTGGTGTATGTTTCGTATGTTAGCAATTCGATAAGGGAATTTCAAATTTCAATTTCCACTCATTCAGCTTTACGCATACTTCACTGATTAATTTACTCCAATATAATGTGTGGAATAACTTTTCATTTCCTTATGTCATAATTTACTCTCCCCTTTCTGTGGATATACTATTAATCACATAATCAATACATGGAAAAATTCTCAAGACGTCAATATAAACTTGATAAGAGTAATTTAAACCCAATCTCTATTTGATGAGTTAAACTTCCAATTCATTGGTGTTGTTTTTACAAGAATATGTGTGAATGACCTATTATTGATTTAAACTGAATATCCAATCATATCGAGTGTATTTATATTTTTCACTCATAATTAGGTCGTTTATTTACCCTTAACCTAAGGATACGGTCTTTGAAAGAGATTTCATCTCAATTTACATTCCATTGAGAATTCTTTGTTCTTATACACCAAATCACATTTATATGGTGTATATATTGTATTTTGAAAAATTATATCATGAATCCCTTTATATTCATGATATTAAAAAGATTTAATTACCTCAATTATTTTTATTCAAGTGTCTCTTTTGATTAGGTACTCTAACTAAAATATCATTTTAAATGTTTTAATGATTTATTATTCTAAATATTTATCATTAATTTCCATGTTTTAAAAAATGGTTTTAAGGATTTATTTATATGGAAATTAATGTTTTAAAATTAAAATTCCTTTTAAAATTTTCAAAGTGGTAAAGGAAACATAGATTCAAAAATGTATTTTTAAATGGATTCTTGACAAATAGTGTGACTTTTAAATGATTTCAAGAAAAAGGGGGATATTTATCTCTAATATTTTTGATGATTATTTTCATCCATGTCAATATCATTCATTATTCTCAATTGAGGTTAATCTGATACAATACAATCTTCTATATTGTATAAAATGAGTTATATTTGACTTTGGATGTGCGATTTTTGTTACCTTAATGCTTTGTTGGTTATGTATTGACATTTTGAATGCTAGTTTTAATAAGAAGGTTTACGTTATGTTTCTAGCTTTTAATATGAGGAATTCATTGGAGTTAGTAAGTGATGGGTGGATCCCGCTATAGCTCATCGATGCATCAGTAGGTCTCTGGAGACAATCTACTGTCTTGGCACAAGGCCTTGACAAAATATTATTTGTAGTCTAGGCACAAGGCCTTGACTATGTGGTTATGATAGTCCGATATTATGCATTCCATCCTTAGGAATGTGTATATTGATATTGTTTGTGATTATTTGACTAGTAAAATATCCATGTGAATAAGTAAATGGAATTATTTGATTTTATCTTTTTCATATTATGCAGAAGATCAAGTTTAAAAGGATTTTGTTCTAGTATTATACATTTCCTTAAATGTTTATGCTTATTTATGAATGTTCCCGCTATAATGTTATCCTTAATGAGCATCAGATCTCACCCCTTTCTATGTTTTTTTCTAGGATTCAATGAAGTATATTATAACTGATCTCCAAGGATAGTCTATGGGATCTCAGTGTTGTCTATGGAAACAATTTTGTTGTAGTTTTAAATTTTATCATGTCATGTAAGACTTATAAATGTATCTAGTTTTTTCAAGGATACTAAACTAATAAGACTTTCGAGACATGATCTTTTTTGATCGTGCAGATGTTATATAATAATACACCGAATCTGGGTAATTGGGGTAGGGGTGTTACATTTGGGATAATTTTATTGAAATGAATCTTGTAGTACTATAACTTGAGGATGGTAAATCAAAAAAGTTAAATGCTATTCAGAGTCACATTAAATCAACTCAATTTAGGAAAACAAGTAACACTGATAAATGAAGGAAGTATTTTGAATTCTATGTTGGGGATCATGTTTTCTTGAAATTATCTCCATATAAAGGTATTATAAGGTTATGTAAAAATGAGAAACTATTGCCTAGTTACATTAGAAACGTTATAATTGTTGAAATAATCATATTTGTTGCTTATTGTTTGTAAATTCATTCAATCCACTCAGAAGTAATTGATGTGATAAATATATATTTTCTAATAATGTACATGTGATACCCCACACATGTTCTCAACTATGATGAAATATAATGCCAATATGATCTATCTATCCAAAAATACCCTATCTTATATTATGATACCTGATATCAAGTATTGATGAATTGAAGGACTCTACTAATATCAATAATGTGGATAAATATAAAACTAGAAGAGATAACCTGTGGAATAGAGGATATTATGAAGAAAAAATACCATCATCAGTATTTAAGGTAATATTACTCAAAAATTTTGTTTTAACTTTCTCTATAAGGGAATAATGTAACACCGTAAGCAATTAAAATATATTTATTTTAAAATATATTTAATTTCCCATACAACTTACAATACACGGTGAGATTAAAAAAATTATTATTTAGTTATGATATTCATATTTAATATCAATTTCATAATTTTTAGAAAATCTATTTAACAAAATAAACGTGTTTTTTGAAATAATAATTCCAAAATATGATTAAAGTTATTTTTTGGTGCCTTTCTGTGTTATTTTATTTATTATTTAATATTTAAAAATTGTAAATTTTAATAGAAAAATTCCATCTCTTTTTAATAATTTATGATGATAAATTATATCTTCAAAAGGAATAAATTTAATGTTAGTTAAAGTTTATATTAATTTAACCAATTTATTTCATTGGATTAATTTTAAAATTGAATTTTGATATAAATGAATTGTAAACTATTGAATATTTTCAATTTAAAATCCATTTTTCTCATCATGTATGTGGGATTAATTTTAAAATTAAAAATTTCCAACTTTTATAAATATAATTTGGAAAAATATATTCCCTATTTTTATGAATTATATTTATTAGTTTCAAAAAATTTCAACATAATGAATAGTGATTGTCATAAAAATTAATTAACGCTCTTACGGTGAAAATGGGTTTACTAGGGTGTTAAAATGAAAATATAAGTGTAGATATATCCTATAAACTATCTAAAAAATTATTTTATGGTCATATTTAGAACATTATTACTCCAATTTTTGATAATGTCCAATTTTAAACCATTTTATAATATAATAATGTGAGAGAACTCAATTATTTTAATAAATACCATGTGTTCCCTCTCCAAAATTTATCAAATGACACCCTTTCTCATATATTAATCATAAAATTAGAATTTTATGATTCATCCAAGCCCTCAAAATCATTTTATAACTTCCATCCCTCATCATATATGCCATATATGGGGAATAAATATAACTTTGGAAGTATTTAGGGAAAGCCTAAGTATGATACCCCTGTAGAGGTGATATTCTTTAATGAGTCTCTTTATTTTAATTATTTATCCACCATCTACCATTTTATTAATCCAATATGATATAATATCATAAGATTTTTCCATATAATTTATTTTTATATAATAATTTAATTAGCTGAAGCTATTTTCACTTCTATTATATGGGTTATGAAAACATCGTTCATGTGTATGATGGACTACAGCCTCACGAAATGATGTTGTTCATTTTTATTTTTCAACCTTTCAATGTTTGGTATGATGATGGATAATATATAAATAAATATATATATATATTATTTATAAAATATCATTACATATTGATTCACTATATAATACATGTATTTTTAACATCGATTTTTTAGGAGAAATGATAATGTCAGTCGTGTGTACGGTTGAATACCATCTCACGAATAGATATGGCTCCTCTTTCACTAATGATTCACATTGAAGGTGATAAAGACAGAATTAATACATATATGTGATATAAATGTGTTAAATATGATAATAATTTAATGTGTATCATTTTATAAAGGTAATGTATATCATTTTATTTATTTCATTTTCACTCACGTAATGTTGATAAAAATGATCTTGTATCACTGGACTACCTCCATCACAAAACATTGTGACTATTTTTTCATCACCACACCACATTTATGATATATATATATTTATGTATATAATATTATATTAATGATATTATTATCATTAATTAATGGTAAAATATTAGTTACCTCATTTCCATAATGATCAGGGAAAATGAAAATGTTACTCATGCATATGTATGACCTACCATCTCCATGATTTTAATGTACTTTATTTTTCATAACCATTATACATGAATGGTTTTAAAAGTTAAATTAAGGTAAAAATTTGATAATGATGTTATTATTATTATTATTATTATAGAGATAATATACCTATATAATATGATCAAAAACTTGATCTTTACTGATGAATCATGAAACAGAATTAAAGGCAATTAACACCCAAAACAATGAAAATAATAAAATATTATTAACAAATGGGTAATAAGATGTTATAAAATGATCATATATAATTATGTTAATAGTAATATGGTTTTTTATAAATTAATTATGTCTTAAAAAAACTATACATGATTTTAAATCACATAGAACCAAAATTCAGAAAGAGGTAAGGCATTTTGTGCCAATTTACATTCCATAGATACATATATGTTATTGTACACCAACATAATTTTATAGGGGTATATAAAAGAAATTTAACATGTAATATCAGGAATACCTAATTCTTTGCTGTATCTTATGTTTAAATTTTAATTATTTCATCCAAGTGGATTTTATTTTAAAATTACCATATGTTAATATTTATTGTTAAATCTCACTCTCTTTTGTGATTTTTAAAATTTTCTTAAAACAATCACTTTCCTGTAATAATTTTTTATTGTAAACTAAATTTATATAAAATATCCATATTAATTTTCGGTGGATATTATTATTTAAAATCCTGAATATGATTTTTACAAACGGTTTGTACATTAAATGTTATTTCATTAAATATGAAACATTGGTAAATTTTAATCCTTTAAAATATAATTATATTTTCTAAGGTACATTATTTATGAATTGATTCAATTATTAAAGATATGAGGAATGATTTTCACATATAGTAAAAGGTGGGGATCAATATAGTATATCCCCTCGATGTATCGGTATGTCTAATGAGAATAATTTCATTGTTCAAATTAAACAGGCTTCTACCTAGAGTTAAAAATTTTCTTGTGAATGGTATTGACAATAGAGGAATCATGTTTCCTGAGATCATAGTGTCTAATAATTATGAATTTATAGTAATAATAGTACAATTTGTATTATACATGATATTTTCACTATGATATTATCTACGGATGCATTTAATTTTCTGTTTATTGATTAAGTGGAATGTGTTCTCAGTTATTTACCTTCCAATTTTGATTATTCCCTATCCCGTTATTTAAATAGAATATACACTAATTTATTTAGATTACTATGTTCATCATTCTTATTACTTCATGATAGATTCCAATATACATAACCCTTATTAGTAATATTATCTCACTATTAGTTTTGTTACTATACCTGGGTTATGAAAATGAATCTTTTTAATGATTTTCAAGGATGTTGAGAATTTCCATTTTGTGCACTATGTTGTATGTTCTATGTAAAATGTAATAATGGTATCATGTATATATCTGGTTCTCCAAAACAACTAAATTGCACATTCATTTCTAATTCTCCCCAAATTATACATTTTAATATTATAAATTAAGTCACCGACTCTCAGATACTGGGGTCGAGGTCATTATAACAAGGACCATAACTGCCAAACTATGACAGACCTAAAAAATGACATGGTTATTACTAAAAATGATAATTTTAAAAGATATTTCTTAATACATTGATTTATAAATGATATAAATGGATCATATATGATATTATTTGCAACAATATTACTCTTTGATAGAATTGTGATAAATATAAATTAATATTATTAGACGATAGAGAGCTTTCAAATTAAATAAAATATAAGGTAAGGGTCCTTCATCAAAATTTTGATTTATTGATTCATGTTTCGTGATATTAACCATTAAATAGTTAATAGAGTTATCTAATGACCTTTTTAAATATTATATTACTATATTAATTATTTTTATTTAATATTATAATTCAAATTATTTCAACCAAGGGGTTTATACTTAAAGATTACCAAACTGGTTAGAGTTTCACCACTCAGTTTTATTTCTATGAGACTTGTCCCATATTAATAAGATTAGTTTCCTAAATTTTTTTATATACTACAATGTTATTTATCATTAATTTATTTTTATTCATTTTATTAATTTTTTGAATTCACTTCACAGTTGTTATGATACTTAATTAACCAACGTTGAAATGTTTCTTTGTTACAGTCTCTTTTTACTAGTATTATTTTGATTAAATTTACAATGATTACATTGTATTATAAATATATATATCCAAAATCATATGATTTTTTTATTTGTAGGTTTTTTTTTAGATTTCTTTTTCTCCATTCATTTTCCTCACTTTATGTTCCAAACAAACTTTATTTTTTAAGGAAAATAGACGATTTTATCATATTTTTTGGAGAATAATATTTTATATGTCCAAATTTTCATTAAATGAATTAAAAAATTATTTTAATCATCTAATAAAGATTTATAAATGAAATGTTTACCAATTTAGGAGTTTTATTATTTTTAATAGAAATAATCTAGTAGATATACAAAAAAAATTACTTTTTTGTTTTTACTAAAATCACTAGAGGAATTTTATTTTATCGTACACCATATGAAAATATATCTCCACCATCATGAATACTATTTTACTTGAAGATAAATTAATATGTATCCTTGGTTCTTTTCAATGAATTGTGTTTCCTAATATTTTGTATATTTTTAGATTAAAAATATTATATTTCAAAAGTAAAATGTTATTTTATTCAAAAAAATGTTCCACTGATATTTGATATGTATTTTTTATTAAAAATATCATTGTATATTTTTTTTTATTATTCGCTCTTTCTATGATCTAAAGATACCTTATTTATTGTTTCGTTAGAAATTTTATATTTATGATGATAAATTTTGTGGCACCCATTTTATTTCCATGGTTCGGGAATTGATGTAAAGATAAAATTTTTCATAGTATTGTTCAATATATATGAATAGATTATGGTTATGTGATGAGTGGAAAAATATATAAAAAAATTGGATGGGTCTATTATACCCCTCCAATGCATTGGTAAACGAATATAGAGGTATGAAACACCAAATAAATGGTTGAGTTTCTGAACTCCTAAATAGTGAAGTAGTTAATTTTTTTGATTCTTATCCAAATAATATTTTGGAACAATTTGGGTAAGAATTTCCATTATTGGGATTTTCCCACAATGATTGTTTTTGGAGTGAATCTTGAATAAGTAATTGATTTCCAATGATTATCTAAATTACATAAATATATATCTTATGTTTATATTTTGATATGATAGATCATGATTGATTGTGTCTTATTCCACATTATAATGTATTATGTATTTTTATTCAAAAAATATATCAAATGGTGTATGTTTAATGATATTGGACTAACAGTGTATGAATATTATAAATTTTGATCATGTTCTCAGACACTTATTCTTATTTTGGGCTCAATTATTATCACTGATTGATTTCTATTGTGTTTTACCTTATATATCATCTTAACTAACCATTTATTTTGTTTCATTTCGAATCGTTATGAATAATTATTTGAATTTTGGTATGTCTAAGATGGGTAATTTGGTGGAGAACTTACTAGGAAAAAATCATGATCAATTGAGTACGATTTGTTTATTTGTATATGTCCCCAAATATGGAGAATATTTTTTAGTAATGGATCATGTTTATATGTAATACTTATTTTGTTAATATGATGAATTTTTTATCTGTGAAATTTTTTGGTCACTATAGTTGGTATCAGGTAAGGGAATAATTACTTTTACAAACTATGATGAGATAAATTTAGTGTGAATTGATATCCAAGGGGAAATTATCGAGTAGGGGATCAATATGGCTATTTGATTAAATGATTTATTTTTTATGATAAATATAATATGATAGCCATATGAAAGGATGTAACAAGAATTAAATGAGAAATATGTGTTATTGGGTTAAGATGAAATTGAAATTATTGATTTTTTTCTGTTTTGTGAAACATGATTAATATTAAAGATGTGTTTTTTGAATGATATTATAGATATAGAAGTCATGACACATATATGGATTGTTCTGTTGTAGTTTTTATATAATTATTTTCACGAATAGGTGGAATGGAAAATATATCCAAGAAAATAGATTTTCTAGTACCGTTATATTATTAGAAAACAAATTATTGGAGGATATATACACATTAAAAATATCATTGTGTTGAGATGATAATTTTATTTATATATATTAAGAGTTGATTAATGTTTTTCAAGTTAATTAAATTGTATTGATTACATTGAATATTTTTCTATTTCATGTCAAAGTAATTTATGTTATTTTTTTATGTTTTTAATAACATTTTGGATTTATGGAATATACAGAAAAGGTTTTGATTAAATTTTAGGAAATATTACAGAGTTCTGTTTTTGAGAATATTGCGTAGTAATTGATAATTTTTTATGATTTTTTTTATTATCATATTTTCATAAAATATGTGAGAAATTTATTCACATGATTGGTATATAAAAAAGGCATACTTTATATTGCTTTGGGAATGGAAGTATGTTATATTGAGAACTTTGGTGACACTTTTTATTAGTGTTTGGGTTCTGAATTTTGGTTATGAAATATTTGAGCAGATTCAGAATTTATCTAGTAATGGAATAAATTATGCAGAAGTATGGAATGAGAATCCTGGATAATAATCTTCCAAAAATAAGTATTATAAATATTAGTTATCTTGTGATTTACTATCTTTTATGGTTTCTATAACTAAAATGTGAAATGAATAATATGCTCCTATTGTTTATTTGATCTCATGATCTATTAAAAGATAATTTTAGAGAATCAAGCATGATAAATTCATATGCATAATTCATCATTGATATAAAAATGAAAATTGGTGGGAATTAATTGAAAAAAAAAATAAAACGCTAAATTAATTGTATGGATTTAAAGCAATCACGTATGTATATTTTCATATTTCCATGCAAAATTAATTCCTCAACTATATGAAAAATGGCCATGAAAATAAATGTGTGTTTCTTTTTAAATTCAATTTTCATGAATTGATGATCATTTACATAACTTGTTGATTTCTGGATTTATAGTCATTACCATTCACATGACCGTGTAATATATCACTATATATTATTATGTAGAAACTATATTTATCCTCCATGATTTCTTAAAATTTTGACCAGTGTTCTATTTATATGGAAAAATAATTATGTGTTATTGAATGTATCATTTATGTTTACCACTTCCCCATTAAAATGAAGGTTATTTAATCCATAGCATGTTTTGGGTTTTCAATAACATTATTATAGAATATTTATACATTCATTAACACGATAAAGATATCAAGTAAAAAATTATTTTAGGGGGGAAGAATGTAACACCCTGAGATTTTGTAATAAGTTTTTTCTTTAAATAACATTCATGTGTTTATTTGTTTCATTAAATGCATCCTCTATCTTAAATGACTTATGATATAATAATACTATATATCATATCCATTTAATTTTAAGGTAATAATATTAATAACTAAATTATGAAATTTTTTATAAGTGTTTTAAATAATGATAATTTATTAATTAATATATAATCAATTAGAACTCAAATTTAGTTTACGTAATTTTATTCTTTATACATAGGTTTTCTTGAAAAATAAATGTTATTACATTTTTTGGATGAATATTTTTATCAATATCTACCATTTTTATAAATTTTATTATAATAAAGGCGAATAATTTTTTAAGTTATTATGACAATACTACATTAGTGTGAATTTTTTGTTCTTTAAAAAATATTTCTTTCATTGGGAATAATGAGAAATATTTGATTTTTATAAAAAAAATGAAATTAATTTCAAGAGAATACCGCATTTTTTGAATTAGATATTGATTTAATGTAATCCAAATTAATTTATAGGTAATCAAATTAATTATATAGGAATATTCATAATAATAGTTTTTGGTAAAAGTTATCTTTTGTTATTAAAAATCATTTGTCCAAAAGAAATTTTTTTGAACATAATACATTTTTATGTTAAATATAAAATTAATATATATTAATTATTTGAATTAATGATAGTAATATATTTTTTTAATCACATATTATTTCATTAATTTCATAGTTTTTATAACGAATTAAAAGGAAGGAATTTTTTATTCTTAAAAATTAATTTTTTAATATTTGTTTTCATTGTGGTTTACTTGCATATATAAATTAAATTATATAAATTAATGGAATACTATTTAGAGAAATTTATTAAATAAATTAAATAATCATAATTAATATAATTTATTTTGTTTTAATTAATTTTTGTTAATAATGTATTGAAAAATAGAAAATATAATTGTTAACAAGGTTTAGGATAAAACATGATTACCAGGGAGTTAAACCAGGAGATAAATTATAATTTCTAAGAAAACATCACAGATTATTATCATTTGAGGATATTTCATCCTTAACTTTTCATAACTTTTAATCCTCGCCTATTTGGAGCCACATTCCAATGAATGTAACATTTTATCATTGGGATATTTAAAAAAATTATGTGATCCCATCCCCTCACATATAAATGGGAATCTCTTATATTCAACCATTCACACCATTTTAGACCACTATATTTTTTTCATGTACTATTAAAATAACCATAAAATACATTCATTCATTATAGATATTTTGTTTCTGTTGTTTAATTCTTGATTTCTCACATAAAGTACAAACTGTTTAATTTTTAGTTTAAATAGTTATTTTACAATAATAAATTTTACTAATGGATTAAGTAATATTTTGGGAACATTGAGTGATTTTTAGAGCATGGAAATCTATATTTGGACAAAAAATTATAATCCCATGGTTGGCATATGGTTAGTGATAATAGTATAGCACAATAATGCTACCCAAAAATTGGAGTCAATAGTTTGTGTAATAATGCGAGGGAGGTCGCATGACCATTCAAGAAACCATAAAGGTATTGCAAAGGTGACTTGAATGTTCGAAGAACTGTTTTGATAATCGTACACATAATCATGTAAGGGGGTTACCAATTTGGATAGTGAGCATGCACGGTTGGTGCATAGTTTTCCCAATCGTGTGGCCAAACCAAACACCCCTTACAGTTTTGTAAATTTCTTATTTCCCCATTATTTCAGTTTAAGTATGACTTTAGTTATTCCTCCATCAGACACATAGCCAACTATAATTTTGGGATATCTCATCTTCAATCATGATATGCTTTGGGATAACACTTCATAGAATCAGATTCAAGCATTATTCAACTTTTTAGAATCTTCTCAGTAAACTTAAGATCCCTTTGACTCTTTCTCTTATTTTTTCTCCCAAACATCAAAGCTATTTCCATTCCACCTAATATTCCCTATTTTTGGGGGAATTATTTTTTTCTATTTCTCTTATTTTATCTCAAATAAAATTCTAATACTATATGAGGAGTCTTCTTCTAGTCTTGGGTAAGTGGTCTCATACATTCCCCAAAATTCCTAGAAGAATTAATCAGGCATAGTTGGGACACACCCTGAATCTTCACAAATTTTCTATAAAAATGGGTAATTATTTTTTAATATGTTATACATTGAATGAGATACTACCATAGTCCCATTATAATTTTGGAGTTTTTTGACCCTGACCAGAACCACCCCCTTATGTGAATTTAACTAATACCATTAGAACGTTGTAAATTTTTGTTACCCAACAACCTCATAAGAGGGGTTGGAATTAAATTTTAAAATAATATGGTTAAATGAAATTAAATGAAACATGAATGGAAAATACAATTCACTTGATCCTTAATAACATTCCATTATTCCAATGTATAAAGTGTACTCAATGTGTTGTTAAATGGTATAAATGTATCACATAGTCCATGGCGATGATGAAATAATATCATAAAAAATGAGATTAAATTAATAGTGAAATGGATTATAATTCACATGGAATTATTATTACTACGACATACTGTTATAGGATATCCTACCATGTGTAGATCTTGGATTCCTGACAAGTGGTTTCTATGACTCCCCAATGGGATCAACCCAATTAATGGTTTCATTTACCATTGTTTGATAACCCTCTAGGTCCTTATCCATGTCATATTTTGATGAATTCCTTAACATGGTTCCACAAACTCATATGTTACTACTCTTCGATTTATCATGACTTGGACAGTCTCCTTTCATTTGGCTTGATGACTTGGGATGTAGACCACAACAGATTATCTGCTTGGGCTCCAATAAATTCTATATCGAGGCCACATATGCCTCATTCCCAAGGAGTTACAATATTATTATCCCTGGAGTGCAATATGGAGAGTCCATCACTGGATTGCACATATATCCCAATAACCAGACTATATGTGTTACTACTATGAGTTGGATCAAACATCTCTGGTCACACATACCTTGCTTACACATTGTGTATGGTATTATTATTATCCTCACATGGTCACTAAATCATATTCATTCTATCATCAGAATAAGTTGTTAGGAATATGAAAGTGTCCTCTAGGAACCTGAGCTAACATTGTTTCAATTATTACACTTCTAAATTTTTTATATAATCTACACCATATTAATTCAATACCCATTGATTGGATATCATTAAATATTGTCGGATCTAGCTAACAATGTTTTACTCAAACAATTTCAGTGACAATGATTTGTACCCAAACATGCTTCATAGATTTAGGTAGGGATGAAGGGAAGAAACCAACTACAAATGCTTGATTTTCTATTCTCGATTGGAGTACGAGAGATAAGGGTCAGATCTTGGCTTCGGATGCTATTAAAGTCTGAATTTGGTATTTTTTTCATTTTTTATATCATGTAATGTGTATGCCTACAGCATGTGTCCCATGTTTTCCCTTTTTTCGTATCACTATATCACCATTATTTTGTATATGAATATTATACTATCCTATTGATTATTTTAATTTATTGATGATTAAATTCCAAATATTTTTCGATACAATTTCCTTTATTTTATTATATATTTTTTTACCAATGTGATCCTTTCTAATAAATATGGTCCCATATTTATAGAATACCACCATAGAAAATTATTTATATTTGGATATTATTTAGTGTACGAGGATTTTTTCATGAGGCCATGTGCACATAGGGTCTGGTTACTCATTTGGGAAATAGGCTCGGGATGTCACAATGTGGTACTAGAGGTGTATTTTTCATGCCTTTATTTTTTTGGATTACCATATAGAAGACTAAAATGTGTCAGAATATGGAAATGGGCTTGTTCTTGGGAGTAGCTACCCATGTAGAACGAAAATTCCATTTTTCACTAGACGGGTTTTGATATTTTGATATTGGATATTTATTGTTATAATAATTTCACCTTTGGTTGATTCAAATGTTTTAAAATGTTATATTTTAGGGATTATTATCACCCTTTTTACCAAATGGAAGTGTGGTCTTATCTCAGGCATCATCAGAGCAACTAAGGAACTAAAATTACATATATGTTCAATGACTTGTTTATTTTATTGTGTTCATTGCCTGTAATGTATTATTGTTTCCTTTATTTCAATACTAGTAATTGTGATACCATTTCATTAAATAAATGAATAAAAATTGGTAACTTAATGTTTCTACAAATACCTAAATAAATTTTTCATCCATAGATTGATGGTGGAACATTAATTGACCAATTTAGACACATTTGGTTGATGAACCATTGGTTTCATGGGATGAAACATTAGTTGTTTCAATTAAATGAAAGATAATTGAACTCCATATAGTGTATGGAACATTATAATTTTTGAATCGTGATCCATATAATTTTCCCTCATATATATATATATATTTGTCCTATGAGTGGTTGAAACATATGGATTTGGTTTTAGATACATGAAATGTAAATTGAATATTATAAAGTGTAGGAATATATAACATGGGAATGGTATATGCATTAATATAAACAATAATATATATATATATATATATGAAACCAATAAATTGAGATTACTGAAGGGGATGGGTCACATTAAATGTGGATTTCAATTTCAATGTAACTATCGTTTTACTCAATAAAATTATACTGGCACTCTATGTAATAAAAGAGTTTCCAAGAAATAGTGAACTTGAACGTGACCTGTCAGTAGTAGTCATTTGTCTGGAGTTTCTATAGTGAATTTTTCTGATATTCTATATAACATAGAGCAATATTTAGGAGAAGATTGTTTGGTATTGAATATTGTTTTTGATGAATGTGTTCCTATCATATTATTTTATATATGTGTTTTTTACAATTATAAAATAAAATTTTATTTGTGTGTTGGGAATTATATAAATAAGAAAAATGACTACCTCAGGTCAAATACTTAGAAGGTAGAGGTTTACATTCTCTAGAATTGGTTTGACCTGAGCCACATGTGATAACTCTGGTAGTTCCTCATGTGTAACGTCATGTTCTTCCATGATTGGGCATAGAATCTTAGACTCGATAGGGTTTTCAAATGTTATTATAGCCTATTCCGGTAGCTCTGTGGCATGTAAATACTATGTTAGAATTTTCTCAAGGGTTACAACATTAGAACCCATGGAAATTTTTAGGGGATGGTGGTTGGAGGGCTATTGAGTCATGGATAAAGGACATTCTTACAATCTTTGAGTACATAGGGAAATATAAAAAATGAGGGTAATACTAGAAGCCTATAAGGGTATTCCAAGATATATATATTGATGTGGGAAAAATTGTCAACAAAATTTTAATGTTATTCATTGAAAATAACCAATTATTTTTTTAATTCATTGGTAAATTGGTTTTTTAATGCATTTTTAGTATTTGGATGATAATTTTTAAATGTATCCATAGTATAATTTAAAATGATATATTCTTTTTTTGGAATTAAATTGAGAATAACGAAATAAATATAAATAGAAAATGATTCTGAAAAGGGAATTATGTTTTTGGAGAAATATTATATTAATTAATTTTATTTTATATTATATGTATATGAATTTAATTTTAAACAAAAATTGTTAAAAGGTATTCAAATTTGGAATTTTTATTTTTTTAGTTATTTTTATTATTTAATGGAAAAATTTATGTACTATAAAAATGTAATTGTTATTAAATTGGAAATTAGGTGCATATAAAATTCATCCACCGCCATGATTCTTATTGTATCATTCATATACTACTCAAATGTTCATCTATTTTCACTATCTCTAAAATGATACCATCCAATTGAATTGTTAGATTTATTCTATCAAGCATGCTAAACCATACCATGCTACTATCAATAAGTACCACTTCCTACTATCAACATGATTCAATGCCACTACCTCCTCCACTATAGAACACCCAGCTACGTACCATGAGCTATCCAAAGATACTCATGGATTATTTACAACTACTTGGGGTCTTACTATCAGCTCTCCAGACCCGAAAAGACATTTCTTCAACATACTATATGAATAATACTGATGTCATGCCTCCCATATAAAATAAAACCTCTATTTAATTAGGGAAATATAGTTGAAGAAATATCCACATCTTCTTATTATTAAAGAATCAATCAGAAGACACTGAATAAGACACCACAGAGAAGAACTTTGTGCTACCTGTGGCCACCTCTGCTGAAGAAATTAACTGTCGAGCACCACCAATTACTAAAATCCCATTCAACCACAAGTTTCCACCAGATTACAATATAATTCAATATCTATACTAGATCCATCATTGATGAGGGGGAAGAAATATAACAAAACCCATGTGACATGTCACTATACAAGATCTTGGCTATAAGGGAATGATTAAATCCACATGATTGAAGAATACCAATCTACTGATCAAGAGATAGACCCATATTCAATGTTGTGTTGATTTTGATGATGAAGGATATCAAATGTAACTTCTAAAGAGGAAATTCAATGTTTTTCCATACTGATGAAGTAGACCAATTCTAGATCTAGATGCTTGGAGATGTAGAACATCAATTCCACACCTCTTTTTGAATTGAAGGGAATCTTTAGAATACCGACCAACATTAAGGATAATGTTGTACCCCTGATGATCAACACTGAATCTGGTATGCCCATATCTATGATAATAAATCCACATATACATTCCACAAAACATCTCAATTCAAAAGGATTAATTATAGTGATGTACGAGTCTACCCCCACTACTAAGAAAAAACTTATGGGGCCAAATTTCCTTCATGTTAATCTAAGTGATGAATGTTAAAATTTCATTTGGATAAGGGTTGATGATTCCCATTATAGTCATGATGCATTGAAACATTATGATCTGAGTATTCTCAAACATGTTCTCCAAAAATCATGGAAGAGTTTCTAAATTAGAATGCTTTGATCATCCAAATTTTGGTGTGGTTGGGAGGTCAAGTCCCCATACCATGGGTTTATCTTCATTTTTCTATTATGTCAGGTACTACATTTGTGGTTGTACACTATTTTTAAAAATTATCCAATCCTTATGAAATGAACAAGTACAAACCAACTGATTCCTAATGCCCAATGCACTAAAAGTGAGGAAGAGGAATTTCAATGTCCTGGAATATATTCTCACTCTCACATTAGGATCACCTGGAATCGACCAATTGTAACTTAGAACTTTTGAAAATTTTATTCTTCTACATTTTTTATTGAATTTCACTCTATTTATGTTCCTGTTCAATGGTGAAATTCTATTATGCCCCGGATTTTTTCATGTTTCTCACATTTGCGACATCCCATCAATTATGAATCAGTATTCTTATATAGATATATCCCGAGGGCAAGGTCCCTATAGTGATCTGAGACAAAGTCATTTTTATAATTTTCTAAATTCCATCTATGATGAAGTAGTTTATTTTATATTAGTCTCTACATCATACTCATATAATCATTCTAATGAAATACTGCATTAATAAATTTATCAAATCATTTCTCACAACTCTCTTGGTTCACAGTGAATACAATTAGACCATTGTGGATTGACGGATGAACAACATATAATGACACTGACTATTGTGATAGTGCTTTCCTTAATTTCCTTTGTTTATTTACTCTTCATTATGGAGGAGATGAACTTTTATGCATATGTGGAGATTTATTCTTTGTGTGTTCTAAATCAGAAGACATAAAAATAAAATCAATCATATAAAAATATTTATTTTACCATCTCATGAGACCTAAAGTTGATGACAAATATCCTACGTGATTGAACCCATATCTGAGCCCCTTTCACTATGTGATATGTTTTTTCTATTAATTTTTATAATTAATTAATTAGAAAATCAAACAGGAAAACAACATCATTTATAGATTCTTTAATGAATTATTATAAATATATTGACACATAATATAATTTAGATTAGTAATAATATGATCCATTAATACTCCATGGGAAACAATATTTTTTAGCCATATGCTGTAGTCCATTTTTAATAAAATATAATATTTCTTTTTGAATGTGACATAAAGAAACCATGAGTTCAGTGTGATGTTTTAAAAATGAATGATTAAGATCATATTATGTTCTAGAGGTATTTAAAATGGTTCTTCTTAGTTTATTTCCTTCCTGATATATTGTTGGAAAATCGGTCTTGTGAGTTAATGAACCTGAACTAGGGAGCTTTATCCATTATGGATTACTCCATTCATTTCATAGAGCTCTAGTATTTTGTTCCGTATGTCCTCAGTTTAGTGTTATCCAAAGCTAGATGATTTGATAATGTGATAAGGAATTCCATTCAGTAATAGGTGAACATATTTTATCTAACATCTATTTTTGAGATAGTCAATCATGCAGTCATCTATAAGTGCAACCTACAGGAAGTTAAACGTGTGGGATGTGGAACATTCATATCTAGGAAGGGAAGTAGTTCATATAAAGGAAGAATATTTCACCATGATTTCTATCATCATGATAGTGGTATCCAAAGTATACATACAAGATTTTTTTTGTATGCCCAAAATTTGGGAGACTAAGACATAAGAAGTCGTTGTGCACTTGAAACTCATCTAAGTGTCAAGCACATGTTCGAACAAGACACTTTTAATGGTTTTCCAAAAACATTCCTCTAGTTTCTAGTGGAGAGGAATTGTACTCACTCCGAGTTCTATTGAAAGATCAAAATATCGACCTCAGAAAAAGTGATGATGTAATAATAATTGTATAGGATAAGGATATGGATGTGGTTGGGGAAGAAATGATTATGATATACAATTCCATAATAGTAGACCGACATTAGGTAGTGAGTTTTTATCTTAGTTCCATGGATCATGCCAATTATATGTAGTGCATCTGAAGCCTGAAGGGTAGTGTTCTACAACATATATGGTTCATGGAATGTTTTTATTAGACTATGATTTAATATCTTCTTTATTCGACACAAATTCTTCCCACTCTTTCTATTTCTAGCTCTAATGGAGAGTCTTGGTATTCTAATTGAGTATTTCTATGAAGTAATATCTACTGACAATCCATTTTGGATTAGATCATAAATTATCTTCCTTTATATGGATTTTACCTTTGACATAGGAATCTATAATTTCTTATGTTACCTTTTTATCCCCAAGATTAAAAATATTTACGCAATTATTTGTATGGAATGTTTAGTCCCCTCATACACCCACATTGAATGTTATCACTAGTGGGTTCATTTGAATCACTATAGGGTGGTAGTTATGATCATAAGGGTGAATAAAATGTCCATGCGAGTCAAGATTGACCCAAGCTTTATGAGATGGGTATAGTAACTTCCTAGATAGACAGTCTTTATCTGGATGATCTTGAATTATGTTATAAAAGGATCCCTCCAGTGGTGGTTCATTTTGTGGATGACTTCCATGATGTTTTTTTGGTAATCCTATAGAGAGATAGAGAGGTATAAATAAATATTGAGATGTCCCTCTGTGTGGAATTTCTATTTATCATGCTTTACAGGATGGATCATACTTGGATTAAGGAACAAAATAGATAGTTAATGGCATGAAAATTTTGTGGTTTATACAACCCTATTGATCACCATGGGCTTAACATGTGATTTTCAGAAATAAAGTGGGTGATACCCTTTGACTATGAGTGGATTAAAAAATTAAATTATCCTATGGTAATGAAATGGTATCCTTTACGTCATATAAATGATATAATCAATCATCTCTGAGGAGTAAGAGTCTGATAAATGATTCATTTGACATCAAGAAATCATCGGGTAAGGTTAAGAACCTATGATATACCACATTGAAATATTATTCTATATATATGACTATTATGAGTATTTGGTAACGTTTTTTATTCTTACAAACATGCCATTTTATTCTGAATCTAATGAATCATGTTTTCCACCAATTCCGAAATTAATTAATTGTGTGTTTCTTGTATGAGGTCGTAGTATACTCTCTGAAACCACACCATCATTCCATACATATTGAAATATAATTGAGTACATAGAGAAAACAGATTTTTCATCCTAACATCAAAAACAAAAACTTCTAGTATCATAATGTCTTCTTCATGAAAAACATTAAATCATAATTAGTAATATCTATGAATGTATAGAAGGCAAGAGCTATTTTTTCCTTGGTGTATCCCTAGAATGTATTTAATATATATATTTCCATTGGGTTAGATAAATATTATAATAATTTCATACATGACATATCATGCCTGGTAAAGGCCCTTAAATTTTTGTTCAAGAAGGTTGTAAATTTATATGGTATGAAGATTGTGAGAAGGATATTCAGGAATTGAAACAATGGTTGGCCATAATGTTGATCCTGATTCTACTTGAGCTTGATAAAGGATACCTGGTATATTGTTATGTATAAGGTATTAGGTGGTGAGAATTTTTATTTAAGGGGAATGAGTCAAGGTGTATGGGTCTCAATAGTCGAGACCTCACTAGCGTAATTACCGGATGAGTGATCTAGTTTCTGCTATAGTTTTCCATGACTCATGTTGATGGAGGGATTACAAACAAGAATATTGTTTCATTTTATACATAGACTACAAAAATATTTGATACATATTCACTAATCATGACATGAACCTAAAACATTGAAGATGGATAATATATATATTTTACATTGATTTTGATCTTGCTTACAAATATATTAAGGGAAATGCGATGGCTGATGCTCTGAGCCATAAAACTCAAATGAAAGTTGGTTATGAAGCCAGTAGAGAGAGGTGGTTGAATTATTTATTTTTATGCCATTAATTTGGAGGGAACAAAGTGTCACATCTATCCATTTATTATTTATTTAGAACTGACTTCTACATTTATTGATTAACTGAAGACACAACATCTTCTAGATCTTGAGGGATAGGTATGAATGGATTTGTTTCAGGCGTGGAACTACTAATTTCTTGGGTCTCTAAAAGTTATGAAATCTTTCATATTCATAGATGCATGTAGGATTTTTTAGAAATGAAATAGAAATTGATATGACAGTCATAAGCATCTAAATGGGTTGTGAATCCTAAAATCAACAAGATGTTCTGTGACTTGAGATACTTGTATTAATGGATATGGATGAAGAGAGAGACACAATGTTGTGTTATATCATGATCCATATATTAGCTGGTGATGGAAGAGAACAAGTGACCTATTGATATTTTATAATCATTATCTATTCTAGAGTGGATATGGGATGATTTCTCCATGGATTTAGTGATGGGAGATACAGTGTCAACAGGAGGTTGTGATGCAATATAGGTTATCAAGGATAGGATTAGGATGGTTTCCCACTTACCACATATTCAGGATACCTTCTTCGTAAATGATTTTGTAAGGATATAGGTTATACTGGATATAATCATTCATGGATTTCCATATACGATAATATCAAATCATGATAATCAGTTTACATTGTGGTTATAGAGGGGGTTGAAGAAGGACCTAGTTTCACAAGTGATCCTAGGAACAACCAATCAACCTTAGACCGACAGTTAGTCCGAGAATATGATATAGCTATTGGAGGATATTCATTGTGAATATATCCTCTATTTCAGAAGTTTATGGGAGAAACATCTACCTCCTACTGAATTTGTATACAATTAATGTTTCTGGACAATATATATATTTCTCCTTACAATTCCTTATAAGGTAGGTAATTCCCTTCACCCATATTTTACTAAGATCCATGAGGGGTAGTTAATTTATTTCATCATATCATATAGGATACATAATTTTAGGTTAAATTTATTAGGAAACATATAGTTACAATGCAAATTAGTGATAATTCTTATGACAATCAGAAAATGTTAACCTATAGAGTTTGAGGGGAGAGATTAGTTATTCTTCTGTGTTATTCTTATATTTCTTTAAAAAAATTTAGACAATAGGGAAATCGTTCTCCTAGATTAATCATATGTTTTATGTTTTATGAGAGGGTCAGACTACTAGATTTTCATATAGAACACCCTCAAAGATACATAAAAATGCCAAATGACATCCATGTTTCGTAGTTACATCCATATCATTTAGACCCATATCATGTCTTTCATCCTAATGAGTATCAGCTAGATGTTGATTATTCTTGTTAGGAGTATCCTATTTTTTATTGTTTCCCGTTGAATTAAGGCTCTCAGTGTAAGGTCATTTTCACTAGATTGGCAGTGTGAACATGTATAGGATGATAACGAGTATAGAGAGGCTAACATTTGTTCTTAGTGGGTATAGTAATTCACGGATGATATTCATCCAACCTTAGGGAATATCAGGGATGAGTTGTTTTATGAAGGGTATAGTGAAATATCCAAATTATTCAATTGAAGTTTGGACAAATTAAATTTTAGCTTAAATGATTTCTTTACAAATAAATGTTTAAAAGGGATCATGTAAGGGTTCAAGAGTGTCTAGGGTTTTTTCAATTACCATTGATCTATAATTTAGAGAAACTTAATGATGTGTATGGTAGAATTAGTGTAATTTCTAATATAGTAAAATAACCATGAGACCCGGAAGGAGGGGTTCACAATTTGTTTAAACATTTTAGGGATCCAAAAAAAATATGTGAGGAACTACATAGGTATTTTATAGGAGATACACATATTTTTGGCATGATATTTCTAACGGTGTGACTTACCCTCTTATGGTTGACCTCTTTGGATAGAGAGAATGAATTGACAGTGCATAGATTGGCCATCCATGAGGCCAAACCAATTTCCACATAAAATTAAGTATATTTATAGTCTTCCCCTCATCTCCAATTATGTTTTTTCTATTATTCCCGCCTGTAATGGACAACCACCCCCACATTGAGAGATCTCCTCCTCTAAGTTGGTCATTGATATATCTCCTCTAAACGGTTTCTGATTCCTATGTCATTCATCTCATCGGAATCCTCTCATTACTTTTAAGATCATTTTACTTTTATCCTTTTTTTTTCTCTCTCTCTCTCTCTCTCTCCATATTCTGAATTATTTTCAGGCGTCAAAATATGAACTACTGCTATGTAATTTGTTTGGATTTGAGATTTCTCATATTCCAGCCTAAATCAAAGGCCAATATTAGATGAGGAGTCTTGTAACCATCTACGGTAGGTGGTATCATAATAATCACTGACATAATAGTTGTTTATATATTGTGTCATTGTGATGCATGCCAGATCACTTTGGTTTCACATTAAAAAAGTGTTATTCGATATTAAATTGTAATAAATTGAAAGAAATATTCCCAAAATCCCATAGAATATTCATAGGTTTTAATAATAGAATATATCCACTAAATTTGGTGTTATTAATAAATTACCAAGAAACATTGTAAATTTTTATGAACCAACCATCTCTTATGTGGACTTGGTCTTTTGTTTTAAATTGACATGGTTAAATAAAACGAAATGAATCATGATAAACAAGTTCATTTAAGTTTATCCTTGTAAAACATATGTTATATTTATGACTAAATGGTAATCAATGAAATATAAAATGTATAAATGTATTATATTTTATTTTATAAAAACTAATTATTCACATGTCTAAAATATATTTAATGAATGGTAAAATATTTTTTACTTCACTTGGATTTTATAAAAAAATTATAAAATGTAATAGTACTGAAGGCCTTGGGAATGTCTTATATTTTATGCTTTGGATAATGTTGACTCCTCAATGGATTCCACTTTATTCCGGGATACATTCACCCAGAGATTATACCCATATAGGTATATGTTCTAGACTTATTTTGATGAATTCCTGGAAATCGATCCTTAGACTCATTTTTACTTCTCTCGAGATTTAGTGAAATATCTCAACCCTCATGGAATTAAATCTGTGATCTAATCCAGTTTTCCATAAGGACTAGTTAACACATATCCATATGATAGAGTCCATTGACTAGATGTAATGTCCCATGATGTGTATGTGGAGATATTATCCCTTAATATCCGAGTAAAAAAACAACAGTAATTACTAGATATCATTAATGGTAAAAACAAATAGAGTATAAAAGAAGTAAATAAACAGAAATTGGATAATGTTCTAATAATAAATTAAATGTTCTAAAATCGTTAACAATCATGTAATACCTAAAACAACAATAACCTAATTGGCCAATCATACATGCATTAATACATAAAGAAAACTAAACTAAATGTCAATGGGTCTCCAAATAAATTTGATCCAAATCAAATACCCAGTCTCCAAGATACTTCTTAGCTCCTCCATCTTGATCCAAGGAATATAGAAGAGAAACTTTTTATAATCATGCAACTATTAGCTTTATTCCTATCTATAATGTAAAAATGTGATCATCCTTAATATAACACATATGGTATGAATGCATAGTGAGGTGCACGTACAGTGGTGGGAAATAATCATAGGTGTCCACCACCATGATGAACCTATAAATGTGATATCATAAGTATATTCTCTTGAAATATTATAATCCAATCTAAGAGAAAACTATAACTGATAGATGAAATAAATAATAATAAACCATAGGTGGTCCCTAGATCTGTTATCCTAATAAGTAGGTAAATGTGACAACATGTATGTATATGTGTCTGTACATATATTACAATAAATATATATACATAAATATAAATATGTATATGAATGAGAAAGGTAAAAATAACCTAAATCAATAGTATAAAATCCTTTTGTCCCAAATCATAACCTCTTAGACATAATATGTAAGAGTAATTTAGTTGGATGTAGTACCACTCAAACCTTGTATTATTAGTATATCCTTATGTTTTTAACCCAAATTTATTATAAATAAATCACACATCATCAAAAACAAATTCGAACAAGTGACATCACCAACGGGGGATACATTTCATAGACCCGGTATCAACCATACTCGCATAAAATCAATATAATGAATGATTTCATAAAATGATGTACAACCCTATAAATATGGAACTACATCAACTATGACCTATTCCATCGGTATCATGTATAAAATATATGAGGGGAAAGACCAATGGACATTGAATAAGGCATCCTATTTTGGTCCATGGATCTCATCCTTAGAAAACTCTGTATGATGTAGACATACTTGTTCTAGGATCTATGTCCATTGACCATGTCATCATCCTCAAGAATACAAATTTCATCTATAGGAATCTCAGTTTAATATAATCCTAAATGGGACAATGTAGGACCTGATAATATACAGACCATGGAGGGGAAAATAATGGAATAATAATTTTCTTTGAAAACAATGAAACTTGTTCCCAAGTTTGTAGTAACTTGTAAAAGCAACCTTATATAATTTTTATGTTATTAAAAAATAACATGTAGAGAGACAAAATAAAAACTTCACTTGGTTCACCACTAATGGATACTATGAGGAGAATATTCCAAATTTTTAATGGTCCTACCTAATTCCACAAATCATGTTTATTTATTGTGAAATACATAAGTTATGTCACATTCAATTTTTTCTAGGAATACTACCTTTAAAATATATATGGAAAACACACTACCTCTCTTAGAACACTCTTATAGAATCCCCCTAGCCCACTTTTTTGGTAGATGTCTTACTCATTTTAATAAATTAAATGATAAAGTAGTGGAAGGAAATTTATGTACTTTTTCCTGAATAACACAAGGCATTACATTGTCCATATATCTGGGTTGATGCAGTTGAATTAATAGGTCAGTCGAACCCGATTTTGAACACTATTATTCATGATGCAAATATTCTTCGTGAAACCCCCAATATGTTACAAACAAATACTATCCATTATGAAACCAAAAAAAAATTTCAGGATCCCAAACTACTTCATGCTCACAAACTTCAAGGAGAAAACATCCTTCATGAAGCTCATATCAATCATGGAAAAGACTACCTTTGTGAATCTAACTTCCTTCATGTGAAACTACCATTCATTGCAAAACTCACAAAACTCAGAAGTATTATAATTGGTTAATACATAACCATTATTTTTATGATGCTAAAAATGAAGTGGGAGTTTCCGCCGATTAGTAAGATCACTCTTTCATGATGATTACACACTCTTATAGGGTATTTCATGAACCTCCTCAGCCCTTTTTTGAAGCTCTATTAAAAAAATCATTAATGAAATTGATCTTTTTCTTGATTCTTTTTATACGCATGATGTTTTTTATTCATCCCCACATGCATTCACAATTATCATTTGCAATGCTCCAAATATTCACATAATTTAGCCATCATGAATCCTATTTTTCAAAAAACTCAATCCATTACAATATTTGATAATTTAAAATCAATGAAAACCACATATTGTGTAGATTTATCCTTCCTCATACTTTTGGTATGAGAAAATTGGAAAATACTAGGAAATGATGACACCTTGAACATTTCATCCATCTTGCACTATAAGATCAGTTCCATTAAAAAATACTTGATAAACCTATTGTTGATTTTAAATAAACAAAACATATGATATGCTTCCACAAATTAATGAAATTACTTCAAAAAATCTGCACTTTGGATTTTTTCATAGTCTATAAAAAGATTCAATAATGAAACATCTCTAATAAAAAACCCGATGGGATTGAAAAAACTCTTCTAAAACACATTGTTGACATGATCAATGCATGATGTAGAAATAAAAATATTATTTAATGATAATATAAATCATTGATAGACCACTATAATTGCTTAATCCTATAATCCATTGAATTCCATTAATCTCCCCATTTTACTGTAAACCTAATAATCCTATATATGTCCTTTCTTTCTCATAACAATGTCCCAAGGGATCATATATATCCCATTAACATACATGAATTCCACAAAAATATATATAAAGTAAGAAAATATAGGGAGAGAGGATGTCCTATATCATCTACATGCAATGAGAGCTAGATGAATACCAAGGTTCAACAGATTCTTCATGAACATTGGTGCTACTAAGGGAAAAGTAAAGATGTCAACCACTTGGTAACTAGTTCCAATATTCTCCATTTTAATCCAAAATTGTAAAAAAAATTGGTGGATAGTGTTATATCAAATCTTAATATGTTTTATATGAAAATGATGAACAAAATTATATGTAAGATTGATCATGCTAAAAATGTCAAAGTGAATCACCATCAACTATTTCACCTTAACACCAATATCAGTAAGTTGTTTCTTAATCCACAACATCTCAGCGTATGAAATTATAGAAGTGATATAATATTCTTCTTCCAGGCTATGAGTAATGATTTCTTATTTCATTTTCAATCAACCCACAAATATCTTTCAATGAAGACTGTTCTGCCACATGTGGATGTTTTTAACTCCAAATATCTAGACAAGTCAGTGCTAAAAAATGATTATAATTGATTAGTTTTTCATATTGTAAAGTATAAATCAAAATTGAGAGTACCTTTACTATAAAACATGATTATTTTGACTACATCTAAATTCACTTACTTTATATTACAGTGAAAGTGATATGATAATTATGTTCCAAACAGGATATCAAGCCATTTTATAGTTATGTATAATAAGATTCCAATGATTCTCTTATAAAACGTGGAATCAACATATATCTCATCCTCATTCTTTTCTAGTTTTTCCAAACATCAATCAGAGTAAACATTGGTTTGAAATAATGCATGTTGAAACTATTTTGAAACAATATTTTATATTTTTTCTGATAAATAAATGCATAATTTCTCATTTGAACCATATGTAGCCTCAAAAATTATGTTCATTCACCAATCATAGACATTTCAACCCAAAATTTCAAGTGCCATGAAAATTATTCCACTGATCCCTGCATTCTTCTACTAAAAATAATATCATACACATATATAATAACCATAAATTTTTCATTATATGAATTATACACTTATAGATTATTATCTAAGACACATCTTTTAAACACAATATCAATGAGATAAGAATCTATTAAAGAATAGAAAATCACAGTGTATGATTCCGACCTTAGAGATCCTTCTTATATATAAATACCGTAGTCTCGTCATTTCCAATCAAAAATACACATAGTTGTTTAATGTAGCCTTATTCTTCAAAAAATAAATTTAAGAAGGTAATTTTTTACTTCCATATGATAAACATAATACAACCTTTAAATTTTTTTGAAAGGAAAATTTTGATGGAATCCAATATAGATAATTGATAAATTTATTATACTACATATATTTAAATCTATACATATCATTTACACACCAAGATTTCCTTATTTTAGATTACATTTCCATGTTCATAAATTTTTTTTATATATTCACTTTGTTCTAAGGACATTGTGATTTTTGAGCTCAATTAATGAGATTTAATGTCTGGTTCCTATCAATAAAATCAAATTCGTCTTACATTGACTTAACCCAAGATTCATCCTTCACTAATTAATCAAACTAGGATGGTTCCACAATTTATAGAAACAAATAATGTGCTTCATTAATCATTCCCCTTGAATGTTTAGGTGTGGAATAATCCCCATGGATGCTTGGTTGATCAATTTATACTTTCTGATTTCTAATGTGAGGTTCTAGTGATGTTTCTTCGTCAATGGATTCATGTTCTAATTATTCATCTATATCACCATCTTTTTGTGAACAATTAATGTTTTTAAAGACTTCAATTAGTTATAAATTTGAAAATGTCCATTTACCAAATTCTTTTTCATCTTCAATAATATAAACATATGATCTAAACGAGATATTTATGGATTTATGATGAATGATTTTGAAATTATTAATTTAAAAAATCATTCTAATATTTTTATTGTAACATTTGATGGATTTAATATTCCAAGAATATCAATGGAATATTCCATCAACTAAACCTCAGTATACAAGACTTGATTTCATTTATTGTTTCAAATAAATAATTTACAACCAAAAATATGAAAATATATCAGATAGGTCTTATTTTCATACTATATATCATATGGTGTCTTGTTTTCTCCGATGAAAATCACTATTTTATTTTTAGAGTTGACTACTACTTGAACTACATCCTTCCTTTAATGATGGGAAACATGAATCTCAATCAGTACAGTAATATCAATATGGTTCAACTATCTATTTTTTACATTCAACAAATCCATTTTAGGGGTTGTCAAAGTAGAATCCTCATTATTTATCCCATGTTTTTAGATAATTTTCAAATTCAATGGATTTGTATTCTCCTTCATTTTCTTATCATAGGATCATGATTGTACTAACATTTTCATTCTCTAGTCTCTGATAATAAATATTCAAGAATTAAATAACATTATATTTCCAATATCTATACATTAAAGATGATATTATTATATAATAAAAAATTAAATAATTATTTAACTCTCTCCATTTGATCCGACAAAATTTATTTGTCCACATACATATGTTTGGATAGGATCTAGTAGATTCAATTACATTTTTTTTCTGTCGATATAAACACAGGATAGTCTTTTCTCAAATTCCTTAATCATATGTATTTTCTCAGTCACACTTCATATTAGTAATGACAACAACTATATTACTATTATATATTTTTTCTATTGTATATTGATTAAATTTACTCATCTTAAAATGCCACAAGTTATTTTATTTTTTAACTGTTAAGTAACAATCATTATCATTACTCCCAAACTAGTATAAGTATATAAATATTCTCTACAAACATTCATATGAAAATTAATTGACATTCCTTTGATAGTTAACCCTTCTGATTAAATTTCACTATCACTCTGGAGTCAACAGGTTGAATCACACACATGAAATTGTGATGAAAACCATCAACAGAGAGAACATTAGTTTTCCACAGCTCCTCATTTTAATATTATTTATTTCCACTTATTTTGATCAGTAAGGCATCATAATTTCCATATATTTCTATTCCATCAACCCTTTTCATAGTATTAGTCAACAAATCTGTATATCATTTCATGTGTAATGAGAAAACATTGTCATGAATCAAGGTGTATTTGTTCTTTTTATCATTTGAGATCTATTTCTACTAGGTTGGATTTCATTAATATATTCATATCCTTTTTTAAATACATGTTAGTGTGGAGGCCAAATATGAAATTTCCATACAGTTATCAATTTTCATGGGTTTATAATACTCATACTCTTCATTCTATAGGAGAATACATATTTACAAGATTAAAACATCTTCGATGGTGGGTATTGTCTAGTGTCTAAGATCAGTTGGTATTTTTCAATACATTCCTTCACCATAAATGAATAACCATATGGGCCTAGATAGAATAGTGAATAAATTATCCACAAAATCTATTTCTTCTATATGATGAAGGATATAGTCTCATTATCCATTGTAAACTTCCATGTTCTTCCGCATTTAGATAGCACCTTGCCTGTTTACATTAAGACATTGAATGGACTAGAAATCCACAAAATTCACAATTCATAATAGGAAATGTTATATCCATTCCATTCATCCTCTTGTAACATTATTCTATAACAATATTTGATTGTAGATCCTATTAGGATATTTCATATTAATTTTCTTCTCTCTTTTATGTTTTCTTTAAGGCATTATACATTTTTTACATAATGTGATTGTGATATGTCAAATATTTTGATTCACATTATTTTAGCTCATCCCTTTTATGTTTCATCTTCAAATCCAATTCCACATTTTTCTATAATTATGGATCTCTGATTAATCAATGACATACCTACACCTCCCAGACCATTTTTAGCTATGTCTAGCATCTATGCATATGAGAATATTCCGAACTATATTTTATTCTTTTTTACCTTAATTTTGATTACTTTTTCAGTTTAATCCTCAGATTATGAACTTCTTCTCCATGTAACATAATTATCATTTCCTTTTATTCTAGAATTGATGCATGGACATTAATGATTTTTTCCTATATGTTAGTATTGATTTTAAATCCCACATCCCCTTTTGATATTTCAATTTTTTTAATGTTTTCTAATACCCCACCTTCTAGTTGATCAAGATATACATCATGTGAATAAAAATATTATGATGAATGTTTCCGAACATCTCTCATATTTTTTCAACTTTAATTTATTTTAAAGATCATTAATGGAACCCTCAAGTTGCACCTAGAGATAAAAAACACAAATAAACTATTTATTATCATTGTTTTTAGGTTCATCAATTTCAACTTTCTCCAGCATGGATACATCCTGTTCAAATTCAGACCCTTATTCTGTATCGATGAAAATTTCTATATCATCATGTTCTTCATTGAAGATTAATCTCATTATCTAGAATATATTTTCTGATTTAATATATCATTCATTATAGAACATATTCTAAGACTTATTCACGAGTTATTCATCACTTTATACATCATAAATTTTATTTGTCCTCCAGAGGAAATGTGAATTATTTTATCACACCAAAAACAATACCAGAATATAATTCCTTAAAAAATCCATTTTCCTATTTTGAATTTATTTATAAAAAATGAAGAATTTATTCTCCATCACCATAACATACTCTAGAAATATCATGTTTCCCCATGAAATTAAATTCAATTTCTTTGAATACATGACTGGAAGCATCTTCAGGTTTGACTCTCATTTCATAAGCCCCAGATTGGTTAGCAGATAATCCAAATAGAGCATAGATAAACTATTTTATCAAGAGCTAAAACATTTGGAATATATAGATATGAGGGTCTTTATAGGATTTTCTTTCACAATATCAATATCCTTAATTTCATACACAATTATTATAATATATCAAATATCCTCTATTATTCCATTTTAGAATCACTATATTTTTTCCTAGATGCATTTTTTGATCATCAAATAGATTTTGAAAGACATGAGGTTTTGATTCCATCACTTTTTATCACATTCATATATATTTACCAGTTTCTCCCATATCGACTAGGGTTAAGTGAAACTCCAAAACATTATATATCGTTGATCATAAAGTGTTGTAGTATGATAATTTTGATCATTGGCATCTGCATCAATAATTTTACAGCCAATTTATGTCACAGAATGACCAATCACATCAAGGACCCGAACCTCCTGAGTAGTGGAAACAATAACATAAATCCAAAGGAATATGATATGAGATCTCATACTATTCATTCAAATCTAGATGCCACATCCAAATATGGAATTTTATTCCATCTAAGAGGGATACTACCCTGACATTCACAAAATTATATATTAAAATTGAAGAGGAACGTTTAATCTCCAATAACTGGAATGCTCTGATATAACTTGTAAGAACCTAGAACACACATAGTTGATATGGTTGAATCAGAGTGTAAACTATTTATTTTTAAGTGTTGTATATTGTTCCCATATTGGTTAGAACATGTAAAACATGTGTGGTGGAATCATGCAATTATTAAAAAAATATCATGCAGATAGATAACAAAACAATTTAACATTGTTCACCACTAGGAATAGACCATATATAATACATTGATAGTATGTTGGTCATACATAAATCCCCTAATATTAACTAGTTATTATGGAATACATATGTTCTTACATAGTCAATCTATGTCCAGAACTCCATATTTACATTGTTTTTGGGATAACACCCTATCTCCCTTGGAACACTTTTGTCGACTCCCCCAAGCTCACTACATTGGTTGAAATATTACTCATCTTAACACATGATGGACATTGTAGCAGATTCGAATTTAATTCTTTTCCCTATCAATAATTAGACTCTACATTCACCATTTTCCCGTGTTGATTCAGTTGAAAAAACTTTTCACTATAACTATATGTTCAACATTATTGTTCATGAAGCTCCTAATATTTGTGAAATACCCTATATGTTAAATACAAATACCAGACTCTATAAACTCACATGCTTTTATGAAGCACCTAACCCTTTATAATGTCACAAAATTCAAAGAGCACACTACCTTAGTGAAGCTCATAGGAAATTTGGTAAAAACTACCTTCACAAAGCTCGATACTTTCACAAAACACTAATTTTTTCATGAAACCTCATGATTATGAGAAACTCCAAAAACCTAAAATCATTAGAATTTATTATGTCTTATCCATTCATCTATTGATTCTCATGATCACATTGAATCCCTTATACTTGAAGCTCCATGACTTTGCAAATTCATTTTGATTCAACATTTTTTCCAAAAATCCACATGTAAATGAATTTGGTGTGGCAACCTATTTCTAGGCTCATCAAATCATAAAGATCCCATTATCCCAATGGATTTTATTCTATCCTCATTATCTATGTTTGTGGATATCCATTATTTGTGAATTTATCATGAAATTCAACCTATTTGTGAATCTTGTCATAATAATGGAGATTTACCATCCTCCCATCATACCTACATGATTCTCATATGCGATGCTTCACTCCTTGATGATGTTCATACATTAAAAAAACCCAATAATCATGAAACTCATTCCTTTACCATATTTGAGATGTGTAAATACTAGAAAATCATATTTCATGAAGCTTCCTCATACACCCTAATATTGAGCCTAAAATATTGGGAATCACTAAGAAATGATGTCACATTTAACAATGAATCCATCTTTCACTCGAAGATCACATTCCATGAATTTTTTTTGGTCCAACCATTGTGTATTGACAAAAAAACAAGTTAGGCCCCATTTATACTTATAATAGTCCCCAATTCCAAAATTCATGATCTATGTCTAATTAACAAGAAATATTCCATGAGTCCATGTAGAGAACCCATAGAAAACATTATATAATGTTGATTTACATGAGACATAACCCAATGGAATTCTCCAAGGATTCATCCTTGAGTCCATAGTACACATCCACAAAAAAACATGATTTAGGTTTCGATACCATCACAAATTATTGGTTTCATACAACAATTCCCATCATTAGTGATAAACTATGATTCCCATAATTTGTTAGGAATGCCTAACAGCTGGTTCCTTGTAAGCACCTCTAGAAATAATTTCATCATACTGCATCATATTACGGTCATGGTACAAATACCAAGATGTACCTATGGTAATAATAACTACATAAATAATAATCAAGTGAAAGGATGAAAAATGAGAGGGTTTATGAAAGCCTAATACTAAAATTAATTCAAATTTGTATTTTTCTTTTATAAATGTTACAAGTTATAATGTGACACCCATTTCTGTCTCTACACAAAGATGATGTAATATCCCGGGTTCAATGAAAAATCACGGAAACCAGTAGGTCCCTCTTGTCAAAAAACTAGAGAGAAATCCTACCATAGATCCTACAATTTCATATATTAGTGCAGGATTCCATCTTGGGAACTTCAAAAACAATAATCTATTAGCGGTATCGAAGATGGTGTCCTAAAAAACAAGTAAATAGAGTTTTCATATATAAAATCTTATTGGTCAAACATAAATGAAGGCATTATACTCAGGGTCAATATAATGGTATATAATTCTAGATTAATCCTACACAAGATCCTAGAAATATGTAAATAGTTAGAGGAATCCAACATGGGATTTCATAGGTTAGCATATAAGTGAAGGAATACAACATGGGACCCTCAGAGACAACATTAAGGTAGAGGCATCCTACAGAAGATCATATTTTTCCAAAAATAACAAAACACCATGGAAGAAAAAAATTCCATGAATATAATATTAGAGTGGTAGATCATAGACCATTTTATATCAAGGGACTCAGTCTCAGTAGATAGATAGATTTGACTACTAGAGTAGAAACCTAACCATTTGGGAAAATGATAGAAACACCACTTAGGTGTTCTATAATCATTATATTAAATTCCTCATCACAAGTTATATGGAACAATAATTAAAATGAATTAATCATGCTTCCAATTATAATTTCATGGTTTAATGATACATGAAACCCTCAAAAGGGTAGATACGGAGGAGTATACAACATGTATAACCAAGTACACAACAGATACCCATTAAACTCGATATGGGAATGTGATTCCAATAGAAATGGTGTATAAATACCATTTACATGGTGTATAAGTCATGTACATGGTTTTTAACCTACATGGATTACATTCACAAGTACCCCCCTCGTCCTGTACATGTATTTTCAAGGACATGTACTTCTACATGGTGTCTGACCCAACGGGGTCTGTCCATGTACTCTATATGGCCATTTTCCTTCACAATGTTTGTCTAAAAATTAAATTTGATATAAAACCATGTACTAAAACATGTAATGTATACCCTATACATGATGAGTAATTTTAAAAATTTATGTTCCCTAAATTAGATGAACACATAATGTGTGTTTCTAAACTACATTTCATGTGATTTGTTTTCCAAATGGGAAACCCCAACAATCGGATTGAAACACCTTTTTTCAATTAAAAATATATAGATCGACCTAATAGGGTAATAATAAGTGATAATAGTTATCTAGAACAATAAAAATACAATCAATTATTATTTATAGAATAATATAATTATGTATTACATTAGGGATGAATCTAACAATGCTTCGCTTGATTGCATGATCCACAACTATCATATGCCAATCTGGGTCCACCCATTCTCCACATAGGTACCTCCATTTCTATCTCCCCATATATCTACCCAAAAAAACAAAATTTTCTCCCCCTTAATGTGAAGTGGAATCCCATAGGTTGTATGCATGAATCAAGGGTGAGGAGAAGAAAAGAAGGGATTAAAAAGAAACAAAACAAGAAAAAGGTCCTGATACCAACCCCCTCACACGACATGAATTTATGCCTTATAGAGGAAAAACAATGTATTTTGGTCATAATGGATATTACATAATCACAAACCACTAATCCATTAAAATATATATCAAAACAAATGCATGCATTAAAATAAATATTTAATTAAATATTAAATATTCAATAAAAGATTGAATTGTTAGGAATCCCATTAAACCACTATCATATGGTAAAAACCATATTATAGGACTTATGTACAAGTAAAAAAATTATCTATGTTAATCTTCTAGGAGAAAATCACCATTTTAACCCCTACAATCATATAAAATAGAAAAATTCACATTTCTCATCAAATTCGATGATCTAAAAAATAGGGGTCATTACAATCACCCAACCATAAAACATATCACAATTGATAGGACTTGGTTCTCAAATTGAAGTCTTGATTCCATTATGGGAATCTGAAAAACAATTCTATATTGACTATCCAATGACCAGTCACTCAAATATAATAACCCTTCCATTAAGAATTAAATTTTACCATGACCTATCAAACACTCCCTATCATAGATGTATCAATATCATTACCTTGTATCTTCTCCTCATCTAGATTTTAAGGAATAGTTTCTACAAAGAAAATTGATATTTTAACAGAAAATGAGGGTCACCACCTTCAAAATGCCAATCGTTTACACCCCACAATATGGATTACCTTATACTGCTCCTTGAGAAAAAACTCAATAGTTTTCATCACCAAAATAGAAAATATATTTTGAAATGAAAGTAATATTTTTCTGTATTTGATGATTTCACATCATACTCAAGATGAAATTAAGACATTAAATTCTAACCTCTATGATAAGAGTATAAAATTATTTCATTGATATGTGTGTATCACTCTCTAAGCCACAGTCACATCTAATTAGGACATACTTTCCGTTAACCAACATCTAATGCCACTTCTCCTGAAAATGTATGTCCAATTAATAACATGGTCTACCACCTCATGACATAAAATTTATTATTTATTTATCCTTTAAAATAGATACATATTATTCATTTAAGATACAACATCCATAAAACAAGAACTATATCATTTCATTCCAACCATCAGTCCTCATCTCGCACATGGCCACTCACTGATTTTTGTTTTAAACTATACCCTGAGAAATTGTCATGTACCAATATCACCATACCCAAGCTCCCATGATTCATCATATACAAGTACGCTATGACATTTGTACAAGGAATGTTATTATTATAATTCAAAATCACCCTTATAACTCCTATTCAATTTCTCCACCACAATAGTCCTATGATATATTCCATGACAACATATCAGAGGAAATCATTCTATACCTGAGTGTCTATATGCACTTTAAATTGAATATATTAAAATCAATTTTTAATAGGTTTAGGAACAAAAATAGTCTTACCCATGTAACGTCATCTCAAAATACAAGAACCCTAGGTCCCTTCTAAAAAAATCCAAGGCATCACCATGCCTATATAATAAAACCATAGCACCTGCCAAGATTTATTCTTAATAATGATGTACAAACAATCTCAATTGGGATATAAAATCCATTAAACCTTGATAAAATCTCTCATAGGTTTCCCTCAAACATAAATAAATGTTGATATATAAGGGTATGATGGAAAACCAAGGGGATCTTTGTCACCCACCTATCCCTACCGATCAAGGCCTATAACAGGGTGAAAATTTTCTTCCTGCCGACCTATATGTTTAAACTCACAAAAAGGTCACATATCTATTGTTTCATCTATGAACACATCTCAATACAAGTAATATTACTCACTTATCGACTCTCTATCAATCATAGGGAAATTAAACATTGAACTAAATGGTAAAAACTACCAATATCAACCTACATGGACCATGATCCTATCAGTTTTTCCTAATAACAGACTGTTCCCAGAAGTCTCACGATATGAAAATTAGAAGAACAAAGAACAATCAATCACTATGAATTCGTATACTGTAATACCCCCTTGAGTTTCAGCTCACTATAATACTTTTAGTATCCATCAACATCATACAAAATAACCTGAAAAAATAACCCAAAATGAAGGAATTAACTATCTAGGTTGACCTACTAGGGCCAAAAATACTCTCGTGACATCACCTCAATGATTAGATTCATATAACTATCAGGGTTAATTTATTTAAGAGGTTCTTCCAATATATGTGGAAAAAAACATATTACATTTTTTTATAATATTAAATAATTGAACCAAAGAATCCAAACATTATAAGGGGTCCATCGTATTGGAAACATGTTCTCTATCAACCAATTTGGGTTACTGCTCCTCCCATTCAAGATTACAAAGTCATCAACCCCATTTTTGAATGTCTCACCATGGATCGACATGCACTTCCATATGAATGATATATATATATAAGTAATCTTAATTGAGTCTAATAAAACCAAGATCCCAAACTAGATGGAATAAAACATGTAGTAAAACACTATTTAGATGGTTTTGATAATTTAAATACCAAGACTCTGTAAAAAGATAAATCAAAAAATAGAATGAATAAAACATGTGGATCCTATGTGAATAATATGCTTTATATTCCTATTACCTCTACTAGACAAGGGTTAAAATCAATTATCATCCTCTTTCAAAAGGTAAGTGATCCCTAAATCAATAAAAAATTAAAAAAATCCACATAACATGTCCATCGTTCAAAGTTAAAATCATTTAAAATAATAAAATTGTAAATAAAAGCAATTATATAATATCAGTAGAAACCATGTTTAATTTTCAAGTCAATAATTATCTACAAACCAGTCATATATCTATCATAGGTTCCAAAACATTCCATATACTCGTGTATACCATACCCCAAATAGAAAAAAAATGAAAAGGATAAATTGTGATACCAATTTGTAATATTTATACCTAGATTTCACAAAAGAGTTTCGTTGAGCTTGTTCTCGAAAAGGCCTTAACAGTGCCTCTCAAATCGCCAATGGCTGCCGACTAGAAGTGAGGGCCTAAGGTGTGTATTTGGAGAGGCAATTCCCTCATATCATTGTAATGTATCATAAATAACTTGATACAATACATAAAAGTAAATAAAAATAGTATGGAATTAGTAAATTAATTGAAATATAGTACTTTGAAATAACAGATGAAATTATATAAATATTTTAATAGATATATCATATATACAAAACTAGTCCACCACAAGGCCAATCATAGATTCATGAGTTCATATTGGAAATTGAAATTTTTTTATATTTTTCTCCAAATAACTATGATAAAAAACACCTACTCAATGTTTAATACGTTGTTAATATTATCCATTCTAATCAGTGGAATTCATATAAGAGATTCTGCTTGATAAATCAACTTTGGGCCACAGACTAATCCATCATCCAATATGTGAATACCAAAAATCATATATAAGGTCTAAAAAGACTTCGAGGTATACATACAAGGTTGAGAAATAATATCTACATTCCATCCCAATGAAGAAACTATAAATCTTCATTTAAAATTGTATGATCAAACAATATATTTTTCCTAACTGAGACAAAACTATTAATTATAGATAAAACAAATAATATGAGTCCAAAGAGAGTACCTTTTTCCATGGTCTTGATCAACTGGTTTGTGTGACATCATGTAAATATATATGTTTGTCTGTGATTATATATATATATTCCAATATATATATATATATAGATAAATGTGTATATACCAGAGTAAGGAAGAAATAAATTAAATCAATAGTATCCAATCCTGCAGTCTGTATTCCCGACCACCTTGACATCATGTGTAAAGGAAATTGATAATGATGTCAAACCACTAAAGGTGTGTATAACTAGTCTATCCTTGGTTATTTAATCCCGTTAAACAATACTTGTTTCGAATAGAGCTTGAAATGTCTTTGAAAAAGCTATGTCACCATATGTTGACACATTTCACTGCCCTAATACATCCAATACCCAACTATAATCATTATAATAAAAGATTTAGTATACAAATGGAATTTCCTAAAAATATGGATCTTAAAAAACTATTGTCTACATCACATGTATCATGTATCGGACCAACAAGATTGAAGACCTAAGGACATTGACCAAGGTTGTCTATTCATGTCCCTCGATCACTTCCATATAAAACTCATTATAATGTTGACATACTAGGGACAAGACCCAAGGCCATTGAAAATGTATTCCGCTTTGATTACATATATAACATCCATAAAAAATAGTTGTATAATATATAACATCATGATCTAAGATATAAAGTCATTTACCAATTGAAACGCACGGCCGATTTTCGCCTATCGACCGGCCAAGGATTCGGTGCTCTACTAATGTGTATAGCAGCACTCGGGTCGAATCCTCGATGATGATACTTTGTAACAGTCATTTGTTTTTACTTAATTGTATTTTGATTGGTGGGGTTTGTTTGCAGAGCTATATTGAAATGACTGATGGTTGATTCATGATTTAACAAATATATGATGATTGGGGTGAGTTCAATAATTGTGATTTAAGCTTGTGATATCCTGGAGCCTTGATTTTTGTTGAATTTAATTAACACCTATGTAATAAGTTGACGTTGATTGGAAATCCAAAGTGTTAAGAATTTAATACAGGGATTAACTTTACTTAGGGTTCTAATCTCAATCATAACTTATTTATGGTAGTGTATTTATGTTTCCAATAATCCATGGAAACCACTTGTTAAACATAACATATCATTAATCCATTACATATTGAGTTTAACATATACAATATTAATTTAAAGAATACTCATCGAGCAAAAAAAATCTGTCACTTAACATTCCCAAATTATAACTCACCCCAATGGTAGATTTACTCAGCTATTAGGATTGTTAATAATATGGGATTAATTTTTATCATGACGATTTAAAAATATTAGAAAAAGAATGGGTCAAGAAAAGAGTTGTGTGCCGAACACACACACGAAAGATTTTGAGAATCAAAATTGGAATTTCGATTGAATGAGGAAGCAAAATAAGGGGATGTAATTTAAAATGATTCAAACTATTTTAAGACCATTAATATTATACTACAGAATGTGGTGAATAATACGAGGTATTGAAGAAGAAAAAAGCAATGAAATTTGATTGAAATGAAAAAAAAATTACACAATTACAATTGAAAGTAAACATAAACAAACATGAAAGAGAAGTGGAGGAGAGACCTATATTGTTGAAACAATATCAAATAATATCCTCCCAGACCCTTTTCAAGGCTCTAGTAATGCCAAAACTCCTCTTTAAGTGCTGAAGTGCCAACCTATTGGAATGAGAGGAGGTGGTGTATTTATAGCCCAAAGTTGTGGGCTGTTTGAATTCCAAAACATTCCCTCCAGTTGAACCGCATATTTACAAATATGGACTGATGAATCACGAGCTACTGTCTTCTTAAAAGATTTAGATATCGATGTCTTCTATCCAACCTCAATATTTGACCATCTATAGATTTTTTCAGCCATTGTTATGGCGGTTTTAATAAATAATGTCATTCTATCTATTTCAATCAAGACTTTTCAATGGATGAAATGTGAATGGGTTTTTTCATAGTAAGATTCCCTCAAATAAAAATAATTTATTCAACAATGCTGGTAGAATATAACTTGGTTTTCAAACTAAGAAACCTCGACTTTCATGTTTGTCTAAATCAGGAGAAATGTCAACATTTTTGTGTTGATTTCAATTCCCTGCCATAATGGTGGGCTAAGTTTAAATGAATTAGTTGGGCCCTTCGTACTTGGATTTGGGCCTTGAAATTTTTATACAAGATGAAATGTAGTGTCCCATTAATTATGGAGGAGAATTAATGTTTTTGGACTACTGGATTGAGCACATTTCATATAAAATAAGTAAAGGGAGTATATAATAAGTCATTAAATTATAAATAACATCAACTCCCCCACAAGTAGTTTTGTGAATGTCCACATGTGAAACAAATATAAAAAAAATTACAAAATCATTTTCACTCACTAACAAATATTAAAATTTTGTTTTATTCAATCAGGGGAGGTTTAGTCTATTTCACTCACCCATTTTGAAATCCACCACAAGTTATTACAGAAACAACGATCCATAACTAATACATTTTTTCATGCTCAAATTTAGAAATGGAAAATGTGGACACTCAAAACTCTCACCTCTCAAGATGATAAAATTCATTTGTGGAGGTTCACTCCTTCACCAACCAAAAGTGAAAACCATAGAGTTTGAAAGAGATCTCAACTTCCAATACCTATCCAATGTGAACAAGAATAAAGAGTTATTTTTACGGGGTTTTTTCTATGGCTATGGGATGGTAGGAATATAATGTCCAAGATAGTGAAGAAGATGGTTAAAACACCAACATAGAAAAAGCAATGCACATTTTTTTGAAATAAAACATGGAAGGAAATGAAATCTCATATTTACAATGAAATGATTGTGTGAATAAATACACAACAGAGGAATAAAATATAATGGAAATTAGAAGATGGAATATTTACAAACCACAAAACTTCTACCAATAAGAATATAATGCAAGTGTTCTTTTTTTTTTCATTCCCCTTTTTTTCTTTGTTTTTTCAAAAGTTTTCCTTGAAACAGATCTGACACTCATATCCCAACCCATGATTGATCTCCCTGTGACACTTATTGTAATAGTTATAACAAGATAAAAGGTTGAGTATGAGTGATTTTTAACCTACCCAAGACACAAACCATTTTTTAAATTTTTTTTTCATCATTTTTTATTATTATTTTACACTTGTTAAAAACATTTACATATTACATAAATGGATTTAAATTACATTCCCCAAAACACACTGAATGACAACCTCTCCCCCACACTGAAATGGATGCTTTCCCTCAAGCAGATGACAACTCGTTGGAAATAAATAATAGGGTACCCAAACAATGAAATCCATTCCCCACACACTTAAATGTAAAAAAAATATGCAAGGAAATTCCATGTTGATATTGGGTGGGAAATGGTATTGGGATTGTAATGTGGCTATCATGGAAAAGGTTTTCATAGGTTCAAAGGGGATTTCAAAAGGATGATTAATGTAAGGGAAATGGGAGGCTATTTGGCTATTGTGATTATCATGTGGTTCAGAAAATTCCTCAATCATATTTATGTACAGTAAGGTTGGAAATTCAGCTCTAGGGTCCACAAAATCAAGACTCACAAATGGGGGTGAAAACACACATTTTCAAAAGATGTCCATAGGTGTCCTTGGCATGAAAGCAAATGTTGTCCCTCACATTTTGGGAAAATCATTTTCCAAAGAAAAATTTGAGCACTCAAAATTTTTTAATTTTGACACAAAATGCATTATCTTAAGTCATGAAGAAAATGTAAATTTTTTTGAGATGAAAACATGTCTGTTAACTCCCCAAAATGGTTGGAAAAAATTTCAACAATCGATGGTCAGTAATAATGACTCTTGATTTGTTTTTATTTTTCAAATTAGTGTTTTTTTTATTTTTTTTTATTTTTTAGGTTTTTATTTTTGTTTTTTGGAAAGATACACCCACAAAAAAGTGAAATTGAAAAAGAAATTTTTTGATAAATAAAATGGTAGAAAATGAAAGAGAGATGAAGAAGAAGAAAGTGGTTGAGAGAGGAAGAGATAGAGAGAGAGATAAAGTGAAAGAGGTGCCCCCTGGTTTGGATTTGGCGGGTCACCATCTCCATCTAGTGGTAGGTCGGCTAGAGAAGTTGGATATCTAGTTCAAGTCGATGTTTATCCAGGATTATGCATCCTCTCATGGCGATTCTTTAACCAATGTCCATTAACCGTGAAATTCCTTTTGGAAGAGGGACATTGGACTTTCACTACACCAAATGGGTAAACAATAGTAATAACAAAAAGGCCATCCCAATGAGAATTAAGCTTAACTGGGTGAAGTAGAAATCAGGAATTGAAGAGCATTACTTTTTCACCTTCATGAAATACATTTCTCTGTATGTTTTTGTCATGGAGTACCATAGCCTTCTCTTTGTACAGATTGGAATTCTCATAGGATTCAAGTCTAAGATCCTCCAATTCAGCCAATTGTAATATTTTTTCTTCACCAGATTTTTCATAATCACAATTACATGTTTTCACAGCCCAAAAAGAACTATGATTGATTTCAAATGGTAGTACACATTATTTACCAAAAACTAGCCTAAAAGGAGACATCCCAATAGGTGTTTTATAAAAAGTTTGGTAAGCCCGAAGTGCTTCCCCAAGTCATTAAGGAAATCCTTTTCTGGTGGGTTTTACAATTCTCTCACGCACTCTTTTCACTTCTCTATTTGAAAGTTCATCTATGCCATTTGTTTGGGGGTGATATGTAGTTGAAATTTTATGAATAACCCAATTCTTTTTCAAAATAGATTCCATGATTTTATTACAAAAATGGGTTCTTGAGTCACTTATCAAGGCATGAGGTGTGCCAAATCTATGGATGATGTGTGTCTTTAAGAACTCAATAACAGTATTTGAATAATCATTTATAGTGGGTTTGGACTTGACCCACCTATAAACATAATCAAATGCATGAATGATGTATGAGAATCCGTTTGAAGGGGGAAATGGTTGGATGAAATCGATTCCCCAAGCATGGAAGATCTCGCAGAAAATTAAAGGCTTTTGGGGCATTTCATTTCTCTTGGAAATTGTGCCAAATCTTTGGCATGTGGGACATGATTGACAATACTCATTTGAGTCCTTGAAGAGTGAAGGCCAGAAGAATCTAGAGTCTAGGACCTTTCGGGAGGTCCTTTGTGGTCTAAAGTGGCCACCACTAGCTATTGACTGACAAAATTCTAAAATAGATGAATGTTCATCTTTATCAACACATCTCCTAATTACCATATCTACCCCAATTTTCCAAATTTTATTTTCTTACAAAAAATAGTGTCTTGAAAATCATTTCAACTCATTGTCTGATCTTTGGAAAAAATTTCATGAAAACTCCAGAAACCAAGTAATTTACAACTGGGGCATACCATGGTAACTTTGGAGTGAGAGATGAAAGGTGCTTAGTGGGGAATTCAGGATCGATGGATTCAAAATGAGAAGAATTATATACTCTACTCAAGTGATCGTCCACAGGGTTTTCTTTTCCTGGTCTATGTTTTATTTCAAGGTCAAACTCTTGGAGCATTTGGATCCATCTTATTAACCTTAGTTTGGAATCACTTTTCTTGAGTAAGAACTTTATAGAAGAATGGTCTGTGAAGATGATGATTTTGGCACCTATGAGATAGGGTAGTAATTTATCCAAGGCAAAAACAAATGCTAAAAGTTCATTTTCAGTGACAGTGTAGTGAGATTGAGTTTCATCTAATGTTTTTGAGGCATAATAGATGACATGAGGAATATTTTATCTTCTTTGACCAAGAACATCCCCAAAAGCTCTATCAGAAGCATCACACATCAATTCAAAGGTTAAGGACCAATCTGGGGGTTGTATTATCAGGGGAGATGTAAGAGCAGTTCTGAGTTCAATGAAGGCTCTCTTTCAAACCTCATCAAAATGGAAAGTGACATCATTTTGGAGAAAACGAGTGAGTGGGATGGAAATTTTACTGAAGTTATGGATGAATCGCCGATAGAAACCATCATGACCGAGGAATGAACAGATTTCTAGAACAGAGTTGGGTTCATGAAGTGATTGGATCACTTCAATTTTGGCTGGATCGAATTCAATACCATCTTTTGAAACTATTTGCCTTAGAACAATCCCATTTTCAACCATGAAGTGATATTTTTCAAAATTTAACACAAGGTTACACTTGACACACTTATGGAGGACTAGAGAGAGTGAATGAAAGCATGACTCAAATAAATCACCATAAATAGTGAATTCATCCATAATGACATCCATGCAGTGTTCAATGAATTCTAAAAAGATACTCCTCATACACCTCTAGAATGTCGGAGGAGCATTACAAAGGATAAAAGTCATTCCTATATATGCATATGTTCCAATGGGGCATGTGAAAGTAGTCTTTTATTGGTCCTGAGGTGCGATTAGGATTTGGAATTAGCCTATGTATCCATCAGGAAATCAATAGTGTGACTTTCTAGCTAATCATTCTAGCATTTTATAATGGAATGAAAGAGGGTAGTTTTCTTCTCTGGTTTCAACATTCAATTTTATATAGTCGAGGCACACACTCCATTTGTTCTTCACTCAAGTGATGACTACCTCCCCATGTTCATTTGTCACAACAGTTATCCCAACCTTCTTAGGTACAACTTGAAATGGACTAACCCATTCACTATTAAAAATTGGGTAGATAATACCAGCTTGATGAAGCTTGGAGATCTCTTCCATTACTACCTCAAGTATGAGTGGATTGAGTCTTCATTGTGGTTGTCTTATTTGTTTGGATGACTCCTCAAGATGGATGTGATGCATGCAAAGGGCAGGGTTGATTCCTAGTATGTCATCTAGGGTCCAAACAAGGGCCTTTTTATCCTCTATCACTTGAACATGTTTGGACTCCTCGGTTTCAGTAAGTTTGGTAGAGATAATGACAAGATATGAGTGATCATTGATGAGGAATTCATATTTCAGTTGTGTAGGAAGAGGATTCAGATCAGTCTCATCTTTTATTTCTGGGTTAAAAATCTTTGGATGGAGGAAGGGACTTCAGTTGATTCAAATTCAATCTCATTAATACATTCTGTGGTAGAGTATTAGAGATCAGAGTTGATGTAGGATTCAAGGGTGATTTCATGTTCTTCTAGATTGATGAAGTCTATGAATGAGAGGTCCACATCAACATCACTATTTAAGATTTTGTAAATCATGGTGTGGATTTCACAAGATCCCATGTCATTATAACATGAAGAACATGGTGGATTGTGGTTCGATTGACACTTTAAAGTTTCCTTAGAAGCAAGGATTGAGAATGCAGTGTGATCCTCAAATGGGTATCGTAAGGATTGGAAAATTTTGAACTTGACCAGTTGGTCACCAAATTCCATGGATAAGATTCCTGAATTGACATAAATCTTGGTTCTTGCTATCATGATGAATGGTCTTCCTATAATTGGCGGAGATCGAGAAGAGTTCGTCTCACCTTCCATGTCAAGGACATAGAAATTGGTAGGGAAGATAATGTCATTGACTCGGACAAGGACATCCTCAATTATTCCCACGGGACAGGCTGTGCTTCGATTGGACAATTGAATGACAACACTCGTAGGATGTAAGGGACCTAGACGAAGGTTGGATAAGATGGATTTGGGAATGACATTAATTGAGAATCCTAGGTCTATAAGTGCATCATCAAATTTGGAACATCCAATTTGGCATGGAACCGTAAAGGTCCCTGGATCTTTGCACTTTTGTGGAATAGACTACTGGGTGGAAATGTTTTTGAAGGTCCTAAGTTGCCTCTTGTGGGTACACAACTCCTTGAGAAACATGGCATAATTATGAAATTGTTTTATGGAATCTGAGAGGGGAATGCTGACTTCAACACTTTTAAACATGTCAAGCATTTCAGGATCAGGTCCAAAGGACTTCATTGGCTTAGAAACAGCTTCAGGAAAAGGAATTGGATTCCTAAGTGGAATGTAAGGAGGTGAGTGAATGGATTCAAATAACTTTTCATGTTTCTTTTTCTTTTCATATTCTAGGTCAACATTCAAATGAGGGTTTCAGGACTTATCTTGAGGAATAGAAATTTGCTTTCCTGATCTTAGTGTAATTGCACTTACATTATCCTTGGGGTTGGGTAATGGTTGAGTTGGGAGTCGGGAAGAATTGGATGGTTGCTTCTGACCAAGGTGGGATGGAAGATTACCGATTTGGGTTTCAATGTTCTTGAGGCTTTAATGGGTGAAGGAAGAAACATCTTCCACTACACTTTTCCATGGTTTCTTGGAAGAAGAGAAATGTCCCAGATTAGGATTACTTTGATTTTGGTACATTGAAAGAGATTGTATTGGTTCTGGATTTGGGAAGTCTCACTAGGATAATGGAATCCAGGAGGAGGATTGTTCATTTGAGGTTGAGGTATAAAAGTATAAGGTTGTTGGAAGTTACCAACACCTTGAACATATCAATATTTGTTTGGGTTTTTAGGAGGTAATTGAGTAGGATGATATACGGGATTACCATACCTATGTCCATGGTTATGGGATGAAGAGAAGGGCCCAAAGTGAGGTTGATGGAAGTTTCTAACAAACTGACCCGATTGTTGAGGATTTGTGTCCCACTAAGCATCTGTTGCATTGATATCCCTTGGTCTAGATGAATTGGAATGATCATCTTGAAGTTGTGGACATGTCTCAGTTGGATGAGATGAAGAGTTGTAGATTCCGTAGTTTTTTACAGGTCTAGGAAACATTGATTGTGGAGAAGACAAAGTTGGGGATTTGGTAGCCACAACTAGTTGTCACACATGACCTATAGGTTCACTCATTCACTCGTTCATCTTGTTTGTCTAAATTGATTTATTTTCATGGCCTTGTTGGACTTGAGAATGTGCTCGAGTATGGAATTGTTGTGTGTTTGCAACCATGTTACTTTAGAGATCTCTTGTAGCTGCATGAGTTTTATCAATAACAGAACCACCACTTGTGGCATCTATGAGAGTTCTCTCCATAGCCAATAACTTCTCATAGAAGTATTGGATCAATAGTTGGTCAGGGATTTGATCATGTGGACAGGTTCCCATAAGCTTTTTGAACCTCTTCTAGCACTCATGGAGTGATTCACTTGGGAGTTGACGTATACCACTTATTACCATTTGAATAGATGCAGTATGAGAAGCAGGAAAGAATTTCTCTATGAAGAGTAACTTCATGTCATTCCATGTGGTTATGGAATCATGAGGTAGGTAGTAAATCCATGACTTAGAAGTTTCAACTAGGGAGAAGTGGATGATCGAAGTTTGATTTGTTCTTCAGAAACCCCTTGTGGCATAATGGTAGAGCACACTACTTGGAACACTTTAAGGTGGAGATGTTGATCCTCACCGGCTAGCCTGTGGAAATGAAAATGAAGATGAAGCAAACTCGATGTGAGTTCGATGTCAGCCCCTATGTTTGGATATTTAATACCAAGAGGTTGGTAATTCATATCAGGGGAAACGAGTTCTTTATGTGTTGGTTCCCTAGGATTGGCCATATCTAAATCAATATGTTTATAGAAGGACTAGTTCTTGAATTATTTGATTATCTCTTATGTTCCTCTTATGTTGGCGAAATGTTTTCTCAATTTTAGGGTAAAAAAATTCTGAGGGATTGATTGGAAGGCCACGAGGCATTCAGAGAGATTTTTGATGAAATAGGACGACGCGTTTTTCTGTCGGTTTTTTTGTCAATTTTTTTAAATTCTGTTTTTGGGGTTTTTTTACAATAACAAGAAACTAATGACTAATTAATGAACCATCCCCAGAAACAGTGCCATTTGAATCATGTGGCCGATTGTCACCAATCAACCGGTCAAGGATCTGGTGCTCTGCTAATGTGATTAGCAGCACTCGAGTCGAATTATCGGCGATGATACTTTGTAATAGTCGTTTGATTTTAGTTGATTGTATTTTGATTGGTGGGGTTTGTTTTCAGAGCTAAATTTAAATTATTGATGGTTGATTATTGATTTAACAAATATATGAAGATTGGGGTGAGTTTATTATTGGGGTTTTAATCTTTTGATACCCATGAGCCTTGCATTGTATTTCATTAAATTAACACCCATTTCATAAGTAGACGTTTGTCACGACCCACCCTCGGGGTCCGTGTCGTGACTACACCAAGCCCGCCTTCCATAGGCCAGGTGCTGGAGACTAGCACCAAGGCGTAAATCCCGGTAAAAAGGGAAGGCATGCCTTTCTAAAGTAAACAAACACCACATAGTAAGCAAGCAGAAAGTAAACACTAAACAAAAGTAGAGTACAACTGAAAGTGCGGAAAAGTAAATGGGCCAGTATACAAACCCAAACTGAAAGTAAAGTAAAACTCGAAAGGGAAAATAGCAACTGAAAAGTAAAAGCCGCTACACCGAGCTGTCCACTGGAAATCCCACCTGAAGGGTGGGTACAGATAGCTCCACTGCTCCACGGGTCCCGCCGTCCACTCCGAGCAGTTCCCGCCCAGTGGTCCACCTCCGGGTACCGTCCCGCTCTGCAAGCCTCAGCCAAGATCAACGTTGTCCGTCGTCTGCAACCAACACAACGTAGTGCGGGCAAAGCCCGTGCAGGGGTGAGTATAAGCTACTCAGTAGGGACCCTGAGACCCCTGAAGGTATCTCAAAATCCACAAAGGATAAACCACAAAGAAAGGTACAATCACGAATTAACAACCGACACTGCTTAGGTATATGCCCATACATATACCTAAGTCATCAATTCAAATACGCTCCAACCTCCGAGCCCAAGTATAACTCAGTCCACACAGGAAAGTAAACGTATTCCACACAGGAAAGCAAAACGTAATCCACACAGGATAGCACAACACAATCCACACAGGAAAGCAACAGGATTCAGCTCACACAGGATTTTCATTATCAAAAACGTAACTACGGAAAAGCCCCATCTCTGAAGTGTACAGTGTCCTGTCACGACTCTGAGATACTGCTCACTAACCTAAGACTGCTGAGGTACTCCTCCTGTTGAGTACCGCGGGTCTCCTGCCAACTACCGGGCGCTCCGTCCGCTGAGGTTCTGCTGCCAAATACCGGGCGCTCACCCAAATAGCCTACAGAGGTACTCCTCCAGTCGAGTACCGCGTGTCTGCTGCCAACTACTAGGCGCTCCGTCCGCCGTGGGTCTGCCGCCAAATACCGGGCGATCCGTCCACTGGGCTAGTCGACTCACTTCAAGTCGAGTCGGTCGAGCAGTCTTTAGGTCTCAGCCGACTACACGGTCTCCGTACTCCGTACGCTCGTCTCCAGTATTGCGGGTCTGCCGCTACAACCAAGCGCACCACCTCTATCGAGTAAAACAGAAGATTCAGCTCACACAGGTATACTTCTTCGGATGACGATAAAGTTGATCACCGAACCATCTAAGTCGTCGGACCCACGAAGGATCGATAGGTACTAACCCCCGCAAAAGACCCACACATGATCGGGCCCACGTAGGACCTGTAGGAGCTGGTTCACACAGGACCGCTGAGCGCAAGGACCCACACAGGATCGGACCCACACAGGATCGGGCCCACACAAGACCTGTAGCACTGATCCACGTAGGATCGCTAAGTGCTGTAGTCGTCATCGTCGAATCCACACAGGATCTCTGTACTGTCGTCGTCGCAGTCACAGTAGCAGTAGTAGCAGTAGTAGTCACAGAACAGTCGTAGCCAGCACTAGGGTTCCCGCACACAGCAAGCTCGTTCGGAGGGTCCGCTCCACAAGCCGAGAGACTGATACATCAACTGTCACAAAGTCCAGAGTTGATGTATCCAAAAGTTCTGTATCGTCAACAGGAACTCAACGCAACAGACGGCGCGTCGATCGGACGCCCGGTCTGAGAGTTATTGGCATTTTCGTCCCCGGGGCCCGGTTGGGTTTTAAGGCAAAACCAACCCGACCGTACTCCACCTGCGTCCAAACCTCGGGCAGAGCATGCCAAAAGAACCGTCTCACTAAGAGGAATACAAAAAAGTTGACGGCACGTCAATCGGACGTTCGTAGCTCAAGATATGAGCATTTCCGCTCCGAAGGCCCGGTTGGTTTCGTGAACGAACCAACCAGGCCGGACCCAAAGTATTCCGAAACTTTGAGTGCGATATACCGAAACGACCGTCTCGATCCAAGGATCGCGTTGCCGCAGACGGTTCGTCAATCGGATGTCATTGGCTCTTGTTATGGCCAAAAGACTGAAACCGTCTCGAAAATGGGGGGGTCTGGCTCTGGGCCGACCCGGCCCGACCCCCCTGGTCCGACCCGAACCAGGTCGACCCGACCCGGATTCGAACCGAACCGGGTCGGACCGACCCGGTCTGCTGGACCCGGCCCGGCCGGTGGCGTCGCGGCGGCGCGGCCCGGCCAGCGGCGGCGCAGCCAGGTGCCGCGGATGTGCCGCACGCGGGGGGTTAAACCCCCCTTTTTTCGGATCTCGGCCGGCCTAAGGCCGGCCATTTCTCACCTAACGCGGGACCCGCCTCCTAACCAAACTGGCGGCCGGCGCGGCCGGCTGCCTTCTTCTTCTCCGCCGTGGCCGTAGTCGCGGCTCTTCCCCGATCTCTGGCGGCCGGGGAAGCCGGCCGCCCCTAGCTGCTCTGCCGCGGCCGTAGGGCCGCGGCCCTTCGTGATCTCCGGCGCCGGCGGCCCGGCTGCCGCCGGTCTACCCGTTTCGCCGCGGCCCGGCTACCGCCAGTCTTCCCGTCTCGCAGCGGCCCGGAACCGGCCGCGGTGTTCGTCGTCCGGCGCGGTGCGACGGCACCGCGCCCCTCCGCCGCGCCTTCAATTTTTCTTGATGCGGCGCGACAGCGTCGCGTTCTTGATGATTCTTCCACGGCGTGGCGCAATGGCGCCGCGCAATATAATCGTACAATTATCCGCGTAGTGCGACGACACCACACCACCTTGTTTCCACCCTCAAGATAAATCAACAAGAATGATGGAGGGGGTTCGGCCGTGTTCATGCGGTCCGGCCCCCTCACATTAAATGGTAACACAACTTAAATATCCTCTCGTTAATCATGCTAGAACCACGAACAAGAATAAATAATTAAAAAAAATCAACAACACCTACCTTGGTTCTGGAACGAAGTTCGATGATCGATAACGATTCGCGGAAGTCGAGGGTCGCGGTGGTCGGCATCACGGAAGAAGAATGTCGATATCGCGGTTATGTCGTCACGTAAGACGGTTCCCGAGAACGTGGAGTTCTTCGTCGAAGTTCGAAGGTTCTTCGTGTTCTTCGTCAGAGTTGAAGGAGAAGAAGAAGGAGAAGCTCCCAAAATTCCTCTAAGGGTGATAAAAGAAATTCAACCAGAATAAAATAAGCTTTAAGCTTATTTTATTAAATAACTTTACCACATGAATTTCAAAGGTTTGAATTTGAACAACTCACCTCAATTAATACTTTATGTTGTCAAACATTAATTAAAAGGAGGGTTAAAGGGAGATGGAAGGTTGGGTTTCGTGTGGGCCCCAACACACTTAATCCTCTCTTAGGTAGTTAAACCACCCAACTTCCAACAAAAGGTTATAACCACTTTTAGGATATAAAATAAATATTGTATAACAAATTTATTTTACTCTTCATTTCATCCAGAAAAATAAACATCTCTTCCTAGGCAAACGCAACTTCAGAAAAGGTCTCCTTAAGAGAATATCGGCGCTGCGAGTTCATCGGTGCCCTCGGATTTCAATTCCGAGCACCGGATCAAAAGTTAGAAATTCCCGCTCGTTCGTTCACTGAACGTACCCGAGCCAAACTTAGGAAATTGATTCCGGGCACTCCGGGCCTCAGAATCAGGTACCGTCAGAAACCGCGCTCTTGTAAAATTCCAAAGAAAATTAAGAAAAAATTTCCCTTGAATTTTACGGGTCTTTACATTACTCCCACCTCAGGACTTTACGTCCCCATAAAGATACATCAAAAACTAGGGAAACAAATGAGGGTACTGAGCACGCATCTGAGCCTCCCGCTCCCATGTGCTCTCCTGGAGATTCCTATGCTGCCATCTGATGCGCACAAGAGGAATCGATCGCCCACGCAGGACCCGCTCCTGTCGATCCTCTATCTCCACCGGGACCTCCGTAAAAGTCGCCCCATCATCAACGACAAGCTCCCCATGGTCAATGATGTGCGTCGGGTCGTGCACGTATCTCCTCAGCTGAGACACGTGGAAGATGTCGTGCACCCGGTTCAACTGAGGTGGTAGATCCAGGCGATAAGCCACCTCACCAATCCTGCTGAGGACCTGGAAGGGTCCGATGAAGCGCGGAGATAACTTGCCGCCTCGGCCAAATCTCCGAATACCACGTCGAGGTGAGACCCGCAAGAAGACGTGGTTGTCATCCTCGAACTCTAGTGGCCTCCGCCTCCTGTCAGCGTATGACTTCTGTCGGCTTTGTGCTGTCCTCATCCGCTCCTGGATGACATGGACCTTCTCTGTCGTGGCTTGGACCATCTCCGGTCCCACCAGAGCTGCAAGATTTCTTCTTTGCCGATAAGAGAAATCTGGTCTCATCCCCTGGATGAACCACAGTCTTTGCCTAATACAGTCAATCCTAACATGGATGATACTAATCCATACCAAGGATGACGTCGTAAGGCCTCGACGCTACTACTAAAAGATTCAACCATTACTCTCGCCTCCAAGGGTTGAGTCACACTGTCGGCATCAGTGTGTGGTAACTGGGTCTCCTCCAGTAGATGTCTCACAAGTGAGGTTCAAGTCAACAGCCAAAACTGGAACCTCTTAGTAACATCACGAAGAGGACATGGATGAAAATATCTCAAAGGTATGCGTCTTTTATTATTGAAGCTCATAATTCAAGACGCTACACAATAGCAACAAGGAAATAGAAGTACAAAGGACGTATCCACTAGTTCTTCTCCTATCCATCTGCTCCCAGAGCTCCATGATCGGAGGCCTCGGCTGCCTGAAGCTGAGCTCTCGCATGTTCACCTACTCCCTATGGTCGTGGCGGACCTCCTGGTGGTGGTGGTGGCAGAGCCTCAAAGCGTCGCCCACCACCTGCTGCTCTCTGCCTCGTCCGCCTCCTCCCTGCGGACCGCCACGGTCAAACCTCTGCCTCTGCCTGGGAGGTTCTTCACTTAACTGCTGATCAATAGCATGGCGGGTCGGACAGTCTCGAGCCATGTGACCAATCCCGCCACAGGAGTAACACTACCCACTCTCGGCACGCCTGGCTATGACTCCACCCCGGCTCCCCCGCACAACTGAGCCTGAGTCGTGCAGTCGGCCACCAGTAGGTCTGGTCTGCCTGAACCCTGAGTCATCCGTCGGCTACCTGCTACCGAAGACTCCGCTATCTGCCGCCCTGCGGTAGGTCTCGCTGTGGACTCAGCCAGGAAGCTCTCGATCAGGAGGGCTCGCTCTAGCACTCCTTCCTGGGTCGGGATGCTGAGGGAGATCAGTGATGCCCTGACCTCATGTCTCAATCCCTGCTTGAAGGTCCGGGCCCGGAAGAAGGGGTCCCGTACCATGTCTGTCGAGTACCGAGAAAGGTCGGTGAACCTCGCCGCGTACTGGGCAACCGTCAAGCTGCCCTGCCGCAGCTGAAGAAGCTCCTGGATACGCACCGCACGAAGGGTGGCTGGGGCGAACTCCGAGCGGAAGAGGCTCTCAAAGTCTGTCCAAAGTAAAGATGCCTCATCGTGCACCTAGAGCATCAAGCTCCACCATCGTCCTGTTGCCGCGTGTAGTAGGCTCGCAGCGAGGATCACCATGAGGTCTGTTGGTGTCCTCACTAGCCTAAACACACGTACCACTGCCTCCAGCCAGTCCTCGGCTACCTGGGGATCCGTCTCCCCGCGAAACCTGGGTGGTCGCTGGCGCTGAAACTCATGCAGTGCGCTGAGGCGACGTGCATCGTTAGCGGCTGGTACTGGAAGCATCGGGGGCTCGGCGGGTAGAGCTACCGCCGGTGCCACTGCTGACAAAGGGCCCTGCACCGAGGCCTCGTCGCTCGGTGGGCTGTCGTCACGCTCGACTCTCGGAAACCTAGCTGGCTGCCGTCGTGGGGCCATCCTGAATAGGAAACAGGTGCGCCACGGTCAGAACAGCATATCTGGTGAGCTGATATAAGTAATCACAAAGAAAACTTGAAACACACACGCAATCAATGTTTTCGTGCATTAAGTCGGAAATCAGAAGTCAGGGTCCTGGTGTACGGATACGTCGGCCGCGGCACCAAAACTGGACTCCCTGGACTGATAACCACACTCAGTACGCTAAACATTATTGCTTCACATAGAAAAGATCAGAGTTCGTAGTAGAACTGAACTCCCCTGATACCAATTTGTCACGACCCACCCTCGGGGTCCGTGCCGTGACTACCCCAAGCCCGCCTTCCATAGGCCAGGGGCTGGCGACTAGCACCAAGGCGTAAATCCCGGTAAAAAGGGAAGGCATTGCCTTTGTAAAGTAAACAAACACCACAGAGTAAGAAAGCGGAATGTAAACACTAAACAAAAGTGGAGTACAACTGAAAGTGCGGAAAAGTAAATGGGCCAGTATACAAACCCAAACTGAAAGTAAAGTACAACTCGAAAGGGAAAACAACAACTGAAAAGTAAAAGCCGCTACACCGAGTTGTCCACTAGAAATACCACCTGAAGGGTGGGTACCGATAGCTCCACTGCTCCACGGGTCCCACCGTCCACTCCGAGCACGTCCCACCCAGTGGTCCACCTCCGGGTACCGTCCCGCTCTGCAAGCCTCAGCCAAGATCAACGTTGTCCGTCGTCTGCAACCAACACAACGTAGTGCGGGAAAAGCCCGTGCAGGGGTGAGTATAAGCTACTCAGTAGGGACCCCGAGACCCCTGAAGGTCTCTCAAAATCCACAAAGGAAAAACCACAAAGAAAGGTACAATCACGAAGTAACAACTGACACTGCTTAGGTATATGCCCATACATATACCTAAGTCATCAATTCAAATACGCTCCAACCTCCGAGCCCAAGTATAACTCAGTCCACACAGGAATGTAAACGTATTCCACACAGGAAAACAAAACGTAATCCACACAGGATAGCACAACACAATCCACACAGGAAAGCAACAGGATTCAACTCACACAGGATTTTCATTATCAAAAACGTAACTACTGAAAAGCCCCATCTCTGAAGTGTACAGTGTCATGTCACGACTCTGAGATACTTCTCACTAACCTAAGACTGCTGAGGTACTCCTCCTGTCGAGTACCGCGGGTCTGCCGCCAACTACTGGGCGCTCCGTCCACTGAGGGTCTGCTGCCAAATACCGGGCGCTCACCCAAATAGCCTACAGAGGTACTCCTCCAGTCGAGTACCGCAGGTCTGCTGCCAACTACCAGGCGCTCCGTCCGCCGTGGGTCTGCCGCCAAATACCGGGCGCTCCGTCCACTGGGCTAATCGACTCACTCCAAGTCGAGTCGGTCGAGCAGTCTTCAGGTCTCAGCCGGCTACACGGTCTCCGTACTCCGTACGCTCGTCTCCAGTATCGCGGTTCTGCCGCTACAACCAAGCGCACCACCTCTATCGAGTAAAACAAAAGATTCATCTCACACAGGTATACTTCTTCGGATGATGATAAAGATGATCACCGAACCATCTAAGTCGTCGGACCCACGAAGGATTGATAGGTACTAACCCCCGCAAAAGACCCACACAGGATCGGGCCCACGTAGGACCTGTAGGCACTGGTTCACACAGGACCGTTGAGCGCAAGGACCCACACAGGATCAGACCCACACAGGATCGGGCCCACACAGGACCTGTAGCACTGATCCACGTAGGATCGCTGAGTGCTGTAGTCGTCGTCGTCGAATCCACACAGGATCTATGTACTATCGTCGTCGCAGTCACAGTAGCAGTAGTAGCAGTAGTAGTCACAGAACAGTCGCAGCCAGCACTAGGGTTCCCGCACACAGCAAGCTCGTTCGGAGGGTCCGCTCCACGAGCCGAGAGACTGATACATCAACTGTCACAAAGTCCAGAGTTGATGTATCCAAAAGTTCCATATCATCAACAGGAACTCAACGCAACAGACGGCGCGTCGATCGGACGCCCGGTCTGAGAGTTATTGGTATTTTCGTCCCCGGGGCCCGGTTGGTTTTTAAGGCAAAACCAACCCAACCGTACTCCAACTGCGTCCAAACCTCGGGCGGAGCATGCCAAAAGAACCGTCTCACTAAGAGGAACAAAACAATGTTGACGGCACGTCAATCGGACGTTCGTAGCTCAAGATATTAGCGTTTCCGTTCCGAAGGCCCGGTTGGTTTCATGAACGAACCAACCCGGCCGGACCCAAAGTATTCCAAAACTTTGAGTGCGATATATCAAAACGACCGTCTCGATCCAAGGATCGCGTTGCCGCAGACGGTTCGTCAATCGAAGGTCCGTGGCTCATGTTATGTCCAAAAGACCGAAACCGTCTCGAAAATGGGGGGTCCGGGTCCGGGCCGACCCGGCCCGACCTCCCCTGGTCTGACCCGAACCGGGTTGACCCGACCCAGATCCGAACCGAACCGGGTCGGACCGACCCGGTCCGCTGGACCCGGCCCGGCCAGTGGCGGCGCGGCGGCGCGGCCCGGCCAGCGGCGGCGCAGCCAGGTGCCGCGCATGTGCCGCACGCGGGGGGTTAAACCCCCCCTTTTTCGGATCTCGGCCGGCCTAGGGCCGGCTGTTTTTCATGTCACGCGGGTCCTGCGGGTCCCGCCTCCTAACCAAACCGGCGGACGGCGCGGCCGGCCACCTTCTTCTTCTCCGCCGCGGCCGTAGCCGCGGCTCTTCCCCGATCTCCGTTGCCCGGCGAGGCCGGCCGCCCCTGGCTGCTCCGTTGCGGCCGTAGGGCCGCGGCCCTTCGTGATCTCCCGCACCGGCGGCCCGGCTGCCGCCGGTCTTCCCGTCTCACCGCGGCCCGGCTACCGCCGGTCTTCCCGTATCGCCGCGGCCCGGAACCGGTCGCGGTGTTCGTCGTCCGGCGCGGTGCGACGGCACCGCGCCCCTCCGCCACGCCTTCGATTTCCCTTGACGCGGCGCGACGGCGTCGCGTTCTTGATGATTCTCCCACGGCGCGGCGCGACGGCGCCGCGCACTATAATCGTACAATTATCCGCGTGGTGCGACGGCACCACGCCACCTTGTTTCCACCCGCAAGATAAATCAACAAGAACGATGGAGGGGGATCGGCCGTGTTCATGCGGTCCGGCCCCCTCACGTTAAATGATAACACAACTTAAATATCCTCTCGTTAATCATGCTAGAACCACGAACAAGAATAAATAATTAAACAAAAATCAACAACCCCTACCTTGGTTCTGGAACGAAGTTCGATGATCGATAACGATTCGCGGAAGTCGAGCGTCACGGTGGTCGGCGTCACGGAAGAAGAACGTCGATATCGCGGTTATGTCGTCACGGAAGACGGTTCCCGAGAACGTGGATTTCTTCGTCGAAGTTTGAAGGTTCTTCCTGTTCTTCGTCAGAGTTGAAGGAGAAGAAGAAGGAGAAGCTCCAAAAATTCCTCTAAGGGTGGTAAAAGAAATTCAACCAGAATAAAATAAGCTTTAAGCTTATTTTATTAAATAACTTTACCACATGAATTTCAAAGGTTTGAATTTGAACAACTCACCTCAATTAATACTTTAAGTTGTCAAACATTAATTAAAATGAGGGTTAAAGGGAGATGGAAGGTTGGGTTTCGTGTGGGCCCCACCACACTTAATCCTCTCTTAGGTAGTTAAACCACCCAAATTCCAACAAAAGGTTATAACCACTTTTAAGATATAAAATAAATATTGTATAACAAATTTATTTTATTCTTCATTTCATCCAGAAAAATAAACATCTCTTCCTAGGAAAACGCAACTTCGGAAAAGGTCTCCTTAAGCGAATATCGGCACTACGAGTTCATCGGTGCCCTCAGATTTCAATTCCAAGCACCGGATCAAAAGTTAGAAATTCTCGCTCGTTCGTTCATTGAACGTACCCGAGCCAAACTTTGTAAATTGATTCCTGGAACTCCGGGCCTCGGAATCAGGTGCCGTCAGAAACCGCGCTCTTGTAAAATTCCAAAGAAAATTAAGAATAAATTTCCCTTGAATTTTACGGGTCTTTACAACGTTGACTGGAATTCCTAAGTGTTAAGACTTTAATCAAAGGATTAACGTAACATAGGGTTCTAATCTCAATCAAACAATATTTATGGTAGTGTGTTTATGGTTCCAATAATACATGAAAAACACTTGTTAAACAAAATATATCATTAATCCATGACATATTAAGTTTAACATACACAATATTAATTTAAAGAATACTCATCGAGAAAAAACACTCAATCACTTAACATCCCTGAATTATAACTCACCCCAATGGTAGATTTACTTAGCCATTGGGATTTTTGCTAATCTTGGATTAATGTTTATGGTGATGATTTATAAATATTAGAAAAATAATGGGACAAGAAAAGAGTAGTGTGCCGAACACACACATGAAATATTTTGAGAATCAAAAATGGAATTTCGATTGAATGAGAAAGAAAACAAGGGACTATAATTTAAAATGATTCAAACTATTTTATGACCATTAATATTATACAACAAAATGTGGGGAAGAATAAGAGGTGTTCAAGAAGAAACAAGAACTAATATTTGATTGAAATGAAAACAAAGTTACACAATTACAATTTAAAGCAAACATAAACAAACTTGAACGAGAATTGGAGGAGAGGTCTCTCTTGTTGAAACAAGGTCAAATCATATCCTCCCAGAACCTTTTAAAGGCTCTAGTAATTCGAAACCTCATCCTAAGTGCTGAATTTCCTATTTTCATGGAATGAGAGGAGGGGGTGTATTTATAGAACATGGTTGTGGGCTGTTTGAATTGAAACACTGTCCCTCCAATTGAAAGGAAGATTTACAAATATAGAAAGATGAATCACGAGCTGAAGTCATCTTGAAAGATGTAGATATGGATGTCTTCAATCCACCCTAAAAATTTGGCCGCCTATAGACTTTAGTAACCAATGTAATGGCGTTTTTAATAAATAATGTCATTCTGTCTATTTCAAACTAGACTTTTCAATGGCCGAAATGTGAATGGGTTTTTTCATAGTAATATTCGATCAAATAAAAATAATTTGTTCAAAAATGTTGGCCTCATATATATTGGATTTCACACTAAAAATGCTCAGCTTTCATGGATCTCTAAATCAGGAGAAAAGTCAACATTTGTGTGCCGATTTCAATTCCCATCCAGAATGGTGGGCTGAGATTAAATGAATTATTTGGGCCCTTTGTACTTGGATTTGGGCCTTGAAATTTTTATCCAAGATGAAATTTAGTGTCCCCCGAGCTATGGTGGAGAGTTAATATTTTTGGACTTCCGGATTGAGCCTAGTAAATCAATCTTCATGGCTGTTCCAGTTTGTCCACAGATTAATTGGGCCTTCTTGTGTGGTATATATGGACCTTCAAATGGCCGAATTTTCTCATGATACCTTCTAATGAAATGATTTATATGGTACTAGGAATAAAAAAACAAGAATCAAACCATTTGGACCATCATAGTAAGAGTTATAAATATAATAGTAAACTGACTCAATTTTACTACTTCTACAAATGCTCAAAAATTATACTTAGTATTAAACATTAATATTTCACACAAATTATGCACATTTAATATAAAATATGTAAAGAGAGTATATAATAAGTCATGGAGATTTTAATAACATCACCATAGAATCATATTTGAGTCTAAGGAGATCATTTAATGAATGTTTAATACAACATAGACATTATAGATATAGGACGCAATACCTTTGACTATGGATTCCACTTCAATTACATGGAGTGTATCTATAGAAAACTTGTTTATATGACACCACACCATCATGAATTGTTAGTGTCATGTGAAAATTTCCATCATCAGTTCCATATAATGATCCACATTATCCATTAGCTTGGCTTAACTATTAGGTCATTGGAAGTACCTATGGGAATCCCTGTCACATATCGCGACCTGTTAGGTATATCGACGTAATACAAGGAAGTATCTATGGTAGTAATAAACTAGTCAACAATATTATAGTTAATAAAATAATTGGGTATCTGATTTCTTTATCCCATTGTCATATTGACTTCCTCTCGTGATAATATGTTTGGTACATTTTTTGGAGACACCAGATACAATATCAACCAAAGATTGACCTACTAGCTTAGTTTTAGTCAAAAAATAACCCATTGAGCCCATCGGGTTTTATATAAATACTACATGGGATAATTGATGTTCATACATAATAGAAGGAATCCATTTTGGGACCCTCAGAAATAATAAGCTACCAGAGACATTATGCATGGGATCCCCAAAAGAATAATTCAAATAGAGGCTTCCTATATGAGATCCTCCAGGCTGAACAAAAACATTGACATGTTACTCATGATCCCAGTAATGGTTTACATAAGTAGATTTATCATGTATGGTATCTTCTGAATGAGTCAAGAGGATGAGGTATCTTATATAGTAAACCCTAGGATAGTTTGTAAGTGAATTCATCCCATAGGGGATTATCTGTAATAGTAGAATATTAGAGGCAGTATACATATGATCATCTAGGTAAAATGATAAGATGACCACTTAGACAAAAAAAATCCTTGAAACTCATCCTAGAGAGATGGATAATATGAAATCTCAGATCAAGGGTCTCACTATCACGAAATATCAAGATTATATTACCAAAGGAAAAACATCTATATTTAGTGAAATGTTGTAAAAACCTTCTATTGGTCCAAAATTTATCACAAGGCATTCACCATCATGAAATATGAGTAAGGATACTCTAAATGTTCATCTCATGTGTCCAATTCATGATTTGAGTTTTAAATATGTGATAAACCCACAAAAAGGGTTGCAAGGGAGGAGTACATGATGTGCGTACCCTAGTACATGATGTGTACCATCGACTCTCCACCTGGGCATGTACAATACCCGGACATGGAAAATAAATACAATTTACCTGGAATGTAATTCATGTACATTGAGTATACCCTACAAATGGTACCTTTCCATGAACCTCAAATCTCAATGCTTTGTATTTTTTATGGTTGTGTACTTTTAATTTGTGTGTGACACATATGAGGTCTATCGATGTACTCTACATGGCCTTGTCCCGTCAAATGAGCTATTTTGTAATTTAGTTAGCTACATCACTGAGTAATATTAAATTGTTTCTATACCATATATATGGAATTTAATTTTAAAAGGTCATATTTCTTAAATAGGGATAACACACAATGTGTGTTCCTGTACTACATATCTTTTGAAATAGATTTCGGAATGGGAAACAACTATAATCGGACTGAACCCCTAGTTTTATTATTAAAATGTATAGATCTACCACTACCTATCATATATAGTGATAATAGATATCAAATAAAAAAATAGTAAATCTATATGAACTTATGGGAAAACTAAAAATTAACCAACCTTTGTGAGGAATCCACTGAAGAATCCCTTTTTTTCATCATCTGCAATTGCCGCATAGTGATCCATCTCTTCAATAGCTCAGTAGCAGTACCTCCCTTCCACTCTCCATTTTTCTGTATATAAATATATATATATCCATATTTCCTTAATTATTGATTTTTATATGTTTGTTTCATGAAGGGGAATCAATTATGTTGTATAAAATATTCCAATTGGAGGAGAATAAAAAAAATAAATATAATGAAACTGAAGAAAAAGAAAAGAAAATGAAAAAGGGTCCCTCGCCTTGGCCCGACACCCTACATGATTTAATGCTTCCCCTATAAACAATTCACCATTTTAGTCTCATTGTAAGGGATATATTCTCTACATTGGACTCTATTCAAATGATATACCCAAATGAAAACATGTGAATAAATTAATAATTAATTAAATGTTTATTATTCCATGATAGTTTTAAGGGAACATAATTCAACAAAAATCATATATTAAGTAAATACCTTATTTTGGGACTAATATAAAAGTTATAAGAAGTATCTTCAGGTTGTATTATTGGGTTAAATGATAATTTTATCACTTATAAGAATATAAATGAAAAAACTAATATTTATTCTCAAATTCTCATTCCAGAACAACACATCTTCTAACATTTATAATAACATGGATTATCTCCATCGATCTGGATTAATGTCTTAGGATATGGATGTCCTCAAATTATCTCCTTAGGACTAAATCAGTTCTATCATGAGGATACCCTGTACCTTTTCCTTGTACAATAAATCATCATTATTATTGGAGTTCAATGTTAAGGGTCCATCGGTAGATTACACTCATACCCCTATAGATTGAATAAATAAGTTTAAACTATAATTTATATTTTACTTATTATAACAATCAACTATTTATTTATAATTATATAATGATTTCATCGTTAATAGTGTTAACTTCATCATTTTATATATGATTTTTTGATCAAAAGTTATGGTACTAGAACCTTTGTCATGTTTTCACAATATATTAAATGTTAGTCATTATATAAATATAATATATATCAATTATATGAATATTTATAACCATTCATATTAATAATTGGAAAAATAAATTACATCAATTCCTGGGGATGGTAAATCTTACATACAAATTGCTAATGTTTCCATTTTTTGGAAAATAAAAAATTGAATGGTAAATAATAATTCACCTTTCCAAAATCACAATTATATCATTAATTCCAAATATGTTCACTAAATATTTCCATGATACCATCAATAGAAATAAATAATGAAAAACAAACCATATTTTATCGTGGATTTGGTAGACCATAAGTGCACACGAGTGACGTTAACATTTACCAATGGATAATAATGCAATATGGTCGATAATATAATAATTCTGAAAAATAATCACTTTGGTTTAAATATCATATATAAACAATATGTCCATCATTATTTCCCATTAATTATTGAGAAGGGATAAGAACTATATATCTATATTGAGGTAGTTGTCCACATATGCATAGAAGTGATACTTTAATTTCTCTTTTGGTAGACAAGTGGTGATAAATTTTAGTTTAATCATCATAATAACATTTAAGTATATTTATTACAAATAATTAATCATGTTTGAAAGGAAATTTTTTTGATAAAGTATAATAAAAAAATAAATTGGAGTAGATTTGTTATGATTTATACACCCTATTTGAAATTCCTCCTTATGATAAGATCATAAGAATTGAATAATCATTATAATGAGGGTGTGATATCTCATGATTATTTCACTGATGATAAAATAGAAAAGATGGCCACATGGATTTTAAGCGAACCACATCATATAAAAGTGGAAAATAACAAGTAGTTTGGGTCCACATTGAAACAATGGAGAGACTATATAATATTTACTGTATTAGATCACACAGGTTAAAAACATATGAAAAATAAATTATAAAATATTTTTGATGTAAATCATACAGATTCAGTAATAAACTACAATGTCGTAGATGTTTCAGTTAAAAAATAATGATTTCACAATAATATAAAAATAGAATATAATGGATACATGAATCATGGATATACATCACATTCAATACAAAATGAACAAAAATAAAAAAAATTATAAACAATATAATATTGATCTAATGATTCATTATCTACTCCCATAATACATCCTACAATATAAAATCAGTCATCCATACCTTGACACTTGTCTTTGTCCCAACCTACATCCATGAAGTATGTTTGAGTACCAATTGATAGCATAAAAAGGGTGTGATTAAAATTCTGTAGGCCACCAATAATATTGTCTAATATTATTCATTCAGTGAGTTTAAAATTACTATAGTGCATGTTATATAATAAAAATGATGAAAAAAGTTGGATATAAGGTAAGGGTCCTTCATCTCAATTTGATTTTATTGATCCATGTTTGATGTTATGTACATATTTATTTTTATTAAATGTATATACTAATAATAGAACTTATTATATCATGGATACATCTTAATTAATGGTAATAAAATTTATAATTCAAATTATATAATCCCAGTGGATTTGTTTTGAATGTCACCGAAGTGGTAAGAGTTTATCACATAAGATTTTTTTCATGAGACATGTTCCAAATTCAATAAATGGTTTTTAAACAAGTTTATATACTACCCCTTCAATATTTTATATCATAAATGTATTTTTAATGCTATTTAACTTTTACTATGATTTTATCCCTTTCAAGGGGGTTATTATTCAAAATTAACCTATGCAGTAAGAATTTTATGTCACAGAATTTTTTAAGGATTTTATAATTAAATATTAATAATAATAAAAATGATAAACCACTAATGAATAATATTTTTTCATTAACTATTGTTATTTTGGTATAATTTTTGTTATCCATTTATTTTACTCTCTTTAAGTACTCAAGAGACTAAAATATTCCTTTTAATAAAAACCAACAAATTTTCCCTTTTATCAGAAAAAGTTTCTTATATGTCCAAATATTCGGTAAATTGGTTTTAATAATATTTTTATCATTGTCCAAATATTTATTAATGTCATTTTTACCAAGGACCACTTTTTTAATGAAATTTTCTAAAAACATAATTTCATTTTCTGAATGAGGTATTTTGTACCTTTTTATGAAATTGTGAATGGGTTTTTAATTAACATACACCACATGATTTTATTTTATGAGCATGATAAATTATTTTTAACATGGATACTTTTTATAAGGATACATGGTTCATTAAAAAGAAAAAAAATTCCATTATATTTATGGGATTTTTTTCATTAGAAATAATTTATATCAAAATGAAAAGGTTATTTTCCTTATGAAACATTATAGTGATCTTTTAATGGTATTTTTCCTTTTTAACAACATCCTATGATGTTTTTCTAGGTATTTATTCTTATTTGATTTAATATTACTATATTTATTCTTTCTCTGAATAGTTTAAGTATATAATGATGAAATTATTTAGAAACTTGTTATCTTATATGGGTTAATATTTGATTTAATTATTTATATTTTCATGATTTTGTGGAATAAAAATAAATATATTTGGATTTTTTGATTGATGTTAACATTATAATCCAATGAAAGATGTGTCTATTATATACCTCTAATATTTTTGAAATTATGGCATAGTTCAAAAATTAATAAGAGATAAGGTAGTAAATAAAATAAAAAGAGATCTCAGAGTTAACAAGATGGATAATACTCCTAAGATAATTTTGGAAATGATTGTGTAGACATTTACATTATGGGAATTTTCCTATAATGATAGTCTTGGGAGTGAACCTCGACTAAAGAAGTTATTTCCTATGTTTATGTCACTCCCAATAACTTTTTATTTTTTCTTATGATATGTTCTCATAACTCATGATTAAATTTATATGATTCTGAATTATTATATAAGTTGTATTTTGGTTAGAAACATTATACCATAAATAAAGTATAATGACATTTTTTATTGGGTTTGACGGTTATAAATGTTTTTCATGATCTAAGTCCCTTATTCTTATATTATGACCACATATGATCATTGATTGATATGGATTATGTTAATCCATACTGAGCATTTGAGTTCAACCATTTTTATGTTTTTGTTTTGTAGGATATGATGAAAATGGTTTATGAATAATATATATAAAAATATTTCTGTTTGTGTAAAAAGTAATGTGAAATAATATACATATTTTATTTAAATCTTATTTCTATGTCTAAGTTTCCAAAGTCACTAATCCTTTATGGTTTTAGTGTATATCATATTAATATATAATGAGTATTCTTCTAATAAGATATTTAACTTATTTATGAAATGATTGGTCCAATATAGAAAACCCTCATTTTAAATATATATGTGTTATATTATTTTATTTATCCAAATAATGATACTTTTATTTATTTAATAGTAATTACATTATTTCTATATAGTGTATATGGATATATCTTATCATAATTCAATTTTTTTCAGACTTTATTTTCTTATTTCTAACATATGAAGGGTTGTTTTTTATTCTCCACATATTGTAAGATCATATCCTTTCTTACAATAATGCTAAAAAACATTCCAAAAGGTCATTATTGGATTCCAAACTCCTTGTCTTCTTCTGATTGGGACTAAAAACACCCATCATGACTTCTTTAGGCCATCTCATGTTTTTTGTTCTGGTATGTCCTAGGTGATTATATGAAAAAAAAATGTTATTAAAGAGAATGATTCTTATCTTTTATCTGAATTGGAATGCTTTGGAAGATAAGAGATAGATTCATTATATTTCTTCATTTAAATCTTGAATATATTTATGATCACCATATTTTATGATGAGACATTAGTTTCCATAGTTATTTGGGATGTTTTTCTCTTGGGATCGAGCATGTATCTCAGTTAGGGTGAGGATTCTTGTCTTTATTTTAATTATTATGTTTCTATTAATGGTTTATAATAAACAAAAATAATGAGTAGTGTAATAACTTGGTTTTTTTAAGATGGATTTTTTTACCCTAAATTTTAAATTTTTCAATAGATACATATAAGGTGTATAATGGTCTTTTCCCCAAGATGATGATATTGTACATTTTTTCTCACTACTTTGTTCGTAATAGATTAAGGTGTTTACCATAGTAAAATAGTTGGGATGAATTCAATGTGTTTCAATCTTTAGTGGAAAATTAGAAATTATTATTTAATAAATTAAATATTAATTTATTTACACCGGATCATTTAGTCATTTCATGTTTATAAGGCATCATATTGATATTTCGTCTATGCAATTAAGTCTACAATGGGGATTTTTTTTCTATATGGTGTGTAAGCTTTTATTGAGCACTGAGCCGAGCACATCTCCCCTTTTCTTTTTCATTAATTATTTCTTTTTTACTCTTTTATTTTATTCATATTATTTTTGTTATTTTATTTATTTTAATTCATAGGCTTGTTGTGTACCCTCATACAAGTTTCACTTCATAGATCCTTGAGATAGGTGGGGGAGAAGGAGAAATATAAAGAAATAGGGATATATATATATATATATATATAGGTATCACAATCGATCTTGGGATGTGCCGAACAGTCATGCGACAAATGTGGATGAATAAAATGGGTAAATATTTGGCTGATTCTTCCCCAAGGTATGAATTTTTTGTATTAATGATAGATCCCAGTTGATTTATAATTTTTTAATTTTATGTCCCATATATTCTTCCTTAGTTTCCTATAATGGATGATCAACTGATTTTGGTGGAAAACACGTGATTCATGGTGATTTGAGTCCTTTCTATTCAGGAAAACTCGTGTACACGATGTGTTGTTTAGGGAATAAATCTTGATTGTTCTTATATTATGGGAAATATGAACTTTATTATGTGCATACATTGTGTGGGATATACTCAGTGTGTATTGGTACCTGACCATCTAGGCAATTACCCTACCAGGCTACCCATTTAATGTGTTTATGAAATTTTAAGTACATGGACGGAAACTGTGTGGGACAGACACCATGTTGAAGTACAAAACTATGCCAGAGACTTGGAAATTTCATGTGATGGACATAGGAAGGTACCCCAGGTATGGTACATGACATTTACCCATCATACATGCAGTGTACATGACATTTTATATGCGAAGTGTAAGTAGATTTACTCTCTTAGGTGGAACCATGAGGATACATGTTATTTAATAGGGTTCACATGCATTGTATTCCTATCTTGCTTCCCATTTAGGGGTTTTCATAGCTTATTTCCAAGTCCATTATGAGTATCTATTGACATATATTGTGATGGTAAGACACATGATGTGTTTTTAAGAATACTTGGTGGAATTTCGGTCATTTTATGAATGTAGATGTTCTTCCTTCAATAATTGAAACATGTTTTATCCTAATAGAGATACATGAAATTTGAATGATAAGATCAGTGTTCGGAATAAAAACATTTTAGTTCATCATCTATGTTGAGTCATGGCTCATATCTCATAATATATTTCTATCTCTTTCCTTTTTGGATGTCCCCCATGTGAGATGTGCACTTTTGGGCTGAGAAGCAGTGAGACTAGTTATTTCCAAGGATCCCATGTTAGAGTCCTCTATTTTATGATTTGACCAAGATGATCCCATGTAAGATTCCTCCTTCTCTTATTGTCACTGAGGGTCCCTTGAAGGACGCCTTTTCTATCTACTACTATAAGGATACCATGGAAGATTCCCTTGATTACATGCTGCTAAGATCCCGAGTAGGATAAATTTAATTATGTTTAGACATAGTGTATCCTGAGTATGTTTCTTCTAATTTTTTCTAATTTTAATGACTTAGTGGTTTCCCTAATGTATGACTGACCCTATGTGATTATATCAGTTTGGGGTAGAGATGGTTGTGGGTTTCACATTAGATTCTATGTGAATCTTATATGCCCATGGGTTTGTGGCTATAGTGTCTGGTCTATGTGTTTTATCAATATCACTCTCTGTTAAAAATTTCACATGATTAATATTTATGCATCGAGGTATATTAGAGGTGCTTCTTGGATAGTGTTTGTTGAGCCTAACATAAAGTGTATTTCTTTCTTTTATATGATCCCTTACATTCTTCATTGGAAACGACTTCTAATCCATATTATTTCTTATGTTACTTGTATACCAAAAGGTGCTTCCTATGAATTGGCTATTGAGACCATATATTTGATTATTATATTATTCGTATTTCTAATGGTGATTCTTATAATTTTTCATGGGAGACTATTGCTATGATATTTGAGAATGACATCCCTAGTAATGATACTCATGGATGATTATGCACTCCTGAGTGATAATGATGATTCCTCTCTCTTATGTTAGCATGTGAATAGGATGACTACGATCACCTTTGTGTGATTATACTCATGAATGATTACAATATGTTGATTGATGAGGATGTTTCCTCTATCCTATTTTTGTTATGTAAGGAGTATGAATACGCTCTCGTCAATTTGATTATACTCGAAGACGATTACACTCTCCCAAATCGGTTTATATTCCTCAATGTTACATGGAATTTCACAAAGTTTTATACCTGATGTAAAGACCTATAAAAATCAAGGTAAAGTTTTACTAAATATTCTTTGGGATTTTATAAGAACACAGTTTCTGACGGCGCCTGATTCTGAGGCCCGGTGTGCCGGAAATTAATTTCTTAAGTTTAGCTCGGGTACGTTCAGTGAACGAACGAGCGGGTTTTTATAACTTTTTAATCAGTGCTTGGAATCGAATTCTGAGGGCACCGATGAACTCGCAGTGCCGGTAACTACTTAACAAGACCCCTTTATGGAGTTGTGTTTTCTCGGGATGATTTGTTTAAATAATGTGAGGGATAATAATGTAATTGTTTTACAATTATATATTCTTTTCTTGTTATGTAGATTAAGTGTTGTGTCACAACACTTTTCCCTCTCTCTTATGTGGTTATAACCTATGTAAGGGAGTTAGGGGTGGGACCCACTTGTTGATAACTACCTTTGAGAGGATTAAGGTGGGGTGGGGCCCACATGATCCCAACCCCTCACCTTCCCCTAACATCATAACTTTTCCCCTATTAAATTTTGTAACTTTCAAAAAGAATCCCTCCTTTTTAAATAAAGTTATCTCCTTAATTGTGTAGGTTTTTCAAGTAATTAATTCTTGGATTCGTTTGAATTTTAGATGAATTCATTTGGCTTGTGTGTTAATTAAATAAGACTAAGTCTTATTTCGTGGGAGAATAGTTGATGGTGGAAAAGGATTTGAAGAGAAAGATCTATGATTTAAAGAACTTCTTTTTTTTGAAGAACGTGAAGAACAAAACTCTCCGACGAAGAACGCCGACACCAAAGAGCGGCTAAATACCCCTTTCTTCCTTCTCTTCGACAAGAGGGGATACATCACATCTTGTGTACTCTTGGGTGATGTCAGGCCTTCCAAGACATTCGATGAAGAACGCTTCCCGGTCTCCCTCAAAGGAGGAGACACCGCTGTGGGATAATCGCAAACGACGACGTCACCTTCCGACATCAACGAACGACGCTACCTCTCCGCAGATCCATCGAGGTATCACATCACGGGGTAGGGGTTTTATGCGTTTCTATTTCATGATTACTTCCGTCGTTTTCTTCCTTTCAAATTGAACCGCCTGTTATTGTAATAACGGGAGGAGGTCCGACCGCATGAACACGACCAACACTCCTCCCATTTTTTTGTTGTTGATATTGATGCGGCACGAGAAAGGCAACGCGGTGCCGAAGCACTGTGCAGAAATTGTTAAAGGAAGTGAGGAGAAGCGCAGCGCCGTCGCACTGCACCGTTGGAAGCGAACTAATCCGCGGCGTCGTCACACCGCGCTGTAGAAGACGAACCAAGGACACGACACCATCGCACCCCGCCGGACAAACCAAGGCTGCGGCTGGTTCAGGGCCGTGGCGGAGCAGGGGAACCGGCGGCCGAGACCGGGCCACCGGCGTCAGAGCAGGGGGGACCGGCCTTACCGGTCTCGTGGCGGCAACAGCCGGCCGGCCGGGGCGGGCCGGCCGGACAGGGGAAAAGCCGGGGGTTACAAACCCCTGACCGACTAGCTGAGCGGCCCCGTAATGGGGTCGCACCCAAGACGGCCAGACCCGGACCCCGTTCGGGTCGACCTGGTTCGGGCCGACCCTCGAGATATCGGGTCGGTTCTGACTGGACCCGAACCCCTTAATATCGAACCTCCTTCGGCCCATTTCCCATAACAAGAGATGCGGACCTCCGATCGATGCATCGTCAGTTGCGATATGATCCTCGGATCGAGACGGTCATTTCGGTATATTATACACAAGGTTTCAGAGAACAATGGGTTTGGCCGGGTTGGTTCAGATACGAAACCAACCAGGCCCTCGGAGCGGAAATGATTATATCTTGAGCTCCGGATGTCCGATTGACATTTCGTCAACTTTGTTGGATTCCTCTTGATGAGACGGTACTTCTGGCTTACTCCGCTCGATGTTTGGATGTCGTCCGAGTGCGGTCGGGTTGGTTCTCTCACGAAACCAACCGGGCCCCTGAAATGAAAAAGTCAATGACTCACAGACCGGGCGTCCGATTGACGCGCCGTCTATCTCGTTGAATTCCTCATGATGAGACGGAACTTTTGGCATACTTTTCCAGAGTTTTGGATGTATTTGGATAGTGTCCATGTTGGATTGTACCTGAAATCCAACTGAGCCCCTAGAACGGAAAAGCTGATAACATTTAGACTGGACGTCCGTTTGACGAACTGTCAGCGGAGTTGGTGATCATGTGGAGAAACGGTCCCTATGAGTACACCCTATGAGAGTTCATGGTATAGTTGATATACGGCCAGGTTGGTTTGCACAGGAAACCAAGCGGGCCCCTGGGACGAAAAAGCTAGTAACTCACATACCGGGCGTCTGATTGACGCGACGTCTGTTGCGTTGAGACCCATATGATGTGGTAGCCCTTTGAGATACTTTTTCGTGGGACTTTGAGATACTTGGAGTATCGACCGGTAGCTTGTGGAGCAGACCCTCCCAGAGACGAGTGTGCGGAGTACGAAGACCGTGTAGCCAGCTGAAACCTGACGACTGCTTGACCGACTCAACTTAGATTGAGTTGACTAGCCCAGTGGATGGAGCACTACGTTGTTTGGGTGCAGAAACAAGGCGGTCGGAGCACTACCTGTGTGACAGTGGAGACCCGCGGTACTCGTCTGGAGAGTACCTCTGCAGGCTACTTGGGGGGGGGGGTGTGCACTACTATGTTTGGGTGGAATACCCCGGCGAGAAGCACTACTGTGTTTGGGTGGCTGACCCACGGTACTCGACAGGAGGAGTACCTCAGTAGTCTTAGGTTAGTGAGGAGTAACTCGTAGTCGTGACTGGACCATTGTACACTCCAGAGATGGGGCTCTTCAGCAGTTACGGTTTCGATAATGATAATCCTGGTTTGAGCTGGTTCTTTTATCTTTGTATATACCTCATGTTTGAGATGGGTCACTTGATAACTTAGGTGTATGTATGGGAATATACCTGGGTAGTGGTTATCCGTTGATTTCATAATCTTTGTGTTTCCTCATGATTGAGATGGGTTACATGATAATTTGGGTATATGTATGGGAATATACCTACGTAGAGGTTATCTGTTGAGATCTTATTTTTGGTTATCAATGTTGGTTTTAGTGAGACCTTGAGGGTCTGAGGGTCCCTATTGAGTATCGCTATACTCACCCCTGAACGGGAAATGCCCACACCACATTGTGTTGGTTGCAGACGACAGAAAGTGCTAACGGAGGCCGAGTGTTCAAGGACTGGACGGTACCCATAGGTGGACCACACGATGAGTCAGTACCAGGAGGCGGACCACACGATGAGTCAGTATACAAAGGTGGACTTCATGACTAGACGACACACGGAGGAGGTTGACTGGTTTGAGAGTTGTGGAGGCTATCTGTACCCACCCTTCAGGTATGATCCGTGGAGGATGATCCAGGAGCTATGCCATCTATACCTACCCTTCATGTAGGATCCGAGGAGGATGACCCAAGAGCCGCTTCCGTTGTTCCAGCTGTTGTATTTTTCTGTTTTACTTTTGTTCAGTTGTAGCTGTACTTTCAGTTGGGTTTGTATTCTGGCTCATTTACTTTTTAGCACGTTCTTTAGTACTTAGGGTTTTACTTCCCCTTGTACTATGTGGTGTATTTTTTACTTTTATAAAGGAAATGCCTTCCCAGTTATCGGGATTTACGCCTTTGGTGCTAGTCACCAGCCCCTGGCCTATGGAAGGCGGGCTTCGGGTAGTCACAGAACGGGCCCCGAGGACGGGTCGTGAAAAATTGGTATCAGAGGAGTCGGTTCTACCGCAAAACTTATAACTCAGATATTTTCTTTCTGTGAAGCAATAGTGTTAAGGGTACCGAGTGTGGTCTTAAGTTCAGGGAGTCCAGTGTTGGTGCGGGCGGCCGACGTATCCAAACATCGGGACCATGACAACTGATTTCCGACTTTGTGCATGAAAACACTGATTGCGTGTGTGTTTCCAGAAGTTTTTAAAAGTCTGTTCAAACTAGGTCAGCTCACCAGGTATAATCATTTGACCATGTCACGTTTTTTCTTTTAGGATGCCTTTCCATGGATGACCAGCTTGATCCAAGAGGGATGTGCATACCGACAGCCTGTCGAGCGACGAGGCTTTGGTATAGGGCCCTCTTGCAGTTGATGCACCAGCGGAGGCACCAGCAGTACTACCATTCTTTGGGCCACCGATTCCACCAGCCCCAGTAGTATGGGATGCACGCCACTTGAGCACGCTGCATGAGTTCCAGCGCTAGATTCCACCCAGGTTTCGGGGAGATACGGACAAGAAGGCGGCTGAGGACTGGCTGGAGGCAGTGGTGAGAGTTTCCAGGCTAGTGGGGACACCTGCAAACTTCATGGTGATCTTTGCTGCCAGCTTTCTTTAGGCAGCAGCAGGCAGGTGGTGGAGCCTCTTATTCCAGTTTTGCGATGAGATGACCTTCACATGGGAAGACTTCGAGACCTTTTTCAGGGTGGAGTTTGTACAAGTTGCTCTACACCCTGAGCATGTTCAGGAGCTACTGCCTTTGACGCATGTTTTCCCAACAGTATCTGAGTCATATGTAGGAAGTAGACAGATGATGCTTAGGTCCAAGTGGACCAGACCAGAAGGGGGGCGACCTTGGGTTATAGGATCAGTAGTGCGGGGCACGAGGGGTGGAGTCAGATCCAGGCATACCTGAAATGGACAGTGTTTCTCTTACGACAGGAAGGGTCACATGGCACGTGACTGTCAGACTCCTCGCATAGTCGATCCACAGGCGTTGGAGGAGCCACCGAGGCAGAATCAGCCGTAGGTGCTTGAGAAACAGTCGAGCAGTGGACAAGGAAGTAGAGCTTTGGGAGCAGGTGGACATGATGGGAACTAGTGGATACGTCCCTTGTACATCTAGTTCCATATTGCTGTTTTATTTGTGACTTGGTACTATGAGCTGTAATAATAAAAAAAACACTTATCATTTTGATGTTTTCTTTCGTGTCCTTTTGTTTGGTTGAAACTGAGAGGTTCCAGTTAAAACTGTTGACTTGACCCTCACTTTCGATATTTCTACTGGAGGAGACCCAGTGACCTCACACCGATGCCGACTGTGTGACTCGACCCATGGAGGCGAGAGTGACAGTTGGATCTCTTGGTAGTTACGTCATGGCCTTATGATGTCATCCATGGCATGAATGCATCATTCATGTCAGGATTGACTGTATTAGGCAATGGGTGTGGTTCATCCCGGCGATGAGACCGAGTTTCTCTTTTCATCAAAGGATAAAATTTAGCAGCTCTTTCAGATTGTAGGCACAGAAGGTGCAGATCATCCAGGAGCGGATGAAGACTGCACATTACAGTAATAAATTGGAAACTGACGCCCATCGTAGAGACTCGGGCATGTTAAATGTTTCAAGAAGAGGAATCTTTAAGGAGTGATGAGTCTGCGACATAGCAGATGTGAAGGCAGATCTAGGAGAGAAGCATGAGGTGGTGTATATTTTAACATGCTACAACCACCCGCCTTAGTTGTTCCTGCCAGGCTCAGGGAGTTGGAGTGAAGAGGAAAAGTGCAGCTGTATGCGGTCAAGGAGTGTGACCCAATGGATCTAAAAATGATTCAAGGGACAGCCTGTGTCCACTACTAGTTGCCGTAGTAACAGACATCGATATGAATCTTTTTTTCCTTTCACAAATATTGTCCCAGACCTAGAGTTTCCGATAAGCCGTAGACTTGACCCTCACGTCTGGAGATTCCTTGGGATAAGACTCAATAATCACACTTACGCCGACAGTGTGCTTAGACCCTCGAGGAGAGAGTTTCAGTTGGAATTTCTTGGTGGATGCGTCGAGGCCTTACGATGTTGGTTTGAGTATGGACTGGGCAATCACAGTTGATACACAAATTGATGGTATTTGGCAAAAAGGTTGTGGTTTAACTACGATGTCGGGATGGGTTTTCCTTGGTCGTTGAAAAGGAAACTCTAGGTAGCACAAGATAAACTCATGTATATGAGGGTATGACCGATCCCTCTTGAGTTAGTCAGCCTTACCCTCACGGAAGCCGTCATTTTGAGTTTCAGTTCTATCATGAATTGGAAACCGCTAGAGTTTGAGGATGACAATCACGTCTTTATACTTGTCTCACCTTGACGAGGTTTATTGAGATGTGGCCAAGGTGGAAAGTTATCTCTGAGGATCAGCGGACCTTCTTAGGTCCTCAGCTGGGTACGTGTGGTGGTTTACCACTTGAACCATCCACCTCAATTGCACCAGGTGCATGACGACTTCCACGTATCTCAACTGAGGAGATACGTGCTCGATCCTTCGCCTATCATCGACCATGGGGAGTTGGACGATGGTGATGGGGTGACCTTCACGGAGGATCCAGTGGGGATCGAGGATGGATAGGTGCAGATCCTACGAGGATGGTCGATTCCTTGAGTGCAATTTCTTTGGATGTACGATAACCTCTAGGTAAGCACATGGGAGCGGAAGGCTGAGATGCATGCTCAATACCGCTTTTGTGTCCTTAGTCTGTGTTAAAGCTTTACGAGGACTTAAATCACTGAGGTGGGAGTAATGTAAAGACCCGTAAAATTCAAGGAAATTTTTTTATAAATTTTAATTGGGATTTTATAAGAATGCAGTTTTTTACGGTGCCTGATTCTGAGGCCCGGTGTGCCCGGAATTAATTTCCGATGTTTAGCTCAGGTACGTTCAGTGAACGAACGAGCGTGTTTTTCTAACTTTTTAACCAGTGCTCGGAATCAAATTCCGAGAGCACCGATGAACTCACAGGGCCGGTAATTGCTTAAGAATACCCCTTTATGGAGTTACTTTTTCTCGGGACGAGTTGTTTAAATAAAGTGAGGGATAATAATATAATTGTTTTACAATTATATTTTCTTTTCTTGTTAAGTGGATTAAGTGTTGAGTCACAACACTTTTCCCTCTCTCTTATATGGTTATAACCTATGTAAGGGAGTTAGGGGTGGGACCCACTTGTTGATGACTACCTTTGAGAGGATTAAGGTGGGGTGGGGCCCACATGAGCCCAACCCCTCACCTTACCCTAACTTCATAACTTTTCCCCTCTTAAATTTTGTGACTCTCAAAAAGAAACCCCCCTTTTTAAATAAAGTCAACTCCTTAATTGTGTAGGAATTTCAAGTAATTAATTCATGGTTTAGATTGAATTTTAAATTAATTCCTTTGGCTTGTCTATTAAATAAATAAGACTAAGTCTTATTTCGTGGGAGAATAGTTGATGGTGCGAAAGGATTTGAAGAGAAAAATCTAAGCTTTGAAGAACATCTTCTTTCTTGATGAACGCGAAGAACACAACTATCCGAAGAAGAACGCCGACACCAAAGAGTGGCGACGTACCCCTTTCTTCCTTCTCTGCGACAAGAGGGGATACCTCACATCTTGAGTACTCATCGGAAACGTCGGGCCTTCCAAGACCTACGACGAAGAACGCTTCCCAGTCTCCATCGAAGGAGGAGAAACCTCCGTGGGAAAATTGCAAACGACGACGTCACCTTCAGACATCAAAGAACGACTCTACCTCTCCGAAGATCCATCGAGGGATCACATCATGAGGTACGGGTTTTATGCGTTTCTATTTCGTTATTACTTCCGTCATTTTCTACCCTTCAAATTGAACCGCCTGTTATCGTAATAATGGGAGGAGGTCGGACCGCACGAACACGACCCACACTCCTCCCCTTTTTTGGTTGTTGATATTGATGCGGCACGAGCAAGGAAACGCGGTGCCAAAGCACCGTGCAGAAATTGTTAAAGGAAGGGCGGAGAAGCGCGGCACCATCGCACCGAACCATTGGAAACAAACTAATCTGTGGCGCTGTCGCGCCGTGCCATAGAAGACGAACCAAGGATGCGGCTCCGTTGCTCCATGCTGGACGAACCAAGGTCGTGGCCAGTTCCGGGCCGCGGCAGAGCAGTGGAACGGGCGGTCGATACCGGGCCGCCAGCATCGGAGTAGGGGGACCGGCCTTACTGGTCCTGTGGTGGCAACAGCCGCCCGGCCTGGGCGGGCCGGCTGGACAGGGGAAAAGTAGGTGGTTACAAACCCCCGGCCGGCTAGCTGACCGGCCCCATAAAGGGGCCACAGTTTCTTCATGCGGGGGCAGCGCGCCCCCCGCCCACTTCGCTCGGCCGTAATGGCCGAGCCGACCGCCTTGCCACCCGGCCAGCGCCAGCCCGCCCCGCGCGCGTGGCCGCGCTGCCGGGCCGGGCCACGACAAGGCCGGGCCGGGCCGCCATGACTGGGTTGGGCCGCACCCATTCGGGCTGGACCTGGACCCAGTTCGGGTCGACCCGGTTCGGTCCCACCCTCGGGGTATTGGGCCGGGTCGGACAGGACCTGAACCCCTTAATACCGAACCTCCTTCGGCCCATTTCCCATAAATTGGTCTGCGGACCTCCGATCGATGCACCATCAGTTGTGATACGATCCTTGGATCGAGACGGTCGTTTCGGTATATTATACTCAAGGTTTCAGAAAACATTGGGTTCGACTGGGTTGGTTCCGATACGAAACCAACCGGCTCCTCGGAGCGAAAACACTTATATATTGAGCTACGGATGTCCGATTGACGTGCCATCGACTTTGTTGGATTCCCCTTGATGAGATGGAACTTTTGGCTTACTTCGCTCGAGGTTTGGATGTCGTTAGAGAGTGGTCGGGTTGGTTCGCTCACTAAACCAACCAGGCCCCTGAAACAAAAAAGCCAATAACTCACGGACTGGGCGTCCGATTGATGATCTGTCTATCTCGCTGAATTCATCATGATGATACAAAAATTTTGGCATACTTTTCCTGAGTTTTGGATGCAGTTGGATAGTGGCCGAGTTGGATTGTACCCGAAATCCAACCGAGCCCCTGGAACAGAAAAGCTGATAACTTTCAGACTAGACGTCCGTTTGATGAACCGTCAGCGGCGTTGGTGATCACGTGGAGAAACAGTCCCTATGAGTATACCCTATGAGAGTTCAGGGTACAGTTGAGATACGGCCAGGTTGGATCGCACCCGAAACAAACCGGGCCCCTGGGATGAAAAAGCTAGTAACTCACAGACCGGTCATCTGATTGACGCGTCGTCTGTTGCGTTGAGACCCCGATGACGAGGCGGACCATTGAGATACTTATTCATAGGACATTGAGATACTTGGAATATCTAACTGTAGATCATGGAGAATACCCTCCCAGAGATGAGCGTGTGTAGTATGGAGACCGTGTAGCCGGCTGAGACCGGACGACTTTTGGACCGACTCGACTTGGAGTGAGTCGACTAGCTCAGTGGACGGAGCACTACTTTGTTTGGGTGCAGACCCATGGCGGATGGAGCACTACTTGTGTGACAGTGTAGACCCGCGGTACTCATCCAGATAGAACCTCTGCAGGATACATGATGGTGTGCACTACTTTTTTTGGGTGGCATACCCCGACGGGAATTACTACTGTGTTTGGGTGGCTGACCTGCGGTACTCGACAGGAGGAGTACCTCAGCAGTCTTAGTTTGTGAGCAGTACATCAGAGTCGTGACAGGACCACTGTACACTCCAGAAATGGGGCTCTTCAGTAGTTACGATTTTGATAATGAAAATCCGGGTTTGAGCTGAGTCTTTTATCTTTGTGTATACCTCATGTTTGAGATGGGTCACTCGATATCGTAGGTGTATGTATGGGCATATTCATGGGTAGTGGTTATCCGTTGATTTAATAATCTTTGTGTTTCCTCATGATTGATATGGGTTACATGATAACATTGGTATATGTATGGGCATATACCTTAGTAGAGTTTATCTGTTGAGATCTTATTTGTGGTTATCCATGTTGGTTTTAGTGTGACCTTGAGGGTCGTGGGGTCCATATTGAGTATCGTTATACTCACCCCTGCACGGGCTATGCCCGCCCCACGTTGTGTTGTTTGCAGACGATGGGCAGTGCTGATGGAGGACGAGTGTTTGAGGACTAGAGAGTACTTGGAGGTGGACCACATGACGAGTCAGTACCCGGTGGTGGACCACACGATGAGTCAGTATCCGGAGGTGGACTTCATGACGAGACGACACACAGAGGAGGTTGACAGGGGAGAGAGTTGTGGAGGCTATCTGTACCTACCCTTTAGGTAGGATCCATGGTGGACGATCCAGGAGCTGCGCCATCTGTACCTACCCTTTAGGTAGGATCTGAGGAGGATGACCCGGGAGCCACTTCCATTCTTCCAGCTGTTGTATTTTTCTGTTGTACTTTTGTTCAGTTGTAGCTATACATAGTGTTGGGTTTTTATTCTGGACCATTTACTTTTCAGAACATTCTTTTGTACTTAGTGTTTTACATCCTCTTGTACTTTATGGTGTTTTGTTTACTTTTATAGAGGAAATGCATTCCCAGTTATCGGGATTTATGCCTTTGGTGCTAATCGCCAGCCCCTGGCCTATGGAAGGCGGGCTTGGGGTTGTCACGACACGGGCCCCGAGGATGGGTCGTATCACTTAAATGATTACACTCTACCAAATTAAATGTAATATTCCACCCTCCCTTATTAGAGATCCCTATGGGTGGAAAATGCATCTCGCCAGTTTGATCTCTTATAGATCGCGAAAGGGTCAGACCCATAGGGTTCATCCGAGTTCCAAATATCATGATCGCCCATAAACAATGACATATGGCTCAAAAATTGTATGGTATTTACATGGAATGAGTAGTATGTCATCTAGATCTAGTCCATTTATAGGATGCCCATTTGTACATCAATTGAATACTTCTTTAATTATGATTGGAGGTGACTACAGGTGAACCAAGGGTTTGGACGAGTTTCCTCCTATGGTGAAATAGATTTATCAGATAAATTTTATGGTGATGGTTGAAAAAAGTATAGGTTTGTTGGGATTATAGGCCCATAGATCGATTTAAAGAAACACATATTGAATGGTATGACATAACACCCAAATCATTTCAACATTATGTCTATGAAATTGGGATTATGGACCAAGGGATTGACTCTTAATTGGTATTATAAAATTTCATTCACCTTAATCATGAATATTTATATATATATATATATATGAATGGGACTATACATGTCTACAAATATATATAGAGATATACATGGAGAAACTTACCTAGTTTATTGGGATTACGAACCCATGGTTTGATTGTTGTTTCATGATTAGAGGATTTATTTATATTTTCTCTTGTGTCATATTTATGATATGAATTTTTTATATTAAATGAACATATTGTAGCATATTTTTTCGGTTCATAATAGGGGAGTACTAGTAATATTTTTTCTCACCCCTACACATGCACCCCAGTGCACATGTGGACCTCTTGTTATAATTTTACGTTGAGCACTATTTCATAGAGGATAAGGCTTACCTCTTGACCATGGTCTTCATGAACGCCATAAGGACCATTACATTGGCAATCATGGGTGTCTTTTTCTAGCTTGAACTTGGATTGTTTTTGAAATAAAAACCCCTAAAATAAATAACTAAACAAATATTACAATAATATCATATAGTAATAATCAATTTCAAACTCACATGATGATATAACAGTGTCAAAAAGATATACCAAAAGGTGGGGTTGATTGTGAAGACACAACCAAAACTAACCCATTCAAAATCACTAATCATTAAAAATTATATAATGGAAGGTTAACTCATAGATCATAAAAATAATGAACAAAAAAATAAATATAGATACATTTATATGAATTATGAATGATTTCATGAACATCCTATTTTGGGAACTCCTCTATTAGCTATACATCATATCCCCTTATATATGAATAATTTTTTTAATGATTCAATAAAATTTCCATCCAAAAACACTAACTAAGTAAATTAAGAGATGATAAATTCCAATGAGAATAATATAGGTAGGATAATAGGATATCATAATAAAAATAAATGTAATGAATCCCTTCTGAATGATTCAGATAAAATAAGACAAAGAGAATATAATTAGGGGGATAAGAAGAGTTATTCCTTCAGTATAATTCAGATGAAGGAATGAGTGAATATTGAGTGTAGTTTATAATATTGAAACCCCAAAATAAAATCTTACACTTTACAATCAATTCCGAATAATTTTTCTATAGTGAGACATAATTGGTTCCCCACTATGAATCCTCAGTCAGCAAGTTAGTAATGTGCCTATTTTTTGACTCGTGATGTTACTTCACTAAAGACTGAGGGGCCTACCGTATCCGGGAATCATTATAACACAGAACCATAGGGTAATGAAATTAATTTCATTAAGTAGATGGTTTGACCCTCAAACCTACCTCATCATAGAGCGACATACTCTAAAATATTGAAATTTACCGATGTTTTAAAACATCAGTAATTTATTTTCTGATGTTTCTAGAAAACATAGGTAAATGAGGCGTTTCTAATTTACGAAAACTTATGAATTCCAATAAATTGTTGATGTTTATAATAGTTTCTATTTATAGACACCTAATATACAAATGTTTTTGAAAAATTTTGTTAAATAAGAATTAATAAACCAGCGACAGTTGTAAACCTCACTGTTTAAAACAACCTCATTTAACATCATTTTATGAAATGTAGGTAAATAAATGTCATTAAATTATAAAAATTTGTGAATGTGTCTATTTAGAGGATCTTAGTTTATTTTTGTTTCTAAATATGTGGGAAATAAAAATATTAATTTATAATTTTTTCATTGAAATTTGAAATGAAGATCATTTAATGATTCTTCTAAAAATCATCAGTATTTTTAATTAAATATATAAATTTTTATTCAAAATTTGTTGTCATTAAAAATATAAAATAAATATTTTACCCTAACCCCACCATCCAATGCTCCATGACCCACTCCATCAAGAAAATGAACATTTCACCCCAACCCCACACTCCCTCCCCCACCCATCCACATTTCTCATCAACCCCACCCTTCAACTATCAATATAACACTCACCACATCCCATCCAGTATGCATAACCACATTCCCTTCCATGAGGAAACGTAGAATTTAATATTCCACATTAGAATTTGAACTGATAACATGTAGGATTATTCCCAAAAGACCTGACCAGATAACCTTTTACAATTAATTATAAAAATTTTCATTTTGTTGTATTAATATATATTTAAATAGATTTCATTATTTAAAAAATAAATATTATATATATAATATTATATATTTATATACATATATTAATATATATAAATATTTATATGACGAAATTTTATATTTTCTATTAGTATATAAAATTTTAATTTATTACATATCAATATGTTTATATTTAACTTATATACTTAAATTATATGTTATATATATTTATATATGATCCAGTTTTATATGTATGTTCATATTTTATATTAGATACATAATTATATTTTATGTCTATATTTTATGTTATATTTTATTATTATATATATATGTTTATATATATATATGTGTGTGTGTGTATAAATAAATATGTGTTTGTATACATATCTCTAAAATCAATTATAATTATATATATGTACAATTAGCCCCATTTTAAAACAATCGTAAGAAATCCAAAACAATAAGAACGTTTTCTTAAAAACATTACTATCTTTAAAATATTTATCAGTTTTTATATATAAATATATGTTAATATAATCATAAATATAAATGTGTGTGTATTTAGATATATATAAATATATATATATATATATGTATGTGTGTGTGTGTGTTTACATATAAGTTTCTATATTTCTATGCATCTCTTACTACTCAACAACATCATGCCATGAATAGAATAACAATTTTATACTTCACCATTCAATGAATAGTTTGTTGATTTGAGATTATTGAACTCTGAGATTTTAGAAAATTTTTATTGTAAATAATTGTTCCTTTAATTATCAACTGAAAATCGAGACCAACTCTTTTTTCAAATAACTTGCAAAATACTATGTTAAATTGCTTTAAATCTTTTAACATGTTTAGATATAATATAAATAATAAAAACAATGATAATTTAATTTATAGATCAATATCTTATAAATTATTTTTTATTTTGTAGGAATGAAAATCCCCTTTGATATATGATGTGTTTTTACTTCCAAAGAACTCAATAAATATTTCAAAACCTTATTTAATCATATATTTATCATACATATTCATTCTATATGCATGTAGTCCTACCAGCCATTTCACTCGAAGTAAAATATATTAATTGTATTATGTATTCCAATAACATTACTTATACATTCATGCAAATCTCATTATATATTTTCATTTTTTTTAATGAAAATTATTTTTTAATACCAATTTGTAATCTCATACAAGCTTTCCCATCACGTATTTTCTTCCCAATATATCTACCAAACATCTATATTTTTCTATACACTAAAAATCACATGGCATTATATTATTTGACCCCAATTTATTATTTCTAATACGATTTTAGAAAACATAATATTTTTATCTTAAAACAATTTTAAAATTTTAACCCGCGACATCTTAACCATCCAAATCAGTTTGTATTCAAATTTCCTTCATAATGAATATTACATACCACTCATGCTTTCAAAATCTTACATAATCAGTCATATATTATATAATCATAAATTTAAAATTTTTTATGATCAAAAGCATTGAATGATAGGAAAATACTTAAACCTATTAATGGTTTTAATTCTAGTAATGGAGACCATCCTTATAAGATTCAACTCTTGGAAACATATCCATTCATTACCATTTTATTAAACATTTTTCCTACTTTTAAATTATCATCCCTTACTAACGTAGAAATATTTTCATTTGCAATCACCTTAAATATTCAAATTAATTGAAATTATTATTCTATTAATATCATATCAAACAATATTTTACAAGTAATAATTTCTCTTATGACTTTCGATCAACTAAATTTACTTGCCTCAAACACATAGTACTAATTATCTTCTAGTCACAATGAGAAGAAAAACATTCATTTCCATTAATTATTCCTAAATGTCATCCACCTTTTCCTTTATAGAATAAATCTTAGTAAAACCCATTAATTATATTAGATCAAACAAAATCATGTTTATATAGATGAGTTTTTTTCATGAATTACATTATGACCAACATAGGGTTTTATTAATGAATATTGAAACACAATTATTTTACTTTTGAGATTATATTGTGATTTATCCTCATTCACATCCCATGAAACACAAATATTTTCATTTCAAATACGTAGTATAATGTGATCTTTTCTTGGTTATCTATCATCTGGGTCACTGAACTTCATGGTTCAATATCTAATTAATTTCACATTATCAATCTAATAATTTATGATTAGATAATTTAACGTACATAAATCAAACATCCGCCCCCTAAAAACCATCCAATTACACACAAACCTTATAACTTGACTAAAGTTATAATATTTGTTCTTCTGGATGCTATTTTATTTTTGGTTCCCTCTATACATAGATTCTAGTAACATAGTATATAGATGTTTATACATAAAAATCAATACCATATAATAGGTTTATGATCATATAACAATCTCACATATTTTTTCAATCTCAATAGGTGAATGGTCATTCGCAGAGACACCAGAAAAAACCCTTAGTGCAATGTTAAAGATGATGAATGATGTTGTTGTATGAAATAATTATATAAAAAAAATTTATATAAAATAATGAAAAATTAAAAATAAAATTTATCCCACATTGAAACATCATACAAGAAGTGTTCTTGATAATAAATGACAATTTCCCACCACCAGTTGTTCAAATATGGTCGATTCAAACAACTCATACAATCAATCCTACCACCCTATAGGAAGGATCATCATAAGAACCACCACATACTTCTTTCTACAATCAGTAAAATTTTGTACCATGATGGACATGACTGTACTCAAATACAATATCAACTCAAGATATCAGTTTCTTTTGAGATCAACCATTATTATTGAACAAGGATACATGGGTGATTAGTTTTTGGATGAAAAATATATTTAATAAAATCATTATTATTAATTAATAAAATAAACCATTCTACATATAAATTATCCTAATTCAACTAAGAATAATAAAAAATAATCTAATCATATTACTTTTAGTTATTATTACTATAACAAAAATGTTCTTTCAATATATGTTCAATTTTTTGTTGTCAGTGCTTTCAAATTATAACATCACGGACATTCATCTACTGAATTTTAGTTCAATAAATCATTTTGTTTATTCTCAAATTATATATACAATTTCTTCCATAAATTCTTCCTTCATATATCATCATCAGTCACAATACATTCCATCTATAACTATAATTATATGGGAATGACATATTCTACATATTTCATCAACAGCTTCGTCAGTGTCACCTACTGGTTGCATAAATTTTATCTAATATAATCAATTCATCTGATTGGTTAGAAAATTAAATCACCTCTTTGTGTATGTAATTATTGTGAATTTATTATAGGAATTAGTGTTAATGAAGAATAATATTTTGTTTTGTTTTGTTCTATGTTTAATTACCAATGTAATAAGGGTACCATGTATGTATATAGTTCTTCCATACTACTAAACTGATCAATCCATGGTTATGTTAACTCTTGTATCATTTCTATTGTAATAAAATAACCACTGACTTCGGAATATTGGGGTGGAGGTTGTTACATTTGGAATAAAAGACAATATTAGTTGAAACCATGGTAACTAAAGGTTAGATAAACATGATAAATATAATAATTACTTATATTAAATTTTTGGAAAAATTTATATGATTATTATGAGATAATACATTATGTTCCATTATTTTATTATGGAACCTAATGGAAAAAAGGTAATCCATACCATTGGACAATGTTGGGATTATCCCACTAGGAAAGTCTACACAACTAGTGTTACAGCTAAGAAGGTGATGACTGCATTTTGAAAACATAATCAACTTATAAAGAATAACCATACTACCCCTATGTCTGATTGTTTCATGTGGAAGAAACCCCCATTACTAAGTGGGACTAATAATCCAATGTTATATGGGTAGTGGATTAAAGACCTTGAAAATATATTTCTGTAATTGGAATACAATGAAAATGAAATGTTAGTAATGAAAGTATATTATTTCAAGGGGGATACTGATCAATGGTCATCATTGATGAAGAATATTTAGGTGGAATATTATGTAAAACACATGGAGTTTAAATCCATTAAAGAAACATTCTCTAGAAAAATATATCCCTCATGAGAAACAATCTAAAATGTAGAGAACATTTATTGGAATAATGAAAAAATAAATAGTGATTATTGTAGAGTATGATGCTATATTTTAAAGGAAAGAGATAAAACCTACTGATAATATACGTGATTCATAAAATAATATTGACAATTCATTATAATTTCTTTGTCCATATATCCAAAGGGTGATGTATTTGAAATTTTTTTTGTCATATGATAAATTATTATTGAGTTCCATAAAATTAGAGAAGTAATTTTGTAGATTATATATGATATAGAGAATTCAAGAGAAGAGTTGATCTTCTGCAAAATATGGAAAAGGTGAAGCATCATATAAGAACAGCGGAATGACGTAATTTCCATTATGAAGAAATTGTGGAATAAATAATCCAAGGAAATTCATAAAGGGAATGCGTGTTTTTCACTAGTGTGACTAATAGGGTCATTTTTCAAATGAATACAAGGGGGATAAATAAATCAATGAATAACAATTATTCAACTATAATGAAATGGGGAATTATTCAAATTAATATACAAAGCATTAATGTTCATCAGACTCTTTTATATGTAAAAAAATTTATATGAAACAGTACATTTCCTGTTTTTAATAAGTGTTTTTTCAGTAAAGAATCCATAGGGAAGTCCCATTGAATGAAACATGTAACTATTAGTGCACTTAATGACACATAATCATACTTTAGTAGATGGCCTTATAATCATACCAATTATTGACATTGATATAATCAATATTATGGACTAGATTTAAAAATAGAATTGAGAATTATTTTTTATGTAGAAAGAACTTATGATTTTTGAGGAAGGTGTAGAATCCAATTTATTTATAGTAGAAACTTCATCATTTGATTCTTATCAAGATCCACCCCATTAGCATTATTGAAGAAAATTCATTGAGAGTTAGAGAAAAAAATAACTAGGGATGAGGAAAGTAATATTTAATTACATAATTCACCAATTTTATAGTAATACAATGATGTATTTCCTGAGGGATTACTGGGACATTCCCAGAATGTGATGATGAGTTTACCATTGATTTTTTCTCTAATTCAATACCATTATAATTTACTCCTTATGGAATACCCACTCTGTATTTAAGGGAAATTAATATAAAAATAGGATGTTTTAGTAATATGTTATTTATTTACCCAACTGTTTATCCCTAGGGAGCCCATATTATCCTTTTTAGGAATAAAGATTGATTGTTGAGGCTATGCATTGACTATTGATATTTCAATGCTATTATAATATAGAAAAATTTAATATTATATGAGTTGATTATTTATTTGATCATCATCATAGAGATTTTTATTTTTCAAAGATTGATATTCATTATAAGTGTTATAAAATCAGTGTAAAGAAGGAATATATTTATATGAGAACATTTCAAATGAGGTATAGACATTACAATTTCATAGTAATTCAATTTTTATTTACTAATGTATCTTTTCTTAATGGTCATACTCAATAGAATATTCTAGGAATATCTGAACAATTTTTTTTATTAATTGTTGTTACTATGGTGTGTTCTAAAAGATATGAAGTCCTTGAGAATCAATTGAGGATCTTTATGAAGACTCTTAGAAGGAATGAGCTATATGATAAATTTAGTAAGTATGAAATATGGATTAAGAAAATTAATATTCTTCCCCATATTATCGTTAATGATGGAATCTAATTTTATCATTTGAAGAAAATTGAAATCCATGAATAGCCTATGCCAAAAAAAAATCTAGGCACGTAGTTTCATTGGTTGAAAAAGTTACTATAGATGTTTCATTGATAATTATTTTGGATTAGATAACCTGTTAATAAAGATCAATCACAAATGGGTTAAATTCATATAAAAAAAATATGTATAGTATTTTGAATAATTGAAGAGAATATTATTCAATGATCCATTTTGGACATTACCCTTAGGAAATGAAGGGTTTTTAATATACATTATTGCAACGATCTAAAGGCAGGGTTCTTGTCCTTATGAAAAATAATAATGTTATTTCATATGAATCAAGGTAGTTGAAGATTAATGAAATAATTTATCAAACTCATTATTTTGATATAAAATAAGTAAAAAATGTTTTTAATATATAGACATCGTATCTATACTATGAATGATGTGAGATATATATGGATCACAAGAGGTTAAAATAAATACATACAGAAAAATAACTCAACATGAGTTGAATTTGATGGACTGAGTTACTCAAATATTATGATTTCTCATTACACTATCACTAAAGAAAAGAAAATAAGGTAGTAGATGCATAATGAAGTAAATATCATGGACTTATGACACAAATTTAGACACAGAAAGAGCATATATTCATTGATTTAGTTATGATGTATAAAATATTTTTCTTATTGAAGTGGAAACGTCACACTTTTTATAATGATTTCTAAACCATCTTTACTATGGAAGATAAAAAGTTCTCAATTTTAATATGATAATTTTTGGAAGAAAATAAACTCTATTATGGAGGGAATGTTGACATGCTTCCTGTATGAGGATATAATTATGTAATTCGGAATGAGGGTATGTGTTTGATAAATACCAAAGATAGAAATGGAACTATTATAGGATTCTCATATTTAAAATTTCTCTATACACCATAGATGTAACAAGATATATTATGCTAAGAAAGAACCATTTTGGCGGGATAATTTAATGTGAAAAATTGATGAAAATCTTCCAATATTCTTATTTTTCAACAAGAAAATTCTAGAAGACGGAATTCCAAGGGAGTACTAAAACCTAATCTTATTCATATGTGGATGTGGGGTCACAATACTCTTGGCTTTCTCAATTAATTATCAATGACCCCTTGAAAGAATGATGTGGTATGGGTAATTGTTGGCACCCTTACCAAATCAGAAAATTTTCTTTATATGATTGAATACTTACCTCTTAACAGCCTAGCGATAATCTATATTAATGATGTTTTAAGACATTACGACGATCCTTTATCGATTGTGGTTCATTGAGATCCTTATTTTAAATCAAAATTATGGTAGAGGCTTCAAAAGGATTTAGATACAAATATTTATTTGAGTACTACATATCACCCTCAAACAGAAATATAGTTAGAAAGGATAGTTCAAACATTATAATACATGTTGATATCGTGCTCACTTGAATGTCAAGAAATGGGGGATTAGTATTTTCCTTTGGTAGAATTTTACTAAAATAATAGTGTCCTTTCTAGAATTCAAATGGCCTCATATAAAGAATTATATGGAAATGTAGTTCATTTTAAAACTTGTTAGGATGATGTTAGGGAGTGGAAATTTATGGTCATCTAACATATTGAAGATACAATGACAATGGTAATGAAAAAATTTTCTTGGGTTAAAGTAGTTATCTGACAACCCTGATCATTTATTACATAATTAAAAATAATTTATTACATAAATATCATTTGATAAAACATATAATATTGAGAGGTCTAGTGTGTTTAGGGATTAGTATCATTACATAACAACTTAAAACATGAAAAACAACAGCTTTATTTAAACTATCCTTTACATGGAAACTATATTCCCTCATACTTATCATTAAATTGGATAACCTGAGGGAATGTAAAAAAAGGGTGAGCTATAATACCCAGTAAGGGATAAATCATGGAATAAGAAAAGGAATAAAATACATGTTATAAAATAGTAATATCAATATAGAACAATATAATCATAAACATAAAGGAATGATAACACATGATAATCATATCAAGGAAATGTGGAAACAACACATAACATGGAATTAGCATGAGCCCTGGCTCATTGCAGATGGAGCATGAGTAGACCCGCATTGCACATGAAGCAAGTGTAAACCCTCATTTCACTTGAATTATCATGATTAAATACCCATTGGACATGACTTATCATGATACTATAATTTAGCGAGTGCATTGGAGCGCTATTAGGGCACACCCTTCATAAACATTTCATTTCATGCATAATTGTGCCACATGGATAATAAAATATTGAATCACTCAACATAATCACTTATTCCATGATAAAATAATGTGAAATACATAAATTTTACTCTTTAAAAAATAAGTAAATGTGAATAAATGTGAATACCATAGATAGAGAAATGGGCATGGTATTCACTACACAATGATATTGGCTTGGAAAAGCACGGTGCAATTTCGGCAGCATAACGACGTGACATAAGAACTCATAAAAATAGATGATGAGAAAGAAAGGGGTTTCTCATCCAATTTACACGAAATTTAAATTAAGGGGGTCATATATATAAATGTCCAAGACAAAAGTAATGGAATTTAGATTCATGATACAAATTAATTGCTTAATGTAAATGAGGAGAGAGAAGTTCCTTTCGGAATTTTGGCATAGTAAAAGGTGTACATGGGAGGAATTTAATGAGAGAGAAATTGGTCTCCCATAATTAAAAAATATTTAGGGATGTGTGGGGGTGGGGGTGTGAAACCATACCCAAAAATTTATAATTGAAATCAAACGGGCATAAAAACATAAAAAAATATTAGACAAAAATGAAGAAGGAATAAAAAGCCTTACTTGGATGTGTTCTTACAAAGTGTTGATAGAGGTTTCAGTGAGGCTCTATGGGAGCTTGGGTCACCTTGGGATGATTCTATAGAGAATAGAGTAGGGGATGGTCGAACTCTAATGGCTTTTAGTGAAGATAAATTGAGAGCTTGTGTGGGTTTATATAGTAAAGTAGAGAGAATTATTTATTATTTAGGTTTGGGACACCTCACATTAATCTAATCAATACCACAGACCATCCCAAGGTTTATTAACATGGTTTAATGAAAAATGGGAGTGTATAAAAATATTTTATAAGGAAAATGGTCTAACTTTGTAAAATAATAGGGCTTCTTATATGGAGGTGAGTCACACTCTCATGGAAAACAATTTAAAAAGTCAAAATGTTTGATAAGTCATAGAGGTTCAACAAAAGAATTTTAAAATAAATTAAAAAAATATAATGTCTCATTATTTTAATTCTAAAACATATATTGGCCGAAAATAATCTTTATAGTATTTTATTACAACACTATTGGGTCATTATGTTGTCATAAAACATATTATGTATTTAAACTGTATTTAATTTTTACCCAAAAATTCGACTATCTGAAAAAATTATGAAAAATTCACCTTTGGATAATTTCGATGTCCTGATTCCAAATATAATATTCATTTAATCTATAAATTTTTATAAATATGTGAATTTTTATTTTTAAAATAATAATCAACATTTACTAAAAGTTCATGGGATTGGAAAAAAACGGTTTTTAGACCATAATAAAAATTAAAATTCCATTCATAAAATTATATGATTATTTATATTAAATAAAAAGTAAATTAATATTAATTTTTTTTAAAATTTTATTTATTTCAAAAATACATTAATTCATCAGAATAGATTTCTAATTTGAATATTAACAAAAAATACTATTTTTACTTTAAAAACTATTTACAAAGTAACGATAATAAATTAAATGAAAATTATTTATACAAAAATAATGTAAATTTTTATAGTGCTAGGGTCCTGTTACATAACCCCTTATAAAAACATCATAAGACTAAATGGTGAGGTGTGTGATGGTGAAAAATTCATGGGGTGTCCCAGATTACCTCGCTCGAGTGGTAATCTCTATTAACTTCCACTTCTACAATAGTTTCTTCAACTCAATCTTAAAGTGTTCAAGCTCAGCATGGGCATGGTTAAGAGAGAATCCCAATGATTCCACATCTTTTGTATGATCTAACAAAAGGGATTCGTATGGGGAAAGTCTACTGGATGAGGCCATCACTTCCTTTGTTGGTGTAAATTGGATATGTTAAAGCCCTGTATTTATACTAATCTTGTGATCATTGTTCAACGACTATATTTAAAACGGTCACAATTCATAACATTATATTAAAATCCAAAAAAATAAAACCAATTATGTTTACATTTTATATAACCATCAGAAGACATTTAATTTGATCAAGAGTAATTTCCATTAATGGTAGTTTGGGTCGTTACAATCTTCGGCCCTTAAGAAATTTTTCCCTCAAAATTTCCTTTTACCACACTAAAATAGATGTGGGTAACTCTAGATCATCATTTCCTCTGACTCCCACATCGCTTCTTCAAACTTGTGGTTTCTACACAAAACCTTGATGAGGGGAATTGTCTTATTTTTCAGAACGGTTTCTCTATGATCTCATATCATCACTGGTTGCTCCTCATAAAAAAGATAATCCTCTAACTGTACCACCTCTAAATTTATTACATGTGGAGGATTTATTATGTACTTCCTTAAGAGGGATACATGAAATACATCATTTACTTAGTCCATGGTAAGTGGATGTTCTAGTCGATAGCCCACAACCCCGGCATGATCCATAATATCGAAGGGGCTAATGTACCTTGGTCATAACATCCACTTCTTTCCAATCATCATGACCTTATTCCATGGATATTTTCATAGAAATACCATGTCTCCAAAATTAATCTCAAGGTCTCGTTGATGGTTATCTGCATAACTTTTCTGTCACCTCTGGGCTGCCTTGATGTGCTGCTGAATGGTTTTCACCTTGTCCACCATTTCTTCGACCATTTCTTGTCCAAAAATATTATGCACACTGACCTCATCACAACACGCCAGTGTTCTGCACCTTATCCCATATAGGGATTCATATGGTTCCATTTGGATGCTCGAGTTGATACTATTATTATAAGAGAACTCAACTAGAGGAAGATGTTGATCCCTTCCTCCATAAAGCCCATTGAGCATTCTATCAACATGTACACAAGTGTTTGGATAGTCTACTCAGATTGGCCATCAGTTTGAAGATGATAGGTTTTACTGAAGTTCAGTTCAGTACATAGAGAATGATGAAGAATCATCCAAATCATTGAAGTGAATCTTGGATCTCGATCGCACACTATAGATAGTGGTACTCAATGAAGCCTTAACTATTCACTGATATATATTTGTTCTATTTGATCTACTATAAAATCATCCTGAATATCAATGAAGTGTGAATCCTTTTTATGATGATCCACAATAACTCAGATTGTGTTGTTTCTATTGGATATCTTTTGATGACTGGTGACAATGTCCATGGTGATTTTCTCCCATTTCCATTCTTGTATGGACAATGTTTGCATCATCACCTTAGACTTCTTCCTCTCTTCCTTCACATGATGACACACCAGGCACATTGATGTATATTCAATGATCTCCTTCATATTATCCCACCAAAAATATTATTGGGGATCTCGATACATCTTTGTGTTTCCTGGGTGAATAGAGAAATTTGATCTATGTGAATCATCCAAAAGTTCTTTCTTCAGTTCCAAACTTGATGCAAGAAATAGTCCATTCCCAAAGCTCATAATTCCTTCTTCATTAACACTATACTCCTAGGATTTTCCTTTTCCGATGTCTTCACATTTTTTTAGAATTACCACTTCATCCTTTTGAGAATCCTTTATCCTTTCCAAAATTGTCGGTTAAACAATCATTTGTGAAAGGATTGATGTTTTCTTTTTTAGGATTCCCATATCAAGATTCATCAAATAAAACAAGAGTGTATCCTTTCATATTCTCAAAAATGTTAGAATCACTGGGTCCTTTTTGCGTTGGGAATCTTCCACCTTGTTTTCAGTCCGAGGGTGGTAATTGATTGAGTAGTCATAGTCTTTCATCAGCTCTAACAATCTTCATTGGCGCATGTTCTACTCTTTCAGTGTGAATATATACCTGAGGCCTTTGTGGTCCATATATATTTCATACTTCTCCCCAAAGAGATTATGCATCCAAATATTCAAAGCCAAGATCACAGTAGCCAACTCTAGGTCATGTTTTGGATAGTTTTTTTAACGAACATTCAATTTCCTTGAATCATAGGCAATGACATTGTCATTTTTCATCAACACACATCCTAGGCCCTTCTTTGAAGTGTCACTGAATACCATGAAATTTTCTCCACTTGTGTGTAAAGTGATCCCAGGGTCCATGATAAGCCTCTTTTTCAACTACTTTATGCTTTATTTGCATTCATCACTTCCAGAAAACATTACTCCCTACTGAGTTAGCTTGGCAAGAGGGTTGGACAATCATTAGAAATTTCTCACAAATCATTGATAATATACCGCTAACCACAAGAAGATACAGATATATGTTACTGATGTTGGACTTGGCTATCCCTTAATTGCATCTATTTTGGAGGGATCCAAAGATATCCCATTTCTTGTGATGATATGGCCCAAGAATGGGACCTCGTTCAACTAGAACTCACACATGATATACTTTGCAAAGATATTATCCTTTCGCAAGGTATCTAGTACAGTTCATATATACTCCTCATGATCCTCCTTGGTTTTGGAGTATATCAGAATATCATCTATTAAGACGTCCAAAAATTTGTTGAGGTAATACCTAATGGATCTATTCATCAAGACCATCAAGATTTCAGGAGTATTAGTGAGTCCGAAAGGCGTTACTATGAAATCATAGTGCCCGTATCCTGTACAAAAAGCAGTCTTGGGGATATCTTCCTTCTTCAACCTTACATGATAATATTGCAACCACAAATCTTCCATGGGGATGTATTGTGCTCCATGTAGCTGATCGACATGTCATAAATTTGTGGGTGAGGATACTTTTTCTTTATCATGATTTTGATATTCTCATGATAATCGTTGCAAAGGCACGTTGACCCAACATACTTCTTGATGAAGAGAATTGGTGCACCCCATGGGGAAGCACATGGGTGTATAAACCCTTTATCTAGATTCTCCAGTAGTTTTTTATTCATCTCCTCAAGATCCACGGTTGAATTCTATACAGAGTATTGGATATTGGCAACTCCCCATGTATAAGATCAATTGAGAATTTAACATCCATTCTAGGAGGATGACCAGGAAATTCCTCAAGAAACACTTCAGAAAATTCCATCACGATAGGCATGTCATCAAGTATGGTTTCCTCCTTAGACTCAATCATCTGATCCAGATACGCGTGCTCATTGGGTAGTAATATCCATTCTAGAGATGACGGATCCAAATGAGATTCATCATCCTTTTTTCACTTGTATAGAATCGGGGGTAGATTCTCCACCAGGAGAGGGATTTACATCTCACAAAAATTTATGTTGGCTCTATATAAGGATAGAAAATCCTGGCCCAGAATCATATAACATTCCACCAGAGGGATTATGACAAGGTTAACTGGGAAATTCAATCCACATATTATAATAGGGGAGGAGTTATATTCATGGGATGCAATGATTTCTCTATTTGTCGTATGCATCGACATCTTCACTTCCATGATTTTTGGGGGTGCTGGGATGGTTCTACTAAACATTAGCGAAATAAAAGAATTTGTAGAACATGAATCAAAAATTATGTTCTCTATTCATGAATGAATAAGTGGCGTACCCGTGACCAAATCTTTGTCGGGATTCACTTCGGTAGTAGTGATGGAAAAAGATCACCCTTTCTGCCTTAGAGGTTATTTGTATCCTCTGAAAAACCTTGTCTTAGGGCCATGATTTACAAGATTCTCTGGTTCATTGTAGTTGTAGCAATTAACCAGGCATCGAGGTTGAAAAGAAGCATTCCTCTCCTCTTTCAAAGCTGCGGGTCTTTCTTGATATCGGTTAATAGAAAGGTGCCCTTCTCTTCTACACCTTAAGCATATCCTCATCCACTTCTAGCGATTTCCAGGGTGCTTCTTCCTACACCTTTGGCAAGTGGGGAGTGGGATTTTCATAGCACCATTAGATTTATCCATAGGACCGCCATCATTAATGTCCACCTTATGCATCTTACCCCCAAGACACCCCTGAGATTATCTGATCTACATTTTGACCATGAGGGAAAATCAGACAATTTCCTCACAGTAGCCGAAGACATAGATCACCATCTCTATCTGCATGCCAGGTTTCAGCAAACCAAATAAGCGGTAAACCTTGTATTGGGGGGTATCGACAAAGTCAGAAGTATATCGTGCAATCCTTGTGATGTTTTCCTCGTACGCTCCAATAGATTCATCATCATTTTTCTTGAGAGAAAAGGAAGTCCCTTTTCATATTATGCCGGAGGGTGCGTGGAAAGTATTTAATGAAAAACATCTTCTAGAAATCCTTCCATTCAAACGCCTCAATCTCCTCCTCGGGGTTCCTATTTTTGATCAACATCCGCCATTGGTCCTCTCCACCCACTAAACGATAAGAATCCATGAGATCCTTCTCTTGTTCAGAATATTGAATGATGGAGAAGATCAATTAAATGGATTTGATCCATTGTTTAGCGATTGAAGGATAAGATGATCCATTAAATGTAGGAGGCCTTTGTCTCATGAAGATCTCAATAGTGACTTGTTCCTTAATGGGGGGGGGGGGGTTGAACGTTCCTGTTGAACCATGTTTTTATACAAATAATGATTTTGCTGAGAGAGAAGTGTGAAAAATTCTGTGATTCCCACTCCCATTGGATTCAGCATCTCATTAGTACGGTCATCACTTTGATATTCACATCGGTTGTTTTCTTGAGTCCTCCTATCACCGTCCATTGGATGGAATAAAAGGAAAGTTAGGGGTAACAAATAAAGGGTAATCTAAGGAAACAATTGATGACTTATAAATAAATTTAATTTCCTAAACATATAAAACTATTGGTTTTATTATATGTTTTTCATGATCTACTTTCTGACATATATTATTTGGGGATTTTTTTAATTCCCTTAATAATGTTTCATACTAATATTGTAGGTTTACTAAAGCATATCCCCTGGGAGTGTCGTGAAAAAGAGTGTAGCTAGGACCATTGTCGTGCACTAGTTCCTGTTCGAGTCTTGCATAACGTGATGTTTTCGGGTTTACCCCTAGGATACATCTGTGCAAGAGCCGCCCCTACCTGCTCATATCCAAACAGGGATGTAATTTCTTGATAAACCACTTAATAAATACTCATAAAAACTAAAGGATGTTTTTATTATACTTTGAATTTTATGTAAGTCTTTACTTGGGTTTTCTAATACTAATCCCCAAAATAACGAAACCTATCCACTGATACCAACAATATCAACCCAGATTTTTATTACACACTTAAGCCTGATTTATTACATAAAATCTTTATTTTATACAACATAGATGATCAAGAGGTCTGTTGTATTTCTGGCATAGGAACATTACATAACATTTTATAATATAAAACACAAAACATCATTATTGAAAATGTCCTTTACATGAAAACTATATTCCCATGTACTTAGCATTGCATGGGATAACCTGAGAACAGGCATAAAAAGGGTGAGCTTTGAATCCCAGTAAGGGATTAATCATGTAATAACACGATAATACAATACATGTAAGAAAATAGGAATATCAATAGTGCACAATAGAAAAATAAACATAAAGTCATGATAAATCATGATAATCATAACATGAAAATGTGGCAACAACACTTAACGTTGAATTAGCATGAGCCAAGGCTCATTGAACATGGGGCATGAGTAAACCCTCATTGAACATGAAGCTCAAGTAAACCCTTGCAGCACTAGAATTAGCATGAGTAAGCACCCATTTCATATGATGTATCATGATACTTTACATTACACAATGAATTGTAGTACTATCAGTGCGCGCCATTCTTAAACATTTCATTTCATGCATACATGTGCCACATGGATCTTAAAATAATGAATCATTCAACATAATCATTTATTAAACGATAAACGAATGCGTAATACATATATTAAACACATTAAACAATATTTAAATGTTCATGAAACTGAATACCCATGATAGAGAAAGCGTCATGGTATTAACTACACAATGACTTTGGCTTGGAAAAGCGTAGTTTAATTTCTGCAGCATAACTGAATGACATAAGAACTCATAAAAATGGATTATGAGAGGCAAAGGGGTGTCACATAATATTTACATGACATGGAAATTAAGGGGTTAATTTTTATATGCGTCCCCAAAAAATTAATGGAATTTAGATTCATGATACAAAAAAAAAATACATGAATGTAAATGAGGAGAGAGAAGTTCCTTTCGGAATTTCGGCATAGTAATGGGTGTACAAGGGATGCATTTAATGAGAGAGAAAGGAGTATCACATTATTATAACATAAATAGGGATGTATATTGGTGGTGAGAAACCATACCCCAACATTTATAAGTGAAATTAAAAGGGAATAACAATTTAAAAAATTATTAGTCAAAAATGAGAAAGGAAAAAACCCTTTCTTGGAAGTGTGCTACCAAAGGGTTGAGAGAGGCTTGAGAGAGGATTCTTGAGAGGTTGGGGCACCTAGGAAGGATTATAGAGAGAGTATGGTAGGTTTTGGTTGATCTCCAAAGTATTTGGTGGAAGAGGAAGTGGGATCCTGGTTGGGTTTATATAGGAAAGGAGATAGAATTCTTTATTATTTAGGTTTGGGACACCTCACATTAATCTAATCAGTACGAAAAACCAGCCTATGGTTTTTTCCCATGGTATATTCCCAATAGGAGTGGAAAAAAATATTTTATAAGGCCAATGGACTAACTTCTTAAAATAATAGGGTTTCTTATGTGGAGGTGAGTCACAATCTCAAGGAAAACAAATTAAAAAGGTAAAATGTTTTATAAGTCTTGGGGGTCCACAAAAGCATTGTAAAATAAATAAAACTAATATAAAATAAAATAATTTTAATTATAAAACATATATTGGTCGAAAATAATGTTTATGGAATTTTATTACCTCACTATTAGGTCATTATGAGGTCATAAAACACATTATATATTTAAACTATTTTTAAATTTTACCCAAAAATTCTACCGTCTCAAGAAATTATGAAAAATTCACCGTTGGATAATTTCAACGTCATGATTCCAAAAATAATATTCATTTTATCTAAATAATTTTATAAATATGTGATGTTTTACTTGTAATATAATAACCGACATTTATTGAAAATTCATTGGTTTTGATAAAAAACCGTTTTCAAACCAAAATAATAATTACAATTGCATTCATAAAATTGTATGATAATTAATATTTTAAAAAAGTAATTTAATAATAATATTTTATTAAAATATTATTTAATTCAAAAAACCATTAATTCATCCTAATAGATTTCTTAGATGAATATTAACTAAAAATACTTTTTTTTCTTTAAAAACTAATTACAAAGTAACATTAATAAAATGAATGAACATTCTATATACAAAAATAATTTACATTTTTATAGTGTTATGGTCTTATTACATAACCCCTTATAACACCCGCATAAGGCCGAAGTGTAAGGTGTGCGATGGTGATAGACATTTGGGGTGGCTCGAATAACTTCGCTTGGGAGGTAATCACTATTAACTTCCACTTCTCCTGTAGTCAGTTACGCTCAAGCTTAATGTGTTCAAGCTCAGCTTGGCCTTGGTAGTGGGTAATGCCCAATGATGCCACCTCATTTCCGAGCTCCCAAAAATGGGCTTCGTACAAGGAAATTCTACGGGATGAGGCCATCAAATCCTTTTTTCTGAGTAATTTGGATTTGATAAAGCCCTATATTTATACTAATCATTTGATCAATGTTCAACGATAATATTAGAAATGGTCACAATTCATAACAGTATTTTAAAATCCAGAAACATAAAACCATTGAAGATTATATTTTATATAACCATAATAAGACATTTAATATGATCAAGGGAAATTTTTATTAATAAATGTTTTGGTCGTTACAAGGTAAATGTATGGAAAAGAGTTATAATGAAAATTGCAAAATGTATATGAAATTTCAAGTGGTAGATTATTTATTTATGAATGAATATCCATCAAAAGGTGTCATAAGGATCTGTAAGAAGGGAAACTGAGCCCTATATACATTTCAGAATTTTAAATTCTTGAAATAATTAGAGTTGTATCTTATAGATTAGAAATTCCTCCATGTCTCTATAAAGGTCATGATATTTTCCACATATCATTGTTAAATAAGTAAAAGCTAGACCCAACATATGTACTCACATGTGAAAAAAACGTGAAAATAAATTGTCTATCAATTAAAAACCTATTGATTTTAAAAACACTAGAGATAATGTACTGTAAAATCAGATAACATGAATGGTAAATTCTTTTGGACAAACCAAAAAATGGAAGAAGCTATGTGGGAACATGTGGAAGTCATGAAAAAGAACCACCCCCACATCATTATAAAGAAATATATAAGAAAATTTTCAATTATAAATTTTTTTAAGGATGTAATATTATAACACCCCATGATTTATAGAATGCATCTTCTTAAATAAAATAAAATTAATCAATGGATTATGTTGCTTGAAACGCTGGCCATAAATGAACCGTGATATATTATTTATTATTAATGTGACCATTATAAATAGTAATGTGACCATTTGAAATATAATTTGACGATTAGAATAATAAAATTACTTATGAAAAAAACACTTTTTTTGTGTCTTAATGTGAAAATATGAGAAATTTATACCATAGATTAAGTAAAGAAATCATTTAACAATGATAATTTATGTGTGGTAGTTTTGGGAAACAAAATAGTTTATTTATAATATTAGAAGTAATTTAATTATTTTAAAAATCTTTTTCCATAAAACATATTTATAAATTAATATTTTGATGTTTTATGACTATAATATAATTTTATGATACCATAATTAATACCTATAAGGTTAAAAAATCAGTTATAATTTTTGAATAAGTGAGTTTTGAATAAATTAATATTTTTATATAAAAAAAATATTTCACAAATAAAAAAAATTAATTTAAAAAATGGAGTTTATTTTTGAAATTTAGACATATAAAAATTATTAGGAATAATTTTTTTATTTTATTATAGAGTTGATTTTTCAGTGAATAATAAAATACAATAATTTACAGTATTTAACACTATAAGAAAATAAATGAGTTTTTGATTCATTGATGATTTATAGATGATGTAAGTTCCAATTAATAAAAATATCAATATATATATATATATATATATATATATATATATATATTATAATCAAAACTATTGATAGTCCTGATGTAAAGACCCGTAAATTTCAAGGAAAATTTTTTCCTTAATTTTCTTTGGAATTTTACAAGAGCGCAGCTTCAGACGGCACCTGATTCCGAGGCCCGGTGTGCCCGGAATCAATTTCCGAAGTTTGGCTCGGGTACGTTCAGTGAACGGACGAGCGGGTTTTTCTATCTTTTGAACCGGTGCCCGGAATCGAATTCTGAGGGCACCGATGAAATCGCAGCGCCGGTATTTTCTTAGAAACGCTTCTTCCGGAGTTGCGTTTGCTCAACCGTGGTTTTTAAATTTTGCGGCTTTAAGTCAGAAATAAAATAAAGTTTGTGCGACAACTTTATTTTATTTCACTTAAGCTGCTTGGAAGCCACTTGAAGTCACTTAAAGACGGCTTGAACTGAGTTGAACTGGATAGGATGCTATCCGGAAATATCCTACCCCCTTGGTAGGATATTTGTGAGGTGGGGCCCGCACGAGCCCCGCAGTTTCTTTCGTTAAGTAACGCACCCGTGAAAACCCGTCAAAGTAACTGAAAAGTCAACCGACGCGTTTTCTTTAATTCTTAACAGACCATTTTATTGGGCGGTTTATTTCGTGAATTAAATGGACTGTTTCTTTCGTGAATTAAATGGGTCGTTTCTTTCGAATTGATGGATCGTTTCTTAACCGGTTTCGTGTGTTGGCATGTTTATAAAATAAGACCAACCTAAAAATCCTTTGAAAGGATTTGAGAGGATCTTGTTTCTCCACCCTCCCTGCGAAGAACGCGAAGAACGCGAAGAATGCGAAGAACGCGAAGAACGCCGGCGACCGAAATTCGACGACGCACACCGAGATCTGCGACGTCGACGAGCTTTACCCGCGACGTTCTTCGGCGACGCCTCTTCTTCCGCGGCCGATCCTCGTTCGGCAACTAAGGTGAGAATCGGATCGTTTAAATTCTCCTTTCTTTTAAAAATTCATGGCAACGGATTTAATTAATTAAATCCGTTTGTTCTTGATCCGGAGATTGGCGACGTGACGCCGGATACCGCGACGACACAACAATCCCCCCTTCTTCCGCGACGAGCGATCCCGCGACGACCTCTCGTCCGACGACGACGAAAAGGTAAGGGATGTTGGATTATATTATCTTTTTCCCCGTGTTTATTCTTTAAAAGTGAAGAACATGATCTCCGACAATTTTAATTTATTTAAAATTGTTGTTGATTATTCCTCCCGTGGTTTATGACTAACGCGGAGGGTGCGGGTCTAACGAACAAGACCCGGCAACCCTCCGCCAATCTCTTTTGTTATGCGGATATGGCAGACGACGACGAACCGCGCGGCAGGGGCGATCTGTTGATCCCGCAGTGAAGATCGGCCCCCGGGAGGAGCAACGGCGCAGATGGGAGGCAAATCGGGCCACCGGAGCATCTCCGGCGGCCCGCGGAAGGAGACGGCGGCGCGGGTCGCTGGCGCGGCGGCGCCCGGCGCGCCGCCGGAGGAGTCCGCCGCGGCCGAGCCGCGGCGGCGGCGAACCGCCGGACCGCGTCCGCGGTCCGGCCATCCAGCACGCGGCCCGCGCGGGCCGCGTTTCTCCAAAGCCGCGGGTTTGACCCGCGGTGGCTCACTCGGCCGCTCGGCCGAGGCCGGCCTAGCCGGGTCGGGCCGGGTCGGGCCGACCCGGTTCGGGCGACCCAGGGGGGGTTCGGGTCGGGTCACCCCGGGCCCAGAACCCCCGTTTCGGGCCCTCTTCGGTCTTTCGCCCATATCTTGGGCCTGGGACCTCCGATTGACGAACCGTCAGCGGCTACGCGATCCTTGGATCGAGACGGTCGTTTCGGTATATTATACTCAAGGTTTCGGAAGACTTTGGGTTCGGCAGGGTTGGTTCGTACACGAAACCAACCGGGCCCTCGGAGCGGAAACGCTCATAACTTGAGCTACGGACGTCCGAACGACGTACCGTCAGCTGTGGTAGTTTCCTCTAAGTGAGACGGAACTTTTGGCATACTCCGCCAGAGGATCGGATACAGGCGGAGTACGGTCGGGTTGGTTTTGCCCTAAAAAACCAACCGGGCCCCTGGGACGGAAATGCCAATAACTCTCAGACCGGGCGTCCGATTGACGCGACGTCTGTTGCGTTGAGATCCTGTTGTCGATACGGAACTTGTGGATACATCAACTTCGGACTACGTGTCAGTTGATGTATCAGCCTCACGGCTCGTGGAGCGGACCCTCCTAAACGAGCTCGCTATGTGCGGGAACCCTAGTGCTGGCTGTGGCTTCGACGACAGAGCAGAGATCCTCCGTGGACTGCGACGACGACAGAGCAGAGATCCTCCGTGGACTGCGACGACGGCAGCGCAGAGATCCTTCGTGGACTGCGGCGACGACTGTGCAAGAGATCCGCAGTGGACTGCGTCGACTACTGCACTCAGCGATCCTACGTGGAACAGTGCTACCGAACCTGTGTGAGCTGAATCTTCTTTTTACCTTGAGCGGTGTAGCGCTTGGGTGTAGCGGCGGACCCGTGGTACTTGACAGTGGTGGTGCGCTTGGATGCAGCAGCAGACCCTTGGCGGTGGAGCGCTTGGTTGTAGCGGCGGACCCGCGATACTCTACGGAGTGTGTGCGCTTGGTTGTAGCGACAGACCCGCGACGGTGGAGACGTGCGTGCGGAGTACGGAGACCGTGTAAATGACTGAGACCTGACGACTGCTTGACCGACTCGACTTGGAGTGAGTCGACTAGCCCAGTGGACGGAGCGCCCAGTAGTTGGCAGCAGACCCACGGCGGACGGAGCGCCTGGTAGTTGGCGGCAAACCCGCGGTACTCGATAGGAGGAGTACCTCAGTAGGCTATCTGGGTGAGCGCCCGGTATTTGGCAGCAGACCCTCAGCGGACGGAGCGCCCGGTAGTTGGCAGCAGACCCGCGGTACTCGACAGGAGGAGTACTTCAGCAGTCTTAGGTTAGTGAGCAGTACCTCGGAGTCGTGACAGGACCACTGTACACTTCAGAGATGGGGCTCTTCAACATTTACGGTTTCGATAATGAAAATTCTGGTTGAGCTGAATCTTATGTTACTCTCCTTTGTGGATTGTGTTGAACTATCCTATGTGGATTTACTATTTTCTCTCCTTGTGGATTTGAGTCTTGCTTTCCTTTGTGGATTGAGTTGTTCTTGAGCTCGTGAGCAGAGCTAGAATTGGGGACTTAGGTATATATATGGGCATATACCTAAGTCGAGTCAGATGTTACTTCGTGGTTGCATCTTTCTTTTGTGTTATATCCTTTGTGGATTTCGGGAGACCTTCGGGGGTCTCGGGGTCCTTACTGAGTAGCTTGTACTCACCCCTGCACGGGCTATGCCCGCACCTTGTTGTGTTGGTTGCAGACGACGGACAGCGCTGATCACGGTTGGGGCGTGAAGCAGGACGGTACCTGGAGGTGGACCACTGGGCGGGACGTGCTCGGAGCGGACGTGGGACCCGAGGAGCCTGGAGGCTATCTGTACCCACCCTTCAGGTGGGATTTCCAGTGGACGACACGAGGCCGCCGTCTTTTCTTCAGTTGCTGTACTTTACTTTTCAGTTGTACTTTATAGTTGGGCTTGTATTTCCGGCCACCTTTACTTTTCTGCGCTTTACTTTCCGCTTGCTGACTCTGTGTGGTTGTTACTTAAAGGCAATGCCTTCCCTGTTTACTGGGATTTTACGCCTTGGTGCTAGTCGCCAGCCCCTGGCCTATGGAAGGCGGGCTTGGGGTAGTCACGGCACGGGCCCCGAGGACGGGTCGTGACAAATTGGTATCAGAGGTGGTCGGTTCTACCGCAGACTCTGATCGTCCTTCTTTTCTTTCTATATGAAGCAATAGTGTTTAGTGTATTGAGTGTGGTTATCAGTTCAGGGAGCCCAGTGTTGGTGCGGCGGCCGACGTATCCGTACACCAGGACCCTGACTCCTGATTTCCGACTTAAGGCATGAAAACATTGATTGCGTGTGTGTTTCAAGTTTTCTTTGTGATTACTTGTGTCAGATCACCGGGTATACTGATCTGCTTTATGAAAGTCTCAAGTTTTCCTTGTGATTACTTGTGCCAGCTCACCAGGTTTCGCGGTGAGGCGGACCCCCAGGCCGCCGAGGACTGGCTAGAGGCGGTGGTACGGATCTTTAGGCTAGTGAGGACACCAGCGGATCTCATGGTGATTCTCGCGGGAAGCCTCCTGCAGGCGGCGGCAGGACGATGGTGGAGCTTGATGCTCCAGGTGCACGATGAGGCATCTCTTCTTTGGACGGACTTTGAGAGCCTCTTCCGCTCGGAGTTCGTCCCGGCCACCCTTCGTGCGGTGCGTATCCAGGAGCTTCTACAGCTGCGGCAGGGCAGCATGACGGTCGCTCAGTACGGGGCGAGGTTCACCGACCTTTCTCGGTACTCGACAGACATGGTACGGGACCCCTTCTTCCGGGCCCGGACCTTCGAGCAGGGCTTGCGACAGGAGATTCGGGCGTCGCTGATCTCCCTCAGCATTCCGACCCAGGCGGGAGTGCTAGAGCGGGCCCTACGGATCGAGAGCTTCCTTGCTGAGTCTACACCAGCACAGAGACCCACCGCAGGGCGGCACGTAGAGGAGTCTTCGGTAGCAGGTAGCCGACAGATGACTCAGGGTTCCAGGAAGACCAGACCTACCAGTGGCCGACTGCACGACTCAGGCTCAGTTGTGCGGGGAAGCCGGGGTGGAGTCAGAGCCAGGCGTGCCGAGAGTGGGCAGTGTTACTCCTGTGGCGGAATTGGTCACATGGCTCGTGACTGCCCGACCCGCCATGCGGGGGAGCATCAGACGGTTGAGGAACCACCTAGGCAGAGGCAGAGGTTCGACCGTGGCGGTCTGCAGGGAGGAGACGGACGAGGTAGAGGAGCTGGCCGAGCAGCAGGTGGTGGACGACGCTTTGAGGCTCTACCACCACCACCACCAGGAGGTCCACCCCGACCGCAGGGGAGAGCTCAGCTTCAGGCAGCCGAGGCCTTCGATCATGGAGCCCTGGGAGCTGATGGACAGGAGCAGAACTAGTGGATACATCCTTTGTACTTCTGGTTCCTTGTTGCTTTTGTGTAGCGTCTTGTAATATGAGCTGCAATAATAAAAGACGCATACCTTTGTGATATTTTTCGTTCCTGTCCTCTTTCGTGATGTTACTAGGAGATTCCAGTTTTGGCTGTTGACTTGACCCTCACTTGTGAGATGTCTACTAGAGGAGACCCAGTTACCACACACTGATGCCGACAGTGTGACTCAACCCTTGGAGGTGAGAGTAACGGTTGAATCTCTTAGTAGTAGCGTCGAGGCCTTACGACGTCATCCTTGGTATGGATTAGTATCATCCATGTTAGGATTGACTGTTTTAGGCAAAGAATGTGGTTCATCCAGGGGATGAGACCAGATTTCTCTTTTCGGAAAAGAAGAAATCTTGCAGCTCTTGTGGGACCTGTGATGGTCCAGGCCACGACAGAGAAGGTCCAGATCATCCAGGAGAGGATGAGGACAGCTCAGAGCCGGCAGAAATCATATGCTGACAGGAGGCGGAGGCCACTGGAGTTCGAGGATGGCGACCACGTCTTTTTGCGTGTCTCACCTCGACGTGGTTTACGGAGATTTGGCCGAGGCGGCAAGTTGTCTCCACGCTTCATCGGGCCTTTCCAGGTCCTCAGCAGGATAGGAGAGGTGGCTTATCGCCTGGCTCTACCACCTCAGTTGCACCGGGTGCACGACGTCTTCCACGTGTCTCAGCTGAGGAGATACGTGCACGACCCGACGCACATCATCGACTTTGGGGAGCTGGACGTGGACGACGGGGCGACTTTTGCGGAGGTCCCAGTGGAGATCGAGGATCGACAGGAGCGGGTCCTACGTGGGCGGTCGATTCCTCTTGTGCGCGTCATATGGCAGCACGGGAACCTCCAGGAGAGCACTTGGGAGCGGGAGGCTCAGATGCGTGCTCAGTACCCCCATTTGTTCCCCTAGTTTTTGATGTATCTTTACGGGGACGTAAAGCCCTGATGTGGGAGTAATGTAAAGACCCGTAAATTTCAAGGAAAATTTTTTCCTTAATTTTCTTTGGAATTTTACAAGAGCGCAGCTTCAGACGGCACCTGATTCCGAGGCCCGGTGTGCCCGGAATCAATTTCCGATGTTTGGCTCGGGTACGTTCAGTGAACGGACGAGCGGGTTTTTCTATCTTTTGAACCGGTGCCCGGAATCGAATTCTGAGGGCACCGATGAAATCGCAGCATCGGTATTTGCTTAGAAACGCTTCTTCCGGAGTTGCGTTTGCTCAACCGTGGTTTTTAAATTTTGCGGCTTTAAGTCAGAAATAAAATAAAGTTTGTGCGACAACTTTATTTTATTTCACTTAAGCTGCTTGGAAGCCACTTGAAGTCACTTAAAGACGGCTTGAACTGAGTTGAACTGGATAGGATGCTATCCGGAAATATCCTACCCCCTTGGTAGGATATTTGTGATGTGGGGCCCGCACGAGCCCCGCAGTTTCTTTCGTTAAGTAACGCACCCGTGAAAACCCGTCAAAGTAACTGAAAAGTCAACCGACGCGTTTTCTTTAATTCTTAACAGACCATTTAATTGGGCGGTTTATTTCGTGAATTAAATGGACTGTTTCTTTCGTGAATTAAATGGGTTGTTTCTTTCGAATTGATGGATCGTTTCTTAACCGGTTTCGTGTGTTGGCATGTTTATAAAATAAGACCAACCTAAAAATCCTTTGAAAGGATTTGAGAGGATCTTGTTTCTCCACCCTCCCCGCGAAGAACGCGAAGAACGCGAAGAACGCGAAGAACGCGAAGAACGCTGGCGACCGAAATTCGACGACGCACACCGAGATCTGCGACGTCGACGAGCTTTACCCGCGACGTTCTTCGGCGACGCCTCTTCTTCCGCGGCCGATCCTCGTTCGACAACTAAGGTGAGAATCAGATCGTTTAAATTCTCCTTTCTTTTAAAAATTCATGGCAACAGATTTAATTAATTAAATCCGTTTGTTCTTGATCCGGAGATTGGCGACGTGACGCCGGATACCGCGACGACACAACAATCCCCCCTTCTTCCGCGACGAGCGATCCCGCGACGACCTCTCGTCCGACGACGACGACAAGGTAAGGGATGTTGGATTATATTATCTTTTTCCCCATGGTTATTTTTTAAAAGTGAAGAACATGATCTCCGACAATTTTAATTTATTTAAAATTGTTGTTGATTATTCCTCCCGTGGTTTATGACTAACGCGGAGGGTGCGGGTCTAACGAACAAGACCCGGCAACCCTCCGCCAATCTCTTTTGTTATGCGGATATGGCGGACGACGACGAACCGCGCGGCAGGGGCGATCTGTTGATCCCGCAGTGAAGATCGGCCCCCGGGAGGAGCAACGGCGCAGACGGGAGGCAAATCGGGCCACCGGAGCATCTCCGGCGGCCCGCGGAAGGAGACGGCGGCGCGGGTCGCCGGCGCGGCGGCGTCGGCGAACCGCCGGACCGCGTCCGCGGTCCGGCCATCCAGCACGCGGCCCGCGCGGGCCGTGTTTCTCCAAAGCCGCGGGTTTGACCCGCGGCGGCTCACTCGGCCGCTCGGCCGAGGCCGAGCCGGCCGGTCCGGTCGGCCGGGCCGCGCCCAGGCCGGACCGGACCCGGCCTATACGGGTCGGGCCGACCCGGTTCGGCCGACCCAGGGGGGTTCGGGTCGGTTCACCCCGGGCCCAGAACCCCCGTTTCGGGCCCTCTTCGGTCCTTCGCCCATATCTTGGGCCTGGGACCTCCGATTGACGAACCGTCAGCGGCTACGCGATCCTTGGATCGAGACGGTCGTTTCGGTATATTATACTCAAGGTTTCGGAAGACTTTGGGTTCGGCAGGGTTGGTTCGTACACGAAACCAACCGGGCCCTCAGAGCGGAAACGCTCATAACTTGAGCTACGGACGTCCGAACGATGTACCGTCAGCTGTGGTAGTTTCCTCTAAGTGAGACGGAACTTTTGGCATACTCCGCCCGAGGATCGGATACAGGCGGAGTACGGTCGGGTTGGTTTTGCCCTAAAAAACCAACCGGGCCCCTGGGACGGAAATGCCAATAACTCTCAGACCGGGCGTCCGATTGACGCGCCGTCTGTTGCGTTGAGATCCTGTTGTCGATACGGAACTTGTGGATACATCAACTTCGGACTACGTGTCAGTTGATGTATCAGCCTCTCGGCTCGTGGAGCGGACCCTCCTAAACGAGCTCGCTATGTGCGGGAACCCTAGTGCTGGCTGTGGCTTCGACGACAGAGCAGAGATCCTCCGTGGACTGCGACGACGACAGAGCAGAGATCCTCCGTGGACTGCGACGACGGCAGAGCAGAGATCCTTCGTGGACTGCGGCGACGACTGTGCAAGAGATCCGCAGTGGACTGCGTCGACTACTGCACTGAGCGATCCTACGTGGAACAGTGCTACCGAACCTGTGTGAGCTGAATCTTCTTTTTACCTTGAGCGGTGGAGCGCTTGGGTGTAGCGGCGGACCCGTGGTACTTGACAGTGGTGGTGCGCTTGGATGCAGCAGCAGACCCTTGGCGGTGGAGCGCTTGGTTGTAGCGGCGGACCCGCGATACTCTACGGAGTGTGTGCGCTTGGTTGTAGCGACAGACCCGCGACGGTGGAGACGTGCGTGCGGAGTACGGAGACAGTGTAAATGACTGAGACCTGACGACTGCTTGACCGACTCGACTTGGAGTGAGTCGACTAGCCCAGTGGACGGAGCGCCCAGTAGTTGGAAGCAGACCCACGGCGGACGGAGCGCCTGGTAGTTGGCGGCAAACCCGCGGTACTCGACAGGAGGAGTACCTCAGTAGGCTATCTGGGTGAGCGCCCGGTATTTGGCAGCAGACCCTCAGCGGACGGAGCGCTCGGTAGTTGGCAGCAGACCCGCGGTACTCGACAGGAGGAGTACTTCAGCAGTCTTAGGTTAGTGAGCAGTACCTCGGAGTCGTGACAGGACCACTGTACACTTCAGAGATGGGGCTCTTCAACATTTACGGTTTCGATAATGAAAATCCTGGTTGAGCTGAATCTTATGTTACTCTCCTTTGTGGATTGTGTTGAACTATCCTATGTGGATTTACTATTTACTCTCCTTGTGGATTTGAGTCTTGCTTTCCTTTGCGGATTGAGTTGTTCTTGAGCTCGTGAGCAGAGCTAGAATTGGGGACTTAGGTATATGAATGGGCATATACCTAAGTCGAGTCAGATGTTACTTCGTGATTGCATCTTTCTTTTGTGCTATATCCTTTGTGGATTTCGGGAGACCTTCGGGGGTCTCGGGGTCCTTACTGAGTAGCTTGTACTCACCCCTGCACGGGCTATGCCCGCACCTTGTTGTGTTGGTTGCAGACGACGGACAGCGCTGATCACGGTTGGGGCGTGGAGCAGGATGGTACCTGGAGGTGGACCACTGGGCGGGACGTGCTCGGAGCGGACGTGGGACCCGAGGAGCCTGGAGGCTATCTGTACCCACCCTTCAGGTAGGATTGCCAGTGGACGACACGAGGCCGCCGTCTTTTCTTCAGTTTCTGTACTTTACTTTTTAGTTGTACTTTACCGTTGGGCTTGTATTTCCGGCCCCCTTTACTTTTCTGCGCTTTACTTTCCGCTTGCTGACTCTGTGTGGTTGTTACTTAAAGGCAATGCCTTCCCTGTTTACTGGGATTTTACGCCTTGGTGCTAGTCGCCAGCCCCTGGCCTATGGAAGGCGGGTTTGGGGTAGTCACGGCACGGGCCCCGAGGACGGGTCGTGACACCTGATCCTAAATAATAAAATAATAAATATAATAATAATAAAAGCACCCCACTTCTCCCCTATAAATATAACTCCTCACAACATCTTCTCATCATACCTCCAATGCCTTTGATATTTATAATACTCTAAAAAAATTACCCTCCCAAGACTCTTCCCTACATCTTGGTCTTTTTGGTCTCACCAAATGACAAATACAATGATCATTGAGGAGGTTCTCAAGGATGCAATATAAAAGAGGTAAAATCCTCTTTCATTCTCTTTTAATTATTTTAATTTATTTTATATTCTTATCCTATCATTACATCATATATTAAAAACTATTGTATAAATAAATTGTGTGATATATAATATAATTTATTTATTTTAATGTTATATCTATCATCAAAACCACTTCTCCTCTCCCTTTTATTCTAATAATGAAAACATTTTCTCTGATGTGTCGATTTACCACCATTGTGGACAATGCATTTTATTTTTCCATTAATGCATTCTAGGATTATCATAAATCCATTAATATGGTTAAATAAAACATTATTATACTTATAATAAGTAATATAATTTTATACAACAAATATATAAACCCGATATGAAATAAAATGGTATTAGTTTGAGATGGTCGTAAAACCCACCAAAAAGAATTAAATTATTTTTTAATGTTTTGTGTAATGAATGATTCTAAAAACATATAAAGAAAATAAATTATAGATTATTTAAACTTTTTAATGATAAATAATAACATATAATTTCATTTCTATAGAACTATTCCAATTTTATATGGTCTTTTAAACTTGTATTCAAGCAAACTGGTCATGAAAAACCGTGAAAACAAACACTACAAGAACGATGAAATTTAATATTATAACACATAATGATTTACATATGAGATCTTAATAAATTAGTAATAATTAAAATACATGGATAAAATGTTCATAATTGGTTATATAGTGATTATAATTTGATTATCTAAGACAATTAGTACACGTGATGAATGCCTTCAGACATAAAGCAAAGATTATCTTAACAAAAATTTTATTCATATGGTAAAACTTATATATCATTGGTTATGTTATGAAAAAATATTTGTTAAATGGAATATTATTATTTAATTATTTTTTAAAATTTTATTATGTGGATTTAAATTTTAGCAAAAATAATTATTTAAATAATTTATTCTCACTCAAGTGATATGATCTTTGTATGGTGTTTCTCGTCTTATTTTTTATTTCTATGAAATATTCCTTATTTACCAATTATTAATTATTCAAAAAGAATGTCAAATTCCTCTCTTTATTAATGATTATAATTCATTTAATATTTCCATCATTATTCATATTTCATGTATCAAGGATATGATTAGTTTACAAGTCATATACCATTTTACACATGGTGTTTACTTTGGATATTATATTTCCTCGGGAAATCTATATAAATATATATCATATACTCAATAAATATATTTAGATTAGTATAGTTTTTATTTAATTATATAAATGAAATTATAATGATTTGATTTTTATAGTGATGGTTGGGGCCCAGTTACAGATAGACCCTCGATGCATCGATAAGTCTCACGAGAAATGAAGTTAGTAACAAACCCTTCATGTTTGTTTAAATGATTAATCAGATGGTTTTATACCCATAGAATTAAACCATCTTAATAATATAATTTTACTTTTTCTAGATACCTGACATCCAATAATTATGAGTTTTATTCATTTAGTATTTATTTATTACATTCCATGATATTTTCACTATGAAAAAAAATCTATTGTTGTATTTTCATTCATAGATTATTGATGGAAGGTATTTACTTTCTATTTTTTACATTAACAAATTAATTATGCCTTATTGAATTTCCATCACATGTTATTTATTTTTGTCACCCTTAATGATCATTTTATCTCTACCATATATTTTTTCATCCCTCGGGTTATGAAGACGAAATTTTTTAATATGTTTCAAGGAAGTAGCATATTTTCCTTTTTTATGTTGTATATTTAATTACCAGTGTAATATGGGAACCATTAATGAATCTATTTCTCCTAGACTAATAAACTGGTAAATCCTTGGTGATGTTATCTTTTGTATCTCTTACATTGTAATAAAATGACTACTGACACAATGCCACAAGGTTCAGGTTTGTTACAAGTAAACCATCAAATGTGTACATATTAAAATGAAAAAATTGTAAAAATATAGTCCCAAAACATTCAGTCATCATATTATGAATTCCCCCAAACCATAAATCATTCAACAAAAAAACATGAGAATCCATTTTTTCTTAATAAAAAAAATAATCTATAATCCTAAATGTACAAATTTTTCTAACTTAAACCCTAAAAAAATATTTCGTTATGAAACCTTGAAAATTATATATACAATTGGGAAAGACTATGATCCTTGAAAAATAATTTTTACAAAAATATATGTAAAAATTTACTACGATTTACCTAAAACAAGGGATTGTATTAAATTATAAAATTTTAATGACTATAACATGATCATATAAAATATAATAAATGTAAATAATTTTAGTATTAATACATGAAAACATGATATATTAATTCCATAGATGATATATAGATTTTTTTATAGGAAAATTATTACTTGATAATATCCAGATACATTTCCTACAATCTTTAAGAAAAGTAATGTAAAATAAACTGAAATATTAATTGTTAATATATTAAAACATGTGATATGAAATATAAAAAAACATTGACCTTATAACTGTAAAATTTGGAACAAATAAACAACAAATGTGAAAAACAGAAAACCCTATAACTAGAAATCTCGAAAAATATAAACCTAAAAAACCAGATCCAAACACATAAAAACATAAAAACTAGAATGATACATTCATATGACCATAAAATCATTAATCCTAAGTAATAGAAATAATGAATTTACAATGAAGCCATAAAAAGCGAAAACAAAAACCTATAAGCAAGAAAAAATGAATTATGGAAATTGGAAAACATAATGACATAAAACCAGAATACAAATTTATAAGTAAACATGAAATCATTATTATATATATATATAATGTTTAAATAATAAAAATAATTAATTAAAAACCTAAAATTTAGAAAATTTGAAACTAGTAATCTTGAAAACCATCAAACCTATAACCTTCATCCATAAAAACATTCAAACTAAAAAAATGAAAACATCTATACAATCTAACTAACAACTAATAATCCAATATTCCTACAAATTTTTAATCCACAAACCTTGATTACCTTAATTTAGTAATTCAATATTCCTATTATACTATATGTCGTTAAATATTCACATTTTCATTCAAAAACCCCATTACACTATATAATATTTATCAACATTATTGTGTATTGTCATGAGAACAACTAGTTGATAAAATCATTTCAACATTCGTCTTGTAATAAAGTAAAAAAGGTTTTAATTAATTTAACAGAAAAAATGTTTTTTTAAAAATATGAAATCATAAAAACTAAAAAATTCTAAATATGAATCCCATAAACTAAATTTCCTAGAAACATTCATATATATAAATATGAATCCGACAAAGGTTTTTTTATAGAACCTATATATATAAATACTTTTGAAACCAAATTGTGAATACCATAAAAACCTAGTTCCACTATTTCAAAATAGTTCTACATATTGAATTTCATTCTTTAAACATACTATATGACTTCATGAAAAAATATAATCCTCTAAATCAATAAACACCAGAACATGAAAATACCTAAACCTATAAAAACAAAAAATAATTTGATAATAGGAATACAAAAAACCAATAATCAAAATATTTATAACATAAAAAATGGGAAAACTTCAATCTTATATGCATTTAGACATCTAATTTATAAACAATCGACATGTTACTAAAATCCATTAAAATATAAGAACTATAAAATTGTAGACCCCAAAACTATAAACATAAAAACTCCAACCCATATAATTTAAACATGGAAAGAAAAAACACTAAAAATAATAAATATTCAAACATAATAAAATAATTCAATGTTGTATTAATGGAAACCTTAAATTTATAATCAAAAAAATTATTGAATCATGAACTGTATTATAATACACATGAGAAACTAATAATTTATACACTATTTCATTAATAAATAATAAAATAATATATTCTCTTGGCAGGTTGATGTATTATTTAGAACAAAAAAATTAAACTATTATTATTTTTAATTTCATTTTTTCATGAATGATATTTTTTTATGATATTATTATTTATCTATTTAATTTTATAAAATTTTCTAATATTTTTTTTCTAGTGAATGAAATTTTTTATTTTATATTGTGTGAGTAATTGAGATATGACACCTAATTATTATTTATCCTGTTAAATTATTTGATTTCTCATTATTTTCTGTTTTTTTAAGAAAAAGGACTTAAATATTGTGGGGTATGGTGCTTTTTATTCATTATTCAATGTATGTAGAAAAAATAAAGAAGAAAATATTGTAAATAGTTACACATATGAATGAATTTTATTTATATTTTTATCTCTATTATTTTTATTAAAATAATTTATTTATATTAATTTATATTTTAAATTAGTATAATATATAATTAACCCTAATGATAAGGAGGAACATGAAGAAAAATAACTTAAAAATTTTGATCCAAAGGATTATTAGTATTGGGTAATAATTGATGAGGATCATGGTATGGTGAACAATTAAATGTGGATAATTATTGATCCTTCAAAATTTTAGTATCTAAATAGTATTTCATCATGTGGTAGTTCTCTTATAGTTACCCATGATAAAAATGTATTTGTCCATTATCATAAAAAAATGAACAATATTCCTAGTTCCTTATGATGATAAATGAAACAATTCTAAAATCCATGTTCAATATATCTTCTCTAATTCCACTAAATATTGTTTTAATTATTATTGACTATTTGATAATGATGTTCCCAATTAATGAAGGGTTGAAAAAATATGATTTTAATTTTATTAAATAATGATGTTGATTCCACTAAAAATAATAAAATTGGGTGTGTGAGAGTTGGTGGTGATGATTTCAATGATGATGTTTGTTTTCTAGTAATATGCATCTATGAAAAGGGTTTTGGAAGTTATAGGGATGGTTCCGATTAAACTAATAATGGAAATGAATATAATTTATGTTTTAAGTTGTTTTTAGGGATTTTGAATAATATATTTTACATTATTATGAATTTATGTATATTTTATTATTAATAGTAGGGTTTTTGTTATTTATTTTGGATTTTAGTAAAAACATTACCATATTTAAAATCATTTCACTCTATATCCATGGGGGTTTCCATGGTAATATGCATATTCCCACTATATTTCATGTGGTTATAAATATATTTCCATAGGAATACACATTAAAGTAGATGTATATATAGGTATTTTTCTTGTCTTTATAGGTGTGATTCCATGGGTCACTCTTATGGATATAGGAACATACGTCCTTGAATACTATTTCCATAAGAATAAATCCCATAGTTGTACACATAAACCGTTGGGAATACCTATGTTTATAAATAAATATCCATGGGTTTACCCAAGGATATAGAGGAATACCTAGAATTTATGCTCATGGATATATATATATAAACTACTATAGCATATTCCCATGCTTGTAGCCTCTCAAGTAATAAATGAAAATTCCATTTATAAAATGGTATAAACCAGGGAAAACTATGGCCACAACATATAGACCCATTTTATTTTGCTACATCGTTGTTTTTTTACAATTAATATTTTCCTTTTTTGTTGTTATTATATTGGTGAAACACATGATAAAAATGCACATTGAAAATCTTATTTTACTAGCTACAAACACGATTTTATTTATTTTAAGTATCCTTTTATGTTTTATATAAAATTATACTAAATATTCCTTTATATTGGATGTTTTTCTTTCAATTATAATTTATATAATCTCTTGTATCATGTTTTCTTGATCATATCCTTGTTCTTCTTTAATTACATTAACATAAATCAATTCCATTAATGTATATTAAAAATTAATTATCTTAATAAGAGATATATATATTTTTATAAATAGAATTCATACTTTTTTTGAACCCATATTGTTTAACATGACCCAAGAATAACATATATATACATATATTAAAAAATTTAACAAGAATATTAATTATATATCATAATAATCATTCCTAATAACCTATATTTTCTAATTTTCGTAGATATTTATTATTTAACCAAATACAAATACAATTGTTGTTAAAATTTTCCCACAAATAATATTCACACATGATACCATTCTGGATGCATAATACATAATATAATTATCCATTACATGGATAATGGAAAAATAATAAGGCGTATGAAAAAACATTTATTAAGGTTAAACCAAAGAGATAACTATCAAAGACCAAATGTGAGCATAATATGATGACATTCATATTAGAAAATAATCAAGTTATATAAACATATCATAATGGGAAAATCCTAAATAATACCTATATAATAAATAATGAATCATAACACATGAATTTTGTCATAATCATAAAAAATGATTCCTAAGAGTGTATAGACATGAGATAATAATCACGATCCATTAACTATAACATATGAACAAGGAATAAAAATAAATATTTGTTGGAACTAAGAGATATTTATTTTTATTTAGTTTTTAGGATATTTTTTACAATATGTTTCCCCTAAAATATATAAATAATTAAAAAAAATTGACAGAATATTGATGTAGCTATGATAGTATCATTGTTATTTTTTATGAAGAAAAAATCATGTGTAAACCCACATAAATTAACATATAAAAAGTTAGGTGAAATCATGGAGTAAGGTTTAAATGAAGTTCTAATTCTATTAGAAGAAAATATCTAGTTTGGATTTATTATCTAGAAAAATGGTTGAGTTCATAATCTTCATGATTTTGGGATGGTCAGTTGTATTTTTTAGAGAAGAACCATATAGGGTGGGGAAAACCATATGAAAAATAATTCATCCAAACACATCATAAGGTTGGAATAGTCTATGGAAATGATTAGAAAACCTATCAATAAGGCTATGATTATATAGAATAGTTCAATATAAGAACCAAACAAGTGAATTCATTGTTAATACATACCATTGTGTGGTTTTATATGGTTTGGTGTAACTTTGAGACATTGTCCTCAATAGGATTCTAATGAGAACACACAATTCCATCATAAAGATGACTCCAGCTCCTTTTAATGTTCAACATATGAATTAATTTCATGATATTTACTAAATGACAACAAATATTTATTTAATTTTCATTTTAAATAAAAATACACATCAAGTAATTCTGTTGTGAAATTATCTCCATTTAAATGACATCACTAATTTTTTTTTTATAATTTAATATAATGTTCTTGGAATACAAGAAAAAAAGTGAAGTGACATGAAATGGTTTTCATACAACCATCAAAAATTGAATTCTATTTATAAATTTATTTAAAATGAATTTCTATTCATGGGATGTTGATGCTGAGCTTTTTTGAATTTTCATTTAAGAAATATATTGGAAAAAATATAGGTGATTTTTGATTAATATACTTAAAAATAAATGATGCTAGAATTATACCTGAAAACCAGAAACTATCGGTGCATAAATTTTTATTGAAAAATGTTTAATTAATTTCTACAATTAATTTATAAAAAAATTCAAATTATTTTTCCTCAATATTAAAAGTATAAAATGATGAAACTTAGAGTGTTGATAAACTTCGACAAGATTTGACTTGTTGGATTGAAATTATTTTATGTATAAATGGTAATTTTTCGTGGAATAAGAATGTATAATAAGTTATTCTTACGTGATTTTGTTTAAAAATTGAAGCGGAAGATTAAAAATATTAATGGAGTTAATTTGATGTAAAACAAAGAAGACTTATAAAATCTTATTGAAGATTATTGGTAATGTAATTTATTATTTCTTTGGAAAACATTCCTTATCATTGTAAATATACTAGACACACATAAAGTATCAAGAGACTGAAGTGTAACAACAGTTCACATACATACCCTTCGTTTCATAATTCACATGCTAATAATGAGACATATGTTGATGGAAGAATATAGGGAATACCCTATATTAATTATCTCATTTTTACATATAAACCTCATAAATCTACTAGGTTATTTTAACGTATTCTTGTGTGTGTGGTAAAAAATAATCCTTTTCTTTTTAACTGGAGGATAAATATGTTAAACGAAAACAAATATAAAAATAAGTATATATCACTGAGTAATCCCCTCATTTATTGATCTAATAGTTTCTGTAGGGGGATTTTCAATTTATTATGAGATATTTATCATTCGTTGACTTAAGGATGTCTTAAGATTGGTGAGTAAGTGTTATTGATAATGAATCTCATGTTCTACAGTGTATAATTTAACATTAATAATAAATAAGTGGATTCCAAATTTTTTAAAGAAAGAAATATCAGATGTAGAATGACATGATGTTTTTATACTAGTAATCTATCATATGTTATGAAATAGAATTCCCTATTTATGGTCTCTTTCCATATAATGAAGGTTTTTTTTGAAAAATTAAGATAAATAGAATCTATATAACATTGGCATGATCCAAATACAATATTATCCTATATTCTATTATGTTAACTTATGAAATTTAAAGGAATCTAAATATAAAAAGGCATTTCAGATAATCTAGATAATATATATAAATGGAACAGTAATGTAATGATATCAACATTAATTATTTTGAATTTAAATTATAATTACTAATAAATGAAGTAAAATGAATCTATAAATGTTATTTTCACAATGGTATAGGATATTGTGAGTATGGTCAGTTTCATTATGGTGATGTTGGAGAAATCAAATATGGCTGAGAAAAATATATAAATCATTCCAACCCTTTTTTATGTTCACACATCATAACTATCATATATTGATCTAAATATAGTTCCTATATATTATTTCTATTATTTTCAAATTGAATATTATATTATGAGATAAAATGATACTAAAAATAAGTGTGAGAATATTAATGAAATTTTCGATAAATAATATAAGAAATAAAAATCAAGGATGGATGTTATAGATATTGGAGTTGGTTAACCTAAATTATAATAGGTCAATAGAATATTTAATTAAGATATATCTTGATTCATTAGAGAATTAAGAAGTTTAAATGAAATTTATAAAGGGAATCATCAAATAATTTTTTTTAAGAGTTTAAGTAATGGATAAATTGTATAAAAATATTTGTGTTGGAATGAATAAGAATCCAATGATGGGAATTATGAAAGACAAAGAATATATTTATGGAATTTGGATAACTAGTAAATATATATTCATAATAAAAAGGGTAGGAATTTATCTAAATATTAGAATATAAAATTCAAATCATTTTATGAAATAAATGAAGATAGTGGAGTTGAAAATGAGGATGATACTTCTATTAATGAACCCGATGGGATGTTACTAATTACTATTGTAAATGATCAATATTTTACTACTGATAAATGTGGAAGATAAAAAAGTTAAGAAGATGAAATATAGATTTATTTTTTGATTAATATAGAGTTAATTGATTTTTTTTAGGACACCAATTCCGAAAAATAGAACACCTATTTAGAAATAAATGATCATTATACCAAACAAACGAAATATGAACAATATGATGAAACACCCTATTTCTAAAAGATGGGTATTATGTAAACAAGATCAACAATATTGATAAGAATATGGAAAATTATATTGTAGAAACGGTGAAATAAAATGATAAAGGGATTGAACATGTCTAATAACAAATCGTTAGTATAGAAAAAGAGATAGATAAACTCGCATTTAACATTCAAAATTCTATTTATGAAGTTATAAAATGTTACTAGAAGGACAATTCATGTGAATTTTACTTAGTATGACACTGAATGAAGGAAAATGATCCAAAATATTTGTGATTAATTTATAATTTAAGGAAGTATGAGATTAAGTTCTTCTTTTTAGGGAAATAGTCACTCCCATTAAACATAAACACTAAGAACACCAAATTTAACGAAATTTTTTTACTCATGACTCTCCACTGGATGAGAAGAATCCTATATTAATGAGTATAGTTCAAAAAATATAAAATAATTTTTGTTTTCAAAAATAAATCCTGGTTAGAATATAAAAACAGGAATGTAAAATATGAGTTAACTTCTTGAAAAAAACATGTTTATAGAGGTAAATATTATTTTTATGTGAATTTTGTTACACTATCGAGGATTATGATTTATAAAAATATTATTGTATTTAATTAAAAATAAATTTATTAATATATATATATGTAATTGATAGAAGAATCATAATGTTATTATGAACACACAAAGAAGATAAATATTAAAAAACAAGAAAAATATATACTAAATGTTGATAATATACTTGAAGCATTGGAATAGATATATGAAATATTTGATAAGTTATGTCACATTACTAAGGGATTACCTAACATTCTACCTGAAAAAATTAGGGAACAAATAATAAATAGAATCCTCATGAAGAGATAGAGATAATCAAGGAAAAAAGATCTACTTGTAGAAATTTCAAATAATTATTTTAATAGGGTATGTCCATTAACTTTGGATCGATGATTTTCATTACACATGATTATATAAATAATGTTATAGATGAATGTGTAATATTTTTAAAAAATTATTAGTGACCTTTGGGAATGTTGAGTCACTTTTTATTTAATGTGTTTTTGAAACTATGATTTAAAAGGAAAAGTTGGAATCCGTGAAAAACATTGAAACCGATGGACTGACACACAACATGTTAAATATTTGAAATATTTTTGATAATGTAAATTATGTATTTATTATGAAATATGGTTTTAAAGTAAAATTTATTAAATATGGAAGAATTTTTTTTGACTAAAATGATCCAAACATATCATATTTTAGGCAATAAAGGTTAAAAACTCATATTAAATGTGAATAAAAGATGAAAATAATTTGTTGCATTGATGGATTGGTCATGTTATCCAAATGAATATATACAAATTTTAGATTGTTGGGTTTTTTATGTTCCTAATATGAATAATAAAAATAATTATTTTTGGTAAACCTATAAAAAGTTCAAGATTACAAATTCATCACATAAGAATATTGAGATCCACAAATCTCATCTCTTAGATCATATAAATTCAAATATATGTGGGCATATGAGAAAAATTAATAAAATTTGATACGTAATTTATTTCTATCATTATTGAATTTAATAAAATTACATTTATTATTTTTTTAAAATTTAAATTAGATTCTCATAAAATGTTCAAAAATTTTCAATGAATATATGAAAAATAATATTTTTTTCATTGAATATGTCCCAGAATAACCATGGTATAGAGTGTAAAAATGGAAATTGTGAAGATTATATTTAGAATCATGGAATTAATCTGAATAATAGTGTAATATCTATATAACCATATATTTTTTATTTTAATGAATGAATATATGTCTGATGGAGATGGATTGGAAATACCCATGTCATCAAGTGATAATTTTCCACCATTATTACCCACTTTTATTATTACACATTACATATTCCACATGGCCCCTAAAATTATACCCACATGAAACCTTTCTAAAGATATGTCTTTTTACATAAATGTTTATAACATGGGGAAATAGAAAACATTAGTAGGATGAGATCAAACATAATAAAATGGTAATCAATAGAATTAACAATTCAATTCTATTATTGAGTATAAGATAAAAATTATGTTACGGTGACATAATAAAAGTTCATGATCACTATATAATAGAATACATAACCATAATACATAGATTATATATCATGAGATATTGAATAAATCTTTGAAATAATCCATGATTTATATAATTCAGTTCTCATGATCCATGTGAAAACAATTATGATAAAAAATCCATTAAAACTCATATAAATCATTGAAAACTAATATATGAATTTTGAAAATTCTTATTCATAATTCCTATACTATAGCCCTTATAAATGGAATAACTGACTCCCTTAATTCTCGAAAACATTTCTAGAGAACATAAATCATACCTAATTTATTTTGAGCTATATGAGTATCAATAGTGGTCAAAAACAATTTTCTGAGAACACTATCATGAATAAAGAAAATAGGTCATTCATTTAATCATAAAATTCATATAAAAACAATTCATTCATTAATAATGTGATTAAAACCAAGATGAAAAAACCAAAATTAATGAAAATAACTTCAAATGAACTATAATCAATAAATATAGTGAATATGGATCATGAATCATCTCTGTAAAAAGATAAACTACTTTTAAAATTTAAGAGGTTGATTTTGGGGTTTGATAGTGTTGGAATTAGTTTGGGAATTCACTATAGATCATCAAATGTGTATTCTCTCCTAGAAAAATTCACATAATTATATGATTATATGACATTGAGATGTAACAATGTCGATTTAGTGTTTCTGGTTCATAACATTAAAATCCATGAAACATGTTCACATCATGAAAAGGTAGACCGAGTTAATTTTAAGCTAAGTTGAAACCCATTTTGGAATACATGATAAAAATAAATTTATACCTTCAAATGGATTCACATCATGAATAATTCAATATTTTTTCGTATTATGAAGTGAACTCACAACATCCTAATATTACATTTTTTAGCCAGGCCCCTAAAACCCTATGATATCACAATAGATTTTAAGTATCTCTACTCCTTCCATATTTCATGATTTCTCACTTAATATTCATGATGTTTTTTTCTTCTCTCTGGTTAAGAGACCTTTTAATGTCTTTATTTCAATTGGAAACATAAGTTTTCTGTATAGCTGTATTATATTTATTAATATTTTGGTGAATTTATTCTTGATCCATTCTACATAATCTATGTTTTCTTCTTTTGGGGGGTCAGTCCATTGTCAATTGCAGCATGACAAGTGAATGGTTCTCAAGGTATGTGTGACCTAACCTATTCTCATAATGGTAATGTTATGTAATGTGATTATAATATTTATGATTCTTTGTTAGATACTTCGTTTGTAATTCTGTGTTCCACTTTGTGGTTTTGGATCCAATTACATTTTTTAATTGAGATATGATTTTTTAGGGTGTATCACATCTATCCTATATCAAATTATCATTGAATTTTCTAGTATTTATAATTTTTTTCATAAATGAATTAGAATTATTTATTGATTTATGGGTGTGTAATTGGGTTTTTTGAGAAAATAATATTTTCTTTTTCTTGGTCAGTGTAAGTTATTATCAATGAATTTTAATGTTGATTAATGAAATGGTTTTTAAAATATTATTTTGATAAAATGATTTTTAAAATGTAGAAAAAGTGTAGAGTTGAGTACTTATGTAGAAGGTGTACTAATATGTATCTACTAGTAAAAATGTTGGGGAGGTGGTGGTTAATCATGGGGTGTTCCTATGATTCTTTATCCTGTTGATTAATGGACTTTTTAGAGATTATTTGGAAATTCAATTTTGTGGTGTTACTTTTCACACTAGATTCAATGAATATTCCAAGGGACATTATGTGCCTAATTTTCTATGTTTGGGTAAGAGTGTTATATATATCCGGATCTATATTAATATTTGTCCTGATTTTAACTACCCTTTTGGTTTGTATTATAAGTATTTGATTACCTTCTTCCAAATTTGTAATATGATTCGAAAATATTTTTACAAGAATATTTGGATCTATAGGAGAAGTGTAATTTTTTCAATGATTTTAATATAATAACTATAAAACTAAATATCATGCCATGTTTTCTTAAATGATTAACATGTCTAGATTCATATTGAGACATATTATAAAACACCGGGGTGGGATCTTACTAATACTATCAAGCTCACACCATCCATGCCCCATTTAGGGTGTAAATATTTGGTTCTAAATTTTGATGTATGGAAATGAAAGGCACCATAGTGAGGCAAAAAAGATTCTTCAAGATGACATTGTGGTAGTTGGGGGTGGGATTGAGGAATTTTCCCATGCTATCACATAGATTAGTTAGTTTCTATTGTAGATTTCCATTGATAATAGAATTGTTCTTGGTTTTCACTAACTAATTGAGTTTTATCGTTTTTATGTCTTCTTTGAGTTGTGGAGCATACATTTTATATGGTTTTCTTTCACGGTTTCACTCAGAAACGTATATATACCAGGATATCTACATTTTGTTGGGAGAAATTATTTGACATGGTTCTTTAATGAATCTCATGTACTAGTTATCATCCCTTGGGCATTGAGAACACCATTCATGTAATTTTACATTTTGGTTCTGAGCCTTTGATGGATGGTTAATCTGAGATGGGTTGTGATAATTTGGTATCACAAAATTGTTTCCATAGTCTTTGGAGTTTTTAAAATTTGAGATAGGATTTTTAAGACTTGGGAAGAATGTATTAGTGGGTTTCTAGCTAGCTATATCCCTAATAATACTCAAGATACCATGGGATGTCCTGTTATTTGTCTCATATGTTCCAGTCATGATCTTATTCATTGTTTTTTTCATATTTTTTTATGGTTTTTACGAATAATTTTTTATCATTTGATCATTTATTTTATATTCAGGGTGAATTGATATTCCTTCATGTTGTCTTAATGGATTAAAATGGTGGGTGTAGTGGATTATTGGCAAGGAAATCTGCATTTGTGTAAAAATACTATAGAGGATATCAATTGAGTGATTCTTTCCATGGAACAAAATGTTATTCTTGTCGAAACCACAGATGCTAAGCTATATCATTTATTTAGAGGAGAATATAATCAATCATAAGAGTAGTTATGTTAGACACGCTAATCCATAATTATTTAAAATGATCCTTAAGAGTAATTGGAATGGATAGAATTGATTGACCAATTATTTTACATCCTAGACAAAACAAAGAATTTTATGGTGATGTTCTCAAAATTCAGACTTGTGGGTCTCAGCAAGCTATGGTTGGATTCCATGGTATAAACATATAGAAATATTCACTTGGAATGAAATGTTTTCAACTCCCAATTCATCTAGATGAAATGTTTATAGTATCTTATGATGGAGAAATATTTTGATTTCCTTTATTTATAATAAGGATAGAGATCATTGTTGATGTACACCAATCTATTTGTGAATCCAATTCATTTTTTCTAAGAGGAATTAAAGATTGATCCGTTGAAATATCCTAAGTACCTATTGTGTTATTAGTAGAATATCATATTATAGGTATTTAAGTTGAATATTTATACCTATTCTTAGATAGAATATAGGTAAATGATGGTAGATATGGATATATAAGGAATGTATTAATCTTATTGGCCTTCTACCCCACCTCATGGAAACATTAGTTGAGAGAATGGAATGAAGAAGAAGTTACATTATCATCACATGCATTGTGGAGGTGGTTTTCAACATGAGGACTCCTCAACACCATCTATTATATCCTATAGTATTCACCTAACTTTATTTCATTGTGGAATTGTTTAGAACACCCTATGTTTTGGCTGCACACCCAAGATGTTGTTAAATTCTTATGGATGCTACAACAACTTAGGATATAACTATGCTTTATTATAGTTAGGAACCATTATATATAATGACCACTGTGGAATAGTTAGATGCATCAGTTTCAATATTACTCTAGACATAGGCCTTATGAGTGAAGCACCTCCACACAGTGGTTGAGATTATGATAGATGATGATGTCGGTCCAGTGATAGTGACACATACAATATTTATTAAATATGTAGTTCATAGTCCGGATCCATGTATCACTGAGAGGGGGAGGGTGAATCTATGTTATCCTTTTATTTTTTATGTTTCATTCTTTTTTAAACAACCTTCACCTCCTGTTATAGATTTTCATCCCTTCTGAACACTCACATCCACAAGAACACAATATTTTCAATGTTTACTACTCAACAAGAGTCGATACATCCATGGAATTGTAAAAGAACTATCCAGTATCCCAAATTCCACTAGAAAACAATCCTTTCATGTGGAATACAATGAGTAGGATAATCTCTTACACTCGTGTAGCACATTGAAAATAATCTAATAGTGTGTGTGATCCCTCTGTGCAGAAATAGGGTATTTTAATTTTTCTGTTCTTCTTAATGATCTTTCACAAATAAAATCATTCATGAAAATTCTTCACATTTATACCAAGAAGATTGTAAGAACCTCCTGGTGAAAACCACATGTGGGACACTCCATGTTTGTGTGCCTCCCTGCTTGTGTGCCTCCTACTTGTGTGCCACCCTACTTGCACGCCACCATAATTTTGCACCATTAACAACTTTCATGTCACTTATGTGCACAAATCACATCTTGCATGTCACTTTTGGCTTATAAACTGCCCAGTTATTGCACACAACTCCCTGTTTGCGTGCCTCCTACAACTTGCATGCCACTTCTGTTTGCAAGCCAATCTGCTTGAATGTTACTCTTCTTGCGTGACTTATTAATAACTCTTAAATTGAATGACACTTCTAATTACACACTACAATCTACCAAATACACAATCAGAGCAAAAAATTTCTCTTAAGTGTTGATTATAGAAAAATTTGTAGATTATTCATCTATTTATATTTATTTTGGTGACATGCGTGCCACATACACCTGTGCGCCATTCTTGCTTTTGCACTGCTCCATAACATGTGTGTCGCTCTATCACACATGTTCAAAATTCATTATTTTGTCATATATTGATGTGATGATGTTGAAATATGACTTTCATGCAGCATACACTAGCGTTCTGCATATACATGCACTCAACAATTGCGCTCCACTTCTTGACATGCACACCACTTTCATTCATTTTCCAAAAACACTTCTTTACTACCCATAAACATCACAAGGATTGCTTCACAAGTTCTCTAAACATATTATATTGTTGAAATAAAAATCAAAAAATCATCTCCAAAGTTACCATGGGTGTATTGTGAATTCACTATCTTCTATCAACCACTTATACAACGTGATGTGATTTCTTTTCTTCTCAATATTCATTGACAACAAAATACAATACCTAAGAGGGATATTCTTACTAATAAGTTTGGTCGTAACAGTCTCTTCCTGTGGATATTGATGTGAACCAATATTCATTATTCACATAACATTGTAATCTCAAGCAGTGGATTACTCCTAAAAAATTATAAGCCTATGAGACCTAACTCATTGGATAGAACAATAATTATAGATAGAAAAAACTTGTTGTCCAAAAGTAGTGCCTATGAGTCATCTACCTCATTATTCTATAGACTTCTACAAAACTTTCTTATCTTATTTTTCTATAAAATCTTCTTCCATATATTCAAATCCTAGTATAAAAAAACAATTTGTATCCTAAAACGACTCCAACAAACAGTTAGAATAGTTTACGCACATACATGATGAATTCACAGTTTAAGCACAACTCCCCCTATATGCATGTAACAATAAGGATGGATTTATGAAACAATTCTCCCAAATAAAAACAAAATCCAAAGATAAGATTATATAGGGTTCAAACACATGTACCTCATACTTGATGTGGTGTGGTTGGATAGCCATGTTCAACCTCAATTTAGAAAATGGTTCATTAGGTAATGGTTTTGTGAATATGATAGAAACTTGTTCCATTGTATAAACATACTCAAACATCAATCCATTATTCCAGCCCAGCTCTTTGATGAAGTGGTAATGTTTTACAATGTGTTTTGAATGAGAAGTTTTAACTGGATTCCTTTTAAGATTGATTTCATTATTAATATCATATCCCGAGAAAAAGGGTAGATTCACTTCAATAAGTAGATCTTCGAACTGAGTCTTCATCCACATAAGATGGCTAGCATCTTGAGTGGAATAAACATAATCAGATTTATATATTCTATAATTTACTGAAATCTATTTCATTGTATTCCAACTAACACAACATTTTCCTAGAAATAAAACACCTTCGGATGTGGATCATCTATCACCAAAATTTCCTGCCCAATCAACATCTGAATACCCGAAAAAATTAATATTTTCTGCACCATCATACAAGATTCCAAATTTTTTGTGTATTTAATATATATATGAATCCTCATTCCATAAGATAAAAGTGATTCTTTAAGAAGACTCTGAAACCTTTCACATAAGGTAACAACATAGAAAATGCATGGTCTTGAGGAAGTAAAATATAATAAACACCAAATCATCTTTCGAGACTCTTTCTGATCAACATCATGGACTTCTCTATCTTAAGAAAACATGGATCCCACAAAAATTAGTATAGAAACTAGTTTGAAATTTTCCATTCCAAACATATTGATAAGTTACATAACATATATCTCTGGAGAAAGAAAAATGTGGTTCTTTTACGGGATGCTTTGTAACCCAAGAAAGTATTTCATTTCTCCCAACATGGAAATCTCAAACAACTTCTTCATCTATTCAGAATATATCTCACAATATATTTCCTCATTTTATGCAAATATAATGTCATAAACATAAACAATTACAATGAGAGAAGACTCCTAACATTCCCTAATGTAATGATTGTTGTCAACTATTTCTTTCTTGAAACTCATCCTCCTTAAGTAAGTATCCAATTTTGAATAAAAATCCCTTGGATTTTGTTTTATCCCATAAAAGTATTTCTTTAGATTACACACACAAATTTCATCTTTCCCAACAACAATTCCAGAGGGCTTTTCAATATAAATATCATCATTAAGATTTCCATTATGAAATGCGTATTTCACATCCATTTAATAAATTATTTAATCTCGTTGTGCAGTAATTGAATGAAATATGATAATTTTATTCAATATAACCACTAGAGAACAAGTCTCATCAAAATGAACACCATTCCATTTTTGAGTAATCATTGTATACTAATATATCCTTTTTCTTTATCACATCACCTTTTTCATTCAGATCGTTCCAGAAACCCCATTTTGTACCAAATAACATGTTTGTCATCTGAAATGGGTATGAGTTCCCATGTATCATTCGTTTCTATTGGATCATGCTCTTCATTCATTGCATGAATCCATTCTGGATTCTCAAAATCATCATTCACATCATTTGAATCCACTTTTGAATACAAAGAATCATGTTTAACAATATTTGTTGTTATTATTTATTGAACCCTCGGATATCAATCACCAATAATGTTCTGAGCCTCTATTTGCTTCCTCAGCCTATGACGATCTATTAGATTTTCATCCTTATCTCATAAAAATTTTTAGTCTGATTCTTTTTCATGAGTAGGATTACCACTTTTGGTAGAATTAGCAGAATTGTTAACAATTTTTTTCTTATCCTACTCATCTTCTATATCAGAAAAAGTCTTGTTTTCTGTATCAACATTCTCAACAACCTTCAAATCTATAGAATAGATGATTTTTCCTATGTCTTTTTCTGAAATATCTAAATCCTCTTCATTCAGAATCATAGCCAAGAAAAAATCTATCATCTCCTATTAGTTCAAACATTACATGGATTACACCCTTTTTCATTATAATACATAGACTCCCAAAAACTCTTAGGTGTTTTGAACACAGATTTTGTCCCTAAAACATTTCATATGGAATCATATCTAATTGTGGGTTGAGAAATCATCGATTTTGAATATAAAATGAAGTAGTCTTGGATTGCCTACAATAATAATGAGAGAGACCAAGTTCAATAAACATTGTTCTCCCCATTACAGCCAGACTACTATTATTTTTTTCTGTAACCCCTTTTGTTGAGGTGTATATGATTTACTGAAATCATGCTGAATTCCATGCTTTCCAAGGTAACATTTAATCTCATAATTCATATACACTCCACCATTATCAGTTCTCATCTTCTTCAATGAATACTCACATTCTATCTCTGCTTTCTTCCTGATAGCCTTAAAATTTTTGAGAGAATATGACTTATATCTTAAGTACATAAAAGATGTAATTTGAGTGAAGTCATCAATGAAAGCAATGAAGTAATTATCTACATTTTTTGATTTCTTGATCAATGTTTCACAAATATCAGATTGTATAGGTTCTATGGGTTGTTTTGAATGAATGACAAATCTTCTGTGCAAAGAATTTTTAATCAACCATTTTTAACAAATAGGGCCACACCAATTTCTTTTTCATGATAAATCGTATATATTTCAAACAGAGTCTTACTTTGATAAATTAAACATGTTCCTCTAACACATATGTCTCAACATTTTATGCCATATATTGTTTCTTCCACAATGCTCATGTAACAAGATTTTTGTACTTCACCAACTTAGAACAAGTTCCCTTTTGTACCTTGGTCTCCTGTAACTACAATTCCATTATATTCACTTTTCACAAATATCCCATCATTTCTATTGATAACTATGTTTCCCTCATCACAGAGCTGTTAAACTATCAGCCTATTTTGTTTCAACCCATCAACATATAATGTTTTCCTAGATTACATTTTTTTCTTTCTCGATGATGGTTGATCCAACACCTTTTATCCCTAGAGGCTCATCATTTCCATATTTAACTATTACATATTTGAAGACATTCACATTATTCAACAACATTACGTCTCCTGTCATATTAGATGAACACCAACTATTAAGAACCCATGGATTTTCTCCATTTATAGCTTTCAAGGTGGTTTCAACAACTGGTTATTTTTTACTTCATTTTATTTCTTCATCTCCATCTATGGAGATTTGTTAAGAACCTTTTGTTGTGCTCGAAATTAAACAAGACAACCCTTAGCAATATGTCTTGGATATTCACCTATTTCACACATTGTTTTTAATGGTTGGAACATATTTTCAACATTCACACTACCCTTCTCAGATTTCTTATGAAGTTACATCTCATACTTCCCTTTTTGATAGGATTGACTCCCCCTCAAACCGTGTCTTCCATAACTTGTGGAAGATTTGTAATGTTTTTAATTGAAACAAAACATGTTTGCAGTGTGCCCGAATCCACGACAAGGCCAATAATAACCATAGAATAGATATTTCTTGCTTAAAATTATATACTAACGGGTGTTGTGAACATGCTTCTCAACAACATTCTTAATAAAACTCTACTTACCATAAAAAATCTTTTTTTCAATCATAACATTCTCCTTCATCTCAGATATTATTTCAATCTTATCAGTAATAGAATTATTATAAATATTTCTATAGTCAAGATATTTACAAACTTACGATTTTTTAGCTTTACTGACTTTGGCCACATACATTGCTTTTCCAGCTTTGTTCGTAATAGAACTAGTTCCATCTTTCCTCTCACCCTTTGAAGGTAACATATGTGGATCCTTCTAGGGTTTATCTTACAAGATAATTTACCGTATTCTATGATAGATTTATTTAAACTGATATTCATTTCATTAGCTTTATAAATATTCTGTTGGATCACTTCCAACTCTTCTTCTTTTTCCTTCATCTTTACTTCAAGATGATCACTATGATTCATTGAATTACCAAGAGAATTATTCAGACGATCAATATATTTTTTCATCTATATTTTCTCATCAAGAAAACCTTCAGGATTGTTTAATATATAATTTTAATTTATAAAATTTTTGTTCTCCTTCACAAGCCTTCCGATTATTCCCAAAAACCCTTGCACAACTTATTTCATATGATATTCAAATTTAGTTTCTTCTTCAGAACTATTTCTCCTTTAATCTGCATTATTCACTACTACAATAACGTTATTCTCTCTGGATTTCTCAGCAAATGATTTCTCTAATTCATCTTCAATATCTTCATCTTCATCATCTTTAGATAAATAGCTGAATATTTTTAATTTGAATAACTTTTTATCCTTCCCCTTTGAGAAATATTTATATGTGGAAGATTTTTTCTTCCATGAACTTATTGGACTTCTATCACCATAATCTCTATCTTCTACATTATTATTTTTAGGACAGTTAGCAACAAATTGAACAACATCTCCACACTAAAACCATTTCAAGGAATGTTTCCCCTTATATTTCCATGTACATCTTTTCAAATTCATAGAAAACAGAGATAAAATTTCATCAATCATTTTTCATACCTCACCTTCAAAAATGGATTTCCATCCATCGTCTTCAATACTATTTCCTTTGACATCAATCCCTTTTAAGGCATTAATGGAAGTTCTCTATCTGAATTTTAGTTCTCTTCATAGTACCCTCCCTTCTAATTTCATAAGTAATGAGAGTGCTATGAAAATCATCCAAAGATAATGTTTCAGGGTCTCTATCTAATAATGAAGACACTTTAGAACCAAACTTGTCGAGTAGAATTCTCAATATCTTTTCAACATCTACAGAATCGTCCATCTTTTCACCAAGACATCTAAATGTACTAAAAATTTCATTTACCCTGGTAAATAAGTCCCTAATAGATTTAGATTCTCAAATTTTCTAGTCTTCTTAATTCAGCCTCAAGATCTGTAGTTTTTTCTACATTAAGTTGGTGTTTTCCTCATAGATGTTTTTTAACTTTTCCCAGATGACATTAGATGTACTAACACCTTTCACTCTTATAAAACCACTCTCAGAAAGAGATGAGAGTAATTCATTTTTATCTCTTCCATCATTCGCAAGATTCTTCTTATCGAAAGGTGTAAGAGGAACCATATCTTAAATAAGAATAAATCCATCAATTGTAGTTGGAATAACTTCATACCCAATTGTAATATGTTATGTCATCATTATATATTTCTGGATATGATAATTCTTTCTATCATATATTTAAATCCCCTTCTGTTCACACAATTAAAATTCTCCATGTTATTTTTTTCAAAACATAAGCAAAGACCAAACAAAGGAAACCTTCCCACTTATTCCAAATTCAGTACCCTATTAGGATCAACGTATCACTGAGAGGGTGATGGGGTGAATCAGTGATATCGTTTTCTTTTTTATGTCTCCTTCTTGTTGAAACAAGATTCACCTCCTGTTAGAGAGTTTCTTCCCTGTTGAACACACAGAATCATATGAACAAAAGATTTTAACGGTTCAATACAATATAAAAGTAGCTATATCCATAGAACTGTACAAAAAAAAATCGAGTATGACATAATCCACTAGAGAAAATTCATGTGATGAGGAATATAATGAGTAGAATATTCCCTTACACTCATGTTGCCCTTTGATAACTATCCAATAGTGTTTCTACCCTCTTTTAACAGAAATAGGGTAACGTAAATTTTTTTGCTTCGTAATGAACTTTCAGAAGAAAAAAAATCATTTAAAAAAATACTTCACATTCCATCCCAAAAGCTATTAAAAACCTCTTGGCACAAATTGCTTGCTCGCCAATCCCTGCTTGCATGTCTCCCTACACGTACGCCTACCTGCTTGTGTGCTACCATGCTTGTGCGTCACCCTTCTTGTACCCCAATAACTACTTATGTACCACTTCTATGGACAAATCACAACTTTCAAGCCACTTTCAGTTTATATACTACACACTTCTTGCACAAAAATACCTACTTGCACGCCTCTTAATACTTACACACCATTTCTTCTGGCATGCCATTCTACTTGCAGGTCACTATTCTTGTAGCCCTAATGAATAACTCCTGACATGAGCGACACCTCAACTTGGATGACACATTATTCCACATGCATCATTAGTGCTCAAATATAATCTTAAGTGTTGAGCAAATAAAAATGAGGTGGTTTGTCATCTATTTATAGACATTTTAATGACTTGAACACCACATAAATTTGCGCATCGTTCATGCTTTCACTCTGCTCCAACACTTGTGTGCCACTCCATCACTTGCACACCACTCCGTCACATTCACGCCACATTGTTTCCTTTTCCATATTTTGATGTGATGATGTTGAAATATTACTTGCGTACAACATTCAATTACACACCGTTTTAACTTGCACAATGCTTCTTGACATGCACACCACTTTATTTTCATTATCAAGTTTTGATGTGATGATCTTGAAATATTACATGAGTGCAACATACACATGTGAACCACATATAGTTTCACGCCACTTATACATTTGATCCACACTTGTCTGCAACTCTTTGACATGCTCTCCACATTCATTATTTTTACAAAAACACTTCTTTACTCCCAAATCCATCATATTTCTTGTATCACAAGATCTAAAAACATATTATATTAGTGAAATACTAATCATTAAAGCATCATCTAGGTACCATGAGATGTATTGTAAATTCCCTGTCTTCCATCAATGACTTATACAAAGTGAACTGATATCATTTCTTCTCAAACTTCAATGAAAACAAAATAAAATATCCGGGAAGGATATTCCTTATAATTAGCTTGGTTGTAAAAAAAATCTTCAATATAAAATGATTTATTTTTTAGTTCCTCCCACTCTTCTCTTTCAACCAATTTTATTGAAGTGAATAAACTCCATAAATATATCTTCTCTGTTATTATGGATTTATTAACACCATGTGATATGAGGAAAGAGTAGAGGTTCTTTTGATTCTTTCTATTCTCCATCGACAACTCAAGTGGATTTAGTATGGCATTTCCTTTTTCTCAAACATTAATTTCATGATATCATTATTTGGTTTGGATTGTATTATAATTTATCATGTTGGGGTGGATTTTTATAATTGGAATGCCTCATTTCATGCTATTTATGGGAGACGTCATTTATTTTCATGGACAATGGGATCTGATGTATGGTCATATATTACTATTATTTATATATCACAAAAGTTTTTTATCATCTATCATAGTTGAACCTGATGATCTTTCATATATTTTTTGATCTTATTTGGGCTGATTTAGATGTTCCCATTATTTTATTTGATGAATTTTCAATTATTCTTTCATGGAGGGAGGTATATTTCATTATTGATCTGGTGTAGGGAATTCAACCAATATTTATCCCATCATATCATATCGAATTTGTGGAGTAGAAAGTGCTCATGATTCATTAGAATTATGTGATAGTGAACAGTTTTGTCTAACCTAGTTCTTCAACATGCGTATCCCCATTTCTCTTTTCCCAGAAGGATAAGGGTTCACATTGATTGTATCTAGAATAATAGAATTTGAATAGGGTAATTATTAAGAGTATGTAACCATTTACACGCATGGTTGATTTAATTTATTAGTTAAATTGGAGAAGTTGTTATAAAAGTTCATTATTTTGTATGAGTATCATCATCTTATGGTTCAAAATCTAGATATTCAGAAGATTGATTTTATTACCAGGTATGAAAATTATGAATATCTTAGGATTTCATTTGGTCTGACTAATTCTCTTGTATTCAATATGTATTTGATGATTATGAAATTCAATTTATATCTCAAAATATTTTTGGTACTGTGTGTGGATTATATTTTTCTATACATGATAACCGAGAGTGAGAATAATCCCAAACTGAATCAGTATTACTAATTTATAATGATCCATCATTTGTATTGAAATGTTTGGATATCATGTTTTGGGATTAAATAAGAGATGTTTGTGGGGAACATGATTTATGAGTGTGGATTATTAGTTGACTCAAAGAAGGATAAATCAGTCTTGTCATAAGATGATCCATGGAACACATACTGGATTCCATGATTACTTGACCTTGCTAGATAATATTGCCAATAAGTAAAATATTTCTCAATATTTGAATCACCTTTGACTAATATTACCTATAAATGGGTGATGTTCAGATGGGATGTGAAATTTTAGTCTTCTTAAGCTGAATTGAATCATCTTCTAATGATTGATCTTGTTACAATTTTACATAATCTTGATAATGGGTTAGAGGTATACATTGATACTTATAGTGTTGGAAAAGGTTGTGTGAGTATATAGGGCTATCGGGTTGTGGCATGTGGCTCTTATCAATTTCATATTCCTGATAAAAATTATCCCACTCATGATTTTTATCATTACATAATTATTCATTCATAAAAATTTTATAATCAACATCTCTTAAGGGATATGATCATAGTATTTACTTTCCAAAGGTTCTAAGCTGTATGTATTTCTCAGAAATAAATAAATCTCAGATAGTGACACTATATGGTATACCATTAGATGCTTAACATTAACATTTTCTACACCCCAGGGAAAAATAATGTCAATTATAGACACTCTTATACGAAATGTTCCACCTCATGTAGTTTTGGAATCAAATGAAGAGAATAACGTTATAGGACACCTATCTATGTTGTATATGGATACTCAATAGGATGATTAGTTATAGTTATAACTAGTTTTTTATCATCGTTTATCATTGATTCAAATCTGTATGGATAGCATCTTGATGAACAATTCATAAGAATTTACGCAACCATTTATAGTTGGGAGACCTTTTAAAATTGGTACCTACCTTTAGATGGTATTATATAATATTGGTATCATTTTGTTTCCCCATAATATGACTTTAGATTAGTTTCTTTTAATATCATATTCATTCATTATCCATTCATCTGAAAACTATGAATATGAACATTGACAAGAGACATGATTTTGTTTTCCAAATATAATGCATGACATTTAATATTAGGTGTTCGGCAGTTACACCTACCAATAAATTAAGGTAGAGAATTTTAAACCCTATTGTTTTCTCTAGCCTCTTCTTGTGATGGATTGACAATGGGACACAATGTCCATGAATTTTTTTGTTAGATAACATTTTATCTCAAAGGAAAGAATTAACTCTTGGATGTGATTGATCATTTGAAACAATTCGCTCAATTAATACTCAATAGGGAAACAATTAATGTTGAAGATCTATTTAAGATATAAATTTTGGAGGTTTTAAGGTTAGATGGGGTTACCTCAGCCATAGTTTTGGATAGGGATCCTTTTTTACCTCATGGTTTTAGAAGAGTTTCCAAGAGTTTATGGTGACTCAAATTAGGCTGAGTAAAACATACCATTCAAAAAGATAAAGTTATATGGATCATGATATTTAGATCAAGGAGGATATCCTTTGTTCATTCATCATGGATTTTAGTGAATCATGGTACATTCCCCTAGTATTGGTGGAATTTTATTATAATAATAGTTAATTTTAATTAATTAGAATGTCTTCGTTCTACGATTTTTATAGTCGCAAATAAAGTTCACCTCTTCTTTGGGTCGAGGTGGTTGAGGCCTCTATTATGGGACACAATATTATTTTCGAGATATTGATCGATATTTGTGATATAAATTTGTGTTTGGTTAAAATACTGAGTCAGTTATAATCATATGTGGATCATCAGAGTTGAGTGTCTAGATCCCGAGGTATGAGTGACATAATATCTTTGTAAACCATTGTTGTTATGGAATGAAATTCTTTGATGTGAGAATCATTTTATAAGTCACCATTTGTTATTATTTTTTCTTCCATGTGGGAGTGGATCCTATCTTATTTGGTGTTCCATCTAGGTTTGAGATTGGTGGTTCCATCTCTAGGAAATGTTTTAAGAACCTTAAATACAATTGTATTTGAAAATAGTTTTCGAAAGGAATTGGAATGAATTATTTATTTTTGTGTGCATAAAATGGTTTAGCATAATGATTTTTTACCCTTGTTATTGTAATATTAATAAGATTTTTATATAATTATGCAACATATTTTTGATATTGAATTCCAAGCATGATTTTTATGACATTATGATGAAATAATTCCACATGGGAAGCCTTAGGTACACAGGTTAAAGGTCTTATAATAGGCCTCATTATTTGATATCATCATGAGGTTTACATAGGTAGTGTTCCTTTTCAACCTACATCTGTTTTTCTAGGTACATGTTTTAGACTGTTAGAATGTGAACATTTTTGTTTTTTCTTGTGATCTCATGATTCGACGGATATTTCTAGGGTCTTGATGCCCATTATTGTCTATGTTTGGGTAAAAGTGTTGTTGGTATGTTGAATAATAGTTATTAATGGCATGATTTTACATGTTCATTTGGTTATATCTATACATATTTGATTACATTGATATATGTGCATTCTTTGAAACTATTTTACCGAGTTTATTCTAAACTACTAGAAGAGGAGAATGTTTTACCATGCATTGATATAAAAATGATTTAATTGATTACTATGCTATATTTTATTTAATTTCTACCATTTTAATATTATAATATAGATATTTTTATGGATCACCATGGTGTGATCCAGATGAACCTATTTAGATCACATGATTTAGACATCTTTGGTGGTGTGTAGACCAAGTTATGTACTTTGATGTATGGAATGAATAGGAACCACAATGAGTAGATTCGGATTCTCTCCCAAGAGTCTACGGTAGATGGTGGTGAGATGACGAGAGTTTCAACATTATTTCCCATGGATTATCCAGTTTATGTTTTATTTTAAATTTGAAGTTGGTCATGTTCTGGGGTTGTTCTGATTTCTTAAGTAGTATCATTTATACTGTGTTCTTTCTGTTATAGAACAAATATGTACTCATGTTTTTATTCCACTGATTCTATATGCTATGTATATGTGCCATGACTTATTAATTATGTTAACTTAAATCACTCACTCGGTTTATTAATTTAGGACCATTTTCTAGTTACTATCCTATGGGGATTGAGAATTCCCTTTAGGTCCGTCCAGATTTCGGTTTGGAGCCATGGATGGATTGGTTATTTGGGTTAGGATAAAACAAAAATTATTATATGATTATTGTCTTAGAGAATTTTATAAACAATTAAAATATATTTAAATAGATAAAAATATATTTTAATGAATATTTTAATCAATTCCATGAAAATAGTTGGAAATTCTGTTTTTATTCAATAAATATTAAAAAAAATTAAAAATTATTTTTGAAAATCTTGTTCATTGAAAATAAACACGAAAACATGTAATGTATTTTTCAAATAAAATAATGGTCTTTATATATGTAAAATATATTCATGTCATAAAATATAAATATCAATAGTTTTTCAAAAAATTAAAAAGAGTTTAAAAATGTAACTTTGGAAAACATTATGAAATTTCCATTAAAAACTTTTCATTGAAGAAAAACTGGCATTGTAAAATAACTTTATTAAATAACTTATTTTAGTAAAATAACATTCTTATTGTAAGATAAAAAATGGATAACGATTTTGGATATAATTTGTTAAAACATGTAATGAAATCCTTTCAAAAATTTTATTTTCGGCCTTTTAGAAAATAAAATCCACTGAATGTAATAAAATAATAAGAAGCATAAAATTTCAGGATTATAAAAAGGAAATATCCTTAAATTTCAATTTTATGTATATACACCATATAAATTTGTATCATGACATAAGTGAATAAATGTAACCAAGAAGGAAGTTTTAGATATGTAACCCTTACAACATGGGTAATAATTGATCAAAAATCATTTGAATAAATGAAAAGATATTATAATTTAAACCCCATAATTTCGATGGAATAATATGTTAAAAATTCATGGGGTTTTATTTATACCACATAAAATAAATCATTTTATAGAACAAGAATTATGACTCAATAAATTGAAACTAAGACCATGAAGTCACTTATAAATTTTGTTACATAAAATAAATATATAATGAAAGAGATAACATGAAATGAATTTATAATATAATTATCAAATAATAATTCATAATATAATATCTAAATTTGATGTATATAATCATTATAAATGGAATTTTGAACATGATACAAGACAAGTCTCAAAGAAGTATAACCCAACGAAAGTAAATTAAGATAAGAAACACCTATTCATGAGTCCTGAAATGCTATGTATAGTAATTAAATTATCATAATATTAATTTATATATATGATATACTTGTTTAATAACATTTTGAGGTTTATTTTTTGGTCATTAATCCATATATTTCATTAAAACCGTATTTAATTAAATAATCAGTTACGTCCCCATTGGGAGTTTTGAGGGTGCTCAGTTCATAAATGGAAAATGATATAGGTAATATGAATATGGGTAATAAGGTAAATTCTCCATAATATCAAGAATAATAATCATGACGTTATTTTAATTTTTATATTAAAAATGTTAATAATGAACCAATAAAGTTAGATGTAAAAAATGAATCACATTCCTTTGTAGAGGTGGTATTACACATATATGGATATGGATCATTATAATTTTCAATATTTGGATGCATAAAAAGGAATATAATATATTATATATATATAATAATACATATTTCATGAATATTATATATATATAATAGTTTCATCATATTTGAAATCCTTGTTATGTGGCGATTAAAAATAAAACACATCACTTCCATGATGTGACAGTTCACTCGCTCGAATGAGTGATGATTTTATTCCACATTGGATGGAAAATCAGATGAATAATGTTATTAAATTAACATAAAATTATATTATTATATGATATATACTGATGCTATTATATTTTATTGACCATTTTACAATTTAAGAGGGTAAAATAAGAAGTAAAATAAAAGTGGCTGGAAGAAACAAATACCACCTCTTCGAGATTCTACTGTTGGATTTATGTGTAAAGGCCATATGAATGGTGTTATAAATAGAATAAATCATATAAAAAATAAGGAATAATTGTTAGAAAATATTTTTATAAGTTTTTATTGATATTTTTTTGTTCATGGTGGTGTGAATAATATAGGATATATTGTTTCCTTTTGTAGTGATGGAAATGAAACACATAGAAGTACTTAAAATATTAAAATATAATAAATTATATTTCATGTCAAACTCGAAAAAAGTGGAAAAAATATAAAAATATGATAATTTATTATTTAAATACATTCATAAATGAAAATTTATATAGGTTTATGTGTCATATTACACCTTACCTTTGGGTTTAACCCCTTCGTTAACCAATTTTATCCGTAATCATTATTATAATTTTTTTCACGCATAAGGGTTATAATTTTAAAAAAAAGGTAGAAATTATATAAAAAAATGGTTAAGGAATTAACTTTTAAACCTTATGAAATCCAAATTTTCAAATTTAAATATTTTAAATCTTTTTAAATCATTCAATAATATATCATTTCATATAAAATAATGTAAAATTTATTTTAATTTTTGTCATCCTATCAGGACATTAAAAAATGTTATGACAACCTCCAATTTCAAATATAATTAGTTATACTACCAATTATCCTTTTTTAAATGTCTATAAAATTTTTGGAATGTAAAAAATCCTTTAAATTTAATGACTTTTAATATTTTTAAATCTTTTAATCATTTTTCTTCGTTTTCACAAAGTGTTGTTCAATCATGACCTAATTTTTTTGACAAATATACTGATTTTAAAATTTATCATTAAAACATAGAAAAAATAATAATGTATTTTAATTCATCATGACCGTTTTTTATTCAATATTTATATTTATTAACATCTATGTATTGAAAACTTATTTAATATTTTATTTTGACTTTTCTCAACTTGAGCAAGAACTACAAAAGAATATGAATATGATTCTTGTTATATTACTAAAAAAATCACAAATATATATCCATATCAACAATTAAATTCTTTATTAATTAATAAATTGGATAAATGACATCTTGTTTCTTAAATAATATCTTTAGAAAAATAATTTTCTTTTCTTGTGCGGTGCTAGAAATGCATTAACACTAAATTTGATATTCATATTTATAGTGAAATAAACCATAATTTTTATGTCTTTAATTTTTATTAATTTTTATTATATTATAATAATTTAGTTATTAAAAATTAGTACTATTTTTTATATCATTTTTATAACTTTATGATATCAGAAAAGATACCATGATTAATAAAAATGGGTTTTTTCTATTCAGAAATATGTTTGCTTTTTTAGAAAATATAAATAAATCATCATTGGATAAATTTGAATGTAAGAAGAAAAATGTAATCATATTTTATAGTTTTCAATTACTCTATGAGGATGAAATTAATTATATCATAAATGTGTAAAAAATAATGAAAACCAATTTTACGAAAAAATACATTTTTAACTCAAAAATTAAATTTATAACATAATAATGTATAATGAATATTTTAATGTAATAAATTAAATTAATTTTGAGTTAATGAGTCTATTATTAATATAAAATCAAATTTAAATAATAATGGTAATTTTCAATGATAATACATTATTGTGTTATAATAATTGTAAATTTTTATTATTCAATGAAAAATTAATCTTTTTTGAAAAATTTCTTAATTTCACCATAAGCTAATTTTGATATGTTCCCTTAATGAAAAATATAGTTTTATTAAAATAATATTTCTAAAAATTGCATTAATTAATTATATTATTCAATAAAAAATTTAAATAAATTTTTTTTATGAAATTTTATTTGGGAAGCATAAATTGACTTTACTGAAAATTTAGTTCAAGTTCAATAAGAATTATTAAATAATTTTCTTTTCTATAAGAGGATTTTATGAATATTCCCTAATTAAATCAGTCATATTGATATCCACCAATTCATTAGCTGGGTAATAGTAGAAATATAAAAAAAATTTGTTCATCTATGATTAGTGTTGTGTTTTTTTAAAATATCACGGAGTTACGTTCTCTCCTTTAATAAATCATATCCCCATAATATTAACTTGGACATGGTAATTTAGGGTTTATCATTTGATAATACCATTATTGACAACCTATGCCATAAAAAGGGTTAACAAAACATCCTTTTTAAGAGTGATAATGAATGATATGAACGCTATCTATAATAACACATAACAAGGTTTCTAAATAGGAGAAAATTAGCGTGGAAGTGAAAATATGGATGCAAAGGAAAAATTATTCTATAAATAATGGTTGAGAGTGGTATAGAATATTGACCACAAGAATTTGAATGACCCTGACAAGATCAATGACCACAAAACCATAAACTAATGGGGTGTCAAAATGACCTTCAATTCCTCAAAAGATGAAGGTAATATGATAATTTATTTTTTTCGTCATCCTTGTCAATGATTTATATAATTCATATATAATATATATTAAGAACATAACTGAATATACAGAATTTATTTTATTTAAAATTGTAAGTGTAATTTATTCCTTTAATTTTTCATTCAATTAGTTTCCGGCTTTAAAAATCATAAAATCCTAATTTTTAATCTGAATATTTAGTTAATACAGTACACTAGTCATCTTTTAGTTGACAATGAGGCCTATAAAAGGATAAAAATATTTTATTTCATCCTTTAATAGTGAAAATATTTTTAGTATAAGATAAGTTAATAACTAAAATTAATAAAACATTATATGATGAAATAATACATTACTATATAAAACTCAAAACTAATAACTGACAATCAGATTAAATAATTCTAGAAATAATTAATTTTATACTTCAAATAACCTTAATAAGAACATTTTTACTCAATTGATATATTATAAAATTCGCCTTATATCAAAAAAAATGTTGAATATTTCATATAAAATATATTTTATTTGAAATCAAATGATACACCAAAGGGTTACTTGTATATCAACAAAATAAAATGTCTCCCAAAATATCATAAGTCAACAAAATATCTAATTACATGATCACATTAAATGTGGTGTATATGTGTTCAATATTCCAGTGAACTATAAATATATAAATACCCAATTGACGTTATATCTATTAAGTTAACCTCACATGAAAACAACATAAGCTATAAATTTATATTAATCCTTCTATGATAGTAACTACAACTACCCAAAAACTAAAATCCAATATTTTGGTCTAAAAGCATAATTATTACATTTATAAATTTAATAGAAAAAATCATGACTGGATTTAGTCTTCCAATATATATAAAACCATTAGACTATATTTTATAACACACACACTGGAGGACTATATATGTTAATGTTTTATAAAATTTTGAATAACATTTTCACAATAATATGCATGTCTTCAAGTGAGCATTTTTTCTAATATAACCAGCTTTTCATATTTAACAATAAATCATCAATATGACACATAAAATTTCCCACACATTAATCCTTTTCAGATATAATTCATTTAATATCAGTCCTTATAACTTGGGGAATGGTAATACATTAGAAGTGCGAACTCAAATTATTAGTAATGTTAAACATAAGAATTAAAAATTGATTTTCATTAGTGGGAATACGTTGAGGTTATGGGTATCAAGACATAATTAATGTTCGTGAGAATAATTTTAGACAATTCATACATATAAAACGTGAAACATAAATCATGAGACATAGAATACATATTTAAAATAATATAAGAGTCATATATATAAATAATCATGATCCATTAGAAAAAACACGAGAAAATGTTCCCTTAGAACTTGTAAAAATCAATGAAAAAAGTATAGTTGTCATGTAACACTGCGTTTATTGAACCCTATCGAGTACCCTTAGAAATGGAATAACCTACATTAATAATGACAAAATAATTATTTATAGAACATAATCATTTCCTAATGAATTGGAGACCTATATCAGGATAACGCTTCATCATAAACTGTTTTAAAGAATAATTAAATTGATATAATATATAGATATTTCATTTTATCATAAAAATTGTATAAACCCCAATATCCACATCATCACTTTATTAAAAAATGGAAAATAAAAGTGTTCAATAATAATATATTCAATCATATATAATTGGTCTAGATAAATAATAAGGATTGTACCATTAGATCATATTTTTAATGAACAAGAATAATCATAAAATAAATTTTACATAGTTAAAAATAATTATATAATATAATTTTAAACGTTTATCAAAAAATAAGGGAAAAAGAAACTTTTTAGTATGATAAAAAATTAAAAATTCAAAAAATGTAATTAAATTCCAATAATTTTTAATTAATAAAGAATCAATTCATGGGATTCATGAAATAAAATATTGTTTTTGATGGTAGGAAAATCCATTCATATCTTAAACATTAAAAATAAACATTATTTTTAATGATTTGTAAATAAAGTTAATTTTAACAATGATAAAAAACATAACGAATTTACATTTTAATACATATTAAATATTATAAAATAATATGAAAAATCTCTTTAGGATATAATATATGTTTATAAAATAGCATTATTTTAGTAAGATAAATAATATGGAAGAAGAGTTTATGTAAAATTCATCATAATAATATAATGAAACCATTTTAAAGGAAATCCATTTGCTTCCTTTAAAACCCCAAATTCATTTAAAGAATAAACAAAAGAAGAATCATAAAATTATAAGGGTATAAAAATATACGTGATATTATATTTCCAAATTTTATATATACAACAGATAAATAAATATTGGGGAATCAATCAAAACTTGTCTCATTGAAGAAGGTTTGAGATGAGGAAACCTTACAAATAAGAAAATGATTTAATAAAAATTCAATGTAATGAAAGGACATAAAACTATTATATAAAACCCATTCTATATATGAAATAACATGTTAATATATTTTCATGGTTTTTAAGTAATCAATATAATATAAATCATCGTGTATAACAGGATTTATGCCTCAATGAATTGAATTGGAGATCATAAAAACCCTAAAACCAATTGTATCATTTAAATAAATATACATAAAAAATATAACTATAAAATAAATTTAAATATAATGATCAATGAATCATTAAATAGATTATATCCTAATTGGTAAAATATTCACATTATTAAGGGTTGTAAGAGCATAATACAATACATGTCTCAAAGGAAAAATATTAAGTTGTGTCTTCCATTCAAAATCATATCAAAGAAGATTGAATTTATTCATCATTGATATAATGTATAAAAAATTATAAAATATCATTAGATAATTTTAAATATAAAAACACTAAAATCATAGGAAATATTACATAAAATATTGGAATAACAAAGTCAAATACATAGTTGTTTAACCTAATGAATGGAAATTGAGTTAAGATACCTATTAGCATAAGTATTTAATAGATTCCTACATACATTTCATTGTTGAATAATAAATTTTATTAATTATTTTTTTTAAATACAATTTATTGATTTAATCCATTACCGTTAAACCATTTATTTAATTACTGATTTATTTAATTACATAATGAGTTTGGTCCCTGTCAGGTAATTTGAAGATGTTTAGTTCATAAATGAAAAAAAAATATGGTATTTTTATTATGGTAAAATTATTCATTTTTCCACATACAAATATAAATAATCATGAAATAATTCTTATCTTTATAAATAAAATACTAGTTTAGAATCACCAATGAACGGAGGATGTAAGAAATCAATCATTTCGCTTATAGAGGTAGTATTCCATAGGTACACATGAATGAAATTATCATCATTCAATATGTGGGAGTATAATAAGGTATATAATATATTATATCACTAATGTCAAAATTATGTTGTTAATATCATATATATTTATTAAATCCATCACTATAAACATCGACATGTGGGGGAGAAGAAAAATTGAAAAGAAAGCTTCTTTGAGGTGGATTCTCACATGTATATATGAATTATTATTTCATTCCTCAAATGATAGAGAAAATATGAATTAGGTTGTTAAATTATAATAATAACATCACAAAATATTTTTTAATTTTCATTATTATATTATAATTTTTAGTATTGTATTTAAGGTGGTAAAATAAGTTGAAAAATGAAAGTGATTAGTTAAAAAGATTAAATCCCCTTTGTGATACCTATATAATATTTATTCTTAAGGACCCTAGTTATAGTCTTCTTGAGATTAAATAAACTATAAATCTTGGATAATATTTTTTTAAAGAGGTTTTTGTTTGTTTCAGTAGAGTTTAGTGGATCAAGGTGGTATGAAAAATACAGTATATGTGTTCTCTATTTATAATTAAGGAAATGAAACATTTGTAATTACATAAATGATTTTAATATAATAATTCTATTAATTTTAATGTGGAGTTAATTGGAGATAATTTCAATGATAATATACATTAAGGTTGAAATCCTATAAATTAATAAAATTATAATGCCCATGTTTAAATATATCCCAAATAGGGGGAGTGGGTTAACATGTGATGTTATTTTTATAATTTTTTTGTTCAAATTAACCTATGTGATTGGTTGAGATCTTGATCCATCATATTAATGAGAATCCTCTATCATTTGAAAAAAAATAATGAATATAAAATAACATGAATATTCTTTCAAGGGTCACTCATAATGTGGGTGACTATTTCCTTATTATGTTCATGATTATTTAAAAAAAATATCCCTTAAGATAAAATAGTGATTAAAAATACAGAAATATGCTGATATTCACGATAGAAAAACTAAAATAATTCAATACCAGTAATGATTATTGTTTTCCACCTTCCAATGGGATATTTAGAATGACCTTCCCCATGTTTTATTTATATTTAACTTTTATAATTGATCATTATGTTGAAAAAAATTGACTGAATATATATTAGAACCCCACAAGTATACAATGTTATTCACAATATCAATGGAATATAATTTGAACTGATTTTACCTAATGATGTAGCCTGCATGTTGAACTTAGCCTATTTTAGGTCAAGTCATTAAAATATTTATAAGAATATCTTTTTTCTTTTCTAGCCATTAAATAAAAACTGATAAATAAGAAAACAGAAAATTTATTTTCTCAATATTCAAAAAATTGAAATATTCTATTACAGATATATTCTTTATAATACAAAAAAATTATATTAATGTTTTCTTCAATAAACCAAATAAAATCACATGAATAACTAAAATAATTTCAACTCAACATTTTATGATTATATATAAATTTTATTGTTTGAAATATTAGGAAAATATATTATAAGCATGGTATTCTCAAACATTTGTTGTATTTTATTAATACATGCAAATTTCATACATGTTCATAAAAATTAATGTTAACAAATTCATTCATAATTTTTTTACATGAAATACTACAACCTATTTCATTGCTTAATAAAATTATGAGACTAACTATCTATTCAGTACTTAATGTTCACTAAGAATCAAGCTTGTGGTGCCTATTCATTCTTATTCACGTAACATAACAGTTCATGATATGTCTTCTTAACCGACAGTTTTATACATGTCTAATCATTCTTCATGAAAAATATTGAGGTATTATTACACTAACACAGCCTCATAGAATCGATCTACTTTTATGAATTAAAAATTGGTTTATAAAGATCAACACAATGACATAAAAATATCTTTATGAATATTGATCATTTATTCGACTTTGTCTCATCTCACAAAACTATCTCTCAATTAGAAGAATGAATTTATTGATTGGGATTATTGGAGTTTATAGGTGAGATTTCACAAATTCATATTTTATAAAAGTTATTTTCATTGGAAAAATATAACATCACAACTATTGATCTATGTTTTATTTCAATATTAATATTACCATTGAATCTGATTGATTAAAATATCACTCAGGTTTCAATTGTATATCATTATAAACGGATTTGTTTTGTGTTTTCTTATTAAGTTTTTATAATAATATATCATTAAATCATATATAACCATGTGAATAATTTATTTTACTAATATCACATGGACACTTTTGTTCTTCCTTTGCGATGTTATATCATCATGTAATCACATGCATGGAAATCATAAACTCATGCATTGAATCATAAATTAATTTCCAACATTCAGAAGCAATATAAAAATTCATACATACTCTAATAATCTATTATATAAATCTATAACATAATTTTACATTCATCAAAATATCACATCTCAAATAGTTTACTGCATTCAATATTGAGATTTGATGGAAGATATTTCATAATTTTCATCCCAATAATTCTTCTATTTGAGCATAGATTGTTGGTTGGATGATCATAATAGATAGAAGAAATTGGGTCCCAAAAATAAATTACTCATTTAGGTTTTGTTTTCCATTAGGATGGAGATTATTTTTTTGACCAATGAAATATATTCACCTAATAGGGTGGATCAACTTATTTTCATATGTTTCATAATGTATGAATATGTTGTACACATATTTATATGAATATCAATACTCTATTCTTCATGGGGATCCTTAATAAATAAATTTCTCCCCAATGGGACTTCAAGAATTCATAGAGGGTAGGGATTGAATATACTTTCAAAAATTCCATGCAAAGTCCATGACACACACTTGCGAACCCCAAGAATACCATGCATCATTGTTCGGTCTTAAGAACTCCACTTGTAATGATTAAAAAATTAGAAGAATTATGTAAGGGTAAAAACAGACCTGAAGAATATTTTGATGAAATGATAAAGCTTTTATTCCACAAATAATGGATATGATCAACGTAGAAAAGAATTATATATAGACCATTTCATTTCAAGGAAATCTGTAATTGAAATAATTTGAGGGATTTGGTGGTGTTCTTCGGTGCCAGTAAACGAAACCAAATCATTTTTGGGGAAAACTATACTTCTCATTCCTCACAGAAGATTGAACCCCATCAATGAAAAATATATTTTGTGTTTGGGGAATTTTTTTTAGCTAATTATAAGTGGGGAAATAATTTTTGGGTTTGAATGGTGTTTTCTACTCCATACAGATGATATCCCTATAGAACACCACAGATGACTGGCCATAAATGTAGTTCTTCTCTCTAATACACTCTAAAAACATCAAGAGGGGACCTGAAAAAGGGGAAAAAGATGATAAGATAATGCCAGACACAAAGAGGATGTAAGAGTTGATGATGGGGAGAAAGATATCTATTTTGAGAAGGTAAACCTACCACCTAGTGTTTACGTGAAAAAATGAACACAATTGAACGATTTTTAGACCAAAAAAATCTATTCGGATTCAACTATATAGAGTAAAGTTGGATCACTACTATGCCTTCCATCACCCCACTTATTAAAAAAATATATGTGTTATCCCAACCCCAGATAGGATTGTGCTTCATGGGAGTAACTCGAGCCCCCATAGAAAAGTGGTACACAAATAAAGCCTAGCCCCATGTAGAAAATAAATACAAATGAAGTACCAATGACCATGTAGAAAATCTATTGATTGATGGAACCCAACACTTCATAGAGAAATTCAATACGGAGGGAACCCTATCACTTATAGCAACATGTTATATTGAATAGGGAATCATAGGATGTATTGTTTTCATTGTTGCATTTCTTCCCACTAGTGTTCTATTTTGCTGACGTAATCCCCTCCACAAGACATTATAATAGTGTTAGATACAGACCTATTCTAAAACCACTAGATATAAATAATTAAATTAGAGGACATATCCTCATTTCCTCTCAAGAATATATATTTGTGGTAAGTGGGGTCTTGTTAATAACATTCATTACAAGGGGGATCCTTGGAATGTTCTCCAGAAAACTATCTCATGGTTACAAGAGCCTTAACCATATTTGTACTCATATGGTCCTCCCTTTTTCATGGGTTGAGATAAGCCATTATCCTTTCTCATAAGAGAGGGTTTGTATTTGATCCTTCTATTATCTTAACTAAAATTGTGTCAAGGGAATCCCTCCTAGAGTAAGCCCAAAATATTTCATTATATTGGTTTCACTATTTATTATCTTCTCCTTATTATTAATGGAAATGATTTAATGTAACTATCTGGGTAGAAAATGAAAAATGGAACCACAATTCCCTTTCTATATCCCTTTGGACCCATGATACGAAAACAAGTAGAAACATTACCACTAGACATCCTCTTCATCCCTCTTCTTTTGGTCACATGCCTCATCCACTAGTGGACATGTGATATTTTTTGGTTTATAGATATATTATTTCCTCTTGTTTTAGAGACCGATAATTACACACTTGGTCATAATGGAGAGAAATGATCATGAAATCAACATGATCCCAATAAAGTGGGACTCCTCCTTAAGTACAATCCACAATCATATCCAAGCATACAAGACTATTCATTAGTTATAAGCCCCAACCACATTCAGAAATATTTGGATCCTCTTTATCTATAATCACCAAACATTTCCAATAAAATAGGAAACCTTTTTAGGAATAATAACTAACCATATCCAAGAAGTTGAGCCTCCTCCTTAAGTATAATTCCAATACATATCTAAAAAAAATTAATGTACCCCATAGTTGTTAGCCCCAAATGAAGTTAAAAACAATAGGGGATTTGATTTATTACCAACTGGGATATGTATGTATCCTCCCTGAGGTCCAAACCTAACACAAAAAATGCACTCTAATATTCTCTATTCTATATTTCTTATAGGGTCATGTCCATTTTGGAATCCATATTACTTACTATCCCCTTTCATTGCCAACCCTATTGGGTGATATGCCTAGTGAGATCATATCCCCACCTATAATACCACATCCATTCTTGGTCCTTTTGGAAACATTGGCATATGTCCCACATAATCCTTAACTATGAACATTTCAATTATATATCTTTGTCTCGTGTTGTTTGACTACATGGTTTTACCCCTATCACAACATTAAAGGAATAATGTGCCTCATTAATTTTTACTGAACTGCATGGGTTCAGAATCATTTCCAAAGGACACGAAAAAATCCAATCTCATGGGTCCGGTCCCAGAATTAAAATAACATCAATATCCATGGTTGATGAGTTACTCTAGGGTTCCCCATATTGGGGATTAATAAAGACAACCAAATAATAAACAAAAAATGTATCCATCATCCCCATCTATCATTGTTATAGAACCTCATCAACATAAAAATAACTCTATTTATGGAAAAATTCGAATAAATATAGATGATTCAATTTTCATGCTTATTAATTAATGAAATTTAATTAATTGGTGACCCATTTCGTACCTGGGAATGAAAAATTGATTCATGACATGTCATAAATGAAATCAACAAAAGAGTCCCAAATTACGTAATAATTCCCACCAAAATGGTGTGATGAGCCTAACCCCCATACCCTTAACCAATGAGAGTAATTAACTATTATTTGAAACTTTATATAAGTAATGCATATCTAGAGAAATAAGGTCCTTGATTCTTCATGGATATATGAACCATTGGGTATTTTTGGATCCACAAAGAAACCATTGGGAGACCATTAGAAATTATGGACCCAATTTGAGTAAATTTAAAAAAAATTATACCCCCCAAAATTAATGATAAGGGACACAAAATCCTTTCTATCACAAAAAATGGTGAACCTAATGTGAACCCTTACCAAGATAACTGCATCACCATAATGACATGCTCCTTTTTCATCAAAAGTGAAATAGGTCCGAACAGAAAAAATCTATTATGCACACTAATTTAATGTGAATATAGTTCAAAGTGGATTTTTAGATATTGTTTTTCATATATATTACATTCAAAATTCATCAGAATTATCTTCAGTCGAAATGGAATCTCACAAGATCATGAAAATATGTGCATTATCCATCGCCCTAGTTGGATTCTCAACCAAAGAGAGGAATACATCACCCAGCCAAAGTATTCAATGTCGGGTCTTGAATGAATTGGTCTAATATAACCACAAAATGGTACTCTCCCGACACTAGAGGTTGTCCAACATGCGTACTAGCTCATGAGGATGAAGAAACTCTATTGTCCCTAGCTGAAGTCATATAGATCCAGGCCACCAAGGAAGACCATAAAGTGTGATGATTTAACTGTTTGGAACATTCCATCATTCATGTTCCTAGTGTAGAATCTAGTAAGTCAAATATTGTAGTGAACCTTATGAATATGAAAATCCCAGATCAAGTATATATTTATTGACAAAAAATATATAGATGCAAAACCTAAGAATATGAAAATCCATTTACACATATATCATGATTTCCATAAAGATATGGTAGAAAACCCTAAGTAGATGTAAGTATAGACTCACACATACTAACCGTCCTATGAAAATTATGTGGTTTATTTTGAGAAGATGAGATACTATTATCACTCATATCATGACTTCCAAGAAAATATAATTACACATAGAGGAGCTAGTTGATAAATATCATCTCTAAACAGGAGGCATAATCATATTACTTACCCAACACCCAAATCAGTATACATCCCCATTCCCACTAAGAATTATTCTCATAACATCTTGAAAATGTTTTATGGTTAGCCATCGATTCCTATCCTCAACATGAAAACCATCCATGGAATAATTTAGTTAAGGATAATCGTAAGGAGTTGTTCCCATGAACTGAACTCCTCTTGATGGGTGACTTATACATAAAATGGTGGGTCACTCAGGATAAGAAATATATACCTATTCCAATCCAATAGGGTCATCATCAATATCTCGGGATAAATGGTCTAATAGACAAGGATCAAATCCCTATTCAAACTAGGGATTAATAGTCAATTTCATGGGTTGCTCTAGGTAAAGCATATGTCCCTACTAAAATTTGAGAAACTCGTCTGCATATCTAGATATCAACAAATCAATCATGTAAACTCATTCCCAAGTATTGGAACAACTATCCATATTACAAGATATTAACTACCCATGGAAGATCATCGAAAAAGAAATCCCTCCCAGGGTTGTTCAGAATATTAGAACAGAATTATGACACAAATCAGATAAATTATAGAGTTCTTGAGTCCATAAAACATCTATCAGTGGTGGCCCATGATCTTTCAAATCCGTTACCAAATTATTGAAGTGGTAGTAGCACTTGCAGAGGTCCTCCTCATAGGAAAAATAACAAAAGTTATAGAGTTCCTTCCCATAATGAATTTCACCAATGCATTCATAATGGGAATAGTCTGGTTGATCATGATAGAAAATTTCATCATGAGAACCACAAAATCCATCATCGTGGATAGAAGATAAATAAATAATAATTTAATCCACTTATGAAATAAAATATGAAAAGACCCACATAATCTATTGTGCTTGGGAAGATAGATCCAGTCATTCCCAAAACCCTATCAATGAATGGTGACATTTCTTCTCAATTATAAGATAGTTTGAGGTAATGAACATCCTCTAATCCACCACCAGACTGTTTCCATGACAACGAGGTGTCCACTAGACCTAATTCTTATGTCCACAAAATTTATAATAATCCATGTTTGGATGATCAAGGTGTGTAATCTCTTACAGAATAACAAAAAACACCAGAAGACAATCGACATTGATAATTTACCGATCATGTTTTTCCCTCATCCACTTCTCAATTTAATATTCCATAGGTATTATTAGAATAGGGAATACAAAAAATTGGTTTGAATTTCTGTATAAATATACACCATCTCAATTCAAAGAACTTTTCTTATAATGGTTCTTCATACTATGTTTATGTATTATGAGACCTTTATCATTTAATCGACTTAGAAGGCCTTCTATATGTGTTGAATACATGATAATAGAATTAGGGGAAAGATCATAAATTGAAATGACTCAATTTATTTAATTAATTACATAATTAAATTATTTATTACCCCCCTGGTGTTCATAATATTTTTTTAGGATAACTTATATATTTTCATTTTAACATATTCTTTGGTTAGAAAAATCTACCCGAGGATACAAAATATAATTTCATTGCTACAGGGTGGCTACTAGGAATGGAATATGCTCATAAAGTGTGTCACTATTAATTGAAATAATCAATCAATACGAATGAAATGAATGGGTCATGAAAAGTGAATAATACTAAAAAAATATTGAAATAGTAAAGGGAAAATATTCATCATTCTTTTCACAATGGGTTATACAAAAATCATGAACTACTGATTTCCTCATAAAAAATTAGTTTTCATATAGAAAATGTATTTCACACGGACCATTCATTAATAATGATGATTAATATAATGGGTTATGTGACATTATTATCAGTAACCGCATTACGGGATCAACCTGAGCCCATAGGATGGAGGATTTAAAAAACAATATTCCCATTCGAATACAAAATTTTTTCACGAGAGATGATAATGAGATAATGAAAGTAACCACATCCCATAGGGCAGGGGGGGGGATTTTACCTCAACCTCACCATAAATAGAAATTTGTCATTTTCAAATTGGGGGAAATACCCAGAGATGAGGTCTCGATGTTTTACTCATATATTGACATGAGTTATAAAAATTGGACACGTATGGAAAGGATGCATGGTGGTTCTTACATGTCACTCTTCACTGAGATACATGAAGAGGATCCCAGAAGGGAAATAGGTTGTCCAATAATGAGAACCAACAATCCATTAATACTTTATGACTACTATGATGCATGAAATGTATTATTCATTAGTGATTTTCAAGAGCATTAACAACATAAATGGAGTTAAATACGAGGCCATCGCATAATAGAAAGGATATAATGGATCCACCTAGAACATGATCAATACAAGGATAATGGATGGAGCTGTGGGTACTTAAAAATATGAACCTTTTATAAATGTTGGGATTCCTATGGACAATCTATTACTACCTCCTAAAAAATATAATATAATGAAAAGGGTAATGTAAATGCTACAAATGATCCAACTTTATAAGAGGCTAAATCCCACATATTTAACGTAATATTCCCTTAGTATATGGAATAAATAAAGGAGTTGAGATGAATCATTACATAATTTCTCTAAGGGAGAATTCATTCTGAATATTCTCCATGAGAAAAGATTGAGGTCACACATCTAACTAATATAGCTCAAAATGTGGTTTTTTCCAGGTGAACAAAGTAGATCTAGGATATCAACACAACTCGATGAGCATGACATTAGATTACCAAAAAATTATTATATAATGATATAAAGAATTACTTCCATAATGGATACTACTAGGAAATATTTTGGCATACCCAAAAAATATACCCTTTAAAGGATATGAGCAAAAATATTATAAGAGCTCGCACATCAGGACCTACAACCTATTACTAACCCCATTCAGACTCATTTTCAAACATATTTCTATTAGGGACATATCAACACAATCAAGTCACTTGTTGGTCAATAAGATGTTTTAAAGGAATGACGTGCACCATTACATCTAAAATGGGATCCTTACCTTAAATGGGTGACTGAAATACCACCCCCGCTGAATTTTGGGAGCCTTAAATTTATGATATTCAATGGATCAGGAGACCAAAAATTTCATCTAATGCGTTTTTTGTTCAGTTGAAATTCCAATATGTGATCTAATATTCAATAAGTATAATTTTAACATTTATTCTTTATGTAAACCATAAAAGAGGTGACCATCTTTTGGAACATCATTTTTCCAGCTTAGTCAATCATGATATGTAAGGTTTTTTATTAGAAATTATTGTCCCCATTATACTAAATGCATCAAAATAAAATAATCCTTAACCAACAAATCAAAATTCAATGATTAAATGAGAGGGAATCAGATTTCATTACCACATGGAAGTGTATAAACTACTCACTGTGCCTACAATATCAATTGGAAGATATGACTTCTCACTATCTAGACAACATTCATATATTCTTTAGTACATTAATCATCTTAGTTAGAAATAATATAGGGTTTAAATATATCATTGTAATTTCTCAATAATTTTAAGATTCATTGCACTAGACTAGGATCATGTTTAGAATGGTTCCATCATCCTTGGGGAAGATAACGTGAATGTTGGAGGCTGCATGTATCCCACATAATATTTTCTATGAAATAACTATATCTCTAAACCCACAATATATCATGAATAGCCCATTAAGAATAAAAAAACAATCGCATAATGCGAAATATAAGAGGTTAAATAGGTAAGATCAATTTGATGAGAGAAATAGTAAAGTTTACTCATTCTGAGATGATCACGTTCACAATTAATTTTTTGTAGATATGGATAATGAATTATTTTATCTTATATATCACAAGAGGCATGAATAAATTTCTATAAATGCATATATTTAACATTTAAGCACTCACAATACACTAGGGAACACCACTCATAAATTCATTGTTTTCAAAAAATTTCGGCAAAAAATGGTAGACTCTAGGAAACTAAAGGTGGTAAAACTGATAGCCTAGATAGTGTGTGTTTCCTAATGCACAAAAAATGAAGAATCTGAATTCCATATTTTTATAGAAAAGTTAAAAAATTGTTTGGTGATTGGATGAATCAAAAAATTATCAAGTGGACTCTTGATATCCTATAAGAACAGTTAAAACAACCAACTATGGACCGAACATATCCCATAGTGATAAAGAAAATTCTATCGATATTGTAGGTTTCCAGAATATAGTCATTCAAGAAAAAAATTTATAGAAAATTTGGGATCCATCAATTTAATAAGAACCTATTTCAATGCCCTATTTGTCTTCGAATCTATCATACATTATGCCTCTGGTCAGAAATCAATGGACATTGTCCCACCAAATAGTAACATCTAATATGGTTGTCTAGATAAAATCATCATCGGATTAGGAAATAATATTAGGTTTTATTTATTTCATATATTAAATGGATTCCATATATAATTATGTATTTGTATATGAACCCATGTCCCCTACTTGAAAATGGAAATGAAGGAAGATGCCCACCAAGATGAGGTAGTAAGGGAATATGTAGTCGCGATAGATGACAAAATTACATTTGATTAATTACTAAATACTTCAATGTTAGTGAAACTCATGTAATGACACTTCATAATTTCCAATATATGCATGGAAACCCCCTGTGAATGAGAAATTTCACGCTGACCTGATCATCCTATAGTATCAATTATAAGATGAAAAGGTGTCTGATGGCCCTCAGCAAGAAGGAAGACCTGTTTGGCCGAACCCACTTTGGATTAGAGCACATTAAACTCCAGTTCTAAGGGTTAATCTATTTAATATAGAAACATATCCCCTAATGCACCTATGAATGAGATTCCCCTTATTATAAAGAATCAATATTTAAGAATGAATTATGGAATCTTTTAGTAATTAGTCTTGGTATTGGCCAAGCTATCAATCTTGGATTCATTAATTTTATCAAGAGGCTTTAGGGAATCACCTGTAAAGGATTTTATATCCCATGGGAGTTAAAAATAGAGGTGACCACTTCTGAGGTATATTAGATAGAAAAAAATCCTTCAGAATTCCACACGGTGATATACTTTATAGTCCAAGATAAAGATTCTATTATATTGGGACACATCAGACACTTGTTTGTGTCTATTAGGATAAATTGAATTGATTTCCGACAAATAATTCATTTAAAATGTTTCATGATTTAATCTAATTCATGTATGGACCCATCTCCATCCGGGATACATAAAGGATACCCTAGGTCTATCAACTCAAACCATAATAGGTAATGAAAAAAGTGAGAAAATACACTAGGATAGATAATTCTCAGGGTTCAGTTTGGAATCCTTTTATATAAATATTAATTTATTATTATTTAATGGGATTCCAAGTTAAATTATTTTTCTATGAAGGCATTGGTTTCATCCATACATGGAAATGCACTAATAATACCATAATTTCATCAAATAATACATTTACGAATAAAATAATATGGGATTTTTCTAATCATATGAGCCACATTATATTGATATTGGATTTTATTATAATGTCTGGAAATGAACCATGGTTGGGGTGTTTTCTTAGGTCACTACCATGAATGGTCATGAAATGACCACAGCCAACCCTATCTAATAACTCAGTGAAGAGTACATGATACCCATAAATCATGTGAAGCATATGGTTCTAAATTCAGAGGCATATTATAAAACCATTAGTGTATCAATCATGAAAAATAAATACCACAATTTTGAAAATGCTTTCAATTATTTAGACAAGGGAAAAATCATGGATAAATATTACATAATCCCATCCACGATATTCTGATAAATTCATACCCTATAACTGGACTCATAATAATTCATCATGTCATTAGGGTAAATAAAAAATATTCATTTTCCATTCATCATATATGTTATATAATGTCAAACACACACCACATCATCCATCGGCTCTGAAAAAATTCCTTCATATAGTGGATGTCAAAGTGTTTACACCCCTTCTAACTCGGGAGTTCTTCATTAATCACTTAAATCACTATAATGTATGGTATAAGGGAAAATTAAGGGGTTAAGGGGATTAGAGACACCCATTCAAAACATTATTAGAGTTTATATACCCCCATTGATGAAATTGGGGAGTTAAATCTGAGTTTGGAAGAAGACCCCTGGCCCACTTTGATCAGTGTGACTGCATATTCAAAATAAAAAGAATTATATATATAAATTCTAAAGTAATTTCAAGATTTTATCTCTTTGAAGAAAAAATCCAATACTCGATCTTAATGTGGAAATCTATCACCTGGTCATACTAGAGGACCACTGGGGCTTCAAGAAGGCATCCAAAAGGGAGCACCTGACTAATGCCTTCAAACTTGAGGATCAATTTAACAAGATAATCAAATATAATTTAATTTAGGTTGACTAGTATCTAAAATATATATCTAATATATTCCCCATTACGTGAAATAATTGAAAAATAAGGGTCTGCATTAATTTTATAGCTCTCAACAGGCACTGTTCAAAAGGTAATTTCCCAGTCTTGACCACAGAGATACTGAAGGATGCAATAGATAAATATCAAGACCTATATATTTTTGATTTCTATTCAAGGTATAATTAAATCCAAATGGATTAATAATATGAAGAAGATGCCACCTTAAGTGCCCCTTGGGTAATATTTTCCTATCAGCTAATTATCTTTTTCTCGAATAATGTCAGTGTGAAATTCCAATTTTCCATGCATTGAATCTGAAAACCCATCCTAGGGATATTTTTTACATTATACATTGATGATCTGGTGGTTAAATATCAAAATTTTTCGTATCACTAGGATGATATTGAATCTATCTTTAAAAAACTATTCATGCCCAACCTGAAAATAAACCCCTTAAAATATGAATTCAGTGTTCCCTTGGGGAAATTACTTTACCTCATAATACAGAATCATGGCATCAAATTATATAATGTGAAAACATAGGCTATCATTGGAATGTTACCTCCTCAAAACCTCCATGAGTTTCGTGGTATTCAATAATACATTTCATATATTACATATTTAATATCCAACTGTTCAATAAATTTTTTTCTTTTAACTAGGATAATGAAAAAACGGTATACATACCTATGGAATGATTACTATCATAAATCATTTGATATTATTAAGAAATATCTATTGATCCCACCCATGATGATGCCTCCTGTCGAAGGAAGGAAATTTATTTTATATTTAATATCCCTAGAGTGGTCACTTATCACATTTCTTTCATAAAAAATGATACTGGTTTGGAAAACATCCTTTACTACCATAAGAAAAACAAGATCAATTTTGGAATTGTTATTTAGATATTAATAAAAATCTATTCGATGCTGATTTTTTTAGCCCAGAAACATTGGAATAACCAGTAGCATCATGGGGCCCATTTAGCCTCTTATACCAACCAACTAAAATACATACTCTGTTGTCTGATGTTGACTGGGTTTATATCAAAATGGGAGGTGACATTACAATATTTTGATATTTGTGTTTTCCTTATAATGTTTTAACATGATAGTCATTGGAAAATTCCTGTCAGAACATCCCTTGGATTAAATTAAGTCACTGTATATGAACTCTCAAATGTATTGGCATTCTCTATTCCAGAGGTTCCCCAAACATGGGTTATGTCTTTAACTATGAAGTAAGATCCCAATAGGGTGGAAGATGGATGATTTCAAGCTCAACATCATTGGGATGGGAGATATTCTCATTTCACTAAAAAATGTAGTCATACAATCTAAAAACATTTTAATGACCCATCAAATTGATTTTATTTTTAAATTTGATTTATAGTAATGGGACAACCCTAGGTCATCTCTGAAGGATAATTGGATCATTAAGTTGTGTATTCTTAAAAAATATTACTAAAAGTGGTTGTGGTTATGAAAATAGATTTACCAATACAATGAATTAATTAAAGAGTTTAATAGTTGATAAATAATTTTTGTGTTACAATAATTACATGATAAGGGGGTAATTTCAATTCCACTACACATGTTATTTTGTTATTTATTCTAAAAATTTGACACTGTATAATGAAATACTTTAATTGATGGTAATAAAGATCTCCATGAAAGTAATTTCCTTTAAAATGGTGCACATGAACCAACCCCTAACACACAAATCCTAATCTAAGGGTTTATATATCATGTAAATAATAAGGGTTATGAAATAACAATTAAATATTATGCATGTGTGAAATAAATTGTATGCGGGTGTTTTCAATGATAAAAACCTATTATTCACAATTAAATCTCTACCCAATCATTACTGAAATGAAATGTGTCACCCATATATTTTCCAAATAAAATCATACAAATGAGGATAAAGTTAAGATAATAAATTAAGGAAATTTTTCACAGACAAATTACCACAATCTATTAGAATAAAATTTTCATAACTCCCTTAAAAAGATTTTCATCTCTCTCGATATTGTCTTTGATAGTTTATCTCTACATTAGGAGGAGGAAGCTCAGGTTAAACATCACCTTCATCTATGATACATATATGAATATATATAACTCCAAATTTTATATTTTGGAGAGATTACACCTCTAGGAATCCAAAATAAAAGCACCTTACCTACTAGTGGAACTTGAAAATGGGGTTCCCAAGGTTCTAATTTATTTGAAAAGTGGAAACTTGTTTGGGGAACCATGATATCATGAAACTACAGTGACTATAGTATTTGTGGTCCATATAGTGTTACCACACTTTTGAAAAAAAGAAAAGTTGTTTCCCCACATCTTGGATAATGCCACAAAGAATATAGAATTCTTTTTACTACTACATTCTATGATCTATTTGTAATACGGAACACATATTTTGAATATGTTTATATTCAATTCATTCAGAATATTATTCCATATAGGTCATTAGGTGGACTAATTGGGATATGGTGTATCTATCGAAATTGACTCCCTATACTTTTTAATCGTCCCATAAAATATCAATAACATGGGATGTATGGATATGTAGCACATGTGGTTAATTCCGCACATTTTATTGGTTTCTTAGCCAATTTAGCCTAATTTTCTTCAACTTCAGCATAGCCTGTCAAAATATTCTCCACCTATAATGAAATCATCCAAACAAGTGAAATTAACATTTCTATTAGGGATTCCAAAATAATAATTGAATCAAATATTAATTTCTATTTTATATTGAATTTAAAATATGTGACAAAAAATTTATTTATCATTGAATTATAATGGTTGAAATGAATTGTGAATCTCCACATGATCACACCCCCACATGTAATCATTTTCACTCCAGAGAAAATTAAATTTTCAAAAAAATATGTTTGGATATATTCCCAACATCATGAAGATTTAACGTTAAATGAAAATTTCATTTTAGAACACAATGTGATCAAATTAAAATTGAAATGAAGGAGTTATTATCATTGACCATGGAAAATATGTCTCATAACTTATATCAGAATGAAATTAAATGTGGTGAATGATAAAAGGTTGAGAAAATAATTCAAATTTCAAATATTTTACTAAATTACTATGTGTTTATGATAAACCATACATGTTATTGTTTCCACACTCTTTCTAATAAAAATATATTATTTTGATATTATTTTACATAAATTATTATTTCCACCGAACCAACCCAACATCCATTGCAATAAAATTTCAAGACATACTAAATTAATAATTCCTCGAAGTCAAACATTATATTTGGACCAAGATATCCAAATATTTTTTATATTTCATCACTCCCCTAATTTATTATGAATTTTTTTTCAAAAGTTAATCTTTCAAATAATCTCATGCTACTCCCCAATATCATATTTTTATATTATCACAACACTATTTGTAAGAGTTATAATAATATCAATGCCCATGAAATAGTGTGTTTTGACCAACTCCAAGGACAACCCATATTTTTTCATTTTTGTTTTTTATATGTTTTTATGTATTTTTGGTTTATTTTTTATGGTTCTACAATAGTCTGATTACGAGAATAAATACATTGATAAATTCAATAAAGTAATGAAAAAGAGCTGAAATGGAATAAACGTATAGAAAATAATATTTTAAAATATATGACTATTAATATAACATATATTCACCTTCTATTGATTATGAAAAAATCACACATCATGGTTTGGTGAATAGATGGGTAGATTTATTAAGTGAAACACTATTTCTATGAAATACTCACCCAATGAGAATAATTATTCTGTGTGGATTGAATATGATACATTCATTCTTATCATTAAAGAAAACTAATTTAAAGAAAAAAAATCACACCAGAATGTTAAAATATTTTTAAAAAACAAATTATATTGCTGATTTTTTTGAAAATGTTAAAACATTGTGAAATAAAAAATTTCCTCATGAATTTTCAATAATTTCTATAATTAAGGTTGAATCATTGTCAATTATTCACATAGAAAAAAATTCCATGATTTTGTGGGCATCAGAAGTGAATATTCTGACACAAAAGTAAATTGGAAAATGAAGGGAGGGGGTGAAAATATTATTCAGCAATATAAAAAGAGAATAAAGAAGAAAAGTGATGAAAATTACTAACTAATTATGGAATTTACCCCACCACCACACCTAGATTATGTATCAAGAGCATTTTAATAAAATATAATCTAGGAAGTAATGATAATAGTTGGTGGGTTTCATCCACAAGTTGCTTCTTGAAGATGAAGTTCCTCTATCAGAGACATCATAATGGATTTTTTGAAGTTATTCAATCGTTTCCCATTGAAAATAAACGCTCTATTTGTATCATAATTTTGTTGGGGAACAACACCAAATAGATTAATATTAGTAATGGTGTATGGGAAAAACCCACAAGAACAAATCTTTCCAAGATGAAACTCCATCCTTGTGTTGAAATGGAGAACCTTCTTCCAAACTTGGAACTGTTTATGAAGGATGAGGCAGTTCTGTGATGCCTTGGATATCTCCTATTGTATCTCATAGTTATCATATGAGTCTCTTCTATCTTCCTCTACCAACATAATAAATAAATTTATTAAATAACTATAACAATAAATATTATAATTTGATTGTTTAAAGGGTTAGTAGGACCAATGCCCTATCTCAAAGGGATGTGACAAAATATTCCAAAAACAAACAAATATAGAGAAATATTAAAGGGAATTTTTAAGGAAAAACTGTAAGCCCATAATGAATCATCAATTCTAAGACTCCAATATTTTATATTTGGATGAATAATTTTTTCAAGGATTTGGTTTAACTATCTATTATACACCTCATTATGGCCGTTGGTCTATGGGTGATGTGTAGTAGAAACATGATGATCGAACCCATACCGATATAAAAATGATGGCATTTTCCTATTGAACAAATTAGAACTTTTCTTACTGATGATAAACCTAGGTAATCCAAACCTATAGAAAATTTGAGTTTTCTTGAAGACCACAATTTTCTTGGAATCATCTATCATCATGGATCATTCCTCCACTCATTTTGACATGTAATAAACTTCCATAAAAATGTATAAGTTTCCAAATGAATTTGGGTATGGTCCCATAAATTTAATGCCCCAAACATTTAATAATTCAGGAAAGGTGAAGGGTTGTTGAAGAATTTAATTTAATTTGGATATATTCAACATTCATTTACAATGAGGAAAAGATTTAATGAAATCATGGGAATACCAAAATAATTTTGGCCATACGAGACCTGAATCCTAGACATTACGAATAGTCCTTTGGTTGGAAAAGTAGACCCCAAAAGAAATAATCTAGAAAAACCCAAGGAAATAATGATCTCTCTATTGAGAACACTACACATGAGGACCTAATAAATATATGTGTACCCAAGGTAGGGTCCATGCCAATTGTACCAATGAGAATCATGGTTAAAATGATCATCTTTGTTTATTATTAAAATAAGTAGCAATGTGAGATGATACAAAATAATTTATAATTTCATCATACTGAGGAATAACATCTTACACTCGTTACAATTTATCATCAGAAAACATTTCATTTATGGGAATACAGGGGGATGAGTCAATGTCTAAGGATGATAGGATCCTACTGATTTGGATAACCACTACATTGTTCTTTTTTTTATCCCTAATTTTATGTTCTAAATCCTAAAGTATGATCATCCTGCTAATGAAACGTGTTTTGACTTCCATTTTCATAAGGACATACTGGAGGGCTTCACAATCTATGAACACAATTGGATTGGACTATAATATTTATGACAAAAATTTATAATAGGAAAACCTAATGGGAAGGAATTATTTGTCTGTTGTGGTGTAGATTCATTGTGCAGGGTGTAGTGTAAGTGAGGTATAGACAATGAAATTTGGAGAATGATCACCCCATTGTGAAATGAAATCCTCAACATCATAGTTAGAGGCATCATACCTACAATTAAATGGTAATTCCCACCAATGTCATTAGATTAATGGGGTGATGAGAGACTGTATTTCAATTTTTTAAAATATTCCTTACATTATTTATAAAAAAAAATTCTTTTTCTTACTGGAATAAGTGGGGGAGTTTGAGTGAAATATTACTAAAGTCAAGAATTATATGATGATAAAATAAAGCAGGGCTTAATAAAGAAAACACAAACTGCACATTTTGGTGGAATGGTATAGAATAAATAACATCCACTTTTTTATATATTTTACTTGGATTCCATCACCAAAAATGATATTCCTACATACTATACCTTATCACACCATGAAATATAAATTATCTTAATTTAATACAAGATTCCTCTCAATACACTGACATAGGAAACAACCAAGACTACTCAAACACTAATCAAAAGAAAATACATATATATTAAACCAATCCATGAATACATCAAAGAAATTCTCCATGTAATCCAAACAAATAGTAACCTTGCATCACTAGAAAGTATCCATAGAATTTCACGGATTAAATTTCACCATCTAATAAGAAAGTCTACTAAAGGAGAAGGTAAATGATGCATTTACTTAATCATAGGGGGAAATATGTATCTGAATCTATCTAGAATACCCATCAGGGAAATAGTAGTGGGGCATCCCCACTAGCGTCTGTAGTATCTATTCAATGAACCATAATGGTTTATGGTCTTATCTAGTGTGTTAGTTTAGTCAGTGATAGTCTATAAAGACACACCAACTATACTTCAAATGGGTTGGAACCAATTAATTTTTTTCATCCTTAATTATAGTATGACATTTGTTCTTGGTAACTACCTCCACTGGAATTACCCATTGGATATCAGTGATAGGGTAAATGATTCCAGAGGCCAATAATTTTGTATCCTCATTTTTAACAACATGAAAGATGTTTTGATTCAGTTGGTGTTGTTCCTGCCTTACTAGTATATCCTCATCATTTAACATTATGTAATGTCTGAAAATTGATGGATAAAGTCAAGAATGTAAACAATTGTCCATTCCAAAGCTTGGTTATACTCCCATAAATATTCAATAAGTGACAATTCATGCTCAAGATGGATTGAAATATAAATGATAAGGACAATCTTGTTTTCATTCCCAAAATATAAATATTTCATATTCGGAGCCAGATGATTAAGTTCCAATTCATGGGGATTTTGTATTGATTGGAGTGAATGTGAAAGTGAGAGGTCACTAATCTCATATAACTAGTCAATGATAATATCCTCAGATTTGCAATAATATTTAAAAAACATGGTAGTATGATCAATTTTCATGGGATCCTTAGTGTTCATGAAATTATTAATTAACATGAATAAATGAAATTTCTGTAAACCGATACAATATTATATGCACGATTCATTTACAAGAATTCTAATCAATGATAAAAATTGTGTATTAGTTGAAATAAAAGAAAGGTCTTAAAGGGAAGGGTGTACATCAATAATATTAATTAAATTTGATGAATGCTATTTTTAATGGTCCATCATGTAATCAATGATTTTATAGAATAAAATGTGGCCTAATATCTCCAAAAATAATTTACCATTATTTATATTAATTATGGTGTCATAAGTTTCCCTGAAATTCCTCCCCAATCTAATTGGCGATTTTCTAATCACCCAACCATATTCAATTCTGTCACCATAAAATATTAGAAGGAAAAATTTTATCTTTCACCCCATGAGAATATCCTATAGCATTCCAGCAGGGTGTGTGGTACTCCATCTTTCCATTAAAACAAAAATTATTTTGGGAATCAACTACCCAAATGGTAATTAAGTGAAAATGGAGTGAGGAATCAAATTTATATGGGATCCAAATGAAATAAAAGCATTGGAAAAAAATACTTCTCTATGGTTGATAGAGTATGGAATATTCCAGGATCATTAGATTTGGTTGGAAGTGATGTTTACATAAATGATGATACATTCCTCTGAAGATTACCTTTTATTCCAGATAAATTCACCATCGGTCTGTACACCTCTACTTAAAAACATAACACATTATGGATTTTTCTTTATGACATCAAAAATGGTAATGTTAAATACACCTTTTTAAAAGATTCTAGGATTTCATTATCAAGTTTAATTTTTAATTTTCCCTTAGTTGGATGGACTTTTGGGTAAATTGATGAGGAATGGTTTGTCTTGGTGTTTCTTCAAATGAATATCTTTTTTATTTTATAGTGCTTCTCTCATCACATTTTTTTTCCTCATTTAGACAAATGTTTGTTGTTTGGATGGAGGTTTCCTTAGGATGGATGACTCTAATGAAGAGGTAATTTTGATTATATGATGTGTTCCACTCCTAAGGTTGATATGACATACATTTCCCTTATCCCTTGTGTTAACTATTGGTTTGTAGGGTAGTTTACCAATCCCATGAAATATGATTTCCCTCACAGTGTTGTGAAGTTGGATTAATTGGTTTTTTAATCTATTATGTCTATTTTGCTGGTTTTTCTAATCAGATATAATTTAAATCCATTTATGTAATCATGTATTATAAACTAGTATCAGGTTTCAGAGGGGTGGTTAGAATGTCCTTTGTGGGGGTTGGGTATTTCTAGGTGGTGGTGGTGCATGAAAACTCATCACTAGTTGGTTAAATGCTTGTTTAGGTTGGTTTAAATATCAAATTTTCTAAAATCGTTGTTCTCTTTCCACCTTATGTCGTATGGATAGTATGGATCATTCATAAAGGGTTTCATACAAGGGTGGCCATGGAAGATTGACTCAAAACTCCAAGAAGAGTCTATTAATTGGAGGAATTGGTCAGAATTGGGTGTGTTTGTGGAATATGTTTCATAATTAAAGGGATGATAATATTGGTATTTTTCTTGGGACGGATTAAGTTATCAGATAAGGGTACATACCTCTTAAAACAACATGTCCACCTTCTTGTCAAACTTATAACTTTTCATCTCATGGATTCATTAATGGGTACACAGGACCTTGAACACAATTATTTGTGTTCTTTTCCATGTTATCAATGAGGATCCTTATAGTGAATGGAGTTTCATAAACTAGTGATGAAAAAACATTTTCATCAAAAAAATTCATTAAATATGTATTAAACAACATGAAAAATAATATTTTAAAATTTGATCACTTATTTAGATGTGTGGAAAACATGAAAAAATCCTTTTCAATTATTCATGTTATTAAAGAAGTATCTTCCCATGGGATTGTATTGTCCCACAAATTTTATTCTTTGTTGTTTTGGTTCTATAGGATTGGATGTATATTTCATGAAAAAGGTATTTCAAATCTGTGCAGCCTTTAGTTGGTTAATTAACATAGTAACGATTATATTTTTAATTGTTTTTTAATGTGAAATTATATGTCTTATACTTAACTTCTTTATCATCAACATTTTCAGTTTTTAATGTTTAACAGAAAGTGTGAAATTATTTTAAATTCTTCTATGTGTCTTATATAGTGATACTATATAATATTGTTAGAAATAAATTAAATTGGAGATTAGTTCCAAATTAGGTGCCTAAAATTTTATTTGAATGTATATGTGATGGTTCAATACATGAGGTAAGTTGAATTGTTTTAATTTATAATAATGTTCAGTAATATTAAACATGTTTATTTCTATTTTAATAAGGGATCATGAAGAAGAAAACTGATGGAGATGTATTTCAATAATTTGGGTGTCCTTCTTCAATGGGTTCTACTATGTGTCTCAGTGTTGTCAATGAAGCCCCCCAATTTGATTTTGAATGGTTGTAAATATCTTGAAGTAGAACACATCATGAACAAATTCTACACAAGAAAGACATCAGAACACATAAATATATGTAAACGTAGAAAAATAATAAATATTCACACAATTTCCCAAAATAGAATAAATAACGGACACTAAAAAGAAAAACACTCCCCAGAAATGACACCAAAATTTGATATAATTTTCATGACACCACAAAATGATTCTATTTTTATATTTGATTTATAGTAATTTCCATTCCTTATGATGTCTTTCAAGGAGAATTGGATGTCTATGTTTCATATTTTTAATAATTATTACTAAAATTAGGTGTGGTTTTGAAAATTATTTTAAAACTAAAATAAATAAATTTATGATTTTAATAGTTGATAAATAAATGTGGTGTTATAATAATTTTGAGAGAATTAGTTCATTTTATTTTCAAAATGCGTCTTGTATAGTTCATTGTTAGGAAAATTACACATGGTTTAATGAAATATTTCAGTTTGAGGCTAATCAATATCTCATTTCCCCTTATTCCTTTTAAAATGTTTTATAAGAACAAATCATTAACACAATAATATATAATTTATTTTTTGGATATAATGAAAATAATAAGTGTAACAAAATTATAATAAAATCTTATGTATGTGTCGGGGAAATTGGATTGTTTTTTTAGCAATCTGAACAACCAGAACATTCCCACATAAATATCAACCTAATCAGTTTGAAATTAAAAGTGATACACATAAGTGTACCACAGAAATGAATTCAAAGTAGGCTAAATATAAGATAAAACATAAATGGAATATTTCATTGAAAATTTCCCCAATACATGAGTATAAAATTTCTCATAACTCCCTTTACAATATGTGTAGCTCCCTTGAGATGATCATCGAACGTTTGTCTCACCATTATGAGGAGTAGTATTGGGAGAAAATTATACTTCTTCCTCAATCCACCTATGAGGATAGGTTCCCCGAGAACATATCAATTTAAGATATTACACTTCTAGGAATCCAAAATAGAATAAACATTACTCCTAGTCTATCATTGAAATTTGGTGCCCAAGGTTCCAATTTATTGGAGAAGTTAAAGGTAATTTTATGAACATTTATCGGGAGAAATCACAGGGGCCATAGTTTTAGGTATATGAAAAGACTTATATCACTATAAAAAATCATTAAAATGTTGTTTCCAGAAATATTTAATAACTCAAATAAACATTTGGCATCATTTAGACATGTAAAACATATGTTATGGATGAAATTAAGAAACATATCTTTTGACTTCATGTATATTCAGTTACATAGAAATATTAGTCTGATTGGGATAACATATAGAATAATTGGGATCAGGTGTATTCATCAATGTTGTATCCCACTAATTTCAATATCATCCCAAAATATATCATCCTAATTAAATTCATGGATTAATATAACTGTTTCATTACATCCACATATGTTCCTGGATTCTTATGATATTTGGCCCAAATTTTTTTATCTTGACCCATAGCCATCCAAATAACCCCCACATACAATAAAATCATCCAAAAAGTGCAATTACCATTTTTAATAGTAATTATCACAAAATAATTACACCAAATATGGAATTATTATTTTTTATTATATTCAGAATTTGGGATACAAAATCAGTTTATAACAGTTGTATAAGGATCAAAATGAATAGTGAATCTCTATGTGATCACCCCACTCCTCCACACTATCGAAAGGGAGAATGAACAATGAAATAGAATATTGGAAACTCATTTTATGGATATAGATCTCACTGTTTGTACATGTTAATCTCATTATGATAATGGATTATTTAGAACTTTTCATCAAACCAGATTATGTGGATTGGACAATAAAAATGTAATAGTTAAACCAAATATTAGACTTTGTTCAATGACCAATGACAAAATTCCATTGTTAAATGAAATTCAACCATGTCATGTACTCAAAATAATCATAAGAAGATTCAATGGAAAATTCATCCATGACTCTAGATGATCCTAACTAGGATGAAATAGTCATCAACATCATACATCACCAGATAGATTGTCACGAACCAGGCTGGGTCACCATCCGACCCGGCTCCCGACCCAGTCCGCGACATGGCCCGAAGGGCATTCCCGATCCCCAAGGGCTGGAAAAAGTGCCTGGGTATCAAAACATTACAAGGGAACGATATACCCGAAATAAAAGATAGAAAAACAACTTACAAGATAAAAAGATTAGAACAGGAAATATACAACCAAACATGCATTTAAACTATAAACCGGTTTAAAGTATACAATTCAACTAAATCCCCCCAAATGCACAAAAAGGATAGAAAACTAAACTCTGATACCAACCTCCCAGTGACACAAGAGGCCACATCCCCAAGCTACTAACACAAACTCGTACATGATGACCAACAACATCTGAACCACCATCACTGAGCACGATGTCCTAAACTGGAGACCCCAAGAAAAATGTCAACATACACCCGATGGTGTATATAGGGTGTGAGAAAAAGGCCCAGTAGGATGTTACCCAATAAAAAGTATACACGTGTAAACATTATATGAAAAATAAATTTTCAGGATAAATAAATGAAATGACGCCAATGCTTGAAATTTTTTAAAGAAATAATTTCTATAAAGAAAAAACATTAAAAGAAAACAACTTAAATAAATAATTAAAAACACCCTTGCATTTAAAAAAACCCAAACCATCAAGAAACACTGAAAATCTACACCATATGCCGACGGTGATTGTATAGTATTCCAGGAGCACCAAAAGAGGGAGAGGGCCTAAAGGTATCAAAAGAAGTAATGTGACCTTAGAACATCATGTCTCGATGAATAGTAGTATAGAAACCACAAAAAAATACGTTCCTTTGCATGATCCACTAGTAGGAAAACAAATAAACAACCTAGTGGTCTGCAATCATCATCCAATGTTTAGTTAGTGTTGTAATCGTCAAACCAGCTAAGTGAAACCGGGCCACATCCGCTTCCAAATCACAAGCACGCTTGATCTAGTCCACCCACCTAGTACACAGGCTTCCCCTTTTGTGCTCAATATGTTCAAATTTTACATTTCATGTCAAACTCAGACAAATAAAAGAAATAGGGTGTAACATAAACCCAACGCCACACTTCCACACATACAGAAAACCATTTGACAAAGTACACATGCCAAAAGACTTTACCCAACTCAATTAAAACAATCTCTGAATTACTAATAATTCATTATAAAAACATATTAAATTCATCGTCAAATAATTAAATAAAAATAAACATAACACGACTAACAAAAAATAAACTCATACCTCCACCCTAACCAAACATACCCGATGCCACATGAAGAACACAACCTCCACCACTCACATCAATTAATAACTCAATCACACAGCTGAAATGCCATTTTCGCGATTAAAAAACACTAAAAATTTTATTACACAATTCCAGATGATGAAACATGTATTTAAACACCAAAGACACAGTAAAATTCTTTTTTTGGACAAAACACATATGAATGCTATACCAAAACATAAACCGTGCACATTGCGCATTTTCACAAAAAAAATGAAAAATTTATGAAACACTAGTAGACAATTCAATTGGGGTTTCACAGAAAAAACCCACTCTTAACACCAATTTCACAAATAAAAACTAACTGCACATATTATTATCACTAATGATTTAATAAATGAATGTTTTCAACCAATGATCGCACCCACCCATTTTTTCATTGTACCAAAGAAACTAACACCTGTAGTACTTCAAGAAAATAAAATCCAAACCCAAAAGAATTAACTAATAAAAAACAGAAATTAACTAACCAAACAACTGAACTCATTGAAAACTGTTTAAAATGCGGAACCACCTACCTCGGGTGTAGTAGACCTCACTAATATGGTTCACAAGGATCATTTCCCACCAACTGCAACTCAAACAAATCCAAATTAACCCTAAATCAAATAATTGAACCAAAACATCAAGAATTTACACAAAATTGGTTGAATTATTCAATTGCACCTTATGCGGTCCATAAATGAACCAATGGTGAACATCAAATCATGAAATTGAACCAACACAATTGATGTTCAAACCCTAAAATCATACCACAAACCCACTAGAAAAAATAAAATCCCCAAATAGAAATAGGGTTTTACCCTGAGGGACTGTCGGAGAGTAGCGTGCATGGAGAGGAGGGTGCAACTGTTCCAGGCAGTCACTGGAGGTGAGGGAGGAGGTCAGTGGTCAGAGGGCTGGCTGAGGAGTAGGGTGAAGTTGAGTGTTTGGGGGAGGGTGGCGCGCACAAATGATGTCCATTAGGGGCGATGCAGGGGGAAGTGATTTCGGGGGGCGGTGCGACGGGTCCGAGCCGGGAGAGGGAGTGGCACACAGGTGGGGAGCTGGCTGCCCTATGCAACTAGGTGGAGGGAAGGGAGGGAAGGACTTCGATGGGGGAAGGGAAAAAGGGGGAAGGGGGTTGTTCGACAGGGAGAAGAGAAAGAATGGGGGGCAGAAGCGTCGGCCAAACCCTAAAACTGAAAAGAAATTTGAAACACAAAACTAATAATAATATAGATCATAACTAAAAATAAAAGTACTAATTAATAAATTAACTTATTTATCTTCACTAATATAAATAATAATAATAATAAGACCCAGTAATAATTAATAATATCAACAAATATTATTATTATTCTTTCCGTTAAAATGATTCATTAAGTTAATTATATTTCTCTTATTTTATCTTTATTTCGACGTTATTATTCTCTAAATTTTATTTTATTATTACCTTTTAATTTTATCCCTCTTTTAAATTTTATTTCCTTATAAATTACTCCTTTATTAGATTAGGTTAACATCAGGCTAGCGAGCGGAGAACCGAGTGAGGCCGCGCGGCTTCGACAGTGGCGCGTTGAACACAGTCAAGTCAGAACACACATTTTTAAATAAGAACATAGAAATTTTATGTCTGGCCTCGACCCAAACTAGCTGATTCACAGAAAATTTATAAATTAAGAAAATTATAAGTGACGGGTGTGACAATTCTCGCCACCGTAATGCTTCCCATCCTCAAAAATCCACAACCGGAACCAAATCTCAATGTAGAAAACCACACTCCATTGAGGTTCAAAGGGGATCCCCACAAACTCCACGAAAGGAGAGGAAAAAGTATCATGCTCATAGAAAGTGACTCGAATACAACTTCGAGAAACTCATATAATGACCTTCAAATATGTGTCACCCACCCCAAAGAGCTAGAATGCCTCCAATTGACTGTTTTATAAAACCAACTCTTGAACCCACAGAAACCAACCTCACATACCGAAACACCTCAGGAACCATAGAACTAAAACCCCTCCATTAGTATAGAATGAACAAACAAGGTCATACCGCATCCAAGGAACACTCTTATCACTTATCATAAAGACATATTTAGAAACAGAACCAAAAGTTCATCATGGGGAAGCCCGAGGGGCTCCCCACCATTATGAACCTACTATCATCCAGGGTGATACTGGAAGACCAAAACTGGGAGGTCCGAGTGGACTCCCCGCTATTACTGAAAATTACAACACCGTTTCATTGTAGAGTCATTCGTGCGAGACCCGATGTGGGTATCCCCACCATTAGAGCTAACAAGAGATACATAAATTTGAAAATTTCACTATGGGGACCAAACACCCCACAACAAGGGGTAGGGAGGGTAGGACCCAAATACAATGGAGTCAAAAGCATGACCCAAGACAAACCATCATTTTCAACTTCCTCAATGGGAATCATAAAACATTGTGACCAATTTACCCAAAAAATCACATAAGGAGCACTAAAAGGTGATTACATCCGGTGGGACACAACTCCCTAGGCATTAAGGTGACAAGACGACCACACCTCCTCATGGAAACGAGACATCCCATTAACCCATATGGATCATTCAAAATAGAACAGCTATTGTAACGACCCAAAGTTTTTCAATGGAAAATTCCCTTCTTATATCTATGTCATAGAAACACAAAATAATGAACTACTAAGTGATAAGTGACCTTTAAACATAATTTTGTCACCCCTATGTTTGGAATTTTAAAAAAATCTGGCATACACAGTTGTGTTCAAGATAGTTTTTGGAGTCTAATGAAACAAAAATAATTTTTGGTGAATAGTAACCTACCCTTATGAAAAGTAACCTACCCTTATGAATAGTAATATGAACCTTATGAATAGTAAATAAGAGTAACATTACCTATGAATAATAAAATAAAATTTAGTCATCATAAAAAGTAATAATTTGACCTTAGTAAACATTTTTGGTATTTTATAAATCATAAATAATTAATTATAATTAATTAATTAATTTAAAAGAATATATATTTTCCTGAAATAAATTCATATATTATTTAATCAATGTCTAATAGTTTTTAGATAATTTTATAAGACCCTACGTAATTTTTGAAAGAACTATAAAATCAGTTTTAATCTAAAAAACTGTTTATTTTAAGTAAATTATGATTTTATTTAAATATTAAATTAATAATACTTAGAACATTATTTTTGAAAAATGGACTTCATATTGGATTCTACACGTCAAAAAATGGTTGGGGTAAAATTTTGGGATTTTTCTAAGATACTTTAATTTTTGATAAGTAGTGGAATCCGATAATTCACAATAAAAGCTAAATAATGCATTAATTGAGTCATTGCTGATGTTCTGCTGATGTAAGCCCACTTGGTTCAGGATTAAATTATAAAATTACTATCATTGGTCATCCAAGACTCACTATTCCTTGTCTTTGGTGGAATTAATAAACTAATCAATTTAATATTAAGGAAACCCCTCTCCCCGCCACTATAAAAGCCACCCTTCACTCCCTCTTTTCCTCACTCCTCTCAACCTCCAAGCCTTCTCTAAATTCTGCCCAAACACCTTCCCTAGCTCATCCCCCACGTCCAAAATCTGCTGGTCTCATCAAAAGACCAAGCCTAGCTTCTTTAAAGAGGAACTCAATAGGAGGATTCTAAAGGTAATTTCTCTCCCTCTTCTCCTTTAATTTCCTTTCAAGTTCAAGTTCCTTTCTTGATCTCTCTCTATATATCTTCATCCAAATTGTTCTGTAAATCCACTATTATATATATACTGTAATCTAATGATTCTAATGGTATATTATATCACCCCACACCCTTTCCCCCTTCCTTTTTTTATTAAAGAGAACGTTGTTCATGTGGTGATAATTTATCACCTTCAAACACAACATGCTCTCTTCTTTCATTTATACCTTCAATCTGGTCATGAAACCATTTTTATGGTTGACCCAGAATTTTTTATATCTATTATGTTCTATTTTAAGTTCTGTAAATAACCTATGGCCTTATTACTAAGTTAAATGTTAAAACAAGATCGTTGTGATCCAAAAACCGCTCAAATTAACCCAAATAACCATCATTAAATTTTTTATCTAATGATTCGTCCACATGGATCTAATATAACTCATTATAAAATCATTAAGGATTCTTTAATATCATTAATTACATGTAATATCAGTTCTGGATGTTTACCCATGATCAACCCAAACATCAAATTATGAATACAAGTTGACCGCTCAAGAAAACCATGAAAATGAACATCCCCGAACAATGTTTTTAAACTCTATAAGTCATCTAAAGGAACATAATATGAAATAATGAAACCATAATGAACCCTATTAATGTATAAAAGGTTCTGGAATTTCTAATTAATGAATATAATGTCATTATATAGGACATTAAAGAGAAGGAGGCATTCGAGTACAAGGTAAGGGGAAATCTCGAACCCAATTTTCTTCCTTCGGGTTCTCCCCCTTTCACTCCATTTTTGATATGGTTACTCCTCAAAGGTCTTTTTTTCATCATTTCCTTTACATTTCTGGGATATACATGTTTGTCACTGGTTTTTATGTCCATCAAAATGTTTTCCAAAAGAACTCTTCTTTCAAGATCTCACATTTTGCCTCTCATTCAAGGTTGATGGTTCTTATGTCAAGTATGTTATTCCCTCTTTCTTTTAGGAACCCAATGCTTATGAATGTGTTATTATGAGATTAAACCCATTCCTTTCCATAGTTTATTTATGTATATGTTTGATATGTGTTCTATGTGGCCATCATGATAATGATAATGTTATGATGTGATGGGTGCGCCCAGAATTATATAGCGCAATATGAATGTTTAAATGTGACGGGTGCGCCCGAAATTATATAGCGCTCCAATGCATTGGGTAAAGTGATGAATCTCATGAGTAAATGTGAAATTATGCGTGAACATGATTCTACATTTGTTCAAAATAATGTGTGGTAGTTAACCACTAAGACATGATGTTTCATTTTTATGCTTTCCCACATTTCAAGTTTATTGTTTATGCTCCTCTCATGTTCAAGATCTTCATCCTATGTCATGATTATGCGCACCCCATGCTATATGGTTCTCATCTATCCTCTTACTGGGCTTTTAGCTCACCCCTTTTGATGTATATCCTCAGGTGGCTACATGTACTAAGGAGAGGACAAGTGCTACTAAGAAGCTATACAAGAAGAGATTAAATGAATTTTTATGCTTGATGTTGTACTTGTTATGTGTAGTCTTAGTTTTCCCAAGACACTAAACCTATGTATCCTCCATGTGTAATACTATTATGTTGTTTATCTCTGAAATGATGTAATAGAAATGTAAGAAAAGGTCGGGTCGCTATAGTTGGTATCAAAGGAAAGGTTTAGTTAATTTGGGAATTAGGATTAGTGAACCCTAAAGAAAACCTCTAGCATGAGACTAAGTACAAATATGCACAGAAGGATATTTACCTAGGGATACCATATGTTATGTTTTGGTATAATTGTTTAAAAGGATAATTTATTCATGACTTGTTTACTTATGTTTTGTTCTAACCTTTTCTATTTTAGAAAATGGTGGGAACCAGGAGAAATCAGGCCAACAACTCTTGCGAAGGCCAATGCAATGATTGCCCGAACGACATCCCCAATGATTTTGGCGATGGAGTTCAAAACTTCATGACGATGCTTACCCAATTATCCCGGGTTATGAATAATAACCATAATAATGGGGAACATCCTCCTTCACCAAAGAGGGAGCAACTAGCTATCGAATGTTTTATGCGGCAACGACCACCGACGTTTTGTGGATCATCTGATCCACTAGTTGTGGAACAGTGGGTCAACTCCATGGAGAAGATCTTTTCTATTCTTCACTGTTCCGAGACAGAGAAGGTGACTCTAGCCATTTATCGTCTAGATGGAGAAGCTGATCAATGGTGGGCTTTGATTAAGAACACCAAGCCAAGGGATGAAATTGAAGAGATGGAATGGTAAGACTTTAAGATAATGTTTCTTAATAAGTACTTCCCACGAACTCTTCACACGAAGATGGAGAGAGAATTCATAGAGCTCAAGAAAAAAGAAGGATAATCTCTCACAACCTATGAAGAAAATTTCACAAGGCTCGCAAGGTATGCTTCAGGTTTTGTTATCAACAATGATAGCAAAATTGATATATTCTTTAGTGGATTAAAACCACATCTTCAAAAATCTCTTGTAATTCAAGTCTTTGGGAGTTATGAAGAAGTTGTTCGGTGTGCTCTCAAAGTGGATATAGAGTTTGGAGAATGGTCCCATGGCTATGGTGATAAGAAAAGAAAGATGGAGTTTCAAGCTGGTGGATCTAGTGATAAAGATGGGAAGAAAACACAACGACCCACTTTCCAAAAATGTGGGATGTTGCACAATGGGAACTGCCTCAAAGGGACAGGGAAATTCTTCAAGTGTGGGAAAGAAGGACACCTAGCTCACGAGTGTCGAAGAGACATGAAAAAAGAAGGATAATGTAGCCGATGAACGGAGAGAACCACTCGTGGTTCAATGCTACAACTGTAAGGAGCTAGGGCACTATTCAAACCAATGCACTAAACCTCAAGCTTTCGAGGGTAATTAGTGCCAACAACCACCAAAGTCAAAGGAACAAGGGAAGGCATACACCATCACTACTGCGGAGGTGGAACATGATAATGAAGTCGTACAAGGTACACTTCCTATTCACTCAAGAATGGAAAAAGTCTTATTTGATTCTGGTTCTACGCAGTCCTTTATATCTTGCAAGTTTGCTAGAACTATAGAATTGAATCCCCGAAACCTTGAAGTATAGATATCTATAAAAACACCAAGTGGTGAAATCATTGCAACCCAAGTGTTTGATTCTTCTCCTGTTGACGTATGTGGGAAGATTCTTCCGGAAAATCTCATAATACTTCCCTTGGTGGAATTCGACGCTATAATGGGAATGGATTGGATCTCTTTATATAGAGCACATATCAACTGTCGGGAAAAGGAAATATATTTTCATATTCCGAACCATCCCATGCTCCTCTACAAATGCAAGGAAGATAATGAATCTCCTTTGAGAAATCCTTCAATGGTGTGGGTGATGATTCCCTATGAAGAATCATACCTCGCCCAAATGATTGAGTCAAAGGAAAGTTCCAACCTTGAGGAAATGCCCATCGTAAGGGAATACAGTGATGTATTTCCCGAAGAGTTACCTGGAATTCCCCCGGATCGTGAGGTAGAGTTCTCAATTGAACTCATACCCGGAGTTACTCCTATCTCGAAGTGCCCCGATAGGATGGCTCCTATCGAACTGGAGGAGTTAAAGAAGCAGCTGCAAGAGCATCTGGACAAAGGATTCATATGCCCTAGTGCATCACCTTGGGGTGCGCCAGTGCTCTTTGTGAAGAAGAAGGATGGAACCATGCGGTTGTGTATCGATTATCGGGAACTCAACAAGATCACTATAAAGAACAAGTATCCTCTCCCAAGGATTTATGACTTGTTCGATCAGTTAAGAGGAGCTCAATACTTCTCAAAGGTGGATCTTCGTTCTGGATATCATCAAGTAAAGGTGAAGAAGGAAGATATTCAGAAAACTGCCTTCCGTACAAGGTATGGGCACTATGAGTTTTTGGTGATGCCCTTTGGACTTACTAATGCCCCTGCAATATTCATGGATTTGACGAATAGAGTCTTTAGGCATTACCTCGATAAATTTGTGGTAGTGTTTATTGATGATATTCTCATTTACACCAAGAGTAAGGAGGAACATGAAGAACATCTAAGACTTCTGTTGGCGACATTGAGAAAGGAGAAGTTGTACGCCAAGTTCAACAAGTGTGACTTTTGGATGAATCAAGTCACGTTCTTGGGACATGTGATCACAAGCGAGGGAATTTTTGTGGACCCTTCAAAGACAAAGGCGACTGAAGAATGGCCCAGGCCCTCTAGTGTCACATAAATCTGTAGTTTTCTTGGATTAGCTGGGTACTACCGACGTTTTGTGAGAAACTTCTCATGATTGTCAAGCCCGCTAACTAAGTTAACAAGGAAAGGGGTAAAGTATGTATGGACTGAAGAATGTGATGGAAGCTTCAAGGAGCTAAAGAGAAGGCTGATCACTGCACCTGTACTGACACTACCAAAAAGTGGAGAATGTTTTGTGATATACAGTGAGGCTTCAAAGAAATGCTTGGGTTGTGTACTCATGCAAAATGATAATGTGATAGCCTACACCTCACGACAGTTGATGATCCATGAGCAGAACTACCCGACGCATGATCTAGAGCTGGAAGCCGTGATTTTTGCCTTGAAAATCAGGCGGCCCTACCATTATGGTGAGAAGTGTGACATATACACCGACCACAAGAGACTAAAGTATATATTCACACAAAAGGAGCTCAACATGTGTCAAAGGAGATGGTTAGAGCTAATCTAGGATTACGATTGCTCTATTCACTATCATCCTGGAAAGGCGAACAAGGTAGCTGATGCTCTAAGCAGGAAAGAACATGCTACTCTATCCATGTTGAGGATTGAGAAAGACCCTATCTTCTTGGATATGCAAAGGATGGATTTGGGAATCGTAAGGGCAGGGGATACATCCTACCTTGCCCAAATGATTGCGCAACCATCCATCCAACATAAGATCAAGGAAGCACAAAGGGATGATGTGGAGATACAAAAGAGGGTGAATGCAGTAAAGGAAGGAAAGCTGCAAGAGTTCCATATCGATGATGATGGTGTAATTCGGTTTGGAACGCGGCTTTGTGTGCCTTCATCACCCGGAATAAAGAAGGAGCTATTGGATAATCCACATAGCTCCACTTTCTCTATTCATCCTGGAAGTACCAAGATGTATCGTGATCTCCGAGAACACTTCTGGTGGTATAACATGAAGAAGGAGATTGCCGAATATATATCAAGGTGCTTGGTGTTTCAGCAAGTTAAAGTTGAGTGGAAAAAGTCCAAAGGTATGATGCAGCCATTGCCTATACCCATGTGGAAATGGGAAAATGTCACTATGGACTTTGTCATGGGCCTCCCGAAAACGTCAAGAGGAAATAATGCGATATGGGTTGTGGTTGACCGACTCACCAAGACTGCCCATTTTATCGCTATTCGGGAAGACCTCTCACTTGAACAACATGCAAGGATACATGTGAAGGAAGTAGTGAGGTTGCACGGTGTTCCACTCTTGATTGTCTCTGACCGTGATCCAAGGTTCACTTCTAAATTTTGGAGGAACCTTCAACATGCTTTGAGTACTGAATTAAACATCATCACGACCTATCACCCCCAAACTGATGGCCAGTCTGAAAGGACTATTCAGACACTTGAAGATATGCTAAGATCATGCTCTCTTGAATTCAAAGGTGGATGGGATCAGCACCTTCCATTGGTTGAGTTCTCATACAACAATAGCTTCCACTTGAGTATTCAGATGGCTCCGTATGAAGCTCTTTATGGGAAGCGATGTAGAACTCCAACCTGTTGGGATGAAGTTGGAGAACGAAAACTACTTGGTCCCGATCTTGTTCAATAGATGACAGATAAGGTTCAAGTCATCCAGAAACATATCAAAGCTGTTCAAAGTCGGCAAAAGAGCTATGCTGACAATCGTCGAAGGGACTTGGAGTTTGACGTTTGAGATAAAGTCTTCCTTCGAATATCTCCATGGAACAGAGTCATGCGATTCGGGAAGAAAGGGAAGCTAATCCCAAGGTACATTGGCCCCTTTGAGATCCTTGATTGTATAGGAGCTGTGGCCTATCGTCTGGCACATCCACCGAATATGGCTCAAGTTCATGATGTGTTTCACGTATCACTACCGAGGAAGTACATTCCAGACCCCTCACATGTACTAAACTCAGAGGTGGTACAGTTGGAAGATGATCTCTCATATGAGGAGCAGCCGGTAAAAATTCTGGACCGAAGTGATAAGGTTCTACGCAACAAGACAACCCGCCTTGTCAAAGTGTTGTGGAGGAATCAAAAGTTTGAGGAAGCAACTTGGGAACCATAAGGGGCAATGAACTAGAAATACCCTCAACTAGTTGTGTAAAGTGAAATTTCGGGGGTGAAATTTCTTAAGGGGGGAAGAATGTAACGACCCATAGTTTTTCAATGGAAAATTCCCTTCTTATATCTATGTCATAAAAACACAAAATAATGAACTACTAAGTGATAAGTGACCTTTAAACATAATTTTGTCACCCCTATGTTTGGAATTTTAAAAAAATCCGGCATACACAGTTGTGCTCAAGATAGTTTTTGGAGTCTAATGAAACAAAAATAATTTTGTGGTGAATAGTAACCTACCCTTATGAATAGTAACATACCCTTATGAATAGTAATATGAACCTTATGAATAGTAAATAAGAGTAACATTACCTATGAATAATAAAATAAAATTTAGTCATCATAGAAAGTGATAATTTGACCTTAGTAAACATTTTTGGTATTTTATAAATCATAAATAATTAATTATAATTAATTAATTAATTTAAAAGAATATTTATTTTCCTGAAATATATTCATATATTATTTAATCAATGTCTAATAGTTTTAGATAATTTTATAAGACCCTACGTAATGTTTGAAAGAACTATAAAATCAGTTTTAATCTTGAAAATGTTTATTTTAAGTAAATTATGATTTTATTTAAATATTAAATTAATAATACTTAGAAAATTATTTTTGAAAAATGGACTTATTTTTTGGATTCTACAGGTAGAAAAATGGTTGGGGTAAAATTTTGGTATTTTTATAAGATACTTGAATTTTTGATGAATAGTGGAATCCGATAATTCACAATAAAAGCTAAATAATGCATTAATTGAGTCATTGTTGATGTTCTGCTGATGTAAGCCCACTTGGTTCGGGATTACATTATAAAATTACTATTATTGGTCATCCAAGACTCACTATTTCTTGTCTTTGGTGGAATTAATAAACTAATCAATTTAATATTAAGGAAACCCCTCTCCCCACCACTATAAAAGCCACCCTTCACTCCCTCTTTTCCTCACACCTCTCAAGCTCCAAGCCTTCTCTAAATTCTGCCCAAACACCTTCCCTAGCTCATCCCCCACGTCCAAAATCTGCTGGTCTCATCAAAAGACCATGCATAGCTTCCTTAAAGAGGAACTCAAGAGGAGGATTCTAAAGGTAATTTCTCTCCCTCCTCTCCTTTAATTTCCTTTCAAGTTCAAGTTCCTTTCTTGATCTCTCTCTATATATATTCATCCAAATTGTTCTGTAAATCCGGTATTATATATATACTGTAATCTTATGATTATAATGGTATATTATATCACCCCACACCCTTTCCCCCCTCCTGTTATTTTATTAAAGAGAACATTGTTCATGTGGTGATAATTTATCACCTTTAAAAACAACATGCTCTCTTCTTTCATTTATACCTTCAATCTGGTCATGAAACCATTTTTATGGTTGAACCAAAATGTTTTGTATCTATTATGTTCTATTTTAAGTTCTGTAAATAACCTATGTCCTTATTACTAAGTTAAATGTTAAAACAAGATCGTTGTGATCCAAAAACCGCTCAAATTAACCCAAATAACCATCATTAAATTTTTTATCTAATGATTCGTCCACATGGATCTAATATAACTCATTATAAAATCATTCAAGCTTCTTTAATATCATTAATTACATGTAATATCAATTCTGGATGTTTACCCATGATCAACCCAAACATCAAATTAAGAATACAAGTGGACCTCTCAAGAAACCCATGAAAACGAACATCCCCGAACAATGTTTTTAAACTGTATAAGTCATCTAAAAGAACATAATATGAAATAATGAAACCATAATGAACCCTATTAATGTATAAAAGGTTCTGTTATTTCAAATTATTGAATATAATGCAATTATACAGGACATTAAAGAGAAGGAGGCATTCGAGTACAAGGTAAGGGGAAATCTCGAACCCAATTTTCTTCCTTCGGGTTCTCCCCCTTTCACTCCATTTTTGATATGGTTACTCCACAAAGGTCTTTTTTTCATCATTTAATTTACATTTCTGGGATATACATGTTTGTCACTGGTTTTTATGTCCATCAAAATGTTTTCTAAAAGAACTCTTCTTTCAAGATCTCACATTTTGCCTCTCATTCAAGGTTGATGGTTCTTATATCAAGTATGTTATTCCCTCTTTCTTTTGGGAACCCAAAGCTTATGAATGTGTTATTATGAGATGAAACCCATTCCATTCCATGGTTTATTTATGTATATGTTTGATATGTGTTCTATGTGGCAATCATGATTATGATAATATTATGATGTGACGGGTGCGCCCGGAATTATATAACGTAATATGAATGTTTAAATGTGACGGGTGCACCCGGAATTATATAGAGCTCCAATGCATTGGGTAAAGTGATTAATCTCATGAGTAAATGTGAAATTATGCGTGAAAATGATGCTAGATTTGTTCAAAATTATGTGTGGTAGTTAACCACTAAGACATGATGTTTCATTTTTATGCTTTGCCACATTTCAAGATTATTGTTTATGCTCCTCTCATGTTCAAGATCTTCTTCCTATGTCATGATTATGCTCACCCCATGCTATATTGTTCTTATCTATCCTCTTACAGGGCTTTTAGCTCACCCCTTTTGATGTATATCCTCAGGTGGCTACATGTACTAAGGAGAGGACAAGTGCTACTAAGAAGCTATACAAGAAGAGATTAAATGAATTTTTATGCTTGAGGTTGTAATTGTTATGTGTAGTCCTAGTTTTCCCAAGACACTAAACCTATGTATCCTCCATGTGTAATACTATTATGTTGTTTATCTCTGAAATGATGTAATAGTAATGTAAGAAAAGGCAGGGTCCCTATAGCTACAGGAAACAATTTAAACTGCATTCACCTCCAACACCCATGACATAAATAAGGTCAATGTCCCATACACTCTTGGGGTTCCTGACCACGTGCCAGCTTCACTCTAAAGCCTATGGCTGGAGCCCGGATGATTGAGGCATATACTTCCTCCCAAACATGTATTGAATACTTCTGAACGGAGCTTCTCCTTTTGGTGTCACACACAACCACACTACCACCGAGACAACACCATCAAAAACAATACATTATGACATTCAAATGATCATACACGGAACATTAACCAACACAAGAGCTAGAATGCTTCATGTGCATCGCCCATTGTCACACTTAATGAGAACACGACAACACAATTTGTCACCTGAACATGATCATTGTTGTTGAGAGGAACATTATACGGATAGGGACTTCAAAATGAGTCTTAAACAAAACGTGATTCATGAAATTGACCATAGTATCCCCATGTGAATAGGTCTACCACACTAGTGGCCTAACATATACCCTTTCTTAAATGAAACCAATGAAGGAAAAAAGGTTATTTAGAATAGTGGCTAACACCGACCACTCTAGGCTGCTTCCACCTTTCCCCCCTGAAATTTCCTACACCATTTCCAGAAAGTACTTTCAAATTAATGAGGTAAAACATCACCATTGACTATCAAAGAGAACTCACACTGCAAGACGTCACCAAACATGAACCTAGCAGCCGATGAAAATACTACAAATCCCTTCATGACAATCGTCAACACTGATAATTCTTAACCGCCTTCACCCTTCCCCGCTGGAATTATTTTCACCATTTACAGGGGAAACCTTCAAACACGACAATGTCAAAATTCATACTCGATGAGTGAGACACTCAAAATTCCGAAATTCCCTTCAACTCCCCTTGCATCTGTCATCCAGCTATGAGAGGATCCACATAGTTGTAAAAAGAAGGGTGGGTTAAATTCTAGAATTCAAGAAGTGATTCCTCTGCTCAACTGGACGGTTAGCCAATGGAGAATTTCCTATAGCCACACTTCAATCACATGTCAACACTTTATGGGGGCATACACTAGTCAGGAAATAAATCCATGGACCCAACCAAATTGGTCCAATGGTTAAGACATAACAAAAGTGGACACAAAACGTGTTGGGAGACCCGTTGCAAGGGCTTCCCGAAGCACATTTCAAAAGAAACCATTAACCACACACTTTCACACCAACATACAAATATAAATTCAAACTCATGACATAAATTAGTCAAAAGGTATCCTAGGCTAAAAATGCCTCACATCGATCATTTAAAAAACACTAGGACACAACATGCAACCACCGGTTACTAAAGAAACATATTCTAATTTAATAAAACTTTTCGAAAATAAGAAAATCTGGTGGGTTGCACAGACACCAATGGTGTCCCACGGGCCTCACACATGCATGTTCTCGTACTACACTGGCTCCCACCTTATATCCATCCATGAACTCATCTGCTTCCATTAACCATTTCTCTTTTCATATACGCTTATGCATGTGGTTTCCCATGATAACACCAAAAATCCAAACCAAACGTTTCCATTTTTTTCAAAACCAAAAAATTCAACCCACACTTTTTAAACCTTACACATCATTTCATTTTTAATTCACTAAATTTGAAAACATTTTCTAAGACCAAACATTTTTACTTAGAAATCATATTTCCAAGAATCTAGAACAAAGATATGAGGAACTGTGCAAGAGGAGACTAGTATCAGCGAGCGACTGGAACATATGGTTGGCAGCAATACACCAATCACGTCACTGCTATATAGAGTATTCTAGGATAGAGTCCCCGGCTCCACATGGCTTTCTAGACCTTGCGAGCTCACTGGATCACTGACCCTACTCCATTTTCATTTTCCCTAAACAAAATTAACCGCACGGACCGAAGATGTAGGCATCCATCAACTTACATTGGTAACTCGTGTGCTTCCACGAGGTGTGTTGGCCAGGCACCTTACTCGTAACCAGATCTTCGAGTTCCGACAACATTATCATCATCATATCGTGACTCTACCCCAAAAGAACATGACCCAAGGGAGCAACCTCCTCTGATACCATTTCTTCACGAACCAGGCTGGGTCACCATCTGACCCGGTGCCCGACCCGGTCCGCGACATGGCCCGAATGTCATTACCGATCCCCACAGCCTTCAACAAGTTCCCAGGTATCAAAACATAACATGGGAACGATTTACCCCAAATAAAAGATAGAAAAACAACTAACAAGACAAACAGATTAAAACTGAAAGCAGACAACCAAACATGCCTTTAAACTATAATCATGTTTAAAGTATACAATTAAACTAAAAAACCCACGTGCACAACAAGGATAGAAAAATAAACTCTAATACCAACCTCCCCGTGACACGAGAAGCCACATCCCCAAGATACTATCACGAACCCGCAAACGAAGACCAACAACATCCGAACAACCACCACTGATCACGATGTCATAATCTAGAGACCACAAGAAACAACGTCTACATTCACCCAAAGGTGTATGCAGGGTCTATGTGAAAAGCCCAGTAGGACGTCACCCAATAAAAAGGTTCCATGTGTAAACATTAAATGAAAAATACAATTGCAAGATAAATAAATGAAATGACGCTGAAGCGTGAATAATTTCAATGAAATAATTTCTATAAAGAAAACACTTAAAATGAAAACAACTTAAATAAATATATAAAAACACCCTTGCATTTAAGAAAACCCCAAACCATAAAGAAACACCCAAAAGCTACACCGTATGCCGACGATGAGTGTATAGTAGTCCAGGAGAACCAAAAGTGGGAGATGCCCTAAAGGTACTAGATAACGGAATGGGACACTAGAACATCGTGTCTCGGTGAACAGTAGTATATAAACTACCACAAAATACGTTCTCGTGCATGAGACACTAGTACAGAAACACATCTTTAACCTAGTGGTCTCCAATCAACATCCAATGTTTACTTAGTGTTGTAATCGTCAAACCCGCTAAGTGAAACTGGGCCAAATCCGCTTCTGAATCACTAGCGTCATAGATCTAGTCCACACACCTAGTAACCAGGCTTCCCCTTTTGTGCTCAAGATGTTCAAATTTCACATTTCATGTCAATCTCAGACAAATAAAACAAATAGGGTGTAACATAAAACAAACTCCGCACATCCACAAACACAGAAAACCATTTGACAATGTACGCACGCCAAAAGACTTTACCCAACTCAATTAAAACAATTTTTTCATTACTAATAATTCTTTATTAAAACATATTAAATTCTTTGTCAAAAAATTATTTAAAAATAAACATAACATGACTAACAGAAAAGAAACAACTCATCCCTCCACCCAGACCAAACATGCCTCACACCACATGAAGAACACAACGTGCACCACTCACATCAATTAATAACTCAATCGCACAGTTAAAAGGCCATTTTCCCGATTAAACAAAACACTGAAAAATTTATTACACAATACCAGAATATGTAACATGGCTATAAACACCAATGACGCACTCAAATTCCCTTTTCGGACAAACACATATTAATGCTAAACAAGAACATAATCCGCGCACATTGTGTATTATCAAAAAACAAACGCAAAATTTATGAAACACTAGTAGACAGTTCAATGTGCGTTTTCACAGCACCAAAAAACGCTTAACACCACTTTCATAAATAAAAACTAACATGCACATATTAATAAACACTAATGATTTAATAAATGAATGTTTTTATCCAAAGAACGCACCCAATCATTTTTTTGATTATACCAATCAATCTAACACATGGAATCCTTCAAGAAAATCAAATCTGGACCCAAAAGAATTAACAAATAAACAATATAAATTAACTAACCAAACAAATGAAATCATTGAATAATGTTTAAAACATGGAACCACCTACCTCGGGTGTATCATACCTCACAAATATTGTGCGTAAGGATCGGCACCCACGAAACTCAACTCAAACAAATCCAAAATGACCCTAAATCAAACAATTAAACTAAAACATCAAGAATTAACTAGAAATTGGTTGAATTATTCAATAACACCTAAAGCACACCATACACGAACCAAATGTGAACCGTAAATCATGAAATTGAACCAAATCAATTTAAGTTCAAACCCTAAAATCGGACCCCAAACCCACCGGAAAAAATAAAATCCCCAAATCAGAAGACAATTTTACTCGGAAGGGTTGCCGGAGAGGAGCACACATGGAGATGAGGGTGCGACTGTACAAGGAGGTCACCGAAGGTGTTGCAGGATGTTGGTGGTCCGAGGGCTGGCCGAAGAGCAGGGTGATGGCGAGTGTCTCGGGAAGGGTGGCACACACAGATGATTTCCAGTAGCGGCGGTGCGGTAGGAAGGGATTTATAGGGGGGTACAATGGGTCCGAGCCGGGAGAGCGAGCGGCGCGCAGGTGGGGAGTGGGCTGCCCGATACGTCGGGCTGGAGGGAAGGGAGGGACGGTCCTTGACGGGGAAAGAAAAAAAAACATGGGAAGGGGGTGTTTGATCGGGAGAAGGGAAAGAAGGGGGGGGGGAAGGGCCGACAAAACCCTAACCCTAAAAAAATTGAAACACATAACTAATAATTATAATGATCATAACTAATAATAAAAGTAGTAATAAATAAAATAAATTATTTATATTCACTAATATAAATTATAATAATAATAGGACCCATTAATAATTTATAATATCCCCAAATATTATTATTATTCATTCCATTAAAAGAATTCATTAAGTTAATTATATTTCTCTAATTTTATTTTCATTTCGACTTTATTATTCATGACATTTTATTTCGTTATTACTATTTCATTTTATCAGTATTTTAAATTTTATTTATTTATTAATAACTCAATTATTTAATTAGTTTAACATCGGGTTGGCGAGCGGAGAACCGAGCGAGGCCGAGCGGCTTCGACAGCGGGGCATTGAATGCAGTCAAGGTCAAAACACAAGTTTTTAAATAAGAACTCAGAAATTTTATGTCAGGCCTCGACCCAAACTACCCGATGCCCAGATAATTATTCAAATAAACAAATTTTAATTGAAGGTTGTGACATAGTTTCACATTTTTTTGAGCAAACACGAATGAGAACATTGGAGTTATTCCCATTATTGTAAAATAAATTTATTCTATGGGATCAAATATAATCATTAAAAAATAACTTCAAAATTGTGTAGCCTCATTAAATATATCTATGAAATATAAAATCTAATTATGAGAAATTAACTTTTTTTCTATATAATCGTACATTTCATTAAATGTTCTTCTATTAACAGGGCCTTGAGAGGGTCCTTCTCTTGTTAATTGATAGAAAAGAAACCACTTCCATCATATAAGATGTGAACAATAGAGCCTACGGAACCCAACGGTAAGGTTTCAATATTTCTTAATAGATCAAGATGACTAGGTACTATTGGCCCACTATGATGAAGGATTGAACAAAATGTTCCATAATGTTTCATTCTTTCTATGTGCACCTAACTTCATTCACCAGTCACCAAAGATGATACATACATCTAAATAATATTATCAATTTTCGAGATAGGGAATGGATATTGTGAAACTATATCCTCCAACTAGAGCCAAGAAATTCAAATAGATTCTCATAGTTATTGACTTTTCTCTCCATGTGGGATGAAGTCTTACCCCTTAAAGATGTTGAATAAATGAATATTGTTATAATCATAAAAACTAACATCATTTCTAGGTTTTGTTTCCCTCATAAAATACTGATGGAAAAAATTACCTTTTTTATTCTTTATATTTGGAAGAGCTACATCGTGAATAAATTATCTTGTTCAACCATTCAACCCACTATCATGAAGAAAAAAATTTATAGATAGAGGGCATCAATAAGACCCTGTTGAATATAATCCAAAATATGGTTGATGAAGAAAAAAGGAATTCATTTGAAAAGATTGTACATGACTTACGTTATTACTGGACCATAACCTTCATTTTACCATAGACATCCCCATACTCATTAGTATATAGGGCAGAGGGGGTCCTTCACATATAATATCATTTCCACTCACTCCATGTGGCCATATTTGATCATTTATCCATTGATGTGAAATCCAGTAAATGGTTGGATGAATTGGAGTGAATAGAGAAGAAAATATTTCATACCATTCATAAATTGGAAGTCCACCAACACTATATTTCATAATCCTTATACAACAAATATCACATATTATTATTCCATGAGGATAAAATGGTGTTGGTACAATGGTCTCAAATGATACTATGAAATAGACCCCCAAATTTGGCACTAATGTTGTGTGTACATTATTATATAAATAACTTCAAATCACGTAGATCTTATTTTTTTATCTTCCAGAATTGACATCCATCCAGAACCCCACATATGCAATGTTCCTAAATAATTTTTTCATATAATCACTCGAATAACATCTTTACCAAACAATGTTAAGTTACACGGTTCACATTGTCTTCATCGCATGCTGTTATAATTAATTTTTAACTATCTCCGCTAAATGATGTTAAACTATGGAGAAATCCGTTTTTCGCTGTGAACATAAAATTAAATACATATCATCCATATCTAATGATGAAAAACTGAATAACATTTATATCATTATTTTACAATGTTAAAATAAATAGCATCTAGGTCCTCAATACATGATATTAAAATGCATGGATAAAATCCTTAAGAACAATGTGTGTCCTAAATACTATCATTACGTTATATGTAGTGATGAATATTCCTCCTCCATTAGGTCTATCAAAAAATTTCCAGCCATTCATAAGATGGTTTTAACAATCCTTTGGCCTCCAAACATCTCTTCACATCTGGTGTTTTTTCTTTCTAGTCCTCAAAATAATCATTACTATAAATACATGTCAATATCATACAAACTAAAAATACATGGATCCCTACTCTTTACTGTATTAAAATATACTTCATGAATGATTTCCTCATAGGATTTCATTGAACTGCATGGCATGTAGAACTACATACAAATTCTTTTCCATCCTCATGGAATAGTAATGGATGTCCAAATTTCTAATCGATGGTTGTAGAATCCAAGAAAAGGGAGACACTAAATAGTGCCATGTGTCCATTTGGTCACATGAACTCAAGTGCATCTCCCAGAACAACAAAGGAATTCAGATAAAAGTGATGGCCTAGGGTGTGTCCATTGGGAGACCATTCCCTCCTAGATTGAGTATTCACAACTGTACAAATATGATAAATAATATATTTAATAATATATATGAAGATAAAAATAGAATTAAATGACCATGTCATTAAATATAAATAAATACATGGAGAATGAATAACAATATTGTATAAAATATTATAATGTTCATGATGATTTACAAAAATTGATGGTATGTGGCATCAAGGGATACAAATTATATACTACATGCTGTTAAAAAATTAAAAAGATCCAATAACTAATAAAATACTATCTCGTGCATAGGCAAGTCATTATACCCACAACTCTAGCCTATGAAGCCAGAAAATCAAGCATCAAAAGAGGAACACTTTCCATTATCCATACTTTCAATATTAAATTCTAATTAGGTGTCATACTATGCCCAAGCAGGGTGTGAGATATAAATCTCTACCGGCCTACACCAATAATATCTATACATTTCCAATTCATGCATTAAAAGTATGACAGTGTTTCGGATTGAATAATTTTAGAGAAATATGAAAATAAATTTTAAATAACTTGGTATGACTTCATAAACTGACACCCATCCCATACCACATACTTCAGCCTATGAAAGAAGTCTTAAAAGAGGTACATGTGCTAAATAGAGTGTGTAAACAAGTTCTTATTTAAAATAATATTCTATATAGGCAAAACCCCAATGTTAATCATTGGATAAGAATCTAATACACATTAATTCATTCATAAGTTATTGTAAATCATGACCGAATCTCTTCAAAATCGTAATCAAATCATAATAATAATGAGGAAAAGAATCTCAAATGAATAAGAAATCTGATCAGATTATCCATATAAAAAAGAGGAAGTGTCTCATGCCCATCCAAGGTGATCTGAATATAATCCCATGTATTGAAATGGGAACATCGGATAATCTAATGTCATCATGTCTTTACAAGTTGATCCATACGGAGTACCTTTCATAACTATGAGTCATGGTATGTTCTGAGTCCATCCAAGGTATTACACAAAGGGGACCATGTATCACCCATGAAATATCATATATATATTTTCGATGGGTCCATCCATGACATCTCCCATAGGGAACCAATATCAATTAAGAGATATGAACCAGCCTAGGAATCCCTTTCCTAGAATGCCAAAGCATCGCCACTCGAATTTCATGTCCTAAAAACATAGTAATGTGAGTCCATCCACAAGTCATTAATATTAAACCCATTTTGTCTCCTACTTTCATCAAGTGAACCAGGTATCCAAGTCACATTGAAAGAAAATCAATATGTATATCTCAAGGTAATGTAAATATATAATCAGATTCCCTCAATTGACATCTCTATACCACATGCTTTTCATTTTTCCAAACAATTCTATTAAAGCCAAATAATAATGGAACATTTCTTATAAGAATGGAATATAAATAAAATAGTGGAAATCATGGTATGAGGAATATTCTACAAATCATAATATTTAGAATATTTTATGTCAACTCATGAAAATCAATAACACAGAATATCATTATAAAAATGGAATTTCATATAGTTCAATCCAATAGACAATGGAATACATATAAAACAATTATAGATGTAATGAAATATGAGAAAAGCATATGTAATCAACATTAATCCATTTTAATGCCATCAGTGAAATATCAATATCTCAAGATATAAAGCATGCCCAACATACCATTCCAATTCAAACCATTAACCCATAGAACAATGCAATATGCATAGTATGTGGCATTGAGAATAAAGAAAAAGTCATATCATAAGGTAAATTAACCGAATACAGAAAGAAATTATATAATTTAATTTAATTTCACATAAAATTACCAAAATGCATGAGGAATTACAAAAATGGGCTTGAGTATTTAAATACATGGAATGTGATTCTCACAATGAAACTCTATGCATGTCAAAGATTATGGAATTATAAATTGGATATATAAATATAACAATTCATATATAATATCAAGGGATCTAATTCATAATTCAACAGCCTTCTTAATTCGTTTTATTAATATGTTGCATTTATCCAAGGTTCCACACACAACCATCGCAATTTACACATTAAATAATGGAAACATTATGACATATTTGTTGGGAACACTCAGTGGGATGTACAAAAGAATGGACAACAGCCTATAATTTTTATTACCATGATAGAGGGTCACAAAAGACGTGATAAATAATTTGTATCAATTAAATATTACATAAAAATGATTTTATGATATGATCTAACTAGAAACACAATTTTTTGATGCCAAAAATGTAACGAAATGATGGAAAATGCATAAATTCCCTACCATGTGGTCTTGGTACTCCTAACATATGATATCATGGTTTAATTAATCCCAGAACAATATTATTCAATATAATTTTAATAAACCCCATAATAGGGTTTAAATCCATCACTCTAAAATATAATAATGGATAGAAGAGACACCATGCTGATGTGGGGTCCGAAAGGATTACTATACCGAGGTGAGTATGTATCGTCCAGTGGAAAAAAATGGATCACTATAGAAAGAGATACTTCAACAACGCAATGAATGAAGAGGGGGGACCACATGCATGGAGGAGAATCCCGATTTGGATAGAGGAGGGGGATGAAATTGAGTGAAAACATTTTATTATGGCAGAAAATGTAAATTCATTTTCATTTTCCCTTCAAATAGTTTGGCCACATGGTTTCTAACCTGTTCTCATGGTTCGACTGCTCTGGTGAGTATCACATGGTCTACAACACAGTTTGGATATCCATGTGAAAACCATATGGTAAATCATTTCCAATAGCTATAATTGACCACAAAATTGTGAACCATGGACCGCATGATTATAGTAAAATGATGTGGACTATAGGTTCCCATAGTTTTCAACCACATGGAATGAGGAAACATGAAATCTGGGTTTTATAGTTTCCTTTAACCGTGCAACCTAGTATACTTCCTGCATTTATGAGGCTCCATCCAAATGAGCTGTAGGCGCACCTGATGGCTCCTCCAACATCTAAGGAAACATTATAATGTATGTTTTAAAGAATTTACAGAATAAAATATATGACCAATACATTTGGATAAATATGAGACAATATAATATCCACCACTTAACACCACTCGACATCGTTTTTACCTTCTCAAAATGGTATATAATTATATGAGATGAGTTCCAGCCACTACACACATGCATCATCCTCCCACTCCCCAGTCTCATCCTGAACATGTTTGTTATGCTATAAAACAAGGAATAATGGAATATACCTTACATAGATAACCATAATTTTGGAATCATCCATTCAAATTGGATGATCCTCAAATGACTAATCATCCTCCAGCTTGATATTTTCAACAGTAAACAAATGGTAAAATTCTAAAACATATTATTGATGCTATGATACGTGGAAGATGTCATGAATGGGATGATACCATTGTGGAAATAGTAAATTATAGGATACCAACCCATATCAATCATATATCTTGAATGGACTAACATGTATCATTGATTACTTAACCAATATCCAGAATTGATTATGTGCCATACTAGTTGATGCACAATGAAAAACATGATTACCTACCTCAAACTTCAAATGTCTATGGAGAAAATTCATATATGACGTTTACCTTGACTGATCCATTTTCATATTCTTCTGAAGTAGATACATTTTATCTGAAGACAACTGAACAATACGAGGACCCAATAGAGCTACCTCAGTTAACTTTAGTTAGTACCAAGAATAATGGATCAATCTACCATAGATAACCTCATAAATTTCGATATTAATTGATTCCTAAAATCATATATTATAGGGAAAATAAACATATGGAATATGATTCTCTCTATAAACTCCAAAATCATGGATACAAGCACTATGAATATTCTATAACACCTTAATCATCCACTAAGACCTTCCATTGGTATGATGTTGATATGTAGTAGTTAGGAGAACCAGTGAACCATGTTCCTTCTACACCCCGGACTAGAACCATGAAGCGAACTAATTATCTCTATCTAAAATGATATAAGAAGACACAACATGATGTCTCACTATATCATAGATATAAATTTTACCTAACTCATCTATAGAGTATGCCTCCAAAATATGAAAGAAGTGAGTGAGTTTTTTCAACCAATCAATGTTCACCCATATTGCAACGATTCCTTAAAGAGATCATGGAAATCATGTAAAAATTCAATCAGGATGTCATTCCATGTCCCATCAGGAGAGGATTGAGGCTGTAGAAGTCAAGTAGGTTGTAGGTGCTGTAACTTCACCAGCTGACAGGTGGAGCACTGAGTGATGATTACATCAATAATTCTTTATATACATGGACAGCACTAATAATGATACATATACTAATACATCTTTTTAGTCCTAGAATGAACATACCATATAGAGGCATTAGATTCCCACATTTTCTCATCTTGTATATCATATGGAACACAAATATGTCCATGGTAGAACTAGGTATCACTATTATAAAACTCCAACTAGGAGGTGGGTTCACTCCTATGATGAATTCCCTTAGGACGAGTCGCGCTGAGTTAGAAAAATATTTCATTCAAACTCTCCTGAAAATAGAAAACATCACAACCAATTCTACTAAGTCTAACTACATTTGATTCTCTCAAACCTCTAGATTGAACTCACAAAACATAGCCTTAATTTTCCCCTCACAACTGGCCACATGGATGACTTGTGTCGGATTCTTGCATCTCAATTCATCAACTACAACATTACCCTTACAAGGGGTATAATAATGCCCAAAATCCAATTATTGGAGGTATTCATCCCACCTACACTACATTAAATTAATGTCTCACATTGTGGAAAAGTATTTGAGTCTATTATGATCTATGTAAAGAACTAATCTCTCACCCAAAATATTATTAAAATAATAGAAAAGTCCATGACCAGTGGATGATACATCGAGATCATGCATTTGATAGTTCCTTTCGTGCGGTCTCCACTGGCAAGATCCATATGAAATGTCTCGATTACCATTGATAAAAACTAAACCATACCTGATTATTGAAGCTTAAAAGTATACTATATGACCTATTTCTAGCTCATGAAGGATTATATTCATAGGTTATGCGATTAATATTTTTAACTCTTGAAAATACTCCTCACTAGCTTCAGCCCATATGTTTTGCACTCGCCAATTAGATATGTCTATAAGAGGAACTGATAAGTAAGAGATGTCTTGAATGAAAAAACTATAATATTTATCAAACCATAAGAATAATTTAACATAAAATAAAATTTTAGGCTTCTCATAGGAAATCACACCACCAACCTAATTTGGGTCTATAGTTATTCCCAAATATGATGTTATATGGATGAAGATGTTAACCATAATGATCCATAAGTGGAATTTACTAAGATTCTCATATAGTTGGTTCCCTCTCAGTGTACTCATCACTATCTCAAGATTGGTGGAGGGTAAATGTATGCTATGAGAGTACTCCATGATGTAATGTAAAAAGACTACGGTAATGGAATCCAGATACTAGTGTAATGTTCTAATTCATCAAATCCATAAAGAATTTCAGAGTGTTATTTAGTTCAAATAGCATAAAAAATACATGTACTAGAAAAAATTGATCTGGAATTTCATATATGATATATCTATTGGTTTTATATAAACCTGATGATAACCATTCCTCTGATCGATTATATTAAAAAAAATTTACTCAGAGTTGGTGGAAGAAGACATCGATATGGTGTAACATATAACCGTTATAAACTCTAATTTGATTCTCCCAACTATATTCCCTGAACAGTCTGAGGGTACCTTCTACATTATTGGTGAAAAGAATAGTTTAACCCCTTGGTGATGTGGTTGGTCTAATATAATATTAATCCTCAAGATCTCCAAGATACATTTTCATTTCATAGAGCTCTATCAGTTTCATCCTATTCAGAATAATGGACACTAGTGTGGCATGTGGAACCATCTCTATAGTGAAATCATCCTCTCTGATAAGAGGTAAGATGAAGAAATTTTTAGGGATGTTATCCCAGAACCGATCCACAACTGGAGGCAATTCCATGAGATGCATTCTGTGCACTCTCAAAATGATACATGATAGTTGTTCTTTCACTATGCCAAGCCCAATTTTCTTGGGTGCATCTCGATCATCCAAGATTTCCCACTCACATTCTTTGTATGTAATCATTTCCCTCAAGAAATGTAAAAGAAAACTAGTGGAAATTGAAATCCACATGGCCATGATAAATCACAAGTTAGTCCATACCGAGGATGGCATAAATTCTAGTCATCTCAACGATGAAAAATATATAGAAGAAATGTTACCTATATGTTATTATGGGGCACTCTTGACACCATTATATGACCTCTTTTCTAGCTACTGCTGGAGTGTCATGTAACATAATGCCAAATAAGTATTCTATATCATGTCCAAGGAATTCCACACACACAATAGATATCAAAGAGTGCGATAAAACTGTATCGAGAAGGGAACAAATAATGTAAAGTATCCCATAATTTAAACTCTAATCATAGATGGACCTAGACTCTGCTCCTCTAGTTCGAGATGCACTACATATATATGGACTAACCAACTGCCCTAAGATATAACCATACTAGCCTGAGTAGATCCACCCATCCAACACAGTTGATCTGAAGCCCAACTACCTCATCCATGTACACCAAACCTTGAACTAACATTCCAGTAGAATAATGTCTCCTAGACTACATGGCATAGAAGATCCAATACCTGATATTGTCACTTTTATAAATCACATTCCATTAGATGTTTGAAGAAAATAATGGAAGAAGCACTATAGATGACCCATCCTAACACAATATCATCATTCCATTGGGTTCCTTGTGAAGAAAGGATTATTACATCTTATCCTACCACATTGGTGACATACTATGTAGTGATCACTATGCATCACCTTGATTGAACCACCCCCTTGTGTACCCTGAAATTATTTCCTCAGACTACATGAAGATCCATCACCCTAGTGTGAAACTAAACATCATTGGATTAGAAGACCAACTTCTCTGAGATTAAATTCTATAATAAAGGCATGGATCACTATCTCTGTAATGGTCATCAAAAGAATGATGATCGCATGCGAGTGGAAAACATTTCCAATTCCATACTCAATGTGCCTCATTGTTTTAAATTATTTACTATTAAATGATGTATTGAAATGTTGAAATGTGGTGATATAAAAATAATATTAAAGCACTGTTATAGAGACATGTTGAAAATGAATGAAAAACATGGATTTATCCACATACAAAATTTACAGATAGAATGGTAAAAAATCACTATGGATGCTTGACCAAACAATGTCTTGGAAATTATCTAAGTAAGAAACAACATCCCACGAATTCTTGGTAGTGCTACAAAGGGTATATATAGAAATCACGAACCTCCACTCTCATGGAATGTTAAAATGGTCAATGATGAATCTCATAGCTTATATCTGAGACTCTTCTTCATGATTACTACCATCCCCTAAAAATGTCTGAGGATGCTGTTGTTTACTGTCCTGTGTAATCTCTTCCATAATAACAGAATGTAATGAATCACCCTGAATAGTCTACATAAACCTAGGAAAACTATCCCAGAACTGATAATCATCTCCTTGTGGAATATCAGATGGAGGTTCCTTAGGATGCACTGTAGGATGTTTTTCGGGTGGCTTAGGACCCACCACCTCTAGAGTATTCTTATTTTTACTCTCTTTGTGTAAAAAATGAGGATTCCACAATGATATAACTCTAAAATTTCCAAACACACCGTAGACAAGATTTATAATGGGTAGGTAAAACAAATAAATAAGTAAGATGGAAGGGTATGTATAAAGCCTCACTAATACAAGAAATAACACATTTGAATGATGTAAAAGATGATAGGTACATAGATATCATTTAATCATAAAATCCTGATAGCCTACTCCTAGAGTAAGGTCTCTATAAGAAGGAAGATACTTCATAAATACCCAAGAAACATGACATATTGCCCATTTCCCAAGAAAAGATCATGTCATAGTCTTATTATAATTATACGTTGGCTAATCCATTTATATTTAATTACGAATTTAGTCCCTCATTTTACCAAATTGAATTAGGATGAATTCCATTAAAAATTACAATGGAAGACACACCTTATAAATTAAAATTACAATCTTACATAAGACAATTCATAATATTATCCTACAAAATTAACTAGTACTCTTATATGTTAACCAGAAAACCTTCACTATATGATATAACTACTAATAAAATTAGTAATCACTTGAAATAGGAATATAAACACTGACATTAAATTTCGAATAAAATATGAATTTCAATCCACTTCCAATTGTTCCTAGTACGATTAATATAAGGTAATGACCTCATTTCATTAGGATGCATAACATTTCGAGACTCTAAAAGGACAAAATATGTACTTAAATGGACTTTTAATACAATGTAAGCATTGTTAATCAACATTTGTAAATATTTTTTCTTCTTCTACGTAATGATTCTCAAAAAATAGACATGCACTGTGTCAATAAGTAATTTTTATGGAGTCAGATATGACCAATTAATTTTTGGTGAATTGTAATGTTAGCTTTAGGAATAGTAATATGACCATTATAAAATCGGCCAAATGTATAGTAATTTCACCCATGAGTGTGTAATAAACCAGAATATTGTATGTGACAATATGACCATTATAAAAGTGTTTTACTTTTTGTAGGTAATAAATATTTAAATAATATTTTATGAATAATTAAATAATTTAATTGAAAGTTTATTTTAATGAAATGAAATAATAAATTATTAATATTTGGTTATCATATAATTTTATGATCCCTAGGTTAATTTTAAATGGTGTTACCAAATCTGTTCGAGTTTTAAAAATGTTATTTTTGGAATAAATTATGATTTTAATTAAAAAAATGAATTTAAAAAAATTTGATTATTATTTTCATAAAATGGATTTCATATTTGAATTCATCATATCAAAAAATTAATAGTGTAATGTTTTGGGATTTTTCAGAAATACAAGAATTTTTTTGTGATTAATAAAATTCAATATTTTAAAAAATATACAAAATAAATGAATTTTTGTTTCATTATTGTGTCTTGGCTGATGTATATGGAAATTGGTTTGAGAAATTTTGAAACACTTTATCCCAAAACACATCCCTAGTCCCTTAGGAAAAAATACCATCCCTCACACCCTATTATCCACACACATCGCAAGCCTCAAGACTTGTCCAAATTCTTCCGAAAACACTTCCCTAGTCCCCCCCACGTACATGAGATCGTGATCTAATGAAAAGTTCAATACGACTTCCTTAAAGAGGTTCCCAAGGAGGAAAGATTTAAGAGGTAAAATTTTCTTTATTTTTCTTCTATTTTCTTTTGATTTCGTCTCCTTTTATTATCCACTCATCACTTCTATCATCCAATGTTAATGATAAAATACATAAGCATAAATATACTAGAATTATATAATGATATGGTAATATCATTATTTAAACATCTCCCTCCCTCTCATTTATTCTATAAATGAAATAGTCGACCATTATGTAACAATTTACAAACATCATTGGGGATGAAAATCCATTTTCCATGAACTCCTTCAATGATTTCAAAAATAGCATTGAATGTTATAAATATGATTTTAAATTTTATTTTATCACCATTTTTTTGTTTTTGATATAACATATACTCTGAAATTAAAATGATAAAACAATATATGTTCATTGTATTTGAAAAATATCCAATATTAACCTCAAAATCATCTTTAACATTTATCTAATGAATATTATTCTTGGTTAAAAAAAATTTATTTTCATCCCCATTTTAAATGATCTTCCATTCATGTATACAAATGAATGGATCTTGAAAACAATGTAAATGAACACTCCTGAATGATGAATTTAAACTGTATAACTCATCAGAAAGCCCATACCTAAAATCATTGAAACTATAATGAGTAAAAATATTGTATTAAAGGTTTTGGAATTTACATTTAATGAATATAATACAGTTATACATGAAATTAAAGTGATTGAAGTGTTCATGCACAAGGTAAGGGGAATTCTCAATTCCAACTCTCATTCCTTGGGTTTCTCCCTCTTTCACCACAATTTTTGTATTTTTATGTCTTAGATATAACTTCTTAATCATTATCGTACCATTTTTGGGATATATATGTTTTATAAATGAGTTTATAATATAAAAAGTGTCTTATAAAAAACACAACTTTCTAAAAAATGCACCTTTTTCTTCTCATGATAGTTTCTATCACTCAAGGATGATGATTATTAAATCATCTATGTTATTCTCTTTTTCATTTCGAATCCCAATATTTAAGAATATGATATTATTAAAAAAAACCCATTCCATTCGATGGGTTATTATATGTTCAAGATCCATATGTGTTCTAGGTGCAATGAATTATAATGTAAATGTTATGCTGTGACGGGTGCACCAGAAATTATATAGTATAATATAAATGTTATGAGGTGATTGGTGCACCCAAAATTATATAGAGATACAATTCATTGGGTATTGTGATGAATCTAATGAGTTAATGAGAAATATGTGTGAGAATGATGCTAGCTTTGTTCATAACTATGTGTGGTAGTTGACCAATAAGACATAATGCATCCTTTTTATGCATTCCATATTCCAAGTCTCTTATTAATGATTCCTCTCATTATTTTGATATTATGCCAATTTTTGGATGATAACGATTATTCTAACCCCATTTCATTCTATTTCATGATCTTAACTATTCTCTAATAGAGTTTTTAACACTCATCCTGAGTTTTGAAATTGTTTTTCATAAGATTCCCTAGTAGTTCAATGGATAGTTAAGGTGCAAATGAAGATGAATCAAATTAGTTATTTTATCATAATTTCTGTAAACTATGATTCAAAATATGTATGTTGTTTTATAATTATCCTGATCTTATACTATAAAAGGACCGCAAATGTATAATTTATTTTTTATTTTATATTATCCTTTATAAAAAAATACACATAATGTTTTAATACTAAATCCATATGTTCGGGTTCATGGATTTACAATTGGTATCATAGGAAAGGTCAAGATAAAATTAGATAGTAGATGTTGTTTTTTTATAAATAGTTATTTAATTTACTTTTGAATAACTAGTTAATTGAGTACACATAAGAAAATAATTTTTCATAATTCGAAATATGAAAATTCATAAATGTAATTACAATGAATAAATTGCGATGGCGGAATTCCATTAATTGGAAGAGAATGTAACATTTTGATATTTTAAAAGAAAAAACTATGTGCATAAATGAACTAATATATACTATGTGACTTTCATAAACTAACCATTATGCATAATTCTGCCTCTTTGATGTTTTGAATTTCGAAAAACGGACATACACGGTGGCGAGCAGTATGTTATTTGGAGTCTAATAGGACTTATTTTTTTTTAAATAGTATTATACCATATTTAATTGTAATAATCCCTTATGAATAGTAATTATTACCATATAAATAGAAATATGACCCTAATTATTAGTTAATATTCCAAATATATCGTAACCTCAACATTGAGTGTATAAAAAAATGGAATATTATAAGGGGTAGTATTATCATTATATAAGTGATGATATTTTTTGGTAGGTGATAAATATTTAATTTAAATATAAGGATTAGTTTAATAAATAAAATGAATTTTTTTCCATTATATGTAATCATAAATTATTATATTATGGTTATATTATAATTTTATGAGAGATGGATTAATTTTTAAGGTGTTCTAAAATCAGTTATATTATTAAAATTATAATTTTTAGAATAATTTATGTTTTAAATTATAAAATAAATTTCTCATATTTTTAAATTTTTTTAAAAAAATTGAGTTTATTTTTTATTTATACTAATTGAGAAATGGTTAGGGTGATTTTTTGGTATTTTTTAATAATATATGAACATTTTGGGGAATAATAAAAGTCAATAATTTATGAAATATGCTAAATAAATGATTTTTGTCATCATTCTTATGACATGGAGGACGTAAATATCCACTGGATCAGAAAAAAATTCACATATTACTAATATTATTCACATTAATCTTCGCTATTTCTTTTTTTTTTGGAGAAATAATAATCTGATGATTAAAATATTGTGAAAACACGCATCCCCTCAACTATAAATACCACCTCTCACACCATATTTTTATCTAACTGATCAATATATTATTCATTTTTAAATTATGGGCAAACAACATACCTAGTACCTCCCCTACTTCCATGAGATATTTTTCACATAAAAAGACCAAAACCTCTTCCCTATGGAGGTTCTCAAGGTGGAGAGATTAAAGAGGTAAATTTTTCTTCTTTTTTCTTTAATTTTTTTTTTCATTTTCTTTCATTCTATTATCCACTACTCGCTTATCCCCATCCAAAGGGAATTAAAAACTACAGTACCATATGTATACATTAATTATATAATTCTAATTTATTATCCATCATTAAACTCTTCCATCCCTCTCTTTAATTCTAAAAATGAAACGGTTGCCCGTGATGTGTAAATTTACCAACAACATGGGCGATGCACTTAAATTTTCCTTAAACTCCTTAGATATGATCAATAATATCATTAAATTGATTAATTCAGATTTCATATTTTATGTTATAACCATATTTATGTCTTTAATGTAACTTAGAATCATAATATTAAATGATAAAACAAAACAAGTACATTGTGTTAGAAAACCCACCACAATTAACATAAATGACTATCCCTAACTTTTATCTAATTAATCTTCCAAATAGTATATAAAATATATCAATTTAAAGATAATTTAATATTATTTAGGATCATTAATAACATATTATAAATTTCTTTTGTTCCTCCTCATTTAAATTTATCTTCCATTCATGTATACAAATGAACCGATCATGAAAACCGTGAAAATGAGCACTCCAAAATGATGAAATTAAAGAATATAACTCATAAGAAAGCCATTAAACAAACTCAATAAAACTATAATTAGTAATATTCATGTATTAAATGTTTTTTTAATTTTTATTAATTAATCTAATGTGATTATAAATTGCATTAATGTGAAGAATGTGTTCATGAATAATGTAAGGGGAATTCTCGGTCCTAACTCCCATTCCTTAGGATTCTCACTATTTCACCCAATTTTAAGAAAGTTTATTCTTTAAAAAACATTTATTGTAACACCCCAAGCTTCTAAGGTACACTTATATTTTAATAATGAAATAGCGCGTGTTTTATGCAACATCGAGTTCTAACACACCACAACCAATCAAACTAGCCGTTATGAATAGTAATACCATATTTTTGAAGTTAATAAATATTATTTTTCAAAATGGACTTCATTTTGGGATTCAGAATATCGAAATTATCTTAGGGTGAATTTTTTTTATTTTTCTTGAAAACATCATTTTTTGATGAATAGTGAAACCATTAAGTGGTAGTTTAAAAACTGAATTTTTCATAAAACATAATTTTACCACTTCTGTGATTGAAATTCCGAAAATCTGAGATACATGGTTAATATCAAGGATTTAAATTTGGTTCAATGGGATGAAAATAAATTTTTGTGAATAGTATCTTTTTTACTTTTATTTACCCCGATTAAAAGTAAATAGGATAATTAAGGGTAAAAATAATATTAATATTACCCTGACACATGTCCAAATTCAATTGGATAAACATAATATGACAAAAAACAACCTTAGGAATAAAATATGAACCTCTTTGGTCCAATTTGATTAGATTATGACATTTATTATTATTTAATTCAAAGAAGTGTTAAAAGAGGTAAAATCAATGTTTTACAACAAAAACATATTTAATACATGGATACACAAAAGAAAAATTCTATTAAAAATATTTTTTATAAATCTAAAAATATTTCTTACATAATGATATTTTATTTATAATTTTTAGACATTAAATAATTTAATTTATTAATGACACAATGATGATGCCGTAATTACCATAATAGAAAAAAATTAAAATAATTGATATTATAAATAACCAAATAAATATAATTTGAGACGTTTTACGGATTAAACTAAATTTTTAGGTTAATATGACATGTTAGGATTTATTTAATTAACTGTTTTTAAAAGTAATCATTCTGTTATGATTTTCACAAAAATCAATTTTCCAAATAGTGTCAAAATTGACATAAGAGAGTTTATAAAACAAATATTATATTATTAATTGATATTGAATTTTTAAAAACATATGGTTAGGCCATGAGACGTATATCATGATAGGTGAATCATTAATGGACCACTTTTGGGTCTCTTGGAGGTATATAGTATGTTTATTAACTATATAATATAAAAATACAATGTGACATTGTAAGTGTCAAACTAATTAACTAAGAGTTAAAACTAAAAGATAAGGTTAATATAATGACACAAACCTGTCTAAATTCTATTGGTTGAGTGGTTTTAGACCCATCCCCACCTTAACCTTTAAATAATTTACTTTGGAGCCATTATAAACCTAATATGAATTTATTATAAAATAATACTTCCAACTTTTCCAAAGGTGCCCCTCACCCGTCTTATAAAAGGGTACTCCCCCTTCTCACTAATTCACACATTCAAAGCCTTTTGGGTCGGCCAACCCCTCCCCAAATACTCACTCAACTTACCTCACTTTAACCTAGAGGCCTTAGTTTGATCATAAAGTCAACCTATGGAGCTCGTTTGATCAAATCAAAAAGAAGAACCTGAAGAAGAGGTAATGTTTTCAACACCCCCTTTCAAGTTCCTTTCTTCTTCAACTTCTTCTTTCTTTCTTATTCCCATTGTAAAATAATAAATCCAGTATCTTATATATAATTTGATATTAATATAAATATGTTACAACCATACTCAGTATTCTATCCATCCTCTGAATGACATGTCACCACACGTGCGTACGTACGACTTACCGTCTCCACATTGTGCTGTAATTGTTATTCAATAAATTATTATTTGGATGGGTATAATAATGATGTTTAATTCATGTAAATAATAAATATAACATGATAATGATTCTTTATATATGATATAACATCCAATTATATATTATTTTAAAATCAATAGAATCATATTTTTTCACGTGCGTACGTATGGACTACCGTCTCCACAAACACGATGAGATTCATTCTACATCGTATCCATTCAAGTATAATTCTAATTTGATGATTAAAAATATTGTTTAAGGACTTGATATAATTCTGGATATTAATAATATAAAACCTATACATAACAACCATGGCTTATGTAACAAAACATATAAAATAAAATTAGTAAGATAACACACGAAACGACGATAATTCTAAGATATTAGTAACAATGCAGTGTTAAAAGATAATATATGATATCATATTAATGTATATGATTCTTTTATAATTTAATAAAAATTATTTCTCCATTATAAAGGAGTTTAACCTACCCTCCACCAAGGAAAAGTACAAGGTATGAGTTTATTTCACAATCTCTTCATCATCCGAGGTTGTTTATACGTAATAATCTTCTAGGATTTCTTTATCATCCACATCAATGTTTTTTAAAAATGAATTTCAAAACATTATTACTAATTACAAGAATATTTTTTAAATCATTTATACCCTTGATTGACTTTTTATAATAGGTTTATAAAGTAATCTTTCCATCATTTTCCAGACAATGGGTTTTTTAACCTTTTAAACAGAATTAAGGTAAGAATGCTTTTTTTAACTTATACAGCGGGTGCGGCTATTTTACGCCGTTATAAAATATTCGATGCATCCCTTACAAGATTATAAGAAAATTTTCAAAGTAAATGTTTTATTATATAATTATGTGACTCTTAAATTATTTCAAAATAGGAAGAGATATTTCTCTAAAAAGAGTTTTGATTTCATCTTTGCATATATCCTTTGATGGATTTTAAGGTTATTTGGAGTTGATTTATTATGATACAAAACTTCCATATTGTATTGATGGTTTTGTGATATGGTTGACTATACATGTGTTATTTTTATACCATTCATGGTTTATGAAGATATTATTGACATTTCTTATGGTCGTTTTAATATGAATGTTTATGATATGTTTAAACCTATTTATATGGGGAATGCATTGGACTTAATAGGTGATGGGTGGAGCCCGATATAGCTCCTCGATGCATCGGTAGGTCTAATGAGACAAACTAGTGTCTTGGCACATGGCTTTGAAAAAAATCTTATTTGTAGTCTTGGCACGAGGCCTTGGCTGTGTGGTTATGATATTCTGGAATTATGCATTCCATCATTTTGAAAGTGGTTATTGATATTGCATGTGATTATTCTATTAGTAGAATATCTATGTGAATAAGTAAATTGAATTATTTCATTTTGTTTCTTCCATACTAAGTGGAAGTTCAAGTTTAAAAAGCTTTTATTTTAGTTATACATTTCCTTAAATGTTTATTCTTATGTATGAAATTTTCCTTTATATTGTTATCCATACTAGGCATTTATGCTCACCCCCTTTTCTATGTTTTATTTTTTCCCAGGATGTGATGATGTAACTTATGAATGACCTGCATGGATAGTATGAAGGAATAAGAGTGTGAACTATGGAGACTATATTGTTGTAGATTTAATTTTATGTTGTAATGTAAACTTTATTAATGTATCTAGTTATTCCAGGCTACTAAAATAATCGGTCATTCGAGACTTGATCTTTCTTGTGATCATGCCAATGTTATGTAATAATGCACCAACTCTGGGAATCTAGGGTCGGGGTGTTACAGTTGGTATCAGAGGAAGTTTAATACAAACCTTGGAAGCTAGATTTAGATAAACTCTAATTAGAGCAGATATATTTCAGATGGACTTTGAGGATTAGTATAGAAAAACTTCATAGAATTTTGGTATTGTAGAGATTTTGTGAGCTTTCTGAGAAATGCATCCCTGTCTGGATACAAGAAGGTAGTGGCAGCTCTGGCACAGATGTACCTGGGGGTGAAACCCAAAAACACCGCTTTGAGCTAGACTCGAACGGGAACTAGTGCACATCAACGGGCCTTGCTGCACTCTTAGTTACGACACTCCTATGGGAAATGCTTAGGATAACACTCAATTTCGTTACAACTCATTATGAAGGGTTTAAAAGTATATACTTCCTCAAAGAAAACATTTTTTTGATTATGGATTATATCGATAAATAGTTCAATTTATGTTAAGTGTTTTATAAGTATGGAATTATGTATTTTGATTCATAAACTGATCTAGTTTATACCATTGTTTAGAAATGGCTCCTAGAAGAAGAAATGGAAACCATATCAATGCATGCACTCCATGTAGGGATTTACCTCCTACTCAAGATAATTATAGTGGAGCTGGTGATGCAACTGATGCTGATCAACTAATCACCATACTGGGACAACTCACTAAGGTTATGGATAATAGCCATACTGTAATAGAGCACCCTGATCCATATCATGGACGATCAATGTTAGATTGCTTCATGAGGAAACAGCCATCAACATTCAATGAGAGTACAAATCCATTGGTAGCTGAGAAATGGATGTGTTCCCTAGAGAAAATATTTCAGGCTTTGGGAAGTAGTGATAGGGAAAAAGATGTGATGGATGTTTATCGCTTCACTGGAGATGCTGATCAATGGTGGTCATTGATTCAAAACATGATGGAAGATGATGAAGTGTCAAATATGGAATAGAGGGAGTTGAAAGATATGTTTTTAGAAAAATACTTTCCTCGTGACCATCGAGCATATATGGAAAGTCAATTTCTGAGTTTGAGACAAAAGGAGGATGAGAATGTCAAAAATTATGAGGCTAACTTTACAAGGTTAGCAAGGTATGCTGGAGATTATATACGTAACCCATGAAGTTAGATTGGTCGTTTATTTGATGGGTTAGAACCATTTCTCTATCAAGAATTAGTCTCACAATCCTTCTCGTTATACGAAGACATTGTCTCATGTGCTATCAAGACAGAATAGGAATTCTCTATGTCTTATGACTTTAATGAAAAACAATAGAAGAAGAGATATATTGATCAATCTGAGAATGTAAATAAGGGGAAGAAGGGAAAAGTTTAATATCCAACCTGTAGTAAATGTGGGAAGAAACACCCTAGTACTTGCGTAAAAGGAATGGGAGTCTGTTACAAGTGTGGAGAAAAAGGCCACCAAGCTCGTAATTGCAATGGAAAGAAGGAATCTACTGATTTCCAATGCTACAATTGCAGGGATATGGGACATTATGAAAATGAATTTCCTAAGAATCCGGGGAACATACCTCAGAAAAGGCCTAGGGATCAAGGCGATTCTTATGCTATCACTACTACTGAGGTAGAATCCCCGAAAGACGTGGTGGCAAGTAATTTAATGGTTTCCTCAAGTTTAGAAAATGCATTATTTGATTCTGGATCATCGCATTATTTCATATCTTCCCAGTTTTCTACAAAAATTAGATATTTCCAATTTGATTTAACAAGGGATTATTCAGTTAAAACACCTAAGGGATGTATCATTGCAACAATGTTTTGTGAATCAGTCTCCATTAGAGAACAGAAATGTTCTTTATCTGCTGATCTCATCGTCATTCCTATGATTGAGTTTGATATAATCCTCGGTATGTATTGGCTTTATGACCATGATGCAATGATTTATTATAAGAAGAAGGATGTTACGATATTTGATGATGATGATAAGGAACACCTTATCTTTAGAGAAGAATCATCACCACCTAATTCATATCTATATCCACCCTTAGAAGCTCAACTAAATTCAATTATTGGGGAGGAAGAGAATGAAATTACACTGGGTGAGGAAAGGAATGTTCAAATAGGGGATGTAACTATTGTGAATGAATATCTTGATGTGTTTTCAGATGATTTACCTGGACATCCTCCAGAACAGGAAGTTGAGTTTTCCATTGATTTAATTCATGGATCAAGGCCTATATCAAAGACCCCTTATAGAATGGCCACTATAGAATTAGATGAACTAAAGAAAAAACTAGAGGAATTGAGTAATAAGGGATCTATTCTCCCTAGTGTTTCTCCATGGGGATCCTCTGTACTTTTTGTTAAAAATAAAGATGGATTTCGGAGGTTATGTATCGACTATAGGGAGATCAATGCTATAACAATAAAGAACAAGTATCCCCTACCTCGGAATGATGATTTATTTGACCAAATGAATGGAGCTCAATACTTTTCAATGATTGACCTTTGATCTGGACACCATCAGTTGCGTGTGAAGAAGGAAGACATTCCGAAGACAGCATTTCAAACCAGGTACAGGCATTACGAGATTACAGTAATGCATTTTGGATTGACTAATGCACCCTCTGTATTCATGGATTTGATTAATATAGTTTTCAATGAATATCTCAAGGAATTTGTGGTGGTATTTATTGATGATATCTTGCTATAATCCTAAAGCTAAAAAGATCATGAAAATCACTTGCGCATTATCCTGAAGACTCTGAGAAGACATGAATTATACGGGAAGATTAGAAAGTGTGAATTCTGGCTTCAGGAGATTTCTTTTCGTGGCCATATTGTCTCTAATGATAGAATCTCTGTTGATCCTTCTAAGACCAAGGCAATCCCAGAATGGCCTACACCGACAAGTATAACTGAGGTACGCAGTTTTATTGGTTTAGTAGGTTATTATCGATGTTTCCTCCAGACTTTTGCCTGGTTGGCTAACCCATTAACAAATATCACACGTAAAGGGGATAAATTTGTTTGGAAGAAAGAGTGTGAATAATGTTTCAAATAACTGAAGAGAATATTAGTCAATGCTGATATATTGACTCTACCATCAGGGAATGATGGGTTCGTTATTTATAGCGATGCATCGAAGAAAGGACTTGGTTGTGTCCTTATACAAAATGATAGGGTTATTTCCTATGCATCACGACAGTTGAAAATTCATGAAAAAAATATCCTACTCATGATCTCGAGTTAGAAGTTGTGATCTTTGCTTTGAAGATATGGAGGCACTACCTCTACGGTGAAAAATGTCAGATTTATACTGATCATAAGAGTTTGAATTATATTTTCTCCCAAAAAGAACACTACATGAGGCAAAGGAGATGGCATGAATTACTCAAGGATTATGATTGTACGATACACTACCACCTGGGGAAAGCAAATAAGGTGCCAGATGCTTCGAGTAGAAAAGATCATGGAGTTTTTAACATGATGAGAATTGAAAGGGATCCTATTTTTATGGATCAAGTAAAGTTGGACATGGGAATCACTATGGAAGGTGAAAAATCAATGCTTTTTCAAATGGTTTCCAAACCATCTTTACTAGAATGTATAAAGAGTTCTCAGACTGATAATGAAGAGTTTCAGAAGAAGATTAATGCTGTGAATGATGGGAGATTGGGAGACTTTTTGTATGAAGAAGGAACATTAAAATTTAAGAAGAGACTTTGTGTTCCCAATATACCAGATCTAAAAAGGGAATTTCTGGATGATGCTCATAGTTCCAATTTCTCTATACACTCTAGGAGAACCAAAATGAATAGATATTTGAAGGAACGTTTTTTGTGGGACATCATGAAGAGGGAGATTTCTTTTTTTGTGTCAAGATGTATGATTTTTCAACAAGCTAAAGCTGAAAGGCAAGAGCCTGGTGGAGTATTGCAACCTCTTCCCATACCTGAGTGTAAATGGGATAATATCACGATGGACTTTGTCATGGGACTACCAAAGACTCCTATAAGGAACAATGAAATATGTGTCATTTTTGATCTATTACCAAGTCATCACATTTTCTTGCGGCAAGGGAAGATTTACCACTTGAACGGCTAGCAAGACTTTATATTAATGATGTTGTGAGACATCATGGAGTACCCCTATCGATTGTTTCTGATCATGATCCTTGTTTTCCTTCGAGATTCTGGAAGAGTCTTCAGAAGGCCTTTGATACTGAACTTCATTTGAGCACTGCTTACCACCCTCAAACAGATGGACAATCGGAACTGACTATTCAAACCTTAGAAGACATGTTGAGATCTTGCTCACTTGACATTGAGGGTATGTGGGATCAATATTTACCTCAGGTAGAATTTTCCTATAACAATAGCTTCCATTCGAGTAATCATATGGCACCATATGAAGCGTTATAAAGAAAGAGATGTCACACACCAACCTGTTGGAATGACGTTGGTGAAAGAAAACCTGTAGGCCCAGAACTGGTGGAGGAAACGATGGAAAAGGTTATGGTAATCCAAAACCATATCAAAGTAGATCAAAGTAGGCAGAAGAGATATGCCTATAATCGAAGGAAGGATTTGGAATTTAATGTTGATGATAATGTTTCCCTGAAGGTATCTCCATGGAAGGGAGTCATACGTTTTGGTAAGAAAGGTAAATTGAGTCCCAGGTACATCGGACCTTTCAAAATTCTAGAACGAATTGAGGCTGTAGATTACCGATTAGAAAAGCCGCCAAGACTCTCCAAAGTTCACGATCTGTTTTACGTATCTCTGTTGGGGAAATACATGCCTGACCCAACGCATGTACTCACCTATGAGGAAATAGAACTGGAACCCGATCTTCCTTATTGCGAAGAGCTCATCATGATTCTTGATATGAGAGAAAAAGTACTGAGAAACCAGATGACTCATCTGGTAAAAGTCTTGTGGAGAAACCATAAGATGGAAGAGACAACGTGGGAAACTGAGGAACTAATGATGAAGAACCACCAGAGTCTTTTTATGCGGTAGTATTCTAGAAATTTCGAGGACGAAATTATTTGAAGGAGGTGAGAATGTAACACCCAATGTTTCTACGGTATGCTTCTCTTTGAATAATGCAATTGCGTGTGTTGTATGCAACATCGAGTTCTAACACACCACAACCAATTAAACTAGCCATTATGAATAGTAATACCCACTTTTTGAAATTTATAAATTTTAGTTTTCAAAATGGAATTCATTTTTGGATTCAGAATATCGAAATTAGCCTGGGGTGAATTTTTGGTATTTTTATGAAAAAAATCAATTTTTTATGAATAGTGAAACCACTACGTGATAGTTAAAAACCTGATTTTTTCCTAAAACGTAATTTTACTGCTTCTATGAGTGGAATTTCGAAAATCCGAGAGACACGGATAATATCAAGGAGTAAAATGAGGTTCAATGAGATGAAAATAATTTTTGGTCAATAGTAACTTTTTACTTTTATTTACCAAGGATAAAAGTAAATAGGATAATTATGCGTAAAAATGATATTAATATTACACTGAAACATGTCCTAATTCTATTGGATAAGATTAATTCCACCAAAAACAACCTTAGGAATAAAATATGAACCTCTCTGGTCTACGTGGATTAGATTAGGACATGTATTATTATTTAATTCAAAGAAGAGTTAAAAGTGGTAAAAACAATGTTTTACAACTAAAACATTTTTAATACTGGGATACACATAATATAAATTTGATTATAAATATCCATTAGAAATATAAAAATATTTCCTACATAATGATATTTTATTTATAATTTTTAGACATTAAATAATTTAATTTAATTTTGACACAATGATGATGCAGTAAATACCATAATAGTGAAGAATTAAAATAATTGATATTATAAATACCCAAATAAATATAATTTCGGACTTTTATGATTTACACTAATTTTCTAGGTTAATATGACATGTTAGGATTGATTTAATTAACTTTTTTTGATGTAATCATTCTTTTATGATTTTCACAAAAATAAAATTTCCAAATAGTGTCAAAATTGACATAATAGTGTTTTTAAAACAAATATTATATTATTAATTGATATGAAATTCCTAAAAATCTAAGGATCAGCCAAGAGACTTATATAATGATTGGTGTATCATTAATGGACCACTTGGGGGTCTCTTGGAGATATATATTATGTTTATTAAATATATAATATAAAAATACAAAGTGACATTTTAAATGTCAAACTAATTAACTAAGAGTTAAAACTAAAAGATAAGGTTAATATAATGACCCAAACCTATCTAAATTCTATTGGTTGAGTGATTTGTGACCCATCCCCACATTCAACTTTGAATAATACACTTTGAATCCATTAGAAACAGTATATGAATTTATTATAAAATAATATTTCTAGCTTTTCCAAAGGTGCCCCTCACCCCTCTTTTAAAAGGGCACTCCCCCTTCTAACTAATTCACACATTAAAAGCCTTTTTCCTCGGCCAACCCCTGCCCAAATAATCTCTCAACATACCTCACTTAATCCTAGAGGCATTAGTTTAATCAGAAATACAACCTATGGAGCCCTTTTGATCAAATCAAAAGGATGAACCCGAAGAAGAGGTAATGTTTTTACAACCCTCTTTCAAGTTCCATTCTTCTGTAACTTATTCATTCTTTGTTATTGACATGCTAAAATAATAACTCCAGTATCTTATATATAATTTTATGTTATTATAAATATTGTACAACCATATTCAGTATTCTATCCATCCTTTGAATGACATGTCACCATATGTGCGTACGTACGGCTTACCGTCTCCACGTCGTGGTGTAATTGTTATTCAATAAATTATTATTTGGATGGGTATAATAATGAAGTTTAATTCATGTAAATAATAAATATAACATGATAATGATTCTGTATATATGATATAACATTAAATTTTATATTATTTAAATATCAAAAGAATGATATTGTCGCTTGCGCGTATGTACGAACTACCATATCCACGAACGCGATGAGATTCATTCTCCATCGTATCCATTCAACTATAATTCTCATTTGATGATTAAAAATAATGTTTAAGGACATGATATAATTCTTGATATGAATAAGATACAACTTATTCATAACAAACATGGCATATGTAACAAAACATATAATACAAAACGAGTAAATTAACACCCGAATCGACGATAATTCTATGATATTTGTAACAAAGCAATGTTAAAAGATCATATATGATATCATTTTAATCTATATGATTATTTTATAATTTAATAAAAATTATTTCACCATTATATAGGATATTAACCTACCCTCAACCATGGAAAAGTACAAGTTAAGGGTTTATTTTGCAATCTCTTCATTATCCGAGGTTGTTTATACGTAATAATCTACTGGGGTTTCTTTATGATACGCATCCATGATTCTTAAAAATGTATTTCAAAACATTATTACTATTTACAAGAATATGTGTTAAAGTCATTTATAACCTTTTTTGACTTTTTATAAGAGGTTTATAAAGGAATCTTTCCATCGTTTTCCAAACAAGGTGCTTTTTAACCTATTCGACAGAATGAAGGTAAGAATGTATTTTTTATCTTATATGGCGGGCGCTGCTATTTTCCACCGTTATAAAATCATCGAAACATCCCTTAAAAGCTTATAATAAAATTTTAAAAGTAAATGTTTTATTTTATTATTATGTGACTCTTAAATGATTTCAAAATAGAAAGAGATATTTCTCAAAAGAGAGTTTTGATTTCATCTATGTCAACATTCTTTGATGGAATTTAAGATTATTTGGAGTTGATTTATTATGATACAAGACTTACATATTGTATTGATGGTTTTGTGATATGTTTGACTGTGGATGTGTTATTTTTATACCAGTCATGGTTTATTAAGAATGTATTGACATTTCGTATGCTGGATTTAATATGAAAATTTATGTTATGTTTAAACCAGTTCATATGAGGAATGCATTGGACTAAATAACTGATGGGTGGAGCCCTCTATAGCTCCTCGATCCATCGGTAGGTCTCATGAGACAAACTAGTGTCTTGGAACAAGGCCTTAACAAAATATTATTTATAGTCTTTGCACGAGGCCTTGGGAATGTGGTTATGATAGTCTGGCATTATGCATTCTATCATTATGAAAGTGGTTATTGATATTGCTTGTGATTATTCGATTTGTTGAATATCCATGTGAATAAGTAAATGGCATTATTTCATTTTAGTTTTTCCATAATATGCTGAAGTTCAGTTTTAAATGGTTTTTTTAGTTATATAATGCCTTTAATGTTTATTATTATTTATGAATGTTTCTGCTATATTGTTATCCTTACTAGTCATTTGAGCTCACCCTTTTTCAATGTTTTATTTTTTTCCCCGGATGTGAAGAAGTTACTTATGAATGACCAGTATGGATAGTATGAGGGGATAAGACTATGGACTATGGAGACTATATTGTTGTAATTTTCATTTTATGATGTAATGTAAACTTTATTAATGTATATAGTTATTCCAAGGCTACTAAACTTATCGGTATATCGATACTTGATCATTCTTGTGATCATGCCAATGTTATGTAATAATGCACTGACTCTGGGTATCTAGGGTCGGGGCGTTACATTTATTCATTATTTTCTTACCTTTTCTAGGATATATATGTTTTATAATTGTGTATATAACAAACAGAATGTTTTCCAATGGAACTCTTCTTTAAACAAAACACACCTTTTACATCTTAAGATTGTTTCCATCCCTTAAGGTTGATGATTGTTATATCAGGAATGTTATTCCCTTTTTCATTTTTTGAACCAAATTTTTATGAATTTATTATTATGAAATGAAAACAATTATTTTAATTTTTTTATTATTTTATTATTATTAATATATTTTATCTCTGTCAATCATGATAATATAAATTTTATGATGTGATGGGTACTCCCAGAATTATATGGCACAATGTAAATGTTATGATTTGACAGGTGCACCTAGAATAATATAGTGCTCTTGTTCATTGGATAATGTGGTTTATGTAATGAGTTAATGTGAAATATTTTAGAACATGGTTCTATCATTGTTCAAAACTATATTTGGTAGTTGACTACTATGACATGATTCTTCATTTTTATGTATTTCCATCCAACAAGTCTCTTATTAATGCATCCTCTAATGATTATGATACTATGACTTTGTTATGGTGATAATTAATATTCTCACTACATTCCAAATGATTTAATGGTATTATCTATCCTTTTATAGAGATTATTATCCTCATCACATGTTTTGAAAATGATATTCACAAGATTCATTAGAAGTTCAATAGTCATTTATGTTGTTAATGAAGATAAATCTAATTAGTAATTTTGTAATTTTTTGTACACGCTAATTCAATGTAATTAATATTTTATGTCTAATTATATAGATATTAGACTATAAAAGGTCCTTGAATATATAATGTACTTTTTATTATTCTGATATCCTTTCTAAAAAGAATAAAAATAATGTTATATTACTGCATTCAAAAGTGTGGGTTGTTGGATTTATAGGATGAAGTAACAGAAACCATACCTTTAATCATATATATATTTATCAATAGTATAAAATATCAATTGCATTACCCAATGGTGAAGTCATATCAATGATAAATGGAATAACCATTAACATAATTCCCATCCCATGTAATTTGGGTTTCCTCTACACAAGAGATAATTACGTATACACATATGTTCAATTACAAACCCGATTTTCCTAATCCTTTGTGCAACCCAAATAATAAAAAATGGAAAAAACAAATGATACTAAATTTTATTACCCTAGTCCCAGCTTCCACTCAACAGTTCCCCACGTCTTGTAGGCTACAAGACCTGAATCGAGTCTCCCTAAACTCGAGAGGCTGTCGATTAGCAGCGAGGGCCTAGGGCATGTATGTGAGAAAATTATTCCCTCATTGATTTCGTATCTAAAATTGTAATAAAAAGGATAAATAGTATAATCCAATATATAAAAGTAGATAACAGATTAAATAATGAATAAGTCTTTCAATATAATTAAGTAGTGGGAAAATGAATAATAATATTGTATATAAAAAATATGATTTTCATGATGCTTTAAAAAAATGAGTGTATATGGGATTATGGGATAAATAATTACATTATTCTATAGAAAACAAAAAACTAGACAAATATTTATACTACATAATCTTGATTATAGGATCCGTCATCTAAACCCAACTACTTCCTAATTAGTATGAAAATCAAGCATTATAAGCAGCTCAATTCGATTTATCCATACCTATGATCATAAAGTATACTAAGGTTCCAAACAACACCCAAGAATGGTGTGATATAAAAATATAAACAGGTTAGAACCCATGTTTAAAAGACCTTTTTATTTCAAGATGTAAATTATGAAAGTGTTACAAATATAATAATTATAGAGAAATATGCAAATAAACCTGAAATAAGATGGTATAGGTCCCTTAATGAAAACCTGTCCCATACCACCTTCTTTGGTCTATACCAGATGTATGAAATGAGGTACATATGCTAAATATATCATGTAAACATGTGACTTTTTAATAGTCATAATCCAGGTAGGAATACCGACATGTGTCGTCTATTAGCGTGTGGTATAATACACAAGTCATCATTCTTATGTTCTAGTAAATCTTGGTTAGAGAATTAAAAAATCCTATTCAGGCCATAAAAATAATAAGGAAATTCATCTCATATGAATAAGAAGTTCAATCAGACAATCCATCAAATCCATAGGTGGAGCCACGCGCCCACATAAAGTGGTCTAAAAAGAATCCCAATTATCCAAATGGTAACATATGATAATCCAATATCATCAATTCCATCAAAGGTGATCCATATAGAGTCCCCTGAATCACTATAAGTAATGGTATCATATGATTCCATATATGGTATCACTCATAGGGGACCAAGTATCACCCATGGGATGGAGTAACCATCTTTCCAATGGGTCCATCAATAGAATCTCCCCTATAGAACTGGAGAGACTCAGTAGTAGAATAAACTACTAAGGTATCCCTATCCTATCATGCCAAAGTATCTCATCAGGTGTGTCGAGTTATAACTCATCGTGTTTGGCAGGTCTATCCATGAGTCCTTAATATGGAATCCATGCTCTCTCCCGAACCACATCATGTGAACCATGCATCCATGGAACATCACTAGAAAATCATTAATATATATTTCTCAAGGAAATGTATGTATATAATCCCCTGACAATAGTAATCATAAATCCACTTGATTTCCATTTAGCTGAGCTATTCAACTCATGCCAAATAAAAAAGGTACATTTCTAATAGTAAGGCAATAATAATTAAATAATAGAAATAATGTTATAAGGCATAAGATACAATGCATAATCCTTAATCAATTTCATGTTATCACATGAAAATCAATATCACAAGCTAACAAGCATATCAAGAGATTTTATATGGTCTCATCCACTAAACAAGGTACTAAGCATAAATAGATTTAAAAAAATGAAATATGAGCAAGAAATACGACATCCACATGCCTCCCTTTTCATTCCACCCATGAAATTTAAATTTCTGTAGCTATCCAGATTGACATCTATATAATTCCAATTAAAAACACTTACCCATAGTACAATGAAATAATCTTTTGGTGTGGTATAGAGAATAAGGAACCAGTCATAGAATATTGTAAACAAATTCCATATGGAATGAAATGTATGAATTTAAATCGATTCCATTAGAAATTAGTATACTACATAATGAATTACTAACACAAGAATGATTATTTCAATACAAGGAAAGTTATTTTCACAATGAAACTCTAATCATATCATGATTTTTGCATTATACTAGGTGTAAATGACTATAATTATGAATATATATTATAAAGGGAACCAGTTCAGGGTTCGACACACTTCTCAATTATTATTGTCTATTTAAATCATTTAACAAAGGTTCCATGCCCAACCATGGAAATTTATACATATAAAATATTGGAAAAATTATCCAATATAGGTATGGCACACCCAAAGGGATGATAAAAGGTAAGGAGAACACCCTATGAATGGATTTCACCATGAGTGAAGGTCACAACATACATGATAAATCATTAAAAATAAATTTAATATTATATAATAAGGCATCAGTGTATGGATCAGACAAGCATCACAACATTGAGATTCCAAAAAATAAACGAAATTATGGGAAAATGACAATACACCCTACATCATAGCCATGCTACTCCACCTATTCTGTATAATGACTTGATTCAACCAACAAAGAGTTAACTAAATAAATTGAGAAAAAAACACCACAAAATGAGGAATAAATATGCCATACCAAAATAATGGAATGGATAGAAGAGATATGAGGAAAAAGAGGGGTGAGGAAGGAAGAGGATACTGAGATGATTCTGTTGCTTTTTATGATGATGAAAACATATCACTACAAAAGGAGATACATTTAAACTCTTTAGGTGGAAGAGTGGATCACCACAAATGATGGGAGGGAGGAGAATCTCTAATGGTAGAAGGGCGGGTAGATGAAAATGGGTAACAATATTTCATCAATGACAAAAATGTAAATTCATCTTCATTTTCACAATGAATGGTTTGGATGCACGATTGGCCAAACAATGTACCGAAAATGAACATGACTATACACCATTGGGTAATATCACATGGGATACCACACAACTAGAATATTTGTGCACAAAAAATGAAATAACTTACTTTCCAATAGCAGTAATTCACAAAAAAACTGTGATCCCTAGATTGTAGAGTTGTAGGAAAACTGTGCTACCTAAATGTCCCAATTGTGCTCCACTTCATGGTTTTAAGAAACTTTGTAGGCTGGGTGGTAGAGTTTCTACTAACCATGAAAATAATGTATTTTCTACATTTATGAGGCTATGGGCTATGAACCATCCCTAGAAACACGTGATAACATACCCAACATCTTAATCAATATTAAATGTTATGTTTTAAGGAATTTAATCTGAAAATTAAATGGTCCGTAACTTTGGATATTTTTGGGAAAATACATGGGTTCTTCCGCAACAACAAAATTCCCACTCTATTCATGTGGGTCAAAACAACTTATAGAGACCTTCATTTCTATGTGTGCATTGATATCCATCCCCATGGGAAGCATAGTGACAATCGGATATCTAATCCTAGTTCCATATATAAATAAAAAATTCCCCCTCCCCACATATGGGCCATACCTGTGTGAGGATCATTCCACAACATCATGTGTCTTGATTCTAACACAAATGGGATATATGGAGACACCTGGACCCTATGTTTGGGTCCCAAAATCGATATATAGTAAATAATCGCTCCTTTGAAAGTAGATAGAATTGATATAGAGATCTCTAACACGATTCCTTTAATTTATTGGTCCGTTCTATGTAAAATTCCCCCTTCAAACAAATGGGTCTTTTTCATGTAGGGAACCACTTTTAGAACCAGGTTTTTCATCATTCCTTTTATCCAACGTTATGTAGTTACTCCACAATCCCTAATCGTGTGTACAACCACAATAATCATTGGTAATAATTACCCCCCCTCAAAATATGTGTAAGACCTGTATAGAGAGTTATCCATTTTAGACATATGTATTTCTCCATTACCATCCTCATGGAAAACATATAAAAGCCTAGGTCCCTCATCCCAGGTTGATACCCTTCATCAACTCATCAGAAAGATCATTACCTTGAGCATCATTATGGTTTCCCCTATACGGTATGTCTTGTTAACGTCTGTGGAAAATGTTCCCCTCAGAACTTTTTTTATTTTAGATCATCACTTCATAGGAACATAATACCATTTAATAAAATTTTACCCTAATATGTTTAATGATATGATGTTTGAAATTATATAACTACCAAATGGAAAACTAATGATGCATCCAGCAACCATGTATGAGAGGAATAAATAACCTTATCCACAGAACATGATGATAAGTGTGGCCTTACCCCATTTTATAATTATGTGTTGATTTATTTCTTCCCACTAAAGATACATAGTGATTTCATAATCCTTTATCTTGTCCCATATGTTTCCATTAAAAAATTTCCATATTATATACACATGAATTTGATCTATGTAGAGAACTCCACACTCCATGGATAATATCGTGCTGAATGCTTCTTATGTACTTGGACATGTTTAATCCACATATCATTCTCTATGTCTATAGAAGTTTCTTATCTCAAAAATCCATCAATATCCATTAGAAATTCAAGTACAGTTTCATGGAGAAACCTTTTTCTCGATTCAATGATATTCCCCATTCTCTTTGAAAAAATCACCTTGAAAAAGGCTAGTCAACCAAAGGAAAATACTTTTTCATTAGATGAATCTTCAATCTCTATAAGTCCCAATGAATTTTTTTGTCCCGTATACTTTATTCTATTTTGTGAACCTGAAGAATAATGGATTACTTTTTACCACTTCACATATGTGTCATGCCAAAACATTTAATCACAACAAGCTTTTCATTAATCACTATTTCAATGATATTAGATCTCAAATTTATAAACTAAAACTAAAAGACCCCATTTCATTCTAGTTACATGTTGTTAAAAAGTACAATAATGTCTTCATAACATGATAATAAAATGTAGTTTTATTATATTTACCTAGAATATGACACTCATGGAAACTAATCACACCATAATGCACTATTTTATTTCACCCTAATTTGATTTTATTAAACAGATTTTGTATTGAAAAATACAAATATAATCAAAATTTTCAATTCAAGTATGATTTTTTAATTTAATTTTTATTCCTATTAAAAAGTTAATTTCACTTGTTTTGCTGATTTCCTTGCAGGTGAAGGTGATTTGGAGGGACCAGGACGAAGTTGAAGAAAAATTGGCCAAATTATGAAGGAATCGAAGCACACATGTTGACATGACCACAAACTAAAGATAATACATGCATCATATTCTGATGAAATATTTTGGGAAGATACACAATAAAGTGGTATATAACTATTCAAAATACACCAAATTCTAATTCTCTTATTTAGGGGCCCAAAAGAACCAATATTTCCAATAAAAATAATCTACACAATATTAATGTTTTTGTCATGACCCGTCCTCGGGGCCCGTGCCGTGACTACCCCAAGCCCGCCTTCCACAGGCCAGGGGCTGGTGACTAGCACCAACGGCGTAATTCCCGATAACTAGGAAGGCATTTCCTTTAAAAAATGTAAACAAAAACCACAGAGTACAAGCGGAAGTAAAACACTAAGTACAAAAGAAGTGCTGAATAGTAAATGGGCCAGAATAAAAACCTAACTGAAAGTACATCTACAACTGAACGAAAGTACAACAGAGAAAGACAACAGTTGGAAGAAAGGAAGCATCTCCTAGGTCGTCCTCCTCGGATCCTACCTGAAAGGTAGGTACATATAGTACAACTCCTGGATCGTCCACCATGGATCCTACCAGAATGGTAGATACAGATAGCATCCACAACGCTCTTTCCCGTCATCCACCTCCGAGTATCGTCTCACCATGAACTCCACCTCCTAATACTGACTCGTCGTGAATTCCACCTCTGGGTATCGTCCAGTCTTTGAAGACTCGGCCTCCGTCAGCTGTTCCCATCGTCTGCAACCAACAAAACGATGTGCGGGCATATCCTATGTAGGGGTGGGTATAATGATACTCAATAGAGACCCCGAGACACTCAATGTCTCACTAAAACCAACAAGGATAACCACAATGAAGATCTCAACAGATAACCTCTACTTAGATATATGCCCGTACATATATCTAAGTTATCAAGTAACCCATCTCAATCATGAGGAAACACAAAGATTATGAAATAAACGGATATCCACCACCCAGGTATATTCCCATACATATACCTAAGTTATCAAGTGAACCATCTCAATCTTAAGGTAAACACAAAGGTCATAGAATCAACTCAAGCTTGGATTTTCATTATCGAAACCATAACTGCTGAAGAGCCCCGTCTCTGGAGTGTACAGTGATCCTATCATGACTATGAGGTACTTCTCACTACCCTACGACTATTGAGGTACTCCTCCTGCCAAGTACTGCGGGTTAGCCACCCAAACACAGTAGTGCTTCCCACCGGGGTATGCCACCGAAACACAGTAGTGCACAACACCTAATAGCTTGTAGAGGTACTCTTTGGACGAGTGCCATGGGACTGAACTGTCACACAGTAGTGCTCCGTCTGCCATGGGTCTTCACCCAAACAATGCAGTGCTCTTTCCACTGGGCTAGTCGACTCACTCCAAGTCGAGTCGGTCAAGCAGTCGTCAGGTCTCATCCGGCAAAACGGTCTCCGTACTCCATACGCTCGTCTCTGGGAGGGTCCGCTCCACGAGCTACAGGTCGATACTCCATGTATCTCAAAGTCCCAAGAAGAATTATCTCAAAGGACCGCCTCGTCGAAGGGGTCTCAACGCAACCGACGGCGCTACAATCGGACGCCCGGTCTGTGAGTTATTAGCCTTTTCGTCCTAGGGGCCTGGTTGGTTTTGTGTGCGATCCAACACGGAAGTTTCTCAACTGTACCCCAAACTCTCATAGGGTATACTCATAGGGACCATTTCTCAACGTGATCACCAATGTCGCTGACGGTTCGTCAAATGGACGTCCGGTTTGAATGTTATCAGCTTTTCCGTTCTAGGGGCCCAGTTGGATTTTGGGTGCAATCCTACCCAGCCATACCCAAAATGTGTCCAAATCTTCGGCGAAGTATGCCAAATGTTCCATCTCATCAAGAGGAATCTAACAAAGTTGATGGCACGTCAATCAGACGTCCGAAGCTCAAGATATAAGCGTTTCCGCTCTGACGGCCCGATTGGTTTCGGGTTCGAACCAACCCGGCCGAATCCAATGTACTCTGAAACCTTGAGTGTAATATACCGAAACGACCGTCTCGAGCCGAGGATTGCATTGTAACTAACTTTTCATCGTTCAGAGGACCCTAGCACAAGTTATGGGCGTTTGAATAGAAAACATTCCAAAAATAGGGGTCTGGGCCCGGCCCGGCCCGGCCCAACCCCCCCTAGGGCGGCCTGAACCGGGTCGACCCGACCAGGGTCTGAGTCCGGCCCGGTTGGGCGCGGCACGGCCAGCTGGACGTGCCGTTGCAGATAAGGGGGGGGGGGGTTTCCCCCTGCATTAAAGCTGCAGCCCCCCCCCCCCCACGTGGGGGCCGATCCGTTGACAACCGGGGGTTATGACCCCTGGTCTCCCATGGTCCTGCGCGGCCGCGGGACTAGCCAGCTGCCTCCACAGCTTCAGCCACGGTGGCCCTTCCTGGCGGCGCGCTGTGCACCGCCGCTTTCTAGCGGTCGGCTGGTGTCGGCCGCCGGAGCCGGCATGCCCTTCCGCGCACCACCGGAGTTGCTCTAGTGGTCGGTTCTGAACTCCGTATTCACCTGCGGTCCTCGAGGGACCTGCCCTTCGCTACAAAGCCTTCAAATCACCCATGCGGCCCATTCTTCCATGGCCCGACGATCCGTACACCAAATAAATAAACAACATCTCTTCGTGGTTTTCCAGCATGGCGCGATGGCGCCGCGGCTTTGTTCGGCTTCAACGGCATGACACGACGGCGCCGCGCATCCTTGCCACATGATCCCACGCGGTGCGATGGCACCGCACCATTCCCATTCCAAACCACAACAAGGTAAACAACAAAATTTTGGGAGGAGGGTCAGTCGTGTTTGTGCGGTCTGGCCCCCTCCCATTAATCGATAGCAAGCGATCAAATTTTAAATGAGGAACAACGACGGAAGAAATCACGAACAACAACAACAAAATTCCCTACCTCGAATAGACGTCGATCAACATCCAAATCGCAAAAGTTAAATGTCGCGGAGTGAAGCACTATATACGTTGATGGGGAACGTCCGAGGAGTAAGTGACGTCTCCCTTCCTTTGTCGCGGATAGAAGATTATATAGCGACGTCGATGGTGAGATTTCGCGTCGGTGCCTCCTCCTTGGTCATGGAGGAAGAAGATGACAGAAGAATCCGAGTTTCCGAGTCGATGCTCTCCCTCGAAGATATAGCATTTTTCATTGAAGTGGGGATGTTCTTCTCCGAAGAAGATGAAGTTCTCCTGAGGAACAAGAGCTCTCCCTCACCCAATATCCTCAAACAACTAGCCAACCTAATAAAATAAGGCCTCCACCTTATTTTATTATGTTTTCCATGCCTTTTCAAAAACTCAAAAATCAATCTCTTTAGTTAAATTAATTGATTAGGTTTAATCAATTAACATAAAGTGAGTTGGCAAGAAATAAAGCGGGAGAGAGAGTGAGTTATACATTAATTACAAGGGGAGTTAACAAACATAATAGGGGGTTTATGAGAGTTATGGAAATGTGAAGGGTTGGGGCTTGTGTGGGATCCACCTCACATTTATCCTCACACTGGTAGTTAGGTTTTTGGTGGGTCCCACCCTAACTTCCCCATGTAGAGGTTTTAACCACATAAGGAATAATAATAAAATTGTCCCACAATTTTATTCACCTCTTAATTAATCCAAAAAATTAAACTCCTTCTCTCATGCAAACACAACTACAGTAAAATTCCTCTTAAGCAATTATCAGTGTTATGGTTCCATCGGTGCCCTCGAATTTCGATTCTGAGTACCGGTTCAAAAGTTTGAAAACCCGCTTGTTCGTTCACTGAACGTACCCGAGTTAAAATTCGTAATTTGATTCCGGGCACACTGGGCCTCGAAATCAGGCGCCGTCAGAAACTGCGTACTTGTAAAATTCCAAAGAAATTAAAAAAAAAATTCCTTGAAATTTCCGGGTGTTTATATTACTCCCACCCCAGGGATTTATGTCCTCGTAAAGCTATAACACAAAATAGGGAAACAAAAGTGGTACTGAGCATGTATATGAACCTCCCGATCCCATGTGCCCACTTGGAGGATTTCTTGCTGTCAATGAAAGAGCACAAGAGAATCGACCGTCCTTGTAGGACCCACTTCTGTCGATCCTCAACCTCTAATGGAACCCCACAAAAGTCACCCCATTGCCAATGTCCAGCTCCCCATGGTCGGTGATATGCGTTGGGTCATGCACGTATCTCCCCAGTTGAGATACCTAGAAGACGTTGTACACCTGGTGAAACTGAGGTGGATGGGTGAAACGGTAAGCCACCTCACCTACCCTGTTGAGGACCTAAAATGATCCGCTAAACCTCGAATATTACTTGCCGCCTCGGCCACATCTCCATAAACCTCATTGAGGTGAGACCCGTATAAGAACGCAGTCGTCATCCTCTAACTCTTGGGGTCTCTCTTTCTTGATTAGAACTGAAACTCAAAACTCTTACAGCCACGAGGATAAGGTTGGCCGACCCATGAATGATCGGCTACACCCTCCTATGCACGAATTTATCATGTACTTCCTGGGGTTTCCTTTTCTCCGACCAAGGAAAACCCATCCCGATGTTGTAGATAACCACAAACTCTTTCCCTAATACTGTCAATCTAAGCATGATTTGTGAATCCAATACACACCGAGACCAAGGTCGTAAGGCCTTGATGCTACCACCAAGAGATTCCAACTGAAAATCTGGCCTCGTGGGTCAGACCACACTGTCAGCGTAAGTGTGATTATCGAGTCTCCTCCCAAGGTATCTCCAGATGTGAGGGTCAAGTCTACGGATTTAGCCAGAAACTCTAGGTATGGGACAAGATTCGTGGAATAATGGAATGATTTGTATCAACGTCTGTTACTACGGTAGCTAGTAGTGGACATAGAATCTCCCTAGAATCATTCGTAGAGGCATTGGGTCACACTCCTTGACTGCATGCAGCTACTCTCTTCCCCTACCCTCCAGCTCCATGATCCTGTAGGGAACAACAAAGGCCGGTGGTTCTAACATGTTGAAATTTACACCACCACATACTGCTCTCCAAGATCTGACTCTATGTCTGCTGCACTACAGATTTATCTATCCTTAACATTTCCTCTTCTTGAAACATTCACACGCCCCAGTCTCTGAGAATGGCACCAGCTCGCTGCGTTCCAACTTCTAACATTCTCTAGCTATATTCGTTCATCCAAAAAACCTTCAACCACAAGGTTCTCTCTATCACCATAACGTGATTAGGAATGCATAGGGGAAAAAGTGATGGCTCGAATATCCTTAAACACACCACATTTAGAGGTCCGAGATCTATAGTACTGATCAAATCGTATTCATCGAGTACCCGGAATGTTCGGTATGCCTCGATGAATTCTCAGTTACCGACACGTCGTCCTGCCGAAGCTGTATAAGCTCTAGAAAACTCTCAGTCACCTCATCAAGCCAGTTCTCAGCTTCCTATGTATCGGGCTCGCCTCGGAACATGAGGGTATCTGATGTAATAACACGTGTAAGGAAGTAAGAATACATGTGTCACATACCGGTACCGTCGGTTGTAACTGCAGACTAGCAAGTAGTGATGTATAGCTGACACACTAACCGAAGGCACTATCTCAATCATCTGTCCACGTACCGAAGCCTCATCTCTATGCAGACCATCCTCATGTTCACTCACTGGATAACACTAGAAATCGCCTCTAGCTAGTGCTCTCCTATCTGAGAATTTGCCTCGCCTCGTAACCTCAGAGGCCGCTACTGCTGGAACTCGTGCAACGCGCTCTGCCAGCGTGCACAGTTCACTAGTAAGGTTGGTGGCATCTACTATCCAACAGCTGGTGGTGCTTCTGGTAGACCACCTAAGGGGTCCAACATAGAAAATGGGCCCTGCACCAGATCCTCGCCGCTCGGTGGGCTGTCATCGAGTACTCTCTCGGAACTTCAGCTGACTGTCTGCGTGGAGACATCCTGAACAGATGCGACATGGTCAATGATTTATACCTGGTGAGCTGACCTTGTTTGAGATGACTATAAAACTCTTGGAAACACTCACTCAATTAGTGTTTTTTGTGCACAAAGTCGGAAATCAGTAGTCAGGGTTGTGATGTACGGATACGTCGGCCGCCGCACCAACACTGGACTCCCTGAACTGAAAATCACATTGGGTACCCTTAACACTATTGCTTCATAGAAAGAAAATATCAGAGTCTTATGTTCTGCGGTAGAACCAACTCCTCTGATACCAATTTGTCATGACCCGTCCTCGGGGCCCATACCGTGACTACCCCAAGCCCGCCTTCCATAGGCCAGGGGCTGGTGACTAGCACCAAAGACGTAATTCCCGATAACTGGGAAGGCATATCCTTTATAAAAGTAAAAAAACACCATAAAGTACAAGCGGAAGTAAAACACTAAGTACAAAAGAAGTGCTGAAAAGTAAATGGGCCAGAATACAAACCCAACTGATGGTATAACTACAAATGAATGAATGTACAACAGAAAAAGACAACAGCTGGAAGAAAGGAAGTAGCTCATGGGTCATCCTCCTCGGATCCTACCTAAAGGGTAGGTACAGATAGCGCAACTCCTGGATCGTCCACCATGGATCCTACCAGAAGGGTAGGTACAGATAGCCTCCACAACGCTCTTTCCCGTCAACCTCCTCTGAGTATATTCTCGTCGTGAAGTCCACCACCTAATACTGACTCGTCGTGAGGTCCACCTCTGGGTATCGTCCAGACTTCGAACACTCGGCCTCCGTCAGCCTTGCCCGTCATCTTCAACCACCACAATGAGGTGCGAGCATAGCCCATTCAGGGGTGAGTATAACAATACCCAGAAGGGACCCCGATACCCTCAAGGTCTCACTAAAACCAACAAGGATAACCTCAAAGAAGATTTCAATAGATTTCCTCTACTTAGGTATATGCCCATATATATATCTAAGTTATCAAGTAACACATCTCAATCATGAGGAAACAAAAGGATTATGAAATCAACGGATAACCACTGCCCAGGTATATGCCCATACATATACCTATGTTATCAAATGACCCATCTAAATCATGAGGTAAACACAAAGGTCATAGAATCAGCTCAAACCTGGATTTTCATTATCGAAACCGTAACTCTTGAAGAGCCCCATCACTGAAGTGTACTCTGATCCTGTCATGACTCCGAGGTACTTCTCACAAACCTAAGACTGCTGAGGTACTCCTCCTATCCAGTACCACGGGTCATCCACCTAAAAACATTAGTTCTTCCCGTCGGGGTATGCCACCCAAACATAGTAGTGCACACCCCCTAATAACTTGCAGAGGTACTCTTCGGACGAGTACCACGAGTCTGCACTATCACACACTAGTGCTCCGTCCGCCATGGGTCTTCACCCAAACAAAGTAGTGCTCCGTCCAATGGGCTAGTCGACTCACTCCAAGTCGAGTTGGTCAAGCAGTCATCAGGTCTCAGCCAGCTACACGGTCTCCGTACTCCGTACGCTCGTCTCCGGGAGGGTCTGTTCCACGAGCTACAGGTCAATAATCCAAGTATATCAAAGTCCCACGAAGAAGTATCTCAAAGGACCGCCTCTTCACAGGGGTCTCAACGCAACAGACAGCGCGTCAATCGGACGCCTGGTCTGTGAGTTATTAGTCTTTTCGTCCTAGGGCCTGGTTGGTTTCGTGTGCGAACCAACCCGGCCGTATCTCAACTGTACCCCGTACTCTCATTGGGTATACTCATAGGGACCATTTCTCAACGTGAACACCAATGCCGCTAGTGGTTCGTCAAACGGACGTCCGGTCTGAAAGTTATCAACTTTTCTGTTCCAGGGGCCCGGTTGGATTTCGGGTGCAATCCGACCCGACCATACCCCAAATGCGTCCAAATCTCAGACGAAGTATGCCAAAAGTTTTTTCTCATCAAGAGGAATCTTTCAAGGCCGACGACACATCAATCAGACGTCCGGAGCTCAAGATATAACCGTTTCCGCTCCGAGGGCCCGGTTGGTTTTGTGATCGAACCAACCCGACCAAACCCAAAGTACTCCAAAACCCTGAGTGTAATATACCGAAACGACCGTCTCGATCCAAGGATCGCATCGCAGCTGACGATGAATCGTTTGGAGGTATATAGCCCACGTTATGGGCATTTGAACGAAAAAATTCTGAAAGGAGGGGTCTGGGCCCGGCCCGACCCAACCCCCACTGGGTCGGCCCGAACCGGGGCGACCCGAACCGGGTCCGGGTCTGTCCTGGTTGGGCGCGGCCCGGCTCGGCTGCACGACACGGCCTGGCCTGGGCGGTCGGATGGCTCGGCGTGAGCACACCTGCACGGCCAGCTGGTCGTGCCGTTGCAGAAAATGGGGGGGCGGTTTCCCCCCTTTATTGAAGCCCCTGCCCCCCCCCCCCACATGGGGGCCGCTCCATTGACCACTGAAGGTTACGACCCCCAGTCTCCCTCGGTCTCGCATGGCTACGGGACCAGGCGGCTGCAGCCACGGCTTCAGGTACGACGACCCTTCCCGGCGGCGCGCCGACATGCCCTTCCTCGGACCACCGGAGTTGGTCTGGTGGTCCGTTCTCAACTTCGTCTTCTCCTGCGGTCCTCCTGGGACCTGCCCCACACTACAGAGCCTTTAAATCTCCCTTGCGGCCCGTTCTTGCATGGCCCCATGATCCATACGTGAAATAAACAAACCACGTCTCTTTTTGTTTTTCTGGCATGGTGCGACGGCGCCGCGACTTTGTTAGGCTTCAACGGCACAGCGCGACGGCGCCGCACATCCTTGCCGCATGATCCCGCGCGGTACGATGGAACCACGCCATTCCCATTCCAAACCACAACAAGGTCAACAACAAAATTAAGGGAGGAAGGTCGGCCGTGTTTGTGTGGTCCAGCCCCCTCCTGTTAATCGATAGCAAGCGGTCCAATTTGAAACGAGGAATGACGACAGATGAAATCACAAACAACAAAAACAAAATACCCTACCTCGAAAAGACGTCGCTCATCATCCATGTCACGGAAGTCGAAAGTCGCGGAGTGAAGCTCCATATACATCGACGGAGAACGTCCGAGGAGGAAGCGGCATCTCCCTTCCTTTGTCGTGGAGAGAAGATTATATAGCGACGTCGATGGCGAGCTTCCGCATCGGTGCCCCTCCTTGGTCGTGGAGGAAGAAGATGACAGAAGAATCTGAGTCGCCGAGTCGATGCTCTCCCTCGGAGAGATAGCATTCTTCGTTGAAGTGGGGACGTTCTTTGCCGAAGAAGATGAAGTTCTCCCAAGGAACAAGAGCTCTCCCTCACCCAATATCCTCACACAACTGGTCATCCTAATCAAATAAGGCCTCCCCCATATTTTATTATGTTTTCCATTCCATTTCCAAAACTAAAAAATCAAACTCATTAGTTAAATTAATTGATTAGGTGTAATCAATTAACTTAAAGTGAGTTGGCTTGAAATAAAGAGGGAGAGAGAGTGAGTTATACATTAATTACAAGGGGAGTTAACAAACTTAAGAGGGGGTTTATGAGAGTTATGGAAATGTGAAGGGTTGGGGCTCGTGTGGGCCCCACCCCATATTTATCCTCACATGGGTAGTTAGGTTTTTGGTTGGTCCCACCCTAACTTCCCCATGTAGAGGTTATTACGAATTAAGGTATAATAATAAAATTTTCCCACAATTATATTCACCTCTTAATTAATCCACAAAATTAAACTCCTTCTCTCGTGAAAATGCAACTACAGTAAAAGTCCTTTTAAGAAAATATTGGCGTTGCAGTTCCATCGGTGCCCTCAGATTTCGATTAAGAGTACCGGTTCAAAAGTTTGAAAAACCTGCTCGTTCGTTCACTAAACATACCCGAGTTATACATCAGAATTTGATTCTGGGAACACCACACCTCGGAATCAGGCACCGTCAGAAACTTCGTACTCGTAAAATTCCAAAGAAATTAAAAACAATTCCTTGAAATTTCCAGGTCTTTACATTTTTTTTCTATATATTGGATATATATATATATATTCACATTATTAGGTAGAAAATTGTTACATAGAGATAAGATAGGGTGTCTGAATATTTTTTTCTCTTGTCATTATATGGTGTTTTACTTTCCTAAAACCACAGTCCAAATGGTATGTCAATATATGGGTGCCTAAAACCATGTCATCTTTTATCTATAAAATGAAACCTTGGGAACATCATTTATTAGTTTGACTCGGAATAAAATATCTTCCATGTTTGAGAAAAAAATGTTTCCTATCCACATATTATTAATTACATTGGATATGTGTAGTTCAACTTCAATATATATGGATTCCTCTGTTTCCATGGAGTTCTAAAATCCATTTGATCCCCCATGGAGGAACATGTTGTAAATCCCACGATTCTTGTTTATAATATTATAATGATATTTTTAATTCCAGTTTATTATTATTTTTCTTCATCCTATAATTTTATTCAATTGAATTATTCACTATTAATTCATTATTGAACTCATATGATAAGGTTTTGGGGTACTCAGTTATGTGATGTTTCATACACTATTCACAAGTTCTTCATCCCTGATTCAATTTTTTTTGTGGTTAATATATTGAACTTGAATACTTATATACACTCTAATGTCCATAAAAATATATATCATGGTATCATAATAATATAAAAAAACATGGAAAATATATTGTTTTCTTCTTCTGTTTTCTTAGTGGGTTTTAATTATGATGTCGTTCAAAAAATCACTCTATCATCGGTGGTAGTCGATGAATCATTTTCTAGGTCTCAACAAATCCAAGTAGGAATCTTAATATAAAAACAGTAAAATTAGGAATATATATGTCATGAAAATGACATTAAAAATTCTAAACCACATCTATTGAAGTGATGAAGGATAAGAATCATGTGATTTCCATAGGTTGATCACACTTAATCAATTATGTTAATATATACTCTGAAATATCATTTTCCTTTTTCTATTGGAATCTAAAATCATCAAAACCCAATTTTTCAAAAATACTACTCCCCTTTTATTTTTATAATCATAACCTAATTTTTTATTTAATGATAAAATGCCATGTCGATAGAGCACATAGGTTCCTTCTATGCTGCAAATATTGTAGTAAAAAATATATAAATTGACTTTCTCAACAACATGATAAAATTTTGGTGCTATTTTCCTTGAAAAAATATTATTTACCCTCTTATATATTTCTTAGAATTTTTTATTCATTACACCTTTCAATATTTCCTTCTTTCTCATTTGGTTGTTTTTTATTTTGTGTTTGTTTTTTATTGTGTGATTCTTCTTTCTCTCTCTATCTTCCTCCCCATCCCTCTCACACTCCATATTTCATTAATATAATATTACTATTACCTTTATCTATTCATTATTATTAATTTTTTTTAATTTATTCATCATCCATTTTGATATTATTTTTTCATTACAACATCTGGAAAATAAATTTTACATGAATTTGTCCCATAAATTTAAAAGAGTATTCACGCAAAAAAATGTTCATATAGAGTCGGAAAATCTAGTAATTATGAGGAATAACATGTGGAATCTAGTAATTACAACCAAGAACATACAACAAAAAACATGTATGCTAATATCCGGACCATAACAAAATTGACGACCCTATATGTTGAGGGACAAAATGCATACATCCAATACCATGAGGAAGAATCAAATATTTAAATATGATTAGTCCTCATCCATCTCCTTAATAAATTCCATGGTCTTCCAGGAAGGTACCTTCACAAAGAGTTTAATGAGTTTCACATTGTTTTCTCCTCCATGAAACCTGAAATTGCGACTGAGGAGCTCTTTATGTTTATAGAATTTCATTTATACCATTATGGTGTATCCAAAGAGTGGATATAATATCTAAAAAAAATTGATGGATTGAATGACCTAAAATGAATCTTTCAATCAATTTTTTTTCTCTCCTCCCAAAGGACATCAATTAAAGAATAAATCAATTGTATTAAAAAATCACATTGAGAGAGTCATCATGAATATTGGGATAGAATAAAATGTTTTTTTTAAACCAAATAATTAGAGAATAATTAAAAATTCAATACTCCAATAAGGTACGTGTCCTCATAGATCATGGAATGATAGATTCTACAGATTGTCGGGCACTAATGGCAAAAATTCATAGAACTAATCGTGACATAATAACCAACAATGGTCAAAATACCAATCAATTTTGTACACAAGGAATCACAAAAATGAGAGGAGTTCAAGAGGTTTGTAATTCATTCATATAAAAAAGGTTGACAATTAACTAAATGTTACATATACACTTCTTTGACAATTTTCTCAGGTATGAGGTATTTCAAATACTGCACCCATTCCATTCTGTTGTGGTATTTATTCTGATTACACTCATTTTTTTAACTTGTTCCCATGACAAGAGGATTTATCTTAGTCTTATGAAGTATTATTCCATGGGAATCCATTCCATTAGGAACCTCCCTTCCATAAAGGAAAATTTAGGCCAAATGAAAACTATGGGTGTAATGTAAAACCACAACACCAAAAAGGTGGAAATCCAAGGTATCCGAAAATATTTTTTATCAACAAGTCATTGGTATGAGAACATATTTTCATTCACCATCTCAAAAAAATTCTCATCCTCCTAAATATTAATCAAGAATTGAGGACATGTTGATAAAAATGGAATTATAGAATATACAGTCCAAATAGACCACACAATCATCCTTTGAAGACATATGAAATCATGTAAGAAATATGTAAAACACTATCAGTGCGATATATATGCAAGTATATAGAAAACTACCATCTAAACCTTCTTTAAATCCTAAAGATTATGTTATTATATGAGAAATTAAAATTCATATTGGTAAAAAGGTCTATTGTACAAATTATTCAAACTAATAGGTATCTCCCCATTTTGACAACACAATATCCCTACCCATAAAAGATTCCAATAAATAAAATTAAGAAGATAATGGTAAAAAATATCATTTAATATTACCCTAAATAATACATTCCAATAAATATCACATAATGAATCTTCATATCTATTAAAATTTTTGATAATTAGATTTATAAAGAAATAATCGAATGATTAAAAAAGGCACAATTTAATATTTTGTTATTAGATCAAGTTAAAAAAATCCCTTGATATAAAAAATTTCATAAAGATCCATGAACCCATATATGATGATTTAAGGGGAATGGGGGAGTCAATCAGGTAGTAATGTATCTGATTTTATACAAATAGCAATGCCAACCAAATGCATGTTTACAATAACATTCATGTTACCTGTCTGTATAGGGGAGACTTTATTTTAATATTCAATTTTTGGTTTAGGTTCCTCCATTAATATATTTACTCAGATTATGTATACTTCACTACATGTGGGAGAGCTTCAACCAATGGAAATCATCATGTAGCTCTCCAACCAAATCACAGCACACCCATTAAATGTGATTGAGGAAATCCTCATAAGATTGAAGAATCTCATCTCCCATACAGACTTCTACATTCATGTGATAGATGAAACCCAAAACTACGGTCAATCTCCTCTAATAATTAGAATTCCATTCATCAAAAATGAAAATAAATACACAATGTGAACCATGGTATTCTTTCCATTGATATTAGTGAAGAATAATTATGTTTCAATATCCTCGATGCCATGAAACACCCCATTGCATGACAATAAAATATTATTGTTTATTCTACGGAAGTTATCTCTAATTTCCACAATGAAAATTATCTCCATGACCCATACAAGGATTCATTTTACACTTTTTCAACCTCAGATAATTTGTGTTTTAATTCATGTTTTAAATGTTGTGTGGGTTTATAAAAGTATAATTTTTTTGAATTAATTGATGAATGTGTTCATTCTGAGGTACCCATGACCATCAATGATTATTTAAATATCATTCTATTATTTCAATTTACATAGATGAAAAACATGATCAAATAGATAGTTTCATGGACCTCAATCCCCCTAAATTAGCTTCTTTAATCCAAAAAAAACTGGTTTTGGAAATAAAACAACTTCTATATAATTTAAAATATTAAAAAATTTAAGGTATTGACCAAATTCCCATCATTATTGCCCACATCCACTCTCCACAATATGAATAAAAACAACTAGAACATTTGAGAGAGTGTAAATAATATATAGGATTGACATTCGATGATATTACTTATATTATGAAATCTATATTTATGCACCATATAAATTTTGATGATGAAACTAAACATGTATGGAAAGATCAACTCCAATTGAATTCCACCATCCTTGAAGCTGTAAAATATGATGATAATAAAATGATTCCTACTAAGATCTTAAATCTCATATATGATATAAAATGGGTTAGCCATGTGAAAATTATGACTAAAACTGGATAGAAATAAGTTTCAAATTAAATGAATGAATTAGTTCCAATTCATGTGTATGAAAATTTTCATGCCTATATTGACTAGTGTTGAATGAGTCAAGCCACACAAAAGAACCACATTAATCTACCATTCATTGACCAAATGATAGAAATATTGTATTATAGGTAGTATTAATGGTTTGTTGATGAATATTAGGATTATATTCAAATACATATAGCCCCAAATGATCAATAAAAGAAAAACATATACTTCCCTATTCGACACATTTTAATACATAATGATGCCTTTTATTCATTAAAAAGGTCCCACTAATTTCAAAAATTTATGTTGAGTATTATTTTGAATAACATGAGAATTATACGGAAGCATTTATAGATGGTTAGGTTTATGGATCTTTCATTGATGGCTTTTTGGAACACCTAACTCCTATCCTCCACCATTTAATTGAAAAGGATCTCATATTAAATTACAAGAAATCTCATTTCATGGCAGGCTAAGTGATAATTCATGGGTATGTGATCTCAAAAGAGTGAATTAAAGTAGGTAAAAAAATATTATATTAATTTTATCCCATACAAATCAAAAAAAATTCATGATGTGTCATATTTTAAGGGCCATGCTAGTTTTTACTATCAATTCACTGAAGAAATTAGTAATATCTCACTTCCCTTATCCTAGATATTACAAAATTATTTTGAGTAATTGTTAGATAAAAATTTTGAGGATTCATTCAATCCACAAAAAATAAGTCTGACATATCCTTTTAGAAACCAATTACCAAGGTGGGATATCCCCTATAAACTAATATTTATGCTTCTAACTTTGCAGTTTGGGAAGTTTTATCAAAAAAGGGTTGGGAAGGTTTCTAATATTAATGAATATGCATCACGTACCATTGACCATGCCTTGGAATACTACATAATGAGTGAAAAATAACATCTTACTATTGTTTTCTCCATATTAAAAATATTTCCCTTTCTTAATGGGTCAGAAATCATTGTGTTTTCTGATAATGCTTCCCTCTATTTTCTCTATATGAAACATGATGATAGGCCCTCCCTCATATATTGGATTCTCATCCTCTATGATTTTGACCATGATATTAGAAATATTAAAGGATAAGAAGATTTTGATTATAACAACATTAGAAAGATTCCCCCATCATTGGACCACTATGATGCCTCATCCTTCCCCATTTGAGAATAATTTCCTCCGAGAACCTTTGTGTTGTTGTGTCCCATACTACTTAGTATGAATTACTTAGGAATTTTCAAGAAATATATATATACCTATCTATTTTAGAACATTAAAATACATTTAACTTAAGCATTATGGACAATGGTATTTTATGGTTGACCAATACTTATGGAGTATTTTTAGGTAAGATGTTTCTTGTTGATGTTTCTCTGATTATGGGCTCACCACTATTTGTATCTTTCTAAAAACATTATCTTTTGTGACCTCTTTGACTCTCAAGCTACAGCTCAGATGGTACATTACTCCATACATTATTGGAATGTATTTTATATATATTCCGATCAGTATTTTTTATCATGATCATGATTTTAATTCACATGGAATATCTATAAGAAGAATGAAATGACCCAACATCACATGCTATTCTTTTTTGATCTTTGATGCATGGTTTGATGACATTATGTGGCCTCTTAAAAATTCATTTGTATCTGTGTACATATTATTGTATATTTAATACATCACCAAATGGGTGGATGAAAAGGCTACAAGAAACAATGAATCACGAGTTGTTGTTGATTCTGTGAGGTGCTGAATTTTTTATAGGTTTGGTTCTCTATGATTCTTAATATTAATTACGATTTACATTTTTCCAATAACCACATGAAAAAATTTATCCATAATTATGGTGTTTTATATAAAGGCTCAATGCATATCAACTCGAACTAATGGACTAGATGAAATCTCTAATAGGGATGTTAGGGAATCATGAAAAATATGGAACAACCCAATAGGAAATATTGGTGTTTGTGATTGGTGGTGCACTTTGGTCATACCACACAGATTTTGAAACCCCAATCTTAATTACAAAATATAGGATTATGTTTGGAATGGATTTTCACCACCCAGTGGAGTTAAAACACCTTGATTATTGTGTTGTAAAACAATGTAATATGAATATTCTATAAGGATGTGAGCATAAGAGGCTCAAAATTCCAGAGATTAAAGAAATTTGATGTTGTATATATGTGAGCTTGAAATTTTATGTGATGCATATTTTATGATGAGATGATTCATCATCAGAAGCATCATATTGGTGTTAAGTAGATTATGTACAATTCTAGGCTAATTCTCTACCTAGGTAATCTTTTTTACCAATGGCTCAGTCCTTATACCATTACAAATGTTTTCATTAATGGTGATATATATTTTTTTCATGACATGAATGGAAAGATGTTAACTATTAATGGGAAGAGTCTCATAAAATTCATTGAATATTTTCTATGTCATTTAGTGGAGAAAATCAGGCTTTTAGATATTGTATATGATATAACATACCAGGATGTCCCTTCTATCTACATTTATTTATATATCTGTTTTTTTAAACATCATTCAATGAGGACAATATACCTTTTAGTTGTGGGTTGAGTAAAAAAGGATTGTTTATATTTTTATATATAAAAATATGTTTCCCTTTTTTCATTTTTTAATTAGTGATCTTAATGAAAATATCCAAAATCAATTTTCACGCTCCAGTCATTTATGTTGAAAATTCATTTCATCTTTTTTTTGAAAAATGTTTTCTAAATAAATATATATATGAAATCATTTTCTAGAATTTTTATTTTCAATCCTTTATTCCGATTTTAATGGTTTTGGAACCCATTCCTCATTATATCAATCTTATATAATTAATGTCAAACCCGAGATATATTATAAGACCCCTATTATATATTATTCCATTTTAATTAATTTTTTTTAGAGTCATGAGTCATGGAGAGAAAATTAAACATTCCTTGATTCTGTTTGCTTCCATTATAATAGAGTGTACGACATTCATCATAGAGGCCAACATTCATTTAAAATCCTTTTTTAAAAAATATCCACTATTTTATACCACCATGACATTTTACCACTCATAAGACTAGATACCATGAAATTTCTATTAGTTATCCACATTACACTCCTATATATACATTCCTATAAATATATTATGTACATTAATATTTTAGTTTTTCCTTGTGTGTGGGAGAGTGTGTTATGCTGGGAATTCATGGGAAAGATCCATGGTAATGGGATGAGTGAATGGCTGCCTACATTTGTTTTGGACTGTAGGCTCACCAGACATATTATAACATTGTTTTATAAATGATTCCTTCCCTATCACAAAAAAATTGTATATAAAAATACATCAGTTTTGTACATTGATAAAAATATGAAAAATAAATAATAAATGGAGAATAGAGGATGTTTTACCGATTATTGTGCACTTCTTGGGTCTGACCCACACAAAAGAAAAAATGGGACGCATGAGATGAATGTGATACACTAAGTGAGAGGTGGAGTGAGTGGATTCCTTGTTAACACCTTATAAATATTTAAATTATTAGTTCATAAGAGATTAAACAGTTTTATTTTGCCACAAATTTTTAAACACAAAATCATAGAATCCCATGATCCTCATAACAAACTGTTCGATGTCATTATGAGAAGCCACTAGTTTCTACTAGTATAGATCATAGAATAATATAGAACATGTGGTAAGATCACATGAACTCTGGGAAATGAGAATGTCAATAATGTTATATTTTCATGGAGTGAATAATAAAATTTAAAGGTGATATAGGTTTTGACATGTTTCATGTGAGATCAAATGAAATTAGGTAAATTTAATGTAATAGAAGAATAATGACAAAACAATTTATTTCATAAAATATTCGTCATGGATTTAATTTAAAAACAATCATGTAAGTTTTACAACATTTCTTTAGGAATGGTACTTCATTACGATATGTGACTTTTCGTAGGAGTGAAAATGTTTATGTGTGGTTGTGTTATCACACAACGATTCACAATTTTATATCACCCTTACACCATGAAATTAATCTAAATTTTTATGAAATATAATAAATATAATAAACATTTTAAATTAATATTTGATTCAATAATTAAATAATAATCACAATTAAAACGTTAATTTTTCATGTTATTATGATTTAATTGTAGATGGTGTTTATTTGGAGGGACATGGAAGAAATTGATGAAAAATAATCCAAACTGCGCAGGAATCCAAGCACACAGATAAAATAAACCCCCCACTTATGCTAATATGTGCTTCAAAATTGGATGTAATTTTGTAGTCTGATCCAAAATTCATTGGGATACAACAACTATGAAGTATCCAAATCCCAATTTTTCTACTAACAAGATGAAATTAATTAAAATATCCATGAAAAATAATAATCAAGATTTTCAATGTTTGGTTATATATTTTAGAAATTTTTCCCATTTTATACATTATATTTTCACCAAATGTTACATTGAGGAATATAGTACATTAAAAACCATTTTCACTTTTTTCTATGTCATGATAGTGTGGTTTACGGGCTTAAAAATATATTCCAATTGGTATCTCAAAATCAGAGTTCCAAAAATCAAATCCCATTTTTTCAATAAAAGGGAATCACAGGAAATTAATTTTGTAGTTAATCCAAGACGAAATTATCTATAATTTGTGATAATAAAAGGATTCATGTCTTCATCCTTGAATTTATGGGTGAAATGGGATGTTACTATTCAATGTATATGGATTCCACTGTTTTCCTTGGAGTTATAAACTCCTTGAGATCACTGGTGGAGAGACCTGATGTAAATACACAACTACTTGTTTATAATATTTGAATGGTATTTTTTATTCCATATTTTTATGTTATTTTTATTCATTATATATTTTTATTTAATTGTGTTAAATATTATTATGTCATTCCCAAACTCATATGATCAGGTTTGTGGGTACTCGTTCATGCGATGTTTCACACACCACTCAAAACTTCTTCTTCCCCCATTCAATTATGTTATTTGTGTGATTGATATTTTTAATTAAAACATCATAAAAACCTTCAATAAATAATAATAAATTGAACAAAAACCAAGACAACTTTTTGAGTTATTCATGTGTTTCCTCGGTGTGTTTTGGTTATGAAGTCTGACACAAATCACTGTATCATTGAGGATTGTCGATGAATCAATTTTTGTGTCCAACCAATACTCAAAAGGTATCCACATATAATATTAGTAAAATTATAGTTCCATGTGTTACACAATAGGTAATAAAATATCAAAACACTATCAATTGTAGCAATCAATGATTAGGATCTAGATATTTCACTATGTTGATTATTATTAATCAAATATACTAATTTCTTCATTGTATACTCATTTTTATTTTTTCTATTTACTAATTAAATCATGAAATCACATTAATTCAAAAACACCATTCCTATTTTAATTACACAATCCAAACAATAATTTTTAAATAATGACCTACATTCTATCAATATATGACCTAGGGTTCCTGATATACTATATAAATTCTAGAAAAATAAAAATTTCTAATTTGAATTTATCTACAATGTGATAAAAAACTAGATCAAGAGGCCTCATGTCATGGGAAAGAGATAATGTTCTTACCGAAAATTAAAAAAATCCCTGAATAGATTAAATATGATTACATGCTTTGCTTTTTGATTTATTTTGGGAAACTTACATCCATGAAACATGAAATTGAACAATATGTTTTCTCAATAACTATGTGTGGCTTGATTACTCTTATAAAAAGACACATAGTGATTCACCAATATGTACTCATGGGTCTAACTATAATAGAAAATTTTCCCCCTCCCGCATATGAGATAGAATTATGCATTGAACCATTTATAAGTATATGTGTATTGATCACCATTCTCATGGGTTATATAGTGATTCCCAGATCTCAAATCCTATGTACAACCAAAACAAAAAAAATCCTCCTTACCCACGTATAGTGTATTCCAAGATAGGAAACCTTGAAAACAACATGTACAATAGAATATATATTTAAAACATAACCCTATGTTCATGGACCATTGAAAAAATATGTAAAATTCTATCTCCCATTTATACAAATACAATTTATGAAATGAACTATAACAGGGGCCCACTCATTGGTAGGTGTATTCTATTTGAAATTCCCCTTTCACACACATGAGTCAGATCATTTCATGGAATCTCTTCCATTAAAATGTTTTGATTGATTCATGTTATTCATATATATGTAGTGAAACCTGTGTCTATAAATATTATTTATTTCACCAATAATTAATGGTAAAAATCCCTTCTCTATATTATGATTATACTTTTGTAGAGAGTTAGACATTTTAGAATAATGATTGTCTTGATTGTCACCCTCATGTGATATTTAGAGATTCTACGGTCCCCTATCATGGATATATACCTATCATAAACTTTCCAATTAATCCCTTTCCTATCAATAGAATGATGATTCCCCCAGTACAATATGTTTTGAGAACATGAGAAGAAAAGGGTCGCCCTGGACCTTCTTTCACATTAGTTCATCACTTATTAGTCAAAAAATCACATATAAGAAATTTTGACCCCATTTGGGTCAATTATATCAATTGATAAAATAAAGTACTACCTCATGGAGAACATGAGATACCTCATGCCACCATAAATGTGATGAATCAATAACAACATTCAAAACACATAATGAAAATTTTTAGACTTACGTCATTATAGAAATATGTGTGGCTTGATTCAAATCATCCAAGGATTCATAGAGATATCCAAATCCATTATCATATCCTAAACATAGCCTAAAAAATGTCCCATTCATTACACATGAGTTAGATTTATGTATAGAACTCCACACTCCATATAAAATAGCAGTATGAATGCATCATACATATTCAGACACCTTCCACACATTTATCATACTATACATCCTATGAAATTTTGGGTCTTCAAAATATTTTCATGGAAATTATAAATTGAAATTAAATGTCATTTTGACACTATTTCTTTACTATACATCATTAATACCCTGTTGTATTTTCATAAACCACCGAAAAAGGCATTTAAACCAATGGAATGATAATTCTCAGGAGATGACATTTATATCTTTTTAATACCCCATGTAAGTTTTTTCCCGGTATAATTTATTCTGATATGAGAACACCATTAAACACAACTGACATATTTAATGTTCATAATTAAGGCATGTTAAAACATTTTTTCACCATGATCTTTTTGTTATGAATTGTTTCCATGAAATTTTGTCCTAGATGTGTGACCTTAAACTGCAATACCCCATGTAATCCAGGTCATATGATTTTATGCTATATTAAAGCTTCTTAGTTTCATAAAACTAAAATGTTGTCTTACCCAATGGACTAAGAAATGGATGATATGGGAAACCTAATCAGCAAGCATTATGTCATGGACAAGAGATTTTGGTCATATAAAAATTCCCTAAATTCCAAAATAGAAATTTTGGGGTTTCGTGGATATTTTTTTATTTCACATCAGGTCACCTATTTACAATATGAATAAAATTATACTACCTAGTTTCTCCATTGAAATGTGTTGATTAATTATTTTCATCAGAGGTCATGTAGTGATGACCAAATCACTAATCCAAAGACCAGTCTCAATTTCATTCATTCACATGAAATCAGCCTCTTACATACTCAATGATGTAAAACTACTTGGATTATGTACTTGTCTCATGAGATTAAACCTCATTATTTATAGAACTATGTACCACTTTATTATTAGTCATGAGAGATACACAGTAAAGGATGGTTCCTATATCTTGATCTAGACACATAAAAATATAAAAATCCCTATACTTTCTTTTTAATATCAATGTGTGCTATAATTAATCTTTTCCACTTATTGTTTCCCACATAGATCAAATCACATGTGGAGTAAGAACATTGGTGTGGGATTTATCATACTCTAAATTCATATCAATCCACATCAGTGTTAACATGATCTTGGTTGAATGAATTTTAAAGGAACTATAAACTTATGTACCATAAGACATCAAAATGCACGGTGGACAAATCTTGTAAGACAAAAATAAAATAACTAAATATTGATTGATTCTTGTAATCACATGATAGATAGTGACTCATAAACCTCTTATTCTGGATCCAGATAAAACAAAAATTGTTTCCCCATCTTAATGCATGGGCTAGACATAAAAAAGATAACTTTTCCCAATTACTATACACGGATTGATTCACGCATTGATGAGATAAGTAGTTGTTGGGGAAAAGTTCCTTAGGGTGTCTTATCAATATGTTTTCAGGGATATTTTCATTGTTGACAAAGACAAATGACTACGTATATGTATGGTTGATGTTTCCAAAGAAATGTGTTTAAGATGGAGCTATTTCCGGTTGTTATCAATATTTTTAGGCCTCAAAATAACGATTTTATGTTCATAAAAGAAATTTTTTCCTCATAGAAATGAATTGTATGAATAATGGTGAATGAAATTTTCTATGAAAGGTAACCGTGTAGCCTGGTATGTGGACCACAAACCATGTCCGAGAATGGTTCACAGTCAAATAATAGGTAGTGGGAATGGTAGGTGGAGCAGTTTTCAGAACCATATATGGTTCACAATTACGGTGTGAGGGATGAGGTGAGTGGTATGAGGAAGGATGGAAATTCATAGATGGCTTGCGTTATGTGGTAGGAGAAGTGGTACATGGTGAAGGATTTACTGCATTAATGATTTTGTTAATTCATTATTTAGTTGATTATGCAGATATATTTGACTATATAAAGAGTTCCAATCCCACCGATTATTAGTGAGAAGGAATATCATTAGAGAACATTTCATTGCTCCTTGAATTCAGTGAAGAAAAATGGTGGTTTGCATGAAATGATGTTAGAGATGGATTTTTCAAGACACTATGCCAAGAAAGGTATAAGTGGTTCACTTGAAATGATTTTATAAAGGGTGATGTAATTCATAGAATAAAAGGTGGTCTATAAACAAAGAAAGTTTCATGGAGAAAGGGTTATTCGTATGTGTGTAGAGTAGGTACACATAGGTGGTACATGACAACACAAGTAAAGTCAACATGAAGAAGAGATGTGGTAAGAAATATTCAAAGAAGTTCACAGAGTAGGTGGTCCATGTATCATAATTGGAACATAGTACATGGAGGATAAACATGGTTTACAGTTTGATCATGTAATCAATAAAAAGCTTCAAATAAAATTGAGAATGATATTTCTGGTGTCTAACAGTACCCGGGAATGTGGAATTCATCTACAGGTGAAAAAGGAACATTAATAGTTCATATACCGATAGTTGAAGATGCATGAATTCTTGGAAATGAAGGGACCTACACGTCCATAAATTGTGTGTGACCTATAAGTCCATAAACTATGATTGGATTATTTTCCAATAGTAGTGAATGAAGGAAGAGGTTAACAATGAACCATTACACTAACAAGGATATATAGAGTGAGATGCATAGGGAGTGACTCTTGGTAATGCACTGAGTAGACACTAAATATTGTAATGGTAGTGAGCATAAGAATAAAATATCTAGACTAATCCTTGTAATATTTATTGGTAGAGAGACATAGTGAATTTGTTACAACAAAAAATCACCAATTCTATGCTTCATGGATGCAAAATTGTGAAGGTGAAACATGTAAAAATTGGTGTTCCCTATGCATAATTCCATTTCAGATCATATATTACTACGAGAGAAAGAGAGAAGATTGTTTTGTTTTACATTCAAAAAACATCCAAAATGGAGAAATATTTAATGTGGAATACCATGAGCCCCCCCCCCACTCATGGTATTCGACCTAGTGGACCTAACCATTGGTATAATAGTGAATGGTTAAATGTTTGTTGTTCTCTCTAAGTATATGAAATAGAGGTGGTCAATCATAAAGTAATTACAATCTTCGAATAAAATAACATCTACTTATGGAAGAATCAGATGCAACACAACTTCAGATCATTAGAAATGGATGTCTTCACAAGATCTATGCATGGAATATCAGTCGACAACAATAGTGGTCCTTTATCAGAAGCACAAATATGAGAATCGGATGTTGATGCTAAAGGGATCAATGAATTACTAGGATCCCAATAAAATGAAATTTATAAGAAGGTGATGTCTTTTAAAACATGACATGCTATGTTAGAAAGGCTGTTGAATATACATAAAGGTGATTCAATGGTCATATTGAATGAGTTTTAGATTTTTTGTAATAATTATTAATATTGGAGACGGAAATCAAATGAATCTATTGATGAATTCATTTATTGGGTGAATGTTTTAGTGGAAGACCAGAGTGGTCTTGGAGTTTTCATTATGGTTATAAATAATTTTAAGCCTATCTTTAGGAAACATACACATCGATTTAATCTGAATTTTTCCGTATTGGATGATAAAGATCCAAACAAGCTGACATTGGATAACTTACACAATACTCTAGTTTCCTATGAAAAGGGAAATGATGATAATACATCTATGGAAAAGGGGATGTCCCAAGATGTGGCATTCAAGGATATCAAGAATATCTCTATTACATGTCGTATGAAGAAAGATAATTTCATTGATGTTATGTCATTTCTATCTTCAAATATTCTATGAAGAAGAGGAATGTTCAATGGTAAGAATCCACTTGTATTCCTCCGATGTGGAATGATTGAATATTTTTCAATAATGTTTCAAAATTAGTTTGAAGATGATGATGAATATATTGATGATATTCCACAAAATATGTATTCATCAAATGTGATAGGCATAATAAGTTCTAAAAAGTTTATTCAAAAAGAAGAATTTTCTATCAACAGAAGATAGATGTTAATAATAATCTGATGTAGAAGAGTTAGTGGACCGCAAAGATCATGAAGTAGATTATTTGGTGACATTTTTTAGTAATTCCATACAAAAAATAAAAATTGACAATGCCGAAGGATAAGTTGAAGGAGGAGTTGATCTTAAGGCGTAATTTTGAGGTTCCCTTGAAGAGATAGATGTCTAGAGACACAAATCATAGAAGGTTAATAAAGTGTTTCGTGATGGAGAACTTTATATGATGAAGTAGGAAGTACAGAATTCGGATAAGAATGAAGAAATTGGAAAACTGATTTATTCAACACTAGAATTATCAAAAAAGGATGTTGAGTACAAACACAAAATTAATGAATTGAAAAGGGAGATGAATTGTTTGAATCAAAAGGGAAAAAAGCGAATCAAACGTATCAATGAAATTGAAGAAGAAGACATCTGTATATGAAGATGGGTAAATGTTGAAGGAATTCTGTTTAATATAACTATGAAATTAGGAAAGAATTTTAGATAGAGAGCAGATTTGATAAATGTTTTTTAGATGATCAAAAATAGAAATCAGTAACAATTGACGTGAATATAGAATCATCCACTCCAAGATTGTCAACATATTTGGTTATGAAAAATAATCAGAAGATTCAGAGAACCCATGGGAAAACTAGTGGAGTAGTATTTCCACACATGAATGTACCCTGCATATGATGCTGTTGATGTAGAAGGGTGGGACACACACAAAATGTTTTTTCTATAGAAAATAGGTACCAAAGGGAATATAACCAACATAGGAATTCATATAGAACTCACTTTTCTAGGACATCATTTTAGGGTCACTATTTAATTTGTGGAGGATTCAAATACATGGAATGATATTGGTCATCAATAATAAAGAGTAATGTGCCAAACAAAACTAAGGTTGTTAATAAGATGTCGGAAATATATCATCAAATGAGCTAAAAATTTAAAATTGATATGCAGCCATCAAAGATGATGTTGTTCAATCATATTCCAAGAATGTAAAGAGTATCAATCCACACCATGAATGTAATAATAAACATGGATCAAAAAAAATATCTGAGATAGAAATGGTTGTAGAAATTGCATTAAATGCATCAAATATTACTAGGACATGGATCATTTAGACTGTATTAACCTCACATATGACTAGAAACAAGGATCTAGTGATGGGAATTATGTACAATAAATATGGAATTGTATCATTTGGAAATGATGTAATGTTGAAAAAAAATTTCTTCTAGAAAGCAATGTTTGGGGAAAAGACATGAGGCATGTAGTTGTCTTTGATATTGAAGGTCTTAGAAACAACATATTACGCGTAAGTCCATAGTGAGACTCAGGACATGCCATAGGCTTTTCCATGAATTTATGAGTCATCAAGGAAAAAAGATTATCCTATTGTATTTTAGGGAATGTGTATAAGAGGGTGTAACTTCCTCATGAGTGCAGAAGAATATATGTGGTTTCTTTCCAAGGAAGTCGAAAAAAAATCATGGAATAATTGTCATTGCCACAAAAGTCTAACATCTATGGATGATTGGGAGAAAAACGATGCTTCTAGAAATCTCCATATGTTATCATGTGATCATACCCATACATGTGATTCTTTTCAAAAAACATTAACATCATTCAAAATACATATAATTCAAAGGATAAAAGGTCCACAAGATTGCTTTACTTAGTGAATATTGATGTTTGTGGGACAATTTCACCAAGGTCTATTGATAGGAGGAGATATTATGTTCTTTTCATTGATGATTATAGTATAATGGTATGTGTTTCTATCACCACACACAAATCTCATGTGTTCATTTGCATTACAAGATATCGGTGAGAATGAGAAAAATTGCTTGGTCAGAAAATCTAAATGATTCAAATAGATAATGGAAAAGAGTTCAATAATATCCAAGAGGAGGATTATCATGGGAAACATGCGATAAGGAATCAAGATTCAGTGATATGAACTTTGCATCATAATATACACGTTAAATAATAAATAAGATTTTCAACAACATGACCAGAATAATGTTCATTGAGAAAGACGTTCAAGAAATTTTCTGGAATGAATCATTAATGGAAGCAATCTTCACATCAAATAGAGGAATAATTTTTATGAAATAGGAGAAGACTCTAAAAAAGTTTGGATATGGAATGAAGCCATCATTGATGTACTTTAATGTCTTTGGAAGTAAGTCTTTAATTCTCAATAATGAGGAAGACACGAAGTTTGAATATCATGGGGTTGAAGGGAATTTCTTGGATAATCAAAGATAATAATATAATATAAATTATTTGATAATCCAATATGAAGGATAGTTGAAATTAATGATGTGACTAGAGTGAAGAATGATCATAATATTTCCTAAATGCATGATCAGACTCAGGATGATAGTACTGAAGGGACAAAAATGTCTAGAGATGCTTTAGCTCCAGAGGTTGATTCACAAGGAGACTCGTATGATGAGAAGGAATCAGTGTCTTCTTAGGGAATATAAAGAAGAGATGACATTGATAGGAAAATCATAAATTGTGATCAGACAGAACCAGCACAAGAAAATAGAAATAAATAATCTAAAACAAGAATTATATTTATCATAGGTGCAAACTAAAGGTTTTGATGAAGCTAATGGATGTGAGAACTAGGATCAAGCTATAAATAAAGAGCATGGAAAAATTAAAATTAATATAAACTGGGATATTATTTCGAGACCAACATACATGAATTTCACTAGGTTAAAATGGGTATTTTTAAAAAATAATGAATGAATATAGTGTTGTGATTTGAAAGATATTGTGGCATGTTTCCAATGGGTACACCTAGATAGAGTGTATTGATATTGAATATGCATTTTATCCATTTTCATGGCTTGATAAAATTAGATTATTTTTTCCATAATAGTGAAATGAAAGTTCAAGGATTTCCAAATTGAAGTGAAATAAGAATTTTTAAGGGAGTTTTGGAAGAATAAATCTTTATTGAGAAACCAAGTGATTTTATCCACCATTAATATGAGAAGAGATTTTTTCGGTTGAAGAAGCCAGTATATGGGTTGATGAAAGCACCAATAGCACAGTATTCGAGACTTGATCAATATTTAAAGAATCTCAGATTTTAGCATGTTGGAGTTGATTATATTCTGTATTTCACAAATTACTGTATTAAATTTATGATGGTGACATTTTAGGTCGATGACATAATATTTAACAGATCTGATGAAGAAAATAGATACAATTTTATGAATTGATGAAATGTGAGTTCTAAATGACAATGATATGTGAAATGATGTTATCCTTGGTTTATAGGTGACAAAAGAAACTAATAACACTTTCATTTCTCAATATTAATATTCCAAGGAGGTTCTAGGGAAATTTTCTATGGGAAATTCCAATGTGATGATTTCTATGGTTTCTAACCGGTTGAAATTATCAAAGTATGATGATGGAAAGGAAGTTAATATAACAGAATATGGGAAAATTATTAGATGTCTACTATATCAGATAGTGAAAATACATGATACTGTTATTTTTCCAGGCCAAGCTATGCGATTTCAAAGAAATCCCAATGAAATACACATGCTTGCAGTAAAAATAATACTTTGGTATATCAAATACACTATATATTTCACTTTGGTGTACAATAACCAATCTCAGAAAGATTTATTGGGATAAACAAATGAATATTAAGGTGGTTCCACAAATGATTGGAAATAAACATCTGGAGGACAATTCTATCTTGGTGGATTGTGTATTTCATGGATGAACAATAAACTAGACTGTATTTCCTTAAGCACTGCAGAAGTTGAGTATATTGCAGCTATTCAAGAATGAACACAATTATTGAACATGAAGCAATAGTTTGATGACATGGGATTTGTAGTGAAATCAATGGTTGGAATTCATTTTGGTAATACAAGATCTATGAATCATATCAATAATTTAGTCCATCACTCAAGGATAAGGAAACATGAAATAAAATATCATTTAATTAAGTTAAAGGATGAGAAAGGTCTTGTGAATTTGTAGTAAGTTCCAATAGATCAAGAAGTTCTCAATATTCTTATGATGTGCTTAAAAATTTAAAAATTTGAATGGCATCGATTGGCTTTGGGTGTCCAGTGAATACCCCATAATTGAAAAAGGGTGGTTATGGGACCCACTCACCCTGAGAAATGATGTTTCTTTCCCTAATGTACTTGTATGTGTTCTTTACCCTATTATAGACAACTTCAATGTCCCCTATGGTTTTGATGACAATTGGGGAGAATGTGTTACTATTCATGGGGGAGAAATTGTGGCTGAAATGAAAATTGTCTTGTTTAAGAAAAGGGGAGAAGCTATTTAGTGGAGCAGTGAGATAAGGGAGAAGATTTTGACTTGAATCTATTAAGAGGAGCAGTGATATAGGGCATGTATTATCCCTAATTATACAAGACATGATCGATTAAAGGGTATATATCATGACAAAAAAGCTTCTTGATGAATGAAGAAGAGTGGTGTTGGAATGGATTGAAGTGATTCGTTAATGAAATTTTCATTATACTTGTTTTGCCACTCCGAACATGGATTATATGTGCTTAGAGTATGTGTTGATTAAATCATTTATTTCTATCATAATCGCAATAAGTGAATGTTGGAAGATGATGGAAGAAGCAGTAACATGGTATCAATTAATGAATGAGTTGTCAACAGACACAATGGGGGAGATAGTTTGGAAAAAAACTCTCAAGGATTCCTCTTGAAAAATTTTGGGTGATATTTTGTTTTTTGACAAAGACAGATTGTTGTGAATAAGTAAGGTGAATGTTTTTTCAAAATATGTGTTTATAGTGGCGATATTTACCCTGATTTTCAAAATCAATAGGACACAAAATCGGGAGTTTGTATATTGAAAATGACGTCTTTCCTAAAAGAAATGAATGGTATGAAGAATGGTGAATGAAATATGAAAATAAAGAAAAAAATTTATCCTTGGAAATGGACCATATAACATTTTTGGGAATGGTTGGCAGCCACGTACCAGATAGTTTGAATGGTATGTGGAGCGCTTCGCAGAACAAAAAAAAGTTCAAAGTGATGCCATGCAAGCAGAGTTATGATGCATATGGAATGCTTGAGGTTCACAGATGGATTTTTCCACTATAGGAGAAGTGGTACTCTGTGAATGTGGTGTTACATTACAATTTGGAAATTATTGATTTAACGGTTAAAGTGGATATCATTGCCTATACAGAGATGGCGAATCCCACAGAATAGCAGTGAGAGTGAATATCATTAAAGAATATCTTTTTTGCACTAGTAATTCGGTGCTGTCTGAAGTTTGTTCATGGGGTGTTATTCCAATGAAGGATTTTTCAAGGCACTGAAGCCCACTAATGTAGATTTTGTCTGCGAGAGGTGATTCTGTGAAGGGTGAAGCAGTACGTGGAACTGAAGGTTGTCAGTGAACAGAGAACAGTTCGTAGCCAAAAGGTGATTCATAGGTGTGAAAAGTTAGTATGCAGAGGTTGTACATGATATCACTAGAGGAGGAAGTTCCTTAAGGAGAATTGGTACATGGGATTGGTGGAAGTTCATGGAGCAGGTGATCAACGTACCGTACACGGAATATTGTACACGGAGAATCAAGGTGGTTCTCGGTTTAGTCAAGGAATATTGAAAAAGTTTCATATATATGTGTGAAAGTATTTTTCAATATCAAATAGCACCTTAAAATGTAGACTAAATCTATGGGTGACAATGGAACTTTAATATATAATCTACCTGTAATTGAAGATGAATGAATTCATTGAAATGAAGGGATCTACATGTCCAAAAACTGTGCGTGACCTACCAGACAATAAAATGTGATTGTATTCTTTCCCAAGAGCAGTGTGAAATGGAAGAAGAAGACGATGAACCTTTCCATAAATGATGATCCAGAGAAATAATAATAGGGAGTGACCATAGGTAATTTAGTGAGAAGACCCTAAACAATGTAATGGTTGAGAGCCTGGGCATAGAAGATCTATACTGAACAATGTAATCATTATTGGTATTGAGGTTAGTGAATTTATGACATTGTAATGTCACTAGTTGTATGCTCATTTGACATAGCCTAGTGTGGGTGAACCATGTAAAAATTGTATCATCGTGTTCATGATTTCGTTTCTGTTCATATATTTTTACGAGAGAAAGAGATTATTGTGTTTTTTAACAACAAAAAATGAAGAAAAATGGAAGAAGTTTAAATCTATCATACCATGATTCACCCCCTCTAATTGTATTCAACATAGTGGTCATGAGATCAGTGATTCCTAATTCCTATATCATTGTCCATCTATAAACATAACAAAAAATTACTCCACTCTCATATGTATGCCATAGATCTGAATACAAGTGTACAACATGGGTTTTCTCCATATTTGTGAGACTGTATAAAAAATTACTCCTTATCAACACAAAAAGATAGATCAATGTGTTGGAAGTCCTTCATAAAAATATGGATGTTTTTATTGTTTCATTTATGATATTATTTGTGATTCATGGATATTGTTTCATAGAATTATCTATAACCAAAACTATTCCCCTTCCAATATATGTGTTAGACCGTCATAAGGGATATATTCCTGCCTATTGCGGGATAACATTGATATAGAATACACCTTTAATATTTTTTTAAAAATCTTTACAAAAAATAAAATTTTTCTCTGGTGAAGTAAGAACATCCATAATCATTCTCAATTCTTTGAAAAGGGAGGGTCTATTTTATGGGGACACCATTCTTTAACAATTTGAAATAAAAACTATCTTGATTTCCACAAATCTTCCACATAATGGTAAGGTATCCAAATGACAAATTTCCGCTAGGATATACACTTTCTATATTTGTAATCCAAATTGAATATATCATCCCATTCCAATTCATATATTAAAAATATTATTTATTTCAGCATATAATTCCCTGCACTCATGCCTTAATATGGTGGAACATTCTAGGTTAAATCACAATGTAATTGATATATACTAACCAGTTGGTCGAAGATAAATGGACATAAAATTATACCCCCATATTCTTTTCTTTAGGTTGTTAAAATGCATGGTATGTTTTTTTCAATAAGATTTTAATATATATAGCCCATGTCCTAGTCTCCATGAATTAAAATCAACTATTTTTCAAACCACCTTTACACAAGAAAATTCATGTATGATAGATTTTACCATACATGTAAAATATTGATATAGATTACCTTTTCATTCTCATACATCTCCCCTTGATAAATCACTCTTTATGGTCATATGAAATCCAGATCATCAAAAACTATTTGGACATTAGTAATTGGATGTTACGGTCGCAAGGACACATTTGATTGAATATATATTAATATTTAGTAGTTTTATATGCATAAATCATGCAAAAATTCCTTTAAACTAAACAAATATTCATTCTTTGGATCATACACTACTATCTGTGTATACCATGACAAAATTGAAGTGAAAAACTGCCTAAAAAACAAGAACCATTGTTACTCCCAAAATAATTTCCCCACGTCATTTTTCAGATCCATAATCCCAAAATCATGACTTAATAATACCCCTTCATTTGTATGAGAATTATTGGGACATCCTTAACCAGTCTTAATTATTCATGGTTTCCAACACATAAATCATTGAAAAATATGTTCTCACTAAAAAAATCATTTATATTAGTCTAGCATCCAAGACTGTAATGTCCATAAAATAGGGTACATGGTTTTGAACAGTTTGAAAACCCACAAATGGAACTTTGGGTAAATTTTACGTTTTAGCTCACTAGGAATGAACTTTTCATGGTTTAAATAAAATCGATAAAGGAAAATAAAAAAAAGAGGCCCAAAACTTATTAGGGTGAAAACCCCTAAAGGGAGGCCTTAGAAAAATACAAGTAAAGCCCGTTAATTCTACCCTACAATAGATTTAGGGAAAAAAATGTAACAGAACAGAAAAAATGTTGTCAAGGTTTTTAATATAACCATTGAGATAAAAAATGATGATAACTGAGTCTCTTAGATTAGGAAAATAATAATATCCTTAAATTATATTTCACACAAAAAAGTATTAAATCTAGTTTTATGGACATGGTAATCTTATAATTACCCATCCTCAATTATTTATCTAGAATATTTCATACCAGTATGGTTATCCAAGTCATGATTTTGATAGTTATCTAGTTAAAAAACTTTTTATTTTATTTAGGATATTACTTGTAGAAAACTGAAGTGTTATGAATGATTGGAACAAAATAATAAGATAGGGGATTACTATAGAATGGCAAACCAATCATCATCTATTTGTTAGGATCAAACTGAAGGAGGTTTATCCACATCATGGAATCAATCCCTGGAATTATTGAGAAATGGTAAATAATAAAGATATCGGTATTGGTGTTTAAACTTCTTCATCTCAAAGACCAGCGAGCACCTAAAATGATCCATCATGGTTCTACTAGAGATTGGTTCTCTTTCCATCATTAGATTCCGCAAATTGATAAATTTTTCTAACAACGAAACATATCCCATGACATCATTGTTTGTTGACTTCCATTAACATGTTTGTTGATGAAAATTGTACCCTAATTAAATCTATGTTTGCCTCATTTTATTGCATCATTGTAGTATATGTAACTATAATAAAGTAAAATCATGATTATTCATCAATTATGTGATGAAAATCAGTAGTGGTATCCTTTAAATATTCTGTATGCTGATTATGAAAATAAAATTTCATTAGACCACATTCATCAGTGGTAAACATCAATATGGGAATAAAGACTTGGTAAAAAATAGAATACAATAGAGATAATCAAAAATTCATGTGCCCAATCCAAGGAATAATTGATGATGTATATTTGCATTAGCCGCAATAATTTTCAAAGGAGTATCTATGATGATAGATTAAATATATTTCCATGCCCATTTTCTCGTATTGTGATGTTCAACAACATCACTAGGATCCTAAAAATATTCACCATCTTTTAGGGAATTATCATATAGTCACTCATTTCCAATAGAAATTATCAATAAAAATTGTGACATTGGAGTAAGAAATCCCTCTATATACACCTCCTTAATAATCTCAGGAACTAATCTAATAAGTGTGATAGAAATTTGTGGAAAACATTTGTTTTTTCCACTAGGAGAGGCCTTAGTAGTGTTACCAATAATTCTAGTCAAAATTGTGGGGATTGAACTATTCCCTAAAAAGGATAAATCAATGATGAAGTTCAGCCTAACGTAGTGGAATGTCAATTTGAATGTATTTATCCATTAAGAGATGGAACATAAGATGCGATTGGAAAATAACTAGGAGAGGATAGTGGATTATGAACTAGTCTAACTAGATTACTAAAAAACCTATTGGGATAATATTCCACTAAAATCATTGTATAACTCCATTAAAGTTTAGTTTGGGCATTCGTGGGAGGTAAATAAATTTATAGGTTACAATCCTCATGGATCTTCATCAGCCCCAGTTGAAGAAGGATGAAAGGGTGGGGTTTCTTTTGAATTTCAAAAAAGGGGTAAAAATGTAACTTGCTTCATGAATCCAAATTTTCATGTTAGCCTATGTGGATAATAAGGTAAAAAAATGGTTACGCTATCAACTCGAGTAGTCAGAATCCAGTATCATAATGAGATGATTTTGGAGTACTTTTCCTGAGAACCTATGCGGTTATCTACATCCATTCTTGAAGGTGATAGATGAGGAATGAATATAAAGAAATGATTATCTCTAAGAAACTTAGTGTCACTCTCAGTTCCGATGGATTTCAGGAAACTGATATAAATATTATGATATCCAGGGAGTGGGTATTCTAGGAAACCTCTTCAATTATCAACTACCACTCTTGATGGTGCTGAATAAGGAATGAAGTTAATGAAGAAGAGATCATTTCGAAACTCCATAGAACTGTTGGTTATCAAGGAATTTATGCGACTGATAAATACATTAATAAATTTAGGGTGGTAGGTTGAATGAGGTATTTATTTTATATAATGATATTCATTGAAATGAAATTGTTCATCCACATAACCCTTCAAAAATAGAAATGGTCCGCAATTGGAAGGTGGATGAATTCCATCATGTGTATGTCTTTGTAACTCATAAATATTCGTAATAGTGGGTACAATGAAAATAATAAGTTGTCCCTCTACTAACATGGACATTATCATCAAGTTGTATACCCTAAAACATGTATAAGAATCCAGAGATGAGATAATCCATCAACTTAGTAACATGTCGATGAATCATTCCAACCCAAATTAAAGAGATACATCTATCCGGATCTAGAAACTCCAATTAGTAGGTTGGACTTCCTCGAAAATAGACCACGGTAAACAATGAGAACCTCATGATTTAGGAGTCGATTGAGTCTTGGTGATCCAAACCATTAGCCTCAGAACACTATCATCCAAAATAGATTTATCCAGTCACATAATGGGACATTTGGATGAGTGTAAGTGGGATGACCTAATAATTACTTTTCCACAACCAATATGAATTTTCCCACCAGATGAACTTATTCAAGATGTTTTGAAGTGTTAGTTTTAGGATGTAATTCATTATACATTTTTCCAAGAATGGAAATACTTCCAAATTGGTTAATATCCATTGATACAATCTTGAATTAATCATGAAATAGGTAGAAAGTGTTGGTGTTTGAACACCAATGGATGATAAGTTTAGGCGAAATAATTATTGGTGAATACACCATGAACTAAGAAACCCACACCACCTAATTCATGCCGATGAACTCTAACCACTAGTAAAATTCCATAAAAATGTGGAACACTAAAAATATCATTCCAATTAATCTAAAAATATCCATAGATCAAAACCCCTATATGGTTCTCCATCCCCACTAGGATTGCCACATGAGATTTTGAAAATGTATGGATAACCTTGAATACATGATTTTAATGATTTTAATGATTATGATGGTTACTATCTATCCATGAAGATCCATTCATAATGAAAACCTCATTCTGAATGAGCATAGAAATATTATGTCTTCTAGTAGAAATTTTCACTTGATCATAATCTAGTGGAAACCAAAACCAATCTGTAAAAAAAATTTGGTCATCTGACAGAATGCTTGCATCATTTTGTATTCCAAATTTTATTTATGGAACCTATTAAATAATGGGCAATTTAAAATACGTCGTGACGGAAGATGCTTCATAATACCCCAATGAGGGAGAATGTGACTTTAAAGATCATATTTAGTATTCGTGGAAATGAATGTTTATATATTGATTGTGTGAATAAAGGTTGAGGAAAATTCTTGACTAAAAATATCCATTTTAACATAGGGAAAGATCCATAAAATCTCGATACATTTAAGAGCATGGAAAAATATATGGAAACCATAATGAAGGCATTAAGCCCGCACGACATCTATGAGATGCGCGGCCCATGAAGTGTTGGCTTAAGAAGTGTTAATCGACTATGGAAATAAACCATATAACTATATGATTCAGTGGAGTTACATTACATGCATGACAAAATTGAGTTTTTATGAAATTATTCCTTAGAGGAGATAATTACCTAGATGTAGAAGGAAAAGAGGAGTACTCAAAGGGATCATTTTGAAAAGAGACTTAATATATTCCAAATGACCAAAGGCCACTATTATTAGGCATGTTACCTTATACGGTACCACATGAATATTGAAATGTTATTCAAAATATGTCTGATTTCTCAATCATAATCACATGCTTTTCATCCCGATAAGAGGAAATTGCATTGGAGGAACTTTTGGGCTCCTGAAAACATTGTATGCTATGATAAAATAATACCATAATTTTTAAGGGTAAAATCGCAAATATCAGATCAAAGAAATGATAAATATTACTTGCTGAAAAGGTGGTCTATGACCTAAATATAAAAAGTCAATACATGCACCGCCACTCTACATGGAATAACACATATGAAATCATGTGTGAGATGTGGTGGTGATCATAAGTGCCCACGAATTACACCCAATTTTTTTTTGGGGGGGGGAAGATAGTAATTCACATACCCTGTAAAAGACCATACCCTTTGAATAAAAAGGTAATTCATTGGTCGGAATTCCCTATTATGCCCCCTGAAATGAGAAAATAGTTTGAGGGTGTGAGAATTTTTTTTCATTCCCCACAAACAAGATCCCAGTGGACCACTGCAGATGACATACCTTCTCTCTAATATGTTTATTAACTCTCTATAAAACCCAAATATGCAATATAAAATTACATTAAAGTAAAGAGGATTCATGGATTCATAAATAGGAAAAAACGTAAAAGGGAACGATCCATTGATTATGCGAAGGAAATCCTACCACAAAAAATTAAGTATGAAAAGGTAACTCACCTGAATTGTCTGAAAAATAAAAAACCCATTAATGTCACCATAATAAAGAGAAAATGAAGATGACCTATTCACAGTCCATCAACACACATTGTAAAAAGGTTCAGAGAGGGATCCCCACCATATGTAGCAATGTACATTGTTTGAGGAAATTAATCCTGCATAGTAAACAACTATGCCTTAGGAAAACAAACCTACGTAGAAAATCACTAAATAAGAGGTACATAGGTATATGTACAAAAGCACTATGTTGATGGAACCCAATACCAAATTAATGAAGATATGTAGAGGGATCCATCTCTTGTATGGAAACACACAATGAAAAATAGAAAATCAAAGGAGTCAAATCTTCCCCCCTTCGAATTTCCCCCCTTTAGTTTACCATTCGGCTCCACATAGGCCCCGCCATAATATATTATAATATTTTCAGGAAAAGGACTCTCACAGAACCACCAGGTGTGCATGATTAAATCCCTAGGCACACCAGTGTGTCCTACCGAGCGTATACACTTATGGTAAGTTGGTTCCTATTGATAACCTTTTTTACAAGGGGTCCTTAGAATGCTCGCTATCATATATTGTATATGTAATGATGGTATCAACCTTGGAGGTACTCATGTGGACCCCCCACCAATTCGAGGATTTAGGGTAACCACTGGGCTTTCTCTTTAATGAGTTTTAGTGTATGATTCATCCCTCATCCTATCTAAAATATATTGAATGGTATCCCTCATAGAGGATCCCACTAGTCACCCATGCTGATGTTGTCATTCTTGATTCCATTACCCTTCTAGTTCATATCCAAGACACATGATACAATCATAGTTAACAAAAAAACAAGGAATGGTAATGTTAATGCACTTTACCTCTCCCTTTTTTCTAGAATATGAAAAAATAGAGGTGATGAGAACTATACCTCTCTTGAATCCCCTATTCTGATGGACCAATGATTCATCCCCCAGTGGACATTTCAGGTAGTTTTTTTTAATATCATCTTCATCCTCTTGTATCTCACACCGACCATGAATAACATCGTCTAATAAGTGAGTAATGATAATGAATTACACATGATCCCAAGTATGTGGGAATCCATCTTCTATACCAGCCGCAAAAATATCCATGAATTATGCCGAATCCTTAGGTATATGACATGAACATATCCAAGCATACATTCCTCCTCCTTGGGCATAATCTCAAAACATATTTATAGAAATGAGCCATATAAAGAGGGTTATCCCAAACATATCCAAGCATGCGAGCCAATTCCATTTGCATAATTCAAAAATATATCCACGAAAATCAGTCTCCTCCATATAAGTACAATCCCAAACCAAACATATAAACTAATCAGGCATTGATTCATGACCTGCCGTGATATGTAGGATGCCTTCTTAATGTCAAAACTCAAAACAAAATATGTACTCTAATATTCTCAAGGATATATTACTATATGGGTCCAATGAAAATTAGAGTGCCATATTCATTCTGAGACCCATTCATTACCATCCTTATTGGTCCATATTCATGATGAGATTATATCCCCACCGGGGAGACCACATCCCGTCTAGATCCATCAAACCACTTCAACATAAATACAACACCTGCCATTTATAAGAACCATTCACCTATATGACCTTTCCGCATGATATTAAACTTCGTTGTTTTCTCATTATAACATGAACATCAAATGTTCAATGTTCCCATCATAGTGGAATCAAATTATATGGGTTCTGATTCCTTTCAAAAGGAGTTGCAGGAAGACCATTTTATGGTTCCGATCCAGACATTAAAACCACTATCATTTACCTGTATGATGATGAAAGCAATGGTGCCCCACTATGTGGATTAAAATAGTAATCATAATAATAAAATAAAGAAGCATATATGGTTCATATGTACCATTTATGGAGAACCTCTAATACATAAATACCCATCCATTGATGTAGAACCTCATATAAATATATATTTTTCTATGTTAGTTCTTATTAAGAACTAATTGTTTATTAAAGAATGACCCCACAACCAGTCACAAGGGGAATGAAAACTTTTCCTTCATAAATATTCCTATGAATATGTCATGAGGTCCACCCTTCACACACCCTATCACAAATTTTCAATCCAAATCCTTCTTTCACCATTGATTTCTAGGTCGACTATCTCTCACATGGTTTACCCTTGGTTCCCATATATGTGGTTGAGGGGATCCTTAGTTGACCATTTGTTGGAGCATTTTTTATTAACAGATATACATTGTAAAATAGTACCATGTATCAATTTTCCATTCCGTAATCAATCAAATTAATCATGAAAAATATTAATGTCTACACTATATCTTTCTTTCTCATAAATTGTTTACCTGAAAATGAATATTTTTATAGTATTCAATGTTGTATAAATTGGGCTTCCTAATAACATGTGTTCTTTATATATTTTTTATACCCAAAAAAGTTGAATTGAAGAATAATGACATAAAATTCATTATATTTTACCATACCAATTCATTAAGCATAGTTAAATCATATAAATGTTACCACCCACATATTAAATCATTAAACAAAAACGAAACACTTACAATGGCTCTACAATCTCCCCCTTGGTATTTTGTTTCCAATATAAACACACACCACAAAATTCAAAATATAGAATAAAGAAAATATTTTTTCCCTATTATTGACAATCAAATGTGTAGGATAAGTTGTGGTCCTCTCATCTATTGTTATTCATTTAAATGAATTTAGGATTATCCACCCATTTTTATGTGAGAAGGATGACACTACATGATTCTCTTATAAAATCTACTTTAGTTGGTTATTCTATTTCAACATGGGACATCCACATGTAGTAAAAAATGTATACACATATAGTGTTATCTAGGAAATCTATAAACTACCATGCATGTGTCATGAATAGTGTTACTTTATTATCAATGTGGGGTTGTATAAAATTCCATATTATCAAGATGCGTGTAATGGTATGCACACTAGTAAACAGATCAAATGTTTTAACCTCATTAATTTTTACCAAACTTTTTCCATCATGTTTTCATAACCAATAACCCTCCATAAAAGTGAATTTAATATGATCATCAAAATGGTCTTCAAGTGTGATTTTCATACCTCAACATTTAGGTTTAAAATCTATCTGGAATTTTTATATTAACTGGAGTTTAGAATAATGAAATATTTTCACCCCTTATTATGTTTGAAGGATATTCATTAGACTCCAAGAGGAAAATATAATTATCAAATATATATCATAAAACATTAAACTACTCTATAAATTCCATGCATGTTAACTAAATATATATAAAATAACAGGGAATACAAAGGTTTTACAATTATTTATAGTATGAATAATATTTATTAGATACTAGTAACTATGAAACACTCATAAAATCAGTTGTAGTTCTCTTCATGCTTGCAAAAAAAATTCGATTTCTAATATAGGTAATTTAATGGTAGAATGATGTGACACTTTTTACTTTTTTGAAAAATAAAAATCCATGCACCATCATATGGACTCTTTGTCAATTTATTTTTTATTTCATCATATATAATCAGAAAACTGACATTGCGTATTGCAATACATATTGTTTGATTTTATCCACGACACAAAATCTCATTATATTTAGTAAATTAATATGGGTTTTATCCATGTGTGGTGAATTCTTTGTTCAACGTTTATAAAAATTTATTTTCTTCTATTTTTTTAATTTTTTTACTTTTAAAATTATTTTTTGGTCAAAATAATTTGAGTAATTTCCTCTTTTTATATTTCTATTTTCATTAACAGAAATATGTAACATTCTTGGTTTTATTTTCATCCATGTTTTGTCACAATGACAATGATGGTATCACATTTCACTAATATTCATTAGAGTAAAAATTGATTCAGAGTAGATATCCTTCTCTATTTCATAGAAAATGGGGTATCCAATATAATATAGTTCCCCCTTCTCACCTTGTTTATACATGTATTTTTTAAATTGATCATACTTGTTCTATTACAATTGAAATGAAGTGAAAAATTATACAAATATTAGTATAATTTGTGTCAAAATATTTCACAATACTAGTAGTTACCAATCATATATTGTGTTCTAGAATACTGATAATTTTTTTGGTGATAAATTCATTTATCTATAGATACAATCCATACATGATTCTGACTATGTAGTAGGGAAAATTACGTTTCTATAAAATTTATATTCTCAATATAAAAACTAGTACATATTCATCTATATTTTGTTTAAAAAGAGGCCCCACTAGTTTAATTTTTTACCATCAATGGTGTAATCATAAATAACCAGCACCATATTAATTGGAATGATCATCAAGAAAAGTTTGGATTATTTTGATTGAATAACATTTACATTACCAAAATATTATCTCATCATCTTCAAGGTGTTTTCTTCTGTAAGACATTGAGAATATTTCTCATTAAAATATTCTTGTTCTGTATCCTGTTGTGTATTTAGGTATTTTTAAATAATATCATGTTCTATAATTTTATCATTAGATTTTTGATCTCTTCATTGTGAGTATTATAAATCATGATTATATTTATCTATATCCATGAATTTTATTCTTTTCATATGTATATTGTTTTGATGAATACATTTTAACGGTAGATCTATTTTTAATTCTCATCAATTCATGAAGAATATACATGTCTTATAACTTTTTATATGATAGTTTTATGTTTTTTAGGTGAACCTTCATATCTTGTATCAATCCAGGCTGATGTGTCTTCATCGACTCCCCAACTTATCAGATTCTTATTATACTTCCTTAAAAATGTCATCATCAATATAGTATCACCTTTTCTAGTTTTTCTAGATATTAATTTAATAAAAAATTATTCTTTATCATCACTATTAGAATCATAATAATGTTGATATAGAATATATATTAAAACATTCACAGTTTTACCAGAATTAAATAATTTCAAATGAAGAAAACCATTAAATTTTTTCTTTCCACTTCATTTCCATATGAAAATATTGGACATGAATAATCAATAAAATGCACCAATAACCTCATCATTAAAAAAATATAATTATTTTTCAGTTCTTGTTCCTCTATATGAAATTTTTCATCCAATTGAAATCCATTTCTTCCAAATTAATTTTGAATAAAATAATTTTTCCCATCTCATAATTGAGGAAGGTATTATTAAACATATCAAGTTATTGGTATCAAATTTTTTTAAAGGTATAAATATTTTGTTCAAATCCTTATGGAATGTTATGAATCATATTCAATACAACATATGTATATTACATAGTTATACCAAAGCACATGACATCAGTTACAATCTCATTTACATAGGTAATTTTTTCATCTATAGTCTCATCATTATTTATTATAATATATTAACAATTTTGGATCCATATTTATATTTTGGATAATTTTATCATTACATTCCTTTTATATCAATTGTAAATTATATCCAATATATTATTAGTTGTTTTTACCCCCATCCCATTAAAGAATACAATGTCAACTAATAAATAAATATTAACATTTTTTGGAATTCTCATTTACATATAAATATTTATTATTACCATGTGTCCTGGAAGATTTTATTCCATGTTGGATAAAACCAATAGTTACTAGATATCTTACATTCTGACCTTGTGAAAGAACATATGGATGTATTTAGTTCTTCCACCAGTAATATATTTACACATAAAAGAAATGTACTCATATACTATTAAGTGATTTCAAAATCTCTATCACTATTATTCAATAATTGTTATATCTTCTAAAAGGGAAAATTATCATTTAATAACAATTTTAGATCCTAGGATCCAATATTTCACTGGGATGAGGTGGTGGTGAATCCGTGATGTTATTTTTATAATATTCTGTTTCAACTTGTCCTCTATGGTTGGTTATGATCTTGATTCCCTATTTTTAAGGTCTTAACTATCTCGTATGCAAAAACTATATCACAAAAAAGCATGATTATATTTACCAAGAACGCCACTAATGTATGTAACTATGTCTTTCCTATGTTTGGGATGATCCAAGACACATATTCAGCACTAGTAATGAAAAGTTTTTTCATGTACATATAATCACATGTAACGGATGATTGAAAAAATCTTTTAATGATTGATCAATAATGATTATAGTTTTCCATCTGTTGATGGGATATCTACTATCATGGTTATTTATACTGAAAAATGCTATCTGATAAATCTCCCAAAAAGAACTGGGTTTTTATACTATCATCCCACTAATTAATCAATGGTATTTGAAACCTATATCAAAGAGGCCCTCAACTACTCCTTACAACATTGTTAAATAATTTTCTAATTATCCAATGACCATGATCACCATCAAATTTGCACTTATTAATACCAAAATAAAAAATATCTAATCTCAATATCTAGAAACAATGAAACCAGTATTTTATTATATTCTATACATTATAAACACATATATGTGATATATATTTTTATCCTCATGAATTTTATAACTCATATAAAATTCACAAATCAAATATGTATACCTCATTGTTTCTAATTACATGAAAATATAATTTCAAGAAAACTCATGATATCATGTTTTTGTGCATGGGATTCTAAAAAACTCACTATATGATTTTCATAAAAGAATATATCAGTAACCTAATTCATGTATAATTATCCCTACTTCCTTCAAAAAAATAAATAATGAAACATTACATTCTATTCCTACACATAACAAATTTGATAGGAACTCGGTATCTAATTACAACCTATCCTCCCTGAAGCTTCAATTCTATGGAACCCAGTAATCATTCTTAATGAAACTCAATATTTCATGACACTTATTATTTACGTATGTTGTTACATGTCGATCCACTAACTTTTAATAACATGTTGAGATTATATTACCCAATAATTAGTCCATAGAAAATATTGACTATCCTGGGGTCACAAAGGATTTGGAAATAAAAGAACATCATAATTGAAATATCATTGTAAATACATATATTTTCTCAAATCCATTTCATCCCACTAATATCGCCCTCTGATAGAAAAAATAATTTCATGGGTGGGATGCTCCAACATTATAAGCAAGATTTCACTGTGTCTTCTATTATAATGATTTCATGTAAAGGACCAATATAAATTCATGTGTTTCAATCCACATGGATTCTCAAAAACAAAATTGTGTAATATTTTGGTATTTTAAAATTTCATGATGTTTTCCATTTAATGACACCGAAAATTGTGGTGTATTCATGTATATAATTTCACACTATCATGAATCATTTTTGTGGAAGTAATTAATCATACATATGAAAAATGATCAAGAGCATTAGAATTTGCATGAATATTTCTCAATAGGTTTTTATCTTCCTTGGAAGATGATAATTTTATTTTTTATGATATTCATGTATATTATTGACTCATAGAGCAGATCATTGAACAATATCCATCATTTTTGAGCCACATATGCTTTTATCCGTGCTATCAAAATCTTGAATAGAGTTATGTAACATTATTTGGAATTCAATGGAATATGTGTTTTGAATTGTTTAATATATGAATCGAAGAGATTTCATGAAAGGTATTTAAAAATTTCTATCCATTTAATTAATATATTTGATATCATCTTATTAGTTGTATGATCTCAGAAGATTAAGGAAAACTTATCTTGAAAATATGTTAAGATATCATGGTATGGTTCGATAGTGGAAAAATCAATCCATGATCTGATTGGAAAACATAGACTTATTTGGTCAGATGGAACACATTATTTTAATATATTATTTTACATGTGACAATATCCATATGTGGTCAGTTCCACATCAAACGTCTGTTCAACCTGAAAATCCTTAATAAATCAACATGTTCCTGATGAGCCTTTGTGCTGACCTTGACGTTGGAACCAAGATATACATTCACACACACACACACACAAGCAGACACCCTTTCAAGGGTTGTTCTAAACACTTCTATATCCCCCAAGAATCTTTTCACGCCCAGTGCACATGTCAATCACTCCTCCCCGTGCCTTCCTTGTCTGTTTGATACAATACTACATATTTCCACTACCATGGGTAGCTCGGTCGATGCTATCCCACGTGGATGACCTATGGTTCCGAAATATGTGATTGAGGGGGTCCTGGAATATACGGTGGTTCAAATATTACTTATTAAAAAATAAACTTCCTATAATATTACGTTGTCTGAAATTTACATGAATTCTTCAAACACATTTATTACACAACATGTAAACATGTACTATCATTTTAGGCATATCCATAAATTATCTATATGAAAAGGAATATTTCTATGGAAATTAATGATTCAAAAAATGTTCTTCCCACTATAAAATTTTAAATAAATACTCAATCCATTTAATCATTTATCATACTCAAAGAATATGAATCTCTCAATTTTAACATCCAATTATATTACATGATTCCATAATAATTATCCAAGAATTATTAACTCATATAATATTTTAGAAATATATATTATATTTTTGAGAATAAAATAAAAAAATATCTAATGGGAAAAAAATAAGACATGATTATTTGGAATTTTAAGCAAAATCATTGGGTTTTACCACTTCATTTACCAATTTTGACGATAATCAAGGTACTAAAATTTAGAATAATAATGTACTATATATAAAAATATATGTAATAAATTTTATAAAATTGTTCAAGGTATTACACCGTTGTCTATATGCTACCCCCTCTTTTTCATTCAATATTTATATTATTTTTAAAACATTTTATAATATCTTTTTTACTATAAAATACACACAATTTCATTTTCACAATTTTCTTATAATATTGGAATTAAAAAATAACCTTAAAAACATCAAATAAAGTTATAAAAACCTATAATATTTGTTATCCCTGCTAAATATCTAAAAAATAAGTGAAATATCCTAAATAAACTATATATTATAATTTTTAATAATTTTAAAAACATTTCCTAAATTTTTATTCAATTTTCTTATACATTATTTCAACATGTTGTAATAGTTATTTAGAAAATAATAATAAGTTTTAAAATTTGAAGTAAATAATTAAAATAATAAAAATTTATATTATAAAGTATTGAATAAAAATCTTCATTTAATATGTATATTTACTAACGTCTATTCAATGCGGTATTTTTTCTCTTCTGAACATGCACATGCCGAACATATGAATTTGAAAAGGTTTTCTATTATAAAACACTAAAATTTCTAAAATTAAATGCATATAATCAAAATAACATAATATTAATTAATAAATTCAATAAATTGTTTCTTTCTCATCAATATTATCATTATGACACCAAATGTTACATTTCTAGTACATTGCATGCACATCAAAGTCATTGAAAATATTTTATTTTTTTATCATTAAATAAATAATAAATGATTATATTTAGATTTTTTCTATTATAATTTATGAATATTTTCATAAATTATTCATTTCATATGTTTCATATATTTTTAAATCATATTTATTTCTAGGTGATATCATAAAAATATAATATTTTATAAAATTATTTAATTGAAACTATTCATGAAAAATAACCTTCTATAAGAATATTATAAAAAATTTATCTTAGGATAAATATTAATTTATGATTCAAAAATTTTATTCCATTTTGGAAAAATTAATTCTTATAATGATCGTACAATAAATTTAATATTAATACATAAAATACCCTGAAAAAAAGTGTTTAAAAAATCATTTTTATGCCCAAATAAATTTTTTTACAAAAATCATATACAAATATTATTCCTAAAAAATTAATTAGATTATTTATAAATACTTAGGTAAATTTAAATTCAAATTTAATGCATAGTGGTACAATAAAATTATAAAATGTCAATTTTACAAAATCGGTATATTTCAATATTAACTTAAAAATTGATCTTTACTATAAAATACAAATATTTCACCATAAGATAATATGGTTATGATAATTTGGATAAGATAATTTCAAGAAATAAAATTTTTATATAATAAAATTTCAAAGAGTTAAAAATTTAATATAATATTCACTCTCAATAAGAAATGGAACCCTTTTTTTAAGAATTTTTTTTTGAATAATAAAATGACTTCACTAAAAGGGGAGTGATTATTTATATACAGTTAATATAAAAATTTGTATTGAGTAGGAAAATATTCTATATATTTCTAAATTTCATTTAAAATATTCATATCTTCTAATTCAATGTCTAGTTTTTTAAAATCATATATAAAACATAACATTTCATGGTTTTTTTATGCTCAATGTTGTGTGTCACATATTCTATCAAGCATAGTTTTCTTTAAAAATAGGATGGTTTTATATATTGTGATAATTAGTGAAAAAAATTTATGTCTACTTTATTGAATATTTTAATTAGATGAAATTTATAGGACATTTTAACTAGTTGAATGGCTAAAAACCATAAGAATATTTTTTTCCAATTATAAAACAAATGAAATAAAAGAACATTCAAATGAGTTTCACGTTTTAATTTATTGATATAATTTTTTAAGATATGGAATATATTGATAATAATTATGGTTTATTTATCAAATAATATGTGATGCCTCTTTAAGGGGTGACCAATCAAATATATGTGATGATACAAGCTCCAATGAAGGGGTGTTATAAGCTATAAATATTCCAGGAAAGGTTAATTTTTATTAAATGTAAATGTGGATATCAATCTCTACAATAAATAGGAAAATTTATTATCTATCATTATTATTTTTTATTTATAATAAATAATTTTTTCTTAAAAAATTATAGTTATTTTATGATAAATTTGAAATCATGATGATGATTTAATATGATATGTCTCTGGTTGGAGAAATGAGATAATTTTTAATAATAGAAATATAAAAAGAGGGATACGATATCCTTATTTCTTAGGATAAATATTATCAGAAACTAAAAAAAATTAATTGTGAATTAAAAGTGACTTTCTACAACCATCTCAATTGGAACAATGATGGAAAATGATGCTTTTTGAATGAATTATGATTTAAAATTATTCCTAATTCTAATAACATTACTTCCAATTAACAAATCCCAGATAGGATATTGTGTTTCCTTTACACCAATATGTATAATTTAAAAGTGAACTGATGTTGTAACATGTAGTGGTTGGAAAATTAATTTTTAGATAAATTAATGGAACTACTACATATGGTTAGAAGCATGTCAATAATTTATATAATAATATTCTTGGATATACAAATATTGATTGGGTTGGTAGTGTGAATTATTTAAAGTTGACATCTTATTGATTGTTATTATATGGTGAATGGTGGAATTGTTTTTACTTAACGAAGTATATATTTCTTTCAATGAGAATATTTGATGTCATGTTTTTGTATTTAACTCAAGAAACTGCACAAATGAGGTGGAAGAGTAATTAGATTGATTATTTTTTTATTGATGTGATGTTTGAACATCAATTGGGATATAATAATAAATGTGATATCATTTATATAATTATTTATGTGTAAAATTCATGGTTTATATCGATATATATCAAATTTAATTTCTTCTAATTTAATATGGGGATGGCTATTTTTAAGTTGAATTTCATCACCACAATAGACAAAATAGCTAATGCTTTCACCCATCCATCACCAGAAAATGATTTCCAAAGGCTATGCTTCAAAATGTGAGTTTAACCTCACTCCTCACAATGATTATGTATAGTATTGATTCCCCCCGAATCATATTAATCATCGGATATTTTTTCATATTTGAGAAAAAATGAAATATATTTTTTTGTTTACACATCTAATAAATTCCGAAATAGGGATAAAAAATATATGATGAGTGTCAAATGGAATATGTTTTAATTATTTTGGGGTATCAATTATTTTGGGGGATTTTTAAGAGGGATAATATATCAAATTCATATGTGTAGTGTGCTGGTGGTGTGTTGTGTTCATGTTTGAGTTATTCTAATATTATTACTAAAGTTATTTTAAATATGTTTCTTTTAGAGATTACATGGAAATATATTTCATCTTGATGAATTATTTCATGTGAAAAATAATAAGTGATACATTTTCAGATAAATTAACTTGTGGTTTCATTTCATCATACTGAATTAAGCAATTATGTTTTAAGAAGTTGAATGCAAACAACTAATTCCATGGTCATCATGATGTTATCATTGAGTATTCTAATTTTCTACACCATGTTTTCTCAAGTAGGCCTAGATTTATTAAATTAAGATTCATGTCTAATTTTATATTTTTATTGTCATTCACGATCCTTGGATTAAAATAAGATGTTTTTTTTGAGCCCATGATATGTTTTGAATTTTTTGACTTCTTAGGATTTTTTTTGAGAAAAATACCCCTTAAAAAAGAAATAATCTAGAGAATGATTTTTAGTTAATTTTGATGTTTTTATGATGGGTTTTTCAAAATTTTCATTTAAAAATTAAATCAACTCAAAACACAAATACTTTAAGGTATGATATGTATGTGATGACTTAGTAGAAGTGATAAAAGAGGTTTTGAGAGCATTTGAAGATAATAAGGATTTTAGAGTTTCTATATAGATAAATGTATATGTTATTTAATAATCATAAAGATAGGAATTTCTACCATAATTTTTTAGATTAACAATTTATGTGGTTGGGAATACTAAAGTCATTAAATTTTAAATAATGACATAATAATTTTGGAATAATCTCCCATATAGTTTTTAAAATATCATACTATATAACGACCCAAGATAAATTAATCTATTTATTGAATTATGTTAGATGAATAATCATTCCGTCTCACAAATAGTTTCAAAAAATGGAGAACTAAATGTATATTTTATATGATTAATATCTATATAAAAAAATATTAAACTATACATGGGTACATTTCTATAAAATAGGGTGACAATCGACTCATTCTAGACTTTTCCTGAGATATTATTTTCTTCATGACATAGGTAAATGGAAACATCAGAGGCAAGAAATGTTAGATGCTCAATGGAGGTATAAATAATTTATAATAACAAGATATGATTTGTTAGAAAATGATGATAATATGAGTATATGAATGATACAAAACATACATATACACAACAATGAATAGATGGTACATCGTGGCATAAGGCCAGACATTAGATAACAAAATACTCAAAAGATTGAGGAAACAAAAGATAAAAAATTAACCAAGAGTCTGTAACATAACAATATGACTATGAATAAAACTATAAATTCTTTCAAATACAGAATATACATTTGTATTGGGAAGCATTACAGTAATGTTCTAGCAAAGATCACTCTGAATTGTTATTGGACTATTGGTGCCACAAGAACTCATACTCAAGTCCCCATAGTATAGAGAATGATTAGTAGTTGTAGGGCTATAAGGTAGTACTATGGGGATGTTATAACAATTTATCAAAGTGTGATATAATAATATAATGAACCCAAATCTACACAAATATGATTACAAAGGGATTGTAAATTAACTGAGAATGCTTATGGAAAATGGAATGTAATATATTTCCAGACAACTATAAATGGTTTAACACTATGTAGATACATATATATGGTAAATGAAAAGGAAAATAAATATATATAAGTCTCCAAAAATACCTTGTGACATACCTTAACATGGTCTTTTATATTGATTAAGATACCATAAACCGATCTATAGACCCAAATCTAATATCCCGACTCGATCGTAAAACACTCGACATCTTTCATTTCCATCGCAAAACTATCATCATTCCAATATATATAAAAAGGTTCTCATGAGAACTAAGGAAACAATATTGGGGGGGAGGGTGAAAATATAATCTTTAGTATGAAACCCCCACGTTTAAATAAATAACCTACTATCGTTTGTGAATACTCATGCAATATGAACATCCGGTTTAATACATAACTAATGATAACAAATAAATTAATTAAATAAATAATTTTTAACAACTATGGGGGAACAAGTCCTACAACATAACCAATAACCAATGTCGATCCTCTTGTTCAAATCACTAATCGGTCATACCTACTCTTTCCAGTGATGGGGAGTCTCTAAACACATCTAAAAACCCATGCCTTAAATAATAATTAACCATAGGTCTTCCCCTAGTATATAGTTATTTCATACCAATGAATAAACTCAACCCAAAATAAATGATAATGGAATGGGAAAATATCAATCATAGTATCAAACAACAAGGAAAAATCATCCCAAATATGTAATGGTTCCCAATAGATAAGACCTAGTATTTTAGGAGAACATACCACACTCAACAATGAACCTAGAATCCCTAAAATATCACATGTAGTAGGACTAATTTCTTAATTTAAATCAACATAAACATGACTCCAAATCCACAGAATCCATACAAGATGTATCTTAGACCACTCTACATGGTGCTTTCTTATTAGTATCATAGAACTACCACCACATGGAGTACCCCGAGAGTCTTCATTGGAATTAAATAAGAACTACCCATGGGAATTATTCTAACAATACATAGATTAATATAAAATATTCTTCAATATAGTTGGCCATTTACCTAAGTAATCATACCATCTACGGCCACATTCCAATGAGATACTGAACAATTATCATTTGTACTTGGCTCAAATAATAGATCACGGTTATAATGTTTCACATGAGATTAAAACATCCTATCCTGAGATTTACCTCCCACTAGGGTTATATAATTTTGGGGCACCAATAGGGGTCAATGAAGTCTCATCATGGTCAAGAATCACCATAATGGATCAACATCCTCCAAACTCATCTCTTTGGTCAAAACCTCACACTCCAAGGAAAAAACATCAGTTGGAACATCTATAGACTCATTAAAGACTTATTATACTCCTATATAGACTTCAAAATTGGTTGGACTCAATCCCATTCTCTAAAAAAGTCACTATTGGTTGTATTGAATATGCAACATATATTACTATAATGTTAGTGTCTAGTCTCAATTACGAACAAATATCCCATGGTTATATAAATTTCTCAAAGGAAAAGTGTAATCAGTTAGGTATCAATTTTTCAACCCTTATTCCAATCATCCAAGATCATTCCTAACACATATATGATGGTATCTAAGGGATCCTTGTACCTGGTAAACTAATTTCATTCCCCTTGGTAGCAATCAGGGTCTATGTCCCTCTCTCATACGAAGCCATTATACATTCTCACAACCATCACATGGGAATGAAATAAACCATTAAGGGAGATTTGAGTTCAATATCTATATGGAATACCTCTCTATCATATTTACTCACCCTAACACATTGGAGGGATATAGATTAACTCTTTATGATAAATACACATTCTCAAGAATACCCAATCGAAAGCACAATCTAGGTAGAATCTAAATGATAAACTGATATCTACACCATAATATATATTGAAAAACTCATAATTGAGAACTAAGATTAAAAAATATTACTATTTGATGAAAAAGGTAACAAAACCTCCTCGGAGTGACTACACAATTTGTACGTCAATTAAAAAACATATTCCTCAAAATTTCTTCCTTTTCCATGTTCTACACCATAATCAATGTTAACCATTCCCAAATACACACAGTATACCAGACAATATCAACATATATCCCACATGGGATACCTATCTATTTAACATACCTCAGTTCAATACAAATAGCAAACATTTCATCTGGGAATGAACTGTGTATAGGGTCTAGCTATTTACACTAAATGACCATGTATCTCCACACTATGTGCTTATCTAGGTAACTAGACATAACATGAGTCCCCCTTCATGATGTTTCACATAGGGAATATATTGTGTAGTTATCTTCTTATAACCACTTCTTAAAATAAGATCATGTTAAATGTTTTTCAATTAAACCACCATGTTGTTGGGTTTTCCTAATTAGAAAACCCAATTTAATATGCTGAAACCACAGATTATCCAAACAACACCTCAAGAGGGAATTCATGACACCCTGAACAACACAAAAAAATTATTAAAACATAAATAATATATATAATATGTTATCTTCTACGACTAAAAAAGAAAAAAAATTCCCACAATGGAGTATAACATGCTAGATATTTTCTCCCAGACCCATGAGACAACACCATCGATCCTCAATCCTAGCCCAAATCATATCCCAAAAACCATTTATATAAATACCGATGCTAAATGGGCACGTATATTTCATTATGTTTCATTAATAATAATTCCATCTCACAAATATTCTCATATAACAGTGAACTAATGTTATAGTTTCTTTGAGGACTAAATACAAAATTAAAGAATTTTAAAATTTCATAATAATGATACCGAACTAGAAAACCTTTTATTCATCAAATTGGTTAAATTAATCTTCATATCTGGGGGAAGGGAAACATAAGAAATTGGTGTCATCAATCTCCCAATATGGTAAACATAAAAACATATAATCAAGGGTTACATCATAAGAATAATTGGAAACATGTTTAGTTGAATAATACAATATTAAAATAGTATATGACAAAAAGAATTGTCATTATGAAATCATAGAAGGACATGTGATCTAAAATGAACAAACACATTCCATAGAAGATGTCTGTCAAATAATTATAGAATAAATGCCAATCTTGGAGAATAATCATAGAAATAAAATTATTTAATAAGTGTAAGGAATAAATATAAGTGAAGAAATAATATTTCAAGGCTACCTACAATGAAATTAGTCACATTATACTCTTGTTCTAGTCACATGATTACCTTCATGGGGTTGGGATTATCATCCTGATTCTCCATGGGATTGTAATAAAACATCACATGTCCTACATTGTCTATTGATAAGTCCTCCTTTAAACCCTTAGGATTGTGATAGAAACTCTTTTATACCCCCTTCCCATGGAAAAAATCCTCCTACGCATTACTAGTCTTGTGATAATTCCTCCCATATACCCTTTTTCATGGAATAATTTATCTCATACAATCGTTTTAGATCATAATATATAAAAATTAACAATGAATTGGAAGAATATATAAGAACCCACATGTTAATCATTCATTTTAATAATTCAATATGAATCTTTTTTCACTAAACCCAAAATAACGATCTGATGGAATAAATAATTGGTTCTCAACATTTCCAAAAGGTATAACAAAAAATGGACTAAAAATGTAAATAGTTGAAACATAAAATCTCATTTCCAAAAAGAGTATTTAAGAAGAAAATTTAGTGTGTGGTTCATGAAAAATTATTCCATTGAAAATAATTTCATTAAATATAACGAATGAAATGGATTAAAATATTTTAAATCACTTTGTGATTTTTTTATCATTATTCTAATGAATGTTGTTGTAAATCACCATAAAAGGTAATTTTTTTACATTATATGTTAGAAATTTTAAATAACCATTATTTTATAAAAAAATTATTTCTTAAAAATCTATACATGAAAAACATATAATGTGTCTAAAAATGAGACATGAAACCAATAGAAAACATTTTATATAAAAAAATACCTACTAGATCATTGAATTTACATAAAGCGTATAAAAACACATTTTGAGTGAAAGATAATACATTTGATTTTGAAAATATTGAATAAAATTTAATTGTAATGAAATACCATTTTTTATAATCAATTTAATATAATGAGTTATTGAATCATTATTTTGAGAAAACTAAATGTGAATGATGAAGTCCACATGGAATAAAACATAATTCATTATCCTGACACATAATAAGTGAAAATATTTGGCATTTTATTCAAATAATTAATAATAAATATAAAAATGTGTAATGGGGACTTCAATACATTTAGTTAATTGCAATAAAATGATCTTCTTTGTTAAACAAATTTCAAGATCACTTCAAAGAGAGTAATTGTATCACATGATTGATATAGAAAATATCCTTTCAGTAAATCATCTCCATGTCTCAATGGGCTAACCTAGTGTTAAAGAAAAGAGAGTTACATCCAAATATTACACTAAAATCTATAAATATCATCCATGTGAAATCATACTAAAAAAATTTTTATTCACTTTTAATGGATTATAAAGAATCATATTTATCAATGTAATGGTAATTTTTTATATACATAAACAAACACATGAGAAATTACAAGTGAATATGATATTACACTCCCTTTGACTTATCATTACATAAATCATGCACTCCCCTGTAATTGATATGAGTAATAAAATTATGAACAAGGGATGAAAATTTAATTTCATTTAAACAACATCCATGCAAAGACTGGTAAATATAAAGGAAATTTTTTTATTAATTTTCTTGGGGATTTTATGAGTACGCAATTTCTAACGACACCTGATTCTGAGGCCCAGTGTGCCCGGAATCAATTTCTGAAGTTTGGCTCGGGTATGTTCAGTGAACGAACGAGCAGGTTTTTCTAACTTTTAATCCGGTGCTCGGAATCTAAATCTGAGGATGGTTGGAGTGGGACGCACTACATCCCAACTTTCCTATGTTGGATATTTGTGATGTGGGGCCCACACGAGCCCTACCACCTTCATATCCCTTTAACCTCCCTCTCGGGAATTTAATTTGTAACTCACCCACACCCTAATTAAATGGCAAGTCAGCCCTCGAGTTTAATTTGGATTATTAAACTCTCATCAATTAAATTCAATTAATTGAATGTATTCTTTTGAATTTTGAAGAAAGGGGTTGGCATGAGTAATAAAATATGGCTTTGCCTTATATTATTATTTGTTCAATCATTGTTTGGAGATTTGGAAGAGGAGAGCTCAACTCTTGGACATCTTCTTCCTCGTCAAAGAACACGAAGAACGTCAATTCTACGACTAAGAACTCTGTCACCGCAAGGGGAGTTCACCATACCATCTTCTTCCCTCTCTGCAGCCAGTGAGAGAAGCCTTCTTCGAAGAACGAAGACGCGCCACATCCTTCATCTGGAAGATGCCGACGATTCTTACGAAGCATCGATCTACAACGCCATCTTCTGTGACGCCATCTTCTGCGACGTCGTTGTTCCATGACGACCAACGTTCATCAACTCCTTGAGGTGGGGGTTTGGAATTTTTTTGGTGAAATATTCTTTTCCGTTCATCGAATTTTATTTTGGACCACATGTTATAATTATAACGGGAGGAGGACGGACCACACGAACATGACCGACCCTCCTCCTCCTTTGATGTTTTATTTGTTGCGGTACGAGCAATGGCAGTGCGGCGCAATGACACCGCTCGGAAGCACGAGGAACGAGCGATGAAGTGCGGTGCCGTCACGCGGCGCCGTTGAGTCTGAACGAAGCCGCGGCCGAAGTCGGGCCGCGACACCGTGGCGGCGTGTTAGAGAACCAAGAAGAGGCAGTGGCCGGAGCAGGGCTATGGCAGAGGGGTGCAGAGCCGTCGGGCCGCGCCAGTCAGACCAAGGCCTCGACAGAGGAGGAGAGGGCGGCCGGAATTTCGGGCCTCCGGTGCACAGGGGGTGGAACCGGCTGGTCCCACGTGACACCCAAGCCGGCAGTAACGGCCGGCCAGATCTAAAAACCAGGGGTCGTATCCCCCTGCTGGCAAAGCAGCAGCCCCCACGTGGGGGCCGCAGTTTCAAAATAGGGGGCAGCGTCCCCCCCCCCTCTTCTGTGACAGCTCGGCCAGTGCAGAGCTGGCCACGCGGGCCGTGCTCGCGCCAGGCCTACCAGCCGCCCAGGCTGGGCCGGGCCGCGCCTGGCCATGTTCTAATGGGTCGGACCTGGTCCCGAGTCTAGTCGACCCTGTTCGGCCCGACCCAGGGGGACTTGGGCCGGGTCTGTTCGGGCCCAACACCCCCTACAACCGGACAAGTTCGTTTAAATGCCCATAACTTGGGCTACAGACCTCTGATCAATGCACTATTAGTTGTGATGGGATCCTTGGATCGAGAAGGTTGTTTCAGTATATCACACTAAAGGTTTCAGAGATCTTTTGGTATGGTCGGGTTGGTTCGAACACGAAACCAACCGGGCCCTCAGAGCGGAAACGCTTATAACTTGATCTCCAGACGTCCGATTGAAGTGCCGTCAAATTTTTTGGATTATTCTTAGTGAGACTGAACTTTTGGATTAGTCTGCACGAGGTTCGGATGCAGTTGGAGTATGTTCAGGTTGGTTGTTACTTAAAACCCAACCAGGCCCCTGGAATGAAGAGGCCATTAACTCTCAGACCGGGCGTCCGATTGACGCGTCTTCTGTCTCGTTGAGTTTGCTTTGTCGAGATGGATCTTTGGGATGCATCAACTACAGACTACGTGTCAGTTGATGTATAAACCACCTTGGATCATGGAGCAGAACCTCCTAGAATCGAGCATGCTATGTGTGGGAATACTAGAGTTGGCTGCGACTACGACGATGATGACGACTGCATTGAAATCCTCTGTGGGTTCGACAGCAACGACAACTGCACTGGAATCCTTTGTGGGTTCAGCAGCGATGAAGACAGTACTAAAATCCTCTGTGGGTTCGACGACGATGACTATTGTTCTTGTATCCTACGTGGGTCTGACAATACTACTTTTCTTGTATCCTACGTGTGTCTGGAAGTGTTTGACTATGTTCTTGTATCCAACGTCGGTATGGCAGAGTAGCTGGTATGTATCCTATGTGGGTCCGACAGCTTAGGTGGTCTTGTATCCTACATGGGTCCCAGCTTAGATGAATCAGTGGCTACATCGGATCATCTCTACCACCTTACGAAGAAGAATACCTGTGTGAGCTGAGTCATGACTTTCAATCATTATCTTCAATATGATTGACTTGCCATCCTATGTGGATTGGGTTGTGCTATCTTGTGTAGACGTGATCGAACATGGGCTCGTATGTTGGAGCCAGGTTGGAATTGATGACTTAGGTATATGTATGGGAATATACCTATGTAGAGTTGGTTGTTACTTCGTGTTTGCATATTTCCTTTGTGGATTATTCTTTGTGGATTCTGTAAGACCTTCAGGGGTCTCGGGGTCCCTACTGAGTAGCGTATACTCACCCCTGCACATGCTATACCCGCACTACATTGTGTTGGATGCAGACGACAGATAGTGCTGATCATGGTTGAGTCTTGTGGAGCAAGTCGGTACCTGGAGGTGGGCCACTGGGCGAGACGTACACGGAGCAGATGACTGGACCTGAGGATCTGAGGAGGATATCTGTACCCACCCTTCAGGTGGAACATCCAGTGGACGGATCTACGTTGTTTATTTTCTTTCAGTTGTTGTACTTTCTTTCTAGATGTACATAAACATTAGTTTGGGTTTTTATTTGGGCAAATTTACTTTCCGCACTTACTATTGTACCCAGTTTACTTAATGTTTACTTATGCTGGCTTACTCTGTGGTGTTTTTTTACTTTATAAAGGCAATTCCTTCCCTTTTTTATTGGGATTTACGCCTTGGTGCTAGTTGCCAGCCCCAGGCCAATGGAAGGCGTGCTTGGGGTAGCCACGACACGTGTCCCGAGGACAGGTCGTGACAAATTGGTATCAGAGGAGTTTGGTTCAACCGCAGAACTCAAGACTTTGATATTTATTCTATGTGAAGCATTAGTGTTAAGGGTATTGAGTGTGGTTATCAGTCCAGGGAGTCTAGTGTTGGTGCGGAAGCCGACATATCCGTACACTAGAACCCAGACTTCTTATTTCTGACTCAGTGTAAGAAAACATTGACTGCTTGTGTGTTTCAAATGTTTTTTTTCATGATTACATTGTGTCAGCTCACCAGGTATACTGTTTTGACCATGGTGCACCTGTTTCTTTTTAGGATGGCCCCATGATGGCATCCAGCTAGGGTTCAGAGCTTTGTGCGAGACGACTGCCCACTGAGCGACGAGGCCTCGGTGCAGGGCCCTTTTACTGCGGAGGTACTGGCGGTACCTCTACCTGTCGAGCCACTGATGCCACCAGACCCAGCCAATGAGAGTGCATGTCGCCTTAGTGCATTGAACGAGTTTCAACGTCAGATACCGCCCTGGTACCATGGGGAGACGAACCCTTTGGCAGATGGGGATTGGCTGGAGGCTGTAGTTCGAGTTTTCAGGCTAGTGGGGACACCAGCTGACCTCATGGTGATCCTTCCTGCGAGCCTCCTGCACGCGGCAGCAGGAAGATGGCGGAGCTTGATGATCCAGGTGCACGATGAGGCATCACTCCTTTGGTTGGACTTCGAGAGACTCTTTCTCTTTGAGTTCATCCCAGCCACCCTCCGTGCAGTGCAAATTCAAGAGCTACTACAGCTGCGACAAGACATCATGACGATAGCCCAGTACTCGATGAAATTTACCAATCTCTCTCGATATTCCACAGACATGGTACGAGACCCATTTTTTCGGGCCTGGACCTTTGAGAAGGGACTGAGGAATGAGATTAGGTCATCAATGATCTCCCTCAGCATTCTGACGTATGCAGGAGTATTGGAGCGAGCCCTTATCATATTGTGTTTTCTTGCTGAGCCTACACCAGCAGCGAGACCTACCGCAGTGCGGCACATAGCGAAGTCGTCTGCAGCTGGTAGTCGACGGACGTCACAGGGGTCCAGGCAGACCAGACCATCAGGTGGATGACCTCAGGACACTAGCTCAAGCGTGCGGGGCACCCAGTGTTGAGAAAACTTTACGAGGAGAAGACAGTGCTACGCATGCGGCGGGTAGGGCCACTTGGCTCATGACTGCCCGACCCGCCGTGCAGAGGAGAAACAGATGGTTGAGGTGCCACCCAGGCAGAGGTAGAGGGTCGACCATGGCGGTCCGTTTGGAGTAGGCGAACGAGGTAGGGGAACTGTCCTAGCAGCAGGTGGTGGGCGATGCTTTGAGGCTTTACCACTACCACCACTAGGAGGTCCACCCCGACCACAGGGAGCTGGTGGGTAGAGACAGGATCATCTTTAGGCAGTAGAGGCCTATGACCACGGCACACCAGAGATGATTCAAGGTACTATATCTGTCTATCCCACCCTTGCTATAGATCTTATAGACACAAGAGCAATTCATTATTTTATTTCTGCTTCCCTCGTTCGGAGCTCAGAGATTTCTACGGAGCCGTTGGCTCGATCCTTATGGCTAGAGACTCCTATGGGAGCAGGCTCGATGATTATGCACTATTGAAGGTAGTGTGAGCTTACTCTAGGAGGCGATAGCTTCAGATGGGATCTTCTTGTAGCTTCATCGAGGCCTGACGACTTAATCATCATCATGGATTGGTTATCTACATTCCTTGGACAGATCGACTGTATTAGGTGCAAGGTGTGGTGTGTTCGCACTGATGGGAGAAGGTTCCCCTTTTCCAGTGAGAAGGGAGCCTTTGCAGCACCAGATAGACTCATGTAGAGGAGAGGACATCCCATCACCTATTAGTTGGCTAGCCTCATCCTAGGAGCAGTTGACGTGTGGAGTCCGAGTTTTCCTATAATGGTGGACCAGTATTCGGACGTTTTCCCTAATGACGTTCCAGGACTACCTCCTCACAGAGAGGTGACTTTTATATTGACATGTACCCCAAGATAGCCTCGGTATCCCCTCCATCATATTTTATAGCTCCCGCTGAGCTTCGAGAGCTACGGGTACAGCTGGAGGAATTGTAGGGAAAGGTATTCATCCGACCCAGTGTTTCACCCTGGGATTCCCCGATATTGTTTGCAAGGATAGCGGACGGGAGCTTGCGACTTTGTGTAGACTATCATTGCCTGAACCAGGTGACTGTGAGGAACAAGTATCCTCTACTGAGGATTGAAGACCTCTTCGATCAGCTCAAGGGAGCATGGTGGTTCTTGAAGATAGACCTCAGGTCATGCTATCATTAGCTTAGAGTACGAGATGAGGACGTGAAGAAGACGACATTCAGATGTCGGTATGGCCTCTATGAGTTCTTGGTTATTCCATTAGGCATAACCAATTCTCTAGAGGTGTTCATGATTCTCATGAATAGGATCTTTCAGCCATACCTTGATCGATTTGTCGTGGTCTTCATTGAGGACATATTGATATACTCGACCACTGAGGAGGAGCACGCCTACCACTTGCAGGTTGTACTGGACACACTCCGAGAGCACTAGCTTTATGGTAAGCTCTCGAAGTGTCAGTTCTGGTTATGTGAGGTCCACTTCATGGGACATGCCATCTCTAAGGTGGATTTGCGGTGGACCCTGTGAAGATCCAGGCGGTGCTAGTTTGGGAGCCACCCAAGAGCGTGACAGAGGTGCATAGTTTCTTGGGACAAGCTGGGTACAACCAGAGATTTGTGCCAGACTTTTCCAGAGTTGCGGCACCACTTTCAGATTTGACGAAGAAGGGGAAACCCTTCGTGTGGTCAGATAGATGTCAACAGAGCTTCCAGGAGCCGAGACAGAGTTTGAACAGTGCAAATATCATGTGGGACCAGAGATGGTCCATGCCATGACAGAAAAGGTCTAGGTCATCCAGGAGTGGATGAGGACAACTCAGAGCTGGCAGAAGTCTTATGCTGATAGGAGGTGGAGACCACTAGAGTTTGAGGATGGCGACCACGTCTTCTTGCGGGCCTCACGTCGATGTGGATTACAGAGATTTGGCCAGGGCGTCAAGTTATCTCCACGATTCATCGGACCATTCCAGCTTCTCAGCAGGATAGGAGAGGTGGCTTACCGCCTGGCTCTACCACTTCAGTTGCATCGGGTGCACGATGTCTTCCACGTATCTCAGCTAAGGAGATACGTGCACGACCCGATGAATATCATTGACCATGGGGAGTTGGACTTTGACGATGGGGAGACTTTTGAGGAGGTCCCTATGGAGATCGAGGATCGATAGGAGCGGGTCCTATGTGGGCGATCGATTCCTCTAGTGCGCATCAGATGGCAGCATGGGAAACTCTAGGAGAGAACTTGGGAGAGTGAGGCTCAGATGCAAGCTCAGTACCCTCATTTGTTCCCATAGTTTGTGATGTATCTTTACGGGGACATAAAGGTCTGAGTTTTTAGTAATGTAAAGTCCCATAAATTTCAAGGGAAATTTTCTCGTAATTTTATTTGGGATTTTATGAGAATGTAGTTTCTTATGGTACCTGATTTTGAGGCCCGTTGTGCCCAGAATCAATTTTCGAAGTTTAGTTCTGGTATGTTCAGTGAACGAATGAGCGGGTTTTTCTAACATTTAAACCGGTTCTCATAATCAAAATCTGAGGACATTGATGGAATCACAGCGCCAATAATTTCTTAAGAAGTCATTTTCTGGAGTTGTGTTTGCTCGGGTGAGGTTATTAAATAAATGGGTTAACTAAAGAATGAAATAAAATATCGTGCTACAAATTTTATTTATATTCTAAGTAGTTTAATCCTATGCATGGCAGTTGGAGTGGGACCCAATACCTCCTAACTTCCCTATGTAGGATATTAGTCAAGTGTGGCCCACACGATCCCCACCCCCTTCAAATCCCTTTAACCTCCCTCTCATGAATTTAATTTATAACTCACCCACACCATAATTAAATGGCAAGTCAACCCTCGAGTATAATTTGGAATATTAAATGCTCATCAATTAATGTCAATTAATTGATTATAATCTTTTTAAATTTGAAGAAAGGGGTTGGCATGAGTAATAAAATAAGGTAAAGCCTTATTTTATTATTTGTTGAATCGTTGTGTGGAGATTTGGAAGAGGAGAGGTCAAGTCTTGGACATCTTCTTCCTCGTCAAAGAAAGAGAAGAACGCTGAGTCTACGATGAATAACTCCATCACCGCAAGGGGAATTCGTCGTACCAACTTCTTCCCTCTCCGCAGCCGGTGAGAGACGCCTTCTTAGAAGAACGACGACGTGCCACATCCTTCATCAGGCGAACGCCGATGATGCTTGTGGAGCATCAATCAGCAACATCATCTTCCACGATGCTGTCTTCCGTGACGTCGTTGTTTCATGATGACCAACGTTCAACAACTCCTTGAGGTAAGGGTTTTGAGTTTTGTTTGTGAAATATTCTTTTCCGTTAATCGACTTTTATTTTGGGCCACCTGTTATCGTTATAACGGGAGGAGGTCGGACCACACGAACACGGACGACCCTCCTCCCCCTTTGATGTTGTACTTGTTGCGGTATGAGCAAAGGCAGTGCGGTGAAACGACACCGGGTGGAAGCAAGAGGAACGGCCGTAGAAGCGCGACGCCGCTGCGCCACGCCTTTGAGGCCGAACAAAGACGCAGCCGGAGTCGGGCTGCGGTGAAGGGGTGCGGCGTTGTCGCGTCACGCCGGAGAACCACGAAGAGGCTGCAGCTAGAGCGGGGCCACGACGGAGGGGCGCGGTGCCGTCGCGCCGCCCCGGTGGGACCAAGGCCACCGCCTTCGGCCGCGGCAGAGCAGGAGAGGGCGGCCAGAGCCTCCTGCCGCCGGTGCCCAGGGGGTTGGAACGGCTGGTCCCGTGCGCCACACTGGCCAGCCATTACAGCCGGCCAGATCCGAAAACTGGGGGTCGTAAACCCCGGATGACAAAGGGTCGCGGTGTCAAATCAGGGGGGTAGCCCCCCCCCCCCTCCACGACAGCTCGGACAGTGCCGAGCTGGCCACAAGGGTCGCGCCCACTACATGCCACCCTGCCGCCCAGGCTGGGCCGGGTCGCGCCGGCTGGGACGGGCCGCGCCCTAATTGGCTAGACCTGACCTGTGTCGGGTCAAACCGGTTCGGGCCGACCCAGGGTGTCTAGGGTTGGGTCTGTCCGGGCCCAAAACCCCATAAAACAGGACTAGTTTGTTTAAATAACTGTAACTTGGGCTACGGACCTCCGATCCATGCACCGTCAGTTGCGATGTGATCCTTGGATCTAGGCAGTCGTCTCCTTATAATACAATCAAGGTTTTAGAGAGCTTTGGGTACATACGGGTTGGTTCGAACATGAAACCAACAGGGCCCTCAGATCGAAAACACTTATAACTTGAACTCTGGACGTCTGATTGACGTGTCGTCGACTTTGTTGGATTCCTCTTAGTAAGACAGACCTTTTGGATTACTCTGCTTGAGGTTTGGACACAGTTGGAGTACGTTTGGGTTGGTTTTGACGTAAAAACCAACCGGTCCCCTGAAACAAAAAAGCCAATAACTCTCTGATCGGGCGTCTAATTGACGCTCCGTCTGTCTCGTTGAGTTCCTTTTATTGAGACGGAACTTTGGGATACATCAACTCTGGACTACGTGTCAGTTGATGTATCGAACCCCTTGGCTTGTGGCACAAACCCTCTCGGAATCGAGCATGCTCTGTGCGGGAGCCCTAGAGTTGGCTGCGAGTGTGATGATGATGACGACTGCACTGAAATTCCCCGTGGGTTCGGCAGCGACGACAACTGCACTGAAATCCGCTGTGGGTTCGACATCAATGTATACCGTACTGAAAACCTTCATTGGTTCAACGGTGATGACTACTGTTCTTGTATCATACATGGATCTAGCAGTACTACTGTTCTTGTATACTACGTGGGTCTGGTAGTGTTTGACTTTGTTCTGGTATCCTTCATGGGTCTGGCAGAGTAGCTGGTATGTATCCTATGTGGGTCCTACAACATAGCTGGTCTATAATCCTACGTGGGTCCTAGATTAGACGAATCAGTGGATACATATGATCATCTCTATCACCTTATGAAGAAGTATTTCTGTCTGAGCTGAGCCTTAACATTCAATCATTATCATGGATATGATTGACTTGCCTTTCTATGTGGATTGGGTTGTTCTATCCTGTGTGGACGTGATCGAACTTGGGCTGGGATGTTGGAGCCATATTGGAATTGATGACTTAGGTATATGTCTGGGCATATACCTATGTTGTGTTGGTTGTTACTTCATGTTTGTATCTTTCCTTTGTGGATTATCTTTTGTGGATTCTGGGAGACCTTCGGGGGTCTCGGGGTCCCTACTGAGTAGCTTATACTCACCCCTGAATGGGATATGCCAGTGCTACATTATGTTGGATGTAGATGATGGACAACACTGATCGTGTTTGAGGCTTATGGAGCAAGTTGGTACCTGGAGGTGGACCAATGGGCGGGACGTACATGGAGCGGACGACATGACCTGAGGAGATGAGGAGGCTATCTATACCCACCCTTCAGGTGGAACTTCCAGTAGATGGCTCGACGTTGCTGCTTTACTTTCAGTTGATGTACTTTCTTTTTAGATGTAATTTACCTTCAATTTGGGTTTGTATTCTGGCCCATTTTCTTTCCGCACTTACTATTGTACCTAGTTTACTTAGTGTTTATTTCTACTGGCTTACTCTGTGGTGTTTGCTTACTTTAAAAAGTCAATGCCTTCCCTTTTTATCGGGATTTATGCCTTGGTGCTAGTCACCAGCCCCTGGCCTATGGATGGTGGGAATGGGGTAGTCACAGCACGGGTCCCGAGGATGGGGTGTGACAATCCAATTTTATAATGCGGTTTAGAAGATAATCATACACTATATAATGAATGTTTAACATACATTCCTCATCATTTCTTTCTGTAAATTGATTCATCTATATGATTAAATCACCTAAATTCTAATACAAAATCTTGTATATATATAGGAATAAATATGGGACCTTACGACATCCCGCCTTTATATTACATAACTTTTCATTACATTTTACAAATAGTGGATTTTTAAAGTCTAGTGTCTTGGAAACCAGGAACATAATACATGAAGAAAACATAAAACATTCTTCAAATTGAAATGTATGGATTCATCATAAGTTCATCCTATGTAAAATATCTTTATCTCATATCCTAGAGACATACATAAAATGAAAGGGTGAGTAGATGGCCTAGTAAGGAAAATAAGGGAATCAGTTCACTTGGGAATTCTATAAGAGCATGATATAAAAAATAAATTCATAAAAAATGGAAGGAGGAGAGTTTAATAATGAATATAAATTGAATCATAACTTGAATATGTTTCTACAACATTGTATTTAGACATTCATGAACATATCACCAAGGATCATCCCCAAGGTTTCATAAAAATTACAAAGGATTTTCACTAAGGTATTGTGAAACGTGTCATCTCTAGAAGAAAATTCGTTACAGAATGAATTGGACTGCTATTAGGATGCACCATTAATTTTTCTTTGTTTTCATGTGATCCCCTTATAAAATATTCAATCATTTCATAAATAACCCATATAGAATAAAATAAATGGGTTTCATTTCAAAATCGCAATGTTTTAAAAGTTCATAAAAGTTTGATCGTTATGTCATTTATAACCAATGGAAAGGGAGTGATGGTTATATGTATGTCAATTATAGGAATAAAATAGAAACATTTTATGTATATATGAATACCCCTAGAAATGAAAATTAAATTGGGTAATCACATAAAAAAAACAGAGAATTTTGTGAGAAAAAGAGTGAGATTTTGAGAGGAAAATTCGGCAGCAAAACGACTATATGACATGGTTTTAAAAAAAATTGGAAATAGTGGGGAAAAGAATCACCCTCTCATAAAAAAAATATTATATAGTATGTGCGTATAATGAAATTTAATAATATCATGGTATAATTATTTTAAAAAATTACTATATGAAAATGAAAATCGATGGAAAAGAGAAGATGTGATTTCTTTTACGAAAATTCGGAAGCCTAACGACATCACATAAAAATTCAGGAAATCATTTGATGAGAGTAGATAAGGTATCTCATCAATTGAACATGAAGTGTAAATTTATAATGATATAAATGAACATACATCAACATAATAAAATGGAAACTTGAAGACATATCATAAAGGAAGTCGGGACATAAAAGAGGAGTGTGAATAATTCCCCTACCATGAAGAGTTACTATGAAAGAATGAAGGATGGGACCTTGGGTGATTGAAGGTAACCTGGGAGGACTCCATAGAAGGTAAAAAACATTTTCGAAGTGGATTTTTTAATGAAATAAATGACGGTATGGCTAGGTATTTATATGAAAATGGAGGGAATATTTAATTAATTTCCAAGGGACACCTCATTAGTGGTATTTGCAACACCATGGGATTGCCCATGGTATTCACACATGGTATTTTCCACTTGGGAAACCTAATAAAATATATTACTATTAACAAGTTTACCAGATTTATTAAATTATGATAACATAATCAATGGTATCATTAAACCCCCGAAACACCAAACTGTATTTTTCCTATTCATCGCAAATTGAACTGTTTCATAAAAATCCCCAAAATTCTCCATAACCTAATATCGGTTCTCGGAATTCAAAATTTAACATCATTTGAGGGAAATAATTTGATAAATAATTTTAATTTAATATTTCAATAAAATCATTTTAATTCTAAAATAACAACTCTAAAACTATAACTCATTTTGTAACACATTGAAAAAGTAATCAAGGTCCCCTAAAATTTTCATATAACCATAACAAAATTAATTAAAAAAATTTTATTAAATTTTATGAAAATACATTTTCATTTTAAATTATTAAATTAATTAATGATTTTAATTAAAGTATTTATGATATAAAAAATACTACACTAATATTATGCACATTTTTTTACTTTCAAGATGTCCAAATTATATTTATAGATTCATGGGTAATGTTTCTATTTTTTGGTTTATTAACTATTCATTAATATTCATAAGGGTATATTAGTATTCATACATTACTATTCACTGAAAGTTATATTGATCTTATTAGACCATAAATTTTTTTCTTTTCACAATTGTAGAATACTATTTTATGAAAATAATTTCACTTTAATAATTATTTAAATTTTATAAAAATATTTTAGAAT